>OV743437.1:24178343-28978343 GCA_928269145.1 Agriphila tristella | reverse complement strand
ATTTATTCAAGTTTTGAGATGGGGCGGGATTTATTGGAAAATCAAGACAATTGCACCGCTTTAGGACTTTGGTTATTCTGCAGTTGGCTACATTTTTTTACCTCTAGGGGGGGAAGCTGCCCTCCCCCTGCCCACCCTTGGACACAATCGGTGTCGGCCACAAGAAACGAGAAGCAACGTTTGTAGCGTGTGACGACCACCGGCGTTTACCGTGTGCAGCGATGTATCAAAACTACAGGAATAGGTCAGTGACAGCCTTTTGTGGTTTTGTCGCCCGTGTGCAAGACCCTAATATCAAAAAATAAAGTATATTTTCGATCGAAAATAAATGATTTGCGGCCAGATTCAATAATCAATCCACATAGTCTTGTTTATCCTTACTTGTCGTATTTGGTAAACGATCTTCACCCAATTCTTTATTGAAAAAATAATTTAAATAAAATAATACAAAGAAATTACTAATTATTATTAATGACAAGGGATGATGACTAATGAATAAAATAACGCAATACTAATAAAAATCGTAAACATATTAGACTTTTAGAGTAGCTTGTATACCTCTTGGTTTTATATATTGCGTATTATTTGTTTTATGACCCTTCTAGTGCAGTATTTAGTGGCATCATTTGTATGGGGACCTTGCAGATCGTCAACAAAGGAAGCCGCTTGGCACAGGCGTACTTTGTGGTCATCTGAGCTGATTTAGCCCTGTACCCACGTGGTACCACCATGGTGGCAGCCAGGGGAGGGGGGGAGAGGTCCCTTCTACCACGCTGCACTTTTACATCCATAGCTCCATAAGTTTAGCAAATAGGTCGTGTTTGGTATCGTTTTCATATAATTCAAGGACGAGGAATTCATTTCTGGAACAATATTTTCACTCGTTCATAGAAAAAAACAAAGTTCTGCGCAAAAAAAGAAAAATAAGAAAAATAAAATCTTACAAAATCTTTGCCTACAAATAAACCACGACATTGTGCTTTATAAAAAAAATATGATTAAATAGCCCTGTTTATCTAGAATATATAAACATCAACTTTCCCACACAAACTATATTTATATATGTGTCAAAAAAAACATTTGCGACGCGCGGCGGTATTTTTGCGAAGTATATTTGGATAGGATTTATCACTTATTGTTTAATAATGACACAAATTGGTCGTGTTTGGTATCGTTTTCATATAATTCAAGAAAGGGGAATTCATTTCTGCAACAACATTTCTACTCGTTCATAGAAAAAAAATAAAGTTTAGCGCAAAATAAGAAAAAACTTACAAAATCTATGCCTACAATTTTATTAAACCACGAGATTATGCTTAAAAATGTTTTAACAGCCCTATTTATCTAAAATATGTATATAAACATAAACTTTTCTCTCTTATAGTCTCGTAATTTTATTTTAAACAAGATAAAAGTAATAATTAGGTAAAAAAAATGATTTTACCTACCTGGTTATAACAAATTTTATTGGCAGTTTCCCCTGCATCCACATAGTTCGGTGCACTTTATTTCTCTTTTTAAACAATTGCACCTTCCTGCGCATTTTTGCTTACACTTACACCTTATTAACTTCATGCAAGCTGTGGCTGCTGGCGGTAGGGTGGTCCACATGGGCTCCCATAAGCCATTATTTTTGGCTCAACCCCAATTTGCAGAACATGGCAGGTTTTGGATTGGTTTTAAAAATTGACCCCATTCATTCCTCGTCCTCCCTGATAAATCGCTCGCAAAATATGGTTGCGCAGGGCATCTCTGGTTGGTGAAAGACTCTCCAGCTGCCTGTCCTTTTTCGTGAATTGCACTTTTCTGTATTGATTAATATCAATGCATGTGCAAGATCTAAAAAGAAACAAACGTTACAGGACATGCATTTCAACATTTCCAACGATAACTTAAATCAGAAAAGCCAATCACCACGTAACTTACATACAAAGCAATGACATTTTTTTCTAATATTGGCAAAGCCTTCTCCAAATTTTCTTCTTTAGCGTATTTAAATCTTTCCGTTGCAATAGGAAAAGCGCCACAAGCTTCGAAAGCGCTTTTTCCCTTTACATGTAAAAGACGATACGGTATCACACCCGGAAAAGGCGTGGAACAGTGGCAATACTTCTGTTCTTTGCGGTCCTAAAAGAAGATAAACTGTATTAATTGCTTGAGGAACTGTGGGTTCATATTGGCACGGATAAAAATCATATTATGTTCCTGCCATGCCATGTGCAGTTTCATTAAGAACCCAAATAAGTATAGTATTTTTACACTAAAGTGTAAAAATAATTCAGCTATAATAAATACAGTTTATCTTCTTTTAGGACCGGAACAAGCAGAAGTATTGCCACTATTTCACACCTTTTCTAGGTGTGATACCATATCGCCTTTGCTGGTAAAGGGAAAAAAGCTTAAAGCTTAAATATGCTAAAGCTAAAGAAAGAAATTTGGAGCAGGCTTTGCCTAGGTATATTACAAAAATTGACATTGCTTTGTACAACAAGTAAGATACAAGGTGATTGGTTTTTGTGATTTAAGTTATTGTTGGAAATGTTGGAATGCATGTCCTTGATATTAATCAATGCTTTTGATATTAATCAATGCAGAAAAGTGCTATTCAAGAAAAAGCATAGGCATCTGTAGAATCTCCAACCACCAGAGACGCCTTGCGCATCCATATTTTGCAAGCGAGATATCAGGGAGCAATTTATGGGGTCAACTTTTAAAACCCATCCAAAACCTGCCATCACCTACAGATTGGGGTTGGGCCAAAAATAATGGCTTATGGGAGGCTTTGTTGACTACCCTACCGCCAGTAGCCAGAGCTCGTATGGAATTAATAAGGTGTAAGTGTAAGCAAAAATGCGCAGGAAGGTGCCATTGTTTAAAAAGAGAATAAAAGTGCAACTGTCAATAAAATTTGTTAAAACTAGGTGAAAAAAACTTTTTTACTTAATTATTTATTACTTTAACTCTGTTTTAAAGTTAAATTATGGAACAATACTAATCCGTGTCATTATTAAACAATAAGTGATAAATCCATCATCAAAAAATACTGCATCAAAACACCTACCGCCGCGCGGCGCAACAGATTTTTTGACACATTTATAAATATGAATAGGAAAAGTTTATGTTTATATATTTTAGATAAAGAGGGCTGTTTAAACATATTTTTTATAAAGCATAATCTCGTGGTTTAATTGTAGGCATAGATTTTGTAAGTTTTTTTTCTTATTTTTCTTTTTTTGCACAAAACTTTATTTTTTTTCTATGAACGAGTGAAAATATTGTTCCAGAAATGAATTCCCCGTCCTTGAATTATATGAAAACGATACCAAACACGACCAATTTGTGTCATTATTAAACAATAAGTGATAAATCCTATCCAAATATACTTCGCCAAAATACCGCCGCGCGTCGCAAATGTTTTTTTGACACATTTATAAATATAGTTTGTGTGGGAAAGTTGATGTTTATGTATTCTAGATAAACAGGGCTATTTAATCATATTTTTTTTATAAAGCACAATGTCGTGGTTCATTTGTAGGCAAAGATTTTGTAAGATTTTATTTTTCTTATTTTTCTTTTTTTGCGCAGTACTTTGTTTTTTTCTATGAACGAGTGAAAATATTGTTCCAGAAATGAATTCCTAGTCCTTGAATTATATGAAAACGATACCAAACACGACCTATTTGCTAAACTTATGGAGCTATGGATGTAAAAGTGCAGCGTGGTAGAAGGCACCTCTCCCCCCCTCCCCTGGGTACCACCATGGTGGTACCACGTGGGTACAAGGCTAAATCAGCTCAGATGACCACAAAGTACGCCTGTGCTAAGCGGCTTCCTTTGTTGACGATCTGCAAGGTTGATGCCACTAAATACTGCACTATTCAAAGTTGGGTGGACAAGTACATTTAAAAAGTATACAATTTATTAAAATAAATAATACCTATAATTAGTCCATAAAATTTATAGCAAATTTGTCTAAGTAACCATTTTGATAAATGCAATATTTAATATAGCTGCCGTAAAAATTTCCTACGCGTTGCATACAAACTACTCAAGCGTGACGTCATAATTGAGTAGCCGTTAGTGTGGAGCGTTTTCGGGTGAGTCCAATTTTGTGCATTTCAAACTGTGATATCTCGAGCAGTTTTCATGCTAGCGAAATAATTCTTTTACCAATGTTTCTTTTTTTTGACAGGTAATTTATGTAACATAAAATAAAAAAATAGTCATCATGCCTATTTGATTTAATAAGGCAACATATTTTAAAACTATGATTTTCGTATGACAACTGTCAAGATCTGTTTACTAAATAGGACATGAAATGATAAACAGACTTGGATGGATAGGCCAGACTGATCCAGATTAATTGCTAGGCAACTGTCATTCATTCTTTATTAATATCAAATATTGCACAACAACTAATCTGGATTACGCCTACCTTATCCCTATCTGTGGATAGAAATAGATACATAATATGGAACTTGACGTGCAAATAATAGTAAAAATAGTAAAATCTGAAATATGCATTCTCTCACTGGCTGTACTGTAGATATTGTACTATCTCCGCCAATCGCTAATGCGCAGGAACCTTGTCGCATTAACATCCACGTTAAGGTGCGTCCAGATATGTTCTTTTGCCCGTACCGTACTCTCCGTTCCGATCAGCGTCGCGATCAAAGAACGCTAGTCTGGACGCATGTTCGGACCGGTTCGGAGGTACGCCGTTCCGTTCACCGAACAGGTACGCCCCGATCAACCTCGAATTTCTCGCTCTTTTGCCCGTACCGTATCTCTCGCTCTTGAGCGTCGCGAACAAAGAACGCTAGTCTGGACGCATGTTCGGAACGGTGCGGAGGTACGCCGTCTCGATCGCCGACATTTACGCTCCGATCCATCGCGAGTCGGTTTTTTCGCCCCGTTCAAATGCGATGCGGAACGGAGGTACGGTACGGCGCTAGTCTGGACGTGATCGCGGCGACGTTCGGAGGTTGTAGTACAGTAGCCCGTAGTACATTTAAATTACGAAAAAGGTTACCGTTTGCCGTTGTGATATAGTTATTTATTATGAAATTATAGATACTTTAACCCAAGTTTTACAGATCGCAACCCTTAATAATAGTTCATCTGATCTTAAATCTGTGTATGGCTACTTTTCATAGTCTTAATACTATCAGTGGCAATCAAACATAGCTGTAGAACACGACAATAGCTAAACCATGTGGTAAACCTCGAAAAATAAAAAATAATAATTTTTTGAGATATACAAATATAGGTTACGGCGGGTTGCGATCTGTTAAAGTATCTATAATTTCGTAATATCACAACGGCAAACGGTAACCTTTTTCGTAATTTAAGTTTATTACGGGCTACTGTACTATTGGATCGGAACGTTGATACGGAACGGAGGTACGGTACGGCGCTAGTCAGGACGTGATCGCGGCTACGTTCGGAGGTTTGATCGGAACGCTGGTACGGAACGGAGGTACAGTACGATCAAAAGAACAAATCTGGACGCAGCTTTACATCAGCCGCAACTAAAAAAAATGACATGAAACAATAAAATTCTAATAGGTAATAATGTATTATTTATTGAATAGTCTTTTCATTATGATAGTGTTTAAGTATTATAATATTTTTACAATTATTTTTCCATAGAAGAATAATTGACGGAGATTATTGCATTCGAGAATTGATCTGATTGATTAATATTGATATGACATTATTGTCATCTGTAATGGCATCCTAACTTTGAATGTTGTTGTATAAATAGGAAATGTCATTCGGAATAGTTATGTTTAATATTCAAAGGGACTTGACTGTATTCTCATCTGAACTATATGAATATTATGTGTAATGATTTCCAACTACAAAATATATTTTTATAAGATTATTTTATTAGAAATTATATTTGTATGTTATTGAATATGGGGTGTGTTAAATCAGAAAAATATGTGTTTCAGTTAAAACAACTTTATTTTAGTAACATAAAGAAAAACTCAACAAACATTTCACATACCCTCAGAGTTAAAAAACTTATTTGTTCTGACATTTTTGAAAAACAAATACTTTTGATTATCACGAAACATTGTGTAACTTTAAAAGAATTACTGATATTGTATCCATTTTAATTTACTTTTGTAATATAACCAAAATTATAAATATGTTCCCTTATGCGAGGCGTATGAAATTGTCAATGGCCAGTGTTTTTGATTGATTTAAAATTACTAATCCTTTTTTATGAAATTCAGTCGTTTGAGATTCTCATAATACTATTCAGTACCAGCACAATTTTACTTTTCTTATTATTTATTCAAAACACTATCAAAACAACGAATTATCATTTCAAACACATGCACAACAACGTTAAAACCTAAGTTGAGCGCTTATAAATAAAAAGTACAAAATATTTTAAAACTGCATTGACATTTTCAATAATTGTACAATTTACAACAATATACACAACAGTAATACCTTAAAAAACTAATATTACAACAGACTACATGGTATTGTATGAAAAATACATTCCTACGAACTATGTTAGTATTCAAACTTGAAATACCTCGAAAAGGTTTTCCCAGACTCTTTAAATTAATAAATAAGAAGTATACTTAAGGAAAGATAAAAAAGGGGACGATCGCGAGATTCGATTTGATCTTCCATAACAAAAAAAATGATAAAAAATTACAATGTTTGACTAGTGTAAAATTAAAGTTGCTATTATGCTTACAACGATATACTAACAGCACCAATTATTGTATAAACTCAATTGTATTCATAGACAATTCAAACTGGGATTTGTTGTTTGATATTATATATATATATATATATATATATATATATATATATATATATGTAATGGTCATAATAATTGACTAACAACTCTTGTAAAACAAAAGGATTAAATAATAAAAAACGTGTTAAAATAGCTTTTGCCGAGTTCTTTGCACACTTTGTTGAGATTGACACCCAACAGCATTCCACACATTTTTTGTTTACAGTTAACTAGCATGACCATGAAACACAAAAATCACGTGATATAGCGTTTTATCGACACTACACTGTCAAAATTCATTGTCTTTTGACAATTAGATGTAATAAATCGCAATATCATATGTCGCGTTTCGTTGGTTATGTTGGTTTTATTTATCATTCCTGCAATAAGGGTTACGCAAGTTTGAGGTCTTGGAGGTGTACGTAGAACTATTTGGGAACCACTGGTCTACAGGATTAAAATATGTAACAATAGTGAGGTATTTATGCTAAGGCGAATGGGTAAAGCTGTGTGATATGGCATACATAGTAGGTAGTGTAGATAATATACAAAATAGTATGTTGACTTATTGGTTACATTTTATACATAACTATATGAGATTGTGTCGTTAAGATATTGTGTAATGTACTTATTTTTTATAATAAACTTAAATATGAATATAACACTTATTTTAATAACAATTTCATCAAAATAAAAAGTAAAGATTTTAAGTCCTCTCGTTAAAAATACACATAATTAAATAAGTATAAATGTTTGCAATTGCATTATAAAACTAGGTAACATGGTGATTTTGTAGTTTCATCAACTTTTTTAATAATGTGAAGTCTTATGCAATTTTGATGTGAGAGATGCATTACAGGTTACAGGAAACTAAAATTTCTCAAATTTTAATTTGATGTTGTGAAGTTCAAAGTTGATTGAGGAGTAGTTATTTTAGTTTAGAACTTTGTCATTTTGTTGTAGTTATTATAGATTTCTGTTCAAAAAGTAATACCTTTTAGAGTGACAAAGTTCTAAACTATATACAACGTTTTACAAAAAAGCCCCTGATGCCGAATATTGTAGATACTACCACTACTACCATCAAACTAAATAACTTTTACTGTGGGATCAATTTTGAAACTGTGAAGAATAAATCAGCTGTTCCATACATTTTGATATTTTCGCTATTAATTGTTGTATGAAACAGCTGATATTTTTTTCGCAATTTTAGAGTTGGCCCCATTGTTAAAGTTGTTAAGTTCGATGGTCCCTATTTACCGTATTCGGCATTATGGGTTATTTTGTAACACGTTACAGACGTGACTGTACAACTTTTCACCTCTACTGGCGAGAAAATTAGCAGCAAGAAAGCTATTTTGATGCGAGTTTTTCCGCTCCAAAAGCGCCCTTTTCTTGTTGGAGAGGAGAAAATATAGTTAGGTACTTATATATCATAAAAAAACTCTACAGACATAATTGAATGGACAACAGTAGGGCGTGAATTGATGACCCAAGTATATCAGGTCCTGGGTTCGATGCTCTGTAAGTAAGCTACTACCTCGTGCCTCCGCGTGGCTTATTTAGTTTATCTACCCTGAAACAGCCCTAAGGTGAATATTCGGAAAACGCGTGTCCATCTATTCACTCCGTCATACTTGATCTTGATAGTATGATGAGGTGGATAGAGCGTTCCGGACTACAGCTGGGCCACAAAAAAAAAGTTGGAAATCTGACTTTTTGACTATGCCATGATGAAGTCGATAATTTGTCGGAATTTGTCGCCAAAAACCAGAATTTGTCGGTCTTGCGTTTAGGAGATACGTGTGGCTCAGCTGTAGAGACGTCTCTACAGCTGGGCCACACAGATCTCGAAAACGGAAGGTCGTAGCGAAAATCTGATTACTCGTATGTGTAGCCGGTAATTTGTCGGATTTTGTCGCCAAGAACCAGATTTTGTCGATCTTGCGTTTAGGAGATATGTGAGGATACGCTGTGGAGACTTTTCTACCTGGATCTTGAGAAAGGAAGGTCATAGCGAAAATCTGATAACTCGAGTGTGTAGCCGTTAGTTTGTTAGAATTTGTCACCAAGAATCAGATTTTGTCGATCTTGCGTTTAGGAGATATGTGAGGATACGCTTACGACCTTTCGTTCTCGAGATCCAGGTAAAAAAGTCTCCACCGCGCATCCTCACATATCTCCTAAACGCAAGATCGACAAAATCTGGTTCTTGGCGACAAAATCCGACAAACTACCGGCTACACATACGAGTAATCAGATTTTCGCTACGACCTTCCGTTTTCGAGATCTGTGTGGCCCAGCAGTAGAGACGTCTCTACAGCTGAGCCACACGTATCTCCTAAACGCAAGACCGACAAATTCTGGTTTTTGGCGACAAATTCCGACAAATTATCGACTTCATCATGGCATAGTCAAAAAGTCAGATTTCCAACTTTTTTTTTGTGGCCCAGCTGTAGTCCGGCACGTGTGGATAGATGGACATGGATATTAATGGACACTTTTTCAGAGTATCCGTCTTAGGGTGACCGTTTCAGGGTGGATAAACGAAATAAGTCAGGGTGGTTTGACCGTTCTAGGAGTGAGTTTAGTTCTTAAATTTAAAATTTTTGTGTTCACAATGCTATAGAATCTTTAATCTGTAGTGTATATGTACTTTGCGAGCGATTATTGTTTTATAATGAGGGCGCCACTTTGAGTTATATAGGGGCCTTAATTAATGGACGATAGTAGTGCGTGCTTAGATCATCTAAGTATCAGGTCCTAGGTTCGATGCTCTGTAAGTAGGCGACTACGTCGTGCCTCCTAGCGGCGGCGGCGGCTTGCAGCGGCGTGTGGCCCGCGGCGTTCCGCACGCGGCGGTCGGAACGCCGCGCCAGTAGCTTCACGCACGACAGTTGACCGAACATCGCTGCGCCGTGCAGGGCGGTTTGACCGTTCTGGAAGAGAGGTTAGTTCATTAGTATATAAAAATGAACAAATAAATAAAATAAATTGGCTGGGGGGAAATACCACACAGACATACGATCACCGGGAGTTGTTCCGCCAGCTCAGTATTTGACAGGGATTGAAATACCGTTAAAAAAATAACGTTAAAGATACCGTTAAAACATTTTATCGGTAAATTTACCGGTAAAAATATTTTATCTACTCTCATATCGTAAAATTCGAATTACGAATTTCACAACGAATTAATATTGACATACTTTATACACACAATACCCAAAAAAAATTTTAAAAGTTATTTTATAACACACCTTCGCTATACTAAAGCGATGTTATAAAATAACTTTTTTTCTCATTACGATACAGGGCAAATCCAAGAAGAAGTACTCTATGGTGATCGATGACTTAGCGTATCGATGCTCTCTGCTGGAATCGGCTGGAATGCACTCATAATCTCATTTTTTTTTCTAATGAAATGTGCGCCATTTTCATAACATTACAAAAAAAGATTTGATTTCAATTTTCACTTTTTGTTGTACTTACTGATTTATGTAGGATTTTTTCAAATCTTAATTAAAAATGTCTGATAGCAGGACTCTGCCCGATATTTTAGATGTAACGACGGATAGGAAATCGGGCAAGGTAATACGGTAATTTTTAACCTTGATATTTTATTTATTAGTTTCAATCCTAAATTATATGAGAGTAGATAAAGTAGTGTATGAAACTGCACATAACTAGGTATTAAAACACTCGTGTGATACTATTAAAAACCTCGCCTTGTTTTAATACCCTTCATTATGTGGCAGTATCATAAACTACTATTACCGGTAAAATTATAACGTTATATACGCTAAAAAATAACGTTATTAGTTGAAATAACGTTAATTTTAAAGTTTAACGGTAAAAAAAGTAAGAAATAACCCGGGAGCATTCGCGTGTAATGTAACGTAACAGATTTGAGCATTACATCAGTGAAGGAGGAGAACCGAGCGAATGCTCGTCAGTCAGGGAGGTATTATTGTAGTGTAATGCTTAAAGACGAATCTAATGTTACAGTACACGTGAATGCTCCCGGTGAGGGTGCACCTTAAAATTAACGTTATTTACTGAAATAACTTTAATTTTAAAATTAACGATAAAAAAGTAAGAAACAACGTTACATTGATAAATAACGTTATCATTCCCTGGTATAGTCTGTGAGATAGTTTTCCTTGACTTTTATTACAAAGGCATCATAAAGTTGATGAGCTGTCAAAGATGCATACGATACGATAAGTGCATATATTATTGAACTCGACTGTACAAATTAGAAGTACTTGCATTAGATACTTACTGGCAATAACCCCAAGTTGGGGCGATGCTTGAGCAACTCCGCGACGACGGCGGCGTGCCCCTTGTGCGCCGCCTTGAACAGCGGCGTCGCGCCGTCCTGCAATTTGAAAAATAACAGTCAACACTAATTATACAATATTTATAAAAAATATAGTAGATTATTGCATCGAGCACAATAGTAGATTGTACAACAAGTGCATAAAATGGGTTTTATGTACGAGTTATACACTCTGCTTTTCACTTCGATTGTGAGGAAATTAAACAACAATAGTGCAAAAATTAAAAAAAAAATCTCAAATTTTAGTGACAAATTATATATTTTTGGAATGTGCTCATCAAGAACTTTCATTTGATACCCATATTCAAAAATCGAAAAAACATTTTTTTTTCTTTCTTTATTTTTTGTGACAAAATATATATTTTTGGAATGTCCTCATCAAGGCCTTTCATTTGATACCCATATTCAAAAATTGAAAAAAAAACTCATTTTTTTATAAAAAAAATACAATTTTGGAATATGCTCATCATTGCCTTTCATTTGATAACCATATTCAAAAATTAAAAAAAAAACTATTTTTTTTTACAAAAAAAATGTAATTTTAAAAATGTGCTCATCAAGGCCTTTCATTTGATACCCATATTCAAAAAATTAAAAAAAAAAAAATATCAAGGAATTTCAATAAAATTGATACCCATTTTCAAAAATAAAAAAAGTATTATAACACAACAAAAAATAAAGAAACAAGTTAATTCAACGACGTTAAATTGCGTGTGTGGCTGTTTACCTGACGACCTTTGTCTTAAAGTCTGAGACTTAGACGAAGATTTTACTTTATGCACTAGAGCATAAAAAGCGATTTTATGCAGCCTATACCCAACATAAAGACGAACTTTACGAGCATGAGAAGTGAAAAGTAATTTATTATTGCACCGAGTGCCTAATTTAGAGCCCGAGCGTTAGCGAGGGCTCTAATCTAACAGGCACAAGGGCAATATAAATTACTTAAGGCGACGTGCATAATCTGCTTTTCTTTCAACTATTACCTATAGGAATAGTAGATAAAAGAAACTCATATCAAACAGTTTCATTTTCTATAACATTGTCGGCTTCATTTAGAATGTTTTCCGGAGTTAATGTGTCGCTAGATGATTCCATTTTAATTCGAAGCCGAAGCACTCAAAATCAGATAGTATCACAATTTATCGTTTCCAAAAATATTGTCATGCAAAATTAACAAAGTTTCCGCCAAATTACTTTTTTAAATTTCTTTTATTTATAAATCAGAATTAGCAGCAATCATTTTTTAAATTTGGAACAAGTAGGATAGAAACGAATAATACACGTACGTAAAAAAAGATATCGGCTGACTGAATAGAGTTAATCCATTGAGATTGACACCTTTTGGTGCGATAAAAAAAAAACTGTGCAACAATGAAATTTCATAACATTTTTATTGCTCTAGAGAAATAAAGACTCGCTTTGTACTGAGTTTTTATGTGATTGTGATGAAATTAAAGCATAGTTGGAAGAAAAATAAATTTAATCATACTACGTGAACCACTTTTTAAAATTTTTGACCCCTCTTCCCCCCTTGGCGACCACCCGTAGTATATGTAGGGTTGCCAACTTTTTTTTGCATCAAATATAGTATTTCCTTGATCATTACATTACGTGTAAAAATATAGTAGATGGCGAAAAAGTCCAAAAATATAGTAGGTTTAAAATAATTTGTATAGGGGTTTGAGTACGAAACTGCCGTTTTGTATAGAGAATTTTGAAGATGATGATAAGAATAAGAAATTTTATTTGCATAATACCATGTACAGACAAAGATAGTCATGATTATAATTCGAAATACATAATAACCAGCGACTAAAGCAATGTTAACTGACCACAGAAGATATATACGGTCTCTTTGTGTAAGAAAAAATCGTAATTTTCATATTTTAACTATTTATTTTAAATAAGTAATTTTTTGCTGCTTTTGTTTAATATTTTCACTTGAAAAAATATAGTAGGCGAGCCCTCGATGTAATCAGGGCTCTATCACTCCGCGCGTAGGTATGAGAAAAGCACCTAGCGCTCGGCGTCCTCTGCGTGGACAAACTCGGCAGGGTTGTCCGTCGCGTCCTCGGAATATCTGTAGCGCGTTTTCACAATGTCTTACGATTCCCGCGCTTTCAGTGCCGCAAGCTTCAACCCTAACGTAGGACCGAAAAGATAGGATATATGCGATAGAAAGAAATGCAGCGTCTAGGTGAATATAACCGTTCGTAATTAGCGCCGTACAAGCTGAATTCCACTTTATTATATTGACTTTAAAGTTGCAATTTATTTAATGGTTCAGTGGAGTGCATCTTCTGTACTTGTACTATTATTTATTCTGTGATATAATAGGATAGCATTATATTATATAGTAGGGTTGGTAACCCTAAGTATATGTCAAGACCTCCCTCCTAGTTGTCACGTAGTAATTCAAAGATACCTAATGGTTTTATATAATTTTAACAGAAATAAAAAAAAACATTTGCTCATATTTGTCTTTTTATTAGCACGGCACTAAATTGCCATGTAACGCCAAAAGTGTGTGCCATAATTTTACATACAATTACAAGTGAAAATATGTATCAAGAAAAAAAATGTTTCGCTGCGCGCCATATTTGAATACAGTTCAAAAAAGGTTTTGATTTCTATGGGGATATTGACATAATAAGTGAATTATCTACGATATTGACTACATGACAACACCTAGGCCCCCTTTTCCCGCTCCCGTGACCAAGCGTGGTATTTTAAAGACTCCCTCCCCCCTTAACGGGTCACGTAGTATGGGTACGTCCCCTTGCAGCCGAGAACGGGAAACTAGCATTTGCATCGTCGAGGATGGTTTAAAGGCTGAGTCACAGGTGAGGGCTCATACTCATTTGCGCGCCGAGTGACAGAGCCCTGATTAAATACAGATATAGAGATTAGTTTCCCTACCTGATCGAATCAGAAACGAGGAGATCCGCAGGAGAACTAAAGTAACCGACATCGCTCGAAGGATCGCTCAGCTGAAGTAGCAATGGGCGGGACACATAGCGAGAAGAACCGATGGCCGTTGGAGCGGAAAGGTTCTGGAATGGCTCGCGCGCACCGGACGACGCTCCGTGGGTAGGCCCCCGACAAGGTGGACCGACGTGAGGGTGAAGGTCGCGGGAAGCCAGTGGATGCAGGCAGCGCAGGACCGATCGTCGTGGAGATCCTTAGGGGAGGCCTATATCCAGCAGTGGGGGTCGTGCGGCTGATATGATGATGATGATAGAGATTAGTACAGTCTCCATTTGTTTCGACATTATACCTGCCGCAGTTGGTCCACGTGGGCCCCGTGGGCCAGCAGCACGCGGGCCACGTGGTCGTGGCCACACTGGGCCGCGATCCACAGCGCCGTGGCGCCGTCCAGCCGCGCCGCGTCCACGCGCGCGCCGTGACGGACCAATAGACGGCAAACTTCTTCGTGCCCGTTCTGTGCTGCGATGAACAGGGGACTCGCTTTGTCCTGTAAACGTACAATAATTTTCTATTAGGCCTTAGTGCAGTGCAGGAACTGGATTAACCCCTTAAAAACCCTTTCGTGTGTTTGGATTTTTAATATTTAAAGAATGAATATAAAATAAAAATATGATAAGTATAATTATTTTATTTGTTAAAGTGACCAAAGTCGATTTGTGCTGCGAGTGCCGACTTTAAATCACGAACTAGCGAAGTAGTATAAAATTGAATCACGAGCGTAGCGAGTGATTTTAATATAGACTACTGAGCACAGTGAGTGATTTGTAAGCAGCGTTACAATGATTACTAAAAAATTCACAGATTTTACAGTCCCGCAAGAATCGGAGCATTGAAAATGAACACAAAAATTTACGAAAAATCAAAATCAAATCAAATGCAAAGTCCTATTATATTTTTAAAGTTACCTAGGCAGTACCTATTTATTTTTACGATTGTGACAAAAGCGCCCGCTGACTGCCTCGACGCGGCCGAAATAATATTAACCAATTTTCAAAATTCCAACGAATTCACTTCTCGTTTGCTTCTGCATCTTTTAACACTATTACCATGACGATCGGTCAATAATCATAGAAGCTACTTCACTTTTTATGTACGGAAACAGCCGTTTTTCTACAATTCCAAATCTAAAGGGACCCCCTACAGGTCACAATTATAAACCAATTTTCAAAATTATTTCTCCATTTGATAGTTAAACTAATACCCTAGGACCTTTTTTTTCATTTTTTCTTAAGTCAGTTTTTTTTCCGAAATATTTACAATTTAGTAAACGAACATCCCCTAAAAAACCCGGAATTTTTGTAATTTCACAAAATTCCAAAAAAAGTTACCAGTAGATTTTTAAAATTCAAACGTTCACCCGTGTCTCGATAAATTCCTCAACTTTTGGTACTATTTTCATTTCGATCCTCCCAAAATCCTCGGAGATATGGCCAAAAATACGTCTCAGGCGATTTGCATCTGATAACCATTTTCAATGGTAAAAATATTGTGGTTTCTTTCAAACACTGACGTCGGAGTATGAATTTGTAAGAACGTTACGCTAGTGTCAGACATCGCGTAGGTATATCGTAAAATAAGACAACGTGTGCCTAATTTTTAGGTACACTAATATCTGTATATGTACCAGTATCACGCTCACGCAATTAATGCGTCCACTGATTAGATGGGGTTCTCGCGAATTTGAGCGCTCAAATCCGCGAGAACTCCACAGGTCTTTGTTTTGACAGGTCTCCAAACACAGTAGCGCTGCCCAATCGAATACTTTTGGAACTGCCAAGATTAGTCCCCATTTGTAGAGCATGGATAAAAAACCAACCTTTGGATACATTATTAAATGCATTACACAAATAAACAAATAGGTATATAATATGTCTAGTAAACAAAAATAACTATAAAAACAAATTAACAATGGGAAAATGGCGATTGAACAAAATCACCGTTGGTCCAGCAGCTAATTTGACTAATCGCGCCTTAGATAAAATAAAAATAAATCATATACCTACCTAGACTCTAGATCTAAGGCCCGTATTTATAAACCGCTCTCAATACCGATCTCAAGACCGATCTCAGCTGATACGCTCTCAAGATGTGAGCAGCATCTTAAGTTGGATATTAACTAATAGTCAGATAGGTATCAAGAGCGTATCAAATGAGATCGATCTCAGCTCTTAAGATCAATCTTAAGAGCAGGATCTTAAGTTCACGGTGGTTTTTATACAGTAACATGACACTTTTGAATTAAGATTGAATGATTAACGTTTCGTTTAAGCTGTGTAGAATAATTAGCTCAAATTACAAAAAATAATAATTTTATAATTGTACTCTCATAAATTAGTGCAAATCATTTTAGACAAGTGGTAAATGTAATATTTATTTATATTACTTTATGTACACAAATAAAATATAACTTTATTTTACTACGTCAGTTCAAGAAGACTGAAGTCTTGGATTATTTATTCTGTGGCTGTATGTTACAAATGTGCCTTTGCCTTTTCTGTTTCATGATAAAAAAACGGTAAAAAATTGGCGGGAAATTTTAATTGTTATGACTAATACATTTCGTAATTTATGTAATATAGTAATCAATGTCATCATAATGATTAATTTCCTTTATTAGATTTTGAAAATCTATAGTTTTATCCACGTAGATCCACGTACATAGGAAAAAACACATATGTAGCAGATCAAAATAAAATGACATCCCTCTCTTTTTGCATCGGTGGTTAATAACTATCCCGCGCGCGCACGCTCTCAAGTCACGGTTTTGCAGCAGTTGGCGAACAGGCGTTCAATCATCATCTCAAGAGTGATCTCAAGTGCAGAGTTTTGTTTATTAATATGAGTGATCTCAGTTGATACCACGAACTTAAACCTGTACTTAAGTATGATCTATTAATTAGAACAGTATCTCGAGTATGATCTCAAGATAACTCTCAACGTTGAGAGCGGTTTATAAATACGGGCCCTAGAGTACCACAAAGTATTCGACATAACTTTAGTGACAGTGCAATAAGTCAGGGGTCTCCAAACTAAGGTCTGTAGGCCAATTCCGACCCGCGAGCACCAACAATCAGACCCGCGAAAGCGGTCCGAATCGTACTATACCAACATACTGTAATTTACAGAAGTTAGCACGACGAGCTAGCTAGATCCTGGCCCTCGGGACTTCGTGGAGAAGATAGTTACAGTAGTCAGTACGATGAGCTAGCTAGATCCTGGCCCTCGGGACTTCGTGGAGAAGATAGTTACAGTAGTCAGTACGATGAGCTAGCTAGATCCTGGCCCTCGGGACTTCGTGGAGAAGATA
Source organism: Agriphila tristella (assembly GCA_928269145.1). Taxonomy (NCBI): domain Eukaryota; kingdom Metazoa; phylum Arthropoda; class Insecta; order Lepidoptera; family Crambidae; genus Agriphila; species Agriphila tristella. The sequence continues at coordinate 28,960,937 of OV743437.1, read as the reverse complement.
GTTACAGTAGTTAGTACGATGAGCTAGCTAGATCCTGGCCCTCGGGACTTCGTGGAGAAGATAGTTACAGTAGTCAGTACGACGAGCTAGCTAGATCCTGGCCCTCGGGACTTCGTGGAGAAGATAGTTACAGTAGTCAGTACGACGAGCTAGCTAGATCCTGGCCCTCGGGACTTCGTGGAGAAGATAGTTACAGTAGTCAGTACGACGAGCTAGCTAGATCCTGGCCCTCGGGACTTCGTGGAGAAGATAGTTACAGTAGTCAGTACGACGAGCTAGCTAGATCCTGGCCCTCGGGACTTCGTGGAGAAGATAGTTACAGTAGTCAGTACGATGAGCTAGCTAGATCCTGGCCCTCGGGACTTCGTGGAGAAGATAGTTACAGTAGTTAGTACGATGAGCTAGCTAGATCCTGGCCCTCGGGACTTCGTGGAGAAGATAGTTAGAGTAGTCAGTACGACGAGCTAGCTAGATCCTGGCCCTCGGGACTTCGTGGAGGAGTTAGTCTGGCCCTTAGGCTAAAAAGTTTGGCGACCCATGCACTAGCTATAGCTAGGTAATACATATTGTGCGGCACCGACCTTCATACAAGCATTGACGTCGGCCCCGCGCCGCAGCAGCTCGTCGGCGACGGCCAGGTGCCCGCACTGGCACGCCACGAACAACGGGGTACCGCCGTCCTGGACCAAACATAACTAATTTACTTGAAAGAAAACATCATCAATACTTATACAGTACGAGGCAAACATCTTGACACATTTTCGACCGAGTGGTAAGTTCGCGTATGTGCACTTGCGAGCGACCAATAACGCGCGTCTCTCCCGCCGCCCGCGTACCTCACCGCTGCGCATACCCAAAATTCGCGTTATGCGCATTCCTCATCCGATTTCAAGATGTTTTCCTTGTAGGTACTGTAGATACAGGATGTTAATGAATGAACCAAATATGGGAAAACCGTTTCTTCGGACCATCAAACTGAACAACTTTTACTATGGGACCAAATTGTTACATACGTTTTCATATTTTCGTTATTAATTTTTGTATAAAACAGCTGGTTTTTTTCGCAATTTCGGAGTTGGTCCCATAGCATAAGAATAAATAATTTAATTTATTCTTATGCCCATAATAAAAGTTGTACAGTGTGATGGTCTCTATATCTATTGTTGTATACTAAACACACGTCTGATGTACCCCAATAGTTATACTCAAGATGAAGTATAGTGTATGAGAAGATGACGGATGACTGAAAGATTGAAATAGAATGAACGAACCAAATAAATTGGGATTAAGGCAGGAGGGGGAGGGGGGAGGGGTCTTCCTTATCCATGCATAAAGTCCTGTACCCCAGCACTAGCAATCGGAAAATCGGGAAAAAAGTATGGAAAAAGAAACGGGGACAACGGAAATAGACCATACGAAGGCCTGGGGCTCAAGTCTGCTATTGTTAACGTCATAATCGTGTTTCAATAGTGTTTGAGTTGTAATGCTTTTTGACACAGCAGTTCTTGTTTCTCACACCACTGGTGGGTGAAATGGGAGTAACATAGTGTTATTTGGTCACTGGTTGATTGAATAAGTTGAGAAATTGGAGTGCTATTTGGTGGTCAGATGATCCGGAGGGTCTCTTAAACCCAAAACGGAAACAAAAAAAAACACAATTGAAACACGTTTACGACGTTAACAATGGCAGTCTTGGGCCCCTGAGCGATTGCCCCAGCAGTGGGCACATTCGGCAGATATGGGAGGCGCTGATTACCGTGCTGGGCGCGTCGATGGCGGCCCCCGCAGCGAGCAGCAGGCGCGCGACGTCCAGGAAGCCGCCCTGCGCCGCGAAGAACAGCGCGCTCGTTCCTGTCTGACAACCACCACCGTTACTCACACTCATCACTACAGACCGGATAATCGGATGCATATTTAGGTACAGTCAGTGGCACGAATCATGAAATCGGGTGGGGATTGCGCGGAACGCGTATTTTGGGTATGTGTTGCGGTGAGGGGCGCGGGCGGCGGGAGAGGGGCGCGCGCTATTGGTCGCTCACAAGAGCACATGCGCGAACTTATCCCCACTCCGTCGAAAAATATTCATGATTCGTGCCACTGACTATACCTACAGTTTCGCTAACATATCTTTTTTATCAGACGACCTCCGTGGTCGAGTGGGTTGCATGCCGGTTTTCAAGGCGTCACCATCTCTTGAGGTCCCGGGTTCGATCCCCGGCTGAGTCAATGTAGAAAATGAACTTTTCAATATTGTCTCAGGTCTGGGTGTTTGTCATACTACCGTTGTTTCTGATTTCCATAACACAATTGCTATAGCTACTTACTTCGGAATTGGAGCAATGTATGTGATGTTGTCAAATATTTATTTATTTAAATTATGCACAACGGGATAGTGCTTGGCCTTCACCTGACCTGATGTTAAGTGACGATAAGGCCGAAGGTGGAAGCGCACTACACCCGGAATCCTCATCAGTGAGAAACTGAATATCTTACATCTAACTGCCGGAACACAATATTTTTTTAATTGCTGTTATGGCGTCAGACTTAGGTAAGATGGTGGTACCTAGCCAGGCGGACTTGAAATAAGCCCTACCACCAAAACCGAGTACAAATTGTACCCCCCTGGGAATCGAACCCGGGACCCCTGCATCTTACACGGATGGGCGCACCACTAGACCGCAGCTACTATGACAGAGGCAGTGGAAGCGGCTTCTTCAAGTATTGAAAATTCATAAAATACGTAATTCACTCTACTTATCCATCAAATCACAATTTGAGGACAGGCAGCAAGTGTCAGCATGTTTGGGCGATGCGAACTTATTGCGTTATTAAAATACAATGACGAAATCTTTGATGGTGCAAAAGCATCGCGGGCGCAGGCGTAAGCTAGTAATTCAATAATTAATGTACCTATATACTACAAGCGAATGGTCCCAGGCATACTATGTCCCAGGTGAGGTGAGGGAGCGTGTTTAGGTCGCTTACGTACCGACAAGTGCCTAGATTAGTGACTAGAGCCTAGATATATGTAACTAAGTAAAACGAACGTTCACGAATGTTCGCAACCAGCCGCACTGCACGCTGGGTGCCCTGATACATCCAGGCGACTACCTAGAATAAATAAATAATAAAGGCAAGGCAACTATCCTAGCGACTCGCCTACCAGTGCGGTCACCAAGTAACCTGGAGATATATCTAGGCACCTGTCGGTGCGTTCGCAGGTTTAGTGTTCCAGCAGCAACATACCGTCCTTGTGCAGGCGGGGTCGGCGCCCTGCGCCAGCAGCTCGCGCACGCACTCCGCGTGCCCCATGGCGGCCGACAGGATCAGCGGCGTCGTGCCGTCCTGAGGACGAGCGACAGATATGGTTCAGTAAAGGCACCCATTAAGGCCTACTAGTAGAACCACGAGGAAGACTAATAGTTCCTCGTTGACCTACGAGTATCAACCTGCTGCACATGTCTTAAAAACAAGATAGGTATAGGTAGGTACTTAACCTGTATAAAATTACTGGTTGTTTTGTTTCTTGGAAGTTTTTTCTACATAGTAAGAAAAAGCCAATGGCCAAACTTCACATGAGCTTAGTTGGAGGTATCGCAAAAATTATCACGTCTTAACCGTTGAAAATCGATTTCCAGCTTAATTTCTTAACTCATACTGTACGTACAGAGAAATGTCATCAATTGCATTAAGAATGTTTATAGCTCGGTTCTATAAATTGCACGCAGCAATAAACACATCGGCGCGAGACGGTAGCCGGGCCATAACCGGTCTGCTGCGCCCCACATCCAGAGATGGATTACGCTGAACGATTTAATAACACTTTATTTATTCGGGCAGGAAACTCGCCTAGCATTAACCTACTCGATCATGCGAAACTGGGAGGCATAGAACACGTCTTTAGAATGCATGGAATATGGTTGGCGTGTGATGAAAGGAGTTTTTTTGCATTTGCACATTAAAGTGCTGATGAATGAAATAAAATGATCTTGCTTAAAAAACAGAGATTATAATATTTATAGAGTAACTTGCATGACGTTCCGGACTACAGCTGGGCCACAAAAAAAAGTTGGAAATCTGACTTTTTGACTATGCCATGATGGACGATAGTTTGTCAGAATTTGTCGCCAAAAACCAGAATTTGGCGGGCTTGCGTTTAGGAGATACGTGTGGCGCAGCTGTAGAGACGTCTCTACAGCTGAGCCACACAGATCTCGAAAACGGAAGGTCGTAGCGAAAATCTGATAACTCGTGTGTGCAGCCGTTAATATGTCGGAATTTGTCGCACAAAAACCAGAGTTTGTCGGTCTTGCGTTTAGGAGATCTGTGTGGCGCAGCTGTAGAGACGTCTCTACAGCTGAGCCACACAGTACGTCTCTACAGCTGAGCGTCTCTACAGCTGAGCGTCTCTACAGCTGAGCCACACAGTACTCGCAAACGGAAGGTCGGAGCGAAAAGTTGATAACTCGAGTGTGTAGCCGTTAGTTTGTCGGAATTTGTCACCAAGAATCAGAGTTTGTCGATCTTGCGTTTAGGAGATATGTGAGGATGCGCTGTGGAGACCTTTTTACCTGGATCTCGAGAACGAAAGGTCGTAAGCGTATCCTCACATATCTCCTAAACGCAAGATCGACAAAATCTGATTCTTGGTGACAAATTCCTACAAACTAACGGCTTCACACTCGAGTTATCAGATTTTCGCTATGACCTTCCTTTCTCAAGATCCAGGTAGAAAAGTCTCCACAGCGTATGCTCACATATCTCCTAAACGCAAGAAAATTATTTAATATTCAACTGAAAGAGAACCACTCTGAAGGTGCTTTTTAAAACATTTCCTTAGACCTTCGTAATTCCGGAGTCATACGGGTATTGTCACATTAATAATTTTAATAACAGTGATTTTTAGAAAGCTTACTTGGTTTAGGCGCCTTTGCCCAATTTGTACCAATACAAAATGACAACTTTGAAAGTTTTTTCACAAACTTTTTTCCTACTTCATACAAAACACAATGTTGTGCAACACACAGCCAAAATATTTCGTTGCCTAACCTCATTACGTGTTATGTAACAGTCGTTATTGTGGAAGGGAATCAGTGCGAACCATAAATCATTTAGGGTAAGTACTTTTATTTAAGTTTTCTTGGAACGAAGTGTGAGCGGCAGCGATTGAGAGGCTATAACTTCAGCAAATATTGCCAAAACACCATCAAAAAATTTGGTTGAAAATTTTCAATTTATGTAGGGTCACCTGTCCAACAATGAAACAGTCGGACACAATGAAACAGCGCCATATTTTCCAAATACGACGTTGCCAGGTAGTGCAGTATACCTAGTCTAGACAACCTCATACAACCCCCGCTCCTCCCCAGTTAGCGTGCGCGCCATTTTCGAAACGACATGTCTACGGAGCTATTTTGGATTTTTTGACAAAAAAGTATCATTTTTTTTTCAGTTTGATTTGATTTTTCCGTTAAACACTGCAGTGAATTCCGTTTTTCTCAGTAGAACGTTGCTTTGTACATGTATCATAGATTCACGTGGACTAGATTACCTAATAAATTGTTCGATTTTGGTAGGTTATTTTTTGATGTTATTGTAAAATACCACAGGTGTCCAACAATGACACAAATCAAGGGTGGACACAATGAAACAGTATTTCCACTACTATCACTTAATATTTGAGATTTTCAGACTCATTAATATTTGAGAATGTATAATTTTACTTAAGACATTAATGCCTATTATGAGTAATTGTTGATTTAAGTCGTTGTTGCCTATAAAAGGTACCTAACTACGATTTAAAAAAAAATTACTCATTAATCTTTAAGTCACTAAATAATTTTACCTGAGACAAACCTAGAGGTATTTTTAAAGTCTGAATAATTGTGCAATACCCTGAAAGAACCTTTTTCGATTGTAATTCAACAGATTTCATCATTTACTTGTTCCACTAAATATGAAAAAGTCCAAATTATTATCAGTGTTTCATTGTTGGACACTGGGTGTTTCATTGTGTACACCTAGGTGGACACAATGAAACAATTCCCATTTTCTTTTAAAAGTCTTCTTATTGGTTATGTATCTATTTTTTAACAAAACTATTAATGCCATATTATACCCAATTAAGTAGACTATGTCCATATGAAAAATCGGAATTCATATCTACAAAAATGAGAGAAATATGAGACTCAGAACTTTTGGTGTTTCATTGTTGGACAGGTGACCCTACTCTGAAAGTTTTGTTGGAAAAAGTTAATTATAATTTGAAGATTGAGATTTAAACTTTTAACGTTAATGTTAAACAATGTTATCAGACAATAAAAAAATTGGGCAACGTTGAAAATTTTAAATTTATAAGGCGTTATTGTATTTACAAAATCGTGATTCTCCTAACTTACGCCGTGAAAACGCGTCAATAGGCGCGTGTAAAGAAAGAATAGCGATTGAAAGTAAGGTTAATGATTCGGTAAAGCTCGGTTGTAATAAGTCAGGTCAAGGCTCAAACTTTCTTTAATGCGACGAGGGTAAGAGCTTATGCCCTGCTATGTAATGATAAGCGATTACTTACTTGGGCAACCCGGGGTTATCATTTACACGTTGAAAACTCTGTTCTACCCCTAAAAGCTTTGGCTATTAGCAACCCCTTCTCTCCAACAGACAGAACCATCACTACCAAAATGTTCATCATTGAACTGTGATCGTAAGTTACTGTTAGGTAAACAGACTTTTCTAAAATAGAATTTTATGTGTTGGCTTACCGAAACTTTCCAGTTGTTGGTTCCAAATCTAAACACGAAGTTAATGGTTCAGCCGTACGAAGAATTTGATGGCTGTTAACTATGTGATCGCTTATTAAATAAATGGCTCGAGATTGTAGTGATGAACCGATTTCATGGGAAAACTTTTTTGTCCAGCCACGGTGGTTAGATGTAACCTCTCTAAGTGTCTACGTCATTAGTATAGCCTCTTACTACATCCCTAAATGTAACAGGTTCGTTATAATATTATAGTCTGTAGTTTGCCCCACGCCCATGGCTTCCTACTCTACTACCTCCTAGCTCCTATAAAAATAAGCAGTTCGTAACCCTCACCCAAATGTGAAAGCGCTCGGAGCGTTCCTGGCTGAGCTAGGCTGGCTGGAATGATCCGATCCGTCCAAACCTCCTGACACCGCGATATACCTCGAGTTGAGGAAACCGTCTCTATTGTTATAGTTTGTTACATATAGTTTGAGCCCCACTCCTACAGATCTCATGTTTTGTTCTGTGTTGGCCCCTATGACACTAGTCAGATTAATTTTACTAGGGATGTGCTTAGTAAATCGAGGGTGGAGTTATAGAAGAATAAGGATCCTCACCCTGTCCCTAGAGTCGATGTGCACCTTCCCAGTGTCCAGCAGCTGCCGCAGTCGATCACAGTCTCCGCGTAGTGCCGCCAAGTGGAACTGCACGTCAGTCCGGGACTCTTTCTGGAAACGAAGAGAATGTCATCAATATAAGTTGCTCAGGGAGATGAACAAAGAAAGTCAGGTCTAGAAAGTCCTTAGGGGTTAAGTCACGATGAAGTACTCAATTCCACCTACGATGTACGGCATTGATTATTATATTTTAACAACAAGAGAGATATCTAAAGGTGAATCGTTTTCTATAATTGAATAAAAAATAGCGTAGATGCGTTGTAGCACGGCTCAGTCGGTATTTCATTCCATCTATCTCCATAATAAGTTTCTCATACAAATACTTTTCTAATGTGAGCACATCCTGTCTGAAATGTGAGTTTATTTTATTTATAATTTTTCTAATCATTCTAGTCTAGTGAAACTTGTTCTCCGAAAAAAATAAGGAAACCCATTACACATTTTCTACCAGACCACTTAAAAATAAATAAGTTATCACTTAGCAATCGCCGCGGTGACATTGGCAATTGTCGTAACGTCGCCACAACGCCTGTAATTACAAGATAATCAATGGACAACCTTTCAAAAATATAATATGTCGTTTTCACTTTGTATAATGAAAGTAGATACAAAATTAGGGGACACGTATTTTTTATTTAAACTTTTAATTGTTTTTTGTATATTAAATCACTGATTGAAATCTTACTCATTCTAAAAGAGCGTAAGTACATTGTCAGGAAGTTGAAATGTGTAGCTTTTGCCAAAAAAATCAATTCTGATCTTATCTGTGACAATATGACACCATGATTTCGATAGTGATGTGGCATGGGATTTCTGTAAGTGATGTCGATAATAGACAACATTTTCATTTTGAGAAAGTCGACGTTTAAATGTCGTCAGCTTATATAAATATTTTCAGCTTTTTTTATATTCGCAGCTAGATAGCACTTCTATTTTGAAAATGTTTCCAAATTCGGGATAAATTTATTTTTTAAGGCCAGTTTTTTTTTTAAATATATCCAATATTTCGAAAAACTGGCCCGATTAAAAATTCTATATATTATAATTTTCGAACCTGCTCAGAAAATTTGCTCAACCTGCTCAACAAACAGAACGTGACAGTGACAAACACCCACTGTTTTTTTTATTATTTAACTACAAGGTGTTTGGTAAAAGCCTTATAAAGCCGAATATGGTAGATAGGGACCATCAAACTGAACTACTTTTACTATGGGACCAAGTCTGAAATCGCGAAAAAAAAATCTGCTGTTCCATACATTTTGATATTTTCGTTATTATTTTTTGTATGAAACAGCTGATATTTTTTTCGCGATTTCAGAGTTGGTCCCATAGTAAAAGTTGTTCAGTTTGATGGTCCCTATCTACCATATTCGGCTTTATAAGGCTTTTACCAAACACCTTGTATATGGAGGTCGTAAGTATTATTTCGTTGATTACACATCTTTTTACTTTTTAGAATTACTATCCAATATAAAATATAAAAAATCGACAAAAACTAATTTAAACAAAGTAGGTATTTATTTGTTTCTTAATCAATCACAAAAAAAAAATTATAAAAATTAAAAAAACCCGTCTGCATAAAAAGACAAGTCCACTGAAAAGATGGAAACAAGATTAAATATTAAAGGCAACATAATAACATGCAGTCGGAGGCATGCATTAAGAAAGTGACGTTATGAATGATTTGAATTACTATATGCCTCCGACTGCATGTTATTATGTTGCCTTTAATATTTAATCTTGTTTCCATCTTTTCAGTGGACTTGTCTTTTTATGCAGACGGGTTTTTTTAATTTTTATAATTTATTTTTTTATTTATATCTTTTTAGTTATTATATATTACGGTCTTGATATACCTTTTTGAAATCCTTACAATAAGCCCTTTAATTTGACACCCATATTGCAGTATTCTAAAAAAAAAATTTTCCCCCCTACGTATATTAGTACCGTACAGCCGCCATGTTGTTTTTTTTATAACGCCACCTTCTTAAGAACACTTGGGCTGATGAGACAAATCTAACGATATCTTAATTACAGAAATCCATTCAGCCGTTTGAAAGATATGAGGTAATAAAGAATATTACATACAAACACACATACAAACATACTTACATAGTTACATACAAGATACGCGCGAAAAACATAACTCTTTCTTTGCAGTCGGGTAAAAAAAGGCTGAACTCATTTTGGATAAAAAGCACACACATAGTTATAACCTAGCGGAAACTAGTCAAGGAAATAAAAAGAACACTTTAAAAATATCAGTGTTTATTATTTTAAGGCGTTCACTTTTTTAACTCTTTCTAGTTGTCGCTGCAAACTATAAATAGGTAATTGCTTCATGTCGATAGCTCGCAGGCTCTCCTGACGTGTTACGTTTTGTGTTTTGTTGGATAACGGTGGCGCCTAAAACAAAGAAATTGAGCTTGTAGTAGTACCTACATACAAAACATTATGTTACAACTGATTTGAGTTTTCAAATGTAAATTACGTGATTATTATTTATTTACATAAAAGAAAGATGTGCCAAGCCATGTGATGGTTTTCTACTTTTTGTCCCCATCAAATATAAAGTAAGAAAGTACAATAAAACAAATATCGATATAGAAATGCACATCACTAGGCGAAATAATATAACCTCTACGACATGTAATAAAAAATCTGATATTTGCAAAATCAGCAAAGAACTGGACACAAACGACTATTTGCACAAATTATTAGTATATTATAATAGTTTCAAGCTATTTACACTTCATAAAAACATCTAAAACAATATAAACTTACCGATGAAATCATAATGTTTATTGATTATTTTCATTTCTTCCTGTGCGAGATTTATAGCCTTTAATCACACAAGACTCCATTTCACTGGTAACGCATAAGTATCCCAGACAAAGCTATGACTTTCTTTTAAGTTTATTACAAGAATATTTTATAAATTTCTACATTTTACTAGTGTGATCAGAAATACGCTTGAATGACATTCTGTCACTATGATTTATTATGACAATAAATTTTATTTTTTAATGAACGCACAGATAATATAAATACAAGACAAATAGACTCAACTCAAACTTCCTGACATTCCCAATTTGGACTAGATTTTAGTTTTTTTTAAATAACGTAAAAAATACTGAACTAAAAATTCTGAAAAGAAAAATATGAGCTTAGAACACTAAAATCTCGAAATGGTTTTCTAATTTTAATACTTTCTCAAAATGAAATGTTGTCCATTCTGTGCCTGACGTTTATGTGTCTTCAAGTCACGCGATCCATTCAAATACTTCGTAAATTATTATAATTTTGGTATGCCTTCGTAGCAAAATTCCTAAAGCACATAATGTCTAGAACGTAAGAATCTCTTCTCCACTAATCCTCGTGAGACTTTAAGGGCTGCGAACGCACCGACAGGTGCCTAGATTGGTACCTAGATATTTCCAGGTTATTTGGTGACTGCACTGATAGGGGAGTCCCTAGGGTAGTCGCCTTGGTCTCATAGTCTTCGGTTGTAACCCTTTCGCCTCACTACATTCTGTAATCATCTGGAAGTATCGAGGCACCTAGCGCGCAGTGCGGCTTTCGTTTTACTTGGTTAAACGTCATATCTAGGCTCTAGGCACTTATCTAGGCTCCTGTCGGTGCGTAGGCGGCCTAAGAGCATTCAACAAGGTTACTTCTTCTGCAGTATATATGTATAGTGTTAAACTTATACGACAACGTCATTAGGTTAGGTATATGTTCTATTGTCATGAAAATGTTGTGTTCCATTTGTTTTAAGCCTATTGTATTCACACTTGTGTAAATAATGCCACGAACTTTTTTTTAACTGCCTATGCCTACTTCCTGTTTCGACACTACTTTTATTGCTTTCGCAATTAAGGCGTTATAGAAATCAAAACCTTCATTAACAAATTCTATTAGTTTTATAACTTCCTTTCGTTGAGATATAATATAACCTTCATTATAATTACTGTATGAATCATGAGTAGCCCTTCATTATGGTAGATTGGATTACCTTTCGTATGGTCTAGCTAGTGTATATAGAATCTAGATTCTAATCAAGACTCTAGAATGTAAGAAAATTGAACAAACGCGACCGAGCATTGCCTATCAGCTAGTAACCGTTCTCCGACATATTGGATTTCTTGTGGTCTTAGATTACGGTATCGCTCACATTCGGTCCGCTGAACGTGGTGTATTGAAATTTATTGCTCTAATGGCATGGAACGTTTGTTGTTTTTAATCTGCATACAACGTTACCTTACTACTTACAATTCCAAAAGACAAAAAAAAACCTATAAACAATTCTAAAACAGAGCTCTCATCCGGAGCGACAGTGACACAACTGCAAATTAAAACTGAACCGAAACCCGAACCTGAAACTGACCGAATATACCAAAATCACCATAACCATAGTATAATTAGGTCAGTTACGGATTTTTTACAGTTGTGTTACTACTGTCTGCCATAACAAGAACAAGAGGTAAGAATATATAAAACATTCTATACCAAATAAAATCAATAGCTAGCGGGCCTAAAACACAACCTTGGGAAAGCCCCATTTCTCAGTCTAACCCCATCGTAACATAATCACATTTAGGGCGAGGAAGCCATAAATGGAACCGTTATACAATTTTTCACTAGATACCAGCAAGGTTAATAGCCACATTTGGTTTTCAGTTCACCCATTCGTATCTGAACTGCTGATCCAAGTGATACTACAAAGGAATCTTAAACAGAAAGCTTGTTTGTTCTACATACTTTTTTATACTATGTTCAGCAAGGAAATAGTTGGCAAGACTGGACAATAAATATCAAAGTTAGCATTACCCACATGCTATTGTCCATTGTCAACCAGAGGTAATTTTTTTTAATACTTACTTGCAAAACAATGGTTAACGCGAAGTAACTATATTATGTCGCCCAGAAATTTCTTCACCGTCTGTGCAAATATTTAAGAACCTCTATAACAGGGATGGCGAACCTATAAGTATCAAAGTGCCATTTTTCTAAAAGATATTTTAATGAGGTCATAAAAGTGCCATCAAATAATTCTGACTTTGTGATTAAAATTATAATACTAATAAATACGATCGTCTCAAAACTCTTTCTTTACTTCAAAAATGTACATTTTGCTATGTCTCAATTATACGGGTAATTTATATTAATTATTTCGTAATTTTTTCGTAATGCTAAATGAATTTTGTGAACGGTGACGTGCCCAAAATATTGTGTCGCGTGCCATTAATGGCACGCGTGCCATTGGTTCGCCATCCTTGCTCTATAATGAAGAACCTTGTGAATCACAGTTTGTTCATCCTTTTGTTACGGTATTTCTTAATAAAGGAATAAAATACTTTGTTCGCCAATAATGCCAATAGTTCTCGTTTTGATGATTGCGTAATTTGGATGAGATCACTCAAACTCATTAATCAATTAAAGAACTTGTGTCACCCGAGTAATCTAGGCCGTCGTCGACTGACGCCAAGTAATTCGCTTCGATCCTCGTGAAATTGTAACGCTTGAATAGATAATTATCACATTTTTGTGTTGGCTTTCATCTCCCATGCATGAGATGCAAAAACATGAGATATCTAATTATCGAGCGCGTGCGTATACCCCATCATTATTAACTGGTATTATAAACACGATTTGATTTATAAGGATTTCCTTTTTAGCATATAAAACATTTTTAATTTAAAAGATACGTTAATCTGTTGATATTCCTGCACATGTTTAAGAGCCATAAATGTGTCCACACGTCGCATCGGAGCGTTTAGATTAATGTGGGATGGAATGGCATACTTTAGTTTACGCGTCTACATAATCTTAACACCGGATTTGCTTTGTATTATTTTAATTTAAAGACAGTTTCAATATATGAACTATTGTTTACTTGACACCTGCTATGGATAGCTCATAAATTTACGTACTAATGAAGAAACCAGTCTAAAACAACAATGATAATTTTGAATGAAATAACATTGCAAACGTTGAATGAACTTGAATGACGGAAGAATCAAGAATGAATTGTGACGTAAGTGGTGCAAATTTTTTCGACATCGAATCACAGGTCCTCAGTCCTCACGGAAGCAGATTAATGCCGTCACCAGATCAGAACGTTGGTGACCTCGTTACTGTCAACAGAACTGTTGGTTGATTTATTTACTCGGTGAGGTGAGGTTCATGGACGGACACGATTGTGCTAAGTCATGAGCCATAATCATTCGAGGTTGCTTTTATTTCTAATCCTTGTACATGAGGATATGATGTAAGCATCTGTGTTGGCTATTTGAAGGCAATGTTGTTGGATGTGATTTAAACTAACACTCACCTCAAGTGAAGCTGAAGGAACAGGAAAAAACAAATTAAAAAGAACTTAGTATATGTATAGGAAAATGCGCAGCTATACTTACAATTTTGGAAAGAGCTTCAAAACTCGTTTTGACTAATGATTTGACATTTAAAAAATGCATTTATACATATCAAAGTATTCACAAATTTTATGGGCGAATGTTTTTACAATGTTAGAAAACATTTGAATGACTAACTTCCCGTATCTCATTAGCACGCAACATCAACACGACATTTGCAGTCATCAACAGAAGCAGCTCCCGGCTGACCAGTAGCTGCGCCCCTCAATCATTGCCGTAGAAAGTAACAGTAGTTGCTGCCATCAACTAACCATCAATCATCAAGCTGGCGATAGAGAGGAACATGATCACAGATAGCGGTATACATACAGGAACTGTTCATATGAACTAAATAAAATCATGATGAATAAACTTGTGTAGTGTCAATGGTAGATAAGTGAGTTCTTTATTTAACAACATCATGAAGAAAAGAGTGATATTAGTATAAAATAATTAAGGGAATTTAAAGTCTTAATACGTAAAAGGTAAATGTGAACCAATAACGAGATGTAGAACTATCAGAGAAAATCATAATACGGCTTTAAGTAAAGCAATATCTCATTAAGCGAAGGGATTTAGCGAAACAGCCGCAATAAGGCCATAAATTCCTGCGGGGCAGCGAGTGTGACCGCCGACAAATATGCGGATGGTCACGCCATTGTTTTAATTGCCAGCAAGAGCTGTAATTATAATGAGCAATTGCTGTGTCTGTTTACTTAAGTTTATGAGAAAGGAAAAATATGAGCAGACGTGAGTTTGAACTTTTATTTGTAATCGATAACAAGGCACTTTTGATTGGCAGGGAGTGGATAAGGAGATGACGAGCGAGTGACAGGAAAGAATGGAGTAGAAGGACGCACTGCACCTACCCCAAATACCTAAATTGGGATAAGAACAGGGAGATGATGATGAACAGGCACTTTAGGCTTGTATGTAGCAAAGAAATAGGTACGTACGTACGTATTAAGTAGTATTGAAAGAAGTCAAATACATACATCAACTAGTTGATTAAAGTATTATATAATTTGTATTTCTTACGTTGTAAATACTACATTTCGAGATGGCGCTCTTAATTACCTATGCTATAAATATTATATGTTTTCACATAAATTACCTACTACAAAATTTTACAAGCGTCACACAACACTCAACTCTCGAACTTTTAGCCTCACATAAAACAACACACCACAGGATCGTTATAGATTCCGCTACAAGAAATCACTTAACGAAGCTGATCATAATATTTTACGAGCACCAGGCAAAGCCGCAGGCATCATACTCGCCGGTTAGCGTACTCATAACTTTGCCATAAATCTGAAGGGCTTCAAACGCCGTGATCTTCTCGTGACGGTCGGCGCCAGTTATGTCACAACCGCGCAACAGGGCAACAATTACGGCGCGGTGCCACTGACCGACAAACATTTTTTGCGGTGCACAAAAAAGCCAGCGAACGCCCGGATGTAAACAACTCTCTATTTCGATTGTATTCCCCATCGAAGCGCTGACCTCGTTGAAATACGAATCATATCGGTGATAGATGGTAGATGCAATTCCATTATCACGATTGGTGTTGACGTTATTACCTTTTACAATTAAAGATTCTGATAGTGGGAGTCTCAAGCAACTAATGATGCATGTTGCAATAACCATCTACGTAACAAAATTGTACGATTTCGTTAATGAATCCAAGCCGAGCGTAAAAGAAAATAATAGTCTGACTCTACTACGAATCACAAAGATACAAGTTGAAAAGTCAGAAATCGATACGCATATTCCAATCCAAGGTGCAGATTTATGAAATCTTTACAATGATGGGAAGCATAACAGAGTATCTCTTGAAATATTCGCGTTTGCACTTTACGCTTTTATAGTAAGGGGCAGGACGCAGGAGAGATTTCGCGACGTGGATTGGAAGGGGGAATGACAAAAGGTACGAGGGTTGAAGAAATCAAAATTGGAAGCGAATGACAAGGACCTTTTCGTTCGTGCCTTTCAATCTAAATAAACTGTCAAACTCGATATTATGTTGTTAAATCATAAAATTAATATAATGTAAAAATTACAGAGAATTTCAAATTGAATGTTATGGAATACATTTAATCGATATATTCAAGTTTATAAATATCGTTACTTATGGCTGTCACAGCTGATAAGTTTCTTGCGCTCGTTCTTCTTGTCAGCTAAAAAAGTCTGGAACTGGGTAGGAAAATATAGACGATTCAAAAGTACTTAATAATTAAGTTTATTTGAATAAAGCTTATTTGACTTGGAATCCAATTAACGAATTTAATAATAAATAGAGCATACTGACGTAAGTATAAAAAATGACAATAAAAAAAACAATAAATAAACTCCGTTATAATCATAATTCATGAACTACATTTTTTAATTAACATTTCGGAGACTCACAGTCACATCTACACAGTGTTTAGTTTAAATGTTGAATCAAAAAATATACTTCTTATCTTATCAATTAGAGACGGTCTTATTTAATTTTAAAGCACATACAGAAACAATACAAATTTAAAAAGACTATTTAAAAAGATTATTTTGCATCCGGAATCGTTGAATAAAATAATTGAGGAATTGGTTTATCCTTTGACCACGGCAGCTGTTAATGTTATTGTTAAACTAAAAAACAGCCAAATATCGTTAAAAATTGCACAATATGTCTTGTCTCCCTAAAATAAGTGATTTATCGAAGCTCGGCGGTCTGAACCACAGAGATATATAGATTCCAAATGGAAAAGTTTAAACCCAAAGAAAACAGAAAGAGGTTATACTCGACATGACAAGCTGTATGCTGTATTTCCACACGCACTTGCTTCATCTAATGCGACGATTAGACGCAGTTACACTGGCTGGATAATCGCCTTCGCAACTTTACATCAACACTACGACAATTACAGTACCGCAAAAATTATGCATTTTATGTCGCTTTCTAACTACCTCCTTCGCACTCAGGTTAATGCGTATTTCATGTACTCGCGAATGAGGTGCAAAAATTGCGTCTGGTCTGTTTAGAATATTAGCAATAGCTGCCAAATTAGCCTCTATTGTTTCTTAAATTACGCCAGAAAATTTCTCGGTCTCAATTTCTCAGTCTCGGTTTCAATTATTTTCAAATTTATGACTTTATAAGTTTTTACACTAATTAACTTTTGTGGAAGCTTTCTATTTGTTTAATGTTCACGTTCTTTTAATGCTACCATCAAATTCGTTATTAATATTTCTAACACAGTCATTTTAATAATTGGAGCGTACCTATTTATCGCTTCATCATTGTATTTTACCTGTTACGTGTTTTGAAATTAGATCATACTGAAGAATTTAATGAGCCGCTTATCAGTAACTACTAAAACTAGTGAAAGTTATGGAATTTAAGGAATTTTATCTAAATTATGTTGTCGAAGGAATTTGTGTCGCCAACATTGGATTAAATAAGGTCGAGACTCGAGACACAGAATAGTTCTATATGTACGAGGCTTATCCTTCTGTAAAGTTTGATGTGCGCATGCACACATGATGCGTGCGACCTACAGGACCTTATCGGTGGACTTTCTCCGCGCATCGCTGCTGGCGACATGACATTAGATGCGTCGCCTGATAGCATTGTCAACCTGGTGGAAAGCGTACATTTACACGGTACACCAGTTTAATTTATTCATACTATAGTATATACATGGTTGTTAAATCTACAAGCAATGTTACAAGTTAATTGCAAACGTACACGTATAGGATGAGGCATATTTGACACCAGACAACGTATGCGTAATTACATTAACAGTGACACCCACCCAAGTGTGTTTTAAATAATTAGATACTCATGAATGATATAAATAAATACATAGGACATAAAATTATCAAAATAGATACATAAACCAGATTTAAAATCAAACTTGTTAATAAATAAATCAGGCGTGCGTGAAGTAACCACAGCATGAATTTCATAACTAATCATTCTGACAGCACACCATGCTTAAAATTAAGTTGTGAACCACATACGAGAAAGTGTTTGGACAGAATCATCAATCAAGACTAGTTGCTTGTCAACTGAGGAGGCAAATGCAGAGGTGGAGTTGACGGCTCTTAAAATAACCGGCGGAACTGGTTTAATGATCGCGTTTTTTAAGCTTTCCATTTTAATATTCAGCGAACGAGATCCTTTGGATGTTTTAGGAGAACATTCACGGAAACATGTTGTCAGTGTAATTTTTTGAGAAAGTTCAGAAATTCGGATCTTGTTTCCATATCAAGGAATAAATTGTAGTTTTTAGTAAAACCGCATAAATTCTCCTGGTGGTATAAAATATAAAACGTGGAGGATAATAAGCGTGAGTGAGGTCGGGCTCGGGTCAGACCCAAGATGAGTCAGAGGCGAAAGTCGCGAGTCATTGCGACTTGTCGATGCAAGACCTTAGCAAACGGATCCTTACAAGTTCCTTGATAGAATTATAACATGAACTCTAGAAAGGATCATGAGAGGTCCTTGAAGAAAGTTTAACATAGAATAGATAAATGTGTATAACAAAATTTAAAGATTTCAGAGCCAAAGGGATTCATATTCCTTCTCATGTAGAGACAATAGTTGACAAGACTAATATTATTCCTTTTTGAACTAAAATTTGTCCGTCGTAATCTTCTGCAAGTGACTAACATGATCAAAGTTTTAAAGGTGAGGAACCGCAATAAATATGTATAACCTTTATATTAATAACTTCACGTCATTTATTTACGCGTTTGCCCTACCATTTATTGGTTAGACCGCACTGACCGCAGTATTCTAGCTATTACCACAGTACATATATAAGTTTATATGTACTGTGCTATTACTCAACAAAGGCAAATAACTCATAAAAGACTTCTAATTTCAAATGAGAAATTCCCTTATATTATTTCAGAAACAATTGCTTCTCTGATAGAAGCAAATAACAACACAACATAGAGGTACTTATTCTATTAGCCATTTTAATACACACCGCCTCAAATGGTTTGAAGGCACGCAACACTACACTGTACTGCTATTCTTTCAATGCTTTAACGGCATATCCGTTTGAAGCAAAGAAAAGAGTTGCAATTGCAACACACAGTTTTTTGGCTGTGGATTACAAAGGGATAGGGTCAACGAGCCAAGCCCTCAGTTTTTGTGCAGAGTCGACAGCGCTCCGACAGCTGCACGCTCCATGTTTCACAATCGCCCTCCATGTGATGCAATGGAATGCCAATCAATAAACGCTTTGAGATTTCATGATCCATTTCATTTTAAATCAACAATACCAATTGCTCAACTTGAACAAATAGGATTGATTTCCAAACTTGATAGAATTGATAAAGCAATGAAACTTAATGACCGAAGTCTACGTATACATAGCTATAGTATAACTCCGTGTTGGGGATTTGACACTAGAGAATCCAATGAATCTTCACAGAAGCATCATTAATTTGGGCGCATCGAATGTGTTTGGGGATTCCCGAAAAGAATGAACAATGATGTAACAGTCATAAAGATCCTTGAGTGTCTTGATAATACGGTGTTCATCTGTATCGCAACGTGAGCGGTAAACAGTCGCCAATATTCACAGGCCTGAAAGGTGTTTAGGGTAACCGCATTGCGTCAATCTATTTGAATGAAAAAGCCAGGTGTAACACGGAACGAATGGACGACCTTGTTGCTGCCGCCAAATGCATAATGCAGCTCAAGATATAACTTTATCTTGAGCACAAGTGTGCATAATGACAGGAAACATAATGGAATAGAATAAAGTAAATCCATGTTTAGATACTGATAATTTTTGCTACCTTATTTTAGCCTTCCTATAGTTCCTATACGTGATGAGGACGGATGAAGAAATAAAAATCGTAATTTATTGGCTACTTTGATTTGTACTATTATGTATTTTGTGACTTTGGTCACGTTACAGTTTTGTTTGATTGGTTTCAGTTATTTTTTTCATATTTTTACTTTAAGGTCATTCTAAAATGTTCTATAATAAATTACAGAAAATAGGCATGTGTGTATCTCTCTTTTGTAATTGAAATTTAAATTAAGTATATGTGTCTAGTCCTAGTCCTACCACAACCGTACAGAAATTGACCAATCAGCTGGTAGTTATTTGATCTGCCGAGTAATTTTGCAACGACTTAATTCGTCATAAATCAATAATTTGGTTGCTTAAACTTAAAGCTTACTTACTCAATTGAAGTAACGGGTTTCATATTACTCGTCTCATCATTGAATTACGTCACAATCACGTTCACGACATAGCGAGTACCTGATAGAATTATAGGCTGTAGGCCGGTAGTAATAAATAATGATATATCCGCTGATTGAAGTTGTAATAAGTAAATCGAAGGTTTTATTATAATTGTAATTACACTTCACTTATAGTTTAACAAAGCTCCTTTACGTAGATAAAGACAGAAAAGACTACCTACTCTGAAATAAGTAAAGAAAAGTAACCGGACTAAGATAAGATGTAAAAGAAAGATAAATAAGTAAGTACTGATTTTAATCTCAGACCAAATTTTTTATTTGGTCCGAGATTTTAATATGCACTAACCCTGTGCAAAAGTAAGATCCACTAAACTAATTTCAGTGCAGTTAAAACAAAGGCACGAACATTCATCGTTCTTAACTGAAAATAACCTTGACATTCGCACTGAGAAATCGCTTGTTTCTTGGCACTGCTGCCAGAAAAAGGATGAAATATACGACAAGGTCACTTTAACGACTTCTATTAAGTAATGTGTTTTACATTTTAGTGAGATATAGGTATGAAGTAAAACTCATAAAATTGGTGAAATGCATTAGAATAAATAAGGTAGTAGAACATATTGCATTCTAGTCATACTACCTACAAAAAAAATATGTATATTTAACATGTTTTTTTTCTTCTTCTTCTTTCAGCAGCGTTTCGTAAACTTCTTTCAGCAGCGTTTCCCAAACTTGAAACAAACAGCTTCATACATCTCACAAAAAAATATCTGACCTTATTATGATTGTAAAATAGTGAATGAATGAAGGTCCAAGACTTGAAAAAAATATTCTTGAGTCAGCGACAAGGTGTGCCTTTTCGGCTTTTTGCAGAACCTTTACGTTATCATTCAGGGAGAAAGATCTAAAAGGTTGTTACAAGTTCACTGGCTAGAGTGGCTAGACAGTCTCAAGGTTTCCATTCCCCAACAAATTACAAGTAAGGAAAACTTGGCAAGGTTTACAAATAAAAAAACAACGAAAGAATTATGAATTTGGATAGACGAAACGTAAAAGAGAAGATCAAATCCTATCTTAAAAATGTTCTCGAAAGTCGAAAACTAAAAGAGGAAACATGGCTCGCAGGATATTTGGAAATAGCTCAAGAAGCTAATGAGGAAATTGCCTAAATGCTTCCTTTTGTGAAACAACGTTTGACTTGATTCATGTTATTAGACGTCCGCCATTAGAGCGCTAAGAAAAAAAACAAACAAAAACCAAATTATCTGCGCAACTAACGGTTCAAATTGTAATGGTTAAGCAACGGTTGATTATCTAATGATCTTGGTTAATTTAATTAATAACATCCTAAATACAACACATTTTAATTTAATTAACCATACAAACTAATTTTACCATCCATTAACATCTTTGATTTGTATTCTCGTCATTTTAGCCATATAGAAAAATGGAAAATAAAATTCAGCAATTGTTCATGTCATGATCACATCGAAATTATGTACACAGTTTCTTCAAACGTCAAAGTCAATTGAAAGCGATTTTTTCACACTTACAGAACATACACTGAAGAGGTTTATATCGCGGATAAGGCTTCTCTAATCCATCGGTCGATACGTCGGCTTTCAGTAGACTGCATAGAGCCATGCAGTGAATGGCCCTAGAGTTGAGACGACATGGGATGGAAGAAAACGGCACTTGAATATGCATAGCTGTTAAGTCTTTTGAAGTTTCAAGTCTTCAAGAGCAAAACGCTTGGCTGAGCAATATGCGACGAAATGTGTTGTTTTTAAATTAGCGACCTTCCTTTTGATGACCTCTTTCAAGGAGGCTCAGGGGAAAAGAATATGTAATTTAATACATTTTCATTACGTAATACGTGAAACAATAGTTTGTTTGACTTTACTTGCGACTATTTAAAACACAAATATTTCCACAATGAAACTAAATGCTTGACTCAAGGCAGTACAGTACATTACACTTATTCAACGGGGTTCTTATCATAAAATTACTTTAAATTAGCTTCGTAAACGCCGAGCTATTACCGAAATAAGGAGGTGAGGTAATCTCGACAAACAAATCTACCAAACGTTTTCGGTAGCGAAAATGAATAAAAATTTGTGTATGTATGTACTGTACCAGTACACGTACGAGTATCTGCTTTGTTTATTCAAAATTTTGATAAAAGAGGAACGGAATAAAAAATTGAAGCGTTATAACTTTGATCAGATCAAAGCGTTATAATGAGTCCTTGAAAGGCAAAATATAACATGGCCACAGCGAATTTAATCTCTGAAACAAATGAAGCGTTCACAAAAACGCACGCGATGCTGGCTCCATTCAAATATCATGTTACGAACACGATTGAGTTCAGAAATATTAAGCCTAAGTATATCAATCTAGTATTTTCAGTGTCCACATTTCTCAAACTATTCAACAAGTAAAAGGGAAATAATAAACCTATTGAACATGCTAGGTATGAGATTAAAATAAAGGAAGAAAGGGGTTGTCAGGTATGCCAGGACAGCCACGTAAGAAGAAATCCTTAACCTCTGCTGAACAGGCATAACAAGTTGTTCGTATTTAGCAAAATAGAATCAAACTAGTAGATCTTCCAGTTAAACGGCACAGGGTCAACATTACAACTATTACATAAACACTGAGTAACGTCATGCTTTGTAAACAAGTGGCAGCATCTTGTTAAAAGCCCTGTGCCTATTTGCGTTTAAACAGTGAGGTATTCCAAATATTAACTGTGAGAACAAAGTTATTTTTATAGTCAGATGTTGTCTAAGATTTGAAGACACACTTTACTGCTCTTCCAATATTCAGCAAAAACAGACTACCTATGTATATTGCTTTGTTTGTAAATGATGGTGTATAAAAATGGTGTAAAATTGTAAATTAAATTATCATAATTATGTGCATAACTGGTAATCACAGCTTCAATGTCATATGCCGCGACATTGGTGGGGTCAACGAGAACTAACGTTAATCGTTATCTAAATAGCTTCACTGCGGCAAAAATAAAATGTTAGCACGCATTTGTTTTATCAAAACCATTAATTGTTTTCATTGTACTCATATTTTTTGCTATAGAATGTAGGATGGGTTGGTGAGTTCCATCTGAATGGTCCGGCGGCTTTCAACCATCAGTATAATTGAAAACGTTTAACTATAATTGCGTGTTTCGACCTCAATGCAATTGCAGCCCTGATTCCGCCGTCGATCAATTCAACGGGACGCGCACTGCATCAATCACGGCCTTGAGTCTACAGTGTGTCACATCTAAAGATAACTCTCGCTGGTTTATGTCAAACGGCCGCAAGTTTATGGTGTCTTGGGTACGATTAATTTGAATCGTGATTAAAGAGCTCAGACTCGAGGACTATAAACTAAGCAATTAGATCGCGTGGTATGGAACGAACGGAGACAGCATGCGTTCAAAATGGCAGCTACTTCTTTGGGGAAAGGCGTGTTTCAATTTTAAACTACCTACAGCTATTGTAAAGTTTTTCCATTTCCAAATGATGGATGTCTGGAAGAACTGTTGCTTTAGCGACAGTGCCACCAGTTATTTTACCTTTATTATTCTTATTTGTGTGTTTTGTAATGCATAATGTTAAATAATAAAGATTAAAAAGAATAGGTAACACAAGTTGAATCAAATGTTTAATTCAATTTAAGTAACTTTGACCAAAATATGCAAATTATGTAATGATTTAAACTTAAAAACAACAGAAAACATGAAAAAATCAAAATAAAATGTCTCAAGAAAGAGACTGAACCATACACTTCTAAAATGGATTAATTTAACAACATATTAGTTAGGAAATCAGTTATGCGAGGTGAACTCGCTAATAGTGCAGTGCTGCCACTGCCGCTAAGTCTGTATAATTAGGGACAGTTTTAATTAAACCCGATGGTTGGCCTGCTTCAGACAATTAGACGACGGACTTCCTCATAGTACTACTGTTAAAGTAGGAAGTATTTTATTTAAACCTGTGTACTACACTCGACGTCAGAAAAATCACACCTCTTCGAAAGTAAGTTTAGCTTGACCACCTGTTATTGCTAGCTAACGTTCTATTGTGTAAATATTGATATCTATTGAAAGTACATTTAATGAGCTTTCAATTAATATTAATTTGATTTAATTAACATAACAGTTATCATAATTAAACGCTTAAAGCGTTATTGCTTGCGCCGCCATAAAAGGAAAATAAAAGGGGTAAATTCAGGAAATGCGGGTAAATTCGCTATCGAGATTATGGAGAAAACACACTTCAACAGTTCAATTAAAAAATTGAATACCCAAGATGGATACTATTGCCCACGAAGTTGCTCAAATATTGCAAAAAATGAGGCAATGTAATGTAGCATGTAGCTCGGAAACTGAATCTCGGTAACATCGAAATTACATACATTTCAATGCTCGGTAATTAGCAACATAGGCATACATAGCCAACAGTCTCTAGAAACCGTTGGCATACTCGTCGAACAGAATCAATTACTGAGATTCAGTGTGCAATTTCCCAAAAGGGTGCATTAGTAATGGGTCTATAAATTGATAGAAGGTAGTTATAGTTATGGCATCGTTTGAGGAATTGGAAAGATTGTCAGCGAAAAGCGATGAATGAAACAAGTACCTACCTAACGTGATGTGCAAGAAAATCTTGAGTAATATAAATTTAAATTAATCTGTTTATCCACTACTTACGGTAGTCTATGCTGCTCATACTACATTAATTATACCAATTAAAAGATCTCTTTAACAGAAAACCGTTTCATTCCTTAGAATTACGTTTCGTTTCTTGACCTAGCTCGGTATTTTAATTAAGTAGCTTAAGTACATATCCATAAAAACTTCAGTAAGTAATTAAAATGAGTTTCCAAGTAAATTCAATGGTTATACGAAAAAAGATACGCCGTATGCCGTATCGTATGTAGAAGTGGGAAACGACGGAAATCGCTAGAATTTGATTTCTCCCTGCTAACGGTGGTGGAAATGAGCACATACTTGCATAGAAATGTGGAATATGTTGACGTACTTTTCACGAAGAACTACAGATACAGGTATGCTAATGAAGAATGTTTCTTTTCATAATAATGCAACAATGAACAGAACAATAATGATGATTATATTATGAAACCTATTTAAGAGTTGCTTTCGGACAACTATGTTAAGTAATAATTAGATACGTACGTACCCAAAGAGATTCAACCCTAAGTTCATAAAAGGGATGGATAAAGACAAATGGGTAAACCTAATGTAGGAGCAACAACAAATTACAAATTCCATTCCCGTACAAATTAAATAGCGGTCGTACCCTGAAGTGCTACAATAAAGGCACTTGCGACAGGCGATAAGAATTCATTACACGCTCATGTTAATCAAATTAGGACATAGAAATTGATGACTTGACGGGCAGTATGTACTTAATCCAAATTAATGCCGTTGTAAAATATGGGACAGTATCACAGTACACTATATAGGTAGGTATAGGTACTTACCTATGTTTAACCATGGAAGTAAAAAGAAGTGAGCCAGATGGACCAAAATGGCTAAGTCTAGACCTAAATCCAGACAGGCGAGCGTGGGATGAGAATGAGAGAACAGTATCGAAGCGGTATTACGATGCTCCGGTATTTATAGACGACCTAATGACGCCGATGCTCGACATGCCGCCGTAGCACGTAGTTCTCAAAACATGTTTTCTATTGTAGATAAAAAAAAGTGGTGAACTATGATGAAGGCCCATCTTTTGAATGTTTGCCCAAAGAAAGATCTTTTGTATTTCTCTATGTGGCGATAAAGAAACTGTGCCTTTCAGTCAAAAACCCTCCTTGAAGGAAGTAAAAAATATTTAACTTCTATTGCGTGAATAAGCCTCAGCAACTTAAACTAGTAGGCAATAGTAATTTAATATTAACGTGTCGTAGTGAAACCATTATTTATACTTAATGTCAAATCATAAGGTCATTTAGCTAGCTTGTCTGAAGTTTGCAACTCTTGGCATACCTATTTAGTGATATTTTTAAAGTTCACAGTTGTGCAAACACATTAGCGAGAAATCTGCTAAGTCACTTTTAACATGATAAGTATGCTTCGAAGAATATTTTTGCCGATCATGAGAACTGAACGTCTATTTGATTTCTCTAAACATTCAGAAAATCTGAAGTGCACATTTCATTTCTTCCATCTTTTAGAAAATCCGAAATGCAAGAATTTACTACTTAGTCATCGGATTTTTTAATCCGATGTTTCTTTAGAAACCATCGACTAACTAATCATATTCATTCTCACCGATGCTGGTGCGCTTTCTCAGTGGAACGTTACCGACTTTCTTCACTTTTCGCACATCATTCACTAGCTGGTACACCATAGGCCGTTTAAGGAGAATGTCACACAGTATTTCACAAGTAGCGAGGATGTTTTTGCAGTTCAGTGACTCGGGAGGTTGCTAGACTGGTTTGCGGACTGGTCTGCTATAAATGGCACCCACCCTGTCTGAGTGACTTGGGGATAGGGTCCGCAGATGCTTTATTTTGGTATTCGCATTTAAATTAGCGCGTCTGCTTTTGTTTTTTGCTTACTTTGTGGGGATTGAAATAGTAAATATGGAATCGTTTGTGTTTACTGGACGCTTTCGTTGTGTTTAAGGTGTATTTTATTTATTTCTTTACACGGAAAACCAATTTTGTAGAAAACAATATTTTTAGTGGGTTTAATATTCTTGGCCAGAAGACGATAGTTGCAAATGAACTTTTAATATTTATTTTATAGTTTTGCTATTAAAAAAGAAATGTGTGAAACCACTAGGTGTAGGTGGTGGTATAAAATATAAAAAATGGCGACACAGGCTTAATCTATCAACCCTAGGAATGTAGGTTGCATTTTATTTCAATACCAATGGATACCAAGTCTGGTGGATCTATCTCATTGTGTTCGTGTATTTACGTCATCACGCGTCTGTAGGTCGGTGGAATGGAACATGCATGACGTAGATAGTCTTTGTTTGTGGGTAGTTGCAGTTTAGCACTTTATTGGGGGGGATAATTTATAAATACCGGAAGAGCGCTTGTCAGTATCGTGAGATCGTTAATCTTGGTTAATTTTGTTCACATGTCAAAGACGTTCTTTCGGATATTTGGTGAAAAATTACGGATTACCTACTTACCTATATTACCTACATTTTTTTTTCTTTGTTCAGTGTTACATATAGTAGATTATTGTTAGTAGGTAGGTAAGTAGGAATAGGTATTAAGGTAAAAAATAATAATAACAATAATAATAAGTGGTCCTACTCGTACGCAAAAAAAACCGCAAATCGATGTACAGTACAGCCGTTTGGTACACGTATACTTTAGGTAAAAACAAAATTTTGGACCCGCAGTTCTTAATAATTCTTCCCTTAGGAGAGGAGTTATGGTGTCATCTTTTTTGAATAGGATTTTTTTTTCTAAAACCTATCGTGCTTGGTATCGAATGAAAGGGCTTGCTAAGCCGGTTCTAAAAATATATCACATCATTATATTTCAGCCACTTGTCTTAAATTAAACCGAAAAACATTTTAAAAACATACCAAGTTTTGGCACCTTCAGATCCGATGTGGTTAAATTATTTTTTGTAAAATACACCTTAAGAGTTACATAATACGAGGGGAGTTCAAAGTATTATCGGTATGGATATGAAGGAAAAGGCAGAAAAATCTGAAATAATTTTATTTTTTTATTTATCCCCTGGAACCTCAATACACTTCTTACAACGCGAAATCAACTTTTCAGTACCCTCTGAAAAATAACTTTCCATCTCTGAAAAATGATCGTCTTAAGCTCTTCATTGTCGGAAAATCGCTTTCCGCGAAGCTCTTTTTTCAGCTTCAGGTACAACAAATAGTCACTATCGGTGCCAGATCTTGGCTGTAAGGTGGTTGATGGATCTCTTTGAAACCACATTCCTTTATAATCCAATAGCAGCCTTGGCAACGCGCGCCGAGTGAATTGAGCACCACCATGCTCGATTTTAGTCAACATTTCGCGAATTTTTATTTCACTCGAAGCACCATTGTGAAAAAACTAACGATAGTAAACTGACGAAATTTTCTAATTGTTACCTTATCGCTTAGATAATGACGTGAGAGAACCATAGACAAATACTACCCTCATTATAATTCGTCCAAGCTCATTACTAACCAGAAACTCCCGATACCGAGAATACTTTGAACTCCCCTCGTATCTTCCTATCAAATCACAAGAAAGTAATTTTGAAAATACATATCTAAATTTAGTATTATTTTCTAATATTTGCCCAAACTTTCGTTTGTATGGGATTTTTGAAATTGATTTTTGGTTTAATTTAAAACAAGTGCTGAAATGTAATTACCTACGTGATATATTTTTAAAAACAGCCTTTTCATTCGATATCACACACACAATATAGGTTTTAGAACAAATATTTTTTTTAATTATATACATAATCCCTTTGTAAAAGCTTTGTAATCATGAAAAATTCAAAAGAAATACTAAATATCAATATTTTCAAAATTGCTTTCTTGAGGTTAGACATGAGAATATTACATATCATTTGAGGTACCTACTTACCTATATCTTATGAAAAATAATTCAACCATATTGTATCTGTAGGAGCCTAAACTTGGTATGTTTTGAAAATGTTTTTGGTTTAATTTAAAACAAGTGGCTGAAATATAACGATGTGATATATTTTTTAGAACCGGCTCAGCAAGCCCTTTCATTCGATACCATACACGATAGGTTTTAGAACAAAAACATTTTTTTCCCGTACAAAAAAAAAGATCGGAAGAATTTTCAAGAACTGCAGGTCCAAAATTTTATTTTTTCCTCAAGTATACGTGTACCAAACGGCTATACTGTACTTGATTTGCGGTATTCCATTGATTTGAGCTCGTAGAACGACCACTGAATAGATCTATAGTAAAAGAGAAAACTAGCATGTGGTTATTTTATTTCATTTCACATACCTACCTAGGTACCTAAACTATTAAGCAATTGGTTTATATTTTTCTTTAATGGTTTTTTTTCTTAATTATACCTCAACTTGCTGTAAATACAACCTGAATAGTTGTTTATGATCAATAAAATAAGTTGCCAGGTATCATTTTAATATAGGTATCATTGAGAAAGTAAGTATAGTATTAGTAATACATACAGCTACCTACACTTATTAGTTTAGCTACCTACTTCAGATTAAAAAAATATCCAGGGGATTAAATAAAAAATAAAAATACAGATTTTTTTGCCTTTTCCTTCAGATTAAAAAAATATCACTATAAAATAATAAACAACAAAACCTTGGAAAGGATTAAACCAAGTACTATTTAATGCTAAAGCTCATATCAAACCCTATTACATTCTAGCTAATTCAATTCTGCACTTCAGTTTTAATCACTGTTATGAAAACAATTATTAGCAATAATTTCTTTATTTAAATACAAATACCATAAACAGTTACGATTTACCAACTCAATCATTACAAATTACTGAATTAGAAGAAGTTTTCTAAACCATACAAACCATAGTTATAATTAATATCATTCCCACTACACTACTAGACCCAACCCAACTATACCTACCTACTGGACGTATTTAGGGGGTGGTTTTGGGGGTTCTTTTTTAACATAGACCGACCCTCCCTAAAAACTGGCCCAAAAGTCTATGCTTATTTCTTACGTTGAAATGTAATTTTTCTTGAAATTAATTCAAGTAGGCATGGTAAAAAAAAAAAAAATAGATTAGTAAGAGTGAAGTTTATTTCCACGTAAAAGGTAGGTAGGTAGTTTTACCTACCCATAGACAGGTACCCCATACTCATATTATGTCGGAATAGTCCATACCTACTTACTTTTGAATCTGAATATTACCGATCAATTTTATATACAACGTGTTAATGAATAAATGAGAAAACCGTTTCTTCGGACCATCAAACTGAACAACTTTTACTATGAAATCGCAAAAAAAAACTGTTGTTCCACACAAAAATTAATAACGAAAATATAAAAATGGGATCCCTTGTTTTCGCATAATGGATTTATACCTAATTTGACTTGGCATAACGGATTTGGCATATTTTTTTTGTCATAATAATACTTTGGCATAATTGTTTTTTGGCATACTATTTATATAAGCATAATAATCATTTAGACTAATTTGTTTTCGCATAATGTTATTAGGCATATTGTCTATTCGCCTAATATTATTTAGACATAAAAATCAAAAACAATAAGAATAAAGAATTTTACGTAACGTACTTATTTATTTTCTTGCAAGAGGGGTATGTATTAAAATGCCGAAAATTTCATATTAATTTATTTACGACTGAAATAGCGACGTACAAAACACCAATTTTAAAAATACCGAAAATCCTAAATATCGATATCCGATAGACCGTAACTTAAAAGATCGATTATTAAATGACGATAGTTCGAAATCCCGAAAGTTAGAAGGCCGATAGTTCAAAATCCCAAAAGTCTGTTAGGTGCGACGACGAGTGAGCGTAGCGAGCTAGGAGGAGGTTAAGTTTCATTGCGACCTACAACGCACGAGCCGAGCGAGCGAAGCGAGCGTGCCGCGGCAGCGGTCGGCGAAGTGCCAGAACCGACCTGCTGGCATGTAACCCTCAATTAACCTTCAGTTTTTAAAGCTTCGGGATTTAGTAGTTAAAATGTCCTTTCGTGATTTTAAACGTACAGCCAAACAACCGTTCAACCATTTGATTTTCGGTGTTTCGTCCATAGGTTCGTTTCGGTTTCGTCTTGTAAAATTCTGTGTTTTCAACTTCGCCATTGTAAAAACATACCCCTAGCCATGCATGTGACAAACATTATTAATATTTATTTCAAGTGTAAATTTTTAGCAATAGCTTTTAAATGTGTAAGTTTCGAAGTGTATTCATTTTTTTTGTTTATTAAAATATATGCGTTAATAACATTATGCGTGTTTAAATTTATGCTAAAGAATATTATGCTTTAACATGATTATGCTTAAATTAGTTATGCCTAAAATAATTATGCATAAGCTGTTATGACTAAGTAATATTATGCGTAAACATCATTCGGCGAAATCATATTATGCTAAGACATATTATGCCTTAAAATTTTATGCAAAAACATAGGGAACCTATAAAAATGTATGAAGCAGCTGATTTTTTGGTCCCATAGTAAAAGTTGATCAGTTTG
This sequence comes from Agriphila tristella, assembly GCA_928269145.1. Classification (NCBI taxonomy): domain Eukaryota; kingdom Metazoa; phylum Arthropoda; class Insecta; order Lepidoptera; family Crambidae; genus Agriphila; species Agriphila tristella. Next base: position 28,929,680 of record OV743437.1, on the reverse strand, counting down.
ATGGTCCGAAGAAACGGTTTTCTCATTTTGCGTTAATTCATTAACATGTTGTACCTATATTTTCAAAATAAAATACCTAGTACCTACCTAATAATTATCATTTTAGTAACTAGTAAGTACCTACCTTTGTGATGTAATGCAAATCTGCGAAATTCATATTTCAACAATAATATTTATATTTATAGATATTATTTTGTAGGTAAGTAGGTACCTACCTAATGTGTATAGTAGGTACCTATTATTCATAAAAATGAATGCCTATTAATTGCTGCGAACCTGACTCTCCGACCACACTTTAAAAAAAAAGTTAATAAAAATAAAATAAAATAGGTAGGTAAGTTAGTTATGTACATACCTGCAAAACAGAAAAATTTGATGTCGGTGCAGTAAATAAATGCCGGTCAGGTCAGAGAGCCAGGTTCGGGCCGATGCACACTGTAAGGAAATCACAATCTAGCGGGATTTAATTCTAACTGTCATGAAACGTGAAAATATGATTGAAATAAGTTGTAACAAGTGTTTATTAAGTTTTAAAAATGATTTTTGTTTATTTACAAGATTCAAAAATAAAATTAAAAAAATATTAATCAGTTGTGGTTAGGGAAAGCAGTAACAACACTTCTTGCTCTATTTTATTCCTATTTTTTTATTGGTATGCTCCAATGATACATGACAGATAACCAAATGACCAATAATAAATGATCAAATAAAAAAAATGCAATTTCGTTATTTTAACAGCCATGTTGAAAATTAAAAAAAGTAAGGGTGCCGCAAAAATGCGCAAAATCTGTGAATAACATGTGTTAGCTAAGACTGTAAGCTTTATAATGATGGTATTATACTGACAATATAATACTATATAACATGTTTTCGGGTCCAATTAATATAAAAGTAAAAAAAAAATCTCTTACTTTTGTGTTATGAGAAAGTGTTGATTATAACACACATTAACGGTTATAAATCGGATAAAAAGTATTTGTACATACGTAGTAAACTTAAACACTACAGTAAATAAAGTAAAACACAGTAATTACTTAATAATCACTTCGTAATCGTAGCCGCAACCCACAGAATTTACAATGAAAAAAGCACATTAAAATTGACTCAGTTTTGCTATTGATATAAACATTTCTAATATTTTTGTTAAACCTACCCACAACAAAAAAAAATATGCCATCATATTAAGGAGTTCATAAGGAATAAATAGACACCAATAAATAATAGATGGGACAAGATGAGATTTTGAATTAAATCCTGCTAGATTGCGGTTTTCTTATAGTGTGCGATGTGTCGCAACATTTTTATTTAATTTAGGTAGGTACCTATAAAAATAAAAATATGACTTAACTACATACAATACCTGCTGCCACTCGAGTCAATAAATATAGGTAAATATCGTAAATAATGGCCATTTCATCTCATCTGCTACGCACGCAAATTATTCCGTTGAAAAATGCGGCGACATGGTATTGTATCGCTGCAAATGTAATGTAAAAAACTAAAAATAACTTACCTTCAAAGACATCTTGAATATTGATAGCTCCCAAATACACGTTAAATTATACAGTCATTATTTTCAATCTTTCTGATCAATTAAAATTTAGCACTGCACAACAATCAATACAATAATAAAAAATGATAATGCAATTTTATAGACGTTACGTAATTATGGGTAGACGGTTGTTAATGTCTATTTAATATTGCAATATGTTTATAATTAACCACGGGCAAGCCGAATATAACATTTAATTCGCCAATATACGATAATAAAATTGAACGAAACACACACCACTCGCCGAAAGCGCAATCACGTCGATTAATTTTCCCTCGCTCTCGCTCGCATTTGATTGGGCGACCGCAACCACTGACAGTGACAGCTGGAGTAATAATGTTGCCAGTGTGAAAATAACCAGTTACCAGTTCTACCAACCAAAGAATATTATTTTAACTGTACTTGGGTGCATGCCAACTAGGGTTGCCAACTTTTTTTGGATCAAATATAGTAGTTTCAAGATTTTTAGTGTAAAAATATAGTAGATGGCGAAAAAGTCCAAAAAAATATAGTAGGTTGCCGTTTTGTATGGAGGATTTTAAAGAAGTTGCATTTTTCGTACTTAATTAAGTACTAACATTTTCATAATTTATTTAGCAACCATAAAGACAAGTGTTTTAATCACAAAAAATATTATGCAATTACTTATGTGCATATAAGTAATAAATAAAAATATAAATAAAAATAAATAAATATTTTTTGTTGATTTTGTTTAATTTTTTCACTTGAAAAAATATAGTAGTTTTGCCTACTATATATTTTTTCAAAAAATATAGTAGGCGAGCCCTCAATATAGTAGGATACTATATTATACAAGGTGTTTGGTAAAAGCCTTATAAAGCCGAATAGGGTAGATAGGGACCATCAAACTGAACAACTTTTACTATGGGACCAACTCTGAAATCGCGAAAAAAAATCAGCTGTTTCATGCATTTTGAAATTTTCGTTATAAATTTTTGTATGAAACAGCTGATTATTTTTTCGCGATTTCAGAGTTGGTTCCATAGTAAAAGTTGTTCAGTTGGATGGTCCCTATCTACCCTATTCGGCTTTATAAGGCTTTTACCAAACACCTTGTATAGTAGGGTTGGCAACCCTAATGCCAACAGACAAACCGTTGAGTCATAGGTCGCCATAGAGTACACTTTAACCATGGAAAAATAAAGGTGCGGGCACATTTGTCTGACGCCACGCGTTAACACGTGTACACGCCGTCAGATGACATCGGTTTTCATAGTAAATGTATGCACTAGGTTCACACTTATCTGATAACACCATAAAACTTTCCATGGATTAAAATTTACTCTATGGCGATTACGTTACAACAAGAAGCTTATACCTCCCTCCAATGGAGATTGCACGGCCATATGTCACAGTGAAGATTGAAAAAAGGTCCTTAAGTGACGTGACGGCTTATTGCTATCTCTTTCTTTAGTGTTACAATACGTGTTCGTTGTTCGTCGTTCGTTCGTTCGTGAGAAACGAAAACGTATTGTAAAACGAAAAGAAAGAGATAGCAATACGCCGTCACGTCATAAAGGACCTTTTTTCAATCTTCACTATGACATATGGCCGTGCAAAGCTTCTTGCGTTACAAGGTCTCCCGCTTAGGGTTTGCGAACCGATGGCGTAGCTTCTATGACATTCACAAGTGCTTGTAACAGCCTAGACTGAATAAATTATTTTTGAATTTTAATTTGATGTTTCAGCGGCTTTTCTGTTGGAATGCACCTGCGATAACGGGGTATGATAATAAATTTGATTTTAAAATTGAAAAGTTAACCAGTTTGTTTACTTGTAGGTGGTAGGAGCAGTGGGATATACTAGAGCATCATCGCTTTTCTCACAGCGAAGACCGATGGGTCACATAACGATTACGCCTGTGATATCTCCAAATTAAACCAGCTTGGAGAAGACTGATTTACCCTCGAGACTCGAGCTGGCTGACTATGTTTAAGATTGGGGATGAGAATTGAAAATAAAAAATCATAAAAAATCCTTTCTGTTATTTGTGCAATTTCACTGTTAAAATTGAACTTATTTATACGATACGAAGCATCCTAGTTAGGAACCAATTTAGAGTTGCAACCCGTATAAATAAGTTCAATGGGGAATGTCCGAAAAAAATCAAATTGGCTGAATATTTTTCTATAGGTAGGAATAAGGTCCCTTAGCAATAGAAAAAAGTTTCAGAATTTTCGGTTGGGTAAAAAAGTTTTTAAAAATCAAAGTCTCTTCGACTTCACAAATGTATGAAAGTAACAGCAGAATGGAAATTATACCTTTGCCGCTAACTGCCACAAAGACAACACGTATTAAAAAAAAAGTTTTGACATTTTGTCTTGAAACTTTTTTTTAATACCATGTTGTGGTTGTGGCAGGTGTTGGCAAAGGTACAATCTCCATTCTGCTGTTACTTTCATACATTTGTGAAGCCGAAGAGACTTTGATTTTTTGAAATTTTTTCACGAAACCGAAAATTTAGAAAATTTATTCTATTACTAAGGGACCTTATTCCTACCTATAGAAAAATATTCAGCCAATTTGATTTTTTTCGGACATTCCCCATTTTAACAGTGAATTTGCACAAATTAACAGAAAGGTCAACATTTTTTACGATTTTTTTAAATAATGTTTACTTTTCCGGTATAGCGTAAATTCAATTATAAAATCAAACTTAATATACAATATTTTATTGTCAAGTACCTACGGGTGGCAACCCGAAATTGGTTCCTAACTAGGATGCTAAATCGGCGTATATAATCGATCGCGGCTTAAGCACGTAAATTTTTCAGCTTTTCAATCACATTTTGATCGTCTTGGAACGATGCTTGATGGCTTCACGTGATTATCTTGGCTTATCCAAGGTTGGCCACTAACAACAAAACAATACGAAAAATATCAATGTCAACTAAACTCAAACTAAACCCTAAGCGATCAAGCAATGCTTGACAAGCCCGTCTAGAAGTGATGCTTGTCAAGTCTCTTTGGGGTAAGAAACGGCTTGACAATCCGAAAAATTATGTTCTTGACAAGTCATGCTTGAATTTAGAGGGTAAAGGTAAAGGCTAAAGGCACATTTGTCTGACGCCACGTATTAACACGCCAAATTTATATGGACGTATTAGGCTGGCCCCAGACCTACCGGTTCCGTTTCTTTGCTTTGCTGTGCTACCTTGCTTGAAAGACCGCCGGCCAACCAGGGTAATTTTCAATCTATCGCATTTTGGGACTAGACCAAATTAGCAAGATAGCCATTAGCTTGGTTTTATCAAATATCATCGCCTGGATTGCGAAGTAGGAAGCTTTTAGGAGATATGCCACCCTGAACATGGACTCCGATCGTTAAAAATAACTCGATCGCTTATTTATACAAGATGTTTGGTAAAGCCTTATAAAACTGAATATGGTAGATAGGGACCATAATAAAACTGAACAACTTTTACTATGGGACCAAATCTGAAATCGCGAAAAAAAATGAACTGTTTCATACATTTTGATAATTTCGTTATTATTTTTTTTTAAAACGAAAACTAAAACTTCTCATCGCACCCCAGACGACGATATTTGATAACACCAAACTAATGGCTATCTTGCCAATGTGGTCAGGTCAAAATATGCGATAGATTGAAAATGAGCCTCTTGGCCGGCGGTCCATGGTAGAACAGCAAAGCAAAGAAATGAAACCGGTAGGTCTGGGGCCAGCCTTACAATGATTGAATGAATGGGGAGGAAAAGCGCAAATTTATCCCGATAGGTGGCGTCTTGTCTTTGGTACCCGGCCGCCTCAAAGAAAGTGTCAAAACATATGGGAATCTCTTAGAGCATTGCACTTTTTAATTTTATACTAAGAAAATGCCGCATTGTTGTGCATGTAACTTATAAAATATTGGAGTTCATCGATTTCCCAGTAACAAAAAAAATATTGGGCAAAAAATATATAAAAAAAGATGCTTTTCCCTCGATTTTCTCCTTTACTGAGCCTGAGAAACATTATAAATCAAAAGGAATGTTTCATGAATTTAATGAAGCTTCGCCAAAATAAAACAACATTTGAATTATAACAGCTTTGTTCTTTAATATTTCAACCTCAGCAGTTTCTAACATATTTATAACTTGGATGAATTTGATAGGTATATCAAATATGGAATAAGCCCAATATTGGGGCCAAACAGAGAATTAATAGAATTTTATATGCCAGAGTCATTCAAGAAACTTAGAATAATAAAATAAATATGATAAAACGGTTCGTGTAATTCTGGATGGTACAGAAATTCCAGTACAGAAACCTGAAATTACTATTGCACAGAAGGCATCATGAGGCAACTATAAACACGGAAATTCACACTCAGTTGCTATGTTACAATTTAAATCATATGGTTCTAATCTGAAATAAAAAGATTACTTGTAAATCTTACATGAAATTTAAAGAAATGTGATGCTTGTTAGCAATTTTTTGTAAGTTGCTATAAACTTTCTTGCCTGTTGTTTTGGCTTTTCTTTTCCGTAATTCTTCTTTTATTTGAGCTAAAGTTAGCATAGAATACATTGTTTGTCCGCAAAACCGAAAAAAATATAATCTAAGAAAGTAAAATCACGTAATACACAGTCAAGACAATATAAGCTCAAACTGACAATGGGTCCAAAGACTGAAGCGCCATCTGTAATTCACTTTGCCTTCGCCTCCCCATTAAATGTTCAGCTATGGCCGATTTTTTTTTAAATCGCTCATAGCTGAACATTCAATTCATTCGGACACAAATCACTGGATCGAGTTGCATAACCCTCAGATTATTTCAACAGAACGCCACTACATACCAAGAATGATCAGGGAAGCAATTGAAATTACCAAATACAAAAATTTCAATCGTGAGGATGGGTTTAAATTGTCGAGTGTCTGGAATCCAGTAGTCCGGTTGTGTAAAAACAACAAAAATAAAAAAGTGCCGTTTCGCGTACAGATACAGTGAGTGTCGTGTGTCGCTCGAGAACAAATTCGAGTGAATAGTGAGTTTGCAGACAGTGGTACCGGTATCGAACGTAATAATAAAAGAACTAGACGGAGGGTAAACCGACCGCCAATAACATCTACCCGCACGCAACAATCGACAGTTCTTCCGTGATCATGGCGCATGCAACTGCGCCGAAATATCGGAGTCTCAAAAACAAACAGGTACATGGTGTAAATCCCGACATAGTTTATTCTATTAACGTCAATAACCATGGAAATTTAAAACAATATGGTGTTATAAGTGTTATTCTAGTGCATACATTTACTATGAAAACCGATGTCATCTAAAGGTGTGTTAACACCTGGCGTCAGACAAATCAGCCCGCACCTTAAGCATTAAAAACAGAAGAATATTGTTTTATGTCTTTAATAATTTACTATTGAAATAGGTAGGTAGGTACAACCGAAACACATTACAAAAAAGGAAAATACCTATTTGAAAATGTTATTTTAAGTACTTTGTTTCATTAATATCATTTTGACCGTTTGAATAGCTGTTTTCTTATCATATTTATCACCATGCACGTTGCATAAATGAGCTCGCAAATCGGTGGCTGTGTTAGTCAGGTATTCGCATAATTGACAACGATACAGATATTTTCCTGGATGTCTGCCGCTGTTCAGCACGTGTTTGCGTAGATTTTCCTAAAATGAAAAAAAAAGTAAGTTACTTTACAACCGCACTCAAAGAAATGTAATGCTGTTTTAACTTCTAATAAGAAAAGATATAACACTAACTTAGATAGCACTACAATACTGGCATGATCAGTTTTAACTGTCAGTTTTCACAATAAACTTACCAAACTTCTTGAAACTTACCAAACTGCTGCAAGTAAAATCACAATGAGGACAAGCATACGGCTTCACACCAGCGTGGCATCTCAAATGCCGCTGCATATGACTCGCTTGATTTGTTTTGAAGTTGCACAAAGTGCACTCATGGTTCCATATTTTGTCTCCGTGCGTGTTCCGGTGTCTGAAAAAAATTCACGTTTTAAGGACTACTAGTGACATCTAGTAAAGCTGACGCAAGACAAGTCTCAAGCTGTTAGCGCCATCTGTTGACTAGTAGTTTTATAACTTTGTTCATGCTTTTGGATGTGCTTTTTATAAAGTAAGTTAAAGAGCCTTAGTTCTTATTTGAAAGCATAGATGGCGCTACACAGCTTAAGTGGTTGTATAACTGAAAGTGGCGCCGCCCACCCCACGGTGAATTTTATTTAATATAAATCTTAGTAATCTTAGTAATCTTAATAAAACTTAACGTGGAATTTTAAGAGGAAACACCACGGTCGAGAGAATTGAAAAATTCCTATACAAATTTGACAAAATCAACGTTTCGTAGTCCCCTGTTTCCTCCTCCAAAACCAGACCGATTCAAATACTTGTTTCATTAAAATTTAAAGAAAGGGTTTGGCTGTGTTCCTATGTTTTGAGTTTTTTATATAATCTCGTCAATTTTGATTGGTGGATGTCTAAACAATGAAATTTTTTTAGGTTTTTTGAAGATTAATATCTCTTTTAATAATTAATTTATGAAAAAAAGGAAAACATAGGAACACAGCCAAACCCTTTCTTTAAATTTTAATGAAACAAGTATTTGAATCGGTCTGGTTTTGGAGGAGGAAACAGGGGACTACGAAACGTTGATTTTGTCAACTTTGTATAGGAATTTTTCAATTCTCTCGACCGTGGTGTTTCCTCTTAAGGGCCCGTCTAGTATTTTAAACAGTATCATTACCTACATTACCTCGTAGTCACTGCTAAAAGTAGATACCTAGTAAAACTGCTAGAAGTGTCTGTTTTTGACACATTACTTTTCCGAATGACTACGAGGGAATCTAGTGATGATTGATGATACCGTGATACCGTCCTTCTAAAAATACTTGACCATGAATCATGACCATGGGTCCTAAAATTCCACGTAGTTAAAGTCTTATTAAAATCATTTTATATTAACAATTTATTCAATAAAAACCTCTGAGAGCGCCACTTTCGGTGGTATAACCACCTTTATAAATAATTGTCAAAAGGAAACAGAAAATTAAAATATTTTAAGTGACACAAACAACGTCCATAATTTTTTTTAATCAACAGATAAGGTTTTTTTTCCAAATTTTATGAAAGACATGGGTGTAAACTAAGTCAAAGATGGATAGGGTCCTATTATGGCATACCGAAAGTCATTAGCAGTAATAACAAAAGTAGGGTTACGAATTTCAAGACCGGATACCTGTTCAGCAAGGCCGGTGTGGAGGCCACAAACTGGCAGTCAGGGTAGGGGCAGCAGCGGCCGTCACAGCCGTGCCGGCTCAGCGCACTCCTGCAAGAATACGGCCTTATTCATAAACGCCTAATAATTCTATGTTAGCACCATTAAAATAAGTTTTATCTTTATCATTTAATTTTGTCGAAAGAGTAAAAGAAACAAAACACTTTATAAGTACCTACGCCTCCTTTAACTTTGCGAATGAATAAGGCGTTTATAATAAATTACTTCCAGTCCAGCCTATTTAAGTAGGTAGGTACCTATAAGATAAAATCAATCGATAATCATTTCAAGATAAGAGATAATAATAATAAGCATTTTTTTTATAAACTTTTGTCATTTCATCCCAAATCCCAATTATATTTTGTTCCATTTCATCTGAAACCTAGAAAATATCTGTAATTTAGATTTAGGCATTTTGTATCATGTTGGTTCAACTGCGAAATAGACAAAGACATGAACAAAGATAAATAAAAAGGCATCTTCACAAATCTCGCGCTAATGCAGCCAAAAGGAATTTTATGAAGCCGAGACCAATACATTTGGCGGGCCGAGTGAGGACGGTGCGAGCGGGTGGGGCTAATATTTAAGCGCAATAAATACGGCCCCAACAAGTAATTACATAAGTTTGCTGGACACAGCGACCAAGAAATTCCCGCTGCATGCTGTTGGCGATGCCCAACGTGTTATTTTGAACGCGGTAGACTTTTTTATTCGTTTTTGGTATGATGCGAAAAGTTTCGTCTTAATCTTAGTTCTGCTACTCGCCGCTAGTGGCGCTGTACACTTGACTCTACATTTTCAGTTTTCACATGAATTTTCTTTTTGTCGTTATATTGCAAAGTTAAGTTACTTATTTATTACTGGGTGTATTTCACGCTTGTATTATTTAGTAGTAGGCGGTAGTAGGTACCTACGTTTATTTTACAGAAAAGTGAGAGACTTGCCTAATTTTGATTTTAATTGAAAAAGGGTGCTTTCAGAAAAAGTTAAGCTTTTTTCAGTTTCCTCATTGAATTTTCGAGTAGTTCCCTGCTTAGTACCGTGTGAACATCTGACCGTCATTCACAGGACACTGTGTTTCTTTTAGTGGACCCCACGATTTACGTCGCCGACACCCTGCAGTCGCAGTCGAGATACGCCTGTCGCATGCTTTTTGCGGGTTCTGCGGTGACAATTTTGCAGTATTTTTCAGCTTATTAAACAAAAATCTTGATAAAGGACCAAATTTTTTTTATTAAGTATCTTAGCTTAAATTCGTGCGTGTTTTAGTTTTAGCAGTTTCGTTTCAATGCTCTATTTTCAAGATTATTTGTACAGCAAATATTACGAATGTTGCTTCTAAGTCTTCTCTAAGCCACCGCTATCTCAAAACTTGCCACAACTTCTTCACTTGAACAGTATCCCAGCTCTAAAGATCATTACAGCCGCGGGAATAAAACGCATTAGCCCACCACGGAATCCAAGTCGCCTCCTAAGTATCATCTCGGTTGCGAGCACTGCTGTAAGTGCTGTAACTGCTGTAAATGTTACTTATAGTGCAAGTTTGATCATAGAGGTCTCTCATGCAGCCGCCGGATGCATCGGAATCGCTGCAACTTTGTAATGAGTGTGGGTGATGTATGCCGTGGTCGGTGGTAATGTCTTGAGTAACCTCTGATGCTGTGACCACATTAAGGTGGTCATGCCTTCTAGCATAAGAATAAAATAGGAGTAAAATAAGACGCAGGATTTCCTTAGAAAAAAGTTTTCCTATAAACAGATTAACTAGGCTAGAGTGTTAATTTTGCATATTATTTTTGGATTCAAAAATTGACTGTTGGAACAATGATTTAGCAAGTCAGTACAACATTATTATAGTTTCCTTAGCTTAATGAATGTAGCTTTATCAATGACAATTAAATAAAGAAATGGTGTAACACAAAAAACCAGTTCTTGTATTTATTTTTCTTTAATTTTTATCCTTACTAATATTATAAATGCGAAAGTCAATTTGTTTGTTTGTTTGCTTCACGTCTTAACTACTGAACCGATCATCATGAAATTTTGCATACACATTGTCAGGGGTAAAGAAAAGGACACCTTTCATCCAGAAAAAACGTACAGTTGGTATGAAGAAAACTGAAAATTTCTTTAAATTTCTTTTTGGACTTTTCAAGGATGTTTTACAGCAATCTTGTGAAAATATGAGCTTAGTAAAAAACACAATGTTGTTGATTATAGGATGGAAACCTATAACAGTAAAAAAAAACACAGATTTTACAGTCCCCGCAAGAATCGGAGCATTGAAAATGAATACAAAAATTTACGAAAAACCAAAATCAAATCAAATGCAAAATCCTATATTTTTTTAATTTTAACGATACGATTGTGAGCGCCTGCTGACTTCCTCGACGCGGCCGAAATATTATTAACCAATTTTCAAAATTCCAACGAATGCACTCTGCTTCTGTATCTTTTAACACTATCACCATGACGATCGGTCAATAATCATAGGACCTACATCACTTTGTACGGAAACACCCGTTTTTTTACAATTCCAAATCTAAAGGGACCATCTACGGGATTTTCAAAATTTGTTCGCCATTTTGTAGCTAATACGACCTATTGTATTTTTTCTTAAGTCGTTTTTTTCCGAAATATTTACAATTTAGTAAACAAACATCCCCCAAAAACCCGAATTTTGCAAAATAAAAAAAAAGTTACCAGCAGTTTTTCAAAATTCAAACGTTCACACGTGTCTCGATAAATTCCTCAACTTTTGGTAACTATTCTCATCTCGGTCCTTCCAAAATCCTCGGAGATATGGCCAAAAATACGTCTCAGGCGATTTGCATCTGATATCCATTTTCAATGGTAAAAAACTTAGGCTACGTAAATCGAAAAGTTTAAACAACCTTAATAGGCGCTAAATTCAGCGTTTGTAAGTCATCAGGTCGCAACGTTTATAGACCCGAAAATAAAATACATATTTCAGCGCACATTGTATCTAAGATCCCTTCGCACATAAATTCGTCCACGTAATCTTTCCCTTCAAGACTGTCCCGCGGCGCGGCTAATCCCAATGCGTATTTTGAACCGACAACATCGACAAATAAATTATGGGACGCCGACAAAATAAAGCTGACAATTTAGCAACATCAAATCAAGTCAACCTGGATCTGACTACAGTCTACAACACGTGCCTACAATAAAATTGAGGTACTCTCGAAATACCAGGCATCCGGGGAAGAATTTATTACGGGCGTGAATAAAAACGTCAGCGACGGGGATGCGTCTGCGCACAATCAAAGAGCTCGTGTCAAATTATGTTTCCCGATATTTGTGAAGTTGTGTGACACGTGACACGGCCGCATCCGCCGCGCGCGCAGCTTTATCGCAAATTGATGTCGTCGTGACTCGCTGGTGCATGAGATATTTTTAATCTCATGAGTTACAAAGCTCGTACGTACTTATTTCCGTAACTATCAGTACTAGGCATTGAGTGATTTGTACATGTTGACTAAAAATATTTAAATAATCCTCAAGCCTAAGTACTTAGGTAGGTACCTATTCGTTTCTAGAAAGAAAAAATAGTAAAATAGCACATAGGAGTTTAACCAAGAGCTTATCCTTAAAGTGTTTTGTTTGTTCTATCTTTTGATTTTTACACAAGCTGCACTGCCATGCTCTAAAAACAAGCGAACCTACTCTCTTTTAACATTAACACCTATTTAAACATTATACATAATTCCCAATAAAATTCGTGATAAAAAATATACATACCGGTTTGTGAAAGTTTTGGAGCAATTAGTGCATTTCCAGTCTTCCTTATAAGACGGTTGTACTGGAACTACCAGCTTCCTCGGAGGGTTGCTCTTCATCAAGCGTTCCCCATGGCTGTTCCTGAAGTGGTTCGAGAGGCTGGACTGGGTGGTGAAGTTAGCCCCACAGGTGGAACACACGAAAGGCCTTTCGAAAGTGTGTAGACGCAAATGCTGGCGAAGGGATCGCTTTCTAAAACTTTTCGGGCAAAGAGGGCATTGGTATTTCTCGACAACTATCTCTTTCACGTCCGTCTTTTTGGTTTCTTTGAAGGGGTCTGTGTGGAGGACCTCGTGGAAGTAGCATTCGGCTTGGGAGTCGGTGTGGAAGAGGCACTGGCTGCAGTTCCACACAATGGTGGAGTCTACTGGATGAGAGTCGTCGAATTGACAGGCGTTGCTTCTGACGTGACGGCTGACTTCTTGGAACAGCACGAACGACATACCACATTTGGGACATCTGTGAATGAAGATGAAACCTTTTTTATATGAAGGTTTTTAAGTAATAAATCATTACCAATTTATAAGCATTATTTCTACTTTAATAACACAACCCATGTAAAACCTCTCGTTTATAACAAAAATATCTGAACTATTGCGCAAGAATGTGTGTATGCTAGTGATAAGATTCTCGCATAATAACATGTTTGTCAATTTTCAGGAACAAAAAATCTGTGCAGTCTCTCTATCTCGTACTACATACAAAATCTACAAAAGTGAATGTTTTAAAAGCTTACCTCTTTTTAATTTCAGGATGCATTCTTCGTATATGATCTTTCAGTTCCAGAATGTTCTTAAATACCACATCCTCTGTGCAATAAGAACATTTTCTGCTCAAATCTTTTACAGGTATGCCCTTGTCTTGTAGGATTTCTTTCTTTCTTACTCGGTGTTCTGTGGTGAACCGATGATGCTTCGCTTCTTGAGATGTATTAAAAGTCAATGAGCATACCAAACAAAATAAAGACTTTTGCTTATGTTTGGACTTGAGATGTGCTGCGAGAGTCAAAGAAGATTTGAATTTGTCTTTGCAAATTTGGCATTTGTGAAGCTCCTGATAATCATCTGTTGCAGTGTAAGACAGCTTATGCCCAGTTCTTTTACAATGTCGCTTTATTTCTATATTGTATTTAAATTCTTCTCCACAAGTTTCACATGTAAAGATAGTTTTTTTCCTTATAATTATAGGCATGGATCTATTTATAACAGCAATCACTTCACTGTGGTCGGATCCGGACATATGCTGCAACATCTCCTGAGAAGTTTTGCACTCAAACTTGCAGAAGGAACACCAAAACCTGCCATCTATTGACGCCATTTTAGTTTCATGCTCTTCTGAAAACCAATGTTGCATAAAGTTTGAAAGCCAGTTGGTATAGAACTTGCAAGGGCTGCACTGAAAAGGTGATTGATGCACAATGGCTGTAATGTTGTCTAGAATTAATTGCTGATAAGCTTCACTTTTGATGTCAGTGGCTTTTCGGAAGTGGTAGTGTGAAATCAAATGCTTCCCCATTAAATGCAGCCTTACTCGAGACTTGCAGGCAGAACATTGAACGAACATGGGTTTTCTTTTCCTCTTCTTTTTATCTACTTTAATGGCAATTTTTGTTTTGATCGGCTTTTCCGGTTTCTTCTGAGCTTGAACATAGACACTTTCGTCCGTAAACCGAGATGGACGAGACGATCTTTTGGCTGACCGCATCGGTTCTAAATGTCCTGAGAATTCCAACTCATGTTCGGGAAGAACTTTTCTCATATGAAGACTAGACATGAGATGCTTCTCATAAATGGCTCGAGAACCTAAGCGACGATTGCAAGGGCCACACCAGTATTGTACTGACCCTTTCCTCTGTATTGTTGTTTGCATGATTTGTGTCTTTTCTTGACCAGGCACCCACTTTCCTTTAGTGTGTCCTGGAGGTGGAGCATCATAGTCATCATCTCTCTCATTGGATTCAGTCATGATTGGTTTCCATTTACCACCCGTATGCTCTTGTTCATCTCTCATATCCCAGTCTTCGTGATCAGGGGAAGCAGGTCGCCATTTCCCCCCGGTATAGTTTGGAGAAGGTTTCCATTTACAACCACTAGTATGTGGCTCTTCTTCGTCGTCTTCATCGGAGTCTTCTGATTCATCAAAATCCTCGTCACCTTTGTAATCATTGTAAGCTGCGATACTGTAAGTGGACGTAGGAATGTCTTTTTTAACTGAACCACTGATGCTAGCAACTGCGTTGATAAATTTTGTCTGATTATCTTCATTGGCATTGATCCTTAAAGAATGGCCTCCTATCCAGTCCTCTTCCCTTAAATTGGTTTCTAATGGACTCATTCGTGGCAGGTCACGAGACGTCGAAGCCTCAACAAGAGTGTTCTTTGTATCTAAAACGGCTTTAGTTATTGGTATAGGCGGTGTAAGTCTCGACAGGGAAGTCTTTTTTACACTACTTTGTAATTCCAAAGATTGAAAGAAGACGTCAGCTCCGAGACTGTATGTCGGGTCTAATGTGTCGATACTAGGGATATCAGGTTTAGAAGTTTCAGTCTTTGATATTTTGCCGCATCTATCCTTTCGGTGTTTCACGTAGTTATCGAGCCCAACGATAGTCGCGTTGCATTTGATGCAGAGGTGGTTGTCGTCGTCGTCGTCATCGCGCAGCGACAGCATCTGCAAAGTTGAACGCATTAATTTGTGAGATGGCGGATAAGATGGATGGCTCGGAGCCGCCGGTGACATCGTCGCGGGGTGGAAATAACTCGTTAATCGCGTGGTGCATGGATATTAGGCCGTGACGTCGCCGAGCCGTCAGCGAACTGGGGCAATAAATACGGTACCAATGCGAATTATTTAGTCCCCGACCGGTTGTTTCGTGATGATCGATAATGTATGCAAGTTGCTGGGCTCATTACGGCGGAACTAAGTTCCGATTGCAATGCAACCGTCGGTTATTTGCATGAGGCTATCTATCACTTTATTAACGCTGGTTTTATATTGTTTCTTTGTTTTATGGAACGGAAATAGGCAAGGAGTAATAGAGTCATGACAAAGTGAATAACTGATGGCTTTTGTGGGTAGTGTGTGATTAAAGTTTTCGAGAGGGGTTTCGTTGGCGCAGGATGACGGGGCGATAGTGGAAGGACGGCCGCGACACCTCGAGGTGTCATTAATAATTCGAGGCTCACCTGCCCGATCGCATAGCCACTGATTTACCAAGGTGTTTAAGAAAGACTATTTAAAATTCGAGTATCATTTATTTCAATACATTCGAGTTGTTAAATTAAATAAAGGCGAGATGGGATCATCTTTTGTTTTGACATAGCGGCCATGACCTGCATTGCAATGTGTGTTTCTTTATCGACATGTAATAAACATGAATACTATGAGTGGTCGATATCAATGATTTCCTTTCATCTTTGTGTACTAATCCAAAGACGTGAGAAGAGAACAAGCTTCATATTGACTTTTATATAGATTTTATTAAAATAATAAAAGAACAAGTATTCAGAATATCTTTCTAAGTAAAGTGAAACGTACATTTTTGAAACCAATTAAATATTAATTAAATATTACCCAGCTTTTGAAAAAATATAAAGATGTATTTTTCCCATAAAATGATCACATCGTTGAACATCTGTGGTAGGCACTTGATGAATGCACAGCGATGACGGAGTAACTAGCATTCCGTCACTTCTTTTAGCATTTTACAAATTATTATATCAAAAGTAATCCATGACTTTCCTCAAGTTCAATGTATAATAATTATCCTGCTCTATGGTTCAGTGGGTAAGTACTAATTAGCATACATAAATGTTGATTTAGAGATAGATTTATGTTTTATTTCCGTTATAAAATAATTATTTTAACTAGCTCTGCCTGAGAATGCAATTTGCGAAAGTTCTGTTGACTTGGTTGTTTTTGTAATATAGGTTACTTATTTAAAAAAATAATGAACATGTGATTTTATTAAACATTGTAAATAATGGTTTGACTTAGCCCTAAAATTAAATAAATAATTAACAAAATTAGTTTTTCCTTTTCAGGAAAATGTTTTGCAAGTTTTTTGTCTAATTGTACAAAATAAAGACTGACATTTTCTTTACCATTATTTTAATAGATTTTGAAATAGTTTACTTGTAGTTTTTTAAGCATGTTGTGTAAACTAAACGTCAGTGAATTTAAGAGTTACAAGTTTGTACTCGGTTTGGTTGGTGCTACGGCTTATTTCAAGTCCGCCTGGCTAGCTCCACCATCTTACCTAAGTCTGACGTCATAACAACAATTTAAAAATTGTGTTGTTCCGCCAGTTAGAGGTAAGATAACCAGTCCCTCAGTGATGAGGATTCCGGGTGTAGTGCGCTTCCACCTTTGACCTTATCGTCACTTAACATCAGGTGAGGTGATGGCCAAGCATTATTTCGTTGTGCATAAAAATAATCCCTTTGCCATAGTACAGTGACGTTCAAATGGATTGTCTATTGTCGATTTAATCGCATTGTATGTAATCATCATCATCATCATATTAGCCGACACCCACTGCTGCTGGGTATTGGTCTCCCCTAAGAATCTCCACGACGATCGGTCCTGCGCTGCCCGCATCCACTGGCTTCCCGCAATCTTCACCCTCACGTCGGTCCAACTTGTCGGGGGCCTATTTGTATGTAATAAACTAATAAGATCATCTAAATTCGAGTTTTCTTGACAAACCATAGTAGCGGATTTGGTGACAGTCGTCAATCGGCGCGCCGCGACGCCCTGACACCATTGTGTGACACGCTGACACCTGACAAACGACCGCTGTCATTTGTCAGCCGCTGTCGTTAATGTCATTATTGCCATTACACCGGTTCTGGGAAGTTTTTAATTATTCCGATGTCTTTCGGCAGGTTGTTGTGTTTGTTCGCGGTGACGGTGGGTGACGTATTGATTTTTGTCAGTCTTATGAATGAGAAACATGTCATTTCTGCATCTTTAACGATTCTATAATTGTATCGATTCAAGGATTGCAACAATACACAACTTTCCAACATTTGTTGGAATCCAAAACAAAGCAGAACTATTTTTAAATTTGAGATTTTGCATTTACAATGCTATATTTATACAATACTAAGTAATATACTAGAAAAAATACGACTCGCACCACATCAATTCTCGGACGCGAATCGAACCCGCGACCTTTGGATGTCCGATCCAATGCTCTCAGTGCTCTGACCGCTGAGCTACCGAGTCAATCACGAAAGCAGAACTTTATTGTAATTACATAAGAAAGGTAGGTAGTAAATAAATAAACTTAGGAAAGCTATGACTTGAGAATAAATGTCAATTCTCATCTCTAACTTTACTGACTAGATTCAAATCCGACATAATAAATTCATTTTTTTTTTCTAATTAAGACAGTTGTATGACCGAGAGTGGCGCAAGTAGATGGCAAAACTGTTAAAAGTGGCCGTTTTAGACACATTTGCTATCTACTTCTACTAATGACTACGAATGAGAATATAGTGATACCTTCTAAAAATACTAGACCATGGGCCCTAAAAATTCCACGTAAAGTTTTATTAAAATAATTTTCTATCAATTTCTATTAAGCTTTGCATTGCTGTTTCTTTTGCATTTTTCACCCTGCTCTTAACCTAAGGGTGAGCAAACTGAACTTTCCTAGTAGCTAGTTTTCCTACCCAAAGAGCATTCATTAAGGCAGCAGAATCGTAACATTTTATTCATCCGTGCAGTTGTCTCTCTTGTGCCAGTTGTCAAAAGTTCTCGTCGTCAAGTGTGAGAGGCCCGGGCCGCGACGTCGTCAAAGGCTGTCGCCCGAATAATGACGTCGGCATCGATCGCCGCCCGCCCCGACTGCCCGCCGTCACCTCGCACGTTCTAAATTCCAAATTCAAACGTTTAAACAAACTCTATTTATGAAAACTTTAATTTATTCTTTTCAACTTGGCCAAAGGAGATTGAGACGTACAGCCAGATTTGCGGGATGAAGAGAAAAATTGGATAAATTTTGTGTTGGTTTGGATTTCTAACAAAGGAATCTAGCGGACACAAGTGGGAGTGATTTTTGTTTAGTGGATGAAAACTGAATTCAACATAGCTAATAACGAAAAGAAATCTTGATCTAAATTAATCAACGAAAAAAGTATATTTTATGGCTGCAATTTTATACCAAGAAAACTATTCCATCAATTTAGACACGTATTTATCAAGTGAATTTTCACCTGTTCAATTTCACCGTCATTTTACAAAAATCTAATTTCCTAATCAAGAAACACACCTTGAACCAATAGACAAGTTAATCACACACAATTTAAATGGTTGGCCAACTAAAATTTATTCATGCTAATGAGTGAGTTTCAGTTTTGCAACTTCATTACCAGAGCAAATTGCTGTACGGTTGGTATCGGTAATGAGTAAAGGAATGCATTGCAAGGTGCACTCGGATGCATTTTTACCATCGCCACATAAATCAGACGGGCGTACGCCTTCGTCTAATAGGAATTATAATTGATTCCCTCCCAAGGTAGGTCGTTTTTGTGATGGTAATGTCCGATTTAAATTGTTGTTTAATACTGCACTGATGAAAGAGATAATTCTCGGTTCATTTGTTTTTGAAATTTAAATAAGATTAAAAATATTGATGGCACAGGTTAAAGACTACGAAGATAAAAACAAAAAAATAAGAGTTAATATTAAATATCTAACTTTAGACAGATATTACTGCCAATGATAAGCTTGTTTAAAAATGCAAATAAATTAAATTGATTCGCCTAAAAATGGTACGCACTACATAAATATTGCATTCAATGATGAATAAATATGAAAAATATTAGAAAAAATCGGCTCACCCGTAGCAACTTAGACGGGATCCCGTCTAAGTTGCTACGGGTGAGCCGATTTTTTCTAATATTTTTCATTATTTATTCATCTTAATATAAAAATAGCATTGTGAATGCAAAAATCTAAAAGTTTAAAATTGCATTCAATGGTTGTCCTGACGTTAAACTTTGTCATGCAAGTAAAATATTAATCTAAGTTTAAAGTCAAGCATTTAATTTTTAAACCATTAGTTGTACTACCATTAACCAAACAAAATTATACATAAAATGAATATATTCAAGATGTATTAATTACGGCACCCAATGCCGACAAACAGGCGGTTCTTCAACCCTAAACCTCAAGCAAAGTTGTTGTGATCCCAAGTTCAGTGCTTAATCAATTAAAATGTGCACGTCCGGCGGCATCAGTCTTCCGCGCCGGACGCTGGCTCCCGAGAGACTGACTGATCCATTATCACACACAAGCTGGTGGTGGGGGTCATCCGGCGTTTAATTAGGCCGGGGAATCGGGGGTTGTTTGTGAAAAATTAATTTCTTTTTCATTTATTTCAGTAGTACTTATATCATGAAAGAAAAGAAAGGAGACTTTGACAATTTACCGAAAAAAAAAGTTTTGTAGAGTTTGCTTGGTTGAATATTTATTGAAAGGTTTATCAAGATCTGAAGAAAAAGCTGGCTGGAGAGCCAATTTTTGTAGAGATCATCACCGCAAAAGCAACGTATGAAATAAACTCAGAAATCCAGAAAAAAAAAAAATCTTCGCTGACAACAGGTGGTCTACTCGGAAAACTCAACTAGGAAAATCTAACAATTTTGAATGTTCAAATTTTCCGATATTTTCCTATGTGTGCTGAGATAAATGAATGACTTTCGTGTTTTATAGCCGACATAAAGTCTTCTAAACTTTCAAATTATTTAAACTATGAAGCAAAATTTAGAAAAATCTACGGTGTCCTATGTAATTGTGGAAAAAACTTTGAACTTTGTAGTCTTCTTTGTTCAGATTTTTTAGATTTTATCATTTGTGAGAAAATAAATTGTATCGTTTCGGAAAACCAGATGAATGGAAAAGATTTTGAGGTGTTTGCGCCACACACACTGACGTTGCATTTATGACCACATACCCGCAGCATACCGTGCAACCCAGCGATCAATCACAACATAAAGTTGAGGATCGTGGGTTCCTTACCATCCCCATGCATCTTGGACAATAGGTTCAAAGGTTTCCATCCGTCATTGGCTCAAGGCATCATTACTCCGCGTCGCAGTGCCACGGAGCACCTACTTGCGCCCGCGCAGCCATTACGACGGCCAATCAGCGGCCAGCGCCCCGCCGCGTGCTTTATACCGAGCAAGCGCGCCAATATATCACACGTCAAACCTCAAAAGGGTTTTTACAAACGTATCTCTTATTCGTCATCGTTAAACCACATACCAAATAAATACGAGGCGATGGAGTTATTTATTCACCCGAGTAGATGCGTCCGCGCATCCTTTTTTTTCAAGTCGATACTTGACACGGATTTGTGGAAATGGATGCGTTGGTTCGTTTCTCTGATGATCGACATTTGAACATGCCGATTTAACACCTTATTTGTTGGATTTTAAAGTGCTTTTCCCCTGTGCTCTGATGTGTTTGTTTTTTACGCTCAAGTAATGCGTGTCTGGAACTCTGGAGTTTCATAATAATATTATTCATATAGATGCAACTTAATGAAAAGAAGACATCGACGGCTTTATATTATTTTGGATGTGTTATTCCGTAGTTTTATTCATGTAAATATTAATAATAGAAAGGATAAACACAGCCCTTGACGTGTTTCTTGCCGGTTTTTCTTACAAGGACTCCCGCTTGCGAACCAACGGCGGCGAAGCCTCTTAGATTTGATACAAGTGCAAGTGCTTGTAACTGTGTAGTCTAGATAAATGATTTTGAATTTGATTTGAATATTCCATTTCTTGAGTGAGTCTTCACATTCTAGGTGGTGCACCGACAATGAGCATTGTCGCCGCGCCGCGAGCGCAGCGCGCCACAAATCAACTCCGGCGCAACTTTCAATTAAACATAAATCTCGCGAGACGCGCACCTAATGGAGCCAAGTGTGCAATTATTGATTATTGAGGAGCTCGGTGGCGCAGTGGTTTAGCACCTGGCCCAGCGATTGCGGAAGTTAAGCAACGTTCGCAAGGGTCGGTCATGGGATGGGTGACCAAAAATTTAGTATCTCGAGCTCCTCCGTGCTTCGGAAGGCACGTTAAGCCGTTGGTCCCGGCTGCATTTGCAGTCGTTAACACCCACCAATCCGCACTGGGCCCGCGTGGTGGGTTATGGCCCATCCTCCTTACCACTCATAAGGAAGGCCTGTGCCCCAGCAGTGGGGACATCAAAAAAGGCTGATGGTGCAATTATTGACTTCTCTGTTTGTTTACTTCGACTTTGGAACCTTGATTATATCATTTCTGTGACGTTTTCATCTTTATGGTTACACGTTTGTACCATCCCATCATCACTACGTAGTTTATAACAAAGTCGCTTCCCGCTGTCTGTCCCTATGTATGCTTAGATCTTTAAAACTACGCAACGGATTCTGATGCGGGTTTTTTTTTATAGATAGCACTCTATCTATTAAAAAAACCCGCATCAAAATCGTTAGGGGGAAGGTTTTATATGTAAAAATACATGGTGTCAAATTCCGCACTACACCGAAGCGAAGCGAGGGCGGGTCGCTAGTAAAATATAATGTTTTACAGGGCTTTCAGATTGAAGGCATAATGTTTGCACTTTGAAGGTTCTGTTAAATTCGAATATAAATTATGTTCCAATATAAATCAATCAAACTTTTATTTGCACACAACTAGAAGGTGCAGCTAAAATCTGTGAAATATATTTCCATCGAGATAAATATGTTTCACATCACACAGGTTATAGCTTAATTTAAGATCGGAACAGAATTTGTATGAAACTATCTGCCAGATCATATACGGAAATTGTAAAACTGGCCTTAAGAATAGTAAATATCTATAGTAAATATAATTATATTCAAAATTAATTGTGGGTGAGACCGAACACCGAATAACTAATAAAAGATTTACATTCTTATTGGTATGGTCGATTGGTTGGTATATTGGTAAGTAGTTTACCTACAAACTTGATAATTTTCTCGAAAGTTAGAATAAGAAGTCCTTCTTTTGTAGTGGGAAGATTTTATGCAATAAGTATATCAACAAAGTGGATATACCTACGATTTGGTCCTTACCGTAAGTCAGCATGTAAACTTTTGAAAATAAATATAAAAATAAATATAAATATACCTATGTAAGTTCGTTGCCTATCTATCAGAACAAACTAAATTGTTTGGAAAACTCAGTAAAAGTTTAAACTCAGGAAAACAGGAAAATGCTTATAAAAATTTAAGTAAAGTACATACATTTTAGGTTAAACCAGTGTAGTGTGTGGCCAAACTTGTTGTTTTGTTATAGGCCTAAAGTGACTTTGAAATAGCTCTCAATAAGTGAAAGGTTGTCAAAGGTTGATTTTTTCAATATAAGATTCTTGATTTTTTCAATACTTTTTTGCCTTGTGTACCTACGTCAGAAAAACTCGTTTCATAAAATTTGAGTTAGATGGAGTTACCAGTACCGAACTTGTATCGGACTCATTGACTTAATTTTTTCATGTCAGTGATCGGACTTCAGAATTGTTGTTTTCAGAAAAAAATATAGAATTATTATGTAAATTGTTTTATTGTTCCAATGAAAAAGTAAAAATAAAAAAGTACTTAGCAGAGCGTAGTTTCGATCTACGGACCTCTGGGTTATGGGCCCAGCACGCTTCCACTGCGCCACTCTGCTACATTTGTAATCGACGAAATACAAGATCATTTTCCTCAAACGTGTCTAATACTTTTCCAACATTGCGTCATGCACGCGTTGACGCGCGTAAACTTATCTTTTTTTTATCTTTGCATGGATTTTATTTAGGAAATGTAGGGAAAGTTTCTAAAAATATATTGAGAAAAAAACGTAACAATAAACACAGTATTGGAAAACACCTACCTTACGTTAGTAAGTGTTCTTTTTTCAAAATTTTGCATGAATTTTATTTAGAAAATATAGGGACAGTAGTCCTACGCTGCCAAATCTTTAGTTACCCATTTCATCCAAATCCCATACAAGAACAGTGGTGTATAACTAAAAATGGCGTTTTATTTCGCGAAATAAAATCATAACAGGATATGTTCGTTCTCGTCGCGTCGCACAATAAAAACACAAGCGATATTGTTCCGAGGCGGGGCGTTGACGTGCTTATTAACGGGGAAAATTGAAAATTGACTGAGCAACATGATTGGCAAGGGAATATTAGCTCAATGCAATTTTGCCCCGTCTTGTTTGCGTTTTTAAAGAAAAGCGCGCGCGCGCTCCCGCACCTTCTTGTGACGTAATCCATCAAATTTGCGCGGGAACAAGTTGACATTTCAACGTTTTAATTGAGAGAGGCGAAGGAACAACAATCTTGTGGTCTTGATTCGTGTTTTATATGCAACAATTTGCAAAACTAGATGATTTAGATATAAAAATAGACTAAGTCAACGTTTCTAGTGAAAGTGTGACGTTCCACCACCGGAAAAAGTGTGAGTTACGATATTTCTGTTATCTACTAAGATATACAAATAAAAAAGATTAACCTGGTAGGATGTGTAGTTACGGAGATATTAATTATTGAAAATGTTAATCGAAATTGTGCACTTTTAGGAAAATGATATTTTGAAGTTAAAGGACATGAAAAACTAAGTTATCGTTGTTATTTTTGAGTTAATGCGACTTACAAAAAAATAAATTATTAAAATACAGGAAACTTCTGATATTTTAATAATAATCAATAAAAATCATAGTTTTGCATCATTTTCACAAAATTAGATAGGTATCTCGGAAACTAAAAACTTCCTAACTTTTCTCGTTACAAAAACGTTACAAATTTTCTCTCTTTTAACAGGAAAAAATAAAATTATCAAATTAATTTGAAGTTTTCTCACAAAATAAGAAAAATCCTGAGATGTTATTATCAAGATAAAGATAAAGTTAATATATTTTAAGTATTTTCCGAGTTTTCCGGGCAATCAACATGAAAATTGTTTTAATTAACAACAGATTTTTTGTCTTTTTCCTTTTCATAAGGAATGGAACAGACTAAAAAGAAATTGTTTTTCTGTACACATGTGAGTGGAGTGAGTCGAAAGATTTTAATCATTCACGTGCGCCGACGACAGCGCCCCTAGCGGCCGCAGCTGCGGTCCCAATCGTACCTTCATTATTGTCGTGTTATTCCCAATATTTTTCGCCATCTCATTACTCCGCGCGTTGACGGCGCTAATCCGTCGGGAGTCGGCGGCTAATGGAGGTGATCATGTGTCCTAGCCTAACGTATTGAAACATGACGTATTACGCACCTCGGGGATTCAGCCTTAATAAACGAAAAAAACACCTCCCGATTATTGTACAGCGTACGCCATAATTCTCTCACGGATGACGGGCCAATGATAAATCAAGACTGAGAAGAAATGCCAATAAATATCTCGCCGAAATCCAATAATTACGAGGCAATGAGCCGGCCGGCCACAAATCAACGGACGGACGGACAAGAGCGCATACTAATGTCTTATCCTAACATCAGATTAAAAACATCAATACTTGTCAATAGAGGTCGCCTCCCACGTAATTATAGCCAACAATATCCTGGGGAGGCTCCGAAAAGGATTAACATATATCAAAGTGGAATAATTGAAGGAATCGATTAATGAAGAGTATTAATTGTTGATGCGCTCGCGCCGAGATCCCATCGCGCGAGCTCTGATGGTAACTGACCGCGCCGCTGGTCGGTCTCTCTATGCTTTTATACCTGTTTGTACTTGGACGGTCATCAATTTTATGGATTTGTTTTGGATGATCTTTTGTAAGATACTAATAAAAGTGTTCATAATACGAATGTTCATCAATGATGCGAACGACAGTTTAGTTAGACGTTAAGTTAATTAAGAGTCAATTACCTAATAAACCCATTGTAAACAGCGTTAATACGTAGAGAAAGTAATATTTAACGTTAACGTGGTAAGTACCCAATTCACCTTTTAACAAAAGGACAGTACAAATGACTGTAGATTATTGTCCAAATTAGGTAAAGTAGGCTGCCTAAGTGATATTTTTAATTTGCGCGGGTGCTTAGCAACACTTTGCGATTAACACAGTTAATTCCCAATTTAAAAACCGAACAAACAAATGTATGTAAATTGCGCAACTCTATGTAAAAGCCGACGATAACCTCGCAACGTTACGGACGTATCTAATCTTGGTATATCCGACTCAATGATCTGGGTGGTAAGAGTTGTACACTGGCAAAGTTGTAGGTGGCAAATTGAAGTGAACTCGAAACAAGCACGTTCAGAAACTGCTTACACGAATTAGCGCATCAAAATGGGCGCAGGGGGCGAAATTAGAAAACTCTTCCTCCCGCGTTCGCCGCTGCCCCCGCGCGCGTTCCGCACGTCATAAACTGACAATTTACGATAACGCCGGGATTAGCCTGTTTGTCTGTTATGCATTCGAGTGTGGAACGAAGCGGGAAGTTACATTGTCGCGCGGAACGGAACGTTGCCAGTAGACGCGCGAAGATGAAATTGGTCCGCATTTATATGCACGCGTCGTGAGACTCGTGAGCCTCGATCGGTGAGTTTCACGGCTTCAATTCCGGTGTTGGGTTTTAAGGCCGCCGGGGGTTTTCTCATTTGCTTAGATAAGTAATAAGTTAGACGGGATAAAGATAAGATGCTCGGATATTGTTACCTTACGCTTAAGGAAAAGTTGTCAAGTTTGGTTAAGAATGCTTCAAATTACTCCATTAAAGAAAAACCGTTATTTTTAAATGTAACGGCTGTACATGAGACACCATAATTACTAATTAGTTCATTTACATGAAGTTTTATTGGTGTGTGTATGGTGGCCAAAATCTGGTATAATGAAATCGCAAAACTTAAGTATAGTGTGTTCCTTTATTTAGACCAATACCTACCTGTTTTAGGAATATTAAATTAGCCGTCGTGATAGTTTCGCCGCATGTTAATTAAAATACATACAAGAATATGCCATAAAACTGAAAAACACACCTAAGCTGCTTTACCTTTCAAAAGGAATTCCACGGAAAAGATTCAACCTTTTGGTAGAAAAGGCATCTCTATTGAGAGAAGATGTTACAGCTAAACCAGTATGTTTGTGGCTGAACTGTCAACAAAGATTTCTATCGGATGTTCCGCCTGAGGGCTAAAATTGTGGTCACTACAACACTAATTTCTTAAGGGGCGAGTCGCAACCGCGCACCGTAAATAATTGTCGTGCTAAAAGAAAGCCCAGCAAATCTCCACGATTAGCATAAAAACCATCTAAACAGACCAGGAAGCCGTCGCCTTCCTTCCGCAATATTTGCGAAAAAAAATTACACATTTCCGGCCGACATTTTGTCTCCAACTCGGCGAGGAGCGCGACCGGCAAAAAGTAACAAATGTTAATTGCACCACTTGCAAAATAAAACGGTAATTAATGAAGCGAAATTGTAAAAAGTAACTGTTATTGCCATAGGTAGCAAACTTTCCGAGTTAAGGTTCGTGGCTTCCTCGCCGCCCGGCGAATAAATAACTTAGCGCGCGAAAATTTGCAGACATCTGTTCGGATTCCCAATAAAAGTGGCTGGATGTTCTCGAAACATAGAATTTTACTGGCGTGTCCATCATAAAGCGGGAGGTCGGGTGAGGGGGGCAGCATAAAAGTTTAGAGGCATTTGGCTAATAAATCGTGTCAAATAAATAAGTGTTGAGTCGGTTGGCGGCATATTGATTCGTCATGTGCCGCCTTGAGGGAGGGGTGGGGGCTGTAGCCATAAAGGTGCGTAATGGCCGACGTCGGAAGACAGCGCAGTGGCGCGCATCGATTAGCCAGCCGCCGACGCACCGCGCGCCGCACGCCGCCGCACCGCCACCGCCACCGCTCACCACTCTCCTGCCACTAAATCCATCACCTTCCAAGTTCTTAGTGACAATACCATTTCACACCTTCATCTTCTATTATTAACTCAGCAGTTTATTTTTGGTGCGATTTCAAATTTATTCTTTTGCAAGTTTTCTGCAGATTTTCCGAGCAATATTTGACTGCAAGCTACGGAAAAGTATCTTTGAGTGTCAATCGTTTTTCTGTATACATTTGTGTATGGTTTAAAACGTGTGTGTGATACGTTTGTAAGGTACCACGGTTGTTGTTTATCTTCGACAGATGGAGCTAGTTGTCTCTTACGTTAAATCTTATCTCCGTTTATGAATCCAGTTAATGTTATTAAAATGCATACCTACTAGGGCTACTTAAGGACTAAATTTCCCCTCTTATTTGTCATATTTATAAAATTCATGATAGAATTTTCAACTTTACTTGTAGCGTTGTTTTTCTTTGTTACGCTTTGATTGCACGTAATGGAAATATTTTAATAGATTTGTATTGAACAGCCGGGATTGGGAAGCCGCTGGATGCGGGCAGCGCAGGACCGATCGTCGTGGAGATCATTGGGGGAGGCCTATATCCAGCAGTGGGTGTCGTGCGGCTGATATGATGATGATGATGTATTGAACAGGTCCCAACCGTAATGTTAGGGACAAACATATTGAGAAAACGGTGAAATCTCATCTGATCAGGAATTGGTACAGCCGCTGCAAGGCTAGCCCACCGGCACCACCGGTCCCACTCAAATTAATCGTCGCATTTGTCCAATTGCTCTGCAAATCGAGTTCCGCGATCGATACAGCAAACTGGTCCCAAACAGATCTCGCTAATTAATCGTTTTAAAGTTAATTACTCGAAGGCTTTCTTGATACGAGTCCTGGTGCATCGCGGCCGACATATTGCTGCCTCAGACGTTGATTAAAATCTCTCAGTACATTCACACAAAGCCTTACTTTGATATATGTGTAAATCTTATGAAACGTCCGTTTCGACCCTGCGACCCAACCCCGACTTCATAGCAATGTAAACTCTATCTTAATATCCTTTAAGTGTTAATTGGCGCTAGCTTCCCAACAGGTCTGCCTACCACCTGTCAAGTGATATATTGGCTTTAAATAACATATCTTATTTATGTTGAATCGGAAACAAAATGTATAAAAAGGTTTTTTATTATAAATAATCGAGCGGAGCGGAGTGGGTGGATAACTAAATTTGTACTCATCCTTGTGATACGTGTATTACAAGTTATTGTGTGCGTGTATGTCTGCTAGACGGCCGCTGATAAATTGAGAGAGATAGTGTTTCTTTCTCTGGTTAATAAGCCGATTGTGCGTTTATGCAATCGACTAAACGTTGGTACGTGCCCGTCGGAATGTACTCGATACGTATGTCGATTGTAGCGAAGATCGGACGATTAATTTGGCGGTAGTATTCATTCATACGTAAATGGACTTTTGCTTTTTATTGATTCTACGAGAATTATTTTTAACAATACTAAGTAATTGTTTTTTGATCATCGCTGTCCAGAAAGCGTGTTCGTGCTTATTGTCTCTACAACATCATAAAATGTAAGAAATTAAACAGTTTTGTTAATTTTAGAAAAACTAAGCTTTTCTGAATATCTACAACGATAAAAGTTCCTACTAAGCTTTACGTTTCATTGCCAACATACCGAAGTCATCACAACCCGGATTTATGCGACAATAACATAAATATATCAATAAATAAACCTTTTCGGACATGCAAACCGCGGGACCATTAAAATCTACCATAATTCAACAGCGATCGAGTTTTCAGCTCCCTACTCTATGACACACTCGCTAAATCTCTGGAAGGCGGTGTTCCGAGGCCATAAATTTTTATTCTGTAAATAAAAATAATAAAAATAAATAAAGGCCGTTCCCGCGCGCCGGAAACATTTGTCCCGCCGCGTCACGGATTATCCGGGGGACATTTGATTTATTATTAATTAGTCCACATTTATTCTAAACGAATATTTTAATCCACCTGTATAAGGTATGTTACAGAATTGCGCGTTTGCCAATAATAATTTTCCAGAGGACTCGAAAATTTTAAAATTTTCTCCAAGTGTTATCGAGAGGAGCTGAAAGTTACTATATAATATTTTAATAGTTGAACAGAATAATAGAAAAATGGCAGGTATGGCTGTGTAACTATAAAATAATAATAAACGGCCTTTAAAGCAAACCCAAAATGTAAGCAAAATTGAACTTGTATACACATTTTGATACGAATTCAAAAACTGAGTGGAAAGGAAATGTGGAAAAGTTGTTTTCATACTTACCTTTTAATTACATAGATAGTTATATATATAGTTGATGATGTCTAGCCGTTGTTGCTTAGCCTAGCATGTTAAAAGTAGGATTTCTTTCTAAATTAGAATTGAAAAGTATAAAATATAAACTAAAGGTGCATCCATCTTTAAAATATAAGTTTTCTCCATACACATTAACAGTTAAAAATCTGCAAAACTTCAAAAATCTGTTTTTTTTGGTTTATCGGACCGAGCCCAGTGCATTCTTGTTTCGCACGACACCAGTGGCTATTCAAGTGAAAGCTTTTTTCACCAAATCCTCAATGAGAATGTTTTTGTCGCGCACCATAGACACCATAGAAGCAGTTGCATCTATTATGCAATTCGCTCGTAAATCTGTCTCGGCTGGCAGACGTAATCTGTCCTTTATGACGAGTGATGCATTGCTCTTATTGTTTGTGACTACTCATAAATTTGAATTCTCTTTTTTTCTTTAAATGTACCGTTGTAGAGTGTTACATTGTTTTGGGATCGGTTGTGGGCAATAAATTTTGCTTTTTGAGTGGTAAAATTAGTGCGGTCTACGGTGAAATAAGTAAGATGTTTTGTTTTAAATGATGATTCAATCGAAAAAAGGTTAGATGACAAAAAAACTGCCTAACCACGGTTGAAAAAAAAAACAAAAGACAAACGGTTGGGGTGCGATAAATAAAATAAATTTAATCGAGCGGGATTTGAAAGAATTTCAAAAATGGAACGTTTTAATTTTCGTGAGACGCGCGACGGACGGGGACGGTGGCGCGGTGCGGGGCGCGGGCGCGGGCCGTGCGTACGAGTACACGCACGCCATAAATCTGTCAAGAGTCGGCCCCCAGCGACGAACGCCTTGGACCGTCCGCATGCCATCAACGACTTTTCCCCCCAAAATTATTATTCTCATTATTACCTTATTGATTAAGAAATGCTTTTTTGTTTTTGCCATTTCTGCTATAGGTAAACTAGCAAACATTTTCACAACTATATTTAATTTCTCTAACATTTGATTCCATGAGACGCTCGCTACCTACTTTTCGTAGAAAATGTTGTGCCTTAATGTATTGACATTGAAATAATAGAAATTTAATTAATTTTGTTAATTTTTGCAAATGAAATCTTTGAAATCGAACTTTTCTCGATTGTTGTTATCTCTGCCTGCCTAGCATGACCGATTTATATCGCGTGATAAAGCATTTTATCGACACCCAATTGTCAAACTCCTTTGTGTTTTTGACAGTTAAACATGATAAAACGCTATATCACGCGATATAAATCGCTCATGCTAGGCAGGCTGATAATTATATAAATAAGTAATATGATAGAGAGACGTAATCGAAATGTACTCAGCTTTTGGTAATACGTCAATTTGGTTTTTAAAGACATATACCTAGGATAGTTTTGTTAGAAAACACAAATTGAAACTGATACTGGAACTAAAAACTTAGTATAATTATTTTTTATACAGTCTTGGTGAAATTCATTGTAACTAAGTATAATTTTTCTATTGTATCTTCCTTCAATTAGGTAGGTAAGCAAAGAATATATAATAATATTTGGAAAACACCAACAACTTCGCACGAGTAGATAATACTAACATCATAAAGAATAACGTTTGTTCTACGACTTTTCCGAAAAAAGACAAAAAATACTTGACTAATATTTTCCGAAACTGCTTTCCATACAAAATATGTCCGAAGAGCTGATCGAGTTTTGTATGAAAAATCGATTTTTCTTTTTGTCTTTTTCGGAAATTCGTTAACAAATGTTGTTGTTTTAATTCAATTAAATTAGTCAGATTTTCGCGGAAATACGTAGCATTTTCATTTGTTTTATAAAGCTTAACTTAAAGTCTTCACCTCATTATAATTAGACATCTGAATAAGTAAGTAAATCGTATGCATAATAAGAAAAATCTTTTAGAGAAAATTAAGAAAACCTTTTAGAGAAAAATAGAACAAACTATTACAAATCACGTTATATGATGATAATAATCCCACTCTGCTAGTTTATTGGTGTCTTACAAATAGAAACCATGTATATTTTTGAATAAAGATTAATTTAAAATAATTTATATTTATTTCTGGATTTAAAAATTGTAGGCCCCAATATTTCTAAGTATTTATAACCTTTTACCTAGTAGAAATGATGGACTCTGTAAGTAAATCAAATTTAAAAACAACTTAAGTACTTACTTAAATAATATTTTTCTACTTTAATATTACTGTTAACCGTATTGCCTGTAATACGATTTTTTTAAACCTATTTCAGACATCAGTCCTTACATAATGGTTTCTTTGTGTAACCAAATATTGTGTGATGGATTTTTTTTAAATAAATATATAAATCTGGAACGTATTGACCTCCTAAGTAGGGCATGCAGAACCGTGTCCGGTTCCAGGATTTTGAGACCCGGTTCTTACAGGCCGTTGGAACCGGGGGAACCGGTTCCCCCGGTTCCAGCATACTTTTTTTTAATTTTTCATTGAAATGAAATTATTCATAGGTAATTTGACAGGATAAGAAAATATTATAAGGAGTTTTATATAAAAAAAAAATTAATTCTCAAACCAAGCAACACTTTAGAGCAGCTGTGGCCCGCGGTTAGGGGTTCAAAAACCGATTTTTTCAAAACTCTCGTCTAATCAACATATATTTAGAACTTTTACATTAATTCAGTCTTCATTTAGTAACAAATCAGTCTCAATTTAGTTACTTTTATTTATAATTTCCTTATATTGGTGAACCTAATAGCACCGCACACAGTTCCGGTTAAGAATAAGACTGTCCCATCTCATTCCGTGGGTATCGTAGAAGGCGATAGAGGGAAGTTTTAGGGACCCGGTGCAGACCATCGCACAAAGGGTCACTCGAATGGCAGCGAGGAAACTGTCAACAACAGCATTTCCAAGGAGGGTTGGTGTCAGGCAGGCGGCCGACCGTAAAACTTTGCCATAACCTAATGCAGTATGTATTACATGCTGCGCCGACCCCAATAGTGGTCGTTCTACGAGCGCAAAATTTTATTTTGTGTAGAGCACTACAAATAAATTGGGATAAGGACAGGAGGATGATGATGATGATATTGGTGAACCTAAATAAAAATAATACCTAATAAAAAATAAAAATATTAACTATCAGCTTTGGAAACCCAAAATCTCCAAATAATCTTTTCATTTGACAAAACAAATACATGAATAAAATAAAATAAAAAACTTATTATAACATACTCGTACTAATAAAGTTAACGAAAGAGTCTAAAACGCAGCGGGTACACGGACGGCGCGGGAATATAGATTTCTGACGGATAGATGCTTGCAGTGCAAGAGTAAGCGCTAATCTATGTCGCCCCACGTCAGGATCCCGCTTAACGCAGCAGACGCCTTAACTCGTTATTGCGAAAATACTACATATTTTAGTATAAGAATCAACATAAAAGATAATAAAAGTAAGGAGTCTAGCATGTATGCGAGTCATTGAGATTTTAAACTGAAAGGCACAACGAAGTGAAGGCGCGCGCTTGTCGCGTGCTCAGGGAGAATGGAGCGCCAGTCTAAGTTGACCTCCTGGACTCCCCAGACGTCTCGTTTCCAATCCGCGGAATGTAGACCATGCTCTGAGCACAGATGCTGGGACCCGAAAGATGATAAACAATGCCTGGTAAGTTCGAAGTCAGGGGAAAACTCTGATGGAGGACCGTAGCGATTCTGACGTGCAAATCGATCGTCGGAACTGGGTATAGGGGCGAAAGACTAATCGAACCATCTAGTAGCTAGTAGCTGGTTCCGTCCAAAGTTTCCCTCAGAATAGATTTCATCGAATCGAACAGTCTCATCGGGTAAAGCGAATGATTAGAGGCATCGTTGCTGACACGACCTCAAGCTATTCCTATTCTCAAACTATAAATGGGTGAGAACTCCGGCACTCCGGCTTACTCTAACGATGAAGCTGGAGATCTGATGACGGTGCCAAGTGGCAAATTTTGGCAAGCAGAAACTGGCGCTGTGGGAAAACCAAACAGAGTGTTAAGGTGCCTAAAAACGCTCATGAAAGGCGTTGGTCGCTAATGAAGCAGGACGGTGGCCATGGAAGTCGGAATCCGCTACGGAGTGTACAACGACTCACCTGCCGAAGCAACCAGCTCTGAAAATGGATGGCGCTGAAGCGTTTTGCCTATACATTATCGTTGCGGGCATGTGAGGCGTGTACGCAAGTGCATGTGTGCATGTCATTAAGCCGTAACGAGTAGGAGCTGCGCGGCGGAGTGCAGAAGGGCCTGGGCGTGAGCCCACTTGGAGCTAGTAGCAAATATTCCAGCGAGGACCTGCAGGACTGACGTGGAGAAAAGTTTCGCATGAACAGAGTAGTTACTCGCGAGTCAGTCGATCCTAAGCTCAAAGAGAAATCTTATGTCATCCAAGTTTTGTTGTTCAACAATTTAGTTCTCTTTATTCCATCCGTAGCCGTGGTTTTCTTGTAAAATACGTCTGAGAGGGCTTGAATTGCATGCGCAATGAATTTTTGGTACAAAGACTTCATTTCTTTGCCAAATAGTATCATTATGCTTCACCCACCTGTAGTTTCTTCACATTCACAGTTTGTATTGAAAAATGTGATCATTTAAGTTTTTTTCAAGAACCGGGGGAACCGGGTTTTCTTCTTTCGGAACCGGTTCTGTTTATACCTTCAAAGAACCGGGTATACCCGGTTCTGACGGAACCGGGTAGAACCACCAAATAAGAGCCACTTGGAATATTATAAATAAAGAGACTGGGAAAACTAAAAATAATGACCGTGAATACTCATTAGTATCAGACAATAAAATTATTGAGTCAGATGAAGGAGTGGCAACAATTTTTCAAGATTTCTTTTCTAAAATACCTATTGCAACTACCAGTAATTTAAATTCATCTCCAAAAATTGCTGTCTCCCTCTTGGAATCATGTGTTGATAAGTGCAATAATATATTTAAATTTAGACATATCAATAGTGATACCATTCTTAAAACATTTAATTCAATAAATATAAAAAAGACTGAAGATCTCTGGGGCATTTCAACTCACATAATTAAGTCTATAATAACTACCATTGCTCCCCATCTTGCTTTTATTTTCAATAAGTGTGTTGATGAAGGGATATTTCCAGACTTAATGAAATATAGTAAAATCATCCCTCTTTTTAAATCTGGGGACAAAAGCGATCCCGCTAACTTTAGACCCATTTCCATTTTGCCAGCACTAAGCAAAATTTTTGAAAAGATCATTTATGATCAATTATTAGCATATTTTCTTATCAACAAACTACTTCACGAGAAACAATTTGGTTTTACTCGTGGTAGATGCACAACTGATGCTGGAATTGCACTTCTCAAACACGTCTTTGAAGCATGGGAGAGTAAACAAGATGCAATTGGTATATTTTGTGATCTCTCTAAAGCATTTGATTGTGTCAGTCACAGTACTTTATTAGATAAATTGGAACATTATGGTGTATCAAAAAATGCAGTAAGCCTTATGCAATCGTATCTGTCGGCGAGAACCCAAAAAGTTGTTGTAAATAAAACGGAATCCTATGAAGCACCCATTACCATGGGCGTGCCGCAGGGATCGATATTGGGTCCATTGCCTTTTCTTATTTATATTAATGACCTTCCTTACTATACCAAAAACTTATGTGAAATAGTACTGTTTGCTGATGATACTTCTTTAATTTTTAAAGTTGATAGAGGATGTAACTGCAGTGACGATGTAAACAGCACTCTTTCCAAGGTGATGCATTGGTTTACTATTAATAATCTGAAGCTTAACTCTAGTAAAACTAAATGTGTCAAATTTTCACTTCCTAATGTGAGGCAGGTTCATATGACTATACATGTAAATGGCGAAGCAGTCGAATTTGTTGACTCAACAAAATTTTTAGGTATTACTATAGACTCGCGGTTGCAATGGGACCCTCATATCGATATCCTGTCAAGCAGACTTAGCTCTGCTGCCTTTGCAATTAAGAAAATAAGGCTTCTGACCGACATTGAAACAGCAAGATTGGTTTACTTCAGTTATTTTCATAGTATTATGACCTACGGTTTGTTGTTGTGGGGCTCAGCTGCTAATATTAATAACATATTCATCTTACAAAAAAGGGCAGTGCGCGCTATATACAACTTACGGTCTAGAGATACTCTTCGTGACCTATTTAAAGAAATTAAAATATTAACGGTAGCTTCCCAATACATCTATGAAAATATAATGTATGTAAAGAAAAATTTAGATAGCTTTGTAAAAAATAGTAATGTTCATAAACTCAATACAAGAAACAAGAACAAACTTGCTGTTCCAAGGCGCAGACTGCATAAAACCGGAAGCTCTTTTTTGTGTAGATGTATTACCTTTTATAATAAGATACCAGAACAAGTCACAGAACTGCCCTTGGAAAAATTTAAAAATACTGTTAATTCCAATTTAATGAGTAAAGGTTATTTATTACACTGTTGACGATTATTTGAAGGATAAAAAGGCATGGGCATAGCTTTTGTATTGTTAATTATTACTCTAATACCTCAGTATTGATTAGAAATAGTCCGGGGTTCTTTCATAGGTCTAGATAAAAGTCCTTTAATTAAACTCGAATCGTGATTTTCTTTTCTAAGTATAAAATTGTGAGAAGTATCCTACCTACTTAAAAACGTACTTCTGGCTTCTTGACTCGACGACTTAATATGGGTAGCTTTAGTATGTCATGCTCACTTCAAACATTTCTGCGGTGGTGTCGTGTGAGGCGGGTCGTTACGTTCCCTCAAATATGGTTGAGCGAAGCGATGGCTGGTTCATGCGTCATGCTCGTGAACGGGTGCTGCCAGTGGGAATGGGTCTGCTTCTATCTGCTTGTATTAAGGGCGTCGTATAACTCGTATATAAAAGATCTGTTTTATATTGTCTGTATGTATGGCACTTCTTACTCAAAAAATATAATTCTTAATAGCTTACCTTGTTTTGATTTATTTAATTGCAATATTTTTACTTTCTATAGTCAGTAGTTTAGTAAAAGACCTATGAAAAGCTTTTGGATATAAATTTTCAATTCGATGCCTTGACATAGGTAGTCTTAGTATGTCATGCTCTCTTTAATCATTTCTGCGGTGGTGTCGTATGAGGCGGGTCGTTACGTTCCCTCAAATATGGTTGAGCGAAGAGATGGCTGGTTCATGCGTCATGCTCGTGAACTGGTGCTGCCAGTGGGAATGGGTCTGCTTCTGACTACCTATCTTAATGCATATTGAATTGTATGTTTTTCTTTTATTTTTATTTATTGTAACAGCCTGAATAACAAGTTCAAACTTTGAATTTAGCTTAAAATCTGTAAATTGATTAAGAAATTTGAAACTCATTAAGAAATGAGCTAATTCAATAATGTTATTTATTTGTTAATCTTTGTTAATATAAAGTCTGGAAACGATATACATATTTGTAAATATCGTTCCATCTGATTGATAAAGCTGACAAGTTTTTTGCGCCCATTTTTCTTGTCAGTTAAAAGACGTCATAATGGGTGGTAGGGTAAAAGAATTGACGATTTAAAAATGCTTATTATGTGAGCTTATTTAAATAAAATATATTTCACTTTCACTTTCACCGGGTGCATGCCCTACTCTTAAGGCACATACAGCTCAACAGGCGTCTTCCATTTGTAAAGTAAATACCAAGTTGCCTATATATTTAGCAATATAAAGTTTTTTATTTCAGTAATAATCAGTTTTTCTGCGGACGCTACCGCAAGAAGGTCGCACTGGATCAACGCTGTACGCACTCGCGACGAGCTGAGTGCTGACGATGAAGAAGTGCTGCGCGGAGTTAAACACTAAGAAAAAGGAAATATACTTACCACCACCCTAACCTCCTTTCTTCCTTGCTAAACTTTCCGGGCAAACCAGCCTGATGCTGCGCTGCGTGTGTCACATTAAAAAGCAAACAAATAACGTTCTTTTTTTGAAATTTTAAATTGATTTCTTAAAGGTGGAGACGCATGATTATAAAATTGTAGTTGTCGAGATATAAATACGCCCGTTTTGATAGCCAGTTGTGAAATCATAATACCTATTAAGTAACTTTTTTCACGCAATTTTAAATGTTTTTTATTTTATTTAATTGTATTGCTACGATTTTGCTGCTACATTTCGTAGTACCTAATATAAAAGTGTTGCTACGAAACGTCTCAAAAACTACATTCTCAATCTTTTTGCTTTTATAAATATAGTGCCCATAGTGCCATAACTTATTTGATCACAGATTTTCACTGATTATATTCGATTCCACAACATTTTTTTTCTTTAAACAAAAAAGAAAACTTTTGACAGTGACAAAGGTAAATATTGAAAATCTAATAATAGCCAGAGAAGACGATTGATCTACCTATACCGTCAATTTTGGTTGTTGAAATTGAAAAACAACACATCTAAGAATTTATTTGAAAAAGAAAACAGAAAAGGTTTTATTTTTTATTACTATACAGAAGAAACTGAAGCTAAACGAGATGAAAATCAATAAATAAAGAGATTTCTAAAACAAGTTACGGAGCCCCTTGTTTACGATCGCCCCGCAGCGTCGCGTCGCTTCGGGAGTCATAAAATAAACAATGCTTTATCTTAAATTTTCGACAATTCCAAACTAACCTTCAATTATCGAAAATGACATACGTCTAGTGTGGCACTTAGTAAACTCCGCCCCCGCCACTAACGCCATCTGTTGACGCGTGGCATACAACCGCAACTGTCAACACGGCTGGACGCTTTGAGGTTATGTTTCGATGTATTTGTTGAAAAGTTATTTCCACTTACGCAAGATAACTAATTCTTACTGTTTTAGAAATATCGAATCTCAATATATTGTCTTATTACCTTACAATGACGGAATACGAACAATTAAAATAAAAACAACATCCAAAACTACAGACTCATTGACGTCAACAAAATTTGCTCTTTCTGACCTATTTTCGTTATACCCGGTTACGATAACAAGCACAGGGACATTTTGATTGCTAATAAATATAGTGAAATGAAAAGCAATACTTACCAAGCTTCGTTTTTGATGAAATGAATAAAAACACGGCAGCTACGTGGTTGTGACTCAGTTCACTTTGCACTACAGACCGTGAGAGCGTTCCGAAGTTAGCCGAGCGCTGTCGACGAAGCCCGTCCCTTTGGACCGCCCCACAGTTTGACGGACAGCACTGACATCGCATCGCGGCAGACGCGCGAAAAGCGCCAAATGTTTTGTACACGCGGCGCGAATTACAAACGCTCGGAATGCGAGCGACACGATTTGAAAATAGAATGCTCACGAATTTGATTCGAGGTTGAATGTGGGTATGCAAAAAGGACATATAAA
The DNA here is from genome assembly GCA_928269145.1 of Agriphila tristella. Classification (NCBI taxonomy): domain Eukaryota; kingdom Metazoa; phylum Arthropoda; class Insecta; order Lepidoptera; family Crambidae; genus Agriphila; species Agriphila tristella. The sequence goes on along the minus strand of OV743437.1, from coordinate 28,890,483 downwards.
ATGAGGTAATGAAAAAGTTTAGTCTTCGCGTGATAAAGTTTTTAGAAACTCTTTTGCTATTGTTAATACAACTTATATTTATTAAAGTCACAGTGCAAGGTGATACCTAATATAAATGGAAATATTATTTTGATACAAATTTTTGTGCATTGAATGATGCGTGTTTGTGGTATATTTTGAGAAGTAAATAAATTATTGAAAATAAAAGGTGGATGACAGGCTGTGTAACCGGTCGGGAGCGGATTTAAATCGGCGAGCAGGTAAGTCGGACAATGGCCATCGAGCCACGATACGTTTAATTAAACATTACAAATAAAACAAGCCAGCGGCCGGCTCGCGACTACTCCGAAGATATTTCTGCGACTTTGAACGTTGTTTTGTCATTGTTTTTTGTCGCGTCGTTGTTGCTTTGTCTTCTTCAATTATATTTTTGCTACCTTAATGCTGAATAGCAGTATGAAATACCATACTTACGTGTTTTTAGATTCTAATAATTATTTCAGTACAACGAAGTTTGAGTGTTTTTTCTGCTCGACAACAGATGGCGCTAGTAGTTCTGAATTAAGTCATGAACGGAAAAATATCATTATCAAAAACATTATTTCAAATTAGTAAGATCATTAAAAATATGGCAAATTACGTAATAATTCATAATGGGAAATACACTATGATTTTTTCGATTAATTTATTGAATTTGTCTATCCGATCCGAATTATTCCGATTACATATTCGAAATATTAACAAATTAAAGGAATTTTCTCATTAAGAAAGATATTTCTTATAAGTAGGTACTTATTTTAAACTCAGTTTTTTGGAAATTTTGTTATAGACTTATTTGATTTCATGCCAATTTGAGGTACTATTGAAAACATACTTTCCAACAGAACTTACTCAAATTAATCTACTACAAATACAAATATACTATACCTAATATTATCTACTGCCAAGATCGTCACACATTTTCTTCATAATCATATTTATTAATTTGCCTATAAAATGTTTTATTATTAGTTGTCAATATTTTTTTTAAATACAGTATCAGGTTTTATGAGACACAATGAGTGATTTTCTAAAATGTTCCTATTTGTAGATAATCATTTTCCCTTAATTATTTGAAATGGGTTTCCTTTTTTACTTAGCTAATAACAATAATGATTTAAAGTTTCGTTTCATTTGTATTTAGTGTGCACTTCAAACGCGGACTTTTTTCTGCTCATAAATGAACAAATGTTTTAGATAAGTAAGTATAACTTATGTATGTATGTATGTATGATTAGAGTTTCTCTTTTTATATTTTTGTAGAGAGTAACACCCGAAATACAAAAAAATACTATGAGGTCTCACACTGTCCGCGGACGCACACCATCCCACGAAAAAACAAACGAACCAATTAGCACAGAGCTCCATTTCAACGCAGGGCGTTCGTATAGGCAAGGGTCATTTGAGTATTTTTCTAGAGTTTCTTTTAGCTTATTCAGGTGCAGATGTTGTCTTCACTGATTTTGTAACTTTGGAATGTTATAAGATGTTTGAAAATTGTAAATCTTGTTTGTCAACAGAATCCTATGTTGTTTTAATATTTATTGTTTACGATTGAACTTTAATAATACTGACTAACTACTTAATACCGGAGGAAATAAGAACTCTTAAAACCAGGAAGATTCTTGACTTCCTGGAAGCCGTTGGGCTTAAAGAGTTACTATAACTAGGTGGCGAGTTACAATAGATCTTTTAGGTCGCAGTGACTACAGCTTCATTTTGAGCTGCATAGCCCCTAACACTCAAATAATAATAACTACTTAATAATGGTTTACAAACCGTTGGTGACAGGAAAAAAATACTAATTTACGAAGATAAACAATGGTGTAATTAGCATTTTAATAGGTTTTTATGTCAAAATTTCATTTTTGTAAAAATAAAAATTTATGGTTATGATATTTTACATTCTGTAACTAATAAACCAATTTTATAGAAATATCGTATTATTTAGGAATTATTTAAAAAGTACTTAGTGAGTAGTTAACTAAGTAACGAAAGTATTTTTATCTGTCGGATGACAGGAAAAAATCACTAAGTAACGAATATAAAACTCACTTAAGTGTTTCATTCAAGTATAAGCGTAAGTGAATTTTACCTGCCGAGTTCAGTAAATATTTTGGATTTAGTGGATTTTGCTTCTTGGAATTCCGTAAAGTAATGCATTTGTGGATATTATGACTTTTTCCTAGGAAAGTTGTTGATATTTTAATGCACTTGTAAAAAGAACATTTTCCTGATTTTTTTACTTAGTGAATTTTTCCTGTCACTTCAAGAAACATTTAGCTACGAAAAGTTTAAGTCGGTGTTTTTTAAACTGTTTGGTATACTCTACTTTAAGTTATTTAATTAATTGCCAAAAATTTAATGATGTCGGCATTAAGATTTTCAGAACATCCACCTGCGTGATATATCATCGTGTGGGCTTTAGTATGGATGGACTCGAAAGAAATGCACAATTTCACTACAGTATGAAGTCAACTCTAGAATATTATTATAAATAAACTCTTTGGTCGATGAAAATTCAAAGAAAATTTTCTTCAATATTTTGACACTTTTAGTTTTTTTTTGTGCAAAGTGAGGAACTTCATGCTAAATTAATTAATTTGTTAACTGTTAAAGTAGAGTCAGTGAATTGACATTTGGATCTGTCAGATATTTGTATGAGATGAGAAGGCGCGAATGCTCAGACATATCATATCTGACACTTCTAAATGTCAAATTACTGACTCCAATTAAAAATCATACTATGGATTAAAGATACCACACAGGCAGAATAGTTATCATAGTTCAAATGGTTTTATAACTAAACGATTAGTATCCTGATGATATTGCGAATTCCACACATTTTTAAAATGTTAACTTTTACAAGGAACAACAGATGTCTGTGCCATAACCCTCTTCACTGTATTTCACTGCCTTGTCTACCTATTTTTAGTTCTTATATTTAAGCATACTGTACCTAGGTTCTTGTTAATTAAATACTTATAGTGTAATTGTAATGCTTTTAATTGTAATTGTTTGCAGTAGAAATAAAAGTTTATCTATGTATCTTTGTTGACCTTACTTTCATGTGGTGACGTATGTTTTCATAGTAACTTTACCTTTTTGATTTGCGATCATTAAATTGGAACTGTTTCTAAAAATATCATTCTTTGTCATAAAATATTAAATTAGTTAAGCAATGATACTCAAAATATTTTTTATGTATGAATGAAAAAACATTGTGAGACAAAAACCTACGTTATTAAATATTCAACCACTGCTTAATAACTTGATTAAGTCTACAAACTTTAACACGCTACGCCATAGCCACTCGCAAACCAAAACGCAACAAAAACATCATTCCAGGCGATTCATTTAAAACTTTTTCCTTGATGACCTCCGAAGATCGGAGTATTTATACGGGGATGGTAGATTTTCCGCGCACTGGCAACACTAACTGTGGCCCAACGAGCCAAAGTTAGATTGCAGGGGTGTAATAGGGCCAATCTCGCTCCAGATGAGCGCTATACCGACGTGACGATATTTTTTTGGGTAATGTAATTTTGGAGGTAAATGTTAATAAATAAGATGAAGACGTCGAGGGAACACTAACAGGATGTTGGGGAATTCTTTTTTACATTGATATAAATAATAATAATAAAGATACCTGTTGAAAGTAAAGGGAATATTATTTCAAAACCATACTTTATAACGCGAAAACCTTAAGTTTTCATTATAATTAAAAAATCGATATGCAGTTTTGTGGTGTCGATTCGTTGAATGTAAATAAAAAAAAATATTGTAGGTACTTTAATAATAGGGGTAAAGTATGAAATTGACGATTTTTTTCTCACACACAGAGGCTCCCATATCTTCTTTGATGATAAAGATGCTTAGTAACTTGTTATCATTTCGAGTTAGGATCATGACGGCCTACTATCATACTAATATACTTGTACTATTATGTATTCTGTGCTAATATTATAAATGTGAAAGTTTGTGGGTTTGGATGTTTGTTCCTCAAGCACACAAAAACTACTGAACGGATTTGGTTGAAATTTGGCACACAGATAGTAGATAGCCTAGATTAAAACATGGAATACTTTTTATCCCGATATTCTCACGGGAACGGGAACCACGCGGGTGAAACCGCGGGCGCCCGCTAGTTAAAAATATTTCTGATTTTCTTTCATGAACATTAAAAAAGTATCTTAAAACTGACTCCTTTATTCGTTAGCAGAAAAGAACACTTATATCGTTGTAGCTTAGCCGATACTTATTTTTTTCACTTAACACGTCATGTGGCATTATGTAGTTAGTTGAGTGTTTAAACACTTGTGCATGAAAGTTTTAAAACATTGTATGGAAAATGCAAATTCTTTAAAAGTCTCCATACAAAACGGCAATTTAACCCTTATATCTTGATTAAATGTAACAATAACAGTGGATCTAAACTTTTTTAAACATTGTGTTTATTTTGGCTTGGGAGATATCGTTTACTTATGTTTACTATTTCTGAAAATGAAAAAAATTACACAAAGCATTAACTTTTAAAACTAATAAAATTCAATAATAACACAACTAAGAAATTAATAATCATTATAGAAATAGATCTTATCGCATGAAACGGTCCAATTAAAGAACGACCTTCGTAGAGACGTGACAAGTGCATAGAAGTGATTGATTCGTTCTGCCAGTGAATGAATGACGCGCCGATATTGCACAGCGGACGCTATCTGACCGAACGATGATCGATCGATCTACGCTGATCGACGTATCCGACAGAGCGAGATCTTCAAATTGTTAAAAATAACATTTCAAACGTACTTCAATCTTTTTGCAGATCAAACGTGTTTGCATTGAGGTAGGTAACCTGCTTGTAAATATAAAGTTCTTAAATTAGCTAGCCTATGTTACTTTATATGCTAATCAAAAGCTCGGAGCTCGGTGGCGCAGTGGTTTTAGCTCCTGGCCCAGTTGCGTAGGTTAAGCAACTTTCGCAAGGGTTAGTCATGGGATGGGTGACCAATAATTTACTGTCTTGAGCTCCTCCGTGCTTCGGAAGGTGCGTTAAGCCGTTGCCGTTGGTCCCGGGTGAATTTGCAGTCGTTAACACCCACCAATCCGCAATGGGCCCGCATGGTGGGTTATGGCCCATCCACCTTATCCACCCATAAGGAAGGCCTGTGCCCCAGCAGTGGGGACAATAAAAATGGCTGATGGTCATCACACGTGCAAAACAACGTTGATTCGTCAAAAAGTAATTATCGTAAATGCATTCCCTTTACTTCCAAAAAGAAATAAAACATCGGCATAATTTCTTAGATACATCTCGCACACCTGTTGAACATATAAAAATTCTTTAATTTCGAATTATCTGCGACTATTAAGGGCTACTTATTTTAATGGGCACATTGGAGATTTAATCGTTGGCGGACCAATGGCGTCCGCACCCGATGACAGATAGCGAGGAAATGCGTTTAAAATTTTAAACTTGGAACGCGCGGTGCGATGCGTGCGTTCGGAAACATGCGCTTGCGCTGAAATTCCTTAATGAGCAGGTGACCGGTATCGCGACAGGGGCCGTCAACTTAGCGTCGCAGAAATGCTGGAACACAAATAATTACCACTTAATTTAAACACCAACGGCTACCTTGCAAGCTGTCATGGTTAACACTAAACAAACAAACTGCTGGGGTATAATTAAACTTTTTTTGTTTTTCAAAGATAATTATTATTAACAGGGGTCTCTAGATATCTCGAAAAGTCCCCTGAAAAAGCATTTATATCTTAATACTTAGTTTACTTTCACTTTAGTAGCAAAGTAAATAGTATTCTTATTCCATCTGTCATTATAAAAAAATATGAGATGTTTTTTTTTATATATTTCTTCTTTGTTACTTTATCGTCGTTTTTGATTGGTGCATTATGTAGAAGTTGTAGTTATCGTAATAAATAAGGTAATTTACTATCTTGACTACGATCATGCGCATGTTCAGATCATGCTGGTAAGACAAACTAATGAAATGAAACTCGTTATGTTGAAATTATACGTTTTATAAAAATAATAATATGTAAAAAGTATTATAAGATTAATCCAATTTTCCGTACAATGTTTTCAGTTAGCCATGGAAATAGAAAAGTACCTACCTACCTGTCCTTTTTTGGCTGAAAAGTGCAAGAGATACAAGGACTCAACAAACTTTAGTCATTTAATAGTGAGAGAAACCGTTCACTTGTATTTATTTAACGATCAAATAAAATTCCATTTTAAAATAAAAAAAAAATGGCAACTCTATTTAGTAAAAAAAAAATCGTTGTGCAGTCGTTCATAACTACAACAATACGATTCAAATTTGGAACAGTTTGATTTAAGTAGTTCCCTCGTTTTCTTCGCATCAGTATGGCGGCGGCAGCCGACGAAAACCGAGCAAAAAGTCGGCGTATCTGCGTGCCGCGATCCTGTCTCGAATAATGGCGGGAAAAGCCGTTGAGCGCTAATCAAGTTTCAGGATGGAATTTTTTGGGAAACATAAATCCAGAAATATTTTAATATTTGATAAGAAAATTGAAAGTAATTTTGAGTAATTTCTAATAAAAAACCTGTTTTGGACAATACATATTTTAGATTGTTTTCATTGGAGCTTATATTATAATTTTATTAAAGTTTTAGGCAGTCTAAATATTCAGTAGTCATAAAAAAAACTGGAGAATTTAAATATTTCAAGAAAGGATAGAAGAATACTGAAAACTTGGGAACCGACGAAATTTAAAAAAAGTTAAGAAAACGTATTTCAGGTAGATTATACATAGGTAATAGCTCACGTCAACTTTAAAAGTAGCGTGAGATAAGATGCATCCTAAAAATATAAAATGTATGAATAAATGAATAAATCTTAAAATATAAAATCGTAAACTGAATGACTGACTGACTGACTGATCTATCAACGCACAGCCCAAACCGCTGGACCTAGAGACATGAAATTTTGCACACAGATACTTTATACAGTGTAGGCATCCACTAAGGAAGGATTTTTGAAAATTCCATCCCTAAGGGGATGAAATAAGGGATGAAAGTTTGTATGAAAGTCCCTCAGTTTTGAAGCTAGAATCTTCACATGTTGTGTTTAGGCTGACGATTGAAAATTAATAAATACGGGTCTCAGCTTTTTTCAAAATTCTACCCCCGAAGGGGTCAAAAGGGGGATGAAGTTGTGTATTAAAGAAAATCCTTCATTTTCGAAGTAAAAATCGCTAAATTTATAATTTAGGCTTATGGATAGAAATCTAAAGCAACGTATATTGCTTTTGTTAGGATTTCAACTCCAAAGGGGTTGAAATGGGGGTGAAAAGGGTTAAAAAAACCTAAAAATAGATATGGATGTCGTTATCGGGGTTTTGTGGGATGACGATTGCAAAAATGACATTTATTTTGAAGTCCAACCACGGTGGACATGATTTAACCCCTAAAGGGGTGAAAATGGAGTCCAAATTTTGTATGGAAAAATAATATAAAATAGACATTACAACTTTAAACTTCGTAGGAGCACATCTAAAAATAAATAGGCAAATATATATTTTGTTATTTTGAAAATCAACCCCTTAGGGGGTAAATGGGGTGAGTAAACATAAAAATCGATATAGATGTCGTTATTGGGGTTTTCTGGGATGACCATTGCAAAAATGACATTTATTTTGAAGTCCAACACGGTGGACATGATTTAACCCCTAAAGGGGTGAAAATGGGGTCCAAATTTTGTATGGAAAAATAATATAAAATAGACATTACAACTTTAAACTTCGTAGGAGCACATCTAAAAATAAATAGGCAAATATATATTTTGTTATTTTAAAAATCAACCCTTTAGGGGGTAAATGGGGTGAGTAAACATAAAAATCGATATAGATGTCGTTATTGGGGTTTTCTGGGATGACGATTGCAAAAATGACATTTATTTTAAAGTCCAACACGGTGGACATGATTTAAACTCTAAAGGGGTAAAAATGGGGTTCAAATTTTGTATGGAAAAAGAATACAAAATCGAAATTACAACTTTAAAATTCGTAGGAGCACGTCTAAATATATATTTTGGGATTTTGAAAATCAACCCCTTAGAGGGTAAGTGGGGGTAAGTAACATAAAAATCGATATGGATGTCGTTCTTGAGGTTTTATGGGATGGTGATTGCGAAAATGAGATTTATTTTGAAGTCCAACGCGGTGGACATGACACATTTAGACCTAGACCTGGACATGCACATCCAGGGAACGGGAACGGGAACCGGAACCGGAACCGGAACCGGAACCGGAACGGGCACGGGCACGGGAACGGGAACAGGAACGGAACGGAACGGAACGGAACGGACCGGACCGGACCGGACCGGACCGGACCGGACCGGACCGGACCGGACCGGACCGGACCGGACCGGACCGGACTGGACCGGACCGGACCGGAGTGGAACGGAACGGGAACGAGACGGTACGGGACGGGATCGGACGGGAACGGAACGGGAACGGAACGAAACGGGAATGAAACAGGAACGTAACGGGAACGGAACGGGAACGAAACAGGAACGAAACTGGAATGAAACGGGTACGGTACGGGAATAGAACAGGATGGGAACGGGAACGGGAACAAGAACCGGACGGGAACGGAACGGGAACAAGAACGGGAACGTAAGGCGTACGGGATGGTTAGGGGACGTTTACGGGACGGGAACGCAGCGGGAACGGAACGGGAATGGGAACGGGAATGAAACGTGAACGGAACGGGAACGGAACGGGAATATAACGGGACGGGAACGGGAACGAGAACAGGATGGGAACGGGACAGGAACGGGATGGGAACGGGAACGGAAACGGAAGGGGTACGGGACGGTTACGGGACGGAAACGCAAACGGGACGGAAACGCAAACGGGACGGGAACGGAACGGGAACGGAGAACGGGAGCGGGAACGGGAACGGGAACTGGAAGCCTTGTGCGAGGCCCGCCACACGCGGCAAATGTCTTGCCTCGCGAAGCAGAGCGCTTGATGGGGACTCGCCTAATCGCGTAAAAATGGCTGGCCGGATCCTGGTTAAAGGTTCCTTAAAAGGATTTCGTCTAATATCCACGCGGACGAAGTCGCGGGCAGAAGGTAGTGTAATTATATAGTTTTACAAATTTAACAAAACATTTCAAAATTTTACATGCGTATTTATAAATTGTAGAGTTAGTTCGTTGCTACATTGTAGAGCACAAGACTTTATCATTGACTGAGCAAGCGCGAAGCGTCTATGCTTCTGCTTGGGCAAAAATTATTTTGTATGCTCTTCCGGTTTGTACACCTCTACAGGTAGCATTTCTCAACCGATTCCAGTAAAATTTTGTGAACAGGTTCGATAATTATATTAAAGAGCCAGTTTTTCGAAATTTACTTATTTTATCGAAAAAGCGCCTCTAGATCTAAATCTAGCATCAATTATATCAAATAATTTACCAAACAGTACTGCTTTGAAAACCTCGTGGAGACATCTATAAAATTTTAAAACAACATGCAATTGAGTTACTTTCTAACGCACAAACCCGAGGTCTACAGCTCGGAGCCACTAGTAAAAATCTAATAACGATTTTTAATATGTCATTGATATAGAAGTAGGCAACACTACTTTATAAACATTTTACGTAAATAAACATCGGTGCGTCTCTACAGATTTTTAGTCGGGTCAAGCCAGTAGAGCACCCTGCGTCCGCAGCCACGTAAATCTACATCAACACATTGTCCCCTTCGTTTTGTTCTCATTCACTTAAGGCCTGCCCTCCCTCCCACCACCCCACCCCGCGAAGTCAGGGAGCCTTATTAAGCCACCTGATTCCCAACTCGATACCGCCGTCATTAAACTTTCAACTATTTTCGATTTAAAATACAAATATCAATAATTCACTAACGCATTTTCGCTCGTGAAAATAACCTGCCACTCCGATACGCGGCTGAAACCGGCGTGACAGTTCCATATCGCATCACTGTCAATCTCTTTATTTAAATTTAGAACGTGCCGGCGTTTGACTGGCGCTGTCAGCTGATTTTGACGGCTCGCTTGTCAGCTGTGACGGGTGAGGCGCGCGAATTGACGGTTGTCGATAAAGCTAGTCGAATGTTTCCAATTTGAATTTAGAATTTCGATATTTCCTTTTGTTTATGTTGCAAATTCCGGTTCCCAGTGGTTACGAACTTATATTTTTCTGAAAGTTATTCAACGAGTGATTATTTCCTTCGTGGTTATTCAATTATTAGTTAGACCACAACAGATACAATAATTAAAAAACTTTATCGTTACCTACTTACCTGTTTGAAAAAAAATATTTTAATTAAGAAAAAGAACCGAAAGGTCAGTAAGCTGCTGTTATTAACATACGAAGTATAATTTATCCGGGAAAGTAATAAAAACCATGGGAAAAGTAAAATTATATAACATTGTAACTTGTACTAAGTTTATACTGTTTTTCTATTGCATCGAACCATATTTCCCATGAGCAAAAATTGTAGTTGCATTTCGATTTGATATGCACAAAAAAACTTTAAATTAATTGATGATAAGTTGAAAAATCGATGTCAATTTAAAAAACGGAATTTTTCAGGGTGGTTCATAATAACCCGTAAAATTAAGTTTTTTAGCTGTATGGAAAACTACAAAGTAACAACCCTAGACTCAAATAGACAATTGTTTTCGATAATCAATCCCATTGATGGGCAAAATCAAAACACAATAATTTATGTCTAGGGTTGCCACTAAGCAGTTTATCATGAAAACAAAAAAAGTGGTAGTTTTCAGGAGTTATAATAATTCTACGGGGTTGTATGCATGTTACCTTATCTACCATATTCGGCTTTAGAGATTTTTTGTAACTAGTTGTATCATGACTCGGATTTCTTTTATTATAACAATTTAGGTACATGATGTTGACCAATACATTGATTAATTAGACCTTATTTGGTCATCGAGTTCAAAATATATATTTTCTAATAAAAAGTTTACAATCATAAAATGCTAATGCAAGTTCTTATGATAATTCCTAAAGACAGCTGGAATACAAAGTATACTGCAATGTAGATAAAATATTCTCAAACACACAATTAAAACGGCACATTTTAAAAGTATACCCTATTAAGCCTATTCTAAGTTTTCCAAATAAGTATAATGCTAATCTAGATAGCGTTGCAAGCATAATGAACAGTGTCGCATTATAATGCACGGGCACTTCATATAAATAAATAATAAATTTATAAAACATTAGATTGACACCAGCCATTTTTAATATCCTGACTGCTGGCCTTCCTTAAGGGTGGGTTAGGAAGGTGGCACATAGCCTACCGAGGGTCCGGACGCGGATTGGTGGGCGTTTATGACTGCAAATGCAGCCGGGAGCAACGGCTTAACGTGCCTTCCGAAGCACGGAGGAACTCGATTTATTATAAATTTTTGGTCACCCATCCCATGACCGAACCTTGCGAAAGTTGCCTAACCTTCGCAATCGCAGGACTAGGCGCTAGACCTCTGCACCACCGAGCTTGTTAAAACATCATGATAGGTACATAATTTTAAATCAAAAGTAGGTAAAATACATGTGTTATGGAGATAAGAAGCATGCAGCAAGGATGCCTATCATCAACACCCATATAGTCAGTGGCACGAAATCAGGTGGGGATTGCGCGGAACGCGTATTTTGGGCATGCGTTGCGGTGAGGGGCGCGGGCGGCAGGAGAGGGGCGCGTGCTATTGGTCGCTCACAAGAGCACATGCGCGAACTTATCCCCACTTCGTCGAAAAATTTTCATGATTCGTGCCACTAACTGTACCTGAGACAATAGAAAAGTTTATTTTCTTATTCATTAAACGCCAAGCGACCGCATGAGGCCGCACAATAATGGAAAATCTATTGTGTCTCATTTTCCTGTACCTGACAGTGACAGGTTATTCGAGCCAGCCGGGATCGAACACGGGACCTCTGAGATGGCGGCAGCAACGCAAGCACCCAGCATGCCAGTCGACTTTATTTTTATATTTTTATTAAATTAGGGTAGAAGAGAAGCATGTAATGATAATCCTTCTATGGGTATAGTCGGCTTCCCTAAACTATGTTACTTAAGTTGAAATTATACAGTAGGAACGCAGTAATTGGCGAAAAATGATTTTTCAAGAGTTCATATAGGTACTTTGAAGCCGACTCCGACTGTATCAATCAGTATCAGAGAAATCACCAGTTATCCTTGATTTCAGTCATTATACCTTTTTTGGGAGTTCGACAAAACTAATCTCAGAAACTGAAAGTATTTCGATGTTTGGATTGCTAATGAATCTTTATCAGTTTTTTTAACCGACTTCAAAAAAAGGAGGAGGTTCTCAAGTCGACGGTATTTTTTTTTATTTTTTTTTTATGTATGTTTTAACATAGCTTCGTCAGTTGTTACCCGATTTGTACAATTCTTTTTTTATCTCAAAGAACATAGTTTGTGTGTGGTTCCATAAAATTTTTACAGAAATCTGGTCAGTCGTTTTTTCATAATCCTGAAAAATATCAATTATTTAGCTCGCCATTGCACGAGTTTTTATGGAATTTCGGACATAACATCTTTGTTTATGAACCGATTTAGATGATTCTTTTTTGTTTGAAAAAGTATACTTCAAGAATGGTCACAATTTAATTTCATCGTTATTGGACTTCGAACTTCGAAGATATACACAAGGGAACTCCTCAAAGTCAAATAGTATATGTAAAGTGATTTAGGTTTTGGTAAGTTTCTGGCAATCCAAAACAAACCAAACCATGGTTTGCGATGCAACGTTCTGGACTAGACTTGGACTACGAGGACACAACGGAACTCCTCAAAAACAAACAGCGTAAATTTGGAAATTGAGTTCTGGGCATTTTACGATTGAGAATATAGTATAAAGTTAAAAAAATATTTACATGCTGTGCTTACATACCTATCACTAAAAAGTTGAAAATAAAAAAGCTTTTTAAAAAAAAAGAAAAACCACCTTCAAAAAACCTGAAAACAAAAACAGCTTAAAAATTAAACACCTCTAAAAAGCAAGAAATAATATTCGAATCATTCGTTACACATATCAATATTAATAAACACGTCTATTGAAGTCGGGTGGGGCTTTTAGAAAAAAATTAAGTTGTCCTCCAGCCCCACCCGACTTCAATAGACGTGTTTATTAATATTGATATGTGTAACGAATGATTCGAATATTATTTCTTGCTTTTTAGAGGTGTTTAATTTTTAAGCTGTTTTTGTTTTCAGGTTTTTTGAAGGCGGTTTTTCTTTTTTTTTTTCTTAATTTCACCTCACTGTTAATCTTTACTTTATGTTTTGTATGTTAATTCATTAAAATTTACAATCAACTGGTTAGCAAAAATTATGTCTATGATTTATTAACGCAAGAAATTGCGTTATTTAATGAGAAAAGTAACTCATTTAAATCAGTTTATTTCTAAAATAACAAATAATTATTTTATCATTGAGAATTTCAATGAAAGGTCTTATTTATAGCTTTGAATAAAAAGTGGTCCCAGTGTTCAGCCTTGTGGTAGCCCGTGTAAGCTTCAGTGAGTGTGATGCATGTGAGCGGTCGCGGTCGACTAGCTCGGTAGCCCTGTCAGTCAGACGTCATCGCCGCTCGTAAATCAGCCTGTTTTTGTTGCGCCCGCGCACGCAAATCAGCTCAGTAGCCAAAGCATGGGTTCGCAATACTTGGTATTGGCTTGGTATTGGCCCACTAATGTATTGATGCCACAGCGTGCTTGTATTTAAAAAAAGTCGTAGTTACAAAGTATTTACAACATTTTGATAACAAAAGCTTTTAAACGCTTAAAATTTTATAAATATGTTATCACCGTTGTTCTTATAATTTGTGAAAATTTATGACTTTCTGAACTTGATTTACTGTCTAGATTAACATTCCCTGTTTTTTTAAATTGATTGAAACATTTGATCCACAAATTATGTTCATGGATATGTAGGCTATCATTAACGCATTAATTTTTAGAAGCTGTAAAATTTTCATTTACTACAATCATTACCATTGTTACTTCAGCCAACAGGCCTATCTGCAAACTGTAACTCTATGACACCAAGTATGCCTCTCACGTCTGTAGGGGTGGGCAAAGTCGAACTATTAGCATATTAATTATCGAATCCCCGAGATAGTCATGGCTCGCGTTTGCGTGACTGCACGCCAACTCGCCCACAAACACAGTATTGCAACTCCGACCTTACCTCAAAACTCACACAGAGATCTTCAAGAAGGTTACGAAATAGCTCCTTTACATAGAAACTCCTTGCTTTCATTAACTTTGTGTGCGCGCTTGGAGTTGTCTTACTGATTGTCTATAGCTTTTGATTTAGGTTTTGTAACTGCTGGGTCTTTAGGAAAATCGACTCGTGTTTGATTGTTGGATTAAATTGTTGTCCCACAGTCGGCATTCCGCAGGTGCGCTGGGAGTTGATTGTATGTTGAGCCGTTAATATCATGTCTGAGTGGAATTGGTTGATTCAATTTGCATCGTGAAGAATCGAATGGTCTGGTAGTTGTTTGTCGTGAAATTGCATTTAAATAATAAATTAATGTTTTCTGCGGTCCTACTAGCGTTTGACTTTTATCGAGATAACTGTCGCTAATATGCAATAGTACTTATCCACGTTGATGTCCACGTCACGATAACATAGGGAAGCTAGATGTATGGAAATATTATGAACATGCCTTGGACGTCGATATCGTGATGTAAAATTAGAAAGGCTTACAAACCATTTTCCTTGTCGTAAGATGACGTAATATGTAGAGTTGGATTTTTTACAATATCTTTTCATATAAACCGCAAGTAAATAAGTATCATCCTTAACTCGTGCCGTGATTCATTGTATTCATGTTAAGCGCAACAAAACCGAATCGTCGGCTTGTAATCAGCAACTGTGCGCATAAGTTTTGATAGCGAGCCTCCTGCGAGCGTAAGTGGCGGTTGCGATGGTGCCGCCAATAAATAAGGCCGCTCTAGCGAACCTCGTCATCTGATACCGGACGACGGAGCGGCTCCATTGCCTCATGCGACACGAAACGACACGACACATGGATCTTAAATTTTAAGCTCGTGCTATTATTTGGTCTGGGCTATCAGTACCTAAAAACTTAAGGGATTGTAATTCCCCGTTGTAATCAGAAACTGTGCGTGTACGTTTTGATAAGTTTCGAGCCTAAAGCTAGGGTTTCCTAGGATAGCGGTGCCGTAATATAGCGGCATTGAATGTTGTCTATGTAAACTATACGGCGCGGCGACACCGTAATGTGAGAAACAGCTTCGTATTGTTTACAAAGACAACGTTCTACGCCGCTAAATTACGGCCGTAATATGACGGCACCGTCATCCTAGAAAACCCTAGCTTTAGTGGTGGTAAATAAGGCCACTCTATTTAGCGAACCATGTCATCTGATACTGGATGAGCGACGGAGGGGCTCCATTGCCTCATGCGACGCGACACCGTGGATCTAAAGCTCTACTAACTAGCTCCCTAAGTACCGATAACAATTACAACGCAGCGTCTTGTCAAATTGTAAGTACAAAAAACAGCACAGCGATAAAACAGATCACACATCACATCTTCATCCTCGTACTGATAGGTATCTTAGAAATGATATAGAAAATAGAACAAATTGGTACCTACATTACATTGTTACCTGTTACATACAAAACTTATTAAGACTGCCCAAATGAGACATTCTAGATCCCTTTTTTTTATAGTTAGGTCATGGTTTATACATACGAGTGGTCGTATTTGTATCGTGGTGCAATGGTGAGCGTGTCCATTACGTTGATGTTTCGACAACGGTTGCTTAGCGGATAGTGCGCAGTGGCAGGTACACCGACCGCGCAGTCTATCACTGACTGCTTCTGGGATGCTTTCTCGGCCACAACTTAAAAGCCTTTGTTAAAGATTATGGTCGGAGGCCGGTCTATTCTCTCTGGTGATTAACAATAGAGTGAAAGTTTAAAATACTATTTTGCACAGTTTTGAAACATCCTTACTTATTATGAAAATTTTACATACACGTTGTCAGAGGTATAGAGAAGGACATAGGGTAACTTTCATCGGAAAAAAGTGTTGTTCCCGAAGGATAGCAAAAAACTTCCCACGCAGACAAAGTCGCCGGCAGCTGATAGTTTATAATAAATACAGAATATCGGAGGAGCTCGGTGGCGGTTTTAGCGCCTAACCCTGCGATTGCGAAGGCTAAGCAACTTTCGCAAAAGTCAGTCATGGGATGGGTGAACAAAAAAATATTATCTCGTGGTCCTCCGTACTTCGGATGGCGCTTTAAGCCGTTGGTTGCGGCTGGCTGGTATGGCGCATCCACCTTAACCACCCGTAAGGAAGGCCTGTGCCCAGCATTGGGGACATTAAAAATGGCTGATGTTGAACAGACATCGAGAAGACTATTTAAAATACTCTAGTCTGAATTCAGACTCGGATGTGATACCAAGAGCTACAATGTTTTTCAAAGCTTTAGTTTACTTTACAATGGTTTCCTGCATTGCCATTTTCATAATGCAGTTGACAACTGCAAATGTCACGCTGCTGGTCTTAGAATGATTGTGCAATAAATTTCCCATTTACATCGGTCTCAACAAATTTGAAGTATCGCTGCGCTTAGCTTCAATTAATCATGATTATAAACAATGTAAGCGGGCATCAGATATAGGCAACTGCATGTCATTCGTAGTTAATGCTTGTCATTTGACAGTGTCGACGTAAAAGGAGACACTTGCGTCATGTCACACGAATGATGCACATTTTGATATTAATTTGAATATTTGTAAACCTTATTTATGCGATAAATAACTTGTATGTTGTAAACATCTTTGACAAATAAAATAAACTGCATCGCCAAAATATGTGTTTAAAGCAATAGTTCAAAAGTTAGAACCAGCCTTTCTATAGTCTAATTTCAAAATCAAGGAATTAATACATTGAAGCTTCTTTTTGGCACAAAATAAAAACTTACCGTCACATCCAACTGTCAAACGAATGCGATTGCGATAGATTTTTAAATTAGACAATTAGCCCCCAGAACATTGCAACATTACAAGTAAAACAAAATGAAGTAAGACAACTTGTAACAGATTTAAGGGCCCTATCACATTTTTTCGTCGAAATTTCGATTTTGACGGATTTTAGCGATACAACCTAGAGAAACCTTTGGGTCTACTAAACACATTTATATGTGTCCGCGACAAAAAGTAATATGATGACTCACTGCAAAGTTAAAGGGTTAGAAAGGAAAATTAAAGTTGGTGAACGTTTTTTTAGAGTCAACTTTGAACATACACAGAAAGCCACACAAGTACAAACAACAAAAAAAAGTATAAAATTAGATTTTCTTATGAACTAAAGATTATTATGATATATTTTTTACGTAATAATAATAATGTATCTAGGAGAAATCCACAGTTAAATCTGAACTTTTTTAGTAGTTTTATGGTTTTTGATTGGGATTTTTTTTCTCATATCTTAAACATAATTTCAAAATTCCGAGGCCGCTATGAACTATTCGACTATATAAGAGATAACATTAATTTTTTTTATTTCAATTGTTTAGCACAGTTGTTCAATCCATGAGCTCAAAAAAGTGCCTTCGCGCATTTTATGAAAATCTTTCTCTGCAATATCGGGTTTAATTATAAAGTTAAGCAAATTTTCAAAAAAGCGCGGCCGCTATGAACTATTCCAATAGCTATTCTGCACCATTCAATAAGTCAAAAGTGTTAATGTATTTTTGTTTCTGAGATCGTTAACGCCAAAATTGGCCATTTTACGCAAAAATCACAGTCGAAATGTAATATGCCTCTTAATGGCTTCACCAGTATGTTAGATAGGGACCAACAAACTGAACAACTTTTACTATGGGACCAACTCTGAAACAGCGAAAAAAATACAGCTGTTTCATACTAAAATTAATAACGAAAATATGAAAATGTATGACTTTTTTTTCGCGACTTCAAAGTTGGTCCCATAGTAAAAGTTTTTCAGTTTGGTGGTCCCTATCGGTTATTCTGGTTTAGCCATTAATTCTGTTACACTTTGTATACTCGCTAAATTAAATGAACCATATCAACTTTTTTATCGTCTGCGGCTAAGTTTTATCAGAAAAAAGTATTTACTAATTCAATTTGTAGATAGCCGTAATTTTTTATAGAACTGTATGTGGGTGAACATTTGTGTAGATGCAGTGTAAACTCGTTAACAATTTTGTTTAGGTTTTGCCGCCATAAATTATTAATTGATATTTAATTTATGCTAATTCGATATTATTCGATGGAAATCAAGTCATTAAATCATCTCGCAGGTTGACGTTCATCTGTATTTATTGTAAAGGTCGGGTGGAATAATATTACAATTAATATTTTCGTCATTGCGTGACAGAGAGGGACCCTGCCCCTGGCCTGACTTTGTTTGCAGTTTGGAAGTACTATGAGTACGTACTTTGAGTACGAATAAAAACTTTCAATGTTATTGAAAACGATGAGCTGACTACCCTTTAGACAAAGTCACATTAATGCTATATATATACGATAACAAACTTTTCAATTTTCCGTGTTTTAAAATGCCATTTACGAATTAAAATGTTGCTGTCAGCTGATTGGCTGCTTTCCCGAATCACTAAAGCTCTAGTGATTTTGTTCTTCCTGAATCATAAAGTTTAAGATTTATATCTTTAAAAATATGTAATTAATAAAGTGCATAATTCGGACGTTTCCGGCTTCAGGTTTCTTTTAAACAGTAAATATCTTTAAAAAGAAATTGTTCGCTGTTAGTTACATCATTTTGAATATTTTCTAAAACAAAAGCTTTGAATACTTTTGAATGGGTTAAAGTAATAAAACTAGTGATTTAATGTTACTCTATGAAACAAACGCCGCATGAATAGTTATAAAAATGTGAATAAACAAAAGTTTTGCCGGTTACTGTTCAATTTATAACAGAATTTTCTAATTTATTATTATTTTATGTATAAATGCTATTAAGTACTATTTAACAATTCCAGCATTATTTAAAAACAAATTTGTATAAAGCAATAAAAATATTTGTATAATATGCCATCGTTTTAATTAATTTGCAAAATTATTGGTTATCAATAAAGAACGTCGATATGAATTGATAATTATTTCATTTAAATGAAAATTATTAATCGATATTATAAAGATATTCTCATAAAAAATTTAACTTTATAGTGATTTAATTTATATGAATGGAAAGTAAATAAGTTATATTTTATCTTATATAACTTATTAATTTGATGATCGACATTGTCAATCTTCCCTGAGCTATGCAATAAAATGTAAAGGTTTCCTCATCTATCTAGAACACACTCCATATCTACCCAATCGTCTATGAGAAATTTTGTTTTGCTTTTCGGCGGTAAATAGCGCTGTATAAATATCCCATACAAAATTATTACTCTATCGACAGCTTAAACTAAGTGTCATGAGTTTAATCTAAGATAAACGTTTTTAAAGAAGTGTGCTTTCTTGTCATGTCAAAAAATAAAAAGTTAAAAAGCTAACATCAAAAGCCCCACGACCACGATCGTAATTGTAATCAATAAGACATTCCATCACCTTTGCGAGTGATAACCGAGTCGGCAATTACCACAACATGTGTTTAATCAATGTTCAAAGTGGCGAGTTCGAACATGTCAGCGGTGCGCGTGAGTGGCAGGGTTGGCAATGTTTAAAAAATTTGTTTAAAACACGTTTTAAAACATTTTGTTTAAAACATATATAAAAAACACTAGCTTTTGCCCGCGACTTCGTCCGCGTGGATATTCGAGAAAATCCTATTAGAACCTTTAACCAGGATAAATAGTATTCAATGTTTTAATTTAATCAAAATCAGATCAGCTGTTTTTCCGTGATCAAATGGGTCCCAACCAAGCGCGCTGTCCCTCTTTTTCGTCTCATACAATTTCATCCCCTATTTTAACCCCTTCAGACTTTCATACAAACTTTCATCCTCTATTTTAACTCTTTCAACAATTATTTCGTAATAAAATGTAGCCTGTGTACTTTCTCAAGCTTTAGTCTATCTCTGTGCCAAACTTCATCAAAATCGGTACATTAGTTTAGGCGTGAAGGCGTAACAGACAGACAGACAGAGTTACTTTCGCAGTTATAATATTACTTCACTAAAATTATGCGTAATTAATATTTTTCGTACTTTTTTTAACTTTTTATTTGCAACATTATAAATTTGAGTTAAATTATAATTGTGATGGTAACACTGAACTTTGAATTCGTGGAATTTCCTAGACTCCGACCGATTGTTCTGGCTGGCAGACTACACTAAGTGAACGAACGAATAACGTGTATTCTACTGTGGGTAAATGGGAAAGGGACGAAAATACTTAGTTCACTCTGCTTATACTGCGGTGTTTTTTGCTATTTTCCTTCCCCTTACTCCAATCACAAAACAATCACAAAATTAATTATTCCTTCCTCTTGATATTTCAGGGTTATTTCCACATTATTATTATTAAAACGTTATTAAAACCCCAAAAAATATGTACGGTGTCAGAAATTGAAAAACCTCGAAATGGTTTTGGATTTAAAGTACCTACCTTGTAAAAAATTAACATATCAATTATATACCTATTTGAAACATGTTTAAAACAAATCAATTAAAACATTTATAAAAAAAAATTAAAACATTTTTTTTTGTTTACTAAATAAAACATGATGTTTTATTCTTTAAAAAAAAAACTGTTTTTTAGCCAACCCTGGTGAGTGGTACTGGTGACCTTTATCGCCACCTGCCTAGACCTCACTAGTCGAACTTAACTAAATACGTTAACTTATAGTTTGGAATCAAAATAGGCTAACAAGAATTATCTAAGTAGTTTTTTTTACAATTCATGAAATATTTTACTACTAATACAGATTTTTTGGTATCCAATTTCATGAAACGTTTGTAAAAGCTCGTTTGCTATTAATTTTTATACTTATTAAAAAATGACAAACCGTAAATTATAAAACAATTTAATATAATTCCGAGTCATATGCTTTTGTTCAACTAGCAATAATAGTATTAAAACTTATTTTGATTGATTATTAATATAATTGAAAAAATATTAGAAAATATCGACTCACCCGTAGCAGCTCAGACGGATTTTGATTAGATAGGTACCTGTGCAAAATTAAACATAGTTTTTTTGTGATGAACCGATATTTAGAAACGATAATTTTATGATCCTTGAAGTAGGTAATTTAAATGTATTTTTCATTATTCATTAATTACTGAATTAAACGTTAATAGTTACTTGTTATTATTTATCACAATCAAATACCTAAAATAAATGCCTCTTCGTTTTTAACGTCAGATACACCAGATATAAAAAAAAATTGATTAAAAAAAAAGTGCATCAAAACTTGTTTGTCAAGAGGTTTCTTAATTTTTTCTTATGAACTTTTACGATCATCTGTCGGCCACCTTTGCTGCGTGAAACGAGCCGACCAAGGTTTTTTCACTAGTGTTATTTTTATACTTCTGTTTATAGAATTTTTTATGTAATTATAATTTCTCAATGTTATAGAACATCTTGTTTCTTAACAGTTATTAATAATTATTAATTTACAACAAAACACACAGAAGACACAAAAAAATATATAATTATAAAGCACATAGTAATAAACGTACAATATTATACATTTAATTGCGCAGAAGACATACGAAAGCCATAAATACCCAATTATTATCTAGATAAGAGCTTTGCTCAAAGGTTTTATATAAAAAAAATATTTATCCTTACTAATATTGTGTATATGCGAAAGTCTGTTTATTTATTTGTTACGCCTTCACGTCTTAACTACTGAACCGATCATCATAAAATTTTGCGTACACGTTTTCAGGGGTACAGAGAAGGACATAGGGTACCTTTCATCCCGCAAAAAGGTACTGTTACCGAGAGATAGTGAAATAACTGTCCAAGCTGACGAAGTTGCGGGCGGAAGCTAGTAATCTATAAATTTTAAATTTACTTGCTCTTGGAAATACTGGTTTTCTAAATAACTTTTTGTTAGAGCCATCCTACTGGCAACAAGTTTTTTTTACATTAAATGGGCCTACTCTTGACCACATTCGAGAACCGTAAGGCTAAGAAGAGGCCGTAGGTGGAGCGAGGTTGCCCAGAAGTAGCCTATTCACTCGGGCTTTATATCGCTGGGTTATATGCTTGCGGGAATACAGACGCAGGCAGGGAATTATCCTTGGCTGAATGAAAAATACAAGTCTACCTATTTATTAATTTCGAAATGTACATAGGCAAAGACTAAACAGTTCAGCACCTTTTCTCCACTGTTTGTTAATTTTTTTTTTTGTTTAGTAATTAGTATACCTATTGGCGAGATTTGTTGTTATCAATAAACACAGTTACCACTTCTAGTGACCTACTTTTTTAATTTACCAACTGCTACATACCGTTATAAATACAAACCTTTTGTAGATTTTCTGACTTGAACTCATGAAAATTTTCTTTGATGCTAAACTGGAGCCCAATCGCGCTAACTCTGTACGTTAAAACCAAAACCATTACGTTGCCATTTAAATTTCAAATTGTCCAAGATTGACATCCTAGGCTTCCTAGGCTAAAGTAAAATAAAACTAAAGTGAGTATTTTTCTGTGAAAAAACGATTTAGTTGCGATTTGAATATTAGTGCGATTGGGCCCCTGATCATCTTAGGTCACAGAGTAAACTAATAGTCGCATTTGATCCCAGTTAGCAAAAGCTCCAGATCACAATAGGGTGCAGGTCTCCATGATTAACCTACTTAAGGCCGCTCCACCTCGCCCGGTATCGGAAAACAATAAGGGCGTCTTACTTATTGCCTTCCGAACTGCGATCCGTCCGGCCATTCCTGCTGATATTTCTTCACAGATTAATTGAAAAATTTAAAATAGAAACTTACAGATGCTGGGTACAATAAAGATATTAACTCTATTTTTTTCTTCTCCATCTAATTAAAAAAGTTTTGGAAATTTATTGGAATAATCCATACTATACTAATATTATAAATGCGAAAGTAACTCTGTCTGTCCGTCTGTCTGTTACGCCTTCACGCCTAAACTACTTCACGACGATCAAACTAAACAACTTTTAATATGGGACCAACTCTAAAATCGCGAAAAAAACAGCTGTTTCACACAAAAATTTATAACGAAAATATCAAAATGTATATCCGGTTTTATAAGGCTATTACCAAACACTCTGTATAAAAGTTTGCACGTTTCGTTTACAATTGGTATTTTCGCTGACCCTGCATTTCTTCGCTATTCGTCGGCTGCATATGTAGCGATACAATTAATTACGTCGCTTTAAGTAGATACATACTATAATATGTATTCTGTGGCTACAAGAGTATATTTAAACAGTTTTACCACTGAACTTTAAAACATTGCTCGCTGGACCAACGTAAATCCAATGCCAATAATGACAACATTACCATCCGATTGCAATCTGCATTACAGTTTCCCATGCGCGTGCTCGCTGGGGCGTGCGGCGTGCGGCGGCTATAAATTAATCGCGTGCGCAAGAAACGTCTGATTGACAGCGAATAATCGCAGTCCCTGGTTCCGCTTCAGCGAGGGTGTACGTCAACGTCACCCGCTTCCGCCCACCACTATCTCACGGTCAGATGGCAATGCGTTTGTTAGATGCAGATTGCAGATTTATAGTGTGGTCACAAAATATACAACATTCTTTTTTGTGTATACGAAAGCCGAAACACGGGTCACATTTACCTATAAAAAATATATAATGATACTTACCTTAAAAACTCACGAAGTTAAAACTTTTTGTGTTGTCCCTTTAGTAGGGTGTGCGTTAATTATGGCTTTGTTATACCTACTATTTAGTCAAAATATAAAGCGATATAAAAAAAATATTGCAATCAATTATATTACTGATTCTGAACAAACAATTTTCAGGTTTCGTCTAAAGGTACTAAAAATAACCTTGTATAGGTATAAGGTGGAACCAAATTATGTAACTACACTGAAACAAGTAATAGTGTCGTGCGTCCATCTAGCGCCGCAATCAAGAAAAAATAATTACAACGAAATAAGTAATGTTTCGGTGTGGTCGTGGGTGTATTGGGTCATTTTGAACTTACCATCCAATCAAGGATGTGTCCAGTCCATGAAACTAAACAACTTTTTCTAAGAAACATGTGTCGAATTTCACCAAATTTTGGTCATCCCATACTAAATTGATCACGTGATCTCTTTGATTTGTATGGATAGTCGTTTTTTTACATATTTGGCCTTGTCCCTTAAAGAAAGTGTTTCAGTTTCATGGATTGAACACATCCTCAAAATTTGGATGGTGAATACAAGATGATGATGAGAAAGTACTTGAGTAACTCATAAATAAAACTAATAAAATGTTTGAGTTGTTACGATAAAGTAAAGAAAAAAACTATGTTTTAAATTAACCAGCTGTGCCCGCTGATACGGTCGAGTAATTTACAAAACCTACAATAAAATTGTGTAAAAGCGTATTCCGTTACATTGTAATATTCAAACTAGAAGGTGATTTCAAATTCACGTAACAAACTTGCAGGGTGTGTTCAGTCTACGAAACTAAACTACTTTTCCTAAGAAACAGAGGTTGAAATACGAAAAATATATTTAGATTATTCCTATATCCTGCTAAAATTAGATGAGTAACTTGATCGGTGTACAATAAATAGCACCCCAAAATTTTTGACGTATCTTTCTCAGCTTATCATATCAGCCGCACCACTCCCATCCACTGCTGGGTATAGGCCTCCTCCAAGGATCTCCACGACGAAGATCAGTCATTCTTAACTTAATTGGCTTAAAATCACCATATTGTAGTTTACGTTACTTAGTGCGTTTATATTAAGTTTAAAGTTCATATTTCATAATGCACCTAACAGTCAATGTTATTCAGGTTAATGACAGACTAAAAACTTCTGTCTCAACTGTCTTGGTTGAACCAGCATTTCTGCGCCCGCGCATACATTGAAGACATGACACGACCGACAAACTATAGTACTCATTCTGCCGGAACGAGCTTTTAATTATTAACACATATTGTTTACCGTTTGCTTCTCATTGCAATTGCGTGAGATCGTAAACTGCGCAATGGCAATCAATCAACATCTACTGTCAAGCTTTTTGCGTTTTTACCATACTTCATGTTTACTATTCCTTGATGGTTAGGTTCAATAGTGTGAACTGCAGAATAGTCTTTTTGATGAATATTTGATTAAGGTGCGAGTATCTTGCCTTATGGGGTATTTACATGGGTGACTAAATCCGCACAACTTTCGCCGCACGGGTAAAATCGACCGTGTAAATGGCAATTCGGCCTAGGCCGCAGGTGACTGAACAAAATTATCTGATGCGGTGGCCACAACTGGAACTACGTTAATATCATAGACTTAGAAAATTTTTCGCTATGCTCAAGTAGACGGACAATGGTGCGAGTGAGAAACCGTTTCTTACGGCTTATGCGATGTGCGAGAAAGAGTTGAAAAAAAATGACAGCAGAACCTAGTTTGACTTCATTTATCATCGTTTATCACCTTGGTGAAAAGCGTCCACACGATTATTTTGTTATTTTGATCGCAATCGGGTTGATTTGGCTCTTATAACTACATAAATCAATAGTGTCGAGTTCTGTGTTGAATTGTAATGTTACTTACGACAATAACCCAAAGAAATGCTTATTTCACAGGTAAATATGATTGTACAAGTACCATTTTCATATTTTAGTTGAATATATTCTCAAACACACTAACTTATATACCTAATATGATGCTATAAAACGCCTATTTCCCAAATAAAGGCTGATTTCTAAACATTATGTGTTAGAAAAAAAGATATTGTGTCCGTGAACTTGAGAAAATAAGCCGTAGATATTGATCAAAAATTATCGATATCGATACTCATGTCGATGATTTCTGTTGGTTGCAAGATATGTTTGATGCAAAATGTAATATTTTAAATGCAGTGATGCAAAATATCGGATGCAGGGTTGTATGCAGATGATTGCAAAGAAAAGAAATGCAGGAGTTGTTGTCACGGAATCTAACCGAATAATGTTTAATAAAATTACATTATGTCATAAAGTGCAGATTGCATCCGGTAGTAGGAAGTGAGAGAGAGCACGTCAAGGTTAGCCATTTATGCTGCATCTGCTACAATTTACAAATATACACTATAAGCAGAATTTTATCTAATAACAAAATAAATTACATGTACGTTCATCGTACAATTTCCAATATAACTTTGTTTGTCTTTGTGAACACTGATAGTTTTATTTAAAGCTGCTTGTAACTAATTGTTTTCACATAGTAAATTATACCAACTTAAGTACTAATTTAACAATTATTTCCAGGTTTTCTGTAAATCCAGTGATTAAATTAAACTGGATAAATGTCATAAATAAATAAGCAGGGAGCCTCAAAGGAGACCTTAAGAAAATATTTAAATAAAATTGTTCAAAATCTTGTTTGTGTTTTATTTATTAGAGCAATAATACATTATGGTTATCGACAACCTAAAATGAACTTCAGTGCATGTCTAAATTCACGCACACGTTTACATATTTACAAACACTGGCTCATGTCACTTTTGGTTTCGCAGCCAAGCGAACTCTGTTCGTCTATTCCAGTGGATATTAAGTTTATGGTTAATATGTAATTATATTAGTAATAACATTATTGTTACCTAGTATCACGCCATCAACTACATAAACGACAGCGACGCCATCACCTGCGAATGCGATTCAGTTTTGGAAGTGACGACTAAAATCGACTCATGTAAATAGCCCATTACAATTAGCAACGAGTTGATGAATAATTAAAAAAGTGGGTAAATTTTTGTCGTTCTTGTGGTGGTCTAAAGTACATGATGCACTTTCGGCTGGATCAACCGAGTCTGGCTAAAGCCAAAATTTTAATAACGTTCGGTCAAAAGTTAGGCGCACGAATCAATTGTTGCGAATCGCAGTGGGGATATTAAAAATGGTAGATGACGGCGTCTATTTGACTTTTGGACTGGAAGACCTATACACTACATCCTTCTTAGTAGTGCTATGTCTTCTTTTAAATGCAACAATGTGGAAGGGAAAAATTATTGAAATAATATTATGACTTTTTCATAAATTTTCATTTTCAACCTTCAGTATAGGTTCAAGCAGCTGAAACGAAGCTGTAAGCCTTCGCTAGGATTCTGTAGTACCTGCCTCTTGGCTACACACCCGCAGGGTTCCATAATGAGGCACGTTACGCGGAAGCGTCCGCAGACAGCCTTGTATTAATGGCCAACTCATCAATCTGACCTGCCTTGATACGGCGGGATGGATGAAGGAGAGGACGCGGCAATTTTAACAGGAGAAGATGGAAAAATCTTTAACTTTTGGCCAAGAACAGTATTCACTCCTGTTGATATAACTATTATGTTTGCAACGTCTATGATCTTTGTATGCTCAAAAAATATATGTTTCTCTTTTCTTGTTTCGTTTGTTGATAGTTTTTTAGTTTTGTGAACTGTCCTTAATATTATCTCTTTTACATTTTCTGGCTCTTTTTGTTTGTTTTGAACAAAAAATAGAATATTTATCCTAATAATAATAATATTATAAATAAACGCAAAAGTTTGTGTGTTTTTTCACGTCTAAATGATGGCTGGACGAATTTGGATGTAATTTGGTTGGTAGACAAATCAGGACCTAGATCATATAGGCTACTTTTATATTGTGGTCAAAGGTTCCCTACGGTCCACGCGAATGAAGTCGCGGGCCGTTAATTAATGTTAAAATCAAAAGAAAAATTAATCAATTCAATAACTACTACAGTAGGGGAGAGTAGGGTATTACCGAGCCCCTAAGGAAATTATAGTATAACTAACCTCAGATTGGGTTAAAATAAAAACTAAATATAGCTATAAGTGGGGAATTTATCTAGCTATGCTAACGAATCTTAAAATTCATCAAAATAAAGTACAAAACAAAAATATGAGCAAATAACAAAAAAATGGGAAAGTCGCGATATTATCAAACTGGTCTGATAATATCGTGCCCCTAGGTCGGTAACTCGCGCTGGGTCTGATAAAACGGCGCCTCTAATTAAAATTGACCATAAACTGATAACTATTACTACAGCGTATGGGAAAAATGAAAATTATAGATATTTATTTCTTTTTATGTTCATTAATCAACTCAGTCACAAAATTATAGACTTATAATTTTCCATATTAAACGATTTAGAAAGACATCTTTTGTTTCTTACACAAAATATGACTTTCTACTTCGAAAACTAATTAATCTTTAAATAATTGTCCATTTTCGGAATGCTTTTACTTTAGTATGCAATTGCTTCGTAGGATGATCAGCCTTCGTTTTCGTCGCCTTCTGATAAGAAAAATATTTGCCATAGATATTTTCATACTGTATAATTTCGCGCCCTGCGCGCGAAATTATCAATCAAGGTAATTTTAATTTGTAACCACACAAACAAAAGAAACTTAAAGAATTAGTTTAAAATAATGTTGCACACAAATTCTACATATTTTTTACGTTATAAATGTATGTGGTATATTACTCATTATTACATTGATTGACTCACCTCTTATTAAAATATCAGAAAAAGTAGATCATGCGCGTGGAAAAACTAAAAGCGCGTGGGCTTCCGCTCTGGTTGTTCGACGGAAATTGACAGTGTGCGGGCGAGGTTAGAGATGCTTAGAGCTAAGAATTGGTTGTTATTGCAGGTGTATAGAAATGATAGTTTTCGAGAAACCAAGGGGCGCGAATATATCAACCACGCGGTAATACCCTACTCTTCCCTATTATAATACGTGTTTTTTTTTTTCTAAAAATACTAACAATAAAAATAATCTCTATTTTTACATGACTGCCCAAAGCAATAAGAGTGTATATCGACGCTAGAAAGCAAACACGTAGTAACCCGCCAAACCGAAATTGTTCACCAGAGCAAAAATACTTTTTCACAATATATAAAAAAAATCATAACTTGCAAATTTATAGACATAGAGTTGTCACTTTTAGACACCAAAGTTATAATTTTAAGCTTAATTAATTCCATTCAGCGGCATTATATTTAAATTATTATAAAACAATATTTTGTGCCTTACTACATTTGAAAAGTATTTTTAGAAGCCATAAATATGTAGTAAGTGAAATTGGTAAGCTAAACGCATTTTTTTTACGGAAAGCGAAAATGTAGTAACATAATATCACTTTAAGTAACGTTATCTGAACCAAAGTTATAAAAATAAATGGGTATCAAAATTGAATTTTTTGTCATTACTCTGAAAACGTGATCGCAATAAATGGAATTTTTTTGAACTGAGTGTGTACAAAATATTGCTGTAAGAGTCAATGAAAAAAATAAGACTATGCAAATCATTATTATTTACGAGCAGCAAAAAATGTAGTAACCCGCAGTAGAGCTGGGATCACAAATGATGTAAATTACAGGATTAACATTTTTATAGGATATGAATTGTCGTAAATAACATAGTAAAATATAAAGCAGGATTTTTTCTTATTTACAGCATTTTAAAGGAGAGAAAAGAAAAAAATATGCCAATATTAAAAATCCTATTTTTGATAATATTATACGGATGGTAACTTGACATACACCATTCGACGTGGTTTTTTTTACTGATTCCAACGATGTAATAAAAAAAATATTCATGGGGTGTCGGTTACTACGCGTTTGCTTTCCAGCGTCGATATGTGTTCAGGGTTCATGTATGTTTGTGGGTATGTGAGTTTCTTTATTCCACCATAACTTCTAAATGCCTGAACTGATTTAGATAAATGGGGTATCGTTAGAATCATTACAGCATCCAAGTGACACTGGTTATATTTTTTTTAGAAAAAAATCAATGTAGCGATTGTATGATGCCATTTTCAAATCTGAAGAAAATTTTTTTTTCTTCTATTATTACAATATGGGCATCAAATGAAAGGCCTTAATGAGCACATTCCAAAACTTTATAAAATGTCACTAAAATGTGTATAATAAAAATAAATAAATTAAAACATATTAAAAACACGACTGCCCTGCCAAACGCGAACTAAAAAGTTAAACAACAAGTGTCATTGCAGTGGGAGGACTACTTTGATCACAAATTGTTTCATAAAAGGTCCCCCGACTGCAATGACACTTGTTGTTTAACTTTTTAGTTCGTTTTTGGCAGGGTAGTCGTGTTTTTAATATTTTTTTAATTTTTAATTCATCCTTTTCAGTTTGCCACATCCATACATCGTTGCCACTCCCCGCCACGTAGCGTCAGGTAATTAATAGATGCGTGCGCGCGGATTGATGCACCGCTGATTGCCGTGCGACTGGTAGACAAACCAGGGGGCCTACTCAAATGGCAAACGTTATAAGCGTTTCTATATTCTACATGTTTCTTCGACTCGGCGAAAGCGATATTATTTTGGTACCCAACCCGTCTCTGCATTCAATCTTCAAACGCTTGTATCACAGAGTAACTAGAGAGAGAGTAACTCAAAGAGTCCACTAGCGCCTTTGGAAATCGATGCGGAACTACTGACATGAAATTTTAATAGCTGAAAATGTAATTTTTTGTTTCTTATTATATATTTATTTTACTTTTTTGTAATATCTTTATTTATAACAAAATAGAAAATATTAATGAAAAAGAACAAATCAAAACAAAAAAATACAAAACAACTATGATTTGGCTCGGTATTCGTACAACGGTATAAATGTTGTAGCACGGTAAATATCTATTAATATTGTAACTAGGGTTGCCACCTTTTTTGAACTAATAAAGTATATTGATTGCTAAAGCTAGTAAAAAGTACGTTGTATGTTGTATGGAAATAAAGTAATATTTATTTTTACCTTTAAAACATACTTTTTATTACTTTTGGCAATATTTAAGCAAATCTTGTGAAATAAAGTATTTTCACGTACCTACTTTATTTTCCTCATAAAGTAGAGAGTACAATAACCCCGAAATAAAGTACAGGTGGCAACCTTAAATTGAGACCTTTTTGTCGCACGATACACCCGGCTACAGTATTTTAATTTCAGCTAAGTACCTACTTTCGTATCTTTCTAGTTTTGTAATTGCGTATAACCTGCGTAATATTTTATAATCCATAATATTATAGCGAAAATGAAATAGGTAGGTAGGTACCTAGGTTAACAAAACTAACAGTAAAAACAAAAAACTGAAAAAGCTAAATACCTATATATTAAAGAGAGAAACAAATTATTTTCAAATCCTTCGAGCCGTACTTAGTAGGCAATACCTATAGTAAAAAAAAATATTTTAATAAAAGTATACTAAATCTTATTTTTTGGACTCCGGGTATTTAAACATGACATCTCTGCCTGTCTAGCATGACCGATTTATATCGCGTGATGTAGCGTTTTATCACGTTGAACTGTCAAAAAGACAAAGAAATTTGACAGTTGAGTGTCGATAAAATGCTATATCACGCGATATAAATCGGTCATGCTAGGCAGGCTGGAGTAATAAAATAATAAATATAATACAAACAGCACAATCTGCAATTTACCATAGTAAGTAAGTACTTGTATTTCAATCAATAATTAGTTCGTAGGTATATTACGTTCGTCACTGCGGCGCATTCGCGACTGTTCGTGTACCGAGTATTGTTGAAATTGGAATACTGATAGATACAGTCAGTGGCACGAATCATGAAATTGAGTGGGGATTGCGGGGAACGCGTATTCTGGGTATGCGTTGCGGTGAGAGGGGCGCAGGCGGCGGGAGAGGGGCACGCACTATTGGTCGCTCACAAGAGCACATGCGCAAACTTATCCCCACTCCGTCGATAAATATTCATGATTCGTGCCACTGACTGTACCATTACCTTGGTAGTAATGTCATGTAAATAAACAGAGGTGGTGGTAATCCGCTACGCTACTGGACTGGGTCATTAATTCGGGTGTCGAATTTTATCATTATTATTGTAATTCGCACCATGACCAAACTCAAAAACGATTTTCATTTTCATATTTTTAATATAATATAGTTTTTTGGCAAACTTGAAGACTTTGTTGTGAAAGTTGATGCTTAAGATTCAGAGATGACGCTACTTTTGTTTCGACCGTTTACGTTGTTCCAAGTGTGCCCCTCTTGTATTATACTGTATGATCTGTGTTTAACGTTACGCTAGCTCCGACAGAAAGAAATGGTACTCAAATGGCTATTTTGACATGTAGATTTGCCGACGATAGCCAGCAATCGTACTAAATCGAAGCGAACGCCCATACCCTGTAGAAAGAAACAAATAGTCGTACGACACGTGTCTTATTTTCAATTTTGAAAAGGGTTTTTGTGTTTCCTGTGATTCCTGCCAATAAAACTAATGGAGAAGATAAATCATAATAGTGATCTGTGTAAGAAGCACTGAAGCAGGCCACTTAAGGCGTGGGGCCTTGGAATTAAAATCCCTAATCATCAGTAAGTACTTAGAATTAATTGATAAATTATGCAGTAGGTATTTTGAAGAGTATTCTTCTTTACAAAAGCCTGAAGGCATTGGCGTATCTAAAGATTATTTCCAGTGGGGCAGGGCCTCTAGTTCTGGGGCAAAGCCTAGGGTCACAGAATATATAATAGTACTAACGTCTAGGGTGCTTGACTAGAGCCGTGTTGGAGTTTTGAAAGGCAATAGAAAAGTATTATAGCTGGTATTTTTCTGGGGTGGGTATCAGGCTGGTCTCCCTTCCTGCCAATGCCTGAAGGTTGTCATTTCGTAAGTATAAATTAGTTCCAGTTACTCGTAGGTACAATACCTAATTATGTAAAATCTTTTTTCATTAGTTTCCCTTTCTTTAGTCGGTAATCACAATAAAATATGATTCCCTTATAATTAACATTTATCTTTCATGTAGCATGGAAATGAAGTATTAGTTGAGCTATGTAATGATTTCAAATTTTCAATTAAGTACTTTTTATTGTTTCAGGTTGTGATAATTTCTTCTTGAATTTTCGTTCAAAATAAAATTTGCACTACCTATATTATAAGAAGATAAAGAAGAAGTGTAAAGTGAAATTATAGTGATGATTTCTGAAACTGTGGCAAGCTAATGGGCTGTGTAATAAGTGAGCGAAGCTTTGTACTAATGTATTTTATCACAAATACAACACAGAGAAAGCATTGATAATTTGATACAATGGCAAACAAAATAGTGTATAAAACATAAGAAAAATATGTCATAACTCAAAGACTTCTATGTTGTACCTATACCTATTACACATGTATAAAAAAGGAACAACAATTAAAAAATAATAAATTAAAAGTAAAAGCTATAAAGCATGTATCAAAAAAGAGGTCAGCTCGGCAGCTGGCCGAGTGATGGTAAGTGTTAAACTTGATATTATACATAACATATAGTTAACTTCACCACCATAGACTATAGCCTGACATGCTATAATTCAGTGCGGGTTGGCTTGGTGAGTTGAGTAGTGGTCCCCCGACACATATTTGGAAGTTAAATGCAGACAAACAGACATAAGGCTTCAATAACACATAATCTTTATGTTTAAGTTGCATGGTTGGCTATGGTTTCCAGATCTAATAATGAGATTTCCTGACTTTTTCCCTGACTTTTCAGGAAATTTCTTGTAAATCTACATCTACATTCTTAATTTAGTTGACATTTAATAATCTTTTCACACCAAGTAATTTACAAATTATGTGTTTTCATTAAGTTTTTACTGCTACAGTTATCAGTACATCCCTGACAACTACAGTTTTTATCCCTGTTTTCCTGATAGATGACTTAAATTCCTGACATGTCAGGAATGTTACTTGGTAATTAATATTCGCTAATTCTAATTCACTAATAATAATCACATAGTCATAAATTTACCTCTTTAATGAGTGAAAAAATAAAAATAGAATAAAAATAGTAGGTAATTGTTTTAATATAATGTTAACTTAAATAAATAAATACCTACTTTTTTTACAGGTGACACTTAGAAGAAGGCCTGTTTGTAAGATATACTAGTTACAATAAGCCAAGCAAGACTGATTCAACTACTGATACAAGATGGTATCTAACAAAATCATGGGCCTCAGTACTTTGTCTGCGTGAAAAGTTTTTTTTGCTATCCCTTGGGAACTTTGTTAAGGATGAAAGGACCCTATGTCCTTCTCTGTACCCCTGACAACATGTACCTATGTAAAATTTCATGATGATTGTAACAATTGTTTGTTACACCTCTAAACAAACAAACGGACTTTCTCATTTATAATATTATTAGTAAGGATGTGGTTGCTTTGTTATTATTATTTTTTTACTTTTAAGTTCAAAAAGTAAATGTTTTCTTTGATTTAAATTTAAATTTGTTTTAATCTAACACCTTATAACTACCCTATTATTTTGATAATGCAAAACAACAACATATTGTTGAATTTTTTTTTTGTTTTGTAGATGTGACAGATAGTACACAAAATGAAAGGTTAGAGGTAGGTAGTCAATATTTTATTTTATAATTATATCTAAACCAATACAATTAGGTATATGATTTTAAAGCACAAAGTACAGTACAGCCAGAACTTTTCCATCATGCTCCTTTTTATTTTATTATTACAGTACCTAAAGTTTCATAATCTTGTTTGTCGCTTGGAGCAAAATATTCATTAGGTACTATAATTTTGTTCAATAGCTTCAGCGTTTGTTCCTGTGCACCATCGGGCACGTTCGGTGTCCAAGGGTTAGTTTTTCCAACATCTTTTCTAGCCAATTTAAAAGGTACTTGTGTATTATATTCTGCAATGTCAATATACCTATTGAATTGTATGTATCTGAAATTCAATAAGATTGGGTTAATAACAATTTAGGTAAATAAAAGACTTATTAAAAACCATAGCGGTATTTTGATCTAATAAGTAGTCAGTATATAATGTTACGGCTAATACCCGAAGTACCCGAATAGCTGGCTAAAACTATGTGCAGCCTATGTGTAGTTTGGGGTATGAAGAAAGTTATTTGTATTATCTGTTAAAAAAAATCATCATCATCATATCAGCCGCACGACACCCACTGCTGGGTATAGATAGGCCTATCGGCTACACCTAGTTTTAGCCGCACTTCGGGTATTAGCTGTAACATTATAATTATATACTTATTATTTACCAGCATTCTTGATCACTTTTTTGTTTGTTTCATCCTTTGGTCAGAAAAGAGAGTCATGTTTTCTTGCCAATTATATTCCGTAAGTATTGTAGGTATCTTGAACTGAAATAAATGTAAGTTATGATTGATAAGTCCATACGATAAGTCTTAAGTGTGGTATTTTGATGTAAGTAATATAAAGTTCTTACTTACTTACTAAGTAAATATATCTTATTTATTATTATAGGTATCCATGGCATATGATTGCTGATTATTATAAAGAAAATTAGGTAGGTACTATACTATTCTAATTAATTAGTTTAGTAATAAACACATTAAAATTTTTACACAACACAGAGGAAATAATCACCACGTAGTAAGCAAACAATTGACATTAGGTGCATTCCAACAGAATAATCGCTGAGTCATTGATCCATCGAGATAAATATACAAGAGAAGCAAACCTCACTTCCACGCGCCACAAAAAGCGTGTAACTTTTTAACAGTGTAGGACGGAGCTTTGAAACCACTAAACATTTTTAAGTAAACATATATCTGACTCACTCACACACGTCCCAAAAACAATACCGTCGCCAAGATTAGACAAATACCACAACAAAATTAGACAAAGACCGCGATATCAACATGCATTTTTTTTTTAGAAAATTGTGTTGCCTCCTATGTGAAATTTTACCCCAAAATAATCAATGAAAACAAGAAAAATTTGGCTATAGAATGAAAGTATTTTATAACAAAAGCTATATGACGGCCAACTTTTTGTTTGTGGTCCGATTTCGATGAAACTCGGTTCTTAGTACTATTTTGACATGAAAACAGTAAAGCTATGTTGAAAATATAAAAATTTCAAGATGGCGGCCAACTTTTTTTGTTTGAGGGCCGATTAAGGTAAAATTCGGTATTTGTTACTATCTTAACACGAAAATGTTGAAATATTAAAAAATCCAAGATAGCGGCTAACTTTCATGTTTGGGGGCCGATTTCAATGAAACTCGGTTTTTGGGTACTATTTTGACACGAAAATAACAACGCAATGTTGAAAATATTAAAATATCCAAGATGACGGCTAACTTTTATGTTTGAGGGCCGATTTCAGATTTAGAGGGGTAAATTGGGGGGGAGGGGAAAAACTACCATCCAGTGGCGCTCCCACTCCGCGGAAGTACAAAGTTATACAGATATATGCATTTGAAATTTCAACTAACAACTTCAATCGTGATTATCTCGGAAACTATGAACTTCCACTGGGGAGGAGTTAGACAGGGGAGGTCACTTTCAACCCCCCTTCTTCCCCCCCAGAGCACAACCCTAAATTCCATGGCCCATATTCTAAAGTTTACCCTGTCTTCTTTTTAATCAGTTAAATAATATATTAGTTTTGAACGAATTAATGATTATGAGGGATAGGGGGGGTAAGGTGGGGGATAAGCTACCCTCCAGTGGCACTCCCTCTCCATGGAAGTGTGTGTACTGTGGTAAGCTTTAATGAAATTTCAAATGCGTATATCCAATAACTATGCATTTCCGCAGAGTGAGAGTGCCACTGGAGGGTATCTTTTTCCCCCCTTACCCGCTATCCCCACATATCCTTAAATTCATGTAAAGCTATTTCTAAAATGTTAACTGATCAAAATAAGAAGGTTAACTTTGGAATATGAGCCATGGAATTTGGGGTTGTGGTTTGGGGGGTAGGAAGGGGGGATGAAAGAAACCTCCTCTGTCCAACTCCTTCCCAGTGGAAGTTCATAGTTTCCGAGATATTTACGATTGAAGTTGTTAGTTGATATTCCAAATGCATATATCTCTATAACTATGTACTTTCGCAGAGTGGGAACGCCACTGGAGGGTAGTTTCCCCCCCCCCTACTTTACCCCTCTACCCCCCATAATCATTAATTCATGCAAAACTAATATATTTTTACAGATCAAAAGAAGACAGAGTAAACTTTAGAATATGGGCCATGGA
Organism: Agriphila tristella; assembly: GCA_928269145.1. NCBI lineage: Eukaryota > Metazoa > Arthropoda > Insecta > Lepidoptera > Crambidae > Agriphila > Agriphila tristella. The sequence goes on along the minus strand of OV743437.1, from coordinate 28,853,256 downwards.
ATTTCGGGTTGTAGTTTGGGGGGAAGGGGGGATGAAAGTGACCTCCCCTGTCCAACTCCTCCCCAGCGGAAGTTTATAGTTTCCGAGATAATCACGACTGAACTTGTTAGTTGAAATTTCAAATGCATAATATAAATCTCTATAACTATGTACTTCCGCGGAGTGGGAGCGCCACTGAAGCATAGTTTCTCCCTCCCACTTTACCCCCCTACCCCCATAATCATTAATTCATGCAAAACTAATATATTTTTTTACTGATCAAAATAAGACAGGGTAAATTTTAGAATTTGACCCATGAAATTTGGGGTTGTCGTATGAAATAGGCCCCTGACACAGAATAATGATACTACCAGTATTCTAACTTAGTACTAACGGCCGAAATGCGAGCCACACCTATGCGCCTCGAGTTCGGGCTGCTCTCGGGCTGGTACAGTCGCGAATGCGCCGCAGTGACGAACGAACGGTGGTTTCGTATTTTGTGATCACGATGGCGAATTGCAACTATGGAGTATATTGTGCTGTTTAAAATAAACCATAAGAGTTTAAATAAACCAAACGGTAAAAAGAATGATAATGTGTTACATTATTAACGTCAGACGAGTATCTATAGCATCTGCGTCATCATAATTAAATCTAGTTCAAAGTCAATGATGCACAATGATTTACAATTATAGTTTGTTTGTTTGTTACGTCTTCACGTCTTAACTACTGAGCCGATCATCATGAAATTTTTCATACACGTTGTCAAGGGTACAGAAAAGAATATAGGGTACTTTTCATCCCGAAAAAAGAGTTGTTCCCGAGGGATAGCAAAAAAACTAACCACGCAGACGAAGTCGCGGGCGGCCGCTAGTCCTTACTAATATAATAAATGCCAAAGTCCGCTTGTTTGTTTGTTACGCCTTCACGTCTTAACTACTGAACCGATCATCATGAAATTTTGCATTACATGTTGTCAGGGGTCCAGAGAAGGACATAGGGTACATCATTTCATCCCGAAAAAAAGTACTTTTCCCGAGGTAAAGCAAAAAAACTTTCCACGCAGACGAAGTCGCGGGCAGCCGCTAGTGTTTTATACAATTCATGAATTAAAAACTAAAAATAAATTAACAATAAGAAAAACGTTTCTTGAAAATTTCAGATTTCATATACCTACAATATCAAAAAAGGTTAGAACTTTCTTTGGGGGAAAATAAAATTATAAAACAATTTTTAAGCGTAAGTCACCGGTGATCTACGCGGCGGCTTAAGTGTTAATAATTACAGATCTCTTTTTGTATTTGCTTATTACCAAAATATCAAACCATATTATAAATTGTATATGACAAAATATAATTTAAAAGCAAAATGATAACCTTTTGAATTATTAGGCAACCTAACACGCTATCATCTTTATTTCTAAAATATAACATACAATCACGAAATTAGAGACAAATTCAAGTAGGTGAAGATAGGTACTGTTAACTTTATTTCATCTACCTACTTGAGTTTGTTTCTAGTTTTGTACATAGATGCAGGCAGCCCTATCGTATGTTGACGTACCGCGCGGCTCAAGTTACGTATTTCAAGGACAGGCTCGAGTTAGAATACTGGTAGTATCATTATTCTGTGCCCCTGATTAAATACTGATGGATCACCCAGTGCTCTGTGGCACAAATAATTTGTGTCTGTGGCACACAATACCAAGCAACGCGCGGCAAAAAGGTTCCTTTGCTTTCAATTTGACTTAAATTCTAGTTTAAAATGCCGGGTATTTTTTTCTATGATTTAAAAAGTTATTGTAAAAATAGCACAAATGTGATTATAAACGAAAACATAATTTACCAAAACATTTCTTTTATGATATAACAGAAGTGTATGTAACATCAGAGGTAGCGGAGTACACCTATCCATTAATCACTAATTCTCCCCAAAAATGGGAAAACTAAAACGATGTTTTTAGCGGTAGCACTGAACCTAAATTATGGTATGATTTATTTTATTTCTTTTTTTGCGTTTTTAACGTTAATAGTAATACAAAAATAATAAATTATCGCGTAAAAAGTAATTCTCTTTGATGTGATAAGTTTTTTTGACCTCGAAGCGCACTCTTTCACTACGCATTTTGAAGAGCTGTTTCTCTGTAGGCCTCCCACTGAGGACTGGCTTGACATAATCTTTACATATGTCAGCTGACATATCCGAAGTGTCCTCAACTTGGCGCGGTAAGTGCTTCTCTTGTATATTTATCTCAATGCATTGATCACCATAAAGTACATTTTAACCATGGAAAGAAATGGCAGTATAATATGATCGTCATCTCGTATGTGCAGTACATTAATGCGTGCTGAAAAAATCAGGGGCTGAAAATAACTAGGACGAATTTTATTTTTTCCATGCTAGTCGATTCTGAAAAATGATCGATGACTCAGCGAATAGTCTGTTAGAATGCACCCAAAGTAATGAGACGAGACTATCGGTGTTTTAGTTCTATGTATTCTGTGTTTGTAGAATGGAACAAGCGTTTGTGATGTTAATGTACTTTTGAGTACCAAATTAGTGTCGATATCGTTTAAGCGTAGGATTTTGTATAGAGAAACGCTTAGAAATATTTTTATGCAATATGATTTGACTTGATTTTGGATTACTTATGGTTTTAAATTAACAATAATGCAATGTTATGTGTGTAAAACAGTCACAGGCATCCGATGGACGACTATTTGTTTAATTTAAGGTAAGATTATAGTTTTATTTGATCAAATAGAAACATTGTACATTTGAGTACGAATCAACAAATTCGTTACGCTTGATCACGTGACATATGTCAATCCCATACATTGTCTTTCTATTCTACTAGCGTTAATTGTAGTAAGTGGCCATTTGAGTAGGCCCCCAGTACTGTAAGCTTATATGTGCTGACCCTACATAGCGGACTCTATACTAAGCGACAAATGGCAGTGCAAACATATGTGGGAATGACTGTAACGTGTATTAGCTCTCTCCGCTTTCGCTTTCTTTGGTTGAGAATGCACCCTAATAGCACTGATACCATTGCCGTGCTAATAGTGAGATCACATAAGGTTCGAATTCGGGTTTATATCGCAAGCTTTCGAGCAAACCCTTAGTGGGTCTACCGCGCAAGTCGGCATCGCTATCGGCTTCTTTGATAAATGGATGTGACACATTGCTACTTTTCTTCGGTAACTTTTTTATTGTGCCAAAAAGAAGTAGCAATGTGTCATATCCATCAGTCAAATGTCAAATGAAGGCGATGGTAATGCCGACGACACTGGCGCGGTAAGGCCTCTGGTCCAAATTCGGGTGGTAACTAGATGAGTGAAGTCAAGTTCGCACGCGTTCGTGCAAATCGTCATCGGGTTAATAATAATGACTTGAATTCGGGTATTCCAGCGTATAAAACATCTGTCTTACTGCAATTGGGTAACCGGAAGTGAGTAAATACCGGAATGTAATATCACCATACTACAGAACGTAGGTGGAAATATTGAATTACGTTACGACGACGAATTAAAGATAACAACCCCCGTATCACAACCTCTTAAAATTTGCCAGTTTTCTGAATGGCTATCAATACGTCTCTTTTATTTGCTATACAGCGAGAAAGGGATGTAACTATAGCAATTCATAAACCTGGCAAGTTAATACCCCCCAGATTTGTATAATCTTTTGCAAAATCTGATAAAATGTTTTCAGGAACATCTTTTTATTAAATTCATAGGTCTCGATCTTGGACGAATCAACCACTGGACACGTAACGTAAGAAAAATGTATGAAATCACGTTCAACCAATTTTTGCGGGGCGAGGGGGGATTACACTTGTCAAATAATGACAATGTTATAGGGTGATTTAGCCGGTTTTCGGCCATAATTGCCGGCCAAATATTATGGATTGTGAAACTCGTACATTAATTCTCGGCCAGGCGGCCGAAAAGCAAATGACCTCCCAGAAATGCATTTCGTCACCCGGCCATCAAATTTAAATGTATCACACCGAATACTTTACGTGTTTAAGTCAAAATAACAGTACTAAAACTATTTTACCATACTCACACTCAATTGCAAGAAGCTTCACTTTATATCTTCTTTAGCTAATGCCACTTTATCGCTAATGAAATCATCAACATAATGATTTCATTAGTTTGTTTCATCAAACTACTTTAGGCTAAAAACCTAATCCTTTAACTAATGAGAGCCTTAAACATTGTTGCCAATAATAAAGTTAAAAAATGAATGGGATGACCAATTGGTTGAGTTTTGTTTCGAAAAGTATTCGAAATTTGTATATAAAATGGCCAAAAAAACGCGTTTGACAACTTATTTACCTAACCTTTGAATAAAAACTCAATATTTAAAACTGAATGTTTTTTTTATTTCTTAGTATACCTACATATAAGAGAAAAATCAACATCTACATACTAGGAGAATATTGTCACGATATTGAGTTAACAAGGGCTGATCGCACAGATGTGTCATTTTGATGTGATGTACCAGGGGCAGTAGAACTGTCTTTGTTCGCCAAATCAGCTAGTCCCATCTGGAAGGACCCTGTCGCGAAGAACCGCAAAGCGATCAGAAGCTGGATAAGACCACAAACGGCCTTACTCCTCAGGGTTTGTGGCTCCAGGTTGAGGCGGTCTCGAAGCAGCAGCGCTGCCTCCTTTGAAATTCGGGAGCGCAGCCGGAATTTTTCTCCGTCATGTTTTTCGAATAAATTTATTGGTGGCAACAAGGAACATCTTCTGGATCCGATAATGATGATAGGCTGGTCGGTCAACGACGTATTTAGCGAAAATACAAAGTAAACACGATGTGAAATTCCTTTGGTTTAATGGCCCGTCATCGACCCATTAAAAATTATACCTCTTTTCTTTCCTACAATACTTTAATGAAACATTAGGATTTAAAGTGGCACTAAAAAGATCTTTCTTGCAATTGAGTGTCAGTAATAAAAATTATGTGTATCAAACCGTAAACAATATTGTAACTTACCTTCCAAAAAACTCACATGCACAATTTTTTTGCTACTTTAACGACACACCTACCGTTCAATTTTCGCCCTTCTTACCCACGACACTACCAAGGCGCACTACTGGTAGTGTCGTGGGTAATTTTTTTTCCCTTCTACACTACCGGCCCAGTAGTATCGTAGGTAAATAAATATATGCATTCCCCACGACACACTACCATTATAAACTTAATTAACTTCTTTAAATCACATTATCAAAGTACCATAGCATAGATTTAGAGGAGGTCAACATTTTTAAACATAATAAATTGTTGAAGTCCTTATCCGCGCGACCTTGAGCAAGTGAAGGAGGCCTGGTTATGTTTCCGAAATGGCCGAAAACCAAAGGGGGCCGGCAAACCAGCTAAGTCACCCTACTTTGTTTATATACCAAATTTTATTTATTTTACGGAAAATAGCTACTATAATAGGTTGAAATTGTGCTTATGCGTGAAAAGAAAGATTTCTTGATTGCCCGCTATTTTTTTTGCTGAACAAGACGGAGCATTTTGCCCATTTTTGTACCAATGTTTCGCCACGAGCTCTAGAATCACACTGACAACGCAATATCGTTTACTGAGGCTATCGGTCACAGTAAGTGGCTAAGGGGTAAAGGCGAATATGGCTGTCATTTCGCGTCCAGTGGTTAATTCGTCCAAGGTCTCGATATGCCCATTAGAACTGCGTTAATCGGACGCAATTTGTTTTTCAATTTACTTTATATTCAACCCTATTCCTGAGTAAATAGTGTCACGGTACTCACGGACGAATATCGTCCCACGATTGTTTTATGTAATAGGCTTCAATCATAGATGATCGAATAGACCCGCACCCTGATTATCTAAAAATAAACTATTTAGCGACCGGTTGCATTTGACATACATTGCCACTTTTCTTTGGTATGTTTTTTTTAACCCAAAAAGAAGTAGCAGTGGATCACGATCATCTGTGAACTGCAACCAGTCGCTAGGTGGTTTTTAATTAGATAATCAGCCCGCGGGTCTTCAGTCGCAGTTTTCGTAGAAATTCGCATTGTAAACAAAACTTATATACAGTTAGGCCAAATACTCAAACGAATCTTAAAGTTAAGGCCACCTTAATTTAAAAAAAAGTTGTCAGATTTGACAGTCACTCTATGCAACTGACGACAGCTTCCTAAGTTGAGGAAACACCGCGGTCGAGAGAATTGAAAAATTCCCATAGAAAGTTGACAAAATCAACGTTTCGTAGTCCCCTGTTTCCTACTCCAAAACTAGACCGATTTAAATACTTTTTTCATTAAAATTTGGCTGTGTTTTTATATTTTCTTTTTTTCGTAAATTATTAATAATAAAAAATATTAATCTTCAAAAACTTGAAAAAAATATCATTATTTAGACATCCAGCAATCAAGTATGACGTAATTAAACAAAAAAAGCAAAACATAGAAACACAGCCAAAGCTTTTCTTTATTTTTTTTGTGAAAAATTTGTTTAAATCGATTTAATTTTGGAGGAAAAAACAGGGGACTACAAAAAGTTGATTTTGTCGACTTTCTATATTTTTTTTCAAATATCTCGACCGTGGTGTTTCCTCTTAAGATTCTCTTAAGATCTTAAGATTTTAGCTAAGAAGCCTTTGAGAGATTTTCGATTATTCTATGAGAGATTGTAAAAAAAACAACTTGTGTTATTATTTACTTGCTAAAGTCATCAACATAAAACTAATCCAATATGCACTACACTGGCAACATCTAAATAATATTGTATCGAGCAATGTACACCCACAGCCACAAAGTGTATTGAGTTCCACAAGATGAAAATATTGTAATGAAACGACTATCGAAAAACTATGAAGCCCTCTCGACTGTATTGACGAATACATTCAGAGGAACCAATAAGGAAGTGATGTGGTACAGCCGACGACATATTGACTGACACAATCGTTGGATTTTGTGTTGTGAAAGTGAACCTTATTTCCTGAGCTATAGATATTGGCAAGGATTTAAGTGTAAAGAAATAAAAAATCAAATATCGCAACAACAACGCCTAAAAATACCTTAGACATAATGTTTTCTGTACCGCGCGAAAACGCGCTTATAAAAATTCCATGGAGTAATTTTGTATATAAAATTTGTGTAGCGCCATCTTCCGCCAAAAAGCGTAATGCGATTTTCCATAGACAAATTCTCTATCGAGTACTTTAACACGCGTTTTTGTATATGAAATATGTGCAACGCCATTTACCGCCAAAAAGCGAAATGAGATTTCCCATAGACGATTCTCTATCGAGTACTTTAACACGCGTTTTTGTATATGCAATATGTGCAACGCCATTTACCGCCAAAAAGCGAAATGAGATTTCCCATAGACGATTCTCTATCGAGTACTTTAACACGCGTTTTTTTTTATATGTTCAAGCTACGGGTACTGAAAACATTACGCCTAAGGAATTTAAAAAGTTTTTTAGGCGTTGCTGCATTTTTTTTTATTTCTTTACAATTAAGTCCTTTTACCTAAAAAGTTCTTAAATTGACTCAACTTTCTATATTGATCATCTACTACTACGTCTGATCATATATCCTATGGAACGATTATCTGATGTTCTAGATACGATATAGTTATTAGTATGCACTTATATTGAAAACAGAACTCGTTGCACACGTAACAATGACTTCATCATACACACATACATAACCAAAGCATGCGAATGCGACACTAGGAAACGACGTATTTAAATCATACATTTTATGATAGTGTCCACGCCATGCTCGTATATCAAACTGTATTGTTTTGCTACACAAAATAACCAGCACAGCGCTTCGACAATATCCCGAAACACTTCTCAAAGCATCGATGGCTGAAATACGGTAAGAAAGAGAAGGAAGTTGGGCAATAAAGACGGTGGAGGCGCGCCCGTCGTATATTCCGACGATGACATAAATACTAATTTGCAAGAACAATATCCGATATTGAGTGAGGCCTGTCGGCGGTACACTTGTGGCCGGAATAATGGTGCACACGTTGCACCTAATGAAACTCTATGAGATGAGTAAAAAACTGTATCGTATTTTTCCTAGCGTGTAAAGGAATTCAGTTGCTTTACATTTGTGAGTTTTCTTTTATCTATTGTTAGTTGAAGTTTGTGCGAGACAAAGACCATACCCTGCAAAACTAAGTCAAATTAAAACACCTGCCGTACAAATAAACGAAGAAATACCTAGTTTAACCAAAAATAATGCTTAGCAATATTACAATAATACATACACCTTACGTTTAACTTCTCAAAGCATCATATCCTTAACAAACTTGTTAGATATTCTAAGTATCGTTTATTTGTACCGCAGTAGTACTTATATCTATTCTGTAATCGCACAGTTAAACTCTATTACTATCTGAACTTTTAACTTGCGCTCTACGTATAGATCCCTAATAGTTTCACCTATTTAGAATTTGTACGGTTAAATTAAACAAAATAATGTTTGATTTAGATAAGTTACATCCATATGTATTAGTAAATAATACTATGTTAAGGTTAAGGAAGTTAAATGCAAATGCCATACACATAATTATGATAAAAAGAAAGGCATGTGGCATTATTTCACAATAATTTCACAAAAATATTTTTGTTTTTTCCGAACTTAAACTAAAATATTTTTTTAATGATATCAGTCTTCAACAAGATCAACTTTTGAGATTCTACCCTTTCACGTTAAAACACAATCAGAACTCAATCCTATTAAGTGTGTTCTGTTTTCTCGGCCAACAGTGTACGGGATGTATTCCGAGGCCACTGCCACAATAGCTGCGGAGGCAGTATCTTGTCCAAACTTCCGAGTTCACACACAAATTTCAAGAGGCTGAGGAATGAAACGACCCCGCTCCATTTCACTAGGCGATGCGTAAAGTTCATTTGTTTTGAGCGAGGTATCGTTTGGATTGATTGTTTCTTGGTAAATAAAAAAAATATGTTTTATTACAAGTACTAGTACAAGTACAAGTTGTACAAGTACCTCTTCAAGTACAAGTTATACCAGTACAAGTTGTAGAACCCTCTATTTTCCCACAGAGAGTCTACTACGAAAAATAATCATGATAATCGGACGACGTGTTTCGTTTGATTTAGGTTCTTTTTTTGGACCTTATTACGAACAGTAGAGTAACGACGATTAACGTGTTTATTTCAGTTCTGTTAAACCACAGAATACATAATAGCACAAGTACAGAAGGGACACTGGGACACTTCACAAGATCATTTAAATAAATAGCGACTCTTGCTACGACACAATAAAATTCAATTCAGATCGAACAGCACTCCTTTCTCTACAGTTATATTCACCTAGAAAGTTACCTCTCCTTCTCTTCTGACGTCGTTACGGTTTTTTAAATGAACTACGTAGAATATCATAAAAGGAAAGCGATTGTACGTACCTACTACGGTATAAGAAGAGCTTACAACAATTGTTAAACAAAAGTCATGCGTCCAGATTCTTGCAGTACTGTCACAATGTTTGTAAATCTGTTACACTTAAATACACGGACCAAGTTGTTAGTTTTTACGAGTCCTAATTTTGAACAAGATCCAACAGGCTGTCATAAAGTTCATAAAAATGTAATTGAATGAATGTCGTTTATGTCTTTTATAGGCAGTAATTTACGGAAAAGAAAAAATAATAGTTTTTTTACTGACCGTGCCATATCCAATGTATCTAATACTTAGTACTTACGGCTGATTTGAAAAACTTAACCTCAGCTGTTAGAGATACAATCGTGCGTAAATATTTTTGTTTATTATTAGAAAACTAGCGGCCGCCCGCGACTTCGTCTGCGTGGATTTTTTTTTTGCTATACCTCTGGAAAAGTTTTTTAAAAATTAATATGTTATTTCAAATTCTATGATGATCGATGAGTAGTTAAGACATGAAGGCGTTACATACAAAGAAATAAACAAACAGACTTTCGCATTTATAATATTAAGTCAGGATAGTAATTGTTGCTTAGTCATTTAACTAAGATAATTTAGACCCAAGTAATTTTATTGAGGACTAGCTTCCGTTCTTGACTTTATCCATATATAACTCCACATACGAGTATCTTAGGATTTTTAAAAAAATCGTTTCTCAGTAGATCATCATAATTATAATAACCAATCTATATGCCTCAGTCCAATCCGTTCAGTGGTTTGACCTATATATTATGATAAAACGGTCAGTCAGGTCATTTCATGGTACAAGCATGTATTCGGCCATTAATTCCATCATTCAGCCTTTTTGTAGAACAAGTTAACCCTTAATTCATAGCGTACCTATACATCAGGCACCCAAACCCAGTGTTGTGTGCATATTGGGGTGCCATAAAATGGGCCATATTTACGGACCGCCCCGGCAGTATCTACGGCGGTTTACATTACACTACTCAAAATTTGTCTTGCACTTTACCGCCGTATGCAGATCGTGACGAGCGAGGGAGGGTGTTCCGCGCTGCGTGCGTGGCTTTGGATGTTTTTATTGACAGCTGGTGAAGGGTTAGCGTGTCATGATATGTCACATTAGTTAGTTTGACTGAAATAAAACACTTCAGTTTTTGTTATTTCGTTAGATTTTTCAGTCATCGTTTCGACTTCTCTGGAAAAGTAAATGCTTTATTTTGTGCACAACGGGACTTGGCTTTCACCTCACCTGATGTTAAGTGACGATAAAGCCAAAGGTGGAAGCGCACTACACCCGGAATCCTTATCACTGAGGAAGTGGCTATCTTAACTCTAACTGACGGAACACAACATTGTTTTTATTGTTGTTTAGCGTCAGACTTAGGTAAGATGGTGGTACCTAGCAAGGTGGACTTGAACTAAGCCCTACCACCAACCAAACCGAGTACAGAACGGAATCGAACCCGGGAACCCTGTCTTACATGTTTGGGCAAACCACTAGACCACAGAGGCGGCTTTCGGGTAAGGATATGTGATACTTTAATGTTACATATCCTTACCCGAACGTACATGTACTTAATAAAAGGAAAACGTCAAGCAAAAATTTGTCATATAAAACTGACCGGTCAGTTTTTAATTATCCAAAGCCATAATGTGTCGTATCCACATCGGATCCATTTGGGCAATAAACGGGCAAGAACAAAACACATCGCATTATGCAGGCACGCCGCTCGTCATAAAATCAGAAATGCCATTGCTGTATGATTATAACACGCGTTGTGTGGTGCAAGATCTTAAGAGGAGCGATAGCGAAGGAAGGATGGGCTAGCGCACAGGAGCAACATTTTTTTACGCAACTATTTTGTCTCCCACATCAAGTCTACGGATTTGTATGAAAGCGCGTACACGTAGCGATAGTCGGCAACTTTTCATACAAAAAATGTGAGAGACAAAAGTTGCTCGTGGGTGTTCTCCCTTACATGAATGATATACCTAGTTACCGATTTGTGGACAGCCAACTGTAAAAAAACAATAGAATAAGTGTCAATAAATTGCTTTACAATTGTTTATCATAAGTTTTTCAAGGGTCATGCTAGGGGGCAACAACGTAAGAGAAAATCTTTTCTAGAATTTATGATGAACCTATATGTCTTGAGTTGCAGCGGCCAGGGTGGTAAACCCTGTGAAAATTTGGTCGGGCAAATTTTATACGATTGTTTTTATTGTTTTAAGCGTGAAAATATTGGTAATTTTCACTTGTGTGGGATAACTAAAGTACAAAATAAAAAATTAAGAATTATTATTTCTTTAGAGGAGATTAATGATCGAATAAAGTAGCAATTTTTCACAAAAAATGTAATGTTTAATTACTAGAAATGTTAGAAATGTCGAAAGCTCGCTGTTATTTCTAGAAAAGCATTTATACTGTGATGTTACCTATATTGCTCAAATGGATACTTTTTATTCAACAACAGACATAAGTATATGACAAACAATTGCAAATAAAATATTTCCACTAACTCACCTGTTCGAGGCAAGGTACCTAAAAGACTGGCGGCATTGCCCCTTTGTATCGCTAGGCTTATGCGCTGAGCAAAATAATTGCCAGACTTTCGGTCTCCTGTTGCCTCCAACAGGCGAGCAGTTAGGTCCTTTAAAAACAATTTTGCATTTGGACCCCAGGGGCCCATTGTCTCCACTGCAAAAGGGAGGAAAAAGTATGTCTCCCCCAAGTCTCGGTATTTACGTGTTTTGTTACACTCTGCTGTGATTGCTGCCGCACAAGATTGGCCTGATGTAGCGTCAATGTGGCACGGGGCCAAAGTATCCACACAGGTGGCGTCCCAAACTAAAGTCCTTCCCATGCTCCAAGGCACAAGTGACATCCCGTCAGGCCTCCTGCCATCCGACCTCAACACCCCACTAGGCTCTAGAACAGCAGGCACACCGGCAGTCACCAACGCTCTGCGAATGATATCGTTTAGTAAAGCATGCCTACTCATATGCCCTGCACTCCTTTGACACGAGAGACCGTGGTGGCCCAGCTCATTCACCCTCTCCCCACAACGACACCGATGAGGTTCGTTTGCTCTGGTTCCCAAACGGAGAGCTATTGATAGGGTGAGAGTGCACTTGTCTAATAGTGTGCCGATGTTGGCAGAAGGGTAAGCTTGTAACCACAGGCCCGACTCCCTTTCAGATACTGCCAACAGTCGGGCGCGATCCACTGCGTTCATCATTCTAACAAAGACTGGAAAGTCTGTCTGCAGAGCGGTTTGTCCCACTGTCTCTGTGAATGTGGAATCGATGGAGTATCTATCCCCTGGGCAGAGTGACATTAATTTTTAATAATCAACTTTACAAACGTAAAAGGCTTCCTCTGATGACTTGACCCTCGCCCCATCAATACCAACTGCTGCGAACAAAGATGGCGGATTTACATAAAAACTGTTTAATCGTAACTCGGGCCTGGCTATCGCGATCTGAACATATTACCATAAATTAATCCAATAAGGGCTCGAGCCAATCAATTCATCTACATTATGCGCGCGCGCAGGGCGCCCGATACATAAAGTTAACTGCGCCAAGTTATGTCCGCCATTAGACGGTATTTGTCAAGTTTCGGGTTGAAAACCCGGGCTATCGGGTTTTTTGAACGAGCTCGTTACATTGAAATGTCGCACTTGACAAGTTTTGCCAGTTATTGAGGTGAGGTATAAGGAATAAATGCATTTTATTTTAGTCATTTGGTTCTTCGGGTAAAAGAATATTATTTCTACACAAATGTATATCATATTTTTTCTATACATTTAACACTAGGGATCGTGGAGCATGAATCTGGTATCTAACAACATTGATTGTACCAAAGTCCTGATTGACTGACTGACTTGACTGATATATCAACGCGCAGCCCAAACCACTGGACCTAGGGACAGGAAATCTAAATACTTTATAGTGTAGGCATCCATGCACTAAAAGTGACATGCAATGTAATTGTTTTTGAATAAATTATTATTATTATACTTATGAGAATTAACATACCTACCAATCTGCATTGGGCCCGCGTGGTGATTTACGGCCTATCCTCCTTATCCATCCATAAGGAAGGACTGTGCTAGAGATGGGCAAAAGACCCGGTTTAAACCCGACCACTGGGCTTAAACCCTATAAAATCCCACACTGTATGTTATAGATTTTTTTAATAGTTATTTTATTTCTATTGATATGTCAAATGTGACGCTGCTATGGAAACAATATCTTGTTAAATCAATACAGAAAAATATTTAAAGGACGAAACACATTTTATTTCTAAAGATTTTATTTAGTTCAACAAAATGTTCTATGGGCGATAACTGGGGTTAAACCCAGCAATCGGGTCAAAATGGGTCCTTTGCCCATCTCTAGACTGTGCTGTGCCCCAGCAGTGGGGATAATAAATATGGCTAATTGTACATATTTCTTCGTTATAAGACTATATCAATATTTTTAACGAAAATATTGTTGAATTCAACAACATAGTCGATGATTCAATTAGTCAAAAATTTTGTTTTATTATGAAACTATTACAAAACACTATCGAACTCAAAATGTATCACGATTTCATATTATTACTAATTAATGAATTAAATCAATAAGCTCCATTTACAACCGTAACATTCAATATTTAAACGCCAATCAAACGCCCGCACGGTGGGCCTAAAACAGTTGATTAGTCGCCCAGTGGTTACAAAATGACCAACAATCGGTACACAAGGAAATAAGTTACCTGCAATATTAGGTGGCTAATAAAATTGCTTACTATATTGCAAGTCAATTCAATGAATGGACTTCGAGGTGAATGAACCATTTGTAATATGTCAAGGTTATTAATCCACTTGTGTAAGTATACTAAGAAATACTATTATTATTTAGGTATATATTTTTTTGTTAAATGAGATTTTACCGTGAAAGTTAGGTAGGTAATAGTAAATTATTTTTTAACTTGGTTGTAAACGCTTGCCCGGAATTCTTACTTTTTGAATACCTCCTCCGTTTCACAGAAATTGGTCGTATTGCTCTGAAATATTACCAATAAATTCTGGCACAAGTTTTCCAAATTTAAAACAATATAACGAACTCATCAGCTAGCGTTATTTTTATGAAATTTTACAGGCTGCATGTCTGGTCGTTTCACATGGCCACCCGAACCAATAAAAAAAATACAAATAAATTCATTGCCTCGCATTTCTTGAGAAAATAAATACATAATATAAGCCTTGGATGGGAAACCTCGAATTATTAAAGCCCTCGCATATGCTTACTTCTCGCACTTGCCTGTAATGTACTATTACAGTAAAAAAAAAATTAAAAAATATTAAAAACACGACTGCCCTGCCAAAAACGAACTAAAAAGTTAAACAACAAGTGTCATTGCAGTCGGAGGACTTTATTATGGAACAATTTTTGATCAAAGAGGTCCCCCGACTGCAATAACACTTGTTGTTTATCTTTTTAGTTCGTTTTTGGCAGGGCAGTCGTGTTTTTAATATTTTTGAAATTTATTTATTTTTATTTCACACATTTTATTGACATATTATATAGTTTTGGAATGTGCTCATCAAGGCCTTTCATTTGATGCACATATTGTAAAAAAAATACGTGCGAAAAACACAACTTTGTTGTCTTGTTGAGAAATAACAACATTTGCCTAGAAAATATTGGGAAGGCCGTAGTTGATTTTAATGATGATAATATTATCAGTTGTCACATTGTAATTTTCCATACACACAAAAAAACAAGTTTTCAGCTATGTGGTGGTTTTCAGGGTTTATAATAAATTTTCAGGGTTGTATACTATCTATCATATTCGGGATTATAAGTGACGTAAGCGAATGTTACTCCCGGAATACCAGACCCTGTTTTCTTGGAGCATCATTCAAACATGGACGTAGGTAGCCAGAACGAACAGTCTATCCAGAAGGTTGTCATTAAGCTGTACCACGGACTAATCACAGTGAGCGACCGATTATGTAGGGAGCGAGTTGTCCATAATGCGCGGAGCCTCGCGTTATGTGGGACAGGGCTGCTCAAACTGTTGGACTTGGATAACTGAATGCAGAAATGCTCAAGATAGCCACTTTTGGATTATTTACATTATTATTATCATCCACGTTAACGTCATACGCAACTAAAATAGTCATGAAACAAGGAAATTCTAATAGGTGATATAATATGCTAGCGGCCGCCCGCGACTTTTCTGCGTGGAAAGTTTTGCATCCCTCGAGAACAACATTTTTTTTCGGGCTAAAAAGTACCCTATGTCCTTCTCTATACTCCTGACAACGTATGCAACATTTCATGATGATTTCATGATTTCATTTCATGATGACTGATTCAGTAGTTAAGACGTGAAGTCATAACAAACAAACAAACAAACGGACTTTGCCATTTATAATATTATATGTAATATATAATAATATAATGTTATATATTAGTAAGGATTTTACAATTGTTTTTCCTTTTTGAGGTTAAAAAAATGACCGCCAGCTGCTTTACCAATTGAGGGGGATAGTAATCAATAACATTATAATATAATACCTATTTCAACAAACTTTTAAAATTTTAGTATTAAAAAAACCGGCCAAGTGCGAGTTGGACTCGCGCACGAAGGGTTCCGTACCAAAAACGGCAAAAAAACACGTTTGAATTTAAATATTTATTTTATTCTGTTTTTAGTATTTGTTGTTATAGCGGCAACATAAATACATCATCTGTGAAAATTTAAACTGTCTAGCTATCACGGTTCATGAGATACAGCCTGGTGACAGACAGACAGACGGACAGACGGACAGTGGAGTCTTAGTAATAGGGTCCCGTTTTTACCCTTTGGGTACGGATCCCTAAAAATGAGGAGTTTTGAATATCGTTTTAAAACGCATATCAGGCATGTGTTGCGCACTAAACTTTGTGAATCTCTGTCCTAAAACAGTCAATTACAACTCGCCGCCGTATGAGTGCGTGCGAAGATCATATTTATTATCTGTGCATTGGGAGGGGGGGTTGTAGGATAAGCAGGGGTAATTAAACCGGGTCGCACGCGGGCCCTTCCGACGCTGTTTCCTAGCGGTTGGTGCCACCTGTAAATTGAAATATATACTCATTTCATTTTGCATTTATCTGAACTGACCGAGTTATAGAAAAAAATCACAGATTTTGCAGTACCCGCAAGAATCGGAGCATTGAAAATGAATACAAAAATTTACGAAAAACCAAAATCAAATCAAATGCAAAATCTTATTATATTTTTAAAGTTACCTAGCTAGTACTTACCTATTTATTTATTTTTACGATTGTGATACTCAGCTTCGCCTAACCACCTACAGGTCACAATTATTAACCGATTTTAAAATTTTTTTCGCCTTTTTGTAGATAGCACGAATAGCACGATAGCACTTTTTGTAGAAGTAATTCCCCAGGACCCATTTTTTCATTGTTTCTTAAGTCGGTTTTTTTTCCGAAATATTTACAATTTAGTAAAATAAAAAACCCCAAAAAATCCAAATTTTGCAAAATTCCAATAAAAGTTACTATTAGATTTTCAAAATTCAAACGTTCACACGTGTCTCGATAAATTCCTTAACTTTTGGTACTATTCCTATCTCGATCCTGCCAAAATCCTCGGCCAAAAATATGTCTCAGGTGATTTGCATCTGTACCTTGATTACGTAAAGCTGTTGCTAACAATTCTCGATTGAAATCGATTGAAAGCGCGGTTGCATTGCTGCTTTAAGTAAGATAGTTGTCACATTGATTCTTACTAAAGCAGCGATGTAATTGCGATTTCTGTCAGAGTTGATTGCAACAAAGTTACGTAATTAACCCCCTGATAACCATTTTCAATGGTAAAAATACAGTCCACAGAGTTAGTTTACGTCAACAGTATAGGAAAATGTTGAGTTTATTGAAGTACACTATTAAAATTGTTGTGCCGTTTAAATAATTATCCTTTTAATTGCCCGCGTTAATTTTAATAGTTTTGACCTTTATGTTAAAAAGGTGGGTTAAAATTAAATACTTACTCATAGATTATAAGCTGAATAGTTTTGTAATTAATTAATTTTATTTAAAAACGTGCAACTTAAGTAGGAATAAAGTAAATCAGAAGTTTTATATTTTTCTGCAGTATTTTTTATCAGTTTTCATTATCTGATATACCTATATTGTTATTTATAGCTTTATTTTGTATTTGTAATTTTGTATTTGTACCTATTTTGCATAATTAACATTTGAAAATAGAACTGTGAAAATTCCTATAACTATAAACAAAACACGTAATACAACAGACAAATACCGCATTACTCCTTAAAAAAATAAAAAACGACATTAGAATCTGTATACACCAGTAAAAAACATGTCAAAGTGCACATTTTGAGCATTTTTTAATATTTTATTTCTCTGTGATTAAAAACATTTTATTAAATTTTCTCTCTATAGGGCAATCCTTGACAATACAAACAATAAGTGAAAAAATAAATATGAGTCGTATACTTATTTCTTACAGCTGAAACGTTTGTGAAAAAATCTTCTGACAAGCAAATTTGAAATACCACTTGAACAGATTGTCTTCGTTTTAAAATACCTGATAATTTATTATGTTTTTCTCTCTATATGGCACTAATTTAAGAATTTTGCTTCACAGCAAGAGAAAGTGGCTAGCTTCAGAGCACTTGCGGTACAAACGACGTATTTATTTTTAACTAGCGGCCGCCCGCGGTTTCACCCGCGTGGTTTCCGTTTCCGTGGGAATATCGGGATAAAAAGTATTTTATGTTTTAATCTAGGCTATTTACTATCTGTATACCAAATTTCAACCAAATCCGTTCAGTAGTTTTTGCGTGATTGAGGAACAAACATCCAAACCCACAAACTTTCACATTTATAATATTAGTAGGATATGTAAAATTTATTATTTGCCATATTCTCGAGTGAAGTTGCAGTAGATCACTGTCTATTGTCAATTTAATCGCATTATACCTACAATTAAATTTATTTGCGGTGTTAGCTCTTGTCTCATGTAAAGCCCCTTTAAACTTTAATAATAGCAACAATAACACGCAATTATTAAGACGGAAGAAACGCTAATTCCTGCGAGGTGAGCTTAGTGCTCAAACGGTGCGCCAGCGCATATAATATATAATTTGCGCCCATAAAGGGCCGCCATGTGATGACAGCCTCAACGCGGTTTCGCGCCAAATTACCAATTTTACGACCCGAAATTGCACATTGTCAAAACAACAACTGAACGTGGTAGTTTTAGACTATTCTAAATTCAACTTTGCGTCGTTATGACAAGAGTTGTTTAGTCTTGTATTGGATATTATGCGCAAGAGTCACGTTTGAGGGACAGTTGATTGATTGTCTGAGTTTCCGTCTGTCTGTCAGTAAATGACTTGGGGAAGGAAAGGGTGATATGAGCTGACTCCTTAATTTGTACTAATAAGCAGATGCAAATTTAAATTATCTTCTTATCTCAAAATTGATTTGTGGCAGTTGCTCGTATAATTGCAATTATTTTGAGTACTACTTTATAAGTATTTACTTAGTTTTAGTAGCTCATTATGAGCTTTCATTAAGTTCTAACTAACTAACTAATTAAAGTGAGAAATACTCATTATTTAATATGATAGGAATATGAGAGTCCTGTGACTCTACATTCGTGGATTAGATTTAGGAAAAAGAGAAGCTGAATAAATAATGAAAAATATTAGAAAAAATCGGCTCACCCGTAGCAACTTAGACTTAGTTGCTACGGGTGAGCCGATTTTTTCTAATATTTTTCATTATTTATTCATCTTAATATAAAAATAGCATTGTGAATGCAAAAATCTAAAAGTTTAAAAAGAGAAGCGTTATACTATTCTTTTTCGAGGTCTGACAGTCAGAATTATATTTCTGCATTTTTACTACAAAAAAAATGCTTTTCGTTGGTAAGCAAGCACATCACTTGCAAACGATTTAATTATAATTATTTTATAATTACAATTATTAACATATTCATGGTGCAAATAAATTTATATGGCCCAGCACTACACTCAAATCGATAGTAATGTCGCCCCTACCAAGATCGCTACTGACTGCCATACCATTCCAACCAATTAAATTGCATATAATATTTTGAATATTAAATAGGGATCCGCCATTAATATATAAGTTATCGCACCCACTTTAGGGGTCGCTACAAAGGAGCCGCCATTTTGATCAGTTGGCTGACCCCACGGTAACCCCATCAAGCACCGCGAGTCATCGACCTTAACCCTAAACTCGCGGTACTCGCCGCGAGTTAGGCGCGTGTCGCATAAACTCCTTACGTTACGCGCTATTTTTTTTTTCTTTCTTTCTTTGCATTCGGTTTTTAAAAAAGGCGGCCTGCATATTTATGGCGGCGATCACCGCTTACCTACGCGGCGGGGCGCGTATAAACCAACTGTTTTATACCGATCGAGTTTTGAATGATGGTGTATTAGTGATTCTGAAACGGACACGAAATTTGATTCGGATGTTTATTAATAGTATGCAGATTGCGTAAAGTTGTTACTTTATATGTTTTTGTTTTCTTTACTTATATATCTATATCAAAATATTATGTTGAGCGAGTTTTTTTATGGTGATAGATTCATATTAGATGTAGCTTATTAGATTACATATCAAACCTGGTTTTTAGGGTTCCGTACCCAAAAGGTAAAAACGGAACCCTATTACTAAGACTCCACTGTCCGTCTGTCTATCTGTCTGTCCGTCTGTCTGTCTGTCACCAGGCTGTATCTCATGAACCGTGATAGCTAGACAGTTGAAATTTTCACAGATGATGTATTTCTGTTGCCACTGTAACAATAAATACTAAAAACAGAATAAAATTAATAGTTAAGGGAGGCTCCCATACAACAAACTTGTGTTTTTTGCCGTTTTTTGGTACGGAACCCTTCGTGCGTGAGTCCGACTCGCACTTGGCCGGTTTTTTTATTCGGAATAAGTTTAAAATCTGTATTAAATCTAATATAAATAATTAAATTTAATATTAAGTGTGGCTGGGCACCAAAGGTTTGTTAGAAAATATAATTAGTTTGCATTTAAATCTTAATCATAATTCTTAACCATAATTATATGTGTAAGTAAATTATTTCAGAATAGTGTATGGTAAAATGCTGGAACGATTTTAGAGTAGTATATTTAAAGTAGCCAAGGAGCTGAATGAGGTTATTCACTTAAAATCTAATCTTAAATTACTCAAGTGGTGAATATAATTATTTCCTTTAATTAAACAAATTTTTAAAGTTGAGATTTTTGCATTCAGAATGCTATTTTTAAATAATACTAAATAATATTCTAGAAAAAATACGACTAGCACCAGATCAATACTCAGACGGGAATTTCCCGTCTGGTGCGAGTCGTATTTTTTCTATATTATTTAGTATTGATTAAACCAATTGCTTAGGTCTATGTCCAATTAATATACTTACTTACATAATCAAGAATATTTTAAAAAGCTTTTGAACCAATGACCTATAAACTGAAAATTCATTGCTACTAAAATAAACTTAAAATTTAAAGTAATTAGTAGATTTAATCATGAATAACTAAACTAGGTAAAACATCATTATTCAACATTATTATTTAACATTAACATTATATTTATTTTAAATATAGAATAAGGAGATTAGTAGAATGCATGACTCAAAGATAAAATTCCTTTATTTCTGCCAAAAATTTATCAGACATCATGTAGAGTTAAGCTTCTAACCCTACGCGCCCTAACTCTACAAGCCCCAACTTCACAAACTCTACACCTTAGTCAAAATATGTGGCTTGGCCGTTTTGTTACTACAAGAACTATTGTATAACAGAAAAGTAATGAACAGTGCATATTTTCACCTTACGCCCGCGTGAATGTAGCTAAATGGCCAAGCCACATTATTTTGACTACGGTGTAGAGTTTGTGAATTTAGGGCTTGTAGAGTTAGGGCGTATACAGTTAGAAGCTTGGCTCTACATGAGGTATGAAAACTTTTTGACAGTGCGAGCGATATGGTCTCGTCTTTCTCGTTTTTGATGGGATTTTATAATTTTTGATCAAAGTGCAACTTTATTGTAAATACTTTCAATCAGTTTTGAGTTAGTAGTTATTATTCAATCAGATGAAAATTTTACTTTAATGCTCTGTTAAACTTTTATAAAATACTGTCAGTTTTTGTTCTATAATATACAATTTTAAAAATATTTTGAGTATTAGCTGAACTCTCAAATAATTTTCATTAGTTTGGAGTTAAATCTTTTTATTTTTAATAGGTGTAAGTTATAAATTTACTTTGTTTCACTTATATTTTCTGACTTTCATTAATTTAAAGCGAAAAAATATCATTTCGTCATAAATGTAAGTAGTATTAATTACACATTTTCATTTTCCTACTTAAAATGTAATCAGTTTTGAGAAAATACACTCTTTAATTTTAAATATCGTAAAATTTTGAGTACTTACGAAAATTAACCAGATTATTCAGAAAAAGTATAATTTTATTTAACAGAAAAGTAAAATTTACTATTAATTTCCAGAATTATACTCGTAAATAAAATTACACCAGTTTAAAAAACGTATCAAAAATAACGTCTAAATCAGTCATAATTTACATTCTTCGTACTATATTTTTATTTTCACCTAATTTTCAGCAAAAAGATATTAATTCACAATAAATAAATTAAAATTTAATATAAATTTTCACCGTTGCAAATAAAATTACACCAGTTTTAAGCAAAACAAATATAATTTATCACAAGTACTTAACGTATAATTTACATCGTTCTACATAGTTTCTGAAAAAAAAAACAGTTTTATATTAAAATCATCATGAAGAAACAAAAAATATTAATATTTTCATTGTTCTACTGAAAATATTAATACTTTTAAGCAACAATAATATTTTATCATAAATGACGTAAAATTCAGTCACCGTTTTCATTGCTCTTACTGAATTTTCATTTTTTTTAAAGATTACAGCGAAAGATTATCATTTCATTCTAAATAATGTACAATTTAATAATATTTTTTACTTTTGAAACTAAACTTTCTAAAGTTTTTCTCTGTTTTCAGCGAAAAATTATAATGTCACCAATAATAAAGTGCCATTCTTTTTTAAATTAAATATTTTATTTTGCTGAAAACTGATTAAAGATTCAGAAAATTTTGGGTAGAGCAATGTAAATTATTACTGAATTTAACGTACTTTATGATAAAATAATATTTTTTGTTAAAAACTACTGTAATTTGAGGTTGAATAATAAAATTACTTATTATTTTTTCTTTCTTCATTTTGAAATAATATGATTTCGCTAAAATCTGATAAAAAGAATAGAATATTTAGTTACACTATATAAATTCTGACCGAAGTTGAAGTCATTTATTTATTATTATGCTTAAAACTGATGAAGTTTTAAATGAAACAATGAATATTATGAATGAAAATTGATTTAAAATTTTATTATAATATTTATGATGAAACGATATTTTTGGCTGTAAATTTATGAACATTTTTGGTGTTTTAGAACAATTATGACTAATTTTGACGTTATTTCACAGAATACATAAAGTAGGTACAGTTATTTATGATAAAATATTAATTAATTTAAATTAATTTTACATAAAAAAATTACTTAATTATTATAATTTACTTTATATAAGTACCTATGATTAAAGGAATTTTTTTCTTAAGAAATATTTTTCTGAAAATTTTAATAAAACAATGTTAATTATTAGGTATGTACCTACTTAGTTTAAAAATAATTAACATTGATTTCATAATAACTAATTAATTTTTTTATGTTTTCTGCTAAAAAAATATTATTTAATCATTAATAATCATTATATTGTTTATTTATCATTTTGAAAAAGTGTTTTATTTTTATATCAAACTATTTTTAAGAGTTATGTTTGAATGTTATGTTTTTTCTGATAGCTAGTATGTAAGTTGTGTTGTGTCCCTGACCTGAGTAGGGGAGCGAGGGGATAGTTGTAACAGGGGTAAGTAGTAACAGGGCTTGTTGTCTAGGAGCATAAACTAAAACTAAAATTTCTACGACTCAATTTTACCGTTATACCGCGCTCCACCACGACATCACACCCAATATCCTGCCTGGCGGCGCACTGAGTGAATATGTACAAGCGCTTCATTTTTCTCAGGTAACGTATATTTTTACTTTCGTAAAATTTTGGTTAGCTTTACAATTATCGACTAATTGGAGCTTTTTGTATTTTATTTGGTGTTAAAATTTATCTATATAAGATGTTGTTTTACAATTTTCGAGATTACTAAGTCGATTAAATAGTTATCGTGATAAATATGAAGTACTATATCTTGGGGTTAATTGTAACACAATCTTGGGGTTTGTTGTAACACGTTAAAACTTTCCCCCATATTGTTGTATGTGACAGTTATTATGTGTAATGTAATTTATCAAATTTGTCTGTGTCTCAAGAATTACCATTTTTTTGTATGTGTCAACTGAAACTCAGATGAAGACTAAATTCATTGATATACAAACTTATTGAAAGGCTGATTATTGTAAGATGTAAGGTAGAAGTATAGGTTGATTAGAAGACTGAATTTGAAGATTTATAATTTAATTTACTGTGATTTGAAAGTGCCATGTTGATATATGTATAAGTACCTATAATAGTAGTATTTAAGAATCATCATCATCATCCTCCTACCCTTATCCCAATTTATTTGGGGTCGGTGCATTGCGTCCTTTTCTTCCATTCCTTCCTGTCACTAGCCATTTCCTCATCCACTCCCTTCACATTCATATCATTCCGCACACAATCCATCCATCTTTTCTGCGGTCTTCCTCTTACTTTCCAGCCCTCAACATCCAAATTTAGGAATATATAAGATAAATAGTTAAAAACTAAAATTTTCAAATTTATTGATTATATAAAAATATGTTATAGTTAACACTTTCAAGGACAGAACGGCTATTATCGTGATTTTATGGAGTTACAATATGACACAACGCCTATTTACGGGAAAACATTTTACATATTATTGGCTACTACGGATATGAGCGTGCGGTTTCTATAGTTTCTATATGGAGTCCAATATTTACTGTCACAGCACAAACAATTTCATGTGTGTACTGTCATAACAAAAGATTTTTTGCCTATGAAAGTGTGACCCTACACACACATGTACATTTTTGCATAGTATGCGCGTTGTGACGTCACGAACATAGCCGACGCGCGACCGAAGCGTACCAATCGGACAGGCGTACGCACCAGGCGTAGTGCCACATTCACACAGTGTTTGAGGGTTGGGTTTGATATGGTCATAGTAAAGTAACTACGTATAGAGACGTACTGCCATATCAACCGTTATAGCGTGTTATAGCATCTTGAACTAAGTGACACAACATTTATAGACGTGATTTCAATTTGTATGGAAAAATGTAGTGCCATATTTGGAGTGAATAGTGTCCTTGAAAGTGTTAACTATATGACAAAAATACATATTAAAGAAATACCTAGTTATTGTTTGTTGAAAACAAAAGCAAAGTGTCAAACAAATAAGTTATTAAAGTTGTTAATTCTCGTTTTTTATACTGTTACTACCTACTTGCCTCAATAGATGTTACAACAAACCCCAAGCACGGGGTAAGTTGAAACACCGCCCTGTTTTTAATAAAAATGAAATTGTGAAAGAGTTACCTGTAGATTTGATATTTTTTCAATAAGACTTAACAGAAGAATAGTTAGTAGAGTATCAATCAATGTTTAGTTGGTGGTAATGAAATCAATACATCTCAAGATATACGATGTCTTGTAAAAATTGTTACAACAAGCCTCTCGCTCCCCTACCTAGTGTTTTTAATATTCTTTAAAAACATAGGTAGGTACTTGCAGGTAAGAAAAAAGATTCGTATTTGAATTTCGTTAATTGTTAAAGTTCTTATTAATACAATTGAATAAAGTATCATTGCTTAAATTTAATAAGTTGACCTCGAAATGGTCACCTTTTCGGTAAATGGTAACGATATTTAAATAAAATAAACACCATATTACCTTAACTGTTAAGTTAAGTCAAGTGTACCCACATTCTTGCTTCATAAGCAAACTTGATATGAAATTATATTGGATAAAAAAATCACGTTTTAAAATTTTATGATTCGTGATCGTAAAACATATCGGTGTATTTAAATACGAAATTGCTACTTATGCGCAGCGGCGTGCACAGAGATTTTAGACAGGGTATGCACGGATAAAAAACTTACCAATTTTATCATGTACCTACTACCTACCAACCTATACTGAACGAAATCCAAACATTTTTATTATCTTGATTGGAAAACAAAATGCATAGTACGTACCTACATAAGCTGTTAGCCAGTTATAATTAATTATAATAAAACTTTTTATGAAAGGAACGAGGAGGGGCATTCATAACCTACCTACCTACCATTTTTTTAAAACCAACCCAACGCATGTTCCCTTTGCAATCAATTTAATTAAACTTTATTCTCAAAAGATAAGCTCGATAAAGCGGCAAATTGTAATTTATTTAAACAAACTTTGCCTTTATAAATTGAATTTTTTTCAGTAAATTAACGAAATAATTACTTACTTAACTTAAAATAGTCAATTACTTGCGGCAAGAAAAACAATCAAAACAAAGCAAAACTAACTGCAAAAGCAAAGGGCAGACTAAAAAACGCTACTCTCTGCAATGCAATAATGACGCGGTCGGGTTGAAATAAGCAGTGCCTCCAAAACATAAACACGCGCATACATTTTCACGCACACGGTCACACTTTTGATGTGTACTACACGAGATTCGTTCTATGAAAAAGAAGCAGGCCGTAGTACTGCTTATGGACACGCGGTAAATAATTGGCGCCTCTGTCGCCCGACCGATCGTTGGATCTTGTGATTTTTGGTGGTTAAAATGAAGTGAGATTAGTTTCAAAACCACAAATAGATGGCGCTTAAACTAATAGACACGGAAAGCCGAAGTGCCTGTGCACGATGATGGGTCATAACTTTTTAATTACAATACAAGTAGTTTACAAATAATAGGGTAGCGAATTAGGGTCATATATTTAAGGGACTACAGGGTATGCAGTGCTTATTTGCATGTATGGAGTGCACGCCACTGCTTATGCGGTCTCTCAAATTTTAATTTGATATGACACTCGCATTTAAGTGTTATTAAAGGTGAAATTTGTTTATATGAATCACATTTTTTCATAAGTACTACCTACCTGTACATTGGAAATATTTATCGCTTTCTATGTATGTACTTATAAAACATTGTAGCTTTTGTAGCTTGTTTTTTTCTGAGACAGAAAATTTCGGTCGAATTTTTTTTAGAACTTAGGTACTTGCTAGTTTAGGTATCTGATCGAAGTAGCTAGTATAAAAAACATCAGCCTGTAATTCTTTAAAAGAAAACAAAAACAAATCAATCACTCTCAAAATCGTGTGCAGTCATCATTAACGCCAGCCAATAGACGGAACGGGCGCGAGAAAAGAAAAAAAAACGCTCAAAACACCGAACGCACTATTCGTTTCCGTGGAATACGCGAAACGGAACGTAGGTACTCGCAATAGTCGAAACGAAAGTGAGTTACGCGGGAAAAAAGGTAAAAAGCGGGAGGTGCGGTGGGCGGGGGGCGGGGCCAGTGACGCCGCCCCGCGCGCGAGCGGGACGGAGACAGTGCACGCCGCTGCAAGGTCACGACACTCGCCGGCTGCTGGCCGATCTGTTTTGACTTTGCACTTTCAGGTTTTTGCAACTCTGTTTTTACTGTTTGATGGTGTTCATTGATTTTTTTAAAGGGTGCGTTTTTTCACTTTTGGTATTATTGTAGCAGTTGCTTTACATAATAATGATAAAATTGTTAAGTTTATCGACATTGATAAAAAAAATATTTCCTTTTATATAATTTTGGGTAAAAAACTTTTTTTTTCTAAAAGACAGACGAGACCTAGGCCTAGTCGTTGACTTAAGTATTTTATTTAAGTAAAATGAAGTGTCTTCTCATTAAGTTTT
This sequence comes from Agriphila tristella, assembly GCA_928269145.1. Taxonomy (NCBI): domain Eukaryota; kingdom Metazoa; phylum Arthropoda; class Insecta; order Lepidoptera; family Crambidae; genus Agriphila; species Agriphila tristella. Next base: position 28,825,773 of record OV743437.1, on the reverse strand, counting down.
TAAATAACAATTATTAAGAATAAAATACCTACCAAGTCTGAAGGCTTAACATAAATAAAACCCCAAAGAAATTAATCTCATTAAATCGCAAATCGAATCCGCAAAGACAAATGCATCGCATTGCGAAAAAACGAATGCGTCTTATCACGGTTGGACGTTTGATTGAGTGCTTGTAGTTCGTGCCGGCGCCGCGTGGCGCTGGCGTCGCGCGGCCGCCGCTCGGCGCGTCATTCCGGCCGCGGCGCGCGACTACATCGCACCGCGCCCGTACTCCGCGCCACCCCGCGACGCGCGACTACACAGTTCACGATCCACGTGCAGTGCCAAAAGTGTCCTGTTAAACTTGTGCCAGTTCTAAAGTGAAGTGAACACATTATTTAGTACTAAAATAGTGCAATACGTACAAATAAAGTTTGAACCGGCATGACCCATCTGTTCAAATACGGCTGATTTGTTTAAGTTTCCTATTGATGGATTGGAAAGAGGTTCAACGACATATGTACCGTGTTTGATGTGTTAAGGAATTCGTCTCACGTATGCAGAAAACAAATAGAAGTTTTGAAAACAAAGGATACCCGAGAAGCTTCGAAGTGGCATTGCTTGCTTAGGTGCTCGGTGACAGGTGGAATCGAGTTTTCACGGTCTGTCAAGCCAGAGAATACTCGTCGGATAAGGTGAGCACGATTTGGGAGGGTATGCGTGACAAACAATAGGATAGATCAGTTTGTTTAGTGTTTTAAGTTTAATGGACGTCATGGAAAACGTTTTCTGAAGTCATCCGCATGTTTTAAGGTGCATTTTGTGTGTAGATAGTGCAGAGAGGATGGTTCATGAAGTGTTTACAAGTTGGCGGTGCGTGTTGAGCTCGGGAAAACTTTGAAAACGTCCACTGAATTCAGTGAGGATGCGGCGTCGGCGCGCGCCGGTTCTGCGTGCGGCGCTTCGCGAAAATTCACCAAAAGTTTCATATTTCAACGATATAATACTGCTGTAGAAGATAAACATGACTCAGTGATACAGATTTGTTGTGAAATTGTCAACTCATTTGAGGATTGGCTCTTCAAAACATAACCTCTATTTAATCCAATAAAGATTTATTCGTGAATTTGAGACAGAAACTTGTTATTGTGTGTCGCAAAGAAAAGTCTTATTACAGGTATCTAGTACGCACGATATTTTAACAACAATTAATTTACTTACATTAATTATTGTAACTAGGTGAGTTACATTAATTAACTACGAGGTGTTTTTAATTAACAAAATTTTCTAGACATAAACAAACAATAGATGAATGTAGTAGTTTAGTTTGAATAGCATGCAAGCATTATTTTGCCTAATTAGTTATCACAAATGTATTAAACAAAACTTACAACATTTACTACAATTATGTTGAACAAAAACAATGATTTGTAAAAAAGATTCAAAACCTTTTTCGATTTCGCATTGAACTTTTTCGACGGAGGCGCCACCATCCGCCATCTTTAGTTGAGTAAAGCATTGCATACACGCTGCAGGACCACGGGACGTGTGCGGACGGCCGGGGGGCGGGGCGAGCTAGACAGGGACGGCGCATAAACAACCGCGTAGACATTTTGAAAATCGAATACTTTCGCGATTCTATCATTCTATCCACCTTTACATGCTCTGCGACTGATTGGGTCAGTGACCTCGAGTAATAATTAGAATGAATTCTTACAATAAATTAAAACTTTTAAAATATTTTATCAAGTCTATTTCATATTAAAACATGCAGGTATGGAATACTACAATATCTGACCTTTATCATAATTATTCGTAATACATTAATATCATCAGCATGTTTAAGAATTATAGTCATAATAGGTAGGTAGGTACTAAGCTAAGTTCAAAACATAATTCTGCAGTAAGTACTTAATATTTCTTTTCGTATTTACCAATCGTTGCTAGGGAGTTTGGTAAGTATAATAAAGTTAGAAAAGTACTCATTTGAAAAATAGTTTTTTGCATGCAAAGGATAATGACCACCTTCTAAGGCCAAAAAGTATCGCTATAAAGATTTTTGTGCCCTCGTGATTGTATTTGAAATTAGTGGCTGGAAAGGTCTGCAGCTATAATCAGTAATTAGTTTTTCTTTTCTTTTCCTGGTATTGTTTATATATTTCATTTTCTGTAGCATTTTGAGGTTAGCTCGACTTGGAAATTGTCACAGAATACTATTCTACAAGTCCAATTCTCTCACATCAAACCAAATCAAACAAAAGAGAAACAAAAGAATATGCGATAGTTTTCCAGCACCAAAGAGCTTTGACGGGATTGAGTTCACGTCAAGATCGAATCAACGTCAAAAATACAGTATAGATGTTTTTTCAAAAAACTTTTATCTGTACTGTGTCAAAAATCTGTGTTTGACACAATATAGATCTGTTAATGACCTATTTTGCTTCATTGAAAACATTAAATCCAAAAGTTAATATACCTGACGGAAGGTCAAGTCCGTCAGGCATATTAACTTTATGGTTAAAACGCTACTTTTATTTACATTCTCTTTGAGTACCGTTTTGAAGTTTACCATAAAACGCATTAAAAAAGTTTTGTGGATGATATAAAATGGCGGACGTTGATAAGTCAAATCAATTAGTTACTCAATAAAACTGTTTTTAATCTCAGGAAATGAAAAATAGTTTCAAATATATCGTTAGGAATGTAAAAATAATACAATATAATTGGATTTCATCTTGTTGAGGCACAAGGCCTAAGAAGGTGGTATCATTAGTGGTCAATCTCCTTTTAATTGAGTATTTAAAGTCGTCGTAAGGTATCTAACCAATCTATATAAAATAGACTAATGTATAAGCTACAATAAGCCACGTTTGCAAAACAAACATTCTGTTATCTCGGTTAAAATAAAATAAAAAATATAGGGGAGCGAGAGGCTTGTTTTAACATTTTTTACAAAACTTAATATATCTTGAGATGTATTGATTTAATTGCCACCAACTAAAAATTGATTGATACTCTAACTATTCCTCTATTAAGTCAAATTGAAAAAATATCAAATCTACAGGCAACTCTTTCACAATTACCCTTTTATTAAAAAAAGGACGATGTTACAACTTACCCCGTGCTTGGGGTTTGTTGTAACATCTATTGGGGCAAGTAGTAACAGTAAAAAAAACGAGAATGTAACACCTTCAATAACTTATTTGTTTTACAACTTGAACCATTTTGCTTTGATTTCAACAAACAATAACTAGGTATTTCCTTAATATGTATTTTTATCACCTATTATTAACTGTAACATATTTTTGATATAATCAATAGATTTCAGAATTAATTTTAACTAATTACTATCTTATTATTTAAAAACTCGTACTACTATTATAGGTACTAATAATATCAACATAGCACTTTCAAAACACAGTAAGTTAAATTATAAAACTTCAAATTAAGTCTCACAATATTAACCCTTACTTCGTGTAATAATCAGCCTTTTAATAAGTTTCTATATCAATGAATTTAGTCTTCATCTGAGTTTCCGTTGATACAAACAAAAAAATTGTATTCTTGTGACACAAACAAATTAGATAAATAACATTACAGATAATAACCGTAACATATAATAATATGGGGGCAAGTTGTAACATGTTACAACAAACCCCAAGATTTTGTTACAATTAACCCCAAGGTATAGTTCTTAACATTTATCGCGATAACTATTTAATCGATTAGTAATCTCAAAAACTTTGATACAACGTCTTGTATAGATACATTTTAACACCAAATAAAACACAAAAACCTCCATTTAGTCGATAATTGTAAAGCTAACCAAAATTTTACGAAAGTAAAAATATACGTTACCTAGGAAAAATGAAGTGCTTGTAACATATTCACTCAGTGCGCGGCCTGGCAAGACATTGGGTGTGATGTCATGGTGGGGCGCAGTATAACGGTAAGATTGAATCGTAGAAATACATTAATAAGTTTATATTCCTAGTGAACAAGCCCTGTTACTACTTACCCCTGCTACAACAAGCCCCTCGCTCCCATACTCTATAACAAAGTCAAAGTCAAAGTCAAATAAGCTTTATTCAAATAAACTGAATTATTAAGTACTTTTGAGTTTAGAGTAGCCACCAGTATATAGCTCATCATATCGGAAGACTGGAGTGAACCTGGCCTATGGACGAGTATTATAAGAAAAACAAAAGCAAATCAAGTTGTTGAGTAACGAAGAAATGCAGGTTTGGCGAAAGCCAAGCTTACCCGACACTATACCAAAGATGTTCAGGACAACAGCCTGTACGAGATTAGTATGGCCCTCAAACAGCTAAAAAACAACAAGGCGGTGGTGGGTGACGTTGGAATCACTAGAGAACTTCTTGAAGCTGACGGTAAGCCGATACTCAGTCTTCTAAAAGCTTTTCAAGTCCGTCATCGTCGAGGGCAAAGCGCCAAAGGCATGGTACATTAAGTGACGTAATTCTGTTCTTTAAAACGACCCTCTTGATGAATAACAAACACAACTTCGATGTCTTGCCAACTTGCCAGTGATGACTTATGGCAGTGAAACGTGGTCACTAACTATAGGTCTCATACTCTCATAAGGCTCATGGTCATCCAGCGTGCAATGGATAGAGCCTTGTTTGGCGTCAGAAATTAAGAGATCCGTGGAAAAAACTATGTAACCGACATCACTTGAAGGATTGCACAGCTGAAGTGGCAGTGGGCGGAACACATAGCGAGAAGGACCGGTGGCTCTGGAGTAGTGACCGAGCTACGGACGCCCACCCCCTGACAAAGTAGACCGATGATCTGGTGAAGGTTGGAGGAAGCTGCTGGATGCGGGCAGCGCAGGGCCGATCTTTGTGGAGGTCTTGGGGAAGGCCTACATCCAGCAGTGGGTGTCGTGCGGCTGATATGATGAACCAAAAATGAAATAAGGTAATTTCCATGGGTTTTACATAATTTCCATGGTGTTTTATACATGGAAATTACACCATGGAAATCACCAAAAACCATAAATTTTGAAATTCCTCGGCATTTAAAAGATGTAACCTGCTAGTTTGTTACTGGTTATGTACATTTGGGAGTTAGGTATTACACCTCAAAACCCGTTTACCAAAAATAGTACAATTATATTGAAAAAATGTGACATGGGATACCTGAGAAATTAAAACCAATTTTTTTTAAATCGAAGAACTTACTCTTGCACCAGAAGTTCGGGAAACAGCAACACTGCCACCTCACCTGCCAGTAGCGGCGTAACTGTCGATTCGAAAACATCAATCACGATTCGTCTGTGCCTAGCCAGTCCAGAGCAATAGCCTTTGCAAGGGGGCGCAGCAAAACTGTAGCTAGGCGTGTGACATACGTACTTAGGTCTATAAAATCAAAAGTTTCCTTCTGATAGGATTTAAAATTTGATCAGTTTATGAAGTGATTTGTCTATTTTAAATGTGATTGAAAACTGATTAAAAACGTGGGTGGTTTCAAAAATATCCGCGATTGCTCAGAAGTCGGCGCACGTGTGACACGTAAAAACGTGCAAAATTAACCAGATTTGAGGTATTGAGGGTGAGTTACTCCTACCTACGTAGTTTTTAACCAGTTAAATCCAGTTTTTTTAATCATAATTATTTGTTTTTATGGGAGATATGAGTCTGTGACACTCAAAAATTGCTCTCCCAAGAACTACCCAGATACCAAAAACATGAAAAAAGCTTCTGAAGCAGATAGATTGTGGCTAACGTCTGAAAAAATAAATTTTGAAATCGGTTGGAAACCGTGGGCTGGGCAGGTGCCATTTCCAGATAACAAAATCTAGAGATATATGACATTGTGCTACATTTTAAAAAAGCCAGGACCTCTCCATCTTTAACTGCCTAGCTACGCTGTATATGCTGTGTGTTCTGTTTATCCTTTGTGTAACCAGGTCTGCCAGATTGGGGGTTTTCCCTATTTTAGGGAAAATTTTACTTTTGGGGAGTAAAATCTTTTCTCCATTCAAAACTATCATTTTGGGAACAAAAATCGCATTTGGGGAAATTTTCAGATGTGTTGGAGTTTTATTTTGAGGTTGGTGGTTTGAAGTTATGTATAAAAAAATAAACTACGCTAAGTACATAATGTTTACTTGTGTAAATTGTAACTTTTTAATTATTGTATCTATGTTTGCAATTGCATTGGTATGGGTAAATAAACGAATCTTGATCGGAAGTTGAAGATCCAAAATAATTATTATGTTCATGGGTTTGCTGTGATTTCAAAGTATGAAATGTTTATAAAAGTGGTTTTTTATGCTCATTTTCAATGGCCTCCGATAGTTGCGAGAAGCGCGAAATCTGTATTTTTTTTCATGCGCCCAATGCAAGAATATTTTGCGAACAAAGTGCTGATTGAACATACAGTCTACTTTAAAATTATTTTTAAGTGATAAAATGCAGATATTTTTTTAACAAATTATTGTGAAATATGAATAATTTGGTAATAATAAATGTTTTTTTGACTTTATTAAGGAGGAGATTTTGTTAGAAATATGAATAAATTATAGTCTATTTTTTTTATTGTTGAATTTCCTGCAAAAACAGCCTTTGTCACTAACTTTTCAGATTCAGACTAGTTTTCTTTGACTATTGAACATCTTTATTTGGTAAAATATATTCCAGGGCGAAGTCATAATAACAGAAAATAATTATAAATTATTTAAACATAAAATCATTTTGTAATAACTGTGGAAAGGTTTTTCTCTCTTCTAAAAAATCTTATAATTTGACAAGGGTGGTTTATAAAAAAATGTCTTCAATTGTTTTAAAATGTCTAGATCAACGTACAAAATATTTGTAAAAAATAGACGTTATTCAGCAACGACCACATTATAATGTGTTAGTACATAAACGCTAGTATTTGATGAGGTAGGTACCATAGACATTTTACTTTTAATACCAAAACAATAGAAAAAGAAGCTAATTAATATTTCTGAAGTCTTTGTTTTTATGTTGTAAAGTTGGCTTAAATAATTGTCTGTAGCTTACTTATACCAACGTAGTAAATAAATCAGCTTTAAAAAATATACGAAAAACCAATATTTAAACAAAGACTTAATATGTGTTCGTCATCGAAACATCCAAAATCGACGTGTGACTGATTAAATGACAGAATCTGGCAATTAACCGACAAGATGGCTGCCGCCGCCCGCGCCCGCGCAGCCAATGTCAATACCACCACAAATCATCCGCCATATTTATTTTGACTACACTAATATATTTATTACTGAACATATCCATAGACTACTACCAACTGGTTTCTTATCTTCATATTAAAATTGGCGCTGTTTAATTGTTAATTTCAGTGTCTAGTTTACATTTACAGACTAGTTACTAAAATGTTTTTACACCTGTCGACTATTAATAGAGGCTACCAATTTTTTTATTAAAACTAAAATGTTATACGTCAATAAAAAAAATGACTTTTCAATTATCTGACCGTTAATTAAGTAGGTATTTGACTAAAGAGTTAGTCGAGAATTTTAATACGGACATGTTGATTAATTCTATCGAAAACTTAAAAATAGGGAAACCAATAAATATTTGAGCTGTTTTTGCTTTTTTTTCACGTTCTTTACGATTTTAATCAATGTACTTTGCTTTTTATTTAGTCATTTGCTTATTTTGAGTAAATTATATTTATTTTCCAAAATAAAATCCGAAAGGAACACGAGGGTATTTGTAATATTTGCAAGATTCAATGACACAAAAAATTATGTATGGTTTGATTCTTTTCAGCTTAACTGTTTTTTATGGTAGAGTCCAAAATTTATAACAAACTAGCGGCCGCCCGCGGTTTCACCCGCGTGGTTCCCGTTCCCGTGGGAATATCGGGATAAAAAGCTATGTAATATCCTATGTTTTAATCCAGGCTATTTACTATCTGTGTGCCAAATTTCAACCAAATCCGTTCAGTAGTTTTTGCGTGATTGAGGAACAAACATCCAAACATCCAAACCCACAAACTTTCACATTTATAATATAGTAGGATATAGGTATATAATATTTGTAGGATAAAGTAAATTTTGAATTCCGTTAAAAATTTCACCATAATTTTTCAGAGAAAAAGGTAGTTTTTAGTTTTCATAGCAAAAAAATGTGTTTGTTGGCTATGAAAAAAAGTTGTAGGAAACCAAATAATATTTGAACTGTTTTTTTTTCTTCATTCTTTTTTGTAACAGTCAGTAGGTAGAGCAAAGCTTTGACTATCAGTATTTTTATTGCCCAAAAGGAAGTCAGAAACACATCCACAATTCATTTTTAATTCTATATGAAATTTAATAAAAATTTGTATTAGTACCTACTTACTGCTATTGATCCAAACAACATAAAGGGAGATTACAAGATCAGTCTGGCATCAGTCCATTCCATCAGTCTGTATAGATTTTTGATTTTTTTCCAGACCGATAATTCAAAATTTGCACCAGATTGAGGGATTGGACTGATGCCAGACTAAACATTTATAATCTCCCTCATAAGGCATTATCCACTTATTAAAGCTACTATTATTTTTATGACACAGAATACAATCAAAAACACTAGGATGACCAACTTATTAATGTATGGCATCTGCTTATTTTCAACTACTTACTACCTATATTTTTTGTTATGGTAGAGTCCAAGAGTATAAAAAATTACATTTTGTATCTACACGGATGATTTTTATCAACAATTTTCGATTTTAAGTAGAATAGTGGACATTATTTAGTCTTTGTACGTATCATTCCATGGAGTAATTTTGTTTCTAGATGGAGTAATTTTGTCTCTAGATGGAGTAATTTTGTTTCAAGATGGAGTAATTCCGTTTTTTAACTAAAGTAATTTTGTCTCTAGATGGATTATTTTGTCCCTAGATGGAGTAAATTTCTCTTTAGATGAACCCAACTAGCATTTTGGTAATAAGAATTGGTGTTAAAAGAGTTATTTAAAAGTGATTTTGGCAAGCAAGAGTTATACAAAGGTTTTAGCAATTGGTGTTAGAGCACGCTCTAACCCCTTACAACCTCTTATTTGGGCCCACGTCTTATAGCGCTATAAGTAATAGAATGGTTATAATGCTCACTCTTTTAACACTCAGAGTTACATTACAGTTATAGAGTGGCGTTAATGGCAAACAATTTTTCGTATCTATAATGGTGGTATAATATAAATCTTGGTACCTCAAGCACTTTAAAGTCTGTATTATGGTTATAATAAAAACTATAGGTGGTACACAAGTTGTAAAGTCTGCTGGTATAACTTTTATAGTAATATATTAGTTCTTTTTTAGGTTCATTTTTTTCTTGGAGTTACTTTATGTATCTTGATCAGTGTTGATTCGCAACTCAGAGCTGTAGCGAGTTTTCTTCTTCTAATAGTTTTCATTATTTTAGTTCTTAAAGTGTTACTGTTGTGTGATGTGTGATATCGTGTAAAAATAATGGCCAACTAAGGAAGTGTAATTAAGATTGTCAATAACTGCATCAGTCAAGTTTGATTTCTTCATCATATGGCTAACATTTATTGCGAGTGCTACTTTATTGAGAGAATAATATAAGTTTTGCATCTCAATTTTGAAGGGCCTTGAAAATAAGTGATATTTGAATTAAAAATAATTTGTATTTTATCACGCGGGGCATACACTCAATATACATTTAGATAAAAACAGGACATTGGCTCTGTCTTTTACAGGTATTGTGTATTGTAGTAATAATATTGTGTTTTAAAATGAGAAAATTATACAAAAATGGGTTTTAAACTAGTTTTTTTTCTGAATTATTTTTAGGTTATGTTTGATTTAGCATGGCGTCTATTCCTTATTACCCTAGGTTCCTATTATTACTATTAAAGAACAAGAAGTGCTAGATGGCCTGTAATTAGAACTATTGATGCACTTGTAATACCAGAACAGGGTTTTAAAGGTAATAAGAGTACAAGTTTAAGGTGTTTGGTTTTACTATGGTTCGACTTGGATGTAAAGGTAGTGGTATTTTAGGGTTACGTTTCTGTTAACTGACTGACTGACAATGATACTTTCGTTTTATCCACGAACTCATAGCGAAAATCACAAAATTCTGACTACTAGATCAGAAAAGATAACATTTAGAGGTTAGAGACATTAAACATCTATAAGAGTAATATTTTATATGTTTTATGATATCAAGTGAAAATAAGAGTTACAATGGTTAAATTGCATGTTAATATTTCTTAGTATAGCATAAAAGTAAATTTGAACCCCGCTGTAACAATTAGGGCTCTAAAAGTAACTCCATAATACCAATTGCTATCATATATCGGGGTTTCTAATTACTAAATTAAGTAGGTGTAAATAGGTAGCGATTGATACTTTTATATCAACTTAGGTGATAAATTATTTTTCTAACTCCTTTCAAGAGCTCTTGTCTGTAGAAAGAGTTATAAGAAACTATAATATTACTTTAAGTATTTTCTGATACTTGAATTTATAAAAGCAGGTGCTATGATGGTTCCGACTATACCGTTTATACCTCCTTAAGTAATATAACGTTTCCTAGTTTAGTTAAGTGGTATAAAACATTTACTAAGCAGTCTTTAAGAACACTTGGAAATAGTGAGACTTACTAGAAACCTTACTATTACCATAGGTACTTATTGTTACTTGAAGTTACAATACCTAGTGTTACTATGGTTCAGCTTTTCTCTTTTATACCTACCTAAGTCATATTATGTCTTCTTGCTGCTGTTACTCATCTTGATGAGTTATTTAGTTATAGTCATGACCATTGAACAAACAAAAGTTTTACTGGACGCTTTTATACATCCATTAAACCAATACAAACGTTAAGAAAGGTGGAAACTAGCGCCAAAATGTTGGTTGGGAAGTAACTCTGTCTCTAAATGGAGTAATTTTGTCTCTAAATGGAGTAATTTTGTCCCTAGATTGAGTAATTTTGTCTCTAAATAGAGTCTCTAGTCTTTCATTTAGAACAATGTAAACAAAATTAATATGACATTTGAATTATAATTAAGTTTTCAAGCTGATTATGATTTCAAGACATTTTATTGAACTTTAAGAACTTACATAATTTTATTTGAACAATTTTCGTATATCAATAATTTTTAGAAGTCTTAATCATTGTGAAGCTTTTATATTTATTATTTTAAGTTTTAAGGTCATTTGTTATTTGATTTCAAGACTGAATAAAAGATAAATCACGGAAAGTTTGAAGTTTAATTCAAAACAGAAGAAATAAGTAATATTACAGGGTGTTACCCAGTTAGAACCTAAGCGAAAACTGTAAGGGTTGTTTCTAAGAAATTCTTCCCGTAGTACCTAATAAGCAACTTTCTTTATGGAACTACTTGTTGCAAATGTATAGTTGTTGAGAATTTGATTTTTCATTGAGAAGCAATGTAGGCATAACAACTCGATAATATTGCGGGTAAAAAATCGCATAAAAATAAAAAATCTATGGGCTAAAAGTTGCATAAAAAATCTATGGGCCTGCCACACACATGCGGGATTTTTCCGTACGGAATCTTCATACATTGTCGAAATTCCATTTGGAATTCTGTAACGGGATTACGTCTGTGTGTGGCCAGCCTAATACAGACTGTGTGATAGAAAAATAATAATAAAAACACAAAATTTTTCATGGATTTTGTGATGGAAAAATCCACTTCAGATAAATTAAGAATCATGAGTCGACTATGCCCTGAAAGTTTTTGCTAGGTTGCTTTAATATTAACATCCTGTGTAGTTTCTTGAATTAAAAAAAAATGTTGTAGTGTAGAGAAATGGGGTAAGTTATAACTTACATATTACAAGTATTTCATGTACAATAATTTTTCCTTTCATTTCTGCTTGTTTTATTTATTTTTTATCTTAATTGTAAACCTGAATAATGCAATGAGTAAACATATCTATGTTGTAGTTCATACCAAATTATTTCAATTATTTTGTTAAAATAATCATAATAATTAAATACCAACTAAGTTTATAAAGATCTCTCCCTTATTCAAGTTCTCAAGAAACTCATAGATAATCATAATTCCCGTATTATTGTCGAGATTTTGTTTAATAAAGAAAGTCTACTCCAATATCTAGCTAGACACTAGCTTTGCCTAGCACTAGCACCAAGATCAGTGCCAAGAAATGTCTGTCTGTCAGCATCTTTCAAGAAATGTTATTCTCCTTTCAGTTGCCATTTTGATGTCAAAATTATCAATCAACCAAATAGGTAAACGTTTATATCAGAAATAAATATGGAAATTAGTTTAAAACAAGTTTTGTTATGCAAGAATTCTAAGTAGGTAAGTATATAATGTATTTTGTATAAATACTGCAAATTAGAAAATAACATACAAGACTACAGTTACTAGGCATACCTGAGTTGCAGTTATAGAACTGGATTTTTTATTGAATGAAACTGAATTCCAAAGAAAGGCGTTTTTTGTTTTTACGGTGAATATCGCACCAGAATTTCGCAAACAAATGAGTCAAACTGAGACAGTTGTTAGAATTCCACCCATTGTTTTATTTGCAAAGATTTACAACAGGGTCGACTCGAAAACCACAAATCTTTTGCTCCTATCCAAGAAGGTGACAAAAAAAAAAACAAAAGCATCCAAAAAGTCTGACTTAAAACTCTTCTTGTTTATGGTAATATAAGGCCGAGCGTCACGTTCACGTATCTATCAAGGATCTGATTATACTTTTTGTGATCCGCTCTGACATTTAGAGAAATACCAAATTTATCTAAATGCCCTGGGTCATGTCGGAGTCTGAGCAGTGTCCGTCACAGGCCATTTACATAAATACGACATTAAAGCTGAGTTAATTGACACATTTCACGATTTATACGCTAACTTAAGGAGAGGTGAAATCATTTGGAATTTTAGTCGATATCGTTTGTTACTTAGGGAACTTGTTTCTTTTTTCTCTAATGACAAAATTTGTGACCTGTCAAGATGTGGACGGTATAATTAGATATTTTTAAGATTAATTATCCCGTTGAACCAACCAGAAGATGTACTGTACCTATTTTGATGAATTTCTTTGATTTATTCCAAGATGATAATATTTAATTTAATTTCAGTTGATAATAATCATACAACATCAAAAGCAATTTACTTATAGTGATGTTATTTAGGAAAAACAATTTAGCAGCTGTTTAAACTTTGCGTATGTAACATAACACACTGTCTGTCATCTTTCGTACAAATAAAAAAATAAATGCAACAAGATCAGAGCTTTCGTAAAAATAAATTAATCTCTTCAAATCAAGGCTGAACACATTCGATTCCTTGTACAACCACTTTGATCATTCAACAGCATTTCCTATCATTGAGAAAAATTGGATCAATGCTTGCGCAATCCTAAAATATGATTACAAACGGTACGAATTAGTTTAATAAATTACGGAAAATAAAAAGAAACGTCGTCAATATGGCAACACCGGCCGCGCCAATGGTGGCGGGAAAAGAAAAATATGGCGGCCAATTTGAATCTACGTTTATCCGAGCGATCGCCATTCAAAATAATGCCTTAGTGGTTGATGTTAAGAAGGTAAGTTATTGCTTATGATCGGCACAGTTATTTTTGTGATACGACTTTGATCTCGATGAATCGTAAATCCGTTGGATAATGTTTATCGGATCGCATCATCTGTTTAAGAATGGCAAGTATATGTTTGTTTTCTATCATTCGCTGGCCAAATGTTGTTCGATTCGGATAGTTAGCGTTGTTTTGACAATCTCAATCGCGCATGCGCGGCAATAATGCTGTCTTCACTTCATGAGCGCGCGGGTAGGCTAAATTAGATCATTTCAAATGGTACAGTCAACACAGCAGCAAACGTAGCACTATTGCGGAACATTTAGAAGCTTTCAGTTTTTAATAAACTAGGTACCTGTTTTGTCGGATAAGACTCGAGTCGAGAATAATTGAGTATCGAATAATGTACACCACCATTAAAACTTCTTAGTCCATCATTTATGTTTTTTCATTCAAACCAGCGGATGAGAAACGAATTGATCCCTCCCTTTTATTACTGTTCTTTTTTATAAAAAAAAAACACAATGGCCGATATCATCAATTGGAACAATTTTAATTTTTTCCCCTCCCGCCAGCGCAAAACTCCGACAAGGCGGTACATCGCGCCGGGACTAAATCAATATGATATGACAGTTACGGTCAATTTATGGCCCTCGGTTAATTACAAACGGGTGCGGCGGGGAGGGCGGGGGGCAACTCTAATGACTTGTAAAGATGCTAGCGTTACGTGTTTCGTACGATCTGATATTAAAGTATCGAGTGACGCTAAATATATTTTTTGCAATATTCCGCATGGTAATTCAATAACTTACATCGATTCATCAATGCTATACTTAGCTCTTTTTAGGGTTCCGTAGCCAAAATGGCAAAAAACGGAACCCTTATAGATTCGTCATGTCTGTCTGTCTGTCTGTCCGTCCGTCCGTCCGTATGTCACAGCCATTTTATTCCGAAAGTATTAGGATTACACAGTTGAAACTTAGTAAGTAGATGTAATCTGTTAACCGCTTAACGATTTTAATACAAAAGTAAAAAAAAATAAGATTAAGGGGGGGCTCCCCATACAAGGAACTGAAACTGAAAAAAAAAATTCCTTCATAACAATACGTGCGGGTGTCTATTGATAGGTCTTTAAAAATGACATTGAGGTTTCTAAGACATTTTTTTTCTAAAAGTCAACCGTTTGAAAGGTAAACACTGCCAAAGTGGTAAAATGTGTGTCCCCCCCCCCCCCCCTCTAACTTTTGAAAAAGAAGAGTGAAAAATCAAAAAAAAAAATAAGCTATAGATCTTAATAAAACTTTCAACGAAAATTAGTTTGAACGAGATATATTTATTAGTTTTTGAGATATATCATATTTTCCAAAACCGCAAATATTACTTTGTCATTCATACCAACACTGTGAAAAACAAAGTTATTTTTACAGACGAAAAATTATAGTGGTATAGTATGGTATAAGGTAACTACGGAACCCTATGGCGCGTGGCCCGACAGGCACTTGGCCGGTTTTTTTTAACTATAAAACTCTACAATAAGTCGCTTAAGTAAAATAATTGAATTTAATAAATTCTTATGGATATTTTTAGTTTCAGCTTGGACCATTAAAATTGTGTAGTCGTAATAAGTAAGTATCTAAGTAAAATTAGTTTGAAAATGTAATATAATTGATAAAATAGCTACCTAGCTAGCCAACGCGTCTGGGCTGCAATCGTCCAATTCTTTGCCGTCAATTTAGAAACTCAATTTGCAACAATACAATCAATTTCAATTTCGGCTTCTACCATTAACACCTTGGCAAAGGAAATTGAACCTAATTACGTGGAGTTACGCTGCGTGCTCGCGTCACCTGTCAATCAATCATGGCGTGTGCAAATCAAGTGAATGAGCGTTCGGTAACGAATGTGAACTTGAGTGAGTGCCCTAACTAAATTAATTTTCGAACGATTCATTTTTTGAAATATGCGAAGTAATAACAAACCTAACCTAGCTTAACCAGTAAATGGAATTGGCTTCATTATATTTTAGTAGGTACATAGTTATATGTACCTATGTATCAGTGGCGAGGGGTAAAATTATGGCAAAGGTAAGCCGTTCTACAAAAATGTTGTTATCTGCATAGTGGATCGGTGGGGTGGGATTTCTAAAAGGTAAGCCGAAGGGAATAGGCTTGTATGGACCCTTCTGGTATGTGTACGCATAGGCTGAATTTAAATTGATGGTGTGGCATGGTTTTTGAAGTAGTAATTTGAATAGTTATCAACTTTAATTATTAGGTACTTTGCTCTAAAACATTTTTTCACTGTCTGTATGTCACGCATAAATTAAAAAACCGTTTTTTTAACGTAACGTAACGAACGTTACTTCAGTAATTTCAGTACTATGCGCGCCAAATAAGAATAGTACTGTCAAACGGCAATCTTGATCTTTTTTCCTTTTCTTGCACATGCTACATTCTTATGTGGAAGTGAAATGCAAACAAAAATGGCCGTTTTGACAGTTCTATTCTTATTTGGATCGCATAGTATACACGAAACTGCTAAACAGCATTAAGTTACAGAAACAATGATAGATGTCTTGTATTGCATTTTTCTTCTTAAATAACTCCCTTTTCAATTGCAATTTCATTATCATTTAAAAATACACAGCATCAACAAAACGTAATTATAAGAGATCAATTGAACCGTACTAATCACTTGAACAATCAAATCGATCGATTCTAACTCCTAATCAATTACGATAAGATCGCGCCGGCCGCATGTGGGAGACAATCGTGTGTTTTTTAAATATGCACCGTAATTATATCCAATCAGTTGGCTGTCCGTCCGTCGATCTGTCAATCCGTCAATTTGACGGACGTTGGCATTGATGTGATCTAGATCATTAATCGACGACTCGCAAAAAATACGCCAAACACTTGTTTGGTCGTAGTATTATTCAATTACTTAGCGTTAATTAGAAATATTTTGGACAAAAGGACACATTTTCAAGGTGATTTTTTAATATTCACACTGGTTTATTGGTATCTTAGCACAAAAACACGTGGTTGAATATCTTTTATTGCAAAACAATGGTTGTACATAATATTTCTAAAATTATTTCAAACCATAACTAATTGTCCTATCTAAGTCTTTTGTTGCTACGTGTAGCTACCGTAGCTACGGTACCTCAAAAAGATATTATTATGTACAATTTACATCATAGCTATACTTACATATTGTTTAATTCAAATGAAACATGAATCGTTTACTATCATTCACCAAGAATGAACACAAAAAAGTGTTGCTCTATCGACAGGTGCGATTGTCTGGCTGTCTGCCGTGGATCCCACGACACAGCCGCTTACCAAGCTTAAGAAAATTATTTATGACAGTTTTTTCCTAAGTTATATGAAATGGTTTCCTGTTTCGTTAACTAAGATCGTTGATTTATCCATTTGAAAAGAGTACCTGCTTTATTGAATTTGATAAAAAATGTTTTTAATTTTGTCCAAAAAGTTTATAACTCCAAACAAAAAGGAAAATTACGGCATTCCAGGCGATTTAAAAACAGAATGTCGTCACAGATTCAAAATGAGTTTGAACATCGAATCCGCGGAGTTTTCCCGCGTCAGCCGCAACAATGGCGGACACGCGTCAAGCGCAACACCCGCGGCTAATAAAGTGGCGCGGGTTTGACGCCCGATGCATGGTGACGTGCAAATTAACTATTTTACATGAACGCTGGTTCAATGCGTTACCATTGGTTTGGAAAATCAAAAGCGTTAATTTATTCTAGGTAATAATAGAAAAAAATATAAGTTTTTTACAGGAATTTGTTTTAAAAAATTCAGTACTTACCGGTACTTATTGTCTAATTTTCAATATCTATCACAATCGCTTTCATTTGACAGATGGATGTGACACATTGCTACATTTCTTTGGTAAGTTTTAACTTATGCCAAAAAGAAGCATTAATGTATCACATAAGTACTGAAAGTAATTGCGACAGATTTTGAGATTAGATTAGATTTATAAGTAAACAAAAGCTTAATCAGATTAGTCTTTTAATTCAATAACCTATCGTTAGGTCATTAAAGTAGAGGCATACTCAAATTCTTGAATATTTTGCATGGAATAAAGAAGAAGAGAAAGAAACACGGTCTTGTATATATGCGATTAACGATCGTACCTGTACAGATTTCAGTTTAAATCAATTCCACACAGATCACAGATATTGTGTTCAGGGGTCCAAAATAGAGCTACAACTATTTCTAACAGAAAACCGTTGGTAGTTGCATTTCACGTGGCGTTGTTGGTATTCAAATAATATCAGCTGTCAATCAACACAAAAATGGCGGTAAACAAGGGCGGCTTCCTGTTTTCACTCGTCCAATCTGGCGGGAAAAGTACCTACCATTGTTCTAAGTGCTACTGTACACAATAGCTTGAAATAAGTTATGCTTACAAAATATGTTAAAGCTAGCTTACGCCTGAGACTCCGTCCGCGTGGACATTCGAGAAAATCCTTAGGAAACCTTTAACCAGGATAAAAAAAATATATCTAAAAAAAAAAAAAAAAAAAAAAACTGTTGTGTACCGATTTGTTTAACTCCGACGTATAATCAAGTAAAAAGTGTTCCCGCTGTGAATTGAAGGTCAAAAACGTGATCAGTGCTACTGGATTCCTCAGGATTATTATTATCTCTCAGTGAAACTATCGCAAACGAACGTTTTTGACGAACACAAGTGGGCTTACTGTGAATACATTTCGTTTCTACCTCCAATATCGTTAAATATTACTATCGTCAAACTCAATTGACAAGAGTGAAACTTCAAACTCAATTGACGGGAGTGTAACGTCAATCAAAATCAACTGACACATTGCTAATGTCACTGCCATAGACAATTAGTGTTGCCACCTTATAAAGTTCCCACCAACTCTAGGGAAAGTGTGTCAAGTTCGGTACTAAAAAATATTTTTTCCTACTTACATAAATCAAATCACATAATGGCACCTAATTATGGGAAATGTTCTGGATGCCGCAATATAATAAGTAATCAAGAATTTCTGGAATGTGCTACATGCAGGATGAAATATGACATAAACTGCGCTAACATCTCTTCAAGTCGTTTTAATAGCTTCTACGCACAGGACACAGACCGCAAACGTAACTGGAAATGCCCGGAGTGTTACAGCAAGCAGCCCAAAACAGGTAATACAAACACACCAGTACACTCTGCCGCTCGTCAACCCAACTCATCAGAAACTGGGGACTCCACTGACCCTAATCAGCATACTGATGATAATGTCACCTTGCGAAACAAACGCAGTCAAGGTTCGTCGTTCTCTCCTGATACCGACTCACTGGAAAGATCTACGAGTGGAAGTGACTACATCACCGAGTCTAACCTTAGGAGTATACTGAAACAAGAACTTAAAGGAGCCCTCCAAATAACGATAAAGGAACTTGTAACTGCGCAAATAAAAAACATGTCCGAACAATTAAAAGACATGAAAGAGTCACTTAATTTCTTTAACAAACAATATGAAGATCTGAAGACAGCTCTGGACGAAAGAAACTCACTAATCGATGACTTAAAGAAAGACAACAAAAAACTTAACCAGACTGTAGGCGAATTGACTAGCCGGCTTCACTTAGTCGAACAAAATATGAGGGATAGCAACATAGAAATTAACGGCATCCCAGAGAACAGAAGCGAAAACCTGCCCAAGGTTATTGAACAACTCGTCAACGTTGTGAAAGCTCCTGTGTCTCCTGAAGACATTCTTCATGCGACGCGGGTAGCAAAACTGAGCAAGGACAGCAACAGGCCACGGGCGGTGGTAGTGAAACTACGCGCTCCCAGACAACGTGATGCCATTCTCTCCTCAGTTTCAGCTTATAACAAAAAAAAATAAGAAGGAAAAGCTCAGTACCAAACATCTTGGTTTGGCCGGTACATGCAAACCTGTCTTCGTCGCCGAGCACCTGTCTCCGTCAAACAAGGCTTTACACGCTGCTACACGCATTAAAGCTAAGGAACACAAATATAAGTTCACTTGGGTACGTAACGGAAGAATTTTTGTAAGAAAGGACGAATTTAGTGAGGCATTGTTTATTCGTAATATAGACAGTTTAGCGTTTCTTAAATAGTATCATTTAGGGTCTACAAGAGTCAGTGTTATGGCGTTTAACAATTAAAATTCAATATATATTATCAAAATGTCCGAGGCATAAAAACTAAAACTAACGAAGTGCACAAAAATATTTTGTTGAATGACTATAAAATTATTGTTTTCACTGAAACATGGCTGAACTCAAATATAGCTGATAGTGAATTTATTGACTCGAGATATGTTGTACACCGTAGGGATCGCGCCCCTGGCTCTAGGATGGATGGTGGCGGTGTATTAATAGCAGTATCCCGAGACATACCATCTACACGAGTGTTGAGCTGGGAAACCGATTGCGAGGACCTTTGGGTAAAAATAAAAATAAAAACTAACAGCTCTTATAAGACCTTCTCTATCTGTGCAGTCTACCTACCGTCACCACCCAAATTGGAGACTCAGGCGTGCTTTCTGAATAACTTAGACAATGTGACGAACTACGCCGAAAATGTAATAGTGATCGGAGACTTCAATCTAGGTTTTATTCATTGGAATCATGAAAGCAATTGTAACTATATGATACCCACCAATTATGATAGTAGTATGGGACAATGTCTGGTAGATTCTTTATCAATTAACAGTTTTCATCAATATAGTAACATTAAAAACTCCCTTGGAAGAACACTTGATCTCGTCCTGAGTAATCAGGAGCACTTACTCGTGTCCCAGCCATTAGACTTAATAAGTAAACTAGATGCTCAACACCCCCCATTGGTTATTTCTGTTACTGTACCCAACACTGTCTCTACTGTGAATCTTTTGCCCAAGCCCCGAGAAATATATAATTTTAATAAAGCAGATTATGATAGGCTTAACGAGGAGCTGAGTTGCACTGACTGGAACGCAATATTTAAAGACTGTAAAGACGTCAACGACCTTGTTGCTGAACTTTACAAAACATTGAGACTTGGAATTGTCAATCACGTACCTAAATACACCTTGAAACCGTCTAGTTATCCGCCATGGTTTACCAAAAATCTCAAACGTTTATTGCGAGAGAAAGATAAACATCGTAGTAGATACATCAAATTTAAAAACCCCAGAGACAAGCACGAATACAATACTGCTCGAGAACGCTGCCATAGATTAACTGACATTTGTTTCAATAACTACTTCAGGGAAATTGAATCTATCATCCGTAGCAATCCCAAAAAATTTTGGCGTTTCATCAAAGACAAACGCAAAGGTCTTTCTGCAACGCCTGCTGAAATGACACATAATGACTCGATTGCATCTTCTGGTTCTGAAATAGCTTTTCGCAAAACATTTTTCCTCAGTTTACTCAGCTAACACCTCAAATACATCTTACTCACACCCTTCTTCAGATAACCACATAGCAAACATAGAGGTCAGCGAGTCAGAGGTGCTTACGAAAATAAAACAACTTGATATTACGAAAGGCCCGGGTCCTGATAATATACCACCGTTATTTATTAAAAGATGCGGTTCTGCTCTAGCACTTCCGCTGACATTGATATTCAACCGCTCTTTAAAGGACGGAAAATTTCCTGACGAATGGAAAAAGGCCAGAATAGTACCAATCCATAAAAAAAACGATAAAACAGATGTTACTAATTATCGGCCGATATCTATTCTGTCATGTCTCTCAAAACTCTTTGAGAGCCTTGTGTATCCCTTGATTTACAGTCATGTCGAAAAAAGCATAACAGACGTTCAGCATGGCTTTATGCGCGGTCGGTCTGTTGAGTCAAATTTAGCATCTTTTGTGTCGACTGTCTCACAAAGTATGGATAAGGGACTACAAGTGGACGCAGTGTACACGGACTTTTCGAGTGCATTCGACAGGGTCAACCATCAAATTCTGATTTCTAAACTTTCCAGTATAGGACTTTGTGGATCGCTCTTGCAATGGTTTGCAACGTACCTATCCAGGAGACCTCAAACGGTGATCGTGGATGGATATGAATCTAACGAATACTTTGCAGAGTCGGGCGTACCACAGGGCTCCCATCTGGGACCCCTACTGTTTCTAATATTTATCAATGACATCACCACAGACATAAAGCACAGTAGCGTGTCTATTTTCGCCGATGATATCAAAATCTGTAAAGCTATCAAAACTGTGGAAGATGGTGATCTCCTACAGATCGACCTAAACCAAATATCTAATTGGTGTGATAACAACGATATGCTGCTGAATCCTGCCAAGTGTTGTCATATTAGTTTCACTAGGAAAAAGAATCTTATTCACACTGCCTATACGCTGTGTGGCGTAACTCTGGCGCAAGTTGTGGAAGTTAGAGACTTAGGGGTCATACTGGACAGCAAATTGAATTTCAAGGCTCATACCGAGAAATCAGTACGGAATGCAGCTCGCATGTTGGGTTTTTTGAAGAGAAACACTAAAGGTTTTCGAAACGTTCAAACTAAAATAGTTCTCTTTAACGCCCTTGTACGTAGTCACCTTGAATTTGCAAGCGTTGCATGGAACCCGGTATATGCTGAGCGGTCTCAGCGTATTGAATCGATACAGCGAGCATTTACACGACACCTTGCCTTCTTAAGTCCTGGTATATCCCGCAGGCACCCTTACGACCAAAGGCTACATTTTTTCAAAATGATATCTTTAAAAAATCGGCGTTTGATAGCAGATTTAATGTTTTTACACAAGATAATTAATAGTAAAATAAAAAATACTCAACTTCTTAACCAAATCAAATTTACTGTCCCATATAAATATCCCCGTTATCGAATACGTAAATTATTTAATATTCCAACTCATAGAACCAATTTGGGGGTCCACTACCCGATTGCTAGAATATGTAACGCTTATAATGAAATATCGAATAAAATACCTAGAATTGACATTTTCAACGATTCCCCTAGAACTTTCAAAAACAAATTAATGAATCACTTTCAGCCTCTCAGTGCACACTCGGCGTAAATTCAATCAGTTTACCTTAAGTTATGCGTTATACCGACAGAGTGTTTGTTCCCTTTTACTTCTAAACTAATCTTTAAATTTTGGTTGTAATAAATTATAATTAACAAGTTCAACATTTTAGTATTAAGTATGGCAAATGTTGTGTATATCTGTAATTGGCAAACATGTTTACAATGATACTTTTTGTATTTAAATTAGAAATGATCAATATGTCTTGCTGTTGATGTACCATTTTATATAAAATAAAAAATAAAATTAAAATAAAATAAAATATCTATTGTAATTCATCAAAAGCCCAAATTAAGGATCCTGACTTCAAAACTGACAGATTTTCATACAAACTTTCATCCCCTATTTGACCCCTATAAGGGGTTGAATTTTCTGAATTCCTTTCTTAGCAGATGTTGACTATTAGTGTGCCAAATTTCAGCTCGATTCGTCCCGTAGTTTGAGCTGTGCTCCAAAAAAATCTGAAATACAACTTGCCAAATCTAAAAACTGAAGAAATTTTCATACTCTTAAATTAACAGCTGTAAACAAGTTTGCAATAAGCAAGAATTCATCGTATTACTTGTGTAACTGTACCCGCCGCGTCAGGTTGCCTCCTGCAATGACCTTTGGGACAAGAAAGCTGTGTGCGAGAGCTGACGCGTTGATGCACCGACCAGATTGTGTGAAATTCTCTAGTCTAGGAAATGTACTGGTGATTTAGGATTTAGTTTGTTTGTGAATGAATTACTATATTTGATTTTAAATGAAACCTAAAAGAAATTGACCACGCAAGCTCCTTATTCATAGGGAAGGCTCGTGTGTGTGTGTAATAAAAATGCCTGATGCGACACTCGTGGTATGTTGATACACCGCTGATCCATAGATTCCAAAATTGAGGGAAACGAGAGCCAAGATTAAGGGTCAGATTCACAGGTTTTAAAAGTTCAAATTTATTACCTGACAGATAATTTCATAGAGATTTCATTTTTATTAAATTGAACGAGAAGTTCTTTGGACAATCTGTAAAACAGTGTCTAATTTGGATCTAGATCCACCTAGATCACTTTGATCTTTTACAGACGATTATGATTTTAATTTTAGTATAAGTTAGCGAAAGTTTAGTCAATAATTAAAGGAAACAGTTTAAATTTTATTGTTTTAAAAAATAGAGGATATTAAAATCCTGTCGTTAAAAACATTACAACATTATAACCAGTTATTACAATTGCTGCATTTTAAAATAACATAATATATCTCTTTTTCTACTCACTCTGTTTAACATTAGAGTACTTTGAGGGTCTGTCTTCACCGAGTCGCTTCAACTTTCAATTCAACTGCGTCAGACGCAAGAAATATTGCCTCCAAAGGCTCCAAACCGTTCGCTTTCCTTTCCAACTTTCTGCTATACCTACAATTTGACGTTTTCAAAACACTGCGCTTTTCCTTTCAACTTTCTGCCATATTTTAAAAGATAGGGCATGCGCTATTGAATACAATGAGACATGCCTTTGTTGAAAGCGCAAGAGAACGGGAAAGCTACTGTGTCAAGACCAAGAAGCTTATACCCACAATGGAGATTGCACGCCTAGTATCATAGTGAAGATTGAAAAAAGACTCATTAGTGACGTCACGGCTTATTGCTATCTCTTTCTTTTCGTTTTACAATACGTTTTCGTTTCTCATGAACGAACGAACGACGAACAACGAACACGTATTGTAACACTAAAGAAAGAGGTTGCAATAAGCCGTCACGTCACTCAAGGACATTTTTTCTATCTTCACTATGACACTGGCCGTGCAATCTCCATTGGAGGGAGGTATAAGCTTCTTGGTCAAGACACACCTTTAGGCACCAAATAAGTTCTAAGCCTAACTATTATAAATCAAGGTGGGCACTATGATTAGAATAATTCCTAGGCAGTTTGTAAAGTAGACGTCAAAGAGATTGCCATTTTGACACAAGTCGGCCGGAGCCTCGAATGTCAGTCTCAACTGCCTACGACATTGATGTGATTATTTTTATACCAGACGATTTTGAACTAGCATTTCTGCAGCTTATAATCATCTTAAAATAAATGATTCAGAGCAATAACTCACCCGTAGCGGCTCAGATGGGACTCGAACCCTTAGGATTCCGGCCCAATGCACTAACCAATTTATGCTACGAGTCGCTAGCGGGAGTGGCGAAATTTTCTAATACTTTTTACGTTTCCGCTGTAAGCCAGCGTTATCTCATCAATATAAACAATTAACTTCGACATTCGAATGCAACACCTTTACAGATGCCAGACATAACAATCGATTAAGATGAAATAGCTATATAATTTTTAAACTTTTAGATTTTATGCATTCACAATGCTGTTGTTAGTTAGTGCATTGGGCCGGAATCCTAAGGGTGCGGGTTCGAGTCCCGCCTGAGCTGCTACGGGTGAATCGGTTTTTTCTAATATATTTTCAATTATATTAAGTACCTGGGTACAACCGAGCTAAAGCTCGGTTATTACTATTTATTGTAAATGTTTAGGTGATAACAAAAGTGCTTTAGCTACTTACTTTGATTTCAAAGCAATGTATGTGATGTTTTTTCTATATGATATATTCCTGTGAAGTTAGACTTCAGGTAGCAACTATGTGGAACTAAACCATCTGAGTACTTAAATGTGGTCCGGCCACTGAGGATCACGCTATTCGTATTCTCAACCTTACAGCACTTGTCACAGAGTAACGCCATCTATTGTCTATAGCTCGTGAGCTTTGTAATAAGATGTAGTTAATTACATAATAATTCCGCGAGGCGTAGTAGTTAGTTTTTATGGCATTAGCCGAGAGATGGCGTCACAAAACGTATCCGAAAAACTGTGTTTAAAATTTGTATCGATATTTTTTTTGTTTTGCACTGTTGCTTCACAAGTCTCAATAAAATAAAAACTCGAAAGCAACATTATCATTTTTTTTAAACTTGTCTAAAAACAATTAAAAATTAAAAATATATATAGGTATTTAAACTTGAACATATTAAAAAAGTAAGTCACCGAGCGCGATTCGAAATCGGAACACTCGTTTCTTGTGGTCTGCATCCTAACCCGCTGAACCAAACAGACATTGGCCGGCCGTAGACGAAATTAGCGTCAATATTCTGCGTCGAAAGAAAAACGCATGAAAACGCGAAAACGCGCGAAGTCGTTAGAGCCGTTTCCGAGATCACCGAAATATATATATATATATATACAACAATTGCTCGGATAATCTTCTTGCGTTTTATATTTCCTTGTATGTTGGTTCCCTGCAAGGACAGAAACTACATACCAAGGTATGTAGGTATTTGTTTATTTCACTTCAAGATAAATAACATAATTTTTTAATTTTGAGAATTTAGCATTCGCAATGTCATTTTCCGCCTGAGAAAATGATCTGGTGACGAGTCGATATTTTTCTAGTATATTATTTAGTATTAATAGTACCTGGGCGACCAAGCTTTGCTCGGTTATTACTATTTATTGTAATATGGTGGTGTTTAGGTGATAATCTACATTGTTGTCTCAAACATTAACTTCATTTTTTTAAACTTGTCTAAAAACAATAAAAAATAAAAATATATATTTAAACTTGAACATATAAAAAAAACAAAAGTAAGTCACCGAGCGGGATTCAAACTAGGGTTTTCGGGTACCCGGGCTTTTTTCATACCCGGGTGTCGGGTATTATTTATTTTAATACCCGGGAATACCCGGGTACCCGGGTATTTGCAAATCCCAATAAATCCTCACATTTTTCATGTGTTTCGCTCATTTGAATATAAACGCCGTTAAACTTAATCGCATAAAACTTTAAATCCCTATATGTGAGTGTTCCACCAATGAAACTAAATATTTTTGCCACAGAGATATGGGTCGAAAAACAACAAAAATGTTCGTCTTTCCTAAATAAAGTAACTAAAATAGAGCCAATTTAAAAAATTACATTTGATATATGTCAGTCTATCTACCTATATAATAGTGTTATTTGTAAAAGATCGTAAATCTGCTTTTTTTATTATTACAATAAAACTGAAAAAAGTGCCTTTGAAAAAAGTAAAATTGTGTGCCCGTCTTTAGAAGGTTACGTTGTAGAATTTAGATGAAGTGTCAAATGTGATCTATTAAACTGACCCTAATTTAGACCGCTAAAAACATTGTAAATCAGAAAAGATTTTTTTTGACGCTTTTCGAGCCACCTTTGGCAAAAAAATGGTTTCAATAGAAAACAATAACTTTAAGGGATTTAAACAATAAGTTAGACGGTGTATTTATAAAAAAATCTTTCAAAATAAGCAATCAATGTTTTTTTATTTGAAACTAAACAACTTTTCTCTGCAAATATCTGTTGACCAAAACTTATCATAAATAAAAAGATCTATCTCTTGAAAGACGTGTTATTGTCGTACTTAGACTATTATCAACTGGATTTTTTTGGAAAAAGTTGCTCAGATGGTTATAGAAATGTTTTAGAAAAAATCATGTAGGCAACATCATCTTAACAGTAACAAAACTTATTTTTATAAAAAAAGAAAAGGAACAATAAAAGTTATTAGTTTATAACATTCATGCTGTCCTATTCATGAAATAAAGATTTCAAAAAAAAGCCATATAAAGAATTACGAGAATGATTGGACAGCCTATTCGCTATCTACAGAAGTGAGTTTTATCGACAATAGGGCTTTGTAGAGCAGATTTTAATTATGATTGCGGCCATAGAACGTAAAATAAAATATTTTTAATGATACCCGGGTACCCGGGTTTTATCTCAATTATTACCTGGTTCCAAATACTCTTGTATACCCGGGTATACCCGAACCAGTAACACTCGTTTCTTGCCGTCCGCGTCTTAACCCGCTGGACCAGACGGACAGTGGCCGGCAGGATGAAATTAGCGACCATATTCTGCGTCGAAAGAAAAACGCATGAAAACTCGAAAACACGCGTTTTCCCAAACATAGGACTAATCTAGATCGATTGGTTACCCCCGAAAACCCCCAAATACCAAAATTTCAGCGAAATCGTTAGAGCCGTTTCCGAGATCACAGAAAAATATGTATATTGATATGTACATATAAATAAATGTACAAGAATTGCTCGTTTAAAGGTATAAGATAAAAATAGCAACATTAAAAAAAACATTGTGAATGCTAAAATCTCAACGACCTTTCGATTCCCGCATGGGAAAATGATCTGGTGAGGAATCAAGTTTTTTCAAGTATTAATATGTCGGATGAAAACACATCCAAAAGTTTAGTATTTAATAACATCAAACTTGAAACACTTTTGGGTGTCATTTATCCGAAATAAAAATTTACTACGCAGTTTTCACACGTAGAAGACAGGCAGCTAAAAACTAAATAAGTAATATATCGGTCTAAATACTACTTATATGTAATGACTCCTAAATGATCAGTATGTACTTAACTGAAATAAAAGTTTTGGACATTAGGTACCACAAAATATTGCAAAGGTCAAAATTCCGTACGATCGAATTGCAGTCGTGTCGGATAGACTAAATAACAAAAAATCTAATAATTGATGTTATTTAATTTACTGCTTGTTCTAAGCAAGCTACTTACCAGTTCGTTTTATTAATATTTTAATATTTCGTTAATGGCTTTTATCGTTTGCTTATGTTAATTAATTAATTTGAATATTATTGACGTGTTGCCTACCGCTTACTTATGACGATGATGCTTAGCCGTTGAAATACGATATTTTCTAATGGTTTATTGACAGATCGCGTGTCCATTTCGACTGTTGATTTATTTTGTTTTTAATAATATATCTAGAAAGACGAGTGATGATTTTGATCGATACTTATAATTGGAGAAAAATTACACCTTAGTACTTAATTGCAGATTTGAACTACTTAAATATTTTTATGTCAAACACTTTCCTAATATAAGAAATGACCCTAATCAATTCAATCTGGCGTAAAATATAAAATGATTTAATACAAAATTTATACCAATGGCAGTAAATAACAAGATTAGTGTTAGAAATATGACTTTTTTGGTTTCTACTAATGTTTGTGTCAAGAAAACGGATTGATCGATTCACTATAAAAATAGAAATATTAAAATTCTCAAACGGACGACATTGATGTAGTTATTGGTCAATAGACGAGTCCATTTTTTCAGAATTGGCGTAAAACAATCAATAAGGTTGCGTGTGCCCAATTAGCTATTCAAATCGTGTTAGCATTGGCAGGGCTGTCAACAGAAATAATAAAAATAATTTGTGTATAAATTAACATAGGTACACTTCTCTTTCACCATTACTAAGTGTGGGATGTACTTTTTATATTAAAGAAAAACTAATAAAAAACATTGTAGTCAACATTAAGTTACAGAATTCAAGTGAGTTGAATTCAGATATATCAGAATGTATTGTTCAACTAAGCGATATGATGTACTTCTCCATAATAAAAAAATAACTTAAAATACGTTTATTGCAGACGGAAGGTCCATTACAATTTCACATTCATATCAGCTGATAGTAGCACCAGTTTCGTAGTTACCTTCAGCTCTTGAAAATCTAGCTGGGCAAAGAGTAGTGGACTTTTGGCTGAGATACCTTACATAATACACCTTTGGACGAAATAAAATCCATTTGAAACGTTAGATCGGATAAGTATGGTCTGATTTTTTACTGGGAAACGAAAATTAGTCTACTAACTAAATCCAGGGTGTCTAGCTAGTTTTAGCTCGACTTCAGCTGACGTAGTAGGATTCCAAAATTGGCTAGCCATACCTAATAATACAAGTGCCATACTCGATGATATAGCAACAACAGTATTACATTGTTGTGTTCCGGTAGTTAGAAGTAAGATAACCAGTTTCTCAGTGGTTGAGGATTCTGGGTGAATTGCTTTTTAACATCAGGTGTATTTAGAATTTGAAGTGATTAAAAATAAATATGACGTGAGCCAACCCTAGCACAGTGTTGCGTGGTCGTCGGCGGTCGTAAAACAGAACGTCTTCTATGATTAGTTTAGTGGTCGAGTGAAGTATGATAAACCGTCACGACACCAAACCGTTGGGAGCGTGCGTTCATCGTGACGATGCACCAAGGTTTCCGTGTTGAAGGTGGTGTCGGAATTGGAACTACATCAACAATTTAGAACTTAGTCACTTAGATTTTAGGGGAGGCCTATACCCAGCAGTGGGTGTCGTGGGGCTGATATGATGATGATTCACAATGCTATTTTAATATTAAGATTAAGAGAAAAGAAATACTAGAAAAAGTCGACTTACCCGTAGCACCTCAGACGGGATTCGAACCCGCACCCTTGGGTTTCGGTTCTGGCCCAATTCGCTAACCAACTATGATACCGAGTCACTATTGGGACTTGGGAGCGGTGAAATTTTCTATTTCTTTTTACGTTTTCGCTGTAAGTGCATTGGGCCAGAATCCCAAGAGTGCTGCGGGTTTGACTCCCGTCTGAGGTGCTACGGGTGAGTCGATTTTTTCGAGTATTTTTCTATTATATTAATTTGTCACTCTGATTATTACGATTGTTTTACTATTTATATTTCTACTCACTAGTGGAAATTTCACAATACCAACGTACACTAATTTTACTGAGACATAAGACTAGTAGTGGTACGACTTGGTGACTATTGTTCAGTTACTTAAGACATTTCATAATAATGAAAGTAAAGTTATTAGCCAAATTGTATACTAAGTAGTTGGTATAAGCTGTCGATTTTTTAATTATTTAAAAACGATCTATGTAACTTTGTTTGATTTTGTTTTACCATTTGAAACAAAAAATAAATATAAATTCATTTTAAAAACACCAATTAATATTACTTAATAATATACTAGAAAAAATACGACTCGCACCAGATCAATACTCAGACGGGAATCGAACCCGCGACCTTTGGATATCCGGTCCAATGCTCTGACCGCTGTGCTACCGAGTAAGTGAATCTGGTGCGAGTCGTATTTTTTCTAGTATATTATTAAGTATTGTTTAAAAATAGCATTGTGAATGCAAAAATCTCAAATTTAAAAACCAATTAATATTGTTAAAAATGATATCCAATTGTAGTATAGTAATAAGTCAAATGTTTTTTGATTCAATATGGCCAGAGAGAGAAATACGTGAAAAGTTTTAAAAGTCGTCCTTGAGCCTATCAAATAGCGATTTCCACGTGACATTCTGGCATTGGGGAAGAGTCTGGCACTCCGGAGAAGTGTTGGCCAGGTGCGTCCTAGAATCGTGTGGCCCGAGCGGGTGGTGACTGGCAGATTTGGCCCGCCCTGTTGAACGCGGGAGTGGCCACACGTGCCGGCTAGAGGAGGACGTTTTGGCGGGAAAATATATGTTTATATTCTAACTGCGATGCACATAAACGATGAATAAGTTTATACTTAGAATAACCAAAAATATTGCGTAGCAATATTACTTCTTACGTTTGACGTCTCAAAGCGTCATATTCCGAAAAAAACTTTTTGTTCATTCCAAGTATAAACTTATTCTTTGTTTATTTGTTCGACAGTAAGTCTATAACTAATAAAATTTGAAACAAACTTATTTCTTATACTTACAAACTTGAAAGAAGTTGTATTGGTTGTACAAAATTAGTTAAGTTATTAACAAATCATCAATAATTTATTATCAATTCCACATCCATTTAATTTTTTATCATTTGCTTATTATTCAGCACAAAGGCACAAAATACATCTACTGAGGAACTAACCCATAATAAACTTTTCGTTCAAAATTTAGTCCAGTTGTTAGGTAATTTTGCCTGGAAATTATTCAAAGTATTTTGATTTCTTTTGCATCTGATAGCACTAAGGTCTGTTAATAATTTTTTTTTCAGCACTGAGACATAAAATAAATCTGCTAAAACCCATAATAAACTTTTCGTTCTGTAGAAATATTCACGCTGACACCTATATTATTTTTAAATTTTCATACATGAAAATCTATAAACAAAATTACAAATATCAGTAAAAAAAAAAAAATATAGAGGATATTTATTTTGTGTCGTGTCCTGAGTATATCCGAACCCACAGCCACCCTACCCCGTTCAGCTAAGTGACGATGATCGACAAAAAGGGATGAAGTGCGATTTTGTTAACAGGAGCTTTCATCAATTTGGGAAAAATAACGTTGAATACGTGTAACAAATGATGTTGTTTGCAGCCCGGAGAATGGAGTGATGTATATCCTTTGATCGGATCTGGTACTCAGAGTGTCAGACACCTTTCTGGGCCGTGACGTGGCTGTTTGGGGAACTGTTGACTTGCCAAATGGAAGGCATTATGAGAGAGATTCGGGGGCTGTAGTGTGCTTCAGACTGTCTTGACATTGATGGAACAGCATTACATATTTCGAGGGCCTATAAAGTAATGATATAGAAATGTATCTATGTATCCTCATATGATATGAGGGGATTTTCCTTAAAATAAATGTGAACCCTCTCGCTCATAAAAGCGTCAAAATTAAAAATAATTTATTCGGTCTAGACTGTTACAAGCACTTGTGAATGTCATAGAAGCTACGCCATCGGTTCGCAAACCCTAAGCGGGAGACCTTGTAACGAGAAGAACCGGCAAGAAAGTCGTCAAGGGCTGCTTTTTTCTTCCTGTATATTTCATACAGAGTCGTCAACATTGAAAAAGGATCTCCACTTTTCCATAACACATATTTACACGCAATAATATTTACACGCAATAATAATTCGTTTTCATTTATTAAATTTATAAATACTATTCTAATATAATTTAAGATAGGAAGTCTTTTTTATTTTCTCTGAATGATTTATCTTAATTTAAAAATGGTTGATCAATTAGAATTTGTATTGCATGCAATAAAAATGAAAACATTATTAATTCTCAATTGCTGTAATCAAATGTGTAACATCTGTTATTATTTTTGCATTTAAAACGTTCTTTATTTTCTTTTTGCTCTGTTTGATTTAATGCTAATCTTGTTGATGTTATATAAAAAAATTACCAGATTTTCAATATACACAGCTAATAAATACTAAAAATTTAAATTGCGCCAATTTATTTGCATGAATTAAAATTGTTGAAGGCGTAAGTGATATGAAAAGCATCATAATGTCTCAAATTATATTAGTCACACTGAGTTCTTAAAATGATCTCAGAGTTAACAATGCGCTAGTGACCCTCCTCATACCACTACGTGCGCCTAATAGAATTCTATGGAAATCATAAGACGTGCATTTTCTAGTCAAAATATAGAAATCTCGCAAGGAAAGCAGTTGTTTTAAAAATCATGATCTGCGAAATAATAGTGTAAAAAGAATCTATCCAAACGTCACGTGGTGGAAAACAGCTGTTTTACCTCCTTATTCTCTCAGCAAAAGAGTCAGATTTGTTCAACATACATGTCTCGTGAAGTGGATCCAGGATTAATGGTTGTGTAGGGTCGACAAAGCGATGGAGTGGTAACAGACAATCGTTTGGGCATCTGCGACGGCAGATTGATTCGGGAATGATGACTGGGCGACTCACCCCTGGCTTCGGATCAACTTGACACTGTTGCTTTGAACTGTGTTTTTGTCAGGGGCTGATTACGTAACTCTGTTCCTTACAATTATGGATCGAAATCGATTAAAACCGCAGTTACATTGCTTAAATAGGATAGTTGTCACTTTGTTCTAACTAAAGCCGTAATGTGACTGCGATTTCTGTCAGAGTTGATTGCAACAAAGTTATAAAATCAGGGAGCAGTTCTAGTACCCATATAGAATAGAATGTCATTGCTAAATCTACATATATGTGTATGTAAGTTTCACATTTCAGTATTTTATATAATTTTTTTTTATAATAATTGCTTATGTTTGGATAGTTAACCAGCATTATCCCGTACAGTACCTGTTTTGGTATATTATATGGAACTATAGTATATTTATACTAATAGTAATAGTACTCGTAGTATTTGTCAGAGACCGTGAGTTTGTGATAGTTATCTTTTGGTTTTATTCACTCAGATAGTTATTTTACATCTTTAACAATAAGTTAGTTTTGATCTAAGAATTTTCTTATCTGGGTTGTTTCGGCTTGGGGAATGAATTGTAGAAAAAAATAGTTTTAATTGGTACAGTCGTTTGCACATTTCCGCTTTCTATTTTAGTATAGATAACACTGAATGAAACCCACTAAAATTCTATTACAACCCAAAATAATCTTTATTACCAAACACAAATAATTCAAAATTAATCTTCAACAATCAATCTTTCAAACTCAAGATTTTTTTTCAATTATTAACGTCAAAAGACTTCAACGAACCCCATCAAAACCGTCAAGTATAGCAACTCACGGCATCGACAAAGCGATTTAATTGTTCAACAAAAACACGTGAATAACAACAATTAAACGAACACTGGGATCACTCAATCGCCGACCACCATTGTTGTAATCATTTACAACAATCATTTATTCTGTCGCGATTGAAAGACGAATGACGACGACTTTTCGCCGAATGTTAATTGTCATTGTAAAAAAAGTTAGTAAAAGAATTAGCATTCACTTATTTATGTTGAAGAAATGACTGATAATTAGTGACAGTTGTTGTAAAATTTTTCTGACATCATCATCACTTCATCAATCAGTCAAATGTATATTCGAGAAAGTTACAATGTTTTCTTATTATGAAAATCTGCTAAAATATTTTTGATGTTTGTCATTCCATTGACTTTATGGTTCATTGCTAATAATTCCCAATAGATATGAAGCTTACTTTATTCTTTTGAATATTTTACCGCAATCGTAGAATCAATGACAAAAGTAGTCGTAATTCGTGAAATCCTATACTAATATTATAAATGCGAAAGTCCGTTTGTTTGTTTGCGCCTTCATGTCTGGCCTACTGAAACGATCATAACGAAATTTTGTATTAACGTTGTCAGGGGTACAGAGAAGGACAATTAGGGTACCTTTTATCCCGAAAAAATACTGTTTCCGAGGGATAGACAAATAAAATAACTGACTGAAATAACTGTCGCTAGTATCAAATAAATTACAAGATCAATTCTATGTAAAATCTTAGTAGTTTTTATGAATATACAATAATAAACACAACCAACGGGTCCACACAATAATTATGCAATATATTTATAGCTAATTGGTATAACCCCACTTGTCATGCAACAAGTAACTAGCCATAATTATTTTTATAGCAAATGACCCAAAGCCTGGCAAAGCAGCCGCCCTTGATGGACAGCTTGCATGTAGCGAAGGCTTGTTTTATGACTTGTCACAGATATTATTAGCTAGTCTCCTAGTATATACTTTTAATGAGCCATAAAATTGGTATTTTACGACTTTACTATCAGCCTCGTAAGTCATTCAAATCGATGATATATTATGAATCAGATAATGTTATTGCAAGTATTGCATAATGTCAAAAGTTAATATAATATTACCAGTTATTTTCTTCAGTTCTGAATCCATAACACTGCGTTTATTCGATGCGAATAAAAAATATACCTACTTATGTACTTAGTGTTTGTAATTATAAGTTAGGTAAGTTAGGTAAGTTAAGTAAGCAAGAGGTTTTCTGAAAATCTGTAATCCAAATAATTAAGAGATACTTTTTAGAATGGAATTAATATTGCTTTCTGAAGTATTTTTAACCTACTTCATTTATAAGACCTATCCAGCATGCTCCTTTTTATTATTTTTTATGGAAATTAATATTCTTTTCATAAGTTCCTAAAAACAGTCTCAAATTAAATATAAGTAACCTGGGGGTTAAGTCTGTATCGTCACAATCGTGTTTCAATGGTAATGCTTTTTGACACAGTTCTTGTTTCAATAAAGACACAATCTGTTTTCGTTTTGGGTTTAAGAAACGCAATATATTTCGGTTTTGGGTTTAAGAAACAAGAACTGTGTCAAAAAGCATTACCATTCAAACACCACTGAACCACGATTTTGACGATAACCTTAGCAGACTTGACGCCCAGTACGTTTGTTGCTATTGATTTATAGTGTTTTGTCTCAAAAAACGCATCATTTTGGTTGATGCGGTACCACCAAGAGCTACAATAATTACTGTGATAGGCCCGCCGCAGACGGCGCGCGCGCAGGCAGATATGTAAAACCGCGCAGTCACGACGCGTCGATCATTCTAATTCCTTTGAGTCGACAGCGCTTGTCGATGGCCTGTGACGGCAAACAGCACGATCGGTTTCCGCTTTGGTCCTTTGATTTCGTCATTTTTATCTTCATCTTTTTTTATTTTTTTTATGCACAAGGGGAATCTTACCTCTAATTGCCGGAACACAAAATTTATTAAATTGTTGTTATGGCGTCAAACTTGGGTAATATGTGGTGGTAGCTAGCCAGGCGGACTTGAAATAAGCCCTACCACCAACCAAACTGAGTACAAATTGTACCCCCCCGTGGGAATTGAATCCTGGACCCCTTCGTCTTACACGGGTGAGCAACCACTAGACCACAGAGGTGGTTATTTTTTTTTTAATCAAAAATCATTATCTAAGAAAAGATAGAAACACCGAAAAGAAAATTTTGAAATAAAAATTAAATGAAGTCATTATTTAACTAAAGGGATTTTTTTCCTCTACTTTTTCTGTCGGTTTCATCTTAATCACTTGTAAACATTAAAATTTTGAGGAACGCCGAACGTAAGGTAATCAATTTTTGTCCACAAAGGAGTCAATTTATTAAAGCCGAACAATAATGTGATTTTCTTATACGGAATTGTATTTTTCAAACATTTATCATTCATCATTCTCACTCAACGATAAACACTTTTCTTCTTCAAACTAACTTAACTGTGGTGTTTTTTATTCTAATCGTAATTCAGCATCATTAAAATTATACTTTATAGGCTTCAACAGTAGGTACTTCATAGGGCACCAACACTCCGAGCTGCAAGCGGAACGAACCACAAGCAATGACAAGATCGCCGACAAAGTGCCCGACCGACCATACAACCGATCAGTTCTAATTGTGTGATTTGATACGAAAACGCTTTGTTAACCGGAGAAATCTCTATCGTAATCGATAGATACAACAAATTCATCTTTTGTGAGCGCCGATCGGTCGTTTCACGATTTTTTGAGGGACTAATTAAATAGAACGGCGAGGAACGGTACTTTTATGATAAAAATGCGTTTGGATTATTCGCTCGGCCGTTGTTTTGGTATTCGATGGTCTTTGGCGATAAAGATTAAATTGGATTTCTGTTTGGGGCTTTTGGTAGAAGTTGTTATATAGGACTAGTGAAATACCCTTTCTTCACCGATACTTTTTCTTACTATATGTAAGTATGTTTCCTACTTGAGAAAGCAAATAGTAACAGTTGTCGTAGCGTATATAGAGACATTGCCCAAGATTCACTATGAAATAGCGTATACCTCTGCAGTTTTTTTAGTGGGATTCTACATTTTAGGTTACAACTATTAATATACAGGGTGCTAGCACCCTACAAAAACTTTCAGGGTATAGTCTACTCATGATTCTGATTATATCTGAAGTAGAATTTTCCGTAGCAAAATTCATGAAAAATTTAGAGTAGGTATTATTTATTTTTCTATCACACAGTGTCTTAGTTGCATAGAACCTAAATTTACAGAATAATCATTAAAATGTCATAATTTTATAAACCCGCAATGTACAACTTTTTACCAGCGATATTATCGAGTTGTTACGCGTACATTGCTTCTCAACGAAAAGTGTTTCCATAGAGAAAGTTGCTTATTTCTAGGGGTAGACAACCCCTTAAAGTTTTCGCTTGGGTTCAACTAACAGCCTGTATTATAATGTTTCAGTGTCTAAAGTTATGATTACAGGTCTCAGTGAGTATTGTGACCTCATTCTACTTATCACTATTAAATATGATATTAAGTGCAGCTGCTTGCATCTAAGCTTAAGGAAAGATTTGAAAATACTAAAACATGCTTTATTTTATAGCGTCTAAAGCTGAGATGACAGGTCTCGCGTCTCAATTATTTAGTGTGTATTGTAGCCGCTGCGCACGCGACGGCGCGGCGGGCGGTGCGTTAAGCGTGGTGGAACACGCAGTACGGGACCTGATAGCTGACTTATTTATTATTAGTATCGAAACTTTTCAAGACGTAAGAAATAAACACAAGTGCAGAAATGTAAATAATATATTTTGAGCCGATGACCGCTTTGGCAGACGAGTTCTTGAGTGGAGATTGCAAAGTATCGGCAAACGTAGTGTGGGTCGCCCTCAGACAAGATGGAGTGGCGATCTTCGCAAGGTAGCTGGTAAAAGCTGGATGAGAGTAGCCGCGGTTCTTGCTCGGTCGCGTGCACTTGGAGAGGCCTGTGTTAAGCAGTGGACGATGATAGGCTGATGATGATGATGATATATTTTGAGACATTGAGACATTGTGGTGTTTGGTAAAATTTGAAGATTCATTAATACAATAAAATCACCTTCCAAGTCAGTGAAATTTCAACAATGAAGATTGAAAACAAAATACACATAATTAGACCCTTATTGGAATGGTGTTGGTTGATGGTTCCTAGTTTTATCTCAAAGTGATTTGTCAGTTCTGAATATTTCTCCTAAAATAACAAGTGGACTTATAATTGAAGTAATGCTAGGTGTCTAGTAGACTAGTTTCTTTCGTGTCTTTAATGTCGCGTTTACATAATTCAATTTAATGATCGTAGCAAATAAAATGAAATGATTTCGTATTGCTATTAATTTAAAATTTAATTAGTCACGTGCATGTCAGCAGATGAGTTATCGCTTATTGGAAATGGATCACAGTTGTAAATATCTAGGATCGGCCCTTTGCGCATAGACAATTAAAGTCTGCTATGACATTATTTATGGTGCATTTCACTGCATCTTTATAGCATATAGTTCTTTGATGGGTCATTAATTTGGATAAAGTTGAGGACAAGGGGGCCAAAACAGTTGAAAAAATATTGGTGTCGTTTAATTTTATTGGTATCCTTGCCAAGAAGGAAGTATTTGACTTGCGTCTTTCTTGATAGTAAACAGAGTACAACTTTCGCCCTCGAACAACAGATGATGCCTAGTCAAGTCAAGGGGACTTAAAACAAACTATATTTAATATGCTACAAAACCTAATACTTCAGGCTCCAGTATATCCCATTATTGTATTCAAACGGAGACCAAACGCGCTAATTGCGTGATAAAATGAAACCTGAAACGTTATAATTAAGTATTTATAAATGTATGGTCATGTTTTACGTGAAAATACCTTTAATTTAGCTTTTGTTGTGAAAAGAGATTGTCAAGATGCCAATTTGATTCATATAATTCGATAAGATGCTATCCTCAGCGACATTTCTAAAGTGAATTTTATATTTTTAATGTAGAGAAAACAGTTAAGGTTTAATTGTTTACCTCTCAAGCTTATGCGCTCACTTGACATGAAATAAAACCCTTTTTAACGGATACTAGCGAAACAATAACTAGCGTTAGTAGGTATCCGTTAAAAAGTGGTTTAATTTTTGTTTTATGTTTAATCAAAACTAAAAACTGTCTAGTGAGACGTCACAGGCATTTTGTCAAACATTTCAAAACTAATTTCGCTTTTGACTTGATTTATTCATAGTAGATTTTACGAGCAGTGGTGTGTGTCGTATTCGTGAGTATGCGCTCTGTCAATGTATGGACACATGACGGTGCTGCAGACTGTACATGTTGACCTTGAGACTGTCTTTACGCCCTACGTAATAAAAGCTGTTTTTGCAGTTCAACTGTCTAACTTGCCGTGCTGTCGTGTGTACTACCAATTGGCAATGACACGGTCGTTAAGTTTGACTTAATAACTCAATCGACTTTATGTTGCATGCCTTACTTTGAACGGATGGTAAGAAGTTAACGTGATTTAAGGCCTACTGTCTACGGAGGCATGCTCATTATTTTGATATTTGAACAATAAGCAATATTGCTTTCATAGGTATTAATCAATCATTATCAATGGGTGATTCCTTAGCGCTTTTATTTCTCTTGTTACATTACGTGAAAGATGGAAGTGTACTTCAACTGTAATTCTCTACTTCTAAGGAAATTCAGACTTTTGTACCTCTAACTGCCTTAACACAACAACGTAAAGTTTCTTTTATAAGAAGTTCTTACAATGCTATTTTTATACAATACTAAATAATATACTAGAATTATCTGATGACGAGTAGAATATTTTTTTGTGTATTAATTAATATTACCGAAAGTACTTATTGCTACAGCGCGGCGTCAAACTACGTTAAGATGGTGACTGCAAATACATAGATCCCCCTGAAAACAAGCCATCAACCAAACAGAGTGAAAATTCACTCTGTCCTTGGGAAACAAACCCGGGACCACTGCTGATCTAAACAATGGATCACACGCGTCAGTTAAACACAAAATTTAGTTGTGAATTCGAGTTATTAAGTGAGTTCTATAAACACTTATGTGGACAGTGAGTCCAACATTTATTTGAAATTTTCAACTTCAATTTAAATTATGAACGATTGATAAATTACCTAGTTTCATTTTATAGCGTCCATCAGCCATTTTTGATGTCCCCACTGCTGGGGCACAGGCCTTCCTTATGGGTGGTAAGGATGATGGGCCATAACCCACCACGCGGGCCCAATGCGGATTGGTGGGTGTTAACGACTGCAAATGCAGCCGGGACCAACGGCTTAACGTGCCTTCCGAAGCACGGAGGAGCTCGAGATAATAATTTTTTGGTCACCCATCCCATGACCGACCCTTGCGAACGTTGCTTAACTTCCGCAATCGCTGGGCCAGGCGCTAAGCCACTGCGCCACCGAGCTCCTCTTTTATAGCGTAATATTCGTGAAAAGGATATGAGCAATAATCACTGTTTAATTGATGAACAATAAAATCCACATCCATATACCTACTGAATAAAGGGAAGAGAAAAACGTGCATCTAAGCATCTAAGAATTTAGCATAAATAATTGCGGGACACTGTGATTTATAATAGAAAGGTACACATCGACACTTGATTAGCAACTCGCATCCTAAACCATGACTGAAAACTTAAAAAGGTTATCTTGACCATATACCGTTGAATACCGTAAGAGATCCATAGAGTATTTATGTCCCTTAGATAACCAGTAATGGTCCTAAGCTAGCAGCGGCCTCTGATGGTACAAGTTCCTTACACAGAAACTCACTTAGTTTGGTAAAATTCTGATCGAGGAATTACGACTACGGATTTTGATAGAAAGCTACGGATCTCGTGTGTCGAACGCGTTGTTCGACAGATTTCTCCTTTCTGATGTTAAATTAGTTAGAAAGAATTTGTAGAGATCGTTTAAAACTTAATAAAAGTGGACATAGTTTTGATTTTCGACGTAATTAAATCATCCTGAAAAGGCGGTTACTTTTGATTCCTTGAAGTAAGATATATTGAGATGGCAATCAAAGATTTTTTATTTCTGAAATTAATGTATTATTCCTTATTTTTTTTAAGAATGTCTACTGTGTCTTTGAAAATTATTTTCAAAAGATACAACTTATTTTTCAGTCTTTTATTTATGTAGTATAGTATGTAAAAATTGAATATGATATTATCAAATTGCTAACTTCGCGTTTTCTCTTTGCAGATTTGGATGCTGTGATAATTATGGAATAGCAGTTGTACCAACGTAAGTTCTCAGAAATACATTGTTTAAGAATCTTATAAATTGTATTTAACAACTGTTGTAAGTTATTTTTTGATAGGCAAAGTGTTTTTTTCGTTTCGTGTGATGAGAAGAGTAGAGATTAAAAAGCGGCGTTCGAGCCAATGTTGTTTAGCCCTTGAATCGCTTAAGAAGTTTATTTATAAATTTTTAAATGCATGAACTAAAATATGATTTGAAAGAAAAATAGCATCGCCATGTTTCCCTGATTAACAAAATAGCAACCTTTATTATGAATCCTGGCAAACATCAAACTGACTAGTAGGTACACTAGCATAACTGCGCATCTAGTTAGAACTAATACGTTCTATTTGCGTCGTTTCCCAGAAGACTCATATTATTAGTGGTCCGTCCGTCCGTCCATCCGTCGCGCGCTGACGAGTGACGCGCCGGCGCACCTTACGACGCACCGACGACACGTTGACATTTCACGCTTTAACCGGAGATATTTTCAGAGAAATTACGATGTGAAACAATAGCTTATAGCAATATACAATATTATAATTAAAGTAAAGCCATGAATACTATTGAATAATTACAATAGAATGCAATTGCTATAATAGCGTTGTAGAATGTCAATTTAGTATGAAACATATGCTATCCCTCGGGAACTATACTTTTTTTTGGGATGAAAGGTACCCTATGTCCTTTTCTGTACCCCTGACAACGTGTATGCAATATTTCATGATGATCGGTTCAGTAGTTAAGACTTGAAGGCGTAACAAACAAACAAACAAACAAACGGACTTTCGCATTTATAATATTAGTAAGGATTATAGACTCATTAATGCAAAAGATCAGTATGAAAAGTGTTTATAAAACAATGTTTTTCTTGCGGTTTTGTAAAAGCGTACTTTAAAAAGATGTAAATAGTAAGATAATTCAGTTACTCTATTCCATACAACACCAATTAGCAGTTAGCACATCCAAGTGTCATGCTCAGACTGAACTAAATTGTCTCAACACAGCAAACCAAACACGGAATCCTAAAATAATACAGGGTGTATAGAACAAGACGTGTCGCCTGAATAATTGAGCACACCCTGTCTATGAGACGTGCTGATGTGCTAATTGTCCGGGCGTGTTCCGTCCGGGCCGTCCGGTCGTCCGGAATAGTCCGGTTAATGCTTAAAGTGACAACCAGTAAGGCAGACATCTAAGTTTGGAACGAAATAAAACTGGCAGGCATTGCGCAGTAACATCTGTATACAGATGGAGACATGTGGTTATTTATTTTTAATTTTACTTTATATATTTACTAGCGACCTGCTTTTGCTTCGCTTCGGTGTAGTGTGGAATTTGACACCATTTATTAAACGGGATCCCTTGTTTTCGCATAATGGATTTATACCTAATTTGATTTGGCATAACGGAATTGGCATATATTTTTTTGTCATAATAATACTTTGGCATAATTGTTTTTTGCCATACTATTTATATAAGCATAATAATCATTTAGACTAATTCGTTTTCGCATAATTCTATTAGGCATATTGTCTATTCGCCAAATATTATTTCGACATAAAAATCAAAAAAAATAAGAATAAACAATTTTACGTAACGTACTTATTTATTTTCTTGCAAGATGGGTATGTATTAAATAAAATGCCGAAAATTTCATATTAATATGAAATTAATTAATTAATTTACGACCGAAATATCGACGTATAAAACACCTATTTTCAAAATACCAAAAATCCTAAATATCGATATCCGATAGACCGTAACATAAAAGATCGATTATTAAATGACCGATAGTTCGAAATCCCGGAAGTTAGAATGCCGATAGTTCAAAATACCAAAAGTCTGTTAGGTGCGACGACGAGCGAGCGTAGCGAGCTAGGAGGAGGTTAAGTTTCACTGCGACCTACAACGCACGAGCCGAGCGAGCGTAGCGAGCGTGCCGCGGCAGCGGTCGGCGAAGTGCCAGAACCAACCTGCTGGCATGTAACCCTCAATTAACCTTCAGTTTTCAAAGCTTCGGGATTAAGTATTTTAGTTAAAATGTCCTTTCGTGATTTTAAACGTACAGCCAAACAACCGTTCGACCATTTGATTTTCGGTGTTTCATCCATATAGGTCTTGTGAAATTCGGTGTTTTCAACTTCGGCATTGTAAATACATACCCCTAGCCCCTAGACAAACAATATTTACATTTATTTCAAGTGTAAATTTTTAGCAATAGCTTTTAAATTTGTAAGTTCCGAAATGTATTAATT
The DNA here is from genome assembly GCA_928269145.1 of Agriphila tristella. NCBI lineage: Eukaryota > Metazoa > Arthropoda > Insecta > Lepidoptera > Crambidae > Agriphila > Agriphila tristella. The sequence continues at coordinate 28,782,291 of OV743437.1, read as the reverse complement.
TTTTTTGTTTATTAAAATATGCGTTAATAACATTATGCGTGTTAAAATTTATGCTAAAGAATATTATGCTTAAACATGATTATGCTTAAATTAGTTATGCCTAAAAAAATATGCATAAGCTGTTATGACAAGTAATATTATGCGTAAACATCATTCGGCGAAATCATATTATGCTAAGACATATTATGCCTTAAAATTTTATGCAAATACATAGGGAACCTTATTAAACATATAAAATTCCTCTCAAATCACGCTATCTATTTAAAAAAAAACTGCATCAAAATCAGTTGCGTATTTTTAAAGATCTAGGCATACATAGGGACAGACAGCGGGAAGTGACTTTGTTTTATACTATGTAGTGATTTGTCAGCTGTTTATGGTAATACAGAAATAAAGTCTAAATTATAATAAATCGGTTGTAAATTTATCTTATTGTTGACTTGCAATTTTAGTAAAGTTTTTAGAAAATAACGTTTATTAAGGAATGTGAGAAAGAGGCTTTCTTTCGATTTTGATCTTGAAGAATCTTGATGTTATAACGAGTGTTTTTTTTGTGTGTTTTACTGAGTGATGTACAAGACTCGAGTCCTCCGAGTCCCTTGATTTAGAGCTTGGAGTCCTTTTACAGGGCTCGCCTCGTTTGTATAAAGCTTGACGACTTTTTCAGAGCTCGGCCGATTTCGAGCCATTTTCACGGCTCGAGCCTTTTTGAGAGTTCAGTCGATCTCGAAGCTTTTTCACGGCTCGAGTCTTTTTCGGCGCACTAGTTGTTGCTGGTGAATGAGGATAAGTAGAGCTAAAGCACAATAGATTAAGCATCTACGATGCTCTTTATAACATAAAAGACATTCATCTTTTTGAGTTCTAATTTTAGAGACTAGATGCAGATTTTCAGGGCTCTGTGAGTTCGATAGGGTCGGCTTTACTTTATTTTTTAAATCTCCGTATACGGAGATATTAAAGTCAAAAACATAAACTCTAAGCTTTTTATGAGGCTCGCGTTCATTTTAGGACTCGAACTTTTTTGAAGGCTCGAGCTCTTTTAATAGGTTCGAGCTCTTTTAAGGGCTTGAACTCTTTTGAAGCCTCGAAGCGTGGCTCAGAGAGCTTGTTTCTTGGCTAGGCTCGGGCTAAAGAGCCTACTGAGCTCACCGAGTCCTGCCAATCCGACTCGAGTCTTCAAAAGTAGAACTCCACAACTCGAGTTTTGTAATCACTAGTTATTAATAACCCTTTTGTCGTCAAACTTTTAATTGAGTCATTGTGATCTACAAATTTCAATGATTATGAAAAATTGAATGTCTAATTCTGTTAGTAAGACTGCAACTCAGTTCAAACAGCGATACCGAGTGTCGTTAAAAAAAACTACAACTGTCATTTGGTGCAACATACTTAAAAGTTTTTCATTTTTTTATTTACAACTGTAGACAAAAATAGTTTCCATTGATCTAAACTTAGCTCATTATTGTATCAAATCGTCGTAACACTTCCCATTACGCACAGCGTGTTGACCGTGTTCAGGAATAATTGATGACGTCACTCGTAGTGACGTGATCACGGCGGCCCCTGATTGGCCATCCGGCCTGATGTCCTGTAGGACTGATCTAAGTAAGAGACTGACGCTTTCGATAAGGTGTTACGTTTGCGGTCTGTTTGTACTGATCCATGTTGACATAAAGGGAAATTCGCTGTAGGACGTTTGATCTAATTGGTTTCAGATTTATTTCATAAGGATAATAAATAACCAGCTGAAATTTGTTAGTTTCCGAAAAAAAACAGAGTGCTATAATAGCACTTTGCTAATTAATTAATTTCGAATTATTTGAAGTAGTTTCAATCGATTTGAATCGAGAATTAATTGTTAGCAACAAAGTTCCGTAATCAGGGGTCATGTACAAATAGTTGAAGAAATCATTTAAATCTGTACCTTGATTACGTAAAGCTGTTGCTAACAATTCTCGATTGAAATCCATTGAAAGCGCGGTTGCATTGCTGCTTTAGTTAAGATAGTTGTCACATTGGTTCTTACTAAAGCAGCGATGTAATTGCGATTTCTGTCAGAGTTGATTGCAACAAAGTTACGTAATTACCCCCCGGGTTTTGGAAGTTCTGCTTAAAGATTTTCAAGATTAGCAATCGTAATAACTTATACAAGTTTATACTTATGACAACAGCCTGGCGCATCGGTAGCAGTCTTTGATTACACCTCCAAAAGTCCAGAGATCAATCAAATCATGATAGGAGGAAATGTGTGTGTTATGAGAATAGGATTTGTTCCCGAAGTCCTAAATGTTTTCATATTTATGTATTGTATTCGTTATTTAGCCGCCATGTAAAAGCTTTGCTTAGTTTGAGACTAAATTATTTCAGATGGAGAGCTTTTTAGGCTATTAGTTAACACAAGTTAAAAATACTTTCAAATGAGTACCTACGCTTGAAATTTCCCCTTGATCCCAGTAGTTTTAACTTTAATCTAGGGAATACGAGTTTGATTGAAATGTAAATAAATTATAAGTAATTACTTAGTGTACATTTTTCATTATCTTAAATGTAGAGTACCTACAAGGTGACTTGTAATATTTTGAAGTTTTATAGCAATATCACAGTCCCCCTAAATGGCTAGGAAGTGTAAAGCAAAGTTCTCAATATGTATGTAGTCGTACAAAACGGAAAGAGAGGCTTTTTTCAATATCCCAAACAATTCTTATATTCTTGAAATGCTACTGGTTGATTTTAGAAACCCCTGAGTCAATTACAAGTCCATTATAAAATATGTTAAAGAACAAATTTATCTCAGATCTCCGTATGTAACCATGCCACTGTTACACAAGAAAAAAATACGACTTCTTTGTTATTGTTATCAAGATTTTTGTAAACAAATCGTACAAGTCAGAATAGAGTCGAATTACCTTCGAACTTGAATAGAGAATGTTGTGCACTAATAGACAATTGGAATCAGATATACATATTAATGTTTTGGTGGTTGACGATTTGTAAAATAATGTTCATTTTGATAAAAAATACGTAAATATTACACTCTATTGACTTTTATCTTTTATGACTAAAGAATCATAAGACCTGCCTATAAATATCATGAACTAATAATAATGCCTTGATGCCAGATCATTATTTACATCTTTCCTTTCGTGTAATGATACAACTGTAACGAGGAAGTGACTGGCCTTCCAATAAATCACCGTTGATTTACCATCACATCAAAAGCTTCGTAAAATTCGCGAAACGGTCACGATCGAAACGAACTTTACGATTCGTTACTCAGAACTTACTGACGGACGGAACGCTGTCTTATAAATCAATTTAATCTCTGCGGCAAAGACAATTGGTGCCGCAGTCGTTTGTTTCGAACGCTCACTTTCGAACGGAATCGTTCGTTAACCATCCTCATTTGAGTCGTTTTTCGATCGTTCGGTCGTGGGCGGTTACGTGGACCATCTGCGTCTAGTGCACGCATGAATCAAAACGGACATCCTATTGCAAGTTCTAAGTTGAATTACACACTATACTGAAGCTGGGCGTGTAATTGTTGGGTGACTTTTATCGTGCGCTGGTATTGTGCCGGTAAATCAAAGGGTACATAATGGTACAAATAGTTGGGAATGCGCCCGCGCTGTCGCGTCTCCGAGGGGTACGTTTGCTTGCGTTTGAATTTGTCACAGTTAGATATGTTTAACTGTGCGTATGATGACGAATGGTCTGCAGCAATATTAATTTCTTATCACGTTGATAAATTCACATAATGTTGTTTTTTAATGTTCACCGTATTACTTTAAGCAAATATGGCTTTCACTGAATCCGTGGGCAAACTTTTTGTTGTCACTGAACTTGAAAACGCCATTACACTATTTACTGCAAGTATATGGCACTAATAGATCACGCAAGCGTGTCATATAATTTACCCTTTTTTGACTGAAACAGACTTCAAGCATGTTATTTACATAAACATATATATTAATTAAGAGCTCTCTTAATTCTGGTTAAATAGAATTGTTAATTATACCAAGTTTAACCTACAAAAATGGGATAGTACTTAGATTCATATAACGAATTATCTAAATGTTTACATTTGAAGCGGTTTACATAAATAATATCAGTGATATTCAGATTAAAATAGGACTAAGTTAACAGAGCCTCTCACCATATCCTAAAAAGTTAATCATAAATCGATACAGCTAGACCAGACTTCTGATTCTAAATATGGTGTATAGACGAGCATAAAAATAACCTGTCACTCTGGCCCAATTAACCCACATACATACAGGGTGGCCCAAACGGTGACACTAAAAATTTTTTTTTTGATTCCTCACATCTAGTTGTACCCGGAAATACCCTATGTATGTTCAGCGATTTTTTGTAGTTTTCGAGCTATGATTTTTTTTTTAAATTTTGAGATTTTTTTACTTGACAGACTAAAATATTTTTTTTACCGGAAATTATACATCTTTTTTTTATTTTTTTTTTGTTACATAGACCTCATGACTTGTTCTTTAACACATAAAATACCCAGCTTCCTATCATCAAAATAAGTTCCAAAAATATTGACCGACAATAAAAAATTGAGGTAAAAGCAAGTCATAGTTAAAATTTCAACTTTGAATTAAAAATTAAAAAAAAGGTTCCATGACTTTTTAGTAATTTTAAAAACTTAACAAGACCCTAAGCTTTAATTCTAATTAAAAAAAAGTGGTGCTTAATAGGCTTTTTTTAGCCGAAATCTGCCTTCAAATGTACAAAGGTAATTTATTTTAAAAGCACTCATTGTTATTATCTAAGGTTAATTAGGTTTGATATAACATAATAATTGACATTTAGTATAGTTTATAAATTTAGAGTTCTAAATTAGTTTAGTGGTAGTTAGTATGTTGTCACTTCAACAGCACAAGTTGGTCTTTGTACAAAGAAAATGGTCTTTACCTCCAACCGGTTTATCTTTAGCGACATCATAAATAACAATAGTTCTGGCAGACACTAGAATCACAAACAATAGACTTCCCGCGCGCCGAACAAAAGAAGGGGGACCAACACAGCGTCGTCTATAAGCACGTCCTCTCTTTCTCATCTAGGCCGTCTTGCTCTATCTATCTTGCTGTCTTGCTCTATCTATCTTGCTATCTTGCTCTATTCATCTCATGTCGGTCGCATTCCTCCCTCCTTCACCTCAGTTGTTCACAGCTTTCGCTCGTGTTACTACTACTCCTGGTTTTGTTTTCAATTCTGATACAACTACTCTCGCTTGCTAACTGGACTCTGATTCTTCCTGTGACTGATTTACCTGTGCTTGTGTTTCGGACTTTGATTACCTACCTTGTGATTTGGACCTTTGTGCTGCAACATGAGCTATTCTTTGCGTGAATACGCAGAGATGCACTATTTTTACGGTGTTGCCCAAGGAAATGCTAGTTTGGCAGCAAGGCTTTATCGAGAGCAATTGGAACGGCGAGGAGAACAACGGGAGCATTACCCGAATTACAGAGTATTTCAAAATACTCACCATACATTTATGGAGGGACGAATTCCTGGACGTTCATCTCAGGAAGGAATACCCAGAATGGATCCAGATATTATGGATCAAGTCGTGGAACAAGTGGAAAGGGATTCATCGACTAGCACCAGAGCAATCGCAAGAAGGACTGGTGTACCACGAACCTCAGTTATGAGGATACTGAAGTCAGGTGGGTTAATTTCATCTTGTCTTTAAACCTCATAATTACGCACCCATTAGCTCGCCCACTATGCCCACGTGCTATTTTTTTTAGCTGTAATTATTGTGACTTAAAAAAAATAGCACGCACGTGCTTTATGAGCGACTTTTTGTAGCACGTGGTCTTTTTAAGTATTGAACTCTGACTGAATGTGTATTTGGCAACAAAATAATCACTCGCTAGTGGGCGAGAAAGCGTGGTACATACCAGTGATTATCACTAGCCTACTATTTGGTGAAACTGAAAAAAGACTATCTTACCTATGCTTTGAATTTACAATTTCGGTGTTTTTTTTTTTCAGAGGGATACCACGCTTTTCATATCCAACGCGTGCAACAATTGCAACCTGCAGATTATCCAAGACGAGTGACTTTCTGTGAAACAATGCTTCAAAAAACTCAAGACGATCCTGATTTCTTCGACAAAATTTTGTGGACAGACGAATCACGCTTTGAAAGAACCGGAGTTTTCAATATTCATAATTATCACAGTTGGGCCATTGAAAACCCACACAAGGCAAGACCATCCAATTTTCAAACAAGGTTTAGTGTAAATTTGTGGTCAGGAATTGTCAATGGGGAATTTATAGGACCATTTGAATTGCCGGCTAGGTTGAACGGAGCGCAATATTTGGATTTTCTACGAAATAGCTTGAACGGTTTATTAGAGGATGTGAATCTACTAACAAGAAGAAGAATGATATTTCAAAACGATGGTGCTCCGTGCCACTATGCTAGAGAAGTACGAGAGCACCTTAACCAGACTTTTCCGAGACGGTGGATTGGGCGTGGCGGCCCGATTCCTTGGCCTGCGCGTTCACCAGACTTAAACCCCATAGATTTTTTTCTGTGGGGCTATTACAAAGAGATGGTTTACGCAAACGAAACAAACACTGAAGCAGAGCTGCGTCAAAAACTAAGAGAAGCAGAAATAAAAATCAAAGAAAATACTAATGCTTTCCGAAATTTAAAACAAAATTTTTTAAGGCGATGTAGGTTGTGCATTGAAGCGGGAGGGAGACATTTTGAAAACTTATTGTGAAATAAATTTAATTGTTGAATTTGTAGTAATTGTTTTATTTAATATGATTTATCCTTAAAATAACCAAAATAACTATAACTAAATGACATCGATGTTACCGCTTCGTAATAACATACTTTTAAAGGTTGTTTTTAATTCTTTATTCAATAAACAGTACCATTTTAAACTTTATTTTGGTAAGAATCATTTTGTGAATGACAAAATAGCCAATAAAAAATCTTAGAAAATTTCACCTTTGTGCATTTGAAGGCAGATTTCGGCTAAAAAAACCTTATTAAGCACATTTTTTTTTAAATTAGGATTAAAGCTTAGGGTCTTGTGAAGTTTTTAAAATTACTCAGAAGTCATGGAACCTTTTTTTTAATTTTTAATTCAAAGTTGAAAATTTAACTATGATTTGATTTTACGTCAATTTTTCACTGTCGGTCAATATTTTTGTAACTTATTTTGATGACAGGAAGCTGGGTATTTTATGTGTTAAAGTTCAAGTCATGAGGTCTATGTAACAAAAAAATAATTCAAAAAAAGATGTATAATTTCCGAAAGAAAAATATTTTAGTCTGTCAAGTCAAAAATTCTCAAAATTTAAAAAAATAATTCATAGCTCGAAAACTACAAAAAATCGCTGAACATACATAGGGTATTTCCGGGTACAACGAGATGTGAGGAAACAAAAAAAAAATTTTTAGCGTCACCGTTTGGGCCACCCTGTATATTTCAGTCAATCTCTAAATAAACTTGATTCCGCTGTCTGCACCTTTTATTTTAGTTCTCATTGTCTGTTTTCTAATAACGTTAATACGTAAAAATTAACTGTTTTGTTGATTTTAAACAGTTTCTAAGTTTTCAGTGGAAAATTTCTTGTTTTTTTGGAGTTAATGTGAGAAAAATAACATTTTATATCTTTTGTTTGCGTCTGTCTGGTGTATTTGTCAATCCCTTATTGTGCAAATATCTTTTTCTTATAAATGTAGGTATCCATTATCTATAGAAAAAAAGAGAATAATCGAAAAGATTTTCTTTCAAAAAAAATATTCAAGAAAAAGAAAATTGATCAATAACAAAGCCCAATTTCATGATTTAAACACAAAACAGGATTCAATCATTTTTCAATAGGCCACTTGTTCCCTGATTGCAGCGGGTCAGTGGTTGAGCATTCGTCAATTTTAATCTGGAGTCGTTTCGATTCCCTTTTGTTGTGAAGGACAAAGAAACGTTAATCGGGATGTGTAGGTATAGGATTGGGCCATTGTGCCGATGGTCCAGGCGACGCGAACGCACTGGGAAACTCATTACCGTCGAACCTCGAGATCGCGCACTGGCGGTGGGAAACGCCACGGTTTTCCACCGGTTCTTTAGTAATAAAATATATATGTAAGATGGAGCCTTTTTGATGTGCTAAAAATAAGGAGAGAACCTGACAACCTGAAGAGGGATTTAGTTCAGTAAATATGAAAGGTGAAGAAAATGTAAAGGAAAGCAAAGAGTTTTGAATTAAAATCCTGCATGGTAAAAATTATTACGATTCGCAAGTACCTATTCAGACCAACAAAATAATTTACTTAGGGCTGATTTTTCAATCCTCAGATAACAGATATCAGTCAGTTAAATTATATATTAATATAATTTATATCATTCAAAAATTTTGACAAACTAACATATGACAATTATTTTCAATTTGGCGGCATAATATGTTATCAAACAAATAAAGCTTTATCCAGATACTATAATAAGGGCTGATTTTTTAATGCCCAGGCATCGAAAAATCAGCCCTTATTATAGTAAATTTTGCAAAATAATAATAAATATTTAAAATTTTGCATTTATCAAAAATGTCTTACACTTTGCATACCAAAATATTTTTCTACGTTTCATGTCATTGGTTTTTTATTTATCATAATATTGTTATTTTCGCTCTAGTTTACCAACACTTAAACAGCTGATTAAGTTTTAACCTTCAGCTTTTGATGTTTTTAAGTAGGTATGAAGGAAATAACAAAAACAGATTGCTAGTAATTAATCGGCTGTTTTTAACAATACTTCAGTATTTGGTGATTACCTTATGGGGTACTAGCGGCCGCCCGCGACTTCGTCTGCGTGGAAAGATTTTATGCTATCCCTCGGGAACTATACTTTTTTTCGGGATGAAAGATACCCTATGTACTCTGTACCCCTGACTACGTGTATGCAAAATTTCATGATGATCGGTTCAGTAGTTCGGACGTAAAGGCGTAACAAACAAACAAACAAATGGACTTTCGCATTTATAATATTAGTAATGATTTACATGGAGCGACTTGGCAAGTGACTTTAGTCATTTAGCGCTTATAATTTAATTTTACAAGCGATTATCGATAAAAAGCGCAAATAAGTCTACTCGAGTAAATTCTCCATTAGAGTGACCTTAACATTCTAAAACTACTGAACTGTCGGTTGGTTGTTTCAAAACGCGGCGTTTAGTAGCACCAGTGAGCGAGCTGCCGATATCCCCGCTGGGCGTCTCCAATCTGGTGGAGTGCCGAAGATGATCAGATAGCGATCCTCGCTTTGTCGCCATTGTCTGTTTGCTTGACGGAACCATTGAAATTTCTGTGATGCGATCGTTTAAAAACGGCGGAGTACCTATGCTCTAAGGTATTGGGTTCCGCGTTTTTCTCTTTGTTAATTTGTATCTTTTTACACGACTGCCCAAAGCAAAAAGAGTGTTATGTGTTCAGGATTCATGTATGTTTGTGGGTATGTGAGTTTCTTTATTCCACCATAACTTCTAAATGCCTGAACTGATTTGGATAAATGGGGTATCGTTAGAATCCTTACAACATCCCGAGTGACACTGGCTATATTTTTTTTAGAAAAAATCAATATGGCGACTGTACGACGCCATTTTCAAATGTGAAAAAAATTTTTTTTTCTTCTATTATTACAATATGGGCATCAAATGAAAGGCCTTGATGAGCACATTCCAAAACTATATGATATGTTACTTAAATGTGTGAAATAAAAATAAATAAATTAAAAAAATATTAAAAACACGACTGCCCTGCCAAAACGAACTAAAAAGTTAAACAACAAGTGTCATTGCAGTCGGGGGACCTCTTTGATCAAAAATTGTTCCATGATAAGGTCCCCCGACTGCAATGACACTTGTTGTTTAACTTTTTAGTTCGTTTTGGCAGGGCAGTCGTGTTTTTAATATTTTTTTTAATTTATTTATTTTTTATAACTTTGTCTATAATCATTCGGTCATCTAAATTTTAATACTTTAGCTGAATTATAATTTTATATGCCTGATACAGTTTGTAGTTAATTTTATTAACGGTAGATTCCTTATTCTTTTGAATTGTATTGCAAGTAAGTATTTACTGTCTAAATATTTAGTTTAGAAACATGAGTTCACTTAGCTCACGAAAAACTTGAAATTATTTATTTATTTATTTAGTACACACAAATTTTTTACACGATAAAGCATGGACGGAAGAGTAGTACACGGGCACAGCTTATTGATTTCATATTGAAATTTCTTCCAGCTTTATATTCTAAAACGTGAAAAGTTTTAAAGATTTTTTGAAAAGTGAACTAAATTGGACAATAGTTAAGTAAAGGCTTTGTTTTAAGTAGACATCCATGCATGCTCGTTTACTTTTTTACTTAGCTACCAAAGCTGACAGGATTTATTTGCGTACGGATCTCTGATCCTACGATATTTCTCCATTTCTGATGTTATTGGCCAGCCTTTGTTTTTGTTACTGTCGAGCTTTGAAATCAGGGTTGCCAATTGTACAAAACAGCAATATTTTGGTACTTTTTTTTTTTATAAATTTTATCATGCAATCAGTCTCCTGGACTATGAGCAGATTTGTTGTTAAGAATGACATGTAGAGCAAGGCGCTCCATCGAGAGCCCACTCATTCTTGAATTAGTCTTAGCCGAGTTTTACATAGGTATCTGGTAGTTTGCGCCTTTTCAGGCGTCTCATACAATCCGGCAATGTCAGCTGTTTTGCTAGTTCATTTGGGTGATTGTCTAGCCTATTTTTGTATTTGTCAAATATCCTCGAGATTTCAGCCCTGACAGTGTTGATATGGAGATGTTGGTGAACTTCTGAGTTGCGAATAAACCAAGGAGAATCTGAGATCTGTTTTAGGATATAATTCTGTGTTCTTTGAATTTTGTTGACATCGGAATCACTAGCCGAACCCCACAATTGAAGTCCATAGGTCCATATTCAGTCCATGGGTTTGAGGATGGCATTATACAGGAGTAACTTATTGTCCACAGACAACTTTGAGTTTCTTCCGAGCAACCAGTACATTCCTCGGTACTTGAGGTTTATTTCGTCTCTTTTTGTTTGAATGTGCTTGGCCCAGGTAAGACAACGATCTAAGTGAATACCCAGGTATTTGACTGATTCACTGGTTGGTAGAGGGTTGCAACCCAATCTCACTTCAGGGCAGTTATCTTTTCGAAGTGTGAATGTTATGTGGATCGACTTTGATGGGCTTGCCTTGATTTTCCATTTTCTTAGCCATTGGTCGACATTGTCGAGACTTTTTTGTAAGAGCTAAGAGGCTTCCTCGCTACTTGTGCTGGTTGCTAAAATGGCAGTATCATCTGCAAATGTAGCCACAGTTGTTCCCGCAGTTTCAGGTAGGTCTGATATAAAGATAGTGTATAAAATTGGTCCAAGTATTGATCCTTGTGGCACTCCTGCAAGGATTTCATGAAAAGTGGAGGTGCAATCATTTTCCTTAACTTGGAAGAGTCTGTTATTGAGATATGATGGCAGTATTGGATAGAAAGTGTGTGGAAGGAGCGTTTTGATTTTATACAGGAGACCCTTGTGCCATACTTTGTCAAACGCTTGCTGCACGTCCAAGAAAACTGCAGAGCAATATTCTTTACGTCCAAAGGTGTCTCTAATGAATTTGCATACCCTGTGGACTTGCTCTATGGTTCCGTGTTCTTTTCTAAATCCAAACTGATGATCTAGAATTATAGCTTTTTCTGAGAGTATTTGAAGTATTCTTATCAGCAGCATTTTTTCAAACAGTTTAGATATAAGCGGTAATAGGCTAATTGGACGGTACGACGTCATGTCATGCGGTGATTTGCCAGCTTTTGCTATCATTATGATTTGCGATATCTTCCATGCAGCTGGAAAATATCCTGTTCTCAAGACACCATTGAACAGTACAGTGAGAAATACTATTCCTTTTCGTGGCAGTTCATTTAGCACCTTTTTATCTATTAGGTCAAATCCTGGTGCTTTTTTTTTCCTCCATGTTTTTTATTAGAGATTTAATTTCTCGAGGCGTTGTCGGTTTTACTGGTAGGTCTAGTTGAAAATCTTGTTGGAGAGCTTCATTCATGGATAGGTCGTCCGTTTCTTCATGACCATCATTGGGTTTGAATACTGAAGCAAGATGATTTGCGAATGCATCCGCTTTTTCTTGTTGAGTACGAGCCCATGTATTGTCTTGCAAGTGAATTGGAGGTTTAGGTGTGATCGGAGTTTTACACACTCTCCACAATGAATAATTCGTTGATTTAGTGGCTGTTAAGTTTTCAATTTGGGATCGTGTGGTAGCATTCTCTGTTTCCTGGATGAGATCTCGCAATTCTCTTGCTGCCTTGTTAAATGCAGTTTTATCGGACGAGTGTCTACTCGTATGCCATACTCGAGAAGTCTCCTCTTTTCCAAGATTTTGTGACGTATATCTATAGGAACAGTTTTGTGCCTGGGGGTAGTCCGCCTTGATTCTGAAGTACTGGTCCATGATGCTTTTTGGATTGTTTGAGTAAATTTTATGGTAGCATTTTCAACATCATCACTAGTTTTTAAAGAAATTTTCAGATCTAGTTCTTCTTGTATGATTTCACGGAATCGATTCCAGTCCGTACCTTTATTGTATAGTTTTGGAGGAGATGTTTTTTTTTCAAAACATGGACACTGATAGTTAAAATAACTGGAGTGTGATTCGACGACCCATCTAAGCGTGATTCTATTTTGAAAAAAAGTCTGGATACTCCTTTTGTTATGAAAAAGTCTAAGAGGTCCGGGAGCTTATTCGGATCTGTAGGCCAGTGCGTTGGTTCAGATGTCGCAATAGTCAAAGTCAAAGTTTTGACTTAAATAAGCTTTATTCAAATAAACTTAATTATTAAGTACTTTTGAAGGGTAGGAGTCAGGTGGTTTGTATCAACACTTTTTTTAAGTTCTCTGCCCCTGGTCGAGATCAGTCTCGATCCCCACATGGTGTGCTTACAATTCCAATCTCCACCGGCTATGAACCTATTTCCAATTGAATTCAGGTATGTTGTGAACTGGGCTTCAGATATTCTGTGCTTTGGTGGACAGTAAACGGAAGAGATGTTGATATCACAGTGTTTGTCCTGAACTGTGACCGTTGTTGCCTGTATGGCTTCAGTTTTGAAGTGAAGCGATTCATGATGTTTTATAGAAGATTTGATAATTACTGCAGTGCCACCATGCGCAGTGCCATCAGGGTGATTGGTACTATAGCTAGAGTAGTCTTTTATCCTAATAAGACTATTGCAAGTAAAATGTGTTTCCGATATAAGCAGAATGTCAAGGTCATGTAAATGTAGTAGGGCCTCGACTTCGCTTTTGTTGGGTGATAGTCCATTTATGTTCCATGTAGCTATCTTTAAGGACTTAAACTTAACTTCTGGACTATGGTTGTTATGAGGCCGAGTAGGGTACTCATTTGTTGTAGCATCAAGTCAATTTTTTCAGACTGTTTTATGAACATCTCTTCTAATGTTAGGTTTGTAGTCGACTCTTTATGATTTGACATATTTCGGTTTGGTTTAGGTATATCTCGGTTATTGTTCTTTACTGTATCAGAGTAGCTTATGTTTCTCGTTTCTTGATTTTGTGTATCTTTGTGTATTGGTAGTGTGGGGTTTTCACCTTCATTTCTTTTTGATTGAGAGGAGATTTGATTCAGTGAGGGCATAGTTGTAGTTTGTTTGCGTTTTTTTCGATCTAGTATCTCCTTATAGACCTCGCATCCCTTGTAGTTTGCAGGATGGGGCCCTTGGCATAGGGCACACGTTGTTGGTGTAGATCGGTCAGTCTTTCGACAGTCACTTGTTTTATGTAATTGTCCACATTTGACGCAGCGGGCAATGGCCTCATGCAATAATTCTTTGAGTGACCATACTGCTGACAGCGCTGGCACTGAACTATTGTTTTGCTTTTTTTGGGATCTTCTATTGTAACCCTGTGGTGGTAGATGTATTTGATTTCTTTTGCAACTTTGTTGTTTGGTCCCGCTACTAGGTTTACAAAGAATGTTGAGGTTGGTCTTTTCTCTGGGCCAGATCTTGCGTTGATAATTTCAACTCCTTTTTTCCTGTCTCTTCAAATGCTTCCTTGATTTCCAGGTGTGGAGTGGTGTGATGTAGATTTCTGATCACCAGCCTGTAAATGTGTGTGCAGCGTACAACTACATATTTTCCATTTGAAGTTATCTGATATTAGGTACTATCTTAGAGTAATACGGGCTTGACAAACGAAGCCTTTTGTTGCTCGAAGGGTACTATCTTTGATTAAAATAAATTGTTTTAATCAAAGGTTTGGCTGTTTTAGTTTCATTTTCCATTAATCATAATTAATTTATTTTCAATAACTTAATTGTTAAAAGAAAACAAAATCAGCAGAAATTATTTGAATTTTTAGATTTTAGGCATTTAAAAAAAATACTAGAAAAAATCGACTCACCCGCACCCGTAGCCGTCACCCGTAGTCCCGTCTGAGGTGCTGCGGGTGAGTCGATTTTTTCTAATATATTTATTATCTAAGCAGAAATTAAATTTACTTTAATTTGTTACAGTGTAAAAAAAGCTCTAAATACTCCTTAACGTATAGATCGCCATATATAGATCCTTGTTTGACAGCCCTATAGTTATCGGTCTTGCGCACGACTGCCATTGTGGGCCCGTCACAGTACTCATCGACTAATCAAGTAATCATCGATATAAGTTTGATCGATATGCGATACAGCCTACAGTATTCTCAGATATTTGTTTGATTTAGTTCCGCTATAGTTCGATGGTCATGCGCAAATATTGTGACTTTGTATAGTGTAGGTAGAGGCTAAATAAGATAAAAGTTTTGCTTGTTGTAAATAAGGCATTTTCTTTTTCTTCCAATAATATTTTAAAAATGTTCTTTGTGTTCGAAGAGTTAGTTTTGAATAACATACCATGGCAGTGAGCACTAAAAAAAACATATTTTTAATAGTTTAGAAATATTATTTAAAGCCGTTTTTCTTTGTTTTATTATATTTTCATTGTTTTATTTATATTATATTGTATATTATTTTTAAATGATTATAGTTGTGATTTGATTTGTGCGACAGAGATGGCATTACAGTTTTAATACTTACTTACTTACAAATAAAATTAACAAACAAAATAAGACTACAAGGATAAAAATGAATTTTGAACTGCTGATAAATTTGGATTAAAGAGGCATGCATTACGTGTGGAGCGACTTTTTACTTTGAAGTTAAGACAACCCAAGAGATCCCCGCCCAAGCGTCCATTGGCGATCTTATGAAGGAGTAACAAACCACTAACCAGCCTTCTATGCTGCAAAGTTTTTAAAGCAAAATGGCTCAGTCTGTCTTCATAATCTGGAAGTAAACGTCTAAGTCCTAGTTTACTGCACAAAAAACGCACAAAGCGTTTCTGTACAGATTCTACCCTATCGATGTGAACTAGATAAAATAGGAGACCATACAGGTGAACAGTACTCTAGTACTGAGCGCACAAGCGCTCCGTACAGTATCATCAAGGACTCTGTCTTTTTAAACGGTTTTGAAACGCGAATTATAAAACCCAGAGCCCTATTGGCTTTATTTACTATATTGTCAATGTGAGGACGAAAAGATAGTGTACTATCGAAAATGACTCCTAGGTCTCTTATTGATTCTACGTACTTCAAAACAACGCCATTTATGCTATAGGGATACTGAATAAAATTCTTGTTCATTGTAAAGGTAATTGCATTACATTTTCCTACGTTCAGTGACATAATCTTTTCTTGACACCAGTTATTTATTAAACTTAAGTCGTTCTGGAGTTTTTTACAGTCATCTAGAGAAGACATTTTTGAATATATTTTGATATCATCTGCGTATGCCACTGCATCACAAGATAAAGATAATAAAAGGTCGTTTACGAAAATCAAAAACAACAACGGACCGAGATTTGACCCCTGGGGTACACCCGAGGTCGATAAATAGGGAACAGAGTCATATCCACTAATAGCCACCAGCTGGGACCTATTCATTAAGTAAGACTTAAACCACCGATGAAGATCGCCGTGGACACCAAGATGCTCAAGTTTTACCAGTAGAATGTTATGATTTACGCGATCAAACGCTTTCGCAAAATCAACATATATAGCATTAACTTGTTTTTTACTGTTAAAGGCATCACATAAATAATTAAAGTATACGAGTAAGTTACTACTAGTTGAGCGACCAGTGACAAAACTATGTTGACGAGGGCTTAAGATATGACGGAAATGATTATGCTATGTGCTAGTTACTAAGTAAGTACATGAAAATAAATTGTTATGACAGCACAAACTTAAATAATACGGAGCACCATAAATTTGCAAGAATTTGCCATGTGGCTAAGTTGACTAAGTAAATTTTTAAGTTAACCGATCAATAATAAAACACAACGGCGATTAATATTCATATCTTTATGACGTTTAACTAACCATCCTCCTGTCATAATGAATTAAGTGAGTTATACTGAGCAATAATTCAAAACATAACCCTCTATCACATCCATATTTGGGCATAACAATTGAAATTACTCATAACTTTGTCGGAACATCTGCGCAGTGTCATGTCAACTGCACATCGCTAAATAAGGAACGTTGATAAAGTGATCTGATCAATTTCTTAACTGTGCTGTTTTATGCAAATGCTTAGCTTAGTGATTATGATACTTATTACAGTTATTTGTGTGAATTTTTATCAACATTCCTTCTTGAACAGATGTCGGTTTAAAATACCAAGTTATTTATCTTTAGGATTTTAAACACGTAAGGTTTTCATCACTATTATAAATGTTGAAAATTATCAAATTAAAAAATATACTGTTACTTTACCCGGATAAAGAAGTTTTTAAACTGATTCATATAAACTTGATATTCAAACAGCTAAGGCTTTTTCTGACGATTAAGTTCGAACAAATCTAAATGAAAACTTAATGTTTTAAAAACCTTAAGATTGCAATACAAAGCAATATTCTCATGGATCCAAAATGGAACCGTCAACCTTCTCAGTGAAACCTGCTGTTGAAAGCAATAATGATAAGCTATAATTGAACGAGTCACTTTGATTCATAGCTGCACCGACTGGTATCGTTTAGAAATTGACAATATATCATTCGGTCTGTTAGTCACTAGTAAATTTAATTGTATAACTTGGTAAACTAAAGGTCAGCGTCAATATTGACTCTGAATGGACTGGGATTTCACTAAATTTTAATTAGAATCTAATAGTTTTGACATAGGTACTAATATGTAATGTATTTTGTAATGTATCGTTGTGCAAATAAATAATTCATTCATTCATTCATTCAATATGATCCAGTAACATTTATTTGTAACTAACGTTTCTGCTCTTAACCTATTTTTAGTTCTACCTTTTCGGTGATATCCTGTTTTTGTGGATAAGCTATATACCTTAAGACTGTATATCCGCATTTCAAAGAATTTTGCGTTTTTCCAAAGAAGTTATCTAAAGAATGAAAGCATTACTATATATGTAAACTTAAGTTTTAGGAAGCAAAATTCTTAAATTAGTGCCGCATAGAGAGAAAAACATGATAAATTATCGGGTATTTTAAAACGAAGACAATATGTTCAAGTAGAATTTCAAAGCTTGTCAGAGGTATTTTTCACAAACGTTTCATCTGTAACAAATAAGAATATGACTCATATTTATTTTTTCACTTATTGTTTGTATTCTCCTCCTCTAACTACTTGACACTTTTTTAAATTTTCTCTCTATAGGCAGAGAGAAAATAAAAAAAAGTGTTTTTAATCACTGAGAAATAAAATATTAAAAAATGCTCAAAACTGTACACTTTGACATGCTTTTTTAGTGGTATTTAATATGTTTTTTTTGGATTAATGAGGTATTTGTGTAATGTATTGCGTGTTTTGTATAAACAATCGCACATGATATTCTTCTATTTTGTATACTTCAAAAATAAAGTCTTTGGGACTTATATATTAGAATATACAAGCTACTTTCTAGAACCACCTAGAGTGCAAAAAAGTATTAACTCAAAAACAAGATTAAAAATAAACAAGCAAAACAGTAATAACTCAAAATAACAATTAATCCTTACTAATATTATAAATGCGAAAGTCCGTTTGTTTGTATGTTGATTGTTACGCCTTCACGTCTTAACTACTGAACCGATCATCATGAAATTTTACATACACGTTGTCAGAGGTACAGAGAAGGACATAGGGTACCCTTCATCTCGAAAAAAGTATTGTTCTTGAGGGATAGCAAAAAACCTTTCCACGCAGACGAAGTCGCGGGCAGCCGCTAGTTTTATATAAAAGTTGATAGGCAAAACAGTATCAAGTCACAGTTAATACGCTCACATTTGTAAATAATTTTATGATTTGGTGTGTTAACTCGAGATGTGACACAAATTTATGTTTCGGTAGCCTCGGTAACAGGCAAGACCGTCTTAAAATGCAATCCAGACGACTTAGAGTTATGACTGTTTTACCAGATTGTAGAGAAAAAAATGCTGATTCCAAATATATAAATAACTAAAAATTCAATGATTTTGAGTTAATACTATGTTGAATATCATGTGCAATATATCTATTTAATAATTTAATAGGAATTTTCAAAGTTCGACCTCATTACGGCTTGCGCAGAGCTATTTTGGTCATTTGTATTGACAATTTAAAATGGAACGTGATGCGTATCTACACCCTTAATTGTTAATTAAAAATCATGAACATGGATTCAATGATCTTACCAAGGGCAAATGTTACTGCAATGAAGTGAACATTCAAAATTTTATATCCTCAATCTTTTGCATTATCTTATCATTTAATAACCGTATACAAGATGAGCTTACTTTAGTAAATACTCATTTTATAAATTTACTCATTATATTATATTCACAAACAACATCACACGCCACATATAAAAATAAATATACTGTGAAAAACTCATATCTGCACCGTGCAACTTCTAGATGCAAATCTAATATGCAGCGCGTCGACAGCGCGTCGCGGTGACGTGACGTCGCCGTGCCGTGTCGGCGTCACCACGCCTAATAACAACGTCGGATGCAGTTTTCATTCTGTCGCGCAACGCTGAGATGCGTTACTTGTGTTCCCTCTGTGATATGTCGCTTTTTATTTTATATTACCTAGTTTTATAAAAAATACACAGTAGAGCAGGGATGGCTAACTAATGGCACGCGACACAATATTTTGGACATGTCACCGATCGTTTCGCGACGATTTGATGGCACTTCTATGACCTCATTAAACAATTAACATTTAGAAAAATGGCACGTTGATATACACTGGCCTACAAAACTAAGTCAAAGTCAAAGTCAAGGTCAAATAAGCTTTATTCAAATAAACTTAATTATTAAGTACTTTTGAATGCTGATCAGATCAATTGGGTGTGTATGGGGATCTGAATCTTCTCCATTCACTCCCTGGATGGCCATCATCAGATCACACCACGTTTAATCCTGGGCGGAGAACCAATGCTTCAAAGTTACCTCGTTTGTATGAAAATAGACCTCTGTAGTACTTAGTTTTGCAGGCCAGTGTATAAAGGTTTGCCATCCTTGCAGTAGAGGATGTGAAAATAAAAATTATAACATTGCTCTCTCTTATCTTCACTCTTTAATGCTATGACAAACCTGCCTTCCCTACTCGAATACCCAAAATTATGTTTGTATGCTACGCTATCTATTAAAGCTTGAAGATGAGCAATAGACGATTCAATCACATGTCACTTTATTTAAATCACAGACTTTGATGTTTTGTTTGATGGAATTGACAAGCTTACGGCAGGTAAATTTTATAGTTTACTGCTTATTTTAGAGCTTTAATAGCTACCAAGTAGCTAGCGTAGCCTTCAATCAAATAGGATGATGGCCATTTGAGTGGGGGACTGAGTTATGTATGGTATAAAAGCTGTCAACAACAAAATAATTGAACCTGCTAACAAATTTTCACGAGAATCGGTTGAGAGATGCGATCTTTAGAGGAGAACAGACGGACGGACTTCGAAATCAATCCCAAGCTGAAACAGAAACGCTTCGCACTCGCTCGGTCAATAATAATGTAAAGTGTAGTACTAAGGTTACGAGACACCCCCAACACAAGTATTCCATTACTTTCTGGGGGGTCTCACCTCAAACTAATTTTTGTATTTGGGAAATAAAAACTATTTTTATTTTATTTATTTATAGTTGAGTGAAATGTATGAACGCTGTTCCCGAATCAAGGTTTTTATGTAAAACTTATTTTATTTTTTTAAGTCTACTCAAAATAAATCTTTGTACTACCTAAAAATACCATAAAAATTATAAGAATAGGATTTACTTCTAAGATTTTCGCGCGTATTTTGATATAAAAAAGTGCAATTTATTTAGCAGTTTCTAAAAAAAAATAAAAAATAACCAAAATTTTCAACCGAAATTTCTTACTTTAAGTCGCCCCGTAAGTATTAAACTGGTGTTTTTATTTATCAAACAAAAATATTCTAACAAAGCCCAAATGCAGATTTGAAAAATATTTAATGAGGAGAAAATGTTTTGTCTGATGGTAGGTAAGAAAATAAATAATAACTAAAATTATAAAACATTTACATAGGAAAAGTCAGTGATTTTCCATGGAAATAAAGCAATAAACAGAAAACTCGACCGTCGAAACAATGTTGTAACTCATAAAGGTGGGCAGACAATGGAGCAACAAAGCAACATGTTCCTTGGAACAGAAGCGCAGTCATTAAGCCTCGATAAACATTCGCGGCGGATCGGGGCGTCATGTCGCGTCAACTACTTGTTGTGAGCGATCTTGTTGGTGCAAACCACGAGCGACAGGCTGAAGCCGAGAACCATTTAGTTAGTTAAAGGACAAGACTAAGTGTACTGTACAAAAACAAAAAAATAATAAAACATTGAATACATTAATTGACGCATTGTAACGGTTACCTATCATTGATCCCGATTTCGTAAATAACCAATATTATGCAGGAGTCAAAAATGTGTGCAAAGAAAATGAGTACAGTCACATCTAAAAAAACAGTGTAGAATTTTGTGTTTGTTAGTGTCACTTTGTTGTACCTAGTTGTCATTATTTTGTCATTGATTTCTGTTCAAAAAAGTTAAAGCTTTAAAGTGACAAAGTTCTAAACTATATACATTTATAGACGTGACTATAATACTTGTGTTTATGCAATTTGTTATCTTTGTGTTGTGTGTTATAAAATCTGACAATACGCATCCTTTCAAGGGTTTTTAGTTAGAGACTAGTAATGCTTTGGTAGTTTTTATTTTGTTCGTGTAGTACACCTTAGTATCTAGATATTATAACAATTAGAAACTGTCTTACATCTTCTTAAAGTTTTACTAAAAAAACATTTACTATAGTAAAGGGACTTACATATCTTACTTCTCCTACTGCCAAAATTGCTTGCACTCCTTATTTTACGTCATTAACAGGTGTCTATTATGAATTTTTTTTTATTTTTTATTTTATTTACTTAAGGCACAATTACAGACAACAGATAGAAAAAAACATACAAAAATATAAGTTAAGATTATCAAGGTTATATCTGAGCCCAATTATAAAAGTGCACAGCATTTACAATAATTTTACCAAATAATAATTAAAACACAATTAGGAAAATAAAACATTGAAATTGAAATATACAAAATAGAGAAATGCCAAAAACACGTTACTTAATCAAATAATGTCTAAACAAAAAAAAAATGTTATTAAAATTTATGACAGTAGCGGCATCAGTGACTTCTTGAATGCAGGGACACTACAGTTAAAAAGATCAACATCAGTACATATTTCATTAAAGCAGGCACACATTCTGTACAGAGGGTTGTTTCGAGAAACATTATTATTTGAAGGGGGTATGCTGAATAACCGCGGAATGCGCACAGACCGAGTCGGCACCCTGAACAATAACATCTCCATCAAACCACTATCTATAAATCCGTTTGTGATCTTATGAAGAGTACACAGGTCATTCATCCACCTACGCTTCTCTAAGCTAGCGATGTTGAAGTGGCTGAGACGCTCACTGTAGTCACTTAATTTACGACGCAAACCACTCCTTGTGCATAAAACACGTAAAATCTTACGTTGGATAGCCTCAATCCTATCAATGTGACATTGATAAACAGGGGACCAGACCGAAGAACAGTACTCGAGGATACTCCTAACTAAGGACCCATACAGAATTATCCAAGAATTGATGTTCTTAAAAGGCTTAGCATTGCGAAGCACAAAGAACAACATTTTGTTAGCCTTGTTGCAAATGTAGTCGTAATGGGGTCGGAAAGATAGAATTGAATCGTAATACACTCCCAGATCACGAATGGTCGTAACACGAACAAGAATAGAGCCACTTATGTTATAATCATATGTCAATTGATTTTTATTTTTAGTGAAAGAGATCACGTGACATTTGTCAATGTTTAATGACATGTGATTAGTTTTACACCAGCAATCAATAAAGTCTAATGATTCTTGTAAAGCCTCGCAGTCGGTAATATTAGTGATCCGATTAAAAATCTTTATGTCATCTGCGAAAGCGAGACACTCACTTTTAATATTGTTCAAGAGATCGTTGATGAAGATTAAAAATAACAGTGGGCCCAAATTTGATCCTTGTGGGACGCCTGAGGTCGACTCAAATGGAAAAGAATCATAGCCACCTAACGCAACAAGCTGAGAACGATTGAGAAGGTATGAAGTGAGCCAGCGCAATAGATTTCCATTGATACCAAGATGTTCTGCTTTAGCAACTAGAATGGGATGACTGACACGGTCGAATGCCTTTGAAAAATCCGTATAAATGGCATCAACTTGTCCTCTTCTGTCAAACGAGTTACATAGGAAGGTGGTATATGTTAAAAGATTGGAATTGGTCGATCTCCCTGACACAAAACCATGCTGCTTTGGACTAAGTAAGGGACGGACGTGGTTGTAAAAGTGCTGATAGACAAGCAACTCAAAAATCCGAGCAAACCAGTTCAGAATACTAATAGGACGATAGTTGGCTATATTGTGTTTATCGCCAGATTTATAGATAGGTGTAATTTTTGCTATTTTCCATAAAGCGGGAAAAGTACCCTCCCTGAGCAATTTGTTGAATATCAGAGTCAACGGCTCAGCTAAAGCTGAAGCGCACATACGTATTAGTATAGGTGGGATACCATCTGGACCTGCACCTTTAGATATGTCAATGTTCTTTATAATACTCAACACGGAGTCGTGTCGGATTTGCAGCTGATTTGTGGCGAAATTATGACATGGAAAATCAGGGGTATAAGACGTAGTTCCGCCACTCACGTAAACAGAAGAGAAGAATTCCGCAAATAGATTTACAATAGCATCCCCTGACGTAGCAACACGATCATTAAGGTACATACGATTAGGTATAGTATTCGTAAGTCTCTTACTTTTCGTAAAACGCCAAAAAGCCTTTATATTGTATGTTAGATCCTTTTCGATGTTAGAGATGTAGGATTTAAAACATTCGTCAAACATATCCTTTGATCGCTGTCTCAGCCTGGAATAATCGTCCCAATCTCTAGGGTTTTTAAAGCGTTTGTACTTATTGTGATATTTGAATTTGAGTTTAAGAACCCTTTTCAGCCCCACAGAAAACCAAATGGGATAACTATTTCCACGTACTCTTGCCTTCGGGGTATATTCATTAACTATAAGATAGAGTTGATTGTAGAAAAATTGAACTAAATTATCACAGTCGAGAACATCAGCATAGTGAGCCCAGTTTATCTCCTTCAGTTTCTCAATACATTGCTCAAAATCGGTTTTATAATATATACATATATTGCACTATGCCAGTCCCTCATTATATATTGTATCACGTCTTGGGGAGGTGCTGCGAAACCCCTTTTGATCAGATTAGAAAGAGCCCAAAGAGCTCTCCTCAAGGTTTGCACTTTCCTTCCGTATCGCTTCCCGACGCATGACCTTTTCCAATACTGTCAATTATTATCTGTCCGTCAACTCTTTATCTTGTACACCATTTTAAAGCAACATCAACATATTGACCAATCTCGCTATATTACTCACCCCCGTCGCAATAATCTAGTGGCACTATCGTCGTCCTTCAAAACCTCTTACTCACACAGATTTTTCTGCTACTTAGGGCCACTCCTATATAATCGTCTCCACAAAGAAATAAATATCGTCTCCCTTACGAGGTACCAATGTAAAATCTCTATAACGTCCTATTTGCAAAATCTTAATTATGACGATACTGAAAAACTCATACTTCCGATTATATAAATTTTTCATAAGCCTTTCCATACCTATCTTCTAAGTAGATTATTCCTATTATTTTTATCTAGTTTTTCATAACACTGCACACATGTAATTTTGGGCCACATCATTGTAAATTGTAAATTGTAATCACTTATAATAATAGAACGCTCGTCAGTTTTGAGTATCTTGCAGTGTATGTAAAATGTATTTCTCTTAGAATTGTGTAAACCCCTTATCACTGTAAATTCCGTGTAGCCTCCTTGCGAGGAGGAGGGTACTGGTGACCTGAGATACAGGCTCCGGCTTAGTTTGGGCGCCAGTCTCTCTCAATCTTCATATGTTAATAATATTGTTTCTTAGTCTTAAGTTGTAAATGTAAGATTGTTATGAGAGAGAAATAAACATTTTTATTATTATTATTATATTATTATTATAGAAACAAAGTCGCTCAAAAAGATTATTAGGACGCAAAGGAGCTTCCTGTCGGGCGTAAACAAGTTCAAACGGAGGGTGATGAGCATCAAGACGACTGATGGGAACGGCCTGCAGTAAAGAAAAAGACTCATGGCAATTAGTGATCGCCAAATCCAGTATTCTATTGTTGTGATTTGTAATAAAATTCAACTGTGATACGCTAATCGACTGAAACATTTCACAAAGAATTTCAGATTTAGGAGAGGAACCATTCAGCGGAGTTCTAATGTCACTTGACCAAGCTATGTCACCCAAATTAAAGTCACCGATGATACATGAGAGCTGTTCGGGGTTCGACGATATAATATTTATGCAATTACTAATAAAGGCTTGGAAATCGCTCAATGGTAAATAATCAGGGAGATACACGGTACATAAATTTAATGTGAGTTTCTGATTGATGGTCAGCTGTATCCACAAATCCTCGACATAGGCTGATTGCCAATCACTTTTAACCACTAAAACAAGTTTCTTAGATGTCGCTATTAAAACCCCACCACCGTGATGCTTACCGAATCGCTTCAGGAACTTGTCGTCTCGGTCTCTACGCATAACCACATACCTATCATCGAACAGCTCGGATGAAAGGACAGATTTGTCAAGCCAGGTTTCGCATAAACAAATAATATCAAAATTATTACATAGAACAGAATTAAATACATCAGAAGTCTTACTTTTCATACCACGTATGTTTTGGTAATATATACTGATAGCCATTACAAATTTAAACAATAATAATAAATATATTAC
The DNA here is from genome assembly GCA_928269145.1 of Agriphila tristella. NCBI lineage: Eukaryota > Metazoa > Arthropoda > Insecta > Lepidoptera > Crambidae > Agriphila > Agriphila tristella. The sequence goes on along the minus strand of OV743437.1, from coordinate 28,756,722 downwards.
ATAAAATAGTATCAAGTTATTTAATTAAATCTAAGCTTCCAATATTTTTAATATGGATATGCGGAGAATCAACATTTTTTCTTACGAAGATACGTCCACTACGAATCCAAATGAACTGGTATTTGTGTTCTTTGACCTTCTTCCTTGCTGCTGCGTGTAGAGCTTTGTTGGAGGGGGATAAATGTTCCGAGACGTATACTGGCTTCTTGTCTCCTGCGAGCCCAAGTACCGCCGTATTTAACTTATCATTTCTGTTAGCTTTGTTATAACGAGAGACGGCAGAATAAAACTCATCGCGGCATGCAACATTCTTGAACTTGGTTATAATTGTGCGTGGTTGTTTGCTGTCCCTATTTAGTTTAGCGACTTGCACACAACTAACAAGGTCATCTTCTTTCATATTATAACCAACCACAGAGCCGCAGTGTTTTATAAGATTGGTCAAGTTTTCGTTTCGGTGTTCAGGCACTCCGTGGAGCTCCAAATTATTTTCACGTAGGTACTGCTCGGTGTTGTTGAGGCGTTCAGTAAGTTCCCTTACGGTAGAACCCAATGTTGAGAATTCTTTTTGCAATCTGGTATTTTCATCTCTTACTATGTTCAACTCACTTTTCATCTCTTCGAACTTGGTATTGAAAAAATCAAGAGATGCTCTGAAGTCTTGTAACTCTTTTTGAATAGGCAATAATTCTTGTTTTAATGTCTTGGTAAGCAGTAATGTAGCGTGGTTTTTTTGCTGTTTTGTCGATTTCCCTTAAAGGGGAAGTTTTGTTGGTAGTTTGTTTCCATTAATGATAAAATTTATTTTTTGGCAGTATGCCTCATGTCCTTTTCCTTATTTCCGTAAAAAGTCCGTTCAAAATTCGCGGCATCGACTTATAAAAAAAAAAAAAAAAAAGAAAGATTAAGATCGTATTTCTTATGGTCGTCCTTCGCCCACTTCAGGGGCCTTTGCGATGAGCCCTTATCGCCAGGATTTCTATTCAATTGTTTACCTTTCATACTAGATCCCAAAGGTTAGTGTGAAAGCAGGCCTTAAGCAGTCCTGTAATGTCCGTAATGTCGTAGGTTGTTTGACCGTGTTTTCGGGAAGTCCGATCCGATTGAAGTCGCTTTCGGCGGCGCGATGTCAGTCCAGTCCACGCGCATCGATGAGTGATCAAGTGTAGGAAGTCGGAATGCGTCGTGATGGCGCGAGACTTGGAACGCAGCGAATATCAGCTGTGATTCATAGGATACAAAATTTTTCGGTTGGAAAGAATTTCATTTTATATTTATGTCGCTGTTAAAGTTATTGGATTCGTAATTGTTCCTGATTTAAGTAATATCTTGCAGCTATTCATTGTAATTTTCGTCGGCACAATAGAATTTCGCCAAGAGGGTTTTGGCTAATAAAAGCCGCCGAGAAGAGTTCTAATTCGTGTCGTGATATCCGACCGAAGGAGGAATACTGATTGACCGGATTCTAAACCATATAAAATATATTGTTTACAAGGAGCCGCAGGTGAAGAGTGGCGTACGTATCCAGCCACGAGACAACCACTGCTCTGTCGTCCATTCAACCTCAGTTAAGCGGAAAAAGTTGAAAGAAACCGGACTTTGGTTTCTCACCCACGGCTCCGAGGCATAATTAATAGAAAGCAGCCATCGAAGCGTTTCTCTACTGAACAGACTCGCTGCGAGATATTTTAATAGGTACCAGTTAACTCTCAAATCTTTTTAACCCGTAAACTAACCGAAGTATAAGAATCCAGCTATCCGTACTTAGGCCTTCGAGTACGACCTACACGAGCTAGATTTATGTTAGATAATTACCACATTTCTGATATCCTAGGGCAGGCAACCCTTACCCACATAACGCTCTGCGAGTAGTTTTAAGTTTAACCTTTTAAAATAACCCCTTGGGAAAAGGATTAGATTCATAGCTTCGTTTTTCTTCGTGTCAAATCACCGTGTAAATTTGCAGATCTGCGATTACAACGTTTGATGTTTATTATTGTATAGAATCAACCATATTTCAATAAAACTGTAGTTTGCTGTTGACTGTACGTTAAGTGTTTATTTATTTTCCCTTGAGTTGTCATTAAGGTGAGTCATTCGCATGAGTTTATTTATTACTTACTGTTTCTTAAGCCAAAAGGCAATAAGAGAGAGAAAAAGACATAACAGTAACGGCAGCTCGGTTTTGATGGAGTTCAGAACTCTTTCGCTAATTGCAGAGACGATGTCATCATCATGACCAGAATGTGAAGAATCCATCTCAAATCGGTTTTGATGAGACTTACGAATAGTCACGTTATCAAAATCAGCACAGGTCTTCGCGTCGACACTCTGTGGTGGTTTCCCAGTAAAATCAGCTTGGAGCGCTCGAACGGGCGTGTCAGTATTGCTGCTAGCTTTCGGCAGCTTGCTAGTACATTCATTGCAAATCCATTGACTTTTATTGGTTTTAGTCATGGAATTTCTAAAAAAGTGAACTGAAATACTTGCACACTCAAGGTCGTAAAATTTCAATATTTTCGTTCTCCAGATAATTTCCGTTATCGCGTTAGCTTATGCCTTGAGGCAAGCCCGGCTAATAGAGCAGTCCGCCAACGCACATTGGGCTTAGTTGCGATTTTACGATTTAGGTCCACCGCGCACTGTTTGTCCTGCTTTGTCACAACGTCGGTATTGTTGCGCAGGCTTAACCTGATACGAGACTGTTATTTATCTTAGATAGTGTTTCAGTTTGCGCTAATAAGAACTAAAATTAAAATAGAGACAGATAAAAAATTGCAAACGCCTTGATATTGATAATTTTCGGGACAATTTATTCTTTCTCATTGACATTGAATCCAAAAGCTTTTTTCGAAATAATTTATTGGTAAACATCACAGTCAGAAATAAAAAAACTTTAGTATCTGTATTCGTATATTAAAGTACGTAATGCTGTTGTACACATAGAGCTTTTTAGTAATTAAAACTTAATCATAGTAATCACAAAAAATAGCAAATACAGAAGCAATTACCGCTCATCCGTAAACCGCAGATGCGAATGTTATTTTTAAGTGCGATAAGATTTTTTATCGGTGTCTTACAAAAGGATAAATAAAATTATTGGCTGTCTGTCTGCGCGCGCGCCGGTGGTCCGCCATTTGCATTTCGGAGCACGCGACGAACGACGTGCGCATTCGTGTAGCCGGCCTTAAGGGTGCGCTTGCAAGATGGGAATAAAACAGGGGTGCCAATTTGCATTTGCATTTTTATCGTAAAAAGAAGTACATACAAGTGTTCAAAAACGAGAAACACTGGTCACAATAACACTATAAATTCTGACGTTAAAATGTGAAAAACCGAATCGTTTAGCAAAATAAAAATATAATGACATTTTGTTGTGGCCGTCCCTAAATACATAAAAATACCTAAATTATTTTAATTATGAATTATGAGTAACGATTGCGGGTTTGTTAAAATTAAGTATTTTTAGATGTCCTTACTATCCTTACTAATATTATAAATGCGAAAGTCCGTTTGTTTGTTTGTTTGTTTGTTACGCCTTCACGTCCTAACTACTGAACCGATCGTTATGAAATTTTGCATATACGTTGACAGGGGTATAGAGAAGGACATAGGGTACTTTTCATTCCGAAAAAAGTATAGTTCCCGAGGGATAGCAAAAACGTTTCCACGCAGACGAAGTCGCGGGCGGCCGCTAGTAATATTATAAATGCGAAAGTCCGTTTGTTTGTTTGTTACGCCTTCACGTCGTAACTACTGAACCGATCACCATGAAATTTTGCATACACGTTGTCAGGGGGGCAGAAAAGGACATAGGGTACCTTTCATCCAGAAAAACGTACGGTTCCCGAGGGATAGCAAAAAAAACTGTCCATGCAGACGAAGTAGCGGGCGGCCACTAGTTTTAAAATAAATGTCACTTTCAATAGAAGGAGGTACAAGGTAGCTGAAGTATTGAGCTTTTCTCTTTACATTTGAAACTTCGATGATGTTCTTCACACAATAGATAATATCTTCATTTGCTGACTGTAAAAAAAGAATAAGGATTTTATGAACCAGGAAGATCAGAAATTTCCCTCATCATAGGTGTTCCATTAATCTTGGCGCAATATAAGCAAAACGCACTTCCATCAATTAGTGGGACACATTTCGATCTGCACGCGTCAATCTGCGTGGTAATATATTGTGCAATGTAATTATTCGGTGTAATAGACAATTTGAGGGTTGAAACCAAGTTGAAATAGACTGAGAGTGGGAATATTATAATTTCAGAGTTTTACACTAAGTTAAACTACATTAGCAATCTTTTAAACTAAGAATCTAACCGCAATATTGAAAAAAAAACTTAAATCAATGTTATCAAAATTCAAGGTGAAAGAAACATTAAAAAAATCACAAGATACGCAAAATATTACTGATGCTGAAAACCATGAAATGAAATAATTAGTAAAAAATAATCGTTACTTTTATCTTTCTGACATCAGTAATATTTCACTTTTTTTATTCACAGCGGGTTAGTTCTTGGCCTTCACCTAACCTTATGTTAATTAACGATAAGGCCGAAAGTGTGAGCGCACTATACCCGTAATCCTCACCATTGAGGAACTGGCTTTCTTACTTCTAAATGCCGGAACACAACAAGTCAATCATAGGAGATAGTCAGTCGATTTTTAGCACTTTGTCGGCTCATATAAGTTGTTGGTTGTTTCTCTTTTTTTAATTTCATAAAAAAGATTTAGCTGATGTGTGTACATATTTGCAAAAAAGGGACTACATACCAGTGGCGAGGGGTGAAATTAGTGCGAAGGTAAGCCGCTCTACAAAAATCATGAAAAATGATATGATCTGCATAGTGGATCATTGGGGTGGGATTTCCAAAGGTAAGCCGATGGGAATCGGCTTGTATGGACCCTTCGCCACTGCTACATACATACTCTTCTGCTATATTATCTTTTGCTTTTATAACCAGACACTGTTTAGACACTAATAAATTCACCTGATTTGCATTCCGTCAAAGCGAGTTTAAATCCCGATAAAAAGTGCATGCGCAAGAGCACTAACACCCACATTAAATCTCCTCCTTCTAGTTTATCGGCAGCTTCGTTAAACCCGTCAGCTAATTCGGTATCTCGCAATTATAATTAAGGCGTCGGACCTCACACGCGGTTAATTAAAGCACAAAAAGTGTCGGCCGATAACGTGTCGCCAGTGCGCGGCGGGCCTAATGAACGTATGCTAATATGCGTGTGCGTTGACTACTGCGGGTGTTGAATGTCAATCACTTTGGTGGTCTATTCTCTCTTTTTGGGCAGTGCTCTAAAGCCTTCGTGTATTAAGTGAGTTTAAACATCCTGTACAATACCCTTTTTTACACGACTGCCCAAAGCAAAAAGAGTGTATATGTGTTCAGGGTTTGTGGGTATGTGAGTTTCTTTATTCCACCATAACTTCTAAATGCCTGAACTGATTTGGATAAATGGGGTATCGTTAGTATTCTTACAACATCCCGAGTGACACTGTCTATATTTTTTTTAGAAAAAAAAATATGGCGACTGTACGACGCCATTTTCAAATGTGATTTTTTTTTTCTGTTATTACAATATGGGCATCAAATGAAATGCTTTCATGAGCATATTCTAAAACTATATAATATGTCACTAAAATGTGTGAAATAAAAAAAAAAAACACGACTGCCCTGCCAAAAACGAAATAAAAAGTTAAACAACAAGTGTCATTGCAGTCGGGGGACCTCTTTGATCAAAAATTGTTCCATAATAAGATCCCCCGACTGCAATGACACTTGTTGTTTAACTTTTTATTTCGTGTTTTGCAGGGCAGTCTTGTTTTTTTTTTTTTTTGAAAAAAAAAAATATTGTGGCTAGTTTTTATTTCCTCATTGTTAGTCAAAAGTCAAAAATGTTTTTATTCAAATAAAGTTAATAATTAAGTACTTTTGAATCGTCTATATTTTCCTAACACCCGTCCCAGGCTTTTTTAACTGGCAAGACACAAGAAGAACGTGCGCAAGAAACTTATCAGCTTTACCATAAATAGGTAACAATATTTACATTTTCAATATATCATTACCATTTGGTAATAATCATATTGTACTGTATTTACAGTACAATATGATTATTAATAACGAAGTACTTTATTAGTTACTTTATTGACTACTAGCAGCCGCCCACGGTTTTACCCGTGGTTCCCGTTCACGTGGGAATATCGGGATTTAAAAAGTATTCTATGTTTTAATCTAGGCTATACTATCTGTGTCCCAAATTTCAACCAAATCCGTTCAGGGCGTTCAGTAGTTATTGCGTGATTGAGGAACAAACATCCAAACCCACTTTCACATTTATAATATTAGTAGGATGATTTTCAAATTAACGTAAGGTATTACAGCTCAAATGACCTAAATATTATTCCTTACATTAATATTCTTTGGAATGAGCTCAATCTTCCAAGTTTTCCAGCTAGGATTTCTACGAAGAAGATTTAAAAAAGTCATAATTCATTAAAGGCTACGGAACGGAAATAATTTACTCAACAAAGGGGCTATTATTTTGTTCTTCACAGTTACCGTAATGGCAAGTTTGATTAAAGGCCTGGGCACACCGGATGCGTAGACACGCGCGTGGTTACGCGTGCGTGTACACGCGCGTAGTTACGCACGTAACCCCCTGACACACCGGGTTACGCATACGTCTACGCTTACGCATACGCATACGCAACGCAGCCTGTCCCTTGCGTACCCAGCGGGCACACCGGATGCGTAGACACGCGCGTGTACACGCGCGTAGTTACGCACGTAACCCCATGACACATACCCAGCCGCTGCGACAGCCATACTTTTTATGTTTGCAATTCTTGTGCACGATGTCTGATGATGATTGGATGGACGGACCAAGTAGTTCATCAGATGAAGAAGAAGCAATATTACTACTACTACTGTTGTGCCAGAATATTCCTTCGACTATTAATAGTTGTCTACGGTCATTATATGATGTCACTACATAGTATAAAACAAGTCGCTTCCCGCTGTCTGTCTCTATGTATGCTTAGATCTTTAAAACTACGCAACGGATTTTGATGCGGTTTCTTTTAATTGATAGAGTGATTCAAAAGGAAGGTTTATAATTATGTATAATACATCGTGTCAAATTCCACGCTAGTCCGAAGCGAAGCGAGGGCGGGTCACAAGTCCTTTTTTTGCCAAATGCGACCTTTGATTTGATTTTTTTCGGACATTCCCCATTCCATAATACATTATTTATTTTGTTAGAGCTCAGAAGTTTATGCAGTGCTTTCGATGCTAGGCTTCCCAGGCGGCTTAATTTTTGCCGACATCTTCATATTTCTACATACATAAAACCTCGATCAACTTATAATTCACCTAAGTATACCTTCCTCAGGAATCACTCTATCATTTGGTGAAAATCGCAAGAATATATGATTAGTAGTTTTTGAGTTTATCGCGAAGCGCAGACAGACAGACAGACGCTGTGAGGGACTTCGTTTTATAATATGTAGGAATGTAGAGATATCAAGCAATTGATGACTAGTTTAAATTCATAGAAGTGACGAATTCTCTATTTGTAAGAAAAAAAAGCAAATTTCATAGGTGGGGGACCCGAACAAAACAATTGAATGCGTAGTCACGCGCGTGGTTACGCGCGTGGTCACGCGCGTAGTGACGCGCAGGAAAGATACGTGCGTGTTCGTATTTGTTCGGTGTGACGTCCAATAGGGAATGCCATTGAGTACAACGTCATCAATGCGTTCCGCTCTGCGTAAGTACGCAGCCTGGTTGTCTCATGAGAGCTGCAATGCGTAGGGTTACGCATCGGTCTACGTGCACGCGTACGTTACGCAAGCGGTGTGCCATGTCTCATAAAGTTTCAGGCATTACAACGTCATGGTACGTCTACGTGCACGCTTACGCATACGCTTACGCATCCGGTGTGCTGGAGCCTTAAATGAAAAAGTCTGATTACTACCTATTTGTCTAATGAGTTTGTACGATACGAAACGTATACATACACGCGCTACTGTTATATTGAAGTGATTCTAGATTGTACCAAATAGCATTGTGAAAAACTGTTTAAGAGTTAGAGCAAAAGCAAAAGTTTTCACTTACGGACTTAAGTACGCCTACAGAACTGATTAGGAAATTCAGTAAGTATCTGAATTTATTTTTTAAAGCTCTGATTTTTACCGACTTCAGTTAGATGGATATCCACATTTGCGCGAGTAAATTGCAGCTGATGTTCTGTTGCTATTTTGTAATTTGTCTGAAAATTCCTGAAACTATTTGACTATTTCATTTATTCATACACTTGTCATATAGACCAGACTAAGTTATTGAAGTTACATTCAAGGGCTGTAACCTGATAGGATCTTTTAGATGAAAGCTTCCAATGATCTCTGATTGCGATTATTCGGATGACAAAAACATGAGCCCTGTCGAGATATCGAGTCGTCCGGCATCGATGCACGGCCTTGTATCGATACCATCAGGGCTATCTCCGATTTGAAATGCAGTTTCTTATTTCGCTGATAGGCGAGTTGTGGCTATCCATCGATTATTTCATCGATAAGGTATAAGGTTATTTAGAGTCGAGTGATATTTTTGGACTTTAGTCAATTAAAATCAAATATTTTCATGGGCAGATCACTGAATTAAAGTAGCTAGGTACTTATTTTAACGAGTATTATGCTGTACCAATTAATATCCTTAATAAGCCTTACTAATATTATAGATGCGAAAGTCCGTTTGTTTGTTTGTTTATTTGTTACGTTTTCACGTCCTACTGAACCGATCATCATGAAATTTTATATTCTTGTTGTCAGGGGTACAGAGAAGGACATAGAATGCCTTTCATCCCAAAAAAGTATTGTTCCCGAGGGATAGCAAAAGTGTTTTCCAGGCAGAAGAAGTCGAGGGCGGCTACTAGTTTATTATAAGGCTTACACCATTTTCTAATACGATTTTCTATTTAGTTTTGCAGTTAAAAATTTAATGAATTTAACAAAATATTTTATTATTCTTTTCTTATAAACATTAATATTTTATGGGAAGGTAACCTAAGTACTATGTATAACTAAAACATCTGAATTTCTAAATAAATTAACCCTAATAAAAAAATAAAACAAAATCAAATGCAGCATGCGAGACTCTCGCGCCGACTTCATCATCACTCGAATGTGCGATAACAACCCTCATGTTTACCTAGGCATCATCATCACACTCTCATTCTCAGAGATCGTTGTAAAATTTGGAATTGCAGAGTCACTAAGAAAGACGTGACTGATCGAGTAATTTCAAATCTCGAAATTGAAATAACAGCAACCCACGATATATAATATTTTGGATCTAGTAGAAGCCCTCGGCTTCGCCTCGGGCCTCAAACTAAAACCTCTCTTCTGTTCAACTTTCGCTCAAGATTCGTTTATCCGTTTCTCTACACACAAAAACTCACTACGACGCCTAGCACGTGTACTGGAGATAATAGCGTCATCTCTTTTGCTCCTACAGTTATTGCTAACACTACTTTCTCTTTCGTTTTCACATAGTAAGCGACGTCACTTACTTGAATATGGACTTATGGAGACATTTCAGTGCAGTCACACTATGGTACCGCCCCGCGCCGCCGTATCTAACGATTTTTAAATCTTTGACTAGATCTGGAATCAGCTCTCTATTCACGTCATATCATCAGTTGACCTGCTATAGCTAATTAATATCAATATCAATAATCAATAATATGGTTTTAATATATATCTAAATACTTTTTTTATTTATAAAAAATGTGGAAATAAATAAAAAATACAAATTATAAAACACTATTACAAGCTTTGAAATATACAATTATTTAAAAACTTCAATCGTACCTACTACGTATTACCATTATCCCGCGCCGCGAACGTCGCCCGCGGTATCCCAACATTTCGCTTCATAAAGGATAAGCTACAGCCCAGACCGTAAGAGTCAGGGATATATACTAATTTCAGTAGGTAGCCTAACTCAATATCTCTAGGGGTTTTTTTCATTTTTTCGATATCCCTTTTCGTTTTTGAGAAATGGAGAATGTCCGAAAAAAATCAAATTGGCTGAATATTTTTCTATAGGTAGGAATAAGCTCCCTTAGTAATAGAAAACAGTTTCAGAATGTTTGGTTGCGAGAAAATAAAAATAAAAAAAAGTCTCTTCGACTTCACAAATATGCAAAAGTAACAGCAGAATGGAAATTATACCTTTGCCACCACCTGCCACAACCACAACATGGTATTAAAAAAAAGTTTCAAAAATGACAAAATGTCAAAATGTCAAAACTTTTTATTTTTTATTCGTGTTGTAGTTGTGGCAGGTGGTGGCAAAGGTATAACCTCCATTCTGCTGTTACTTTTACATATTTGTAAAGTCGACGAGACTTTAATTTTTTTTAATTTGTTTACGCAACGGAAAATTCTAAAACTTTTTTCTATTACTAAGGAAGCTTATTCCTACTTATAGAAAAATATTCAGCCAATTTGATTTTTTTCGGACATTCCCCATTGTCGATTTAGTGAGAAAAGACCCCGAAAAGTATGTCATTTTTCTACATTTATGCGATTTTCGAAAAAAGTTTTTGACTATTCCAAAATTTTTTTTCACCATATTGTAGCCCTTGCTGAGACGCATCTTTTGACATTTAGTACATACACGTAGACCCAAAACTCACGGGACCAGGGCAATGTCTCACTTTGGCTGAAATTGGGTACCTTACCGAAGCGATCGAAAAAACATTTTCAATGTTAAAAATTTGCAACAGTACATACATAAAAATCGAAGTCCACTTTAAATTAAACCCAAAATCTGATTCCCACAGGTTGTTCAACATTCGCCCAATTCGCACCTAAATCCCATCTGAATAGACCCTGCCGATAAGTTAATGAGATGCAACAAAGAATCCATGGAAGCCCGGCGAAAGGTTGATTCACATAGAACGCTCGTGCATGTCTGGAATGATAAAAATAATTATGGTTTAGCGCCTTCGACCAAAGTTTAGCGTGAATGAGTCTTTATTCAGATACTAGTGACCGCCCGCGACTTCATCTGCGTGGAAAGGTTTTTTGCTATCCTTCGGGAACAATACTTTTTTCGGGATGAAAGGTACCCTAAGTCTTTCTCTGTACCCCTGACAACGGGCAAAATTTCATGATGATCGGTTCAGTAGTTAAGATGTGAATGCGTAACAAACAAATAAACAAACAAACTGACTTTCGCATTTATAATATTAGTAAGGATTATTTCTATAGCGTTACGAAATCTCGTTCTGTTTTGTTTTTAAGGAATCGTCTAATATTTTTGGGCAGTTAATTTTTATATTTTTGGGCATTTTTGAAAATCTTTACTTACTTAATACATGAAAAACTTTTTCTCCTTATCAACATAATTTTTAAAAATATGCATTGCATTGGATTCTTGGCATACAGAACTCTACAGCTCATTAAACTCATCCGCCCAATGTGGCTCAATCCTAAGGGGGTGTTCTCGTAGGGGTTTCCGCACCTTTCTATCCGCACACGTCCGGATATGAAGATAGCGATGGCAAAAACAACCAACTCTGTCGCCGCACTCCCGCGCCGCCTGTTATATGTTGTTCTTTCGCCCGCTTTTTTCCTCCATTTCGCATGATGCACTCTTTTTTGTCACCTTTTGTGTTCCATCGATTCTCAGATGCGCTGAAGACGATTTTTCGTGTTCATTTTTTCTGTTCGTCATCTGCTGAAATGCTTATCTTGGAGCTTGAAGCATGGTAGTTGATTTGAGGAATAGTGTGTAGTTTTTGTTTGTAATATTTGAAAGAAATTGTTAATAGTTAATAATTTTCTTTTAAATGAAAGAAATTACTAACTGTTAGATAATAACTTCACGTTTAAATCAAATATGTAGTTTCGTAGTATGATCACTCTCCATTAATTCACTTGTTAGTTGATTGTTAAAATATCAATAAGTAAGATGTTTGTTTTGTCTAAGAAATTTAAGGACACCATAAGCACCATAGGTATGGATGCAATGATTTGCGATGTGGTTATAGATTTTTTTATTAAGTAAGTATCTGGTAAAACTACATATTAACTTAGAGATTTAAGATAGTACATTATACTGTTTAAATATGCTGTTAGATATTTGCAATAGAACAGTTTCCTCAAAACACGTCGTTTCATACTCACATTTTATTATTTTGTAATTTCAATAATGTAATAAAACTCCTAAACATTCGATTTTATTTTCGCTATAAAGTTTCGTTTGACGATCCGTCCAAAGCTTCTTGACTTTTAATCCGATACAGCCGGACAAATTAATTCTTGTTTATAAGTATTAATCGTAATATAAGGGGTTGTAAAATTTTACGACTTTGATATGGGTTTTATTTATAAGAGGCTCGAAATATTTTTCACTAATCTGGGAAAGGATGCTATCCCGCTCCTACTTAGGTGGATCAAGAGTGATGTCCACTATCTTAAATCACATTAGGTCTGACTTGATTGACCATAAGGCCGTTTCCATACGTCAGTCTTATTTCGATGAACAATAAAACTGGTCTCCTATAATGTAAGCAAATTACGGTATAAAAGTAAATGGTCCCGAACCCGATGTCCCGTATGCGTTTAGCTCTGTTTATCTGTTGCCGTAAAAGTTTTATAGTCATATAATTTACTCCGTGTGTCTGTCCGTCGGCCAATCAGGTGTTACTACGGCCAGCATTACGACTAAGTTATGATTGAGGCCTGACTCCGCTCGCAATGCTGTATTTTAAGCAGAGATAAAATCGCGAATATTTATTGTATAAAGATTGAGTTTTATTTTATTGGTTTTTGAAGTTTGAAATGTGATGGGCCTGGTGGGTTTGGTTTTATCATGAGCTATAAAGTTGTTGTAGTGTGGACTACCTTTATTTTATTAAATTTGTCTTTTGATGTACTGAGCCTTTTAAGGTACTTCGCTGCTGGTTCTCAATATATGAAACACGCAACGTAACGTCTTGTTCCCTTATGATGACAGTGCCCACTCTTTCCAGTTACTTCGATCCTGAAATTTCTCTATTTAAACAAGATTTTTATACCAGAACATTGTTTAAAAACTATGCAGTAAAAAAATTAAATACGGGTTAAAACGTCAACTCTTACTTTTATATAAAACAATTGCCTGTCATCGTTTATTTATAAATAGTGCTTGACTACGATATCGGCCATATTACCATCAGCTACCTACTCTAAGCTCCTTATCTTCATATAAGGCCGACAAAGTAATTAAGCACTCATTAAACATTGATTTACGACTAGTCTCTCTTTCACCTGCCCCGTTAGTGTTGACATTTTGAAACGTTTATATATTTTTTTTAGAAATAAATGTAAGTTGTTCGTTTTATTATCGACTGCTCTTTGAGTGTCTCTATTTTTAGGGTGTCCGCTGCGTTAAGCGGGATCCCGGGTACACGGCGTGGGATCATAGATTGCTGGTTTTCTGACGGGATCAGCCGAGATCCGCTTATTTTTATTTAGGTATGATTCACATAAACTATAGAAAATTTTGGGCAACAGCAAAGTGTCTCTCATCATCGTGAGGCAGTTTAATGTGTTAAAAATGAAATAATACCTAAGATTACTTTAACAATAAAGTAGAGGTCAATTTATTTCGATATTTTCGATTGACCTCTTTATATTTGTTTTTAAAGCATTATTTCTAGGGGTGCATCCGATACCGATATATCGGCGATACTTCGGGTTTTCCAATATATCGGCATCGGCGATATTTTTACTGTCGATACAACGATACTTTTCAAATTTCACGCATCAAAGTTCACCGTTACTTGATACAGTTTTGAAACAGATTTGAATGTGTAGGTATAGTTAGAATCTTCAAATAATCCCGAGACACATCAGTAAAAAGAAAGGACCAGAGACCAAGCTTCATACAACCGCGCGAATCGGTTGCACCACTACAAGCACGCGGGGCATGTGTGCGTGTTTTTTACTCATGTGCCCGAGATTCCCGAGTGACACTGGCAATAGATATAAAAACAATAAGGTGGCTACATATGACACCATATTTTAATAAGAAAAAAAAATTAATACAATATGGGTACCTATCAAATCAAAGGCTCATTGATAATCACATTCAAAAACAATTCAAATTTTCATTAAAATGTATAAAATAAAAATGAATAATTTAAAGAAATAAAAAAAAACATAGCTGCCAAAACTCTAAAGTGTTCCACAGAACAGTGTCCCCTGACTGCAATGACACTTATTTCTTACTTTTTAGATCATTTTTTACCTTCATTTAAATTCATTAAGCGTATCGGTATCGGTATCGCCGATATTTTATAAGAGTATCGGTATTGGTATCGTATCAGCAAAAAGTCGTATCGATGCATCCCTAATTATTTCATTAAAGTACTGAAAAAATGATCGTGGTTTTAAACCATAATCTGGTTTAAAACCGGTTTATTTGCAACTAAAGACATAAAGCACCTCGCAGCCTCAATGTCTTATTGTTGCACTAAGCAGCCGTTGAAAAAAGTAAAAAAAATGTCCTAGGTGTTTAGTACTATTATAATATAACGTGTTACAAAAAAACCCTATCGACGAACATGGTAGAATATTAAAACAGGTAAGAGTGTTGCTTAAAGTGAACATTTTTCTCCAAGGAACATAGGTCAAATAGTAGATTATACAACAAGTGAATAAAAAGGGAATTTAGTTCGAGGGACTAAGTTGGATCCCGAGAGTAGCGAAGGATTCTAGAGTTGAATCCCGAGCGTAGCGAGGGATTCAAAAGTAGAATCCTGAGAGAAGCGAGGGATACAAAGGACCGAGATGAAATTTTTTATTCACGAGTTGTGTACTCTACTTTTTACCATTGACTGCGAGAAAACAAAAAGGTACCTCTGACAGTACTTTATACTTAGTATTTATAGTTGACCATCAGCCATTTTTAATGTCCCCACACTGCTGGGTCACAGGCCTTCCTTATGAGTGGGAGGATGGGCCATAACCCACCACGCAGGCCCAATGCGGATTGATGGGTGTTAACGACTGCAAATGCAGCCGGGACCAACTGCTTAACGTGCCTTCCGAGGCACGGAGGCTTAGAGCATTTAAAACGGAGGAGCTCGAGATAAAACTTTTTGGTCACCCATCCCATGACCGACCCATGCGGCCCATGCGTGAAATTAGAAGTTTTCCAATGACATAAAACAACCACGCCAAGAGAGAGATTACATGATCAGTCTGGCATCAGTCCATTTCATCAGTCTGCATAGACTTTGAATTTTTGCAGACTGAATATCGTACCAGACTGATGGAATGGACTGATGCAAGGCTGAACATTCAATCTCGCTCTAATAGATAGAAAAGAACCCAAAGATAAGACACTAAAAATAACCTAATTAAATTTGGCGGGATATTTTTTTTCGTTTAATTTTATTGTGAAACTATGGCTCTATGGAATAGCTCCATAGCAGCCAGTATGTATAGATACTTTTTTGTACTAATTCATGATGCGCGCTTGTTCCAAATTCAAATTATTTTTATTCACTCGGTGAATAAAATCGCTTATTATTCACTCTTATCGTTGAATTAAACGAACTTTTTAGAGTGGCGATGGTAAAAAAGCAATTTTTTACGCCTTTCCATAGTAAGTTGGTCAGCTAAGCTAACCAATACATTTTGTATAGGAGTGTGAATTTTTCGTTTTTCGACCTATGTCCCTTGGAGAATGTTGTTCAGTTGTGTCATCACATCATTTGGTGGGTACCAAACAGAACCACAGAATGTAAGGTGGTCCTTACATTCTGTGGTTCTGTTTGTGTTTCTGAAAACAACACGCTGAGAAAGTTGAGTGTCCTCCTTGTCTTGTCAGTATAATTGAGATTCATCACAGTGGAAGGGCCTGATTCATGCGGCGGCTAATAAAACTCGGTCCGCCCGTCAGTTTGTCACACTTGTATTGATGGCTTTACGACTTCGTTGCTTCTGGTGTCAATTGTTGCGGATGCGCGATGGAGGCAGACTTTTTTCTATTGAAGGAAAGTTAATTTCTATTGACGGCAAGAATTGGCACAGACGGGTGATGAAGGTAAATTTTTTTCTATTGAAGGAAATATTAGCAAAGATTGGATAATGCTCTACAATCTACATCTTCAAAATTCTGAAACTCAGGGACTTCTACTGTTTTTCTCGTTGTTCTTCAACCATGATGTAATTTCAGGATCCTGTAAAACTATTTTTACAGAGACTTATAAATTCGTAAGAATTATGGTTAAATCAGTAAGTGCCTATCAGCGATATTAAAAGCCGAATATGAAAAACTACATCTCACTATTCCTTCATTTTATTTTATTTTATTTATAACTTTATGAATTAAGTGAAATAATGATTTTACTAGTGGCTCTGTAGAGATAAAGCTAGACTTTGCGTTTGTGTTATTATTGATAATTTTTCCAAATTGCTGTAATAGAATTTTCCTCATATCTCCGCCATTTTAAAAAAATTCGAAAAATTGAATCGAAAATAAAAATATCATTATAGAACCATTTTACGAAAAAAAGGGATCCCCCTTCAGTGTAGTCCTATTAATTTCATTGACATTGGACCTTGGACTTCGAAGATATCCAATATGGTATCGCAAATTTCTATGGTACTAAAAATTTTTTTTTAGGTAATTTTGCGTTTTTGATTTCCTAAAATTTTTGCCCGTATATGTACAATTTTGGCTATTTTGAGAATCTGTTATTATAAGAATCTCATATTATGCGAATCGGCTATTTTGCGTTTCCGATATTATGCGCCTAAAGGCTTACGACTCCTACTCGTCCACCTTTTACCAGTCTGTCGCAACTTCCATACAAAAAATAATTCTATGAAACAAACACGAATTTTGATGGCGACTATATTTGTCTCACTCTTCCTCATTCTTTCTCGTTCTTTGATGATACGTCATTCATTTGTCAGTCAGAGCAACTATAGGCGGTACAAGGCGGTACATTTAAAAGCTCTTTGGGAAGTTTTTAGTATTAATAAAATTATAACAAATAAAATTATCAATTTGTGTTAATAGTACGCTAGTAATATAATAAGTCAGTGGTTAATGGTCAAGTCGTTGCGAATTTTAAGTGCCTACCTAATCAAATCATAATGAAGCATTTGTGAAATTTGTGGTTTGAAATCGGCGCTAAAGGAAGACACGAAATGTTTTTTATGGCCAAATTTTCTTTTGATGAGCTTCGGTGAGTATTGTAATCATTAATCAACTTAACATCCGTTTACACTTTTTGGTAGGTATTTGAATGTAAATAATAATTTTAGTCCAATAATAAGCTGATGGGAAATAGAGTACCTACTTACATAAATATCGATATCGATGTTTTTAATTTTAGTTGTAATGTAAGAAATGTAAGAAAAATGTACCATATATTATAATATACACTTTATAATTTTCCCGTTGCATTGTACAGTCAGCAGCACATGAGGTTATACAAAACTGTCAAAATTCATTTTTAAACCTTAATATCTTTGAATTTATAATGTTTACATATAATTTTTTATTTCAGGTCATTACCATCAGCCGTCGAAATAATTGAAGAAGTACAATGAAGATTTTTAAGAAATAAATACTTTTAATTTTTAATTTCTTTATTTCAAATATTAAACTGAACACATGTTCTGTTTTTTAAAGTACTGCCCAACAGTTAAATGCTTCATAATCAATTCTAACATACTTATGTGACTCAGTACTAGTTAAAAAACGGAGCATTGTGCCATGTTAGTGGAGATTTTTAAATTATTCTTTAAATAAGCGCAGTTCAGTGCATTCATCGATATCGATAAAAATTTTGATACTAGGTCGCCCATCTCTATCTTTTTTTCTGTAGGTTGGCAAAATATTGTTTCACAGTCGTTAGGTTGGCAACGATGAGGTATGTTTGATTTGACATTTCATAGATCTTTTTGCTCTATGAAGTCCCGTCTCTTCTTACGTAGTTATTGCTTTCTCTGTGCCTTTTACTGAGAGGAAGTCATAAGATACTACGTATATGTACTTTGTAATATAAATATGAATGTTGCGATTTAAATAGTTTTCAATTAATAACGATCATTAGCTTATCACATTCAGACCACTAATTAATCAACTTTGTTGGTAACAAATCAATGTAAGCGGATACATTTGACGCATGATTATAAAGAACAGCTGCGCGCAAAGGATGGCAGACAAGCGCACACGCACCTCTCTTTCACACGTCAGCTGTCACCGTCTCTTTCGCGACCCATCATAAATAACAACATAGATTTGCACCCGTCGCGCGTCGTCATCCAAATGCCAACAGCGCCTCTGCAATTTGTACGTCTGTCTGTGTGATTTGTGTGAGGTAATTCCAAGCGTAGGTATATAATTGGAGTCGATCGGTGCCGATGTCCCGGCCGTAGATCAAGCGGCAGTCAGATGCGATTTGTCAGATATTCCTACCCATCCGAAACCTGTCGCCGAGAGGACTCTGACATTTAGAATTCACAACTCGGCGAATAAAACTTAATTTATAAATTTGAACTCGGTGATGTGACGGAATTAAACTTGTAACCGGACTCCGCTAGCTCCTGTCGCATTTATTACTCGAGTAACACATGCGCCCGCGTCGCTGGTCGGTCCCGATTGATTCCTCATTCCTTTGTAATCAATAACCAACTTTAACAACCGTAAAATATGGCTTGAAGTCGCTCGTGTGCGTGCTAAACAGAATACCGTCTTATTAAGCGAGAAACGAGGCATCAGCATCCATCATAATTTTGCCTCATTTTGTAATGCAGCCGAGATGCGATATTTTCATATGCAACTGCAAATTTATCATCATCAGTCGACGTGAACTGTAAGTCGGGGGCTTAGGGTCGTGATTTCTGCGCCGGTCGGGTTACAAGTTTGCTGTAAACATAGCTAGGTATGATCCCCGGTCAAACTAGTTGCAGAACTGACGTGAAAGTTGTTGATGTTAGATTCACTTCGGATTTTGTTTCGCTAATCCGTTTACTGCAATTTCTCTTGTGGGAAATTAAATTCTTGAGAGTTTGCACTGATGCGGTGACGATTTCATATCCGTGAACCTTCATTGTGCTAAATAACACAGTTTTCTGTTCGTAGCAGATGTGCTGATGAGCCATATTTTTATTTATTTTTCCTCATGCTGGGGCACAGGCCTTCCTTACGAGTTCGTATGGTGGGGACTGGGGATTGGAGTAGATAAGGAGACTTACAATACTTACATACCTACTCGTATTGTATGTACTTATACTAGTTGGCTCTGCGACATTTTTGAACATTTTTAACATGATATTTTTGAACATTTTTCGAAATGGTAGTGGCTCAGTTCACTGAGTAATATAATCATCGAATTTACAAAATTTCACGAGAATAGGTTGAGAAATGCGACCTGTAGAAGAGAACAGACGGACAGCCGGACATACGAAAACATGTTTTCCTAAGCTAAAACGGAGACGCAACGCTCACGCTTCGTGATCGTTCAGTCAATTACACATTTATTGATAACGGGTAGTCACAATGGAGTGTTGACCATTTGCTAGCTCAGTCACATCGGAAGACAAATGAAAAACAAGGATAATTTTGTTTCGTGTGTGGTTTTTACTGTTGTTGTAACTTGTCTTCACGCAGTGATTAATTTAATGAGACTTTTTATCCAAGTCAAGGTTGATATTTTGTCGAAACTGTCATCAATACTTACGTAGACTCAATCATTTTTGATTTGCAATTTCAACTGCTAAATTTGTCTCCTTAAGGATAATTGTGATTATCTATTTTAAATACAGAGATTTTAACTTTGTTTTGCATTGGATTTTAGTACATACCAACTATGCATAATAAGCAATGTTCTTAAATATATAAGGCTGTGTTATTGATTGATGTAATAATGTCTATGCCTAAATAGAATAAATAAACCAACCTTTATTCCTAACCTTTATTCCACTTGACGTTTTCGATAAATTAGCCGGGCTGTTATCGGCTATCACGTTTGATGTTATGTGCTGTATTTATTAGGCTGTCAGTACCAAACAATAGTGGTGATAAGCTTTCGAGTATAGTGGTACCGACGAGGTGTCGATGTCACAACTCACAAGGCAGGTATCGGACACCGATGTCGTTTGCACGCCATGTTTTGATGAAACGATTTATCTGTATGTTGTTTAGGACATATTTTTGGTATGTGATTTATTGGATCTCGTATTGAAGTTCAATAAACTATAAGCGAGTAGTGTGTACAAAATTCTGGTATTTTCATGATTATTCGTTGCTTAAGATTTCCAGTTGAAGCTTAAACATTTAAAAACTTATGTGGAGTTGGTGGAGTGGAGACAATTTAATTCTGATGAATCCTAAGTGCCCGTTCACACAGGCAGCGGTCAGTTTTACAGGCCCGTTTTATCGGATACGTTTTTATTCTGCGATGGCGTATGTAGTTGTATGAACGTTGTACATACGTGTTCGTTCCAAATCCAGTAACACACAATCTGATGCGATTTTGTTAATAGTACCCAGTGGCGGAGGATCCGTTAAAACAGTCCTGTAAATGCGGTGTGAACATTACGTCCAGTAACGACGGATCCGTTAAAAGCGGTCCTGTAAAATGGATCGCTCTGTGAACCCACGGTGAAAACAAAAGATACAGAACACACAAACAAACAACCTAGCTAGAGGATTAGAATCCCAAACGCATTACCTCCGTTCCGTCCGTCGTCGTGGGTAAAAATGAGAACGAGTGAACGAATTGATTTCCTATTTGAGACTAATAATAATGCTACAGTTCTTATAGTTTTTTTGACGGCAGTAAATTAAACATTTACTGCCGTCAAATAAACAAATAATATGTTTATTCCATAGACTTATTATATTACTAAGAATAACCAAAAATTTTGTTTAGGAATATGACGCTTTGACACGTCAAACGTAAGGAGTAATATTGCCAAGCAATATTTTTGATTAAACCAACTATGAAGTTATTCTTTGTTTATTTGTATGGCAGTAAAACTTAAATCTTAATATTTTAAGATCTCACTTAATTTCTTTATTAAGGTTGAGTCAGGAAAATGACATTAAAATTACAGTACAAGTCTACAGGCCACTCAAAAAGAAAAACGTTGATGAAAAAGAACTCACCGCCAATAATCCTAACATCATTTTTATAGAAATAGAAATATTTTTATTTAAATAGACTTATATCAAAGTACTTTTAACTCGTACTTGCTCCATGTGCATCGCTGATAATTAAAATTACAACACAAACATTGAAGATCCGTAGTCACCGATGGCATCGCGAATTTCCACGTCGTTTCACAACTGACGTATTTTTAATCAACAAATTATCGTGCGATCATTCAAATTAATCAGGGGCGACACAGGATATCTTAATTAAGCATTTTATTAATAAACTTGGGAAATCAACTGCACATTTTTAACGAAAGCCTTTGGGGGCATTTACACAATACGACTACAGTGATAGTCGAAGACAATAGTGCTCCTACTTCCAGTGTCAAAATATACAAACTTACTAAGTTAAATCAAAGTTTTTTGAGAAAATTTCTATTGAGTAAGTTTAACTTCGATCAATTTAAGTTGTTTATTTTTTATCTCTTTTTAGTTCACTTCTAATTTTTTTGCTTTTTTTATAGAACAACGATATGTTAAAACAAGTTTAGATACGTTACCCGCGCTCCACAATGGCAAGACGAAAGTCAGGTAATTGCCCGACTTTCAATTAGTGAGGCACAGGCTCGTGACACGTAAACACACACCACACTCGTCAGTCAGTCACTAAAAAACCGTGACATCCTTATCAAAAATGCCTTCCTGCGTCTTTAAACGATGTGCAAATTATACAGCAACAGTCAGAGATCGGAAAAATGTTTCATTTCATACGTAAGTACTGTATTTAACCGTAAAATGTATTTTCATATTTTTATTACTCTAATCGGCCATATTTTTACAAAGAGCGAGCATTGCGACTGTCACTCCCATGATCGCGCCAATGAGCATGCAGCGTATCAGACGAAACTTATGATGTCTGTTTATCTCTTTCTAATGACAAGTATTCCGTATGGTGGCGTTCATTTTTGTCCCTCTCTCGACATAATATGTCTATGTGTGTATCTGCAGTACCTGTCGCTGTTTTAAATTGCATGATGTTGGCGCATGACGCATCTAAACTTGTTTTGACATATCGTTGTTATAGAAGGTTTGTATGACACAGATATGAAACTTTGTAAGTCGGCTCTACACATTGGCCCAAACCTTGGCCAATGTTTTGTTCGTTCGTTGATGCTTTTGAAATAATCTCTTTGAAGAATTTGTATCGTGGCCAACGAGTGGGGATGACATTATGATTATGTGTGTTATCAGGAAAGTAAACCTATTGGGGAATATCACCATACATGTCTAATTTTTCGTTTATAAACTTCACCGTTCATACAATAGTATTTAAACATCTTGATCTGATCGGAAGGTCGGATCGCAGTCGTGTAGCAACTTATAAAGAAGTACGTATCAATATAAGCCAATATCCAGGTAATGAGGGGTCCGTAATTAAATGTCGTCTGTCAAAGCCGTCGCCGCGTCAAATTATACATATTCAAAATGGCGGCCAGTGACATCACGAGGCCGTCGCTATATTGGCCGGTCGAGCGCGAAATATGAAGGATTTACTTTATTCCCAATAGTTGACGAGCTAAATAATACCTGATAAATGCGTCAGATTGAGTCGCTTTAATTTTTCATATTTAAATGCTGAAGTTATCGCTTAGTTCAGTTTAATTAGTTTATGGTCTTTCTTGTTTAAAAACTTTGTTAACTCAGTTGTTAACAATCACTCTTGTTGTTTTAATATTTGAGCCGTCACTACCCTTCGTTAAACCAAAGATATTTAAAAACATTAAAATCTAACATCCAATTCTGACAGCCCTCATAATGACCAACGTTGACTTTCTCTTCAACAAAGATGGCCGCGGCATTTTTTCTGCGTCATCCCCGTCCCGGGCACAAATCACTCAGCCGGCCGTATTTCAACTCTGCGCGTCAAATTTGACAGATTTATGACGTTTCTTTCACAAGTTTCGAATATTATGTGGCGGGTGACAGAGCGCTCGGCTTCGAGACGGTAGTTGGGGCTTTTTGCAACGGGTTTGTCCCTTTTGAAAGATTGTTCATGTTTGTGACTAACGTTTGTGTTCTAGATATAGATTGGTGGTTGAGTTAAAGTTTTTGAAGATTGTTGTTCTAAAGAAGCAATCAAGTAGAGCACTATTAGAACTATTGAAAATAGAAAAGTGAGTGAATCAAATCAATTGACTTATATACGTATATAAGTACTGTAGTCGTAAGTCACACAATACACACCCAATTTGAGAAAGATACAGACTCTATAGGTACATACAAACACCAAAATACACTCACAGTATAAACTATCCAATCGCAAAACATGGTTTATTAGAATATCAATAAATTCAATACTTTACACCCTGAAATGAAAAAAACAATAGCCAACTATGACAATACGGGTAAGACCATAATGCTTGCGTAATTTGCACAACTTTACGCAAATTTTTGTTGCCTACTAACAGGGGGTCCCAAACATTGGTCATTGGAACATTTTGTTTGAAAACATTTAAATGGAGCGTTTCCTTGCATTGTCCTTTGAATGTGATTATTCTCGGTAACCTCGTAAAAAATGCCAATAATTTAGGATTAGATGGTCACATTTGGTCACAATCTCTTTCAAAAGAAGTTATGCAATATCTAAATCTAAACATTTTGCTTTCTTTGGGACAAATTATAGATAGTTTGTCTGACTGTTGCCTAAGTTTATCACATAACACACGAATCAATTTAAAGTTTCTCAATTCAAGTGTTTTCAAGTTCATGATTCTAACTTTGGTAGGCTTGGCACCCTTCATTGCTCTGGGAGGAAAGCTCTAACAAATATTTACGGGAAATCAAACCAATAATAAGTAGTTACCAAAAAGTCTCGTGTTATCTGCCTCCGTACCCGCGAGGGTGACGAAGGCGAATATTATCTGCGCTCTGCTCGCATCTGGCCATGCATAAATCTGTCCTGTATGAAAAGAATTAAAACGTACCAACCCCATTGTGGACGGCTGTATAAATCTTGGAGATATCTTTGTGAGGGACGTCGCCCAGGGCTCTCGAACGGGGACGGCGATATTTCACAAGTTTTTGACAGTCGATATGGCTTCAAGGCACCTGCACCGAGGACTTTGAGGGGCTTAAACAAAAACAACGATTCTGTGACGTTCCTTAATCGTGTTTTGGAGATTGGCTGGATAGGCGACACAGACGCTGGTGGGATGCTGACATGCAGAAGAGAAGTGAAATTACCAATTGGTGACAAATCACCGATGCGTAAAGTAAATCTAACCGATCTACGGTTACATTGATAGTGTGACTTATTTTTTTTTGATTCGTGCATCCATGTTGTGGAAAGCTTAACAACTTTACACTAGAAAAAAAGTTTTCTGCAATTCCCACCTTAGCCACAGATAATCGTAATAATAATCGTAAATTAATAATAATAAAATCATCTTTATTTTTCTCTCCAACAGGTGCTTAACGTAAATAGTACAACCTAATCGAATTGGGATTGAGATAGGTAAGTTGTTGGTAACTTTAACTTTGATTGGAGTTTGTGATTTTGTCAAGAATAAGAATAAGAATATTTTATTTCGCAAGAATTCACAGTACAAAAAGTTGTAAAAATAAAATAGCTTAGGCTCATGTGATGCACCACCAGATACTGGCATGCAAACAGTCAATGAAACTCAAACTACACAAATATTTTAAATTAAAGGTGCGTATAACAATGTGGATTGTAAACAAAGTTACCTCTCCGCCACACTAGGCACCGCTGGCGTTTGTGGATATTTCTGAATTTACAGTTTCAGGGAAACTCTAGTGTTTTAAAAACTCTGACCTCATTTCTCTACACCTCCATGTTTTCGCTTTGAGTGCACGAATTTTACATTAAACCTAAATTCCTGTAAATTCATACATGTAGTTAGTCAAGCGCACATCAACCTAACCACTTGAGTTACAAAATATATCTTATTTTCTGCGAATAAAGTGCATTTTGCAGTTGATTCACCTGAACTAGGATATAGATGTTTATCTTTCGTTTCATGTATTAGAAGTGCTTAATTAGGGCGGAGTGGCCAACTAGAGGTTATGTTCTTGTCAACTGATACAAGATACCTCTATGGCGAGGAATAAAGCTTTGTTATAGGCTATCTTATGGAGAAAGCCCCGATAAAATGCTTTAATATAATATAGGTTAGTCCTAGTGCCTACTAGCTTTTGTCCGCGACTTCGAATGGCAGTTTCCCGGAAAAAATCATAAATAATAGACTATATTCTTCTCCAAGTTCTTGGTAAGACTATCTTGAACAAAATTCAACAGTTGCGGGGTTTTAGTGTGACAACGTTACAAATAAGCAGTTAAGAAAGAGATGGGTATATATTTGATCTGGAAGTTGATATTGAGTTATTAAGGTAAAGAGATTTTAACATTTAAAATGCTATCTCTATACAATACTTAATACTATTTTTATACAATACTCGATGATGTCACTAGTGACTCGGTAGCTCAGTGAGAAGAGCATTGGATAGGACTTCCAAACTCGAATCGAACCCAAGACGGGTTCGATTCCCGCCTGAGAATATGATCTGGTGCGAGTCGATTTTTTTCTAGTACTTATATTATTTAGTATTGTTAACTATTTGTCATCATTGACTATACTTTACATAAAAATAACTTCCGAATGCAATTAACAACTGCTACTTCCCTTTTAAACAAAACTGTCATAAAACCTTAATTGCCTATTTACTGTTTTTAGATTGGCCCTCTGTAAAACTCTTTACGATCAATTAATACGACCGGTAAGTCCGAGCGCGGCCGCTGCGACAAAAAGGAAAAAAGTTACGAGCTCACTTGGACCACTTAATAAATTGTCTGGAGAAAAAAAAATGTATAAATCGAGTCACCAATAACACTATAGTGTGGAGTTTATGGTGATGCCCTTGAAGCCTGTTATCGCCCGACGATTCTTTATTGACACTATAAACTTGGAAACATACGGTAGTCTCTTTGGCGCGGGAGCGACGCGGCCGTTGCTGTATTTCACTATCGAGAGATTAGATTAGCTGCTTAAAACGTCTGGGTAATTAGGCCTCTAATGGAATATGAAATGTTACAACTCATTTTTATATCGAGTTCGGTTTATTATAACCGAATAAAAAGTAAACGAAGAAAGTACTTGAAAACTTAACAGTTTTTTTATTGATCTCAAAATTAGAATATGCCTATTTATAGGCTTCATAGCATGTGGCAAACAATGTTGTCTGAAAATAGGTATGTACACCAAATGCAGTTTAAAAAATACTTAGTTTGATCTCAGTTCTCATATTTGATAAATGATTTTGAGGTGATAGGACATTTTTGTACTGTTATATTCTGTGACATTTTAAACGACGTTATTATCTGCGTAAAAGTAGTAGGCATAGGCAGTTAGAATGGGTACCACCATTTACATGAAATTATTTATAATTTTTAATGACTACTATCTGCCATAACAAGTTTACGACCTTTACGTTTTATGGCGACATACGCAAGTATCTACCCGTATGTCCCCGCTTGTCATTGACTGATTTATAAGGCTTCTCGGCGTATGTCGGCTCTGCCTCTGGCCTAATAATCGTTAAGACAAGTCCGCTTAATTCCTTAGTCTTAGCAAGGCTAATAACTGAGCCTTTTTTCTGCAGTTTAGATTTTTTATACTGTACAAAATGTGGGAATACATTGCCAACTGAACGTCAGTCGTCTTTTACCTTTAATAAAAGATTATTAATATAAATAGGTAAGTATTAGTTCGAAATACTTTTAATTGTAAATCTTAAGAAAGGCATATTTTCCTTAGTTCAAAACTAGATGGAGTCAGATAGGGAATCTTTTTGTTTACATTTATTTTCAACATTAGGTTTTAGATGCCTAAATTAACTATTCATTTCATGATATTGACTATTACTTTCCATCTCGTTGGGTAATACACAACATAAATATTGTCTTAGAACAATCTAAGTAAATAACTTATCTAACTAAGCACTTACGATCCACAATTATTTATATAAGATCTGCATGAAGATTACAAAGTTTGAAGTCTTGACTAATATAGTTCTGGATATACGTCGCCGTCTGACGCGCGTCATTCGTCTGGCGACACGCGACGTCGCGCACGCATCTTACTACTACATTAATCAAACAACAATGGCTAGTTGTTGGTTTTATTATAATCAGGGGATTGGCGTAGTTTCTAGATGAAGTAAGAAAATACATTTTATAATACTGTAGTATAATAATGAGTACTGCGATACTGTAGCCGATACTCATGTCTACTCATGTTTTTGGGATAGGTAAGTGACGTCAAGGAGGAAAAATATTGGATGAACTTTACACTTACCTATTTTAAAGGTTCAATTTCTGCATTGATCATATTTTGTTTTTGACTTTTTTCTGAATACATGATTTGTCCCGTTTCTGTATAAAAAACCTATGCAAACCATACAAGTGAGAATTAAATGAAAATTCCATTGCAATAGTAATTGTTAGTAAAACTTTGCGGGTATTGCTATCACTGTCTAGCTAGTACGAAAAAACCGACAGCCTCTCAGATAACGGAGATAGATATATACCTGTAGCGAAAGCTGACCAATCGTGGATACACTTTTCAACTGAATTCAGTCATCGAAACGTTGAAATCGATAGGAATTTTCATAAAACCGACCATACACATTGACGGCTGTGACACTCATAAATCGGCCGCTATCGCCGCATCGCACGTCGAGTATCACATTACGACATTGTCTCTTTGATATCGAATGCATTACGAGGGGCTTATTCGAATCACTCGAAACACGTCAGCCGATGTCGCGATCCGCTCATAAATTCTGTGACATATCGCTCGAATTCCCAGATTTTTCTGTATAAAACAAACTGTACGCCCACAACCGCTTCATATTTAATTACCTAAGATTAAAGACATAAAGCTTGAAATCCTTCACTTGAGCGGCAAATGTAAAGTTGTGGTCATATCGTGGCTTGGTTCATATTAATGACGGTTCGTTTTTTTTAATTTATCGTTTATATATTTTTATGTATGTGAGTCGGATTCTTGATGTGAAACTCATCGGTTTCAAGAACCGATCGAAGTTGAGATTGACCGAATCAAATTAATATCCTCCTTGACATTGTTTACTTTGAAGTTTAAAACATGACTATACCACAGTTTTGATTTAAGAGCACTTTGTGGTCTAAAGGTGATTTACTGGTCTCTACATTATATTAATAATTTACCTATGAAAAAATGTTGTTTAGTTAGTATTTTAAATGTCAGACCGAAAACTTACGAAGAATAACAAAAACAAAAGACGTTAATTACCTGTTAATCCCGTTATGCATCTTTCGTCAAAT
The DNA here is from genome assembly GCA_928269145.1 of Agriphila tristella. Classification (NCBI taxonomy): domain Eukaryota; kingdom Metazoa; phylum Arthropoda; class Insecta; order Lepidoptera; family Crambidae; genus Agriphila; species Agriphila tristella. The sequence goes on along the minus strand of OV743437.1, from coordinate 28,728,142 downwards.
ATATGTTTTAATTTTTTGTATGCTTATTTTTTGTACTTATGCTATAATTTTAATAAAATTAAATACTTTTTTTCGAACAGGTTGACTGATACACAAATTAATTAATTTTATTAAAAACCTGACACTTAAGTAATTTACAAAACTCTTGATTCATCTCAATTTAAGGAATTGCTAAGAATTTTTCAACAGAATTTGACTTGAGTTATTTCTGTTGCTGTTAAAAAATGCTCATGGTTATCGAATACCTAATAATTATTATGAAAGTCACATATTTGTTATATTAGAGTTTGCAAAGTTACTATGTCGTTTTTGCAAAAGTGACTTTATTTACAGGACCGAAACGTTTCAGAATTAAAAACTTTGAAATTTTCACAATGCAAATAAATATTTTCTACAGTCACCTTTGTTTTTTTTTTATATGCCGTAGAAAAACGCATTTATCCGCTTCCCTTCCCGCTGGTGATCGGGAAGGGGGCATGTGGGACTCGCCAGGAGGGGACCGCAACATTCAACGTTGTGGCTCCCTCCACGACTACCTCCCGTAATTCCACCAGGTCAAAGCTCGATGGAATCCCGGGAGGAGGGAATACCCACTAAAAAACTACGGCACTTGCCCACTCGCTACCGGTTGGTCATACGGGGGGCCATGGGTGGTAATCACCCCAATTGACCCGGTGGCTCGCCCGGCTACCCGGGCCTCCTCGCGGTTGGGAGATGACCGGGCAAGATTGGCCATCTCCCCAGTCGGTCGGGGACCGTGCAATGCAGGCGATGGGTCACCACCCATAGCCCGCGTGGTCCCCGTCAGAGCGGAATGAGGTGCGCAAAGCGCCTCCTCCTTACGCCTACCCGCCTGCGTCGGAGCCGGTTCGCATGAGCCTCCTCTTCGCGAACCCGCTCCGATGCCTCCTTCTGCAGGATAACTTCCTCGCAGAAGGAGACTACCGCCTCCCAGGATCTCTCGGTGGCCAGCATGGCCCGTACCACGCTGGGCAGCGAGAGATCCACACCAATCACAGAAACCAGAGTACTGCGCTGCGGAGCCCAGGCCGGACACACCTCAAGGGTGTGCTGGGCACTGTCCTCCGCATCGCCGCACTCATGGCACTGTGCGGACGCTTCCCTTCCAATCCGACACAGATACTTTCCGAAGCACCCATGCCCGGAAAATATCTGTGTCAGCCTAAAGGTCAGCGTCCCGGCACCACTCCTCCACCAACGGCCGGACCGCTTCTAAGGTCCTTACCCCGTAGCGTTCAGTCCCCATCTGCTCCTTCCAGACGTCAAGTTTGACCTCTTCGGCCATGCGCCTTTCCGCCAGGACCTCTTCGAGAGCAGGACGCTCACCTCTCTGAAGCGCCTCTGTTCGATACCTGTTCACCTCCCTGAGTACCTGAGCGTCTAGCTCCCAGGGAGGCGTACCGGCAAGTGCGCATGCAGCTGCGCACGACACCGTTCTATAGCCACGGATGACCCGTATAGCCATGGCTCTCTGGGCTTCGTGGAGCATCCTCACATTGTGGTCATTCAGCCAGTCTGCCCATACCGGCGCGCAATACAGGGCCATGCTCCTCAGCACGCCGGCAAATAACTCTCTGCATGTGTCACTTGGGCCTCCGACATTTGGCAGGATTCGCCCTAGTGCGTTGGCCGTCTTAACAAGTTTTGGGGCCAGTTGAACCTGACAAAACATTAAAACATAGGCCGTGTTATTACAAAGGATCACATTTAAATATGTGTTTAATTAAACAGTGTTTAAAAATCTTTTGTAATAAAATAACACGGAGGGTGTTTTTCCTTAGAGTAATTTGTGTTACAGGATTTACAAGAATTTAGTAATAGAAGTCTTTCCTCCTTCTATGTTGATTCCGAACGTTGTTGTTCGTCGAATTTTGTTTTTTCCCACTAGCACTATACATAAAACTGTACTAGTAGTGACTTGATCATACTAAAGAAGTTGTTTGTCGCAATGTTGTTTATCCATTGCTGCGTTTGTTGCAGATGTGTGGTCGCGCGCACGCGGCCGCTGCGTAGAGATGCGCTCCAAGCAGCAGCCGCGCCCCTCCTACCGCTGGCTCAACACCAACGATAACGGTAGGATACCATTTAATATCATAATACAGGGTTATTTGTAAAACACCAACAACCTCGCACGAGTAGATTACTAACAACATTTGTTCCACGAATTTTCCGAAAGCAGACGAAAAAATTCGACATTTCATACAAAACTCGATCAGCTATTTGGACATTTGTATGGAATGACGATTTTTTTGTCTCTTTTCGGAAAAATCTTAGAATAATAATTATTGTTGTTTATGATGTTAGTAATCTACTCCTGCGAGATTGTTGGTGTTTTACAAATAAGGGCATTTCAAAAACATTGCCTTTTGAGTATTCTACCATTATTTAATTACGGTTCTACCACGACTATCGTTCCAAAGAAAAATGACTCGTACCTAATAGCACAGTTTTACAATATGCATAGCCTGTGTTGAGGTATCTCACCCAAGAATATTCAATTCCGCTTTCTACCTAAGATATATTCCGTTTTCTACCTTCAATACAACAATTGATTCAGCTTGGGCAAAATGCTTTCGTATGTCCGGCTGGCCCGCTGTCAGGTTGTCTGTCTACAAGTCAAATTTCTCAACTGAATCTCGTGAAATTTTGTGAGCAGGTTCTATAATTAAATTATATAGTTTTTTTGTCGATTCAGTTTTTCAAAATTTTTCAAAATGGCGAAGATACAGCGAAAATCATAGTTCAGCCTTTTCAAAAATGTCACAAACATGAAGTGAGTTCTACAGAGCCACTAGTTTTATTTATGAATAGTTTTGAGGGTTGAAAACGGAATTGTTTAAGAATTTGGGTAGAAAACGAAATTATTACCTACTAGGTATTATTTAGGGTAAGTAAAATACGGAATAAGTACATAATCTCACACTACCTATAATTAGGTCCAATATTCTTTGTAATTTTTCGAATCATGTTTCATCCCACTTCCCTTATTTTGCATACTTGTGTCTGTGTGTGTCATATTATTTTAGTTTCTGAATTACTTATTTACTTTCAAGTTTCCAGAATCGAAAATATAATCTCGTGTTAGATCATCATTCATCACATCACCGTTGTAGGCAGATATTTATTAATTGCGGCCAATTATTTTTTTGTACATTTTAATTTAGATGTTTCCAAAGTTCGACTCGTTCTATTTACAGTTTAGTTACACCAATTTATCACGAAGATACACGTTGATATCTAGTTTTATTAACATCGAGGCATCTATCAATTCCCACCGTATTCCATCGCAATTACACGACCACTTAATCTCAATCCGTTCAATCGGATATCTTTGAATAGATATGTTACTCTCTGACACTACTTTTTACAGACAATCCGACAATTTTATTCTATACTGTTATACTTGGTAACCCTCCGCCCGTATACGCAAGGTTTTAAGTTCAAAATGGTTGGACTCAACCCAACAATAGCGGAAAAATTAATTTGTACAGCAATTGAAAGAGGCACCGTGACGTGACAACCCTGAATATTCAACTAAAACTCGCAATAAATACAAAGTTACTGCCATAGAAAAAAAGCAGTGTACAAAACGCAAATGTAATATGGCGTAATAACTCATAGGTCTTTTTGTACGAAACTAAGGCACCGTGAAGCGATAAATAATATTTATTTTTGCTATTATACGCGTTTTTGTCAGTTGTAATGGGTGTAAAAGCTCAGGGCGGGTTTGTAGAGACGAGCCTCTAAAACAGCGGGTTGGATGGATTAACGTTTTGTTACTGTTTTTTTTTATCGACAAGATACGACTTTTTGTGATAACAGTAGAAATTAATAAATTTATTGATTTAATTTTATATGATCATGGCTAATATTGAAAAATATATAAGGGTTACTTTTCAATAAAAACATTAGGAAAAAGAAGTTACTATCTCTACTACTTATAATTGATTATTTTTTCAAATATCATTTTAAATCAATTTTGGCTCTATGTTATTTTTGTCAAAACAGTCTTTTTTTTTATGGATCTAAGATTCGATGGTGTTATGTCTTTTTCTCTCTCTTATTGCCTTTTGGCTTAAGAAACAGTAAGTAATAAATAAACTCATGCGAATGACTCACCTTAATGACAACTCAAGGGAAAATAAATAAACACTTAACGTACAGTCTACAGCAAACTACAGTTTTATTGAAATACGGTTGATTCTATACAATAATAAACATCAACGTTGTAATCGCAGATCTGCCAATTTACTCGGTGATTGGACACGAAGAAAAACGAAGCTATGAATCTAATCTTTTTCCCGAGGGGTTATTTTAAAAGGTTAAACTTAAAACTACTCGCAGAGCGTTATGTGGGTAAGAATTGCCTGCCCTAGAATATCAGAAATGTGGTAATTATCTAACATAAATCTAGCTCGTGTAGGTCGTACTCGAAGGCCTAAGTACGGATAGCTGGATTCTTATACTTCGGTTAGTTTACGGGTTAAAAAGATTTGAGAGTTAACTGGTACCTATTAGAATATCTCGCAGCGAGTCTGTTTAGTAGAGAAACGCTTCGATGGCTGCTTTCTATTAATTATGCCTCGGAGCCGTGGGTGAGAAACCAAAGTCCGGTTTATTTCAACTTTTCCCGCTTAACTGGGTTTGAATGGACGACAGAGCAGTGGTTGTCTCGTGGCTGGATACGTACGCCACTCTTCACCTGGAATGGTGTGCACAAAAACCATAATTTAACAACGTCGGCCTTAAATGGACTACAACTATTCCATGACGGGGGGGACCCTGCAGCGAATAGCCGAACTGAGGGAAATCTATTCTTGTATGTTCATTCTGACAATAAATATTACTGATCTCTGACTTTTCTGTTAAACTATCCCCTTCACAGCAGACTAATCTACTCGAATCGAATTGAGACATAGGAACATACCGTAGCTCTCAACTTACAAAGTCTCTTTTCACATGAAAAGAACTGAAATTGAAAGTAATAAATAGATAGAGACCCCTTGCAGTAAATACTAGATAATGGATAGCAATAAATTTTGATATACCTGCGGCTCCTTGATAACAATATATTTTATATGGTTTAGAATCCGGTCAATCAGTATTCCTCCTTCGATCGGATATCACGACACGAATTAGAACTCTTCTCGGCGGCTTTTATTAGCCAAAACCCTCTGTAAATAACGAATATGATGATAAAAATAAATTTCAAATTCTCACACTGCCAACAGCTGAATGTCTAGGAATTCACAAATAGGTACCTTGGCGAAATTCTATTGTGCCGACGAAAATTACAATGAACTGCAAGATATTATTTAAATCAGGAACAATTACGAATCCAATAACTTTAACAGCGTTATAAAATCAAATTCCTTCCAACCGAAAAATTTTGTATCATATGAATGAATCACAGCTGATATTCGCTGCGTTCCAAGTCTCGCGCCATCACGACGCATTCCGACTTCCTACACTTGATCACTCATCGATGCGCGTGGACTGGACTGACATCGCGCCGCCGAAAGCGACTTCAATCGGATCGGACTTCCCGAAAACACGGTCAAACAACCTACGACATTACGGACAAAAAAAAATACCATTTCAGTTCAAAAGCAGGCCTTAAACAGGACTGCTTAAGGCCTGCTTTCACACTAACCTTTGGGATCTAGTATGAAAGGTAAACAATTGAATAGAAATCCTTGCGATAAGGGCTCATCGCAAAGGCCCCTGAAGTGGGCGAAGGACGACCATAAGAAATACGATCTTAATCTTTCTTTTTTTTTTTTTTTTTTTATAAGTCGATGCCGCGAATTTTGAACGGACTTTTTACGGAAATAAGGAAAAGGACATGAGGCATACTGCCAAAAAATAAATTTTATCATTAATGGAAACAAACTACCAACAAAACTTCCCCTTTAAGGGAAATCGACAAAACAGCAAAAAAACCACGCTACAGTAGTCCCCCGCCACGCAAGAATTCACGCAGGGAATTCTCTGGACGCCCACGTCCCAACCACACTGCTCCATCGCCAAAACAAACCTACTTTGTAAAAAGCAATTCATAACAAGCCCAAGTAAATGCTTGTCACCCCTGACATCAATTTTAAAATTAAAAGAACCAAAACTTATACTGACTCGACTGTTGAGTTATACAAATGCCAAATTAAAAAAAAAACTGATATAAAATATATAATAATTGACTCTACAGTTACATACTCAAACTAACTAAAAAAAAAAAATATTCCAGTAGAAAAATGTATGTGATCGTGTTGAGGTTGACCATATGTTATACTCTATTCTGTAATTTCTTTACTAAAGCTCTCCCCTTTTAGATAAATCAACCCGCGTGTCAGTTTTCACATTGCATCGGCTTGTCAGTCCTATTTTATTGTTCTGAAAAAATGCTTGATGGGCACTTGCTTCTTAAGCGAGCGATGTTGGACAAGCCCATGATCTTACCGTGTGATACTTGACAAGCCATGACTAACGAGACACGCTCGACTTCCCTGTACTACTTTAAAATAATTTTAAAAATTTAGACTGTCAATCGATGGAATAGACGTATCTTAATTTGTCTATGCCAACATTACTATTCATGACTATGGTAAAATTGCCAAAAAAATATCAACAACCCGACTACAAAATGTGTCGGCACCCTTACGATACAGATAGAATATGATAAATATGCCAATCTTTATATTTTTTTTTCTTAAATTACCTCAGTCTAATTCCCTTCAAGCCTCCAGGTAAGACTGACATAAAAGAAAAAACATCAAACTAGAGAAACCCCAACACAAACACCCGGATCACATACACAATAAAGCAACCAAATAGATACGCGTAGTACGTAGTAAGATAGAGTAGATGGCGCTAGTGCTGCCTTGTAGTCGTTTGAATCCGCACTACAAGATAGACCGCGCAAGGCGTAAGTAAAATGGTATATCATTCAAGCATCACCCACGACCGTTTGAAATCCGCGCCGTAGGGTCGCACTGTAATGAAACCAGAGCCTATTAATCAGGTAAAATTGAAGAAAAATCGTACTATAGTATTTATGTTATGTAAAATGGTAGTTGGCGCTATAAATGCCCAATGGTCGTTTAAATCCGTACCACAGGGTAGCACCGTGACTACGTAATACGCGGACCCGATGTTAACTGGCGCTTTTACTCCCGTAAGTCGGCTCTTACGACACGCAGAGAGTGAAGTACTGCGGTGTGAGTATTCTTGCACCGCCCACACACGGTGTTCTAAAGAAAGAGAAATAAAAATAAAAATGATAATATAATTTGTAGCGCAGCGCTTTCACGTTAAAATATAAGGCTAAAAGTACTATTTGTAAGCAACCGCACGACACTCACCCCCTGGCAACACTGTTCGTACGCAATCCTAATCACTCCCCGCGTCTATGGATTTGAAGTCTTTCACGTGCCATTTGCCTATAAATTTACCCCTCTCGTCCTCTAGCTCATAAACCAGGGGCGAAAGCTTCCTAACTACACGGCAACGCTCGTATTTTGGAGCCAGTTTCGCAGCGAAGTATTTATTCGCGGCGCTCTGTTTATAAGTTCTTTTCCAGACGTAATCGCCAACGTCGAAAGACACATCTCGACGTTTTCGATTATAATACTTAATGTTACGACTGTGAGCCTTAATAAGTGATTCTTGGACTGTTTTATATATGTCTTTGAGGTAACCTAATTTCGAGACATAAGCATCTCTAGGCGCGCAGACTAACTCATTGACATCTTTAAAATCATTATAAATTTTGCCGTCGGCTATAGCTTCGCGACCGTGAACTAGCATAAATGGCGTATAAGATGTGGATTCGTTCATCGAGGTGTTCATTGCGAATTGGATTCTATGTATATTAACGTCCCACGTCCTATGATCGTTCTCCACAAACGATGAGATCGCCGTAATCACGGTACGGTTATAACGTTCGACTGGATTTACCTGAGGGCAGTATACTGGCCCCAGGTGTATCTGGGGTATGTTGTATTTTGTATAAAGCGCTTGCAACTCATGACTTACAAATTGTGAACCGTTATCTGAGATCACGGTTTGCGGAATGCCGTGAACTAAAAATACGTGATCTTCGAGACGCTGCGCAATAACCTTCCCTGTCGCTCTTCGCAACGGAAACAACATAACATATTTTGAAAAACAACAAACCACCACTAATAAATACGTGTTTTGCTGCCTCGATAACGGATAGGGTCCACATAAATCGATACTCAAACATTGAAAGGGGCGACAGCAGACTTTGGGTTCTCCCATAAAGCCTGGCGTTGCTTGCGAGCTATGTTTATAAGCGTTACAAGTAGAACACTTTTTAATGAATTCGGCTGTATCCTGGTACATACCAGGCCAAAAATATCTCAATTTTAAGCGTTGATAGGTTTTAGCGACGCCTAGGTGTGCCGCGGTAGGTTTAGAATGATTTTCCTGGATAATCGTCTCTCTCAGTTCCTTGGGCACTACCTCCTTCCATTGGAAATCTCCACTCAGTTTGTTGTTGGATTTAGTAAAACGATAAAGCCTACCATCTACGAGCTGAAAATTAGGACAAGCCCGCGGCTTTTCGGTACAACGTTTAATAATATTTAGATACCAAGGGTCTTCTATTTGTGATATATCTATAGACCCCACAGGCATAGCTCGCGAGAGGGCGTCAGGTACAATATTTTGCGAACCACTGCGGTGTTCGATAGTAAAATTATATGGAGACAACCTACAACCCCATCTTGCCAACCGCCCGGCAGGACTTTTAAGATTTAAAAACCATTTCAAGCTTGCGTGATCTGTAATTATGCGGAACGGCCTGTCACTTTCCAGATACGGGCGGAAATGCTCAACAGTTAATACGACCGCCAATGCCTCGCGTTCGGTCGCGGAGTAATTGCGTTCGGCGGGCGCAAGAGAACGGCTAAAATACGCAACCGGGTGCTCCTCGCCATCGATCAACTGCGTAAGTGTACCTCCTATTCCGTAATTGGACGCGTCACAGTGAACGGTAAACTCTTTCGTGAAATCTGGACATGTTAAGACAGGAGCATTGGTCAGTGCTAACTTGAGGTCCGCGAATGCACGTTCTGCCTCCGGCGACCAGCTGAACGGAGGGGCACCCTTACGTGTTGACGTCAGCGCGTTTAACGGCCCCGCTCGGTTACTGAAATTTTTAATAAACCGCCTGTAGTAGGATGCCGTACCTAGGAAGCGTTTAACGTCCTTTCTGCAAGTAGGGGTGGGAAAATCTACTATCGCCCTCACCTTATCCGGGTCGGTGCGCAAGCCATATTCATCGACCACGTGCCCAAGATACTTTAGCTGCCTCCTAAAAAATTGGCATTTCCCTAGGTTAATAGTTAAGTTTGCATCTTTTAATTTATTATACACTTTCCGCAATAACTCCAGATGTTCCGTCAAAGTTGAGCTAGTTAATATAATGTCGTCCAAATAACAGCTTACATTATTCGCGAATTCAGGCCCCAAAATCCGGTCTATCAATCGCTGCTGAGTGGCCGGTGCTGATGTCAACCCAAAGCACATAACTTTAAAATGATACAGGCCGCGTGAAGGCACTGTGAATGCGGTCTTTTCACGGCTCTCGACGCCATCTAGCGGAATTTGCCAATAAGCCGATTTTAGATCTATTGTCGAGATGTATTTCGCGTTCTTTAGTTGGTCTAGTATATTAGTCACGTAAGGTAGAGGATAAGCATCGTGTTTAGAAACGGCATTGAGTTTTCGGCTATCCAAGCAAAAGCGAGTCGTTCCGTCTGCCTTCCGCACTAAAGTGACGGGATTATTCCAAGCACTGTTGCTAGGTTCCACCACATCTTCCGCCAGCATTTGATCTAGATGTTTGTTCAGTTCTGCCAACCTATCTGGCGACATCGGGTAGTAGCGCTGTTTAATTGGCGGATGATCCCCGGTGTCTATTTTGTGCGTTACTAAGTGCGTCCTACCAAGCCCTTTTTTCTCATCTGAAATACTTTCAAACTCGCGAATAACCCTATTTGCCTGTTCGCGTTCGAACTCCGACAGTGACTCGAAATCGATCAAAATTTTGTCCGTCGTAGCTATCGCACTGACATGCTGATTACCCGGTAAGAACTCACTATCCTTCAACAGTGACAAAACATCTGGCGCTATTTGAAATTCTTTCCAAAAATTTATACCCAACAACAATTCAGTGGAGACTCCTGGAATTACGTAAAATTTTATAATAGCGGTCCGCTCGTCTACTGTGACTGGTAAAAACATATACCCAGTAACAGGTGAAGCTGAACCGTTAGCGGTTTTAATTATATCTAAATCGGTAGATTTATGGAGAGTGCCCAAATCAGTAAAATATTTGATAGCGTTTCCGCCAATTATAGAAATTTCAGATCCCGAATCCAGCAAAGCTCTAAAATTTATATCATAAATGGTAATTTTTAAGTAGGGTCTGGTATCCCTATTTTGACATACGTGAGTCGGCGACGAGTGACATTGACACTGACGTTTGGAAATGGCACCTGACATTGACGTGTTATTTTTCCCATTTTCATAATAAAAATCTTTCAGGAATTTCAGCCAATGTGTCCACTCTTGCGCTGATGTTTTCGCCCACCGCCGCCGGCTCACGCCTGCGCGTTTTTTGGCGCAGATACAAGCTTATCGGAGGCCTTACGACAATTCAAACAAGTCCTCGCAGTTACATCTTTTTCGCCACATTTATAACAAACGACTCGGAAAGGCGCTTTGCAACTCCTCAACGTATGCCCTGCCACCCTACAGCGCACGCAGAAGTCTGCATTCGGGGCCTGAACTGCGGCTACCTTTGGCGCCGGGCGGCTGTATCTGTAGCAGAGATCCGGAGCCAAAGAAGATGTGCTTGATTTCGGAGGATCAGCAAAGTTATTCGTCCTATCTTTAGCCATCTCAATAAGCCTGCATTTGCGTTTCAAATCAACCCAAGAGTCTGCTGGATACAGGGCTAACTGTGAAGTGTAACAAGGCCTAATGTTATATAAGACAATATTTAATTTATCTTCCTCCGATAGTGGTTTAGATAAACGAATAAAATAATTTTGCATAATACTGAGGTAATTTACTATGCTTTCCTCAGATCCCTGAGTGCGAGCCCTAATTTCCTGCATTAATCTATGGTCATAATCTGTAGGCAGATATTCTTCCAATAACAGGGACCTTAATTCGCCCCAATTATTTACTTCGGTATGATTGCCCCGGTACCAGCAAAGAGCTTCATCTGTAAAAAGTTCAGCGGCTGAATTGAACAGTCTGCTTTCAGAAATATTACGGGAGCGACAGAGTTCATCTAATCTCTGTAAAAAAGCCTTCACACAAGTATTACCATTAAAACTAATCCCAAGTTTATGTATAGCCGAAGCGGACTCATTACTTTTCATCGCTTTGATAGGGCTGCCAGGAGGCGAGTGGTTTACATCACCGGCGGGCTCATCCAATACCTGTGCTGGTTGTATAGAGGGCTGTCTCTGCGACAATCCACTCTTGAAGTTATACATTATATTATCCAGTTTATGCAAGATACGGTCTAAATTTTCCCGCATACTATGCAGTTGATCATATGTGACCGTCGATTCAGCCTTAGGATTTAAGCGACTAAGCCTATGAAACAGGTGATGAGCTACCGCTTCCACCCGGTTCAGAGATTTGAGTGAGCACCCCGGCTTGGCAGCCCCCAATATCAAATTGTCTAAGTAAGCTAATTTATCCTTAATTATAGCACATTCAGATACAATATCAAGGTCCACTTCAGCTATTTCATCTGATGGAAGCTCTCTGCTTAGTTTTCTTAACTGGGCTCGAAGATCTGGGGCCCTATTTTTGAATCGCTCGTCTAGCGTCGAGCGGTCGTTTCTACTGATTTTCGTTCGACATCTCCATACATTTGAGTCAAATGTCGAACGAAAATCAGTAGAAAAGAGCGCTCGATTGGAGACGAGTGATTCAAAAATAGGGCCCCTGTAACCTTACCCGCTGGTTCAGCGCCCCGAATTTTAGCTTCATACTCCAACTCATCTTTATGTAATAAATGAAACTTTATAGGTCGCTCCTCCTCCATCTTGTAATGAGGAAGGAGAAGAGAAGAAAGTAAATATAGGTATATGGTATATTTAAGAAACTGGCAAGAAACTAGTGCAATTCAAGCCCACTTGAAGTCCCTACTAACTATGTACTATCTATTCACCAACTATGTTTAAAATTGAAATTGTCAAACTAAGTTAGTGGAAAAAAGTAAGTAGGTATATTTAATTTCAATTAACTAGTAAGTAATTTACTTTCTAAATCTGAAAAGTGTATTGTTAAGCAATTCCAGCCAAAACAATACCCCTTTTTACTATATTTAAGAAATCCTATATATTAACAAGCTGTTACTTTACTACCAATATTATTCTGTAAGGCAAGTGACCCTAAGTAGGTACCAATACTCAACTCTCAATGTACTTAAAAAAAAAATGAATTAATAAAGTCTTGTCTTTTAAATCAATGTATCAATTATTTTAAACACAGGCTATCCTCTGACAACCCTAAAAATACAGAGCTGCTTTTCTAGTTAAAAAAAAGAAGATTTTTATGTATCTGATATCCCACAAGCTAACAAAATTACAATTTGGCAATCCTTCTTGTAGAAAATGCATATACAGTCTTGGACAAATATAATGAATGAATAAATCTCAGTATTTTAACTCAATATAAAAACATAGGTAATGTAATAATCATGCCACTAAAATAACTCCACATCTCTGATATCCGCGGGTTTCCTGTTGAGCTTAATAAAGTTACTTGACCAACAAAAAAAAACAGAAACACAAAAATTGTAGTAAATAATTTATTTCAGGCAATCCTTATGTCTACATAGGTTCGGGCGCCAATTGTTATGTCTTTTTCTCTCTCTTATTGCCTTTTGGCTTAAGAAACAGTAAGTAATAAATAAACTCATGCGAATGACTCACCTTAATGACAACTCAAGGGAAAATAAATAAACACTTAACGTACAGTCTACAGCAAACTACAGTTTTATTGAAATACGGTTGATTCTATACAATAATAAACATCAACGTTGTAATCGCAGATCTGCCAATTTACTCGGTGATTGGACACGAAGAAAAACGAAGCTATGAATCTAATCTTTTTCCCGAGGGGTTATTTTAAAAGGTTAAACTTAAAACTACTCGCAGAGCGTTATGTGGGTAAGAATTGCCTGCCCTAGAATATCAGAAATGTGGTAATTATCTAACATAAATCTAGCTCGTGTAGGTCGTACTCGAAGGCCTAAGTACGGATAGCTGGATTCTTATACTTCGGTTAGTTTACGGGTTAAAAAGATTTGAGAGTTAACTGGTACCTATTAGAATATCTCGCAGCGAGTCTGTTTAGTAGAGAAACGCTTCGATGGCTGCTTTCTATTAATTATGCCTCGGAGCCGTGGGTGAGAAACCAAAGTCCGGTTTATTTCAACTTTTCCCGCTTAACTGGGTTTGAATGGACGACAGAGCAGTGGTTGTCTCGTGGCTGGATACGTACGCCACTCTTCACCTGGAATGGTGTGCACAAAAACCATAATTTAACAACGTCGGCCTTAAATGGACTACAACTATTCCATGACGGGGGGGACCCTGCAGCGAATAGCCGAACTGAGGGAAATCTATTCTTGTATGTTCATTCTGACAATAAATATTACTGATCTCTGACTTTTCTGTTAAACTATCCCCTTCACAGCAGACTAATCTACTCGAATCGAATTGAGACATAGGAACATACCGTAGCTCTCAACTTACAAAGTCTCTTTTCACATGAAAAGAACTGAAATTGAAAGTAATAAATAGATAGAGACCCCTTGCAGTAAATACTAGATAATGGATAGCAATAAATTTTGATATACCTGCGGCTCCTTGATAACAATATATTTTATATGGTTTAGAATCCGGTCAATCAGTATTCCTCCTTCGATCGGATATCACGACACGAATTAGAACTCTTCTCGGCGGCTTTTATTAGCCAAAACCCTTTGTAAATAACGAATATGATGATAAAAATAAATTTCAAATTCTCACACTGCCAACAGCTGAATGTCTAGGAATTCACAAATAGGTACCTTGGCGAAATTCTATTGTGCCGACGAAAATTACAATGAATAGCTGCAAGATATTATTTAAATCAGGAACAATTACGAATCCAATAACTTTAACAGCGTTATAAAATCAAATTCCTTCCAACCGAAAAATTTTGTATCATATGAATGAATCACAGCTGATATTCGCTGCGTTCCAAGTCTCGCGCCATCACGACGCATTCCGACTTCCTACACTTGATCACTCATCGATGCGCGTGGACTGGACTGACATCGCGCCGCCGAAAGCGACTTCAATCGGATCGGACTTCCCGAAAACACGGTCAAACAACCTACGACATTACGGACAAAAAAAAATACCATTTCAGTTCAAAAGCAGGCCTTAAACAGGACTGCTTAAGGCCTGCTTTCACACTAACCTTTGGGATCTAGTATGAAAGGTAAACAATTGAATAGAAATCCTTGCGATAAGGGCTCATCGCAAAGGCCCCTGAAGTGGGCGAAGGACGACCATAAGAAATACGATCTTAATCTTTCTTTTTTTTATTTTTTTATTTTTTTATAAGTCGATGCCGCGAATTTTGAACGGACTTTTTACGGAAATAAGGAAAAGGACATGAGGCATACTGCCAAAAAATAAATTTTATCATTAATGGAAACAAACTACCAACAAAACTTCCCCTTTAAGGGAAATCGACAAAACAGCAAAAAAACCACGCTACAATGGTGTGATGCTTAAACCGTGCTTTAAACATTTTTTTTAAACAGTAATTATATTTTACTAATTCAGAGGCATAAAGCTGATAGATGCATGGTTTTTATTGGCCTCACTTTTTTTCTTAGTTTCCTATTTTAAGTGTTCTATTTCTTGTAATTTATTATATTCTTTTGTTTTAGTATTTTTCTTTTTATTTTCTCTAAACAAGTGTAATTGTGTATGTCAATAAATTCTATTCTATGCTATTATTTGTAAATATAATAAATAAATAATATTCTACGAGTATTTTATTATTATTTTATAAGAAAAGAATCATTTTAAATTTTTTAATTTAATTTAATTCTATTTTTATTATTGTTTTTAAATCACGGTTTAAGCATCATGCTCGCTTTGAAATTTGTTAGGTACTGTGTTGTCACCTTTTCATCTCTTTCTTTTAGTAAAATCTATTGCCAACACTCTCGGATTACAAGAAGTTAAATTTTTTACCTAAATATTTTCTTTCTTAAATCTTCCAAAAACGCCTTTTCTGTGGCCCCAAAAACTAGTCGCAGTTTTAGGTTTTTAACGTCTCCTCTTACCAGAGGGTCGTAATTATAGCGGCAGCATTCGACGATGGCCGACAATTTACGACCTAAGACCGACGTCTGCGCAGAACGCTCGATGCATAAGTTGAATGTCTTTTAACACTCATTCTTTTATGTAAAATTACTTGAATTAATTTATAACTGCGATTAAAACCTTTCGTAAAAGTCATTACGGATTTAATATTTCTTCTTCGCAATAGGAAAGTGACTAACGAACAACAGAAGGAATAATAATAATTATAGTACTTGAAAAATAAAATATAATTGAGATGTAGACGTTTTGCTTTAAAGACGTTTTGCAAGTTAGGCTTTCTGATCAGAAAGGAACCAAACATTATAAAGGAGTCATATCATAATATAATGGAGGCAACATTTTGATTAACGTTCTAGTAAACCTGTTGAAATACTTCGCAATGGACAAGCTTTAAAACTGAACTTCCTAATAAGCCGGATTAACCATTGCACCATTGAGGTTATTAATTGCCATCTATTTACTTAAATAATATATAAGTAATTTCTTTAAATAATAATAAATGAATATTAGACAACATCACAAACATTGTTCTTATTCCAAAGTGAGTAGCTAAAGCATTTGTGTTATGGACATCAGAGACACAGTGGAACTACAAACACTCAGACCTGAGCCAACATAGAAAAGTTCGTTTTCTTAATTGACCCAGCCGGGATCGAACGCGGGACCTCAGAGATGGCGATACCTTAAAACTGGCGTACAAACCACTGGACCACGGAGGTCTTTGTCTTGTCATAGTCAACCTCTTAGGGGCTAGCAAACTGCGTTATGTTATGACAGCTTGGGTCTAAAAGTTTTTCGAATTCATTTAAAACTAAGAACGAAAGTGTTTTTGTTGTTTAATGTCTTAAGTTTCAGTTGCGAAAGTTAATTCGCTACTGAAATTGGTTTCTATTCTATTTAAATAAACCATATTATGATATTGCCAGCATTAAAAATATTTATAAAATTCCTAATGCCGATTGCCGAGTAATCTCCTAATGTAAAACAGCTCGGTCATTTTCGCCCCAAACCCCAACAGATGTGTTTTAATCAGCGTGACGTCACCAAATAAAACTCCATAGTTTTGCCTAATTTATGGGCCATTACCGGCTGATTTAGTAGCTTTCCCGTCCTTTGTGGGCCCAGATATGGTGATTATGTTCCTTTCTCGGCCCAGGTATCCATTGTGCGGTACTTGTTGAGTTATTCGCGTCAATTGTTACGGTTTGTTAGGAATCGGCTGGTTGCACGTTTGACTGCCTGTTTCATGGGAGTTGCATCATATTGGAATAATATTAAAATAACAAATAAATTTCGGTCAAGTCATGCCAACCTCATTGAATAAGGAATCCGGGTGTAGTGTGCTTCCACCTTAAGCCTAATTAACATCAGTGGCCCTACCATGAGTTGGTGCAAACTGTTTTCGCTACCGTAAACCGAAGCTATTGTTTGAATTGTGATCTGACATGTGACCAAAGGAGTTGAAAGCCAAGCACTGACTCGTTGTGCAAAAATTTTTTTAGATCATTTCAATGAGTAGTGGGTTACCGCATTGGCCTACTATTGTTGAGGTTAAGCAACTTTCACAAGGGTTGGTATGGGATGGGTGACAAAAATTTATTATTTCGAGCTTCTCCGTGTTTCGGAAGGCATGTTAGGTAAGCCGGTGGTCCCGGCTGCATTTGCAGTCGTTAACACCCACCAATCGATTGGGCCCGCGTGGTAGGTTATATGGCATATCCTCCTTGTCCACCCATAAGGAAGGCCTGTGCCTCAGCAGTGGGGACATTCAAAATAGCTGATGTCGATGTCAAACCTAAGATTTCGCAGTGACTCACCAAAAAATCAAATTGGTTGTCAATGATTATGACAAGACGTCATAGTAGCATGAATATGGAATAACCCAATAAGTGACGTGTTTGTTAAGAGTCCTTTTGTGGCTTTTACTTAATCGTCAAATTCAAAGATTTATGACGGAAAATTATCTTACGAATGCTTAAAAAATGACTTGTTTATAGGTTTCTACTTTTAGGTTTTCCTTACCAAAATCTAAAAATGTTAATCCTATTAAGAAGTTAAATTCCTATTGCTTTTATAACCAATCAGTTAGAATTTTATTAAATTCATATTTTGTCATTCAGATTTTTTTTAATATAAAAACGTGGTAAAAGGGTGATTGGTCTGGTCACTCATAATTCTGAAATCAATCTTACAATGCCTAAGAGTTTACTACCCGTTTTTACGGTTTCGGAAACAATCGTAACCAAACAGGGCCGTTAAAGGACAAGGTTTTATTGTTTTACAACCAGCTTCTCGTCTTTAGTTTTTATTGCAACCCTTGTGGCTAACCACTCGCTGATTGTTTGGCGCGAATGGGCCCATCCTGTGATTGAAGGGTTAAAAAAATCCCTGTGGTTTTGAAATGACGTTTGACAAAAGAGTCGGAAACTACAACTTGAATAGGCTGGAATAGAGTCATGAATCGTTGGTTTATTTTTACGAGCGACACTTTGCATTTGAATGAACAAGTAGGTACTGTTGGCGTACTCACGAACACTTTTCCTATTGTTGCAATATTCCCATTGCGGAAACTTATATGTAAACATAGTAACTTTAATTTCAAACAAGGGGAACTTCATGTCTTCAAATTACTTTTCAATAAGTAAGTAGTTTAGTTATTATAGTAGCTGTAGGTCTGATTCAAATGTGTCTTGATGAACTTGCTGCAATTCTCATCAATCACCATCACAATCAACGCTCATTGATTGAGTTCAATAAACAGACGGACATTCCCACAAAGAAAATCAATCAAACTTTATAACCGAGCAAACTGCCAATGTGAACCCGTAAAACCATCATAAAACAGTCAAAAAAGGCGAAAAAAAAACTCGTCGACTCCGCATAAAAGTAGTGTTTACAAACACAGGGCGGTTAATCTTTACGATCGCGGCCGAATAGGCCCGAAAAATGCCGAACTCTGATTTATGGAGTACCGAATGGCTGCCGTCTTTTAAACGCTCCCGATCGCCGCTGAATTTACGACTTCATAGAGTTTTATAACTGATTTTATCAGTCGTAAACTTTTACAAGGCGATTTGGGCTATTCATTAGGGCTGACACACTGGCCGATCTGTTTGGCGGGAAAAGTTCTGTTTTCTTCCGAAAATGTTGTGATTTATACTCGTCAACCGTGTTTTAGTGAAGTTCGGGAAGGGGACGGATTTTTACGATAAAATGGAACTTTTGTTACTCGATTCATAATCATATTTTTTCGTTGCGAACAATGTTCCGATGATTTAATGTGTTTGGATAGAAATCGTATTTTTTCGTGTTGTCATTCTTTTACACTTTCTTTTAAAATTATCAGAGTATACGGTTTTACAGCCTCGAGTCTAATTAAGCACGTAATTATTACAGCAATAAAATCAAAACTAAAATATCTTAAATAATCCATAAATCACCTAAAACGCTGCTGTTGTTCTCTGGATAGTTTATGACCATTTTATATGTTTCGTACACGTTTTTAATTGCCTATAAAAGAAGGCTATTGCATATTAATTATTAATAAAATAGATTTAGGGTGGTCGTAGCGTAGGACGCGGTGGCTGTCAGTAAAAGTGGCCAAGACATCGCGCTCGTAAAAGACCCCGCTGGCGGTGTGGCCCCACACGGCAGTTCTGTCAATAAATATTGTCGTAAAACTAGAAAATTATTTTAAGGGCTGGGATAATGGAAATAGCTTCTGAAGATGTGATTTTTCCAACGTATGAGGCTATTTAACTGAGCTAGTTAAAATACATAAAGATGTTTGCAGAAAAACATTTAAAGGATTATGTCGATTTTTCTATACAAGCTAGGCCATGATGCGCTTTGATGAAATTACTAATATACTATAGTAATTTTATACTGATTGCGTGGGAAGAATGTCATTAAAATATAATGCGGGAGAAAAGAGAAATCTCAATCTCAAGGAGCTGTTTACAGTTGTAATTATTTGACATTTTCCTATTATATGACATTTCAAAGTCAAAGTCAAAGTCAATGAGATATGTATGGTTAATGCGCATCATGGCCCAGAATCCGGCATGATCCTTTAGGTGCAAAAGCACTAAACTTAAGAATCACCTAAGTCTTTTCTTAGCAACAACTCGACCAAAAGTTTTGTAAGAATTGCCAAACCTTATGGCATAAGAATAAATTAGTAACAAAAAATCATACTTTAATCAAATCTTAAGTAAGAAAAACCCTTTGATTTTAATATGCGTTTGAAACATAATATTGCACTACCTTGTTTTGGGCAATGATATTTTGAGTAGGTACTAAATAGCAAATAAATTAGGATGATAGTTGGTACTTATGTCTTAAATCTTGTCGAATTTCCTTATTACAAATGGATCACAAGAAAGTACAATAAGCGTAAAAGCTTGTAATACTAGATTTGTTGCCAACTGTACACGATGCCGACCTCGAAACGAGAGCTGCATCCTGCTTGACGACACTTATGACTGAAATGCGATACAACAGAAGTGAGGGTCCCTCCCTACACAAGGGCAAATAGTACACCTAATTAAATGAAGTGTTATCTAAGAAATCGATAAAAGTCGAAAATGACAGTAGTGGAAAACTATCTATGTACTACTTTTATTTAAATTAACATAAACGATGTTAACGACCGCAAATGAAGCCGGGACTAATGGCTTAACGTGCCTTCCAAAGCCCGGAGGAACTCGAGAAAATATTTTTTTGGTCACCTATCCCATGACCGAGCCTTGCGGAAGTTGCTTAACCTCTACAATTGCAGGGCCAGAATCTAAACTAAACTACTGCGACACGCTGAGCTCCTCGATGACGTAAATATAATTTTTACGCATTCATTTCACCGTTGCCGCTACTTGCCGTATGAAGAAGCGAATCAGGAGGCACTTAGCGGCAAATGGTGAAATGAAATCGTCATGACGTGATTTATAACATATTTTTAAAATTATTTTTCTAGTGTTTGTTACAAAAAATACTGTACTCAAAGATAACTCTACTAGTTAACTTATTACACATGCTTACAACTTATATAACAAATTTCAATGAATCAAGAGTGCTAAAATGAAAAAAAAACATATAAAAATATAAAAATCCGAATCATCATCATCACAAATTCTGATCACACATTGAAAATATCATTAAACTTGAATATAAAAATTAAAATTACGGATTAAAAATTTTCACTAACATTAGAATTATGAAATAAATAAAGCTAAATAATGTTTTTACTTATACATATTTAATATCTTAATCTTTGGTATATTTTTTATCAATCAACCCCTTGAACAGATATAACTTTTGCTTCAACCCTCTCGCTTTGTTAATTTTCATCACAGTCCTCATACAGTACATGCTCATCGATTTAGGGTAACATAAATAAAGATAAGTAAGTAAAAAGAAACTTCCAATAAAGTCACCATTGTGTCTGCACCCTAGCCGAGATCGCAGTCGACTGTAACAGGAGCGCCGATTATGCAGGCGACCGATTTGTCGGGCATCAGATTATGTTAAGGATTTAAAACTCATGATTAGGAGGAATACCTTGTCCTTGATGATCGAATAATACTTAACTATAATAATACTAGCGGCTGCCCGCGATTTAGTCCGTGTGCCCTATATTCCTTATTTTCGCATTTATAAGTAATAATATTATTCCACGCGTGACTTCGTCCGCGTGGACATTCTGAAAACCTCTAGGGATCCTTTGTGCAAGATAAAATATCCTATATTTTTATTCAGGCTAAAAACTATATGTGTGCCAATCCAAATTAGTTCAGCCGTTTTTGCGTGATTGAGTTACACATTATATTAGTAGAATATGAGTAGGATTAATAGGATCTTTAGTGATTAAATGATTAAGTTCATCAGTGATGCGCTACACTTGCCGACAAGACAGGACAGCGGCGCCAACACTTTGTATACGCAACGTAATTTCGCTTCATGTAGGTATTGCATTGCACTTCGAGAATACGCAGCCGGAAATTTGGCTTTTCTTTTGGGCAGTTGGTGGCACTATACAATAAATAAAATGTTTATATAGGATAATCAAAATTCGGAGGTTCTATATTTTTAAGTTTCCCAAAATTGTAGAAAAAAAAAAATTTTTATCGGAAAATTTTCGACTCTTTGGTACGACGATGCAAGTTTTGCCACTTTGCTATCGTATAATAATTTATAGTTATCAATATTATTACACTTAATTACGAACCATAAAATAAAGGAAATAGGTAATAAAACTCATTTCTCAATTCCGGTCGATTGAGCCTCATTTCTTAATCGTGATGGCGACAGATTTATTATCTTAAAAAGTGGTCATCGTCTTGGCAATTAAGTATCGTCAAATCAGTGGTAATTTTAAATTATGGCTAACAAACTGGTACTAATTGATTAGAAGTAGCTAGTTTGTAAAGTGATACGAGATGGTGATTTTACTATCAAGTTCCATTTCATTATCATGAATTGAAACTTCAAAGAAAGTGGTATCAAAATGGCAATTATGTTTGGTCAAATCAGTGCTAATATTTAATTATGGCTAACAAACTGGGCCCTATTTTATAAACGTGACAATTGTCACCTGTAATGACAATTTTATATCCATTGCGTTAGCCAATTTGAAAATAGAACAAACTACTCATAGCTACACCGTGATGTAAGCAAATTGTCATGACAATTTACAAATTATCACTTTTTTAAATAGGGTCCAGGGGACACATTGATTGAAGTAGCTAGTTTGTAAAGTGATGCAAGTTGGTGATTTTACTTTCAAAAATTGTATTTTAATAATGAAGGCAATTACTGTGCCCCACTTATTTTGTCTATCAGAATTTTAATAAGTAGGTAATCCAATTTCAGTGAACAACATAAAATATCAATACTGAAAGGAGTTTTCTTCTTTAGATGTCTTAACCGCCTCTGTGGTCTAGTGGTTCGCCTACCCGTGGTCTAGGGGTCCCGGGTTAAATTCCCAGGAGAGAGTACTTTTGTACTCGGTTTGGTTGGTGGTGGGGCTTATTTCAAGTCCGCCTGGCTAGCTACCACCATCTTACCTAAGTCTGACGCCATGACAACAATTAATAAATTGTTGTGTTCCGGCAGTTAGAGGTAAGATAGCCAGTTCCTTAAACAAACAACAAGGTTTTTTTAAAAACATTTATTTCAGATAAGCATATGATTTGTACCAAGAGTTAAATGATTTATTTATCCTGTACTCGACAGTTACGGCCAAAATAGTTGATAGAATACTTGTTAATTACGAAATACGCATCAAGTACACGGCATCATTTAAATATTTTTCTAATTAAAACTGATTAATTATACGACGCTTCGTTTAATTTTTTTTTAAATTAATATAAGTACACTTTACTATTTCCGTATATAAAACCTTGAATTTATTGACACCTATAACAGAAAAAAAAATTGATGAGCTGTTGATTGTTTCACCTGGAAATTGATTAGGTATTTATTTAATTTTTCGAGTATAGATTCTAAATTTAATAGACGTAGTGTATTCCTGTTAATCTTTATTTCAAAGTTTGTTGTACTTCTTGGTTTAATAATTTTGTATATACAATCATAATTTTTAGATCATAAAAAGCAGATAGAAAGCCAAGTTAATCCTAGAAATACAGAAAAAGCTTTACATGCCATTTGATACTGTCTAGACACTTCTTATTTTATTAATCTCTGTGTGAAAATTTGCAAAATCTTAAACCGTCGTCACTGTTTAACATTCTCGTTCAAAGCTCATGTTAGTCAACTAAACCAGGTAATTATAACGGCAGTTAAACCTGTGCCTAATTTAGTGAACACTCGTAAAACAACTAATATATTCACACATTAGGAATCGAAAGAAATGTGGTACGTTTATATTTAAAAACGAATCAATTAGTAGAATACATCACTTTTCACTCTGTTAGTAAGACTATAAGAAAACGATTAATGTTAATAAAGTTGAGTGGTTTAAATAGCTGTAGAACTCCATAGGGACCCAAATCTATTTAATATTATACATTTAAACTAAAAGTTAACTCATTTAGAAGGATTATATAGTATGTTTAAAAAAATATTCCGATAGTTACAATTAAGATTCCTCAGCGTTTGAGGAATCCAGTTGAATTTCACTTTCACCTTAGGCCTATCATTAGTAGGTACTCAATAATACCAGCCCCCCTAGCATGACGACAGAAACATGATATATATCGCATGATATAGGTATATAGCGTTTTATCGACACTCAACTGTCAAAATCCATTGTCTTTTGACAGTTAAACGTGACATATCGCTATAATAATATCATAATTATTATCGAGTTTGCGTGGCCATGCTAGGGACCAATTTGAAAATAGAACAAACTATTCACAGCTACACCGCAATGTAAACTAAATTTTCATGATATTGTCAAATTGTCTCGTTTTTACCCGACTACGGCGAAGCAAAAACGGAGGGTATATGATTTTGACCTGTATGTATGTATGTATGTTTGTAAATTCATCTGTTCCCTCATAACTTCTAAACTACTTGTTATAATTTGACAAATGAGGTATCGTTAGAAGCGTCTTAATTGTCCAATGAACATAGGCTATAGGACGTTACATTAAATTGAATGTGGCGCCCTCTAGAGGAGTTAAAGACATGAACTAAAAAAAAAACATTTTTTAATAATGCCGTGTTGGGTACCAAATAAAAGGGTTTAATGAGCACTTTTCAAAAATATATAAATTGTTAGCTTTTGCCCGTGGCTTTGCTTGCTTTCACCCTATTGACAACTCCAAAATATTTAAAATAAAAAAGAAGTTTAAAAACTAAAACCCAACTAGGGAAAAATCGTGCTCTAAAAAGTAAGAAACAAGAAAATACTCATAAAAAGGATAACCGTAGTCGCATGCCACCTCCAGCCCGTGCCGTGCGTGTCTAGGACAAAGTGGCATGCGACTACGGTTATCCTTTTTATGAGTATTTTCTTGTTTCTTACTTTTTAAAGCACGATTTTTCCGTAATCGGGTTTTAGTTTTTAAACTTCTTTTTTTTACTAGTCCATACCTGGGTAAGATGAAGGCCAAGTTCGTTGTAAATAAAATAAATGAAATTATAAGAATAAAACAAACTTATAAAGTAATATGGACCGTAATATTATGTAACAATGACTACTATTTACATAACTATTTAGGTCACTTTTCTTATTATAATCCGAAGAAAGTTATTCAAATATTTACAATAGTGATATCGCAGAAATAACACTTTAAATTCAATAGTAAAGATAAATAATCGATTCAGTGATTCGAATGAATATTCATTCCATTAACAGAGATATTTAAACGAATCGATATTCAAAATGTGCCGGTTCGCGTGTGCCGCCGAACGACTCGTATTGATTCGATTATAAGGCGATTATCGATCGTACCGACGATTTACGATCGAGCTGCGGGGTCGACACTCTTCAAACACGACATGTTTATTATTACGACCGAATTATTACTATGAATTATTTAAATAACACCTATTAAAGCGACTACCACATTCAAATGCGAATCCCGCTATCCGAATTCAAACTATTTTGTGTCTTAAAGACACCGAAAACATACGCGGATCAGATTATAATCGAATGCAAATGTAATTTTGTCGGTTATTCACTTAGCTCGATTCTGGGTTTCGGTATCGTTATCGATGCTCTATTCAATAACAGTTTCGTATCGATATAAATTGTTATTGCTGACGTGAGTTACCGATTGGGAGATGGCAACAGAATCGGAAACAATCGCATAAATATCGAATAGGGTTTATCTTTATTCGTTATCTATTCGAGAAAGATCGAAGCTGTTGAGAGTTGTGTGGGTGATCGTGTATTTCAGCGGAGAATCGAACGCAATGTGGTATCGATAAAAAATTTCTATGCTGCGGCACCACTTAAATATGTATTAGAGAAATAGTAGGCTTTAAAAACAAACTATTTCTAGAAATAACTTATGAACTAATAGGTATTAAGTCAAACCAGAAATAGCGTGTTTCTTAGAAAGCAAAAACAATAGAAATAAACTTGTGTGCAGTGCAGACTGCAGACTATGTCACAAGTATGAAAAAATACCTCAGCTGTGCCACATGAGGCCAAATACTCGAACAAATCCTAAAGTTAAGGCCGCCTTAAATTAAAAAAAAGTTGTCAGGTTTGACAAAACTCTATGAAACTGACACGTTCCTTAAGGGTGCACCGAGCGTCCACTAGCGCCGCCAATCAAGAAAAAATCATTACAACGAAATAACTATGTTTAACAAAATTCTGAAACATATAAAAACTAGTATTAGTTATAAACAATTTTTTTTTTATGCGTTATATTCTAAGCTTAAATGCGTTCGTGTGGTTAAAATCTGGATTAATGCCTAAAGTGGCCACTTTAGGCGTTAATCCAGGTTTTAACTACACAAACACATTTAAACCAGGAAAAAAACGCATACAAAAATAGTTTATAACTATTACTAGTTTTTATATGTTTCAGAATTTTGTTAAACATAGTTATTTCGTTGTAATGATTTTTTCTTGATTGGCGGCGCTAGTGGACGCTCGGTGCAGTTCATGAGAACTTAGCTAACAAGCCTTTGAGTAGGTATTTGGCCGTAAGCCTATGCGAGCTAAGCTAAACTACTTACCTTAGTTGTAACTCTTGTTGGTCTGCAACTGTCATTATAATTACAACATTAAATAAAAGCTGCTGGTCAAAGGTGTGGTTACACAGTTGATAGATTAACTAAGTTTTTCAGTAAGACAATCACTAGCAACATGTCAGCGGTGCATCGGAAAGTCGTTAAGCTCATCGCAACATTTAAAAAGGGCAGTAAATAGTGCGCGTGGGAGTGACGTGTTTATGCGTCCGTGTGTACCGCCCCTAATTAAGTCTGTCCGGTGGATTATAAACAAATCGATTTTCGGTGTAGTACACTTCCTGTCACCGTTTGTTATTGTTAACTATGTGTTTCTTAAGATACAAGTCGGCTCTCTCTTACACATTTTGTTTACCAATTTTCCAAGCTCATGCATAAAAGTGGTACTACAAAACTACAATATTAGATTTACTTAGAGGCTTTGTAAAATATAACAATTTTAATTCTTATTTTACATGCCTAAAAATCTGCCTTAACAAGGGGGCGTCCATTAATTACGTGAGGTGATTTTGGCGATTTTTCGACCCCCTCTCTCCCTTGGTGAGATGTCGTGAGGTTTGGCTCGACCCCCTCCCCCCTATAAATCTCACGTGAGATTTTTCAAAACGTGTATTTTTAGTGTGATTACTTTAATCTGTGCTTGCTTGCTTTGCATTTTCTTTAAATAAACATTATTGTTTAGGATTTAGCCATATTTTGGTAAGAAAAATGTTTAACTTTATTTAACCTAGTTTTTTCGCGATACTGTTCCTGCAGAAAAAAAATTACGTGATATTTGCCGAGACCCCCCCTCTCCCCCACGTGAGATTGGGTGAGATTAGGCTTGACCCCCTCCCCCCCCTAAATGCCTCACGTAATTTATGGACGCCCCCCAACAAATTCTTGAGTTCTTATCTTTATTAAATTTTAATAGGTAATTTAAACCAAATTTTTGTCTTCACACTAAATCCAAGAGCCTAATAAAATTGTACAGCCTTTAATTTAGTTATTTTTATACTCGCCACAACAATTTTCTCTCTTTGAACTATTCAACAACTAGCGGTCGCCCGCGACTTTGACTGTGAGGGAAGGTTTTTTTGCTATCTCTCGGGAACAATACTTTTTTTCGGGAAAAAAGGTCTGTAACCCTGACAACGTGTATGCAAAATTTCATGATGATCGGTTCAGTAGTTTAGACGTGAAGGCGTATCAAACAAACAAACGGACTTTCGCATTTATAACATTAGTAAGGATTGCCCAATGAAGTCGTTTTCTGTTTGTTCAACTGTTTTCTAACTCTATAATAATCTTTCTGGCTAAGTTTAAGCTATTTACAAATTCTTTATAACTTGAATCACGCAAAATTCAACAAACGACCGACGTGTCAAATCCATTGGCTATGTTTTAGGTTTAAATGCTGTCCCTTTTTAAAGCTATTATGTGTTACACAAAATGAAATGTTTGATTATCAAAATTTTCAGAATGCTATTAACTGCGTGATATAAACAGCACATAGATTTGGCGTTTCTAAAGAGTCACAGTTACACACGATGTTTAAACTATAAACCCTGTACTTACCTAGTGGTCGGCACTGTCAATACTCGTCTCCGGGCCGGCATTGGAGGGTACAGCAGCGGCCGCAAGCCTCGCCCAGGTGTCGAACTCCGCGCTATGATTGTAACGTGGCCTGACGCGACGCCGCTCAACTTCTGCCCCGTGGTGTTGGGCGGGAGCGGTGAGCGTTTTGCTTTGATGACATACTAGTTTTATTTGAAGTAGCTGCAGTATGTCCCTTTTTACATTCTTAAACCTCAACTACCATCTCCTTCATTCCTTTTACTTTTATATTCACTTAGAAATCCTGGAAAATATTTTGTGTACCTGTGATTCGGAAATATGGTTAGCAATTTTCTTCACCAATAACAATAGCCTCATACATAACCATGCAAAAGGCAGCCATTTTAAATAGTTGCAGGATAGTCCGCAATTTCCTGCAAGAAGATACAAACATCAATTAACTAATTAGGGGGATCTGTCACTTGGTGCGCCCGTGCAGATCCTGTATAACCAGTTTTGAACTGAGAGTTTAGAAAATAACATAATGATAATAATAATAATATTGCATGCTGTTCGCGGATGACATTGTGCTAGTCGCGGAGAATGGTCAAGAGGTCCAGAGCAGATTGGAAGGATGGCGGCAAAGACTAGAGAGTGTTGGGCTGAAAATAAGCAGAAATAAAACAGAGTACATGTTTTGAGATTTCGGCGGTCTCTCTGGTCTTATGCCCATAACTCTTAGCCGGAATGCCTTTACCAGTCTGCTCCAGTTTTCGGTACCTTGGATCTGTCGTGCAAGGAGATGGGGCGATTGACCGCGATATAACAAATCGGATAAACGCAGGGTGGACGAAATGGCGACAGGTTACATGTGACCCGCGGATGCCACTTAAGTTAAAGGGCAAAATTTATAAGTCCGTAATAAGGCCAGTAGTCATGTATGGATCAGAATGTTGGGCTATGAAGAAGACGGATGAAAGGAAATTACATGTAGCAGAGATGAAAATGTTGAGGTGGATGTGTGGTGTGACGCGAATGGATAAAATAAGGAATGAGTATGTCAGAGGAAGTCTGAAAGTAGCACCAATAACAGAGAAGCTGAAAGGGAATCGCCTGGCTTGGTTTGGGCATGTTATGAGAAGGGATGAAAGGCATGTTACTAGAAGAGTAATGGATATGGATGGCTGGAAAGTAAGAGGAAGACCGCAGAAAAGATGGATGGATTGTGTGCGTTATGATATGAATGTGAAGGGAGTGGATGAGGAGAAGACGAGTGACAGGAAGGAATTGAAGAGAAAGACGCAATGCACCGACCCCAAATAAATTGGGATAAGGGTAGGGGGATGATAAATATATTTATTCTCACCATAACCCATTAATAATTATGTCAAATCAAACATAAGGGCTTTTGTCCAAATTCCAAGTTTTGAGGACTTATTTTTACTACATAGGTATTATGAAACAGTAAAGATTATAACTCAACACTCAGAAAATTTTCAATTTTGTCATAACTCTCATAAACTATTCCGCTTCCTCTCCTGTCTTGGTTACGACTAAGCCTGATCGTTGATAAATTCTATCAATAACAGAGGCGAGAGATGTCGGGCGCCCTCAATAGTGTTTACTTGAAATGCGGAGTTGAAGTCGCGGCACACCTTCGCTTCGAACCGGCTAAATACACTTACGGGTTAAATATCAGACGGTTTAAACTGACTTATGATCTACTAATATTTGCTATGAGGCTGAGAACCTTTTTAGATGTTTGAGAATGATGTAAGAAGCACTTTATTTTGAAAGCATATGAATCTACTAAGTGTAAGCAAGCACATGTTTATCACTGGAGATTGAAAAAGTTATGAGACATTCTGGGATAACCTCAACCTGAATAGTACTTATTGATCAATCAATCAGCTAAGACGTGGCGTGAACGTTTTTCTACAACACTGGATAAATTGTCATGAGTGTAAATAGCAAAGCAAGGGCCGAATTTGCTTACAAAAGCTTAAAGAAATTCCACCGCGCTTTAGTGTTACCTTCTCTTCATACTTTGTAGCACATCTTACACAGTAAGGGCTACACGCTTGAAATACATCAAAGTCGCGGCTCGTGATAATTCAGGTGCTATCCGAACAAGCCGGCAGTTGCGAAGAGGTCGTGACTTGAAGAAGCAGGTGTGTCAGCTAGGGCTGGCTGCGTTGGGAATTTCGCAGAGTACATTTGAGTCGTCGAGGTGATAACTCAGGGCTATCTGGTGGAGCGTTATAACCGCCGCGACCTGCGAGTTGCGAAGCGGGACGAGAAACAGTTGCGCTTTGGATAGGGTCATCAGCAAAGCAGCAAATTTGAGGTACCTACCCACTTACTGACAAAAATCTAGAATATACCTACTCTTCACTGTGTAATGCGAGTTGTGTATGCGACTTTAATACTTTTTTGACCTCAGTTAATAAGTATCTCATAAAATATTTACGAATTAAAAGAATACTTGGGTGAGAAAATTTATTTTTAACACCGGTCCGTTAATTTACCTTTTTTGTGATTACCTGCTGATTTCTTCTTGATAGTGTTACAATTTTCTTAAATAAATGAGGAGCTCAGTGGCGCAGTGGTTTAGCGCCTGGCCCAGCGATTGCGGAGGTTAAGCAACTTTCGCAAGAGTCGGTCATGGGATGGGTAACCAAAATTTTACTATCTCGAGCTCCTCCGTGCTTCGGAAGGCACGTTAAGCCGTTGGTCCCGGCTGCATTTGCAGTCGTTAACACCCACCAATCCGCATTGGGCCTGCGGTGGGATATAGTCCGTTCTCCTTATCCACCCATAAGAAAGGCCTGTGTCCCAGCAGTGGGGACGTTAAAAATGGCTGATGGACAAATATAGAAAAAAACACCATCAACATTCTGTGATCAATTTGTTTTCTCATCCCTGCGCGTCAGCCAATGACGAACGGCCATAGATTTCAATGAGATGCGCGCGGTTGTAAAGTACCCGCGCCGGCGCAGGGTTAATTCCCGATAAGATTGGGCAAAGAGGAGTTATTCACCAGATACTATTAATGACCTTATCAGTTACTAATACTTGCTTGATACTGGGTACTGAGACTTATTGCGAATTTGGTACGCCATTTATTAGCGAAGGATAAGAAATCATGGGAAATCAAACTGAGACAATCTATTAAAACAAGCTATGACTTGTGCCATTTCTACGGCGATTTTAACTGTATACTGTTGGGAATAGAACAAACTATAAATAACAAGAAAAAAAAGAACAAAGATTTTTATAAACAAAATTTCATTTCACACAATAAATTGATTCCTAATTGAACTTTGAAACCTTTTTTTTCTTGTCAATTTGTTTTTTATTTGATTTCTCGTCTAAACAATGTTTATATAAATCTCATTTAACTATAGGAATAGGTTACCTATCTAAACTATCAATATCATTTATATTCCTACGCTTTAACCCTTCAAACAATACATTATAAAGATGCTGTGAACTTTGCTCGTCATTTAGTGTCATAACCTCATTAAATCCAATAATTCAGTCAAATATGCCTGACAGTTCATAATAAATACCGTGAACTATCACGAGCCTAATAAGTCATCCAAAGGTGACATTTGGAATGCGCAAATATCGCGATCTAACCCGTCGAATAGAGCTGTTGACTTTGACAGGTCGCAGTTTGACATTAGCGGTGATAAAGATCAATCGCTATAAAATATCAATGGTCATTATTACAATAATAAATAAATAGAACTGTTTAATGAGCTGAAGTGCGCTCTAGATAAAAATTATAGAATTTTAAGAATTAAACTGAAATTTCAACAACTAGTCGGGTTGAAAAGTGTGCCAACGCCTTATGTTGGGCATGTTTAATATTTCTTAGATAGAAAGTTATACTATTCTCGTATAATACTCTTATGTATGAATAACTATTTGAATTTCCACGTAAAATAAAATGAAACTGTTACAAATAAAGTTTCGTTAACTAACAAGTTTCAATTTTCAACACTATTTTTATTTTAGGTTGTGTCCATTCAAAGTACTACTACAAACGCTGTCCTGCCCAACTACTAAAACCTGATTAAAATATCGCCATTTTTATTTATTTGCGTGTCCTTTTATTGGTGTTCAATTGACGTAATCGTAACTATAGGTTAAAGGGCTCATCAGCGACGCACGCGCAGGCAGGCGGTGATTTAGCGCCGTAAAACTCGGATCGCACATGATTGCAGGTTTGCGCGTTCTTGTCAATTTCGGTTAGGTGCTGCTGAGGGTTAATTCGGAGGTTGTTCCGTATAGGGTATTAGAGTAATATTAATTAAGCTTAAAAACTGCTATGCTTTGAGAACTAAGTACCTGTTATTTTGTCATGGGAATCAATACTTTAGCATTCCAAAAAAACATCTTGTTCTCCTAAATTAGTAAATGCTCACCAAATTCTAAACCACCCAGGAAGATTTGGTGAGCATTTGCTAATTCTGGATTAGTTTAGGTTAGTATGGTGATCATATAAACAATTAAGCCTTTTGTCACTAGCCAGGCTCGTAGCAAAACATAAAAAAACACCGAGAATCAAATGTAACACTGAATCAATCCTTTTGCTACTCTATCAGTTGTTTTCATGATATTGGTTTCAATTTATAACAAGTAAACTTTTATAACATAGCTCGCAACTTTACCCACAACACCGAGGATCAATACTTGCTAAAAAAATGCATCGCTCGCCATTTTGAATAATAACCTTGCAAACTCATCGCGGCAGTGTTTCTAAACCTATCAATCTCGCCCCCTATGATTATCCGAGGCGAGGCTAATAAGGGGGGGAACGGGGGGGGGGGGGAGCACCTGTAGACCGAGTCCACTTGTTGCGTCTCGAGATGGGTGAAGACAAAGGCTTGAGATGTTGGCTCTAATCGGCCCAAATTAAATGTTCAAGGCTTTTAATACTTAAATCTGTAGTATTTGTTTAGATAGGGCGCTGACAAAGTTTTCTAACAGATCGAGAAACAATGACAAATTATTAAGATTTTCACGAAAGCGGTACGAAAAATTGAGTGCTTAATTCGAATGGTCAAGGGTATTGACCCTTTGCGCTGAAAACATTACCGGTTGACGATACGTCATTTCATTGTAATATGATTTTAAGTTAAAGTTATGACAAAAAATATTATCATTTGCCTCGAGCTTACTGAGGCTTATATTGTTGCCTTGAATTCTTGATAAGTACCTTTTTGTATTAGGTTAGGTACTGAAGTAGGTAATACATTTTTTGTCAAAGAAGAGACCCAGATTATTGCATTCCGTCTGTTTATGAACAGTTTAAACATCAATCAAGACGCAACCTCTTACACAGGTAAGAACAGATTGATAGGATTTAAAGTACAGACTTTAAATCCTATCAATAGTTTCTTAGTTCCAATAACGTGTAAAATCCATACAATCTAGCGGATCTTTATCTCGATCTGCTGTTTGTTTTGTGGCACGTAACTGTAGGCTACAGAGGGCGCTCGTGAGAGGAGGAGTCAGCCCTTGATTTAGCTGCCCGGTTACTGCTTATTAAACCAGAATCATAATACAACTTGGTATTAGGAAGGCCTTAGGTTATCCTTACACAAACATAGGCAAGCTTTGAATATTATTCAATCTGTATAGTTTGATACCTATGTAAAGAAATAGCAACATGTTTTAAAGGAATTACCTTCCGCGTGTTTTTAGGTTGTTGAATAATTTAGTGTTTTCCACAACTCAATTGTTATTTTTACCCACAGTATTGTTGTATCGTCTATGTTTTTACACTACCGAGTCCAAAACTTTTTCAAAGCTAGAGAATGAGGATCAGTAACGATTTTTGTTAAGGGCTTATCAAAAAGCTTATGCCACCACATGATTAACTGTAAATAAATTTTTAGGATATCTCTCAAATCTGAGAAATTATACGAGCTAAAACATGCTAAAACACTGTCATTTTGGGGGCTCCTTATGACGTCATCGAGACGTACGCGAACCTTATGTCGTACGTGATAAAGCACATATTGCATTGAGCTTGGCATTTCCTTCAAAACCCTAATAACTCAACCAATTCTAAACGAATTTCAAAAAATCTTTCACTAGGTTTCATATCTATGAATAGGTGTTTATACTATACCAATAAAACTATAGGATTCAAACCTGTTACTGATCCTCATTGGCTGTGGAATTGGTATAATAATAGCTTCTATGATCTGTATACGTTCTTCTCAATGTCACTTTAATAATAAAGACATCAATAATAGTTCAGACAGGACGTGTTAATAATCAACATTTTTCCTCTATCCATGAAATGTCGTAAGCTTAAAACAAAAAAAAAGCTGTCCAAACATTTCAAAGCCAAGCTTAGTTATGGCTTTTTTAACAAGAGTATGAAAAAAATCGTCGTAGCTAATTGTACAAAACACTGATTAAAAGGATAAAAAAAAGGATATTGTTTAGGTCAAAGGAAGCGCTCAACCCATGCACAGATATAGGTAATCTATACATATAAAACTCTAAATTGATTGATTGATTGATTGACTGATTCATTCATTCATTCATTGTTGGGATAAGCGTGGAGCCCTAACGGCTGAAGGTAGAAACACCATTTTTGGAGGGTAGATACCTTTCACGATGTAGATGAGCACTAAGAAAGGATTTTAGAAAAGTCCCGTTATACAGGGTGCTACAGGTTGTTTAAGTTTGTATGAGAATTTGTATAGGGTTGAAGTAGAGACACCATTTTTGGAGGGTAGATACCTTTCATGGTGTAGGTAAGCACTAAGAAAAGAGTTATGGAAAATTCTCGTTATACAGGGTGCTACAGGGTGTTCCAGTTTATATAAAGGTAGAGACACCATTTTTGGAGGGTAAATACCTTGCATGGTGTAGGTGAGCACTAAGAAAGGGTTTTGGAAAATTCCCGTTATACAGGGTGCTACAGAGTGTTCCAGTGATGAATGAATTTTTATGAGAAAATTTAAATGTGTGAAATGAGGTCTACAGATAAATACCTAGGTATATTGGCAATCCGCGACTTTCAAAATAAATGCAAAACTATCTTAATCACGCGAACGAAGTCGCGGGCAAAAGCTAGTACCTATAATATAAAGCACTTTTATAACAGAACTTAAAAATAGTTTGATAATAAACACAACTTTTTACTAAACTCAAACCACTAATGAATATATTTTTTAACAAAAACTTAAAACTGGTATAGTATCTCGTCTACTTGTTTTATAGAATGGGTATTTTGACTTGATATTATTCAACACTAATATGTTTATAGGCTGCCACTCAAGCTGAGTTATTTCATCTAAATAAGCTAAACAGGCCTTTCAAATTAATTCCTGCGCATACGCATAAGGCGCATAAGGTGGCGTAACTAAACTGCCTAATAGTGCGGTGCCGTGAGATGATTATCGACAATTTCGCAATATAACATACTGCGGGATTCGCGCACGCATCGATATAATTTGCTATTATCTCGCGGTTAGGTTGGGGACACACTGGGTATGTATTGTTTATTTGTGGAGGGCTCGAGATTTTTTTACAAAATAGTAAATAAGGTGATACTAAAAGTGAGAATTGAATGAAGTAATGATAAGTAACTTGAAATAATGGAAGAAAATAATGGTCTGTGCCATCCTCAAATAAACTTGTTTATGGTCAGAGCTGGCACTGAATAGGAAGGAATGGCATGCTTTATTGTCGGACACCAAGATCCACTTCGGGTCCCTGAGCCACAGCAGTAAGTACCTAAGTAAGTATGGGCAGTAATATTATGAGGTAGAGATAATATAGGTTCACTATTAACTGATAATTCTAGAGTCATTTTATTGCATAATAATTATATTGAATTTATACAATTGTTATACCTATTGTGACACCTAGTGAATATACTGTTATCGTAACACATGTTTAGTTTCTCACTTTTTAGTTGCAAAACTTAATCACAGAATTAACCTTTAAAACTATTCTTAATACTTACGCTCAGTACCTATTACCTAAAGCGATAATGCTCAATCTTATGGATTATGTAACCTTAAATTACTTAGGTATGTGTCAGTGTATCAACATAAATTTGCTCTCAGTGCACCCGAGCCCTAAGTTGCAGCTTGCACGTTGTCCATTACACGGACATGGTAAAGGTGCGTCTTATCGTTAATTACCGGCTCGCATTACCGGTACCGATTACACCGGTGATTTACCGGTCGCCCCTATTACCGATACTGGTAACATTTTCAATTAGAGTTGGTTGATAGGCCAGTGAGAGTTGGATATGTTCGACTATTTTTCATCGCACTCACTTAATATTTAAAATTTGCCAACAACGTGTAAATGAATGAACCCAAAATGGGAAAACCGTTTCTTCGGACCATCAAACTGAAAAACTTTTATTTTTGTTTCATATTTATAAAACGTGTACGAAAAATACCCCTAATGCCGAATATAGGTAGGGACCATCAAACTCAACAACTTTTACTATTGGACCAACGCTGAAATCACGAAAAAAAAAAAGATGTTTCATACAAAAACTATTAATTAGCGAAAATATCAAAATGTATAAAACATTTTTTTTACGATTTCAGAGTTGGTCCCATAGTGAAAGTTGTTCAGTTTGATGGTCCGAAGAAATGGTTTTCCCATTTTGGGTTCAATCTTTTAACTTTATAAAACAACTTATCTTTTATTTAACAACTTAGGTATCTCTTTATAATGTGAGTATAGTAAAACGAATAAGACCACTACATCTTCACTAAATCGAATCTATTCTTTTAACTAAGCTTCTCTATGAAAGTTTAAATATCAAAGTTCTCTTTATTTTGTGATCAAACTTACTTGTCTCACTACAAAGATACAAACATACAATCGTATTCGAACATTGTGGCATCACAAAGGTACGCATCAGATCGCTATTCACTACCCCACATAATGCACCTGAGGGCCAATAAATAAACTGCCATCATTCACAGAGTGCGAGCGAGACGGCGAGAAAGGGACGGCATGTTTACGACACGCCCACGGCGCGCGCGCAGTTTTTGCTCTATAAAGTAAACGCTAAGTGAGGATGACGTGCAGTATATTTCAATTTGCGCGTTTATAACACTTTGGGTATAATCATCTTTGTAAAGATGCATTTAGTTTATTGTGTACAGAAAATAAGAATAGTCCTCATCCTCTACTTTCTTGTTCTTTTGTTAAATTGCCAATAGTGTGATTTTTTTGTAATTAAAATTGATTGAAAACATTGCGATACAGATATAGATCATAACTCTGCGTAAAGTAGATTAAGATTTACTGCAAAATAAATATATTATGTACATAACTTGTATTACTTATTGCCTATTCATTTAGCGATTGTCACACTACGCGCTATACATTATAGTAAAAATTTTCTTCTATTAAGACAATATTTTCCACTTACCTGCTAAAAACAAGAATGGGTTATTACAATGAGATAAACTAAAATATTCCAGAGTCATAGTAGCTAAAATAATTATAATTATATTCATATCCCATTCATTATTAAAAGTCAAGTAAATCAACCTAGAACCTCATCTAAATCAACATTAGTATCCATTGTGAGTTTTTCCATGGCCATCCCCATAAGTCGTCGTAGACAAACGGAATTGTATTACGCTGGCTATAAAGAATGTCCACTTTGAATGGCTGTCCAAACTTATTATTAGAATCTCACAATATTATTATAAAATCAAATCCCTTTCACAAAGCACGACAGAATCGCAGAACGCCTACAGTCTGATGCGCGTAAGCCCGTGGCTCTTATAACAGCGTTTCGATTATTTCGAAGAGCAAAGCCTTACTTTACATAGATCATTCTTGAAACACTACACACTAATTTAGCTATAAAATGTTGCTATTTAGGATAATAGAAATATTTTTGCTTCTGAAGAAAACGCTCACAATAAAATAGTTTGCTTTGTAGACACAAACATAATAATATAAATAGTTTATACATGAAAAATCTAAAATTAGTAAATTATAAGTTATTTATACGAAAATTAGTATGATTAACTTTGAATTTTACACTTTTTACACGACTAACTGTCGAAAAAAGGAGTGTAATAATAATTATTCTTCAGTTTCATAATCTGAAAATATGTGATTCAGAAATAGACGTGCATTTTTATCAAAGTACTGACCTTGTAGCTATCAAGCCCACCCCGGAAAATGAGACAATAGATTTTCCATTGTTGTGCGGCTAATTATAATAAATTTAATGATTATAATATAATTTTCGCTTAAGTTAAGGCCCCGGCCTAACGGAGCGTTTACAAGTATTATAACTTACTGGACTCAGACAAACGCTGGGACGGCGTTAATAAAACGGGAAGTCGTGACAATACGCGTCATGCGTCGATGGCCGATCGCACTCTATTTGGAGAGGTCTCCCCGGGGGGTAGGTACCCCCCTATTCAAATTGCCAACGTTCTTTACGTTTGAACGTTACGCTTGCTAAGCAGTAAACCTAAGCTTGTCAATTCCATACAATCCATCAAAGTCCGTGATTTACTTATTGAATTTTAAGATTTTGGGCATTTCACAATGCTATTTTTATACTAAGTTAATTAATATATTAGAAAAAAATACTAGAAAAAATCGACTCACCCGTAGCAGCTCAGACGGGACTTGAACCCGCACCCTTAGTGGTGACCCTGTGGTTTACATAATTCTGCGATACGCACAGCTTTCATATGGATAAAATATTGGCCATTTGAGTTGGGGGGCAGGTAAGATATCTGCATAAATAAGGGTTGCGGGTGATCTATCCTTATCATCAACTTTTGTGGAGATATTAGAAAGAAACACTCATTCTACAAAATAAATATGTTTAGAAGTGGTGCTGAAAACAGAAGTAACAAGTTAAATCTAACATTTATTGTAAAGTTGTACTTTCGATAAGCGATATCTTTGTGTGATGCTAATAAACTGCTAAACCGATTCTGGTAAAAATGACGTGAAATTTTGAAAATGACAATGAAATTTGAATAAGTTGACAGGTACATCGATAGTTTCAATACATAGACTATACAATACTATTGAACATTTCATATGGAACTTTTTTTTGTGTAGGTGTATAAAATATCAGCAACGTCTTTTCCGAGCCGGATCAATGCAAAAGGATATTGCCCAATCACCCTCTTTAAAATCACCTTCAGCTGACGAAAAAACAAATGAAGTCCCTTCGTTGTTGCAATATTGTTTCCGATCATTCCGATATTGTAAACTTTATACTGTTCATAATTCATTGGTTTATGTTTACACCGGGCATTACTCCCAAGAAATCCGACGCAAAAATACCTCCCGAAGCCTCATTTTGTATACTTTTATGTCTTTATAACCAGCCCACATGATGCCTACGTTCTTTCAACACAAATCAGCGTAAGTAATGTTAATGTAAAAGTACCGTTTGTTCTGGACAGATGTTGTATGGCCGTGGATGAGACCTCACGCGCGGCGGAAATCTCCGGCCGTACAATTAGATCGCCGTATGTCTTTTCCCGCATCCATAAAGTTTCGAAATTTATTGCCCCGAGTTCGTTAGATGTGTCGTTTTTGGATTTTAGGCATACATGTATGAAAGATTAACTGGTTGATGTTAAGATCTGTGACGTTTACTATATTTAATTTACGTCATAATCTCCATCAGTCTGAAAGATATTGCATTGATTATCATTGTTTTAGTTTTGATTATGGCACAGAATAAGTAATAGTACAAAGTATTATGGGTACTGTGTAACACAACTGCAAAAGGACTGCGACATTTTTTATTAATCCTAAACTTGCCTTAGTTATTAGAATTGAGTACGAATCGATTACTTTTAAACGCTTTACTTCATAAGCACTTCAAAGCTTACTTAACCATGTTAGTAATCGAACGTGCGTTAACACGTCCTAAATAGCGGTTAGTTAGTGCCCAAAACGACTCCCTATAGTGGTGGGGTTATTCAAACGAGCCATAGAAACGTTATCAGTGCGATTACCGGCCGATAAACTCCCGGGCATTGTGCGGCTGTTTCGCGGTCTGTGAACTACGCGCACTTATGTCGGAACAGAGACAACGCTCGGAGCTTATTTTGTGTCTAAGGTGTAAGGTTTGGGTTAGGTTATTATCTACTTTTTTGGTTGGAGGAAACGCGGTCTTACCGCCTTCCGACCCAACCCCATCAAGATCATTCTCTGA
Organism: Agriphila tristella; assembly: GCA_928269145.1. Classification (NCBI taxonomy): domain Eukaryota; kingdom Metazoa; phylum Arthropoda; class Insecta; order Lepidoptera; family Crambidae; genus Agriphila; species Agriphila tristella. Next base: position 28,688,260 of record OV743437.1, on the reverse strand, counting down.
TCCGACGGGACTCGGCGAGTTCTGAGCTCTCCATTACGTGTTACTCCGACGAGTAGAGTTGCTAAAGTCGGAGTGCCGCGCAATGGCAAATCAGTTAAAAACCTCCTAATGCCCCACTTTAACACACGAGGCTTACGGGACCGGGGTGTCAGGCACCAGGCGGCCCTGGTGTTTTGCTCTCAATAGAGCTCGGCAGCTAGGGGACGACCGGGGCATTTGGTCATCCCCTTAGATAGGTTATTAAGTAGCTACTGTGTGACAAGCTGTGGGACATTTCTTGCAGAAATTTTCTTGCAGGTGGAGTCCTATGGTTTATTTTTGCATTATATGCGATTTTTAAATCTGCTTGTTTCTTTAACATAGTTTCGTACTTCAAAATAAATACAGAATTAGTTGCTCGTCTGCCAGTCAAGACCGTCTTGCTCAAAAACGCGAAAAAATAAATAAAAATAAACTTGTTTGGAAATATACTTTCAAACTTACTTCCGTTGAACTAGACTAGAGTCATAATAATTTGGCAAGAAACACGGTCCAACTGCACATTCAGCACAAGTAAAAGAAAAGTTTTCAAATTGTAGTGTAATTACGTTTTGTAATTAATTTATTTACATTGTCAAAGTCCATTGGGGCGCGTGTTATACAAACTTGACCGTATGTTTCTGTTCGACATTACACTCCTATTGTGAACGGCGCAAGCGCAACAATACCTCGTTCACAGGTGAAACAATGCTAAGGATCGTATCTGGGCGTTAATGGACCATCAGTCACGGTTGGGAGGTCGATGGGCCTACACGTAGGTCCGTATTGATTTTGTGTGTAAAAAGGTAACCAACTTGAATAAAAATAGGTGAAGTCATAGTGAGTAATTCTGGATAGGTATTTGTAAATTGAGTTCAAATTTCATTAAAAAAACTTTTAAGAAACACCTGCCTATGTATTTACAGTTACTGCACGTCACTGTTATACCTCAAAAAGAAGATTAAATATGTTTTTTTTTTAATTTAACCTTCGCAAATGTTTTTTACTTTATAAAGAAACTTATCAAATCACTAAATAACATTAAGTAAGTAATTGATTATTTCCTTCTAGGAACTTTTCTCAACCTAATAATTTTAGCTTAAAAGTAAAGTTGTTTTCATCTTTAAATTAGCTGTACTAATCTTTTATTAGCAAACTTCCTTGCTTGCTAAACTATTTAGCTTTCAGAAACATGCATTTCATTCAAAAATTGGTCGGCACCAGTGAAAACGCTTTGGTCACTCAACTCATGAACACCTCATTGAAAGAAAGAAAGAAATAATTTATTTTGTGACCAAATTACATCTTCTTAATTATTTTTAGCTTAGTCTAAATGGAACACAAAAAAGGCTCACACTCAGCATAAGTTAAGGCACCCAAGAGTGTGCCCTAACACTGATCTTCCGTGCTCACCAAAATATAATAATTTAACATTCGGTAGATAGGTTGTGCATAATGGACATGTGAAAAATGTAAAGTCGTACAAAAATGCTCATCGTATCTTAAATGGACTTACAAGGAAAGCAATAATGATGTATGAGTACGCAAAAACACGCAGAGACACAGCATAATCAAATGTCGTTTTTTTGTAAGTTTAAAAGATAGTTTTTAAGGTTAGTCTTAAAAGATTTAATTGTTTTGGCATTTTGAATTGGAGGTGGTATATCATTCCAGCATTTCGTGGCAAGATATTTGAAGCTGCCACGAAATGCAGCTGTGCTGTGTCCAGGGAACAACAACCGGGTAATATCTCTACACGGGCGCTGCGAAAAATTGCATAAGTGGCCTAGAATACTTGTTGTAAAGTATAATGTTTTGAACAGACGGATGAAACGTGTTGATTAAATGAAGGAACAAGACGTGACAGTATTAAGAGTTTAGTGTACCTACCTAATAATTAATTTTGAAATAATTCTTACTAAACAAATGCGAAAGTCCCTTTGTTTGTTTGTTACGCCTTCACGTCTTAACTACTGGATGGATCATGAAATTTTGCAAACACGTTCTCAGGGGTACAGAGAAGTACATAGGGTTTACACCTTTCACCCAGAAAATACGTACAGTTCCCGAGGGATAGAAAGAAAACTGTCTAGGCAGACGAAGTCGCGGGTGGCCTCTAGTCAAGTATAAAAAGGGACGACACAGAGTTGGTGTAAAATTACGTACTAAACTACTAACTTAGATCAGTCTTTACTTTACTTTTGATCTCGTCTTCAATTTAGTTCAGATTAAACGGACGTCTCTTTCAATAAAAAGCTTCCCAGTATAAACCTTATGACCATTAACAGTGTCATTTATTTTAACAGTTTTGAAAAAAATCATGTTTACCTGCATTTTTAATGATTTAAATAAATAGAGAACAAAATAACTCGCGTAGTTTTTCTAATTAAGTATGTACGTATTATATTTTTTCTATTTTAAAATACCGTCCGCCCATGACACAGGACAAATACACTTCATTTCGTTTCAATCGTTCCGAATGGAAGAAACCAAAAAGGTGATGTTTTTTCTTGGCTTGCATCGGTGATGAGTGGGGGGTGGGGGTGCCGGAGAGACGTCTGTCGTGTTTCTCTCTTTGATGAGGGGACATTAAAGAGATCAGCTCGAATCGGACAGAATTACAATTGAATTATCGATTAGACGGCCGCTGAAAGATGGCTTTTTGTAACCCAACCTGAAAAGTATAATTTTTCACGACTGATTTAATTACAGAGACATTTGATTTAGGCACCTATAATAACATCATAACGTGATGATAATATATGAAAAGATAAATACCATGATAATATCGTAAGATCGATAATATTATGTTTCTACTTTAATCAAAATAATGTAAAAGGATAGCCGAAGTTTATTATTTAAGTTTCGAAGTTTTTAAAAAAAAAAACTAGTTTAGTACCTACATACTAACGCACATGCGAGCGTATTATGTTTTTCAAATGTAAAATACCATATAAAAAATAGGCTCTTGAATTATGCGGGACAAACAGTTAAGCAACTTTCCTGTACAAAGAAAACATTGTCAATCAAAATAATCCTTACAAGCGCAAGAAATTGCAAAAAGGCAATTTTGAAAGTACAATATCGACAGATTGAATTAGTATGATAGTCGAGTAGAGCCGGAAGCTGCTAATTACAAGTGAGTTAAGTCTAAGAGCCGATCAATTGGATCACACTCACTCGATTATAAACGGAATTGACTTTCCAGGGGTCCGTAAAGGTCCGAAGGTAACGAGTTTATTACCTAAGAGAAGCAAAGAAAATGAAAATAACTAATCATAATTATTTTCTGTTTCTTTTGATACACCTTCTAGAATTTTAAAGACGAATTATAAATAAAATGTTGTGTATATTCAGAGATTTAAGGTTGGAGCTGCAGATCGAATAAACCATAGAAGAAATTAGTTATAATTGTTGGCATCGTGATTAATACCTTAATGATTAATAAAAAATAAATAAATTTATGTTTAATACCTCTTGTGCAGGAAAATATGAGTACAGTAAGTCCCATTCTAGTGATGAGTCCAGCTGAAATTCAGCGTTGTCTCCTCTCCACAACACTAGCTGAGCAAATTATAAATTAGACAATTAGCTGGGGACTAATTGTCTAATTTCAAAATATATCGCAATTGCTTTCATTTGACAGATGGGTGTTACACATTGCTGCATTTCTTTGGTAAGTTTTTATTTGTGCCATAAATAAGTATCGATGTTTTGTCAAATAAAAGCGATTGCGATAGATTTTGAAATTAGACAAAATCAGTCAGGCAGTTCCGCCCTTTTGGTCGTTTAATATTAATAATCACTTAATTTTTCTTTAAGGTAAGGTTGTCTAGGTATAGTTCCATATGGTAAGTATAGTACGCATTTATTCGGCGTTTTCAAATTGGCTACAATACAGATCATACGCTACGAATAAATGCGTACTTTACTTTACTTTAATTTACCATACGGAGCTATATAGGTACCTATGCAAATGAATCGATTTGTCCCTTTTGATTAAAATTAGTCCTGTTATTGGAGAATATTAGCTATTTCTGACTTTTTGAGCTTTCAATAACTGTCACTTCAGCTAAAGTCAATTCATGTAATCGGTAACAATGTTTTGTAAAATGTTAATTTAGGAAAATACTTTTTTTTCAGATTTTGTTAACTAAACCGCAATACCTCATTATTAACTTTAGCTAGACAGACACAAAACTCACGAAAATCACAGTTGACAGAGAAAAAAGTCTCTCGCCACCCTTTCCGTTATCCTGGAAGGACACCTGAAATTTCTTTTTCCCCCTCTCCCCCCAAAATGAAGTAGCTCCGTCCACCTACGTCCGTGTGTTAGCAGGAAGTGGACAACGCGGGTGAAATGGCCGCCACTCCCCCAGGCTTTAATTAAAGGCCAGTGTAAGGTTTTAAATAGGGATGGGAGAGGTGACGATGATTGGAACAATATCGATAGGTTTAAGAATTTTGAAAGCTTAGTACTCTGATCTAGAGTATACTCAAAGACTTTTGGAAACTAAAGTTTTGCGCGAAAAACTCTTAAACTTAACATGCCTATTTTGGTCATATGAGTTGCTTTTTTTAAAACGACATAATAGTGATAATTATTTTCTCGTGATCTTTAAAAATAGTAGTACCTATAATGACACTATTAGTAAATCGATAATAAAATATTCTGAAATACTTTACTACAAAACATTACTCGGTTTAACAAAAACAAAGTTGCGTACCTATATCCTATAAAAAATATTAGAAATGAATGGAATCTTGCACTAAGTATACAGCATTTTATTTTGCTATCGACAAAAATTTCATCGATAGTTTCTCATCACTAGTTTCAGCGCGCCTCCACCTTTCTAGGTGCTTGTCTCGACTCAGGTTTTTTTTTCAAGGGTTGTGAAGGGTTACGTCTGCTTTGATGCCTTTGAGGCTAGTCACTCGATGCCGTTTGCGATCACCTGCACGTTTGTGGTCGCCCTATTCATTTGAAAGTCCGTTTGGGGAAAGGGGTGTCTTTGACTTAATCCTAGTAACTGGGAGACTATTCTATATTTTATTCTATATTTTTTAACTAAATCTCTTTAAAAGAATTGCTTTAGAATTAATCAGTTGGAACACATTCTTACAATAATAAAATATTTTAAGAAATTTTATCTACACATTTAGTTTAAATTCGCGTATAATATCAGCGTGACGCAGCATTTACTTATTAATCATGTTTTCTCATTACATAAAACTAACCCATGATTATATATTTTCATATTAATTACTTTCAGGTATAATTCTTTCTTTTACAGGTAAGTGAAAATAGCCATCAACTGCCACCATTTATGCCTCCTCACAATGGTAAGTAAACAACTTTATCTCGAATTATCATTCACAAAATGAAAAACAAGGCGTATGTTTACTACACTGGTAATGAAATCCATTTATAAACAAGCGGCCAATCTTATTTTATGGTCAAAACTATCGAGTGCTATCTGAAGTGGCAGTACATCACTAAAGTGATAATAAAAAGATATTATATTGTTTGTGCGTCGTTTGGTGAATTTCTTCATTTGCGTTGCGCCCACGCAGGCTAAGCGACGCTTTGTATTCAAGGTTTTGACAACCACTTTGTTGGAATCCAGTGGAAGCGATAAAATAAAAATAATTATATTCATTGATAATGGCGATTTTGTCATAAATCTTCAAGAACAACATAGTAATTTGACAATCAGCCATTTATACAATAAATTGTGTATTAATTTATCATTAAAATTTAAGGTAATTGAGATTAGTTTCTTATTTAATTTTAGTATCAGGATATTGTTTGATTTTTACTGTCAGAGACCATGATCAATATTTTGACAAAAAAAAAGTTATGCATTATTTGGTTTTTGTTTATTGGTAGGACTGGGGACTTTCTTTAACACAAGGTAGAGCTACACTTTGCAAACGATTTGAACCATGATTATGAACTAGCAGCCGCCCGCGGTTTCACCCGCGTGGTTCCCGTTCCCGTGGAAATATCGGGATAAAAAGTATTCTATGTTTTTAACCTAGGCTATCTACTATCTGTTTGCCAAATTTCAACCAAATCCGTTCAGTAGTTTTTTGCGTGATTGAGGAACAAACATCCAAACATCCAAACCCACAAACTTTCACATTTATAATATTAGTAGGATAATTTATTGCATTAAAGGTTGTCAGCCCGTATTTACTTATACTGACACTAGCTTCCGCCCGCGACTTCGTCCGCGTGGATATTAGAGAAAATCCTTAGGGAACCTTCAACCAGGATCCGACCAACCGTTTTTACGCGATTAGGCGGGTCCCCACCAAGCGCGCTGCCTCGCGAGGCAAGACGTTTGCCGCTTGAGGCGGGCCTCGCACGAGGCTGCTCGCTTGGTGGGGACCCGCATAATCGCGTAAAAACGGCTGGTCGGATCCTGGTTGAAGGTTCCCTAAGGATTTTCTCTAATATCCACGCGGACGAAGTCGCGGGCGGAAGCTAGTTTTTTACAATAATCAGAATTGGTCCAGAGATATTAGTAGGTATCTCGTCCCCGTCCCTGTCCCCATAAAAGCTCAAAAACGACATCAACATCGATTTTCATGTTTACTTACCCCATTTACCCCTAAGGGATGATTTTCAAAATAATAAAATAGGTATGTAATTGCCTATTTATTTTTAGACGTGCTCCTACGAATTTTAAAATTGTAATGTCTATTTTATATTATTTTTCCATGCAAAATTTGAACACCATTTTAACCCCTTTAGGGGTTAAATCATGTCCACCGTGTTGGACTTCAAAATAAATGTCATTTTCGCAATCACTATCCCATAAAACCTCAAAAACGACATCCACATCGATTTTCATGTTTACTTATCCCATTTACCCCTAAGGGATGATTTTCAAAATAACAAAATACTTATATAATTGCCTTTTTATTTTTAGATGTGTTCCAACGAATTTTAAAATTGTAATATCTATTTAATATTCTTTTTCCATACAAAATTTGAACCCCGATTTCACCCCTTTAGGGGTTAAATCATGTCCACCGTGTTGGACTTCAAAATAAATGTCATTTTCGCAATCACTATCCCATAAAACCTCAAGAACGACATCCATATCGATTTTTATGTTTACTTAACCCATTTACCCCCTACGGGGTTGATTTTCAAAATAACAAAATATATGTATATTTATTTTTAGACGTGCTTCTACGAAGTTTAAAGTTGTACTGTCTATTTCATATTGTTTTTCCATACAAAATTTGAATCCCATTTTCACCCCTTTAGGGGTTAAATCATGTCCACCGTGTTGGACTTCAAAATAAATGTTATTTTCGCAATCGTCAACTCAGAAAACCCCAATAACGACATCCATATCGATTTTAATGTTTATTTACCCCATTGCACCCCCATTTCATCACCTTGGGGGGTTGAAATTATACTAATACAATATGCGTTGCGTTAGATTTCCATCCATAAGCCTAAATTACAAATTTAGCGATTTTTACTTCAAAAATAAAGGATTATCTTCTAAACAAAACTTCATCCCCCTTTTCACCCCTTCGGGGGTAGAATTTAGAAAAACGCTGAGACACTTATTTATTTATTTTCAATCACCAGCCAAAACACAAAATTTGAAGATCCTAGCTTCAAAACTGAGGGACTTTCATACAAACTTTCATCCCTTATTTCATCCCCTTAGGGATGGAATTTTCAAAAATCCTTCCTTAGTGGATGCCTACACTGTATAAGGTATCTGTATGCAAAATTTCAAGTCTCTAGGTTCAGCGGTTTGGGCTGTGCGTTGATATCTCACTCAGTCAGTCAGGACTTTGAATTTTATATATATAGATAGATGACATAAGACTAGATTAAGGACTAGTATAGTAAGTATGATAAATGCATAAGTGTATAAAACAGTTCTCAGCTCTAGATTTTATAGCTATTTATAGTTTTTTTCTGCCTATCTCTATCGATATCAACGGAAAGCTATCTTTATTAAAACTATTTAGCTCAACTCATATCGTTCTAGATATCATAACATAACTTCTGTTAAATATTATTTATCTTTGAATATCTCCATATTATGTTAACTGTTTTGGTCAAACTACGTATTATGCACATAATAAAAGAATTTTGAATTTTAATCGTAGTTTTTCGTCGTTGACAAAATATGATAGTTATAAATGGCATATTTATGATAAAGTTTAAGCCGGTATGCGTAATTATGTCTACTTTGTCATATAAAAGTGTGAATTTATGTTTTAATTTTAAAAAGCCAAAGAATTTAGGTTACCAAAGGTTATTGAATTATGTTTCAATTTTTTATTTATTAAATAAACCATGCATAATGTACTGCGTTTTTCTTAGTTACCCTTTTCAGTATTAAATATTATTTTACTAAAGTGGTGAATATCAAATAAAATCAATTCTCTTTGATGTTTTACGTAATCTACGAGTGTTCATATCATAAATGATTAAGTATTTTATTAATAAGTAGTGTGTATAGCAGGGCTTTATAACGTTACCTATTGACAGTAAAAATAACGTTACGTAACGTTATTTTCAATATGATACCTTGATAACGTTATTTTTTTAACGATACCTAATAACATAACCTTAATATAACGTTAAATCAATGTCGATAACGTTAAAAAATAACTTATTTTTAATGGTAGTTTTATACGTATTGCGTATTGTAGGTAGGTACAGAGGTACCTCTACTACCTAGTACCTACCGCAGAGACTGATCACGTCACGGCGGCGTCAACGTCAATTACACATTGCTTTTAGTTATTTTTATACAGTAACATAATAACATTATCAAGGAACGAAAAAATAACGTTAAATTCTGTTTTACCGTTATTAATTTCCAGTTTTAACGTTATTTTTTTTAACGTTACTAATTTTTAACGGTATTTGAAGCCCTGGTGTCTATATATATCTACCTATGTAGATTACCTAATTTATCAATGAAATTGAAAAGCTTCGTTTCCTTGCCAATTTTATTTTATCTAATCTATCTGTCGACAAAATCTGCCCGTATTACTAATTAAGTTATATTAATACCCTGATGCGTTACAATTGCACTTGTGTATGACGTCATCAACGGCTGCATGTCCGCGATAAGCGGACGTGACGTCATAATGCCCTATTGTCTGTCAATTCGAGTGCGATAAGGGCGTTCAGGCCACATCAGCCTGAAAATTCAGGCTTTTTATGACTGTTTGTTGTATTGTCAGGTTAATTAAATCGGCCAGCATTGATCATGACGTGTTTAATGTTGAATAAATTTAATAATCAAAGTAATGATTGTGCACGTTCTTTTATGTTTGCGTGATGGTTGTCGACGGCTTGGCTTAGTGGCAGCGGTTTTTCCTCTTGAGCCAAAATGTCTCGGGTTCGAGTCCTGCGGGTCTAACGTATAAGACATAGAAGTCAAGGTGACAGAATATATCGGGTGTCCCAAAACTTTGCCACACGGAGGGAAAGTACCTTAAATATGAAATTTTACTGAAAGAAGGGTTCATTTTGATTTTTAAAATAATCGGAACTGTATTCAAAGATTTTCGAAAAATCGCATGCCATAACCAGGAATCGAACCCACCAAATTTGAAAAAAAAAACAATCTTTTATTTTTACGATACCGATCGAAAGGGTTACTCAATAGGATTATTTTTTATTACATAACACAGCATCTTAAACAAAAGAAAGACCATGAAATTTTACATTTAAATGCTAATGTTTACGTATTGTATCAATTTGTATAGGAAATAATGCGATATTTTAAAAAAATCTTTGAATGCAGTTCGCATTAATTTTTAAAATAAAATGAAGTCTTCTTTCAGTAAAATTTCTCCATGTGGCAAAGTTTTGGGACACCCTGTTGATGTGATACCTTGCTACTAAAAACTTACTAAAGAAAAGTAGAAATCTGTCACATTCTCATCCATCTGTCAAATGAAAGCGATTGCTATAGCAATGTAAGTTGGTAAAGCCGCTAGTAGAGGCATATGTTTGTGTGATGAGCATAGCATTTGTTTACGAGGTATGTTTAAATTATAATTATTGACCGGGCAGGCACGAAGCGCGAGCGAAGCTTTTCTGTTCCGGCTTGGGTAAAAATTCTTACGTTTGTTTGTCTGTTCGGCTGTCTGTTCGGCTGTCTGGCCGCATTTCTCTACCGATTTTCGTGTAATTTTGTGAGCAGGTTTGATAATTCAGTTTTTCGAATTTACTGCCATTTCGAAAAATGATCAAAAATGACATATGCGAGGTCTACAGCTCAAAGTCACTTTTCTCCTTTATTTATTAGAAACAAGCAATGCTGAGTTTGGAACTAACGCAAAATTAAACTTCCTTGAAATCTTGCATATAATTTTATGGCTGTCAGAAAAAATCTGCCCTACAGAATAAACATCACCAATAAATCAAAATACCTAACATATCATAAGAACACTTATTACCAACATGTCGTACCAAGATTGACCTGACCAACCCAAGGGATATCGCATCTCAGTCCCATAATGAGATTTCCGCTAATTACCACATCCATTGCCGTGTGTTGAGGACGTTTGACATTCGCATTAAGTTGTCAATGAGCAACAGATACGCTTCAATATCGGTGCTGTCGAGTGTTTCTACTCTGTCTTTCTAAAGATTTGTATGTTACGTAAGGGACAAATGAGTTTTTTTTTAATTATGATTATACAAGAAACATCTTGGTGTAAATATAGATAGAGGCGATGTAAGTAGTAACTTATACATATAATATTGATATAGTCGAATATCATTTCTATCATCGGACTTGTCAGACATACAGTTTGTATATTATATGTCGTGTGGTATGACGGTCTAAGGCTTTATGGTATCAAGGAGCGTTTACGCAGTCCGCTGCTCGTGACAGAAATGTCTCGTGGCGCAAGTCATGAGCGATGGTATCACGAATGCGAGAAAAGTTTTCTTGCGTGAGAATGTTATTTTGAACTGCGAAACTAAATGTTTGTCTCTATTTACCACCTCTGTGGTCTAGTGGTTCGATGATCCGTGTAAGACGCAGGGGTCCCAGGTTCGTAAGAGATAACTGGTTATATGGAAGGGAAAAAATCTTCACAGAGAGGTAATCAGTTATCTGGCCATAGTTATCTCCGAGGAACAAGGGGGTTCCCGAGGGGATACAATTTTTACTCGGCTTGGCTGCTGGTAGGACTTATTTCAAGTACGCCTAGCTACCACCATCTTACGAAAGTCTGACGCCATAACAACAATCTAAAAATTTCTGTGTTCTGGCAGTTAGAGGTTAGATAGCCATTTCCTCAGTGGTGAAGATTCCGGGTGTAGTGCGCTTCCAACTTCGGCCTTATCGTCACTTAACATCAGGTGAAGTGAAGGCCAAGCAATAGCCCGTTGTGCATAAAAAAATGGGATTTCACTTTTGACATTTCTAATCAACAAAACTGCCTTCCAGCAGGCCTACCTGTTTGTTGACTTATATCTAGGTATTAAAAGCTTAGCAGAGCGATTATGATGTCTTTTAGAACTTGAATGAAAAAGAAAGACAAAGTGCTTTTTAATTCTTTTCTATATTGTTTTTGATTAACTTAAACAAATTTATAAATTATTTACCAAGAGAGACAACATAGATACAATAAAGACACCTCTCCCAAACGTTATTTTAAAACCGCTGCCGCTCTCTCCTATGCCTTCCTCCTTGGACTAAGACGGAGACAATTGGCACGTCAGTGGCAGAGGTCGGCGTCGCGAGCGACCACAAATCAGCGCCGTTTGGCCAGCCTTGCGCGATTGTGCGACTTATTAGGCCGGAGAAACATGATCGACTTGTAAATGGGTGATAGATGACCCTGTACATAGTTAGAATCGTTGTTCTCAAATTAAAATGAAATTGCAAAGGTTAAATGCCAGATTTCAGCGATACTTTAATAAAGAGGAAAAACACTTTTTCACACAAAATGTCCGCTGAGTAGGTAGAGCCACAGACGGCATTGATTAAAGGCGCGAATTTTAAATGGAGAACATTCAACAGTTGTCATGGTTGATCATTAGATTGCATTAGTAATGTAAAAGATGAAAATAAAATTGGTGACACCATGAAATACATAACGTAGCACGTCATCGTTGTCGTTTCTAAAAAGTAATTTGCAAACTCAGTAAAATTTAGTTTGTACTGTTTACTATGGTGGTTCCGAATTGAATCCGTTTTAATCACCTAATAAAATTATATCATTACCAAAGAATTCAATATAATGATTAACAGATAAATACTATTGGACTTTTATTGGTTACTTTTCTGTTATTTATTATGAAAAGTTTAAGTAAATGTCCTGTCCTACCAGTAGAAGGTCGTAACTTCCAGTCATTCTTCAGATGAGCAGTAACGTGTCCTTACTGATACTCCATTTCCATGCCCCAGCTAGCAGACTCCGCGATTCGCTCATTACTCATACATCGCGCAAAGTGGGCGATAACTCAGCGACCGGGTTAATCGCGTCTGATAGAGCGACCGATCGCGACGACTAATCGCGATAGCAAGTCTGTAAGCAGCCTTAAGTTGGTTAGTTTTTGGTAATTTCTCGAATTAGAGATTTTGATGTGTGTCGGCGTGCGATGTTATAAGCTTTATTACTTACTGTTTCTAAAATATCAGCCTTAGTATAAAAAATGAAGTCTGAAAACTGATAGAGGCAAGGAAATAAAATGAAAAACCACAATTCAAAGGATTTTAACATTCTAAATTTCTAAATCCACAGTTTCAACTTCCTGATAATGACACTTTTTTTCCTAATACTAAAACTACAAATCCCAGTCTTAAAACCAGACGTATTAACTTTAGCACTACTGAACTACCTGCCTCCTAAACAACGAAAGTTTAATTAAAAACCAACGGCCACTACGAAAGATAAGAAGTTAGTGCCAAACTAACATCTCCTAGGTCTTATAAACATTCAGCATTCGTCCCGTGGCGGTCGTCAACTGGAATCACTGCAACACCAGCTCAGTGAGAGGGACAGGGATGGAGTTACACGAGATTTTGTGAGGGGGAGGGAGAAGGCAAAAGACGCTTTTGCAGTCGTCATAATTTTGCCCGGCAGACTAATAATAAAGATAAACTCGGGTGGTGCAATGTCGGGCTGTTTATGTTTAAGCAGTTTTGGAGTCTTTGCCTTCTAAAGTGATAGGTTCCCGTCTAGTCTGTGAATTTGACTTTGTCTAATTTAGAAAATTTTGCTTGCTATTAGCTGACACCCCCTCCTGTTTTCTTCGTTTATTAGCATAATAGTGAATCACATTATAATGATTGGTGAGATATTTTTAAATAATTCAGAGTTAAAAAGCTACAACAAAGATACATCTTAAAATATCTTCGATATCTGTAATAAAGTTACGTCTTACAATACGTAGGCATCTCCCCTGAAAAACTTCAAATCCTTACAGTTTTTCCGACTTGTGTTATCGTGACCTACAAATTAATTAGGTATGCAAAATCGTTTCAAGAACATAAAGCTTCAAAATTAAACCAAGTTCAAGTATTTAGTGTCGTCTAAGAAGATCCTTTCAGGGAAAATTATGGGATAGCTTCTATTCAGGTACACATTTCCTTATTTTCAGTAGACATTGTTTCTTATACATAAATAAATCAGCGGTATCTAGCATTCGTCCGGCAGTCGGCGTGTCCATAATATTTAGATACAGTTTAGGAGTGGCGTTACGTGTGCGATAAATCAGACAGACTTGCCGCGAAAATTACTGGTCGAAGCCTCCTGCTACAGGTATACGCCAAGTTTAAGATAAAACATGGAAAAAAACAATCAATACTTTTTTAATCGTGATCTTTTACTATAAATCTTGGTTTGTTTCCAACAAGACATAGGTAGGTACAGTATCCTTAGCACGAACAGCTATCGAAAAAAATAAAGCGCGTAAAAACATTCGATAGAGTAATTTTGTATGGGAAATTTGTACTCTAACGAATACTTTTTCGAGCAATTTTTTCTCGATAGCTGTTGGTGCTAAGAGTACTGATAAACCCATGAAGCAATAAATAATATGGGTAAAGAAATCATTAAATGAAATAGTTTAACTCAAGTTTTGGGAATGAGTAGTATATGTAGCGTTATTCCTCTTGAATTATCTGGTTTTTAATGAAAATTCTGAACTAGGAGCAGTCAATGGCACGTCAGACTGAACATGTTGACCGTGATACCGACTTTATGTCGTACGCAATAAAACCTGGTTTCGTAGTACAACTGATTAGCTTAAAGTGATGTCGTGTGTACTATGTGAAACAGCACAATTACATTATTTTACTCAACAAAGAGGTCACAGAATAAAGGAATGTTTATAGTGTCATTTTAATGCTCTAACCAAGGTGTCATAAAACCTTCCCTAATCAAAAACCATTCATCGCAACTGGTCATGTAAAAAAGCCTTTTTGCTGTATCTGTATTCTCCAAGTTTACTACAAGCAACTGTCTTTTAGCCGTGATTTGTTGCGATCTAACGTCAGTTGTTGTCGATGCAATCTCAACTTCACACTGCTTTTCCAGTCCTTTACATTTTAGGGGTCTGCCGGCAAATCAGATATTCAATAAATCTAATTCCGTATCCATTTCGTACATATACCAATTACTCAGTTGCATATTACGCAGTTTGAATTATTAGGAAATAAGATTAAAGATTACGTTAGTACTATTATTTATTCTGTGATAAAACGCTATTCATGGGAATATATTTTATAATAACAATTCTAACCTTCAAAATAAAACCTTATATGGTGAAACGAATATTTTTTTTTTTCATCAAAATATCATCACAAGTAATGTCTATCATCGCGTCTTTTAAAAAGAGTATTATGTGTGTTGTTAGCGTATACTGCAAATGCAGCTGATTTGTAGCGATCACATCAGTTTGACGACGTGTAATCTGCCCGCGGTGCCGGGTTCAAGTCCCGAGGGATGCGGGCAAGAGACTTTCGCTGTTTAGGGCTCAAGTCGCTACTTAATTATTTTATTTGAGACACTTGTTTTATTAAATTTTCAGACTTTTTACATTCTTGCATTTTATGTTTATTTTTTATTTTTATTATTGCGAATAGTTCAGGCAAAGAAAGCTCAAAAAATGTAAAGAGGAAAATGTTTGGTTTTTGACTACGTAACTTTATTTAGACCTGTTAGGAGGTGAACATGTTATCATAAGTCCCCGCCTGTAGCCCCTATGCCGGAGACGAGGGGAGTTTAAAGATCTCATTTTTCGGTTTTTCACATATATCTCAAAAACTATGCATTCTAGCGACATAAGACTTATATAAAATGAATGATAATTAAATTTGCTACAAGTTTTATTTTGTCAAGTTTTTCGATATTTTGTATAGTTTTCGAGTTATCCGCTCCTGAACGTCTGTTAACAAGCTTAAGGTGACGCTTAAGGACAATGGGATCAGGATCCTTAAGCAGAAAGTGATGCGGACATTCTGATTGTGGATACGGCTGTGGAAATTCGGAAAACAACAGCTGTTGGCATTGTGGCTGAAGATGTCGACTTCATCCTCTTGATGGCTAAAGCTGATGTGCATAAGGGCATTATTTTCATCAAGCCTGGACGTGGGAAGACAAGGGATTCTTTATTCTCGTCCCAAGAGCTTCAATTTACTAGATGCGACACAACCATCTTCCGTATTTCGTATATAAAAGCCATAAATGGTCTTGTATTTATTTTTGTTTTCATGTTTTCACGTGACTAGTGCATTTTTTAAATTTATATATCTAAAATACTTAAACATAATTTAAACCCTTCGTTGTATGTCTACTGTCCATCCCGATTAGGTCACACTCGCCGGCTCGTCACGTCACGTCACGTCACTCGTCACTCGCCCGTCACGTCGTCACGCGATGTCCTTACTTATTCACACGCAACGTCGGCTGTTTTAGAATTTATAGACTTTTCTCAGAATAACGTGATGAATGTGTGATTTATTGTTTTGGAGATTTATTTACGGTTACATTAGGTTTCTTTTGCGAAATGATGTAAAATAATATGATTTTGCTTTTGTAAAGGTTATCATATCACTAGACCTCGCAATTTTTGACATTTTGGATAATTTTTCGAAACGCTGAAATATGCCTTTTTACGTTCTCCGCCATTTTGGAAAATTGAATCAACAAAAAAAAGTAATTATAGAACCTATTCACAAAATTGTACGGGAATGGGTTGAAATGCGACCTGTAAAAGAGAACAGCCGGACAGACATACAAAAGCATTTTTGCTCAAGCTGAAAGTGAAAAGCTCGCGCTTTGCGCTCGCTCGGGCAATTTTATCCATGTGCTAAGTATGTTCATTCGAGTTATATAAAATAGTGGTAATCGTTGTCTGCCGAAAATCACACTAACTAATTACCTAACAGGAACTTAATATAGTTTTTGCGACCTGATCTTAGTAATCGGTGCAATGGCTCAAAATTTTCTAAACGCGAGGGGTTAATGAAAAAATCGCCTCCAAGTTCCCTAATTTTCAGATTATTGATTTTTAGGAGTCATTTTTGCAAAGGAAGCATTCTTGCTACTGTCAATCCTAAAACAAGCAAGTATAAAACTTGAATACTTGTAATTAGCGTTAAATAAGTGTACCTGCGAACGGATTTAGCCATACTTAATTAAACAGGAGCATTCCAGCACTCACACTTTCGGCCTCACTCGACTTACAGGGC
Organism: Agriphila tristella; assembly: GCA_928269145.1. NCBI lineage: Eukaryota > Metazoa > Arthropoda > Insecta > Lepidoptera > Crambidae > Agriphila > Agriphila tristella. Next base: position 28,671,527 of record OV743437.1, on the reverse strand, counting down.
TTACTTATGGTTAATTGCGATGCCTAATGAATGCCTTTACGGGAAAGTCTCGCGACAGTGTGGCGACACGTTGCTTGTCTTCGCGACGTGCGATGTTGCTTGTTGTGAAAAGGTTTTCTGCTGCTTTCTCTACAATATTACCTTAAAACGAAAGACTTAAATTCAATTGGTTAAAAAAAGATGTTGTTGTGAAACAATCTTACAAAGTCTTTTAAATATTCATCATCATCATCATCATATTTAGCCCACATCAACCCACTGCTGGGTATAGGCTTTTAAATATTAATAACATTTAATTTTTTTCTTCTTAACTTAAGAGCCGCGCTCTTGTCTGTGTAGCTTCCTCCACTCGTTTCTGTCCAAAGCCAATTCCTTGGTTTCTTGATAAGACACGACGTTCACTTTCTCTTTGATCTGTTTCATATAGGCTCTTCTTGGTATTCCTCCTCCTCTCTGTCCCTCTATTTTTCCTTCTATAATGTTTGTAATAATTTTTTCGTGTCTTACAAGCGGCCGATCATTCTAATTCTGTCATCTATGATTTTCAACGTCTTTCATTCACTCTTTTCAGTACTTCCTCATTTATCACCATCTCAGTCCAGCTTATCTTCTCCATCCTTCTCCAACACCACATCTCGAATGCTTTCAATCTTTCTCTATCTCTCTGCGTCATTGTCCAAGTTGCACATCTATAGAGGGCTATACTCCATACGAAAGTTTTGATGCTCCGTCATTATATGTTTTTAGCGATTTTTGCCTTGAATATACATTCTTTCCTGTGGAACTCTTGTTTTGCAATTGCTATTCTAGTTTTGATCTCTAAAGCGCATTTAGCATCATTTGTTATACTGCCATTGTTATTTACGTTTTCCAATGGAATGTTGTTTAATTTAATGATTTCAGAGTTGCGTTTTGGAATCTTGGAAACTGTTAAAATTTAATTTTTATCATAGTGTAATTAAATAAACTCTTAGCAAAACAAAACCCACTAGCATAAAATGTAATCATTTAAGCAATATTATTAATACAAAGACTGTGTTTTCAAGTTGAATGTGACAAGCCTTCCCAAGCCCCATTATTTTTTTAAACAAAAACGCGATAAAAGCAATAAATTCATCAAGCTTATCGGCCTCGTACACACCTGACGGTTTTGAAAGTTTCCGAATGACGTCACAGTTCACAACTAGCCTTATCTTTTTATTCTTACTTCACCAGGGATTGTACTTAATTAGGTGACTAACGAATTCCTTTCTAGGTAGGTATGTGGTCCAATTAAGGATATAGTACCTTGCTACTACGGTGATACTTTTTTTGTAATTAAACTTCTTCTGGCTTTTGCAATGAACAAGAGAACAGTCATCTCGTGACTACTACGGCCTCTGGAAAGGTGCCGAAATATCGGGAAATCAAAAACCAATAAATTAAAACTAAACAATTCTGAATCCAATTCTTAAATATTTTTGAATTACGCGCTGTAATCCGTAAAAAGTGATTTATTTCTATCATATATTATATGATTTATTTCTATTATTTTCGTGCTAATAATGAATTGTTTTAATGTAAATGAAGTAAAATTTTTAATTAATAATTGAAAATTTATTATAATAAATTTTCAATTATTAATCGTAAACATTAAGTGAATATTAATTGTTTGTCTTGTGACTCCTCTAAACCGTTAATGCATAGCAACCGTTTGAGCACGAGTTGTTAATGCGGCAATACAATTTCCGCGACCGCCTTCAGCCAGTAAATCGGTCGATATCGCACGGCCTGCGCCGGCGCAGCGCGTGCATCTGATAGCCGCACAGCTCCATCTATCGCCGCGCCGCCGATCTAAATAACGACTCGATCGCGCGGATAAATCCACGTCGCCTTTCCCCGCTTGTTAGGTGCCCATAATTAATGATCGCTCTCAATCCTTGTTTCCTCAAGCTATTATGATTTTCCATAAGCTTATGCCGATACAGTTGCGAAACACAGTATTAAACTTTCAAAACGCTGACGCGTAACAACATAAACTGACAGACAAACGGCCGAAAGAATCTTACGAAATCGCGCGGACGGCCAATCTGACGGCGGAGCCATAATGTTCTGTTTTTGTCTCCGTCCTCCCCCATAAATTATTCTAAATCGGACCCTATTAGATATTCAGAGGTTAAAACGGAAAGCTGGTGCATTTTACTAAAACATTCCCTGGCCTGATCGTATATCAATCGATTCGATAGCGTCTCGCTTCGAGGAAACAATGCGAGGACCTGCTACCTGCGATGTGCGTCAGTATCGGCGCATCTGTACGGCACGGGCGAGTCGCGGCGTTCGTGCGGCGGCTTTGCTGACTCGACCGACGCTCATTAGGGCGAGTCCTCCCGCGGCCACTCCCATGCCCTCAGCCTCGTCACTCGTACGTCACCCAGCAGACGTCCACGACGCGACATGTTTATTCAAATCTTAATGCCCCGTCGTAATACTTAATATTTACGAGCGTCATCAGCGCGGGACCCAAGTCTATTATCCCGCTTGATTGGACCAAAAATCCGTAATTTGTCGGGACGTTAGTAGTTATTTATAACGCGCGAGGGATGGACGCCGTCACTTCACCGACCTCCTCCCATCGCTTTCCTATAAACAATAAATTCGACTTAGCCCCGTGGAAACTTATTATGTCCGGACATAAGTTCGGATGATATAGTAAGCAATAAATTGGTGGGCACCTGACATCGGAATCTATGACGGTCGTGGACAGGTACGACTGAAGGTCCGTGAGGGAACATAAAATTAAATTAGATACTTTTGTTGTGCGCCATCATGCGCGCGCTATTTATCTATTTTACGGGCCAATACGACATACGGTTGATGCGTTTTTTTGTATGGTTTTTGTGCACATAAGGAGTTTACGACATGTGGGAAGATCCCTTTATTCATAAGTCAGGCGTGGGGTCCCGATCTAGGGATGTGCGCGAGATTCGAAGCAAAAGGTGCCTTATTGCCGCGAGGGACATTATTCCGGATGCATTCTGGTACAGTAGAGGACTATAAGTTGCAGGTAAACCTTTTTGCATAACCGTATACGCGCCAATTTAACTAGACGTATGCAAAGTTATACTCTGTGTTTCCTTGAGAAGCGCAGTATATGAATCTAGCGGATTTATTTTATTCTGTCTTCACGCACATTCTGCGGGGATGTGGGCAGTGTATGCCTTTTTGAGAACGGTATTTTACGGCATCCTCAAACAAATGTTGTGTTTATTAATCTTTCTTTATTTGAATTCCAAATGTTGGGATTACGTTGGCGTGACAAGAGCTCGCCACTTTTGATCGCGAATGTCAAGCTGTACACACAGCTTTTGATTTTGTATTCGTGAGTGAAAAGTGTTTTCAAAATCGGTTTTGATAGCCAAGAAAGAAAATATGTTTGATAAAAAAAAAACAAATATGACTCGGAGTTCTGACTCCTCCATTACCAATTTCCTGTAAATTAGAAGAATTGCAAAGGATATTGCTAAAACTCTTGCACGTCTTATAGAGAGGATAATAAATGCGGGATAACTGAATGAAAATGAAACCATAGTACAAGCTGAATAATTAAGGCATCGAAATATTATTTTCGATGAATTTAGGTAAACTGTTAGTGTAGGTGAAGTTATTGAAGGCAATGACGTAACCCTGGTACTTACTATGGTAACGTAATTTAAAGAAGATAAATATTCACAAGCTAAAAAATAAAGTTAGTTAACCTTCTCCATATTTATGAGATCCTGGTACTTTGGTAACGTGTGGTGTGGTAAGTTGGTGTGACCACGTTCGTGTTGACTGTAGGTACTTCTGTCGTATAGCGAATCTGTCTTAAGGCGAATCTGTCCTAAAGCGAACAAATTGAAAGATGAATAAATAGTAAGGCAAAAACATTATTGAAATAATTTGCGTCAAATTGAAATTGATTAAAGTACAAGGTAGAAACATGATACTTTTGATTCATCCATTAATTTGGATTCCAATCAACTTCTCATCTGTCACTATACTTTCAAACTTTAAATCAATTTATAGCGAAAAAACCTGCAGCCGGTTTAAGAGCCCCTTGTTTTACAAACATCAGATCAGAACATTATAATCGGTTTTATTATAATTTATTTGTCACGTTTGTAGTGGGCGGTGTTTTTATAGTGGTTCGGTCTTTGTTTAAATTCTTACGAGGTTAAATTATGTGGTCCAGAGATGATTTCTTGAGGTTTTTGACTCCATGTCACAAGTTTGGTAAAGCTATAAAGTTTCCATCATAAGATATGTTGGATGAGGATGATTTTGAAAAAGGTTTTATGGAAGCTATCACCGTTTTAAAAAAGTGATAATTAAAACAATTACTGCTACAATAGATATTAAGGTTGATTTTATTTCAAAATTATGAGGATGATTCAGTAATTGACTAACTGATCTGACTGTATCAGTGAAACAGCCAGAAGTCAATCTACCAAGAATATGGATGATACGAAGAAGATTACAAAGTGATAGAAAAGAGATGTGGGACTATTTTTTTGTTATTCCTACCTTCTTGATTTGTATTACACCCTTCCTATTCTTATAGGTGTGACAGAAGATGGAAAATACTATTGATAATACAAATCGTCATCATGTCTTCTCACATAAGATATGAAAGACGAGTTGCTTAAAGTATTGCAAGCTTTTGTTTGTTGTATGCTTGTGTGGCTTTTGCTTATTTATTGATAGTGAATGAATAATGATATCAACCTTTGCGTATTATCTATCTTGTGTTCACGTATCATTATAATCATTATAATTACCTACACCACCATAATTAATATCAGATATAAAGCATGTTCTTTGTCACGTTCATCGATATTATTAACAATGTTTTCTTTGGCAAGTTTATAGTTCAGACAGTATTTACTAGATGTCGCGCATCATTAGAATCGCCTGCGTTTCAAAGTGATTTTCGTAACGGCACCTGCATGGTGACAAAATGATTTTACTGGAATCATTATCTTCGACGTTGATAAGTTAAAGACGATTATTTATATTTATAATGGTATGTCATTTTGTTTTAATGAAACTATATCTATCATCGTCGTTGATGAACTTCTCGCTTAACAATAAGTGTAATTTTTTGTGTCAGCTATAATTTAAGCTCTGAGCAACACTACACCTATTATTTCACTTTCTTCATAAATTTAGTAGTGTAGGAAAAAAAGCGATCTTTTGTATGGAGACCCCAACATTAAATCCTCAGTCGATGAAACTTTGCAGGGATGTAATATAGTATGAACTAAAACCTATGTAAAAATATCCAAAAACAAAAAAAGCTATTTGGTTAATTTAAAAAATATGTTTCATTTATGATAGGTACTTTATCATACTGTAAAGTTTCGTCTACTGAGGATTTACTGTGGGGGTCCACTATCTTCCTTTCCTATGCCAAAGCTCTACTGATTAACCTTTTTGGAAGAGCTATGTATAATCCTTGTAAATTCTCTTTAACTGACATGTGTAGGTAAAGTTATAAGACGAGAGATTTATTAGTAGATTCCAGTTTCTTTATATTTGTTTCTTGGACTGAAACGAACAAATTATGTTGTCGAAAATTATGATGTCGTCTTCGTAATGTTAGATCCACGAGAGATACCCAATTGCCAAGAGTGATTACGAGGCCATCTAGTAGTGGCCGCCATCGTGAAATGTAGTAAACTGATGATTTAGTACCAAATAGTGCGGTACCATCAGTATCATAACAGATGTCAAATAACACTCATAATTTAATTGGCCATTCCAAGCACGCGACATTAATTCGCATAATTAACTCTTCAGTCATCCAGCTGTGACCATAAAAATGTATCCGACGATCCGAGCTGTCTGATAAATCTGTCGACCCCATACCGCATTGCTGTGCAGCACTGCATCATGCGCAAAGTGCCTCTGTCATAGGTGCGCAGGCGCAAGCGCCAACTGATATATCACGCGATTAGCGCGCGACGCCCGCCATTTTGATTATGACGGCCATTTCAACGCCGCATTCTCCCGCCTATTCCGGGATCTTTGTACACTCGCACGTCCTAAAGCTTCGCTCACATAATGTCACTCGAATCAAGTTTTCATCAGCAGTAAATAGAGAACAAGTTTTTTATAGGCAGTTAGGAATCAACCGCACTCTTGCGCAGATCCAAAATGTTTTATTGGCCGCAATAAAACCGCATGCGCCTTTGATATCGAAATATTTCATGCCGGAGAGATTGTTTAATAATTTAATGAACAATAAAACCGTTGAATCAAAAGTTTATGAATAAATGATTTATGATGATTGTGTAACCCTCAATCGTTTTGCGAATACGAGGAGATTGCCTTCAAAAGGGTATAATGTCGTTATGCTGCGCTATCATGTCTTTGATTTACAACTTTTATAATTGCCGAATGAAACACTTGGATCCGTCAAAGATTATAGAATTGCCAGTCGCTTTTGATTACCCGTTATTGATTTGATTAAAGCCCTTCCAAGTTCTGAGAAATGATTTAAGCGTGTTCTATAATAGTGATAGTTTCAAAGGGTTGACATAAACGTCCTCAGCTGTCATTACGCTGACAATTACAAGGCGTCTAGAATATCAAGGAACCATTGACATCCGCCCCATTCTGTCGGGCTGCGCCGTAAAGTTTTGCTGTTAAGGGTCATTTTGAATAATGCGGGGACTTTTACTCAGTGTCAGAGGCGTAGCGTGTGTCATTGAGTAACAAATGCGGACAGATATTGATGCGGTGTTGGACAGTGAAAAACGCGGAATCGCGCGTCGCGTATTTTTAGTCGCGCAGCTGTCGCGGAGCGTCGTAGCGCATCAAATCACCCGTTTTTCACGTCGCATAGATTATGCGCAGACACGTCAGTAACTAACTAATAGTTTGCCTAGATACGTCTCTGAAAGCCAGATTTGTGAGTTCGAAGAATTTGTTTGCTGTTATTGATTGGAATGACTTGTTGGCTTATGAATCCTTAACAAATCATGCTTATATTAAATGTAGTGAATACTAAGGTATTATCGCATTAACTATTATTTAGGTGATGGGTGGGTACAAATAAGCATGTCACGTATTTATTTATTATTTATTACTGACGATTCAAATCATAAGTGTTTATACCAATATAGTAAGTAGTTATGTTAAATTGAAAATCAAATGCACATGTAAATTTTGAAGACTTACGTTTTTGGTTCTTCCCGATGTAAGATACTACCTCTTTATGCAATCAACTTATCAACAAAGGTCACTTTATAACTGCTTCCAAAATATTTGAAAACTATTAGTTATTATGCATTTTGACATTAGGTGTAATGGGGTACGAATATTTACATGGGTGACAAAAGCCGCACAACTTTCGACGCATGGCGAAAATCGACCGTGTAAATAGCAATTCTGCCTAGGCTGCAGGTGACTGAACAAAATTATTTGATCCGGTAGCCAAAACTGGAATTACGTTATTACATATTGTTACGGCATCGACAGCGACGCCATCATCTGAGATTCTATTTTGGAAGTCACTTCCAAAATTAGCTAGGTAACTAAAGTCGGGACCGTCACGTCACATCACGGGTGATTAAAATCGACCGATGTACACGTGCCTACTTAGCAGGTATTGTCACATGACAAAGTTTTAATAGTAGGTAGATAATAAAGATTTGTAAAGTGCTTCTGCAAGTGCTTGCTCTGTGCTGCTTTCATTGACGAGACGAGTGTGCGATGCACTTTGCCACCGATTGCCAGCGCCTGTGAAATGTGTGTTGACATGCCATTTAGAATGCGTCGTCTATTAGCGACGTTATCGTGTTCGACATTAGTTTTAATTTACTTTCCGACTTTTTGAGTGGTGATTTTTATAATTAGACATGCATGAACGGAGTTTGATCTTGAATTTCAAACTGAAATGCGAATTTTCAATGTCAGATTTAATTTTGATAAAGTTCTCAAAAATGTTAGCGTTGTTGCTAATCCAATTGACCGAGAGAGCGCGAAGCGTCTCCGTTTCAGCTTAGGAAAAAAATGCTTTTGTATGTCCGGCTGTCCCGCTGTCCTGCTGTTCATCTGCTTTCCTCTACAGGTCGCATTTCTCAACCGATTCTCGTGAAATTTTGTGAGTAGATTCTATATTTATATATTTTTTTATTGATTCACTTTTTCGATATTTTTCGAAATGACGGAGATATGGAGAAAATCCTATTTCAGCCATTTCGAAAAAAATTCAAAATGTCACAAACGTAGCTGTTAAGTACTCTATAGAGCCACTAGTTTTAGATTTAGTTATTTATTATAATTTATTTACAAATTACTTAATATGAATTTCAGGCACAGCTTAACTGTAGGTACCCTAGAATCTTCTGCAACCAGAAGAATTACCAGAACCATTAGGTTTCCGTAGTCATTGATTTTTCAGTAAAATCTCGTATTCTTCTTTTAATCAATCTTGTTCTATTTTCTATAATAATAGTGTCACGTCTTGGTTTATTTTAGGATTATACATTGTCATTAAATCTTTGGAAACTTAGTTTTTCCTAAAATACATATGAATAACACATAAATAATCGTAAATATAACGTTATTTACAAACACTTTTGATGTGACAAAAATAGGAACAGTGATGTGCGATCCAGGTAATAAAAGACTTGGGCAACGCAGACGAGCTACTTTTGTGGTGAGAATATACGATGGGTACTACTACTGAAACTATTAAGTATTTAAGTTTTTCATTAGGTATGTCTATGGTCTTATCCACTCATAAGGAAGGCCTGTGCCCTAACAGTGGGGACATTAAAAATGGCCGATGGTCACGAGAGGACGTTATGAATATTTTTATATTTATTTGGTCAATGAATTTTTCCTATTTCTTTGCCTTTTCTAGCATTTCAGTAAGACTTCCTAGGTCAATTTTAGACATCTACATTATCCAGAACAAAACGCATATTAAAGATCCATATTGAAAGAAAAATATATTTACTTAACAAGTTCACAGCGGTTTCGCTTCTGTTTTAGTAGTTTTCAATGTCTATAAAATCATATTAATTCAAAAAAATTACGATATATGCTAATATGTTGTAAAAGTTTTAATGTTATTTGTTGTCTTAAGGAATAATAATATAAACCATACAAAAAAACATCATAAAATCAGTTGCAAAATCAAAACAATGAATATTTGACATAAATTAAAACAACTCATTAACATTTTTGTCTCAATACTATTCAGGTCATGAATTTATAGGCTTGGTAAAAACTTTAATTTTTTCCCTTTCTGCATAAATTTAACATAGATTAGGTAAAATTGAAGACGCAATTTCGGTCGCTGGATCATGCGATAATTCTAACTCGTCTGACCCGCCTGAAAAGCTGAATAAGAATGATATTTTACTGCGACGTTATTACATAAATAATATTAATATGAGGTCGGTGGAATTAAACGCGCCAGAGCGGGACAACAATTTGCCATAATTCAACATTTTTTATGTAAACCTTGCTGTTTGCCGTGTCTAATGAGCTTGGCTAACACAATTTTCTTTTTGGATAAACTGAAGATTCTGTAGGCTGCAGATGCTAATTTTGTTTGGCATATTAAGGTAAATATGATTTAAAGTATTCTAGATGTTCAACATTATCTTTTATTAGTAGTTGTGTGGATGTGATTTATGTAACGGCTTTACTTTTATTTTCGGATACGATGCAGAATTATGCTATGTTGTTTTAAAAACACGAAACAGATCACACTATTTTACTGACAACTGATTTGGCACATATACATAGTAGGTGCCCTTTCTTACTTCTCACTTCATCCAGTACGTGAAGAAATCATTATGATTAATTTTTGCTACTTTAAGGATTTTTTTAAAATTAATTAAGTATAATAAATTCAAGAAACCGAGCATCTGGCCAAGTTGTAAAATTCTACTTATAAATAGTACCTACAGATACAAAGAAAACAACAATACAAAAACCCAATTATTTTGATTTAAAAATCTCAAAAATTGTTAGCAATAAAAATAAATAGTCTTTTAAAATGTTACAAAGTTAAAAGATCTCAGAAATATACTATAACACTAAATCATAAACTAAACAAAAGCACAAAGGGCCCGCGTCTGGGTGTAATGGCTCGGAATCTATAAATCTGGGTATCCCGATCTTCTAGCCATCACCAATGTGTCACGCGACTAGGGTTACCATGCTAAATCAAAAATTTCTTAAGAAAATCAAAAATAATCAAAAGATCAATAAATCAAACTAAAAAGAATCAAAATGATCTTAATTTCGAACAAACTTCCTAAATGGGTGTCTTTCGTAACCCTTTTTGTCATACATACATCCGGATTTTTCCGGAAGTTTTCGCACTACACATTACTTCGGCTTTTTCAACATTTATCCCAAACTAGCTTTCGCCCGCGACTTCATCTGCGTGGAAAGCTTTTTTGCTATCCCTCGGGAACTATACTTTTTCCGGATGAAAGGTACCCTATGTCCATATTGTCCATCTCTGTACCCCTGGCAACGTGTATGCAAAATTTCATGATGAACGGTTCAGTAGTTAGGACGTGAAGGTGTAACAAACAAAAAAACTAACAGACTTTCGCATTTACAATATTAGTTAGGAAGTAAGGATTTTAGATTAATTGAGTCCTGATGTACAAACTTCTTTCTTGCGTTACATGAAAACTAAAATGTTCAACCATGTATAAAGTTGACCTTTTCCCATACTTTTGAAACGATATGGTAACCCTACATGGGAGGTCATAAAAAGTCCCAACTGAGATAGTTTATTAGACAAAACGAAAGCAGATATGTATTATAACGTTCCTTGTGAGAGATTTTGGCTCGTAAATAAGAGATTTGATGTCAAACGCGTTGAATTTCAAATAAATAACTGGCTGTTCATGGTTTTTACGACAGCTATTTTTAATAAAGATTTTGATATGCCACAATTATAAGGAGTAAATATTGCATAATCTTTTTTATTTAAATATGAGTTTCAAAAGTTTAAAATCAATTACTATCATTAACAATAAAAGCGTTATTGAAAAAAAGGAAATTGTGCTTTCAATTTTTTATTATTATGCAGTTACTTAAGTAATTGAGTAAATTTTTAACCTTTTACGTTAATTATAACAAGATTATGTACAAAAAATAATAAAATATCAATAATTCGATACATTTAGAAAATCATTGGCCCAGATTTTAAAACCCTTGTTTTTTCTTTTATATTATGTAAGTGCTACATTGTAAAAGTTTATTATAATTGTAATGATTATGATTTCTTGCGTTTTATTAAGTTTAAGGATAATTTTTACACTTTTTTTCATTTGGTTATGGTAATGTTCGAGTTTTGCCCACGTTTTGAACGTCATTGGGCAATCGACCTCTTTAGTATTGCCAAGTATTGGAAAAAAATTAACCGTTATTGGGGTGCTTATTTTATGACGAGAAGTAAACAGATACTTGGAAACATTGTTTCACATAAAAATGTACCGCTGCAATGCGCTTGCATTTTTTTTATTGTAATGCTTTGCATTTAAGTCAATTGCTTTGGTTCTGCACGAGCTAATATGTCAATAAAATGTTAATAATCATAATGAACTGGTTACGAATAATATTAACCGGATTTGAATGCAAAGTATATAAAAAAGGAGGTAAGTAACTAAAAGATTTCGCATCTACATGACGTACTTAAGTACTGTATGAAAACTTTTTACGAAAGAAAAACTTTTTCAAGTCATTCATTAAAACAAGCAATGAAGATGACCTCATGGTTAAAATAACATAACAAAGATATTTTTTACTGTTTTGTGTGCGTCTGTACACGCTTTATCGATTAAAAATATTAACTCAATTTTAACAAGCCATCACGCTCGCAAATAAATCGCAATTGTGTTAGCGTAGTGCGAGAGCGGAAAGTATCTCGATCGATTAGTCGGCATCGTCTTGGTAAATATAAATAGTCGCAATTAGCGGCGATTGATTGCGGGCGCGCGGCCTGACTCGCGACTAATCGCGACCGATCGACGACCTTTCACTTATCTCTGTGACTGTACTTTCGTCTTTTTCATTTTGCTATCTTTTTGTTATGACGTTACTGCCCCCTACTCAAATGGCCAACTTTTTATTCGTTTGAACGCTACGCTTACTTTTAAAGCTTAACTTTGAGCAATAGATGATTAAATCACATGTCGCAAACTTATGCAAATCATAGACTTTGATGTATTGTATGGAATTTTCAAGCTTACGGCACCTAAGTTTATGATGTTTATTCGACAGGCACCTAATAATGCTACTTATACTACAAATATTGAGGAGCTCGGTGGCGCAGTGGTTTAGCGCCTGGCCCAGCAAGGGTCGGTCATGGGATAGGTGATAAAAAATGTATTATCTTGAGCTCCTCCGTGCGGAAGGCACGTTAAGCCGTTGGTCTCGGATGCATTTGCAGCCGTTAACACCCACCAATCCGCATTGGGCCTGCGTGGTGGGTTATGGCCCGTCCTCCTTATCCACCCATAAGGCTTGTGCCCCAGCAGTGGGGACATTAAAAAATGGCTGATGGACATACTACTAATATTATGGATGCAAAAGTTTACGTGTGTGTGTTTGTTACCTCTTTACGCCTAAACGGCTATACGGATTTGGATGAAATTTGGTTGGTAGACAGATTATGACATGGATTAACATATAAGTGACTTTATATTCAATAATTAAAATAATATAACTTCTAACTAAAGTATATTAGTATACTTGAAATATTGAGTAAGCCATGTAAGTACATATACAAACAAACACGTTTTCGCTCAGTGGCGTAGGCAGATAAATAATTCATTCCACTTGCTTCTTTTAGCTACTTTAATTACAATTTAAAAAATCATAGTACTTGTAGAAAAATTACGAGTTACTCATAAAAAACAATCATCAGAAATATACGAAATGTATTAGCGACCACCCATGTAGTATTCGTAATGATACTCTTGCGGTGAGATAGCCGCTAACTGAAATAAATAAAAAAAGAATTTTCTGTCGGACGAATATTTATTTTATTTTCATAGAATAAAAAATAAACTTTGACTTATAATTACGATATTTTAGGCAATCAGTGTGTTTCGCATGTGGAATTGAAAATGTGTTTCTTTTTCTTTACCTACAAAAATAAGAATACAACTTTGAAAAAACTTTAAAATTGTAGAGTATTACTTAGTTTATGTCGAAGTTAGTCTCGGAAAGGGTCTAATATAGAATTCTTGACTTTAATAACTAATTATCAACAATATTATTGACATAGATCGTCAATAACATGTTATCAAAACAGGAGGCAAATATTTTGACCATCATGATCACGACAATTTGCCTAAATAAATAGCGAACGTAAAAAAACGAAGAGACGGAAAAAGAGTAATAAAAAATGATACTGTTCGTATAAACATAGAGATGTCGCTGCGAATTACTGACCTGCGGCTAGCGGATCCGTGGAGTCGATACTGTGCTGAAATGTTGAGACAAAAATTTGTTTAATGTTATTTTCTACAAACTTTTACATGATGAGAGCAGGAAATCGAAACAAACACTTCTTTATTTCGAAAAGTAGAAGAAGAAAAAAAAAAACACAAAGCGTAAAATATTAATAGTAATTATTTAATTATTGACATAGGGTAGGCGAATACTTCTTCTACTTCAAATACTACTTCTCTGTGTTTTAATTTCCTTCATGTGTATCTGAAAAAAGTCGTAGTAAATCCTCCTAATTTTTTTCAATAAAATCTTGTTTGCACTCAATAAATGAAATTAGCAAATCCTTGTAAAATGTAATGGAGAATGTCAAAAAATGCCGAAAAAACCAAATTGGCTGAATATTTTTTTCATAGATAAAAATAAGCTCTCTTCGTTAATAAAAAAAGTTTCAGCCACCACCTGCCACAACCACATTTTTTTTTAAATACCATGTTGTGGTTATGGCAGGTGGTGGCAAAGGTACAATCTCCATTCTGCTGTTACTTTCGCACATTTGTGAAGTCGAAGTGACTTTCATTTTTTCAAATGTTTTCACGCAACCGAAAATTCTAATAAATATTTCTAATTCTAAAAAAATATAATTCTAAAAAATATTCAGCCAATTTATTTTTTTCAGAAATTTCATAAAAGAGTTTAAGCCGTTCTTATTGCTTGTATGAATAAATCAACAAATTATATAGTTCTCCTACTCCTCAGATTCGTACGTCTTGTTCCGCCCACGGCAAGACACCCGGTTGTGTGTGATGTGACAGTCCATCGGTAGGTAGAACGTGCCAGTTGTGGCCTTCCAACAGTAAAATGAATGTTTTTATATGAATTCGCATTTAAAGTTAATTTTATTGAAAGCTAACGCAAACGGAAAACTTTTACGGTCGTGTGTGGGTTAGCGAAAGCATTGATATTACCCACCTAGCAATAAACACTAGATAGTCCTAGGTTGTCTGGCACCTACCTGTTATATTGTTCCTAACTATACACATGTTGAGGCAACTCTAGCCTTAAGAATGAATGGACAGAAATAATATGTACCTAAGTACAGTGCATTAAAATTACCAAATTACCACTACTAGAAAAATAATTTTGTTTTTCAACCTACTTTTGATATATTTGTTTGTATTATTTTTTAAATTTTAGATTTTTGCATTCACAATGCTATTTTTAAACAAAACTAAATAGTCTAATATTCTAGTATATAGAAAAAATACGACTCGCACCAGATCAATACTCAGACGGGAATCGACCCCGCGACCTTTGGATATCCGGTCCAATGCTCTGACCGCTGAGCTACCGAGTCAGTAGTGACATCGTCGAATTTCTTCTAGTATATCCTACTCTTATGCTGCAGCGTAAGTAAAGCGTGAAATAACGCTGGCTTGCAGCGCGCTGCAAGCCAGCGTTATTGAAATAGCTATATAATTTGAGATTTTAAAAATCTCAAATTTAAAAATTATATAGCTATTTCATCTTAATCAATTGTCTAAATATCTGGAAAGATATTTCAAAGAGATATTTCTGGAAAAAATTTCGTCTGAGTATTGATCTAGTGCGAGTCGATTTTTTTCTAGTATATTATTTAGTATTGTTTATTGTATTAGTTGGCACTTATAGAATTGGCAGTGTAACACAATACAAACTAAAAAAAAACCTAAAAGGATCGCTTCATTGTCCGCCATCTACATGTTTATTAATATGTATAATGTGTAGAATCTACAATTATTTTATTATCAAGTATTTTCAAACTTTTGCTAATTAATGAAATCAGGAGTAACATACCTTACCTAATAGATTTTTATTGAAAATTTCTTTATACAGGTCAAAACTGTGACTCATTGTTATTCTATTTAGAAAGTCATATTTACAACAAGAAACATATTAAAATACGATATGCAAATAAGTAAATTTCAACCATCAAAATTCTCGCCACGGTTTTATATTCTGGGCATTTTATGTTCATATAGATTATGATTATATTTGTCGGCGATCGGCGACTAAGCATAGTTCCGCCTACGCGTTGATTAATCCAATACTATGTCCAAACGTTTATACAGCGCTGAGTAAGAGGCATTTTAGCGCCTCTTAAAACGTCATTAACACCAATTTAAGTTTTTATTGTTGCTGTGTTATCAAAGTTTGATCTTGTTGAAGTTCTATCGTTTCTTTTTACAGCTTTAGCTGTTAATGTCGCTATTAATTATTATATTTTATTCAATTTGAAATGGTATCTTGTGTGTCGAATTTAGGTGAGTTGAGGTGATCTAGAGTGGGAGTGTAATCCTTATCTTATGTAGATATGTAGAATTGGGTAATACAACTTTTACATAAGGGAAAATAGTATTTTCCCGTTTTTTTACAATTAAATTTGGAAACTCCATTGGCTGCTACCTATTCTACAATGTATTTTCTAAAATTCGATACGTTGAAAAGAATAAGGTTCTTCCTAAGAATATCAAATAGTACAGTACTTTTATCGTTGTGATTTCCTTAAGCACCGAAAATTTTTTTTAGAAAAATCAGTTTGTTAGACCTAACATATTAAGTTTGCTTGATTTAAAGCTCGCAACTCTTACCTAATTTATTTATATATTTAAACTTCATATGAGAATAAAATTGGTCTTTATGCCTAAGTGCATTTTCTACAGTCGACCGGTAAGAGGGTTAAAAAATAAAATCGTGGCAAATTAAAATATCAAGCTATTTCTCAAAAAGTTAAATATTTAACCATACAAAAACCCTCGTTGCATTTTGCATCTCACACTCGAATGCACACTGGGAAATGAGTTTTTAGATCATAATGCGCTTTTGGACCAAATTAACGTCTTGTTTTGTAATGGGACGTTGTGGCGACATTTGTCCCGGGCTCGTTTTTCCGGGACAGCGGGAATTTAGGCTCTAGAAAATGGGACGTGGTTAAAGTTTGTAAATAAATACTTTTTCGTTTCGCTACAAAGTGCAATTTCCTTTTTTGCATTTATCCTAAAGTTATGTTTTTTTTATTGTTTCAGGTATGTTTGCATTGTCTCTTTGATACTTAAGTATCATTCTGGGTATGAAAATATGCCTCGGGTGGCTGGACCATTTGGTAAGATATTATAAAAAATATATTTGACAAAACTACAGCATTAAATAGTTTCACATTTTAATCTATGTATATCCCGGTAACATATTAGACTTATAATTATTAAAAAAAAACAAGCATCTTAACTATTACCTAAGTATTAATTTTATTGATGCCAATATTTCCTATCCACCACGATTTTTTAAAGAAAAACTTACGGATTGTAGATTTATTTAACTATAGAAAATAACCATCATCATTAAACTAAAAAAGCATTATCAGTTCATTGACCAACACAATATTCCACATTAACGCCAAGATCAAAGGCACCGGTAGCCGGTATCCAGTTAACAGCATACTGATAAACCGATGCACTCATTACTAAATACACTAAACAACCATCGTACATTTGACTCGTAAAAAGTAATGGTGTCTAAAATATGTTCAATACGACCGTTTACTGTGAAACAGTCGTAAAATAGTCATACGTGTCTCTATGCGGGTGCTCCCGCGCAAGTTCTTCCAGCCAATGGAGGCGCCGCCATTTTCCAATATGGCGGCTTAGACTTATTGATTGATAGTCAAGTACTGTGGCATCGGAGTTTAATGCCCGATTTACATTAGGACAGTGGATAGTACAGTGGGACAGAATAGTGAGCAAGTAAACCCTGTAAACCACGCGGACAGTGGTGGGTCAACTTGGCCGCCAAGTTGCCGGACATTAGACTCGAATTGAAAGCCTTTCTATTTTTCGAAACAGTGAAGCCTCTCGTGCGCCCCCTGAACCCAACCCCCTCGTGCGACGATTTACTTGTCACTGGACTGGCCCAGTAAACGGTCATTACATCAACGCTTATGGAATTTTAAACACCCATAAATAAAATAAAATTAAATCTTCAATTTGCTCCAAAATAATGTAAATATTTTTTTCGTAGAATTAGGCGTATTCCGCGTCATTGATTCTCCATCTTGATCGAGAAATACCACTTGACTGGCTATAGTGTAAACGGTCACTGTCCCGGACGCCCGCGCCGGATGCCACTCGCCTATCCATTCCGCTAAAAAACTGTCCTAATGTAAATCGGGCATAAATAACGATAAAACAAGCTTTTGAGATGTAGCTGAAATTATTTTTATTTTATTTGATAACTATGGCCGTAGATAGTTTCAAGATATTTCTTTACACCTATGACACACTTAATTATTGTTTCGTACCTCAGGGTTGTAGGTTTGGAGAAACGTATAGTCAGGTCAATTAAAGAAATAATTCGTTTAAGTACTTACATAAATACGTTTATTTTCGAATTTTACATAGCAAGAACTTAAAAAAATTGTTGAGAGAGAGAACGAATGACAGCCGAATGAATGAATGGGGATTGAATGAATGGACGACGGACGTCTATTGTAGTAGGTCTCCATAAGTGACGTTCACCGTGAACCAATCAGCAGCTCCGTTTGGTCCTGACGTCGCTAGATGGCGCCAACAAATATGGTAATACAGTTGTAGCCTTTAGTATTGAATTCAACTTTTATTTGGTATTGTATCTTGGAGGCATGCAAGCAACAAGTGTAACCTCTGATGAAGTTCAAGGTAACCAATAATCTCAGTAGATAGTCAGAATTATCGCCTATTATAGTCCATTGCAGGACAGAAGCCTCTCCCGTCCGTCGAAAGCTGTTGCCTAGAGAGTATAAATATATAGGGGTGTAATAATTATACGGTGTTAATGGAAATTTACTCACTAAGCAGTAAACACCGACAAATTAGTGTTCTATTGCGACTTGTAAGCTTACAAGTATCTATGTCTATACTTAATCGATAATTATCAATTTATCAACTCAGTTCTTCCAATAAAACAATGAACACGCAACCGCAAAAAGCTCTATTAATCGTAAAACAATGAAATGTAAGCGTCTAGACGCAGCGCGAGTACACGACAAGTACTAATCGGTCGCATATTTTAAATCGACGCATGACAATGAGGCCGTACTGACCTGCGCAAGAGTTGCAGGGTCCTATCCGTCGCTATCAACGGTAAAAAACGAGCCAATGGGAAACCGGCATTTGAATAATTGTTCGTTCGGTATCGACCAATGGCGGCGAATGGCGCTTCTTACCACCACTAATGATTTATTCTCTTCTCGGACGCATTCGGAATCGAACGTTTGAGTGATTTGCGCTCTGTGCGTCAGCAAAATCCCGATTTACGTTCGCATGTCGAACTCTCGTCCATGTTTATTAGTTGAATATGACGGATGGTCGCCATATTTCATGAATATAATTCCATGAATATGATAAACAGTTTGAATCGAAAGGCGATTTATGACCTTATGCTTCGGTGTTTAGTCTTGTAGTTGCAGCCAGATATAGACACTGGAAGGTGTTTAAGTCATAGATTTGCACGTGAGAAACGATTTAACTGTGTTTCCTAACTCAGCTGTGACATAAATAAACGGGGATCACGTTCTAAATAGCTGCGCATACGCACCTGTGCCATACAGCCTCTGTTGGGCCTACAGAATTATGGCCCATTCTGAGTTGACAACTGTAGCTTATTTCGCCTTATTATGCTAAAAGTTATTTACCTTTCTATAAGACATGGACGATATTCTCGGTGACATAATAAAGGTTTATTGTAAGGACAACTGTCGTTAACTACATATTTGATACCGGTTCTAACAATCAAAACATGATAGTTTGAAATTATTTTAAATAAAATCTTGAACGAAGAAAAAGGGGTCGTCTGGTTTCTGTTCTTGTTGTAATTAATTGTTGTATGGTGTATATTATGAGAATGGATGAAATGAATTGTTGTTAGAAGAGTTATGGATATGAACGCTAATGGATGGATTGACAGAAGAAGACCGCAATATGACAGGTGACATGACAGGTAAATAATGGAAAAGAAGGACATAGGTATTGCTGGGATAAGAACGGGGTGATGATAATCGAATTCATTCAACGCCTGACCCTAATTCAAATTACCTTCCACATTTCAGAAGTGTATGCAATAATAGAGAAATGAGTTTTTACAATCACGTCTTTATTATTAGTCAGGTATATGTAATTTTGATTGAGATAATGTTATATGATGATATTAAGGGGACGAAGATCCAACTCAACGAAAAATTGTTACACTTTAACTACTAACAAGTTTTTTTATATTAAAAATTTTATGGTGCATTATTTACAGCACAAACTGCACAAAAGTAAACATTTCAAATTTTGTAAAGTTCTCTCCGATTAAGGAATCAAATAGTTACCTGGAAAAAAATCAAGAGCGTGAGATACTAGTGCATTAAGCACTATGTTTTATATGTATTTGCTCATCGGCATATTTTACTGAAAGCAATGAAACACAATATAAAACGTCACTCGTTAAACTAAATGTTCAACAACGTTTAATTATCGCGTGCACGCAACGAAGGAGGGGGACGGGGCATATCGCCGTCTCGTCCCACATAAATCTGTCACGAGATGCGCAGGCGCACGGTAACGCACACATCTTGATCGGGCAGCAGGCAGGTGTTGTCAACAGTTTATGATAACTATGTTTTTAAAACCAAACAGGTGTTTGTATTTTATTGGAATCTTTTTAAATCCATACCGCTGCTGGACCGGTTTGGAAGAAATTCGGTACGGATATAGAGGGGACCTTGGGGAAGGACATAAGCTTCTTTTTATCCACTGCTGGGCACGGGGCTCCGCCCAATATAACTATTGTCCACGCGGGTGAAGCTGCGGGTAGAAAGCTTAATTCATAATAATGTTCTCGATTTTATTTAGTTCGCCTATTAAGAGTGTTTTGAGCTGGATTATGTTTAAATAGATTTATATTGTGTTAACATCTAAATTCTAAACTTGAAAAATTATCACTGATCATTTTGTTATCGTATCACTACTATTCTTCTTCTTTGTCCTCGCCTTTTCCCGTTACACGAGGTCGGTTTTCTTTATCATGCAACGCATCGTCCGATTGCTGGTATCTTCTTTTTTAAGTCCGAGGCTCTTTATGTCTCTCTGGACATTCGTCAACCAGGTAGTTTGAGGTCTTTTCCTTCCCCTTTTTTGTAGCCATGGAAAGGAACTTTTTCACGACATAATCATCATGTCTTCTCATAACGTGACCGTACCACCTGAGCCTTTATTCACATATTTTGTCACTTAAGGTGCAACCTTAAAGCTTCCTCTGATGTGTTCGTTGCGTATTCTATCCTTAAGTGTCACTCCACCTGCCCATCTCAGCATACACATTTCGATAGTGTGCAGCTTCTGCTCGTGTGTCTTTTTAGCTGCCCAAACTTCACTGCCGTACAGTAAAGCTGGTCTTATTGCCGTTTTATACACCTTGCCTTTAGTTCTTATCGGCAGTTTTGTGTCACACAGCACCCCTGTGAGCGTTCGCCACTTCACCCATCTTGATGTTGTTCTCTGAATCACATCTGCGTCTATTTTACTACTATACGTATCGTATATTACGTAGTACTTATTTGTAGCACTCGAAGATTTTTTATGCGGGCAAAAAATTTTGACGACTGAAGATGTCTAACACCGACTGAGTAAAAAAGTCAATTTTGTTTTCCCCACCTATTTCTTATTAGGAAAGCATAGAAATAATGTGGTGTCATAAAATTTTATTCATTTTTATTTCAAGACCCAAAGGTTGCCGACACCTGCGTGCGTGCTTCAGATGGAAAACCCGTTGATTTGTGACGAGAGATCCCTGGATTTATACCGGGATCCACTCCGACTGATCGGGATTCTTTCACAGGCTACATCATATACCTTGATTTATGTACTGACAAATGTTTTTATCAATGACAGTTGGCAGTAAATAAGTTGGCATCCGTCGCTTATGTGAGTGGCGGATATGGGTACACCTTTGTGTGTAAGATAACAAAAAAAGTCACAAGCAATGCTTCGATCCCAAGCGCTAGTAGAAGCTGTAATAGAATAAGCACAAAATAGAAAACTTTAGTTTTCTATATCATCTCAAAGAAAATTATTGTAATAACTTAAATAAAAATAAAAAAATATTGTCAAAAAGAAAGCGGTGATTATTATTGTACTAAGGAGCTAAATAAACCGATCTATAATTTTATCAAGATTGATATCTGTTGCCAGACAAACGGATACTGTTAGTATATTTTATTACATTTAAGGAATATTATCATGAGACCGTTATAATAATGGGCTAACAAGAGTCGATTTTAGTCACTTATGACGGTCGACTTTAGTCACCCAGCAAGTTGCTTTCAAAATTGAATCGCAGTTGATGGCGTCGTCGCTGTCGTTTATATAGTTGATGACGTAACCTAGATAACAATATGTAATAACGTAGTTCCAGTTTTGGTCATCGGATCAGATAATTTTCTTCAGTCACCTGCGGCCTAGGCCGAATTGCCATTTCTACGGTCGATTTTCGTCGTGCGGCGAAAGTTGCGCATTGTGCGTCTTTTGTCACCAATCTAAATACCCTGTTAGACAGAAAAAAAAAGTTTTCTAGTTATGTGAATTTTATTTTGTGTCCAAAAATACAACAAAAGTGATAACTGTTGTTTGAAACTAAAATTTGCTTTGGAACTTTTACTATTTCAAGAACATTTAAAATTAGTCTAAGTCTAACAATCTTATAAGATTGACTAGCTTCTGCCCGCGACTTCGTCCGCGTGGATATTAGACGAAATCCTTATAAGGAACCTTCAACCAGGATCCGGCCAGCCATTTTTACGCGATTAGGGGAGTCCCCATCAAGCGCGCTGCCTCGCGAGGCAAGACATTTGCCGCGTGTGGCGGGCCTCGCACAAGGCTTCCAGTTCCCGTTCCCGCTCCCGTTCCCCGTTCCCATTCCGTTCCCGTCCCGTTTGCGTTCCCGTCCCGTAAACGTCCCGTAACCGTCCCGTACCCCTTCCGTTTCCGTTCCCGTTCCCATCCCGTTCCTGTCCCGTTCCCCTCTTGTTCTCGTTCCCGTTCCCTTCCCGTTATATTCCTGTTCCGTTCCCGTTTCGTTCCCGTTCCGTTCACGTTTCGTTCCCGTTCCCATTCCCGTTCCATTCCCGCTGCGTTCCCGTCCTGTAAACGTCCCCTAACCGTCCCGTACGCCTTACGTTCCCGTTCTTGTTCCCGTTCCGTTCCCGTCCGGTTCTTGTTCCCGTTCCCGTTCCCATCCTGTTCTATTCCCGTTCCGTTCCCGTTTCATTTCAGTTTCGTTCCAGTTTCGTTCCCGTTCCGTTCCTGTTTCATTCCCGTTTCGTTCCGTTCCCGTTCCGTTCCCGTCCGATCCCGTCCCGTACTCGTCCCGTACCCCTTCCGTTCCCGTTCCCGTCCCGTTCTAGTTCCCGTTACCGTCTCCTTCCCGTTCTCGTTCCCATTCCGTTCCGTTCCGGTCCGGTCCGTTCCGTTCCGTTCCGGTCCGTTCCGTTCCGTTCCCGTTCCCGTTCCCGTGCCCGTGCCGGTTCCCGTTCCCGTTCCCTGGATGTGCATGTCCAGGTCCAGGTCCATATGTGTCATGTCCACCGTGTTGGACTTCAAAATAAATATCATTTTTGCAATCGTCATCCCAGAAAACCCCAATGACGACATCTATATCGATTTTTATGTTTACTCACCCCATTTACCCCCTGAGGGGTTGATTTTCAAAATAACAAAATATATATTTGCCTATTTATTTTTAGATGTGCTCCTACGAAGTTTAAAGTTGTAATGTCTATTTTATATTATTTTTTCCATACAAAATTTGGACCCCATTTTCACCCCTTTAGGGGTTAAATCATGACCACCGTGGTTGGACTTCAAAATAAATGTCATTTTTGCAATCGTCATCCCACAAAACCCCGATAATGACATCCATATCTATTTTTAGGTTTTTTTTAACCCTTTTCACCCCCATTTCATTCCCTTTGGAGTTGAAATCCTAACAAAAACAATATACCTACGTTGCTTAAGATTTCTATCCATAAGCCTAAATTATAAATTTAGCGATTTTTACTTCGAAAATGAAGGATTTTCTTCAATACACAACTTCATCCCCCTTTTGACCCCTTCGGGGGTAGAATTTTGAAAAACGCTGAGACCCGTATTTATTAATTTTCAATCGTCAGCCTAAACACAAAATTTGAAGATTCTAGCTTCAAAACTGAGGGACTTTCATACAAACTTTCATCCCTTATTTCATCCCCTTAGAGATGGAATTTTCAAAAATCCTTCCTTAGTGGATGCCTACACTGTATAAAGTATCTGTGTGCAAAATTTCAAGTCTCTAGGTCCAGCGGTTTGGGCTGTGCGTCGATATATCAGTCAGTCATTCAGTTTACGATTTTATATATTACTAGCTTCCGCCCGCGACTTCGTCCGCGTGGATATTAGAGAAAATCCTTAGGGAACCTTCAACCAGGATCCGACCAACCGTTTTATACGCGATTAGGCGGGTCCCCACCAAGCGCGCTGCCTCGCGAGGCAAAACATTTGCGACGTGTGACAGGCCTCGCACGAGGCTGCGCGCTTGGTGGGGACCCGCGTAATCGCGTATAAAACGGTTGGTCGGATCCTGGTTGAAGGTTCCCTAAGGATTTTCTCTAATATCCACGCGGACGAAGTCGCGGGCGGAAGCTAGTTTATTACAATAATCAGAATTAGGTCCAGAGATATTAAGAGTATCACGTTCCCGTTTCTTTACTCTTTCCCGTTTCCGTCCCCGCCCCCGTTCCCGTTCCTGTTCCCGTGTCCGTCCCCGTCCCCTTGGGCTGAATCATGTCCACCGTGTTGGACTTCAAAACAAATGTCATTTTCGCATTCCTCATCCCATAAAACCTCAAGAACGACATCCACATCGGCTTTCATGTTTACTTACCCCATTTACCCCCTAACGGATGATTTTCAAAATAAGAAAATATGTGTTTGCCTATTTATTTTTAGACATGCTCCTACGAATTTTTAAGCTGTAAACTATGTAATGTCTATTTTATATTATTTTTCCATATATAATTTGTACCCCATTTTCACCCCTTTAGCGGTTAAATTGGACTTCAAAATTAATGTCATTTTCGCAATCACCATCCCATAAAACCTCAAGAACGACATCCATATCGATTTCTACGTTTACTTAGCCCATTTACCCCCTAAGGGGTTGATTTTCAAAACCACAAAATATATGTTTGCCTATTTATTTTAAGACATGCTCCTACGAAGTTTTAAGTTGTAATGTCTATTTTATATTGTTTTCAATACCAAATTTAAATCCAATTTTCACCCCTTTAGGGGTTAAATCATGTCGACCGTGTTGGACTTCAAAATAAATGTCATTTTCGCAATCTTCATCCCAGAAAACCCCAATAACGACATCCATATCGATTTTTAGGTTTATTTACCCCATTGCACCCCCATTTCATCACCATGGGGGTTGAAATTATACCAATACAATATGCGTTGCGTTAGATTTCCATCCATAAGCCTAAATTACAAATCTAGCGATTTCTACTTCAAAAATGAAGGATTATCTTCTAAACACAACTTCATCCCCCTTTTCACCCCTTTGGGGGTAGAATTTTGAAAAACGCTGAGACACGTATTTATTTATTTTCAATCATCAGCCTAAACACAAAATTTGAAGATCCTAGCTTCAAAACTGAGGGACTTTCATACAAACTTTCATCCCTTATTTCATCCCCTTAGGGATGGAATTTTCAAAAATCCTTCCTTAGTGGATGCCTACACTGTATAAAGTATCTGTGTGCAAAATTTCAAGTCTCTAGGTTCAGCGGTTTGGGCTGTGCGTTGATATCTCACTCAGTCAGGACTTTGAATTTTATATATATAGAAGATTGTCTAATTCGATTAACTAATAGGAAAAGTGTTGATTAAAAAAATAATTTCAGTACCTATTTACTTTTACACCTTTAAATTTCATCCGTACACTTTAAGAAAAGCTTGAAAAGGCATTTCTTGTCACCGAACAAAATCTCCCAGCACCATTGAACTGTATCACAGATATCTGCGATCGTGATGTTGGCTGTAGATAACTGACGGACAGACGGACAGACCAAGCTGCGTCGGTATATTTCATGCCAGATAAGATTTTAGCTCTCATAATATTTTGTGTCGGCCGTTGGCTAATAGGAAAGATAAGAATAGGCTTCTTATTGGAATTTAGTGCAACGGGTTTGAAAACGGCGTTTACAAAACAGTTAAGACATTTTCAATACTATTTTAACACTTTAAAATATTATGCATTATGTATGACGTATGAAATAAATGTAATACAACGTGTTACGAAAATACTCCTAATGCTGAATATGGTAGAGGAACATCAAACTGAAAAACTTTTACTAATTTACTTGTTTCATACAACATAATAACGAAAATATCAAAATGTATGAAACAGCTGATTTTTTTTCTCGATTTCAGAGTTGTTCCTAGAGTAAAAGTTTATCAGTTTGATGGTCCCTATCTACCATATTCGGCATTAGGCTTATTTCTGTAACACGGTTTTATTTTTT
The DNA here is from genome assembly GCA_928269145.1 of Agriphila tristella. NCBI lineage: Eukaryota > Metazoa > Arthropoda > Insecta > Lepidoptera > Crambidae > Agriphila > Agriphila tristella. Next base: position 28,645,459 of record OV743437.1, on the reverse strand, counting down.
CTTTTGACCTAATAACTTTTAAGGACACTTTAATTAAGGTCTCCATAACTTCAAGGAAGCTGTCAGTAGTCAGTTTCATAGAGTTCTGTCAAATCTGTATTTTACCATTGAAAATGGTTATCAGATGCAAATCGCCTGAGACGTATTTTTGACCATATCTCCGAGGATTTTGGGAGGATCAATTTCAATTTTCAATTTCAATTTATTTATTAACCCTTTGTTACATAACGCAACCTAGGTAAGTCAACATAAATTTACAATAATATTACATCATATGTAAAATTATTTAAACAGTACATTCTAAAATTTTTGTCATTTCATGTCATTTTAAGTTTAAAAGTTATAAAAAATTTTGCATTCTATTAGTTTAAAATCACAATTAATAATATAAAAAAAAATGTATAAATTAAAATTATTTTAAATAACAGTTCATTTCAATCAGATCAAAATAAAAATAGTACCGAAAGTTGAGGAATTTATCGAGACACGTGTGAACGTTTGAATTTTGAAAATCTACTGGAAACTTTTGTTGGAATTTTGCGAAATTCCAAAAAATCCGGGTTTTTTGGGGGATGTTTGTTTACTAAATTGTAAATATTTCGGAAAAAAAACCGACTTAAGAAAAAATGAAAAAAAGGGTCCTAGGGTATTAGTTTAGCTATGAAATGGCGTTATAATTTGAAAATCGGTTTATAATTGTGACCTATGATGTGGTCCCTTTAGATTTGGAATTGTAGAAAAACGACTGTTTCCGTATATAAAAAGTGATGTAGCTTCTATGATTATTGACCGATCGTCATGGTAATAGTGTTAAAAGATGCAGAAGCGGACGAGAAGTGCATTCGTTGAAATTTCGAAAATTGGTTCCTATTATTTCGGCCGCGTCGAGGCAGTCAGCGGGCGCTTTTGTGACACGAGGCGGAGCCGAGTGTCACAATCGTAAAAATAAATAGGTACTACCTAGGTAACTTTAAAAATATAATAGGACTTTGCATTTGATTTGATTTTGGTTTTTCGAAAATTTTTGTGTTCATTTTCAATGCTCCGATTCTTGCGGGGACTGTAAAATCTGTGAATTTTTTTAAATTTAAGGTGGCCTTAACTTATTCGTTTGAGTATTTGGCCATTAATGTTTTAAGATCAATGCTGTTTTAGAAAAAGGTTTTAATCTAAAAAAATACTTAATTAACATAAAGTTTAAATGAAATCAGACAAATCCCTTATTTATGCGTTCCGCAGTTGTTACTCATAGAAAATTTTAATATCAACAACATTAACAACAGTAAATAACGTTCGAGACAGTTCTCCTAAAGCTTCATTTTAAACAGATGCTTTAATCAGAAACGTATAAACTTGTAGACACATTAAAATTTATCGTCCATAAGTATCTTAATTTACAACGCGGAGGCGTGCCGCGTTTTGAGAGGGATACAATGTTTATTATAATAACGCATCGGTTACCAAATGAACGGTAATTAAATCGGACCAGACCGGATGATTTGGACAATATTGATATGGTAGAGTCACGATTAAATAGTTTTTTTAGGGTTCTTCTTGTGTAATGGTGTGAACATGATTAAATTTTGGCAATACTCTATTTTTAAATTTTAGAAGAATTTTATGAGAATCTTCCAAGAGAATCATTTGTATCGCAAGAGAGTGGAACTTGCCTGAGTCTGTGTTTCCTAATAGGTATACATACAATCTGGAGGCCTTCAAGTCGCGAGTGAATAGATATATCGTCTTCTTCGTTTCATTGTAGACCGCATTGATCATCGCTTACCATCAGGCATGACGCTTGTCTATTTTAATTTTTATTTATTTATTTTTTATTATTATTTCTAATTACAACGGCAGATAGTACCACTTACAGTAATTAGTAAAATTACACACAATACAAGAAAAGATGATGGAGAAATAACAATAAAAGAAAATAACTAGGAAATAAGATCACACACAGGTGGATTTTGGTTCTGACTTCTCACAAAACAATAAACAAATTCTTGAGATTAAATTCCACTCATCCGCAAACACATCGCACTCAGATTGGATAGCCAGGAACTCATTAAAACAATTCTTCATAAAGATGCGTTGTCTAAGGAAATTGATTTATTTTTATCGTTTATTGTACTTGTTTAGCGGCATTGTGCAACGGTACAGCACACTTTTTAGAAATTATCAAATTTCCAAAAAGTAAACATTAGTTCCGTGTATGCCGTGTATGTGCCGGCCTAGAATAGCACTACCCCCTATCATCCCGTGGGTGTCGTAAAAGGCGACTAAGGGAGCATAGCCTTCAAGAGACGGGCAGCAGCGTCTCCAAAAAACCTTGGCCTACTGCGATCGCCAACCCGCCTGCCAAGCGTGGCGATTATGGCAAACCCCCCCCCTCATGAACAATGGATCAAAAAATTGGCCCCCAGTCCCCGGCAGCCCCGCTATTCCTAGCTACGGTAGCGGCTACGGTAACGGCGGGGCAGGGGGTGCTAAGAATCCCCGGGTGCGGCTCGGCTACCAAAAACGACGACAACTGCACCTGGCAACCTATAACACGCGCACACTAAGGACCGACGCGAAGTTAACCGAGTTGGAAGAAGTTATCAGCAAGGTACACTGGGACATTATCGGGTTATCTGAAGTCCGAAGAGCGGGAGAGGACTCGATAATCCTCAACTCCGGTAACTTGCTTTACTACCGGGAGGGCGACCAACAGTCCCAAGGTGGTGTCGGGTTCATCGTCCAAAAGTCCCTTGTCAATAACGTGATTACCATCGGAAGTGTGTCGACCAGGGTGGCGTACCTTATACTCAGAATATCCAAACGGTGTTCGCTGAATGTTATACAGGTTTACGCACCGACCTCGACACACCAAGATGACGAAGTGGAGGCTATGTATGAGGAGATCTCTAAAGCCATGCATAGCTACAAAACCCACTACACTGTTGTGATGGGGGACTTCAATGCAAAGTTGGGGAAACGATGCGGTGATGAGCTGAGAGTGGGGCAATTTGGAGTTGGGCAACGGAATGACAGAGGCCAGATGCTGGCTGACTTTATGGAGAAGGAGAACCTCTTTATGATGAACTCCTTCTTCAGAAAGCCGGAAAGCCGGAAGTGGACCTGGGTCAGTCCGGACGGTAAAGTCAGAAATGAGATAGATTTTATCATGTCGACGAAAAAGCAAATATTCAATGATGTCACTGTGATCAACGCTGTTAAGACGGGGAGCGATCACCGATTGGTACGTGGCACATTGAATATCAACCCAAAGCTGGAAAGATCTCGACTGATAAAATCAACAATTCGACCATTGCCGGCCCATATTCAAAACCCCGAGAGCTTTCAACTCGAACTCCAAAACCGCTTCGAAGCCCTTGAGAACAGCATAGATGTGGACGATCTAAACAACATGGTGGTGGATACTGTCCGTACGGTAGGGTCCAAGCTCTTTAAGACCCGCCGTCCCAAGATAAAGAAACTCTCTGACCACACACTCCTACTCATGGATCAGAGACGTGAAATGAGGCTCCAGAGTTCAGTAGATGCTAATCGTTATCGGCAGCTTAATAGACAGATATCTAAGTCTTTGACGAGCGACCTTCGCCAATTTAATACGAATCGTATTAAAGAGGCTATCGAGCGGAATAAAGGCTCCAAAGTGTTCGCGAGAGATCTGTCTATTGGGCAAAGCCAGATGACGAAGCTGAAAACTGACGACGGACGCATCATTTCATCAAAGCCTGAAATCCTTAGGGAGATCGAGAGCTTCTATGGGCAGTTATATTCCACGCAGACACCAGAGCCAAGCTTACCCGACACTATACCCAAGATATCCCGGACGTCAGCCTGTACGAGATTAGTATGGCTATCAAACAGCTGAAAAACAACAAGGCGGCGGGTGACGATGGAATTACTACAGAACTTCTGAGAGCGGGCGGTAAGCCGATACTCAAAGTCCTCCAGAAGCTCTTTAATTCCGTCATCGTCCAGGGCAGAACGCCAAAGACATGGAACATAAGTGAGGTGATCTTGTTCTTTAAAAAGGGTGACAAGTCCCTCTTAAAGAACTATAGACCCATCTCGCTTCTGAGTCATGTCTATAAGTTGTTTTCGAGAGTCCTTACGAATCGTCTCGCTCGCAAGTTCGACGACTTCCAACCTCCCGAACAAGCCGGGTTCCGAAAAGGCTTTAGCACCATAGACCACATCCATACGCTGCGGCAGGTTATACAGAAGACCGAGGAGTATAATGAGCCACTTTGCTTGGCGTTCGTGGACTATGAGAAAGCCTTTGATTCGATTGAAACCTGGGCGGTGCTGCAGTCTCTCCAAAGGTGCCAAGTGGACTATAGGTATATCGAGGTGTTGAGGTACTTATACCAAAATGCCACCATGACGATCCGAGTACAGAACCAGAACACAAATCCTATCCAACTGCAGCGTGGTGTGAGACAGGGAGACGTTATTTCTCCGAAACTGTTCACAGCTGCGTTGGAGGACATCTTTAAGCTCTTGGACTGGAAAGGACTCGGCATCAACATTAATGGCGAGTACCTAACACACCTTCGTTTTGCCGATGATATAGTCCTTATGGCTGAGACCATGGAAGACCTGAACACAATGCTCGAAGATCTCCGTAGTGCTTCCCAAAGAGTGGGTCTTAGGATGAACATGGAAAAGACGAAAATAATGTCAAATGCCCATGTTGTACCCTCTCCAGTTCATGTTGGGAACACTACGCTTGAAGTTGTTGACCATTACGTATACCTAGGACAGGCAGTCCAGTTAGGTAGGTCCAACTTCGAGAAAGAGATCTCTCACCGAATCCAACTCGGGTGGGCAGCATTCGGGAAGCTTCGAAAAATCTTCGCGTCCGACTTACCTCAGTGTCTCAAGACGAAAGTCTATGAACAGTGTGTGTTGCCAGTGATGACTTACGGCAGTGAAACGTGGCCGCTAACTATGGGTCTCATAAGGAGGCTCAAGGTCGCTCAGCGTGCAATGGAGAGAGCCATGCTCGGCGTTTCCCTACGTGATCAAATCAGAAACGAGGAGATCCGCAGGAGAACTAAAGTAACCGACATCGCTCGAAGGATTGCTCAGCTGAAGTGGCAATGGGCGGGACACATAGCGAGAAGAACCGATGGCCGTTGGGGCAGAAAGGTTCTGGAATGGCGACCGCGCACCGGACGACGCTCCGTGGGTAGGCCCCCGACAAGGTGGACCGACGATCTGGTGAAGGTCGCGGAAAGCCAGTGGATGCAGGCAGCGCAGGACCGATCGTCGTGGAGATCCTTAGGGGAGGCCTATACCCAGCAGTGGGTGTCGTGTGGCTGATATGATGATGATGATGAAACATTAGTTCCACTATCGGTCAAGAGATGGCGCTGACGTAAAACTGCGATAATAATTTTGTTATTCTATTCAGCAGTGTATTTATTATGATGGGACGGAAACCCTCGGTTTGCGAGTACGACTCACTCTTGACCGGTTTTTTGTTAATCTCACAAGAGACATTAAATTTGTATCATTATATTCTTTTGTTTTAGTAAATAACAGATAGTTAATAACTCGCAACTATACAGAACCCTGTCATAAGGCGTTCCGTCCATCGAAGCCGAGGGTCATAGGCCATAAATCGCGCAAGACAAGCCCAATACATTAAAGAAATGATATTTTCGTAATTTAAAACGCCATCGGAACATTGGGCAGCACTAAATCAGCCCGTAACGGCGGTGGGCGGGCGGGGGCTAGCTTTAACTGAACCAGTAACGAACTTTCCAATCAATATGATTGATGTTAAAACTGTTACTGAACGAATTAACTGACGGCATTATTTTACTGTTTATGGAAAAAATATATGGTAATAATTTATCAGGGTCATCTGGTTTTCTAAATCAGCCTGCAACTGTTCATAAGTTTTTATGATCTGTAACATACCATCCACCCCCGTGACATACAGGGCTGATTACCTAACACTGTTGCTAACAATTATCTTTTGAAATCAATTAAAATCATTTGAATTTCATGAAATTTGACAATTTAGTTTATTAGGAAAGTGCTATTATAGCAATCTGTTATCAACTGAAACTGTCAAATTTCATTAATTTCGTATGATTTCAGACGGTTTTATTCGATTTCATTCAGACGAGAATTGTTTGCAACAGAGTTACATAATCAGGGGGCACGTCAGCTACAAAGATGCCGAAACGTCAGGAAACTATAAAATCGAATAAAAACCAAACACAATAAAACCACGCTAGTTAGTAGGTATACGAAGTGTTTTTAGTCTCACTTACATAACATCGGTATCGAAGGAAATTGATTATTTTTATATCTTTTTTAGTTTTAATATCTCCAATTCCAGTCATTCTCGTAACGGTACGGTAGATACACTTATCACTACACCATCTTTATGGTGAAACGAGTATTAAACACTTAAATGGCTTTTAAAAAGTTATAAAGCAGTTTATGGTTTCATAAACACGTGCTTTATTAACTTACATTATTAATATGGAAATCATCAGACGATAACGTACCTAAAAATAATTGGAAAACCTTTTCAATTGGATTCTATAATTTCAATTAATAATAATGTTAATTTTTCTTATATGGATTGGTTGATAAATGAACGCCATAATAGTAACACTAATATTTAATTTAATACGAAATTTCCAAGGTTCAGTACACCCTATTACCTAACTACGAATTTAACAAAAGAAAATATTTGCTAAACAAAACTTTTGCTTCGTCTCTTTTACTCAATATATTGATATTGACTGTTATTACAGACATAAAGCAGTATGTCCAATAGTTTTCGACATTGTTTACATTGTTTACAATTGACGTAAACTCGTACTAAAGGCCTCTATATCTTTTTGCAAAGAGGATTTAAGGTGTGATTCCGATCTCGGCAGCAAGCAGCAGTGCGCTCAAATTGAACCGTAATGTTATGATAAAAGTTAGCAGTCTTCCGAGATCGGAATCATACCTTAAATCCTCTTTGCAAATAGATGTAGAGGCCTTAGTACGAGTTTACGTCAATTGTAAACAATGTCGAAAACTATTGGACATACTGCTTTATGTCTGTAACAACAGTCAATAATTATATTGAGTAAAAGAGACGAAGCAAAAGTTTTGTTTAGCAAATATTTTCTTTTGTTAAATTCGCTTTCCTACCATGTACCATGTTTTTATGCGATAAATAAATTATGATTTTGATTATCATTATAGTTTTGCTAATCATCAATTTAAAAAACGGCAAATCCATAACATCCAGCCATCACAGTAAATCATTCAAAAGCCAAGCTTATTATCGTTTTTAAGAAACGTGACTTTGACCTACCTACACAAAGGGATGACAGAATTAATACGAATAAAATAGGCACAAAAAATTGTGAAGGCTAAGCGTCAGGGGTTTATTTTAATTAATCGGGCGTTGTCATACTATTTTTTTTTCAAAATCCAAATATTTCAGTGGTGACATTAAAAGTAACATGGCAGCAAGTGCTGTGACTATTTCGATGCTAATTTTATTACCTGGCTGCACTGTGGATGGACAGACATACGGTGATTGATATCTTATTGCTGTATTTGGTAGGTCTACTCGTTCATAGCTCTATAGATTACAGATAGGTAAATGGTGTAGTTCATTTTGTCTGTTTAGTTAATAAGAAATACGAAAGTCTTCGATAAGTAATGTTCATTTTGTGCACAGAGTTTCAGTAGGGAAATATGGAATAGTGGTCATACCAATATTGCATTGCATTATCAATCGTTTAATTTTTTCCAACGAGATTCTTTTTTCCTAATTGAAAAAAAAACCATTAATTGATAAGTTTGACACATTGGTGTATGTGATGGTAACAGCAGACCAACTGGAGAGAGCGTGAGGACGTTGCTGCAAATCTGTTGCAGTATCAAAGCTGGTTCAACTTCTGGTCGCAGCTTACATAACCTTCTAAATGCCAAGATAAAATAGATTATAACATAGAATACGAACAATATACATAAACATTTTTCTAATATTATTAATTTGTTTAAATATCCCAGACAAGCAATTTACAGGTGCAAAAATATGAAATTGACAGTCAGAACAAACCAGAACATTGTTCTGCTTTTCCCTTAGATTACTTTTTCATTATGAGACTAACCACTTCGTTTACATTTACGGAACATTGACCTCAGAATACTAAAACACCTACCCTTTGCAAATAACCAACAGCAGAAAACCCAAAAGAACCAAAGAGTATATTGCCAACAACCTAATATTACTCGCCGTGTTTGCCTACATTCTCTGAGAGGCTGAGATTTAATAATCTAAAAAATTCATGTTTATTTACACTAAATCAAAAGGTGTAACTGATAACATAGAAAGAACTTTAACCTATTAGCTTGTCCCACTATGCATTTATTATTTTCACGTTACACCAATAGGGTTATACATAGTTTATTGTTAAACGCTACATAAAACTTGGAGCTGTGCTTTGCTTTGTCTATCTTCACTTGGAATTTGCGAAATGGAAAATGAAAACAATTCTTTATTTCTTAACCATTGTAATACTTGCTATGATTAATACTCTTTGAATACATATTTTCTTGTTGCCAAAATCGAATAACAATTTCAAGATTGGCATCGTGATTGTTTCGGTAGAGACTTCCCTGTTTTATTAGAGAATCAGAATTAGGACGAATGTTACAAGACACTACGTCCGCAACAAACCGAGCTCTGGCGTCTCAATTCCCCAGGCCAGTAATTCCGTAACTCGTCCGCTATTAGCCGTATCTTTTATAGCACTTCTCACTCAGCCCGATTGGTCGCTCCAACTAGGAAATTGTCTATAATAAGTTACGTCTAATGGCGGACTTGTAGTGTCCCCTTTGCTTCCGAAGCCATTTTAAATTGTGATGTTTGCCATTTCAACTAGATTGGATTCGGTTGATTATTGTGAGATGTGGAGGTAAATTTTATCGCTGAATATTTCAATTGTCGCCGAAGTTACGAAAGCAAATTATCCAGTTTTATAACTCCTTTAAGTTTGAAGCACCTACCTGTATTGCATCTAAATCCATTGGCTTAACGGTTCAATAATAATAAAGCTGCATTGTCTGTCAGGCTCTCTGGTTCTGTACACGCCCTACTCTATGGCGGGTGGGCCATTCCGTGCCGTTTATGGCAGTTTTCACTCAAGTCGATTGGGCGTTCCGTCCTAACGCGTGCAGAATGACTGCACTGTTGTGGTAGTGCATTCTCTTGTTCTGAATATGTCTATTGCTTCGATTATTCCTAAGGCTCTGAAGGAAATAATAGAAATACAATTTGGTATGTTTTCTTTTCGTTTTTGAGAATTTTAAGCAAGAACATGAAAAGTGAAATTGATGCGTATATTGTAGATAGTAGAAGAAAGTTCTGTACTTACCTATATATACAACAAACAATTCAATTTTTTTAATGCAGAAAATAGCCCAATAAATACTTTTCTACTGAGCGAAAACAGTCTACTTGCTTGAGTCATTAGCTTAAAAATTAACTTTAAATTTCAAATTCGCTGAGAAAATTCTCTAAGTCATTGTAGTAAGGTCGCGAATTGCTACTGTACACAATTTCATCTTTGACGGGCTTTGACTGAGGTAACTTTGAGTCGTATTCTCGAGTGATAGGGCTCAATTTTGCTTGTCAAAAGTTGCATTGTTGTGCAACGGTTGGGTAATGCGACAGTTTGTAAGCATGAGCTTTGGACTTAGGGGGAAAGGGGGAGGGTGCTCGTAAAGAATTACGTACAACTCGCGCGTACCTTAGAACGGTGGGTTTTTTTTATTTATTTAGACATCAGCATCTTCAAAATTGTATAGGTACCGGTAGAAAACTGAAGCCATCTGATTTTTATGGCAGAAGGCTGTTTCCGGGCGTATTTTTTACATATTACATAACAAAACATATCGAGATATAAAAATACCTAAGGCAAGTTACGAATTTCAGGTGTCGAATGATGCTAAAATTACTTGTTGAAATGAAACATCTTTATCCTCGATAATTGACATTAATCAACAATAAAAAATAATTATTAAACAACAATCAAAATTCACTCTAAGTACACACGCGTACAAAATCATTTTAACAAAAGCAAACCCCGTCATTTTGCACAATAAAAACAAAAGACAGCGACAGGCGCTATTAAAGTTCTATAATCTAAATAAAACCCAGACCCGGTCGGGCTTAATTAAATTATGAAGTAGACGGACAAAGAATGAGGCTTGTCGGCAAAGGGCGACATGATACGATGACGAAATCAATTAGATAATTGTCTGTTGTTAGATACGTGGTTTAAAAGAACTGCGATATTGGTACGAGGAAAACGAACCTTTACTTTGTCCCTCTTTTAATGTTTCTTTTAATGAGGCAAAGGAATAGCTGGTTGATGTATTTTTACTTGTATAGATATTTCTTAGATTTTTCCTTCCTACATTTATTATGGATCATGTGAAAAAAAATCCTTTTAAATTTTGAATTGAGCAGATTAATTAAGGAGCCTGTACGTCTCGCTTAGTTATGAATCATTGGTCAATACGAAGAAATTTTGTCTGAGGAGTGTAAAATATTTTACGTTCATCAATGTAAAATTCACAACTGAAACATATGCCAAAAGAAATAACCCATTCAATTTCGCACTAACCAACTGCAAGATTTGGAATCGATGGACAAACAGACATCAGAAGCAACTCATTAAGAGGATCGCTAATTGTGGAGCCAAATCGAACTGGCGTAACTTTATTTCCGTCTCCTGCCGCTTATGCAATGACGGCGCGCCATTCGAGTCACGTGCGGGCCCGACTTCTAATTAAAAATCGAGCGATTTTTGTCGGCGAGTGTACATTTGTTAGCGCGCTCGATAATCGTGTAACTGCTTTAAAGAATTAGGTGTGCGAGAGAGATGGACTGCGAATGCAGATATTGAAATTTTCATTAGTGTTATCAAATTGTGTTGGTATTATGTCTACTGTATTAATCATGATAATCGACTAACCACACATTTACGTTTTTCTTAAGAATTCTTAGATTGGTTTCAGATGTCAAAGGCTAATTAATGTGTCGTAAGTCGATTTTCATGATAAAATGCCACCGATAAGCAAAGCGGACAATTTGGCAATTTGGTGGAGTGGTCATTTTGATAATAGGACATTTTATAGTTATCATTCTGAGACTGGACGTTTTGATATAAAGGAATTTATGCGACTAAATGATGACCTACCAATGTTCAAATCGCAAAATGTGTTTCTCATAATATTTTTTTATAATTTTACATGAATATACAGACTTCGTCTCAAACACTTTTTTACTAAGTAACATAAAGGCTAAAATGTCCAAAACAGGCTTCCTTTTGTCCGTAGCTCTAAAACAACGTATATTTTTTATGATAAGCTTAGCAAAGTGACCCCAGCCGTCTCAAAGGCCGCGCCGTCACTCACGCCCAACGCAAATAAGCTAAAAATAAGCGAAGCAAGCAGCGAGCGGGCGTAGCGAGCGTTTCTTTGCGAGCGCTCACTTTGAACCGATTTTAATTCGCTTATTTCGCTCGGAAATGCAGGCGCTGAATTAAGGCGTGATGGACAGTGGGGCTGGTAAAGGAGTTTCATTGGATTTATGGGTGCTTTGATCACAGCACAGCTTTTAAAATTTAAAATACATACCTACCTACATTGCAAGAAAAAAATTTAGGGGCTTTAAAAGTATAAGTTACGGACACAATAAACTAAAACATAAATCAGTGTTTGATTAATTATGTTTTCCTTTCATTCATTCAATCAATACGCATATTATAGGTAGATGTTTTTTTTACGTAAATAGATTAAAGTCCCATTTCGTTGGAAAATTGACTACTAATGATTAAATTTTGGTGCCGATAAATGAATTCATCAGGTGTTCAAAACCGCCGCCCCCCAGTGTGCCGCCCCCCTAACGCTGAGGAAGTGTGCCCGCGGCAGGCCGTCCGGCCGCTCCGACCTCTCCACCCGAAAACTCGGTTTATTTGCTCACACATTAGCCCCTGCTTATGCATTCAAATTATCTACAACTTTTAGTGGAAAAGAGTTTACTGTATCTTTAGTGTACAAATAATAGGTCTTTACCAATGAAATTGCCGATTTGTAAGGATAACACTTTCAAGAAGTTGCATTTTTCATACGAGCATTTTCTTTGTTCATTCATCATCATCATCATAACATCCGTGAGAACTTATTCCATTTACGATAAGAGATTAGGTATAACCCCTCCGGTCACCCTTATTTTGCTCATAAAAAAGAGTCACTTTTAAGATTTTTTACTACTATCATGATAATAATTCGATATAATATCAGATATTGTTGAATATTTTAAATCATCGAAGTTATTATTTATCTGTAGGTATGTGACAAAATATCGACAATTTTATAGGTAAAGACCCAATAAGAAAAGAAAGAAATACATTTCTTTTGAACATAATAATATATATTATAAAAACCGGACAATTGAGTTTGACTAGCGAGTTGAGGGTTCTTAACATAAGATAATCTTTGTTGGCATCGAAAATTACTTATTCTACTGAAATGACAACATGTTTAGGAAAAAAAACACCCTAATTGCATGCTTCCGTTATTCAGTACATTCAAAGGCGACCTACTATGACAGTCTCAATTTCCACTAATCCTTATTGGATACCGTACCTCACCGTACATTTTTAAGTTTTTTTTTTTTTTTTGAGCCCTTCACCTTAGGGGATCCAAGCTACCCTGCCCCGCGGGGGGAAAGGAGGCGGAAAATCCTCATTGGATACCACCTAGCCGGTTGCTACCGAGCTAATCTGGTTATGTCAGACTTGTACTGACTAAAAACCGCCATAGATTGGTTGCGTGCCCGGACAGGCGACGAACCTTCAACCGAGGCGACTGCCCTCCCTCAGGGGAGAGGACAGCGCAGACGTCACATTTCACCTAAGTGATTGTGCGTCGAGAAGACAAGTAACTATTAAGCTGACTCCCTGAGGGGGATCGATCAGCCAGAGCGGGCGGGGGGTGACCTGAGGGGTCGGGGTTGATGGGGTTAATCGTCCTCCGTCGCCTCCAGGAGGAGGTTCAGGTCAGACGAAAGCTTGTTGGGAGAGTCCGTTAGGACCGATTTAGGTCGGCGGGAGTTCGGAGCGGAGGAAACAGGCGGGTCATAGTCCGCTGCGGAACGGATGAGGGGGTTAGGATGGTCTCCTGCCGCTTTAAAAAAGCGCTCAGAGGCCTTTATGGTCCATTGCTGGAGGGTGGGAAGGTCTAGGTCCCTATGCAAGTCCGCATTGCGGACGTAGTAAGGAGCGTTGGCCGCTCTGCGGCAGAAAAGATTTTGAACTACTTGTAATTTGTCAAGTGTGCTGGGAGCGGCGTGAGCAAATACGGCAGAGGCGTATGTCATCACCGGACGTATGCAAACCTTGTAGAGTGTTCGCTTGTTTCGAAGGGACATTTTACTGTGACGACCCAACATGGCGTTGAGTCGGTGGAGATAAAAACGGGCATTACGGGTCACTCTTTTGACGTGAGGCTCGAAAGAGAGACTCTGGTCCAGAGTGACACCGAGGTATTTGGATGACTTTTGCCAGGGGATGGATTTGCCTAGCATAGTGGGTGGTCGGTGACTGGGGAGCCCTCTACGGCGCTTTCTATCGAAGAAAACTGCGGAGGATTTCTCCGGATTAACTTCGATGCGCCATTTACGGAACCATTTGCCTAGTGCATTAATGGAGATCTGAAGTTTTGGGAGGATTTGTTCGACGTTACGGCCCTTTTTGTAAAGAGCCGTGTCGTCCGCGAAAAGGGATAATTCAACGCCACCTTTTGGGATGGGGATGTCGTTGGTGTAAGTTATGTACAGCAGGGGAGCGAGGACTGAGCCCTGAGGCACTCCTGCTGTTATAGGGCGAGGGGATGAGAGGATACCTTCGTGTCTAAACCGGAAGGTACGGTGATGGAGGAAAGATGCCACTAACCGGACCAAACGCAAGGGCAGATTTAGTCTGTGTAACTTGACGATTAGTCCGGTGTGCCAAACCTTGTCAAAAGCTTTGGCGACATCGAAAAAGACTGCTACTGTTTTGTATCTTTTTGGATAGAAACCGCTGGAGATATACTCGACTATGCGGTGAACCTGACGGGGACATGAGTGTTTTGGCCTAAAGCCGAATTGATGGGGGATAATCAAGTCTTCCCCGAAGAGGTGCTCTCTCATACGAGCGAGTACGCACCTCTCGAAGAGCTTGCCTAGAGCCTTGAGGAGGCTAATGGGACGGTGGTTACTGGGGAGGTTTGGGGCCTTACCAGGTTTGGGAATGCCTATTACGATAGCATCCTTCCAGGCGGCTGGAAAGTAGCATTTATCGAAACAGGCGTTGAAAATGAGAGTGAGAAAGGCGAGCACTTGGATGGGAAAGTGCTTGAGGGCCATGTTAGAGATACCGTCGGCACCGGGCGCCTTTTTGGGTTTGAGGGCTTTTATGAGAAGGTGGATTTCGTCAGTCGAGACTGTCATAGGGTCAGTGTCTGAGGGCAGAGGGAGGGAGCTTAAGGTGTTGAGCTCCTCCTCTACCTGCCTAATATGGGATGGATCGCACTCCTGGGTGCTGACTGAGCATTGGGCAGCGATACTGTCTGCGAAGCATTCCGCCTTCTCGTCGTCTTCGAAGGCTGTGGAGCCATCTGGACGGAGAAGGGGGGGGACATGGGTTATAGCATCGCTACGGAGAGCCCTAGCCACTTTATAGTAGGCTTGGTGAGAAGGGGTGATCTCGGCCATAAGATCGTTAAAACTCTCATCCCTAAACTCTGCGAGTTTTTTGGTAAGAGTTTTTTGGAGTTGGTTGGCCTTCCGTCTAAATTCGGGAGTGGGGTACTTTGCTGCTCTTCGGAGAGCGGCATTTTTGGCCCTTTTCAGGTTGCGCAGAGCCGGAGAGAGGGCACTGTGGTTTTTCACAGGTACCTCTCTCACGTTCTCAGCAACGGCTGATTGGACCAGTTGGGTGAGGGAGCTCACCGCACTGTCTATTTTCTCCGTACTATCAAAATAGTCGGGGCCAATAGCGTACGGTGAGTTGTCAGCATCCATGGCCGACGAAAGGGTGGATTTTACACCGTCCCAGTTGGTGATGGTCTTAGTGAGAGGGCGGGGTGGGTTTGGGTTTCCCATGATAAGAGAGACCGGTCGGTGGTCTGAACCGAGATCGTCAAGCGAGTCTATCGATTTCAGACGGAGAGAGACACCTTTCACTAGAGCGAAGTCTAGTACATCGGGGTCGTGGTCGACATTATATGGGTAATGAGTAGGGGCATAAGGGGAAATGACATCTACGTCAAGAGCTTTGACTATTTCGAGAAGGTGGCGACCACCTCGATTGGTATTGAAACACGTCCAGTCCGTGTGTTTGCAATTGAAATCTCCAAAGAGAATGACAGAGTCACCTAAGGAGAAGAGCGTTTCGAAGTAACTTTTAACGGGGAGCGTACCTGACTGTATGTAGACTGAAGCTATGATAAGAGTGCGGTGACCCGTCATAGACAGTCTACATATAGTGGCCTCCATGTTAGTGAGTGTAGGAGTGGGAACGTGAGAGATATGAAGTGATCTCTTGAAGTAGATGGCAGTGCCGCCAGAGGCGTCCTTATTGGTAGGATGAAGTGCGAGATCGGCACGATCGTTACGTACCATAGAGTATTTTGGAATCGTGAGCCCTTTCCGGTCAGTGGGTTTGAGCCACGTTTCCTGTACGAGTAGAAGGTCGGTATCTCTTTCGCGGAAAAAATCCTTTAGTTCAGGGATTTTGTCACGTAGAGAGTGGGCGTTGAATGAAACAAGCGAGACACCCTGTGGTTTAATACGACCGGTGGTGAGAGCCACGTTCGTATTAGGGGAGCCTATTTGAATACTTGGGATTGCGGGTGAGCTCATAATGAGCTAAGAAGGGAAGCGTGCTCGCAGAGCGCGAGGAGTTTCTCCTGAGGAGAGCGGGCATTGCGGATTTTTGCCGCTAAAATGGAGATCTCCGCTATGTCGATGCCACGAATCGCGTCTAGGACAACGTTCATGTCATCGGCCAGGGGGGACCCGTTTTGCGGGGGAGTTGAGGGGACTGCTTGAGTGGCAGAGGCCTTTTTAGGAGGATTCTCCTTGGGAGGCGGGGGGGGAGAGCCCCAAGTCGGCTTGGGGGCCTGGGAGGTAGGAGCTCCTCTCGACTTGGGAGCGAGGGGAAAGTGCTCATCGGTAGTGGGAGGGGGGCCTTTCGGTGCCTTCCTACGGTCTGAAGACGCCTGGGCCTTCTTTTTAGAAGGAGGTTTGGGGCGCGGGGCGCGTGGGCATCCCCTGTAATTGGCAGTGTGACCATCTTGGCCACACAGTACACAAGCAGGAGGGGTGGGAGAGTCGCGAGTGCGGGTGCACTCTTTGGTGGGATGGGGGATTAGGCACTTTACGCACCTCGGAGAAGCAGAGCAGTTGGCTGCCGCATGCCCATACAGTTGGCAGCGGTGGCACTGTCCCGGAGTGCCGCGCCTATGAGGGGGCTCAACCTTGATCTCAGAGAGGCCGCAGACCTTGAGGTCCTTGGCGCGGAAGAGATCGCGGGCTGAGGGGATGTTAGTCATGATGACTAAGGCAAGGGGGTAGACTTTCCCTGTACGACTGTGCAATTTGTGCACAGACTCCGCTGGGAAGCCTTGGGCGACGAGGTCCTTTAGGATATCCTCGTTGGAGATCTCATGGGGCATGTTGCGGAGGACCGCACGAACCTTACGCTCTTCAGGGAGAGCGTAAGTGTGGTATGCCACTTTACGGGTGGTGAGAAGACGCGTGAGATTTCTAAAATCGTCACGCGTGGGGGTCTGGACTTTGACTGCTATGCCCACGTTTTTGGCGTGGGTATAGTGCACCTTTTCATTGGTGCAGAGGGTAGAGATTTCCGTCCACTTGTTGACATCGCGGATGAAAACAGGTGGAGGGAGAACAACCTTAGCAGGCTGGGGGTCGCATCTAGTGTGCGGGCGGGAAGGCTTGGTAGCCTTTGGGGTTGGATCAAGAACGAGATCCATCAAGGGGACAGGGGTGGCTAGCGGCACGGGGGTCGCGAGTGATTTGGGGAGAGGGCGATGCTTAGCAAGTCGCTTACGTCTGCTCTCAACCGTCTGGAATTCGGTGAGGGTAGACGAGGAGGAGTCGGAATCAGGATCATCCTGAGGGTCGAGGAAGAGCTGGGGCTCAGGGGGTGGTGAGAGGGAAGTTTGAGAGGCGGACCTCTTAAGGGAGGGGTTGGGAGCGTGATGGTCACACTCCATTTCAAAAGAAGGGGTGGGTGAGGCAGGGGACGACATTGGAGTCGTATTGGGTTGAGTCTGGGAGAGGGAGGGCCGGTACGAAGCCGACTTCTCCGCTAGCAGCTGGAGTATGGACTCCATACTGCCCTCCGGGAGGTAGGGCCTAAGATCGGCGGGAGTAAGCGATAAGATGGTCTCAGAGTCAATCGACCCCATGACCAGAAATTAATTTACTTTACTTTAAATTATGAATCAAACAAAACAAATCGCGAGTTGCCAGCAGGCAACATAAACTAGTTGCAACCGAGCAACTCAAAAAGACACACCCCTCGCCAGGAGGCGAGGGGGGAGGGGGGAGCGCGAGGTTTCCCTAACACTAACAATCTCGCCTGGGCACGCTACCGAGGGGAACCCAGGTGAGGATGGAGGTCGAAGCAGGAAAGGAAGGGAGGAACTCCCCAGCAGAGGGGATATGTCTCTCCGAGGTGCTCTGTCACCGGGGGGAACGCCCGGCAACTTCGTGCGTGCCTACAGTCCGGCCCTCAGATTAACACACCCGTACTGGCGAAGTCGGACGATTTCAGCTGCCTTGAAAAAGGCGGCTGGCAGCCGTGTCCGGTAGACTGCACCGCCTTGATCGGCGTTACTCAGTCTAACCACCGTTTGGCACCGTTAGGTGATGGCAGAAAGAGCCGCGGTCCACCCGCGTAGAAACTGGAGACAGACGAATCCGTATGGTGAGCAGCGCAGCGAGACGAGCGACACGGAACGTGACCGCTCGACACGAAGGCAGGAATGGAAGTGAATATGACATTTTTAAGTAAGTACATAATAATATATCTAAAAATTTAATAGGGATATCAGACCACGCTTCTGAATATGAACGTGCAGTTAAAAGTCAAAAATTTATAGTTTGAAAATATCGGAAAAAATACTTGATTAATCGGCAAAGTCACAAATATAGCAAGACACGTGCGTAAATTCATTATTTTCATTATTTACGTGGGTAAACAAGATAGTCTCTTTTAATTACGCGCGTGTAATTCTATGAATGAGCTCTAAATCCAGAGATCAGTAAAATTTTGGATATAAACACACCTCAATATCTTGACCAATTATTCGATATTGAAACTTTTAACTGAACATACTCCATTAGACTAGGGAAGAGGTACACTCATTTCATTTTTAGATATACTTAAAAATTTACCGTGTATTTTAGCCCGATTATTCATCAAGATGAACTTGAATACTTTGTCTACTCTTAGTTTGAGCATTACTATTAAAACCCAAAAATCCTAAACTTAAGCCCATAAACCTTAGACTTAACAGTCTTACTACTAAAACACGTAAATAAATAAATAGAACTCAGTCTTTGATTAGACGCGGCAGATATCTTTCAACAAAAAGCCATGCACCTTCAGTAAAACCTCTGCATAAAAATAAAACCTTAAAAACAAAGCTTTAAGACACATTATCCTAAGCTACCAACACATATTTGCTAAAGAAATCACAGTATTTATTTACACTTCCACACAAAGTACTAAAAGGACAACTTGAACTCACGTACGGACAGAAACAGACGTATTTTTCGTTTCACCGAGAAAAAAACGGCAACGGACAAAAGGAATTAATGTGGGCGAGCACCTACGGGAAAAAAGCAGCGAACTGCACTCGCATAAAACAACAGAATAAGATTAAGTCTTGGAATAAGATAGGTGGTAATTGCATGTGATGAACTAACATAACACGTATTGTTTAAGTTGCGTTACTGCTTAAGCTAGGGTTTCCTAGGATGACGGTGCCGTCATAATATGACGGCCGTCATTTAGCGGCATAGAACGTTGTCTACGTAAACAGTACGGCGCGGTTTCTGACGTTACGGTGTCGCCATATTGTTTACATAGACAGCATTCAACGCCGCTATATAATGGCCGTAATATGATGGCACCGTCATCCTAAGAAACCCTAGCTTTACTGTCAACATCAGCCATTTTAAATGTCCCCACTGCTGGGGCACACGCCTTCCTCATGGGTGGATAAGGACGATGGGGCTTTACCCACCACGTGGGCCCAATGCGGATTGGTGGGTGATAACGACTGCAAATGCAGCCGGGACTTGACATGCCTTTCCGAAGCATGGAGAAGCTCTTATATTTTTAGGTCACTCATTCCATGACCGACCCTTGCGAAAGTTACTTAACCTCTGCGCCACCGAGCTCCTCTTTGTTGTCCCAAAGTGTCCCCAAGTTTGGAGATAAGGAAACAATAATTCTTGAGGTCTCATGTAGCATCTTTTAACATCCAGACATCCAGAGATTCAATTGGGTTGGTAAACTTTTTCTAAGAGAAATGTTTTTTTTGATAGTATAAGTTTGAAGAATTAAGAAAATAATGTTATGATTTTTTTATTTTACTTTGTTAACCAAATATATTTTTTTATATTATTATCGCGATAAAATATCAAACGAACGGCTGAACACGAAGTTCCTTTGCATTTACTGATCAAAAAACTGATTGACAGGACAGATTTGACGGGCAGTGACAAAGAGTAATCATAATCATTAATCACGACCTAATGTTGTTGTTTGTTTATCAGCTTATTTATTGTGATTTCTAGTGTTTTTCTTGTTTAGTTGTAGGAAATGGGCCAGCTTGAAGAAATCCATTATCCAGACCATCCGCAGAATTTTTTTTTACAATTCCCATACCTTTGAAAGAGACGTGGTGCAGAGGATCAAACAGGAATTGCTCAGAGAGCTTTATACGTTTGTGATGATCACGTAAATATATGAATATCTACAAACTTACTCACAAAAGAGTTATTTTATTTATTTTAGCTGACTGTGACTGATATGAAACTAGTTGATATTGCCAATGCCAAAGTTTTAATTTTTTTATTCTAGCAAAGGCATTAATAGACAGCCGTAATAGTGATTTATTGTACTATGCTGTAATTTTTTTATTTTGAATTATTATTTAAATAAAATGAAGTTGGTATTACAAAAATTCCGCAATTAGTTATTCCTGACTCTAAAACCAAAAGCTACCAGAAAATATATAATTCACAACAGTTTTGAAAAAGTTAACCAACCCAATTCATTAGATTTACGCACCAAAACTGATACAAAATTCACAGTCAGTTCAGTTGAATAACGACACAAAATACAACCGTACAAATTCGTTTACGGTGTACAGGAAATACCGTCATATTCCAAAAACGGGTTCGACAAGTCCTTATAAATAAATCAGGCCTGATCAATCGGGTGACAGGCGCTGATATGCGATTTGACAGCGCGCAGGTGACGTGACAAATTGTCACGGGTGCGTCAAGCTGACGTGACAATGACAATGACACCTTTTCACAACAAATTCGATTGGACGAATGAACGCCTGTATTTTACCCGGTTGTTACATGATTGTATTGTTGATTTCATCAGTTATTTCTGATAAATAGGAACAACTATGTCAGATCGCATAGGTATGTGTCCCTTTTCTCTGTCGTTACTGAAATGGTAAACGACACATCGAGAT
Organism: Agriphila tristella; assembly: GCA_928269145.1. Taxonomy (NCBI): domain Eukaryota; kingdom Metazoa; phylum Arthropoda; class Insecta; order Lepidoptera; family Crambidae; genus Agriphila; species Agriphila tristella. The sequence goes on along the minus strand of OV743437.1, from coordinate 28,624,612 downwards.
GGCATTAAATAATTACATCCATCAAACGTCATTATTCACTCGATCTAAGTGTAACCTAACTAATCACGGTCAGCCATCACTCACCGCCTTACACGAATCACTCACTGGGCTGCAATGCAAACTTGACGACAGTCAAAATAGCACTCTTACCTTCCCAAAATAAAGCTCACATTCGCTCTTTCATCGCATCAACGTAGCTTTGACTCTCAGAAGTGTCCACTGTAACATGGACTGTATTAACTTAAGCTTTTAAAGCAAAAACGTCTTGTTTGGAACTGGCCACGTCGAACGTATGTCACGGCACATTATCAGTGCCTCTTAATTGAAGATAATAAGGGGGGACATGTGTCTTTGTCGTGTTTTTATGGGGTGAGAGAGAAGGACGTTAGGTATTTCACTTTTTCAACTCTCATTAGGAAGTTCGACGATTCATTTATGTCACTCTTTCTTTAGTGTTTCAATGTGTCATTTAAGTATTTCGAAAAGTGATCGTGGATTTCAATTTCAGTTAATGACTCTTGCTTCCGCAGATCTTTTTCATTGCTTGAAGTGAAATGATAAAGCAAGTTTTTTGTAGGTATAATTTAGATGCCTAAAAAAATGTTAAAGTACCTTAAGATTTTAAAGAAAGTAAAAATAAAAGACAGTAAACAGTAACTCTTGTAAGTACGTAATACGCTTCATTTAAAATTTCAATCCATCACGTCTCCACTTAATTAAAAACTAGGTCATCCTTCATATCGTGTAACTCAAAGCGCAAGACAGAAGTTTATAAATCGCTATTGTTCCAAGATCGTCTCGCCTACCCACCTGCATTCGCGGCGATATCAATCCATCTGGTGTCCCCCCGGCGGTGGTGACCAGGGGGTGACGAGCCACGACTTTGGGGGTATTTAATTTTGTGCAAATGACGTCACGTCACTCACAGAGCTTTTGTTGACATTTCAAATACGCCGGATTAACGCAACTCCTAACTGTTCTTCGCTTTAAGACCTCCCGATTTTCATCTGTTTGTGTACTCTCAAAACTGCCGCGTGCAACAGTGACATAAAACGAAATAATTGGCATTGCGAATTGGAAATGCGATTTTAAATTGTACACTATTTCACAAAAGATGCCACGACTTTCCTCCACAGTCCATAGCCCCCCTTATTATCCGGGCCGGGGTGGGGTCAATATGCACCCCCACTCGTAAGGAGGGGGTGGGGGGCGGGCGTGTCACGTCACTGTCTCTGGATCGCCATCACGCCGTCCGGGCGTCTCGTTTGCGTCCATCGGGGTACTTTTCAACCTGAAGGGTTGTGAACGAACAGAATAAATATTTCACGAGATATTTCGTTCATATAAAATTTAGATCGAAGCTCGTTTGTCATTTTTAAAATTAAATGTTTATGTCCATATTGTTGACTATGACATTGAAAAGAAACTTTAAATTATTTAAGTTCTTTTTAATCATTTCTATGGAAGAAATATCAACTTTATACAGATTCTTTATTATAAAATTCTTTATTGATGATAGTCCAAAACAATCTTCAAATGAAACGCTTTGAGAAAAAGCTCATTGTATTTAATCTTTCATCTACCAAATAGAACGTCAAAATAGTTCGATAAATGTATCAAAGATATTGAATTCGTAATATCAACTTTGGCACTCCAGACGGAACCCATCACTCAACTCGAAAAATGTCGTATCATAAATTCTCTGTGCGCCATATACAAAAACTACATCGTATGCAATCGCTCCGTCTTACGTCTGCTCGCTGCAGCAATATCAATCCATCTGGCGGGAGGGGGTGGTGGGGGCGTCACGTCACTGTCTTAAATGACTGTCACGGGCGCACTCGAGCGCCATCTACTCGCCTGAAGAACGCTGGACGGACGGCTTTGCAATGCCAGTTTGATATTACGTCGTTATTTGTTATTGTACTGTTCCTGTTTATGGACGCTGTAATTTTGGTTAGGGACGCTGTTGGTATTAGTTTCGAGAATTACTGCTCGGTCAGCGTTGTTAAATATTTCAAAGTGTCGTTTCAGCTTGGAAATTTATTTTGTACTCGTGTTTGAGTTGTGACGGTTATGTTTTATTTTGTAGTTTGTGACCTTTTTGGCCTGCATATTCGTTGTTAGCGCAAGTTTCATCGCTCCTTTTTATATCGTTGAACTTAATTTTAGTTACCATAATAGATGCTGTTTAATTATTTTTTGTACGCAATTTTGCAAGACTTCATTGTTTTCTTAACCATCGGCGACAACCAAGTTAAATGCAAGTTAAAACACGCCGTCAGCCCGCCGGGGCACACTCGCTGCAACTTGCATCGAGATGACGCGCGCATCGCTGCCATCTCCAAGTTTACTCGGAGCTGGAAATTTCACTCCAGACTTGCGGAGTTCGGTGCGAGTGACGAGCGATCGGGGACCCCTGAAGTTGACAGCAAAAGCCCAACTTTGAGGACCGTCAGCTTCTTCGGACAACTTCGCTTTGAGTAATGTGCAGTCTCGAAATGAGCTTAAAAGGTTGTTTCAGGGTGTTGTTTCAGTAGTGTGAGCGGATTTTTATCTCGATTTGCAGTTTTATTATAAAAATGAATTCTCACTGTTTTGTTTAAAGAGTTCCCTCTTTCTGTAACCTCGGCATCCATGTGAAATAAGTTCTTACTTTCTTAATTTTATAATTTGATTTCCTGCATGCAATTACGCAATCAAAATTCTCCTCAGATAAGTAGGTACCTATCATAGCAACTTTGTTAGTAGGTATTCTGTAGAGAGCATACAAATCATTTCTTTTCACAGCCTCTATCGCTGCCGCTTATGGCTTGCGACCATCTTCGGTGAGTCAGTGACACGACGTCAGAACCGAACTGTCTCGCGCGATGACAACCCACGACTGAATAGTCCCGAGTATCCCAGACAACTATCCGTCTTAGTTCTGTGTTTTATGACACTGCTATCTTCTATTCCATCATAAGTTTTATTTTTGTGGACAAATTCTGTGGTCAAGTGGTTGCACATCGGTTTTCAAGATGTCGCTTTCTCTGAGGTCCCGGGTTCTTCGATCGCCGGCTGGGCCAATTTAGAAAAAAATATGTTTTCTAAATTGGCTCAGGTTTCACCGTTGTCTCCGATTTCCATAACACAAGTGCTCTAGCTACTTACTTTGAAATGAGAGAAATGTTTGTGATGTTGCAAAAACATATCAAAAGGGTTAGGTATTACTTAAATTAGTATTTTTAGGTTCTCTTGATTTATTATTCGTTAAAAGTAATTGCAAAGCATCTACAAAGATTCGAAAGGTCATTTTAACGAATCCTAATATATGTAGATATAGGGATTTCAAGATAACCTAAATAGGTTCGCCATCGAGTCATATTTTATAAGATTTTTTTTTTTTTTTTTTTGTTTTTTTTTTGTTTTATCATGCGATCAGTCGAAAGACTATGAACAGATGAGTTGAGTGGTGAATTTGGCAGTAGAAGCGGCTTCCCCAATGGAAAGACCTCTCCATATCAATTTAAGGTTCGTCCAGTTCTAGGACTTGCCGTCTTTTTAGTCTACGCATAGCCTCAGGAATAGTAAGCTGCACTGCAAGTTGATTTGGATGGTTTGAGAGCCTTGTTTTGTATTTTGCGCAGCTGGACATGATCTCCTGCTTAACTGTGTTGACTTCAAGAAATTCATGGAGTTCAGCAACTCTTATGAACCATGGTACGTTGGAAATTTGTTTCAGCATGTAGTTTTGAGCCCTTTGTATTATACCAATACTTGAGTCGCACGCCGTGCCCCAGAGCTGTATGCCATATGTCCAGATTGGCTTTAGGATTGACTTATAGATTAGCAACTTATTGTCCAATGAGAGTTTAGAGTTTCTTCCTAGCATCCAAGAAAGTTTTCTGAATCGGATGTTAATTTCGTCCCGCTTGACTTGCACGTGGTTTTTCCAAGTCAATCGTCTGTCCAAGTAGAGTCCCAAGTATCTAGCAGAGTCACTTTGGGGGAGTTGGTTACAGCGTAGTGAGACTGGGGGACAGTTCCCCTTGCGAAGAGTGAAGGTTACGTGAACTGATTTCGCGGCACTAGCCTTTATTCTCCACTTAGTCAGCCACTTATCTATTTCACAAAGGCTACTCTGTAGCTTCATTGAAGCTTCGTTGGGGCATGTGCTTCTAGCGAGGATTGCAGTGTCGTCTGCGAAGGTAGCAACTACAACATCTTCTCGTTGTGGTAGATCACATGTATAAATAGTATACAACATCGGACCCAGCACTGAGCCCTGAGGAACTCCAGCTAAGATTGGGTGAAATGAGGATGTGCAGTTATCTTCCTTGATTTGGAATATACGGTCGGAGAGATAGGATTTTATAATTCCAAAATATGTGTGAGGTAGGAGTGATTTTATTTTGCACAGTAGGCCCTTATGCCAGACTCTATCGAACGCCTGTTGTATGTCAAGGAACGCAGCAGAACAATATTCTTTCCGTTCAAGAGCTTCACGAATGTCTCTGTACACCCTGTGCACTTGTTCCACAGTGCCGTGTTGCTGTCGGAATCCAAACTGGTGATCAGGTATTATGGATCTTTCTGAGAGTTCTCTTGACAGTCTGTGTAGAAGAACCTTTTCAAACACTTTGGAGATCACTGGCAACAGGCTAATTGGTCTGTATGATGACACTTCATGTATTGGCTTTCCTGGCTTTTGTATCATAATGACTTGAGATACTTTCCAGAGGGCTGGGAAGTGGCCAGTTCTCATGATACCATTAAACAAGGTAGAGAGAAATACTACAGCTTTTTTTGGGAGTTCAGTCAGTACTTTCTTATCAATAAGATCGAATCCAGGTGCCTTTTTGTCCTCCATTAGATTGATAACCTTCTTAATTTCATTAGGACTAGTTGGTGTTATTGGCAGATCAAGCTGGAAGTCTTGGTTAAGGATCTTATCTATTTCTGCTTCATCCGTATCTAGGTCAGCTTCATTCGGTTTGAAGACATCAGCCAAGTAGACTCTGAATGTGTCCGCCTTCTCTTGTTTGGATCTGGCCCACTCATTGTCTCTCAATTTTATTGGCGGTCTATGCTCGATTGGATGGTTCAGATTTTTGCATGTTCGCCATAATGAGTAATTTGTTGCATTTGTTGCGGTTAGTGACTCTAAGTAGGTCTCTGTTGAAGCGTTATTAGCTTCGTTTATGGCATTTGAGAGATCTTTTATTGCCTTATTGAATGCAGCTTTGTCTTCTGGGTGCCTACTAGTGTGCCACCTTCTACGTATTCGTCGTTTTTCCAGAATTTTTTGTTTGATTTCCGTGGGTACTTTATTTTGTCTTGGTGTCTGGTTTGTTGACTCCGGTGTGCATTTCCAACATGCGGATTGAATTACAGTAGTGAACAAATAAGTAGCATCATCTATATCAGTTTCTGTTTTGAGAGCCACGTCCAATTTGAGATTCTTGTCAACCAATTCACGAAATGCTTCCCAGTCTGTACGTTTATTATACAGGGAAGTACGTTTTTCACGAGCAATCACCTCTAGGCCAATTGTCAGCATTACTGGGATGTGGTTGGAGGAGCCGTCCAGTGAAGAAGAGATAGAGTAGAAGTATCTAGACATTCCTCTTGTTATAAAGAAATCCAAGACGTCTGGTAACTTGTTTGGATCGGATGGCCAGTGCGTTGGTTCTGGAGTAGATATTGCTTTAAGGTTGTTATTATCTATACTCTTCTTAAGCTCTCTGCCCCTTGTTGTTGTTAGTCTCGAGCACCATTGTGGATGTTTTGAATTCCAGTCTCCTCCAGCCACGAACCTGGTGCCCAGGCTTTTAAAGTATTCACTGAATTGTGCTTCGGTTATTTTATGCTTCGGAGGGCAGTACACAGCTAAGATATTGAAGTCACCATTTTTATCCGCTATAGTAACAGAAGTTGCCTGTATGTGCTCCGTACGAAATTCAGGGAGTTCATAATGATCAATAGTCGATCTCAAGATAACCGCTGATCCTCCGTGTGCCGTTCCATCTGGATGATTTGTGCTATAGATGCTGTAGCCTCTTATTCTGATGGAACTACTGCTGGTGAAGTGTGTTTCAGAAATTAATATAATATCAATATTGTGCAGATGGAGCAGAGCTTCTACCTCATCTTTGTTGGGGGCCAGACCATTAGTGTTCCAAGTGGCATAAGAAAAATTAAATAATCATAGTGTCATACAGTTTTGCATATTTAACGAAACGCTTCCGCTCATTCCAGTCACTTAAGACCCCAAGTCACTGTCACTTCAGACAGAACTGTCTCAAACGATGACACGCCACTACTGAGTCGTTCGCAAATTCAACGTCTTGGTTTATTTTAGTAGTTGTGACACTATTGATTGTCACGCCGTATCAGTCGAGCGCTCACTTCGAGTTACCAGTGAGTGATGTGCGACATTCCTATCCAGAATAGTGACGTTATTGGATTAAAACTTTGCGAGTCGAATTAGTGAAGTGTTCGTTTAGAATAATCGCGAAAGTGGCTTACTGCGACAAGTGAATTTAATCTTGGGAATGAATTGTTAAGTTCGTTACTTTTTTGTGACAATTATAAAAAATGCAAATCAATCCCAAGTAGGTAGGTAGTATAAAGAAATTATATAACACCTTTGCTCTAACATACAGAGTTATAGGTTTTCCTGAAAAAGTGACGGTTGCGAAGACTTTTATTGGTACTTTTGAAAGGGGATAGTTGAAAAAAAAAACTGGCCAAGTGCGTGTCTGACCACGCGCCCTAGGGTTCCGTAGTTACCTTATACCATACGATATTTCATACCACTATTATTTTTCGTCTGCAAAAATAGCTCTGTTTTTCACAGTGTTGGTATAAATTACAAAGTGATATTTGCGGTTTTGGAAAATGTGCTATATCTCAAAAACCAATAATTATATTTCGTTCAAACCAATTTTCATTGAAAGTGTTTATTAAGATCTACAGCATATATTATTTTCAGATTTTTCACTTTCTTATTTCAAAAGTTAGAGGGGGGGGGGGGGCACACATTTTACCACTTTGGCAGTGTTTATCTTTCAAACGGTTGACTTTGAAAAAAAATCGTCTTAGAAACCTCAATGCCATTTTTAAATACCTATCTATAGACACCCCACACGTACTGGTTTGAGAAAAAAAAAATTCAGTTTCAGTTCCATGTATGGGGAGCCCACCCTTAATCTTTTATTTTTTTTTATTTTTGTGTTAAATTCGTTAAGCGGTTAACAGAATACATCTACCTACCAAGTTTCAACTGTGTAAAACTGATACTTTCGGAATAAAGTGGCTGTGACATACGGACGGACAGACAGACAGACAGACATGACGAATCTATAAGGGTTCCGTTTTTTGCCATTTAGGCTACGGAACCCTAAAAAAAAGACCACAAATAATAAAATTATAATGACATATTTGTCGCAAACTGGTCTACATCTAGGGTTATCAGATCTAATAATGAGTAACTACTAATGAGATTTCCTGAGTTTTCCATGACTTTTTAGTAAATTTTCTGACATTATGTAGACTTACATTCTTCATTAGTTGACGTTTGGTATTTTTTGTCACTAAAATGATTAATAAATTATGTTTTCATTAAGTACTTACTTACACTTTTTGGGTTTTCAAAAATCCCTGACAAGTACAGTTTTCCCTGTTTTCCTGACGGATGCCTAAAACCCTCAAAAACCGTCGACAATTCGCAGCAGACTAAATTGCAACATTTAATAAAGACGCTTGTCCGCCGTCAGTCCCGCGTCGCTGGGAGAGACGCGCGTCATTTCTGACTCACTGATTAAAGTGCACTCTTGCAGGAGATGCGGAGCGGACAAGACGCCCGCCATGCCGCTAGAAAACTCTGAACATTGCTTAACTTTTGAACTTCATTTTTGTTTGACAATGGTTAACTTGGTTTTAGTTCTATTTTTCATTTCCTGATAAGGTGTCTGTAAACTAAGTTCTCTCGACACGTCACTCAGTGCCAATTATACACTGTAAAATAGGCACTGACTGTATCTCGCTCAACCCATAAAATACCTCCTGCTTATATGAAGTCTTTTATAAGAAAATTGGCAAAAAAAATAAAAAAGCAACATCCACTGATGATGTGCAGTGATGGTACACACAAAAAAAAATATATGGCCAGTAAATCAGTTGCTAAAATAATGTATTAATTTAATCTATAGGACCAGTAGTAGTGAGGCAACCATTGTCTTCCAACTATTGTGTCACTGTTCCACTGAAGACAGCCGTCACTGGCTCACTGATTAAGCTGCAGCTAGCTTCCAGTGAAAGACGTGCAGTGGACAAGACCCGTATGTAAGGACACTAACAATTGTGAAAGATTGTGAGATATGTTTTGTAAATTCAAAATTCAAAAATAATTTATTCAGTCTAGGCTGTTACAAGAACTTGTGAATGTCATAGAAGCTACGCCATCGGTTCGCAAACCCTAAGCGGGAGACCTTGTAACGAGAAGAACCGGCAAGAAACTCGTCAAGGGATACCTTGGCACATTGTTTCGTACTATGTATGTAGGTGTCTTTTTTGGAACTGTCATCCATTTTTTAATCTGCACGTTAAAGAATAGACGAAAAAGTCAGTGAAAAAATCTAAATACGTTACTTTGAAAACTCAAACTGGCTAAATTTTTTAAATAAACACTTGCAAATGATAGTAAGTAAACTACTGCTTCGATTTAGTTTCGTAGGTTAGAAACGACGCATAGCTTTTTTAAGCTTGGCTTTCACCTCACCTGATGTTAAGTGACGATAACGCCGAAGGTGGAAGCGCACTACACCCGGAATCCTCATCACTGAGGCTATCTTATTTGTTGTTATGGCATCAGACTTAGGTAAGATGGTAGTAGCTAGCCAGGCGGACTTGAAATAAGCCCCACCACCAACCAAACCGAATACAAATTGTACCCCCCCTGGGAATTGAACCCCCTGCATGTTACACGGGTGGGTGAACCACTAGACCACAGAAGTGGTTAAAGAGTTGTAGTATCCAACAGACAGCCGGATCGCTCGTATTTGAGATCTTGAATATAAAGATCGAAGGTTCATGTTCTGTCATACATAACATAACATAAGCAAACTTTTTTTACAAAATAAAAATAACGACCTTGTAGCGGCATCTACCTTAAGCCGCACATACCAACACATGGTTGCAACAAGATTTATCACCATGTGATTAGATGGCGCTAGTGTCGTATAAACACAAAGATGAGTAAGGAATAGCACCTCGTAGTATAGAGAATATATGGAGTAATCTACATCTCGCTAACGGAGTTATGTCAGCGTAGCAGCATATATACAACTACCAACCATCATCGGTTGGACCGCGGTCCCCGGGCCAAGATCACCCAGCCCGGAGGAAGATCTTCCACTTTGGCCTTCCTACTAGTGGCCACCCCTCTTTCCATCTACCAAACCTTCACATTCCCTACAATCTATTTTATAGCTTAGCTACTTCTCTATATTACGGGTGATAGCAATATAGTCTACCTATACAAAAGAAGTATATAACTTCATATATCTCGATAACATGGAAAAAGTTTATATTTTATAACATTGTGTGCAGTCAGTCTGCATTCAGAGGAAATGTCGGTGTAGGGTTGTCGACTAGTGACAATCTTGATAATATGTATAATCTACACCATATTTTCGAGTGTTACTTTTTTGATGTTTTAATGTTTTCTCTGTATAATTTATAATTACTCTATTAGCAATTGTGGTTTATATAAATAATGAATTAATAGATATAATAGGTAAATAAGTATAGTAGGTATACTAACATCTTGGGAACGGGTGGTAGGAAAATGTAGACGATTCAAAAGTGCTTTATTAAAATACTAGCTTCCGCCCGCGACTTCGTCTGCGTGGAAAAGTTTTTTGCTATCCCTCGAGAACTATACTTTTTTCGGGATGAAAAGTACCCTATGTCCTTTTCTGTACCCCTGACAACGTGTATGCAAAATTTCATTACGATCGGTTCAGTAGTTATGACGTGAAGGCGTAACAAACAAACGGACTTTTGCATTTATAATACACTCGGCGTCTGAAAAACCGCACCTTTTAAAAAAATTCTTCAAAGTTAATTTAATCCCATCTAGTTTAATGGTAAGTGTTGTTATAAGCTTCTTACCCTTCGGACATGCCAACAGTCTCTAGAAACGTTTGGAATACTCGTCGAATGGAATCAATTACTGAGATTCAGTTTCCGAGCAACATTACATTGCCTAATTTTTTGCAATATTTGAGCATCTTCATGGGCAATAGTAACGGTCTTGGGTATTCTTTTTTTTAATTGAACTGTTGAAGTGTGTTTTCTCCATCATTTCGATAGTGAATTTACTCGCATTTCCTGAATTGACCCCTTTTAGTTCACTTTTATAGGGGCGCAAGCAATAACGCTTTAAGCGTTTAATTATGGTAATTGATATGTTAATAAAATCAATCAATTATTAATTGAAAGCTCATTAAATGTACTTTCAATAGATATCAACATTTACACAATAAAACGTTAGCTAGCAATAGTCTAAACTTATTATCGAAAAGGTGCGATTTTTCTGACGTCGAGTGTATTAGTAAGGATTTTTGTCATACATATTAACTTTACTTTTCTTTAGTCATATTAATTTATTTACTTTCTGTATAAACCATCTCTACACTAGGTATTTTAGTGTTTTGGGCAACTTCGAGCTTCCAAGTTGCCCAAAACACTAAAATACCCACCAAAATCGAGACCGTGCCAACCCTACCGAGTGAGGCGTGCTTGTGACAAGTTGTCACGTCACTCGTGCACAGACGGAGTCTGCAAGATACCACCTCCGCCTGCGTCGGTGCAGTAAATAGTTCCACAAAGAACAGCCTGCCCTGCGTCTGTACTCGCTTCGGGATGGATTAGCTTTGAGAATTCTGCTGAGTTGTGACGTTTCTACTTATTAGCACTCTCTTTGATCTTAACTTGCTACTTTAGAGTTGTATTATTACTTAATTTTAAATCTAGAACAATTCAAATTTACAAAAAGTTTGTAAAATCAAGACATCTGTCATAAACATGTTCATAAAATTAAAAGCAGGGGGCTTGTCTAATATCAAAATCTATCGCAATGGCTTTCATTTGACAGATGGATGTGACACGTTGCTGCTTTTTGACATTGAAAATGTCTTTTCGTTCGCTCCAGTATAAGGCCCCGATTTCACGAAAAAGTGCGATCCCCTTATATCTCAGGAGGTTGTGAAGATATGATATTAAATAAAATACTTAAAAGACACGTATTTACGAGAGCTACAAGGTGCATAAAGAATCATTTGAGAAAATAAAAAACGAAAAAAATTATGGCCTATATAGTGGAAAATAATCTTATATTTTTCTGATTTTTTAAATTTAGCGCTCGATATTTTGGAAACGAAGAATGATATCAAAATTTAGAGAAAAACCCCTCTGAACAATTTAATCAGCTACAATTTGAGCCTGAAACAAAGACGATCGGGTTTAGGGTTTGCCCTGTAGTTTAACCTTTAACTTCGGAAATGATTTTTTCGATCGCTTCATTATTTTAGCCCCCAATTTCGCTCAGAATGCGACATCGCCTTGGTGTCGTATGTTTTAAGACTACATGAATGGTTGAAGCCTCAAATCAGAAGACGCGTATCAACGAGGGCTACAATATGTAGCGTGTTGGCGTAATTTCGGGAAGCGCGCTCCATAGATACGCGTCGCGTCGCTGAGTTGACGTAGGTGAAGCCCGAGACGATGCCGAGGGCTTCAAAACAAATCTTAGAATGTTTTATATATTTTATGTTATAGTTACTACCTTTCAATAAAATAGTAATGTTTATAACATTGAATTATTTTTATATGAATTTCATACACACTTTGCTGTGATTTCAAAGTATTGTAAGTACTACACCAAACAAAGGAATATTTTTTTATAAATATCAATAAATTCATTTTCAATGTACCAGAAGGTCGTGAAAGGCACGAGATCTGTGAATTTTTTGGCAAGTTTTTATTTGTGCCAAAAAAAAGTATCAATGCTCTGCTCTGTCAAACGAAACCGATCGCGATAGATTTTAAAATTAGACAATTAGTGGGCCTTATTATTTTGGATGCCTCTATTGTCACAGTAGAGATGGGACCAACTGCTAAATGTGATCTTACGAAGCACAGGGTAAGCTCAAAATTATAAATTTTGGTCACCTATTCGACTGGCGCTAGCAATAGTTGCTTAACCACCGCAATCCCATGCCGAATATGTTAAGCCACTACGCCACTGGCGTAGACTTATGTAAAGGCAATGATAAAGTAACATGTACACTCGCCTCGTCAGGCGACCGGGCGCCAATGAGCACTAATCAATACGGGAAGGTGGCGAAAAATAACGAATGTTGCATTACCGCTGCTCGTGTGTTTCCGCGCTCAGCACGTACCGTCCGCAAAACAACCTTACCTGAAACATTTAAATTAGTCTATTAATTTTTCAACATTTATCAAATTTTATCTCTACAATATCTATAATGTGTAAATATAAGCTTTTATCATTATTTTTAATTTAATTAATTCATTTGAAAGCATAAATAAAGATTTATAATTATCAGTAGTCAATAATGAAATTTCCTTTGGAATTAATATTAACTTTGCAGAATAAAAACACTTCCTTCAGTAATGCAACCCAGTGATATCAGAATGAATAGTCTTACTTCTGGGCAAGCTCGCTCCATCTTCGGCCTCTCCTTAGCCTTATGGTTTTCGAACGTGGCTAAGAGTAAGCCCATATAATGTAAAAAGGTGTGATTTGGTAACAGTGCTCTAAAAAAGGGAGTGGGACGTCAATATCCGATACAATGTTACGGTAACACCTCAGAGTCTCAGACTCCTTGTGACCAGACCAGGCCCCCTAGCATGACCACCGAAACGCGTTTTGATATTATAGTGATTTGTCATGTTTAACTGTTAAAAGACAATAGATTTGACAGTTTAGTGTCGAGAAAACGCTATATCACACGATATATTTCGTGTTTCGGTGGTCATGTTAGGGGGCAGATACATAGAGACGTCAAACTTCAGAAAGTGAATAAAGCAAATCAAAACAAAAAAGTGTATTGTGTAACCTGAAAAGTTTGATGTGACTGCACTCGGAAATAGTGTGCCTGTTTTTCCGACGCTCCTGCACCGTATGCAGCCCGTAATCGGCGGCCGGCCGGGGACGCATCGTCGCGGAGAAGGCTTCGGGTGTGTTTTTAAGCTTTCTTCCTCCCCCAATCGATGGCCGTCACGTCGCCCGATCAAGTGCATACGTGCTCTTTGACGACACTTGTCCATGTGGGGGTTAATTGCGCTCTTTGAGCAGTCTGCAGGGTTCATTTTTTACTACCTACCTATAAATGCAGTTGTAATTTAGATGTGATGATACATTGTCATTTAACGTATTAACCGTTTTTTTTTCAAGTAGACCTACATAAACTGTTATTTATAAAGTTTACATAAAACTCGAATTTGTAAAATAGTAAAATTAGACTTGTAAAACTTTTGATACAACTATAACATATCAATTTATGAGAGTGATCAACAAACACTGCAGTTGCATACAATGTCGAATACCATAACCCAAAAGAAGTTACTTCGAAAAGTTTATTATCAAAAAATCGCAATCCGCTTCGCAGACCAAAAACGCCTAGGAAACACGACAGCAGACTTCAGTGGTAGCAGAACGACTCATTATAGGACGGGTCAAACAAGAAAACTTGTCTTGCACGTCACCGAAATTACGACAACTTTCCGAATTAAAGTTGCGACTGCGATTGCGACTAATATAGAAATGACAAGAGTTCGCCACTCAAGCCCGTGCAGTTTCAGCTGTATTTTTTGGGTTAACTTCGGAGACAGTCAATGTAAATAAGTCGAACTTTATATTAGTGTTTAGAAAGACATAATAAAGGTTTTGTCAACGGTGCTTGAGCGGTTCTGGCAGCGATGTTATCGTACTTTAAATATCTATTTTTAAATAATTTTAAGCAACACTGTCTGACTTTACTCCAAAATTTCGTAATGTTTATAAAATTAGTGTTAATGTATTAATAGGAAAAGTAGGTACATACACGACAAGAGGGCTTAAATATGTACATGCGACTTAAATTATTCACAAGACCGAATCGTTGTTGTAGACAAAAAGTTTGGGTCGAAATAGGTACTTAATTGTCCACCAAACCCAAAAATTATACTTTGAATTTCTATGTTACCTACTATCTTCTAACAAAATTTATATAAACCATTAGTAGTTACACATTTCCGTTCCACTGGCCAACCATAAATTACCCTATTCCGCTTTTTGACCGACTTCAAAAAAAGGAGGAGGTTTTCAGTTCTACGGAATGTTTTTTTTTATAATTTTATGATATGTTACTCGATTACTCGAAGACGGCTGGACCGATTTGAAAAATTCTTTTTTTGTTTGAAAGTATATACTTCCAAATTGGTCCCATTGTCATGAGGTCAGGATCTGATGATGAAGTCCTGGAGAAATCAAGAGAACTCTTCAAAATATTAAAGGCACACCAGTAGTGATTTTGGGATTTTCTTAAGTAACTTATGGATTTGCTTTTGGAAAGTACCATTTTAGTGAAGTGGAACTGATGATGAAGTCCAAGTTATTCAAAAGTAGTAAGTATTTCACTGGTGCGATATGATTACTTTTACATGGTTGCTAGGCTATTTATGCATATGGTGAAGTGGATCTGATAGTGAAGTACCAGGAGAACTCCTCAACAACTAACGCCCTTTCGTCGGGAAAAGCATTATTTTGTAAAAGGTGATGAGCCGTTGACATAATACTGTTGTAACTTAAGTAATATCGTCTTACGTTACGTATTAGTAGTTACACATTTCCGTTCCACTATAGCGAACCATAAACTACCCCATTCCGCTTTTAAATCGCCAACTTTTCGCTGTTTTAATTAAGTTGACGTTGCAGTTACAACTGTGTTGATTTGTTCCCGAACCTTCGGAAACAGTCGCGATCGGGCCATTCAGCCAACTTCGCCCGTGACGTCACCCGCACTTTGTTTTATTTACAGGCGCAAGTTTTTGAATAAGATTAATTTTGTGTTTTGAAGTGTTACTCGCTTGGTAAGGCGAAGTTGCAATGAGATTTAGTACCTTTAAGCAGCGTTTCGTGAAGTTTTGACGTGCGTAACTATTCATTTGTATGAGTATTATGCTAAACGGAAGTGCTATGTGTATGAATTTTACCGTTTTTTATAAAAAGGTGTTAAAGAGGACCGTTTAAGAGCAAGCAAGTGTTAAGCGTTAGACCAATACTGGATCAATCAGAACAGAATAGCTGGCCAAAGTGATATGTAGGTATAGGTACAATATGATCGACTACCATTGATGATTGATTACTATTAAATTTCAAAAGAATTAATACTTATCACAGGACCTTGGTGGCGCAGTGTTAGCACCTGGCACTGCGATTGAGGTGAAGCAAAATGTCATGGGATGGGTGACCAAACATTTTTTATCTTGAATTCCACTGTGATTTGGAAGGCATGTTGATTAGTCTCGGTTGCATTGGGAGTCGTTAACACCCACCAATCTACATTGGACCCACCTGGTGGGTTATGGGCATGGCCCATCCTCCCTATCCACCCATAAGGAAGACCTGTGCCCCAGCAGTGGGGATATTAAAAATGTCTGATGTCGATGATACTTATCATTACGCTTACAGTCCAAAATTGGTGTCCTAAGCTGTCAAAAAATTGTTCGCAAACTTTGTGGATAAACAAACAAACAAACAAGAAAGTAACCTGATAAAACGTGTTAAAATAGTTGATGTGACTATAATATTATTTGTTTTTAAATTTTCGTCTACAACGCAGAAAATTCATTAAAAAAAGAAACCCACAGGAAATTAATGACAAATTAAAACCATCAGCTATATTAAAAATAATAAACTTAATATTACAAAATCATAGTGAAAACTCCAAAATCGTTAACCCTATTTAACTAAATTGAAAATGTTCAATCGACTTTATTTCCTTGAAATGGATTGACGTAAAGAAATAGGTATCTTAATTACCCCCAATTCGGTAATAAATTACCACAGTAATACAAGTTTAGTTAAAGTTCAGTTAGTTCTGTGTAGCGTGCCTGCCCCCCATTGGGCTGGCCAACTTTGGCATCGTTTCAAACGTATAACTTTAAAGTTGCAAGGATAAAAAATAATTACAGTTGCATTTTTTTATTTGCCTGATTTAGAACAATGATAGCTCAAACTGATTTAGATTTGCAATAACAAGTTGTTAGAAAATGACGTTCGTTTTGTATTTAAGTCGGTTCCATCTATTTATGTAATTATACCTATCTACAAATCACGAGGTTTGTAGAAAAGATTTTATAACACCTTACTAATATTACTCAAGTCAAAATATTACTTTCCTCAATATTAATTAAAAGAACCTAACACTTTTTGCATTAACCAAATCTCCCACCTCTCACCGAACAAGTAATCAAATAAAAAATTCACCAAAACTTTCCCAGAAAAGAAAATTTTCTTTCACCCTTTTCACCCCAAAAAAATCTCAAAAAGCAACGCACAAACGCGTCGTGAATACAACATCCCTAATTAATACTTATAAAACGCTGACCCCAAACTTACCCACGAAATAACGTACTTCCCAAAGACATAACCCGAAATTGGATTACGGGACAAATGTGACCTCTCATCTCACTCTCTCATAAATATTTTAAAAACTCGCCTCCGAACTACCCCTATCACTGATAACTTAACCCTGCGGTTGCCACTACGGGTATTTCGTGCCCCGATATTGCAGGTACAGCCAATATTCGTTGAATCCCATCACAGTATTGTAAAAGAAATCAAATTAGATATACAATAAGCGGGGTCCTACTCCTATTTACATAAGTATCCGAGGCATTCGGTCGGTTGATACGAGATTGCGCGCGGGTTACAATATTGCTTGTGTTTACAAAGTCTGTCTCGCTGCGGCTAGGTGACGTGGATCCGGCGATTCGTTTTTTATTCATGGAACAGTTTATTACAAAGTGAGGAAGAAAACACGAAACTCATTTGCCTTTATCAAAAATTATAAACAGAAAAAGTACTTACGTCAATAAAGGAGATGCAATATCAAATTGTCCTAAACCCACAGAAGGGTAAAAAGGGTCGCGTAACGGTTTATTATAAATTAAACAACACGAAAACGACTGACAACATAAAAGTTTTCCCCAAATCCGCTATCATCGTGAAAGGGGATAAAATCCATGCAAATCCAAAAGTGGACGTTAAATAAAACATAAATAGGAGACGATGGACCTACAATTGAGTCGACCGAAATAAAATAAAGTGTTACTATATAAAGTTGGTTGGTGAAATAAAATTCGATCACCGGCGACGGACGGGGTGCGTTATAAAATTCCCGAATCGCCATCGCAGGGTTGAAAGGTGACGGTGCTTTGCAGACGGGCGGATTATAAATAAATAAGCGTTAAAATATTATCGAAAGTATTTTAAACAGTAAGAGATAATTAATTTTGAGAAAGTTTTTTTTCTATAAGTACATAGTTAAATTAATGAAACGGACGAGACGTAATACCTACTTAAGTTTTCAACGATACAATTTACAAATGTCAAACAATCAGTAAATTTAAGTGTTCGTACAATTATATACCCACAACTAATTAAACATAAATACCTATAATTAATCTAGTATGCGCCTTGACCAGGCAGATTGTTTAATACCACAGTTATTTGGATATTTATAGGACAGCAATGGCAAATTCAACATACGTATACTTATGGTGCTTTCCTTACCGAAAGGGGCGCCCCGCGGTGAATTTTATTTAATGTTGTAATTCTATTACACAATTTTATAAAACTTCTCGTGAAAATTTCAGGGCCTATAGATAGTCTAGTATTTTTAGACAGTATTATTACATTCTCTCGTAGTCACTGCTAGATAGCGAAACTGCTAAAAGTAGCCGTTTCTGACACACATTTGCTATCTATAATTCTTCGAATGACTTTTAGGGAATGTAAGTACTAATTATAAGTAACTTCTAAAAATACTAGACTATACCTAAGCCCTTAAAATTCCACGAGAGGTTTTATTAAAATCCTTTTCTATTAACAACTTATAAAATAAAAAAACCTCTGAATGCGCCACCTTCGGTCAAGAAATCGTCTTAAATATTATTGCTATCTCACATCTACCGCAACAATAAGTCGTCGCGTCGTCGCCTTGTCGCCTTGTCTAGTTAACTTCTGTCGCTGGTGTGCCGCGGTCGCCGGACAGTTCCCGCGCGGCATTCCTACCGATATTAAATCCACTTCATTCTATAGAGAATTCCGATGGAGACCCACGGCCCTCACTCCTCCGTCCTCCGAGGCACTCTTTTGTTGTGCGACGTGTGTTATGCGGTCCAACTTTCAGACGTTTTGTTTTTACAATCCATTTTTTGCGTGGAATAATCATAAGTTCTTTCTTGAATTTCAAATAACATTGAAATCCATGAATCGAATCACACGCAGATTGTCACATACGCAACTCGTCACTTTTCAAAACAGATACTTAACTCGTCACATACCTACGCAACTCGTAATCACATATCATTGGCCCGCCTGATTTCCGATGCTTCTTACGGGTTAATATTTTTAGTTAAATGCTCCTGTAGTAGGTATAATGTTTCGCCCTCCTATGTAAGACGCAGGGGTCTCGGTTTCAATTCCCAGGAGGGGGGTACATTTGTACTCGGTTTAGTTGGTGGTGAGGCTTATAACTGGCTAGCTACCAAGATATAAGACCTAAGTCTGCATGCCTAGCATGACCGATTTATATCGCGTGATATAGCGTTTTTTATCTTTTCACGTTTAACTGTCAAAAAGACAAAGAAAGGTGATGTCCAAAAATGTATGAGGTCTGGGCCACGTCTTTGTACAGTATACCAAAAAATAGATAAAGACACGATAAACAATTTCTAATTATTCAATTTCTTTAAAATCACTTTGTTTTCTGGAAGGAACATTAAACAAAATGCAAAAACGCATAAAAAAGCATCATGGCGGAAGATGTTAACAACTTCTTATGCGTCTGTGTAAACAACAACCCACAGCACAGAGTAGGTAGAACTCAATGACAGTGACAATGGGCGCATTCTGCCAGACAAATCTTTGAGTCATCGATCGCCATAAAGAGTACATTTTAACCATGGAAAGTAAAATATTGATCAATACCGGCAGCTAGACCGCCTATCTCAAAGCGATAGTAATGCTCTATCCGTCCTTGTGCTACACGGTGCATGTATCTTGCGCACGTTGAGGCACGGGTTACTTGCGCGGGTGTACAGGTGCCGGTCCAGCTCCATAGCATTGCAATGCTATGGAACTGGACCGGCACCCTGCGGGCTGGTTATCTAATTAAAAACCACCTAGATAATCAGCCCGCCGCTTTACGTGTTTCCACGGAGCGCGTAACCTGCGCAAGTGCTCAACTTACGCGGGCTACTTGCACCGTGTAGAAACACCCTAAGCACCTACCGCTATACTTTCCATGGTTAAAAATGGCAATCGATGACTCAAAGATTTGTCAGGCAGAATGCGCCCAAGTTTTTTAACGGAGAGTTGCCATATTTGACACTTTATTTCAAGTAAAAAATATTGATCTGTTTTTATTAATAACCATTTAACCATGCATTCTATAAAATTATTTGTATTTTTCTCAGAATCAGTGTATTTTTCTCCATCTTTGAGGGTGGTGTACATAGACGTGGCCCAAATTAGGACATGTCCTTTGACAGTTGAGTGTCGATAAAATGCTATATCACGCGATATAAATCGGTCATGCTAGGCAGGCCGTTGTTGACACCATAACAACAATAAAAAAAAATGTTTTCCAGCAGTTAGAGGTAAGATAGCCAGTTTCTCAGTAGTGAGGATTCCGGGTGTAGTACGCTTCCACAAACACCAACTTTTTTTGTATCCAAAACAAAAAAAGTTTATGTCATTTCACAGTATGAAGAAACATACGAGAGTATTAAAAAAATCTTAATTTATCTATTTTGTTTCAGGTAAGAAAAATTTTTGGTCATCTGTGAAACTGAGGATTTGATTTAAAGTAAGTACTTAATATTATTTGTATAAGTTCATAATTATATATCACAAAGCTACGATAAAGTATTTTTTTCTCATATCTCTTTTACATATAATTAGTATAAAACAAAGTAGTTTCTCGCTGTTTGTCCCTATGTATGTATGCTGTATGCTAAGATCTTTAAAAATACGTAACTGATTTTGATGCGGTTTTTTTTATAGATAGAGTGATTCAAGAGGAAGGTTTAAATGTAAAATACATGGTGTCAAATTCCACACTACACCGAAGCGAAGCAAAGGCAGGTCGCTAGCTTACTATAACACTGAACCCCTTCTTTGCCTACATGTACACAATGGAAAAACCCTCAAATATTAATAAGCGCATTTTCTTGGTGGTCGTATCAGATCCCCTGGATCCTATTAAAATTGGCGCGTGATCCCGCGGTATTGCCAATCATCCCGGGATACCGGTGATCCCACCCGTAATAAGTGCATTTCGGGAATGTTCCCGCGTGCCGAATGGGGACACGCGGTAATGAGATCCCTGACTCGTATGGAATAATTGTTTTTTGTTCATTAATTAATTTTTTTAATATTCCATTGAATTCTTCCTAATATAATACACTCGGCGTCAGAAAAATCGCACCTCTTCAAAAATAAGTTTAGACTTAGCCACCTGCTATTGCTAGCTAACGTTTTATTGTGTAAATGTTGATATCTATTAAAAGTACATTTAATTCACTTTCAATTAACATAACAGTTATCAAAATTAAACGCTTAAAGCGTTATTGCTTGCGCCGCCATAAAAGGGAAATAAAAGGGGTAAATTCAGGAATTGTAGGTAAATTCGCTGTAGAGATGATGGAGAAAACATACTTCAACAGTTCAATTAAATAAAGGAATATTCAAGATGGATACTGTTGCCCATGAAGTTACTCAAATATTGCAAAAAATGAGGCAATGTAATGTTACTTGGAAACTGAATCTCAGTAATTGATTCCGTTCGTGTTGGCGATGTCCGAAGGGGAAGAGTATATAACAACACTTACCATTAAATTAGATACGATTAAATTAACTTTGAAGAAATGTTTTAAAGGTGCGATTTTTCTGACGCCGAGTGTAAGTTTGTTTATTTGTTAGGCCTTCACGTCTTAACTACTTAACCGATCATCATGAAATTTTGTCAGGGTTACAAAGAAGGACATGGGTACCTTTCGTCCCAAAAAAGAATTGTCCCCAAAGGATAGCAAAAAGCTTTTCACGCAGATGAAGTCGCGGGCGGTCGCTTGTATGATAATAATTCTAAATTAGCAATACCAAAGTTAGTGTGAGGATAAGAATTACATTTTTAATTTAATTTCTTTATTTTAAGATGAATAAATAATGAAAAATATTAGAAAAAATCGGCTCACCCGTAGCAACTTAGACGGGATTCGAACCCGCACCCTTAGGATTCCGGCCCAATGCACTAAGGGTGCGGGTTCGAATCCCGTCTAAGTTGCTACGGGTGAGCCGATTTTTTTCTAATATTTTTCATTATTTACTCATCTTAATATAAAAATAGCATTGTGAATGCAAAAATCTAAAAGTTTAATTTCTTTATTGTTAAAAAGTTGTCGAAACTATTTGTGATACATATGTACTTCTTCCAAATAAGTAATTTGTTTTGTATGCTGGTGTAAAATGTCATAGGTATAACGTTTTTTATATAACAGATTGAATATTTCGCTTTGGTCTGCGCCTCCGAACACTTATCACGAATATCCTTAAGGCGCTGAAGGTAGTGAAACTAGCGCCACCACTACATTTATTTTTATTACTCGTATGGTTTACGAGTTACTAATGCTACAACGTATTATTTTCCCAGCTTTAATACGCTATAATGGTATTACGACTGTCAAACAATACTTGCACTCGTCAACCCTCCGCTGCCTGCGGCCGACAGGGGCGTCGTCGGTCGTCGTCCGCCATCGTCAGCCATCGTCGGACGGCCTCAGATGTGACGGCGATGATTGACAGCTTGTTCGGACGCCCTTAATGAGACTGACTTCAAAGCAAAGGCCTCCCTCGGACCCTCGGTCTTTGTCCGATAATTTTTGTTAAGCCTCTGTGGAGGTTGTTTTGTAATATTTGATATACGTTGCATAAAAAAATATTAGGATTGATTAGATAATTTAATAAAAAAGTTGTACAAAAAAGGTTTCGGTTCTTTTTTGTACCAAAATAACTCAATGAATATTGTAAAAAATAGCTTGCATGGAATTTCAATACATCTGAAAATACAGAGATTGTAAACTTAAATACATAAACCGACTAAACCAGGAATTCCCAAAGGGGTCGATCCCCTTACATGAACGGATATAATAATAATAATTAAATATAGTAAAGTTGATATTTGATAGGATTTTTAAAGTAATTTGGCTATGGGGGTCTGAGGTATAAGTTCATTTTGGAAAAGCAGTCTCTTGCTCAAATAGTTTGGAATCCCTGGTCTAAACTCTTAACTAAAAATTATAAAGGGTCAATATGAAATTTCAGAGAAAGCTCAGTTGTCCGTCGGAATGTGGTCGCTTCATTACCTACCACGCAGAATGACGGACTATTCGTGCACACTAGCTAGATCATTACCTTGGGCAGACGGGGGGTTATAATTGGGTATTAACAGATAGAATCTGTCACTCGACGCCTGTTACGTGGTTAGAAATGGATTCAATTAATTTTTGCGATTCATTCTTGCGTTCGGACCGCGCGACTAATTAAACTGTCTGTCAAAATTGTCCGCGCCATTTTCGACTTTAACATTTTCCCGCGCTGTAGTGTGTTAATCGTGATTATGACACTTTGCTGCGTGTTTTCTAAACGAGCTTTGATTGTTTTACACTGTTACATTTATTAAAACTTTATTCCGTTGTGATCGAGTGCAATGAGTTTTTGGGTGTGGTAATGAGGAACTTGGTGGCGCAGTGGTTTAGCGCCTGGTCCATTGCGAAGGTTAAGCAACTTTCGCAAGGGTCAGTCATGGGATGGGTGACCAAAAATTTATTATCTCGAGCTCCTTCGGTTGCCTGGAAGAAATCGCTTTTTAGCGATAAGGCCGCCAAATTGTTCTACATCGGTATTTTTTCCTTGTTATGTTTTCTATTATGGTGAACAATAAAGAATATATCTATCTATCTATCTATCTTCGTGCTTCGGAAGGCATGTTAAACCGTTGGTCCCGGCTGCATTTGCAGTCCTTAACACCCACTAATCCGCATTGGGCCCGCGTGGTGGGTTATGACCCATCCTCCTTATCCACCCATAAGGAAGGCCTGTGCCCCAACAGTGGGGACATTTAAAAAAAATGTCTGATGGACAATGAGGATTTATTAGTTATGTCACTTTTGATATCAATGTTTGTGTCATTTCACAATTTCATGAAATGGACAATTGATTAACTGGCGGTAGAAGAACTAATATGGTTTTAAATTAGTGAAATCAACACAAATAGTGGAATAACTATTTTTGACGACTGTGGTTAAATTGATTTATTTGATTATATTGACTAAAACATTAAAAGTTATGTCCTTGTTTACATTAATCACGTATTCTATAAGATATGCGTCAGACCCGAAAGTAGGGTCAACCGCAAAGTTTATTCTCGTCGCATCAAGTTTATGACTGTGTCGCAATAAACATGAGAATCAAGTAAACTCAAAATATTAAACTTCCAATATGTACTGTCCAACACCTTCGGACATTTCTAATGAAAGCGGCCATCTGCACTGAACCCACACATCGGGAGATAAAGGCGCACGCACACTACGCCACCGGCCGGCGGCGCGGAACGGCCGTCCCGGCGGAAGAGGCATTAAAACTTTTGAGTGATTTCGCTCAGTCAAACGGAGGGACGAGGCGCTACCCACCCGTCGCATCTCCGAGAGGACGAGACGTTATCTCCACTTCAAATGAATTTTTAGACGTCCTTTTTAGAAACTGCGTTTGGATACGATGTTGTTACACAATTATAATGTCTTCGGTTTTGAGGCTGTTAATACAAGTTTAGAGATTTTAATTAAAAACAATAAAATATATATATAAACTAAAATAAATATATAAAATAAATATATAAACTTAGAATTAGTAAAAAATATATGCGTTTTCTTTTTAATTTTCTACTACCTTTAAATCTTTTGATTATATCGCATAAATATTTGACTTTACTTGGAAAATATTGTAAGAATACTTTAAATGATACATTAAAACAAAAAATGGATTCATTTGGAAAATATTGTTACTAAGAAATGTACCCTTATATTTAATTAATTTATTTGAAAATCGATATCTGGTCCGTAAAATCAATGAATTTTACTATCATCGTTGATACGATTAATTTTAATATTTATTAGGTATCATGTCGAAAAACCCATCATATCATTTATGTCAATTTCCAAAGATAAGGATACTAATATCTTTTCTGTGGATAAAGTCTCACTAACAGAAAACACCATTATCTATGACAATAAAATATTTAAAGAATGTATCTTTTATACCAAAACATATGAAGCATAAAAATGTCCCATTTCTGTGGTGAATGCGAGGCCACCAAGTAAGGTCCAGACGGGACAGTCCTCCCTAATTTGCGAAATAGTTGGTCAGTTCACTGGGGGTTTCGTTCGTTTTCTCCACTTCATTAAGATCCATTGTTCTATAGATGTCTGTCTTTATAATTACAGAGGTTGAAATAGTTCTTTTCATTTCGTAATGATTGCAGAAAAATAAATGAAAAGCTCAATAATATCTCAATCACAGACTTTGACTCACACGTGACCTGCTGACTTAACTAGCGTAAGTTAATGACTGGTAACTTGATCCTAACGGTTCTACTTTGTATTACAGCTTACGTATAAAGTTAAGGCTTTTTAGCAAACTAAGAAAATATCGACTAGAAACGGTTCGGTTCACACACATACATATTTTTTCAAATTTTGAAAATCATTGGAAAACCTACCATATTTCCAAGAGCGTCCAGTCTAAACGTAAATACGAAACATCCAAGCGGCCATTATCAATTCGACATCGCTAAGCGTGTCCACACGTCTCAGGAGGGGGCGTGGAGGGTGGCGGGTGACAACTCCATCGTCCGGCGTCACCGGCAGATCAATGCCGGACCCCACCTGTTCTTTTAATTCTGAGATGGGACAGCGCGGTGTGCCCCCACCTTTGTCTCAAGATTGCGTTTTTCTTTTGCTGCGCTCTGCAATTGGCGGGCTTTTTGACGTTTTATTTTTTAAACTAAGCTTTGAGCTAGAAATTCCCTTTACCATACGTTACGCTTACGTTCTTTTTTTTACAAAATATCGCAAGCCTGTCTACATAAAAGTAATAAAGAGTTTTCTTGATAAAATTCCTTTTAAGTGTAACCCTCTCGAAGTTATCACCAGTTTCAATCAATTTGACGTAAGAGTGACAGTTTTATTGGCCATTGATTTCCCCAGCGCCGAGGCTCGAAAGGATTCTGAGTTCTGACCAGTTGGAAAGTTTGACGTGGGCAGGTTCGGACATCTCTTAAATTCCGAGTTAAGTAGTTTTCACATCTGATACTTTCCATTTGGGTATCAATCAGAAACTTTACTGGTTCTGGTGCGTGAAAAATAAGAGAAATGAAGCAGTTGAAACTTTGAATGTGTTATTTCAGTAGTTTCATTCGTTTTACATAAATTGTGAGAATTTTGTCGAATCATTTTACGCGTTTAACTTTTTCAACAACATAATTTTCCATTTGTATTTAATCAGTGAACTATAGGATTTTCGTAGGATTTATAACATTTTTCTTTAGACAAAATTCAAAACTATTTGAATTGAATTAAGAAGGAGGTTGTCTGATATTCCAAAACAAACAACAATCATACTTACATAAATATTACAGTCAATATACATAAATTTCTTACTGTTTTTACTATGTATGTAATGTGACTTTTTATAAAACTTTAGATTTGTCTGACATTCAATTATTATAGAACAGCTATACAAGCTTTTTGTCTCAGTACTTATACTTACCCTATATTTGGTGATTTCTTTGTTTTTTCCCGGACGATTTCCGTCAGTACGGTCGGCAGATAAGGTGGTTTTCGCGTTTTTTCCGACGGAACTCAACCCTTTGACGTTATCGTGACGTCACGGGACGTCTTGTCGAGCCCGCGGGAAAATGAAACTTTGAAACGCCGGTAAATTCACTGTTCGTTATCAGTGGCCATTTTTTTTTGCTTTTTGACTTTTTTTGCTGTCCATGATGAATACTGTTTGTTCTCGCCGCCCGATGAAAGTAATCTTATACTTTATTGTTCAAGCAAAATACTTAAATTGCTTAGGTACAATAGCATTCATTTTCATTTACTTTGTTTGTATATTTATCAATTGGGTTAATGTTATTTTATTTTATTTTACTGAGGTTTGCTGTAGCTTCACAAAGTTTAGATGATTACCAAATGAGTGGTAAAATCAAATTTAGAAAAATTTACAGTCAACATTAGCTAACTAAATAAGTCGATCGAAAATTTCGATTTTGCGATATCTCCCTTTATTAGAACCACTTAGATAGAATTTTAAATCACTTGAATTATTCTGGGTGTCAGAATTTTGAGTAAGTATAAATTTGTAAATTGAAAAAAAAAATGTTCAAAGTCTTCAGAATTCTGATGGCAACAATAAATAAATATCTGCCACAGTATGAGTCATTTAATACAACAATAAAGTAAAGCCGATAAATAACATAAAGATACTATATAGCTTGTCGTTAATGTGGCAATACAATCAATAATTGGAAATCATATCGTTAAGTACTAAGTTTATCGTAATATGCAACGATCGTTGACCCATAGATTAAATTGATTTTTGAGTGCACTTTCATAATAGAACTGACATACAATATCCCATGTGTACAAACAAGGTGTTTGAAAATATCCTTATTAAGCTGAATATGGTAGATAGGGACCATAAATTGAACAACTTTTACTATGAGACCAAATTTGAAATTGCTAAAATAAAAACCAGAGTTTCATACAAAAATTAATAACTAAAATATCAAAATATATGTGAAACAGCTCTTTTTTTTCACGATTTTAGAGTTGGTCCCATAGTAAAATTTGGTCAGTTCACCTATCTACCATATTCGGATTTATAAGCCTATTTCCACACACCCTGTAGAGATCTGTTTGACTTGCTAGTAAGTATTTTTAGTTAATGTAGCTCTATTTTTGTAAATGATAATAGACAATAAACATCAATAGATTTTATGTAAAATTTTTGAAATGTTAGCTAAATCTAATATGAAAAATTATCTTATATTATAATCAGCATGAGTATGAAAATCGAAAAACACATACGTCGTCCTTTGAATTATTATTCCCCGAACAAACATTGGCCAACCTTCCATCAAAAATGGGACAAAGTACGACTGTTGCAAAAGTAAATATCCCCCCTCCCCCTTAACCGGTTTTACCCCCACTTCGTTATCACGTCCTGGACATAATTTAAGACGGGTCGAAACGGCTCTGCACTCGATTGGCCAATCCCTCTTTGATTTGGATTCAATCCTTGATACTGCCTTATACAAAAACTATTTCATATTATTGAAGAAAATTTCAAGTGGAGTATACGTAACCTGCTATGTATTGGAAATGTTTTATAATTCACATCGATTCATCTAACGCTGAAATTCGACTAAAATTTAAGACCTAATTTGCCAATTTTTCACAAATTTGGATCTTTTATGCCAAAATAATAAAAAAAATATAAAGATAGAAATTATTATATATTGTAAGTTGTCGATAATGTCATAATAATTATATTAAATTTGCGCAGTGCATGACGACTCTGTAGCAATTTGCAATAACAATGATAATAATGAAAGTAAGTATAAGCTATCTTGTCTTCCGTTAATTCGACAATTATTAATCATATCGGTACTCTTAAGACTGATAAATTGATTATGCATTATGCTAAACTTATTTTTTTACATTATCTGTCTATCGTAGATAGCGCACGGCCTAAAAATAAAAACTTTTGAGACCATCCATTATGCTGTTTTTGGCCAATACCTCTAGATAAAACAACGCATCTTTTAAACATCAATAGCTATGCTATAGTTGTGTTAGGTTTATTTTGTCTAGCATTGTTTTATCTCAATATTTTTTAGAAACCAAAGTATCATATTTATTTATCACGTATAAACTGCTTGATAGTAAGCATCTTATTTATACCTCTCAAAGTTACATTAAGTATAATGATAGATAACGTAATTCCCCCGAGGCCTTAGGGCAAAGGCTACGTTTAGTACTTATATCATCAGCGCAATAACATTCTCAAACAAAAGACAATATGCTCCACCTCACAAGCGGAACGAAACAGATGAATTATGTGACGTAACATGAGTTATAGACTCCAAACAAATATTGATGCAGCAACGATAAATTTCACTGATGGCCGATGCCGAACGAATTTTAATTAAGCAAAGTGATGTGCATAGCATCTGCTACCAAAAGGTATTGTGGTATCGTCGGGAATTCGAAAGGAAATACCTCCGTAGCAGTTTTGAATTAATTAGCTTATGGTAAAGTCGCGAAAACATTTGGCAGTGTCATGTCCGCTGATAAGTGTGGGTTTCGACTTTGATTCATTTTGAAATTGGAAATTTTGGTTTGGAATCAGTTTCATTTTCTAAATTAATGCTACGTGGCACCTATCTGTCTGGTGCTTAGTTGGTATAGTCCATATTTTGACACTGCATGTAAAACAGGGATTGCTGCCTTGCCACACATTTGCCATTGTCAATACCGTTTCATTGGAAAATCCTAAATAATAAAAACTTATTATCACAACAGAACCACAGGGTTATTTGTAAAACACCAACCAACAACCTAGTAGGAGCGGGTAACCTACTAACATTATAAACAACAACATTTGATCTATAACGTTCCGAAAAGTGTTTACCCTGTAAATCAGATTTAACAAATCTAAAATAGTGTTGGCTTTACTATAA
Source organism: Agriphila tristella (assembly GCA_928269145.1). NCBI lineage: Eukaryota > Metazoa > Arthropoda > Insecta > Lepidoptera > Crambidae > Agriphila > Agriphila tristella. Next base: position 28,595,468 of record OV743437.1, on the reverse strand, counting down.
CTAAGAGTTAGTGATGTTAAGTTTCACTTTGTTTCGTCAGGTTCATTTGTCTCAAAATAAGACAATGGACATTAAACAGTTTCTTCTGTAAATCAGAAAATCATATCAAAATTGTCTTTGTGCAATCCTATGATCCTATGATTGCAATAGAAGTATTCGCCGTAAACTCGGACCAGCACAATTATTATAAATATGGCGGCGATGTGGGTCAGGCGAATGCGGCTGGGTGGTGCAAGGGGGAGGGGGCCGTCAATCGATTGTCAAGGAGTGCAGGGATCGGGGTACCCGCCACTCCGAGATACTCCGTATGTCTACGTAGGAACTCTTTTACCTCCGGGCTTATGGCTTTTGAAATAATGCTAGGTAGATTTGAAACGGGAGATTGAATGTTCTTGTTCAATGAGTTTGTTTTACTTCTTATTAGAGTGTCGTACGATTTAACACAAAACAAACGGGTGGATTTTGAAAAGGTTCGGTGCAAACATAGTTTTGTCCTCTAAAAATTTTGAATTTTTCCATGATAATAAACACACTTATTTCACGAATGTTAACTAGATAGCTAAAGCTTTTGACTCCGTCTACTACCTACTGCGAATTGTTTTTTTTATGAATATAATTTCGGCTTTAGTCAGTAGGTACAATTATAGGTATATATTCTGTGGCTTAAGTTTGATATAATGTGCTAATTTACAAAACGTTTTCACTTTGCTGCACTCATTAAAATTTAGCAGCCGCCTGCGACTTCATTCGCGTGGACCTTAAGCAACCCTAGACCAGAATAAAAGTATACTATGTTTTATTAATCCAGGTTATAAACTATCTGAGTGCTAAATATAACCCAAATCCACCCAGCCGTTATTGAGTTATGAATGGTGATAACCCGACTTTGTTTTATTTATTTAGATTTAGTTATTGCTTTGCAAAATTGAAAACAACATTTATTACTTAACGAAAAAGGGAATTCTAACTGAAAAATCAACTTAACCAAGAATCCCCTGCATTCCAAGGAAAGTTCTAAAAGTTTGAGGAAGTGGGGCTGAAAGTAGCTCCAAACTTATAAATACCGTGTGACATTCTTAGTGCGTTCGTTTTGACGACAATAACGCGTGTTTTACGGCCGTCCCGCGTGTGGGTGCTTCTGTTTGCGACATCGGCGATGATGCGATGGATGTGGCAATCGCTGCCTTAATCGGATGTGGAATTTCGCGAAATTTTTTGATTGAGTCATTTGTGTTTTCGGTGAGGTGCTTGATAAGCTCAATGTTTGCATTCTTTCTCTTAAAATTGGCAGTTTTGGAGCTTTCGGTGATGAGCTTTTTGATTCTTTTGACAATACCGTTTGTTTGCTTCTAACAATCTGTTACAGATTGAGGTATCTATAATCCGAATAGTTACATTTTGATTTTGATCTTTCTGGAATTCTGAGAGTAGTTAACATGAAGCTGTTTGAAGATAAAGAACGTGCTTGTAATAAGTAAGACTTTCTTACTTACACCACTAATAGGTACGTCAAATTAAAAATGTTCTTAAGTTGATGTTATAACTAGGTAAATACTGGATTTTAAAGGTAGTTAGGTAGGACCCATATAAATCAGTGTCAATACCATTATTAGCATATGCGTCATATTTTTATTGAATCGTCGTAACAAGTGATTCAGAATGACACTAATGTCATTTGGCTAGGTGTCAGCATTCGGCATGAATGATTCATAGTGGATTGTTTGGAAACTTCTCATCGAACTTTGACGAATACTTGCCAACCTTGGGTTGAGGTTAAACGAAGGTGGCTTTATTTGCAGATTTACCTGAAACATAAAGTAAACTTTACACCCTGATTCTCTACTCTGACCACCAGCTATTTTAATGTCCCCACTGCTGAGGCAAAGGCCTTCCTTATGGGTGGAAAAAGAGCATGGGCCATAACTCGCCACGCGGGCCCAATGCGGATTAGTGGGTGTTAACGACTGCGAATGCACCCGGGACCAACGGCTTAACGGATGAGCTCGAGATAAAACATTTTTGGTCACCCATGTCTTGACTGACTCTCTCAAAAGTTGCTTAAAATTAGCAATCGCTGAACCGGGCACTAAACCACTGCGCCATCGAACTCCTCGATTCTCTACTTTATCACTATTGATATTGCAAATCGATCGAAACTGATAAGTTTGTAACAAATTATATAACCAATTTTTATAGTACCTAACTATATGTAATGAATGAATCAATTGGTAATTTGCTTTGCAATTGAATGAGGTGTTAGTTGGTGAAGATTCTTAATATGTATTTTTATGGCAAACAGTTTCTTCCTGCTTCTAATTTCCAATGATGAAAATTTTTGATTTATGTAACTGCCGAAGTTTTACACTAGTCAATCACTTAGTCCACACCAGTTAGTTGAGCCCCAAATGCCGTGTCCATATTTCTTGCATCGCTCAACTAATCCATTTCTTGAGCGACACGCATCAGAAACTATTCTCGAACAGTCCCACCAACTATAAATATAGTTTATAGCTCTATCAATCGCTTGTACAACAGCTGGCCCTCTCGTTAAGACGACGATGATTGATCTCGGGACGTCGCGCGACATCACGGGACAACCAGATAAATCGCGACGAATATTTCTAGAACGTGGATTAAGTAAATTTATTCTTTCTATTATTGTTCCGTTGAATTCGTTTAATGGCCCGTGAATTTGTGTGTTGTTCGCTCGACACAATTTCGGGTCAAAAAGTATTTTGATTTGACTTTTTATTCCGACAAGTGGCTTGTCGATGTGCGACATAAATTTTCCTCGGACAGGACTGTGTATGATCTTGGTTCATATTGGTCAGAAAGTGTATTTGTGAATACAAATACAAAAACGAATACAAATACAAACGAACTGTTCCAAATAAAAATTAAAACTTTAAAGTTGGCAAGACTTTGGCTTCAGTTTAATTAAGATTAAAAGACTATTTCTGACAATTGTTTTCCCTGACATTTTTATCTCTTTGTTACTAAGTTGAGTTGTACGATTCAGTAGTGAACAACTTTATACCTATACCTATCGATAATAATCTTATATCGGTAAAACTTCCAACGTTTCATTATCAAAAGAATATGATGATATGTGATGCACTTAACCGTGGCTGTGCCCTGAAAAAAATTGACGTTAAACTTGAAACATGAGACGCAGAAAAACTTGAAAATGCGACAGAAGACACGACCTATGATATATAGGGAACAGGAGCAGACGAAAAAAGGCGACGACGGTGACGTCTGCGTCGTGATTTATACAGTAAACACATAAATCTGACTTCTATCTGTCAGTTCGCGGGCTGAGCACACGGGCGACGAATCTGGCGCGACGCTGGAAGCCTGGATTACACGGGAAAAATTGTAATGCCCCAGTTAATTGTGGCTGTGACAGAAGAACAGCAAACATGTAGATGCCACGAAAATTTTTGACTTGTTTTGATACAGTTTTGGTAGGTCAAGAAAGAAAACCGATCTGAATTTGATGACAACATTGGTGGGATAAAGATTACTTGACTGTGAAAAGCACTGTCACGAAATCTTTTAGTAGGGGCAATTATGAATGTGGTAACTATAAGCTAACAGCCAGTTGTGGATAATAACAATTATTTCTGTCTTAGTATGCAATATCAAAATTTGAAAGCACTCTCTTTTTAAAAATTTATTCAAATAATATATGTATTGCCTGATCTTTTTGGGAAATTACGTGCATTTCCATATAACTAAGAGGGTGGATTGATAAGTCCATGACTTTGTGATGAAGAAACACTTTTTTATATTTTGTTTTATTTCTCTACATAATCGTATTGTAGCTCTGCGTATTAAGTCCAACGAAGTTCCTACCTCTTTAACCCATTATTTTTTCTTTCATCGCCTGAAAACTGGTAACTAAAATAAGAGCCCATTTCAGACATCACCTTTTGGCTTGATGAAAATATTTGCCCGCCAAAACATTGATTCATGTTTGGTAAGAGAAAAAATCTCAGTGGGTTGAATCTAAAGAATAGGATGGATTCGCATCTTCGGATGAGTTTGATGTCATAAGTGCCGCCGAGAGGGTCGACGGGATCATTACGAAAAGTTAGAAGTTTTGTTTCCAAAAGTGATAATCTTTTACCGAATTTGAAAAAAATGTAGTGTAAAGATTCCTTAAGGAGTTTCTTTTTAAGATGCAAAAATTAATCATAAAAAAGTATTTCCTCTTTTCAAAGTCATGGACTTATCAAACCGCCCTCGTATGTCAACAAAAAAATTTAAAAAGTTTTGAGAAAAATGATTTCAATGCAGGTATTAATGTTGGGTCAGTATGATCTACAGTTAAATACAAGTTCAAGCTAAACTTAATTATATATCTACCAACGAAATGAAGTGAGAACTGTCCACAAATCAAGCGATGTGATTGTATGAAATCGTTTTTACCATGCATTTCAGCTTATCTTTGGATTGCCTTTTCTGTTACATCAATTACATCATTAATGACATCATGATGATGCCAGTCTATGGTCTCAAGTATGGCACGTTAACCCTGCGGTGAGTTATGGCTTCCTGGGTTGCCATATGTGACCTCTTTACGTGATCTATTGTAGTTTAGCATAGTGTGTTCTCATGGTGTTGTAATCTATGAATATTAAAGTTTTAGTGAACAAAAATGAAGAGTAAATGGGAAAAGTCACAGGCTATCGAGTTTTAGTCTGCAATTATATGAAAATTAATAACTATTATAGGAAAGGTTTTTTTTTTCCTCCTGATACCTAATGGTACTGTTACACATGCTCATTTCAAGCATGAAAGCATGCTTATATTGAGCAGTTGCTACTTACTAGCATGTGTGTCGGAATGTTTCTCAAAATTAGCATGCTCATTTCGAGTTTGCTCAAAAATCAACAGGCGTGCGATTTTTGAGCATGCTACCTGCGGCGCGGGTGGAAGGGGGCGTGCTTTAAGCACATCTAAACAGGTTTGCTTATTGAGCATGCTAGTATCGATCAGTCATTCGCAACTTTTCTTTTTTTGACGAGCTGATATAAGTTTCTGGATGCATTGCATCGCCAGCAAAAGGATCATCTTATTTAGCTCTATACGGATAGGGATAGCTGTTTGATTGTCTATGACTTTATTTGAACTGACTGACAGAGAGCGAGGAAGAACGCTATAAAATGGCATGTGTATTTGAATGTTTGCTTTGAGCATGCTTATTCAGGAGAATACTTAAAACTAGCATGCCTATTGCTAGCAAATGTAAACTGCTCATAAGCATGCTCGTATTGAGCATACTCAATAGCACGGTTTTAAGCATGCTATTTTAGAGCATGTGTAACAGTAGCATAATGTTTGGAATAATCTTGTTTTATCCTTGTTTACTAATATTATAAATACGTTATCCTTTTTTTACATTAAATGGTCTTACTCTTGGCCACATTCGATAACCATAAAACTAAGAAGAGGCCGAAGATGAAGCGAGCTTGCCCAGAAGAAGCCTTTTCACTCGGGCTTTAAATATCGTTGGGTTATATGCTTGCGGGAATACAGACGCAGGCAGGCAATTCCACTCCTTGGCTGTGCGCATTAAAAAGGAAGATGAAAAACGCTTCGTGCGCATTGCATTTCGTGCATCGGTTTGTTTGTTACGCCTTCACGTCTTAACTACTGAACGGATCATCATGAAATTTTACATACACGTTGTCAGAGATATAGAGAAAGACATAAGGTACCTTTCATCCCGAGAAAAAGTATCGTTCCCGAGGGATAGCAAAAAACCCTTTTCATGCAGACGAAGTCGCGGGCGGCTGCTAATATTTTGATAAATCATACCACAACCCTATTTGTTATTACTAAACAACTTATAACAAAGTACCTGGTTAATCAAAAGCGTTTAAATAACAAAGACCTTATAGAAATATAAACAAAACCGATTGAAACCTCTTGATTCGAACTCAATCCTTACTAATCCTTACTAATATTATAAATGCGAAAGTCCGTTTGTTTGTTTGTTACGCCTTCACGTCTTAACTACTGAACCGATGATCATGAAATTTTGCACATACGTTGTCAGGGGTACAGAGAAGGACATAGGGTACATTTTATCCCGAAAAAAAGAACTGTTTCCGAGGGATAGACAAAACACTATCCACGCAGAAGAAGTCGCGGGCGGAAGCTAGTATTATATAGGTTAATGCGAAAGTCCGTTTGTTTGTTTGTTACACCTTCAAGTCTTAACTACTGAACCGATCATCATGAAATTTTGCATACACGTTGTCAGGAGTACAGAAAAGGACAAAGGGTACCTTTCATCCCGAAAATAAGTATTGTTTCCGAGGGATAGCAAAAAAACCTTTCACGCAGACGAAGTCGCGGGCGGCCGCTAGTTACCTATATTTTAAGAAAAATAAAAATATTTTCATCTCCGAAGCTTTAAAATTAAAACGCTTCGTCTGGAATGGGCCCTAAATCGTAGCAGTTTCTCGGCGATCGCGAGAAGTCGCCGAAATCGGCCATGTGTTACGATTACTACCGTAGCAGATTGCCGTAGCTCTCTCGTAGACAAAACACGCTAACGTGGATAGCCCACCGAAAGTGGCGCCATCAGAGGTTTTTAGGGTTCCGTACACAAAGGGTAAAAACGGACCCTATTACTAAGACTCCGTTGTCCGTCTGTCTGTCTGTCTGTCCGTCCGTCTGTCTGTCACCAGGCTGTATCTCATGAACCGTGATAGCTAGTCAGTTGGCATTTTCACAGATGAAGTATTTCTGTTGCTGCTACAACAACAAAATTAAAAACAGAATAAAATAAATATTTAAAGGGGCCTCCCATACAACAAACGTGTTTTTTTCCCCTTTTTTGCTCGATATTAATAACGACAGCAGGTAGACAGTTGAAATTTTCACAGATGATGTATTTCTGTTGCCACTATGGACAACAAATACTAAAAACAGAATGAAATAAATATTTAAGGGATCTCCCATACAACAAACGTGTTTTTTTGCCCTTTTTTGCTCGATATCAATAACGACAGCAGGTAGACAGTTGAAATTTTCACAGATGATGTATTTCTGTTGCCACTATGGACAACAAATACTAAAAACAGAATGAAATAAATATTTAAGGGATGCTCCCATACAAAAAACTTGTGTTTTTTTGCTGTTTTTTGGTACGGAGCCCTACGTGCGTGAGTCCGACTCGCACTTGGCCGGTTTTTTATTTAATAAGTTTTCAATAGAAAATAATTTTGATAAAACTTTACGTGGGTTTAAGGCCCACAATATAGTATTTTATAAGGTATCACTACATTCCCTCGTATTCAATCGTAGAAGTAGATAGCAAACGTGTCAAAACCAGCCACTTTTAGTAGATTTGCTATCTACTTCTAGAAATGACTACGAGGTAATGATACCGTTAAAAATACTAAACTATGGGCTCTAAAAATTCCACGTAAAGTTTTATTTAAAAAAAACAGTATAACTTTTACCGCAGTGTCACTTTCAGTCGGGCAACCGCCTTAAAGTAAATGTTAACACCAACTGAAAAAAGTTTAACAGTGCTATTTTTTGACACTTATCGAAAAAAATCTAAGCCCTGAACGCTTGTTTTCATGAAAAAAATAGTAGGTAAGTAATACAAATAACTCATAATAAACTAAACAACAATCTTAATAAGTACACACATTCTGGAATATTTATAAAACCTACAATAAAATCATCGACATATCGTTCCCAACGAACTCGCAGAACTCAAAAAAGTAGGTTCCGAATCGATATGAGCCACATTGCTAGGAGCAGCTGCCATTACCATATTTTTGAGGCGCACTGCCACTCGTAAACATCAGACGGAATGAGTACTAATTTCCCAGCCGCGCACAAAGACCCGGCCGCTTTACATAAATTTGACATATTTGCACGCACCCCGCACCCCGCAACCCTGACTGACAGCGTTCTTGGGAGTTTTGAATTAAGAATGGTGCTTTTGGAACAATGTGTGTCAATGTTTTTTGAATTTGGAATGGAACATATTTTAGATAATAGAAGTCTATATATGGAACCTCCTTTGAGTGACACGGTGTTCTGTTCTGAGAGTTTTGAATTAAATATGTGTTTCTGGGACATATTTTCCAATTTGGAAAACTTCAGGTTTTATTTTGGGTTAACAAGTTTTGTTTTGTTTTTAATTTTAAAGAATAATATAAGCATATTGGGTTTAGATAAACAGTTCGATAAGTAAAATAAGTAAATAAATGTTCTTTACGACCTATCCTAATGTATTTTTTTTTCATTTCAGGTAATGTTTGTTTCGCATCAGCAGCTTCGCAGTGCCAAAGGTTAAATGAAATGAATGTTGAAGTCAAATCATAGTCGCTGACGGTAGAATTAAGTTAAAGCATTGTATACACTACAGTGACTACACTATCCAGTATCCATATCCTTACATGCGAAAGTCCGTTTGTTGGTTTGTTTGTTTGTTACGCCTTCACGTCTTAATTACTGAACCGATCATCCTAAAATTTTGCACACACGTTGTCAGGGTTACAGAGAAGGGCATAGTGTACCTTTCATCCCAAATAAAAGGATTGTTCCCGAGGGATAGCAAAAAAATAGTATACTTTCCACGCAGACGAAGTCGCGGGCGGCAGTTAGTAGAAAAATAAGCTGGAAAAATCTCACTTTTTGCAACCATTACTGTAACAAAATTTTGCAGTCGAATAAACAAGCTTATGCTTATAACTGCAACCATTCATATTAGGCGTTAAAATTCGAAACAGTTTCCCACTAAAAGCGCTCCAACTATAATACGTTATAATTTATCCGAACATTATCATTACGTATACATGGGGACGACAGCCGCCGCGTCACGTCCGAGCCTCGTACGCGACTCGTGCCCACTCGTACGACGTACCGCGTTTCTGGTCTAAATCATTCACGTACGTTTCACGGCCTTCTTGCGCCAATTGTCAAAGATTAGCGAGATGGCGTAGAGATGACACTTTGTACATTTATGTTAGGTAAATTGAATATTAGTAGATTACAAAAGTTAGTTAAGTTATCATATATAACAGATAATACTTTATGCTAAATATCGAAGACATCAGATGGCTACGCTATATGTTTTATTCAAGTTAATTAAGAATCAAAATAATACATTGCTAACACCCACTAACTGTTTTATCAACTTTCCTTTTTATCTGTAACAGAAAATTAACTAACAACTTCAGCCTCAGCTTATGTTATTTTTACCTAGAAAAATGCATACAAATGTAACTCTCGTATTCATTACTTAAAATTACAAATGTAACTTCCATTAAACCCGTTGCAGTCGACGATATAACTAATAAGCTTAGAACAACGCGGCTTCCGTCAAAGCCGCGTTGCAAGTAACAAGAATTCGTGAAATAAGCAAGTATTTAAATGTATTATTTTTCAGAAATAAGGGTCGAGTCGCCATTGTGTCATTACCATATTCGTAACTATCTTGCACTATTTAACAAACAATCAATATTATAATTATATTTCATCTTAATCAATTATCTGGTATCTGTAAAGATGTTGAATTCGAATGTCGAAAAGATAATTCTTCACATTGATGATATAACGCTGGCTTACAGCGAAAACGTGAAAAGTACTAGGAAATTTTGCTAAAAATTCAATAAATATAGACATTTCTTGAGATCATTGGGGGAGCGTTGGCTTATCTCGTAGCGTTCAAAGAGGTGTATCCTCTGCCGTAAACTTACTCTATGTTCCTGAAAGTGCAACAGACACAAGCGCGCCATAAGTCAGTCGGCCCCGTCCCGGGAGATGCGCCGTTTTTTGCTCGCACTGACTTATGTGCTACGTCCACCCCGGGAACCATTTGACGACTGATGGATTGTTCGCCGCCGACTTCAAGGGTTAGAAATGGAACTACTTCTTTGGGAATTGAAGAACCTATTTGAACGATTTTAAGTTTTAAGGGATGGTTTCGTTTCGCTAGTTGTATAGTAACTTTGGTTGTATAAAGTCTGAAGAAAGAGTAAAGTCGTATGTTTTAGTGTGTTAAATAACGCTGACATTGCCACATTATTATGCATAATTTATCCCACCCAAATTCCAACAAAGAAACTCTTTTGTTCTTACCAGAATTTCATCCTTATCTACATTCACCTCTTCATTACTAAATCCATCAATTTCATCTCACACCGAAGCTTTATCTGGATCCTAAATAGAACTCTGCACACCCAATTACAGCTGTCACCTGTTCGTGCAGTAATCAGGAGATCACGGGCTCCCAAGGTCCCCCTGCAGAAAAAGCGAATAATTTCTTTATAAATTATTACGGCGGGCGAGAATTGAACTGATATCCTTCAAAGGCGAGAGAGGGGGTGGGAGTGGGGGCTGCGCCGAGGGACGTGTAGCGTGATTTATTGGGCTATAAAGTATTATAATTAAAAGCTGGGCACGAGGGGGCGAAACTATATGAGGGCAGCGGAACTATGGGCCGTTTCGAGTCCGCAAACGCTGTAGCGGTGGCCAGGATCGGGGGTTACCTTCGAGTTTTGCTGTTTGCGGCTTGCGATATTTGGGGACGTTTTGTTTAATACTCGCGTGCTTGTCAGATTGTTTTGTCGTCATGCTTACGTTAGATTGAGGTCAATTCGTGTTTGAAATAGTATTCGATCAAATACATTTAAAATATTTAAAGTTAATGACACAGTTTTTCCCATCGTGTTTCTTTTTAACTTTTAACGCCATTTTTTACGATTACACATGTTAACATTTCTGACATTAAACATGCAATATTTCCTAATTTAGGTACCTATTTTCTAAATTCTTAAAACTAGTTCTCTTACATTTAAGGTTGCCTCGAACTTTTGTCGTTTACCTAAATTTCGGAGGAATCAAACATTCGGAGAGCTTCTCCCGAGGACCCTCAGTTTAATTAAAACTACGTAACCGTCGGGTCGCGCCGGTAGGAGGCGCCACTAACTTCGGCGGGACGGTTCTGTTGCGACTCCATCCTTTGTCAGTGGGATCAATCACCTGTTTAATTAGGGTGGAGTTTTTATTACTTCTTATTGTTTTGGTGATCTTTTTGTTTTTGTCATAAAAGTCCCTTTAATTCAAACTTAGAAGACTCTGTGCCGAAAGAGAACCGTCGTGGGCTTTGTACTTGGTTTTTGACATGTTGACGGCACTGCAACTTTTTAAAGCGACTGTAATATTATCTTTACTTTATTAACCGACTTCACAAAAAGGAGGAGGTTCTCAATTCGATTGTATGTTTTTTTTTTTATCGTTGTTCGCGCATATCTTCGTCATTTATGAACCGATTTTGATGATTCTTCTTTTGTTCGATTGAGTTTTCTTGCGAGATGGTCCCATTTAATTTTTTTTCAAATCGGTTCAGTAGTTTTTGAGAAATCCTGAAAATACTATGATTTTGCATCAACTAACATGACGACTTTGTTATTTATGAACCGAATTAGATGTTTCTTTTTGTTGGGAAAGGGGTACTTTAAATGTAGTCTTTTTAACCGACTTCAAAAAAAAAAGTTCTCTCTCAGTTTGACCTGTATGAATGTATGTTTCTCCGCGAATATCTCACGTTTGGCTGAGCCGATTTTTCTACCCAATAATATACCTATAATAATATACCTAATATAGAAGGTACTTACACTAAAAATAAAAAAATAAAAAATTGTTTTAAAAAACAAAAAACCGACTTCAAAAACCTGCCTCTAAAAAGCAAGAAATAATATTCAAATCATTAGATACGCATTATCATTGTTATAATAACAACACGTCTATTGAAGTCGGGTGGGGCTTTTAGAATAAAAAAAGGAAGTTGTACTGCAGCCCCACCCGACTTCAATAGACGTGTTGTTATTATAACAATGATAATGCGTATCTAATGATTTGAATATTATTTCTTGCTTTTTAGAGGCAGGTTTTATCTATCAAGTCGAGATGGTCACACTATAACTAGGTATAACAATGCCACCAACATGACAAAAACAGTAATCAAGCACAAATCTCTTGATGGCATGATCATGAATCTCTAGAATTAATTGAAATATTAAGTTGTAACTCTTGTTTAAAAATAAAAAATGACATCTTTTTTATCCCTTTTAAAATCCGACTTTAATAACATGTCAATTTACTACAGCAGTGTAAATAAACTATGCAAAGTTTTGTTTATCTTTTCGAATTTTTCCAAGAGCAAATGTAAATGCAAGGAATAGACTGCACTTGTCCCATAAACTTGTGAGGAGCTGTCCTGTCCCCGCTATTTAGCGGGCCAGGGCCGGCGTCTCCCCGTCTGACAAACGCTCTGTTTATTAAACTCTCGACATAATACGGCCCTGGAGTAAATCATGCGCGCGGCATTGTGCCTTGAACCCCCTCCCCCCCACACGTCCACTAATTTTCAGAAATGGCCACTGAAGTTCAAACCGTCTAGAGATTCTGCATATGATGTGCTCTGTGCGGGTTTTTCTTTATTTTTCAGCGCAGACATTTCAGATATTGTACTGGAGTCTAACTTTATTGTATTAAACCAACCAACTAAATAATGTTGGTAGTAAATATTTTATTAGTAGGAAGTATATAATTAATGAACTTAAATAAGATATCAACTTATGTAAAGCACATGTGATATTAACGTGATTTATTATATAAATTATAAATTCATACAATTTGCATAATATAATGTGACAGTTCACTAATGAGCTTTTAATGATTTTAACATGTTAAAATTGAAAACATGTTTATTCAATTATTAAAAAATACATATTGTTATTGTACCAACTTAGAGAAACGCAAAGTTGCATTTCATACAAACTTTGTTTCATTGGCTCATTTATTGGATATGATTAATTTTATTGCATTGATTTATATTAATTTGTTTATTATACAAATTGACTATAACGCCGGGAACCTGTATCTTCATGTTTGATCAATGGTAATAAGATTTATATTTCTTTGAATAATTAGCAGCGTCTAAGAAATATTGGAATTCTTCTATTAATATTATTCAAAACGTCTGCAGTAAGTTTGTTTTAATTATTTTGCAGCAAAGGTATGTACTTATAATTAGTAGATTATGGAGTAGGTGGTAGTGGTCATTGTAGAGAATTGTTTATGTAAGTAAAACAAAGAAACAATGAGCCCCGAATAATGGACCGTCGCGCCGGTTGTATGCAGCTAGAGATTAACAGACCCAAATATAAGCGATAATGCATATTCAGCGACTCATTAATTCAAAGATTTGTGACACTCTCTAGCCGGGACGAAATTAAATTCTGTCACAAAACGGCACAACAAATCATATTTATTTAGACCTAAAAATACCTCGGGTGGCCATTACGAGGAACAAACGCGACTGCCCTCGCTCAGGAGATTAGGCAAGGAGGGACATTAAAGAGAAATTATTTATTTAGGACCTCTGGCTAGATTACATTACTCCATATACATAAATAACGAAAACAATAAGAGCTATTCTAATAAATTATCTTTTTATTGCCGGATTGTGAAAATTTTAGACACTTATCCGGGTGGTGGGGGGTGGGTTTTTGTCTCGTTTATTTATGGCGGTTGAGACGGGCCGCGTCGCGCGTCTGTGTCGCGCTTCTTTGGGATTTTTTCTAATTAAAAGTTTCGTGTGGGTTAATTGATGGCTGCGATTGTACGAACTCTTTTGAGGCGGACTTGTTACGTTTTGTACTTTTGAGTTACTATTGCGTGTCTTTTTGTCTACGATTATACAACTGAATTACAGTATTTTTGATTTTTTTCCTAATAAATAGATTTGACATACGAACCGTGGTAAATTGAACAGAAATGTTTCGTTAATTGTACGATTTTAAACAAAAGTATGATATTGATAAAGTTTAACATCAAAGCTAGAGCTTTGATTCAATAGATTGAATATATTTTTAGAAGAGAAGAATGAAAGCGGAATAAATGCGGTAGAGATGCGATCGTCGAGGAAAACATGCGGAGTAAAACTGAGTGATAGAGTGAGCAATGAGGTGATTCGTAAAAGGTGTGGTCTGAAAGATGATATAGTGACAAGAATTGAGAAAGGAATGCTCCGGTGGTTTGGTCACTTAGAGAGGATGAATGAAAGGCGAATCACGAAAGAGATATATTGGGCGAATGTGGAAGGAACGATTGCACAAGGGCGTCCCAGAAAAACCTACGCGGACCAAATAGGGGTAATTATAAAAAAGGCTGGTGTACGCAGTGACAAAAACCGCAGGGCATGTATGAAAATATTGATGGATGTGAATGAAGCGAAAGAAGTGTGCAAGGATCGTAGCAGGTGGTGATCCATAGTCTCTGCCTACCCTCATGGGAAACAGGCGTGAGTGTATGTATGTATGTAAGAATTCGAAAGTAAAATCGAAGTTGGTACAGATGGATGTATCAATATTTTTTTTCAAATTTTAAGACGTGGTATGAGTGAAACATACTATTTCGCTTATAAAGGGTTAAGAAAAGAGATGGAATAAATCACAAGATGAAAAAGTCCGAAATTCCAATAACACGAGCTATATGGAGATGGAAATAAGAAAAAAGCTGCTGCAATCGGTAGATCTCCGAATCCTCACCCCATTGTCAGATCACGCGACCAAATCCAAACCACAAATCAATCTAACTTAAAAAAAAAGATCAGATGTTCTCAAACCCAATACAGCACCGCACCTCATTGAATAATCTAATAAATAACTTCAAACGTAATTTATATGCGTTACTGGACGGAAGCTGAGCGGGATGGGGATACGGGATAAGGGCCTGTTGGAACAGGACGGGAGATGTCGTCCGTCATAAATAACATCAAGCAAAAACAATGGACAATAGATTGTGGTGCCGAGACACGTCTTCTTTAGGATCCCTCCTTTTTGTGGGGGTTCGGAAAACGGCGCGTGCGCAACTGACATTGGATGGTGGAAATGGTAAAGCTATGGTTCAGCTAGGTCTTGATATGTTTGATAGTTTTTTAATTAATAAAAAAATTACAAAACCAACGCTGCTGATCAAAACAATGTTATAAATGTGAAAATATCTCCTACTACCTTTCCACGCCTTCAATTTTGATGAATTTTAGTTTCATTATAGACGTCTATATTACTAAAATTCATCAAAATTGAAGGCGTGAAAAGGTACCTAGTAGGAGATATTTTGCTCAAAGCTCAAGGGACTCAATGCACTGCCAAACAGACAAAAGGTAGCCATTTTGTAGCGAAAATTAATATTGAAAGGAGTGGAAAAAGTTAAAAGTTCGTAATGGAACAAAAACATGTGGACGAAGTCGCGGGCGGCAGCTAGTATCTCTTGTAGTAGGTATACCTTTATCTCATATAATTACACCTCAATATTGTTATACAAAGAATTTGAAAATTAAAAAACCTTTTTCTTGGTCCAAAGTCTGTTTATTACCATTTCATATACCCAATCAAAGAAAACAACCAAATTGTAACTAACCTACGCAGTTTGTAACTACATCCTTAAGGTGTTTTAGAGCCAAGTACTTAATCATAGCTAAACGATCTAATTATTACCTCAACAAATGTTTCTTGTTTAACGATTCTATTACAGCGTTATTACTGTTTGTTTTATACAATATTATTAGTCAGCGCCAATTAAACTTATCAAACGACATAAGTACGAATATGCGCGACTCCCACGCGCACCGGCTTCGCGCGTAGGGCTTGAACACACTGCGCGGGAAAATCGCTCTCTATTATTAAAATGAAATAATTTGCTTTGAATTTCTTCACCACTAGAGAGTGGAACTACTTGCCTGAGTCTGTGTTTCCTGATAGGTACAATCTGGGGGCCTTCAAGTCACGAGAGGTTTACGTTACGTTCCCTCAAATATGGTTGAGTGAAGCGATGGCTGGTTCATGCGTCATGCTCGTAAACGGGTGCTGCCAGTGGGAATGGGTCTGCTTCTGAGTACCTATCTTACCGCATATTAATTGTAGAATTGAGTTTTTTTTTATATTTTGTATCAAGTGTTTTTGGTAAATATTGCATACTTATAGGTACACTTTCGAGTAGCAGACAGTAATGATTTCTCAACTAGTTGAAAGTTATTTACTCTCACAATTACCTATCCGATATGTAGTAGGTAATTAATTTCAACCTACCTATTGCGTGTAAACTTTGAAAAGAACGATGCAACCATCGTAGATCGCAGGCGTGGTCAAGCACTTGTCTAACTCGCATAAAAAAAGAAAAGCAATTTTTCCGCGCAGTGTGTCTGTTTCTATAGTAGATTGTACAACAAGTGAATAAAACGCATCATTTTACCCGAGACGTATAACGTAAACAACAATATTGAAAATTAAAAAATATGTAAAAATTAAAAAATTAAATAAAATCTTAAGTTTTACAGACAAATTATATAATTTTGGAATGTCCTCATCAAAGCCTTTCATTTGATATCCATATTCAAAAATTAAAAAAAAAAGTTTTTTTTTCTTACATTTTACAGACAAATTATATAATTTTGGAATGTGCTCATGAAGGCCTTTCATTTGATACCCATATTCAACAATTGAAAAAAAAAATTTTTTTCTTAAATTATAGTGACAAATTATATAATTTTGGGATGTGCTCATTAAGGCCTTTCATTTGATACCCATATTCAAAAAAATGAAAAAAAAAATTTTTTTTGGCAAAAAAATCTCAAGTAAAAAAAAGTATTATAATATGGATTATGTTTGAAAATGAAGAAAATAGCAATGATATTTAACTAAGTTTATTTGCGTGTGTGGCTGTTTAGCTGACGACCTTTGTCTTAAAGTTTGAACTTAGACGAAGATTTTACTTTATGCTCTAGAGCATGAAAAGCGATTTTATGCAGCCTATACCCAACATAATGACGAACTTTACGAGCAAGAGAAGTGAAAATATATTTTTCACTCCTCTTGCTCTAAAAGTCCGTCATTGTAAGGTACAAGAGTCAGGATAAAATAGCAAAATTACCCCTAGGGGATAAAGTTTTTTCTTTTTTAATGTTTGTCTATTACCAATAAGCCTACTAAAACGAAAAAGTCTTTATTCATAATCACGAATAAAGACTCGCTCTTAGAGTAAGACGGGCTTCTACAGAAAGAGAAGCCATACGAAGCGTTTCCCCTCTGCCGAAGTACAAGCCCAAATGGGCATACGCGTTAGTAAAACCAGTTGCGCCCGGATTTCTTTCTAGACCGAGTCCAGTCGCGCATGTGAACGCTGCTCTGTTTAAAATGTCGATTTGATGAGGTTTTTGCTGTTAAAAGAGGTCTCGAACATCAAGTATACAAAAAGATGGTGTTACATTTCACATGAAAGTAAATTTGTATCATATTATTGCTATTTGTTTACATTAAAACATTAAATTCGTATATTTTATTCTTGATTAGTTGTCAGATTTGTTCAGTGACATCGGGTCTGCTAGTTCATGGCTCGTCCGTACAAATTTCAGATCTGTCGCTAGATAAATCCGAGTTCTCGCCGATGGACAACTTAGTGATGTTACCGTTAAATAATGTTTGTCGATAAAGTGTTGGTCAATCTGGCCCTGATTCTGCGTCAAATTAATTTGCGAGATTTTTGCATGATTTGCTCTGCACTGGTGTGAGTGAAATCATATCTCTTTCAATATACCACCTCGAATGAGGTATTCTATCATATTATGATAAATCAGGCCATTTTTGAGACATTGAATGTACAGTTTCTTAGAAAAATAATGATATATTTTACTATATTGACGACATTATCAAAATCAGTTTGCTATTTTTTTATTCAACGGTCGGTGAAAATTCAAATTGTTGAGTGGCAGTACCTACTGTCATGGAGCGATGTTCAGTGTCAGCATCCTGAGCCCAACGTCCCTGGGTACACATTAGTCACGACCCAATCACCTACACTCTCGAGCTTTTTGTATAAAGCTCAAGCGTATAAAAATTACCTCTTTGTTGTTATTCACCCCATCGTAAAATTATTGAGTTTGTAACATTTATTCCTTTTTCCGTATCGATATTGCTGCATCGACAGTTGAGCCCAGCCCTTTATGTCAAAAACGTGTCATATTTTGATGTGTGACTCATCCGTACACAATTTTTTGCTGTTTTGTTTTATTTTTTATGTGTGAGTGTCGTCATCACAGTGTTGGTTTTGTATGTGGGTATGCGGAACTGCACTTGTGTGCATTTTCCCCCCCCGCAAAAAATGCCAGAATAATTTGAATAGAGTTTAATCGCTAAGGCGTCTCCCTTCGTGAAAAACGAAGCCTTTGTTGCTCGAAGGACTCGCTCGACTTAATACTGTTTCTCATTTTTATTTTTGAAAATGGAACTAAAAGCAGCGATCTCTTCGGTGAAATCATAGACTTATTTATACTCTGTGACTTTAAGTTTGATCGTAGAATGCGTGCATTGTGTTTCTTAGCTGCTACAGTAGAAATTAAAAAAGGCGCGAAATCTTTAGATTTTTTCTCTAATACCAAACTGATTGAATTGTGTGACTGTAAGTAAGTAATAGGAAAGCAATAATTTTAATCTTTTGACGTCAAGCACAAATCATTTATTTAAATACTGTATGAAAAGTTTATTAAGTGGAGAATATAAAAATGAGTGGATTCGTTTACGTAAGTATAAACTAGGTATTTAATATTGTATTTTATTTTCTCGCCTTCGTAGTGAAAAGTAGAGTGTAACACACGACGCTAAAACCCATTGTAACTCGGTTTCTATTTATTCCCTCGCTAAAGCTCGGGAATAAAACTACCTTGTATGCAATGGGTCATTTTAGCGTCTTGTATAACAATCTACTATTTATACTATACCATGTACAAAAATTAAAAGAAACCATTATTTTCTTTATAGGTACATACTTTAATCAGTCATTACAATTTCAATTTCACTAGACGACGACCATTAGTTGTCCCTGTAGTTACTAAACCAACTCGTGATAGGTCCTGCCTCGATCATATTAATATAACGTCTACATATCAGTCCGAATCAGTAATCTGTAGAACAAGCATTACTGACCATGATCTGGTTCTTGCAGGCATTCAATTGAAAAACTTAAATAACTATAGCAAAAGACAATATGTTACAAAATTAGACTTTCCCTCGATCGAAAACGAACTCAGTAAATTTGACTGGCAGGATGTTACTAGTAATTCCTCAGTTGACGAGGCTGTCGCTGCATTCACAAATAAACTTACAAGTGTGGTTGAAAAACACTCGACTCGGTTACCTGTAGGACGATCTAGAGTCACACTTAAACCATGGATGACACCTGGCCTCATTAGATGTTCAAAACACAAGGACATGCTACATGCAAAAGTAAAAAAGAATCCACAGGATGTAACACTCAAGAATATTTTTACTCGTTATAGAATTTTTTACATTGATCTTTTAAGAAAACTAAAAAAAAAAAAAAAACATGAGTCATTAGAATTGGAAAAAAACAAAAAATCTTCAAAAAATCTCTGGAAATCTATTAAATCTATAACTTATACTAAAAAAACTAAAGATACATCGTCGCACGCACTTACTCACATTAAAAATTCTATAGAAGATTCTCTAAATCACTGTAATGACTATTTTTGTAGTGTTGGGAAACGCCTGGCTGAGAATATTCTCTCACAAACTAATGAAACTCAAGAATCACTAACAGCTAAAGTTTCATTGCAAAGTTCACCTGCACACTCGATGTTTTTGGAACCAACGGATGAGTCCGAAATAAACTCACTTATCTTGAGCCTCAAAACTGATAGTGCTCCTGGTCTCGACGGTTTTTCAAACACATTATTGAAAGCGATTAAAAATCATATAATCATTCCTCTTACAGCGATTTGCAATCTTAGCTTATCACAGGGGATTTTCCCAACACAATGGAAAGTGGCTGCTGTTATCCCCGTGTACAAAGCTGGCGGAAAAGATGATCCTCAAAACTATAGGCCGATTTCGCTTTTAGGATCTTTTTCAAAGATATTAGAAAAACTGATGAATAAACGTCTAGTCAGCTTCGTAGAAGGCAACAACTTGATTTCTGAGCGACAGTTTGGCTTCAGAAGTAAAAGGTCCTCGGAGGATGCGGTATCACTTCTAACTAATTTAATTTCAAACAACCTTGATAAAAAGAGAGCCTGTGTGGGTGTGTTCCTCGACCTCGCAAAGGCGTTTGACACAGTTTCGACGCCAATCCTTATTCGAAAACTGGAAGGAATGGGAATACGTGGGGTTGTTCTGGAATGGTTCCGGAGTTACTTGACTGGTCGCTCGCAGTGTGTCAAAATTGAGGGACACAAAAGTACTTCGGAACCTGTGGAATATGGTGTGCCACAGGGTAGCATTCTGGGCCCAACCCTTTTTATCCTTTATATTAATGACATAACTACCGCCTTTATGGAGAACGCTGAAGTTATCTGCTATGCTGATGACACAGCAATAATTTTCCACGATAACACCTGGGCTGAGGTGGCTGTGCGAGTAGAGGAAGGGTTAAAAGTTGTAAATACGTGGTTGCAAAAAAATTTGTTAACGCTTAACGTTCAGAAAACCAAATTCCTCTGTTTTCACAAAACCTCTGCATCCTCTCCATCTATTGACAGGCTGAGGGTTCATGCCTGCTCATTAAATAGACATTCCCAACAAGATTGCAGTTGTGACAGTATTACAAGATCTCATACTACAAAGTACCTTGGCTTGTTCGTAGACGAAAAACTCTCCTTCAAAGCTCATATTGATTCAACATCTGCCAGAGTTCGTAAACTTATCTACATTTTTAAAAATCTGCGTAGGGTAGCAAACGTTAACTTATTAAAACTGGTCTATACTGCCATTTGTCAGTCCGTAATTTCCTATTGCATTGTAACTTGGGGCGGTGCAACCACTAGCAACATGCTCACACTAGAAAGAGCTCAACGGTCGGTACTTAAAGTTATTTTTAGGAAACCTTTTAGATATCCTACCTATGATCTATACAAAGAAAGTGAAATCCTCTCAGTTCGTGGTCTTCTCGTGCATAAAGTGGTAGTGCGTACCCATCTTGAGATGTTGAAATCGGCTGACTATGACAGTATGTTGAAAAAACGCATTTTTAATATTCCCTTACCGTCAATCAAATTTAAACATTCTAAAAAGTACAGTAACTTCCTCCATCCCTATATTTATAATAAGATTCAGCTACATTGCAACATCAAGAGCTGTTCTCCACTCGAAATAAGAGGGAAAATGGCAAAGTGGATTGGTTCACGTACCTATGACGAGCTAGAAAACTTACTAAGAGTAACTATGTAAGGTAATCACAATTTTCAAGTAGGTGACACCTAGCACTCACACACAATACTAACACACTCACACACGTTTACTCGCACTATCACACACACATTCATTTACACACAAAACGTCCATTTTATTTTTATTTTTACTTCTATTAAAAAATTAAATTAAATTTAAGCAAACTCAACTTGATTTTAGTTTTTAAATTATATTTTTGATTCATTTAACATGGTAATAAAAGTCGCATTTATAATGTTTATTCTGATAACCAATGTGTAAAAGATTATCTACAATACAGGCCTAGCCTAGTGTAGAAATCATTTAATTTTTAGCTACGATGCGTTTCACGATACAATGTTAACATTTTATGAAACTTTTGTAACTAATTCTTTGCTTTATTTATGTTATGTTAATGTTGTTAATAATAAAGATTATATTAAAGATTATATTATGTACCACCGTTACCAAGTGTACATGGTAATTTGACGACCTCCGTGGTCTAGTAGTTTGTTGTTTTCAAGGCGTCGCCATCTCTGAGGCCCCGGGTTCCATCCCCGGCTGGGTCAATATAAAACGAACTTTTCTCTATTGGCTCAGGTCTGGGTGTTTGTAGTTCCACTGTTGTCTCCTGATTTCCATAAAACAAGCGCTTTAGCTATTTACTTTGTTTTTTTTTAACCTAAGTTCTAAACTAACAAGACTTTAAACTTGTAAGGCCCTTGGTTAACGAAGCTAACATAAGCAGCAAAGGCAAAAAATACGAAAGTATGGTTTCTGAATATTAATCGCCTTAAAGCTCACGCGCGACCGCGATGTGTGGCGCAGCCTAAAGGTGGCGCTGGCGTCGCCTCGGGCAGAACTAATTGACTTTTCATGTTCCAAATTCGAATTTAAATGCGCGGGAGCACCGTGTGCGGCCAGTATGTCGACTTAATGATCCGCTTCTGTGGTTGTCAAACCTTTTTATCGGACCTCTTCAGTAGTCGGTCATAAACGAGTTTTTGTTAGTACATAGTGCGCGCGCAGCTAATTATATGCAGTGTTCATATTTTAGTTCTTAATGACATTCTAGTGATATGTTAACGAGTTTTATCAACTTATTACATTTCAAAAATGTAGGTGTTTTTTTTTATGTAACAAAAACTATGACATTACCTGCTTAATAATTTTATGACTTTTGATTGTCTAACTTAAATAATGAAAATTGTTAAGTAATCATTAGATTACCACTAGGTATAGGTTTTTCACTCACAGAAAATGTGATACAAAATTCGCTATTAATAAAAAAAAAATTAGTGGGTACCGTTATTGGAGCAACCATTTTAGTAAAGAAATACTTGTGTTAGGATGCTCTGCTTTTCATACCTTTTACAAATAAAAATTAGTACGTAAGAATTCAGAGTTTTACAATTAATGTACCTGATGTTTCCCAAAGGGGTCTTACCGCCGCAGTTTGGGAACCACTGTCTTTCAGCTTGTCTTTTAATTGATTCCTTAAGTGAACACACCCAGTTGAAGGATGGAGGTGTCAATCAGTAATGTGCCGATGTCCGTTTGTCCAACATTACCGACTCACTTATACTGAACGTTATTTTTATTAGCTTGTCACGAACTCACGACTTCAATAAACGTTTTTGTAACAAAAAGTTTCTTACTGACGAAAAATGAAATATTTGTATATGTTAATGATCTTGTTAGAATAAAGCTTTTATCTTCTTTCACTATTATAATACCTGCCTGTCATGACATACGGAGCCGAAACGTAGACACTCACTGTTCACAAGTTTAAAGTCACGCAGCGAGCTATGGAAAGGGCTATGCTCGAGTTTCTCTGAGAGATTGGGTTCGGAATGAGGTGATCCGACAGAGAGCTAAAGTCATCGACATAGCCCACCGGATTAGCAAGCTAAAGTGGCAGTGGGCCGGCCAAATTAGCCGTAGAACCGATGGCCGCTGGGGCAGACGAGTTCTCGAGTGGAGACCGCGTATCGGAAAACGTAGTGTGGGACGCCCTCAGACAAGGTGGAGCGACGAGCAAACAAGGTGACTTGCAAAAACTGGATGAGTATAGCCGCGGATCGAGCTCAGTAGCGTGCACTAGGAGAGGCCTATGTTCAGCAGTGGACGTTGATAGGCTGATGATGATGATATAATACAGTGAACTGAGACCAAAAGAGGGGGGCTACCTTACTACCGGATCATTTGGTAGTTCTACATTTTTCAAAATGTTGTCTAAGATGGTTAGGTGTTTAAAATGCAAAGATTTTCTTCGTATATGTACATTTTAGATAGAAAAGGTTGTACACAATGTTGTAGAGAATTAAATTTCCTGTCCAATCATCTTTAAGAAAATTATTACTAAAATCGTATTTACTAATTAAAAACCACCTGGCCAGTTTAAAACATTTCAAATGTCTTTTAAGACGGCCACCCGTAACTGAATTAATTAACCTCTAAAACTGGAATTTAATTTTATATTCCCTCATTCCAATATACGTGCTTATTTTCATCAATGTAATCAGCACTATTGATATTTCTTAACAATCTTGCTATGCTAGACTTAGGGGAGAGTAGGGTATTACCGAGCCGCTAAGGAAATTAAAATATAACTAACCTCGGGTTGGGTTAAAATAAAAAGTGAATATGACTAAAGGTGGGGAATTTATTTAGCTACGCTAACGAATCTTCAAAATCATCAAAATAAAACATGAAACAAAAATATGAGCAAATAAAAAAAATGGGAAAACGCGATATTCGAACTGTTCTGATAACTGTCTACCAGCAGTCGTTATTAATATCCAGCAAAAAACGGCAAGAAAATCACGTTTGTTGTATGGGCGCACCCCTTAAATATTTATTTTATTCTGTTTTTAGTATTTGCTGTTATAGCGGCAACAGAAATACATCATCCGTGAAAATTTCAACTGTCTAGCTATCACGGTTCATGAGATACAGCCTGGTGACAGACAGACAGACGGACATTGGAGTCTTAGTAATAGGGTCCCGTTTTTACCCTTTGGGTACGGAACCCCAAAAACATGGACTTTTATACAGAACTCGATCAGGTGTTCGATCATTTGTATGGAAAGTAGTATTTTTTGCATTTTTTCGGAAAAGTTGAAGAACAAACGTTTTTGTTTATGATAGCAATGCACTCCTGCGAGGTTGTTGGTGTTTTACAAATAACCCTGTATATTATGATGAAGTAACTCATCATTATTTATTAATACTAAAAATTCCTAAGAAGTACAAAATTATTTAGTCACTAATCCAATAAATTAAAATAACATTTCCAAAAGTGGCTTCACTTCTTCAATCAATAATTTAACACATTATAACCCTATCAATAATAGTTTAAACAAACTAAACAGTTATTGTTAATGGTTAACTCAGATGCTTCTGTTAACTCATGAAATATCAAAGGAAATCAAAGAGATAGAAAACAGAGGTAAATTTGTAATATGCTTGCACTGATAAATAGGTCGTGTGTTGCTAAATTATTCTATTTATTAATAGTGCTCTAGCGAATTCATATAAGTGTAAGCATTGTTAGGAATCCGGCCCAATGCACTACCAATTATGCTACCGAGCCACTAATGAATTTGGCGAAATTGGTGAGTCGATTTTTTCTAATATTTTTTCATTATTTATTCATCTTAATATAAAAATAGCATTGTGAATGCAAAAATCTAAAAGTTTAAAAGTGTAAGCATTATATTGGCGTTATGATGCTACGAATAGAAAATCAAGAACTTTGAGTTAAAAGAAAGAAGCAATTATGCCCTTATTCTTCTTGGCAATTTTCCTTGTTGGAAGTGATTATGTAAAAAAGAATAATAATTATATTGTAAACTTACCAATAAGAACTACCGAAGTGTAACTTTACTTGTTGTAACTACTGAAAAACATTTTAAATATTTCTCGAATACTGGCAGTTAGATGCTTGAATCGCACATAATTAATTTAATAAAAATAATTAAAAGTGGTTTATATTTGTCAAGTCTAGAATTAATTACAATATTTGTTAATTTCAAAATATACTTTAAAATGGATTAAGTTTCCTAAAGAATATTATTATGCCAGAGTTCAATAACTTAGGTGACATTGACATAAGTGAGTTTTAAAGGTTATAATATTAATTATCATTGATCACCTGCAATGAAAAACATACAAAAAAAAACGATAATTCACGGAATTTACGGCCTTGTATAAATTATACTTAAAGTGGATACACACTTGTCAAAGGTATAACATTACAAAATATATCACATCTTCTCGAGCTTTCAGATTGCTTTATTTAAATACGGTAGTTACCAAATTAGTAGAAACCTATTTATATTTATTTGATTTACAAGCCGAAATGACATTTTTACGACCGAACGAAAATAATAAATTTAGCAACACCATATTGATAAGATGTTCGTTGACTATTATAATAAATCAATCTATAATATAAAATAATTACTACCTCTTATATTATTAGCGAAAACTATGGACACATAAATTATATTAAGTGTTTTACCATGTTCTTATGTTTACAAAAAGCTTTTGATAAGAAAATGCAGTCCTAATGAAATAGCAGTAAAAGTAAATAAAGTAATAATGTTGATTAATTTTTCATTAAATCAAGAAAACACATTTGTTTTGCTTGCTCCACAGGCTAGCATGGCCTTATTCTAGCTTTTCTGCTGAAATTCATAGAAATATATATAGAAAAGTAAATGAAATAATTAGAACATGGGACGTACAACGTTACGTACACATGATTGAGCAACGATTTCACACAGTATTACTTGATTTATCGTTCCCAAAAATAATATAGAGAGACTCAATGTAGAGTACTCTGTTATGTTATTGACGGAACCATGGTAGCTAAAACTTTAGTCGATAGAAAGAAAAAATTAAAATACTTCCAATTTCGTAGCTTTTCAATGCTGTGCCGACCATAATAAGGGTAATTCCACATTCAACCGGCGATTTTCTTACCGGTGAATATCAACCTAATAACCTTGAAACTATGTATAATTAAAAAAAAATAGTCTTATGATTGATAGTTTTACATCATAAGAAATACAGTTTATTTACTTGATCAATTACAAATGTTATGTTTTCGATTTTTTTTACTATGAACTTCTTACAGCGTTGTACGTTCCCTTTTTCATTTTTATAAAATAAAAAGTGCGTATTGATGCAATTCGCAACAATTTTATCACTTTTTATTATTAGCATTCCACAAAATAACCTACTATACTACTATACTTTAAACCTTACTTTAAATAGTTGCAAATCAAATTGCCGATAAAATCCTATAAATGTTACGGACCGCGACGTCCGTTACAATCGTAAATCTGTCACTCTTGCGACGCATCATCCAAACGGAAAATTTTCACTTACGTCTTTTTTGATTTGGGTTCGTTTCAACGCACATGTAAATGACCGACAAAACTCAATATATCTTGTGGATTGGCGTCAATATTAATAAATTAAGTATTATTGGACTCAAAACAGCTAGGATTAAATCTTTTAGTTGGGATTTTTAATTGAATCCTTTTGTTTACAGATAAATAACTATAAATCTGATAAAACACTGAACAATCATCAACATTTAGTTCACAATGCGTGTAAAGTTATGGTAATTTAAGATACAATGATTTACATTCTTTATCGATTGTAAAGTACAAAACCGCAGCTTTTTACATCATCAAGAATGACACTACGTGGGTGTCGAACTACGTAAACGTACATACATAATAATTATTATTTACGATCGTAAAGTCACATAAGACGTTGTCATAAGACAAGAAAAATAACGCGACTTTTAATATTTTATACGTGGGCGGCGGGAACAATAAAACGAGATATGACGACGGATCTAACATTGTGTATTTATTACTCCGACGATTTGTAAACGGTTTGAGAGTATAATGACACTTTTTACAATATAGAATAGCGATTTTGTGTCTTACAGTGTAATAATGACCCTTTTGTTATTGTAATACAGAATTTTAAACTTTTATTGTTAGTGAGCCTAGCACTAGTTATATCAAAAATATAATTTCACTTTGTAGTTACCTATTAGACAAATTTAGTCCGTTTTAAAAACGTGTTTTTAAAAAGTTTTTTTTCAGTAAATTTTTATTTTCTGCTTTTTAGTTAACGAGCTAAGACTAAAAATATACCATCTCCTATCGGAGCACTCGTCAAGACGATTCAAACGAGCCCAAACTCGATGGGGTTGCATGGTTTTATAACAGAGTCCCAGTGACCTTCTTCCGGCTCCATCATCAGACCCTGGAAACTATTTCCTAACAAAGTACTCGTCAATACGATTCAAACGAGCCCAAACTCGATGGGGTTGCATGGTTTCAATATTGAGTTCCTATGGCATGGCCCTTCAGCTTCATCATCAGACCCTGGACTTCGTCTCCCATTAGAGTACTCGTCAACACGATGCTAACGAGCCCAAACACGATGGGGTTGTATGGTTTCATCATAGAGTTTCTATGGCCTTCCTCCGGCTCCATCATCAGATCCTCGGACACTATTTCCCATTAAAGTACTCGTCAAGGTGATTCAAACGAGCCCAAACTCGATGGGATTGCATGGATTTATTACCGAGTTCCAGTGGCCTTCTTCCAGCTCCATCATCAGACCCTGGACACTATTTCCCAACAAAGTACTCGTCAAGACGATTCAAACGAGCCCAATCTCGATGGGGTAGCTTGGTTTTATTCAAGAGTTCCTGTGTCCTTCCTCCGGCTCCATCATCAGACCCTGGAAACTATTTCCCAACAAAGAACTCGTCAAGACGATTCAAACGAGCCCAGATTTGATAGGGTTGCACGGTTTCCATATTGAGTTCCTATGGCATGGCCTGTCGGCTTCATCATCAGACCCTGGACCTCATCTCCTATTAGAGTACTCGTCAAGACGATGCTAACGAGCCCAAACACGATGGGGTTGTATGGTTTCATCATAGAGTTCCTGTGGCCTTCTTCCGGCTTCAACATCAGATCAGCTCAATGACACCATAATATTGCATTGCCTTCCAGTTCTGATCTATGTTCAAAGTTTCAAGTCTCTAGCTCATCGGAAAGCTAGGATAAAATCGTTCGCAAACTTTGTGGAGAAACACACAAACAAACAAACAAACGCGAAAGCAACCTAATAAAAACGTGTTAAAAAAATACCTTTTTAAATTTCATAGTACTTGGCAGCTGTGTCTCACCATCGCAAGTGCGTTTTCAAATATAAGAAATTATAAAATAATACTGTCACAATAATGCTTCATCGATTATGCATATTAATTACCATATTATTCCTTACAAATGTGACAGAGACAAGTCCGGCGCCGACGACTAGTCTATAAATCCGAGCTAATACGTACATTTATAAATAGTTACAACATAATAAAAAGAAACCAGAATCATAGACGAGGGAAAAAACGTCTTATCATAGATCAACGTCTACTCGTCATAAATTTGCCGATTCAGAATGCTGTCGCATAAAATAATTTTTATTTTAGTACCCACACCGGCGGCATTAACATAGAAATTAATATGAATTTCAAATTGGGTCTGTTGACGAATGATTTTGGTGTGATGTGGCGAAAGAGCTACTTCTCTGATAGATAACTGTCGTGGGTGGTTGTATTTTGGGAATTGGAATGCTTTTAGTGTCTATTAGATTTGCATTTTTAAATGTTATCGCGATTGTTGGGAATAGAGATATCAAACGGTGACAAAGTGACTTCTCAGCCGGGCTTTCTTTGTTGTCATAATATGACTATATTTGAAGTTGTTATTTTAACTCTATTTTGTTGAATGACTTAATTGGCCTAAAAATTTTTTTTTGACAAAAATTTTAGTCACAATATATTTATTTTAAAATCTGACTTATTTAGCTGTATCAATAAAGTAATAAGTCATATAACTGCAGATTAACCCAAAACTTGGCTTTGCCTTGGCCTATTTGCAGTGAAATTTCTGTATTTAAGTTTTAAGTATGTTTTTAAAGCCTTACAATTAATTTAATGAGCTAATAAAAAAAATATCTCAGTCTATGTGTCTCTGGTCATAGGTGTTAGTTTGAGCCATCAGTTGCGATCAGGCGCCGATGTCAAAGATGGCTGGCATCTCGCCAGCCGGCAGAGGATGCAAGGAAACTGCATTGTTGAGTTATGCACCGTAACAGCTTGAGATCACTTGTCAGCTGGCACGGAAGGCTTACACCTTATATGATCGCATGTGGTGGCAATGGGAAGCTTGTAGGTGATTTTCATGAGTAATTTTGAGGAAACATCGTGTTGTTTTTGAGTTATGTCGTTGTTGTTCTGAATACGAATTGTGGCGTTATTTTATTTGTTGTAAAAGTAATATTACAATATTTTATCATCTCCGATACAAGATAATACGTATTTAGTTGACGTTTAAGCCCTCACAGTTACTGATCTTTGTTTAAATACAGGTGTATTTCTGTAGTGATGTGCGGATTGATCGGCCATTTTGCGTATTTACCGCGTGTTGCTGCATCCTATCACCTGGTGCATCGCGTCATCGCGCGATTTGTCAGTGAATGTATCTGGGTATCGTACGATAAATTGCCGGTTTTAAATAGAAAGTGCAATATTTTACACGTCATCTGTGTTGAGAAGGAGGCACTTTAGACAAAATCTTTAGTTTTTCTGTAGAATCGGATTGAATTGACGATCATCTAAATTTGTCGTGTCCTAGTTTTACACAACTTAGTAGCCCCGATTTGTTGTCGTTACATAGATTCATAAATATTGAACAACATCACAGTAGTTAAAGCAATTGTGTTATGAACATCAGAAATAACAACAAAATAATGGAAAGTTCGTTTTCTAAATTGACCCAGCTAGATCGATCCTGGGACCTTAGAGATGACGATATCACAAAAACCGAAAGCCACTCGGAGTGAATAGGTTTTAAAGTCAGTGAGCCCGTGACCACGGCCGATGCAACTGAGTCAAAACGTCGGGAAAAGGTAGGTGTTTAAACAGCTTTGTTTAGTTTAAACACGTTTAATGCCTGTGTTCTTAATCGAATCTTTAATACTACTTCAACAGCTTCGTTATAATTAACAGCGTATTCGAGCGATGCATCCATATCGCAAGTGCAGTGCATCAACGAAGAGTGTCATGCACTGTTTATACGCGGCGAGAGGTGATGATGACGTCATTGTTGATACTGCCCGGTCAATTTGCCATGCGCCCCGTGTATCATAACAAGTCAAGACCGGTGTTGGTATTGACTGGACGGCTTGGGTTCAATGGAATGCTTAAGGGTGCGCTAAGAAGATGAATTCATCTTCTTAGCGCACTTAATATTATTAAGCTGTGTGAAGTCCGGCAAAAAATTATTTCATCAACACTTTAGAGGTCTCGTACAATCACATTGAGAAGGAACCTTCTTCTTTTTTAAGTTGGTTAAAAATGAATGGCAGTGTTATGAAAATGCTCCAACACTGTGATCTCCAACTGGCTTGCTAATGGTAACCATGGAGATTATGGCAATATCCTCCCATAAGAGAGACTGATGCCGAATATGCTGTTATGATGTTTTAAGAAAAAAATTGCATTATTAAGCACGTTAAAGTTCGGGGATTTCATACCTTGTTTCATACATGGTGGTATATACGGAACAAATTCGTCTTTGTGACAGATCAGTTTCGTTTCTTCGATGTACTTCAAAACCTGCAGTTTGTTATTGTTGCGTTTGTCCGTCTTATTGAAACAGGTGCATTGTTGGTTCACCGAAAAAGCTGGTTCTGACTTACAACCGGTCCAAGGTTTGTTTGTTTGCCGAACGTCAATATCTTGTTTGAAAAGAACTCGACAGATGTGGATTGACGGCATTTAAATTTTGTTTAAGTATCAATAAAGGTTTCTTGTTAATGTCGAAACAAATTAAAGACAAAAACAAATATCAAAACGTTACAATGCTACAATGACACATGAGTATCTACCTAGTATAAAATATATTCGGTCTTTCCAGAATCATTAGATAAATATGTGCTACAATCTTAGGTTCTGACTCTATTTATAAAAGTTCTATTACGACCTAAACGGAAGTACAATCCATTCTTAAAAACCTAATAAAACCAATAAAAAATTACGACGCAATCATAGGATGGTATTTTTATCATAAAAGCTTAAACAAGAATAATAATGATAAAAGCTAGCGAAGCAATAAAAATAGATAAGTATTAACACCATTTTCATGACAATACAACTTCATTGACAATCGTTGATAATTTACACACTTTTATAGATGAAGCTCTCAATTCGATTACCATTACCAGAAATTCGAATATCGTACTCCTATTCTTATGAAAGCACCAATCGCATCTATTATGGACCCATAAGGGCACATTCAGCATTAATGAGGTCCAATAAAATTATTGCTTTATTATCAAGAAGAAAAAAATAGTGGAGCTCTGACACTTTCTGCTCACTACATAAGAGTCTGGGCTGTTAGAGCGACCTCCTCTGAGAGTCTCTTCTGAAATACAACGACTTATTTAAAAAAATGTCAATGCAACATTCGCCTTTAGCACCCAAGAAGTAAAGCCTGAGTTCGTGTGCCTCTAAAAAGCAGTTGCGAATTCAAATTTCGAACGGCGAGCCACCATCATGACTTTAAATTGTAATCGAACACTTCACAGTGACGCTTGCAGCGAAATATCGCATTCGGATAGTATAAATACGAACTTATCTTTCTTTTTAGTTAACTTACTGGCAATGGCATTATACACCAGAGCCCGGAGCCACGTGTGCGACGAATAAAATTTTAGTGCACCCGTTTTGTTCTAGGCATTTCGGGGGCGTGTGAGAGGGACAGAACGTAGGCCATTCTCGGCATACAATAACTTCGGTTGCCAATGTACGGTGGTGGTACGGCGTCGTTTTTTATCGGGACCTCGTAATGCGAGTATCCTTATGTCTGCGACTGTACATTTATGTCTTGGTGCATTAAAAGTACGTGAAATTAGTGTGAAGCATCGAATAAGGGCAGAGTCTCATTTGGTAAGTAGTTGGCTGTCTGATAGGAGTTAGAACACTTTCTCATCGAGACAGGTTTCGGATAGTTAGTACTATCTTCTAATAAAAATTTATAATCGGGACCTGTGAATGAGGCCCTTATTAGTATATTTTCATTGTCTTTTAACAAAAACTCCCTTATATCAAATTTTCAATTGATGTTGAAGTCAGTTCTACTTGTAAGTATAAATAAAAAGTGTAACTTTGTAATTTAAAAGTTTCCAATTAAATCCGAATTTAATTTTTATTTTTGTCATCAACCATAGTTTGCAGAAACCTACTATTAGAAATAATTGAAATAATTTATACGTTTTTTTTTATTATAAAAAAATAACAACATCGACTTATAATTGACAATTAATGTTATGTTGGTATTTTTTCTTACATGAGAACGATTTACATTCATTCAGTATCGTGGTTGACTATAGTTGTATCGTGGTCTCAACTACATCCTGAACTCATCTTTATGGTTTGATTATTTTCAAATATTTAAATTTTCGAATGTATCCATCCAAGTTTGTTGTATAAATCATTGGCCAGACATTTTAATACAATCATTAGTTTTGTTTATGCGAACTTCCGGCTACCGTTATATTTTCATTAATTGATCGTGATATTTAAAAGTTAATTATTATATTATTAGACAAGGGTGTAAAAGCGTTGTCAATGAAACACCAATTTTGATTAACAACAAATATGCTTCTAATATTCGTCCGTCTGTCTGATTGACGCGTTTTAACATTAATTGACATATAGCATATTTTAATTGCGAGTCTGTCCGTCAATGTCATTGTAACTCAACCACTTCACTTCGATCGCGCGACCATTGTTTATCAAAAAACAAATTTCTCCAAAATTAAAAACCCTGACTTTTGACCCGAACTTAAGATCATAAGCTCATCGGGTTAGAAATTCTTATTTATAAGCATGAGTGATATTGATTAATAATTAATTAATTGGCACTTTGCAATCAGTTCTGGTCTGATTTTAACGTTCTGCCGCCTTCATTAAATTGTATCTGTGTCATTATGTAGTAATTAAAAATGTCTACTAATGATGCGGATTAAGAATAAATTAGTAATTAAAATATTATGATTACTCTTATTTTTATATTAATAGCTGTCGTTTTAGATTAAAGGCCTGGTTTCTAAATCAAATGGTGCCTATCATAAATTGCAAAATAACTACATTTATTATATTGGTTAAATGTTAAATGAGGATACTGAACATCGTAGTGGTTAAACCAAAGGCGAACGCCAAGTAATGGCGACAGAGTTTTCCAGATAGTCTTCCTTCTATGGACGTATCATAAAATTTTCCTGTTTGGCGACTAACGGATATCATTTTAAAATAGGTTTTTCCCTTCTTCCAAAAGAGTAACTTAAGTTCAAATATCAACAATACAATTGATTTAAACAACATTATTTTTTGTATATACGAAAGCCGAAACACGGGTCACATATTTTCATTTTCAGAATAAGTGTAGAAAAAAAATGATAATAATACCTTAAAAACGCACGAAGTTACAAGTGTTTTGTGTTGCACGCGAGATTTTAGTAGGGTGTGCGTTAATTATGGTTTTGTAAATTAATATTATTAAGTCAAAATATAACATGATATAAAAATATTGCAATCGATTCTATTACTGATTCTGAACAAACACTTTTCAGATTTCATATATACTAATAATAACCTGGTATAATTGTGGCAGCTACATTTTTTTACAACACACTTTAATAAGAGGCTTGAACTTTTGTCCAACTTGCACTGTAATGTGTTGATGTGTTCTAAATAAATTAGCCCAGTTATACATCTTTGTGATTTAATTATGTCAAGTGAATTTAGTTTATTAGTTTGACAGGCTAGCATAACTGTTGACATTGTTACAAATGTTTACTATCCAAAATAATTAATGTATCAAACCAGTTCTTTTAGTTGAATAAGTAAATTAAATTTTTAAAGTTATCAATATGGTAACTTGATGAAATTATAGTACTTTTCAAGACACTTAAGAGTTGTAAACATTTAGATAACAACAGTTTTGGTGTAGTTAAGGTGCATTGTGGGTGTTCTACGAGCTCAAAATCAATGGAATACCGCAAATCGATGTACAGATATAGCCGTTTGGTACACGTATACTTGCGGTGAAAATAAAATTTTGGACCCGCAGTTCTTAAAAATTCTTCCCTTAGGAGAGGAGCTATGGTGTCATCTTTTTTTTGTATGAGAAAAAAAAAATTGTTCTAAAACCTATCGTGTATGGTATTGAATGAAAGGGCTTGCTTAGCCGGTTCTAAAAATATATCACATCGTTATATTTCAGCCACTTGCTTTAAATTAAACCAAAAAACATTTTCAAAACATACCAAGTTTGGGCTCCTACAGATACAATATGGTTGAATTATTTTTCATAAAATATACCTCAAATGATATGTAATATTCTCATATCTAACCTCAAGAAAGCAATTTTGAAAATATTGATATTTAGTAATTTTTTTTACCTTTTTCATGATTTCAAAGCTTTCACAAAGTGATTATACTTATTAAAAAAAATTACTGTTCTAAAACCTATCTTGTGTGATATCGAATGAAAGGGCTTTCTGAGCTGTTTCTAAAAATATATAACATAATTACATTTCAGCACTTGTTTTAAATTAAACCTAAAATCAATTTCCAAAAATCCCATACAAACGTAAGTTTGGGCAAATATTTGAAAAAAATACTAAATTTAGATATTTTCAAAATTACTTTCTTGTGCTTTGATATGAGGATATTATGTAACTCTTAAGGTGTATTTTACAAGTAACAATTCAACCAAATCGGATCTGAAGGTGCCCAAACTTGGTAACATTTGAAAATGTTTTTGGTTTAATTTAAGACAAGTGGCTGAAATATATGAATGTGATATATTTTTAGAACCGGCTCAGCAAGCCCTTTCATTCGATACCATGTACGATATCCAATATCCAAAATTTTGTTTTTACCTCAAGTATACGTGTACCAAAGGGCTTTGCTGTACATCGATTTGCGGTTTTTTTTGCGTACGCGTAGGACTATTTAGTGTAGGTGTTGCTTAGGTGAGATGAAGGCCAAGCACTATCCCGTTGTGTATAAAAAAAAATCGAGAGTATCAGCCCTTCGAGCAACAAAAGGCTTCGTTTGTCTGTAGAAGCCCGTCTTACTCTAAGTATCAGCCCATACTATTTTTGTTATTTATGGTTAATTGGGCGAAAAAAAACCAATAGTGGCGGATAAATTAGGAACTTTTAGTGTTTCCTTTGAAATTGTTTTTTTAATGGTAATGCTAGGTACTCTTTTTAGGGTTCCGTACCCAAAGGGTAAAAACGGGACCCTATTACTAAGCCTCCGCTGTCCGTCTGTCTGTCTGTCTGTCACCAGGCTGTATCTCATGAACCGTAATAGCTAGACAGTTGAAATTTTCACAGATGATGTATTTCTGTTGCCGCTATAATAAAAAATACTAAAAACAGAATAAAATTATTATTTAAGGGGGGCTCCCATACAACCAACGTGATTTTTTTGCCGTTTTTTGCTCCATATTACACAGATCGTGTATTCTATTGCTGCTATAATATATATTATAACAAAACTATAACAAATGCTTTAAACCAGGGGTGCTCATACTTTTTCTTAAGGAGATCGACCTAGCAAAAATTTATGACTAAGAGATCGACATTTTGACCATTTAACCTACCAAATAATTAACAAGAAAAAAAATTGCATATGTAAAACTACATTGGGTGCAAAATGTCAAATCTCTTATCCTTGGCGATCGAACTTTAAACCTCTCGCGATTGACCGGTCGATCGCGATCGACCGTTTGGGCACCTCTAGTATAAACAGTATAAAAAAAATATTTAATGGGGGCTCCCATACAACAAACGTGATTTTTTGCTGTTTTTTGGTACGGAACCCTTCGTGCACGAGTCTGACTCGCACTTGGCCGGTTTTTCTATGGTACGTGGGGTTACCATCAGACGGTACCTATATTCTAAAAAATCTTGTCAAAAAGCCAGATTTTACTAACACGTCCTTTTTAATACCGAGAATTACTAATAAAACCTGAAATTATGCTATTTATAGTTGTGTTGATTATTAACTGTACCTATACATGAACTTAGTCGATATTGTTACCAAAGAAAAGAAAAATAATTAAAACTCAATTTCTAAGGTTTGTTTTAAGCCTCCGCTGTCCGTCTGTCTGTCTGTCTGTCACCAGGCTGTATCTCATGAACCGTAATAGCTAGACAGTTGAAATTTTCACAGATGATGTATTTCTGTTGCCGCTATAATAAAAAATACTAAAAACAGAATAAAATTATTATTTAAGGGGGGCTCCCATACAACCAACGTGATTTTTTTGCCGTTTTTTGCTCCATATTACACAGATCGTGTATTCTATTGCTGCTATAATATATAATATAACAAAACTATAACAAATGCTATAAACCAGGGGTGCTCATACTTTTTCTTAAGGAGATCGACCTAGCAAAAATTTATGACTAAGAGATCGACATTTTGACCATTTAACCTACCAAATAATTAACAAGAAAAAAAATTGCATATGTAAAACTACATTGGGTGCAAAATGTCAAATCTCTTATCCTTGGCGATCGAACTTTAAACCTCTCGCGATTGACCGGTCGATCGCGATCGACCGTTTGGGCACCTCTAGTATAAACAGTATAAAAAAAATATTTAATGGGGGCTCCCATACAACAAACGTGATTTTTTGCTGTTTTTTGGTACGGAACCCTTCGTGCACGAGTCTGACTCGCACTTGGCCGGTTTTTCTATGGTACGTGGGGTTACCATCAGACGGTACCTATATTCTAAAAAATCTTGTCAAAAAGCCAGATTTTACTAACACGTCCTTTTTAATACCGAGAATTACTAATAAGTCCTGAAATTATGCTATTTATAGTTGTGTTGATTATTAACTGTACCTATACATGAACTTAGTCGATATTGTTACCAAAGAAAAGAAAAATAATTAAAACTCAATTTCTAAGGTTTGTTTTACTATTATGTAAATAATTTAAAAGATCCTGACATTTCCACCTTCTACCGGAATCCTGATAACGACCCAAAAATGTTAACATGTCAGAACAAATCACGACGTAGCTGGTAACCCTTATGAAGGCTTTTCAAAATGCAAAAAACTGTAGGCTCGATATTATAGCGTTGATAAACAGGCAAGTGTCAACTGTAAAAAACGTAGGAAAATATTGCAATGGCCGTTTATTTTCCAAAGCCAATTTTGATACTTCACTTGACCACCAACGCCATCAAGTGAGGCAAATAGTAAGTATATTTATTTATTTTTAAATGTCACTTTGAAAAGCCTCGTTGTATGAGTGCATAGATCAAAAGAATATTTTATACGAAACAAAAGAAGCGCGCCTTATTCCAATTTTAATCCGCTGGCGTTAAACAGATCGCGAGCGGGGTCCTTCGCAAAAACCCACCTCGCCTATCAATCAGACGTCAAGACCCCGCAACGCAAACACGCGACAGGTCAAGGCCCGGCCCCCGCCCCGCGCCCCGCGCCCCCCGGGGCAAGACTCGGACTTGATTGATTTCACATTGACGTCTACACGTATTTGGCAAGCCAGTCGGATTGAGTCGATTTGATAGTTGAGCGTTTTTGTTTTTTTTTTTGTTTTTTTTTAGTTAGATGAAAACACAATTGGATATTGGAGGTGGTTAAAATGTCATTGTTTTTTATGTTTAAACAACAAAATAAATGAATTTTAATATTCATGTAAGTTAAAGGCTTATTTTGCATCTTTTTGAAATACAGGCTTCGGTAGGTATTTACTTTTTGTAGATGACAATCAGAACATAAATTAATATTTTAATAAAGTTTTAATTTTTTAAAGTGTATTTCCATCATAATAATGATACATAATTAACAAAATTGCTGATTCGAAATGAACTTTTCATAATTTTATTTTATTCTGAAAAAGCTTTTATTCTGAGCTTTTCAATTGATTGATTACTCGATCAACTTTGAACAAACCTAAATAGCTCCATTTGAATTAACGACTTTAAAATTATACACTGTTATTTTTAAAGTATATCTAAAAATGAAAAGGGGTGTTCAGACCACTTCAATGAACAACTTTCACTATGGGGCCAACCACGAAATGGCTAACCGCACACACAAAATATTATTGGCAATAATAATATTGAACAATATGATTTAATACTGACATAATCGTCAATACCGCCCGCAAACACACAATATTATTGTCAATATCCAAATTTTTGCCAATAATATTGCGTGTATGTGATTAGCCTATGGAACAGCTGATTTTTTTTCGCGATTTCGTGGTTGGCCCCATAGTAAAAGTTGTTCATTAACGTGGTCTGAACATCCCTTTTCATTTTTAGATATACTTTTAAAATATCGGTGTATAAGTATTGATTCAATTAAATAATAAAGTATTTAATAAATAGATCCTCCAAACAAATACCAAGATTATTCGTGCACGTCTGCTCCCTGAAATATTAATTCTCATCATATCGCGTTTGATTGACGGCTGTCTACGCGGGATATATCCGTCACGGGCACGGTAAACAGGCGAGGGATGCGAAACTCAATCGGGCAGCGAGACCATCGCTAGTTTGAGAACCACCGCTGCTTTTGTTAACACGAGCCTTTTCAGCAAGCTCACAAAAAAGTAATGTATGTCAAAATTATAAAATTATATACGTTATGAAGTTGGTGATTGAGTTTTCAAGAGATGGTTGGGTGCCCCCCTACCCCCGTCAAAATATCTCAATCTTTAGCGCGATTTATTGATTGATAGATTGATTCCGCAAGGCGTATTTCAATTCGAACTTATGGAGCTATGTAAGACTCGCTGGAAAATTATGTAATGCTGTTTGGGAAAATTATTACTTACCTACAAGCAAGAAAGTTTATGGTTATGTTAATCGTTTCAGACATTTTAGGAAAAAAACATAGGTGGGTTCAAAAAAATTTTTTTAAGGAATAAAACTAAATCAGTTAAGTCTTTAATGAATTTGATTAATATTTTATAGTAAAATTAACGTTTATGTCTATAAAATTGTTAAGTATATAAATAGAGATATCACGCAGATCACGCTGTTCAGATCGCTTCAGTAAGAAAAACGAATCCCGTTACTTCATTCTATATCTCGTTAAAGAATATCAGAAAACTAGATTTTTTCAATAGTTGTCAATTTTGTTTAGACATTTTAGAATTTGTAAATATTGTTGAATATGTTTTACTTATTTGAAATCACGACATCGATTTATAGATAAAATTTATTTTTGAACATCAACATCGGTAAAATCTCTAACTATGTTGTTAGTTTAACCAATGTAATAAGGCGTACGTAAGTGTTGTAATTCTCAAATAAAATAATAAATGTTGTAGGGTTATTGACATTTACTACTCACATTGTAAGGTATATAAAATTCCTTAGTATAATTTTACACCTGCCTAAATGCAAACATTAACCCTTCAGACGCAGTGGGCTAAGCGACAGACATCTGTTCGCTATTTGTCAAACATCATTTACTATTTTCGGCGTAACATCCTCAGACACACTGTGTCAACTTTATTCGGTATAACTTTGGAGTATTTTTATTGTAGACATTTGCGTGTAGGTTTAAATATTTAGTGTATCGTTCAATTTTTTTAGGTAAAATAACAATTCCAAGACATTGAATAAAATGTTTTGTTACCTATTTTACATAGTTAAAAAGTTTAGACAAAACGATTATATAATTAATCACTCTCTAAAACTTTAAATATACTTAGGGCTGATATTTAAATCCTCAGATAAAGTCAGATAAATTATTACCCCGTCAAAATAAAAGTAATTAAAAAATGGACAAACAAACATGACACTTTCAATTTGGCAGTACCTATAATACGTTATCAAACGAATAAAGCTTTATCTGGGCATTGAAAAATCAGTCCATGGTGGGGGAAATAGTCAAACAAACATGTCTAAGAAATAACGCTGGTTTTGAAATCAAATCATTTCCTTGAAGTACGCTCCAACAAAAGTATTTTCCCTCCGTTTATCTATTAGAGCAGATGCACGCAAATTGTGACTTCGTCATTATGACGTGTGACGTTTAGTGTTGACAGGTTAACATCATTTGATTTTCATACGCAAAAGTATTTAACTGATTTAAAATAAAGTTCGAAATCGTTTAAACGGAACGCAATACCGTTTTGTTCGAAGTGAAAAGTCTTGAGAATCTGATTGTGTTAAAGTTTGCGCTTTACTCCTGTTGTTTTAAAGTTGGTATTAGTTTGTTGTTGTTGTGGCTCAGGGTTTGATGGAGTGGCCCGTCAATTAAATGGGAGAGGGTTCTGTATGTCCTGCCATGATTGAGTGCAGTGATGCAGATATTCTTAGATATGCCACTGCGATTCCAATAAATCTTGGATTCATCACGTAGAAATTGTTCAAAATAGATGGGATTTTATTCAGAACATTTCAAATTTTTTGCTGTGTCAATGACAGCTCGTCAGCTTTGCGCAAAATGAAAACTTTTCTAAATTGATAAATTCTAAATCGAATTTTATGTCAGTTTTTAAACATGTCATTTTTCATTACTTTTATTTATTCAATAAACTTAAGTAATGCCAACTCATACTTATTAAAAATATGAGCAAGTGATTTTGGTAATACCTATCAGATTTGGAAAATACAATGTTTTAAAACTCTTACGCACGAATTTTTGGCAATTCTAATGTTTGCTTGGTAATTATAACAATTATTATTTTAACGAACTTGCATAATGACAAATGGAAAACAAAACCATCCTAATAATTTGCCAAAATAAAATAGACTGAAGTATGTAACAGAATCGTTCACTTTATGTTACCTACTTTTGACTGTCTCTCCATTCTCCTAGCGAAAACATCGTCGACATAATACCTAATACGTCCGCCAAAATATAGTAATAAGAGAGAATTATGTCAGTCCGTCTGTCACCCACCTGCATTACGTAGAGTAAACACGAGGGGAGGTGAAAAAATCGATGATCAACGCTGTCCGACCCACATCGACTGTGAGCTGTCAAGTTTGATTGAGTCAACTTACCATAGAGCTAGCTAATGAATAGATAAACCTTGCTGACAAATTGTTTATAGCTAGAGTCCACCCGTGACTTCGTTTGTGTGGCATTGGACTTTTCGTAGGGAAAGTCAAAGTTTTCGTTGCTCCCAAAGAAAATCGGTCCGTGTTGCCCCATTGGTTAAAGAGCATAACCTTAAATACCTACCCTATAGACTAGCTCTAGCCGCACGCATTGACTGCTAGTATTTTGTACCCTAGGAGTTCGATTCGTGGAACGTTAGTACTATTGTAATCTGTGGTAAAGTTTAGGCGTGACATGTAATAAAAACAGTGCTTGTGATTCTTACACAAATGCTTAACCTGACATTAAAGCTATAAGTTAACTAATTTGAAAATTATGTTCAAAATAATTAAGACATTTTTAGTACCAGCAACTTGTTTCTTTATTATAATTGTTTCTAATAACGTCAATATATGAATATTGACGTTATTAGAATAAACTATGTCGGGATTTAAATTTATATTAAACTTATTGTAAACTTAAACTAAGTCGTTGGTCCCGGCTGCATTTGCTGTCATTAACACCCACCAATCCGCATTAGGCCCATGTGATGGGTTATGGCCCATCCTCCTTATCCACCCATAAGGAAGGCCTGTGCCCTAGCAGTGGGGTGATAAAAAAAAATATTTATATAAAGCCGGCGACTGACCTGTAACATTTCGTCGTAACTTAACGTTACGTTACGAAAAAAATTCACAAGTCAGTACAGCGAGCCGAGCCACTCGCTGCGAGCGCCGCGTGCTCCACCCAGCTGTCGGTATTTTGGCGAATGAGTGTTACGTTACGCCTTAATTTTAGGTCAGTGCAACCCTAAGCGTCTGTCGTCGCGAGCGCATGTAAATCGGGTATCGGAGTGTCTTTTAGTTTTGAATTTTGTCATTTGACGGGAGTTATATTTTAGTAACAATGAAATAATTATGTAAAATCATAGAATCCAGAAACACGACTTCTTTATCCGATATTTCGATCCTGACTATGTTCCGTTGCGGAGCACAGTCGAGCGCAGTGCTCGCCACGAGCAAGAGTTCAGGTTAGTCAGGAAATGCCATAACGTAACACGCTCGCCCCGAATGTTACGTTACAGCGAAATGCTCAGGTCAGTCGCCGGCTTAAGATGTCGGGATTTACACCATGCTACTATTGCAACATGTAACTGCGCCGAAATATCGGAGTCTCAAAAATAATCAAGTACATGGTATGAATCCCGACATAGTTTATTGTTTCTTCATGTAGTTTAGTGGCAAAGTAACATAAAATGTAAGTCT
Organism: Agriphila tristella; assembly: GCA_928269145.1. Taxonomy (NCBI): domain Eukaryota; kingdom Metazoa; phylum Arthropoda; class Insecta; order Lepidoptera; family Crambidae; genus Agriphila; species Agriphila tristella. Next base: position 28,552,721 of record OV743437.1, on the reverse strand, counting down.
TTTTGTTAACTTAAAGGCTAAGATATCAACTTAACCATCTCTCAACCAGTATAACAAATACGAAACAATTTGAAAACTAACAATTCACAATACAAAACAAAATCCACAATTCGCTAGCAAAATCTATAAAGGAATTTCACCGTGAAAGCTCTGTCACTTCTACAGTTCTAAGGCGAGTAAATAAACCGTCGCCCGACAAAGACGTCCGTCTGCGAACGACGTCTGAGCGACGTGTGTCGCCCCGGCGGCCCCCCACCACCACCCACCCCCACCCCGTCCGATAATGATGTTAACTCACCGTTTGAGACCAGTCTGTTGCGTTTTAAGACTTTTTCGTTGGACATTTATTTTAGGTGTGCTAAATTTTCTAACGATTTTGTTTAGGATTGAAATCTTTTTAAAGTGAAATACTGAAATTAAATCATTGGTTAGAATTGGAATGGTTTGCTGGTTTGCTATTTCTAAAGTAGTACTTAAGTTGATGAAAAAATATCACTTATTAATAAATAGATTATTTCTAGTGAGTTCAAATAATATCACTCCAACACGAAAAGTTGCGGAAAGATTACATTTGATCACATGAATTTCTATTTTAAAGGATTGTGATATCTCCTCACTAGAATCAGTTCTGCAGGACGGCAGTTATAATAAACCAGAGCAGACAAACCGTCTCCATGGAAATCCTATAACACCGAGTTCCTACGAATAAATTTCATCAGGGCACGAATCCCGCGCGGACACCACTTGTTCAGTAAATTGTCTTGCTGACCGTGCCCCACCCCCCTACACCTAGCAGGGGGGGCTTATGATGGACCTGAGTGATGTAACGTCGCACCACAGACAGACTAATTTTTGAGAATTACCGAAAACAAAAGAGGATCCGTTTTGACGTCGTCATTTGTCACTTTGGCGGTGGAGAAAAGGACGTTTGACGAAAAAGTTTTGAAGTTAAATTTTGTTTATGAAAAAAAAGAAGATTGGGTGGTATGGTCGTCTCTTTGTTGGCCACCGAGTAGTAAACGCGTGGAAAACTATTTTAGGGAATGCACCAAAAATGACGCGAAAGTTATTTCACGACGATTGCTATTGTTAAATTAAGGTTTTGTTAAATGTACTTTAGGTACTTTTGTGATTTACCAACTAAATACGAATCAAAATGCATTTTCATCACAAACAATAAATATGACAAGAGCAAAATAGCTCCAAATTCGTCACAGCATAATAAAATTGCAAAACACGAATGGAAACGTTAAGACTTTATTCCGCGTTCGTATTTAGTGCGCTGACCGACCCCCCCCCCCCTTGAGGGGGGAAGGAGGTTTGCTTATGACAGAGTCTGACTGACGTTCAGACAGCTTGAGTGATTGAGATTGGACGTAATACGCGTGGAGTAATAATATGACGAATACACAGAGTAACTTGGAAAATACAGTATATAGGTTTATACAAAGGTTTGTTGATATAAATGGTAGGTGAAGCCTAAGGCGTCTAGTTATTAGTCTGTCAATCATGAGTTTCGTCAATCATTTGTTTGATTTTGTGAAACATGTCACTTTTCCTGAATTATTTTGGACTGATGTTTCAGAATAGTTAGTTGTATTAGAGAGTAAAGAATAAAAGTATGTTACTGAAATGAAATGAAAAAATCTTTATTCAAATGAACTTAGATATAAAGTTCTTTTGAATTTTCTATATTTTCCCTTTCTTTTCGAAACCTTTTAGCTCAAATAAACTAGCCAATAAACTGTTTTCCGATTTCAACTCTTATGTTTTAAGTTTGTAATTAGAGTAATTGATGACAAACTTATGAATAGTTTTACTAATTTAATAAATCTACAGTTAATTTATAATTTGATTCTTTTGAAAAAAATCTTTTAAAATTGTTAAAATGCAAAGTTCCCAAGTATTTTGTTACTCTATGAAAATTTTCAACTCGAACTGCATTGGTTTAACTGTAACTTACGTAGCATGTGGCAATAGCTTTTAACGAGCAACTTTTAACATTCGTTTTATCGAAATAGGATATAATTTCGCTTGTCGTCTAATATTCTTAATTTGCAACATTATGATTAAAAATGTGCCAGGTTCCTGATACGTAATTAGTGATTATCTTCGAAGTTGTAGGTAGATAATGGATAGCTTGTAAAATTACGAGTTTGATAAGTCGATAAGCACTCGATAGTTGGCGATGTATCGATATCAGTCATGCGAATTTATGTTCGATGAATGTACTTGTTTATTCTGTTTCCTTGTTGTTTCGTGGTGTTAGAAAATGTGGTTGTTTTCTTTTATAATCAGGTGAGAACTTTGTTTCTATTTGAAAGCTGGCTTCTCATCCCTTATGAACTTAAACTTATGAATAGACTTTGAGCAGGTTGGTCGTTGGCTTGTTGCAAACTCGAAACAAATTGTTCCAACAATTCATAACCTTTGAAAGAAGCTTTACTGTTTTTGAAATTGTGCTAAAAGACTGACCGCTTAAATATACTAATGAAAAATAAAATCTGTCTGTAGTTACGTTTATTTATATTTACATGATTGTTAAAATTACCTATTCATAGAAATAAAATTCTTCGTAAATAAGTTACTTTATGAAATAATAATATCATATTTATGTGAAGTTAAGGTATACCTACTACCTACATGAAACAAAACAACCAATTGCTTATAAATAAGTATATGAAATATTTTCTCTCCATAATAATATGTCCGTATTTCTGTAGCCACGCGATGTGACTGACAGACAATCAACCGGGTTGTCTGTTTGTCTGTCACTTCCCTTACCGTGTAATTTTAGCACATGATATTCCTGTAAGCTCATACAATTATATTATGTTTCTTTCACTCATTCCGACCGTAATGTACCTAGTTGGTTACTAAGTTCTGTAACTATGGAAAACATGAATAATACTAAATTTACAAATAATGCTACAATGAATTATATACCAAATGAAAGCACAAATATTTAAGATTATCATGTATTAAAATTATTCGAAATGACCGCCTCTGGCATGAATACACGCCTTTAGACGACGAGGCCAGTCATCGATGGCAGCACGAACTACCACCATATCCAATTCTGCGACTGCCTTGAGAATAGCGCGCTTAAGAGAGTCGAGATTCATGTGGGGCTTAGCACATGCTTTCTCCTCAATAAGTTGCCATATGGCATAATCCAGAGGATTTAAGTCTGGGCTGGAGGATGGCCATTCTTCCTGCGCGATAAAATCAATTTTGTTAGCCCGAAACCATGCTTGTGTAGATTTTGCTTTGTGCGCAGGGGCAGAGTCCTGCTGGAAGACCCATGGCTGGTTTTGAAATAAAGTGTGGCTTAAGGGTTTGACAACAGGTTCCAGAACGGTATCTTGATAGACTCTAGCGCCAGTTTTCACACCTTTTTCACAGAAATGAACCTTACTTAGCCCTGAATAGGACACCCCCAGCCAAATCATCACTGATGAGGGGTGGTGACCTCGTTGGACCCTCGGAGCAATCATGCTGGCTTCTTTACTATTCTTAGCGTATACTCTATCATTTTGACGGTTAAAATTTTCTTCGACTGTGAAGATTTTTTCATCAGTAAACAAGATTTTTCGATGGCCGTTTTGTGCGTACTGCTTTAGTAGAGCGCGACTTCGTGCTAACCTCATAGCCTTCAGTCGTGCGTTTAGCAGATGGCCCTTTCGTCTACGGTAAGCGTGAAGCCCAAGGTCATCATTGATAATTTTTTTAAGGGAACTTCTCTTCACAGTCATCTGTATTGCCAATAACTTTTGCTTCCGGACGGGATTTCTCGTGATTCTCGCCTTCACTGCCTTGATCACAGCTGGTGTCCGAACGGTGCGTGGTCTTCCTGATCTTTTTCGGTCATCGACGGTCAAGGTATTACTGTACCTATGGATAGTGCGATAAATAAATTGCTTGTTGGTTTTCAACTTTTGTAGCAACTTGAAAATCATATTCGGTGGCTGCCCACATTTGTGCAGAGCAATTACAGCGACACGATTCTCCTTCAACCCCCATTCCATGGTGAAATAAACAAAATATGATATACGTGTGGTATGGAATTATAGCTTATAAAACTGTCAATAATATGTCATTTTTATTTTTTCTTTTCATTTGTTTTAATGGCCAGTAATCGATAAAGAAACTCAGTAACAGAACTTTTGACCAACCTGTGTAGTAAAGTACATTTTTGTTTTTATATAATAAAACTACAAAATCTTCTTCTGATTTAAAATTAGTTTTTACAAAGTGTTTTAAAAACGTTGTAAAAGTGTTATTGTTTCTCTAAGGAATTGCCTGGAAAAATCATTAAAATATTCCATGAATATTTTAAAATATACCCAATTTAAAATCTATCAGGTTTTTACTTACAACAACTCTTGTTAATATTGTGGGTTTCTTTATATCTTAGTATTATTTAAGCCTGCATATGTGAAATGACACCGAAGTACCAGGATCACATAAGGCGTAAGAAGATTGCAAATTACTCAACAATACAGCAACGTTATCTTTGCGCCTAATATAGCTCTTCCTCCATCAAGATAAAGTCCAAAATTTGTGATTGAATTGTTTTCTTAGTTTTCGAAGCGTAGGTGTCGGACAAGATGATCGGTCGACAATTCAATGCGAAATATATCGCCCTCGATGCGTTGTAAACAAGTGCTGGTTCGATTCTCGTGAAAGTCTGTGTGGCTCAATAAAACTAAGGACCGATGTGTATCTGTCGACAGTTAGAAGTCGTCGATTGGAGATTTAACTCCCCTTTGGTGATAGAGCTAGGGCTGTCAATGTCAGTTCGCCATCGAAAATTATCCCTATGATATTTCAGTTTCAAACAAAGTTATTAATAGGTATTCAAAATTGTTAATTTTTATGTGTTTATGGTATCTATAATTTGCGTTTCTTACATAGGTTGATAGGTCATAAAAAACTATTAAATTTCGCAGATCATAGATGAGGGTGATTTAGGTATTAGTGACTCCTAACACTAGACGTCTCCTAGTACACCCTTTGATGTGACTCTATCTAAACAAAATACTTAATTAAAAGCTCTGAAACTAGTAAATAATGACAACCCTAAACAGATCTGACTTAAGTTGTAATCACCCACGCGGACTATTTGCCTCGAAATGGTCCTTCATCTATGAAATTAAGACTTTCTAGGTACTAGAGGCTATATTTATGTATCAATGGACATAAGCATTCAATTTCCAGAGTCGTCATTACTATTATAATGAAGAAATAGATAATATAGTTTTTCTTTCTCACGAAGACCGTTTTGCTATGAATGTTGTTAGGCGTGCACATGCACATTGTTTTAGGGTGCGTCTGCACGCTCTCGTATTACGCACACTAAAATAATGTGCATGTGCACGCCTAACAACATTCATAGCAAAACAGCCTTCGTGATATAGAACAACTTTACCTATAATAATAAATATAAATACTGTTTATCTACTTACTGCCCTTGGTGGGGACACGTCTAACGGCTGATCTTATTTTGATGAAATTAAAACATAGAATACTATTTATCCTGGCTAAAGGTTCTCTAACGATGTTCTCGAATATCCACGCGGATAAAGTCGCGGGCAGAAGCTAGTAAATGAATATTTCAATTAAGAGTTGGGTGAAAATTGTTTACCAAATACGACAGTAAGGATAAACAGACTTTATCAAAAGATTTTTAGGTCAGATTTCTTACAAAAAAAACATGGGTATGTTTTAAATAAAATGCAGAAAAAGTATAACACATACGACCGGAATATCGATATGTATAAACACCTATTTTCAAAACACCGAAATTCCTAAATGTCGATATTCTATATACCGAAACTTGAAAGATTTCATTTCATTTCATTCAATTCATTTCATTTCGATAGTTCGAAATCCCGAAAGTCTGTTTAGGTCCAACTGCAACCAACAACAGAACAGCCAGAACCGACCTGCTGGCATGTATCCATCATTTAACCTTTGAGATTTAGTCTTTTAGGTAAAATGTCCTTTCGTGATTTTAAACGTTTCGCCAAACAACAATACGACCATTAAATTTTCGGTCTTTCGTCCATAGGTCTTGTAAAATTCGGTCTTTTCAACTTCGACATTGTAATACATACCCAAAAAGTTATTAGTTCGAAGCCATTAGTCCAAAATAAGTCTATCTGACTTTTGAAAATATCAATTATTTTCATTCTTATTAACGTGTCATTCAATCCGAATGTTATTGATATAAATATCGTATGTAATTGTGCATTCTCCATCGGAGATCTCGATGTCAATCAACGAGATCAATAATAACGTGGATATAATAAGAACTGTCAATCAACATTGATTGAATTTGATTTGAAGGGGCATTGTCCTGGTTTTATTGACAACTGGTTTATTGGAATGTTGATGAAGGAATGTAATATTTTTTATTTAGAAACTGTTTTTTCTTTCTTTTCAACGGATTAGGAGAATTGGGATTTCTACAAAATATTTTATTTTAAGGTGGCACACTGACCGAAAGTGGCGCCGCGTCGAATTTTATTTAATATTGTATTTCTAATACAAAATTTTAATAAAACTTTAATATAGACATGGGCCCTTAAAATTCCACGTAAAGTATTATTATAATCTGTTTCTTTAACAACTTGTTAAATGAAAACATCTGTGGGGGCCACTTTCGGTGGTGTAGCCACCTTAATAGTAAGCAATGGGTGCACCGCATTCACTCTCTCGTTTACGTTGGGTAAGCTATAAAAATGTTAACTTTTATGTTTAAAAAACTTAGATCTGATTTCTCTCCTAATAAACCGTTACTAAAGGGGTTTGCACATTCACCACGTTATAGATCAAGGGTCTGTCCGTCCGTGTTGTGACAGCGATGCACTTCCTGATCTGTGCCGCAGGTGGTTGCACTTACGGTGCTACTACACTCATGGGAGGAGCAGGTAGCGACTCACGTTACGGATCATAATAGACATAAAATAACGTATTCTGTGACATAACAACGTCTACAGTGAACGACTACCAAGACACTATAGTGGTCAGCGTACGAGCTCAAAATCAATGGAAAACCGCAAATCGATGTACAGCATAGCCATTTGGTCCACGTATACTTGAGGTCAAAACAATATTTTAATCCCGCAGTACTTAAAAATTATTCCCTTAGGAGAGGAGTTATGGTGTCATCTTTTTTTGTATGGGAAAAAAACGTTCTAATACCTATCGTGTATGGTATCAAATAAAAAGGCTTGCTAAGCCTGTTCTAAAAATATATCACATCGTTACACATCAGCCACTTGTTTTAAATAACACCAATTTTGGGCTCCTACAGTTACGATATGGTTGAATTATTTTTCATAAAATATACCTCAAATAATAAGTAGTATTCTCATATCTAACCTCAAGAAAGCAATTTTGAAAATATTGACATTAAGTTTTTTTTTTTATTTTTTCATGATTTTAACATTGAAAAACAATGCAATTGTTCTAAAAAGATAAAGTTAAAACAAGAAAAGAATATTATCACTTTCAGATTCTCTTGTGTGTATCTATCGCTTGTTCTAAACTACCGTGCACTGCCCTCACAAGTCATGTGCGTTATAATCTGACGCGACAGCTCGTCTGCGCAACTCTGATTATGCGCGTCAACGCATGCGCGCGGAAAGCGCGAAATATAAGACGCATAGCCGAAGGGCTATATGCGCATATCTTCAAAGATGAATCATATATTTGAAGATAGAGTTAAAATACATTGGGTAAAGTTTAAAATGATATAACAAGAACTTCGTGATTTTATAATTCACTAGCGACCGCCCGCGGTTTCACCCGCGTGATTCCCGTTCCCGTAGGAATATAGGGATAAAAAGTATTCTTTGTTTTAATCTAGGCTTTCTACTATCTGTGTGCCAAATTCCAACCTAATCCGTTCAGTAGTTTTTGCGTGATTGAGGAACAAACATCTAAACATCCAAACCCACAAACTTTCACATTTATAATATTAGTAGGATATAGTAGGATAGTAAGATTACATTACAAACTGTATACTTATTGTTATTTTAAATTGTTTCAGGTAAGCTAAGCTGTATAAGTCTTCTTTACTTTGTAAGTATTTAGAATATTATGACAATAAATTATGAAATTCTCCCACAACTAATCAGTTTTACAGTGTCAAGTGCATTACACCATGGTCTCAGCCTTAAGAGAGACGGAATCGGAAACGTAATATCTTTAATTGATAAAAATTCCAAACACAAAAATAACGCATGTATGTGGTAGGTCCATAGATTTGTATCGATTTGCTGCGTTCGAAATCATTCCGATTCGATATTCTATATGTAGTATGTGACCGGTGTTAACCGTGAAAAACGTAGACTACAATAAAATTTGCATGGTTAACTCGACAGACCTAAAAAATCGTATCCCCAGCGATGAACCGAATGAACAATGGCCTATGAACCGCGTAAACTTCACCGGGGATAATTGCCGGCCGTATTAATAACCGGATCATACACGGAGGCGTTTATCTCGATCCGTACAAAGCAGGAACCGAACCTGCGCCCCGAGCGCCGACTGCCTGATTGATGGCTGCATAGCCGATGCGAATCAACTTCGCGGTTGAGATTGTTGTCTAGTGATAAGCGAAGATACGCGTAGCTATGGTGAGCTATACAAGGAAATCAAAATGCAACCTGAACATTTTCTCTAAAGAGGAAAAACAACAAAAAAGTTGATCCTACTATTAAACAGCTGAAAGCTCTGTGTTAGCGTGAGAGGGTCGAATATTTTCATTTTTTTTCAGCCTTTAAAAGGATGCTAATTATTTCGACTTCAACTTCTGTACGTTTCAAAAGATATCTGTCAACATATTCATTTTTTTCTTAAGTAAAGAGCTCAAAAATACGAGCTTTTACGGAGCTTTTTTTGACAAACTTGATACCCGAAACTAGTATCACGGAAGGTTAAATGTTACTCCTACGGTGGGTAACGCTTAAACAGTTTTTTTCCTAATGCGAACACTTTAATTTGTTTAAAGCTAAATACATAAACCTATAATATAGATTAAAGATAAAGCTATATTTAACTGGATTTCCGCCTTATTTTCAAGTAAGTTTCACACTTTTAGAATTGTAGACTCTAAAATCATCTTCATAGAGACGACTTGCAAAACCTTATCATAGTCTTTGACGCCTCAATGGATTATACCTTGTGAAGGAAAGACGAACAAATAACAAAGAAGGCAGATACGTATCGAGATCGGTATCAAAATAAAAATGCAGTTCTGCACTTTGATAAAGTTAAAAAATGTATTAGTTTACCATAATTAATTTTCATGTGGTTTTTGTAGCATTTACCTTGAATTGAATAAAACAGCTAACAATCTCGATCATATTATTGTTAGCAAACTTTCTGGTACCGATTTTAATCGTTAAATTGCTTCAAATCACTTTTTTCACTATGATGTTTTTATAGGATAGGACTTATGTCGTAAATGTCATAATACAACAAAGTAATCTATTATAGGTAAGTACTTACAAACTTCATAATATTTTAATTTTGAAGTCTTTCCTGATTCTTAGATTTTATCTTATTAAAGTTTTTTCGCAAAATACTATGCAATATCTAAGCTGCACAATGTACACAAGTGACAGCCTACGAGAAATCTCTATGGAGAACTTGTGTGCATGAAACACTATTGTATAGTATTGTAACAATAAAGACAAAGAAAACCTTAAAGAAATTACAATTAGACTAGTAATGTTGTTTTCCGAAATCGAGTTCAATCAATCAATAGGGAGACATCGTGACGCAGGTAGCAGTATCGACTAATTATTGATTTGTGATAATTGTCGGATTATCGTGATGGATAACTGACGATAGGGGGACATCCGTGTTGGGTTTTTGCGAACTGTGAACCTTTAGCATCGCTTCGGTGAATGCAAACTTCGATAAGGCTGGTTGAAGTTCGAGATATGCAGCGTTTAAGTCTGTTTGGTGCAATGTAGGTGCTAATGTAGCGATACAAAGTTGTTAAGGGGGTGTACAACGCTGGATAAAATATTCATAGTAAAAATAATCGTTAATTAAAAAATTAAATTGTAATTGATCTTTGTATGGTCGCAGTTGTCGTCCTGGTCCTGGTCGTCTTTATCGTCCCTGATAGTGTCCTTTTACCAGTTCCGTTTTCTGTCGAACTGGTAAAAGGACACTATCAGGGACGATAAAGACGACCAGGACCGACCCTTGACCCGCAGGACGACAACTGCGACCATACAAAGTGGTCCTTTTATTTATAGGTATTTTGGAAAACTATCAATAGCTTAGTTCTTTTTTTAGAGTTCCGTACCCAAAGGGTAAAAACGGGACCCTATTACTAAGCCTCCGCTGTCCGTCTGTCTGTCTGTCTGTCTGTCACCAGGCTGTATCTCATTAACCGTGATAGCTAGATAGTTGAAATTTTCACAGATTATGTATTTCTGTTGCCGCTATAACAACAAATACTAAAAACTGAATAAAATAAATATTTAAGGGGGGCTCCCATACAACAAACGTGATTTTTTTGCTATTTTTTGCTTGATATTGATAACAACTACAGGTAGACAGTTGAAATTTTTGACATATCGTGTATTTTTATTGCTGCTATAACAAAAAATTCTAAAAACAGAATAAAATAAATATTTAAGGAGGGCTCCCATAAAACAAACGTGATTTTTTTTGCTGTTTTTTGGTACGGAACCCTTCGTGCGCGAGTCCGACTCGCACTTGGCCGGTTTTTTTTATAATTGTTTCTAGATTAAAGGTTTGGTTGGCACAGCATTGAAAAATAGAAATTGAAAGTTTTTACTATCGAAAAAAGTTTTAGTACATTACCTACTGAGTACATTATTAGTCTACTATGAACATATTTTTTTTTGGAATCAAGTAAATCTGTGTAAAATTGTTGTTCAAATAATTGAGTATACAAATTAGTGTACCTACTTAACGTTGAAGGCCCCATAATTATTTTATGGGTGCATAGCTAGGGTTTTATTTCCGATTCTTGGTTATTTGCATCAATACTAGAGGCCGCCCGTGATACGCGTTGAATTCAACTTCCGTAACAATTTTTCAGGATCAATTTTTAGTGCTGGTCTATCCTAGTGCAAATTTTTAAGTTTCTTCCTTAATAATTGGCTGTGCGCTGCTTTATCCATAATTTAGTCAGTTTCTCCGTTTAAATTGAAAGATAGCCATTGCTGTACAGCATTTTTCAATTAAATTAAACGCAGAGAAAATCAACTTACGTAAAACAGTCTGCGAATTATTTTGTTCTAAGACATATCATGATTTATAGAGGTCATAGAATAAGTCTGAAAAAATATTGTAAATACCCTCTTTTTTGGGCAGTCGTGTAAAAGGGGTGTCCCTGGGAATATAATATTTCACAAGACAAGTCAACCGTGCGTAACCGCGAAGAAGCGCTAGTTTACATAAATAAGTGTAATGGCTATGAATAAGTTAACATTTAGTATAGGCCCTTTACTCTTTTACGGCCCAGCAATGATACGACGTTGATGAATATAAGATTCTTGGACGTCGCCTTGCCATAGTAACTTGCCTCGGTAACCATGGCAACCACGCTTGTTTACAATGGCGAGGCGATGTCGAACCGCTGCAGCACCGACAAATGAGTAAAGGACCATAATTTTTTTTCACTTATCATCAAAATTAATGAGTCACAACGAATTCAGGATATAATCTTCATTTATAATGCAGCTATCTAAATTGATATTGCTGCCTCGAATTGAAGGATTATTATATGCTGATATTATCAAATCATAAAAAATAAGATTGTCATCATCGGCCTGCTGAAATAAAAGAGCTGAACGTTTGCACCCTATCAATCAAACGATAGACAAAACAAGCTAATTGATTGCGTTAATCAATCTCTTGTGAGCAAGTACACGTAGTGAATTAATACTTTATCAATTTTATTTTCGTATTACAAAAACTTAAAGAAACAAAAATCACAACTATTAGAAAAATAGATAAAAACATGCTGCAGCATAGTAATAGACATTAATAGAAATACCTAACTAATTAATAACCAATATGGAGCAAAAAAGAACATTACTACGAATTAAGGAATGCGAAACGCGTTTATCAAACATAAAAAAATTTAGCTGTACTTTTGATCTAACATTTACTTAGAGCATTATACCAATTTGCTCTAAGAACATTTATATAATTTTAATTTTGGTATCCCCAAAATCTGATTGACATTCTAACCCATCTCGTCTTTCGTTAAGAAGTTGGCAAGGTATTTTTAAAATTGGAACGTGAAGGCAATGGATCCGTCGCCCCTTCGGACGCGCAGTGACGGCTGGTCGGACGCCGCGCCCCGCCGTTGTCCGTCGGTTCGCCGCGCGGCGTCCGACGGATGTCACAGTCGAGATGAATGGATAAGTCTGTCAATTGGACAATAACTTATTCTTAGGGCTTATGATGGAATGGAACTGACTTATGACTTAATATAGACGATATGAAACATTATAATGGTTTTAGTTATTTTATAGTTTCGTGCCTTTCACTTTTAAATATTCACTTGGTTATGTCCTATATCTTTTGTGAGCTTAAAACAAAATGGAGAAATCAAAATTAACATAGGATGTTTTTCAAGTTTCGCATTCAACAATGCAGAAAAACTATTTGATTATTAATTATTTTTACTTGGTTTATCTAGCATGAGATGGTGTTCCTATCCAAAGACCCCTGGAAACCTCTAACGTTACAGAATGACAGAAGCACTACCATCAAAACAGCACTATCACAGAGTATAATGCAAATAAGTGCAGCGGCAGTGGCGTAACGGCCAGCCCGGGACACATCCGCGGCAGCCGACATGTTTAGTGCGCTATCTGTTCTGCCCTTATCAGCGGATTAATGCTCTTCTTGAATTTAGAACGCAGTTTCTTTTTAAATTTTCATGTTCTTCTTTTAAGTTTGCAGTGTTTGCGCCAGTTTGTTTATGGAGGTTTAAAGTGTATAGTGTATTGTATATGACCTCTTTGGTTGCAGGTTGCAGTACACATTATTTTTGTTTGTTGTTGCGTAGAAAGAGGTTCTGTTTTGAAAATTTGAATTTGGAACTCACTGTTTTTAACAAGCCCACAGAAAAATGCAAGATTTTTCTTTTCTATGTAATAATTTAAAATATTTGATATTATGATGATAAAGTAAATTATAAACACCAAAAAGCTAAAACAACAAAAGTTGCAATCAGAGAGAAGCCGATAATTAAATTAAAAATGCATTAATAAACGCTGCTTATTGGCGTTCAATTTTAATAAATCAAAATTATATCTCGTCAGAGGACCGAATACCAATCCATCTCGGTACAAGCGAACCATCAATCCAAATTAATTAACAGATGGACGGCTCAAAAAGCGGCCACAATCCGTCAAAGGGGCCGATTGTATCGGAGATCGGTTTTTTTATGAATAATATTATAATTATGGGCTCGCGTCTTAATATCAATAAGGCGGGCACTAATGCTCGCAGTGCAAACATCAATCAATCAATCTCCTTGGTATGTGTAAATGTGAGCCAGCGATGATGTATTATGGATATGCCATTAGTTTTTATTTTTTGTCTTTGTTAGCTGTGAAATTGTGAGATTATAAGTAATGACTACATAATTAAGGACACGAGTCAACAACAGTCATAAGTTCATAACACAGTCAGGACAACTTTGAAGCCTTGGTTTTTCGCATAGGATTGATCGAACTTTGATCTGATGATAGCTATCCAGTTAATGATATCCAAATCGCTATTACACACCTAACTGATCTGATTAACATTCTAAGAAATGTATGGATATTAAAAAAAATCGCGAAAATAGCATTAAATGTAAGGAAATCCTAAAACTGAAAACTCTGATTTTTATATCTCTTAAAATGCTGATCAGATCAGTTGGCTGCGTATAGCGATCTGGATCTCCCCCATTCACTCCATGGATAGCCATCATCAGATCACAGCTCGATCAATCCCTGGCAGAGAACCAACTCTTCAAAGCTACCTCGTTTAAATAAAAATCAACTGTTTTTAATTACGTGTCTACCACTATTAGGTAGGAGAACGATTTAATGAGAGTAAATAAATACATTGTATTTGACCAAACTAAAAATTGCGCTCGAGCAAAGCACACACAGAGACAGCTCTCACCGACCGATGACACTGCGTCACTCGTTTGAGATTCGTGTGATATTCCAGTTTTCCGTATCTATGTGTGCGTTGCTCGAGCGCGCGCAGTACTAAGCTTAAATTCTGTATAGTCTCTCTATTTTGTGATATCGTGTCCATACAACACCAACGTCCCAACTTACCGGACAAAAAACTAGAATGTTTATCTAACAATAAATAAGCTGCTGAAAGGTGGTGGTGCGCTTGCGCACGCCGCCGGCCATCTTGTTTGTTTTGTGCCCCTTGCGTCAGGTGAGAAATGTATAATGACACACGGTCTTCATTTTAAATTGTGAACTTTTTAAACTTATCATGTGAAGTTTTGGCTAAAAAACTCATCATTAAGTCAGGTGAGAAATTTATAATGACGTCCATTTTCGCAGGTCTTCAATATAAATATGGAACAAATTAATTTACTTTCTTTTGTTTGTACTTACCATTTTGTGTTAGGTGAGAAAATGTATAATGACATTCATCTCTAGGTCTTCTTCAATTTAAATTGTGAACTTTTTAAATTATGACATTTCATAAAGAAGTACATTTTCTTTACTTTCTTTTGTTTTCACTTAGTCTTAGCTAGAATTTATCCTTGCGTCAGGTGAAAAATTTATAATGAATCTACTTCTGAAGGTGACGGGCTTCAATTGAAATATGAAATGTTTTCAATTTGTGCAATGTTATTGGCATTTAATAAATTGACACATTTCTTTCACCTTCATTTCGTTTTCATTTTCTGCTCATCTGCTGCTCATTTTATAATTATTATCACGTCATTTCAAATAGTGATTATTTTTCCTTAAGTCTTGGCGATCAGTGTTTTGCTTATGTATCAAAATGGCAAATAAAACAAAGCCCTTTTATTACTTTTAAATTTTTAATTTCGATTTTTCAATCGACAAGCTCTACAGGTCCCAGATATACTAGATACATACTAGATAATTACGAATGAATCAAATCAAGTCAAATAGTTTTATATTAAGAGAATTAATATAATTGAAAAAATACTAGAACAAAAGCTTTAAAAAAAGTAAAACCTCCTTCAAAAACCTTTAAAAAACAGCTCTATAAAAAGCAAGAAATAATGTTCAAATCGATTAATTAAAACACGTCTATTGAAGTCGGGTGGAGCTGGAAGTATTTTTTTACTTATTGTATGGTTCATATTCTAAAAGCCCCACCCGACTTCAATAGACGTGTTTTAATTAATCGATTTGAACATTATTTCTTGCTTTTTATAGAGCTGTTTTTTAAAGGTTTTTGAAGGAGGTTTTACTTTTTTTTAAAAGCTTTTTATTTTAAACTTTTTTGTGGTAGGTATGTAAGCGATGATTTTATAAAATAAAACGTTAAGTATAATGTTTCACATTTTTCAATGGTATACCCCGAGTAACTCAATGTCCACAGGTGTTCCGTTGGGTCTTCGCAGTTCAAGTCTAGTCCAGAACGTCCTTGACAATAATAAACCTACCAATATTTCAATCACTGTACAGTTCCTATTTGATTTTGAGGAGTTCCCTCGTGTATCTTCAAAATCCAAAGTCCAATGAAATTAATATGGTATCATTCTTAAGGTGTCTTCTTTCAAACAAAAAAAGAATTGTCTAAATCAGTTCATAAACAAAAAAGTAATGGTTGAAAATCGGTCTCAATTCATATAAAATGGTAACGAAAACGACAGTATTTTCAAGATTACTTGAAAACTACTGAACCGATTTCAAAATTTCAAAAAATGGGACCAACTTGGGAACAAACCTCATGTTATAACGTTTGAATCATTTCAATCGGTTTAGCCGTCTTCGAGTAATCGGTGTACATACATATAAAAAACAAAAAATATACGCGACGAATAGATAACCTCCTCCTTTTCAAAGTTTTTGAAGTTGGTTAAAAATCGACTCACCCGTAGCAACTCAGACAGGGTGAGTCAGGTGACTCAGACAGACATCTTGTCTGAGATGCTACGGGTGAGTCGATTTTTTCTAGTATTTTTCAATTATATTAATTCTCTTAATATAAAAATAGCATTGTGAATGCCTAAAATAAATAAAAAAAACAAATAGTTTTAGTTGCAAAATATGGGTAGTAACAAAATGTTGGTCTTATAAATTATTTGAGCGCCATTTCTAACTATTTAATGGTGTGCAAATATAATAATAATGTTTAATAAAATATGTTTTGTTTTATAATAAACTGTAAATAGTCCAAAACCTATGAAACAGAACCTGAATAAACATAAATAAGAAAAAATTACTGAAAATAACTAAATTTAAACTGTATTTTGCTAGGTACCTAAAACTTTTATGATTTTATCATCCTTACAAAATTGACAAAGTTTTAAATGTATCTACGTGATAAGTAGATTTCTTAACAACCATAAAAAAATCAACAGAAATAACAAAAACCCATCAATAAAAATCAAAATAACAGACGTTGTCTACTTAAGACGAAAACAGTCACTAATGAGCGGCATTGAATCTGATAAAACAACCTTTTTATTTACACTTTACTTCAACTTTATTATTTAAAAAATAAAGATTATTTTGCTTTAACTTTGTTTAGTGGCAAGTAATGTCAATAAAGATTAAGTAGATACAGAGAGTCAGGTTGGGATAGACGGACAGACAGATATCCTGGTGACATATGATTGACAGGGGCCGCGAGGAAAAAAAACGCGACGCCTCTTGAAGGTCTTAAGATGTTTCTTGGTCTTATTGGACAAAATCGGTTTGACGAGACTTTATTTCAAAATGTCACATGATTGATATAAAAAAAGATATAATTACAAACTACTTCAGATCTGATATGGTACACATAACATTGCTCTACAATGGTAAATCATCTTTGATTTTGGTCTCTTGACCACAAATAACTATTTACTTTATACTATGTAGCTTTTCATATTGCATTGGACTTATGACAAGAAAGTACAGAGTATAAAGTAAATAGTTATTTGTAGTAAAATCAACGACATTGTCCGACATTCGTAGCCCCCTTATTTTTTCTTTCTAATAAAATATTTCAAAGCATGCTTCCTGATCATTTTTGTCTCTATCAAAATAACTTCCTAAATACACAAAAATGTTGAAATCGCATCCAATCGTTTACTTTTATTGCGCATAAACATTTCGCCAAATTATCATTTTCTATAGCATTTTCTACTTTGACGTTGTCTCGCGCGGCGTTAATTCCGTCGAAGTGACAACCTTCGTGGACGCTCGGTGATTGATTGGTAGAAGTGAAACCACATAATAATAAAGTTACAGAAGAGCCACACGGTACAAGTCGAGGTTTTTAACATAACCAAGACATTTCGTACAGACTATCTCAGGCCAACCTGGCTTACAATCAGTTCCTACTGTTGCAGCTAAAGACCTAACAACTTTTCTGTGAACTGGCGGCTGCTGTCAAAACGAGTGGCTCAGTGGCTGTAGACCTCGTTCAAATTGTATGTTGTTTAAAAATTTATTTAATAGATGTCGCCCCGAGGTTGACACTGCATTTAAAAGCAGTACTATGTGATGTTTGGTAGGTTAGGTATTCTTTTATTTTATCTAAGCTAAATGGCGCTTCTAATTTCAAAAAGGTGAATATTTTTTTTCACAAAATTTCAAAAAACTGGCTCAAAAAAATCCTTATAATTATGGAACTTGCTCACAAAATTTCAAAAGAATGCGACCTGTAGAGGAGAACAGACAGCCATAAGAAAGCATTTTTGCCCAAACCGGAGAGGAGATGCTTCGCTCGCGCTTTGCGGTCGCTCGGACAAAAAATTTAATAAAAATAAAAATCTATGGGTTGAAGAGTTTACTCGTAGTTCCATTTTCCACTTCGCAAATAAGTTAGTCGATCTGACCAAAGAGTTCGTTTACGTAGCGCAACAAAACAAATAATCAAGGCAGTGTTTTCGACCACGGCCGAGCGGCGGGTGCTTCTGTATAAATTACACAGACTATATTTTGTGCTGTTTGCCAACTGGCCAGGGCTGTCAGTCAGCGATCGGTCGTCGGGTTTGCACTGCGGCAAGTGAAGATTTGGCAGCGGATGTGTACAGTCGGTGAAGACTATGCTTGTCAATTTTTCTTAGCGTCAAATTACTATGATTATTTTCCGAATTAGTTAATATTGTGTTGCAGAAACCGCTGCCAACATACTATTTTGGTCTTGCAGTTTATTGAAGAAATAATTACTTTATTATCGTTTAATATTTTCAAAATCTATTTTTTGCTACAAAAAATTATTCGAATCCAACGAGAATTTTCTTTTTCAAATATTGGTGAGAATTAAATAAACGATCATTTTATCCGAAATTATCTGATTCAGCTTTTTCAAATGAACCAATAAATAGTGAACAGACTTACTAATATCTAAGATTATGACAGTTATAGTAAAGCGACTTGTGACATTTACGGTCAAATGCTCAAACGAATCTTAAAGTTAAGGCCACCTTAAAAAATAATTAAAAGAAGTTGTTAGATTAGTTAGACAGAATGTCTATGAAACTGACAGCTTCCTTAAAGTTAAGGAGACCTTAATTTAAGATTTTAGCTAAGAAGCGTTTGAGTATTAGGCCGTTAGTATGGTCGCGTCGTCGAGTAGGTCAGTACCGCATATTTCGGTGAGGTGTCGTTAGCGACTGTACCGGGCAATTACCGCGGCCGTACGTCATCGCGCGCGTGTGGTCCGCTTCCCAGAACGCGCCAGCCCTAGACAAACACGTTCCTTTTTTAAATTATTCTTTTTAATCGAACATTTTAGTGGACAGTTTAAGTGATTGACGAGAAAAGAGGTAAAATTGAATTTTCAAACTTTTTAAATGTTTGCAGAAATGTTAATCGGGGCGTTCTAAATTTGAATATTCGCCAGTTTGTTATCTCTGCATCAATGAAAATGTTAGTGAGTAAAATAAATAAATTAGTAAGTTGCTAAACATTAACAATATCATAATACCTAATTAATGTTCGCTTCCGCAAAATAATTGGCAAGTTATAAGCTTGTTATAAGTTTTAATTGTAATATTTATGCGCAGAATTGCTCTAATAGCAATAAAAAGGCAAATTAACATGTTTTAATTGCGTCATATGTGTGGTATATATGAGACCTCCCATGAAGAGATAATATTTTTTTATAAAAAAGTTTTTTTTTTATTTAAGTACGTTTACAAATATAAAGTTGCTGAGAATGGAAATTTTTATTCGGTTGTAAATATTGAAGAAAAACTTAAGTTTTTTTTTTATTAATTCGAAGAACTGGTCAAATGTTTTTCAGGGGCATATTTATTTTATTTTATACAGAGTCGGAAAATTGAAAAGTGTAAAATAAGCAAAATGTAAGTCTACTTTTCACCACAGCATACAAAAAAAATAGTTTTAAATTATTACGGTGTTCGTTATATTCCTAATAAAATATAACTTATATTGCAATTCAAATATCGCAAACGTAAAAATTTGGTGAAACAAAATATGCAAACATTATAATTAATTACCTTGAAAAGTGTAGATAGGAAGACTTAGTAACTCATTCATAAAAAAATATTTATCTTTGGAAACACATAACATACTATAAATTTATCTGTTGGTCGATTTTCTAAGCCGGAAAACAGGCTTATTATAAGTGCAATCATGGCGTAATAATCATAACGCGATAAATGTAATTTTTTGTGTGATAATTTGATTAAATTGATCAATTGCTTATCACTACTTCCTGAGTATCAATATTCAATTATGTTAAGTACTTAATTATATATGTGACAAGATAGCTTTATGAAAACTACTATCTAATAAAATAATGCTTTCTATCAAAACTTGATAAATTGTATATTAGATATAGAAACAATTCAATTTCCATTTATGTAATAATACTAGCGACTCGCCCTCGCTTCACTTCGGTGTAGTGTGAAATTTGACACCATGTATTATGCATATAAACCATTGCGTAGTTTTAAAGATCTAAGCATACATAGGAACAGACAGCGGGAAGCGACTTTGTTTTATACCTTTACTAGAGGCCACCCGCGACTTCGTCTGCGTGGAAAGTTTCTTTGCTATCCCTCGAGAACTATACTGTTTTCCGGGATGAAAAGTACCCTATGTCCTTCTCTGTACCCCTGAGAACGTGTATGCAAAATGTCATGATGATTGGTTCAGTAGTTAAGACGTGAAGGCGTAACAAACAAACAAACAAGCGCACTTTCGCATTTATAATATTAGTCCTTACTAATATTATAAATGCGAAAGTCCGTTTGTTTTTATTTACACCTTTATAGTGATGTTTCTATCTGTACGGCATGCTGGAAAACTTTTAAGTATTTTAAAAAAGACATGATTATACTGAGAATCCCCGACACAATATTTGAAAGCTAAACAAAGACATCACCATTGTTTCTAATAACATAAAAACAAACGACGACATCACATCGAAAATCGAAAAAGGAACCTCGCACCCGCCATCAATCAGCATTTTGACGAGATATTGTTTCGGCGATCGGACGATGGCATCAATAATAAAAGAGTCGAATCGAATTAACGGTCAGCCGCACAAAGCTGGCCAATCAGCGGAACGATTCTTCTCGGCCGCGCCGGCTCACGTATTTACGTCACATTTCTTCGATTTCGCGGCACGTTCGAGACGTAATAAGCGGCCGGCGAAGTCCGTCAGGGTGGGGGAGGGTCGTTCGACTTAATGAAGTTTTCTCGACGATTCCCACCGGTCGTCACATGCGGACGGAGTTTGCGGCACATATTGCGACGCCACGCTCAGATATTGCCCGACTGAAATGTTTTAATAAGCGCATCTAGGACGCCTCTTATTAATGTGTATTGTTCACAGTTTTTGCGATATTATCCAGTGTATTGGCGGTTGAGCCTCTGTTTGCGTAACATATTTCAGCCTACGAGTATTTCTGTTTTCTTTGTTTTGTTTTGATATTTGAAATTGTATCATTAGAATAGAAACCGTCCCTATCGTATTGAAATCTACAAGTATTTGTGTTAAAAATAAATCTTCTTTATGAAAAGTCTAAGGACCGTTCACTATGTTTGATTTACATAAACAATTTTGTGCGATTATCAATAAATCGTACAAGTTTAGTAAACTAATTTAAAACTTAACTTTTCGTATGTCAATCTGGTTATCTTAAAGTGTAACTAAACAATTCCGTTAACAGTGCAACTTTTTTCCAAGCTCGTCGGCCAACTGTCGCCGCCGAACTATTTATTCTAAACTGCGTGCAATTCAAACTCACGCGGGTGCCAGGGCCGCACTCGAATTGCCCCACCAAATTAACAAACTTTCCGAGTCCGCCCCTGTCCGCAAGTTCCCGCCACAAGTTTATTCTGTGACGTTATTTTTGACGTCGCTGACGTTATCTAACGTTATCTGCGCGAGTTTTACAGATCGTCGGCTAACGGCTAATACTGTGGGTTAGTTTTGTAGTGTAGTTTTCAACTGTCATTGCTTTTGATAACAAAGGGATTTTTGTTATGTTGATAGTGATGGTTTTGTCGGTTGTGAATTTTGACAGTGTAGCTCCGAGGCTTGTCGGTTCACTATCCAGATATATTCAGTGTTTTCTAAACTTAAAACCAATATTTGAGTTTGATTTTCAACTCAAAATTATCTCAAGGCATCTTAAAATTTCATCCTGTTTTATATTACAATAGTGCGTTTCATTATTTACTGTTTAAAATAATGTATTTCTATGCTTTAGTGTCCTACATTACTAGTACAAGTCATTCAGAATATTAAGACAACATCATCAATATATTTAATGTTAACTTTGTACATTTTACCAAACGTAAGCAACTTAATCCAAAACAACCTAACTCTAAACATCCCCAACTCGAGTGCATCAGTGACATTTCTCACATGTTTCTTCCATCGGGGGTCAATGGGGGGTAAGGAGGCACCCCCCCCCCCCCCCCCAAGGCGCGGACGTCTCGCGTCAATCAGTTGTGGGACGTGCCCGGAATGCTCGGCCCGTCGGTGGACCGTTATGGCCCGTTTTTTATGATCGCATCGGATAAAGTTGCCGATTATTCGCCGGCGTTATCTTGGGACGAGTTGGTGCTGTCCTTTGGATTTGATCGGTTCTGACGTGATGATTATGGAAGATGGTGAAGTGTTTGAATGGAACTGCGATTCAACTTTTAAGCCCAAATACTAAAACGATTCTCAAAGTTAAGGTCATGTTATTTTTAAACTATTACTTTCAGCCCGCAAACTTTGTCCGCGTGGACATTCGAAAGATCTCTAGGGCGCCTTTGATCAGGATAAAAAGTAAGCCAAAGTTTTAATACAGATTGTGTGCTAAAGTATCATGCCGCATTCTGGGCCATGATGCGCATTGACCATACATATCTGTGACAGACTCATGTCATGGCAAAAAGGGGTAGATAACAAAATGTCATATAACAGGAAAATGTCAAACAATTATAACCCCAAACGGCTCCTTGAGATTGAGATTACTCTTTTTTCCCGCATTATATTTTAATGATATTATATTCTTCCCACGCAATCACTATAAAATTACTATAGTATTTTGGTAATTTCATCAAAGCGCATCATGGCCTAGCTTGTATAGTAAAATCGGCATAATCCTTTCATGCTAATCCGTCCAGCCGTTTTGGCGTGATTGAGTAACAAATATCCAAACATCCAAACTTTCATAATATGATATAAGTTGTCTAGATTTGACAAAATAATTTTGAAACTGACAGCTTCCCCAAAATTAAGAGACTCTGGTCTAATTAAAAAATTTAGATGGATTTGGAATATTCGGTCATTAGTTAGTTATTTTTGGGGTTTGAAAGAAGTAGAGCTTGCTTTTATAACACTTTTGTAGCTTTTTTGTACCCTCCTCCTTACTCATTCTCTGACAATTTCTCTATTTCAGTTTTTTGCACCCCCTTACTCATTATTTGCAATCTCTCTATACCTTCTGTAGGTTGTCTGGAAAAGATAGCTCTAAGCAGTAAGACCGTCATTGTAAGACTGTAACACTAGATTAAGTTCGTACTACTATATCTACAAATTGGAAGTCTCTTCTCGGACTCTGTTAAAAGCAAAGTTACTAAATTATATTAAATTAAGTCTTAATGTTTTCAAAACAAATCATTTCTTATATTGCTTAAATTTCCATGGCTTTTGATGTTATTAGAATAAACTATGTCCAGAATTTATACCATGTATACTTGTTTATTTTTTACTGCGCCGACATATCGGAGCCTCAAAAGGTAGGTGTGTGTTTAGTGTAAATCCCGCCATAGTTTATTCTGAAATGATATTTTCTTTTTTTTTAAATCAATTTTAGATTCAACTATTTATTTATAACTTCACTTTATATTGAAGGCTATTAATTGCAGTCGTCTTATCATTTGGTCATCTAAATACTACAGGTCATGACTCAATAAATCTATTCTGTCAGTTGCAAATGTCAGCAATGACGAGATTGTATAAATTATCGCAAAAAATCACTTTACTGACACTGTTGTTTAGAAAATGACATATTGACTAATGAAGTTTTTTATTGTGTCATCAAAATGTGAAATAATTAATGATAATAACTTTAGCACAAAGTGTGAGCGAATGGTCTTAAAATAATAAACGGAATAGAATATAATAAAATCAATTATCATCATTTTCATACTTATTTTGTTGTAAAGTCGATATGATTTTATTCTTTTATAAATTAAGAAAACATATCCGCTTTAAACTTTAATAATCTATTTAAACATATCAGATTTAAGGAAAATCCCTAATCAAAGGACCGTATATGAAGAACCAAATCTTCATAAAAAAGAACTAAATAAAAAACAAAAACTTAACACTATTTGCATTGTTAAAATGGATACTAGACAGTTTTAATTTCTAATAAAGCTTACTATAATTTAATAGCTTTCCATAAGTATCTACATCGTAACCAAATACTCTCGAAATCGTACGAAATTCCTCCACAAGAAAATCTGTTGGAGTGTTTGGCCCAACTTTTTCCTCGGTAACTTAATAAAGCTCACTCCGAACTTTTAAGCTCCTAAGTTACTGTTGCATAGTGTCCTGGGCTGCAATAATTTCAGTATGTTTATTATGGAGCCTCGCTTTTGTAAAATAGTTACCTTGAATTTTGTTGAATTATAAAAGTACTTTTTGTAATGTTTTAAAGAATGTTATCTACTGGATTTATTAGGGTGGGTACCCGCTTTGGCATAGCACGTTTTTTTACTCAGTGGCCATGTGTGTACGTGTGCGAACTAGGTTCACCATAGACATAGAAAAATTTTCACTGCGCTCAAGAAGACCAATAAAGCGTGGAAAAGAGAAGTTAAAATTATACGCAAACGGTTTATGTAAAAAAGAAACAAAGGATCAAGTGACATGTGCCAACATTTTTTACAGTAAGAGCCCCTAGCGTCCCGCCTAGCAAATGAGCAATCACAGTTTGTTTAAAATATTTGTTAATCTTAATTAGAATTTAAAATAAAGGTATCGTGGAGCCATGGTGTCTTGTGCTCTAAGTAATTGTGATGTGACAAAAAGAAACAATCCAAGTAATCACACTTTTCACAGGTAAATAAGATATTGCCACACGTTTCTCTAAAGGTCAAACCGCACTACAGCGGAGCGGCGCGGAGCGGCGCGGCGCGGCGCGGCGCGGCCAAATATTATTTCTATTGATTGCAATGATGCAAACCGCACTATAGCGGAGAGGCGCGGCGCGGCGCGGCGCGTACCGGCGCGGCGCTGCAGATTTGGGTGCAAAAGAATATTTTGCCGCGCCGCGCCGCGCCGCGCCGCTCCGCGCCGCTCCGCTGCCGCTAGTGCGGTATAGCTGGCGGCGCGGCGCGGCCGAATATTCTTCATAATCGAGCTTCGGTCTATAGAGGGTATTTGGGAATATCTATTTCTACTGATATTTCAGTGTACAAATTTTTATTAAATTACAAAGTAGTATTTTACGTGATCATTTCATAAATCATCATAATCATAACTCAACACAAATAAATAAATAAAAAATATGAGGATGTGTTGCTAAATCGTTGCTTCGAAATACGTTCTAGGGAACGCGTGATCGAGCGTTCCCTTTTCGTTCGTGCGTCCAACTTCAATGAAATCTTGCTACGTCTGGCAATTTGAGCCGCGCCGCGCCGCTCCGCTGCCGCAATAGTGCGTTTAGGAGAGGCCGCGCCGCTCCGCTGCAGTGCTGCGCCGCGCAGCGCCGCTCCGCTGTAGTGCGGTTTGACCTTTAAACCAAATTTCGCTACATTTATTCGTTTATGGTCGAAGAAAACAGTATGGAACATAGTTTATTAATTTCCTTTGCCATGTATAGTCATATTTTACGAATCTAAGACAAATTTACGTATCTCATATAAAATGTACCTATGCATTTGTTTTCGGATCACCTGTTTATTGACGTTGTTCTTTGACATTCTATTTTTGTGGTCCACACACTATGGCACACCTTTACAGCACAGGATAGAAAAAATGATGTAGGTTCTAGGTTCGCGGAGCACGGAGGTTGGCGAACCTTACCTTCCTATTTATTGTCTAACTTCAAAATATATCGCAATCGCTTGTTGTGATGTATTGATACTTATTTTTGGCACAAATAAAAACTTACCAGAGAAATGTAGCAATGTATCACATTTACATCCAACTGTCAAATGAAAGCGATTGCGATAGATTTTGAAGTTAGACAATTAGCTCCCCGGTGTTACCTGAATTGTAAAATAATGGCAAGTATTTAAATGGGCGTTAGTGCTGCGACACAGTTTTATAACTTTTCCAGTTATTAACGTAATATAACAATGTAACTTGTTCCAAATAAACTATTACTACCATTATTACTATGTACAATACAATTAAGTATGTGTGTGAAACCAAGGATAACTTAAGGCAAACCTGACTTTTGCTTGTTCTTAATGTAATTGTGTTCTCACTTTCTTATTTCAATTTCCTTAAAAATTCAATAAGACTTAGATAACATAAATATTGCAATGCAAGTTTGTAAAATTCTCCCGAAAAATATTAACTTCGTTATATTATAAATACTCCCAGCTTAACAAATTGTAACTTAGAGCCAATTTCACCATTGATTTTAAACGCGCTTTGTCAAAAAACAAGTTTAAGGCTGTCACTGTCATAACAACAAAGTAAAATTTGTTATAAAAATGTACAATTATGTTATAAACAATGCCTTGTTAAATCTTGATTCAATTTTTTTAATGACCTGGTGAAATTTATTTTTGGAATAAACGGGGAACGGGGTATCAAACTCGACACTTAAACTACATTACGTAAAACGTGATCTTAATCGCGTTTAAAATCAATGGTGAATTTGGCTCTTAGTCTTCAAAAAAGTAAAACAATCTTCCCTAAGCCCGATTAAATGCACGTCAAATTGATTTAATAAAAAACTTTACAGGCGCGCCATAAAATTCCGATGTTAAAAATAACGTCAACCTTTTTCGAATCAGTTCGACAATAACAAAAAAAAAAAGAAAAAAATCCGCGTAAGTTGATCAGAGATCACTCGAAACCGACGTTGGAGTGAGCAGATGAATGAATGGCTGAGTGAATGAGTGAGCGAATGAGCTCTGGAGGGCGCGGGACACCAGTTGATCAGCCATGATGCGCCATGTCTGTCAAAGTCACCAGCGCGATAAGGGAGGAAGAGGCTTTATATCTTATCTTACTCGTTCAATTAATTTGCTTTTAGGAGCGGTCGGTTGCTAATAAATTTTAACGTGTAACTTGTTGTTTTTATTAGTTAAGGGTCAAGCTTGAGTGTCTGTTTATGCGGTGCAAAAGTTTCTTTTAATATTAGTGTGAGAAACTTTTTATCAACCATAGAGTAACTTACGAGTATTTCCTTGACAACTTTGCTATATCACACTACCGTGAGGCGCGTAGTTGATGGATCCAATCATTATAATAGTGTAATCTTTATTTATTAATAGTGATAATATTTTATTATTAATAATGCTATACAGTATTTTAATCAACAAAAGCCATAGTGTTGTTAGTTGAGACGGAATCAGTTTATTTCTCTAGACTTATAAGATTGTGTGAAGCTTAGCAAAATTAAAACAAATGTTCAATTGCTAAGCATTATAAATAGCCAGTGCTATATAAAAAGGTAGAGGTGTTCATTCCAACATTATAATAATGGACTAAATGCGAAAGACTGAATTTTTTTGCCTATAAATTGTACAAGAATTCAAACATGTGTCACTGTTCGTATAATTTTAGTTAGTTTTGTTATCAATAATAATACAGAATATTCTGCTCGCGAAATGGCAAAAATATTCTTATCTAAACATATTCGGATACCAAGTGATATTTTCGATAGTTAATAAATTAATCAAAGGAAAAAATGGCTAAATGCATCAGCGTACATTTGCAACATTCACAGTAAAAAAACACGTTGAAATAAATGCCAAATCTACATGAATGATTTTTTTGAGTAAACTAAATTTTGATCACTAGTGCGTATACATAAATACGTAGGTACTTATACATACTTTTTATCTTTCTTGAGTTTGCCTATTTCAGATACTAACTAAATTGATACTGATCATTGACTCTATCCATTAGTATCATAAAAATACATGGATGTTAATTTTTCAGTTTGTGCCCGTTCGATTCCCGGCTGAAGCGATTTATCAAAAACATAATAAATGCAGTTTTACTTATTTTTTTTTAATAAAGGAATGTTTCCTTTCAGCAACATTTGCTATCTTCAATATTTAGAGTACTTTTCCACCACTACCAACTCTTTTTCCACCCTGTTTACGTATTTATTTTTTAGTTTTAAAATCCCTTAATGCACATAATATACAAACAAATCAAAAAGCCATAAACACTTGCGTTTCCACCGGAGCCGACTCCACACTAGCGCGCCTCGTGATTTATTCGCCAGTGTCGGCGCGAAAACGTACCCGTGACGTCACACTTTTTGTTTTTCCCGCGCTTTTTCGCTTTTTATTGATGGCGGACAAAAAGTCGGCCCGCGCGGGCTAAGCGCGCGTCAGAATTCGTGAATGATTTTTCGCCCCATGTAGACTCATCCCGTTTTATTCCCATTTGTCAACCGAGCGGGAAAGATGCATGCGGGCTTGTTGTACGCCCTTTTTGGGCTTTTTGGGCTTTTACGCGGATCCATTGACACGTGAAAGTGTGTTAGCGTCGGTCGAGTTTATAAATCTACCGGCCGCTTGTTGGTTTTAGGCGGTTTTAATTTTTTTCTTTCCTCCATTCATAGTGGGTTAATGGGCGGGCGAGTTAGTTCGCTGTATAGTGGGTTGATTTCTGATAATGCTATTCAAGACTCTTTAGTGTTTTGTGTGTTGAAAATTTTCTTATTTCGACATTTTTACTACTTTAGCGCCATTATTACGATTATTTATGACCTCTGCAAGAGCCCACCGTGTTGGTTGCACCTTTTTGTATACCTACAATTCCATACAATTTTTAAATCTTGCAAAAGTTTACTTTTTAAGTGTAATAATTGTATGAATTGTCTATATTAAGAAACTTATTGTAATAAGAAAGCAGAATTCAGCCTTTAGTCGTTACGTAGTTCTCAGAAAGACCGTTCTGAAATTTAATGAAATAAAAAAAGGAATTTAACTAATTTTGCGTTACCTTTCTAAGTAACTAACTATTACGCAAGTTACATATTTCTTTCCAATGAATAAAACATACAATATGTTTGGTCAGCGATGTCGGAGCTTTTAAAGGCAGATAAAATGATCAATTTTATCGACAAAACCCCCCACATGTTTGAGTCTATCCCCTCTCCTGATGGAATGACTGGAATTTTAAATTTAACTTTTTATTTTAGATGGTCCTGCCGAAAAATATTAATTCCTCCGGATTTTAAAGTCCTACAGTTATAAAAAAAACTTTTCAAATGCTAATAATATCACTTATCAAGTAAAAAATAATAATTATGTAAATCTTTTAACTTTAATACGTCATAAAAATTACTAAAGTAAAATTTAATCTGAAGTTAGTGTGCTTTTTTTAGTTTTTCTGACAGATCTCAAAAACTAAAATGTATATAGAATTTTTTGCATTTTTATAATACACAGGAATATTATCTACAAAACGACATCAAAAATCATTGCTCTGAGTTGCATATTTAGATAGTAGTTGTTGTTTGAATGCGGCAAGATGTGGAGGGTTTTGTCGATAACATTGATCATATTATCTGCCTTTAAAAGCTCCGACATCGCTAACCAAACATATTGTATATTATTAAATGTTTCTATTATTAAATTAACATATATTTATGAAATCCACATTGCGCACATCAACAATACAAAACTGCTCCGCCAGTGGTGCACAACGCGTGATTGAAGCGGGCCGCAAAAATGTCGGCCAACGGGCCAGCGGCGCCAAACCGCGGCCGCCAATTTATATTTCACTATTATACCCGGCATCCCGGCCGGATTTACGATTTCATTATGCCCGCTTGTAAAACTCGCCGCGAATTCGGGAGTCGAAAAAATTCGAATCGGACTGTAATGAGAGAAGGTTGTGAGATTTTAACTGGACGCCAAACTTTCAGTTACATTGTTGGACAAAATATAAAGTACCTATGTAGTCAAGTATGTATGTAAAAATACTGATAAACTAAGCAGAGTTTAAAAATAATTCATCATCATTTAAAGAAAAAATCATAAAATGTGAATTTTCTTACTTAGCAAAGTTCCCAGAATTCAACATATAAATTGTTGCTGAAAGTTAAATCTTCAGATACTTTTTCGTATTTCACTAAGTGGTTTTGATTTATCTGTCACTGCAGTGCAGGAAATTAGAAGCTTTTAAATGTTACTAATGTTTTGAATAGTAAGAGTCTAACCAATAGGCACATTTACAAGTCATTATTACAAGCCTTCCTTTTTTAACTATAAGTTTGAGTTTTTCCCCATATTTTTAGTACACCATCAACTATACAACAACTACATGACATGAGTTAGCGTCAAAGAATATCAGATCAGCTCCCCTACTCAAATGGCCAACATTCTATTCTTTTGGACGCTACGCTTACTATTAAAACTTTAAAATAAGCAGTAAACTATAAAATTACGTCCCGAAGGTTTTCGACATGTGATTTAATCATCTATTGCTCATATTTATAAGCTTTAAAAGTAAGCGTAGCGTTCAAATGAATAGAAAGTTGGTCATTTGAGTAGGGGGCAGATATTCTGGAATGCTAGCTCTTTACTTATGTCTTTCAAACGTATTCTTGTAGCCCAAGGATTTTTAATTCCAACTTTTTCAATTTAATGTAATCGAATGAATACAAAACAGAGTGCAGTAAACACAGCCCACCTCCGCCCCTCGAAACATAAATAATCATTACTAAACGCATTCAGACACAATTACATACAAGGGGAGGCTCGTTAAAAATCATATCTGCATGGAGCAGACGAGCGAATTTCAGATGAGAATTTTTGTTCATCAGTAGATTGTATACTTTCAGTTTGCATATTATTTTAATTTAGTCTGAGATTTGTGACATAAAAGAGCAAGTATGTACTAGGAAATTAAGTTGTGTAATTAAAAAAACCGGCCAAGTGCGAGTCGGACTCGCGCACGAAGGGTTCCGTACCAAAAACCGGTAAAAAATGACGTTTGTTGTATGGGAGCCCCCCTTAAATATTTATTTTATTCGGTTTTTAGTATTTGTTGTAATAGCGGCAACAGAAATACATCATCTGTGAAAATTTCAACTGGCTAGCTATCACGGTTTATGAGATACAGCCTGGTGACAGACAGACAGACAGACGGACAGCGGAGGCTTAGTAATAGGGTCCCGTTTTTACCCTTTAAGTACGGAACCATGAGAAAGATTTATATTTGCCAACAAAATGTAATGTTAAAAGTGAAGAAAAAAATTGTTCATAAGTGGCAATGCCTGAAATTGGTGTCAAATCGGCAGCAATTTAGTTGCTTCAATTTGTACATGCGTAATGGGTTTCTTAACCGTCTTTAATAAATGAAGAATAAGTTTACACTCTCATGAAACCAAAAAGTTTGCTTAAAATTATGACGCCTAGCAATATTTTTGGTTTAGCCAGGGTGTAAACTTATTCTTTGTAAATTAATAAGGTCATATGGTACTAGAGTGCCGTTGTAAATTCTAACCTAACTTTTTTTAAACTTTTTTACTTCGAAAAACTGAAACTCATCTTAAAACATCCACATTTCCATACAAAAGCACACACAATGTATCGAGCAAGCTCGTCAATCGTATACTATCACCCCCTCCCGTTGATGCGGTTAATAATAGGGCTCCTTACCCTCCTTATCTACAGTATTAAACCATAAAACATTATAATTTACAGCGTTGTGTCGCTCGCTTGTGACGCCGCATGCGACTCTCAAACTTTCGGGATGAGCTTTCGTAGCTTGTATTTTTTACATAACCTGAACCCCTAGCATGAGCCCCGAAAAACGATGTAAGGTAATGGAACCAGTCATGGACGGTGCACCAGTCATGGACAAGTTACCTTTAAATCGCCCAAATCTACAAAACTCGACTTATATTTTTATCAATGGCAACACTGTGTGAATGTGGTTATCCAATCCGATGCCCCGTCAAGTTTTTTTGACAGCTGTCGGCCATATTATTCAATTACACTGTGAGTGCAATGCGTGGTTCCGAAGATTGCAAAAATATCCGTTCTTATACTAAGCATCGTAGCGCAAGTAAGTTTAACAAATAATTAATGATAAAGCCGGTGTAGATGTTATGTTGAATGACTATTTATTTTGTGATTTGACAGGTTGTTGATCAGGTTAACCTATAGCTTGACATATTACAAAAGAGATAAAGTAATCCACCATTATAGCAATGTTCATCATTGGATAAATAAATCTGTTACTAACCAGTCATGAACATTTTGGGAAATTTTGAATTTATTTTTGATAAATGTTTTAGTAATGTTTAAGAATGTTCATAAAAAAGTCTAATGATTGATTTTTTACGTAACACGATGATGAATATTGAACATAAAAAATGGCATGTTGATAACTGGGTGTTCATAACTGGTGACTGTGTTGGTAGTTGGATGTCCATTACTGGGAACTATCAAACGAATATGAATTGTTCGTTTTATTTGTACGTTTTAATGTAAAAATGTTTTATTAGAGGTTTACAAAGTGATTAGAATAACAATATGACTGTCAAGGCGCTATTTTGTAATTTTGCTTGTAATTTTTACAGACCTATTTTTTTTAAATAATGGCATTAAAAGTAATTATTATACACCGTGAATTTAGATTATCCGAGAAACTTCAACAATGTGAATATGTCAATCGATACAAACAACTTTTACTGTGTGGCCAACTACGAAATCACGAAAAAATTATCATTTGGGTCCAGCAGGTATTGTACTTTGTGTACCTATGAGCAGTTGATATTTTTTTCGTGATTTCTTTGTTGGCACGATAGTTAAAGTTGTGTGTATCGATTGACTTATTTTCATACCTACTAATGTTTCTTGAGTAATAAAAATTTTACGGAAGGTATAGGTATTCAGAAACAGCTGGTGGTCTTCTGCATTAGCTCTTGTCATAATTCCTTACCTATCTATTTTTCTATTGCCGCAGAATGGCGCCGATTAGAAATTATACTGCACAACAAATGGCCAGTGCCATCCAGAAAGTAAAGCAGGGATCATCAGTTTCAGCGGCTGCGTCATTATATGGTGTCCCTAGAATAACACTGCGCAATAAAATAACAGGAAAAACTCCTGAGATTTGTAGGTTAGGACCAGCTACTATTCTAACAAATGAAGAAGAAGACCTATTAAAGAAATGGATATTTTATATGGCCGATCATCACTTCCCTGTTACAAAAAACCATCTCTTGGACAGCGTTCAAAAGATTATATCTAATAAAAACCTTCAAAAATGTCCCTTTGTAAATAACAGACCTGGAAAAAAATGGTTCCATTCTTTCTTAAAGCGGCACCCCGAAATTTCACAACGTTTCTCCCAAAATTTAACTAAATCCAGGGATGATGTCACTGAAGATGAAATTGTGCAATGGTTTGCAACAAACAAAGCGTATTTGGAGAGTAGAGGGTTATTAGAAGCGTTAAATGATCCCAGCCGCATTTTCAACACTGATGAGAGTGCATTTTTTTTACAACCAAAAGCGGGATCTGTTTTGGTCCGCAAAGGCGAAAAAAACGTATATAGCAAATCAGGCGACGAGAAAGAAAACTTAACGGTCTTGATGACAGGTAACGCTGCGGGGATTTTGGCTCCACCAATGATAGTTTTCCCGTACGAACGACTTCCGCCGTTGATATCAAGCAGTGTCCCAGGTGATTGGGGAATTGGCCGATCTGAGACAGGTTGGATGACCTCTCGAACCTTTTATGAATATATGACCAACATTTTCAACCCTTGGCTAGAAACAAAAAAAGTGCCAAAACCCGTAATATTTTTCCTGGACGGTCACAGGTCTCATATGACTTTACATTTAGCTGAGTTTTGTAAAAATAATGGGATAGAAATTATAGCGCTTCATCCCAATTCGACACATTTGCTACAGCCAATGGACGTTGCTGTCTTCAAACCATTAAAAACGTACTGGAAGAATCAAGTAGCCAAATGGAAGACCGAAAACTCAGGACAACAGCTAAAAAAGGCCAATTTTGCTCCGAATTTACAAGTAGCTATAGAAAAATTGTCTCCAGATACTATGAAAAATGGATTCCGCAAAAGCGGTCTGTTTCCTTTTGGTCCTGAGTATGTTGATGTGACCAAAATAAGTGCTGAAAAACGTATACTACCCCAAAAAAACAACGTTACTGAACAGGCAAATTTTGTGGAGACATTAGAATCGGAAATTACAAGCATATTTTCACGTGACAAATTGACATTATTTAACCAAATGTACTGGTCACAAAGGACTGATGTCGAAAATTTACTACCTAATGAAGATTTATCATTGTACGTTATATGGTCAAAAAATAAAAACACAGATTTAGACAATTCATCAGCTGCAACACATACAGATGGAAGAGATATTATTCAGAATTCCAATTCACAAATACAACAGTCTATTACAAATCCAGAATCAGAAGCTACTAATGAAACAAGACAGGTTTGTGTTGAGGAATCCGGCCCACAAGAAAAACCATCACAAGAATCTGAAATACCGCAAGAACTCCCACAACAAAATGTTTTTCAACCGAGCCAACAAAACTTGAATACACATGGATCAGACGAAGCTATAACCGCTCATCAAACAGCACACATAACACCAAATAAAACTACCTCAACTACCCTTTTCACAAAAAATCCAAACTCAGCAGATTA
The DNA here is from genome assembly GCA_928269145.1 of Agriphila tristella. Classification (NCBI taxonomy): domain Eukaryota; kingdom Metazoa; phylum Arthropoda; class Insecta; order Lepidoptera; family Crambidae; genus Agriphila; species Agriphila tristella. Next base: position 28,518,173 of record OV743437.1, on the reverse strand, counting down.
TATCACACCAGCTAAAAATAGTCAAGCTCCTATTAACCCATCAACATCAACCCTACAAAAGAACTTGTTCATTCCATCTCCATTCAAACGTGCCTTGTATTGGCCAGAGCCTGAAACAAAAAAACGACGCATAAAAGAACGTTTACCGTCAGCTGTTACAAGTAATGCATGGATGGCCTACATGAAAAAAAAAGATAATGAAAAAAAACAAAAGCAAGAAGAAAAAGAGAAGCGAATAAAAGCTAGAGAAGAAAAAAAGGTGTTAAAGGAACAAGCTATTCAAAAGAAGAAAAATAATACAGAAAAATCAAAAAAGAGTAAGAAATCTACAAAGAAAATAGTGAAGCAGAGACAAGTTACATCAAGTTCATCTTCTGATGAAACGGAAACAGATATAGAATATCAGGAAAGTGAATGTGATGAAGAGTTCCTTGATGATAACCGTGAAATAGACGAGTATCTACAGCTTGACCAGCCAAGTACAACAAAATGTGGAGACAGTTTCTATGGAAGCAGGACAAGACAGAAAAATACTGCAAAATCATCCGAGTCTGGATCGGATGAAGACGCTCCCTTGAACGACTTGCGCGCCTCAAATAAAACTTACCAAGTTAAACAGTATGTTATAGTTACATACGAAGGGTCGTATTTTCCTGGTTTGATTGATAATATACATGAAGGTCAATATGAAATAAGCACCATGGTTCTATCGAAAGGCAATTCATTTCGTTGGCCAGATACTCCAGACAAAATTTGGTACAAAAGTGCAAATATAGTGGAACAAATTGAAAAACCCATTTTAATTAACAAAAGAGGTTTTTACAAGGTAAAGGAGATGGATAAATATTTGCCTTATATATTTCTTGAAGGACATCACTAATTGTAATTAATCTTAATTTCAGTTAAGTCAGAAACTATTAAGACTGCTTTACAAAGATAAGAAACTATTAAGACTGCATTACAAAGACTACATTACAAAGATAAGATAATATTAAGACTGCAATACAAAGATAAAAAACTATTAAGACTGCATTACAAAGATAAGAAACTATTAAGACTGCATTACAAAGAGATTATATAATATTGGGTTATTGTTAAAAGAATACGTTTTAATGAATAATTGTTGAGTTATGTTTAGAGATATCGTTTACTTGTGTTTTTTTTTAGCTGAGGGTTGTTTTGTAAGATTTTGACCTAACAATAGCCAATAGTTGCTACAATTAATAAGGGTTATGTAAGACTATCAGCTATGATAAACTAACAGTTTATAAACTAACTAGCTATAAATACTTACTATTAAATATTATGTAGGATAAAGATAGGCCTTACGTAGTTGCTGTTAAGCTGAGAACTACTTACCTATAATTTTGTAGATCTAGATATAACTGCTTTTTTTTGATAAGTTTTTGATGCTTTTATTCTAGATACCGTAATGTTCAATCGTTAATTTGCGTTTTTATTTACTAAGTTCTAGATTACTAACAAAATTGTTATTAAAATTAATAAAACTTTAATTCAAATTATCTAATCAATTGTTTTTTTTTTAAGTTAAACTAACTGTACCTATTTATGTATTTGCGATTGATTATGTTTTATTAAATAATGCCAACCATGAAGTGACGTCCATGGTTGGATGTCCATGTGTAGGGTCGTCCATGACTGGGTGTTATGCACTGGATCATGCCTGTCAATCACTGGTGTTCTGATAGGGTTCCGATTTTTCTGAAAAATATTTTTAGTTCACTAGCTAATTAATATTTTTAATAAAGAGACTGATTCTCCGTTAGTTGTTTAGTATCTTTAAACTTGATTTCATTCATAAACAATAACATTATTGACAATATAGCATAAGAATGCCAAGCTTAATCTTATACTGTCCATGACTGGTTCCATTACTATCGCGTGATACAGCGTTTTATCGACACTCAACTTTCAAAATCCATTGTCTTTTGATAGTTGAACGTGATAAATCGCTATATCATAATGCGTTTCGTTGGGCGCGCTAGCGCAGCTAGGTGGGTTTGCAACCTCTTAAAACTTGTCATTTTTTTAATGGCTGTCGATTTGTCTGTTTTATTTGCTAAACAGCGAGAAAGAGACGCATCCCATCGATAGACATACAGAAAGCTGTCAAGTTTTAAGAGGTAATAATACCCACTAGTACTGAGACTATTAATCTTTTTTCAAGTATTATTCTTAATGTTATGTTATTTATTACAGTTAAATGTACTATCCCATTTATTGTGATTAAAAAATCATATCACACTCTGTATATGTAAAGCATTGGGTTAGTATGATTTTACGTTGAAATAATTTAATTTGAAAGCCACTTATTTTTAACCCCAAGGCTTATTGACCGAGCGAGCACGAAGTGCGAGCAAAGCGTCTCTGCTTCAGCTTGGGCAAAAATTCTTTCGTATGTCTGTATGTTCTCTTCTACAGGTCGCATTTCTCAACTGATTCTCGTGAAAATTTGTGAGCAGGTTCGAAAATTATATGGAATTTTTTTGTCGAGCCAGATTTTTTTAATTTTTCGAATCGGCGGAGATATGTTAAAAAAAACAGGTTTTTCGGCTTTCCAGCGCTGTCTGTCCTCAACAGGTTGCATTTCTCAACCGATTCTCGTGAAATTTTGTGAGCAGGTTTGAAAATGATATAGAATTTTTTTGTCATGCCACTTTTTCGATTTTTTTTAAAATGGCGGAGATATGTAAAAAAAACATATTGCAGTCCAGCTTTCCGACTCTGTCTTTTCTCCTCTACAAGTCGCATTTCTTAACCGAATTTCGTGAAATTTTGTGGGCAGGTTCTAAAATCATATGGATTTTTTCAAGTAGAGACAGTTTTTCTAAATATTTCGTAACGGCGGAGATATGTAAGAAAAATGTATTTTAGTCCGGCATTCTGACGCTGGATGTTCTCCTCTACATGTCGTATTTCTCAACCGATTCTCGTGAAATTTTGTGAGCAGGTTTGAAAATGATATAGATTTTTTTTGTCATGCTACTTTTTCGATTTTTTTCAAAATGGCGGAGATATGTAAAAAAAACATATTGCAGTCCAGCTTTCCGGCTCTGTCTTTTCTCCTCTACAGGTCGCATTTCTTAACCGAATTTCGTGAAATTTTGTCGGCAGGTTTGAAAATCATATGGATTTTTTTAAGTTGAGACAGTTTTTCTAAATTTTTCGTAACGGCGGAGATATGTAAGAAAAATGTATTTTAGTCCGGCTTTCTGACGCTGGATGTTCTCCTCTACATGTCGCATTTCTCAACCGATTCTCGTGAAATTTTGTAAGCAGGTTCGGAAATAATATAGATTTTTTTTGTCACGCCAGTTTTTCATTTTTTTTTTAAATGGCGGAGATAATGTAAAAAAATCAAACTTCAGTCCGTTTTTCCGGCGCTGTCTGTTCTCCTCTACAGGTCGCATTTCTCAACCGATCTCGGTGAAATTTTGTGAGCAGGTTTGATAAATATATAGAATTTTTTTGCCGAGACAGTTGTTCGAAATTTGTTAAAATGACGGAGATATGTAAAAAAACATATTTAATTCCAGCTTTCCGGCTGTTTGATCTCCTCTACAAGTCGCATTTCTCAACAGATTCTGGTGAAATTTTGTTAGTAGGTTCGATAATTATATTAACTGTTCAGTCAGCCAATTTTTCCAAATTTATAAAAAAAATACTCACCCATTTTGAAAAATGATCAAAATTAGAAGCAACATCTAGCTGCAATACTCACGTACCTACTGTGTGCTTTGAAAACTTCATGGCGACATTTTATTTTATTTTTTCGCAAGGTCTACAGCTCACGGAGCCACTAGTTAATCTTTTTCTATACGGGGAAACCTTTGTGCACCCCGAGAATTTACAGAGTTATGTCACAGACAGAATACATAATAGTACACGTAGTAATAATATGTTTCATTCAAGAAAATAATCATACCTCTATACTTAATTCAGTTAGTTTTAGCAGTTTTAATGTAACTAGCTATTAGGTAAGTACGATTTAAAAACGTATGTACCTAAGTACTTAAACCAAGGTTTTAGGCATAATGTTTTATATGCATACATAATTACATTACAAGTGGAAATGTTTTAAAATTTACAATGTGTCTGTAATTAAAGCAAAGTAATCGAAAATGCCTAAAACGCATTAACCTTATTTCAAAAACCTTGCAGTGACGTTAAAATTGACAACGTTTACCGCCAACCCGTCCGCCGCAAAGATTGAGAACCACCGGTGGGCAGATACTTAAAAATAACGAGATCCTAGCAAATATTGTAATAACCCCTCGGCCGTTGCGACCGCCGTGTTTCATCACCATTGCTGCGCTAACTCAGCGGGTTTCGAACCTATATTTGTAAAACATTCAATGTATAATGCTACGTAGTGTTTTGTACCTTGGGTTTATTCTTCAAATTTCAGCGGCCTAAATATGTTATGCCTATTTATGTGTGTTAATAGGCCTTTTAACGTTTATTGTCGTGTGGGCCCAAGAATTGGTGTTTTGTTGTATTAACGACGGATCTCGCTTTTTGGATTACATTTTGTTGTGTTATGTAACGGTTATGAGTTGTTAGTTTGTACGATCTTTGTTTGTCCGTATAATCCAGTTGTTAATAAATATTTGTTAGCCTAATTCGGAAAATGATACTTTTACGGTCGGTATTCTTGTCAAAATGTGCGTTGTAGAGATCGTTATGTTGAAACTGGTTAAATTAGGACGGACGTGTGATATTAATTTTACAAACATCAAAACTTAACCTTTATCTGAGGAACTGTATTAAAAATCATGGTAGTCGAATTTGAGATAAATTGTATTAATTTATCTTTCAACTAAAATGTAAAAGAATGTTGCAATTCAAAATTTTCATTCCCGAAAAGTCTATAATAGAGATACTGGAGTGCAGATATTTATAAACCCAATCGCACATGAAAATCAACATAGTCATAACTCAAAAAACGTAGTTTTAATATATATGTATAGTATTTTAAAGATTAAAAAAAATCATAGTTCCTGACAGTGAAGTATTTATGGCCTGATTTTTATATCGTAAGAAAGTTACATTCTTCTACTTTGTATACTTCAAAAATAATAAAATCTTTGGGATTCCTAAATAAGTATTTACAATCTACTTATAGTACCACTATGTTGCCTCGCCAATTAATTAATTAATAGGGTTAAAAAAAAACAAAACAATATTATTTAAAAAAAATATGAAATAAGTAATACCTAAGTTGAAAGGAAATACAGTATCAGTCAATACGCTCAAATTTGTAAATAATTTTCCGATTTAGTGTGTAAATTCAAAATGCGACACAAACTTACGTCGTGGTAGCCTCGGTAACAGGCAAAACCGTCTTAAAACGTAATGCAAACGACTTAGAATTACGACTGTTTACCAGTTTGTAGAGAAAAAAATGCTGATTCCGATAAATAACTCAATTTTTTTATTTTTTTGAGTTATGACTTTATTGATTGTTATGTGCGAATCGTCTATCTTTGGTGTCTAGCTTAGTAGAGAAACTTACTACCCTTTTACAAAACCTTAGCTCCAGCACTTTATTATTCCCTCAAATATGGTTGAGCGAAGCGATGGCTGGTTCATGCGTCATGCTCGTGAACGGGTGCTGCCAGTGGGAATGGGTCTGCTTCTGTCTGCTTGTATTAAGGGCGTCGTATAACTCGTATATAAAAGATCTGTTTTATATTGTCTGTATGTATGGCACTTCTTACTCAAAAAATATAATTCTTAATAGCTTACCTTGTTTTGATTTATTTAATTGCAATATTTTTACTTTCTATAGTCAGTAGTTTAGTGAAAGACCTATGAAAAGCTTTTGGATATAAATTTTCAATTCGATGCCTTAACATAGGTAGTCTTAGTATGTCATGCTCTCTTTAATCATTTCTGCGGTGGTGTCGTATGAGGCGGGTCGTTACGTTCCCTCAAATATGGTTGAGCGAAGAGATGGCTGGTTCATGCGTCATGTTCGGGAACTGGTGCTGCCAGTGGGAATGGGTCTGCTTCTGACTACCTATCTTAATGCATATTGAATTGTATGTTTTTCTTTTATTTTTATCCTAGACTGAATAACAAGTTCAAACTTTGAATTTAGCTTAAAATCTGTAAATTGATTAAGAAATTTGAAACTCATTAAGAAATGAGCTAATTCAATAATGTTATTTATTTGTTAATCTTTGTTAATATAAAGTCTGGAAACGATATACATATTTGTAAATATCGTTCCATCTGATTGATAAAGCTGACAAGTTTTTTGCGCCCATTTTTCTTGTCAGTTAAAAGACGTCATAATGGGTGGTAGGGTAAAAGAATTGACGATTTAAAAATGCTTATTATGTGAGCTTATTTAAATAAAATATATTTCACTTTCACTTTCACTTTTGTTCCCGAGCCCAATAAAAAGGAGAATGGACATAATCCTCTCTTGTAGCGCACAATCGTGGCTAATATGCGCGTATCTCTCGGGTAGCGACCACGTGGGATGCGCGGGGGCCTTAACTCGCGTGCTTTATAGAGCTTGTATCAATATTGCCAGACGTGCGTCGCAAGTGACGGACGAGTGGCGAATGACGACTACGATGCATGCCACTTCTTTGGTACTTTGTATAGAGAGGATTAAATAAAAATATAACTAACTTTTGGCATTGCTAAGGGATCGTTCACATAGCTCAGTCACGTCTCAGTCATGTCAACGGTCAGTCAAATCTCAATACAAGTTTTGACTTGCCGATGATTGACACGTCACGTGACTGTCATAACTTGTATTGAAATTTGACTGACCATTGATGTGACTGAGACGTGACTGAGCTGTGTGAATCATCCATTAATGGCGACCAAATCCAATTTTAATATAACATTGTAAGCATGACCGAATGAAACTGGTGGAAGTGAGACGCCTTACATTTACGTTATTTCAATCATAGATAGAGATAGAAGTAAGTACTTACTATATTTATAAAAATATAGTGGGTATGTAGCAAATTACCATCCTTAATTATAAAATTCATAAAAAAACACTTCCCTTAAAACCATAACATCGGAATGATAACATAATTTATAGAGGGTTTTTTTATATTTTTATAAACAACCTTGTTACCAATCTTTATAACCAAGCATCACATCATAGTAGGTTGTGTAAAGAATCAGCAACCAAAAAGCATGAAGCTTATCACTTGCACCACACAGGTCCCTTATCGGGCAGTGCGTTTGCAGAGATTACGGCCTTCCATCCCACTAGTGGTGCCGCTAATCCACTAACTACGCCGCCATTGTTTTTGTCAATTTACCTTTCCAAAGGTACCACTGATAACTAACACAAACGCGAGAAAACAAATGAAAGATAAATCGCAAGGTTTTACGAAGCAAACATTTTGACTGGTTTTAAGTTTGCGTATATGTATAATCTTGAATTGTGCTAGTTAGGTTAGTCTTAATGATATCGTTAGTTATCTACTCAAGATTTTATTAGTTAAGATTTAAACTTGCGTTAGTACTTGTGTAAATGTTTACTGAATTATGTACTTATGATGATTTCGAGTTTTAAGATTTCAATTTGTCTTTACAAAACGGCAAAAAATGAAGGCGACGTTTAGGTATTAACAAAATGTTTATAAATACACTTACATATAGATTCTAATTGCCGTACAAATAAACGAAGATTATGGTTATCCTTAGAATAACCAACAATATTGCTTAGCAATATCACTCCTTACTTATTTATGAAGTCTCAAAGCATATTCTTATACAAACTTTTTGGTTTTTCTAAGTGTAAACTTATTCTTAGTTTATTTGTACTACAGTAAGCGTATTAACGAACAAAGAAATTATTCACGTTTCAACGAAAACAAAGAATATTGAAACTTCTTTGCCAACTATATGCATTCCAATCAATGATATCTCGCAAAGAAGCTTAATCTTTTAGCAAACAAAAACATCGCACGCAGAGAAATACCTAACCATAGATACATCCCCCCATCCCTAGATACGGAGCATAGACAAGTGTTACGAGTATCAGCCAGGTATCATTATGCGGGCATACTTAGCCGGAAGGGTGGAGGGGGGAGGCAATTTAATTCTGTCCACGTTCTAATAATGACCGTCATAATTCGTTCAAAGTGTCCGGTCTGGGACATTTCCCCCCTCTCGTTGATTCCTTTGCATTTCCCCCCACTTAATTCCATTTTCATGCCACCTTGCACACATTCGCGCTTCATCTGTGGAGCGAGCGTGTTGTCTTGTAATCGAAACTTGTAAGTAAATTATGTTCACTCAACTGATTGAACGTAAAAATAGATTGTTATTATCGTTGTATGTTTTGTGTGTTATTTTTATTTGTATGTTTTTTTAATGTTGACGTTAAATGTAAGATGTACAAATCTTTATTTACGATACGTCTATCGTTTGAATCTGAAAAGTTTTGCCTGAAAGTATTCATATGTGATAAAACCACTTTGTAAAATTAGGCAGGCTGAAAGCTTCTAGATTCGAATTAAATAAAACTACTTACATAAGTACTACTTGCTATTGTATACCATAAACACTAGAATTTTCATTACATTTCTTACCTCTTCTTATTTGCTTTGAGCACTTTTGATTATTAAGATATGTTCTTGTAGACAATATGCTACAATATTAATGTGTGAACTGCTTGTATTTCTATCATAGACTCCTTTAAAATGTCAATTTTCATCTCATTCAACATAGGCCGTTCATATTTCCCAATCCATTACAAGCAAACACACTCTCATATATCCAAGACCATAGCTTTAATTAAGTAATCCTTATTTATCACTTTACATACAACAGTAACCGTATTTCTCCGCATGCTAAATATTAGGGCCGCAGTCGCGCAACGTGCGCAGGCCCTTATCAACACATGGACGCCATATTAAGTTTGATTTATTCGTCTTTATATCGTAAATGGATTAAGGGTCGGTTGGGCCCCTTTGTGCGTTGTGTCACTTTGAAGGGTTAAGCATTAACATGTTTTTAATGGCTTTTGTTTTCTTTCAGGTAAGCTCGAGACTGGCGTTTTGGGGTAAATTTGTATTTTTAACATGTAGTGATCTAGCTGCTAGCTACAGAACGAGGTGATATTTTTGTCGTTTTTCAATACCATCTTCTTGGGGCGATTAATTAATTTCATTTTAAACAACACTTTTGAAACCTACCAATGAAATTAACGATTTGTATGGAGAATTTTCAAGAAGTTGAATTTTTCATACAAGCATTTTCTTTGTTCATTTAACAAGCGTAAACACTCATGTAACACAACTTGTATGTACTAATGTTGAACACTATGCTAACTAATTCCATTTACAATAAGCGAAAAGAATAAGTTTTGGCTAAATTACAACCTCTCCGGTCACCCTTTTTTGATCAGAAAAAAGAATCACTTTCAAGATCTTTTTTTAATGCTATGAAAGCTAAATAAGGACTTTATTTTTAACCGATAGTTGACTATCATGGTCATAATTCGATATAATATCAAGATATTGTTAAATATAATATATCATAGAAGTTATTATTTTCTCTGTATGTGACAAAATATCGGCAATTTCATAGGTAAAGACCTAATTTTAACTGAGATTTGAATGATAAATCAAGTGCATAATAGTAGATTGTTATACAAGACGCTAAAATGACCCATTGCATACGAGGTAGTTTTATTCCCGAGCTTTAGCGAGGGAATAAATAGAAACCGAGTTACAATGGGTTTTAGCGTCGTGTGTTACACTCTACTTTTCACTACGATTGCGAAAAAATAAAATACATTATTAAATACCTATAGTTTATACTTCCGTAAACGAATCCACTCGTTTTTCTATCCTCCGCTTCATAAACTTTTCACACAGTATTTAAATAAATGATTTGTGCTTGACGGCAAAAGATTAAAATTATTTCTATCCTATTACTTACTTACAGTCACACAATTCAATCAGTTTGGAATTAGAGAAAAATTCTAAAGATTTCGCGCCAGTGCCTTTTTTAATTTCTACTGTAGCAGCTAACACAATGCACGCATTTTAAACTTAAAGTCACAGAGTATAAATAAGTCTATGATTTCACCGAAGAGATCGCTGCTTTTAGTTCCATTTTCAAAAATCGAGCGAGTTTTTACTCGTGATTATGAATAAAGACTTTTTCGTTTTAGTAGGTTCATTGGTAATAGACAAACATTAAAAAAGAAAAAACTTTATCCCCTAGGGGTAATTTTGCTATTTTATCCTGGCTCTTGTACCTTACAATGACCTACTTTTTGAGCAAGAGGAGTGAAAAGTACGTTTACTTTACAGCTTTTGATAGAGTAGAATTTAAAAAAAGGCGCTCTTTAAGCAGGAAGACAATTGTTTTTGTAAAGTTTATTACTTTAACAATTGGCTAAAGTGTTAAATAAAAGAACTACCAAATTAATTAGCATTACTTTCGCCACACAATACAAAAACTTTATTGACAAAGTTCTAATTCAATACGCGTCCAAAGCCTCGAAATAACACGTACGACCATGTCACATTAAGCGGAGCAAGAGAAAAAATTAACATTTAAACCTAAGGAGGAATCGTTTGCATAATGAATGCGCTGATATTGGACAGTGTGCGTCCGCCCTTATAAGGCCGAATAAAAAACTAATTAACATTTGCGCCGGGCCTAAGCAATTTAGTTCCTAATGAGGCGGCGTTAAGAATTAACGCTCATGTTAAATAATGTTTGTTTTGTAATTATAGCTTACTCTGTAAAATGTTTATTTTGGATGGGAAGTTATCGAAAATACGACTATCGAAATTCGACAGAAGAACATCTGCACCATTTTCTACGTTTTCACCGGTTTTAGAAAAATCCCAAAGATCATTTCAGCTCATACTAATCCAACATTTGTTTTATTGACTCCTTTACAATCCAACATTATTTTTAAGAATTCAATCAAAAAGATGAATTGAATGCTTTTATAGTTATTGTCCATCAGCCATTTTTAATGTCCCCACTGCTGGGGCACAGAAGGACAGCACCACGCGGGCTCAATGCGGATTGGTGAGTGTTAACGCCTGTAAATGTAGCCCGGACCAACGGCTTAACGTGCTTTCCGAAGCACGGAGGAGCTCGAGATAATACATTTTTGGGAACCCATCCCATGACCGACCCTTGCGAACGTTGCTTAACCTCCGCAATCGTTGGGTCAGGCGCTAAACCATTGCGCCACCGAGCTCCTCAAGCTCTATAGTTATTAAATGGGCCTAATTAGGGTTCCGAACCCTAAGGGTAAAGGGGGCCCTATTACTAAGAATCCACTATCCTACTGTCTGTCTGTCTCTCTGACTATATGTCTCTCTGTTTGTCTGTCTGTCACCAAGCTGTATCTCATGAACCATGATAGCTAGACAGTTTAAATTTTCACAAATGATGTAGGTATTTCTGTAGCCTTCTTTTAGCCATTTTTTGGTATCCTTCGTGCGCGAATCGGTTTTTCTTTAAATACTTATTAGAAATAAATTACCTATTATACTACTATAAGAATACTACAATAAGTTGCATTCATAAATCATTTATTTGCCTCGAAGTAACTCTTTAAAATATCGATACTGCATGCAACATTCACACACATCCCAAATGCATTCAAATCATGCACCAAATCTCCCGATCCGACTCCCCAATCAGGCGAAAGACGTAAAAATGCCCCCTTAACTTGCCCCCTTGACGCAGGGTGCACGTTAAAATCAATTATGCTTGCGATTGTTTCGTTAGTGGAAGAGGTTTTTTGCCCCCCCACCCCCCACCTCTTTGTATTCCACCGATGGACTGTCGCGTTTGGATTTCTTTGATGAGCTGTAGTCGTGTGCAGGAGTTTCAGAGCTCATTTGTTTCGAATTCGAAATGACGTGTACAATTTGAATTAAGAACGGTTTGGTTTTGTTTTTTTTAATTGAGAATGTGTGTATTTCAGATGTATGTATTTTGTCTACGTCCTCTTATAATGATGTCATACAAATCGAAAATAGGTGTACTTATTAGAAGTTGAAAATTAGAAATTGTAGTATTTTTAGATGTATATTTTATTTGCGATGCACGACGACGACGGCAATAATAATATAATGTAACTATTAATATTATCAAACCATTAAATAACTGCATAAACGCTTATAAACATCATACCGCCTTTCGCAATGCCTATTACATTTTTATTAAAAAGTTTCAGCCTTTTAAATCTACTTACTATTTTTTTTACCGTAAACCTCCAATAAATTGCATGTTGCAATGCACCTCCAGTGTGCAATGTTACGATTCGTGAGATGGACTCGTTTCATTACAGATAATGTGAGTGCACTAAAGATCGTAGGACATGACAAACCATCCAAATAAGGCCCGGCGCACACTTGCTACCGGCTGACGCGCACGATCTTCCAAATGTTCCCGGTCAAATAGGATTGAGGGCTGATACATCGTGGAGTGATTGAAAAAAACTCTCTCGATATAGAGTCACTGTCCAATGACTCAAAAAGTCATGAATAAAAAAAATGGTAGGTGCCACAGACGTGTCTATTTTAAATTTCGAGCTTATTTTTTTATCAAACTTTAGATAAAAGTTTACTGTGCGAAAGTCTTATATAAATTGAGCACCAAGTAAGGAAAGCTGCAGAAAGTTTCTAGTTGTCAAACATTTTTGCTATCTCAAATGTGGATTAAGCACTTTTCCCAAGTTCATTTTCATAATTTGAACAGTTTTCATAGCTAACTCAAAGTGCATTTAAAATAATTTGATAAGACTTCAGTATCCGCTTCAAAATTCATATTTCGCCCCGTGGACCCGTACCGGCAAAATTTGATGCGCAAATAAGGACAATCTCGACTCTAATACGGTAGCCCTGCTCATAAGAGATGCATGCTGCAGATAGCCAATTTGTTGCCTCCCCGATGCCCGCTACAGATATGGTAATCGGGAAAAAGTCGCGGCGTTGCACGTGCTCGCCGGCCCTTAGGCAGTGCGGTGGGTCAGTTAAATACAATATTGAATAATTTATTAGTAGTATGAGAGTCAAGATTCGTTCAGTTTTATGACCACTTTTGGTTTGCTAAAATATTGGTTGTATATTGATTTTTGTACGTATTTTAAGATGTTTATTTTGAACCGTGGGGGCCATGTGGACCGTTTGTAAATGGAAGCAATATTGATTAGACGGGGTTAAATCTATATGTAAGTACATACTATAAAGTTGAAAAATCATTGTCTACTTTAAAATTAAACTTATTGCAAAATGTAGGTGAAGTATTTAAATTAAATTTTGTTTTAACTTTTATTTCACTTTTGTAAGCTAAAAACTTGTAACTTTTTTAGGGTTTAGACCTCGTATTAGCATCGGACTTTTCATATAAGTTTAGTTTTAAATCACAGTTCCAAAATCAGAAGAACTTAACTTTCCGACCAAGTTTTTTATTGTTTTGTTTACAAAATATACATGAAATTACCTTTCCACAACCCGTCAATCAAAGCACACGTCTCACATTAATAGGCACAGCTGAAATCCACGTTGTATCCCCACGGACAATTGTCTTAACCGCCACCGTGTGAACACCAAACGAACTTATATGTGAGACCAGTTTAGCCTATCATACCTTTCTTGGCAGTTTGTAAACCTCTTCTGTTTTCGAAAATATGCCCAACATGACATTACCTTTCTACAACCCGCCAATCAGAGCGCTCCATCTCAGATTAATGTGCACAGCAGAAATCACGTCCTCTCCCCACGGACGTCGTCTTAACCGCCGTGTCAATACCAGACTGCTTGCTGATGCAGCAGTCCCCCCCTACTGGGGACCACCCCCCACGTAGGCTGGACAGTCCGTCTCCGGAATACTAATTATCAATTACTGAGCTTAGTGGCATTCTTATGTAGTGCAGTAAGAATATTGTCTGAGGTTTTTTGGTCACCTCGGCAAGGGATTTTGAAATTGATATTTTAATAAAAATCAAAATTAAATCATTGTTGATTAAATTGATAAATGTAGTTCCGAATTGAACATCATGTAATGCTAATGTAAAATAAATAAACTTTTAACAGCCTCTGTGGTCTAGTGGTTCGCCCACCCATGTAAGACGCAGGGGTCCCGGGTTCGATTCCCAGAAGGGTTCAATTTGTACTCAGTTTAGTTGGTAGTAGGGCTTATTTTAAGTCCATGGCTTGGCTAGCTACTACCATCTTACCTAAGTCTGACGCCAAAAAAAACAATCAAAAAAAATTGTGTTCCGGCAGTTAGGGGTAAGATAGCCAGTTCTTCAGTGATGAGGATTCCGGGTGTAGTGCGCTTCCACCTTCGGCGTTATCGTCACTTAATATCAGGTGAGGCCAAGCACCATCCCGTTGTGCATAAAAAGAAAAAAAATTTTTTGCTTTTCTAATATCGAAATCTACTAACGCAATGGCTTGCTTAATTATTACTTCGTTACAAAAAATTATTTCCTATGCAGTTAAAATAAAAGTAAATCTTTCAAGAAAAATAATTAACATAAATGACAATCCATAATACATCTTATTGAATCATTAAAAATATATTGAAATGTAAAAAAAGCAGAATTTTGTAGCAATTAATTAATGCACGAATTTGAAACACCAATAAATTCTTCGTTAATCAGCTGCCTTTTTATAAATTGCAGTGATATTTTTATATTTTACTTGTTATGTTAGATCCGCATCATCTATAAAGGTGTATTTTTTTATACAATATAAATGAGTTAATTTATTTTTTATTTTAGCATTCACAATGCTACTCTTATACAATACCAAATAATATACTAGAAAATTTATATACTTAAGTATTATTAATAATATACTTAATTAGATCTGGTGGTGATTTTTTTCTAACAAAACACACACTGGGTGGTTTTCCCTCATTGCCAACCCTCAATATTTTGGATCTCGACATTTTTTATATGAGATTGACAATTTAATACGAGAATTAATGCTAATTTAATTGATTAAACTTTACGCGAAATAAAATCAAATAAGATTTAAATTAGGTAAACGTAAAATAAACATGAGCTTTAAAACTATCAATATAATCTAACTACTTAAAAGGTAATAAAAGGAAACTAAAATCTCAGAACATGAAATCTGCAATAAATACTGAGTTGTAATTAATTATATATGCGCAAGTAATAAAACTATATCTCCTTGAAGCACTAGGGTTGGCCCAAGTTATAAGCTGAGGCGACTGCCTATTATAGGAAATTTTAGGAGTTAATTTCTTCCCAAAGGATTATGCCGATTTTACTATACAAGCTAGGCCATGATGCGCTTTGATGAAATTACCAAAATGCTATAGTAATTTTATAGTGATTGCGTGGGAAGAATATCATTAAAATATAATGCGGGAAAAAAGAGAAATCTCAATCTCAAGGAGCCGTTTGGGGTTATAATTGTTTGACATTTTCCTATTATATGACATTTTGTTATCTACCCCTCTTTGACATGACATGAGTCTGTCACAGATATGTATGGTTAATGCGCATCATGGCCCAGAATGCGGCATGATCCTTTCCATTTCACATGATGTTTAAAAGTTTTTCTCAAAATTATAGCAGTTCATTATTATATTTAAGAAGGTGATATAGAAATAAAGTGAATGAAATTTTTGGTATTCATGTTTTAGACTACTCACATCATAAATGTACCTATCACTCCTTATTAATTTTAAGTTTTGGCGAAATCAAACGTCTCTCTAAAGCTTATAGCAAACTTATTCTTTACCCATCATTAAAAGGACCTTGATGAGTAGATATGGAAAGGCGAGTAATTAGGTTCACTCGTGACAGCTTTGACAGCTCCGCCAGTTGCTCCCGCTTCCTCTTATCCCCCAATCCCCAAGAGTAATTTCCCTATTACTCGTAAATTTACACTGCGTTTTAAACTAAAATATTACCTTTAAGGCCCACATGCACAATTCTGACGTGTACATTGTGATCTGACCTCCTCGGTAACAGAATGTTACATATTCAGTTCTAATCTAAACCCTATTCCCTTATGTTAAGGTTTAAGCAAAGACTTATTTAACTTGATGTCCCGTGAGTGGTGTGCTAAGAGATGTAATGTTATTAAATTCTATGTTGATTGTCGTGATTTAGTGATGATAAAACTCATTTTAAAGTTTTATGTTTATTGTAGTTATAATTCAAAGCGTGATTATTAAAGGGGTACAGAGTGGATATTACGAATTGTTTATCGGTCAAGATAAGTTAGTATTATAGAAATACTAAAATCGTTGGTTTAATACTAGGTACCTAAGATTTATCATAGACTAGCGGCCGCCCGCGGTTTCACCCGCGTGGTTCCCGTTCCCGTGGGAATATCGGGATAAAGAGTATCCTATGTTTTAATCTAGGCTATCTACTATCTGTGTGCTAAATTTCAACCAAATCCGTTCAGTATTTTTTGCGTGATTGAGGAACAAATATCCAAACATCTAAACATCCAAACCCATAAACTTTCACATTTATAATATTAGTAGGATTCTATAAGTAAGACTTTTTAAGTTACAGCAATATTATTTTATCATTATTACTGTTTAAAATAAGATACTTAATGAGAATGCTTACGACCTAAGCTCACAATCATTACATTTTTTCAATTACTTGTACAGCTTTTTTAGAACACGTCATCACAGAATATATAATAGTACCTACTAACGACGTCATATTGGTTTGAATTTGTCTCTATATTTTTTAAACCTATAAATTGCTTCGATAAAATCTGAAAATTAAGTTTGTAATGCAAGTATCTCATTACTTACAAACTATTACAAACAGTTTTCTTTTTATAATATCTTCGAACTCACGTATAGCTAAATTCGATCCAGAAACTAATTATTACCTTATTTAAATGATTTCATTACTTTTCTCGTATTGAACACACAACATGGAACATCTTAACAATTTTTTTAAAAATAACATCATTTTGACTTATTGAGCTAAATCTCGACATCCGGGAAACCATTCGTCGCGCCAAAGAAACAATGATGGCTCCAATAAATTTGTCAGCGGCGGATTAACGAGTTCCAGGCGACAAGATTGACAGAATAACATGGTACATTTCTCATTACCTTTTTGGTGAAAAACTTCATTGTTTTCCATAATGAATTATTGTCGTACAAAAATTATGCATTCGAATAGCGAAAAAACTACGCAAATCGTAGAAGTTTTTGAAAAAATCATTATAAAAATACGATTCGCACCAGTATATTATTTAGTATTGTATAAAAATAGCATTGTGAGTGCTAAAATCTCAAATTAAAAAAAATATTGTAGTTGAAAAATTATATTTTAACATCTTTCCGCAAGTTCTTATTCGTTCGTTCGTAAGTTCTTATGACATTTTCTTTTTTAAGCACTAAATATAGAAATTCTTCACGTTGAATTTTAAATAATAATTTCATACACATGTGTTAAGTGTACCGTTTGGTGGGTACATTCAATTGTTTGCCATTGTACGAAACATCATTAATGGGTCTTTGGGTATGCATTTTTTTCTTACAAACTTAAACATGACTTAACCATTTCAAATCCAATGAATAAGGTAATTTTACAATCGATTGGGTTGAAATTAAAATAAAATTTTGTATTTACAAAAAGTAGGTAAAATAGAAAAAAAAATAACGAGTCGTCAACCCGTGAATGGTCACCGTTCTATTTTCATCATTTGACAGATCGATTCATTTTTTTTTGCCTTTCCGGCCTTTCGTCGCCTGATTAGATGATACATTTTTATTTTTTGTCGACAAATTTATCATCACAGATGAAAGAGATTTCGTGGCGCCAAAACTTTCGATGTAAGTTAATATTTTTGACGTGTTTGATTGAGTGTCTGTCATGGCTTCCGTTTTAATTATAAGAAAAAAAGGACAAACGAGATAGATTTTAGGCCGGACTTGGTATCAGACTTCAATAGCTATATTTTTGTTTTTCTGGTTATGCTATGGATTATATTTTCTTTCATTTGATAGACTTTTCCTAATCCTAAACATACTTTACTACGTAAAAATTAAAGTTTAATGTAAAATAAAATACCCGCTATAAAAACATTATTTTGTTTGATACTTAAACACTCATAAACTTCATTGTTATGGGTTTTTTAAAGAGTGTTACATGAAGATTCCGTTTTATTCATCTAAGGAGTTATATCTGTTTCAAATGTTTTATAGTCGAATGTTTAAGAGGCATTAAAAACTCCGTCAAAGGTTTTATTTCTTTTTTACGACCCGAAATCGGATATAGGTATTTCAATGATTTTTATATATCCATCGTATTATGGCTACATTTTCTGAAGATTAATTTTCATTGTTAGTAACCAGCATTTTAGGGTTAAGTTACTTTGACACAGTTTTATTTTAATGAGTTAATATATGTCTATCGATAACGAATTTTTAATTTATTATTGGCTTATGTAAACAATGGTAATTTTAAAAGTAGCGGGAAATGATTGGACTGATAAAGCGAATAATAGAGCTACGTGGAAAAAAATGGAGGAGGCCTTCACTCTATAGAGAGGTCCTTAATAAACAAATAATTAATAACTCAAGCATGTATTAATTGTATTTAGACATAAAAAAAAATATGAAATATTTAAATCAATTCTATTTTAATTAATTAATAAATTGCATGATCTATAATTATAATTTTGTTAATGTCAATGTTAATTTATTAAGGAAATAAAAAGGCTTAATTATTATTATTATGTAAACAATATGGAATAAAAATATATTTTCTTTCAAATGTAATGCTACACTTGACCAAACATACAGTTGCTTGAAACGTTATTATCATATTATTAAGGATTATATATCAATCAAATTAATGATGACAACACCTTTGTTTTATAATGTGAAATGTACTTACAACTGTTATCCTTTGTTAAAACTATTTAATAATAAAACAACACCATAAACATTAACAAACAACATTAATAACTACGAGTATTTAACATTAGGAAACAATTATCTTTGGATTATTAAACGGTTAATCTTTATGTAGGAAACTTTAAATATCGCATATTTAATATTTTTCTGGGAATTTGTCTGACAAAATTAAAGTAATTGTGGTCAATCTAGCTAGTGCTAGAAGCCATGATGAGTTTACTTCTTAAGAGGATTGTGAAGCAAACGGTCTTTTGATTTTTTTATGTTCATTGTAGAATTGAAAATATTAGCACTTTTATGTTTTGTATGAAATCACTAAAGTGCATTTATTTCAAAATCTCTGATAAATATTTATAAAATTAAAACGTGCAGACTTACCTTAGACATCACAACACCACACTAAAAATCATTACCTAACTCCAGGGAATAGTTAGTTAGCGGGTGAGAAACTTTATCGGCGTTTATATGGAGACCATTTTCAATTCAAATTATTGAAAGTCTACGAACCTACGCGAAACTACAATGGAAAAAAACATACAATTATACTTGAAAAAATACACAACAGATTTAATTGAAAGCATTTTTAAAAATCTTACCACTTTTGATTTTAAAAAATATACAGTGGACTCTGTTTTTGGTCTAATTTGCAAAATTTCTCGGAAACAGAACATTTGTTTATGTTAAAACTAACGCATAAAAATTGGTGATTTTAATACCATAAATATTAATTGAACAGTTTTTTTTAACTAATTTGAAAGTGAAGAAAAGTAATAAAAACCTGTAAAAAACGAAAAACCAAGGTACATAAATGAAGATTTGTTTTGATTTGACAAACTAATTTTACAATTTGTATAAATTAAATAGCTTTTATGATCGTAGCCAAATTATTTGCAATGTTACAGTAACAGACATTCTAACTCATATGGAACAATTTCACCACATACCTCTAGTAAGAGGGTCTCACGTAAACACGCGCGCTATATTTATAGGTCGTTGTTCGACGTTTAACAGATCGTATTTTGACGTGGTTTATAGTCGCGAGCGTCAATCTGACGCTTTCGGTCGCGCGCTAATTTACGATCGAATTCGAGTTGACCGTAAAAAGTTATATGGCGTTTAGATTCGGACTCTATTTTTTGGGTAACTTACTGGGTTGACCGTTCGGTCATTTTCAATCGATTTATTTGGTCAAGTGTTGTTATGGAAGATTATTATTTTGTATTCAGAGTATGTGAATCCCAATTATTCAAAATAATCGAAGCATTATTGCTATAAGGTAATAAAAATAATTATATTAGGTACCAGAAGAAATATTTTGAAATGCAAAGAACTTACGTTAAACTTAAAAGCATAAAAATGAATTTATGTTCTAATTTACCTTAACTCTAACTTTATGTTTTCTAATGCCGGAATCGTAGCTTACATCAAAGCGTTTATACATACTTTAATATTGATGAAAATTTATAGTAATTCCGTATTACATTCCGTGTTAATAACATTTACCTTGTAAACGTCACTTTTTAAAACAACTTATCAATCAATTCTGTTCTTTGTTTTAATATTATCTGATGGAATGATATATTGCTGTACTAAATAATATAATTTATCATTATTTGACATAAATTATTAAGTACTTAAGTTAGATTTTATGGTGCAGTACATACAATGTTCAGTTAAAAACAAAATAAAAAATAGAGGGCTCTGTCGATAATCTAAAAATAATTTAAGCTGTACTAGTCAAGACTGCAAGAAAAAACATTATCTTGATAAACTAAATGCAGTAGTAAGTACGTCATACATTCATATAATTCTACACAATGACCTTACTCGAATGAATGTAAACGCCAGAGTTGAATAAAACTTTTTTGTTATTTTTGTGCGAACACCATTAAATTTGAAGAAACAGGACAGTCTCTCGGAGCGGACAGTCGGCGGCGTCAGAGAGACGATAATAATGTGTCAACGCCAGTCTGCTATCTAAACGGCATTAGGCACTTCCATCAATAAGCCTGAGTGTGGATCCTTGTTCGATGGCTGCATTTTTTGTTTTTTTTTTACTTGCATCCTTACCGGTTGATTGATAAGCGCGGGTAAATAACAAAATTAATGTCAGCAAGGAGTTAGAAACTATTTTAAAATCTTGCAGATCAACAAAGGTATGTTTTTCTTTTTCACTGACCAGTTGGCGCAGCAATGTTTAGTAACTAATGTTAAAGACCAAGTCAGTGTAATATTTTCTATTTTTTACAATATGAGGGCTTTTCACAATGACAAAAAACTGTAGGCTCGATAGATGGCATTAAGAAAAATGGGTGTCAATGTGATTTTTTTACAAAGCTTCGAAGAGTATCAACACCATCTAGTGAAGCAAATAGTTACTATTTTTAAGCTTCGAAGAATATCAACACCATTTAGTGAGGCAAATAGTTATATTTTTTTTTAATGCCACTTTGAAAAGCCCTCATTAAAAACTATTAAGTGTTGATCTAATAATATAATAATAATAATAATCTTTATTATTAACAACATTAACATAACATAAATAAAGCAAAGAATGAGTTACAAAAGTTTCATAAAATGTTAACATTGTATCGTGAAACGCATCGTAGCTAAAATTAAATGATTTCTACACTAGGCTAGGCCTGTATTGTAGATAATCTTTTACACATTGGTTATCAGAATAAACATTATAAATGCGACTTTTATTACCATGTTAAATGAATCAAAAATATAATTTAAAAACTAAGATCAAGTTGAGTTTGCTTAAATTTAATTTAATTTTTTAATAGACGTAAAAATAAAAATAAAATGGACGTTTTGTGTGTAAGTGAATGTGTGTGTGATAGTGTGAGTAAAAGTGTGTGAGTGTGTTAGTATTGTGTGTGAGTGCTATCACACACAATACTAACATCTCCGTTCTGTGTTCGTAAATCATTGTTAAAAAAAAATCCATTCAGTGCAAATGTTACTCTTTGTCCAAGAAACTTGCTCCCAGAAGGCGTCGTTCAAATTAATGTCATTCCAAGATAGCGATCACTTCTCGAACTTTACAACAGCTCGCGAAAACGTCGCTCAATCTCTAACAGTAGAGTACACACCACAATAAGATCCAAGCTACTATTTTTAAACGGCTTTCGTGCGGTATCTCAGCCATCCAAGTGCTTAACTATTTGCTCAACAGACTGCGTGGGTAGGGTGACAAAGCATCGCATGTCTGCGCACCGTGTCCGAGACTCGATCAGATTTCAGCGGCTACCATTAGCAGAACTGGGGGTTGCCTAATTAGACACAACAGACCGGTTCCGATAGTTCGATTGTGCAGGTGAAAGATGCGAGCGGTTACACTATTGTTTTCTGCTAGTCTTGTTTGACAATGTTCGGACTTAGATAATTGAATGTAATTCTAACTAAAGAAAGATGCAAGATAAATCTGAAAAGGAAGAGGTGGACCTAACATAATCGTAAGTTAGTTACGTTATCTGCTTTGACAATTCATTTGTTATTCAAGAAACACAAAATATTTAACTCCAATATCAACTCGTAATCTCAGAACACGTCCCTTATACCTAATATCACCGCACCGGACAAAGCAGCGTGCATACGCGCCAATAAAAACATCTTATCCGCAGCACAATAACATTATCGTTGAAATATCGTTACAATTTCCTTGATCCGTAAAATAAAATCTCCCGTCTTGACATTTGTTTAAATTTA
Organism: Agriphila tristella; assembly: GCA_928269145.1. Classification (NCBI taxonomy): domain Eukaryota; kingdom Metazoa; phylum Arthropoda; class Insecta; order Lepidoptera; family Crambidae; genus Agriphila; species Agriphila tristella. Next base: position 28,495,532 of record OV743437.1, on the reverse strand, counting down.
TGCGCGCGTACAGAGCAAGGTTGTCGTAAAATTGAGGACATTATGCCTCGTGATAAGTGCGACGTCGGTATCGGACTGTCTCCTCTCGGACAGTTTTATTATGGACACCCTACCAATGGACAATTTGATTCTTACGTATGAAGTAAATCTTTTAGTCCTGTATCGATAACTGGTGTTCGAGTGGTGCTCGCCGGTTATTTACAGTCCCTTACAATGTTATTTTCCAATTTAACAAATTCACTGCAAACATTATTTTCAATTGTCAAATTTAAAGACATAAATAAATTGTCACATGATCACATCCTACTGTATCATCTACTGTGGGTATTTTCATACAAAAAAGTTTTTTTTTATTTATACCGGGTTTCAAATTATCAAAAAAAAGGTCTTTTGATACGTTTGATTTTTAATGAAATTAACAAAGAAGTAAGATTCTCCTTCTCTATAACATAGGCACGTCAAACCCGATTAGAAAACCGAATCGTGATAAAACACTTACAAAATCAAATTGTAGATCATGCGTTCGCTTTTTACCCGACTGCAAGGAAAGGGTTAAGTTTTTTTCGCGTATCTTGTATGTATGTATGTATGTAATATTCTTTATTACCTCATATCTTTCAAACGGCTGAACGGATTTCTATAATTAAGATGAAAATATTTTTTTAGAACACGTTTCAAATTAAAAGGCTTATCGTAAGGATTTCAAAAAAGTATATCTTGACCTTACTAAAATAACTAAAAAGACAAATGAAAATAAAAATAATTAAAAACAAAAAAACCCGTCTGCATCAAAATACAAGTCAACTGAAAAGATGGAAACAAGATCAAATATTAAAGGCAAACAAAATGCAGTCGGAGGTATAGAATTTAATGATAAGTCAAATCATTCATAATGTTACTTATGTAAGCCAGCCCCCGACTGCATTTTGTTTGTTTTTAATATTTGATCTTGTTTCCATCTTTTCTGTTGACTTGTCTTTTGATGCAGGCGGCTTTTTTGTTTTTTAAATTAATATATACAAGGTGTTTGGTAAAAGCCTTATAAAGCCGAATATGGTAGATAGGGACCATCAAACTGAACAACTTTTACTATAGGACCAACACTGAATTCGCGAAAAAAAAATCAGCTGTTTCATACAAAAATTAATAACGAAAATATCAAAATGTATGAAACAGCTGTTTTTTTTTTCGCGATTTTAGAGTTGGTCCCATAGTAAAAGTTGTTCAGTTTGATGGTCCCTATCTACCATATTCGGCTTTATAAGGCTTTTACCAAACACCTTGTATATTTTTTTATTTATTTCATAATTATTGCAAGTAGAAAATACAGCAAAAGGTTAAGTCCGCCTTTTGCTGTATTTTGTACTTGCAATAATTATGAAATAAGCTATTAGGTATTCTCTCCTAGTCAACCAGTGATTGTTTCAGAGAATGAAAAGTGCAAACACACTTAAGAAAAAAAAACTTTTTTCTTTGTATCTAAAATACTCCACTTTTATATAATGCAAACAAGTCAATTTTCATTTTAAGATTATTAATATAATTGAAAAATATTAGAAAAAATCGACTCACCCGTAGCAGCTCAGACGGTGAGTCGATTTTTTCAAATATTTTTCAATTATATCAATAATCTTAATATAAAATAGCATTGTGAATGCATAAAATCTAAAAGTAAAAAAAAGACAATTTTCACTAATCACAAGACAATCATAAGTACCAAAATAGATTTCTGCATGTGACATTATCAAGGGATAATTACCTAATTACTTTTACGAATAACTAAAAACCCCGACGTCATTCGATATAAATAGAACAAAAACAATTAATAATTTTAATTGTGGTTATTAATAGGAAACTTATTTCTTGTATTGAATGCACTAAAACATAATAAAAGTTGAAACATAATAAGAGCTACCGTAAAATGGGGGAAAAGAGTCGATTTCCAACTTCGACACGAATTTTAACATACACTGGCCTGCAAAACTAAGTACTACAGAGGTCTATTTTCATACAAACGAGGTAACTTTGAAGCATTGGTTCTCCGCCCAGGATTAAACGTGGTGTGATCTGATGATGGCCATCTAGGGAGTAAATGGAGAAGATTCAGATCCCCATACACACCCAATAGATCTGATCAGCATTCTAAGAGCTGTTTGGATATGTTTAAAAAAACCACGAAAATAGCATTAAAATGTATGGAAATGCTGTAACTGATAACTCTTATCCTTACAGCTCTAAGAATGCTGATCAGATCAATTGGGTGTGTATGGGGATCTGAATCTTCTCCATTCACTCCCTGGATGGCCATCATCAGATCACACCACGTTTAATCCTGGGCGGAGAACCAATGCTTCAAAGTTACCTCGTTTGTATGAAAATAGACCTCTGTTGTACTTAGTTTTGCAGGCCAGAGTAGTTCCGAAGAATTTGTTTCACCAAAACATGGCACTTAATTGTAGGGTAAATAATTTGTATTCTATCTTGCACGTGTCAATAAAGTGTTGTTTTTAGTAAAATGGATTTAGGGGTTTTGTTGTATGTATATTGTGAGATAGTGTCTGTTTGTTTGTTTTTGTGTACGAGGGGACGGTAATTGATAGGTGTTTTATAATGAAAGATACAATTTGGGGTAGATAATGTTTTGTAACGTTACATAATAATATAACTATATACCCCAGTAAAATTCGAGATTTAAATCGCAAAACGCGATGTAAAGCTGCATTTTTGGTATGTTATTTGGACCCCTTAAGGGAGTGTGGATTTTTTTGTCAGTTTTTGCAATTTTATCAAAAAACTATGGGCTTTTGACATTAGTTGTCAATTTCATTTTGAAAATGTATTAAATTTCAAACAATTAAAGCTAACCCATAGCTCCGTATGTCTAATAGTTTTTGAGATATGATGCTTGAAACATTGACACTCACCGGCATATCTAACCGCCTACACCGTTATTTTCATACAAACATGCTCACTTCACAGTCTCATGATTCATGAATATAAAAGTTTACGCATCTCTGCAATGGTTTGTATGTTGAAAGATTAGGAAGGTGCTCGTTTTTCGAATAAGAATGTCAAATAACCATAGACATTTCACAATTTCGCCAAATATCCAGTAAAGCAATGCATAATTTTAATACCATAATATCATTGTATGGAACGAGAAAATTGGTTTACCTTTTCCTCTTTTTGGATAAATTGACAGATGTCTAAACTTATTTAACATTTCTATTCAATAAATGAGCATCTGACTAATCTATCAACATACAAATCATTGCAGAGATGCGCAACCTTTTTTATTTATGAGACTGTGAAGTGAGCATGTTTGTATGAAAATAATGGTGTAGGCGGTTAGATATGCCGGTGAGTGTCAATGTTTCAAGTATCATATCTCAAAAAATATTAAACATACGGAGCTGAATTTTGGCTTTAATTGTTTAAAATTTAATACACTTTCATACTAACATGGCTACTTCTGTCAAAAGCCTATAGTTTTTGAATAAAACTGCAAAAACTGATTTTTTGCAGTTTTTTACGTATAACGCAGCTAGCACAACTTTTTTTTGCTTGCAGAACATAGTTTCACACTCTCCTAAGGGGTCCAAATAACATACAAAAAATGCAGCTATACATCGCATTTTGCGTTTTTAGCAAAAATAATTGTAAGATTTTACTGGCCTATATAGGTAAAAAAAATATTTTATATCGGTTGTTGAAGTTCAGCTTCATTTTAATGTAATGACAGTATGTAATATATTTAAAATGTTCCTGCTAAATATAAAATAAAAGTCTATCATTCAAACTTCCAACATAATCTTAGCAGGTATACAGGATTCACCATCCAAATTTTGAGGATGTGTTCAGTCCATGAAACTGAACAACTTTCTTTAAGGAACACATGGTCAAATATGTATAAAAACTGGCCAAGTGCGAGTCGGACACACGCACAAAGGGTTTCGTACCAAAAAACGGCAAAAAAATCACGTTTGTTGTATGGGAGCTCCCCTTAAATATTTATTTTATTCTGTTTTTAGTATTTGTTGTTATAGCGGCAACAGAAATACATCATCTCTGAAAATGTCAACTGTCTAGCTATCACGGTTCATGAGATACAGCCTGGTGACAGACAGACAGACAGACCGACAGACAGACAGACGGACAGCGGAGTCTTAGTAATAGGGTCCCGTTTTTACCCTTTGGGTACGGAACCCTAAAAACTACTATCCATACAAATCAAAGAGATCACATATTTTGAACTTACCATCAAAATTTGGATGGTAAGTTCAAAATATCCCAATATATAGTATAGAGGTAGAATTTCGTTTAGCTACTTACAATATTTGTGTTTTTTTCTACTTTTTATATGAATGAATGAATGAATTATTTTATTTGCACAAACCATACATTACGAACTTATTCCGTAGGTAGGTTACAATTAAAATATAAAAGCAGTAAAGGGTAGATCGGTGTACCCACCCATCTTATATACATTAAAATTGATACAAACTACTGTGGGTACCCACCGCAAACAACTTGTTTACAACAATAATTATTGCTAATGGAACAACAAAAAATATAAGTAGACTCAATAGCATGGCAGTACAAACTACTACCCAAACTGGGATATACCCGTATCTCAGGCAGCAGCTCCTCCTCCCATGGTAACACTTTAAGGATGTATAACAAGCAAACGTAAAAGGACTTTAAAAAAGTTAGAAATACAAAAATGAAAAAGATATTAAATATAAATGTAGTTTGCCAGACAATTATAAGAAAGATATGCATTAAGCATAATAAATAATGAGCGATCATTACAATTTTATGGCTCATAATCATTTAAGCATAAACTTAATAAGATAACACTAAGCAAACATAGCAACGAAACTTAATAAGCTAACATCCAAGATTATCTTTCAGTGGCCATATTCTTACTTCCTACGTAGGTAGGTACAATCGAGTGTCGCGTTTTTTGCCAACATCATCGGCGCCGCCGCCGTCCGGCGCCGGACCACACCGTCCGATGATTGATGGATTGTCTCCAACATCCATCATCCGTCAACGCCGACGTCTTGATCGATCGAACCCTTTAACGGGGAAATTAGGTGGGCGAGTTGACATCATACCCGCCTGCCCTTCGATGCCTTTGGTCCACTTTTTATGGAATTCACGAGATTGGTTGATAAATTTATAGCTGTCGATAAAAATTCAACACTCTAGTCCCCATATCCAGTGTTACTGTTGTTGAAAACATGTGAATAAAGGGAATTGAAAATATCGAGTCTTGACTTCTCAACGATGATAGAGGTAGAGTTGGTTTGGAGAATTACTTTTCAGTGAGGCCCTAAATTTACGAAATTGGCTTAGGGTTTTTTGGTATTACTTGTTTGTTGCGTCATTGAAACGACGACAATAACACATTAAATAATCAAAGTTATATCATGTAAAGTTTTTAGAATAAGTAAAATAATTAATTCTTGTTGCAATTAAATGTTTTTTAAAAGCATGGCATCATAAATATAATTTGCAAAAAACAGTTCGTACAGCTAAACCGCGGATAAAACAAAGGGCGTAACATGTAAACGACCTAATTAAAGTCAGTGTAACAACCCGAGGTTCCTTCATAACCCCGAAGCGTAAACAATCGTATATGCAAATTTGCCCTAATTGCTACTAAACCTCAGAAAAAGCGCTTACTGCGAACTAACATGCGATCCCAATTATTCCGCAGAGAGGGTAAACTATTTGTCAATTACTCGTCGCATATCGCATCGCCGGCCATCTTGCTGCGTGTAAATGTCAGCACCCGATCGACCAATTACAACGCGACGCACGCGCAGCGCTGACGCGTACAGCGGCCGGCGATACCATAATGCTTCGCGCCATTTATAGAAGACGCGGGAAATCTGCGGGCCAATTAATGAGGCCCGTGATGCTCGATAGTGTTTTGTTTAACGAATGCGCCGATGACAAGTGACGATTAGGACGCGCAGGAGTTATGGCGCGACGGCCTCTTGGCGACCGGTGACTTTGAGTTCCAATTGTATTATTTTTAAACATGTTAGCTTATCGTATTTTACGTCTATTAGGTAAAATCATTATAGATAAACGCAAGATAATAGGACAAGTGTGGAATCCCAATTCGTCCTGAGATATGAATAATCATGATACTTTATGACAATGGCATGATTCGTGTATTTAAATTCATCCGCATTAATTTTAGAGTCTTCTAAAGTATACCGGTAGTTGTATCTTTTTACAGAACAAACTTTAGTGATAATGATAAGCAATTCAGTTACTTAACTCAAAGGAAATTGTTTTTAAATGAGGGACAATGTATTTCACTCCAAGACTTAGTCGATTCTATTTTAACCTCGCGCCAAGCAGGTTCACACGCGGCTGCTAGCGATCTAGAGATGTTCCAGTCTGCCGCAGCGGGTGTCCAAATATTGGAACTAGCTTGTCATCAAGTGAATTAAACTTGTTTGTCAAGAAGGCATTTAGAGTCTAGTTTATTGTCAGCTAAATGTCAATATGTTTTAGAATGTCACAGTTTTATTATGCTGGAAAGCGTGGACATTTGAAGGAGATTTGATAACGGAGGTTGTGAGATATTGAACTATTGTTGCTATCGCTTGTTGAAAATTTAAATGTTTATTAAAGTGCAGGTTCTTTGAATGTCATTTGATGGCAAGTTCCAGTAAAATCAAGTTGCAATTCTATTTAGGTACCGTACACATTGAAATATTTGAAGGACTATTGCTTTACTCGTACATTTAGAAGTTGGATTTACCACGATTGTTGGGGGTTGATGCAATTGCAACCACGACGCGGAATGCATTTGATGATGGCTCCCGTAATATCAGTGATAAACGCTAAGAATAGCATTGTATTAGGCTTTGTCGGCGTTGAATTAGTACGTAGCGATGTCAGCGGACGATAATTTAAGGGATATGGTTAGTGATGAAAAGGACTCGAGTCTTTTAAGTCCTTTTGCAAAGACTCGCCTCATTTGAACGCCTCACGACTCGACGAGTCTTTTAAACCCTAAGTCTTGAGTCAAAGGACTCGAAGCTCAAGACTAATTTGAGTCGAGCTCTTTTACCTCAGGCCTCGAAAGCTGAGTCATTTCTTAAAAGGTTTAAAGGACTTAAAAGACTCGAGCCTTGAGGCTTCGGGAGTCGTAAGTCATATGAGGCGTTTACCAACCAATATACTGACTGACTGATACATATAATCAGCAAATTCAGCAATACAAATTGATCTGATTGAAACTATAAATAAACGAAATAGATGAATTAAAATATAATAAAATAACTACATATTTTATTTTAATTTAATTCATTAACTAATAAAAACCTAAAAGAAGCAAAAAATATAAATAAATTAAGTGAAAAAAGGTAAGTACGTGAAATATTTTTTTTTTTTTACGGGTATCAAATGAAAGGCCTTGATGAGCACATTTCAAAATTATATAATTTGTCAGTAAAATTAAAAAAAAAAAATTTTCATTTTTTTAAATATGGGTATCAAATGAAAGGCCTTGATGAGCATATTTCAAAATAAAATAATTTGTCAGTAAAAATTAAGAAAAAATTTTTTTTATCAATTTTTGAATATGGGTATCAAATGAAAGGCATTGCTGAGCACAAAAATTTTTTTTTCAATTTTTGAATATGGGTATCAAATGAAAGGCCTTAATGAGCACATTTCAAAATTTTATAATTTGTCAGTAAAATTTAAGAAAAAAAAATTTTTTTTTTCATTTTTTGAATATGGGTATCAAATGAAAGGCCTTGATGAGCACATTCCAAAATTAAATAATTTGTCAGTAAAAATTAAGAAAAAAAATATTTTTTTCAATATTTGATTATGGGTATCAAATGAAAGGCCTTGATGAGCACATTTCAAAATTAAATAATTTGTAAGTAAAATTTAAGAAAAAAATTTTTTTTTTCAATTTTTGAATATGGGTATCTAATGAAAGGCCTTGACAAGCACATTCTAAAATTATATAATTTGTCAGCAAAATTAAAGAAAAAAATTATTTTTTCATTTTTTGAATATGGGTATCAAATGAAAGGCCTTGATGAGCACATTTCAAAATTAAATATTATGTCAGTATTTTTTTTTTAATATGGGTATCAAATGAAAGGCCTTAATGAGCACATTTCAAAATTATATAATTTGTCAGTAAAATTTAAGAAAATTTATTTTTTTCAATTTTTGAATATGGGTATCAAATGAAAGGCCTTGATGAGCACATCCCAAAATTATATAATTTGTCACTAAAAATTAGGAAAAAAAATTATTTTTTTCAATTTTTGAAAATGGGTAATTGGGTGTATTGAATGAAAGGCCTTGATAAGCACTTGAGCACATTCCAAAACTATTTATTTTGTGATTAAAATTAAAGTTTTTTTTATATATATTTTTGGTTATGGGTATCAATTGAAAGGCCTTGATGAGCACATCCCAAAAGTAAATAATTTGTCACACTAAGAGTGTATAACTCGGACATAAACCCCATTTTATGCACTTGTTGTACAATCTACTATTTTAATGTGATTTTAATATGACTTTAATACGATTTTTAAATATATTTTTTTATATGATCGTGAATAGCTCTGATTATTTTGTGAAATGCTTGTGTTTTGTCACTACGCAATTTAGTGTTTGCCTTCACCAAAATATATAGAAGATGAGGAAGGTGATGATGATAATGATGATGACGATGGTTAAAGTGATGGTGATGACAATGAGGGTGACGATGATGATAGAGATGATGAAGGTGATGATGATGATGAAGCTGATGATGATAATGAATTTAGCATCCTAGTTAGGAACCAATTTAGAGTTGCCACCCGTATTAATAATAGTCCGTAAGCCCGCGACAGTATTGCCTACGTCATATGACATCACCATGAAATGCATGGCACACGGTCGGAAAAGATGTGATGAGCGAGGATCAGAAGATTATCGCAAATACTAAACTTCTTCCGGCTCCATCATCAGACCCTGGAAACTATTTTCCAACAAAGCACTCGTCAAGACGATTCAAACGAGCCCAAACTCGATGGGGTTGCATGGTTTTATTACTGAGTTCCAGTGGCCTTCTTCCGGCTCCATCATCAGACCCTGGACACTATTTTCCAACAAAGTACTCGTCAAGACGATTCAAACAAGACCAAACTCGATGGGGTAGCGTGGTTTTATTAAAGAGTTCTTGTGTCCTTCGTCCGGCTCCATCATCAGACTCTGGAAATGATTTCCCAACAAGGTGCTCGTAAGTACGATTCAAATAAGCCCAAACTCGATGGGGTTGCACGGTTTCAATATTGAGTTCCTATGGCATGGCCTACCGGCTTCATCATCAGACCCTGGATCTCGTCTCCCATCAGAGTACTCATCAAGACAATTCTAACGAGCCCAAACACGATGGAGTTGTATGGGCTCATCATAGAGTTCCTGTAGCGTTCTTCCGACTTCATCATCAGATCAGCTCAATGATACCATACTATTGCATTGTCTTCCAATTCTGACCTATGTTCAAAGTCTCAAGTCTCTAGCTCATCGGGAAGCTAGTATTAAATTGTTTGAAAACTTTGTGGACAAATAAACAAATAATTGAGAAAGCAACCTAATAAAAACGTGTTAAAATATCTTAAATCTTTATTCAAATAAACTTAATAATAAAGCGGTTTTAAATTTTCCTAACACCCGTTTCAGAATTTTTTTAGGAAGCTTAATGGTTGAGCTTTCAGTATTTGGATACACGACTCAGTCGTGAGCCTTTTTAAAAACAGCTCGAGTCGTTTGAGTCTTGTGAGGCTTTTAAGTCTTGTGAGTCTTTTAACATAACGACTGAGTTTTATTGAAAAGACTCGAACCTCGAGTCTTCATTTTAGACTTGAGGCGCTTAAAATGGAGGCGAGTCCTTTTATTAAGACTTAAAAGACTCAAGTCTTTTCATCACTAGATATGGTGCACCACCCGCGATTTAATGTAACGCTGCAGGCATTAATAATAACCTCTCCATTGTGGGCAGCCCTCACGATCGCGCATCATGGCCTATCTCGTAACTCCTCGGCCATGTAGAGCCCAACTTAATATGTGCATCACGACGAACGCGTATATGGCTCGCTCCGCCCAGCTCACCAATCCTATCGCGAATTTAAATGCGCATTGTATGTATATCGGAGACAGCCACCGGCGAATAAATTGAGTTCTTGACGCACCGCGGACGTCGCGACCCGGATTTAAAAGTGCTTATCCCGACACTCCCGAAGATCCCCTAAACCTACAAATCAATCGCCCGCCCGCACTCCATAAATTAACAGGCGAAACAATGACCCTAAATTGTTGGGCCGTCTCCTTTATCGGACGGCGTATTGTTCGTTTTTTTCGACTCCTTACACAAATGAGGTCGGCCGGACTTATTAGGTTTCGGAATTCTGGAGATCGACGGCGTCGATAGCGGCCGCGAGCGAATTCCCTTAATTATTCCACTTCCTCATGTCGGACAATGGCGTTAGGGTACAATTGGCATCATTGTCCCCGCTAATGGGCGCGATGTGCTTAATGACGGCGTATCTCCATCACCCGCGACATTTTTCGCTAGCCTTATGCGGGGAATTAACATAAAACAAGGAGGCACGCGGGGCTCGTCCATATTTCTGCGAGCGTCGTGACGGCGGCTGGTATTGTGCGCGCGATACAGATCTGCGCATACGCTGCCACTGGATATTTAGAAGCTGTCTCTTAAATCCGTGGCGAGTTAACGACTCGCATTTTGCGTGCGCGACATGCGATCGGCTATTGTCCTCTTTATTCGGCTCCGCTCGCTAATTTCGAAGATAATAGGAACTCTAAGCGAGTTGACGCGTTCCATTAGAGAAGGGAGGGTTTCATAAATATTTTATTGGTGGCGAGCGGTCGCCTCCCTCATTACCGCCCGCTGGAGATCATTAGGTGGCGATAAAATGCGGTCCCGCCGCGTCCTGGAATCGGTGCATTCCCGACACATCGCCGACGCTCACAGCCTTTTGTTTTCCTCCCGTTTTTGTATAATTATCGACGGGCCACTGAATTACTCGTTGGAGTCAATGAACTTGCACTTGTAAGGGATTTACGAGTATTGGACACCTTAAAAGCATTTTGTTACTCTCGATCTCATTTTATACAAAACTTTTACATAAAGCAGCGTCGTAAAAGTAAACTGACCATTGAATAATTACAATACTCGTGCATAAAGCAGCTCAGATGCCACGATTAAATCTATGAATCTCATTACTCTCCCGTTCTGAAAAGATCAAAGTACAGAATCTACCAGTCAGCGCTCTCCAAAGACTGCAAATATGGTAATGAGCACACTATCTATTCAGAAAGCGCCAAAGCTCTAATCTCCAGTGCATATCGCATATACGCGTCTGTATAGCCAGCGAACATGTCTGCACTCAAGTATCCCCGACAAGGGCTATGGTAATGAAACCCGATCGGAGCATTCTCGAGTTAAAGATGACTTTTAACGTGCATCTAAATACTATATAAAATAGGACGAGACACACCGCCAGCGGGAACGCTGCGCCAAATTTATTCCATCTACTTTTTTCTATGATTTTATTGAGTATTAAGTGGCGCTGAATTTTATACGGTTCAAGTTTGCTTTAAATGAGGCACAATATAACGAGGAAACACCACGGTCGAGAGAATTGAAAAATTCCTATAGAAAGATGACAATATCAACGTTTCGTAGTCCCATGTTTGCTCCTCCAAAACTAAACCGATTTAAATACTTTTTTCTTCAAAAATATAGAAATGCTTTAGCTGTGTTCCTATGTTTTACTTTTTATATTATGATCTCGACAAATTTGATTGCTGTATGTCTAAACAATAGCATTTTTTAGGTTTTTGAAGACAAATATTTCTTTTAATAATTAATTTATGAAAAAAAATAACAAAGACACAGTCAAATCCTTTCTTAAAATTTCGATGAAAAAAGTATTTAAATCAGTCTTGTTTTGGAGGAGGAAACATGGGACTACGAAACGTTGATTTTGTCAACTTTTTAAAGGAATTTTTCAATTCTCTCAACCTTGGTGTTTCCTCTTAAAGTCTCCATACATTATTTCATTTACCTTATAAGTAAATTTTATTCCGTGTTATAAACAAAGTAATAAATCTAATTAGACGCATGTTTACTGGGAATATGAGTAACCAAAATAGTTGTCATTGTAACATTTAGAATTGGATTTATTTTTGATAAAGCTACTTAAGATAAGTGCATAATAATGCTAAAAATAAACTGTTATCAAGTCACTTTGATCGATAATTGTCAGAATGTTTCATTACGATGCGACGTTATTGATTAATCTGATCCATATCATGTAATCGGGCCAAATTCCAACTAACTGATATGAAACCAACTGCTGTTTTGTATAACCTCAATTAATCTTTCTAGATTAACTTGTTTATTGATCGTTCAGTTTACGTCAAAGCATTCGAAAGCAATTTTATAACCCCCTTATGATTACTAAGAAAACATGTCATGTCAAATTGGAACGAAATCTGAATTTTCAAAAAATATTTTGCTCAAACCATAGAACTTTTGGTTATACATTACGAAGCAATTAAAAATAATAATTGATCTACTTATTATCCCTTTTTACTAGAGATATAGAAAACATACCTTAAAAATTGGTTGAAAATAATAATGTTACCTACATAGCTTAACGGGGCATATAATCATACAATTTTGATAGGATATATAATAAGTAAAATAATCAAAATTTCTTCGAAGCGATTTTCATAATTATTTTATAGATCCACTTGAGCCTTATTTTATATTTTAAAATAATCGTCTAAGGAAAGGAAACCTATCAAAGAAATTACTAACTATTTTTTTTTATTGTTTTCGATACAGTTATGAAAGGTTGCCCGAACTTAATAGCAGTGTGTCCCACAACGTCCATCGGATCGGCTGCACTCGCGGCACTCGCGTTATGGTAATGATATCGAATCCGAATTGGATGCAGCGGTCACCCTGACAGACAAATCTTGGAGGGGGTGTACAAGCATCGGAATTTAGGTAAGCCTTTTTGGAGAACAATACAAAATATTGACAAATATAGGTGCGTTGAATTAATACTAAATACCACTACTAGTTATTTCAGGAGTTCGGTGGCGCAGTGGTTTAGCGCCTGCCTTGCGATTGCGATGGTTAAGCAACTTTCTCAAGGGTCGGTCATGGGATGGGTGACCAAAAATTTATTATCTCGAGTTCCTCCGTGCTTCGGAACGCACGTTAAGCCTTTGTTCTTGTTTCCGGCTGAATTGCAGTCATTAACACCCACCAATCCGCATTGGGCCCGCGTGGTGGGTTATGGCCCTTTCTTCTTATCCACCCATAAGAAAGGTCTGTGCCTCAGCAGTGGGGACATTAAAAGTGGCTGATGTCGAATACTGTTTTTTTTTTAAATGTTTTGGTGTGGATATGTGAAGCAAAACAATATTGTGACCATTTGAACATTCCACAAATCACTGACACATTTATTAAATCTCTTTATTTTCAGACGAAAATAATTTAATTTATATCTCAATCATTTTGAATGATCGATTTATACTTCCTGTAACATCTCATATACAACAGTTAAAGAAACTCGACACTATAAAGACAAAGCTACTAGCGACGACAGAATTAGCGTTGTTAAGGCGTTTGTCACAGTCGCGTCTGCTTCCTGGGCTCGTGTTACTGATCAGTGTTTAATCCCACTTATTAATGTGGAAAATGGAATGTAAAAAAACGGCACAAACGACTATATTTACTGTTTTCAAAAGGAATGAGAAGAAAGCTCTATAGAGAGTTAAGGAGTTATGGAAAAAATATTTTAAATAAGAATATGACAAGTCTATTTATTTTCTTCATACGAGTGTTTAAGTTGTGTCTTTAAGAAGCAATTGTAATAATTAAAATTTTGGACGGATTTTCATACAAACTTTCATCCCATATTTTACCCCCTTAGGGGTAGAATTTTTCAATATCCTTTCTTAGCGGATGTCTACATCTTACTGACTATTAGCGTGCCAAATTTCAGCTCGAACTGTCCAATGGTTAGAGCTGTGCGTTAATAGATCAGTCAATCTCTTAGCCTTTTAAATATTTAGATTACTTAAGCACTGAATTTTCTAGAAATGTTTTTCTGTTAAAAAACGGAATGCAAGAAATCATGCAATAAACAAGTGTAAGTATTTCATAAATCATTATTAGCTCCATGGCACGTACAGTCACGCCTGTAAATATTTACCTATACAATTCAGAATTTTGTCACTTTAAAACCTTTTACGTTTTTTTAACATAAATCAATAACAAATGACGACTACAACAAAGTAACATAGTTCTAACTGTAATATTTTTAGACCTCTGTACATGCGTGTATAAGTTATTTGCCTAGGTGTTATCGGTTAGTGCGTGTTATCGTGTTACTATCTAAGGTAGTGTCCTCGGCGAAAACTTTCAGGTGAGAGACATCACTCACTACCAAATCCGGACTTAGCTCCTACCGAAGTCACGGACTTGCGGTGGGGTGTAAGTTGCAAGCTCTGAGCGTTTCATATAATAATAAAGGGTCCGGATTAATAGTAAATACATACTTTTAATTAACGTAGTTTTCGTTCATAATTATATTTTCTACATAAATTATAATATTTAGATCGAGAAAATTTAATTTTTATTTTCCATATTTTTCCATATTTTAAGTACGAAAACATATTTAACAAAAAAATTATCAATTTATCCATATTTTCATCATTGTACGTTAAATGGACCAGCAGTGCTGTGAAATGACTAAAAAATCTAAGCTTTGTAACACAACGAAATGCGAGCAGAAAATATTGAAAAGAGAGTTTTAGAATCAGAAAGCTGAATTGGCTAGGCAAAAATTAAGCTACGTACCTATTTGAAAAAAACAAAGGATTTTATACCCTCAAAAAAATTTACAGCATGCTTTGCGGAACAATAAAAGGCAACATAGATATGCCCTCACACTTGCAAAATTATGCAAATTTAAATATGCTCAAGATACTAAAGATCATTTAGCCAATCAAAGTATTATTTCGTCCAAACAGAAACAGTTTAAATTTTGAAAATTTAAAGAAACACGTGATCATGTACTGCAATTCAAGTAATAATGAAACAGAAGTTGAGAAATACATTTTGCAATAAACAGTCGTAATTTTTACAATATTATTATTTTTTAAACACATATTTTTTCCATATTTTGGTTTTCTTAGTCCATATTATATTTACTATTATTGAAATTTTTAATACATATTAATCCGAGCCCTTATAATAATAATAAAAGTAAAACAATTTTAAAAATTGTTTTACTGAAACAAATTGATTTAGAAGTAAGTACTGCCAATCAACTAGTGAGTGTAATTTTTAAATATAATTTTAAATGATTTTAACGTTATCATCAATTTGTTTTAAAGAAGTGACATTGGATATTGATTAAAAGGTTTACCATGACACATAAAAATTTAGGAATTCTAATTTAAGTACCTACTTAAAAAATATGACCCCACTTTGTAATTACATATTTTCAATTAAAATATTAAAATATCAGTCTCCCTAACATGACTGACAAAATACGATATAGCGTTTTATTGACATTCATCTGTCAAAATCCATTTGACAGTTAAACGTAATGAGGCGGGTTCTCATTCCATACTCGTACCTACTAGATTACATCGTACTCTACTAGTTGACGCGACCGCCCGCTAGCGCCTGTGACTCGCGCTAGCGTTATTACAAAATCATTTTTCATAATTGCGATCGCTCGATCAATCTTGGCCGTCGTCGGAAGCCACTCAACCTCGCCCGACTCTCCATACATTTGGTATTATTGTTGTTTATTTTTTGACTGATAGCCCACCGTTCGGTCACCTGACCTATTTTATCGGTCGGCGCACGCGATTACAAGCTACATGGAAACGTGTTCACGAAACCTAAAGGAAGAATTCGTTTGACATACGATAAAATCTGTGAATGAATTACGATCGGTATAAAAAATGTCGCATGATTTTTCCATTTTTTTTAATTGTTTAGGTTGAATAACTCTTAATGGTGAAACAAACTCCATTGTGCCCAAGTAATTGACTTAACAATTTATTATATTTCTATACTGAAAAGGGCACTGCATAATAAGCAATGAAAAAAGTGCACGAGTGTTCAATTTGGTTGCGTCGTGTAACCTTAAGCAGGCACCTCTTGACTTGCAAAGCGTGCTTGGCTAAGCTCGCATGCTAATACGAGAGGTGACTTCAAACGCGTCAATTGACATTTAATTTTATAAGCTGCATGTAATTTATGGTTGTAAACAAGAGTTTATTAACTGTAGGTACAACACGCAACAAAAAGGTTTGGTAAAAAATGTTTTTACAAATAATAAAAATATCAGAAATATTACGAATCAAACAGCGTGACAGCTGATGTAGATCAAATATCGAACAAAACATCGCGAACTCAAATCGATCGTTTCTAAATAACAACAAGAAGAAAGAGTTCTAACTTAACAAGGCCGTCCTAAACCCTGAACACTACCTGGATTAAAATCCATCCAATAAATTTCGTACAAAAAGAGAACATTGCACGACGGTCATAAATCTAAATGCAGCTAAGGAGAAATAAATATCTCAACTCGCGCTACAGCCTTCGCATTCCACCCCGAGAAAATATCGCACCGAAATTCCGGTGGCTTGACGTTGCAAATGGAAAAAAGCGCGAAAATTTCACATTCCAAATTTGAACTGGCCCCGCCCACGTGTCCGCGCGTCGAGCGACAGGTGAATGCGACGCGGGCGCAGCTGCCGGCGGACGCGCCGATTTGCTGGTTTGTTTTTCGAAAATGGAATATATTTTATAAAATATTGATATACAATGGGCAGTGACAACGACGTGCCTTGAAAGCGAATGAGGGCTGTTCTGTGTGTCGAGATGTTGCTGCGTGAAAATGTGTCAGTTCCCCTCGTTTTGTTGCATGTTTTCTATGTTAATGATACCCGCTGCTTATACTTACAAATTTTAGTGCCAATGCCGTGTTGTTGGAGATTCCTTCCCAAAGTGTGTTTATACTTCCTATATTTATAGTTGTTTTGTATAAGGTCCATGCTACATGTAAGTATTAATATTGTTTTAATGAAAGTTTTATTTTAATTGTGTAATTACACTTTTTGACCAATCTCTATGCTTTGTCACGTAATCTGAGGGGGATGCAATTTATTTCTATTACAAAATGTTCACTAATAAATTAAACTAAAACATTATAAACTATTAGATACAATTGTAACAATTATTAGTTGTTAGCCTGCATTTCACCGAAATTTTGCAGCGTAGCAACTTTTTACCTGAAAGCAAAGAGCAATAAATAAGTTAATCACATATCCTATCTACCATTGCTACAAAAGTTAGCCTTCGATATATCAAGTCAGAGATGCGCCGGCCCATATGCATGTGTTGCCGTAAGTGTGTACTAAGTAAGAGAAAGACATACAACAATGGACAATGGGAGCATAAATCAGTATAATTAGTTTTGCCTGAACGAAGCGAAATCATTGGTCAAAACGCATCGGGCTGCCCCGCCTCTCGAGAGGACGGCGTTAGAACAGGTACTTGGCATGTTGAATTGGATCAAACGTAGTGTCAGCAACGGGAGTGTGCACTTTAAATAATTGCTACTAATCTGCGAATTCGCGTAAAATTAGAAAGAACGAACACTTGTTTAAATGCATTCATTCGTTCGTTAGTCTCATTGCTAAAAGCTGTTTGTGTTTTTTTTTTGAAACAGTTCAAAGAAATTTGAAAGGAATGACAAATTATTATGATCTATCAGAAAGCTATCAAAAAATTGAATCACCTCTCAAAATGAATATGCAAATTATGAAAACTCATACATCTACTTCATAACTGATTAAACACAAAGATAACATCAATATTTAAATATTTTGACTCGATAAAGAGAAGATAATCAAGGGCAAGTGAACTTGCAGCATAATTGCAGTTACCAACCTGCCAAAATTGTCATTAGTATTATCTTATCGATAATAATAAGTATCTTTATTATGAAATTCTTGGAAATTATCTTAGTCCAAAGTCTCGTAAGTCTTAACCTTGAGTCATACCTACGTGTGTGATTTAAATATAAAAAATATAATAATTTTGAAATACTTTGTTATGATTTTTTTATTTCATGCCTGCTCCCGTAGGTATTATAAGTTCTTAAAACTTGCCTGATTTATGAATGGCTATCAAATTCGTCTCTTATTTGCTATACAGTAACAAAAAGATGTAAGTATAGCATTTCATAAATTTGGCAAGTTTTAAGAGCTTGTAATATGGGGATGGAAAATAAAATAAAAGATTTACTGCTTAGCGTATCTCTCATGGGTTTATAAACAGGTTTAGGTTTACTTTTCATGATGTATGTGTCCCACAAAACCATTTTCATGCAAAACGTTCACAGATTAGTATAATAATAATAAAGCATGTAGGTAGGCATAATCATTAATTGATCAAAAATAAATTAACGCTCTAAAAAGACCGAATGGTGGAAAATACCGCGAAAAATGAACGAACGACTTTACGCTGACGGTACTGCACCGACGCGACGCGTACAGGGTGCATGTGTAGGGCGATGGCTGTCTCGAGGCGCTGCTTTTTTATGGAGATTGCGTGTTCAGATAGCGGCGACCTGATGGCGGGCCTAATGCGAGACTGATGGGAATCACGTCGGAACAGGCTTTATGCATCCGCTGAGCTAAGCGCGGGAAATATCTCTTAGAATTACCTTGTTTAGAATTATGCGCAGGAAAAATATCTTTGAATTTCTATGTTAAAACTGGAAAAATGCTGGTAATTTGCAATTAGAAAAACTAACCTTTAAAGACTGTAACCCATTAAGATTTGTTAGTAAATTTTCCTTATTTTATAGGTCTTATCAAGTTATAACATAACAGATAAAGCACATCAGATAAAGATAGATACCAATCTCTAAAAATACCAACTGTTTTAATTAGTTTATTACTGTCTATTAGATAATATCATACACATACACATCTTTAACGTATCCTGTTAGCGTTTTACACCTGAAGACAATATTCATGTAAATAAAAGCACATGCCACGCGTCTGTCAGTGCACTAAAGGGTGTAAGATACGACACGTCGCGAGTGAATGAATGAATGAATGAGACGTCTTCGTAACGTGTGACGCCATTGTGAGCCGCTGATAGACGTCGTTCCTTGGTTTCCCGTGACGTTAAGAAAAAACTGTTTATATTTAATTTATACGCACGACTGCTTTTCTAGTTCAAAATAATACATTATCAAGAATGATTTTAAATAAGTTTTAAGTACTTGCGAATCAAACATCAATATGTTTGAGTAAATGTGAAAAAAAAACTGCAATTCATTGACATCTTAACGTTCTCGGCACGACTTGTATTTGAAATGACCCAATTTAACGAAACAAACGGATTTCAAATCATTTCTTCTAAAATTAGTTGCGAACAGAATCACAAAAGTTAAACGAACACATCATATTCAACTTTTAGTGGTATAAAAAAGCATTAGACGTCAGAAAGAAAGCTGAATAAAGGTGTTGAGAGACAAGATAATGTTGCTCTAACAAAGAAGCGCGAGGGCTCCGCGACGCCAACAAATTGTAACCTGTTGCTTCTCAAAGCGGGTCTAATGCTTGTCCGTAACGCGAGTGAACTTATGTATTTTTCTATGGAAATGGATTGCCTTTCCACTTAGGGCATGGACTTTTTGAACTAAGTAGGTGCAGTGTTCGTCCAGTGGTCCAAAATAGATCACCAAAATAAATTACTGACAATTCTAGGAAAGAGTAATGTTTTTAAAATTATTTTATTCATATCACTATTATAGATCACTAGAGTTATAAACGCCCTTGACCGTCACGCGAATCCTTACTAATATTATAAATGCAAAAGTCCGTTTGTTTGTTACGCCTTCACGTCAACTACTGAACCGATTATCATGAAATTTTACATACACGTTGTCAGGTGAACAGAGAAGGACATCCCACCTTTCATCCAGAAGAAAATTATTGTTTCCGAGGGATAGTAAAAAAAACTTTCCACGATGAAGTCGCGGGCGGCCACTAGTGAATTTATATATTTCTAGATAAAAGTATTGCTTTTCAACTGAAGAACTTTTTTAAATACGGTGTTTGTCCAGTGGTCTAAATTGGATTATTGTAGGGGAATGCTTGATATGAATTTTAATTTTTCTAAAGTTAATTTATTGTTTACATTACACTATAGCTAGTAACTAAACAAAATAAAAAAATCAGTTGACACCCAGGAAAGAAAATTTTCTACAACTTCATAAGATTTTTTTACTTAAACAGGTAATACAAAAGCATGATGAAAAGGTGTACGCGACTGTCTTTACTTAAGTAGATATGACAGCTTTTATTTTTAAATAGGTCATAAATGCATTGTTCATAAAGGAACTGCTACAAGCTTTCGTTTTTTAATATCCTTACAATAAAATGCAACCGTTCCGAAATTAAGTGTTGAAGGTATTATGTTATAAATATCGGAAATATACGGTAGGTAGTTTAAAAAAATATATTGAATAATATTTTAACACACACGAAGTTTTTCAACTTAAGTGTGAAATAAATGTTCGATTATGCAAAAGTATTGAATTAAAAATGCAATTTGCATGCAATAAGATCGAATGATAGCATTCGCGTTATTTATCAAAATGTCACCATCCTTAATTGTTTTATATCACGTATGTTTTTCGCATTTTATCTACATTAATAAATCAGAAAAACGAATAATCAAGTCGGTCAAATTGGCATTTAAATAGAAAAAAGAAGGACCTATTTTGTTTAGCAACAAAGCTTGCTTTAAAAATATTTAAAGAATATCTGAATTCTACTTATTGCTTAGAAAATATTTAATCATCGATTTTCTTCTCTTTGCAAAAAAGATGTCCTGTTTAAAGTTAACAAACAAAATATTGACAATACAAAAAGTTGACATTCATTTATGATCATTTGCACGGGTCGGTTTTTTGGGCGACTTGCTAGGCAACTTTAGTCGAACGCAAACCTAATTTCAATGAGGTGGCAATTCTTTTTGACAAGCATTTGTTTGTCTATAAAAAGCACTAGTCAATAGTCAATTAAAGCCCCCTAGCAAGCAAGTCACCCGGAAAATACACCAGTGTAAATGCCTCATTAGATAGAGTCAATTTCATCATTGATTTGCGATTGTCATAAAAACGAAGAAAAAATGGTAAAAATTTCAATGTATGTAATAATTCTTCGAATCCCGTCTGAGCTGCTACGGGTGAGTCGATTTTTTCTAGTACTTTTTTTATCTAATATATTATTATTATTATTATTCTAAATAATAATTATTAAAATATATTATCCAATATTGTATTAATGCGCTGGTAAAAATTGAAATCATACCTTGAAACTTAAACTAGATTATGCAAAACGTGTTTTTTTTGAGAATCGGTGAAACTGGCTCTCAGTTTGATTTTGTTTCTTCTTCAGAATACCTTTTTTTCGGTAACACTTTCATTGTTTCCATCAATTTTCATTGGTATATGAATAAAACATTAATTATTTAAATTAAGGTCACCGATACTGAGGCAGATTTAATCGTTCCATACAAAGGTTGTTTATGCCGTCAATTTACAATCAAGATTTTAATTAATTTATTGTTTTTAAAGAACACTTGATTGATTGATAAGTAGAATTATTGATTTATTTTGTTTTTTACGACTTTTAAAAGATTAAGATATCGTGCTTTCGATATTAATCATTTGATGTTGGAAGTCCTTTATATTCTTATGTTATTTTTTTTAGTTTTTGTGAGATCTCTGATTGGTACTTACTTACTATTTTAACTTCGAAATCCATTAAATTCATTGTAAAACTGCACTAGTATCAGTTAAAAGTTATCATCATCATCGTCCACTGCTGAACATAAGCCATTAAAGTTAAAAGTTTTTTTATTCCAATTAATTTATTTACCTACAATATTGCCAGATTTATTTATTTAATCTTCAACAATATTTCTATTACTACTTAGGAACTCCTATTTACAACTTACTATTTTAGGAGCTGCAATTAATTATAAAAACAATTGTGAATATTTATGTTTAAATTTTATTGCAATAAATTATTGAATCCTACAATTTTACCGAATGTTAAACAGTTCTTTTGAACCAGAATTCGAAGAGTTTGTGAAAAAATACTTTGTTTTTTTATCAATTATTAAAAAAAAGATACTAATCATTGACAGTTTTTTCCATTCCACATTATCCTTGACACGTTGCAATTAAAACCGATGATCAACATAGTCCTGTAATTATTCACTGGGATTATTATCATAAGTATCGATCACTGTCATCGGTAAGTTAAATTAATACTCGCATGAATCGAGCATCGTCTCGAATCCGTCACCCGCTGACGGATGGCTCGGACAAACAGAGTCGGACGCGTCCGGAATAGGCAAATATTAGGCAAATGGGTATTCATAAAAACTAATTCCACGCCTTAAAATAATTGGCTGTACATAATTCAAAAAACTGCCGGACTCACGCACGAAGGGTTCCGTCAAAAAAAATCACGTTTATATTGTGTGGGACTTAAATATTTATTTTATGCTGTTTAAATAGGGGCACTAGAAATACATTATCTGTGAAAATTTTAACTGTCTAGCTATCACGGTTCGTGAGATACAGCCTGGTGACCGACAGACAGACAGACGAACAGTGGAGTCTTAGTAATAGGGTCCGGTTTTTACCCTTTGGGCACGGAACCCTAAAAAGCACGTACGATGACGAATAAAACCAAACCCTGTCTAAAAAAATGACAAATTAAAGTAGTCATTATAATATTTAAAAGAAACATCTTTGTAACTGAGCGTTTTCACTATTTTATTTTCTTTGACAATGCAAAACAAAATCACAAACAAAACAAACAAATCAAAATGAGAAAATAATATGAAAATATATGAATTTGTTTCTTTCTTATTTGTATGTCATTATGTCATTAATGTAAAAGCATACTTACGTTTAAAGCAAAATAATAAATATTTTTTTAATATTTTAATAGATTGTCTATTTCTAATTAAATGTTATGCAACCAACACAATAATAATGCCTACAGAAGCCATCATAGCAGAAGTTTTGATGAAAATTGTTTTAATCTTTTACGTTCCATAAGTAGGTACTATTCTATCTTTAGTTTAATAAAATTCATTAGAAATATCTAACGATAAACTAATGCTTGATAAAGTTCCTTGACGTTTATGATTTATTGATGGACGTAATATTTAATCCTACTTGAACTAAATAAACTAGACAGGATAAAGATAGGATTGTGTAAGCGAAAAATGACAATTTAAAACTTGCAAACGTTTTTAGTTGTTACTTACAAACAACTTAATTACCTACCTTACTTACAATTTAGAATTCATATAGTGCTCGTTTAAACTAAAAATTAAATAAATATCTACTCAAAAATAATCAAGACTAGAAGTTTGTTATAAGTAAATAAATATCTAATTAACAGATTATTCATCAAGAACAAAAAAAGTCAGTTTAATTAAACCAACAAAAACAAATGGTGTTAAAATCCAAAAAAATCGTGTGGTTACCGTTATAAATCGGACAGAGGGCAACTCAATACAAATCAATCGGTGGTCCTTCGAGCCGGGATTATTCCGGTCCGTGAAAAATCCCGGACGCCGCGTCCGGGCCGCGACGCGCATTTGTCACCGGACAGACGGACATCATTCTCATTAGTGGTGGACAACTGCCCATTTGTACTAATGTTTGGAAGACGGGAAGATCTCACAATTTTTTGGTGCTATTTTGGAGCTGAGTAGGGTTGAAATGGTACACTGGGGAGTTGGCATGGGGTTAAAGAAAGGCCAAACAGTAAGTATGGTTTCGATGAGACATTTATTAACGATTTAATTGATACTGGCTCTATTCAATTAGTTTACCTTTTAATTTTTTTTAACACGGACTTATAGTGAAGATATGCAGCTTTTTCCAGTTGCATGATTTATCTCAAATATATGATTTTTAAATTTGAGATTTTTGCATTCACAATGCTATTTTTAAACAATACTAAATAATATGCTAGAAAATATACGACTCGCACCAGACCAATACTCAGACGGGAATCGAACCCGCAACCTTTGGATATCCGGTCAAATGCTCTGACCGCTGAGCTACCAAGTCACTAGTGACATCGTCGAATTTCTATCCTTCTCTTACGCTGCAAGCCAGCGTTATTTCACAATGTAAGGAATTAGATGAAATAGCTGTATAATTTTTAAATTTGAGATTTTTGCATTCACAGTGCTATTTTTATTATTAAAATATATGATTTTATTAGCTGTTTCGTTAAAATAGATCGTCAATAGTAAGACGATCATACCAACTTCATTTTATGTTATTAACCTTTATTAAATTGATAAATTTCGTCTCCAGTAATTCTTAAACACTTAGTCAAATCGCATTCCCAACTGTTACAAATGATATTCAGTAGCTGAGTGATCTGTGATTCCGTGACATCACTAGTTTGGTGCTTGTTGTTCCGACATGTGTCGCAGCTTGCTACAAAATCACAATTACGTCACTATCAACGAAGTACCTTTGTTTGATAGTATTGCAATCAGCGAATTTACTTGTCATAGCCATTTTACCAAAAATTTTCTTAAGGCTCGCTTATGATGAATTTATGAACTTACTAAAAATTATCAAATCCACCACCACCATATTGTTGTTAAAAAGAATCGAAATTGTTTTTTAACTAAATGTGCCGACATCAAAATGTGTAAATGGTAAACGCTTCCTGATTCCACAGAACAGGCTTAGCCCAGTGTGGAGGATAGATAACTATATTATGCCTTTGTAATTATGTTCTTGAAAAATAACTTACTTATGGAACTATTATGAAATGTTTCTAATATTCAAAGATAATGTTTCATTTAGTGTGTAGGTACCGGTAGTAGTGTAAAGATACGACTACGATAAAAATGTTTTCACTTAAATAAAATAAAGTTTTTCTAATTACTGTTTACCTACTCTTTAGCTACAATAAATGAGGAAACTATTGGTCTAGAACCGTAAACCTAAACTAAGAATAATATTTTTAGTGAGACCGTTTGTTTCTTAACAATATAAATAAAAATAAACAGTGAACCAAAGGTAATTCAAATTTGCCATGCATTTACTCATAGACGAGTTTCTGCCTGAACATTGTTTACACAGCTCGACAGAGCGAGTGACTCAGCATCATTGTTTTGTTGCATGGCGTCGTCATCACGAACTTATGCTAAGTACATTCAGATGATGAATTGACTTCATCAAATATTATGATTTGACTTTATGATTAGAACTGGATGGCTATACTAAGCTTTAACACTGTCACTTTTACTAATAGTGGACGTGAAGTTACACCGATGCATGGCTCTATTTGAAACTACTATGACAAAATTATTATCAGTAGTTCGTTTGAGTAGTCATCGGTGTGTAACTGTCGTTTATATATAGAGACAAAACATTATTTACCCAAACCACAGAATATACAACGTGTTACAAAATAACCCCAAATGCCGAATATATATGGTAGATAGGGACCATCAAAAACAACTTTTACTATGGGACCAACTATGAAATCGCGAAAAAAAAATCAGCTGTTTCATACAAAAATTAATATCGATAATATCAAAAAAAAGAGGAAAAGTTGTTCAGTTAGAGGGTCTCTATCTACCATATTCGGCATTAGAATATTTTGTAACACGTTATACAATCATCATCATCATCAGCCTATCATCGTCCACTGCTGAACATAGGCCTCTCCGAGTGCACGCCAGTCGCCACTGAGCACGATCCGCGTCTATACTCATCCGGCTTATGCCAGCCACCTTGCGAAGATCGTCGCTCTACCTCGACGTTATACAATAGTACTCCCAAACACTATGAAGTGTAATACACAAGACCTATGTTGTTGTTGGGTGTTAAATTATTCCGATAATTTTCTCCATTGTTTGTTTATAATTTTAAAACAAATTCTATTAAATCAACTTCTTATCAAGTAATTCTGATGAAGGTTAATCATCTACACGGAAGACTTTGAATGTAAAATATGCGAACATGTCATAAATTTGCAATTGTATGGGATTGCTCGAATGGCAATGTTGTCGCTTTTTCAATGTCAATCATTTGAATGAATCATTTCAATCATTGTCAAAGATATTAGAGATGAATCTTTATTTAAATGTACAGTACTCATGTAGTATGGCTTGTATTTTTAGTCTCAACTTTAAGTCTTAGATATTTGTTAGTTAGTCTTAGGTATTTATTTTTCTTTATTGAAATATGTTTTTTTTTAAGAATTGTGTCTAAAAAGTACAGCGTATTTTTTTACGGTTGACTAGCATAATCAATCTTCAAAGGACTAGTAATAGAATTAAATGGTATATGAAATGATTGATAATTTAGAGATAAAACGAACAAAATATCGCCTCATTACACGTGAGATACCATTTCGATAAATGAGTATTTAGTATCTCATTTATTCGTAGTGTTTTTTTTTCATAATCTTTTTCAATAAAAACATCTATTTTTAAAAGTGTGATATGGTAGGTACTTTTATTATTGTATGCCTTTTCAACAACAATAAAATCAAAATTATTGTTTATTTTTTGTCGCATAATAGCACACATCTGGATGTGGCGTTTAAATAAAAAGAATAATATCCAATTTACTCATTTTCTGATGCCATTGCTGCAGGCAAGTTTATTCTATCAAAAGGCTCCATCAAATTTGAAAACTTCGATGTCCGCACAAAACGCGGCGAACAAAAGCTCGCTTTGTGCCGTCCGAGGCAGCGGCGGGACGGTAACGAGACGCTGACGCGCCGAGGAAATTATTCTGATGTCGCTTGTAGTTTTCTTGAGGATTCAATTAGTTTGAGGAGAGTGAGACGGTCTAGTGTTATTGCACTTGAAGGAATCGAGGCTTGGGACGTTAGACTAAATAATTAACATTTTTCTAAAAACATTATTCAATTTCATGCTTCAGCAGTCTGATGTTTTTCTACTTTGAAAAATGTTATTACTGATGATAACTATCACGATCAACCAACCCTTTAAATAAATCCCCGAGATTGCTGTTCGTTTGTTTGGAGTAAACCTACAACGCTCATCTAGGCCTTTGACAATTTTATATAAGCGCGTTACTATACAACTTTTTACGAAAAAAAAAAACCCCTATGCCAAATATGGTAGGTAGGGACCATCAAACAATCAACTGTTTCATACATTTTATTTAATATATTCG
Source organism: Agriphila tristella (assembly GCA_928269145.1). Taxonomy (NCBI): domain Eukaryota; kingdom Metazoa; phylum Arthropoda; class Insecta; order Lepidoptera; family Crambidae; genus Agriphila; species Agriphila tristella. The sequence goes on along the minus strand of OV743437.1, from coordinate 28,468,131 downwards.
TTATACTTTTTTGTATGAAACAGCTGATTTTATTTCGCGATTTCAGAGTTGGACCCATAGTAAAAGTTATTCAGTTTGATGGTTCCTATCTATCATATTCGGCATTAGGGTTTTTTTTTCAACACATTGTTTTGATCAATGTAAAACTCAGCTTTACCAAATTCTCGTAGCTTAATGACTATCGACCAAATATTGCCTAGCACCTACCCACCAGCATTGCGAATGTTATCAGCGTTATCTGCGGTGGTGCCATCTGCCTGCTGCCTGGTGATTGATCGGCAGATAACCATGACATATCTCACCTGGCACTTTGTGACCACCCTTTAAAGCTCGTGAATCAACTACTGACAGATATGGTAGAAACATTTCTAATGAAATTTAATTGTGAAGATCTTGAAGAATCTGCTTGGATATTATTTTGCACTTTCAACCATATGACAAAAATCAAAAAGATTCGAATCGAAAACAATACTTCTGGATCAGTTTATTCATTCGAATTAATATTTGTGCATTTTGCCAACTCACTATGCCTTTGTTATGTGCCCTATAATGCCTTTGTTATGGGTCAAATATGAGAAACTTTTTAAACCATTAGAACATCAAATGTACCATGTTTGTGGCAAATTAATATTTTCTATTCTATTCTATTCACTAAGTATAATTATTTACAGCGCTATGAAAGGGCGTTGCAAATTGACACAAATAAATTGCATCTTTCGAAATTATAGTATCTGTTATGAGGTGATTAAAAAACAATAGTTTCTTGTTTTGTATTTTTCGTCATACCTTATCCCTACTTTTTATTTGTTTCAAGTTATCATATTTGTTTCTAAGTTTTACAAAATGGTCAAGTTGTTTTTTTTTATTTTATAACTTTATTTCTCAACTCGAGTTAACAAACCAGCACTTTACGTTAACAATCATCTATTTCAAATGCGTCGATATCATCAGGTTTTCAACCTCATTGTAACCGATTCGATCCATCGATTTTGTCTTCCGTATCACAGCTTTATTATCGATCATCAATCGTTATGTCGATTTCACGGCGGATCTAGGTGAAATTAAACCATTGTTTCGTAATTCCTGATCGAAAAGTGCTGATTCATTGTCCATTGTGGCTTGTTTAGAAGCGTCTCCGAGATTTGACCGCAATTTCGGATTAAACTCTCAATTTATAACTGTCGTTTACTCGACTGTTAAAATTATTTGAGATTTGATGGTTATCTCGTTAAGGTACAAAAAAAACAAGATGATTCGCAAAATTAGGAAGAAAAGTTTAAAAGTTTTTTACGTCGATAACTTATTTCCTTATGCACCTAATTAAGTACTAGAATAACACGAAATGCCTATTGAAAACAACGAAGATACAATTGATAGGAGTACTAACTCTTGCTAATGCCCCGAAGCTACAGTGCAAGCAATGTTAGGTTATAACTCAACTGCATCACGATAAAGGCACATGTCATTTAAATTTGACTTCAGAGCAGTCAGGCACAGACGCAGGCGGATGCGTTTCCTTTGATCACAATCGGGCTTATTCGAATGGGCTGCTGCATCGCACCGCCTGCGGCACTCGGCCCATCCTTGCGATCTGCCCGATTGACACGCTGCGTTTTAATCAATTAGCGAACAGAAACGCGGTTCACGAACCAATGGGCAGTGAAATAAGCAGACCACACGGGCCCACCACGCTGCTTTTTGGGTGCTCTCCGATTTCAACGTTTTTTTCCCAACATTTTTTGGACAACATAATCTGAGCGAAAGTTATTCTTTTGTTTTTTTTTCAAATCCTATCACATCGTTGGAACCAATAACTTCGATATAGCAACTACGATGCTATCAACCGATTTATCGCCCAAAATTATGTCAATAGATAACTAACTTTGAATAATTGATCCGCTGCTCGATGACTAACGTAATATGTAATCAATCAATCATTAATCACATGCTGTTTGCGCAATGTTTTGTGTTGGCCCCGTTTTCGAGTAATTTTCCTAACTTTATCGCCACAGTATCAGTCTGTATCGTTTTATTATTATATTGATGAAGAATGATTGCCATAAAGAGATAGTTGGTATCTGTTATTTGTTTTATAATTCTACATAAACGACGCTTAAGTGTCGCATTTATTGCAATCCTTTTTATTGCGGACGCCCATGGAGTAGATTTATATTTTAAAGTCAATAATGGATTGATTGGTTTTTTTTTAATTTATTTCTGTGTTTTCCGATTACAAGAATTTCAAGTGAATATTGAATTATTTTATGAAGAAGGTGTACTGTTCGAGACTAGATAAATTGGAGAGGTGTTATATCTAGAACAAGTCTTAAGCACTATGATATTTAAACAATCATTATGATTATGTTTCTGTGGGTAATTTAAAACAACACAAAAAGGTACCTAAGAACTGTGCGTATCATAGCAATCTGCCTCATAGAGAAATAAATAGTTAAAACCTTTAGTAAAAAATCGTCTGAAATCACACATGTGCTGAGATGTTAAAACAAAGGGCTGTCTTTTAGCAAGGTGAACTTTGTGTGGATCTTTGTTCATTAGAATATTTTCTTGTACATCTGCAATCAGATAAAAATAATTCATTTCATTAGTCATAAAACTCTACTGGATTCTCCACTTGACTTAATTTGACGAAGTTCTAATTTTTACTTCTCCTTGTCCACAGAAGAAGCCACCAGTCCAGACGGCGGCGTGAAGGAGCGCCCAGAGCGGGGCGAGCGGGCTGAGAGGGGAGAGGGGTCCAGGTCCGAGTCCCCCGCCTCCCCCGCGTCACCCGCGTCCCCCGCGCCGGACGAACGGGACGACATCGAGCACAGCATACCGGCGACGCTGATCCAAGACCCTAATGCAGAAAGGTGATAAAAAGTTTCTTTATATTGTAGGAACAAACTGGATACGAGCCTTTTCCATATACTCTGACCTCCTTAGAAGTTGTCTCTTGCGCATGGGCGTATCTATGATATTTTCCAGGCGGGGCCAGGCCTCCAGTTGTCTCCTTTTGTATTAAGGTTTTTTCAAACTATGCTGAGGTGGACTGCCCACCCCCCTTCCTACGCCCATGTTCTTACGCTGAGTCTGACATCACCATATCGAAGATTCGGGCTAAATCTTATCGAAAAAACTTCTTCAAAATAGTTTTGGTTCTTAATGGTCATCATCGTTGCTTTTTCAAAAATTCGTTTATTTTGGAATTTAAGCAATATGTGATCTTGTCTTTTTGTGCATTATGTATCGGTATTCGCTTTGATATAGTTACTTCACACTTTGCATTTTGATGCTGTCGATTATTGATTTAGTTAAAAGAAAATAGATAATCTTGAAAGCGATTTTTTTATTAATAATGTCGAATTGTATGATATTGTTGCAATCTTCTTTTTATTTTCCTTTCATTGACCATTTCACAGCAAATGTTCTAAAACAAACTCTTGTATCGAAATCAATAGACAAATCTAACTCAATATATCACACCAAGAAAACCACACTCTAATCCATCTCTCCCAACTTTGATAAAGGCTTGTCAAAAGCTCCATTCGATACTTGTATCAGTGGCTACAACCTCTTGACCAAGAATGTCCGCAGCATTCAACGCATCGCTCTCGACGGTGGTCTCAACATCACTCGGTAGGTCCACTTTAACGATCCCATTGTTTCCCACTACCAGTTGTCATCTGTCCTCAACCACCACTTGGATCAGTAATTCTAAATTGCCACCACCAACAAGCCTATGTCACCCGATTAAAGTTGAAATTCGTGTAAATGAACTGTTAGGTTCTATTGGCATCGCCTCAGAAATGAATGGACATGCGATAGTGACAGTTATGGTAGGTGGTGCTAGTAAAAATGATCTAAAATCTTCGCGTTGACAGTTCATCAATTCTTGTTTCTGAACAGATCATTTGGTGACGGTGACGCTAAGTAGGAAAAAAATTAAATAAAATAGAAGAAAAACGCCAGAACACAACTAAAAGTAATCATAGTTTTTTGTTCATGGAAATCAAATAGAGTTTTCACACAATAAAATTTCAATTTCACAGTTAATAATTGAGTGTTAGAAATATTTCATTTCATAACATCATCATTTAATTATTAACAGTAAAAATGTAGATGATTTTGTTGATAGAAATATAAAAGCTGTTTTTTCGTTCATGACAAAAGACAATCAAACAGATTCGCAGCGTCACACAAGTCTAAAAAAAATGTCATTTGATGATATGTGATAAAAAAAATTAAACGGTGATCAATTATTATTTGTCAGATATTATCTAAGGCGGACATTGTTCCAACTTGACGACAGGTTTTTAAGTATGACGATCCTAAGTGCATGAGACAATCATATTAGTAATTTTCTTGCACTTTGATCGTGCATTTTGTACACGAGACAATCATATTTGTAATTGAAGTTTTGAACATTTTATGGAGTTACTGATTTCGGGTTTTTTTTTCTTTTTGATAACTAAATAAATTCTTTACTGCTGTAAACGTGGTCAGTACTTCTCACATTTAACCAAGTAACATTGATATGCAAATTAGAGTTGGGTCTATCATCATAATGGTGTAAACTTCAATGATCATTGACTTTTCAGTGCAGTATCATTTATGTCTTATGGGGAAAAATAAATATTAATGAATGACTGTAATTATGTCTCAGGTTGTCACAATCAATTAATTTAAAGTGCTTCACAAATTGCTTTGTATTTACACAAGTGATATTTCATAATAAGGAAATGGAAATTTAATAAAATGAAAAAGAGAATGTTAAACCATTAATCGCTGTCATACACTCAAATATACCTACAAGTTTGTCTTGTGATCAAGAAATTCGTTATAAATTATAGAAAACAAACACATCTGTTCTTTAGGTTGAAAATATCACGTGTCGATGTGATAACGATGTACAATTTACTATTTTATATATATTTGAAGGTATTAAAACTGTAAGTAGCAAGAGCGTTAACTTATTTGATTTATTGAATATTGAAACTTGATAATAAATAGTTCCTAAAGTCATATCAATTATTTTTGGGTCATTTTATGCAGGTAAAATAGATGATCAAACGAACTTCAAAGTGAAATTCGATCACTATTATATGAATTCGCTTCAGCGAGTTGCCAGTAAGATGAAAAGAAACTACATTGTGGTATTTATATCTGAAGAATGAAGCGAATGAAATATAATTAATATTAGCATCATATTTTGATAATTTATTGTAGTATTTGTTAATAAAGAACAATAAAAATCGTTCCATACACAACATTATTGACATGATCTAGACAAAAGCTGTCATCGATAAACTTCAAAAGTGATTTATATTAACGTTTCCTTCAAATGTTTTGCTTATACAGAGATTTTAAGATACAGACATGTTAATTAATAATATTTTCTCCAAAAAACTGTAAAGTTTGCTTATCTAGGAGCGTCCGGCGAGACGACAGGTACGGTTTTGTTGCCACACAAAAATTAACTGTTCCAAAATTGAAATTCAAACAAAATACAGTCTTAGTGCTTTTGAATTATGAATGTGTTAAGTTTTACATGGCTTTCGTGTTTGTTAGATTTCCACGTTGGATGTTCCATCACTGTCAATTAGTTGCAGTGAAGAGTCGTCATCAATCATAAACACTCTCTACTGAACTGAGCTCTACCCTCAGGGTCTATTGTTTAGATTTTGATTTTATAATATTTGGAATATCTCTATTAACACGTATTTTATTTTCGTGATCGTTATCCCTAATAACTTTAACAAAAAAATTGTTAATAAGTATATTGTTTATTATCGGTTAAATGTATTTATTTTCTTATAACTTATTTAAGAGGGTGTACGCAACGCTGGAAGAAATGTTCATTGTATAAATTATCTAAATTTTTGACAAAAATATAGTTTTTAATGAATAACTAAGAAACTATTTCTTATTTTGGAAAACTGACAGTTACAAAAGTGAGGGCTAGCTAAGGTTTGTTTATATTTCCGTTTAAAGATTAGTTGTTTATTATTTGTTAGCACAGCATTGAAAAACTACAAAATTGGAGGTCAATTTATGATTTTCTTTTTCTATCAAGAAAGTTTTAGATATCATGTTTCTGTCAATCACATAACTGGGTCTACTCTATTTACTTTCTACATGATTTTTTGAGACCAATTAATCAAGTAATACTGTGTAAAATCATTGCTCAAATACCTATGTGTATTTGACGTTGTACAATAATTTTGGCGTTGTGTTGTTTAAAATATGTTCTTCTAATTTCTTTTTATGTTTTTTCATTTTATTATGTTCTTGTTGTGTGATGTCTGCCAATAAATAGTTTCATTCATTCATTCATTGTACAGCCCCTTAACAACTAGTCTTAATGATTAATAATTTGGCCAGTAATAAATACGTAAGCTTTAAAAGTAATCAGTCTTACTTAGAAATACGAATTAATCCAATATTGTTGACCACGACGAACACCAGGTGATTTTACTAATCCTAATAATAATGAGCCAAGGTCACTTAATTACATAAACTATTCGATTAGATTAGATCTAATGCGTAGGCAATATCTATAACATTAGATTTATTGCCCAGACACATTAATACCACTATTTGTAAAACAATAATACTTTACTCGTATTTGCGATATAAGAGCTGTAGCTTAGCTGTTATTGCGACGAAGACATCTGTGGTCGGTTTTAAAATTCACGTTGTAACTGCGAAATTATTCAAAAAGTGTCAGGTGTCCCCCTGCCGCCCGCACGATGTAAACTTGCCGGCGCACATGTCAGCCAGTTTCGATTCTACGACCGATCGTCAAAACCAAACCACAGAGCAGCGAACAACTAACCAAACTCCTAGCAATCTGCTAGAACCAAGAAAAATACGCGGCCGACTTTACTGTGCTAAGTTATTTGGATCGCGTGCACGTCGCGAGGGAAAGAGAGCACAATACCTGTCACATAAACACGAGTGATTGATTGACCCGCACCCGACTAATGCTTATAGGAAGCCATAAACAGCTGGCGATTTTGTTCGAAACTTTTTAAAAGTTGCCGCGACTCGATCTGGGATATGATTTCTGTCAAATCACGATTACAGTTTTGAAATGAGGGTGACTGACTGATTTTAAGTTGAATTGCTATTTTCCTTTTATTATTCTTTGGATGGAGCATATTTTGGTGAGTTGATTGAGAACCACCAACTTACATTAAGAATTGTCCATTTTCTTGAAATTGATATTAAGAGTATCACAGTTGTTATTTAGCTCTCAAATTAGAGGTTTACTTTACTTGTATAATTGTATCCTTGAAATTTACACCAAAGTAACTTTATGCTACCAACGTATAAATAAATAAACCCGAAAATATTTCCCTTTGTCAAAGCAGGAAATCTGTTCATGATACCCGTAAATCCGTCCTCGTCCCCTGTCTGTCCCGGTGTTGTTAAAAGGACTCGTCTCGGCGTTTTGTTAACGCGCCATTTCCTTGTCAACGCCGTCAACCCTGTCCGGCCAATCTTCTAAGCCCCTGAGACTTACATCTCGGCCTTATTGTGAGACAGTAAACATATGAAAATATACGTGTTGCGATGATTCAGTAAAAAGTCTCATTAAAATCATATCGCGCCTATTGGTCGTCAAGGCTTCTCTATACATTTTTCATTGGAGTGAAGACGGTGAGTCAGCTATGCGGAGTAGCTCTGCTGTGTCAGACGGCTGTCATCAAAACGATCGCCCGTCACTGCACGTCCACCTCGCGCATCGCACGCACGCTTGCATTACGCAGCGCCACCCCTCGAAGTGGAAAACGGATAGCCGTCTCTGTCTTTCCGGTGGAGCAGGGTGTCGTGGTGGCAGCTATCTCGCTCTAGCCAGGGGCGTGCGGGGCGGGGGCGCTGCAGGCGGGTCGTAAATCACGCGGCGCCTCATTCCGCGCGCGACCGCCGCTGCCGCCGCAGGCTCGCGCATTTCCCTCTCGGACGCCGATCGTGGCACGTCTTCCGCGACAAGTTTACATTTCCAACCTATTTCTGGGAAGTCACATAGTTGTCTTTGAAAATTGTGTTCGAACTCAAGTGTTGTTTGATGGATCCAAGAGTTGTTCAGGCCTCGACGTATTGGATACGCTGAAACAATTTTGTCCAAAATGATTGTCGAGCCGGACCACGTGAGGTATGTTTTTTGTTTGGTCAAGTGGTTTATTGTTTTTTTTTAAAGAACCTTCGAACTCATCTTGTTTATTATTTTCATCTGATGTTTCGATTTCATAATTATGATTTGACTTGTTTTAATTATAGTGTTCTGTTTTATCGTTTTCATACCCTTTTCGACTTTGTTTAGACTTTAATTTTCGGTTTTTAGTTTGCTGCATTTTATTGTTTCACAGAAAATGTATATTTTTGGACATACCTAACACTCTTAATACTATTACTACACATTTATCGTGATTTAGAAATTGGTCACATATTAGTTAGAAGTTTATTGAAATAAAGTTATTGGAAGTTACGTTACCAGTGAAATCTCAATTTTTTGTTAGGTATGTTCCAACTACTTCAATTCATTGATCAATATTGATAGAAATGTCATCAAACAGTTTAAAGTCTATTCGAACTTTGTTATATTTTGTTTCTAATAAGAAACTCTAAATATTTTTGCCGATTATTTAATGCTTTTGATATCAATAAGTAGGTATATTTATTTTCAATGGTCTTGATAAACTATTGGTCTACGACTTCTACGAGTGGCTTTACTTATGATTTTTATCAGTTATTAAATACTAAGATATTTTGTAGACTTTTGACTGACGTTAGGCAATTTCGATTTATTTACTAAACAATAACAATTAGTTAATTAGGATTTGTCCTTAGAACTAATTAAATTCTATGTTGATATCGTTATGAGCTGAATTTGAAACTTGAGTTTTAGTAAAACTTGTTTATGCAGGTTATGTGGAATAAATCGGAAAATAGACATTGAGTAGGTACCTGATATTTAATAAGGTTTTCCAAAAAGTACAAAAATTTGATATAAGTTTTAATTTTTGATAGAAATCAAAATGTGGAGACATATAATTATTGTACTTAGTTCTTAAGAATTTGTTTACTGTTTAATAACGAACTAAATAAGAGAGAACTAAAAGCATCGTTAGATGCCCATCAAATAAATTGATCTATCATTAGGAACCGACTTCTGATTTGATAACGTCGATAGATAATAATCTACTAAACGTTTCTTAAAATAATGTCAAACTGTTTATTGTTGGAAAACGTAGCTTCTCCATTTGAGTGTCTTTAATTTTATTATGTGATTGTAAAGTCGTATTTTCTTTTGTTCACAGGGAAAGTCCACGATGTCTTTCAAGAGAGTCATCGGGGGCGCCACGGTGTCCCTCCAATGACTCGGTGTACTCGGGGCGCAGCGGGCCGGGCCTGCCCCTCCCCGCGGCGCTGACAGCCGCCCTCCCCGCAGCCCTCCCCGCCGCCCTCCTACCCCCGCACTCCGCCGCAGTGGCAGCCTACCTCGGCGCTGCCGCAGCCGCCGCAGCACAACAGCGACTCCTCATGTCCTGCCAAGAGGATCTCACCGACTCCGAACGATCCGATGCTGTTCTTGACTTCAGTACAAAACGCAGTGAGTCCCCACACGACGACGAAGATGCCGACGACGCGGTCAACCTCAGTAAAAATGAGAATGGCCCTCTCGATCTATCAGTCGGCACGAGGAAACGAGGTCCAGAAGAGTCACCTTCCCCGGTCCCATCGAGAAAAAGCTCTAGATCTTCGGAATTTAAGCCAGTGCCTTCGCCGTGGTCGACGCCTGTGGCTCCACATCTACCTTACTTCGCAGCTGCAGTCGCTGCGGCAAGTTTGTCTCCAAAAGGAAGCATGCCCGCCGACTGGAATGGTAAAATGAAACATGGTGCTCCCACGCCGAGCGATGCTACTAAGGCACTTGAGAAAATGAGCGAGTTGAGCAGGTTGGGTGGCGAAGAATTATTTCGATCAGCTGTTCAAAGCGCTGCTTTGGGTGCAGGTTTAGCTCCCAATGCGGCCGCTCGACATTCAGCTTGGCAATCTCATTGGCTCAACAAAGGTGCTGACCAAACAAAAGATGTTCTGAAATGCGTTTGGTGCAAAAAGAGCTTTAACTCTTTAGCAGATTTGACTGTACACATGAAAGAAGCAAAACACTGCGGTGTCAATGTGCCAGTGCCACCTACAGGAGGGGGACCCTTACCGCCCTCTTTACATCCACCGTCGAGCTCACCATCAACGCCCTCTCATAATTCATCTTCATCTAGTAGCTCATCGAAGCCTAATCAGAACGATTTGAATATGTTAATTAAGGAAAACATGCCGATTCCTAGAAAATTAGTTCGTGGTCAAGATGTTTGGTTAGGCAAAGGCGCTGAGCAAACTAGGCAGATATTAAAATGCATGTGGTGTGCAGAGAGCTTTAGGTCACTCGCCGAAATGACGAGCCACATGCAGCGCACTCAGCACTACACTAACATTATATCTCAAGAGCAAATTATATCATGGAAATCATCAGATGATGGTAAAAGTTCTAATTCTAGCGGTCCCGGTACTAATAACACCGCTCCGCCTACCACAGGCACCAGTAGTCACGTTAGCGCAGTTTTAACTTGTAAGGTATGCGACCAAGCATTTAGTTCCTTGAAAGAATTGAGCAATCACATGGTCAAAAATTCGCATTACAAAGAGCATATTATGCGGTCCATTACCGAAAGTGGGGGTAGGCGACGACAGACTCGCGAGAAGCGAAAGAAATCATTGCCGGTTAGGAAACTTCTCGAACTAGAGAGAGCACAACACGAGTTCAAAAACGGCGAGGGCAACGGTGTTCCCATGGGTAAGCCGATCAGGGACTTTGGGACGGGTAGTAGGATCACTTGCGAGAAATGCGGCGATAAAATAGAGACTGCCGTGTTCGTTGAACATATTAGACAATGTATAGGCGCGCCGATGTCGAATAACCAAAGGAATTTTCTAAAGAGCGCGCTTCTTTCTAATAACATTATTCCTCCGGAAGTGCCCGGGCACGTAACTCCGACGAGCCGCGACGGTCGTAAAAGCATCAACGACGAACAGCCTTCTCCAGGCTCCACCCACCATCGCTCTCCCTCATCCGTGACTGATTCTTCACCGAGTTCCAAAGACCCTAACACGAGCAATGACCAAAGCTCGTCTCCTTCGGTTCTCAATGCCATAGAACAATTGATAGAAAAGAGTTTCGACACACGTTCACGACACTCGGTGCCCGGTATGCCCGGTGGGGCTGCGCACGCGCCCATCGGTTCCAGCATTCTAAAAAGATTAGGCATAGATGAGAGTGTAGACTATACAAAGCCGTTGGTAGACCAACAAACAATGAATATGCTTAGAAACTATCATCACCAACAGGGCTACGGCCGCAGAGAGCGCAGTGGCAGCGAATCTAGTTCTATGTCCGAGCGAGGCGGTAGTAGGGTAGAGTCTCTCACCCCAGATAGGAAGTTAGACGCATATCACATGACACCCCGTACTACACCTGATACTCGTGGTTCTCAAACTCCTGCTTCCGAAGATCGTCCCACTGAAATAAGAATAAAAAAGGAAATGACGGAGGAGGACGAACGTGAAAACGGCGTTGATCTTAGTAGTCAGCCGGTGAGGGTTAAAACTGAAGTTGACGAGGAGGAGGACACTCCTCGACCGAGTAGCTCCGCAGAGGACGATGTAAAACCTACCGTACCAAAGCGCGAGAGTGAGGGCCCCAGCCCTGCGGCCAGCCCCCGCAGCCCCGCCAGTGATCGCTCTGCTCACACTCCTAGTGGAGATAGAAAAGCTGCATCTAGCTTAGGCGCGCTATCCTCTATGTTCGATAACTTGGCTGGAGGTGGATCATCCAACGAGCCCTCTTCTTCCCGCCGCGGCGGTAGTCATCCTCTAGCCGCACTGCAAAAGCTGTGTGACAAAACTGAGACAAACCCCGCCCGCGCTCCTGCGCCCGCACCATCTCCCGCTGGTCCACCGAGCATTTTGACCTTCAGCTGGGCCTGCAATGACGCAGTTGTGACCGACTCCATCATGAAGTGTGCACTGTGTGACACTCCGTTCATATCCAAGGGTGCTTATAGACACCATTTATCCAAAATGCATTTCGTTAAAGACGGGGCTTTACCCGAACCCGTGCTTATGAAAGCACCTCCCGCGGCTTCGTCTCCGGGCACTCACAAGAGTGGAGGTTCCAACGCTGCTTCACCCCAAGATCCTCGAAGCCCCTCGCAGTCTTTCGACGAAAGCCCCCATTCCAAGTTCCTGAAATACACGGAACTTGCGAAGCAGCTCTCCAGTAAGTACGTGTAGACTGTTAGGGTCTGCGGGCCATCAGTTGTGATGATACCATATCCTGCTACGTATAACCTTGCTAGGGTCGAGTCGCCGCGGCGACGCCAAGTATTTCGAAACTCTTTGCCAATTTAACTATTTAGGTAATTATTGTTAGAGATCACCGCATAGTTCGGTTAGTGTAATTAACGATTAGCGACTTAAGTATACGCCAAACGTCTTACGTTCGTTAGATGTAAGAGAATATTTTCAAAATATTGCCTTTAGGTGAAGTACAGCCGAGGGGCCTGCGGGCCGCGCTTATCTTCCACACTACTGTAATTCCATTTCGATAATTGTAAATATAAGTCACATTAAGACATAAAGTTCGATTCGATCTCTTGTAAATGTATATTTTTTGCTAATAATCTAAAAGCGATACTTTCGTAATTTTAATTGCAATTTCGCCTTTCGCATGTGATTAGATAAGATGGCGGGCGGCCGGTCGTTCTTTCAGTATTTTTAAAGAAGAAATCGTTGCAATATCTTTTTTTTGTGTTACTTAATTTTTTATGTAAATCAGAGTTAGGGTTAACTTGGTGTTTAGTTTATTTTATGTATATTTTGAAGTGTTCTTGTTTCGTGGAATCAGAGGTCCGTTGCTGCAATCTCAGAGATTCAATCTCAGGTTTGGTTCGTGTTGTACATATGACATGGAATTCGTTCAATCTCCCTAGTGTAAATTTCGCTGTAGGCGCGCTCTTGGCGCGGTATGCTATTTATTATTTAGTGTTAAGTACATAATATTAGGAGACCCACGTCTGTGACACTCTTGTATACCATTATACCCGCATATTGAACGGTTGTCGAAACCGAGCTAATATTACTAAAGAAAAGTGATACATTTTACAGTTTTCTTTTTCTTTAAAAGGATTAACTACATTGTATACGTTTAGGACGTTCAGATTATTGAGAGATATCTTCCAATGTAACAACAGATATACGATGTGTATATACGGTACATACGAGTGAAAAACTCTTTTATATTTAATAAAAAAATATTGTAAACTGTGTATTGTAATTGTCGAACGACGAATGATGTCGCAATATGGTGTGAGCTGACAAACTGTGGCATAATGTAAGTTGTATGTATACTGCATTACATTCAAAATGAAAAAAATATAACGGAAACTCTTTGGAAACAATAGTATTTTATGATTGATTATCTGTAATTAACTTTAAGAGCCTAAATTTTGCCACAATTTGTCAGTAAATAAAATTAAAAAATTTAAATCTTAAAACTATCATTTTATCGATAATAATGAAACATACGACAAATATTATGTATACGCTAGCTCTGATGAGAGATTTTTGCTCATTCTTTAATAAAAAAATGGTGTTGAAATATTGATTTTACCAAATTTAATAATCTTATTTAATATTTTATGTTGTATTTCAAAATGCAATTAAAAGCTCAAAGAAATATATATGTTACATACATTAAACATTTATTTTATTTTCTATACCTGTATCTCTATTCTCTACCTCAATGCACTTTAACAGTCATTTACTATTTCAATTCAGTCGATGAAAAAGTTTCAAATCTAATTCGAGAAATCATTACCTATTACTACAGGTACTGACAGGCCGAATTCGAAAACAATGGGACATACTAAGTTCTGGAAAAGTTTTGAATGTCAGAACCGCGGGACCAAGTCATAATTTTGCATATTCTTCGTACATGTCGTTAATTCTCCATCAATACCTTTACTTAAAACATTAGTACCTAAACGCATTTTAACTTATTTCTATTTTAAAGTGGTCCGCCATTCTGACGTCAGAACCGCGGGAGATCCTGGTTTAACAAAAGCTTCTACGGCGATTGGAATGTAACAATCATTGCTCTATTAGTACTCTATTAGTTTATGAGAAAAATATTCATAACAAGATTATAGAATCCCTCGTTTTACAATTATAATTTTCATAGGGACACCTACACCTGGGGGCGAGGATTGTTTACCCTAGCGTGGCACAGTTTTATACTAATACGGAGGATAAGTACATGAATCAACTCAGTGGTTCAGTTTGTAGACTAATTGCCTAATCTCGTTACTCATACAAGATGCTGTTATTAGTTTTGTTTTTCTAAGAACCTTATACTGTTTGATACAAATAAATTTATTTTATTTTATTTATTTATTTATGTTCATAGATATCATTTTTCTAAATAATTGAAATAAACACATTATTACGACAATATTTAGTATATTCTAGTCATTTAAGACAAATTAGTTTGGACAAAGACAAACACTATGGGCTTGGTTTGGAGATTGGAGACACTCATTAAAATCGTATAAATATTGAATCAGCAATAGAAATGGCTGCTTCGCTAGTGAAGAAAAACACTATTTAAATAGATGAATTTCAGAGAATTATTTGGTGAACTTTCCCATAATTGGTTTAGGTTTCCCAACAAGTGGTTTAGCACATTCGAATGTAGTTAGTTTATTTACCTTCGGCGTCAACATACCTAAACGTTGACATAAAACATTATGGCAGTTATTAAAAAAGTATGAAAATCATTTAAAATCAGAAACTGTGAGTGTGAAGAAAAGCCGACAAATCATATTTCAGCAGTGAGTATATGGATGGTAAGTTTAGAATGAACCTGTATTTAGAATAAAAAAAATGAAGGTATGTAATGTAATTACTTCCCCTATTTAATAGCATGTTTGTAATTTGTATTTCAATGAGAGATTTGTAAATATGCAACACTGCTGACATTTATTTAGTAGGATTTAAAAAACAAAATGTTTTTTGCTCAAAAAATATTTGGATAATTGATTGTTGTTGGGTGCTAATGCTACTAACTTAAAAAATAGATAATTCCTATAAATTTGATGGACCCAGTTGTCTGATAGTATAATTTTATTAAATTATAACTTGGCAACAGTGAAGGCCACAACCGGGATTCGAATTCGAGCAGGGTTTAGTCACTACCGATCAATCAACGCCGCTTATCGCCGATCAAGTCGGTCAGAAGTCTTCGCGACAAAAAATTATAATGTAACACTATTTTTTTGGTTGGCAACCTTGATATCAGACCCTGTGCCTAAGTTGTGAAGCTTACTTATAAAAAAGTTGTGTATGTTAATAAATAATCAATAAAATTGAACACCATCACATAATCCTACTTCCTACTAATATTATAAATGTGAAAGTTTGTGGGTTTGGATGTTTGGATGTTTAGATGTTTGGATGTTTGTTCCTCAATCACGCAAAAACTACTGAACGGATTTGGTTGAAATTTGGCACACAGATAGTAGATAGCCTAGATTAAAACATATGATACTTTTTATCCCGATATTCTCACGGGAACGGGAACCACGCGGGTGAAACCGCGGGTGGCTGCTAGTTTAGTTATAGTGTAGAAAAGGAAGGTAATGGACCCCCACAGTAAATCATCAGTAGACGAATCTTTACAGTATGATAAAGTATCATAAATGAAACATTTTTTAAATTATCCAAATTGTTTTGTTTTTCGATATTTGTACATAGGTTTTGGTTCATACTATATTACATTACATCCCTGGAAAGTTTCATCGACTGATAATTTAATGTTGGGGTCTCCATACAAAAGATCGCTTCATTTCCTACTCTTTTAGTGTTAAAAGCACATATTGAAATCAGTGCCTTTATTATACATTACATTTACTATACTCGATAGCGACTCTAGCAAGAAGCTTATACCCATAGTGGGTACCCACAATGGAGATTGCACGCCTATTATCATAGTGAAGATTGAAAAAAGACTCTTTAGTGACGTCACGGCTTATTGCTATCTCTTTCTTTTCGTTTTACAATACGTTTTCGTTTCTCACGAACGAACGAACGACGAACAAAGAACACGTATTGTAACACTAAAGAAAGAGGTTGCAATAAGCCGTCACGTCACTCAAGGATATTTTTTCTATCTTCACTATGACACTGGCCGTGCAATCTCCATTGGAGGGAGGTATAAGCTTCTTGGAGTCTAGTAAGCAATTTTGCATGCAATTTTTTTACACACAACGGGATAGTGCTTGGCCTTCATCTCACCTAATGTTAAATGACGATAAGGCCGAAGGTGGAACCGCACTACATCCGGAATACTTGCTATCTCATCTCTAACTGCCGGAACACAACAATTTTTAAATTGTTGTTATGGCGTCAGACTTAGGTAAGATGGTGGTAGCTAGCCAGGCGGACTTGAAATAAGCCCTTCCACCAACCAAACCGAATACAAATTGTACCCCCCTGGGAATCTAACCCGGGACCTCCGCGTCTTACACGGATGGGCGAACCACTAGACCACAGAGGCGGTTAATTTGGAATTGCTCTGACGCTAACTACACTAACTAAAAGTTGTCATACAAATGTCAACTACAGTCGATAGTGAGTGTACTGAGAAAACGGTGATGATGGTTCACACAGTGCACAGAGAAATTGGGTGCGATCCGGTTGCCTGAACTTTTTCGAAAACAGTAAGTATGTCGAAGTTTTAAATATCAGATTGGTTGTTTTACATAATCTTATTAGAACAATAAACGGAATGTTTCATTTTCCAGAAAAACAGTTACTCAAATATCTTTTTTTTTTCTTTTGACAGATGTTTTTCTAAGTATAATTTTCTCTACTGAAAATTGTTAATGATCAAAGTAACTTTTTTTTTACTTCTAAGATTTCAAAACATATATGGAATTTGAAAAAAAAGTGAAATTGGAATTACAAGTGTTTTTGGTAAAATCATAATTATTGAAAACAAAAAAAAGGAAAACGATTTCGGTAAACTAAAACTCGTACTAAGACATTTCGAATTTAAGATAGGTATAGGATTCTAATTATTTGTCAGATAAAGTGTTGTATTTAAATAATATTGGAGACGTTTTTTCCGGATACTGAATCATCTAACAATAATTAGTTTCATTCAAACGTTGAGTGGGATGTCAAAAACATATGGAATAAAAAAAAAGAAATTCGGAGGTTCAATAATTAGTCAATTGTGATTTCGGTAAAATGAAAATTATAGAAAACAAAAAAGGGCATAACAATTTCGGCAAACTCAAATTCATACATATGGAATAAAAAAAAAAAAAATTTTGGAGGTTCAATAAATTAGTCAATTGTGTTTTCGGTAAAATGAAAATTATGGAAAAGAAAAAGGGCATAACGATTTCGGCAAACTCAAATTCGTACAGAGAAATTTTGAATTTAAGATAGGTAACCCTGAAACAATATGGAATTGTCAATTTTCAGAAATAGCGGTACCATGTGAACTAGCGTGCAACAAACTTTACTTGACCACAGAGATCATATTAATTTTTATAAGCAAAGAAACTCTTATAAATATTTAATCTTTTGTAAGAGGAAATTTAACAACTCCTCTGATTTTATTTTTTCACCAAGAGATAACTAAACTATTCTGATCCTGATATACCTATGATATAATTCTATTATTGAAAGTGAAAGTGAAGTGAAAGTGTATTATATTTTATTTAAATAAGCTCACGTAATAAGCATTTTTAAATCGTCAATTCTTTTACCCTACCACCCATTATGACGTCTTTTAACTGACAAGAAAAATGGGCGCAAAAAACTTGCCAGCTTTATCAATCAGATGGAACGATATTTACAAATAGGTATATCGTTTCCAGACTTTATATTAACAAAGATTAACAAATAAATAACATTATTGAATTAGCTCATTTCTTAATGAGTTTCAAATTTCTTAATCAATTTACAGATTTTAAGCTAAATTCAAAGTTTGAACTTGTTATTCAGTCTAGGCTGTTACAATAAATAAAAATAAAAGAAAAACATACAATTCAATATGCATTAAGATAGGTAGTCAGAAGCAGACCCATTCCCACTGGCAGCACCAGTTCCCGAACATGACGCATGAACCAGCCATCTCTTCGCTCAACCATATTTGAGCCTCATACAACACCACCGCAGAAATGATTAAAGAGAGCATGACATACTAAGACTACCTATGTTAAGGCATCGAATTGAAAATTTATATCCAAAAGCTTTTCATAGGTCTTTCACTAAACTACTGACTATAGAAAGTAAAAATATTGCAATTAAATAAATCAAAACAAGGTAAGCTATTAAGAATTATATTTTTTGAGTAAGAAGTGCCATACATACAGACAATATAAAACAGATCTTTTATATACGAGTTATACGACGCCCTTAATACAAGCAGACAGAAGCAGACCCATTCCCACTGGCAGCACCCGTTCACGAGCATGACGCATGAACCAGCCATCGCTTCGCTCAACCATATTTGAGGGAACGTAACGACCCGCCTCACACGACACCACCGCAGAAATCCTAACGGCCAGTGAATTTCACCAAGTATGCAAGAAGGCCAAGTATTTAAAGAAAATCTTTGCGAACGTAAGTACTACGTACCTTTAATTACGATCATCGAAAGCTTATTACAATTTTTCTTCTTCCTTATAAATAAAAAAAAACAACAAAGATTAAAAATTTGATAAAATACAAAGCTGATTGATGGTTTGTAGTAAGTATATCAATCAAAGTATAAATTTCTCTCAAAGTCATTCCCTAAAATAATAAAACACAGTTATCACATCAATAAAATATTCCGACAAGAGACAGCAATTTATTAATAAATCAAGCCTGTCATTATGCGAAATGCCGTGAAATATCATCGAACATTAATTAGACGCCATAAAACCTTTGTTACCCGCGGTATCAGTCAACGGGACGTCTTAACTCCCGTGGAACCCGGCCTTAATCACAATAATGACGTCATTCGTCGCATTTACGCACTTTCCTCACCATCAGAATGAAGACAACACGACAACAACGATATAAATCAAAACCTCACTATAATATACTCTTTCGTCAAAGAATTTGCGTTACTACGAACAAATCAAAACAGCAATGGAAACTTACACAGCGTTGTAGCATCAATTTTCTTGGTGGTATCGCTACAGTCGTTTCCATTGCGTAGTCTGTTTCATAGAAATTCAAACGTAAAGGTAGAAAGTCGTCAATGGATTGTTGTGCATGATTAGGGTTAGGGAGTGACGTGATGGACGAGATGTCACTCAAACCCTTGAGCGAGCTGTGGTTCAGGTGATGGAAACACAGGGACGAATATTCGATCACAGCATTTTATTAAAGTAACAGCACAGAATATATAATAGTACTATGGTAACGGTAAATACCGTTAAAATTTAAAATTAATTTTCATTTTCGTATGCATTTTCATATAAAAAAACTGAAAAACTGTATAAAAGTACTTAAACTATAATAGTGAAATGGATTCCTCCTGAAGTTTTACGGCCTTATTCATCAACGCCTAATAAATCTTTTTTAGCTATCGTACCGTTAAAAAAGGTTTTATAAGTTTTATATTTATCATTTGACAACCGAGTAAAAGAAACAAAACAGTTTATAAGTCTTAGGAGGCTTTGCATATTTTTTATGAAAAGGCAAAGCCGGTTAATGTTTGTGAAATGATTTTGATTTTTTTGCAAACTTAATGTAATTTTAAGATGAATAAATAATGTAAAAATATTAGAAAAAGTCAAAGTCAAAGTCAAAGTCAAATAAGCTTTATTCAAATAAACTTAATTATTAAGTACTTTTGAATCGTCTATATTTTCCTCATCTAAATCGACTCACCCGTAGCAACTCAGACGGGATACGGCTACGGGTGAGTCGATTTTTTCTAATATTTTTTAATTATTTGTTCATCTTAATATAAAAAAAATAGCATTGTGAATGCAAAAATCTAAAAGTTTAAAATTAATGTAATTTAATGTTTTCGATATTTGAAATTCATAGACTTGTTATGCTTTTTACACGTTTTTATAAAGTTGCTTTTTCGTTTGTTTGTTTTTCAGTTAAATTACGTTATAAGTAACATAAGCTTCATTAACTATGCATACTGGATTTTTGTATCTAAAAGACCTAAAATTACTGCGACCTTGTTGTAGGTAATTTATAAGAACTTTCATACGGTTGCTAATATTTATAATAAAACACTAACCCTAGAAATGGTTTTCAATGTTCTCTTTACAAGATTTTAAATACCTAAAATAGAAAAAAAAAACTACATTCAAGATATTATCCTCGTGCGAGCATCTTCCCGTGTGCTCCCTCGCTCGCCGACCACCACCCGTGTTCTGACAACGCCGCCGCCGCCGTCATAATGGCCGCTAATTAAACTGACGTTTTGTTTTATTTCATCAAATTAATGAATCACCCCCCTCCCGTCCACCCAGCGATACAAAACGCAGAATACGCGTGTCAGGAGGCATCATCACGTTTTTTTGTAAAGCCGAGACGTACAATTTAATTTGGACGTCTTTATTAAGTTTTAAAAAGTGAGTCATATATGAGTGATGAAATGAGTTTAAAACTTAGATCGAGAGGGAACAAGTTGAAAATTTTTACTTATGGTAATACTATGTGAAACTTTAGTTGTAAAAAACGTTCTTTAAATATTAGGCCGTAAAAGTTGGATATACTAGGAAAAATTCGACGATGTCACTAGTGACTCGGTAGCTCAGTGGTCAGAGCATTGGACCGGATATTCAAAGGTCGCGGGTTCGATTCCCGTCCGAGAATTGATCTGGTGTGAGTCGAATTTTTTCTAGTATAATATTTAGTATTTAGTATAGCTTTTATATAATAAGTATTGGGCTAAAGCTCTGTAATCTGTTTTGCTAATTCGATATTTTGTTTAATTTAACAGAGCTATAGGGTAAAGATTTTTTTTGACAGTGCATCAATATTTTTACCGCGACAGTAAGTAAAATTTTAATGCTGCAACTTAATATTTCTTATAGCATTTCCACTTGAAAATTGTTTTTGGAACTGGCTTTCAAACTTGCATAAGTTAATAATCAACAAAATTGCTTTACAAAACTTTATAAAACTTTAGTACGAGCTAGTTCGAGTAACTGTCTTTACAATCCACTTTTAACTGGGGTGAATACTGTTTTTTATAATACCTATGTCTTTTCTTTTGTGACCAGCGACACAGGTGATTAAAATTTACTAAAAGCGGGTTTAAGGTGGTACCCTGAGCGAAAGTGGTGCCGCGGTGAATTATATTTAATATTATAATTTTAATACACAATTTTAAAAATGTTTATCGTGGAGATTTTAGGGCCCACAGTTTTAGACGGTATCGTTACATTCCCTCGTAGTCACTGCTAGAAGTAGATAGCAAAACTGCTAAAAGTGGCAATTTTTGACACATTATACAATCTACGAATGACTACGAGGGCATGTAGTGATACCTTCTAAAAATACTACACTATGGACCCTAAAATCTCCACGATAATCATTATTAAAATCTTTTTAACCGACTTCAAAAATTTGAAAAGCAGGAGGTTATCTATTCGTCGCGTATATTTTTTTTTATATGTATGTACACCGATTACTCGAAGACGGCTGAACCGATTGAAATGATTCAAACGTTATAACATGAGGTTTGTTTCCAAGTTGGTCCCATTTTTTGAAATTTTGATATCGGTTCAGTAGTTTTCAAGTAATCTTGTAAATACTGTCGTTTTCGTTACCGTTTTATATGAATTGAGACGGATTTTCAACCATTACTATTTTGTTTATGAACCGATTTAGATGATTCTTTTTTTGTTTGAAAGAAAACATCTATTGGACTATGGATTTTGAAGAAACACGAGGGAACTCCTCAAAATCAAATAGGAACTGTACAGTGATTGAAATATTGGTAGGTTCATGACAATCAAAAACAAGTTAAGGGTACTTCTCCAGAGACAAAATTTTCGATGTCTGTGGTTATATTTCTGTAACCAACTAACAAAACGGCCTGTAATTTTTTATTTGTACAGTTTAGCTTTATTACTAACTGGAACAAATTATATTTTTGAAATAAATGCAGTTTAGGTACAAAATAAAAATATTTGAAGTTTGTTCTCCTGATTCATATGACGCGTCCGTTTGCCATTTTCCGGAACAAAATGGTCGATGCCGCATTTTCCCTAAGATAAATCAGTATAAATTATAATTTTATCAAAAGGAAATGAATTGTCCTCTTACAAAAAAAATATGTATTGGTCATAACTACCTTAGTGTATTTATAAATAAATAAATAAGAAATGTCCGGCGTATAAAACTGATTAATGTGGCGTCAGCTTCACTTGACCATACTTGGTCGGATAATAATAATGGGAGTCTGGTTTCCCGTGCGGGGGGAAGCCAGTTGTGCAACGGAAGACCTGGAATGTGAACGTGGGGCTGGTTGGCTTAGATCCCGGTGTTACGAAGGTAAATATCTGATTCATCTGTGCTTGGTTCGGGTGGCATTCTGATTACAATGCCTACTTTATAAAATTTATTTTGTTGTTTTACAACTTCAATCTACCTTTTGTGTGATGCTTTTTAGTTATAGATTCGTGTAGAAAAATTACAATGCTGAAGTCTGTATGTATGATGAGTTAAGCAAGATTGTAGGCAAAATCCTGATTTATCTGTGCCTGATTCATATGGTCAAAACATCATATAAATCATAAAATTAATTATTTCTACCCCCCTACAGCACAAAAAAAAACGTTTTTGATCGTGTACAAGTCAGTAGTTTTTGTCTTAATTATCAATGTACTTAGCTATAACCTTTTAATTAATAAAAAAATCACAAGAGTAATTATAAACTTGTTCTACATACTCGGCTATGATACGTTTGATATGTCTTAGTCTTGTTAATAATTAATAATGAATAGTTAGAATTAACAATCATATCAGTAGGTACATTGATTACTAGCAATATTGTAATTAAACTGAGATCGGTATTAATTAAATGGCACTTTTATTAATAATCATCCTTAATTATTATACTAATTTATTTATAAGTCAAAATTTTTCTCTAAATTCTGTTATTTTAATATTGCAGATATTGCAGTTCACAACAATGTCATAAATAAAATAAAAATAAGGAGAAAAGGAGACTCGCAGAACGCAGAAATGTTTCACAAGAATTATTGTTGAATTGACCAGATTTTATTCATACCATTGACCAGATAATATTCCGTGATATGATCACCGATAATTGTTTTCATAAAAACAGATTATTGTAGTTGTTAAAATATTATTATTTTCTTAATACAGAGCTTATATACATAAACTTTTTAATTTTGATTTCTGTTTCTGATTCATCTGTAACAAATTCTGATTAATATGGGCACAAAATATTTGAACGTTGATATCTTCAAAACTACTTTATAAAAACGAGTCCCTCATTCAAATATATGTTCTTTAGTATACTTACTTTCATATGAACATGTGTTACAGAGCTGAAAATAAAATTTCATTTTGGCCAGATGAATCAGTCAAAGAATGAAATTTCGAAGAAATACCTTAAGTACCTATCTATCGTCAAAGACGTTCTGGACTAGAGTTGAACTGCGAAGGCTCAACGGAACTCGTGGAAATTGAGTTGCTCGGGTTATACCATTGAAAAAATTTAAACATTATAACGTTTTATTTTATAAAATCATCTCTTACATAGGTACCTACCACAAAAAAGTTTAAAATAAAAAAGCTTTTTAAAAAAAGCACAACCTCCTTCAAACATCTTAAAAAACAGCTCTATAAAAAGCAAGAAATAATGTTCAAATCGATTACCTAATTAAAACACGTCTATTGAAGTCGGGTCGAACAATACAATAAGTAAAAAAAATACTTCCAGCTCCACCCGACTTCAATAGACGTGTTTTAATTAGGTAATCGATTTGAACAATATTTCTTGCTTTTATAGAGCTGTTTTTTTAAGATTTTTGAATGAAGTTGTGCTTTTTTTTAAAAGCTTTTTTTCTATTAATAACTTATTAAATAAAAACTTCTGAGGGCGCCACTTTCGCTCATACAACCGCCTTAAGAATTAAGTTTCCGGAGGGTGAATTAAATCCTCCTTTCAATCCACGCTAGTCATCAATTCAAATTTTATTTTATCTTGCAGTCTCTATTTTGCTAACTTACTGAAGGTACTGTACTCATAGTATTTGTGGTGTTGGGTTGCTATTCCCAAGGATTTATGTAAAGGGGGAGATGGATAGTTTGATTTATGGGCTGTTTATCATCTTTTTACGACTGCCATGAGCCGTGTTCCCGTTTAATTACGTTTGTGGATATTTCCAGAAATTTCGGCATTCATTAAACGTTGCGGTCGAACTGTGGTGGCGTTTGTTCGAAAAAGGGGGAGGGGTTAACTTTGTTTAGGTATTTGTTGTAATTTAAGTCAAAATTTAAAGAAATTCATTTTTATCCTTACAGGCATTTCGAGAAAACAAATGGCGTTAATATGAGGTTTTATGTGCTCGAAGTCTGATTTAAAAAATAGTAATAATAATAGTACACAATTTTTATAATGTTTTACGTGAAATTTTTAGGGCCCAGTCTAGTATTTTTAGACGGTATCGTTACAATCCCTCTTTATCGCTGCTAGAAGTAGTGGCCGTTTTTGGCACACTTGCTATCTACTTCTACGAATGACTATAAGGGCATGTAGTGATACCTTCTAAAACTAGTGGCTGCGTGAGCTGTAGACCTCGCGATAAAAAGTGGCTCAAATTGTACAAAAATAAAATGTATTCATGAGGTTTTCAAAGCACACAGTACGTGCTGTTTGGTATATTATTTGGAGTATTCGCAGCTAGATGGTGCTTCTAATTTAGATAATTTTTCAAATGGGTGAATTTTGTTTTAGATAAATTTGGAAAAACTGGCTCAATTAAACAATTTTAGATAATTATCAAACCTGCTCACAAAACTTCACCAGAATCGGTTGAGAGATGCGACCTGTAAAGCAGAACAAACAGCTGGAAAGCCGGACGGAAAATTTTTTTAGTCACATATCTCCGTCATTTAAATAAATTTGAAAAACTGTTTCGACAAAAAAAAATCTGTATATTTATCAAACCTGCTCACGAAATTTCACCGGGATCGGTTGAGAAATGCGACCTGTAGAGGAGCACAGACAGCACCGGAAAGCCAGACTGAAATACGATTTTTTTACATATCTCCACCATTTTAGAAAAGATTGAAAAACTGGGTTGAAAAAAAACTATATATTTTTCAAACCTGCTCACAAAATTTCACAAGAATCGGTTTAGAAATGCGACCTGTAGAGGAAAACAGACAGCGCTGGAAAGCCGGACTGGAATATGTTTTTTTAACATATCTCCACCAATTAGAGAGAATCGAGCTCGAACATCGAGAATCGAGCTGAGTACAGTTTTGGCATCACGCGACGATGCACAATGTTTGTTATTGCCCTTGTCTTGTGTTTATTTATTTGTACTGTCTTTGTAATGTTGTGTATCGTTGTGTGATTTCGAAATAAATGTTTTTTCTTTCTTTCTTTCAATTAGAAAAAATTCAAAAAACTGCCGTGACAAAAAAAAATGTTATTTTCAAACCTGCTCACAAAATTTCACGAGAATCGGTTCAGAAATGCGACCTGTAGAGGAAAACAGACAGCGCTGGAAAGCCGGACTGAAATCTGTTTTGTTAACATATCTCCGCCATTTTGAAAATATCATTTTCAAACCTGCATACAAAATTTCACGAGAATCGGTTGAGAGCGCGACCTGTAGAGAAGAACAGGCAGAGCTGGAAAGCGGACTGAACTCTGTTTTTTTAACATATCTCCGCCATTTTGAAAAAAATAAAAAAACTGGGTCGACAAAAAACTCTACATAATTTTCGAACCTAATCACAAAATTTTACAAGAATCGGTTGAGAAATGCGACCTGTAGGTGGGAACAGACAACCGGACATACGAAATAATTTTTGCCCAAGCTGAAGCAGAGACGTTTCGCTCGCACTTCGTGCTCGGTCGGTCAAATACTATACCATGGGCCCTAAAAACTCTACGTAAAACATTATTCATTTTTTTTCTTTTAATAACTTCTTAAATGAAAACCTCTGAGGGCACCACATTCGGTCATACAACCGCCTTAATAAGATATCAAAAAATGTAGTAAGTCTATCCGTATTATGGGTGAGAAAAGCCTTAGGTAAAAGAATAGTTAAGGCAAAGTTAAAGTCAAAAATAGCTTTATTCAAATAAACTTAATTATTAAGTACTTTTGAATCGTCTATATTTTTCTACCACCCGTCCCAGACTTTTTTAACTGACAAGAAGAATGGGCGCAAGAAACTTATCAGCTTTAACAGCATTGTGGAGTGTACAGCAATCACATTCCTGGCAATAACAAATATCAATGTCATTTTCAATATTATTTACTAAAATAATATGAAATTAAATTAAAAATTCTTTATTCAAATATTCGAGACTTTTTTTATTATCTAACTAAATAATACCGCCATCTCTTACATTTTGGGATACGTCTGCATTTAGAGTCAACAAATTTAATAAAATAAACGAGTATTTAATTCAAGGAAGCCAACCCACCAACACACTACAACAAAATAGATTTTCCTAATGCGGCCACCCTTGCGTAGAAAGTAGGCACAGTCGACATAGGTGTTAACTACCCCCGTAAGTTTGAACATAATCAATTAATCAAACCACACAAGTAAAAGAAAACCTACCACTAAAGCAACAAATAAACGGTAATACTACCACTTTTTTAACCCTCAACCCGCCGCTGGACAAATGACGGGGCGCCACTGGCCATCAATCAGCTTATTACCGCGACCTCAAACTAAATCATTTATAGCGAGATCCAAATCTAGCTATTTACCCAACGAGCGGGTCGCCGAGGGCCATCACTCAGCCGATAGTGGCCTATTGTGCCGTGGACTCGCAACGGTTTGATGAGTGGCGATTGTTTGAAAGTAGTGCCATTTTTTAACACTTTTTTTTAGCCTGTGGCAAGATTCTGTTGTCTTTTGCTTTTGGTGCCAAGCGAAAGTTTACTGTGTTGTAAGACCAATGTGCAATGAAACTTTTTATCGTTAAAATTAACCGTTTTATTAATTGTGTATACAGTAAGAATTTTTTCCTATTAGTTTCATAATAATAAGATCAACATCAAGGCGCACAATACAGCGACGTCTCTAAATTATCCAACGAACACAGGATAAATATAGAAAAAAAAGTTAATACATATTTTTTCTTCTAGGAATCCAACTCAAAATTTAAAAACTACTAAAAGTTGAGATTAATATGGTGACAGTTGTCTGCAGTTGCATATTAATGTATGCCTTTTGTCACATTCCACCTCATAGACTATGAAATTCAGTAACATTGTCCGAAAAATCATTCTATACGAAGACTATCAACCTTATTGTGTCATTGTGTTTAAGTATTATTTTTTTTATTCTATCTATGACGACTTTAGTAATTTTGTTTGCAGTCTTAAGGATATTTTTTATATTAGTACTAGCTTCCGCTCGCGACTTTGTCCGCGTGAACATTCGAGAAAATTCATAGGGATCCTTTTACCAGGATAAAAACTATTCTATGTTTTAATTCCATCAAAATCCGATAGCCCCTTATGATGTTGACTTTCAGAAAATTACGGAAAATGTGTTTGCTTATTTGTTTTTAGCTTCCAATCATAAAAGTAAGTTTTATTTTAGAAATAAATGAACTTTCCATTTACAACTTTATCTATAACACTAAATATATTTACAAAAATACAGGGGTGGAATTGTCAAAAACGCTGCATGGGAGGTAAATATTAATTTTCTATCGTCAGCTTAAACACGAAATTTGAAAATCCTGACTTCGAAACTGACGGTTTTTCATACCCCCTTAGAGATTGAATTTTCCAAAATCCTCTCTCAGCGGATGTCTTAGGGTGCCAAATTTCAGTTTCATCCGTCCGTCCAGTAGTTTGAGCTGTGCGTTGATAGATCAGTCAGTCTCAGCCTTTTATTTTTGGTATGACCCAAATACTTCTAAAACCTCATCATACTCGTCATAACTCAGTTTATTTGTCTTGGACACATTGTGCAACGAGACCTTTATAGTTCGCGATTAAACACTCAACTAAATAGTCGCGAGTTATGACTTGAATTAATTGTGCACTGATTTCTAATTGCAAAAGTGACATTTGTTCCGCCTGGCTATTGCCCATTTATAACGATCATTACTACTATTTATAATACTGGTTATTCAGAATTATTGCTAGTTATTTATTTAACTTTCGTACCGATTTAATGTTTTATCTGAAGTACGTATACTTACATATTATAATTAACGTATTTTTCATAGACTTTTATAGCTGGTGGCTTTGAATAAGCAGCTTAATCATTTTTTAGTAAAAAAAAATCATACAGTTGGAAAAAAATAGAAATATGACTTTGACTTAGGTATCATAAAATAAGGTGTTGGAACTAATACCAGATCAGTCACTCAAAGCTGGCAATACGGGGTTTTATTGCAATATTAAAAAAGTAAAGCATGCAAAGTTCAATGAAATCGCTCAAATGAAAACTGAGCACACAGTGACCGCAGTCAAGTCAGAATCCGCTTAAGCGGTCCACTTTTGGTTCCGACACCCTAGTCGATCTGTTGATAATATTTGCAGAATATTTACCAATTTACATGTAAGTGTAAAAACATATTCTGTAACACCTGTGTGTATCATGGTGACTAACAACTACATAAATAAATACTTTCATGTTACTGAGACAAACGAATAGTGGCAGCGAAAAAAGGATTTCCAAATCTTATTTCAGAAAGACAAATGAATGCTGCCTGAAAACTTTAAGCTCCGTTATAGTTCAAGCATGAAGGTCACAAAATCACTTTGAATCCAACTAACAACCCAGACTACTATTTAGAACTCAAACTGAATAAATCACTAAGTTTGAGAAACTTATCGCGTCGGACCACTGTGCGGACTATATTGAAATCGAGCGTCTCGAGCCATAACTCTTGGCGAAACAAATGCTAGCCACTCCGCGGCATCTGTCGGTCGTGATGGATGACGGGACATGTGTCCATTATAGCTGCACAGTGGTGCGGAGCGCGTGCACCTCGGACAAAAGATCACGGCAAAAAACGGGTGAGAGTGACAGCGTCATTAATCAAATTATATGCGATTTTGTGAGTGCAATAAATTTGTGCGGTCCCCGTAAATTCGTTGATTCGCAGTTATGACGGTAATGATATGTTTTGTTCGGTGATTTACGTGCAAAATGGCCGCCTTTTGCGATATATTAATAGGATAGCGTGCGTTAATTTTTCACATAGCTTTTTTAAATAGATTCGACCATTCACAGCGCTTTATCACGTAAGCAAAATTATATTCATAGTCGCAAGTATGGATAAAAAACCTAATACGCCGTGGTTCCAATGCACGTTGTCATTGGTGAGTGCAAATATCAAACCTGTAATCTTTGATAGCAGCAGGAACTTAGCTAAACGGTTCTCTTTCGCACAATGTTTGTCTCAGGACTAGTAAGGTTAAGTAGGTATTCGGCTATTGAAACAATACCGTCCGTACCAGAGTAGACTTTTCAAATATTAACCCGAAATTATGTGACTGACGGACAATTCCTAGCGTACTTAGTCAATGTTTTTCTCGTTTCGGTAATATTTGTAGTCGTTGATGACAAACCTATCTACACTCGTTAGGGCTCGAGACCAACGTGATAAGTACCATATTGTATAATGATCAAAATCCGAAGGCATCTCAAGACTAGAAAGACAATTTAAAGAAACCAAACACTACAAAATATTTACCTTAAATAGCATGAAATGACGGTAAGTCTCATGAGACTGATAAGGAACAGTTTGTTTTATCTTACGAAGGCGGGTCTATGAATTTTGTTAGGCGTGCACATACGCATTACTATATGTTGAAGATTTGTTAATAGCATATATATTTATTTATTTATTTTCATGAAAGATTTACAGAAAAGTAACTTCTTTGGATAGAACTTATAAGTAAATACTATGCTATTAACAAATCTTCACAATTGAGTGTGTGTAATACGAGAGCAGCGTGCAGACGCACACTAAAAAATGTGCATGTGCACGCCTAACAATATTCATAGCCGACCCGCCTTCGTGCGATAGAACATCTGTAAGAAACAGTTGGAAACCTAAAAGTTCGAAATATCACCCCTAAACAGCGGCCGGTCAGACTACGTAGGTAGGTTCTGCGTCTCCCCCGTGTGCACAGTTGACGATGAGTGATGGGCCGCACTCCGCGGGCCCGTCAGACCCGCCAGATATATTCCCGTCCATCAAACGCGGACGTTGACGGGTTGCGTACGTGCGATATAAACGTAGCTATAGCTAGGGGGGTTTTCTTTAGTCGTTATTTGTTGAAAGTGTGTTTCTTTCTTCGGTAAAAAATATATACTTCATTACTTCACTACATAGTATAAAACAAAGTTGCTTTCTCTGTCCCATATCCATATGTATGCTTAAATCTTTAAAACTACGCAACGGATTTTGATGCGGTTTTTTTAATAAATAGGTACAATAAGAAGGTTTATATGTATAATACATGGTGTCAAATTCCACACTACACTGAAGCGAAGCGAGGGCGGGTCGCTAGTAATATTATAAGTGCGAAAGTCCGTTTGTTTGTTACGCCTTCACGTCTTAACTACTGAACCGATCATCATGTTACCTTTCATCCAGAAAAATGTACTGTTCTCGAAGGATAGCAATAAAACTCTCCACGCAGACAAAGCCGCGTGCGATCGTTAGTTTTACTTATAATTACAGCTAGCATAGATCAGACAATCATCCTGAATTCGCCACAAAATTAATCAATAAAGAATTCGGCATTCGGTCATAAATTAATGACAAAAGTACTTTATAAGTATTAATCCTTCACTTCAGTCTTCATTTCAGATGCAAGATTTATCTGGAATTTTATCGAATCTTGCCAAAAAGGCCATTAGTATACCTATTTTACCTTTTAAAAACTTATTAAGAATTGTATCGCACGCAAATATAAGTGTTGAGTGTTCTGATAAAATACGTAGTCAATAAAGATTTTGTTAAACCTCATTTAAACTAAAGATTTTGGTTACATCAAATATTTAGCTAAAAGATGAGTCTCCAACGTAACATTTGAAATTGGAACTTCTAACTACAAAAAATAAATTAAACACACTTGTTAGCAGCCAGCATCTCGCGATGACACCGCATCACTCGACAAGTCATCACGCCACAAAGGACGCGCTCCCTTCACGACAACGCACCTGATTGCGTAAAAAAAACAAAATAATATAAAATCCTCCTTTGTTGATCACCTGTCATTGTACGGCCATCGAAGTGTGACTGACAATATCATTCGAGATTACAGTTTGAAATTGGAATGTTGCTAGAGATGATTTGAAATCGAAGGTGCTCGTTATTTTGAATTTAGAAATAAAAAAAAATAGTAGGAATTAAATGTCAAAATAAAAAGAAGGAAAAATAAGTCCTTTTTTTACAAACTGCACAGATTTTCTACAAAATGATCCTTAAAAAAATGTAATAGTATTATGCTTATAAATAAGAAAAAGATTCAAAGTGTTCAATAAAGAAAAACGACGATATTTCTTCAGGACGTAGGTAAGTATAGCACTTATGTATAGTTTTCCCAATCACTTCCGAAACGGAATATAAAATATAGGTAGAGTTAAAATTATTGAAAGTCAGTTACCACAAACAACTAGTCTGTCTATAAAGTCATGATGATGACATTAAAAAGTAACATAGTGGTTGAAACGAGACGACATTACCTTGGTGTCGTCTCGTTTAAACCATTATGTTGGTTTGAAAGGGTCGACACTACTGTGTAACTACTTTTTTTAATTAATGTTATCCTATTCTACTAATATTATAAATGTGAAAGTTTGTGGGTTTGGATGTTTAGATGTTTGGATGTTTGTTCCTCAATTACGCAAAAACTACTGAACGGATTTGATTTGAATTTGGCACACAGATAGTAGATAGCCTAGATTTGAACATAGAATACTTTTTATCCCGATATTCCCACAGGAACGGGAACCACGCGGGTGAAACCGCGGGCGGCCGCTAGTGACTTTATAAATAGATCGTGTGATCTCTACCAAAATATTTGTTTTTTGTTTATTACTCTCAAATTACTATCATGCAAAAAAATGCACACGCTTATTAAAAACAAAATAATAATTTGCAGTAACGTAACGCACTCGTATCAGACCCGCAACGATATCGCGACGTGTGTGTAATTGATTGACGCGTGATTGACGGCGAGGCAGTGCTAGATTGATCGCCGGCGAGCGATCGATCGGCAGCGCCGACGTGTAGGCGATCATATCGGCTGATAACTTCAATCGATTCGAAGATCGGTGGAAATGACGGATGTATACAATGTGTAAATTAAATAAAGCTTAGCCCTTAAACTAAGTATAGGGCTCATTATGCGATCCTGAAATCTCAAAAAAATCGATTGTTTTATACATTTTGGAAAAGTTTGTGATTTTTTTTTATGAAACAGCAGATTTTTCGTGATTTAAGGATTGCTTCCCTTCTTCGCTTTATTTTATTTACACGAACACGTTGCATTATGGTAAGATTTGTAACTTTTTTAGCTTGTTCAAGTACATTACTGCAGCGGCATGCAACACATGCATTGAAGGACGAACGGTAAAAATAAAAATAGATTCTCCCACAAAATAATTGCAGGCGCGTTTTAGAGCTGTCCAGTTATTCTGATTTAGCACGAAGAAGGTTGTCAAAATAAATTTCTAATTTCCAAGCATGTTTGAGAAAAAATAATACTTGACTATCTCCTCCAAGTTGTGCCTCCTGTAGAGTGGTTCTCTGATGAATATTAGAGCTGAAGTTAAGAGTTGTTATTAACAACTCTTAAATTTTAATTTACTTTTAATATTCAGGTGCAGACAAAAAAAAATGGCGTGAGACAAACCCATAATGGCTAATAAACTGCATAATAATCCATACTTAATATTATAAATGCGAAAGTAACTCTGTATGTCTGTCTGTCCGTCTGTCTGTTACGCCTTCACGCCGAAACTACTGAACCGATTTGGATGAAATTTGATACAGAGGTAGAGTAGAGCTCGAGATAGGACATAGGCTACCTTTTATTGCGAAATAAGGGTTGGAGGGGTTGAAATAGGGGATGAAAGTTTGATTGTACCACAGAATAGAGAGACTTCAGAAGTTATGCCACTATCGCATTTATTTGGTACCCATTTACATACTTTTACACTACGAGATTATGTTGTTTAATCGACTACCCTGAGTAATGTAGTAATAATTTTAATATAATAATTTTAATTTTAATTTAATAATTTTTATTGTATTTTAATATTAGTGGATAATTAATTTGTCATTCGCATACTAATTTTAGTGAAACATGTTTGGACTTCATATTTTTATTTTAACATCTGTATACCGTGTTTCGTGTGAATAAATGAATCTGAATCTGAATCTAAAATTGACAGAACGAAATTCAAAATCAATAATACAAAATCCATACTAATATTATAAATGTGAAAGTAACTCTGTCTGTCTGTCCGTCTGTCTGTTATGCCTTCACGCCGAAACTACTGAACCGATTTGTATGAAATTTGGTACAGAGGTAGAGTAGAGCTCGAGAATGGACATAGGCTACCTTTTATTGCGAAATAAGTGTTGGATGGGTTGAAATAGGGGATGAAAGTTTGATTGTACCACAGTATAGAGAGACTAGAGAAGTTATGCCACTATCGTATTTATAAGGTACCTACTTACATACTTTTACACTACGAGATTATGTTATTCAATCGACTTCCATGAGTTAAACTGACAGAACAAAATTCAAAATCTAAAATACAAAATCTATACTTAATCCATAATAATATGCGAAAGTAATTTTGTCTGTCTGTCTGTCTCAGCTATCACGCCTAAAATACTAAACCGATTTTAATGAAATTTGCCAGAGAGATAGAGTAAAGCTTGAGAAATGACACAGGCTACCTTTTATTACTAAATAATGGTGGAAAGAGTTAAAATAGCGGATGAAAGTTTGTATGAAAGTCTGTAAGTGTCAAAATAGGGAATGAAATTTTATGAGAGGAAAAAGCGGGTCAGCGCGCTTGGTGGGGACCCGCCTAATCACGTTAAAACGGCTGATCAGATTTTGATGAAATTAAAACATTGAATACTATTTATCCTGGTTTAAAGTTCCCATAGGATTTTCTCGAATATCCACGCGGACGAAGTCGCGGGCAAAAGCTAGTAGGCTTATAATTTGGTTCTTTTAATTCTACAATTTATTACTCAAACATAAATAAAATAAAACCGTATTCGAATTATTTGAAAGTCGTTGAATGTTCAAAAATATATTTCACTATACAACTCCTGTGCCTATCGGTTGCTAAGTTTTTTCTTGCAACAAGTGTTATTGTAACAAATGAATAAGTGACATTGCACCTGTCATTTTTCGTGACATTGTCTTGACGGGTGGCATCTCTCGCGTTATCCGATATCTGACACATTCCAGATGTTATCGCATCTCGAGTATTTCAGAGAGATTCAGTTTCCTGAAATCTGCATCACTCATTTCATTACAGTGTCAACTTTATTGACAACCTTTCGTTTTATCTGTTTGTTGACAGATTGTAACGTGCGCGAGTCTATTTATAGATATGACCGGTAAATATGCCAGTCACTTGACTTAGATTCTTCTGTTCAAGTTTAGCGTGATAGTTTATTTTAAATATTGATTTGTAACAGATGTCACTTTCATTTATATATAAACAGGGTTTTTGGAAATAGCCTTGTAAAGCCGAATATGGTAGATGGGGATAGGGACCGTCAAACTGAACCACTTCTTACAAACCAACTCTGAAATCAGGAAGAAAATCAGCTGTTTCATTCTAAAAATAATAACGAAAATTGCAAAATGTATAAATCAGCTGATCATAGTTGGTTCCACAAAGTTGTTAAGTTTGATGATCCCTCCCTATCTACCATATTCGGCTTTATAAGGCTATTTCGAAACAGCCTGTAAGATTGATAAAGTCAAAACACTTTACCTACGTGTAAACAGTGGTGTCAAAGTAACAAAAATGAAATTTTTGCTTACATAATTATTTAGTTTAAGTATTACCTACAAAATAATGTATTTTGTTAAAACAGATAATAAAGGCTTGTTCAGTAAGTTCCAACAAGAATGAAACCATTTGTGACAGATGCAAACAATATTGTTCGGGGGTTTTTTGTCTATATCACGACTAAGAAATCGAGTTTATAGATCCGACATCCGACCACGGAAAGCCATCAAGAAAGAAGTTTCAAAAACCTCAAAGCCTGCCGAAGTTTTACTCAGTACCCGATTAATTATGATTTGATGGGTTCAATTGTCTGGTGTGACACACCCGTCCGTCAGTTTTAACCCCATCAAATATTAATATTGTTAATAGTTACGGGGACTCTGAAATGGGGCCACTATTTGTGCTTGCTTTACGGAGAACTAACTTGGAGTGGTGCAAGTTAGAAACTTTATCACTCCAGGTTAATATCCAGGCTTCATTATCACTAGAAACATTATAGATTGCTTTTGTAAATCAACTTTTCAATGATAATAATATTTATACTTACTAAATATAAATACTAGAAAAAAATTGACTTGCCACCAGGTCATTTTCTAATGCGGGATTTTTTTCTTTAAAAAAATAGCACAATTTTCAGTGCTATATTTATAAATTCTCAAATTTTAAATAAATAATAATTATAAATATGATACCTATCAATATTTAATTAAGAGACCACCGAGAGGAAAAATCAGTTAAGTTACAGTTCATTTAGGAAAAAGAAGTTGTCGTGAAAGATTATTCAGAGATTTATTTTTATGATCGAAGTAAACACACATCAGAGGATTTCAAATACTTAAAAAAGCGAATACTTTGTTTATATAAATAAAATAATATTATGAAGTGAATAAGCTTTGTATTTCCGCTACTTGATAATGCTTAAAAATGTTAAATTAACGCTTCTACTAATTAAAGTTCATCATTGTACTACTTTCACAAAGTTCTTAAAGTAACTAGGGTATTTTTTTTCTAAAGTTTCGCTATAAGTTTTCAAGCAATTTTGAACAAGTGCGAGGCGACCACATGAGGTTGGACAATGAATTACGAGTATCTATTGTGCCTCATTTTCCCGTACTTATACTCAACCGCTACTTAACTTTGAGCGGCTCTCAAACAGCATTCTATCTTTGTCATATCTTTGACATTTAATGCGACAGGACGACGTTTGAGAGCCCCTCAAAGTTAATTAGCGTTTGAGTATTCGGCCACGGCCAAATACTCAAACGAATCTTAAAGTTGAGGCCATCTTAAATTCAAAAAAGTTGTCAGATTTGACGGAAACTCTATGAAACTGACAGCTTCCTTAAAGTTAAGGAGACCTTAACTTAAGATTTCAACTAAGAAGCCTTTGAGTATTCGGCCAAAGCATATATTTTTCAAGAATTTCATGACTTGTACCACCGACCATGACGGCACACCCGCCTCCGCGCACACGTCAGTCAGCAGGCATCAATCACTGCTCGCGGCGACTGTACCACTCATATTTCAGGGGTCAACCGACCACCCTTAACGCCACGTCATAAGGTCGGCAATGCCCCAGCACCAGGTGGAGCTGGGGCAGGAAATGAGTGTTGGTTTTCAATCGATTTCGTGCCGCAAATGAAGTTAAAGCATGTGTGTGTTTAAGGATTTTCTTTTCTGTAATCTCTTATCGATTTTTTCCTTTCGGCGCCAGGCGTCTACTTATCAATTAGCCAATTTCTCATCTCCGCCTACTTCTCAATGTAACAACTTCGCAGTTAGCCAACCTAGCAATTATCCTACTTCGCATACAGTCTACTCTCAAAGCGACTACTTCGCAGACTGCCTACTTGTCAAATAATAAATAAAGTACAGTCTGTGTCAAATTTATTAAATATATCAAATATTGGGGTTATTCCCAAAGGTCCACGACTCTTTTGTTCTACTTTTCCCACCGGGTCCATGAAATATGAAAATAAGTGGCCAGGACAACTTTCTAAGCAGTTTTTTTTATGTATATTATTGCTTCGAGGGTAATAATATATATATACCATATTCATACATGTTTTTTATAAAATTAAATTACTAAAAAAACCAATAGGTAATGAAGGTTTTTTTGGTATTTGTATTTATTTTCTATCCCTTATGATTTTTTTTCATAATAATACAATAAAATTTCTGTCGATAGACGCCTTAATCATCAATATCGGATCATCCATTCAGGTTTTAGATTTTTTTACTTTTTTGAACAAGTGGCGCCATCTATGTTACTAAGGGATGAAAATTGTACCCACAACTTCTGGATCAACAGCCAAACGTTCTAAACACTGGACCACAAAAACAGTAAAATAACTACCTAAGACAAAAAAAAATTGATGTTGAATGTCCAACGATGACGTCTGGGATAAAAGTAGGCAGTCTGCGAAGTAGTCGCTTTGAGAAGTAGACTGTATGCGAAGTAGGATAATTGCTAGGTTGGCTAACTGCGAAGTTGTAACAATGAGAAGTAGTCGGAGATGAGAAATTGGCTAATTGATAAGTAGACGCCTGGCGCCGAAAGGGATTTTTTGTACGAAAACTCTTGATTTTTTTGTTCATACTTTCTACTTGTTAATAAACCATTGTTTGTTATACAGAAACCGAAATTCAGTCAGACGGCGTTGTTGATCCTAAAAAATGCAACAATATCACTTTTGAACTTTTCTCAAGTTAATATCAATACAAGTAGAATAAATTTAAGTTTTTATTCTTGTTTTGATACGTACGTAATCAAACAAAGCATATGTAGTAAATGCTTAGGTACGTACGCTTTTTTATTTGCATTTTGGTAAAAATCTAAACATTGTTAATTTAATTTAGATATAATGAATGATGTATGTTTCACCTACCATTAATTACTAGCAATATCACTCATACCCTTTTTTTTTAAGTTTTGGAATATAAACTATGTTAAACATTAAAAACATTGGTTTATAGTAAAATTTAAATATTTTTTACTCAATTAAAGATAAGTACAGTTATATGCACAATCGCATCTCCACAAGAGTCCCGAATGAACTATAAAAAGTTATTTATTACTTTTTACCATATTACTAACACCACTTCAGATGTAGGGTTGTCTCTACAATATATTTTAGAACATTTATTGCTTAAACTAACTACTTAAATCACTTTATTGATTTTTAGAACGTTCATCGTACTTCGACAATGCCATTAATACCCAGTGGTGGAATCAAATAAGCTCACCAAATAAGTTTTGAATAATTTTATTTTGGACAAGGCGGCTCACACATTTTACAGTTGCCACAGATCAGATGGAAGAGAGAGGGCGAGCACAGAACATGCATTTCTGTGCCGCTGAAATTAAATCTTAATTATATTATTTATGTCTGTAACACTCAGACCCGAGATAAATAGAAAAGTAAATTGTTTTATAACCCGGCCGGGGAATTTAACCCTGTACAAGATAGTGAGGTTATGAAAAGAGAAATACAAACCTTCCGACCACGAAGAGAGCTATATAAACACTATAATACACGTGTAGTATTAGTGCATGTTGGCAACCCTAGCAGTCGGCACAACAAACTGGTTGAGGCATATAACTTGAATTCTCGGGTGGGGATTGCGCGAAACGCGTATTTTAGGTATGCATAGCGGTGAGGGGCGCGGGCGGCGGGAGATGGGCGCGCGCTATTAGTCGCTCACAAGAGCACATGCGCGAACTTATCCCCACTCCGTCGGAAAAATTTCAAGATACGTGCCTCGTGCTGTATCGGCGCACATGACAATCGCCTCCCACGGCCGTGACTGATCACTGCTCCGATACACTAGATGACACTGTCACATGTTTAAATGCATATATAAATACAAACCATCGTCCACGGAGATCGCCAGCTTTACAAACACTACAAAAACAATACTCGTACAGTATTAGTGCATGTAGGCAGCCCTAGCAGTCGGCACAACAAACTGGTATCGGCGCACATGACATCACGCCGTTAATTGAGCGCCCTAATCGATCGGCTCCCACGGCCGTGACTGATCACTGCTCCGATACACTAGATGACACTGTCACATGTTTAAATGCATATATAAATACAAACCATCGTCCACGGAGATCGCCAGCTTTACAAACACTACAAAAACAATACTCGTACAGTATTAGTGCATGTAGGCAGCCCTAGCAGTCGGCACAACAAACTGGTATCGGCGCACATGACATCACGCCGTTAATTGAGCGCCCTAATCGATCGGCTCCCACGGCCGTGACTGATCACTGCTCCGATACACTAGATGACACTGTCACATGTTTAAATGCATATATAAATACAAACCATCGTCCACGGAGATCGCCAGCTTTACAAACACTACAAAAACAATACTCGTACAGTATTAGTGCATGTAGGCAGCCCTAGCAGTCGGCACAACAAACTGGTATCGGCGCACATGACATCACGCCGTTAATTGAGCGCCCTAATCGATCGGCTCCCACGGCCGTGACTGATCACTGCTCCGATACACTAGATGACACTGTCACATGTTTAAATGCATATATAAATACAAACCATCGTCCACGGAGATCGCCAGCTTTACAAACACTACAAAAACAATACTCGTACAGTATTAGTGCATGTAGGCAGCCCTAGCAGTCGGCACAACAAACTGGTATCGGCGCACATGACATCACGCCGTTAATTGAGCGCCCTAATCGATCGGCTCCCACGGCCGTGACTGATCACTGCTCCGATACACTAGATGACACTGTCACATGTTTAAATGCATATATAAATACAAACCATCGTCCACGGAGATCGCCAGCTTTACAAACACTACAAAAACAATACTCGTACAGTATTAGTGCATGTAGGCAGCCCTAGCAGTCGGCACAACAAACTGGTATCGGCGCACATGACATCACGCCGTTAATTGAGCGCCCTAATCGATCGGCTCCCACGGCCGTGACTGATCACTGCTCCGATACACTAGGTGACACTGTCACATGTTTTAAACACTGCTCTTTGAGCATTGCGATGTTGTCAATATTAGTTTATTATGGCTCCTGGAGTAATTTTATTAGGCGTGATATTGACGAATGAAAGTTGTCCTCGTTCTCAACCTTAAAGATCTGAGAAGACAGTGAGGGGGGAGTGACAATGATGAGCGAGCAGTTCTAATGTATTGGTTAGTATAGAAGACATCACACACAACGCTGTCCTAGCAGACCATAAGCTGGAAATCTTGATTCCACTAAGTGGGTGGACTAACGGGTTGATCAGATAATCCTGGCTTACTTTATGGGTCGATCAGAGGATCTTGATGGTCTACTTTTTTAGAAGAGGCATGATACTTAGATCATATTATTATAAGGCTGCCCCGGTGACTACCAGCAATTTTTTATTTGGTAATAGAAAAGATTACCCTCATAACAATTCAAAAGCGCAGAACAGTTACGTTTTAAACCAAAATATATTTAATCGGTATCACAAGTGATGAAGGTCATGCGCTGCCTCTATTGAATAACAATACATTATTCTATTCGAACGTTGAGGTATTCAGATTTCAACTGCTTGCCTCTACATAAAATAGGATTCCTGTACCACATCCTCATCACATCATCATATCAGCCGCACGACACCCACTTCTGGGTATAAGTCTACCCCAACCCAAGGATCTCCACGTCGACTGGTCCTGCGCTGCCCGCATCCAGCGGCTTGCGGCGACCAGATCGTCGTCGGTCCACTTTGTCGGGGGCCTACCCACGGAGCGTCGTCCGGTGCGCGGTCGCTATTCCAGAATCTTTCCGCCCTAACGGCCATCGGTTCTTCTCGCTATTTCATTCATTACCACTTCAGCTGAGCGATGACGGTTACGTACTAAAGTAACCTCATCACATAGGTACAATAATTCACAAACTAATTATTTAGTGTTGGCTAATAACACCGCATGCTTGGCTCTCGGTCCCACGCGGTGGCGACGGTTTTTGTCAGACATGCCACTTGGGCCTATTAAGCGCCATCGGTTCGTGGACGCCCTAATGCCGACGCGAGGATAATGTGGATACGCCTTATGAGTTCGAAAAACATTTGCAAACGTTTGACGGAATAAATTGCAATGTTACGAATTAGGTCTTTGGTAAGTTTCAAGTTTGTTAAAATTGTGATTCACCATCTGAACTTCTATAGTCTCTAGGTCTATAATCTGTAATTATTATATTAAGCCAATAATGTAGAGGTGCGTGGTACCAATAAAAGTGGGTAACCTACGCCATATCGAATACCAAATGATCGAAAATCAAAATATCGAACACTATACATCGAACGATCAAAACATCGAACGTTCAAAATATCGAATTTACAAATAATCGAACGATCAAAATATCGAATGGTTAAAATATCGATTAAAATATGATTAATTTATCGAAAATTAATATTTTGCATAGTTTTTTACATCATGATCAACCAGTAGATATTTCAATGAAATTTCATAAATTAATTTCCGAACGAAGCTATTGCGTCAAATAATTTTTGTTCTACCCACTAACATGTTGTAAATCATATGTAAAAATTCGATGTATTGAGCGTTCGATATTTTAACCATTCGATATTTTGAACGTTCGATTATTTGTGAATTCGATATTTTGAACGTTCGATGTTTTGAACGTTCGATGTTTTGACCGTTCGATGTACAGTATTCGATATTTTGATTTTCGATCATTTGGTATTCGATATGGCGTAGGTAACCCAATAAAAGTAAATTAATGTCTATCATGTACAAATATTAGACAGTTTATCATAGCATAGCTATTTTTGTCTGGTTTGATCCTAAAACCGTAGCAACGATTACATCACCAAGAAATTATTTCATTAATTTATAACTACGTAGTACCCGTAGCAAACACTCCGTAGTAAACACTTAAGTGATTACTACTAGGACTAAAGAGTAATAAATGATGAAATAATAATGTAATTTCTTGTTTCCCGACATATTCTATTCAAAAAGAACAAACTATACTTTATACATTCCTGAAGACTCATTTTTTAAATTCTATTCTCAATTTTAATATCATCACTGTACATCAAAAAGTAAATTTATAACTTCCATTGATGATATATAAAAAGACTGTTGCACGCAGAGACGTCAGATTTGGCGCCAAAATACATAGGCATGTCCACAATTCGCTCGTCACAGACCATTAGTCTGTAAAGATTAGTGAACCGCTGGTTTTGACAATTGATTTATGTCTGTCAAGTCTCGTCAGCGGTGGCTGCGCGAGCGCAAGTCTCCCCTCCTCCACCGCCCCCACCCCGCCGGCTAAGAACAAACATTGGACAAAGATTATGATGAGAGTGTCATAAGGAATTTTGAAATGTTGCTATGGAATTTGTCTTTGAAGTAGGACAAATTTAGAAATTTACTTTCCTAAAACAATGGCGAATATTGTATTATTTTTTTATCGTATAAAAATAGAGTACCTACGTACTTAAATAAGTTTGATCTAATAAGTATTATTTTGCTTGAATCCTAACTATATACTATCCTTACTAATATTATAAATGCGAAAGTCCGTTTGCTTGTTTGTTTGTTACGCCTTCACGTCTTAACTACTGAACCGATCATCGTGAAATTTTGCATATACGTTGTCAGGGGTACATAAAAGGACATAGGGTACCTTTCATCCCGAAAGAAGGTATCGTCCCCGAGGGATAGCAAAAAACCTTTCCACGCAGACGAAGTCACGGGTGGCCGCTAGTATTTTATATTTGTTAATAATATTTTCAAATTAACCTTATTATAGGCTTAGAACTGACAACATAAACAAACCAATTAATTTAATCAGCTCTATTAACGTAGTTGCAAACGTAAATGGTTGCGACAAAAGTGACAAATTAAATCAATCATTGTACAATAGATCTCAAGGATTTTTCCGATGTTTAATACCTACTGTCGCATCTGTATTCTTAATCTCACAAGTGACTAAGAAGGAAACACGACAATTTATCATGAAAACTAAAATAGTTGAGCCATGTTTGCGGGAGTGGGTTTTAGCGAAAAAAGATACATTTATTTTAATATTTCCCAGATGTTATTGTTTACAGCTGTCTTTTATGAGCATAAAGATTAATATTATACAAAGTTAGTTTTTAAGTAGTGTATATTGATATCAGTTGGATGTGTTATTTAATCAATTCTACAAAATGTTAGAGTCGTCTTCATTAATCGAGAAATCCTTACTTAATATTATAAATGCGAAAGTCCGTTTGTTTGTTTGTTACGCTTTCACGTCGTAACTTCTGAACCGATCATCATGAAATTTTGCATACACGTTGTCAGGGGTGCAGAAAATCCAGAAAAAACGTTCAGTTCCCGAGGGATAGCAAAAAAACTGTCCATATAGACGAAGTCGTGGGCGGAATCTAGTGAGTAGATAATTTAAGCCAAACTATTTGTGCTATGGAAATAAAAAAACAACAATGGAATCTAGCACCACTGCTGACATGACCTAGACACGTAAATAATTGTAATAAATGTAGAAAACGAGTATATTCTTGGAACGACTGTTGCAAAGAATCTAATCTCTATGCCATTCTCTGTGACGATTGATTGTGGTATTAAAACTGCGAAATATCGTCTACTATACGAATATTTTTATAAAATCACTATTTTTGATGCTTATGACATTTTACGACATAAGTATTTATCAAATGCAGTTGGTAATAGAGCTAAACTGGCTAGCTACCACTAACTTACCTAAGTCACTTAAGTGTAGTGACATAAATAAAAACATTATTAGCATGTACTGTTCCTGATATTAAGAGTTAGAACTAAAATAGCAAGGTGACCAATTGCACTTAAAACAAAAAAGGTTTGTATAATATGAGGTTGTGCTTCGATCTTTGGCTTTTAGTAACTTATCTTCAAGTGAGAGAAGATATTTGATGTGATAATACATACTAACAAAATAACTCTATAATGTATCTG
Organism: Agriphila tristella; assembly: GCA_928269145.1. Taxonomy (NCBI): domain Eukaryota; kingdom Metazoa; phylum Arthropoda; class Insecta; order Lepidoptera; family Crambidae; genus Agriphila; species Agriphila tristella. The sequence continues at coordinate 28,423,803 of OV743437.1, read as the reverse complement.
CTACTAATGTTAAGTAATTTATTTGCAAAGGTTCATATTTATTCAAAAACTTTAATCCTTACGAACTCTACATACGTAATTTATAATACTTAAGCAACTAGTTTTTGTTCAAACAAAATAAATTACACTGCACCAGCGTCACTAAAGCCTGCGTATAAAAACCTAACAGAATAATGCTTCTATCGTGTTAAAGTCTAATTAACGGACTGTCGCTCGCAGCTGACAGTGAGTGACGGGTGACAGGTGACAGGTGACGCGACGGCGACGTGACGCGACGGTGACGCGACGTGACGCGCCGGCCGTAATGAAATTGTGACATTGACGAGTTGAGCTCTTGTTATGTTGATATGTACTAATTGACACGTTGGTAGCTGATTACGTTTTTCCATTTAACTATCACCAAAGTTATTTTATAAGCCTTATTATAGGCAAGCCGTAAGATCCGAAAAATCCTTTTTTGTAAAAGCATTTTCCGATGATATGATTACGAACAGTTACCCAGGCAACAAATCATCAAAATATTTGTTTTGTAAAATAACCAAAAAAAATTTCCATTTACAAGGTAAAGCTGAAAATCCGAATCTTCGAGTAGGGTGAGAGAGTACTAAGAAATTATTATACTACCAAAAGTGTAGACGTAACAGTACGGAATTATGCACAAATAGGAAATTTGCCCAATTTCCACATTAGCGTAAAACAGGCCGTTAAAACGTACCTAATTATGCATATTTCGGTTGAAAAAACTTTAAGTACCGTCAAACGGGGTGAATAGAACTGACGGGGGGAATAGAGAAAATTCTTGGGATAAATTTTAAGGCTTTTTATGGCAAACTCGGTATCCCCAGTAAAAAACCCGCAACTTTCATAATTTGTTGGTATAATTTTTCTTACTCTGGCAACTTTTTATTTGTGGCAACATCGCTAAAAACGTCAAAACTTAATGTCAAAGTTGACAACAAAACAAGTTGTTACGTTACGAGGGAGTTTAAACCTCCGTATTTCGGTGAATTTTGGTCATAATAGTCTGAAGTTATCTTTAAATCACGGTCAGTGCAGTTATAAATATATTGTGCTATAATTATTAAGGTAAGAATAAGCATTATTATTTAAAATTGATCTTATTTCGTAAGCCTTGTGTTCTTGAATTTTTTGAGGTGATTAGACACGCGAAAGGGGTTAATAGACACGCCTGAGGGGTTAATAGGCACGCAAATATGGTCAATAGGCACAGCAAAGGGGTGATTAGAAATTATAATTTTACTTTAAACTAATAATTAAAGATATAGGTACCTTCTCGATTTTGCTTGCCTTTAACCTAAAAAAAATATTTAAGGAACCTACAATGAGGCAGCCTTATGAAATTTTTCTAATCACCCCTCAGGCGTGTCCATTGACCCCCCAGGCGTGTCCATTGTCCCCTGATGGGTGGTAATTAGAAATCACGTATATTTTGTGTCTTTTTTAAAAAACTACAAACATATCCGAATAGAAACTAATTTATTTCAATTGTTTGGCCTAAGACTCAATAAATACATGCTTAAAAAATGGGTAATCAGTTCTGCAACGTTACGAAAATCGTTACCAAAGTTCGAAACCCTATCTATTCACCCCGTTATACGGTAACAAAAACCTAGGAGTGTTTTTAGATATTTTCTTATAAAAAAATAATAAAAGGCATCGGCACGCATCGGTAAAAAATTACCCTGAAAATACAAGTCACGTTACTATCATTAAAAATAATAAAAAGAAACTCGAAAACTAGACAAAACAACATCGAAACAAAGCAGCCGTCCTTTCACAGCGCGCGACTGACATTTGTCAATCATCCCCCCGGCTGTCAGCTGTCAACTGTCAATGACAATAAATGGCGGCCCATAGAAAGTTTTATGGCTTTTATTACTTCGATTGTATGGGGAAATGATTAATGTAATCACTAATGCAAATCCTGGCGGTCCGAACACGTATCGCATTGTGTTTACTGTATTTTTGTACAAAATTGATTTATAGTCAATAGTTGCATTTACTTCATTCTTCTTAACGACTGTGGGCGTCGTGAAATTATAGTGCGATGGGGAATTTTTTTTCTGATGATGAACACTTGTGGATCGATTTGTCATCGATTTTTGAATAGACGAGCGGAACATTGAAATATTTGACTTAATTGCTTGCTGCTTTCTGTAATTCCTGTGTATATTAGACTTATTGGGACGGAAATATGTTTGAAAATGTGATCGTTTTAAGAAATAATTTGCTATTGACTATTTTATGTTGTTTTTAGACTTTAGTGCAGTTTTGGTGCATTTGAAATTAATGTTTATTATAAATTGCATGTGAATATAAAATTAGATACATTTGAAAATTGTATGTTTTACTCAAGTCATTACTTAATCGTGTTAGCATAACCCGCTTAATTTGTATTTTATTTTCACAGATTATTTTTAAATTGGAAATTATTAGTCGATTTATTGACTTTGACATATGGCAACACGGGCGTAGGGCAATATCGAGGGAGTCAACGAGAAGGTATAACGGCTAGCGGTCGTGTTGCTGTCTGGCGAGTGAAAAAACAAGATATGAAAATGGAAAGTGTATACTAGAACAGAATGATCAAAACAGTTTGTTATCGGATCATGTAATCAAACTAAACAAATTGTATGCTTCAAAAGTGAGTATGTCAATATAATTGTCTATAGACACGAGAAAAAAAAACATAAATTATTGCTTATATTTTAGCTTCAAGAACACCATTCAACTCATTATTATGTAGGTACTTAAGTTATACTTTTTCTGGAAAGTGAGCAACAAAATAAATTCGTTTTCGTTCATTCTCAATTGCGTATCTATGTGGTAACAAATTTTACGCAACAATTTGCGATCAGTCGCGATATGTCAATCGCGTCGAATGTACACGCTGCAACCTTCGAGAAACAAGGAGGAATACTCACTGATCGTACATAGTATGGTGCTTTATGGCAATTCGCTTTGTAAAATATAATTTTGTTGATAGAATTTCTTTTGTCATAGAATTAATTTGAATGATGTGTTCTGTTTGAGCTTATATTAACGCAAGCTAGATAAATGCACTTTCACTTCTTTTTTTTATTTTTTTATTTATTTATTTAGGTTCTCCAGTGATTGCTTACACTATAAATTAACATTAAAAACTTAATAGCTAGGTACTTTTCTAAATGTAGGAATCTTTTAAGGCGAACACCACGTGCAAAGGTGAAATGAATATTCAGCTGTTTTACTATAATTATTACTTAAATAAATTAAGACTGACACAAAGCGTAGTACGCATACATAGGTATCATTTGCCAAGCCAGGTTCGACTTAAAATTGACTTGAGTTTGGCAAATGAATCAGCATGGATGTCAACCAAATCACTATATCCGTTTACCAATTTACACAACCTTGGTATGGGAGAATTTGCACCTAAGACTGACCTGCGAAGGGGGGGGCACAGTGGAGTAATGGGAGTCCGAGGAATTCTAGAAGGAGCGCGAAGTTTAAACTTTTGTAATAATGGGGGGCATGAGATTTTATTTTTGAAAATTTTAAATAGAAATGATAGGTCCATCAAATCTCGCCGGTTCTCTAAAGAAATCATTTTAAAAAATCGTAGTCTCATTTCATACGACCGATTTATTTTGTGAATTCCGTTCCTGAAGGCTAGATTTGAGACGAACCTTTTTTGCAGCCGCTCCAATCTTAAAGAGTGTGTCGCGTAATGGAGTCTCCATACAGTACTGCAGTATTCGGTTATGCTTCTCACAAGACTATTGTATAGCTGGATCTTTACTTCATTATTTTTGAAGACCTTAGTATTTCGCAAAACGAAGCCCAGCATCTTGTATGATCTTTTTGCAACATTCTCGATATGCGGAATATAAGTTAATTTTTTATCAAATATGACCCCTAAGTCTTTAATTTCCTCTGTTTTTTTAATAGGGATACCATTAACTTGATAGCTACTATTTTGAGAGTTCGCTTTTCTACTAAATTTCATGTGGTAGCATTTTTTTGTGTTTAATTGCATATGGTTTTCGTGACACCATTCTGCCATACGGTTAATATCCTCTTGAGTTTTTTTTATATCTTCCGGTGTTTCAGAAATTCCTACCAATTTTAGATCGTCGGCATACATAAATGGCATGGTATGTAGGAAACAGATAGGGATGTCATTAATGAAGGCGTTGAATAGGATTGGACCCAAATGCGATCCTTGCGGTACACCCGAAGATATCATACATGGGGTACTCTTAAACCCGTTGATAACAACGTAGAAGCTACGGTTATGTAAATAAGATTCCAACCATGTTAACAATGAACCACTAATACCATACGCTCTCAGTTTTGCCAAGAGGATATTGTGGGGTACTCTATCAAACGCTTTACTGAAGTCAGTGTATATTACATCAACCTCCCTGCCCTCATCAAGAGCCTCCACCAAAGTTTCAGTAAACAGCGTTAAATTTGTGCAGGTAGACTTAGCCTTGGCAAAACCATGCTGACAGTCAGTAAGGTAGTGAACCAAATGGTTTTGTATAATAGGACAAAGTAGGGATTCAAGGAGCTTACTTAGGACTGATAAAATTGAGATAGGCCTATAATTATTGATATCTTTATCGTTTTCAGACTTGTGAATGGGAACTACTTTTGCTACTTTCCAGATATCAGGAAATATACCTGACTGAAGAGATTTATGGATAAGACGAAAATTATGTCAAATGCCCATGTTGTACCCTCTCCAGTTCATGTTGGGAACACTACACTTGAAGTTGTTGACCACTACGTATACCTAGGACAGGCAGTCCAGTTAGGTAGGTCCAACTTCGAGAAAGAGATCTCTCGTCGAATCCAACTCGGGTGGGCAGCATTCGGGAAGCTTCGAAAAATCTTCGCGTCCGACCTACCCCAGTGTCTCAAGACGAAAGTCTATGACCAGTGTGTGTTGCCAGTGATGACTTACGGCAGTGAAACGTGGCCGCTAACTATGGGTCTCATAAGGAGGCTCAAGGTCACTCAGCGTGCAATGGAGAGAGCCATGCTCGGCGTTTCTCTACGTGATCAAATCAGAAACGAGGAGATCCGCAGGAGAACTAAAGTAACCGACATCGCTCGAAGGATTGCTCAGCTGAAGTGGCAATGGGCGGGACACATAGCGAGAAGAACCGATGGCCGTTGGGGCAGAAAGGTTCTGGAATGGCGACCGCGCACCGGACGACGCTCCGTGGGTAGGCCCCCGACAAGGTGGACCGACGATCTGGTGGAGGTCGCGGAAAGCCAGTGGATGCAGGTAGCGCAGGACCGATCGTCGTGGAGATCCTTAGGGGAGGCCTATACCCAGCAGTGGGTGTCGTGTGGCTGATATGATGATGATGATATGATGAAGAGATTTCTGGTATATTAGGAATATAGGCTTTACCAGCTCTTCTGCACACTCTACAATGAATCCAGGAGGAACACCATCGGGTCCTGCACCCTTGTTCGGGTCTAAGGATTTTAATCGGTTTAATATCTTATCCATATCCATATAACAAATATACTAGGTCATTTTGTATTAACCATTAAAATTTTGAGTATTCAGTCCATGAAACTTGAAAACTTTCTCTTTCCCAAGAAACACAGGGCCAAATAGGTAATATGTAAAATAAAAATCGACTCTCCATACAAATCAAAAAGATCACGTGACAAATTTAGTATGGGATAGAGAAAGTAGTTTAGTTTCATAGACTGAAACCATCCTTGAAATTTGGGTGGTAAGTTCGGAATGACCCGATATAAGTAGGTACCTATTAGACAGAGTCACAGTGAATCATGGCCGGCAGGCTGATTGCCGATCTTCAGTGACAGTCGCAATCGCTAAATTGTACAATTATTGCTGTCAAACTGTATTTTTTTCTTAAGGTGCCGACACACTTTTCTGTCGTTTTCGTGTTGTGTCGCGACAGAAGCGTATTGGTTTCATAGACGCTAGAAAAACATTATTACAGTGTGTTTCTAGTCATACTAAATGTATGAAGCCGTCATGACACAACACAACACGACAGAATACTACCTACGTTCAAGCCTTTAGAGAATTTGTATTATGACAGCAATAACTGTACAATCATTGCACCTGTAACTTGAATATCGGTAATAAGCCTGCGGTTTTTATTTTTTTAGTTTTGGAGGGTTTACAATTAACACTACCCTTCAAACGTAATAAAATAATGTTAAACTAAAAAATCACCCGCTATTATGAACATGCAGTTTCGAGAATCTCCCTTGTATCTGCGATTGTCGATCGTCGATCGGCCATCCTTCGTCAGCTGTCGGCCGCTCGCTATCTATGACGCCCGTCGCTCACTCCACCGGCTCCATTCAATGAAACGTCAATTTGATACCGGCTTTTTCATTTGCAATGATTTTATGATTAGGTCTAAATGGTGGACTTTAATTAGGTGTTCAGTGTTTTAGAACTGCAGGCCTTTTACAAAAAAACAATCGTAAAGCGGACGATGTTCGTCCCACTCCGTGATACTATTAACTCATTAATAAGGGTCAATATCAAGTAAATTGAACGAGGAATTGCGTCCGATTATCGTGTTTTTGTATTTATGCACAACGATATAGTGATTGGCAGCCTTCACCTCATCTGGTGTTAAGTGACAATAAGGCCGTGAAGGTGGAAACGCACTACATCCAGAATCCTCATCACTGAGGAACTAGCTTCTTATCTTTTACCGCCGGAAAGCAACAATTTTGAAATTGTCGATAGCGTCAGATTTAGGTAAGTTACAAATTGTACCTCCCTGGGAATCGAACCCGGGACCCCTTCGTCTTACACGGGTGGACGAACCACTAGACCACAGAGGCGGTTGTTATGTAATGGCCTGCTGAATTGAGAAATGCAACCGTTTTATTATAAACGGGGGTTGTTTGTTTTGACAGTATTAAAATAATTTAACATTCACATACGGGAATGTTAAATTATTTAAAAAGTTTTTGAAGTTGACGATTGGTTCTGGCGATCGATTTAGACTCTACTTTCGAAGTATGTACATCATCCTTAGTATGTCAAATATCCGTTACAACATTAGCATTACAAACCTAATTGGTACTTATGATGAATAATTTGAGCAACTGTAAATTTACGAAAATTATTCGATTTTCGACAGATTGCAATCAGTCACCAAACTTTTATTCACCATTTATGTTTCATTATTTCATTCGTATACAGTCAGCAATGAAAGTAGCTCAGCAGTTTAGTATTTTCGCATATTAACTTTTTTGAATAATATTTCAAATTGTGAGACATGTTTAAAAGTTTGATAATATGACAAACTAAAATGTTAAGTGACCGAAAGAGTCGTAACCAACCGTACTAATACAAAAACAACAGCCCTTCCTTCAAAAAACCCGAATAAGCGCCAATATCAATATTCTCGACAGAAAATGACGACGTACCGAATGTCTCGTCGTTGTTGCAAGCAGTAAAAGACATCAGTCAAAAAAGTTGCTTTGACGAAGTATTAAACTGTTAAGCGAATGATGCTGACCGTACTAATACGAAAACAAGGAGCCTTCAAGATATACCGGAATAAGCGCCGATATTCTCGACAGAAAATCACGTACCCAAGGTACCATCATCGTTGCAAGCAGTAAATAACGAGCTCCAACGTGCCCATAATTCACCCCCACCCCCACCCCTTCATATTTCCATCACGCGGACGGCAAAAATACAAGTAAATTCATTATCACGGCGGTACATCACGGTGATTCATAACCGATAAATCTATGAGCCTTACAGCGTAATAGCCTGCCTGATATTGGGGTGCTTGAAGGACGAAAGTTCTATAATTCTCGAGACTAGCGAGTACACGCAGCGTTGCTTGCTTTGTGTTTGATTCTCAAACGACCGAAAAATATTTATTTATGTTGTTTCCTACTAATATTATAAATGTGAAAGTTTGTTGGTTTGGATGTTTGTTCCTCAATCACGAAAAAACGGCTGAGCAGATTTACATGAAATTTGACACACAGATAGGTAGTTTATGGCCTAGATTAAAATATAGGGTACTTTTTATCCCAGTCGAAGTTTCTCTAGGGATTTTCCGAATGTCTTCGCGGACGAAGTAGCGGGCGGAAGCTAGTATTTAAATATTTTCAGAAAATTTGTCAAATAACTATGTAGGGATAAAATCTAGAGCCTCATTTGTGAGTGGAAAACAAGGACAACAATATAATATTGCCTGCCAATATAATGCAACTAGCGGCCCGCCCTCGCTTCGCATCGGTTCTTTCCTTTTTTTTTTGCCAAATGCGACCTTCCAACAACACCCAAAAAGAAAACAAATACCTTTCAGTCGTCACCCATTCGCTCCAAAAGTCTGTTTCCTTCCCGTTCAGGTTTCAAGTGCCGTCCCGCCCGTCATCGGTGGTGTAAGAAACACTCTTGAATATTTTTTTTATTTACATAAAAACCTCAACTTATTTATTTTACATTTAAATCTTCCTCAAGAATCACTCTATCATTTGGTGAAAACAGCATGAAAATCCTTGAATAATATTTCGGAAAATAGAAACGAAACGTCAGCTGCAGTGACAATCAAGGAACATAGTGCGACTCATTTTCATAGTACCTATGACGTAATGTTGGTTTTCCAAAAATCAACTTAATTTTGCACCTTATTTCAACGCAATAAGGAAGAAATGTCAGCACTACCAACATAACACCATAGGTAGGTACTATTTAATGATACGTATTCTACCTACTCTTAGGGAAAATGACCAAAGACATAGCCTTCTTTAATTGCAAGCCGTGAACATAAGTTTGGCAACGTCTGTTACTGTCAGTTCGTGGTCATGTCGTCGGCCAGTCTCCATACTAAATGTATGGGAATATTTCAATTTTAAGAGGTCGATATTTTCATTCCTAGTAATCGTGTGAGGTTTAAAATATGAAAATAATTTAGTTCTTCTATTGAAATGCTTTGTATATTAAACAATAAGAAAAATATCAATGTTAACCAGGAAAAAATGGCTGTCAAAGATATCATCTTTTTTGTTGATTTTCTTCAGCAGGGAGTTGATTAACACGCCCTCTAGCAATAAGTGATATATCATTAGAAAGGTCTTTTAAAGACAAATATTTGCTGTTAATATACTTTCAATCAATTGTTAATACTTTTGGAGTTAAAGATTATTAAAGTATAAAAGTGGTTTATTGTCTATGGGAGTTGATCTACCACACCTATAGAAATGAATGATATATCATAAGAAAGATTTTTGTATGACAAATATTTGCTGCAAACATACTTTCTATTAATTGTTAGTATTTTCGGAGTTTTAGGTCATTAATGTTAAAAAAATTGGTCAAGTTTAGAGCGTTATAACTCTCAAAGTACTAATAGTTGACGTTTATAGTAGTACAATAAAGTGTTTCAAATTTAAATACCTTTCCAATGATGTAAGATTTATTGCTAGAGGAGGCTTAGATCAAAATGCTCATCGTACTAAAGGACCCCCGAAAAGTTCAAATAATTTGACTTAAACCTTATGTTCTAATAAATAAATAATAATAATAAATATAAAACTTTATTGAAATAATCTTACATCACAATTTACAACTTGTTTAAACATAGATAATATAGGAAAAACAAATAATAAATAATTTTTAAAATAATTTTATACTATGTGCTTGACCACATGCGATGTTGCCGTTCTGCTCACTTCATGGCTTGGAAGATATAGAAGGCTATGCCAAAGAGAATGTAATACTACGTTGAGATGACAAATGAAATTAATTTTTCTTAATTAATCAATCAAATGCACAAAGAAGTTTCAATTCCGACGTCGAAGTCAACCACCCCAAAAGTAGCTTTCTACCACTTTTTAACCTTTTTGGAGGATAAATATAAAAAAAATACGAAACACCTGTTCAATTAATTTTGTGAAACAATGTCTATGCCAAATTTCAAGTCAATCGGGCAAAGGAATCGCGTTCTCCCATACTAACTTTACCACCCTGTTTCACCCCTTTAGGGGTTGAATTTCGCAAAATCCCGTCTTATTGAGCACCTACGCCATAAAAGGAGCCCCCATGCAAAATTTGAGACTCCTAGCACTTGTAGTTTCTGAGATTTCGTGATGAGTGAGTCAGAGATTTTCTCTTTTATAGATTGCCATAATGTGCGAATGACATTTGGGTTGGTAAACTTTTTCGAAGAGAATAGTTTTATATATTTTTTTGATAGCACAGGTTTAAAGAATAAAGAAAATAATATTATGATTTTTTATTTTACCTTGTTAACCAAATATATTTTTTTAAATTATTATCGCGATAAAATATCAAACGAACGGCTGAACACGAAGTTCCCTTGCATTTACTGATTAAAAAACTGATTGACAGGACAGATTTGACAGACAGTGACAAAGAGTAATCATAATCATTAATCACGCCCTAATGTTGTTGTTTGTTTATCAGCAAGCTTACTGAGTCGACACGTAAAGAAGAAGCTTATTTATTGTGATTTTCTAGTGTTTTTTTTTGTTCAGTTATGGGAAATAGATCAGCTTTAAGAAATCCATTATCCAGCTTATTACGCCGATGAAGTACCTTCACTGATTTGTTCCGTTTTGTTTGAAATATAGATATGACCATCCGCGGGCTGATTATCTAATTAAAAACCACCTAGCGACTGGTTGCAGTTCACAGAAGATCGTGATCCATTGCTGCTTCTTTTTGGGTTAAAAAAAACATACCAAAGAAAAGTGGCAATGTATGTCAAATGCAACCGGTCGCTAAATAGTTTCTTTTTAGATAATCAGGGTGCTGCAGCTGCAGAACACATTTTTACAATTCCCATGCCTTAGAAAGAGACGTGGTGCAGAGGATTAAACAGGAATTGCCCTCAGAGAGCTTTATACCTTTGTGATTATCACGTAAATATATGTATATCTACAAACTTACTCACAAAAGAGTTATTTTATTTATTTTAGCTGACTGTGACTGACATGACTACTAGTTGACATTGCCAATACCAAACTTTTCATTTTTTTATTTGAGCAAAGGCATTACCTACGCATACAGCCGTAATAGTGATTTTTTGTACTATGCTGTAAATTAAAATTTAAAATTATTGTTTAAATTAAAATTAAGTATTATAAAAAATCCGCAATTGGTTATTCCTGACTCCAAAGCCAAAAGCTACCAGAAACTATATAATTCACAACAGTCTTGGAAAAGTTTACCAACCCAATTTTTTCAGGGAAATAGGTTGCGGTTGCGGGTTCGATTCTTTATAGGGACAATGTTTGACTGATGGATGCACTTTGACTTTTTACAAGACTAATAAAATTAATGGCTAAACCAAAATATGATAGATAGGGACCATGAAAATGAACTATGGGACCAACTCTGAAATCGCGAAACAAAAATCAGCTGTTTATACATTTTCATATTTTATATTTTTTTGTATGAAACACTTGCCGTGTTATTACAAAGGATTTTTCACCTCTCCAGCACGAAAAGGGCGCTTTTGGCGCGTAAAAACTCGCAGCAAAATTGATTTTTGCTGCGAGCGTGAGACAAAGTGCTTTTTTAATTTCTAGCACCAACTTTTATAAAATAATAAAGTAAAAAGTAATAAAGTGACAAGGATGACACTTGTAAAATTGATTTGTGAGTAAAGGATAGATAGAGTGCTTTATGGTGTCATACATGGATTAAAAAGTAAAAAAATAAAATGCACGGATATACCAAGGAGTTTAAAATAAGGATTGTTAAAAAAAGAAGGTTGATAATTCGAAATAAAGAGTATGGACGTAATGAGGTCGCATGTATGAAACAAATATGAAACAAGAAAAATGAATGAAAATTATCAAATTACTAATATGTTTTATGATATAAATAAATAAATAAGATGGAATATTAATGAATAACAGAAAAACACAACCTTATGTACCTAATCAAAACGACGGGAATTTACTTTACTGACTATAGAACTCTATGAATCAAATTTTTCAGGCATAGGTTTTGAATTATTTTTGTGATAAATTACAAAAATGAATGCGTCCAACGATGAAGATAGTTGTCTAACTCCAAAAGAGTTAAGTGAACAAGTTTCTAATGATGAATTAAGCTTTTTATCAGGAAAGTCACGTGAAAATTTTCTCGCTGGTAGAGGTGAAAAGTTGTATGTTTTACACTTGACCAAAATTTTGCTCTGCCTCGTGCCTTCAAATCACTCACTGTGCTCAGTAGTCTATATTGGAATCACTCGCTACGCTCGTGATTCAATTCTAGACTACTTCGCTAGTTCGTGATTTAAATTCGGCACTCGCAGCACAAATTGATTTTGGTCACTTGTATAACAAATAACTATTTAAACACTGTTTAACTAAACACCTGTTTAAATGTGATGCTGTCACTTTTTTGACAATATTGTTTGACAGAGACAGCATCACATTTAAACAGGTGTTTGGTAAAACAGTGTTCAAAAATCTTTTGTAATAACACGGATGTTTTTTTTTGCGATTTCAAAGTTGGTTCTATAATAAAAGTTGTTCATCTTGATGGTCCCTATCTACCATATTCTGGTTTAGCCATTAACTCTGTTGCACATTATATAGGTAATATATCTTAGTTGTACAACTTAGTTGATATCTATTGGGTTGGCGAACCTTTTTGTATCAACGTGCCATTTTTCTAAGGAAATGTTTAATGAGGTCATAGACGTACCATCAAATAATTTTGACTTTGTGATTATGAAAATAAAAATAATAAATACTGTCAACTCAAACTCTTTATTTACTACAATAAATTGTTACATTTTGCACTGTTTAAATAATACGCGTAAATAAAATTAATATATTCTAAATTTTTGCGTAGTGCATAATACATTCTTTGATCGTTGACGTACCCAAAATATTGTGTCGCGTGCCATAAGTTCGCTATCTTATAGGTCCTATAGCTTATACAGCCGCAAAAATGAAGTAAAAAACTTTATAAAATACTTAATAATTAATGGTAGCTTTATTATTTAAGTAAGTACTCATAAAGTTACGAGTTGACCTTGAATGTTTCAATTGCCAAAATCAAAACAGGAGCCATATTAATTTCCCAATAAAAGCGTTGTCGGCGATCATTTTTCACCCCCTCCCCATTTGTCGGTTGTCGGCCTCGATGCAGCGACATCGTCAACATTTGTCGGCTGTCAGCATTTGTCAGATGTCAGCAGTCGAGCTCAAGAGGGTTAGAAAGTTCCAGATAAGTTCTGGTGTACTACTTCAAACTTTTGTGGTTAATGAAACGTTAGCGGTGTGATTTTGAGTTTATTATAAAGCAACTACGATGATTAATAATAGGTAGTAGATTATGAGACAAGTTAGCTTAGGTTACTCATTGCACACGAGGCTGTGGGTTGCAGTGCAGCCCAAGCCGTAGGCGAGGGCGGGCGTAACTCAGCCAAGTGTGCAACAAGCAACAGCTCACGAGTTTCATACGAAGTTTTCAACACATTTGCGAGGAAATACAAATACAATTATTGAACAAACTTTATCTACTTTAGCCTACTGACTACGTAACTCTATTGCTCACAATTCTCGATTGAAATCGATTGAAACCGCAGTTACATTGCTGCTTTAAGTAAGATAGTTGTCACATTCGTACTTACTGAACCAGCAATGTAACTGAGATTTCTGTCAGAGTTGATTGCAACAAAGTTACAAAATCAGCCTCCTGATTGTATTCAATTATTTATGTTTCGAAATCTGCTCTCGTCAGCATAAATAGGTTTAGGTTTAAAGAACTCTATTCTCATAAAGACATAACATCACTTACATGAGAACATTATAAATAAAAAGACTGTGGTCTCAAGAGCAAAACAGATAGTAGGTAGATAGCTGGGTAAAAGTCAATTAAATTACAGTACCTACAATCTAACAATTCAATACACATTCATTCAATTATAAATTATTTGTACTTATTCTTATAAATATTTTACTCTTATCGAGTCCGTATTTTTTTAATGTATTAGCTGTCATCATAAATAAATCGTTGATAAAACTGATTGATTCGCCGTGTCCGGATGTGTCCGAAAATGCAGGTACGTCGGGCCGTAGATCAGAGGTGGCGGACACGTTGTCATTCCGGTCCAAATAAATAATGCCCGCTTGTCAATCGCGGACCGCACTCTGCAGGAAAGCAGCAATTAATTTGCTTCCATTTTGTTTCTTTCTATCATTCTCACGATAGCATGTGATGGTAGTAATTGACTTATTTGAAACATAAATAAATTATGAAATAAAAGACTTTTTAACGGATACTAGCGCGGTTTTATTGAGGGTAGGCTCACGAGTAGCTTCAGTCCCCCGTGACCACGGCAGCTGCAAAGGTGCCGAAACGTCGGAAAAAATCAAAAATCAAACCAAATACCAACTAATTACCAAAGTACTTTCAATAAAACCGCGCTAGTATCCGTTAAAAAGTCTTTTATTTCATGTCTAGTGAGCGCGTAAGCTTGAGAAGTGAATATAAATAAATTAGCCTGTAGTGTATACTATAGGGTCTTAGTTGCATCACCATGTATTACTACTGTTGCAATAATAATGTTACAACTGTTTTGAAATACTATTGAATAGTAGGTTTACCAAAATCAGAATTAAGCCTTTAAGAAGTCGATTGTATCCCAAAATCTCTATTTATTATCAGTTTTATTTAATCAATCAATAATTCAGTTGTTATCTACTCAAGGTACTCATTTATTCTGTATTTTTTAAGATTAAGCTTTAGTTTATCAAGGAAGGTCCAACATTAATTGATAGTATTTTTATTTAGGTGGCATTTTGATAACGAGATGTACCATGGGCAACAGCGTCGCTTAACCACTGCTAAGGTTAAAATCGCTTGCACGCCGCGCCCGCTGTCACATACGTTTAGTTCGTGCAGGGGCGATACGCGCGCACACGAATTTTGTTGCAAACTGGTTAAGCGACGCTGTTGCCCATAGTACAAGGTAGTACTTATATTCGTAAGTGTTATTACACATATTAATTACCTACATATTTATATTGCTTCTTTTATGATTATAGTATAACTAGCGACCGCCCGCGACTTCGTTTGCAAGGTCAGTTATTTCTCTATCCCTCAGGCACAATACTTTTGCGGGGTCAATATGTCCTTCTTTTTACCCCTGACATCCTGACAACGTGTATGCAAAATGATGATCAGTTGAGCAGTTAAGACGTGAAGGCGTAACAAACAAATAGGTAAACAAACAAACTTAATTTCGGATTTATAATATTAGTAAGGATGCGTAGTTAAAATAAACTCACCATAACAATGATCTAACAATCTAAACTAACAAGATAACAACGTTATCAAAGCGTACCCGAAAATTGTGACGTTAAAAATTATTGGCCATAAAAAGTTGCATAAAGCGGTCCACATATAAAATAAATCATAGGATTGTTTCATTTCATTTTATTATGCTGTGTGCCAGTCAAGTCGACTTTTGTAAAACACCAACTATAAAAACGTTATTTTATAGGTTTAATAACTTAACTCTGTTGCGTGGATGTTCGCTTTTGGGATCGTAAACAGTTAAAAAGTTGAGATTGTTGATTGTATCGTTGTTTATAACAAATATTTGAATTTAAGTGACGTCACTTAAGTTTAATGGTTAATTAACTTTATGTTACGTAACGTTTTGTAATTAATTGTTTGAATTTGGCTTTTTCTAAGTAGGTATAGAAATAGACTCTTATTTTTATTTAATAAATACGTATGTAACATGTAACCAAAACCATTATTTATAGTCAATGTTGATAGATGTTAAAAAAAGTTTATCCTTACTAATATTATAAATGCGAAAGTCCGTTTGTTTGTTTGTTTGTTACGCCTTTGTCAGGGGTACAGAGAAGGACATAGGGTAACCTTTGATCCCGAAAAAAAGAATTGTTCCCGTGGGATAGCAAAAAACTTTCCACGCAGACGAAGTCGCGGGCGGACGCTAGTATTCAATAAAAAATACTTTTTATTTCAGCTGAAATTACTGAACCGACTATTATTTATGTCACAAAGTTACCATAACAGAAAAGAAAATTGTTAACTTCTATGCAAATTCAATTTAACTAGATTTCTCACGAATCGACTGAAATGCGAGTATTCACCTTTGAGGGACGTCCTCTAACGCCCTTCAGGGTGATCTCATACTTTTCACTTGCATAATAATGTACAGGGGTTTAAATGATACAATTCGCAAAACTAATTCGTATTAGAATATTTTATAGGATGTAGAAAAACGAATGTCAGCTACGTAGGTAGTTTTCGGAAGTTTTAACAAATGAACTTAAGATTTATTACATTACAAAATATGAGGGATTTAAGTATGAAATTGCCGTTTTGTATGGAGAATTTTAAAGAGTTTACATTTATCATACTAACATTGTCTTAATTTTAAGGGTTCCGTACCCAAAGGGTAAAAATGGAACCCTATTACTAAGACTCCGCTGTCCGTCTGTATGTCTATCTGTCTGTCTGTCACCAGGCTGTATCTCATGAACGGTGATAGCTAGACAGGTGAAATTTTCACAGATGATGTATTTCTGTTGCCGCTATAACAACAAATATTAAAAATAGAAAAAAATATTTAAGGGGGGCTCCCATACAACAAGTGAGCCGTCATGATCATAATTCGAAATAATAACAAGTAACGAAGCATCTTTATCATCCTAAAAGATATGAGAGCTTATGTCTGTAAGCAAAAATCGGCAATTTCATACTTTAACCCCTAATACTTAAACGTGATCTACACAGTCGTAAACCACGGTTCATCATCATCATCATCATATCAGCCGCACGACACCCACTGCTGAGTATAGGCCTCCCCCAAGGATTTCCACGACGATCGGTCCTGCGCTTCCCACATCCAGTGGCTTCCGGCAACCTTCACCAGATCGTCGGTCCTCCTCATCGAGGGTCTACCCACGGAGCGCGGTCCGCGGGTCCGCGGTCGCCATTCAAGAACCTTTCCGCCCCAACGGCCATCGGTTCTTCTCGCAATGTGTCCAGCCCACTACCACTTTAGCTGAGCAATTCTTCGAGCGATGTCAGTTACTTTAGTTCGCCTGTGGATCTCCTCATTTCACGGTAACCACGGTTAACATCAACGAATATCAACCAGTTAGACAATGATTTGCGGCCAATTGGGTTGGTAAACTTTTTCGAAAAGAATTGTTTTATTTTTGATAGCGCAAGTTTGAAGAATAAAGAAAATAATATTATATTTTTTTTTTTCACCTTGTTAACCAAATATATATTTTTATATTATTATCGCGATAAAATTTCAAACGAACGGCTGAACACGAAGTTCCCTTGCATTTACTGATTAAAAAACTGATTGACAGGACAGATTTAACAGACAGTGACAAAGAGTAATCATAATCATTAATCACGCCCTAATGTTGTTGTTTGTTTATCAGCTTATTTATTGTGATTTTCTATTGTTTTCTTGTTCAGTTATGGGAAATGGATCAGCTTGGATAAATCCATTATCCAGCTTATTACGCCGATGAAGTACTTACACTGCTTTGTTCCGTTTTGTTTGAAATATACTATCCGCGTCAATTGGTAATGCGCCTGGCGGCCATGATTTTAACCTCAAAAACGAAAAACAATTGTAATTTTCTCATATACCTAGCCCTTTCTTATTGAGAATAAGAATTCAATAATTAATATATTATATTACCTATTATAATTTTACTGTTTTTTGTCATTTTTAGTTGCGGATGACGATGATGTGTATGTTAATTTGACAAGGTTCCAGCGCATTACCAATTGACGGGGATAGTAGATATGACCATCCGCAGAACAAAATTTTACAATTCCCATACCTTTGAAGAGACGTGGTGCAGAGGATTAAACAGGAATTACCCTCAGAGAGCTTTTTATACGTTTGTGATGATCACGTAAATATATGGATATGGATATATGGATGGATATCTACAAACTTAGTCACAAAAGAGTTATTTTATTTATTTTAGCTGACTGTGACTGACATGACAACTAGTTGACATTGCCAATGCCAATCTTTTCATTTTTTTTGAGTAAAAGCATTACCTACGCATACATGGTAAATTTTAATATTAAATTACTATTTAAAATAAAATGAAGTAATATAAAAAAATCCGCAATTGGTTATTTTTGACTCCAAAGCCAAAAGCTATCAGAAAATAAATAAGTCACAACAGTTTTGGTAAAGTTTACCAACCCTATTCTACCATGACGGTTATCAACCAAAATCTTAAAGTTAAGGCCACCTAAAATTAAAAAAAGTTGTCAGATTTGACAGAAACTCTATGAAACTGACAGCTTCCTTAAAGTTAAGGCGACCTTAACTTAAGATTTCAACTAAGAACCCTTTGAGTATTCGGCCATAAGTCACTTTGGTTGGCGGACTGCTTGGCGTCTGTGTAGCCACCGCCTTAGATTATTTGACGTTTGATAAGAGTATCTTAGTTTTAGACCATGGTTATTTTATACGGAGGGTAGACCGATTCATCTGCCAATAACATCTACCCGCACGCAACAATCGACAGTTCTTCCGTGACCATGGCGCATGCAATAGCGCCGAAATATCGGAGCCTCAAAAATAAACAGGTGTACTGTACATGGTGTAAATCCGACATTAATTTATTCTAATAGTATCTTAGTTGTCCACACTCCAACATTGATTCGGTGATTTCAGTTGCCCAATACTGAATAACAAAAAATGTTTTAACACAAACCATAATTGCAGCTTTGCAATCGGCGGCAACAACTAAATCAACATGGGACCAAAACGCAACATAGTTATGTTATTATTGTAAAATAATGACATTTTGTTGAATCTACAACGCGTAGTGTCCATTAATCATCACGGGGGACGTAATTAATGAAATTTATGAGTGCCATAAATTTTATATGATGCTATAATATTATGTGTGAAACTCGAATGAGGTCATTGTTTTTAGGAATCGTTGAAATTGGCTAATAGGCTGGTAATCCACCAGCCACATGCTTTTGTAAAATGTGACTTCAAACTGGATGCATGCATTGTCTTAACAACTCTGATAAATTATTATGAAAAACTAAGTCATCTAAATAAATAATTAAACTTAAGGGTATGAGACCGTAAGCAAATAAGTTGCGTAATTTTGGACAACGGTATGTAAAAATATATACAGGGTTATTTGTAAAACACCAACAACCACAGGGGTAGATAGATTACTATCATCATAAACAACAACATTTGTTCTACGACTTTTCCGAAAACAGAGAAAAAAAATCGACTCTCCATATAAATTTCCCGAACAGCTGATCGAGTTTTGTATGAGATGTCTATCGGTTTGGAAACCCTAAGCGGGGGACCTTGGAACGAGAAGAACCGGCAAGAACCTCGTCAAGGGCTGCTTCTTTTTCACCCTCTTTATTTCATATAGAGTCGTCAAGACTTTTAAAATGAACTCCACATTTAAAGTGAGGTCATTTTCCATCACAATAATTAACAAAAGTTTACACGCAATGGGTACTTCATATCGGATAGTAATAGTGAGAGTGAATAAGTTTCAACTATAGTTAAGAGTACGGAATACTTCTGTCTGCTGCTCGAAAGTGCACCTAAGTATGCAATATTTACCAAAAACACTTGATACAAGATATAAAAAAACGCAATTCTAACAATTCAAAATTTGTTAAGATAGGTACTCAGAAGCAGACCCATTCCCACTGGCAGCACCCGTTCACGAGCATGACGCATGAACCAGCCATCGCTTCGCTCAACCATATTTGAGGGAACGTAACGACCCGCCCCACACGACACCACCGCAGACATGATTAAAGAGAGCATGACATACTTAGGCTACCCATGTTAAGGCACTGAATTGAAAACTAATATCCAAAAGCTTTTCATAGGCCTTTACTTACAAAACTACTGACTATAGAAAGTAAAATGATTGCAATAAAAAAACAAAAGAAGGTATTACTTATTAAATTTATGTTTTGAGTAAGTAATTTATTGTTTTTCTTATCTCGGGATTAAAGGCATCGTGCTTATTCCTCGAAAGAAAGAAAAAAAAAATTATTTTGAAAACACACAATGATACACAACATTACAAAGACAGTACAACTAACTAAATACATACAAGGCCAATAAACGATAACATTGCGCATCGTCGCGTGATGCCAAAACTGAATTTGACTCTGTATAAGCAGCAGGCTAGGCCTGCTGCACTGTGGCAGGCGGTGGTCTCCTTTTGCGAGGACGTCATCTCGCAAAAGGAGACCTCAGAGCGATTCCGGGAAGCGGACCCGCAATCGGTTCGACTCCACAGACGGCGGAGGCTGGGGGCAAGGAGAAGGCGCTATGCGCACCTTATTCCCCCCTAGTCTTCGTCCTTGAGACCTTGTGTGATGGGCCCGTTGCGGCACAAACACCAGGACCGTACGGTGCGTGACATCCCGGTCCCGTAGTTCATGTGTGCTAATGCAGGAGTTAGTAGGGGGTTTAGTGGGTAGTGCCCCGGCGAGTCCAACATACCTTCGGGATGCGTAAAAGCATTCCCCCTACTATAAAAAAAAGGCCTGCTGCACTGATATTCTGCCGAGCACAGTAATGACATCAGGACCGAAAAACACAGATATTTACATACACATTAAACAGTTTTACAAAATACAAAAGAAAAAATAAAATAGCACAGAGATCTTGCGAAAAAAGTAAATCAGTAGTGAAACGGTACCTAATCAAATAGCATAACACTTTATTTTTCTTACTTTTCACAGGTTGCTCTTTCGTTAGGATACTAAATTCATTCACATATAAGATGATTATTTTCTTCAATAAATCAATTAATGCAATTTATTTATACATATTGGAGATTATCATATTAATATTCATCAAATTTACAAATTTTTCCTCATATTCAAGGTGGTGAAGATACTCTTTAGGGCATTCAACTACGAATATGCATAAGTTAAAAACAAATAAATTCTGGTCTTTACTTTTACCTCTACTCTTAGCTTTAAACAAGAGCTTTGGGTACTAAATATTGGGCAACAAGGAACAGTAACTCTATGAGTTTTTAACCGACTTCCAAAAAGGAGGAGGTTCTCTGTTCGGCTGTATGTATGTTTTTTTTTTATGTATGTCCACCGATTACTCGAAGACGGCTGAACCGATTGAAATAATTCAAACGTTATTAGATCAGGTTTGTTCCCAAGTTGGTCCCATTTTTTGAAATTTTTAAATCGGTTCAGTATTTTTCAGGAAAACTTGAAAATACTGTCGTTTTCGTTACCATTTTATGAATTTATACGGATGATCGACCATATCTTCTTTGTTTATGTACCGATTTAGATGATTATTTTTTTGTTTGAAAGAGGACACTTTAGTGATGATTTCATTTTGGTTTCATTGTTATTGGACCTTGGATTTTAAAGATACACAAGGGAACTCCTCAAAATCAAATAGAAACTGTGTAGTGATTGAAATATTGCTAGAATTATGACAATCTTAAACAAATTAGGTATCTAACTATGGTCAAGGACGTTTTGGACTAGACTTGAACTGTGAAGGAACAACGGAACTCCTTAACAACAAACAGCACGAACAGTGGAAATTGAGTTTTTAGTGGTATTACACCACGCAAAAGTGTGAAATATAAAAAAAAATACATAATATCATCGCTTACATTTACATAATACCTCTATACATACTTTGGGTAAAAGGTAAATCTACCTAATACAGAAGGTACTTACACTGAAAAGAAAAAAATAAAAAATTGTTTAAAAACAAAAAAACCGACTTCAAAAAACCTGAAAATAAAAACAAAATTAGCTTCAAAATTAAATACCCCTAAAAAGCAAGAAATAATTTTCAAATCATTAGATACGCATATCATTGTAATTAAACACGTATAATGAAGTCGGGTGGGGCTGGAGAACAACTTTTTTTTTTATTCTAGAAGCCCCACCCGACTTCATTATACGTGTTTAATTACAATGATATGCGTATCTGAAAATTATTTCTTGCTTTTTAGGGTATTTAATTTTGAAGCTAATTTTGTTTTTATTTTCAGGTTTTCTGAAGTCGGTTTTTTTGTTTTTAAACAATTTTTGCAAACAGTTTTCTTCATCGATTCTATCGTTTTCTCATTCACTTGTATTGACTATGAGAAGTGTAACCGATATATTTCGATAGCTAAAACAATTTGCAGCAATTCATGGTAGAGCTACAGAAATAATCGTACTAAGGCGATAATATGTGCTAAGGACTTATTTCAGAGATTCTAGTCAGCACCTATTTTTGTCTAATTTATATAAAATTTCTGTCATATAAGAAGTTATCCGTAACTTATCCAAAACCTGTGAAATGGAGACCCGTCATTTTATTCTAAACGTGTATACTTTTTTAAAGTTTGAATCTGTGATTCAGAATCTGCTTGTGTAACGGTTGCTAAAAACCTACTACTTATAATTAATAATTACTGTCGAACTTTTCTTAAAAATTCATTACATCACTTCACCTGTGGAATGTGGGAAGTTCTGACCTCTGCCTTATTCCAAATCGCGACTCGGAACGCGGCCGTAGTGTCACACGGTGACAGATGATGTCATTGTCAATAATGACATCCACCTTCGTTATGTCAAGCTCGACCAATAGGATAAGACCGGGACTTCTAGATCATTCTCGCTGTTTTGAGGTGCTTCTCGATATTTATCTTGCTATAAATACGAACGATTCGCAAAAACCCTTTTCTTCTTTTCAAAACATTCGTAACCTTAACAAGTTACCTACATTAATTTCATTTCATTTCTTTGTGTTGTGCAACCCCGTTTCTAGGGTGAGTGTAGCTATAATACGTTCGTTTTGCATTTCAATTCCTTATAAATTTTTATAGTGAATTCTCATTTTAAATACCTTAATCAAATATCTAATAGTTTTTCTCATATTAATATCTAATGGTTTAATCAGTGTGATTTTTGTGCTAAATTCTTATCGAGTGTAAACGATTCATATCAATGTGCAGCAATATTTTGTGGAAAGTGATATGCAGAACGAAAACCATATGCAATCCTTGTTTACAGTAAACTCAGAAGGCAGGTAATAGTATTTTGTATGAGCTACTAAATAGCTTGTGAATAAATACTATAACCAACATTAATTTAATTTCTATCTTGCAATGAAATGATTTCGTTTTATAACCTACGACGCTGCCAATGGTTGAATCCCGATCTTAATGTTTATTTTATAATATTCTAAATTGCCTTTCAAAATTAAGCATTAAATTATTATTCCCTTTTATTAAAATATACCTTTCTACTAATAAAATTATTCTTTTCAAACATGTTAATAGGGTGAAGTGCTCGAATGCTCACCATAAGTAATATTATAGTCAAATTAGTTAGTTTGATCAAATTGACCAAAATAATCATTTTGATTATTATGGTCAATAACTTTTTTTTGAGACTTTTCAATTGTAGCCATCTGCCCTAGCACCTATTTAGCAGCGTTAAGAATTAGTGAACACCTGTTCATACCTTGTGTGTAACATTCCAGGGTCGTACCTACGGGCAGGAGTTCCCCTACCAGACCCTCTCCTGCGCCGCCTACCACTACACCTCCGGGCACCTACCTGCCCGAGTCACCACCTGCTGCTTCCGGCCTACCCCGGAGCAACACCACGCCGAGCCTGCGCACTCGCCTCACCTTGAGCGCGTAGCCCTCGTGCTGCACATGCGCTTCTGCTTCCGTTAGGCAAAACGCAAGCTAATTGCTTTTTATACTACAAGGCGACTACCACGAAACGAAGATCTGTGTACCCCCCTTGAGACCTTTTTTTTCAATATATCTTGGTAAATTGTAACATTGACGTTTCATTTACCACCTTCTGCGCACGGGTCGTGCTTCACACTTCCAGCTGTGGCAGTGGCGCCCAACTCGCTCAAGATCTTTCGCTCAGTGGTTCTCGCCTTTTTATTTTTACTAAATTTTGATTTTTTTGTGTTTTAGATGGGTACCTACCTACCTTTACTGTGTAACTAACGGTCACTAAGCCGTTGTTAACTATTAAAACGTACAAGTACTTTTGCTACTGCGCTTTAGTGCTTATTTAAATTTTTTAACGTTGTTTCACGAATTTTTTTGAATTTTTTTAAATTTTAACCTTATTTTTTTGTAGCTACCCACTTAATTTTTTTATTGTGCTGCAATTGATTAGGCTCACGCTACACTCACCTTAGTTTGGTTTCGTTTTACTTTTATTTTTTTAACTGTCGTAATCATGGTTGAACGTTCAGTAAATTTTCTTTCGCTTCAAAAGTCAGAACTTGAATACGAAGTGGCTTGCGTGGTCAAACCCCAGCTGATTCGGTTCAAGAATTGCGAAAACAGATTGTTAAACTATCTAAAGATCTTCCTTCCGAGAATATTTTAACTTCACACTTGCCTCCATCTGAGGATATTGAGGGTGTTAAGGCCTCTCTTGAAAAATCTTTTAAGAACTTAAAATCTTTAAAATCTAAATTTGAGAAAAACTTATTCTTAAGAACTGAAGTTTTGCTTAATCATATATACCACAGATTGAATAGAATCGAGGTTGATGATGACTCCTTGCTGATTCTTCTGTCGGATTGTCAATCTATGTTTGAGTTCCAAACGAAAGAGATTAAGTCGTTGACACCGGTTGATGAGGCGAAATCCAGTATTAGTGCAAACGTCGGTGAATTGGAAAAATCAGTTATTAATTTAGTTGTTGATCGTAATACGGTACCTGATTTTTCCAAAATTAAATTTAGCGGGAAGTCTTGTGTCCGATCCTTCATTCAAAAAGTGGATGAATTTGTAGAATCAAGAGGTATCAGCTACGATAAAGTGTTATCTTTTGGTTATGAGATTTTCACAGACGATGCCCTGCATTGGTTCCGTGGCGTTAAACCCAAAGTTCATAATTGGTCCCAATTAATGGAATTGTTGAAGGCCGATTTTAGTTTACACGACTTTGACTATCAGTTTTTATCTGAAATTCGGTCTCTTACTCAAGGTGAGGGTGAATCTATTTGTATTTACCTGTCCATAATGGATGGCATGTTCTCACGACTTACCAAACCCTTGCCTGAGGACGAAAAACTGGAAATATTCAAGTTTCAAGTTTATTTATTTCATAACAATGTTCATTGTGTCGAAAATATAACAATTGATGAATACATTAGGATTAAATGAAATTACTTACAATTATATAATAATTAATATTGTCGCATAACGTGCGTCCTTGCTATGCAAATGCATTGGCTTCAGCATGGCCAATTTTAACTATAGAAGCACTTAAGGCAGCTTGCCAAAACTTTGAAAAAATAAAATCTCAATTTTCAAAATTTCATGAGCCTTCTGCTCCAAATTCTTCAACCCTAGCTCCTGAATTTGCATATCGTGGCAAATCCAGTGCTTCTGCTAGCTCTGGAAGTTCAGTTAATAATAAAACTTTTGTTTCGGCCGTAGCTACGGATAACGTTTATTGTTCCAGATGTCGTAAAAATACGCACAGTTTAAAAACTTGTACGCGTTATTGTATGTTTTAAGTGTGGGAATAAGGGTGTTCGTACTCCTGATTGCACTAAATGCAATCCAAAAAACTAGTTAGTCAGGATTGGAGAGCTCTTGAATCTCAGCACACGAGATTTTCAAGCCGTTGTAATGAGACTGAATGGAAGGATTGGCTTACCTTTATTTCTAAATTTCCATCGAGCCAATCTGTGTCTCCAATCCTGGATTCTGAAACTAAATTTTCTCGACCTTATATTAATGTGTCTGTTGGTGACAAAAAAATTATTGGTCTTTTAGATACTGGTTCCGGCATAACATTATTAGGAAATAATTCTCATGACGATTTTTTAAAACTAAACTATAAATGTTACTCTTGTGATCCGTTACAGCTTTCTGCAGCTGGCGGTCAGAAGTTTTGTTCTTCTAAATATTTCATTTTACCTCTCTCCTTTAATAATAAAACTCACAATATTAAACTCTTTGTTGTGCCGGAAATACAAAATAATCTTATTCTAGGAATGGATTTCTGGAGGACTTTTGGGTTATTTCCCAGTGAACTTGATAGACTTGTACTTGATGGGTCTCAGGAGGCAAATATTTCTAACATCGCTCTTGACGAATCTAAACATATTTGTCCGTACGCTCAACTTTCAGATGACCAAAAGAAAACTGCTGATAATATAATCTCTGATTTCCGCGGTATTTCGTATGAGGAATGCGGTTTGGGTCGTACCTCCTTGATCACTCACGCTATCGACACTGGTGACGCTGCACCTATTAGACAGAGATACTACCGAATGTCTCCTCATAAACAACAAATTCTCTCCGAACAGCTGGATGAGATGATAAAGGATGACGTTGTGGAACCGTGTGAGAGCCCTTGGTCGAATCCGCACCCTGATTATCTAAAAAGAAACTATTTAGCGACCGGTTGCATTTGTCATACATTGCCACTTTTCTTTGGTATGTTTTTTTTAACCCAAAAAGAAGTAGCAATGGATCACGATCATCTGTGAACTGCAACCAGTCGCTAGGTGGTTTCTAATTAGATAATAAGCCCGCCGGTTCTTCTGGCTCCTAAGAAGAACGGTGAATTTAGGTTTTGTTTGGACAGCAGAAAACTAAACGCTGTCACTCGTAAAGATGCCTATAGCTTACCCTATATCTCGGAGATCCTAGACAATCTTAGAGATGCTAAATATCTATCTAGTATTGATCTTTCTAAATCGTTCTGGAAAGTTTTAATAAAACCTGAAGACAGATGCAAGACTGCGTTCTATATTCCCTCTAGGGGGACCTTCCAATTTAAGTCTATGCCGTTTGGCTTAACTAATGCACCTGCTACTCAGCAAAGACTAGTAGATTTGCTCTTTTACGGTCCTGAATTTGAAAATAAGGTCTACGTTTTTGTCGATGACGTAATTATAGTGTCAAACACCTTCGAAGAACATATGTCGCTTCTTACGCGGGTTCTAGAAAAATTGAAATTCGCCAACTTAACAATTAACTTCGAAAAGTGTCAATTTTTCAGAGAAAGGCTTAAGTATTTGGGCTACGTCGTTGATTCAAATGGTCTCCATGCTGATCCTGAAAAGGTGGATGTTATTGTAAATTATCCTTCCCCTACTAATAGGAAGGAAGTTCGTCGTTTCTTGGGCACTGCTTCTTGGTATCGTCGTTTTATCCCTAATTTTAGTTCCTTGGCTGCACCATTGAACAAACTAACTTCTCAAAGTAAATCGGCGCCTCCCTTTGCTTGGACAGAAGAAGCAGAGGCCGCTTTTGTTAAACTGAAGGAGTGTCTGACGTCACCTCCTATCTTATCTTGTCCTGATTATTCTGAACCTTTCCAAGTTCGCACCGACGCTAGCGACTACGGGTAAGGTGCTGTGCTCTCTCAGATTCAAAACGGCGAAGAGCAAGTTGTAGCCTATATGAGTAAATCCTTATCGGCCCAACAACGTAATTACGGCGCTACAGAGCGCGAAGCTCTCGCGGTACTTGTTGCTATTGAACACTGGCGGTGTTACTTGGATAACGGTAAAAAATTTTTTGTTTATACTGACCATTCATCTTTAAAATGGTATCTTAACATGAATAACCCTACAGGTCGCCTTGCTAGGTGGGGAATACGTCTATCGGCCTTTAACTTCGATATCATATACACATGTGGCAAGGACAACGTTGTGCCAGATTCTCTATCTCGTGCCTTACCTGTAGCAGCTATAGACAGTGCCAACCAATCTTGTTCACCTGTAACAGATCCATGGTATTTGGAGATCTTTAATGGTTGCCAATCCTCTCCTACTTCCTTTCCTAATTACAAAATCACTAACAATAAATTATATCGTCACATGAAATCCTTAAACCCTTTAGCTAGGGAATTCGAATGGAAGGAAGTTGTCCCTAACGATTCCAGACTTGATATTATTGTTGCTAACCACTCAAATCCTACTTCAGGACATTTGGGAATTTTTAAAACCTTTAAACGTATTTCTTTAAATTATTTTTGGCCTGGCTTACATAAGGATGTTGCTAACTTCGTAAATAATTGTGATGCTTGTAACTCGCACAAACATGCTAATCATCCTACCTTAGGACTTATGGGTCTACCTAAAGAATGCTCTAGGCCCTTCCAAATGATTAGTATTGATTTGGTCGGTTCACTACCTCCAAGTAGGAAGCAAAATACTATGCTCCTGGTTGTCACTTGCTGTTTTTCTAAATACTCTCTATTATTTCCTATACGTCGTGCAACTGCTGAAATTATAACTAATATTATTGAGGAAAAGTCTTTCTTGTACATGGCATTCCTAGCACCGTTCTGATGGACAATGGTAAACAGTTCGTTAGTCAGAAACTACAGCATATGTTCGCTCAATATAAAATACCGAAAGTGCATTTTACGCCTAAATACACTCCACAGGTAAATACAGTCGAGCGTTACAACAAGACCATTATGACGGCTGTTTCGACCTTTATTGATGAAGATCACAGAACTTGGGATCTTAATATCCCTAAAATACAATTCGCTCTCAACTCTGCTGTAAGTGAAGTCACGGGTTATACCCCATCGTTTCTGGTCTTCGGGAGGGAATTAGTCTCTTGTAGATCTCATTATCTTGATGTCGATCTAAACGACATTATCTTCTCACCTAGGGATGAATATGCTGAAAATACTGGGAAACTTAGGAAAATTTTTGATCAAGTGCAAAGTTCTCTTATAAAATCGCATGCTCGTAATTGTGGTCCTTATAATCTTCGTCGTAAAAAGTTCGAATTCAACGTAGATGATATTGTCTGGCGAAAAACTTATTATCAAAGCGACAAAGATAAGAAATTTTCTAAAAAACTTGCTCCTAAATATATTAAATGTCGTATAAAATCTAAATTGTCGCCCTTGGTCTATGAACTTGTCGATATGAAAGGGAAAAATCTGGGTTCTTGGCATATCAAAGATTTTAAATTGAATAATTATTCTTAAACTTGTTTTTAATACTTTAGATTAAAATAATAATAAACAAGCAATATAAGTATTCATTTTTAAATAC
This sequence comes from Agriphila tristella, assembly GCA_928269145.1. NCBI lineage: Eukaryota > Metazoa > Arthropoda > Insecta > Lepidoptera > Crambidae > Agriphila > Agriphila tristella. The sequence continues at coordinate 28,394,687 of OV743437.1, read as the reverse complement.
TTATACTGTTTCCACTACTATAATTTACATTGCATGAAAATTTTAACTATTGTCTTTTAATTTGAATATAGCTGTTGTTGTCTGAATGAAAGGGTCTTATTCACTTGTTTTGGGTTGTTATCTGGTTTGTTGGTCGTTTTTGTTTTTAACTGGATTTCGTCCAGGCAAAATCCTTCTCAAAGAGGGGGGATATGTAACGGTTGCTAAAAACCTACTACTTATAATTAATAATTACTGTCGAACTTTTCTTAAAAATTCATTACATCACTTCACCTGTGGAATGTGGGAAGTTCTGACCTCTGCCTTATTCCAAATCGCGACTCGGAACGCGGCCGTAGTGTCACACGGTGACAGATGATGTCATTGTCAATAATGACATCCACCTTCGTTATGTCAAGCTCGACCAATAGGATAAGACCGAAATTCTAGATCATTCTCGCTGTTTTGAGGTGCTTCTCGATATTTATCTTGCTATAAATACGAACGATTCGCAAAAACCCTTTTCTTCTTTTCAAAACATTCGTAACCTTAACAAGTTACCTACATTAATTTCATTTCATTTCTTTGTGTTGTGCAACCCCGTTTCTAGGGTGAGTGTAGCTATAATACGTTCGTTTTGCATTTCAATTCCTTATAAATTTTTATAGTGAATTCTCATATTAAATACCTTAATCAAATATCTAATAGTTTTTCTCATATTAATATCTAATGGTTTAATCAGTGTGATTTTTGTGCTAAATTCTTATCGAGTGTAAACGATTCATATCAATGTGCAGCAATATTTTGTGGAAAGTGATATGCAGAACGAAAACCATATGCAATCCTTGTTTACAGTAAACTCAGAAGGCAGGTAATAGTATTTTGTATGAGCTACTAAATAGCTTGTGAATAAATACTATAACCAACATTAATTTAATTTCTATCTTGCAATGAAATGATTTCGTTTTATAACCTACGACGCTGCCAATGGTTGAATCCCGATCTTAATGTTTATTTTATAATATTCTAAATTGCCTTTCAAAATTAAGCATTAAATTATTATTCCCTTTTATTAAAATATACCTTTCTACTAATAAAATTATTCTTTTCAAACATGTTAATAGGGTGAAGTGCTCGAATGCTCACCATAAGTAATATTATAGTCAAATTAGTTAGTTTGATCAAATTGACCAAAATAATCATTTTGATTATTATGGTCAATAACTTTTTTTTGAGACTTTTCAATTGTAGCCATCTGCCCTAGCACCTATTTAGCAGCGTTAAGAATTAGTGAACACCTGTTCATACCTTGTGTGTAACATTCCAGGGTCGTACCTACGGGCAGGAGTTCCCCTACCGGACCCTCTCCTGCGCCGCCTACCACTACACCTCCGGGCACCTACCTGCCCGAGTCACCACCTGCTGCTTCCGGCCTACCCCGGAGCAACACCACGCCGAGCCTGCGCACTCGCCTCACCTTGAGCGCGTAGCCCTCGTGCTGCACATGCGCTTCTGCTTCCGTTAGGCAAAACGCAAGCTAAGTGCTTTTTATACTACAAGGCGACTACCACGAAACGAAGATCTGTGTACCCCCCTTGAGACCTTTTTTTTCAATATATCTTGGTAAATTGTAACATTGACGTTTCATTTACCACCTTCTGCGCACTGGTCGTGCTTCACACTTCCAGCTGTGGCACTTGTCCTTGTTCACTTAATAATCTGTGGTTTCTGTCAACCAAATGTCAGATGTCAATGCCATATTTAAGTCAAGTTGACATATTGCTTTTTAATTTCGAAAAAAGTAAAGAAATTATGGTTTATGCAGCCATGTCTTTACATTTCATAATGACTTTTCGTACCTTTGAATTTTAAATGTGGATAACGAAACGTTTTTCGATGACTCGTTGTTTCCGTAGTGTTTCAAAATTAAAAATTTAAAAATTAATAACTATTTTTCTACATGCGCTAAAAATAAGTAATAACTTGATTCATGTAGCAGATACTATTGGCTATATTTTAAGACCAAATTGAATCGTTTATAAGTTTAGCATTTTTTCTATGGGATGTGTTGGGTCGGGTCTCCTTTAACTCATACCAGTTACGAACATTATGACCTTTCATTCCTCCGTCCCTCTGATTTTGCATCACCCCCTTGACTGGTATGATGAGTAGACATTATATTTGCTGTACTTGTTCATTTATTGAGAGTCTTCGATGTGATACAAATGGAACTACAATAAAAAAACATTAATTAATGCAATTGCACGGTGATACAGATGTTATTTTGTCCATAAAGACAATAATGTTACAACTATAATGTTAATGGTCAAAGATATTAGAATTAATGGTAGTTATTTTTTTTAAATGCATTTACTACTGAAATTATACAGAGTGTTAGTAGCACCCTAACGAAAACTTTAAGGGATGATTCTACCCTTAGAAATAAGCAACTTTCTTTATGGAACCACTTGTCGCAAATGCATAGTTTTTGAGATTTTAATTCTTCGTTGAGAAGCAATGTACATACGCGTAACAACTCGATAATATCGCGGGTAAACAGTTGTACATTGAGCGGGTTTATAAATTTTTGATATTTTAATTATTGTTATGTAAGGTTATATGCAACTAAGACAGTCTGTTAAAAAAAACACTATTTTTTTAACAGACTGTCAGAAAGTGCAATGTGCAATTCCACTTCATATAGATTCAGAATCATGAATCGACTATGCCCTGAAAGTTTTTTCTAGGGTTATGCTAACACCGTGTATGTTACTGTTAAAGTTAGTTTTGGAGCAACAGCACTGGGTGACGTGCGGCTGATATCATGACGAAAATTGGTCAAGTCTAGAGCCTCCATTGGTTACACTGTCTCAAACTTATACAAACATACGACTCGCTTAGTAATTATAAAGTTGATGAACATTAATAGAGTCCCACATCTCAATATATTCGAATAGTGAACATCAAAACATATTAAATCACTCAAACGGACCTCGCCATAATAACACAACCGCAGTAAAACTGTATCTTCCCAAAAATTATCTCGAGCCTCACCCAAAGATACGGGTGACATATTTACGGCGGTTTAGGGCATATCACTAATCCCTGGGGAAGACAGAGGGGGGGTGGACCTTTATTTCTAACATTCGTCACATAGTCGTCGTAAATTATTATCATACTCCGCTATGATATGACGGGGGCCTCCCATTAAAACGCGTTTGATTTAGATGGGGCTATAAAATTGATTTATGTTTTCACGCCAACAAACCCGTAGTACTGAGCAACTATTATATTAACATTTTCGTGGATAACCTTTTCGATTCGGCAAGGTTATATATCAGGGGTGGCGTAGGGGAAAGTAAGCCCAAACGTGGAAAATTAAAGTCGGGAATGGCATGTGGGGTGGTTAACAAATTAAGTCTTTTGTAATTGAAAAAAGTTATTCACTCGTATAGTTGCATGCATAACTATTGGAGACCCGAAGTGGACTTTAGAGCCTCATGATAAGGTTTTAAATGGGTTGACGGTGGTCACCGATCGAGGCATTGTTTTTGGATATCGAACCCATGTAATTTCGCTTACTTTATGACGGCGTGCCTGTGTATGTTATGTTAGATGACAATATATTGGATATAATGCCGTTCATTGCTGACCAATTATTTTATCAGATTATTCTAGTTAAGTGAGAGATAGAATCAGAGTTTATCGACTATTTCATCTTATGTTTCTAATTACAGTGCGGAAAATGCCCATAATGCTTAAATACTGAGGTAGATGGATGGACAAGCATTAAAAGAAAAATTTAATTGCTATAATATTAGTTACAATATGTTTCAGGTGTAGATATTAATCTTAACAACGTGATATACATACAACGTGCAATGAATAAACACAAAACCTCTTAGGTGGTGATTGTGCTCATGAATATGAATAACTTTTATTATGGGGCCAACTCTGCAACTCAACAAAAAAAATCAGCTGTTTCATACACTCGACCAAAATTAAGAAACAGCTGATTTTTTTTTTCGCGATTTCAAGGTTGGCCCCATAGTAAAAGTTGTTCATATTCATGAGCACAATCACCACCTAAGAGGTTTTGCGTTTATTCATTAACACGTTGTATATAGAACAAAATTTCATAGTATAAAATGCTAAGGGTTGCTTTGACTTGACATAATAGGTTCTATTTCATACACACATCATGAAAAGTTGAAAGATGAACACGAAAAGGTAGAAAATGAATTACTTACCTACGTACGATCGTCGAATGCACAATTCGTTGACAGTACATTAGGCCGAAAATTGATATTAAATTTTTAGTATATTGAAGAAAATTATTTCCTTACTTGACGCATTTTTGCCATGTTGATTGTAATTTAGAAGAAATTCTTTCAGCCAATGCAAAATTTTACGCTTTACCATTATTGTATAGTTAAGTAAGTGATTTCATTTAATCAAATGTTACGGTGATTTACTACCAGAGAACTACCTAATAATACTGAAAATTGATAGAAGTAGTAATGCCTTTTTTTACTGCATCCAACAATGAATTTCTTCAATTGATTTTTTTGATACAATATCTTTCAAAATGCATGCTAAGGATTGTCTTATAGTCTTATTTATTTCCATTGTTTTTGTATAATGTAGGTAGGTAAGGTAGACGATTCTAAAATAAAATGAAATGTGGAGACTCGTTTGCTTCGCGATCTAATGGGGTGTTTACATGGGTGACTAAAGCCACACAACTTTCGCCGCACGGCAAAAATCGACAGTGTAAATGGCAATTCGGCCTATGCCGCAGGTGACTGAACAAAATTATCTGATCCGGTTGCTGAGCTGGTACTACGTTATTACATATTATTATCTAGGTCAACAACATCAACTACATAGACGACAGCAACGCCATCACCTGCGATTCAATTTTGGAAGTGACTTGCTAGGTGACTAAAGTCGACCGTCACAGGTGACTAAAATCGACTTATGTAAATAGCCCATTACGATTTACGTGACATTGCTGTGTGACCGTGGCGTGGTGAGCAGCCTCGCAAGCACTATCTCGATGTCTATACACGACATATTAATTTTCATAACACCTCTTTCCCTTTTCATTCCCACCATACCCTCACCACGAAAATTCCGTATCACCACTCTGGGACATACAATAACCCAACGGTACCATCAAATGAATCCCAAAGGGACATTATTTAGCCTTTTTACGAGCAACCAGCATGCCCCATTGGTACCACCATACACATAAGACATAAAGCAACTGTCACCATTGGTAGACGAACACTTAAAGGCACTAAATCTTGTATTTTAACGATCGGTTTAAATATCGCAATAAAACTCAAGGTGTCAATTGGTTTTTTTATATGAACAAGATGTACCGACACCAATTAATATTGTGATGCATTTAAATGTCCGTTGTGGATTTAACGAGGAAATGAAAGTCGATCGGGAAATAACAACAATCGTTAAAATTTTATAGATAAATGTTAAAACTTTATCATTTCGGGTTTAGTATGCAAGATAAAGAATCTATCAATCTCGAAAATTGGTCGAAAGTTTGATTTCCGGAGAGGAAGCCTACATTTTTTTAATATTCGTTCTGGATTCCATTCCGTTTACAAAATACCTGTCATTGTTATTAAGTTTATCAGTTTTTCTTTAATGCCGCAAAAGTTTAGCCAAAGTTCTGAAATTGTTGAACTTTGGGTAAACTTGCGATTAGTACCTAAAATGTGAGTACAGTAACTTGTATAGACTAGAAAGTATTGAGATTTATTTACTCCGATAAACGACGTAAGCTTTTTACATAATTATGAAGATTTTTTTATTATATATCCCTAATTAAAATTACAAAAATAATAATACTCCTCCCAACTTCATCACAAGTCAACATAATATTCAAAATTCTAAAGTCGCAGCGCGTCGGCCGACTCAGACCAAACGCAAAGTTACCGTCAAGTGTTCCCCTAAATTTGTCAGTGTCTACATAAATCAATTTGTCAGTGGCAGTGTGACAAGACCGCCTCACGCACACAACGCACCTTTTTATATTTTTACTACTTTTTGTTGCGTTATTTCAATGTCTGAATTGAGCCTGATAAGGTCTTTAAATTAAATTATAATGAACATGAAACGTAGTAAATCATAGAAATAAAAGCGGTGGTAGCTCATATTTAGTTGAAATTGCCCCAAATAAATACATATTTGGTATAATAATTAAGAACAATTTAGAATAAAAATGGGTAATGTAAAAGTTTCCGTCATGCTATAAAGAATGAATTGATGTTTATTTTTCATTTTCTTTAGTACATTTCTTAATTACATCCTAATTTATAAACTTGAACTGACTTGGACATCTTTTACAGTGTTAGTTCGGTTCTATTGTATAGTTCGATAAAAACATTATTTTCTGCACAATAAATCTTATTATTTCCAATTCACACTTATTATCAGAAATATGCCGAGCCATATTTCTCCTATACCCTTGCATTCTAAATGAAACGATCGCCCGATTACACTACGTGTTTACTCAATAATTCGATACGAGCGGTTTCTTGACACAATTCATAAGATATCAGCGTTTTTATTCAAAGTCGAAAGAAAAAGGTTATTGAACTTGATTTTTTACAAAACAAATAGTTATTTTTAGAAACGAACTTGAAATACATAAAATTACAAGACTTTTTTAATGTCACATAAATTTTGAAACATTTATTTTGTATTATATTTGTATCACTATTCCTCTTTAGGTTAGGAATTAAAATTATTTTTATACTACATACAAATTTAAAATGACTCAAAATCATCAAGTTCTTTGACATAGACCAAGCCATAGTATTGCTAGCGATCCGGCCGCGACTCGTCATTTCTCGCATTGTCGTAATCCGCTGATTTACTAGCGACATTAATCAGGTTGACGGCCGATAGGGACTAAATCACTGGCAACATTAGCCCTGCGCCTGACCTGCACCTTACAACAACGCAATAAACACGAAAATAGCTAAGCAAACCTTACACAAGACTTGTGAGCGTTAACACTACTGCATGTTATAGCTTGTAATTCTTTTTGCGAATTTTGTGCAGATTTTTTTTTGTTTCGTTTGATGTTTTATTTGTCTAGCGGAGCATTGATTTATTTGATGTTTCCTGTTGTGTCCTTTTAAAAGGTTAGACTGCAACTTGAGTAAGCAGGATTTTGTATGGTGTTGAATTTGAGTGAAATATGTAAGAGATTTATTTTATGCTGTAACTGATGCTGTGCGTTGCGATGAGTTATGGTTCTTAACCGTGTGCGGATGTTTCGAGATGCATTTTCACATGCACATTTTACAGCAGAGTTTTTTGAGAAATATCCGGAAAGAAGCTGTGTACTTACTGAATCTTTTGTTTTATTTGAAGATATCATAGTCTCTAAAGCCTATAATATCTCAACACAGAACATGTACGAACTTTTAAAGAGTTCTGTCAATATTTTTCGAGAATTTGTGAGTTCTACAAAAAGATACTAACGACAGTTTAGAATAACATGAAATCTAGTAGGTATAGTAGCTATGCACACCTTTAGTTTTCCAAATTCAATGTGAATTACTATACTCGTACTTAGTATCATTAATCCCAAATTATGAATTTTTTTACGAAACATAATGCTCAATAAATCACAGCAATATACACAGTTAATTGCATCTTTGAAACAAACACATAAATTTTCAAAATAAAACCACTTTTTAACAACTAACCAACAAAAGCCTTGACAGAAATGACTGGAAAAAGACAACAAAACTTCAATCAAAATAACTTCCCCCAATTCACCGGCTGAAACGCATTCAACTCCTCAAAGACACATTCAAAACCCTGAAAAAAACCCTGCGTTAGTTTCAATAAAACTTCAATCTCCTTTAACCTCCTAACCCACTCCCATATTCATCAATGGGTTCTTCATAAATATGTACGCGGCGCGTACCCCTGATTACGGCTAAATAATAAATACAATTTGCCGGGAGCCATCAAATATTTTCCATGATAACGTTTCTGTATTTGGACGGCTGGGAGTAATGGCGTTATTTAGCGCCGTGCAATATGCTAAGATAGTAGGCTGCCAGTATTAACAAGTCAAGAGATGCTTGCTACTCCGTCTGGCACAAGGAAGCTGTGGAGACTGTTGTTGAATCGAAGGTGTGATCTTGAACATTTTTTTTTGCTCCCTAACTGAATGCAAGTTTGCACATTGGAGACCTAATAAATGAATGAATTACCACACTGACTAGCTCCATACTGCTCCAAGTTGTAAGTGCGTATTGAAATGAGATGAGATGAGACAACACTGAAATGAGATGAAACGTGGTAAAATGGGATTTAACTTTGGGGTTAACCATAACAGCTGTGAGTTGCAATTATTAAGGACTATTAATTGTGCTAAAATTTAGAATTAATGATGAAATTTATAAGATTTCCTGTAAGCATCATTCTGAAGCACGGAAGAGCCCGCCCATAATTTTAGTACGAGTATAAGTATTAAATATTGCAAAGAGGGGTCATATTATCAGCCGCACGGCACCCACTGCTGGGCATTGGCCGCTCCCGAGGATCTCCACGATGATCGATCCTGCGTGGTCCGCATCCAGCGGCTTCCCGTGACTTTCACTAGATCGTCGATTTACCTTGACGGGGACCTACCCACGGAGCATCGTCCGGTCACAAAAAGAGAGGCCACAGCACAAATCATGAAAATCTTTATCTGTTTTAAAGATTTTATGTTAAATTATAAAATATAAAAAAATTGTAACAACACGTCTCCATAGCTTCCTCGGAACAATTTTTACGACATCGCTGAGCGGCTGAGCGCAGCCGCCGCTAGTGGCTCCTACAATGTTCGCCGCTTCTGGCGCGGCTGTTAAAAACACAATGAATAATTATTGGATCACCTCTCCACGCACGCGTGTTTTGGTGATTAAGAATTAATTATTATTAGTTTAAAATATTCCTAACATTAACATTGAAATGACTCGAAAACATTATGTGTGAAGAAAGTAGCCCGTTTTAATAACAAATTTTTACTAGTCATAAATCTTTGGGATATTTATCACATACAGTAGGTACCTTACGATGTTATATCTGTGGGAAATTTAAAAATGGTACTATCAAACTCTTGCTGCCGTACAAATAAACGAAGAAAAAGTTTAAACCTAGTTTAAACAAAAATATTGCATAGCAATATTAATAAACAAACTTTTTGGTTATTCTAAGTATAAACTTATTCTTCCCGTCTAAGTTGCTACGGGTGAGCCGATTTTTTCTAATATTTTTCATTATTTATTCATCTTAATATAAAAATAGCATTGTGAATGCAAAAATCTAAAAGTTTAAAACTTATTCTTCGTTTATTTGTACAGCAGTAGGACTAGTAATTTAGTCTTCAAACTTTATTACAGTAAACTACGTATAAAATTTTAAAATACTAGCTGTGTAAATGAAGTACACCTATAAGAACAACGGACGATCAAACGCGTTTTTACCCAACTAGGCGAAGCATAAAGGAGGGTTATGATTTTTACCGGTTCTTCTTTTTATCCTTAGAATGATTATTTTAAGTTTGTAATTCATATTATATTTACTTTTTATTGAATTTTGGACTCGAATATTCCTCTCCTCCAACTGCCTGAAACCATTTTTTTTTAATTGTTGTAATGGCGTCAGACTAAATTAAGATGGATGTAGATATAGCTAGCCAAGTGGACTTGAGAATAAGCCCTACCACCATTCAAATTAAGTACAAATGTGCCCTCCTCCTGGGAATCGAACCAGGGAACTCTTGTGTCTTACACGGCTGGGAGAACCACTAGACCACAGAGGCGGTTAAAAAATATTTTTAAAGACTTTAGTATATTTATATTTGAGTATTGTATTATACAACTGTTTTCACTGAATACACTCTGTTTACACAAAACAATTTATTATCAAACCCGCGCAGAGACAACATTCAGATACATCGCGAAAGAAACAGCTAAACGGCCATTATAAAGAAATTAGCAGTAAATTTTCGTATATACATACTTCTTAAAGGGAGGCTCTTAAAATTTATAGCCTTTTCTAACGGACTCAAGACAACGGCAGTAAACAACGGAACAAAAAAAGTACTCGGATCAGTCGTACTGTATCAAACGTAGCGACGAGGGAGAATAAAGTAAATTTATTTGGCTCATTGGGAGGGAGTAGGGAGCAGTTTAATACAAGAATCCCCCCCAATCGTATAGAAAGACATATTTTTTAAGTTCGACACCACGATGGCGGTGGGCGCCAAATTTTGCAACGAAACTTTTGGAGTGCAACGGTACGATTGAAAGACGATGTAAAAGTTTGTATTGAATTTATAGTATTCGATGTTTTGGAGTAAAGAAATGGTGATTGATTTGTAGTGTTAGTGGTTTAAAAACAAGTTATTTATATTCAAAAATAATTTAGAATTTGTTATCTACAACGCCTTAATGAACTAGCGCAATATGAGAAAACTGTTTCTGCGGACCATCAAACTGAACAACTTTTACAATGGGACCAACTCTGAAATCGCGTAAAAAAATCAGCTGCTTCATACATTTTATATTTTCGTCATTAATTTTTGTATGAAACAGCATTTTTTTTCGCTATTTCAGAGTTGGTCTCATAGTAAAAGTTTTTCAGTTTGATGGTCCGAAGAAACGGTTTTCTCATTTTGCGTTATTTCAATAACACGTTGTATACAGGGTTTGGTTGTTGTGAAACATCAACAACTTTGCAGGAGTGGATTACTAACAGCAACAAGTTTGTTCTACGACTTTACAAGAAAGACAAAAAAAAATAATTTTCATACAAAACTCGATCAGCTATTCGGACATTTATAATGGAAAGTCGATGTTTTTCTCTCTTTTTGGAAAAGTCGTAGAACAAACATTGTTGTTCATGATGTTAGTAATATTCTCCTGCGAGCTTGTTAGTGTTTTACAAATAAATAACCGTGTATATCTATCGCTTTAATACTGAGTCGATTTTGATAATTATTTGTTAGTTCTAAGATTACACTACTCCTTCTAGATATTTGATTGAAAACCATATTTAAAATTACATTGGTCCTTTCATCTCCTCACTCGCCATCCTCATTCTCCAAAATAAGTGAAAGTCTTTATTATGAAACTGGATCAAAATTTCGTCAACTTTACCACTTACGTCAGACGAACAAATAAAGGAGCCGAAAGCTGCGCGCGAGCTTGAAGGCACCGCTGTGTCCACAGATTAAATGGATGCGGCTCACTGTTTACTTAGTTTCTACACTGTGGTATAGCGTTAGTTTTAAGAAGTCGCGGCTAATGTTTGAGTATGATTTGTTTGTAATTTGTAAAGAACTTAGCCGACTTGAGAAATCGTGTGCCAGTTATGCGAGTACTGAACATTTCAAAACCTATTTACTTCTTGAACAAAAATGTATCCTATGTGGAATAAAGTATGACAGCAGTTGCTAAACTTTTTAAACCACTGACCCCTACGAAATCTAGCACAATTTCCTAGGAATAATTAAATAGAAAAAATTGTAATAAAGGGGTATGAGTAATTTTCTATAAGTGGGTGGGACAAGAAATTGAGCATGACACGTTTTTTTAAAGTGACAACGCCAATAAACAACTAACCACTAAATTAATTACTCATGGGTACCCCTTTCGGACCATTTTAGTACTAATATGAACTTTTATAAAAATGCGTTAATTAATGTGAAGGCTGGTGTTGCTTTTTGAAAAAAATTATGAAGAATTGATGTCAGATGAAACTGCGGACCCTCATCATATACTCGCGGACCCCTTGGGGTCCGCTGACTACAGGTTATGAACCGCTGAACTATGATATCGACATAATTTAATAAGTGGCACCAAAGTGCATAATTATGCGCACTATCGTGCTTATTTAATTCTTTCTTAACTTAAAAACACTAAAATATCATGCATTTTTATTAGTTAAATCGACACTGTAATGTGGTAGCTTAAAATTCAGTTAATTTAGGTCATCCCACTTCTCACAGTTTCAGTAGGTATCTTTCAGTAAAATTAAACAAATCCGTCTTTGTTCACCAACATATTTTTCTGAGACGCCTAAAAACGTTACCGTGTTAGTGGAGTTAATAAATCGGGCATCCATTAGCGGGTTCGAGTCCCGGAAAGCATGTGTCTTGTTGATTTGTGACTAGACCAACCGGGCGGGGCGCGGATTCGATGCTTGACGTGATTTGTGGGACTATTTTTGACGTAAAGTTATGACGGTTTTTGGGCTTGGATGATTTGCTGCTAATAATATTTTTTCGGCATATTTCATTATTATTATTCTAGTAAATAATATGCCATGCACGGCGTTTCCCTGCGTGATTGAGTCAGAAATGAGGAGATCCGTTATTAGGAGAACTAAAGTAACCGCTCGATCGAAGGATTGCTTAGCTGAAGTGGCAATGGGCTGGATACATAGCGAGAAGAACCGATGGCCGTTGGGGCGGAAAGGTTCTGGAATGGCGACCGCGCACCGGACGACGCTCCGTGGGTAGGCCCCCGACAAGGTGGACCGATGATTTGGTGAAGGTCGCGGTGCGCCGCTGGATGCGGGCCAAGCAGGACCGTTCGTCGTGGAGGTGTTTGGGGGAGGCCTATACCCAGCAATTGGTGTCATGCGACTGATATGATGATGATGATGATGAGTACACGTACCTAAATAATATCAAGAATAAAATGTGAGTTAATGTATATTATTTTATGTGTAAAGCATTCTTTTTTTAACCTTTACTACACTGTCTGATATGGTAGCTTCTTTCATAGGTAATGATTTTTTATTTCAATTTCTTGATTATTAATAAGAAAATATATTTATAAGTCTCTATCCTACTGATAATTAAATTAACAGGTAAGTGAACACTATAATTTACAAAAGTATTTACAATTATTACATTATATGTTTCTTGAAAGACTAGTGACGCCATCTATTATTTCGATACAACAAGAGTGAATGTACACAGTTTTTATACTTGTCAACTTTATTTACATGTGAGGTGTCAAAATATAGCCGTAGTTTTTGGTGTATTTTATTGATTCTTCTATTTAGCAAAGCGCCGTAGACAATAAATTGATATAGTTACCTACTTTAAACTTTTATGACAGAATAGGGTCAACAAGACAAACAAACTGACAAAATTCACCTACGAATCATTGAATAAGTGTTTTACTTTTGTCTATGCCCCGACCCCTATAAACGGACCCAAACCAAATACAAAATTAAATTACAAAAGTAGCACCTACAGAAAACTTTCCACTAGGTTCCTACATCATATTCGTATGTGTGTACCTACTTACATACAGGCGTGGTCGCAGCCTGAAATTTTGGGGGGGTCACTAATAATAATACAATTGCTTTTTGTAAATTTTTTATGCTTTTTCTATGTGACATGTACGATTTTGGGGGGGGGGGGGGGTCATCTCCCATGTGACCCCCCCCCTCGGACCGCGCCTGCTTACATACCGGGCACCGAATCTGAAAACTCAAATTTTCAAGGCAACGCCACCTAAGGCGACAAGATCATTACGGAATGTTCCCATGATGATACTAAAATCAAAATATCCATCAGCCACCACAGCACATGTCGAAACGCCAAGAGGCAAAGATAATGTGGTGATTTACGCCTTCCTTCACGCGCCACTCGCGCGCAGTGACGCGGCGCACTCATTATTCGTGTGTGAAATACGCTTCTTTTACTCTGTGGGAGGTTTCGTGCAATTAAGTCTTTTTGAGACTATTGACATTGTGACGACATGAATTTTTTAGGCCTTTTCATATTTGATGACACACGGGAAGAAGGAGCCCATCGACATTTAGCAAAATGTGATAAAATGGCTATTTAAGGTTGAATGGCTTAATTTTACTAAGGCGATTTAACGAAACAGACATAAGGACTCTTTTATTGTTTTGAATTAGTAATGGACCATAGTTTGTTTATGCCATCGAATTGAATTGTTAGTTTGAAATGAACAATTAGCAAAATATAACAAAATTGCTAATTAAAGATTTTATTACTTACCTACTTTCTTTTTTTTGAGACGTTTTAACAAGAAATGGGCCCCTTTTAGTTTATTTTGAATGTCAAAGGCTATCGAATGCAATTGTTAGTTCTGTTCCCGTGTGCTCTTCATTTGTTTTCGACTTTTGATTGTTTTTTATAAAATATACTCTGAATAGGGATTATCGGCAAAATGGTGCACACTTTTGATAAGCTCGGAAAATCTTTGCAAGAGAACAAAACTGTACGGTTTCAACTTAGAATTTATTATAAATTGTTTATCATGCAAGTACGCAAAGAATATAAATATTTCTTGTTATCTTTTATACAACTTTTCAATTGAAGTCTTAACTAACTGACATCCTTTTATTGGGGTAATAAAATACCTCAGACAAACTTGAAACAATTTAATGACTCTATCGAGAGGTAATAAAAAATATTATGATTTTTAATTTTAATTGGGTTCCATTTCCGATTGTTATTTTTATTTGAGTGAAACTCAATCTTTTGTTGGGTACTTTTATTTGAGTGAGACATTACATCTTTGATGGTTGAGAGAAGCATACCTATATCATAATCATAACATAACCAAGTATTATTGTATGGTCTGTGATCATAACGTATACCTAGTTGCTCATTGAACGTAAAATTTAAGTTTACGAAAGTTTTTTACAACTTTTGTCATTAAAATGTTTGTTACCGTCATGAATAACACGATTTGTTGTCAACATTGTAATTTCAAGATATAAACTCGCCCCATTTCGCACACTGTGCAACCAAACGTCACCCCACAGATTAAAAAGCGCGGTAAATCAACGGCGACAATATGGCGTCGCCGACTGACGTCGCGACACGTCACCGTTGTAAATCTATCAAAAACGCACCGAGCGATGAGTTATGGCGCATCTTTGAAACGTGTTCTTTGGATTAGATTGTTTTTTTCGGGTGGGGTCGATGACCTTTTAGATGTGTGATATTTTTTATTACCACGAGTTTAAATTGGCTTGAAGATATAAGTAGTTAAATCCTTTTATGTATCTTAAGACTATTAAGTTGCATCAGACATTACTATTGCATTCAACTGCACACTATGGACAATCATGCTCATACTTATGATGCCATGTCACAGCACCGCTCAATACTATCGATAATTCAAGAAATATAGGGGAAGGTCGTATACTATCGGACAGCGTATAGTATCGGACAATGTTGATAACACCTCTATCTCATTACATAAGCTCCCTATAAGAAATTACTACCAAAGAATAACATCCTAGACACGCCGTGAACCAGTTTGCAACTAGCTGACAACGTCACTAAAAGCACAAAATCGATTTATGTGATTAATCCATATCAAATTAGTGAATGTCTTTTTTTGTTTAGTCTACTATCTCCACAATTTACGTATTTTAAACAACTCGCGATACTAGGTGTGTCATAAGTTTATTACAGATTGAATAAATGACCTTAAAAAAAATTAAAAATGGCTTGTTTATTTTTAATTATTTTTTTTATAATGTCATTAACGTCGTATTGTATCGGCGCCTTCATGCCGAAACTACTGAACCGATTTGGATGAAATTTGGTACAGAGGTAGAGTAGAGCTTGAGAAAGGACATAGGCTACCTTTTATTGCGAAATAAGGCTTGGAAGGGTTGAAATACGGGATGAAAGTTTGATTGTACTACAGAATAAAGAGACTTCAGAATTTATGCCACTATCGTATTTATTAGGTACCCATTTACATACTTTTACACTACGAGATTATGTTGTTTAATCGACTACCATGAGTAAAATTGACAGAACGAAATTCAAGATCAGTAATACAAAATCCATACTTACTATAATATTATAAATGCGAAAGTAACTCTGTCTGTCTGTCTGTCCGTCTGTCTGTTACGCCTTCACGCCGAAACTACTGAACCGATTTGGATGAAATTTGGTACAGAGGTAGAGTAGAGCTCGAGATAGGACATAGGCTACCTTTTATTGCGAAATAAGGGTTGGAGGGGTTGAAATAGGGGATGAAAGTTTGATTGTACCACAGAATAGAGAGACTTCAGAAGTTATGCCACTATCGCATTTATTTGGTACCCATTTACATACTTTTACACTACGAGATTATGTTGTTTAATCGACTACCATGAGTAAAATTGACAGAACGAAATTCAAAATCAATAATACAAAATCCATACTAATATTATAAATGTGAAAGTAACTCTGTCTGTCCGTCTGTCTGTTATGCCTTCATGCCGAAACTACTGAACCGATTTGTATGAAATTTGGTACAGAGGTAGAGTAGAGCTCGAGAATGGACATAGGCTACCTTTTATTGCGAAATAAGTGTTGGATGGGTTGAAATAGGGGATGAAAGTTTGATTGTACCACAGTTTAGAGAGACTAGAGAAGTTATGCCACTATCGTATTTATAAGGTACCTACTTACATACTTTTACACTACGAGATTATGTTATTCAATCGACTTTCATGAGTTAAACTGACAGAACAAAATTCAAAATCTAAAATACAAAATCTATACTTAATCCATAATAATATGCGAAAGTAATTTTGTCTGTCTGTTTGTCTCAGCTATCACGCCTAAAATACTAAACCGATTTTAATGAAATTTGCCAGAGAGATAGAGTAAAGCTTGAGAAATGACACAGGCTACCTTTTATTACTAAATAATGGTGGAAAGAGTTAAAATAGCGGATGAAAGTTTGTATGAAAGTCTGTAAGTGTCAAAATAGGGAATGAAATTTTATGAGAGGAAAAAGCGGATCAGCGCGCTTGGTGGGGACCCGCCTAATCACGTTAAAACGGCTGATCAGATTTTGATGAAATTAAAACATTGAATACTATTTATCCTGGTTTAAAGTTCCCATAGGATTTTCGCGAATATCCACGCGGACGAAGTCGCGGGCAAAAGCTAGTAATAAATAATAATAGAAAATTAAAATTAATAATAATATTTTTTATTATTTTCCAAAATTTTGTTTAACCCACAGTGTTAGTATGTATTCTATGTATAGTCGGTGGGATTTGGGTGTTTTTCTATGAAGGTTGCTTTTTTTTTTTACTACGGCCACGAGATAATAAATTATTACCGTTTAATGGT
Source organism: Agriphila tristella (assembly GCA_928269145.1). Lineage (NCBI taxonomy): Eukaryota > Metazoa > Arthropoda > Insecta > Lepidoptera > Crambidae > Agriphila > Agriphila tristella. The sequence goes on along the minus strand of OV743437.1, from coordinate 28,377,529 downwards.
GCTATTTGTGAATTATTGCTGGCGAAATAGTTTTATTGGTGTAGGTTTAAAAATATACTTGATGATAAAATCATACAAGAGACGTATTTTATGACAATGAATAAAATGCAATTCTTATATTTACTACAATAATATGGTATTTAAATGCAATATACATAATTATTAACAAGTGTATTTGATATTTTATTACCAATTAAAGAATACTTTCTATCCTGGTTAAAGGTTCTCTAAGGATTTTCTCTAATGTCCACGCACGCAGGACGACGTCGCGTGCGGAAGCTAGTAGCAAAATAATAACGTGTCTATGTCGATACTAAACGAAACTGTCCGATACTTAACGAAACAGTCCCTGCATTTTATATTTTAAGTTCTTTTGAAATATTAATAGCTTATCTAATTAACACATTTGCAAGGTACTTAGTGTTAGTATAAAATTATTTTAATTCATATTAATTATTTTTTTATTGGCCTTTAAAGGATGTTGTCCGATACTATCGTACGATGTCCGATATTATACGAACTTTTTATAAAATAATAATTGATTTAAATCAGTTATTCGTAAAGATAACTTACTTTTTCCATTAAGCACACAACAAATGATGTTAAAACTTCACAATTATTGAATAAATTGGTTTTCATGTCTTTAATTTCGAGACTTATTTGTTAAAAACAAAATGTGTCCGATACTATACTACCTTCCCCTACTCAGGTACTTCATTGGTCATGGTGCTCGATATAATAATTTTTTGATCACCCACCCCATGATCGACCATAGTGATAGTTTCTTTAACCGCCATAGTTGCAGCTCTGATGCGCTAAACCACTGCACCCTCGAGCTAGTACTTCAGTTCTTATTCTTATCACTAAGTAAATTTGCACTATAAATCGTCGTCTGGTACTTTAATCACCTTACAATATTGAAATATCAACTCTTACTTCAACGTTGTTATTATTCCTTCATATATTGTGCTGGCTAGTTTGACAAAAATACTATTAAGAGGACCACACAAGAGAAGTAGAAACTCGTCGCTAAGCATCGGGCGCGTTCTAAAACCAAAACACGTCACCGCGCCCGTACCGAAACAGCATCAATCAGAATTAAAGCTCGGACCACAACTTCGGCCATAAGTAATAATTAGAGGTCGTTCCTGAAATATTATAAATTCATCCCCGAGCACTGAAACAATTTCGGTCCCCGCACATTTCACGGCATGTATCGATGCTGAAATTTATAAGTCCCAGTGTGATTTCAGTGGGACCAAGCATAGCACTCGGAATTAAATGAGTGATGTCAAAAATAAATTAAAATCATCTCAATGTTAAATTTTCCTCTAATAAAAGAAAAAAGTACAGGAGGCACACTAATTATCGACTATTATGTGATAAATAGACTTTGAGAAATGTTAAACTTGATATTGAGCTAAGAATCAAAATTATTTTCGAATCACTTAATTGAAGATCCATAATCAGATTTCGCAAAAAAAAAAACTGACCTATCTACTTAGGTACCTACCTTACATTTTAAAGTCACCTAATAAAACTTAATTTACCATTGGGTTAGCTGCTTAATAAATAGAGATGATGCCGGTACTTATGCTTTGATCAACATTCTGAGAGATATAAGGATATGTTGGAAAAAAACCGAGAAACTAGCATAACAGTATGGAAATCCTGAAACAGATAACTCTGATCCCTATATCTCTTAGAATATCGATCAGATCAGTTGGGTGTGTACAGCGATCTGAATCTCCTCCATTTACTCCTTGGATGGCTTTCATCAGATCACAGCTAGTTCATGCCTTGCTGGAGAACCAAGGCTTCAAAGTTAACTCGTTTGTATGAAAATCTGGCCACCATTACCTACGATTTATTTCATTGAGACTTTTTGTTTCATCAAACTTATTTCTAGTAAATGATGATGAAGTTAAAAACCATAAAAATTTGAAAGTTCAACACAATATCCTACCGAGATTCGCCAAATAATAATTGGAAACACTAGATTTCCAAAGAAATCAAAGCCTTCAAAATAGGCCGCGATCGCATTGTAATTTCGAATAAACCGAACAAAACCGCGACGTCATCGATTGACTCCATTGTCTCAGCATCGAGACAATACCGAGCGATTCTCGATTTAATGCCGTCCGATTTGATCATTCAATTAAACGTGAAAGGCGAGAAAAGAGGTTTACACTCCAAAATCGTTATAAATCAAACTGGCTGATAATAATTGGCCCGAATTATAACGCAGCCTTTTTTGACTTTATCTTTTGTTTTATCGGTATTCCATTTTCGAGTTGATTTTTGGCTAGTAAGTGTTTTAATAATGCCTGAGAGATTTTTATTTGTGCTGTTTTTTACATGCATTCAGAACTAGAAATAATGCAACGTTGTTTTTTTCCGTCTCGGTGTATTGAAGTAGGCAATAAAATCACTACATTAATCAAAGTGAGAAACTACTAATTAAAGATTGATTGCAGTGTGAATGTAGATTGTACGTGCGTACATACATATGTAATTATACTGTATGTAGATTTGAGATTCAAGTCAAAAAAAAAGTTTGTCAAAACACTTTGAAGAGAATGTTACAAAACTTTTTACGTGTAACAAATGTGTGTAAAAAATTCATACGGGTGTCAAATTTTAGTTCAAAGGGAAATTAAAAAGAAAGTATTCCAAATTCAAAAATACACATAAAGCGAATTGTTAATGAATTAAAAGCAAGTCTAGTTTAGCGTAATCACCCCACCGCCCGGGGTGAAGGGGGGTGGGTGTCACCCCATCGGCCATTCCGTAATTTTATCGGGTTATAAATTTGAATTTGTATAATGCTTGGGCATTAACGCATGATTTATACAACTTGACTCCGCTAAGATTTCAAAGATGAAAAACAATAAATTTTGTGCAACTATTGCGGTGGAAGGGATCGGCGGAGATTAAAATTTGACACACGTTTTTTGTTGTTTGTAAGTTATTGCGTTTATGTGACGTTACGAAGTTAACTGACGGAATTTGAATAAAAAGTGCTTCACGCTTTTTGTTGTATAGATTTATTGGTGACATCTGTGCATTTATCAGTAGGCACTTTTTGGTACTTACAGCGCCCTAACGTGGATATTACATGTAACCATAGATATGTAATCTACCCTTGTAGGTACTTTCACACTCTAATTTTATATGAAGGTCTGTACTATGTGATGATTATACTACTTAATTAAAAACTTCAAACTTAGGTATATAGCCATAGAGGTGTTGCAAATAACATATGTCACTCATCCTTTATCTCAGCGGTTCCCGAATGGGGTTCCTCGGAACCCTGGGGTCCGTAAGAGGCTCTCAGGGGTTCCGCAAAAATTCAAGAGTTTATAATTCAAGATATTATATTCATCTTTTTGTTCTAACTAAATAAATATTTATATCTTAAAAAGTCCTTTTAAAGTCAAACTATACTCAACTCAATCAAACACTAAGCCAAAAAGCCGCAATATGGTGTGATTTCACTTAAAAAATCAATTTTACAGGTAGTTTACTTCTTACTTAAGCTAGGGTTCCGCCCAAAAACAGTGACCCAAAAAGGATTCCATAGTCAAAAGAATTCGGGAACCGCTGTTTTAATATTTAGTTAACGTTTTCTTCACTTTCACGATCGCTACGATCCTAGCCACTAGAAACATAGAATCTCAACCATAATACATATAATAAACAAAAACGTGTTTTTATTATTGTACCAAACATTAAATTAATAGGTACCCAAAAACATCAAAGACACCACGCGCCGCGAAATTGACATCTTACGTTAACCCAAAAACAATTCTCAAAAATTTATCACTATCAAGGTGGAAAAAAACGAACAAATCCATTTCACTTTTAAAGTTATCGATTCAAAACTCCATAAATCGAATGATTTAATCCCACATCGGATTCATTGCAATGACGGGATCAGAAATTAAGAAAAAAAAACGTTTTGATATATTTATTGGTGTTTTTTAGTGCCTTGACGTTTAATGGCGAATAAACATGACTATTTAGTGGCTTTTATAAGCTTCATATCGTGCGAGTTGGTGTGGAATGAGAATTTTAAAATGATTCGATAGTTAATTTTACATGTAAATCATGATGAAGTGTCATGAATGATTTAGGTTGAAAACTGATTTATCTAAAAGCTTTCAAGTTGCTTTCGAACATAAAAAATATATTAAAAATAAATATTTTATTGGATAGAATAATGATAAAAAAATTGGAAAAATTTAAGAGATATCATATTCATCATCATCATCATAATATCAGCCGCACGACACCCACTGCTGGGTATAGGCCTCCCCTAATGATCTCCACGACGATCGGTCCTGCGCTGCCTGCATCCACTGGCTTCCCGCGACCTTCACCCTCACGTCGGTCCACCTTGTCGGGGGCCTACCCACGGAGCGTCGTCCGGTGCGCGGTCGCCATTCCAGAACCTTTCCGCCCCAACGGCCATCGGTTCTTCTCGCTATGTGTCCCGCCCATTGCCACTTCTGAGCAATCCTTCGAGCGATGTCGGTTACTTTAGTTAGTTCTGCTGCGGATCTCCTCGTTTCTGATTCGATCACGTAGGGAAACGCTGAGCATGGCTTTCTCCATTGCACGCTGGGTGACCTTGAGCCTCCTTATGAGACCCATAGTTAGCGACCACGTTTCACTGCCGTAAGTCATCACTGGCAACACACACTGTTCATAATAGACTTTCGTCTTGAGACACTGAGGTAAGTCGGACGCGAAGATTTCATATATATATATATGTTAATAATTAAGATATCATATTATTATGTTAATAATATGCTGAGTATGGACGAAAATGACGATTGTCAAGAGGTTATTTTGAAATTCCGATCTAATACCCAAAAAAAAAAATACTAAATGTTATTTGTTTATTGCCGTTATAAAATTTTTATTCCCAACGAATACCAATCATAAACGAATTCTAAAACAAGTAAAATGCTAGTAACAAGGTACAGTCACTAATAAAATGGTTTTAAGATGTAATTTTAATAAGCAGTGTTTATTTAATAAAAAATCTGTCTTTTCAAACATATTAAAATGGAGTATGAAATAACACTCCATAATACATTTTTACAAGGATTACATAAATAAGGAGAAGTTTCTTTCTTCTATGTTAGGAACAGTTTTGAACTTTGTTTAAATATTTAAAATCTTGTATTCGTTGGGAATAAAAATGTATAACTGCAATAAACAAATACCGTTTGGTATTAGTTTTTGGTATTAGATAAGAATTTATCAACAAAGATCTAGGATTCTTGTAATTTGAAAACAAATAGGGATTCTTGAAAAAATAAGTTGTAATATTTTATAATTATTAATTAATTTAAGTTTAAAGTTAATAAGTAAAAATATATTAAAAATTACTTGTCAACGTTATTTTGGACCACACTGTAGATCTTCTAACGACAAAACATTTCACCATGCTAAAGCCGACTCCATACCAGCGCATCCACTTAGCTCAGTTGCCCACGCGCAGCCACCGATCCCACGGGATTCCCATCACACACAACGTAACTACTCCTCGCAACTCACTCATTTTGACATAGCTATCCTTTTTATATGATTCCACATAAAATAATAATGCAATATTATGCTTTATTTAACTTTTGAAGAATATACCCCATTAAGAATATTCATATTCATAGAACGCTGATCAGATCAGTTGGGTATGTATAACGATCTGAATCTCCTCCATTCACTCCCTGGATAGCCATCATCAGATCACACACGGACGGTACATCCCTTGCAGAAAACCAAGGCTTCAAAGTTACCTCGTTTGTATGAAAAAAACACCTGTATCCAAAGACAAAGTTGATGTGTGTATTATATACTTTTTAACCGACTTCAAAAATTTGAAAAAAAGGAGGTTATCTATTCGTCGCGTATATTTTTTTTATTTATATGTATGAACACCGATTACTCAAAGACGGCTGAACCGATTGAAATGATTCAAACGTTATAACATGACGTTTGTTTCCAAGTTGGTCCCATTTTTTGAAATTTTTGAAATCGGTTTAGTAGTTTTCAAGTAATCTTGAAAAAACTGTCGTTTTCGTTACCATTTTATACTAATTCAGGCGGATTTTCAACCATTACTTTTTTGTTTATGCACCGATTTAGATGATTCTTTTTTTGTTTGAAATAAAACACCTTAAGAATGATACCATATTAATTTCATTGGTATTGGACTTTGAATTTTGAAGATTCACAAGGGAACTCCTTAAAATCAAATAGGAACTGTACAGTGATTGAAATATTGGCTAGTTTATGACAATCAAAAACAAGTTAAGTACCTATTTATTGTCAAGGACCTACTGGACTATGGTTGAACTGCGAAGGCCCAACGGAACTCTTGTGGAAATTGAGTTACTCGGGGATATACCATTGAAAAATGTGAAACATTATAACGTTTTATTTTATAAAATCATCACTTACATACCTGCCACAAAAAAAAATTAAAATAAAAAAGCTTTTTAAAAAAAGCACAACCTCCTTCAAAAATCTTAAAAAACAGCTCTATAAAAAGCAAGAAATAATGTTCAAATCGATTAATTAAAACACGTCTATTGAAGTCGGGTGGAGCTGGAAGATTTTTTTATTTATTGTATTCTTTATATTCTTAGAGCTGTATTTAAGATTTTTGAAGGAGGTTGTGCTTTTTTTAAAAAGCTTTTTTTTAAGAATATACTTTTGATAAGTTTCTAGATTTTTGACAAGATGATCAATTGATGAATGGGGTAACTGGTCACGAGGACGTTTCAAGTTTAAGTGATCATGGTCACCATACACTATCATTATTGTCAATTTTTCATAATTAGGTAAATAGCTTAAGAATAGCTTTTCTAGAAAAGGTCACTGTCTTTAAAAGATGGCCCCATTACAATATAATTGGTCGAACTAATTGCAGCGTCATAATAAATCATAATTTATAGAATGCGCATGCGCTTATTCGTCCGGAGACAAATAAATTATCAGTACGTCAGCTCCTTTGATGTCCGAGATTTATGGAAGAAAGTACAGTGAATATAAATAGGTAGATTTGTTTAGTGACAGACGCAAGATTTAACATTATGGAGGACATCAAACAATGAAAGTGCAACAAATAGATTCAAGGATATAAGACATTCAGATTTTCCGATTAGAGAATTAAAACGCAACTTATGTACCTACTCCAAAGATTATATAAAATAAAAAACACATTTTTTTTGTCATAAGTTTTGATAGCGAACGTGCATGTAGAGTTTATTATGGAATATGGGGGTCCGTAGTTTTGTTTGAAGTCGCAATCAGCAAAAGTCAGTCAGGTTGCCTGTGGCTTATAATTGTCAAAATGGCACCCTGTAGTGATTATTTCCTCTGTGGCACCCTGAGCGAAAGTGGCGCCGCGGTGAATTATATTTAATATTATAATTCTAATACACAATTTTCATAATGTTTCACGTGGAATTTTTAGGGCCAATAGTCTAGTATTTTTAGAGGGTATCGTTAGATTCCTTCGTAGTCACTGCTGGAAGTAGATAGCAAAACTGCTAAAAGTGGCCGTTATTGACACATTTGTTATCTACTTCTACGAATGTCTACGAGGGCATGTAGTGATACCTTTTAAAAATACTAGACCATGGGCCCTGAAAACTCCATGTAAAACATTATTAAAATATTTTTCTATTCATAACTTATCAAATAAAAACCTCTGAGGGTGCCACTTTCAGTCATACAACCGCCTTAATCGCAATCTTATATTAATTGCAATGGTGTCTACGCACAAACCATATACCTACATGATCATGTTTGGTAATAGCCTTATAAAGCAGAATATGGTACCTAGATAGGGACCATCAAACTGAAATCAATGATGAAAATATCGAAATGTATGAAACAGCATTTTTTTTTAAGCGAATTCAGAATTGGTCCCATAGTAAAAGTTGTACAGTTTAAGGTCCCTATCTACCATATTCGGCTTTATAAGGCTATTATCAAACACTTTTTATAACAGATACTACTTGGATACTACACGCGAATTCACAAACAGGTCTCATAGTGACCACGGACGCCCAGCGTCCTATCTACCAATCCCACGTAATACGTAAAACAAACGAACCAATCACAGACCTCTATTTTTAACGCACAGCCTTTGCATAGACAAGCAAGGGTGGTTTGAGATATGTTTGAGATACCATCAGCCATTTTTAGTGTCCCTACTGCTGAGGCACAGGCTTTCCTTATGGGTGGATAAAGTCCGTAACCCACTGCGCTGGCCCAATGCGGATTGGTGGGTGTTGAAGATAGCACCCGGAACCAAACGGTTTAACGTGCCTTCCGTCAAAAGTCGGTCAGGTTGCCTGTGGCTTAAAATTGTCAAAATGGCACCCTGTAGTGATTATTTCCTCTGTGGCACCCTGAGCGAAAGTGGCGCCGCGGTGAATTTTATTTAATATTTTAATTCTAATACACAATTTTGACTAATCATACTAAAAATATGATAAGCGATAGACAGCATGGATTTCGAGAGAAAAAATCGGTTGCCAGCAATTTGTTCTCGTACGTGAACTCGTTAGCTAAAGTATTGGATGCAGGGGGCCAAGTAGACTCAATTTATACAGATTTCAGCTGCGCTTTTGACAAGGTCGACCATGAAATTCTGATAGGAAAATTAGCCAACTTTTACAGCATAGCCGACCCTCTGCTATCCTGGTTCAGATCGTACTTGTCAAAACGATTTCAGTATGTTGTCTTGAATGGACATGAATCTGAACGCTTTCCCGTCACTTCTGGAGTTCCACAGGGATCACACCTAGGACCGATCTTGTTTATCCTGTTTATAAATGACGTGGTAGGCTGCTTTAATCACAGTCACTGTTCAATATTCGCCGACGACATGAAAATCTATAGGGAAATTAAATCCGAGCGGGACATCGAATTGTTGCAATCAGACTTAGACAATGTTTCCAACTGGTGTCTTCAAAACCGTATGGTCTTAAACGTATCTAAGTGCTACCACATTACGTTCACTAGAAAGAGACTCCCTATACAGGGAAACTACAATATCTCTCATGAAGGAATTGCAAAAGTGGAAGTAATAAGGGACCTTGGCGTGATTCTTGACAGAAAACTAAATTTCGTGGCTCATTACGACTCCATTATTAAACGAGCTGCTCAAATGCTCGGGTTTATAAGGAGGGCAACCAGGGAATTTCGTCGCATAGAATCAAAGATCTTGCTTTTCAACTCATTAGTCAGAAGTATTCTAGAGTACTGCAGCGTAATCTGGAATCCTTACTATACCGTTCATGCCGAAAGAATTGAAAGCTTAAATCGTTCTTTCACCCGACATCTAGCTTACATAAGTAGGGGTATAACTGCACGTCATTGCTATGAAGATCGTCTAAATTTCTTCAAGATGCATAGCCTAAAGCAACGTCGCACGATGTTAGACTTGTGTTTTCTTTTCAAACTCGTGAACGGTGTGGTTCTGGATCCAGTGTCTTTACAGCAAATCAATTACCACGTTCCTAGGCCAAATAGTCGGAACACTTATAAGAAACTTTTTGCACTTGACGCGAGTAGAACTAACTTGGGTAGACACGCACCGCTAAAACGAATCTGCAACACGTACAACAATGTTGCTGATGAATCCTTAGATATTTTTGCTTCAAAATTACCACACTTTAAAAAAACTGTTCTGTGTAGGCTTAATCATGTAGTTCCTGATTGATTGTATACCTATTAAGATTTTTAATTTTAAGTTGTTTAATTTTTGCTTTAACTTTTTTTTTCATTTTTGTTTTGCATTTTTATGAGTAGGTAGGTAGATACCGTTTTGATTGTGTTGCACGTTATAAAAATTGAATGCTGTGTGTACCTGTTATTAAGGTCATGCAAAGGCCAAAGATAGAAAATGTATGTTTCAAGATTGTTTCTGCATGTACTTTGTTGGTATACCTAATAAATAAAAAAAAAAAAAAAAAAAAAAAAAATGTTTCACGTGGAATTTTTAGGGCCAATAGTCTAGTATTTTTAGACGGTATCGTTAGATTCCTTCGTAGTCACTGCTAGAAGTAGATAGCAAAACTGATAAAAGTGGCCGTTATTGACACATTTGTTATCTACTTCTACGAATGTCTACGAGGGCATGTAGTGATACCTTTTAATAATACTAGACCATGGGCCCTGAAAACTCCATGTAAAACATTATTAAAATATTTTTCTATTCATAACTTATCAAATAAAAACCTCTGAGGGTGCCACTTTCAGTCATACAACCGCCTTAATCGCAAACTTATATTAATCGCAATGGTGTCTACGCACAAACCATATACCTACATGATCATGTTTGGTAATAGCCTTATAAAGCAGAATATGGTACCTAGAAATGAAATTGATATCTTCAATGACAACTTACGTAGTTTCAAGGATAAAGTGCTGAAACACGTGAATTAATTGGTCAGTTAAACTTATTAATTTAATAGTCTTAGTTTAATTATTAAAATTTTGTTTGTTTTGATTTCATTTATTTTTAACTTTATTTTTATTTTTGACTATGTTGATTTGATTTTATTTGATCCGATTTAATTGAATTTAATTTAGCTTAAGTAATTTATTTTAATTTAGGTAATTTAATATTGTTGATTTAATTTGTATTGATTTAAGGTAATGTGTACAATAATTGGTTATAATGATAATAATGTATGATTGTTCTTTTTTAAATTTAAGTATCAATCAATGCTTCCCAAATTTTAATAGGATAACATAATAATTTTAATATGGGAAATGTTGTGTATACCAGTAATTGGTTTTCATGTATGTCCTAATCGTTAATAACTTCAAGACCCACTTGTATATAATTGCATGTAAAACTGTTGGTGTACCTTATAAAAAAAAATAAAAAATAGGGACCATCAAACTGAAATCAATGATGAAAATATCGAAATGTATGAAACAGCAATTTTTTTTAAGCGAATTCAGAATTGGTCCTATAGTAAAAGTTGTACAGTTTGAGGGTCCCTATCTACCATATTCGGCTTTATAAGGCTATTATCAAACACTTTTTATAACAGATACTACTTGGATACTACACGCGAATTCACAAACAGGTCTCATAGTGCCCACGGACGCCCAGCGTTCTATCTACCAATCCCACGTAATACGTAAAACAAACGAACCAATCACATACCTCTTTTTTTTAACGCACAGCCTTCGCATAGACAAGCAAAGGTGGTTTGAGATACCATCAGCCATTTTAGTGTCCCTACTGCTGGGACACAGGCCTTCCTTATGGGTGGATAAGGACCGTAACCCACCGCGCTGGCCCAATACGGATTGGTGGGTGTTGACGATTGCACCCGGGACCAAACGGTTTAACGTGAATTCCGAAGCACGGATCCCATGACCGACCCCTGCGAAAGTTGCTTAACCTCCGCAGTCGCTGGGCCAGGCGCTAAACCACTATGCCATTGAGCTCTTCAAGGCAGGGCTTCAAATACCGTTAAAAATTAGTAACGTTAAAAAAATAACGTTAAATTAAAACTGGAAATTAATAACGGGAAAACAGAATTTATTGTAATTTTTTCGTTCCTTGATAACGTTATTATGTTACTGTATAAAAATATTTAAAAGCAATGTGTAATTGACGTTGATGCCGCCGTGACGTGATCAGCCTCTGCGTTAGGTACTAGGTAGTAGAGGTACCTACATACAATACGCTATACTTATAAAATTACCATTAAAAATAACGTTATTTTTAACGTTATCGACATTTAACGTTATATTAATGTTATGTTTTTAGGTATCGTTAAAAAAATAGCGTTATCAAGGTATCATATTGAAAATAACGTTACGTAACGTTATTTTTACTGTTAATTGGTAACGTTATAAAGCCCTGCTTTAAGGAGGGTGATTTGAGTATTGTTCTTGAATATGAGGGTATGTTTATGAGATAAAAAAAATAGTAGGTAAGTAATATACTTACCATAATTTAAAGAAATAATCAAATAATCAAATTTAATTTATAATCATTTTGGGAAACTTAATGATACACGTAGCTATTATTAATCCTTAGAGACAATCGGTCACCCATCCCAAAACCAACCATTCCTAAAATCGCTTAGCATTCTCAATCGGAAGCGATAACCATCGTGAAGGGTTAATGAGATAATCCCGTTATTATTTATTGTTAATTGTCTATTATAAACTACGCCGCCGCAATTAACCGAGCGATGATTTCGATCGATTTCCATTACCGGCTGAGTATAAGAGTGTGTTTTATGAAATTGAGTCCAGCCTTCTGGTGTGAGGCCTTGAGGGATAAAAGGAGTGTATTGTTAGAAGGATTATTTATGTAATTGAGCTTTTATTAATTATTATAAAAGCTAAATTGAAAGTTCTTGTCAAAAACCAAAGTACAAAAAGTTTAATAAAAACAAGAAAAGCACAATGTGTAAGTTCAAATGAGTTTGAATCTTAGAAAAGGCAATAAATACAGTTTTTTAATAATGTTCTTTCAATCAATATTGATTCGAATTTAATTAATATTGGGTAATTATACAACGTGTTACAAAATAACCCCTAATGCCGAATATGGTAGATAGGGACCATCAAACTGAACTTTTACTATGAGAACAACTCTCAAATCGCGATAAAAATCAGATGTTTCATACAAAAATACATATCGATAATATCAAAATGTATGAAACAGCTGATTTATTTTTCGCGATTTCAGAATTAGTCTCGAAGTGAAAGTTGTTCAATTTGAATGTCCCTATCTACCATATTTGGCATTAGGAGTTATTTTTACCGACTTCAAAAGGAGGGAGGTACTCAATGCGACCCGTTTTTTTTGTTTTTTGTATGTACACCGATTACTCGAAGACGGCTGAACCGATTGGAATTATTCAAACGTTATTAGATCAGGTTTGATACCAAGTTGGTCCCATTTTTTTAAATTTTGAAATCAGTTCAGTATTTTTCAGGAAAACCTGAAAATACTGTCGTTTTCGTTACAATTTTGTGAACTTATACGGATGATCGACCATATCTTCTTTGTTTGTATACCGATTTAGATGATTCTTTTTTTATTTGAAAGAGGATACTTTAGAGATGATACCATTTTGATTTATTGTTATTGGACTTTGGATTTCAAAGATACATAAGGGAACTCCTCAAAATCAAATATGAACTATATAGTACAGCCGCGATTACACTAAAAAGAATAAAATAAAAAATTGTTTAAAAACTTAAAAACCGACTTCAAAAAACCTGAAAATTAAAACAAAAACAGCTTCAGAATTAAAAACCTCTAAAAAGCAAGAAATAAATTTCAAATAACTAGATACCTACGCATATCACTGTAATAAAACACGTCTAATGAAGTCGGGTGGGGCTGGAGGACAAGGCTGAAGGTTTTTAATTTTGAAGCTGTTTTTGTTTTTATTTTCAGGTTTTTTGAAGTCGGTTTTTTTGTTTTTAATCAATTTTGTAACATGTTGTATAGTTGCGATCAAGAAGAACCTACCTTTTGTCGTACCTAATATAATGAAACTACAGTAATAAAGGTAAACCACTTTTACTTTCTTCACTGGAATACACCATGAATATTATTAACTAGGCTATAGCAACGATACGTTTGCAGTTTTCCCTAACTACTTGGCTTCTCGACTGTTGAACAGTGACTGAGCCCGCAACTGACTTTCGTCGACCGTTCTGCCGCCTATCCCCACCGCTTACCTCCCCATTCCACTACAAATGGCGGGAAAATATGGCGGGAAACGGCGGAGCTAAGCGGCGGTGTTGCCAGGCTATTAAACTAAAATACTACTATTATCCTTTCAATTTGATTCAAAATCATAACAATAAAATGGATTTATTACTATCAAACGACAAAACGTCACATTCGTCCATCCTGACCTCGTGCATGTCCTCGTGCACGGTCAACTCAACAATATTATAGGTTATAATTGTCAACTCAATACTTTCATAATAATATCGTCACATTCGGCCGGTTGTATGTTAACTAATACCGCATTCTATTAAACAAACTTATTGGGTTTAACGTATTGTTATATTTTTTTAATTTGAGAATTCTCATTTACTTAATTGTTATAATTAATTTTGTGGATTAATGAATGCTAAAAAGAGAGAATCTACTGAATCTGCCACCATTTCAAAAATGGGAGGCCCCTCCAAGAAAGAAATGGCGAAAGAAAACTTGGAGAGGGTTGTCGACCTCCGTCTTTTATATTTAATAATTTATTTACAAGAGGAACTGACTGTTGTAACTTATCGCGCCTAGTATGATCATGAGATCATAAAGCTATAACATTTTTAAAATCCAGTAAGATTGTGACACAAATATTAACTCTAAAACATCTTAAAATTATTACAATTTTTTTACCACAATAAGCAATCAAATTATTTATGAAAGTACAACATTTCTTATTAGTTCTTTCTACTAAATTATAAATTTTATTAAAATATTTAATAAGAGAAAAGTACAAAAAGTAAATATAACAGTCGACAGCCTATTTACCATGAAAGGGTAAACAAATTCAATTACAAATTGTCGACTTTTGACAGATAACGTGACGTGCTGCCGACTACCTAACTGAAATTATCAATGATATCAACTTATTAAACCCACAATAGGTATACAATTTCAATTTACTACACTTGCTAGCTATGTAAAACGCAAGGTAATCGTTTAATTATTAAAGGTGCGTTGCAACAATCATTATGAGTATATATTATTTTTATTTATTTCACAATTCACACCATGAGCTAGGTACTTATAATATTTAATTTAGCTAGACTAGAACTACCTATTTTAACAGGTTCTGAATAAGATTTAAATATATTTGATAAATCAATGCATAGGAATTTGGGTCCGTTTCTATGTTCAACCAGATAATTGCAGCTGAAACCTATTAGCCGTCGCAGCCTGTTGTCATCGTGTCACAAAAACTAGGATCGACCAATAACGCAACAGTCGTTTCTACCATCCAGTCACGCGTCGCACATCGCACCGTCGTCACCTTAGCGACATATAATGCATCGGCATCTTGTCAGATGCAATATGTTTCTGAAATATATAAAACATAAACGACAGTAACCGTCCCTAAATCATAGGACAAACGTCAACAAAATAAAACATCAGAGTCAAAAGGAAATATATTTGAATCTATTCATGAGAACTGTTTCTTTATGAGATAAGAAAAATATTATGTGACATAACGGGATCCCTTGTTTTCGCATAATGTTTTTACACCTAATTTGATTTGGCATAACGGTTTTGGCATATTTATTTTTGTCATAATTATACTTTGGCATAATTGTTTTTTGGCATATTATTTATGTAAGCATAATGATAATTAAGACTAATTTGTTTTCGCATAATGTTATTAGGCATATTGTCTATTCGCCTAATATTATTTAGACATAAAAATCAAAAACAATCAGAATAAATATTTTTTCGTACTTATTTATTTTCTTGCAAAAGGGGTAATAAAATGCCGAAAATTCATAAAACATACGACAAAAATATCGACGTATAAAACACCTATTTTAAAAATACCGAAAATCCTAAATATCGATATCCGATAGACCATAACTTAAAAGATCAATTATTAAATGACCGATGGTTCGAAATCCCGAAAGTTAAAATGCCGATAATTCAACATCCCGAAAGTCTGTTTAGGTCTGTTAGGTGCGACGACGAGCGAGCATAGCGAGCGAGGAGGAGGTTAAGTTTCATTGCGACCTACAATGCACGAGCCGAGCGAGCGAAGCGAGCGTGCCGCGGCAGTGGCCGGCGAAGTGCCAGAACCGAGCTGCTGGCATGTAACTCTCAATCAACCTTCAGTTTTTTAGGCTTCGGGGTTTGGTATTTTAGTTAAAATGTCCTTTCGTGATTTTAAACGTACGGCCAAACAACCGTTCGACCATTTGATTTTCAGTGTTTCGTTCATGGGTCTTGTAAAATTCGGTCTTTTCAACGTCGGCATTGTAAATACATACCCCTAGCCATGCATGAGACAAACAATATTTATATTTATTTCAAGTGTAAAATTTTTGCAATAGCTTTTAAATGTGCAAGTTTCGAAGTGTATTCATTTTTTGTTTATAAAAATATGCGTTAATAACATTATGCGTATTTAAATTTATGCTAAAGAATATTATGCTTAAACATGATTATGCTTAAATTAGTTATGCCTAAAAAAAATATGCATAAGCTGTTATGACTAAATAATATTATGCGTAAACATCATTCGGCGAAATCATATTATGCTATGACATATTATGCCTTAAAATTTTATGCTAATACATAGGGAACCTGACATAACACATTCACATACTTATATACATAATCATATCTAGTTGCATAGTTATTAAACATTAATTTATCATGACTATTTATTCATTTTATTCCACAATTTGTGGTTCTCTTGCATTTTATTATGTAATGTCAATATAATAAGTCTATGTGTAATGCGCTCAGTTTTAGTAATTGCTAATGTAATTAGTAGATGCAATAAATAATTATGAATATGAATGTCATTACTCGCGGGGCCACCGTTTGCCACTATGTGGACACGGCCTGTCAAGACGTTATATTCAAACCAAAGCTATAACTGAGGATACATATGGCCCATAGACGCGACACACTTGGCCGCTTACTAAGTACTAGTACCACACGTAAGGACACACTTGGCCCATAGACGCAACATACCTAGTCTGGCCCATAGATGCGATACACTTGCCGCTTACTAAGTACCACACTTAAGAACACACTTGGCCCATTGACGCAACATACCTAGTCGCCTAAACACCACACTTAAGGACAAATGGTTCATATAATAGTAGCTTACGCACTGCTAGGTACCTAATATTGTAAGACTTATTTTCTCAAATATAAATATAATTTATTCAAATTAACCATAACTACATTAGCATCCAATTGCAATAATATATTATAAACACATCGCTCGTCGGAGCTCGCTTAGAGTGGTCGTGTCGTTGGTTGTGTTCCGAAGCAGTCATTGAAAATTGAAACCTATCGCGTTAGCACGTTGGTCGAAAATTGCAAAGTGTCACTATTTTCCTGTGTATCAAAGAATAAAAAGTGGTGCAGAATGTCCCGATCATCGGAAAAGTTATTTGGCTCCAGCCCTGATGTCAGCAACTTGGGGGAAGCAAGTACGAATAGATGTAAACGCAAGCATAATGACGATTTCTCAGAAGCTTTCAAGGAACTAACATCAGAGATTAAAACCACATTACATAATTGGAAAGCCGAGATACAAGATAATATCTCGCAAATAAAAAACGATTTGGAATCGGTACTCAAATCTGATCTAGACAAGCTCAATGTATCTTTCACTGAAATGAAATCTGAAATAAGTAGCGTACGACAAGAGTATACAGACTTGAAAAAATCTGTCCAATTGCTAAACTCGAAGCATAATGACACACTCAAACAAGTGGCAGCTTTGGAAAATTCAGTGCAGTTCCACAGTGATCAATACGACAAACTTAACAAAAAAGTGGATTCTGTGGCAGTCGAAAAGAAAACTATCGCTTCACTCGAATCTAAAATCGACGCATTGATGAATGACAACCGCCTGTTACAAATGGAACTAAATTATAATAGCCAAAGGGACCGCCTTTTAAATTTGGAAATCGTGGGTGTCCCAGAAAAAAAAGATGAAAATTTACACAATCTAATGTTGTCAATAGCCAAACACGCGTGTGTGACAATCTCCCCGGATGATATTTTAGAAATTAACCGAATCACACCCAAAGTCAAATTACAGGGGCGCCCGAGAAATATTATTGTAAAATTGAAAACTCGCCTTCTGAAAGACAACATTATTTCGGGCAGCCGGAAAAACCGCTTAACTAATCAAGATCTTGGTATCCAGGGCATTGTCGGCAGAATTTATATAAATGAACATCTCACACATTTCAATAAAACCCTATTAAAAAAGTGCAGAGAGGCAGCAAAACTCAAGAGCTACCAATATGTGTGGACAAAAAATGGAAGAATTTTTGTCAGAAGAAACGACACATCGCCACCTTTACAAGTATCTCAAGAAAAAGACATCTCCCGAATAGTGTAATCTCGTGTGACACTACTAATTTGGCTTATTTTGTTTTTTTCTATTTATTGCATGTTTTTAATGTTCTTTTTATTTTAGAAATTATAAAAGTAACTTTTTTTCGTACCCTGTTACTTCAGAGTGCCCTTTCTATACGTAAATACTCTTTGACGATAATGCAGCTAAACACAATATTTGCAATGACTTGCGTTTGTAATACATTAAAGATGCGTACGAAACATGTGCGGCGTTTAGCCATCATTACTCGCGTTCAGCAAAGCTATTGTGTTGCATTGTGGAATTTAAATCCGGTAATAATTGGGTACTTCTTACATTTATGGCAATTAGAATCGAGTTTTATTAAACATCCGAATCTCAAAAATATATTTTCATCTTATTCAAACTTAATTAGAACTTATCACTTTAATATTTTTATTATTGTTGTTTTGAATATTTCCAGTTCAACTTGTTTTAATATGCTGTGTCTCGTAATTTATAATTATTTGGTTTGCGGTGACTTTTATGCAAAAATAGTATTAATGCTATGTAACTTTTACTCCGCACTCTTTTTTAGGCACCGTACTTTACTGACCGTGTTCACAAATGTTGCTCACTACCTTGCATTGAAATTATTACTCATTCCTGTCCGCAGTCGCTGTCCGAGAGTATCGTTGCACGATTCACATAAACTTACAGTGATTCGCTGTGTTGGCTATGATATCCGTCAATTAAACAAATATATCTATCCATCTGTCTTAATGGATGGTCATAGTTTTTTAATAGTGTACATATTATTTAATTATAAGTTGCTACGAAAGTACGTCGTGACAAAACAATCAAAAAACAAATTTCATTTTGGTGATTTACAGATGGATGTGAAAGTGTTAGTTTATTGTTTTAAAAGTACTTTTTGTTTTTTTTCTCACTATAAATAATGGCTAATCAGTATTTGAATATTTTTTACCAAAATGTTCGTGGTCTGAGGACTAAATGTAATGAGTTACGACTTAGCATTTTGAATAACGATTATGACGTAATTGTATTGACGGAATCATGGCTACACAGTGGTATTTTTGATGGTGAATTGTGCGATGACAGGTATGACGTTTTCAGAGCGGATCGAAATCTGAATGCCAGTGGTAAGACTACCGGTGGTGGTTTGGTGATAATGATACGGCGTTCGCTCGGTGCCATGGTTCGTGACCTTGACTCGTGCGCACCGACTGAGTTGTTGTGGGTTACAATACCATCGCGGGCTTGTTCTTCTAAATTTGACTTACATTTTTGCGCAGTTTACATACCTCCCACTCAGCGCCAGATACCCTCCGATTTGAACACAATTTGTAACATTATTAAAAGTGCTGTTCAACTTGGTCCAAACGATAATTTTATATTAATAGGTGATTTTAATTTGCCGTGCCTATCCTGGAGCCATTGGCGGATCCAGGGGGGGGGCCAAGGGGGCCATGGCCCCCCCCACAAGACCGACTACCTATGCAGATAACATTGAACTTGCATAGAAAATTAGTTTTGATTAGATTTATTACCTACTTTTTAAATTCCTATTTTTTATGTTTTATGTCTGGTAGTGTCAGTTCCTTTTTATTTTATTTTTTAACCATAAAACGTGGCCCCAGTATCAGTAGGGTTACCATCTGACAGGCATTTGACAAACATTTTATGGTTTCGTTTTCGATTCGAAAGGCGGGCTGGCGAGACAGGCATTTTTTAATTTCGCGGGTCTCGCTGTGAAATCTCGCATACATGCTCCAATCACGCACGCCTTGCTTTGAAAGCTACTCGTCCGCCCAGATGAAACCATATATAACAAGATTAATGGATGAAATTAGCTAAAAATATGACGCTGCGCGGGCCCCGTTTTTTTACTACAGACAAGATTAGTAGATGAAACTGACTAAAAATCGCGCTGCGCGGCTTTTTTTTTTTTTACTAAAGACAGACAAGATTGGTGGATAAAACTAAACAAAAATCGCGCTGCGCGGCCGTTTTTTAATAAGTATTATAATAGGCAGGTAAGAGTACAAGATTAGTGGATGAAACTGACTAAAAATGGCGCTGTGGGGCCGTTTTTCACTATAGATAGACAGACAAGATTAGTGGATGAAACTGACTAAAAATTGCGCTGCGCGGCCGCTTTTTTTTACTATAAACAGGCAAGAGTACAAGTATAACGATTGAAACTAACTAAAAATGGCGCTGCGCGGCTGTTTTTTTAACTAAAGACAGACAAGATTAGTGGATGAAACTGACAAAAAATAGCGCTGCGCGGCCGTTTTTTTTACTATAAACAGGCAAGAGTACAAGTATAACGGATGAAACTGACTGAAAATGGCGCTGCGCGGCTGTTTTTTACTAAAGACAGACGAGATTAGTGGATGAAACTGACTAAAAATCGCGCTGCGCGGCCGTTTTCTTTTACTATAGGCAGGCAAGAGTACAAGCTTAGTTGATGAAACTGACAAAAAAAGGCGCTGCTTGGCCATCTTTTTAACTATAGACAGACAAAATTAATAGATGAAATGAAACTGACTAAGAATTGCGCTGCACGGCCGTTTTTTTACTATAGACAGGCAAGAGTACAAAATTAATCGATGAAACTGCCTAAAAATCGCGCTGCGCGGCCGTTTTTTACTTTATACAGGCATTTTTCTGAAAAATCAGGCGTTTTGTGCATCCTAGTCAGGCATCTTCCCTTTCATAGATGGTAACCCTAGGCCCGAGGCTCCAAGGGCCCCCCCCACATTGGAATCCTGGATCCGCCCTTGCCTGGAGCGCTAATGGATACGCACTTTTGAAAATGGGTTTGGTTGAGGTGCAGGAGGCCGGTTCACTACTAATAGAAACGGCAGCATTTTGTGGATTTAAACAGTATAACATTTTGAAAAACTCTTCCGGGAACACTCTCGATCTCGTATTCTCTAATCTTCCCTTAAAAGTGTCATCGGTATCAATTCCACTTTTGAAAGAGGACCGCGCACATCCTTCCTTTTGTTTTTCGATATTGGACTTAAACATAACTCCTTTACGGGAGGCTTCCACACCTAAACCTAACTTCAAAAGAGCGTGCTATAATGGTATTAATGAATACCTCTTAAAATATGACTGGCGATCTT
Organism: Agriphila tristella; assembly: GCA_928269145.1. NCBI lineage: Eukaryota > Metazoa > Arthropoda > Insecta > Lepidoptera > Crambidae > Agriphila > Agriphila tristella. Next base: position 28,356,273 of record OV743437.1, on the reverse strand, counting down.
TATTAGGTACAGGCACTATAGATGAGGCCATTGACACTTTGTATAACATTATTAATAGTTGCGTAGATTTGTATGTTCCATATATCCGTAGCTCAACTAAACGGACATACCCTAATTGGTACTCATCTGCTTTAATTAACATAATTAAAGAAAAAACAAAAGCTCACTTGCGATGGAAAACATACGGGAACAGATTAGATTACGACGAATTTTCTAAATTAAGATCAAGAGAGAATCGCGTACAAAATGAATGTTTCAAAAGGTTCAAGTCGAATTGTGAAAATAATATTAAGAAGGACCCAAAAGCATTTTGGTCGTTCGTGAAAGCTGTGCGTGGTGGATCGGCGTATCCTAAGAAGGTGCATTTGGAAAATGTGGAATATACTGATGGGAATGATATATGTTTTGCCTTTAATAAATTTTTTCAAAGTGTTTTTGGTGATCCTTGTAATAACTATACGCCTATAAAAGAACATCCGCTATGTACTAACACAGTATCGAATTTACAAACATCTGTATTAATTGTGGAGAAAATGTTAAAATCACTGGATATAAATAAAGGCGCTGGCAGTGACGGGTTACCAGCTATATTTTGGTCTAAATGCGCTATATCATTGGCCCTTCCATTAACTATAGTGTTTAATCGCTCCTTGCGCGAGGGTATCTTCCCACACAAATGGAAATCAGCTCACGTAGTGCCTGTACATAAGAAAGGGTCGCGTACAGACGTTAGAAACTACAGAGGTATCTCTATTCTAAGTACTGCTGCTAAATTACTAGAAAGAATTGTATACGACGAAATATACTCTACACTATCTAACTCCATTCCCGAACAACAACACGGTTTTCTAAAAGGACGTTCCACCACTACTAATTTGGCATGCTTCTCGAGTTTTATTTTGGAAAATATGGAAAGGGGGGGGCAGGTTGACGTGGTTTACACCGATTTTGAGAAAGCCTTTGATCGTGTGGATCACGTGGTCCTGCTAAACAAGTTACAAGTGCTTGGTATCCATGGGGATTTACTCCGATGGATTGAATCATACCTCACTAATCGTTCTCAGGCGGTGGTCATGGGTGGTTATCGATCGGACTACATTACTATACCTTCAGGGGTTCCACAGGGGTCCCATTTGGGTCCACTATTTTATAATGCCTACCTGTTTGATATCGGCTCATCCCTTAAGCATTCTCAATATATCATGTATGCGGATGATAAAAAGATTTTTTGTAAAATAAGCTCTGTTCAGGACTGTTTGCGCTTACAAGGAGATTTGGACAACCTATTTGAATATTATAATAAAAATAATATAACGGTTAACGCTAGTAAATGCGAATGCATCACTTTTACGCGGAAGTCAAAACCCATTCTTCATGATTATCATTTCAATGGAGACCGAGTAAACAGGAAACAAAGTTTGAGGGACTTAGGTGTATATTTCGATCAAAAAATGTTACTTTCATATCACGTTGAAAATACAATTAATAAGGCATATAGGAATTTGGGTTTTGTTCTTCGAGTGTGTAGGCCATTCACTAATGTTTCAGTAATTAAGCTCGTTTATTTTGCTTATGTGAGAAGTATACTAGAGTACTGTAGCCCCATATGGTCACCCCAATACGTAACATACATAAGCCGTTTGGAGCGAATTCAAAAAATTTTTGTTAATCACCTTAACTTTCGCTGTCGCAAAGCAATTGATAATTATCATGATAGTTGCAAGGAGCACGGTCTCCTATCTTTGGAGCAGAGGCGTATAGTATTGGATATGGGTCTGCTTCACGATATTATAAACAGTAGAGTTGACTGTCCGCTCCTTGTATCTAAAATATTATTTCGTACTCCTAGACGTCGTACGCGCAATACTTCACTTTTACAAGTCCCACAATGCCACACTAACTATTTTCGAAATTCGGTTATCTTACGACTTATCCGTACGTATAACGCACATTTTCGTAGCATCGATCTTTTTTTAAATACAAAACGCACATTTAAAAAGGAGGTTGAAAAGGTACTTCAAGAAATTTAATAATTTAGTTTTTCTTTTTTCTTTATGTAATAATGTTTGCAAAATAGACAAAGGGCAAATACAATATGTTGTACTATAACTGTTTGATTTAATTTTGTTTAAGGGTTTAATTTTCTGGTAACAATACTGTTATATTATATTACTTACCAACGACATAAAGTATTACTGTTAATTTAAGGGAAACCTATTATTGGCTATACTAACTAACATGTACCTAATGTTAAGTAATTTTGTTAATACGCTGTTGGTTTTCTTAATAAAGTAAAATAAAAATAAATAAACCAAGAGATAACCAAGTAAAATGAAGTTGTGTCTTAAAGAAGAACGCAGACTAAAGTCAACTTATTTTTTGATAGATCTTCGTTCGTAATTGACTTCTGATTGTTTGTGAAAGTACACCAATATTCAAGGGCCTGTGCACTAAGCTTAACAACAACAACTTAAATAATCGTTTGCAGATGACGATTCAAATATGAAATTGAAATCGCATTATGTAGTCACATAAACATGTAATATAAGCATATAACAACCTAGCCTTGTAAACCGCTAGCGCTTCTAGCCAAACCGTAGGCGCATCTAGCCAAATCTCAGGCGCATCTAGCCAAATTAAAGGCGCATCTAGCCAAAACATAGGCGCATCTAGCCAAACCATAGGCGCATCTAGCCAAACCATAGGCGCATCTAGCCAAACCATAGGCGCATCTAGCCAAACTGATGGCACATCTAACCAAATCATAGGCGCATCTAGCCCTGTAAACTGATGGCACATCTAGCCAAACTGGATTTGCATCTAAATAATAAACAAATCATTTATTTCCCAGAATATGGTAGTATACATTGATGACATTATAATATAACAAAATCTGTATAATTATCCTGCCTTTTTAGGCGTAGAAATCTGTCAGTAGCTAGGTGATTATAAAATTTAAATTTGAAAATCGATAATCATTAATTTTTACAACTACTTTTCATTACCCATCATTCCAATAAATAATTTAAAATCCCCATAAAATAAATGTTAAACCTTAATGTCAAAATGATATATGACATTAATAATTATAATAATTGCCTGCCAGTACAATGTTAATTTAAATTAAAGCAATAAGATATTAATTACGACTAGCCAAACCGTAGGCGAATCTAGCCCTGTAACCTGATGGCGCATCAAGCCAACCGAAGGCACATCTAGTCAAACTGAAGGCGCATAAACTGAAGGCGCATCTTGCCAAACCGAGGGCGCATCTAGCCAAAACAAAGGCACATCTAGCCAAACTGATGGCGCATCTAGCCAAACTGAAGGCGCATCTAGCCAAACTGAAGGCGCATCTAGCCAAACTGAAGGCGCATCTAGCCTTATAAGCCGCAGGCGCATCTAGCCAAACCGCAGGCTTATCTAATCATATAAAATGTTGGCGCAACCAACGTTATATAAAATGAAGGCGCATCTAAACTTATAAAATGAAGGCGCATTTAAACTTATGAAATAAAGGCACTAGCCTTGTGATTGTGAAACGAAGGCGCATCTAATCTTATAAAATAAAGTCGCATTAAACCTTATAAAATGTAGGCGCATCTAACCCTATAAAATGAAGGCGCATCTAGCCAAACTGAAGGCGCATCTTGCCAAACCGAGGGCGCATCTAGCCAAAACAAAGGCACATCTAGCCAAACTGATGGCGCATCTAGCCAAACTGAAGGCGCATCTAGCCAAACTGAAGGCGCATCTAGCCTTATAAGCCGCAGGCGCATCTAGCCAAACCGCAGGCTTATCTAATCATATAAAATGTTGGCGCATCCAACGTTATATAAAAGTACGGCGCATCTAAACTTATAAAATGAAGGCGCATCTAAACTTATAAAATGAAGGCGCATTTAAACTTATGAAATGAAGGCACTAGCCTTGTGATTGTGAAACGAAGGCGCATCTAATCTTATAAAATAAAGTCGCATTAAACCTTATAAAATGTAGGCGCATCTAACCCTATAAAATGAAGGCGCATCTAGCCAAACTGAAGGCGCATCTTGCCAAACCGAGGGCGCATCTAGCCAAAACAAAGGCACATCTAACCAAACTGATGGCGCATCTAGCCAAACTGAAGGCGCATCTAGCCAAACTGAAGGCGCATCTAGCCTCGAAAGTCAATGTTTTAATAAATTTTCATTCATATATATATCTAGTTTAATTACATAGGGCTGGGTGAAATATTTAGACTAAGTTTCATTTTAGTTTGAAATATTTCATAAATTTCATATAAGTAAATTCAAATATACTAGGGACTAGGAGTGACGGTATTTACAAATATTATGTACATCTTTAATGTAGGTACTTAATTAATACAACATAAATAAATCTTATCTTGTAAACTAAAAGCACGTCTAGCCTTGTAAACCGAAGGCACGTCTAGCCTTGTAAACTGAAGGCGCATTTAGCCTTGTAAACTGAAGGCGCGTCTAGCCTTGTAAACCGAAGGCGCGTCCAGCCTTTTAAACCGAAGGTACGTCTAGCCTTTTAAGCCATAGGCGCGTCTAGCATATCAAACCGAAGGCGCGTCTAGCCTTTTAAACCGAAGGCGCATCTAGCCTTGTAAACCGAAGGCGCGTCTAGCCTTTCAAACCGAAGGCCCATCTAGCCTTGTAAACCGAAAGTGCATCTAGCCTTGTAAACCGAAGGCGCCTCTAACCTTTCAAACCGAAGGCGCGTCTAGCCTTTTAAACCGAAGGCGCGTTTAGCCTTTTAAACCGAAGGCACGTCTAGCCATGTAAACCGAAGGCGCGTCCAACCTCGTCTCAAAAATTTATAGAAAACAAATATGCCTAGAATAGAAATACCTAAGAGCCGGTTCTCTTTAAATAAAATTTCAAAGTAGCGAAATATTTCCTACCTACAACGATTAGTTTTAAAAGCGTTATATTTTTTACAAAACTAAAAAAAAACATTTAGGAACATAAAAATGACATCAAAATTATTACCTTTTACTAGTAAACCGAAGTTTAAGTTATATTTCTTCAAAACTAATATAGGACAAATAATGTGCTTCAAAGTAAACTTAAATCATTCATTTAGGAACACATAAATCAAAATTATAATCTTTTACTAGTTAACATACCGCATCACCATGGAAAAAATAAAAAAATAAACGTAGCTCGTACACCAGATCTTTCGTATTATTTTATTCATAAAGATAAGTAGACACAGTTTTTTAACTGTAAGATCACTTCTCTGAAATCACGTTAATTAGTGAACTCGGCAATTTTTATGAACGGCCTCTTAATAGAATAAGAATTAACTTCTTGAATTATAATAAAACTCTTTAAGGGTCCATCATAGGAAAACATGGTTTGCGGGGGTCATACCCTTATATAGAGAGCGTAAAGATGTAGCCACAAAAACAAACAAAAAGAAAACACGACAAGCTAAAGAGATTTTCTAGTAGCTAAAAGATCAAATTGTGTATGAACCTCACAGACAATTGCAAGAAAAATAAGGATATCATCAAAAGTGCTTGCGTAGGTTCACATTTTTGGCGCAAATAATAGCGGAAACGTACTGAATTCTACATCGAAATACACTTTAACATACTGTGAAGTAGCTCCATTAACCTTTATAAAAAAAAGATAATTGTGATAAAGGTGATAAAAAAAAACACAGAAAAAGTACAGAAGTGAGGCTACCCTCCATATTCTTTACACGTAAAGTAAAAGACAGACAAATGCTTACGCGTAACCGAGCTTTAAACTACGACTATAGCGTCATGGTACTACTAAAACCCTTTTGGAGATCGACATAACTTGGTGCCAATTCTACATAAAGTATCACGTTATCCGTTTTATTCTCCGTATCCGCACATCCCCAGGGTACAGTGTCAAGGTCGACTACTAACGACAATTACAATGGTATGAAATATAAAAAAATAACTTAATAACCTCTGCGGAACACTGTCCGAAATAAAAATACGCAGTAACATAGATAGGTACTTAAAATATACACAGTTCTTATTTTCATAATTCATTATGTAATGCATACCCAGGTTTAAATCACGAAAGTTACAGTTGGGCAGTTAAGATAAAAAAAACTTTCATTTCATGACCTCGCTTTACAATCATGGACATTACTATTCCAATATCAACGCACTATTTCATCATGCTGACGACGCTGAGTGTAGTTTTGTGTGCATGTGCAGTGTATGCACGACCGAAGTGTAGCCTCGGCCACGTGCAATGATTGTCGAGTGTGTATGCACGATCGAAGTGTAGCCTCGACCACGTGCAATGACTGAGTTGTGTATGCACGGCCGAAGTGTAGCCTCGGCCACGTGCAATGAGTGCGAGTTGTGTATGCATGGCAGTGCAAATTGTAAAAGTAAGAATCTCTTTCAATGCAATAAAATTTGAAACTACCCAACTGAATTTCGTAATTTTAGCTCGGTTTAAAACGTTAAAAATCGTGAGCGTACATACCTTGGTTCTTCCACTGCTGATTTATAATGAAACTACAGTAATAAAGGTAAACCACTTTTACTTTCTTCACTGGAATACAACATGAATATTATTAACTAGGCTATAGCAACGATACGTTTGCAGTTTTCCCTAACTACTTGGCTTCTCGACTGTTGAACAGTGACTGAGCCCGCAACTGACTTTCGTCGACCGTTCTGCCGCCTATCCCCACCGCTTACCTCCCCATTCCACTACAAATGGCGGGAAAATATGGCGGGAAACGGCGGAGCTAAGCGGCGGTGTTGCCAGGCTATTAAACTAAAATACTACTATTATCCTTTCAATTTGATTCAAAATCATAACAATAAAATGGATTTATTACTATCAAACGACAAAACGTCACACTAATAAAAATATAACTGAATGGAGTGAAATAAAGGATGAAAATTCGTATGGGGACTTGAAACAAAGTTCACGAGCATGAAATCGCGGGTAGCCACTATGTTAATAAAATATTTGCAAAAAAGTTTAAAATCAGGTCATCACCGAAACGGCGGCCCAGCCATATATTGCGGACGTGAGTGCGCGAAAGTGTATACATTTATTTTTTCATTTACAAGAAAAAATCGTATTGTAACGTGTAAAAGTGTCAACATATTTCATTTTATGCCGGATCACTTAGCCCGGGCCGTTGTCCATTGTCACACAGTCACGTCAATACGCGTACCCGTGTGGCAATTATACGTGTTAATGTTTAATTAAGTGAAATTTTTCAGTTCCTATTGTTTCAAACTTTGGTTTGCAATAAAAAAAGTCTTCTGGTGTGGTTTTTTTCGATTGCAATATCATAAGTATTATTATCGTATATTGTATCGCCTTTTACGATGTACAAAAGTGTGAGTAATTGGTGTAGGGTAGGTGCTTTTTAACTCAGTCGGACACCACACGACCTATTCATATTATGTGACCAGGCCCGCCGCAAGCGGGCGTGCAAGGCGTGCACCGCACGCGGGCGGCACGTCTAGGGGGGCGGCAAATCGACCGATCCAAGCGTCGAAGCTAGGGTCGAAGAAGGGTCATGATATGAGCGCTCCTGGCAAGATTTGAATTTTACGCCCCAAGGCTTATTTCTAGGATCTTGAGCGACACTTGCAAGATTTGAATTTTGCGTCCCAAAACTAATTTCTAGGATAATGAGCGCCCCTGGCAAGATTTGAATTTTGCTTCCCAAGACTTATAGAGTATTTTCTAGTTATGGTCAGAAATTGAGGGTGCGCCCCTGGCAGACGCCCCCCTTGCCAGCCCCTAACCTAGCTACGACGCCAGATCCATTACGTAATATTCAGGAAGCTTGAAAAATGTATCTATCCTTGTGCCCACGTGTGAAGAAGCGGCCAACCGCGGCTCGCGAGCTGCATGCAGCTCTTTGGCTCCCTTTGTGCGGCTCTGCCGAGAATGACCCATAGCTAAATAATTTATTAGAAATTTATTATTTTTCTTGCCTATACCGCCGTATTATACCGTGTTCTGGCAGCGGGGATAGATAGGGATCTAGACTGGATTTTATGAGTTTAAACCGAACTCCGCTCGGATTTCATTCAAGACCTGGGGCCCTATTATTGCATCCTTCGGCTGGCAAATTTAATTTAAAGATTACCCCTTAAAATATAAAATATTACTTTTAAATTAATTCTATAATTAATTAATTTATATAATAAATTAAAAGTTAAATTTTTGGCGTCGAGCGCTCTTTTCTACGGATTTTCGTTCGACATTTGACTCAAATGAATGAGAAAATTTGCCGAAGGATTCAAAATAGTACCCCTGATTTTTCATCGCGCTTGGACAAAATCATTGCACCATCCATTAATTCTATTGATTTTGTCCAAACATAATTGTCGCATGTCCTGGAGCGCGCGGCGCGCTTCGCACGCCGCGACTAGACTTCTACATAAGAAGTACCTATACCTAGGTACAAAGATAAAGGGATCTTTCAAGAAACCACCTACTTGTGTAGAATTTTGCAAAAACTAAGCGCGGGGAAGGGTCAAATCGCCACATGTCCCGGAGCGCGTCCCGGAGACTAGACTTCTACATAAAGAGTGGGTACGAAGAAAAAGGTATCTTTCAAGATATCACCCACTTGTAGTAAGGGGCGGCAAAATTGGTCTCTTGCACGCGGGCGCTCAAACAGCTAGCGGCGGGCCTGTATGTGACGATTTTAAAGCACTCAATTTTAACTTTATTTGAATAAAGTTTATATTGACATTGACTTTGAGTGACGGATGATATTTTTCTTCGATCATTAGGAAAATATAGACGATATTAGCAACCGCCCGCGGTTTCACCCACGTGGTTCCCGTTCCCGTGGGAATATCGGGATAAAAGTATCCTATGTTTTAAGCTAGGCTATCTACTATCTGTGTGACAAATTTCAACCAAATCCGTTCAGTAGTTTTTGCGTGATTAAGGAACAAACATCCAAACCCAGAAACATTTACATATATAATACTAGCGGCTGCCCGCGGTTTCACCCGCGTAGTTCCCGTTCCCGTGGGAATATCGGGATAAAAAGTATCTTATGTTTTAATTCAGGCTATCTCCTATCTGTGTGCCAAATTCCAACCAAATCCGTTCTGTAGTTTTTGCGTGATTAAGAAACAAACATCCAAACCCACAAACTTTCACATTTATAATATTAGTAGGATTAGTTTTACAGACGATAAAAAAGAGCTAATTTTTCTAGTTTAATTGAATAAGATACCTAGCTTTGACTCTTTAACGTCAGTCGTCCGTCTCGTCCACCACAATGGACACGCACCCCGCAGTGGCCACCGTCCAGCCTGCAGTGTCCAGATAGTGGCCGATGATTTAACGCGCAACTTTTGACACAACTAAGCTTTTTGGACACGGCCGCCTCTCGCCTATAAATAACGTCTTACGTGAACTTGAGGAGACGGCGTCGAACATAGATGATGGCGATTTATGACGTCATACTCTACAAGATGCCATATTAAATAACACGATGGCTTACATGACCATTAATTCTCAATCAGATAATTTTAAAATTCATCAATCTCTACTGCTAGGCATAGTCTCTACTTCACCAGATAATACGTACCTAGTTAATCTTTCTCAATATACTTACAGATGAAATTTCACCAAAAACACAGAATAATTAATAATGCTTAAACTTGAAATAAGTTACGTATTGGGCTTTATCCTTTCACGTCTTAACTATGTCTCAAAATAATCAACTACACACGTAGTCGCGGAAGGCCCTGTCCTAATTGGCATCGGTCGCACCGCGCGATCATGCGTTGCGATTTCATCGTGCGATGAAACTGAACTATAGACGCATCGCATGATCGTGCGACCGTCAATTAGGACATTCAATAGATATCACTAGGTTTGATCGCACGGTCGCACGATCAGTTTCATCGGACGGACGCACCATCGCACGTCCGATGGCCAATTAGGACAGGGCCTAAGACTGCCAGGGTCTAAGGTTGGATCATATAAAACATTCCAGTCAATGTAGTTGTTTCTAGTATATCTGTTGCTATATACGGGGTAATTTTGTTTTCACCATTCAAATTTTGAGGATGTGTTCAATCCATGAAACTGAACAACTTTCTCTAAGAAATACAAGGCCAAATATGTAAAAAAAAAACAACTATCCATACAAATCAAAGAGATCACGTGATCTTTTAAGTATGGGTGACCAAAATTTTGTGGCAAAAATCGACACGTTTTTTAAAGATAGTTGTTTAGTTTCATGGATTGGACACATCATTGAAATTTGGATGCTAAGTTCAAAATGACCCGATATATCTTTTACTTCAATGAACTTTATTTCAGCGATTGTAAAGTTTCTAATATACATGAAATAAAACACTTTTACACTTTTTTTCAGGGATACCCAACTAATTACAAAAGTACTCTCATTAAACCACACTAGGTTTAATGAAAGTACTTTTGTAATTAGTTGGTAAGTATTTAATTAGGTTTTTGATTTTCCCGACGTTACTTGAGAGTTGATACATACAGGGTGAAAATATTTTAATGTCACCTGGAGGGAAAGAACTCTAAACAATGGAGATAGCAAATTTCAGTCAAAGAAAATATTCCTTTATTTTTGGAAAGAAACAAAACTGCATTCAAAGATTTTTAAAAATATGCTTCCGACACCCAGGAATCGAACCGTCTTGAAAAACAACAGCCTATACTTTTATGATATCAATCGATAGGGTCAAACATAAGAATCAAATCTTCTCTTTAACAAACGTGGTAAATGAAATGATAGGAAAACCATGAAAGAAAAGATAAAGCAACTCAAGGATGCATTATTTTAGTAATTCACAATAAAATTATCTTTGACGTAGAACTATTTCGATAAGATGTTCGTAATGCAGACTTTTTATTAGATGAGACATAACTGTGTGTGGCAGTAATCTAAATTATGGAATTTTACATTTCAAAATGGAGCAGAGAAATACCAGCAACATGGGGCACATTTCGAACAACTATAATTGTCTTTTTTCTTGTTCAATTAAAATAAGTTTAGATTTAATGGTATTCCTTTCATTTAATTCACCATGTTTGTTAGAAATATTTGATCCTTATGTTTGACCCTAACGATTGAAATCATAAAAGTAAAGGGTGTTGTTTTTTCGAATTTTAGCCGGTTCGATTCCTGGGTGTGGGAAGCGTATTTTCAAGAAACTTTGAATGCAGTTTTGTTTCTTTTCAAAAATAAAGGAAGGTTTCCATTGACTGAAATTTGCTATCTCCGTTGTTTAAAGTACTTTCCCTCCAGGTGGCATTAAAAAATTCCACACTGTATACTTTAACTTCCATCGCATACAACGGATTTTTGTTAAATAAAGCGTGTATCTTCCCGACCTCTTTTAGCTTACCGATTTAGCTATCACCGCTGTCTTTATATTAATGAATAGCCGCCACTGTTTCTTTCAGGTACTATTCCGGGGGCTTCAGCCTTCAGCAGCCTTAGTGCCCACCCGGAGAAAAATGAGTTGTGTGTAGATAGACGGGCAAACTAGTGTAGTGATCGACGGACGAGCTCCCCCGAACCTCTTGATCGCCCCCCCCGGAGAATGTTGTCTGAAAGAAACACTGCTAGCAGCATCTTCTGTTCCGGTGTTGCCAGATAAAGAGCAGCTGTTAATATTTCACGCATTTGATAATTTATTAAACATCAAAAGTTTTATATGTTTCTAGCCTTATTTTTTGACTAGGTAAATACTAAAGTATTTCTGTCGTTACTTATTTTTTGACATACAGCATTATACTTCCCGCTGCAGCCTACACCACGCTCCTGTTTCTGTTTCGGTGTTGCCAGATAAAGAGCAACTGTTCATATTTCACGCATTTGTTTGAGGGAGCGCCTGTGATTTGTTGCGTCCACTGACGCGACCCTTTTTTTGCCCGAGACTTTTGCTGAATAAAAATGTCTAATATCTTAGATAGTTTAACTTTTTGTGATTCCTAAATGGGTCTTTACAATCTATATTTTTTTAATCCTTTTCGTGCTGATGAAAATTTCTACTATATTTACTGTTTTCCGCGACTATCAAAATGAAAATTAAAAAGTTGGTAAATTGGGCTTTAAGTAAGTTAAAACATCACAGTTAAAAAGTAGGTAACATGACAGTGTGATACAATGTAAAAACTAGTTATAAATTATACGAAGATTTACAATGAAATTATTAAAAAAGCAAAAAACTTCTAATCAAATAATATGTTTCATACAGAGACATTCCTTTGTGATACTTTAATAAACATAAAACCGTTAAAGATATTCAAATAAAATGAAAATACGTGAATTGTAGCAAAAAAACAACTTATTTCGCGCTCATACAAGCACTATAAAGGGTTACCTTATCTAAATCGTTAGTCAAGCGTCGTGTTGTTTGTAGCATAAAAAAATAATGATGTCCCGCTTTTGATGTGACTCCGTTGTAAACGGTGTCCATCTTTTTGTGAAGTTTTACTGAAATATCCTATGTTTTCCATACGTTACTTGGATATACAAACGTATTTGTTTTTTTGGATGTGGCAGTTGTGACAATGACAACTTTTATGTTGTAATTTTTTCTGTTTCACTTTGATTTGATAAAGGTTTACTTTTACACCTTTTAATGTTATAAGTATATTTATAAGGTAATTATTTTGCACATACAAAAATTAGAGCTTACTACAGTGAAACTTTTCTTCAACTATTGATTTTAAATAGGTATTTGTTTATATTTCAAAACTGATTTAACTTTTGCATGAAATTTGAGAACTCCATATGAAATAGACTTCGAATAGCCATCTATTAAGTAAATGGTATTTATGGATTGCGAAAAGAATTGTATGTAGATGAGTGAGAAGTTCTCAGTGAGAACATTACATAATTACCTCTACATATCTTTATTGCTTGCCTCTTTTCTATTATTATAATTGTAACTACTTCATCGGTTTCTTGAGTCATCATTCACTTAGATACCTCCTCCAAAAAGGAATTCCAACCTCCTTGCACTGATCTTATCCGCGCACTTTCTTGACGGCCATCCTCACGCGTTGATGAGCACTTTCAGCAATAAAAGTATACATCATTACAATAAAAAATACATTTCGTATATTCCGTACTTTTTCGGACATTCCCGCGCTGCCAACGGCGCCGTAAAAGTTTATGACAAAAATCAAATCAAACTCCACATTAATAATTCGGATACTCCACTGTTACTGAGAACAGTTTGGGATGCGCTGACTTTAAGAGTTGCTGAGGATTGTGTTACCGAAAAAATATACTATAATTCGACATTTAAAGGTACCATCTGAAATAGCAAAACAATAATCGAAACAAGCAGTATCAGTATCAACAAAAAGCCTAATGTGTAATATATGCCCGTAATCCCGCGCGCAAGTTAAAGTACATAATAGGCTATTTTACACCATTTAAAATAAATATAAAAATACATATTTAAGATAGATTTCATAAATAGTAAACGAGAAACGTCGATATTTATTCATAAAAATGCAATATAAATTTTATAATTCAATTTTAAAAATCGTACATTTTTATCTATTCTTCAAATGTTCAAAACCCCATTCGCCATTTTGGATTACGGTGTGACGTCACTCCAATAGTAAATAAACATGACAGCTCTTTTCGCATTCGTATTGTTTACTAACAGAATGACGTCACGAGCATAAACAAAATGGTGGCTAGTGTTTTCGCGCGAAAATTCAAAATCAAAAATTAAAATCGTGTTTTAGGACATTTAATGGTTTTATAAAATTAAAATAAAAATTCCGCTGGTTTATTACGACCTCAGGATTAATTTAAAGCAGTTTTCAAAAAATGGTGTAATACCCTATTATAAGTAAGATTAAAAGTAAATGTACAAAATTTTCATGCATGAAATTACAAAAATGAAATGTGAAAATATTTTTTTTATAAAAATACCAATTTTATACAAATAGCAGATAATCACCTACTCATTCAATATTGAGTGAATAACTTATTAAACTTATACATTTAAGTTAAAGTTATTGAAACAGTGCTATCATCAGCACGCATTTCTAAGTAAGCGCGATAGCATTACAGTGTAAACTTGAGGCATCAATGCCGATTGAAGTAAATATTTTCCTGGTCAAGCTTAACCGCGTTAATTAACCTACATTACACTGAGTGCTGCGATACTAAACTATAATACGCTATTCATTGGATGTTGCAGTTAATATGTAAAATTGGCCTCTTTTAGGATGCACTGTAGACACTGGAAAACTGCTGACAATTTTTTTCGCTTTCTGTGTTTTTTTTTCAGAAGACTTCCGCAATAAAATAATTCAATCTGGCGACTGCACCCATGGGTCTAGTTGTAAGTGGGCGCAGTGGTCGGAAGACTCAATATACGCGCTGTGCTAATCCGTAAAAAGTGTTTTATTTCTAATTAAAGTGTTTTTTCGAATTTGTTAATAAACTATGCCAGTATAAGTAACCCATGTTTTGTAAAACCTCTTTTGCATTAGAAAGATATTTGAAGTATCAAATAATAGTAGGTATAATTTTCCGTGCAAGAAAAAAAATTTTTTATTATACTCTTTATTGCACTAACAAAATCAGTTACACAAAAATAAATTGAGATATGTACACAAAGGAGGACTTATCTCTAAAAGAGATCTCTTCCAGCCAACCTGAGAACGTGTTCGAGATTTCAATATTAAGCGGGTGACATAAAGTGTTTTATTGTGATTTGTGGCATTTTCAGATATGAATTGCTTTAACTTGGTCGAAAATCCGTCTCCATTGTTTGAGCTGCTAGGCTTTCGTTCTAGTGAGCCCATAACATGAGGGTTGTTGTTGTAAGTAGAAGTTTTGGATAAGTGGGCGATGCGTGGCGTTGGGAGATGAAACAATACGTATATAAACTGTTCATTTATTGAGAAAAAAACAGGGTTTTTATAGTGTTTTCAAATAAGTCAATATGTAAATGTTTTAACATGACATTTAGCAAGTTAAATAACTTGTTTAGAAAAGTATCTGATTACAATTTATATGTTTACTATAGACAAATAGAACACTAATTATAATAAAACATTATGTATCTTTATACATCATCGATGATGACGTTGTGCACCACACTACAAGAGTGCAAGAGTCCATAAACTGAGATTTAAAGAAAATGACCAGGATCCATAAATTACTGCAACATGTCGATTAATATCCACTGAAACTACACAAAAGTCGTTAATGTAGCGTTAAATTCGGCGCAGGAGTCGCGGCAATAAAAATTTAACGACATTTCAATTGACGCCCGTTTCCATTGGACGCATCCTTTCCAACTATTGACACTTGCAATGACCTCTCGTTTTTGTGCGTTTCCATAACACGAGATCGGCGAATTGGTATTTGTATGATGTTTTGGATGCTTGATTTGATTGTGTAAATTATGTTCATGACTGAAAAATCTACACTGTTTTTAGGGTAGTTATTTTGTATGACTAACCCTTATTACATTATCCGAAGAAAGGCCTGGGGGGCTACTCAAATGGTCACTTTTCTATTCGTTTGCTAACTTAAAAAATTTATATAAGCCATAAACTCCAAAATTACGTGTCGTAGGCTTGTCAATTCCATACAATACAATTTTGTCTGTGATTTACATTAACTTGCAACGTGTGATGTGATCGTTTAATTTTTTGTTTTTAAGCTTTAAGTTAGCGAACGAATAGAAAAGTGGCCATTTGAGTAGGGGGGCTGATAAATCACTGATTCCGGTTCGCACACACTTACTTGACTTCTGTTTGAAATTATGAAAAAACTAAAATTGAAACTATTTGTCAAGTTAACCGGATCTTAACCGGAACCTACAAAACAACTCCTTTAGGACTATATTTCGAGTTGAAGCTATATAGAAGGCTATATTTTTCATACCGCTACGTTACGATTTTTTATCGTATCGTACGCTTCAACGGATTGGTGCAGCCTACACCCATCAAACCGACGTGATTACGACACGTCGCCGACTCACTTACGATTATCGTCCGCGAAATGAACCTCAGTAATTTTTAATGTACTAAGTGAGAGGCCACATCGACTTAAACTTACTCAAGTTATTGTAAAACTGTATCTGGATTGAACCCATCAATGTATTAAGATAGCATCGGTTCTCATTACGCTGAGGTATTTTATTATTTGAGATATTTTTGAAAGGTTTGGAAGGTGTCGCATCCAGTTTCTAAAGTGAATGACCTTCTAGTTGTAAAAACATAACCCTCTTGCAGTCGGGTAAAAAGGCGACAGATATATTTTCACATGTATAAAATTAATAATGTGTTCATAAGATAGGTAATTTGGATTCAATATTTTTACATAAAAAGCACTTGGAAGGTTTTCCTTGCAAGCTTTAAATTAACAATCATATCATCTACTATTAATCTATTGAATATTGTCTAGAATAAACAATGCTATTCATTTATACAGATTTTTTGTCAAAAAACTCAGAAATATTTTTTAATAGAATAATCTATTTTCTTGTCAACTTATCAAAATTTCTCATTTTGCGTCATCATATCATCATATCAGCCACACGACACCCACTGCTGGGTATAGGCCTCCCCTAAGGATCTCCACGACGATCGGTCCTGCGCTGCCTGCATCCACTGGCTTTCCGCGACCTTCACCAGATCGTCGGTCCACCTTGTCGGGGGCCTACCCACGGAGCGTCGTCCGGTGCGCGGTCGCCATTCCAGAACCTTTCTGCCCCAACGGCCATCGGTTCTTCTCGCTATGTGTCCCGCCCATTGCCACTTCAGCTGAGCAATCCTTCGAGCGATGTCGGTTACTTTAGTTCTCCTGCGGATCTCCTCGTTTCTGATTTGATCACGTAGGGAAACGCCGAGCATGGCTCTCTCCATTGCACGCTGAGCGACCTTGAGCCTCCTTATGAGACCCATAGTTAGCGGCCACGTTTCACTGCCGTAAGTCATCACTGGCAACACACACTGTTCATAGACTTTCGTCTTGAGACACTGAGGTAAGTCGGACGCGAAGATTTTTCGAAGCTTCCCGAATGCTGCCCACCCGAGTTGGATTCGGCGAGAGATCTCTTTCTCGAAGTTGGACCTACCTAACTGGACTGCCTGTCCTAGGTATACGTAATGGTCAACAACTTCAAGTGTAGTGTTCCCAACATGAACTGGAGAGGGTACAACATGGGCATTTGACATAATTTTCGTCTTTTCCATGTTCATCCTAAGACCCACTCTTTGGGAAGCACTACGGAGATCTTCGAGCATTGTGTTCAGGTCTTCCATGGTCTCAGCCATAAGGACTATATCATCGGCAAAACGAAGGTGTGTTAGGTACTCGCCATTAATGTTGATGCCGAGTCCTTTCCAGTCCAAGAGCTTAAAGATGTCCTCCAACGCAGCTGTGAACAGTTTCGGAGAAATAACGTCTCCCTGTCTCACACCACGCTGCAGTTGGATAGGATTTGTGTTCTGGTTCTGTACTCGGATCGTCATGGTGGCATTTTGGTATAAGTACCTCAACACCTCGATATACCTATAGTCCACTTGGCACCTTTGGAGAGACTGCAGCACCGCCCAGGTTTCAATCGAATCAAAGGCTTTCTCATAGTCCACGAACGCCAAGCAAAGTGGCTCATTATACTCCTCGGTCTTCTGTATAACCTGCCGCAGCGTATGGATGTGGTCTATGGTGCTAAAGCCTTTTCGGAACCCGGCTTGTTCGGGAGGTTGGAAGTCGTCGAACTTGCGAGCGAGACGATTCGTAAGGACTCTCGAAAACAACTTATAGACATGACTCAGAAGCGAGATGGGTCTATAGTTCTTTAAGAGGGACTTGTCACCCTTTTTAAAGAACAAGATCACCTCACTTATGTTCCATGTCTTTGGCGTTCTGCCCTGGACGATGACGGAATTAAAGAGCTTCTGGAGGACTTTGAGTATCGGCTTACCGCCCGCTCTCAGAAGTTCTGTAGTGATTCCATCGTCACCCGCCGCCTTGTTGTTTTTCAGCTGTTTGAGAGCCATACTAATCTCGTACAGGCTGACGTCCGGGATATCTTGAGTATAGTGTCGGGTAAGCTTGGCTCTGGGGTCTTTAGCCTTGCTTTCAACAGGTGTCTGCGTGGAATATAACTGCCCATAGAAGCTCTCGATCTCCCTCAGGATTTCAGGCTTTGATGAAATGATGCGTCCGTCGTCAGTTTTCAGCTTCGTCATCTGGCTTTGCCCAATAGACAGATCTCTCGCGAACACTTTGGAGCCTTTATTCCGCTCGATAGCCTCTTTAATACGATTCGTATTAAATTGGCGAAGGTCGCTCGTCAAAGACTTAGATATCTGTCTATTAAGCTGCCGATAACGATTAGCATCTACTGAACTCTGGAGCCTCATTTCACGTCTCTGATCCATGAGTAGGAGTGTGTGGTCGGAGAGTTTCTTTATCTTGGGACGGCGGGTCTTAAAGAGCTTGGACCCTACCGTACGGACAGTATCCACCACCATGTTGTTTAGATCGTCCACATCTATGCTGTTCTCAAGGGCTTCGAAGCGGTTTTGGAGTTCGAGTTGAAAGCTCTCGGGGTTTTGAATATGGGCCGGCAATGGTCGAATTGTTGATTTTATCAGTCGAGATCTTTCCAGCTTTGGGTTGATATTCAATGTGCCACGTACCAATCGGTGATCGCTCCCCGTCTTAACAGCGTTGATCACAGTGACATCATTGAATATTTGCTTTTTCGTCGACATGATAAAATCTATCTCATTTCTGACTTTACCGTCCGGACTGACCCAGGTCCACTTCCGGCATTCCGGCTTTCTGAAGAAGGAGTTCATCATAAAGAGGTTCTCCTTCTCCATAAAATCAGCCAGCATCTGGCCTCTGTCATTCCGTTGCCCAACTCCAAATTGCCCCACTCTCAGCTCATCACCGCATCGTTTCCCCAACTTTGCATTGAAGTCCCCCATCACAACAGTGTAGTGGGTTTTGTAGCTATGCATGGCTTTAGAGATCTCCTCATACATAGCCTCCACTTCGTCATCTTGGTGTGTCGAGGTCGGTGCGTAAACCTGTATAACATTCAGCGAACACCGTTTGGATATTCTGAGTATAAGGTACGCCACCCTGGTCGACACACTTCCGATGGTAATCACGTTGTTGACAAGGGACTTGTGGACGATGAACCCGACACCACCTTGGGACTGTTGGTCGCCCTCCCGGTAGTAAAGCAAGTTACCGGAGTTGAGGATTATCGAGTCCTCTCCCGCTCTTCGGACTTCAGATAACCCGATAATGTCCCAGTGTACCTTGCTGATAACTTCTTCCAACTCGGTTAACTTCGCGTCTTCCCTTAGTGTGCGCGTGTTATAGGTTGCCAGGTGCAGTTGTCGTCGTTTTTGGTAGCCGAGCCGCACCCGGGGATTCTTAGCACCCCCTGCCCCGCCGTTACCGTAGCCGCTACCGTAGCTAGGAATAGCGGGGCTGCCGGGGACTGGGGGCCAATTTTTTGATCCATTATGCATGAGGGGGGGGTTTGCCATAATCGCCACGCTTGGCAGGCGGGTTGGCGATCGCAGTAGGCCAAGGTTTTTTGGAGACGCTGCTGCCCGTCTCTTGAAGGCTATGCTCCCTTAGTCGCCTTTTACGACACCCACGGGATGATAGGGGGTAGTGCTATTCTAGGCCGGCACATACACGGCATTTTGCGTCACTTCACTTTAATTTTTGACAGTTTCCGAAATCAGCCATTTTAATGTCCCCCTACTGCTGGGGCACAGGTCTTCCTTATGGATGAATAAGGAGAATGGGCCATAACCCACCATGTAGTCTCAATGGGAATTGATAGGTTTTATGACTGCAAATGCAGTCGGGACCAACGACTTAACGTGTCTTCCGAAGCACGGAGGAACTCGAGATAATAAATGTTGATCACCCATCCTATGACCGACCCTTACGAAAGTAGCTGAATCTCCGCAATCGTAGGGTCAGACGCTAAACCACTGCGCCACTAAGCTCCTTAGACAGTTTATTTGCTGATTATTACTAAACATGTGATACCATTGCTACTTTAGGTAAAGTGTGATTTAAAGAAAAGAATGACATATTAAGTAGGTATTCTAAATTTTTTACCCCTAAAGATTGTATAACGTATAACAGATGTGTAGTTACAGTGTTTTGTTCCTTTCTTTTTAATGTCAAATTTAAATAGTTTGACAGAGAGTAACCATTGTGTAACTATACATCTGCTATAAAATCTTTATTAGTAAGGGGGTAAATGTATAAGTTTTGAATATAGAAGCTCACTTCCTTTAGGCGCATAATATCAGAAACGCAAAATAGCCGTTTAGTTCAATATTCAAAAAAAATAACTTTGATACAAATTAATGCCCTTGGCAAATTTTGTTGCAGCTCTGCAAATTAATATCAAAAACCTTGTAAATAACTTGACATTAAATTGAAAATCGATAAACTCGTGAGCCGTTAATTTTCACAGCATTAGTTAATCATTCTTAATACCCCGTACCGTTGCTTAAAAAAATAATTATTCCTCATTTTATCTCTTAAATTTACGAGCGTCAATTTTCTGATACACCGAATTACATATTTTATTGTTCATAAAGCCGACATGTTAAAAATCGTACATGTACCAAGTACAATATACCCTGCGATATATGAGTACCAAGTTTATGGCTGATCGAGAAACTCGTAAAACCCTGTCACTTATAAAATTTAAAAATTCCGAAAAAACAATCACCATAAATATGTCGTATCGGAAGTTTGGCGACGCTGTATATTTTTTATATGAGCGCGTGTAATGCGATCTGGATTATGAGGCAGTGGATGGAATGATACATTATAATCGTTTTGAGGATATGGACTTGGTGCTACACACGACAACTTAGTTTAAGACTTGTATATGGTTTAAGTAGATCCTGACGTAAATAGTAAAAACTTATTACAAATCTTATAAGAAATGGCTTAGCTTTTTCGCATATGTGTTTAAAAGCTAAGAAAATATGTTTATTTTTTTTCCTGATATCAATCGACTTGAGCCTATTGTAAACTTTTTAGAGAGGGTTTTTTTTATCCAATGTGATGACCATATAATTCTCGTTTTTCCCAATAAGACCTATGGTAATGTTAAAGACGTACGAATTCAGTAAGTTTGTATGAAGTGAAGATGCGTTACTTATTTAAAATTTTTGTTTCTATTTTTTATATTAAGGAATCCAAAATTTTGATAACGCTAGTAAAATATAAAAGTGTAACTTGTCCAACACTGACAAAAACATCATAAAACAAAAGGCTTACCTGATAATAGCACGCGCGTGCTTTAGATGTAATAAAACAGGTGCCCAAATATCGAGCCCTGAGGTACTCCAAAAGTGACATTTTAATAGCTGAACTGTGTCAGTAAACATGTGGACTGTGTGATAAATCTAGATAAAGCAGTGATTGGATCTGGGACGGTGACAGCTGCTCATCTCACAGGATTAAGATTATACTTATCTTGTTATATGGGAATATGCGTATGATTTCGTTTATGAGCCTTTTTTGATATCGGTAGAAAATGTAAACAATGTCATTCAACTTCTTTCATTTAGCAGTACCTACTGTGAGATTATGAACTGAAAATCAAATCTCCTTTTTAAAATAGTGCAGTGTTATTGAATAGTGTGATATTTTAACAAAATGCAAATTAACATATTATTACATTATATTTTTTAAATTATTTTCAGTATTTTCTTTCTTTTCAGTAATAATGTCGTGGCTTTCTATAGTCGGAAACAATTTTTTTTTTATTCGAAATGTTAAACTTTTTATTGGTTTTGATAAAAACACAAACTTCTAACAAATGACGATTTTTATTGCTTAGAATACTTATTGTGAGACTGTAATCTATCTTCAACTAATTAGTATCTCATTCAGTTCTCATATCAATCAATACAGTAGTAGCAACTATGTGACATTAGTATGTACATGTTAATGGTCTGGGAATAATAGTAGAGTCGTAAAGTGATGGAATTATGTGCGAACATTGAACATCCACTCCGGAGTTTGAACTTTTCTCTCTGAGCGGAAACAAAAGATCGTTAATCAGGCTTGCTCGATGAGAATTACTACATTTAGTGGTAGTTAACTGAGGCACATCACTTTTACCAACTTTGTCAATACCTTGATGATGGCACTAACGAGAATGTCTAATCTCAAAGCTAAGAACTCTTATTTTGCATCGCTTTTCAAAGCATGTTGTACCAGTAGTTCAGTGTTAGATAATTATAGATTTACTAGCTTCTGCCCGCGACTTCGTCCGCGTGGATATTAGACGAAATCCTTTTAAGGAACCTTCAACCAGGATCCGGCCAGCCATTTTTACGCGATTAGGCGAGTCCCCATCAAGCGCGCTGCCTCGCGAGGCAAGACATTTGCCGCCTGTGGCGGGCCTCGTACAAGGCTTCCAGTTCCCGTTCCCGTCCCGTTTGCGTTCCCGTCCCGTAAACGACCCGTAACCGTCCCGTACCGTTTCCGTTCCCGTTCCTATCCCGTTCCCATCCTGTTCTCGTTCCCGCTCCCGTCCCGTTATATTCCCGTTCCGTTCACGTTCCCATTCCCGTTCCGTTCCCGCTGCGTTCCCGTTCCGTAAACGTCCCCTAATCGTCCCGTACGCCTTACGTTCCCGTTCTTGTTCCCGTTGCGTTCGGGATTGCAACGGAACCGTCCGGTTCTTGTTCCCGTTCCCGTTTCCATCCTGTTCTATTCCCGTTCCGTTCCCGTTTCATTCCAGTTTCGTTCCCGTTCCGTTCCTGTTTCATTCCCGTTTCGTTCCGTTCCCGTCCCGTACTCGTCCCGTACCCCTTTCGTTCCCGTTCCCGTACCCGTCTTGTTCTAGTTCCCGTTACCGTCTCGTTCCGTTCCGGTCCAGTCCGTTCCGTTCCGTTCCCATTCCCGTTCCCGTTCCCTGGATGTGCATGTCCAGGTCCAGGTCCATATTATGTGTCATGTCCACCGCGTTGGACTTCAAAATAAATCTCATTTTCGCAATCACCATCCCATAAAACCTCAAGAACGACATCCATATCGATTTTTATGTTACTCGACCCACTTACCCTCTAAGGGGTTGATTTTCAAAATCCCAAAATATATGTTTAGACGTGCTCCTACGAATTTTAAAGTTGTAATTTCGATTTTGTATTCTTTTTCCATACAAAATTTGAACCCCATTTTTACCCCTTTAGGGGTTAAATCATGTCCACCGTGTTGGACTTCAAAATAAATGTCATGTTTGCAATCGTCATCCCATAAAACCCCAATAACGACATCTACATCGATTTTTATGTTTACTCACCCCATTTACCCCCTAAAGGGTTGATTTTCAAAATAACAAAATATATTTATTTTTAGATGTGCTCCTACGAAGTTTAAAGTTGTAATGTCCATTTTATATTATTTTTCCATACAAAATTTGGACCCCATTTTCACCCCTTTAGGGGTTAATTCATGTCCACCGCGGTTGGACTTCAAAATAAATGACATTTTTGCAATCGTCATCCCACAAAACCCCGATAACGACATCCATATCTATTTTTAGGTTTTTTTTAACCCTTTTCACCCCCATTTCATCTCCTTTGGAGTTGAAATCCTAACAAAAACAATAAACGTTGCTTTAGATTTCTATCCATAAGCCTAAATTATAAATTTAGCGATTTTTACTTCGAAAATGAAGGATTTTCTTTAATACACAACTTCATCCCCCTTTTGACCCCTTCGGGGGTAGAATTTTGAAAAACGCTGAGACCCGTATTTATTAATTTTCAATCGTCAGCCTAAACACAAAATTTGAAGATTCTAGCTTCAAAACTGAGGGACTTTCATACAAACTTTCATCCCTAATTTCATCCCCTTAGGGATGGAATTTTCAAAAATCCTTCCTTAGTGGATGCCTACACTGTATAAAGTATCTGTTTGCAAAATTTCAAGTCTCTAGGTCCAGCGGTTTGGGCTGTGCGTTGATAGATCAGTCAGTCAGTCAGTCAGTCAGTCATTCAGTTTACGATTTTATATATTAAGACAATCACAAAATCTTCTAGAGTTTGTGTTTTTGCTTCATAATCATCATAATTTTGGATTTGTTTTGTTTTGGATTTCAAATTCTAAGGTGCTTCTACCCTTCCGATATATTTTTTGTTTGTTTCAATTTGATCATCTATCTATAGATTGAGAAACATTTTTCTTTATTTTACGGAGTATAAAAAAACAATGCATGTTAAATATTTATAAGATAAGACAGCTGCTCCATACTTCTTTAAGAGTGTTTAATCTCTAGCTTCAATATCTTTAACGCCTCGCAGTTCTGCCCTAGCCCTAACAGCACCGCCCTAAAACGTTATTTATCGCTCTGTTAATTAGTAACTTTCGATCTCCGGATAATACTCGTATATACTATACTTATATACTTGCAATCCGACGTTTAGTGACGCAAATGCATTACTTTTTAATTATTTGGGGAATCAAGTAAAAAAAAAAATTATCACTTACCTATTTTGTAAGCTTGTGAACTTTAAAAGCAGAGTCATATAAACAGAGTCCAGATAAATAAAAGTCCCCATGCTAACCATCTATCGATTGTCATATCGAATAATATAGATTTTCTTTTCAGTCCACAGCGGCTTACCTACTAATAAAAATGAAAATGAAAGAAAAGTGAAATTTCGAGATTCATAGAATATTATAGCAACTTTATACTATGAAACGATTGCGAGAGTAGATACTTATAAACACTTATTCCAAAATAATCATAAATATTGTTTTAATATCACACCTATCAAGAGTTTCCAAAACCGAACTGTGGTAAATTGTCTATTGTTACCATGAATTATTGCATTTTTAGATCTGATTGTATGTTGATGAAGAGAAAACGAAAGGATAAGTGCCTAAAGAAGCCATTGAAAATTGTGTATCTTATAAGTACGTTAGGCAACCATGACTATTGTCTTAGAAATTTAGAGAAAAATAATCAGTTATTTATTTACTTACTTTTGGTTGATGGTAGACCTTATTTGCTTACTTCAAGTCCGCCTGATTAGATAGATTTTAGATTATTAGATTACAATATTTTAATCTATACAGGGTACTTATTGTCTAATTTCAAAATCTATCGCAATCGCTTTCAAGATGTGATACATTGATGCTTCTTTTTGGCACAGGTAAAAACTTTCCAAAGGAATGCAGCAATGTGTCACATCCATCTGTCAAATGAAAGCGATTGCGATAGATTTTCTAAATTAGACAATAAGCCCCGTGATCTGTATAAAGTGAATAAAATAAACTCATGGAATAGCCATTTAAAAGTTACCTGCGTTGATGTATTAAGTATTACTTTCGCTGGTGTAAATACTAGTTAAAATTTTATCAATCTTCTTACCACTTTAATTAACTAGAGAAACGTAAATCAGTTTCTTATTCGAGTGTTAAAAGTGACTTATAGCACTCCTATCATTCAAACACATAATTAAACTTTGATTTACAATTATCACTCTGCCAGTACATTCGAAGTTGGACTTTATCGATACAAAAAAACTTCAAATGAATCGACATTCGATTCATCAAACTCATATATTAATAACGCCTCCAAATTTTGAAGTTAATTGCTAACTTTACAAAGTATGTTATTATAAATTCACAATGAAAATGATAAACAGCTTACGTGATATATAAATCACTCCATTTTACCGAGCAATAAGGTTTAGAATCGAAGAAATCTATCAGAAAAACATAAAATGCCTCCGGGACGGAATCAACCTACTGCTAAGTTTTGATCTACAACCCATTAGGATGTAACTTGTTACCTCTACTTATAACCGATCTAAAACAGCCTTTATCCATAAAACAATAAAGTTGCCTTTGTGTTTTACTATAAATACAGCATGCACTACCATCAGAAAAGTCGATTGCACTTACGTCTTTTTGCATCGTTACCGCTTAAAGTGTATATTCCTATGCTCTCTCACTAAAAGTGTCTTAACTTCAAGGCTTAAAGTTGATATTTGTTTGTTTTTTAAAACCATTGGTATATAATATCAATCACAAATCAATAGTGACAAGGCGCTGCCCAGTACGGACCAAACATAATTGTTGGCTTGCCGCATTATGATTAGGTCTGATGATCTTCTGCGCATTCCATTGTGGAGATTAAATCTCTGATTATAAATTTCAGATGGCCTGTGCATGATACTTTGTTGCGATTGCCTGATTATAAGGATAGGGTTTAGTGATATTTTAGGTTCGGTCTTATTAGGTACACATGACATATTAATTATAAGTAGGAAGGGAGTACCTTTAAACCCTTTAGGCGCATAATATCAGAAACGCAAAATATGAGATTCTTATAATAAAAGATTCTCAAAATAGCCAAAGTACAATCGATGACAAAGAAACTAAATAGGTCATTTATAAGTTTTTTATTTTGTCATAATATGTGGGTGTTTGGACTGTTTGGTAATAAGTAAGTCTAACTAGAAGTCCCAGGACTACATAGTTACAAAAGAGGTACTTGATATCTTCTTTTATTTAAAATCAGGTACATGAGTATGTTGAAAATATTTTGATATTTTCGTTATTAGTTTTTGTATGAAACAGCTGTATTTTTTCCGCGATTTCTGAGTTGGTCCCATAGTAAAAGTTGTTTAGTTTGATGGTCCCTATCTACCATATTCGGCATTATAAGGCTATTAGTATTGTATTGTGTTAAGTTAATTAATTAAATAGAAAAATACTAGAAAAAATTTACTCACCCGTGGCAGCAATCCCGTCTGAGCTGCTACGGGTGAATCGATTTTTTCTTGTATTTTTTCTATTAAATTAAATATCCAATTAAAAAATTAAATTAAATAAAATATTTTCAACATACTTATGTACCTGAATTTAAAAGAAGATATCAAGTACCTCCTTTGTAACTATGTAGTCCTGGTACTTCTAGTTAGACTTTATTTTATTATTTTCAATATATTTCAACATCAGATAATATAGTCACCTATTTATAGGTAACTAAACTACCTACAATTAAAAATGTGATCTTTGTTTTAGCTTCGTTAGAACACGAGGCCATCCATATGGTATCGCAAACTTCTATGGAACTAAAATTTTTTTTAGTTAATTTTGCGGATTTGATTTCCTGACATGTTTGCACGTAAATGTACAATTTTGGCTATTTTGAGAATCTGTTATTATAAGAATCTCATATTATGCGAATAGGCTATTTTGCGTTTCTGATATTATGCGCCTAAAGGCTTTAAACTTTATGACTTGCTTAGCCAAATAATGATCCATGGAAATTATAAATAATTATTTACATGTAACGCACGTTTGTTTTAAGTTAGTATAATTTTAAGTTTTCTCATAAAAGGGATGACTGATACCATACATACATACCCATAATATTTTACGTTGGTAAGTACACGTTTTTATTTAACAGTAGCGACATCTGTTGCCGAATAGTGACACTAATAAAGTTGGAAAAATATTTTTATTTTTAGAGCTTTTCAGCAAATTATTTGAAGATAAGTATCAATATATAGAATAGAATAGAATAGAATAGAATATTTTTTTCAAAAATACAGTTTTATACAAACATTTACAAAGTTTACTTAAGTTACCTTAAGGTGAATCATGGCTGTACCTTTTTATATCAGACATCTTGTAATACCCATGCTTATGAACTAATAAATTATTTGATTTGATTTGATTTGATTTGAAGTACGTGTCTCGATAAATTCCTCAACTTTTGGTACTATTTCCATCACGATCCTCTTAAAATCCTCGGAGATATGGTCAAAAATACGTCTCAGGCGATTTGCATCTGATAACCATTTTCAATGGTAAAAAGCATTACTTATTTATGAAGCTAATTTTTAATAAGTAAAATATAACTCTGTCTACTTTTTTATTTGAAGAAACCATCAGAAAGTTCGTACACATACTCATAATATAAAAGCATGTACAAAATGAAAAAAAAAAAACAATACAAATTCAAAATTACACTGCCAGATTGTTCCTTTTGTGTCAACCCGACGACCAATTTTGATGAATTTTCTTACAGAGATAGATTTGACCTTGTTGAAGAAGGACTAAAGGCAACTATTTGCCCGAAATAAAAAAAAAACCTCGCGAACAAGTCGTGGGCAAAAGTTAGAGTATGTCCATCAGCCATTTTTAATGTCCCCACTGCTGGGGCACAGGTTTTCCTTATGGGTGGATAAGGAGGACGGGCCATAACCCATCACGCGGGCCAATTAGCGATGTACTACAAGACTCGAGTCCTTTTGTCTAGAGCTCGGAGTCGTTTTACAGGGCTCGGCTCGTTTGTATGAAGCTCGACGACTCGGGAGCCTTTTTCAGAGCTCGGCCGATTTCGAGCCATTTTCACGGCTCGAGACTTTTTAAGAGCTCGGTCGATCTCAAGGCTTTTTCACGGCTCGAGTCTTTTTCGGCGCACTAGTTGTGATGGGCTGCTGAGGAATGAGGATAAGTAGAGCTAAAGCACAATTAGATTAAGCATCTACGTTGCTCTTTATAACATAAAATATTAATCTTTTTAATTCTTATTTTGGAGACTTAGTTAGATTTTCAGGGCTGTGTGAGCTCGATAGGCTCGGCTTTAATAGGAGATATTAAAGTCATAAACGTAAACTCTAAGCTTTTTATTAGGCTTGCGTTCATTTTAAACTCGATCTATTTTGAAGACTCGAGCTCTCTTGATTAGGTTCGAGCTCTTTTGAAGGCTTGAACTCTTTTGAAGCCTCGAGGCGTGGCTCAGAGAGCTCGTTTTTCGGCTAGGCTCGGGTTTACGAGCCTATCGAGCTCACCGAGTCCTGCCAATCCGACTCGAGTCTTCAAAAGTAGAACTCGACGACTCGAGTTTTGTACATCACTAGGCCCAATGCGGATTGGTGGGTGTTAACGACTGCAAATGCATTCGGGACCAACGGTTTAACGTGCCTTCCGAAGCACGGAGGAGCTCGAGATAATAAATTTTTGGTCACCCATCCAATGACCGACCCTTGCGAACGTTGCTTAGCCTCCGCAATCGCAAACACCCGTAATGCCGAATATGGTAGATAGGGACCATCAAACTAAACAACTTTTAATGGGACAAACTATGAAATCGCGAAAATAAAATCGGCTGTTTCATACAAAAATTAATAATGAAAATATCAAAATGTATTAAACAGATGATATTTTTTTCGCGATTTCAAAGTTGGTCCCATTTTAAAAGTTGTTTAATTTTAATGGTCCCTATGTACTATATTTTTTTTACATGTTTTATACTTAATTGTTTTATTTTTTATATTTTTAATCAAAATACTTTACGAGGGTGGTTTGATAAGTCCATGACTTTGTAAAGAAGAAACCCTTTTCTTCGACTTATTTTGTTTTATTTCTCTACCATAATCTATTTGTAGCTCTGCGTATTCAGTCCAACGAAGTTCCTACCTCTTTAACCCATTATTTTTTTCTTTCATCGCCTGAAAACTGTGGTAACTGAAATGAAGCCCCATTTCAGCCACCACCTTTTGGCTTGATGAAAATCTTTGCCCGCAAAGACATTTATTCATGTTTGATAGTAGAAAAAATCTCAGTGCGCTAAATCTAGAGAATAGGAAGGATTCGCATCTTCATTCGATGGGTTTTGTTGTCATGAGTGCCGCCAAGAGGGTGAACAGGGTCATTACGAAAAGTTCGAAGTCGCTTGAGCTTTTTCTTTCCAAAAGTATTAATCTTTTGCCGAATTTGAAGAAAAAATTAGTGTGAAGATTCCTAAGGAGTTTTTTTTAATACAAAAATGAATTATGAAATAAAAATATCCTCATTTCGAAGTCATGGACTTATCAAACCGCTCTCGTATGTGCTGAAAAGTCTGAAAACAATCAAACTTGCATTAGTGAACCAAACCCTAAAAAAATCCGTAAACACTACTTACAGTTTCGAATCCCACCAGCTAGATGTATGCCGAGGCGTCAGCTTGCGGTGACATACGACCGGACTCGATCCCGGGACCCTCCGTCTTGGAATGACGTCGCGTGGAAGCTTCCAGTGATTTATTTAATTTCTATGCTGCACAAAAAAAAGGGAACAGACTAAACAGCTTCATAGGAAATTCATAACTGGCTTAGTTTTTGCAAAAAAATATTTGCTAAGTCTAAATCAATTGTTTTTTTGTTTGTTTTGTAAATAATGTTATTTTGCATTTGTTTACATGTTACGTATTTGTGTATTAGTTAAAAAGGCAAAACAATCTAACCGATAGTAAAACGACAAAGAAAAAAAAACGAAAAAGTAATTATACTTACTTACATTTCCTTAATTTTTAAGGGTTGCACTCAGCAACTTGTGTTTAAATAACTATTTTGTTCAGTAAATAATTATTAAAATTTGTTAAAGGATTGTACAAATGCCTTTACACTCAGTCTAAAAATAACATTAATATTTTTTTTTTCAAATAACAACAACCAATGCATAAACAATCGCACATTGCAACAAAATGGCCATTCAATTTGTAGTGCGCTACAATTAAATAGAAATCATAATAGAAAGAATAATTAAATAGTGCGCTACAATTTTAGCCGGCCGTGCCCACCCATCCGTCAATGGACCCGCCCGAGGTGCACTGCCTTTTTGCAAGCGACAGAGAGAAAAAACTTATTCTTAAATTAAAAAGCTTGCATTCAGGCTTAAATTGTAAGTAAGTTTATGACTACATTGAAGCCTTCAGTGATCTTAACCCTTTAAGTGGCAATGTCAACTATTTGCACAAATTCCTTGTTATCCAATTTAATGCGATAAAAACCTTTCTTTTTTTCAAATACATAACAACAACAAATGCATAAACAAAACAATCGCACATTGCTACAAAATGGCCGTTTAATTTATAGTGCGCTACAATTAATTAGCAACTTTAGCCGGCCGTGCCCACCCATCCGTCAATGGACCCGCCCGAAGTGCGCTGCCTTTTTGCAAGCGACAGAGAAAAAAAAATCTTAGAAAGGTTGCATTCAACAAATGCTTAAATTATTAGTAAGTTTATGACTACATTAATGTTTGTGAACCCTTTAAATGGCAATGCCAACTTTTTGTACAAATTCTTGTCATCCAATTACTTAACAATAGGGAATATGCATAATTTTTTTTTAATCTTAATCTAAAGTACAATGCGTGAGAAAATTAACTGTAATATTAAAACTTTTCTCTTGCGTTTTTTTCTCGTGATATAGTTACTTGAAGTTAGCGCGGAGCAGCACCCGCCGAAAACGCTCCATACAAAATGGTGACGTCACACATCACGTTTCAGGTGTGTTTCGGCGCGTTTAATATGGAGTTAGCCAATAATCTTCAATTATCTCCCTAAATTTTGCGTTTGAGTATATATGTGTCATACAAAATATTGTTTCTTATTCGATATTCTATCTGACTGTAAAGTGTATTATATCCAAAAATAAAAAAATAAAATTGTTATTTTTCCCTGATTTCATCGTGTGATAAAACTGAAATAATATTTTTTTTTTATTTTTTTTCCTGTTACATCATGTTTTTATAAGTGTCCGCAGCGATCAAGCTCAAATTCATCAAAATCGGTAACTTATGCATATTCCCTATTACTTACGATAAAAAACTTTTGTTTAAATGACAACAACAAATGCATAAACAATCGCACATTGCAACAAAATGGTCGTTCAATTTGTAGTGCGCTACAATTAATTAGAAACTTTAGCCGGCCGTGCCCACCCATCCGTCAATGGACCCGCCTGAGGTGCGCTGCCTTTTTGCAAGCGCACAATTGATGGCCGCACTTTATTGGAGGAGGGACTCCGACTCCGATCTAGACTCAGTCGATATCAACTGATATAGGACTAGCTGGGATACTGCGGATGGTGGGCTTGATACTTGGGTGAAGGTAGTTTCCTACCTGCGTGCGTAGTGTGAGTTTAACGCGCAGTCTGCATACTAGCGCCGCCAATAAAAAAACATAGGTATAGTACTTAAATAAAGACGAAATTGTGAATTATCTCTCTGTAGTGCACTCCGAAGAAGCTTTGTGGAACTCTTTATCGCTTATACATTTCTGATCGTCAGCCCTTTCTTATGGGTGGATAAGGAGGATGGGTCATAACCTACCACGCGGGCCCAATGCGGATTGGTGGGTGTTAACGACTGCAAATGCACCCGGGACCAACGGCTTAACGTGCATTCCGAAGCACGGAGAAGCTCGAGATAATAAATTTTTGGTCACCCATCCCAGGTCCGACTCTTGCGAAACTTGCTTAACCTCCGCAATAGGGAATATGCATCAATTTTTTTTTTAATCTTAATCAAAAGTATAATGCGTGAGAAAGTTAACTGTAATATTAAAAAAATTTCTCTTGCGTTTTTTTCTCGAGATATAGTTACTTGAAGTTAGCGCGCAGCAGCACATGCCGAAAACGCTCCATACAAAATGGTGACGTCACACATCACGTTCCAGGTGTGTTTCGGCGCGTTTAATATGGAGTTAGCCAATAATCTTCAATTATCTCCCTAAATTTTGCGTTTAAGTACATATGTGTCATACAAAATATTGTTTCTTATACGATATTCTATCTGACTGTAAAGTGTATTATATCCGAAAATGAAAAAAAAATATCGTCATTTTCCCCTGATTTCATCGTGTGATAAAACTAGGATTATACATTTTTTTTTATTTTTTTTCCTGTTGCATCATGTTTTTATAAGTTTTCGCAGCGATCAAGCTCAAATTCATCAAAATCGGTGACTTATGCATATTCCCTATTGCTGGGCCAGGCGCTAAACCACTGTGCTATCAAGCTCCTCTACAATATTTTCTAATACTGCTAAATGTGACCACGTTTTCACAATTTCGTCTTTATTTATGAACTATGATTTTTTTTCAATGCCGGCCTTAGTGTGCATCCTAAGCCCTCTTAACGTAAACTTTATTTCGTATAGGATTTTTGGCCCGCCATATGGCGGAATACGCGATAATATTTATCAACGCCATACAAAATTGTAAAGCGCTTATTTTTAAAAGTGCCCTACTTACATAGATTTTTCGCACAGTGTAAAAAGAAATAACGTGATAATATTTAGATAATAACTTTTTCAGAAAAAAAAACAATTGTTTTTACGAAAACGTAAAATTGTGTTGTTGAAACGTGTTAGTTTCGAATGTGCTCAGTCAGTAAGTAAATGGAATTAGGAACACATTTCAGCGATTGCTTCACTTATAGATTAATTAAAATAACAGATATTTTGAGTTAATATTAAATCCTAAGAACCTATATTTTTTTACTGTTTTGGTTTGGTTAAAACAAAATTTATCTAAGCAATGGCGACTGATTTTCCAATTAAGATTTGCTGGCAAATTACTTTGATAAACGAAGTATAGGTTTTGCCTAAAAATATTTCAAGAGCATGATCATCAAGAAAAATATCTTGATTGACAAAGTATCAAGAATTTTGTAGCCCAACCGTCGAACAGACGGCACCGAACACTCGCATTACAACAAATCATTCAACCGGGCCCAGTTCTGAAGTGTTTCCATTCTTTTATTGATTTATTTCATATTATTATTAATTTCAAGAGAAAAAAACGCAGCAGACGACCGTTCCCGAACGAGTTATTTATTAAAACGTTAACTCCCGCCCAATCTGATATCTTATTATTTATTACTTTTTTTAGATATTTTTATGAGATCATCTGCCAAAGATTGAGAACTCATATTGTGTTTCTGTTTTCGTCATTCACTAATAGTTCAATGAGAAATGCATAACATTTATTACACCATCACCTCTGATTCAAATAATGAATTTCTAGAACTTATTTCATAAAAATAAGAAGACATACTTTGCACTTTTCGATATTAAGTGATTTATAGAACGTGATACAAAAATCCCTTGAATTAATGTGGTATAGGGACCATCAAACTTTAACTATGGGACCAACTCTGAAATCACGAAAAAAATCAGCTGTTTCATACAAAAGCTATACGAAAAATACAAAATTTATGAAACAGTTGATTTTTGTTTCGTGATTTCAGATAGCAAAAGTTGTTCAGTTTGAAATCTACCATATTTGGATTTAGAGGTTTTTTGTAACACGTTGTTTATTAGGCAAGTACTACGTTGACTTTCTGGAGTAGGTATTTGGGACTTAAAAACATTTCATATGCCATAATACAACTGCTGAATCTTTAGTATAAATATTGGACAACGTTACATTTCTAAGTAGGACGTTGCACATTAAATTTCTAAGTAGTAAAGCACTTATGCTATGTAAATGAGAGACTACCTAAATCAAAATTTAGTCTAAACTTTTTACATAAAAATTATTCATAAAGTACTGTGTTGAATTGCAATGAATATATTGTTGATAATATTCAAATCTAGTAACAGTAGCATCAACAATCTGACCTCTTACATTTGACAGGTTAACATCCCCGCCACGTGACTAATACTTTCAATCTACCTCCCATATTGCAAACAGCACACCTCCGAATAAAACAGTTCCAATATGTAGTTGTCAACAGCTGATAGGGGCTGTCTCTCAAACTATCTATCTTTATCCATTTCATAAAAATGTAAATGAGTCTGGCTCATCTAGCAAAAACCTACCTTATACTTACAGTGTTAAGTTTGAAACCTGTAAATTTCAGTTGCGCTCTTCAGCTGTTTATATTTTGGGATTCCTTTTGGAATCTTGTGACGATCGAGTGTGTTCTTTAAACATACATTGCGTTGTGTCTTCTTCGTCGAAATTCGGGTAATGAAGGGAAACTTCATTGGATAGGAGACGTAGGGAAGTAACAGTAAGGAGGTTTCGTTGATGACAGGTTAGTTCAGGTTGAAGTCCTAAGGGAGGCTAGGCGTTGAAATGATCTTCGTTCAGGTAGACGGGCAGATCAATGGTACGTCAAAATCGCGTTATGCTTATGGGATTTATGGTGTATCGGTGAATCGACAATGATAGATTCTTGGAGACGGTAGCCCCGAGGGAACATGGTTGATTTGTAGTTCAGAAACTGGAATGTAGATTAAAGGGGATTGTCTCAAACTGAGCAGCTTTATTTTTTAACGTTAAAGTTTTGTCTTGTTTGAAAACAGGTGCCTGTGAAATGGAGCTTTTTCTTGATAGGAGTAGGTAGTTTTTATTTATTTACTAAAGATATAACACTAATTTGATTCTACTATAAGCAATACAGTATGAAATAGCAACGAACTGAATTAAAATGCATTATGAAAAAAATGCAAATGAATTTTGCACTAAAAAAAATTGTTTAAAAACAAAAAAACCGACTTCAAAAAACCTGAAAATTAAAAACAAAAACAGCTTCAAAATTAAATACCTCTAAAAAGCAAGAAATAATTTTCTAATCACTAGATACCTACGCATATCACTGTAATAAAACACGTCTATTGAAGTCGGGTGGGGCTGGAGGACAACGTCTTTTTTTTATTCTAAGAGCCCCACCCGACTTCATCCGTATAAGTTTACAAAATGGTAACGAAAACGACAGTATTTTCAGGTTTTCCTGAAAATTACTGAACCAATATCAAAATTTTAAAAAATGGGACCAACTGAGAACAAACCTGATCTAATAACGTTTGAATCATTTCAATCGGTTCAGCCGTCTTCGAGTAATCGGTGTACATACAAAAAACAAAACAAAAAATTTCGGGTCGAATTGAGTACCTCCCTCCTTTTGAAGTCGGTAAAAATTGAGTTTTTCTAAAAACATTTTATTTTATTTTATCTTTTGAATTCAGATTACTTTTATCAAAATCACAAGGCTTCCACAAAAAATGATACCTACTGCCATTTTCCAAGGACTTCCCAAATTAATTAATAGTTTCCAAGATATCTGTTAAAGATAGATTGATTACAGACTAGCTTACGAAACAGAAGCTCTGTCAACCTCGCATATTTATTGACATCTCAAATCCAGAAACGTTAAGGGCGCTTTATACGTCAAAGCGGCGCCCTCATCTTAATGAAAGGTATTGCTTGCTAAGTAAATAATGTGTGCCTAAATGTGCCTAAAGTGGTCGCTTTTTGCGCTTTTGCCTACTACTACTACAACGAATTATATTTTATTGAGGTTATTATTTGTAAATATAACTATAGAACCTAAGCTTCAATTTATACATATTTAGAATTTTCGTTATTATGTACTTAGCGAGCAATAAATTAAATTAAGATGAGGGCGCCACTTGAGCTCTATAGGAGCTTTAAAGGTTCGCAAAATTTGGCATTCTGGGGCTGGTTTACGGTGCAGTGGGAATTAGTTCAGTCATCTAAATCTTAATGCCTAGGTCTTAACGTACGT
The DNA here is from genome assembly GCA_928269145.1 of Agriphila tristella. NCBI lineage: Eukaryota > Metazoa > Arthropoda > Insecta > Lepidoptera > Crambidae > Agriphila > Agriphila tristella. The sequence continues at coordinate 28,319,893 of OV743437.1, read as the reverse complement.
ATATTGAAGAGTTTTGAACGTATTTATTAAACAATGGAACGAACTTAGATATCATTTGCAAAAGTTAATTAAACAAGTCTGTGGATATTTTCATTATATTGTGATAGGCGCGTGTTTAATAATCTGTGAAACTGTTAAGAGGTTAGTAAATATCCCTTAAAAGTAAATAAATTTGAATTTACTTTACTTTTAAGTAATGTATTGACTACAGTACAAGATAATATTTTCAAATTAGATTTATAAGTATTTTTATTTTATTTTTAACTTACATTTTTAAGTGAACGTCTTTGATAAAATGATTTGTAACGTTTCTCACAACCGTTTGCAGTAATTTGTTTGTTTTAAGTATTTGTTTATTTGGTTAAGGGAAACAAACAGTAAACAATATTACCTTAAAAATATGATTGATGACTATTACAAAAGCCAAAACAGTTTCCACAACAGGATATAACATTTCAATCAAGTGAATTCAAATAAAATATTAGGTAGGTTGAAACCGAAACTAATGTTTTTTTTTTAAATAAGTGCAGTAACAACACTAACAACTACTTAATTTAATCAAAAATGTAGAAAAGAAACTAAAACAAAGCATAAACATTAAGGTAGGTACCAAAAGTTTACAACAGTAACCTTAATGATCGCCTGAGTCTTTTCCTAACTACAACTGTACCACATTAAAACATTGTCATGTAATAAACTTAGCTGTCATGTACCCAATTATTTGGTCGAGTTGTACTTAGGAAAAGATTTAGGCGATTCTAAGATTTAGTGCAAACGGGTATTGGAGTTAAAATTATAAACAACCACCACACCTAGACCAAGATTTCTGTTACCTACAAAACTGAGTTTAAAAATCCTAATGAAAATAAAAAAAAGTCTTTGTTTGATACTAGACCGATGTCGTGGCTATCTATTATGCAAAAAAACATTAAGCATTGTAATCAAACTTTTAGTTCTAGCTTCAAATAATGAGAAAACAAACAACGAAGCGTTAAGAATGGATTCGGAATAAATCAAAATGCAAACTCTGCGAAAATAAATTAGAAACTAAACCGACTAACGACACCTGATTGCCGAACCTTCAAAACACCATTAAATTAAGTTTCATTGTCTCCGAACTTCTATCGGGCGGGATCGAATCTCACAAAACACCGTACCTGAATAACCCAATAATTGTGTACATAAATCATTTGAACGACTCCTGATAATTCTCCCTCCTACGAAAATGGATGGCGCGATTCATGAGAGAAAGCGGGATGACTAAAAAAAGACAAGTAAGTATCATGACATTATTATGAACATTAATTTCAATTCTTTGAAATGGACTTACTTAGGTACTTAGGTACGTAGTTAAGTAGTAGAATCACATTTTTTTTTATTTAATTACAACTTGCAATTCTAAGTTGCTGTTGAACATTGAGTACCTAATTTTATTGTTTTACAATTCTGGGTCAGTAATCTTTTTGATCTTATTTTTTTATTAGCATTTGTATATAAAACATTAGATACCGGTTAACTGAAGTGATTAGCAACTTGCGTGGTAAATAATAATAGCGAATAATTGTTTTTTTTTAATTTGGAATAGGTAGGTAGGTATAAGTTTCAGAAACCAATATTAAACATCTTTACTACTGAATCCCTTGTATTATATTAGCGACCCGCCCTCGCTTCGCTTCGGTGTAGTGTGGAATTTGACACCAGGTATTATACATATAAACCTTCCTCTTGAATCACTCTATTTAAAAAAAAACGCATCAAAATCTGTTGCGTAGTTTCAAACATCAAAGCGTAGATAGAGGGTACATCGGGAAGCGACTTTGTTTTATACTATGTAGTGCTTGGTTTCCAAAGCTCTTGCTAAGCTTTCAAGCGTACGTCCGCTATCAGTCACCCACTCACACCGACGTGTAACTTTCCACGGTAAGGGCTCGATCGAACAGGAGCGGCGATAACGCGGTACGTGCAACGCGACTCCAACCTTTTGTGGGCCGACGATAATACGCACCGTATGCGCATTGTTGTATTTTTGCGTTTGTCACGATTTACGGCCGTTTGTGCGTCAAAGAATACGGAGTAAATATTTTAATGTTCTGAGCAGGCGAGCGATCCCTTTATCGGCCCCTAGAATTAAACAAGCTGGAAAATCGTAGATTGTGTGTGTGTAGATTGAAGATTATCTTTCAGTCATTTTGATGTACCAGCATATTCAAAGAAACAAAGCTAAATCTTTGATATAATTATTTAATTTTAGGTAGAGATCTTCTTTTTACAGGACTAAATTTATTGATTATTGAATTATTCGAAAATTATCTTCTGAATAAAATAGGTACCTAGGGTACCTAGGTAATTACTTAGCAAAGCAACTGAATTTTCCATTTTATAGTGAGATGAAAAAAATCTTTCACGGCAAAATTTATTTCAGTTATTGTGTCGGGACGTCCGTTATTACTACGCAATCTACCCGGCAATAAATTGTTAAGTGCAAGATGTTAAACATTATTAAAGCCATAATTCATCTGCTAATAAAATTACGACAGACGAGACACAACTCAAAACGTCCGAAAACGCACTTCACCCCCGCCTAATAGATTCCCGCGCTAAGTGCTCTGTGAACAATTTCATAAAGAAAAAAAGAAGTTTTAGGAGAACCGTCCCGCCATTCATTAACGCTCACGTACAAGCTAGCGACGTCATGCGATGATTTAAAGGTCCGCGCGGTAATGGTGCGATAAATAACGCGGTCACAACGCTACACCCGCTTTAAGTACAACGAAAATGGCGCCACTTAGCCGGCCAACGCCATCTACCGGCGAATAAAACAATATAAATCACCCTCTGTTGTTTTTTATTAGTCTGTGTAATTTCGGCTGGTTCCAAATTTGAAATTGTTTAAATAACTCAGTAGATAAAATAATATTTGAGAATGCAACTATTTTTAAAAAAAGATTTAGAAAAGTTTGATTACTTACCTACCTATATTATTTGATTAAAAGTTTCTTCGATTGGCATGTTTTGTTCTACCTATTTTATTTTCTATTGGTTTTTTCTTATTAGTATTACTTAATCTAAGGTGCATGGGTAATTAAAACTGGATATTATCTACTCCCAAAATTAGGTTAGTAACATTAGGCTTAAAGATATTTTATTATAAAATTCTCCTACAAAGTAAATTTTGAATGAAATTTATAGAAATAGATTCATGAAATTTAAAACAATAAACAAACCCTGATCCTTTCAATCCAATATATCATCTGCAAGTACTTCTAGCGCCATCTATTGAAATTAATTGAACTACCTGTACTGATTAAATTTATTTTACGTAAAATAACCTATCTAGGTTATAGCCACCCCGTGTATAATTTGTTTTAAGTAAAATTCGTTAGAAAGTTTATAATAAAATTATGTTAGTTACCTAATCTATTTTAATCTAACTTTATAGAACTTGTTTCGGTTAAGTTATTATAGATGGCAGCATCATTATTATGGTTATGGACCATCTATGTAGTTAACATGAATGAATTAAATTGAATATTACTAAAATCAAATAAAACATCAAAGGTTTTTCAGCTTTTAAGGTTTGCTAAGCTTTTTTCTCGCTTTTAAAATACAGATGCTTAATGATTTGAGGTAAAGTTTTAAAAGTGTGTCTACAGATGGCGCTTTAAAATGGTCATGGGTCATGGACCATTTGAAGGCGGTAGTTTCAGAAGAAAGTAAGAGATGTCGCTACCTGTTTCGTGCTGTTCAAAGAAAATAGAAAATTAAGGAAATCCTCTCACGAGAACGAATTATTATCTATGTAAGTCTTTGTTTTAAGGCAATTTTTTCAGAAAAAGTTCTGACGATGAGAAAGCATAGGAATTCACAATTCACGTTGGTACTCGAAAAGTAGCTTTGCTAGAAGCTTTCTTCAGGATTCTCGAAAATCATACGATAGTACGATTATTTATACAGATACTTATAATTTCTAAGTAGAAATTAAGAAAATGCTTCTAAGAATTGAGAAAATAGTTCCAGTTTGCTGGTATTCTACACTGTTAATTTTTAAGTATATCTAAAAATTAAAAGGGGATTTTCCTATGGGGACCTTTACTATGGGAACTTTTGCTATGGGGCCAACCACGGAATCTCGAGAAAAAAATCTGCTGTTCCATAGAAAAGTACACATCGACTCGACTGTAATGTATGGAACAGCTGATTTTTCTTCACCATTCCGTAGCTGGCCCCATAGTAAAAGTTGTTTATTCACATGGTCTGAAAACACCTTTTAATTTTTTAGATATACTCAAAAATTAACGGTGTATAAAAGTAGTAATATTCACTGAAAAAATACAGTAATACCTATTATTGCCAGTGTAACTAAATTCGTATAAAATAAGTCTACGTTGTAGGATTCTTAAGTTACCTCTAAAAAACTACTGAATGTTAGTGGCATAAAATATTAATTTCACATTCAGAAGTGTTAAGTAGGTACCTACAACCGTCGAGTTAACAAGGGACCTGAAGCGCGATAGACCCGCCTCTCGTTTTCTCCTTTCCTCACGCCACCGTCGTCAATTTTTTGAAAGATTTCGATAGATTAAGTATCGATAAATTATCGCTAATGATACTGTACTTAAGCTATTGGTATGACGACAGTGGCGTGACGTGAGGCAAGGAGAAAACGAGAGGAGTCTATCGCGCTTCAGGTCCCGAGTTAACTCGACCGGGTTATATGTCCCTTTCGGCGCCAGGCGTCTACTTCTATGCTTTTTTTATAAGTTCATACCTATTCTCTGTACCCATAATTATCTAGCATAGCAATAACTTTTGGGTTCAGTTTGAAAATTCTAGTATTTGGCATTTTCTGGAGACAAACATTAGGCTTATTGCTTGAAAAGAAAACCATTTAAACCTAGCCCATGGATCTAACACATCTGAAGAATCACCCCTTTTATTTACTTAGTTTAATAGCAAACTTAGATAGCAACAAAACGTGAACATAATAATTCTACCGCAAAGCCTATCCAAAATCGATATTTTTTCCATAATGAGCATAATCATCGCCTAATGACTACAATCGAGATCACCAATCTGCGGCCCGTAAATTGATCACTGCGCGTTTGATTTAGTGCGGTGCGCCGCCGCGTATCGCGATGGGTCGCGCCATATCGCGCGCATCGCACGTCGCGTCGCGATTCTCGTTAATTTCGGCGTTGTCGCAGTAGCGGCCGATACGCAGTAAGGGATGCACTGGGCGCGAATTCGAAATCAATCGAAAGTTGTGAAGATTTTTGACAATTTAGGATGGGTCAATTTTCTTTGGAGAGGTGCTCGGTGGCGCAGTGGTTTAGCGCTTGGCCCAGCGATTGCGGAGGTTAAGCAAAGTTCGTAAGGGTCGGTCATGGGATGGGTGACCAAAATGTATTATCTCGAACTCCTCCGTGCTTCGGAAGGCACGTTAAGCCTTTGGTCCCAGCTGCACTTGCAGTCGTTAACACCCACCAATCCGCCCATTGGGCCCGCATGGTAGGTTATGTTATGGCCTATCCTCCTTACCATAAGGAAGGCCTCTGCCTCGTCAGTGGGGACATTTAAAAAATGGCTGATGGACAATTTTAATAAAATTAATTAACAATGAAAAATATAAGAATATAACAGGTTATCTCGTTAACTTCCCATTGTAACTATTCAATGTTTGGTTCACTACAATCTTGAATTCCATGTAGAATTCGAGTAAAAACTATTCACTATAGTCTGCTGTGAATGTGAAAGCTGATTTTTTCCATAATTTTTACTTTTAACTTTCCTAACTTACTTTTTTTATTGAATCAGGCGTCACTTTGCGGAGTCCCAAACAGTTGTGAAAAAATAAATATTATGTACTTAGCTTAATATTTCGGTGTTGGTTTACGCACGATCTAACTCCTGGGGTTGTTCCGGGTTGAAGCGAAACACGTGTTAGTCTAATTGGTGAAGGTGCAAGGTGTGTAATTGCTGTCTTGCTCATATTTTGTGGGTGCATGTGCATTATTTTGCGGGCGGGTGGGCGGTGCATCTAGCATATATTTTTTTGCGGAAGTAAGCTAATATATTTCTTTTTTCACAATCCTAACTTACGTTGAAATTGTGTTAATAAAATGTCTGTTTGATTCTACAAGGAACTTAAGAGTTCCTTAACCCTCTCCCGGTGCACTCCCGTCCCGATACCAACTTAATGTTCCAAAGTTGGCGGCCAAATTTTAATAATAATATATCTTTGTAATTTATTCGATCGGTGGCGCTTGCGACACCGTTTGTTCGTATTTTAGCAGATCGACGGTGAATAACGGCAAGTCGCGCGATTCGACGATATTGCTCGCTCTAATGAAAACTGTTTGTTTTGACGACATTGCCGGCTTACTTTATACAGCCTTCTATGAAGTGTTTCGATGAATTATTAGGACTTTGATAGGATATTTTTGGTTCGTAAATACTGGGACAAAATTATAACTAAACATTTGTGGGTCATGGTTACACATATAAAGCTTAAGAATAATTTAAAAATTATTTATATTTTTCATCAATATACTTTTCGCCTTCGAAATTTTACAGTTTCACTATCATTTTTCAACTTGCATTGACAATCTAACACACTTACCATTATTAGTGTTAATTCTCATAAATTTAGTTGACGTCATGAAGAAAATATAGGTGTAGGGACTTATTTTTTTCATGAAGTCAGCTAAATTTATGAGCGACCTCATCTAACATTAGCAACATAGGTTTTCAGAATATCCAATAAAGCTAACCTTCTGTATGAGATTCTATTTATAAAGAAATATCTGCGTCTCATCGACATATAAATCCAAACTTTACTTTCCATGTCATGAAAAGTGAGTTAATGTACTGAAACCCCAAAACAAGTGAAATCCTGTGGCATTAAGAACGTGACGTTACCGCCGAACTCAACCCCGCTCGCTCCGAAAAACAGCTATCTGCCCGAGGCGGGACGATCCGGCCCATAAATAATAAATACTAGCACCGCGCGTCTGCAGATAATGGTAATTTACGATTCGCAACCGTTGCCGTCAAATCTTTGGCAGTGGGACGGCTAGATCGACGTTCGGCCGATTTTGTCCCATTTACGACTTTAGGGTTAAATACTTTTTTTAAGTTTTCGCAATTTGCAGCAATACTATAGGAAACTAATAAATTTTCAACTCTTCTGCGATCTTTTTTACATTAAGTACTGAATACTATACATATTTAAACACTTTGAGCTGTACACCTTGCGTAAATTCATCTCCGCCATTTAAAAAAAAAATCGAACCTGTCCAAAAAATTTAACGAGAATTGTTTGAGAACAGCCCCTTGATCACGTTACTCTGTTGCTATCAATTCTCGATTGAAATCGATTGCAACCGCAGTTACATTGCTGCTTCAGGTAAGAAAGTTGTCACATTGGTTCTTTTATTGTTCTCGCAATGTTACTGCAATTTCTGTCAGAGTTGATTGTAACAAAGTTACAATCTAAGTTAAGTGTGAATTAAGTTTTGTGACAAGAAACTATGTATTTTTGTGTATATGTCTGAAAAGGCAGGATTAAGTGAAACTTTATTATAGACATGTATATCTGTTTATGTGACCTTCAATCCATACACAATAAAGATCTATTCTATCTATCTATCTATCTACATAATCAGGGGGCAGAACAGAACAAACCGGACATCCGGACAGTGGGACGTACATAAGTACGAAAGCATTTTTTCCCAAGCTGAAGCAGAGACGCTTCACTCGCGGATCGCGCTCGCTCGGTCAATTATCAAAATTATCTTTTAATGCTTACATCTGTCTAGTCCTCAGTTTTGACAATCGACTTTTTACAGCCATCGGTAATATAAACAACTAATACCTACTAATAAAAATAATAATGATGAATCTATGGAATCAAATCTCTGACTAAGACTTTAATTAAACTCAGTAGTACAAACAGGGTGCTTTTCATCACCAATCTGAAAGCGCCTTTACAAAGAAAATGTTCCAAACTCATTGAACATATCGATTTCCATCGTCCAATTCAAAAGAGCTCATATCTCAATGTCTTTCGAAAACTGCTAATTAATAAAACTTGAGCTATAAATAAAGGGGTGGGGATAGGGGGGGCTGTTAGCAAAAACTGTTGGGATCATAAAGCTGTCGTCAGATGAGATACTGCCTTTGTTGCTGTTTCGTCGCCTATAAATCTAATACTGGAACAATTCGGGCAGGCCAGGGGGCGGGGCTTGTGGTAGTTTTCTTAGAACTAATGCTTTTAAAAATCACTTGAATCGATTGGTGCAATTGTTGTCTAATGAAGTTTATGTTAAGGGCTTGTTGTACAAGTCAAATAAGTTCTTGTGTTCGAAACGAAGTTATGTTATGTAAATTTGGAAAACCGAAAAACTTATAACCTATTTCTTATTTCAAGGAAAAATAAGAACAAAATCTTTATCTCTCTCTTGTTTACATGCAAAAATCTCAATAAATAGGCAGGTGTAATGAGTATTTTCAGGACATGTGAAAAGCTGATTTTAATTGTGTAATGTGCACATTTAAATCAAAAATATCATAATATTCTATTATATTATATAATATTTAATTAATAAAGAGCACTCAGTCGAATTTCAGGCCATGAATTGAGGTTATTTAAACTATTTTTGTTCAGGTATTGTAAATAAATATTGACTCATGCAAATGTGCATTACTAACAGATTGGTGCATTACTCATTTAGGTTGATAAAAATAACACCTACCTAGTAATGAATTAAGAACACTTTTTAGTATAAAAACAGGTCATGACTCAGCCGTACTTAAAAAACTAACAAAATCATAAAAACTTCATCAGGTTGTAAATCAATCGACAGGTGCTGCCATCTATCAAAGGTGGTGGGAAACGCGCGAAGGTGTAATGTACTACGGTGATTGACAGATGGCGTTGGCTGCGTATGCGCGAGCGCATCCGAAAGGTGTGCGCTGTCGAGAGATTTTGATTTAGATTGTTTATGAATTAGCGTTACGTGCGCTGTTAAACATTTATTTTTTCGATAGAAAGGTGTGAGCAGATTTATAAGCCATCACGTGAGCAAGTTATTACTCATTTAATTGAAGACTACGGTCGGCCGGTTTTTATTGAGAAATAGTGAATTTTTCTAATTATAATTTGAATAAAAATTGTATTAACAAGTTTTTTAAACCGGCTAGCTGTGCAAAAACAACGTAATCAAGAGTTGAGCAAAAGATATTAATGTTGCCAACAAATGTAGAGCAGAATTTTATACTTATTCTTACTAATAAGTATTCTATATGCGAAAGTAAATTTGTTTGTTTGTTACGCCTTCTCGTCTTAACTAGGACTCAACCTATTATCATGACATGAAATTTTGCATACACTGTCTGGGGTACAGAAAAGGACATCGGACATATAAGTACTGTTCCCGCGGGATAGCAAAATTAAACTGGCCACGCAGACAATGTCGCGGGTAGTTCATTTATATTATTGTCAATACCTTAATTAAAGTAAAAATCATCTGTCAAATAGAAATCTCAGTAGATTCGGACTTAACAAAAGGTTGTATCCAAAAATGATGGCCCTCCTCCCGGGCTGAGTGGCTGATGAAGTGTTCCCTCCGGATCGCCCCTCATCACTCACTCACACAGTTGACGGGTTCGACTCCCGGGTGGTTTAAAATGCAATGTTTACTTTAAAGCCGTGTAGTTAGATTTTACAATAGGGTATTGACACGGGGTTTGTGAAAATTATGTTGGCGTATTGAAAATTTATAAAATATTTTAATGACTGTTTTGGTAAATAAATTATGTTAGATACAATACAATACACTTACATACCTTAGTACAACTTTGGACCCCTCTAGACGACTTTGTCATTCTCTTAAACTTGACACTTTCCTAACTCGTCTCATTTGGCTTTTTCTTTTTCGCTGTTCTTCCTCTATCCTTAGCCGTCGTCCATCAGATCAGTTCACCTGGGTGAACCACGGGCTTTTGTTTTCTCGTATTCACTTAGGTTTAACTGTTAATAAAAGCACAATAGTTTATTTACTATAAAAAATCAATTAACAAGATCGGGTTACGCATTTGAAAAATTCGCTCCTCTTTCTCATATTTTAACAGCTTGGCCATAAAGAGTTGAAATTAAATAAAAAGGGAACTAAATTTTTTCAGTACAAAATAAAGTCAGTGTTGCCAAATTATTTGTGATTTTGACGTGTTTACATATAAAGCTGTGCCCTCAATTTCTGTCCGCTCTTTATGGTCAAACTGTACTGAAGAATTTGTTTATCTACTTTCCCCTTTTATGATAGTACCAATATTAAAAATGAACCAGAAGCTTGTGCTCCTAGTTTAATTTGTTATGGGAAATCTACAACATAACTCGCTCGTCCGCAATCGTCGCGTTGTTGGGTTCGTTGGAGAGGAGACGAGTTGGTAAAAGTGTCAAGTTTAAAAAGAGACCAACTAAAAAGAGCCGAGTTAAAAATGAGACAAGTTAGGAAAGTATCAAGTTTTAGAAAATGATGAAGTCGTCTAAGAAAGAGCCGGAAGTTAAAAATGAGACAAGTTAGGAAAGTGTCAATTTTAAAAAAATTACGAAGTCCTCCGGAGGGCTTTGGCTAAGAATCGAATGTTGAATGGGCTTATTTATTTGGAAACAAATTTAGTAATTAAGTTGAAGATAAATTTAATTACCTATATTATTTTTTTGAATGTACAATATTGTTTAAATAAGATAAACCTAGTCAATTTGGCGAAATATTTTGAATTGATTGAGTTGTCTGAATTTGCTATCTCAATATTTTAAACTAAAACTTCAATTTCCTCAATTTCAATTTCCGAAGAGCTCGGTGGCGCAGTGGTTTAGCGCCTGGCCCTGCGATTGCGGAGGTTAAGCAACTTTCGTAAGGGTCGGTCATGGGATGGATGGCCAAAAATTTATCATCTTGAGTTCCTCCGTGCTTCGGAACGGCTTAATCCGTTGATCCCGGCTGCATTTGCAGTCGTTAACACCCACCAATCTGCATTGGACCTGCGTGGTGGGTTATGGCCCATCCTCCTTATCCACCCATAAGGCCAGAGGGCTAATTGTCTAAATTTCAAAATCTATCGCAATTGCTTTCAATTGACAGATGGATGTGACACATTGCTACATTTCTTTGGTATGTTTTTATTTGTGCCAAAAAGAAGCATCAATGTGTCACACCCTGAAAGCGATTGCGATAGATTTTGAAGTTAGACAATGGATACCCTGGTTCCCAGTAGTGGGGCATTAAAAATGCCTCATGTCGATAGGGATTCCCATACAAATAGGTATAAAGTCTGCTTAAGAACGATTCTTTTAAAAACCAACCAGACTCTACTTGCTCACTGATATTCAGTGGTTCGGACGCCGGAACTGACGTGTTTGAAATCGATATAACTCAGGATATCGAAGTCTGAAGGAAATATGAAGTAATAGCGACCCACATAAGACTAAACCCTCTCGTGATGTTGCCAAATAAATTATCTGTGAACGAGATTGGCTACTTGCTGTAGATGTGGAGAGAACGCTGCTCCAGGTTTAATTTATAATTCATTTATCTGCAAAATATGGTACAAAATGTAGTTTGAAATATTTTTTTTGGAATACTATCGAATTAGTACAGTAGCCCGTAATACATTTAAATTACCAAAAAGGTTACCGCTCGCCGTTGTGATATAGTTATTTATTACAAAATTATAAGATCGCAACCCGCCGTAACCTATATTTGTATATCTCCAAAAACGATATTTTTTAATTTTTCGAGGTTTACCACATGGTTTAGCTATTGTCGTGTTCTACAACTTTGTTTGATTGCCACTGATAATATTAAGACTATGAAAATCAGCCATACTCAGATTTAAGACCAGATGAAAATGGATGGACTTTATCTGGTCTTAAATCTGTGTATGGTCACTTTCCATAGGCTTACTATTATTAGTGGCAATCAAACAAAGCTGTAGAACATGACAATAGCTAAACCATGTGGTAACCTCGAAAACTAAAAAAAAAAATTTTTGGAGATATACAAATATAGGTTACGGCGGGTTGCGATCTGTAAAACTTGGGTTGAAGCATCTATAATTTGTAATAAATAACTGTATCACAACGGCGAGCGGTAACCTTTTTGGTAATTTAAATGTATTACGGGCTACTGTACCAAATTTTTCGACGTGCAAAATTTAGATGTAAATAGTTAATACAATTAATGTTAAAGATTGAAAAGGACGTATAAACTAAAGGTGTAGGCTGACTGACTTAGTACTTTTTGCATAACTTTTTAGTTATCAAATCAAACGGAAAAGTACATTTCAGAAAATATGTTACTTTATCCACGACCACTTTTTTAAGCACAACGGGATAGTGCTTGGGCCTTCACCTCACCTAATGTTAAGTGATGATAAGACCGAAAGTGGATACGCACTTCATCCGGAATCCTCATTACTGAGCAACTGTCTATCTTACCTCTAACTGCTGGAACACAACAATTATTAAATTGTTGTAATGGAGTCAGACTTAGGTGAGATGGTGGTAGCTAGCCCGGTGGACTTGAAATAAACTGTACCATAACCAAACCGAGTATAAATGTGTCCCCCTTCTGGAAATCGAACCCGAGACCCCTGCGTCTTACGCTGGTGGGCGAACAACTAGACCACAGAGGCGGTTAAATTATATCACTTATTTTCCAAGGATAATACTAAACTAAATTGTATCAAAGTAGAGCTCTCTTCGCTACGATGCATATAGTGCCGCAGCCACGATAATTTTCTCGGGGAGGCAACTTAGCGCAGACTGAAATATCGAGTCGATAGCCATATCGACCGACGGGTATCTATCATTCGATATCCAAAGCCCCATTCGTAATTTGTAAAGGTTCATTTACACACATCATTCACGTCACATCACTTCAACGTCAAGTCGCCGTCAACTTCAGGGACGTGTGTAAACAGGCATACAAATTTGACGTAGCAATACCTGTTTTGACGGGCCGGATACATGACGGTATATTTTAGTTCATGCACGGTGACTGAGACGCGCCAGTAGTGACGGTGACTGATGTGTGTAGCAGTGGTGAAGTGTCAATACAAGCAAAAATCCTATCGGCTTACAATTTAGAAATCCAACCCCACTGATCCACTATGCAGATTATAACATTTTGTTGGAACGGTTTACCTTCGCCATAATTCCACCCCTCGCCACTGGTGTGTAGCCTTACCTACATACAACTACAACTCCTACGTAACTTTATTATTTGACGTGACTGATTGGCGACTTGACTGTGGCGTGACTGTGTGTGTGCATGAACCTTTATGCTGAAAAATGACCGCTTCACTCAGAAAGCACCAATTAGTAAATAGCTTGATTTAATTCTGTGAGTAAACGTCAATATTTAATGGAGCTATTTGGATATTAAGTTTCCAGTTTGTGCAAATTGTGTGGTATTTTTCAGGTGTTGTTTTATTTTTCTTCTGGTGTTAATAAATTACAAAATATCAATTACTTAACTCAAACTTTTGTTTACTTGAATGTTGAGCTTCCATCTTCATATATCTTAATTAGTTTTTCTTAGCTGAACAGAATTCAGTGTGATAAAATCAAGTTTAACTGTATAAGGCTTTTTGGAGGGGTCTTACTGTCTTGAATAAAAACTTTTAATCTCATTCTTATTCTAGATCTTGAAAAGTTGAATTCGTTACCAACTGACAAGTGTTTTTGATTAACACTGTTTTTCTATTCATCTTATTTGTACATAGCTTTGGGGCCTATTTATAAAACGTGACAATTGTAAATTATTATGTCAATTTTGTATTCATTGCGTCAACTAATTTAAAAATTAGAAAATAATACTGTTCAAACTCCTTATAGAAACAACAACGTAAACCAAATTGTCGTTGACATTTACAATTTGTCAGTGACATGTTTAGTAAATAGAATGGGATCTAATTTAACATTTAGGTCCTACTTTCAGGTTCAGATTAGCACCTATCTTCTGGCTTAATTTAAACATGGAATTAATGTTAACCGTTCTGTTAGATTTGATACCTAAAACATAGTAAAACCCTGTGTTCCGTATTGTCTTACCTACTTCAATTAAGATGATTAATTTATTAGAAAAAATACTAGAAAAAATCGACTTACCCATAGCACCTCAGACGGGATTCGAACCCGCACATTTGGGATTCCTGCCCAATGCACTGACCAATTATGATACCGAATCGCTTAGTGGGAGCGGCGAAATTTTCGACTTTTTACATTTTTGCTGTAAGCCAGCGTTATTTCATCAATATGAAGAATTACCTTCTACATTCGAATGCAACATCTTTACAGATACCAGACAACTGTATAATAGGGAATATGCATAAGTCACCGATTTTGATGAATTTGAGCTTGATCGCTGCGACACGTATAAAAACATGATGGAACAGGAAAAAAAATAAAAAAAATATATAATTTTAGTTTTATCACACGATGAAATCAGGGGAAAATAACGATATTTTTTTTTCATTTTCGGATATAATGCACTTTACAGTCAGATAGAATATCAAATATGAAACAATATTTTGTATGACACGTATGTACTTAAACGCAAAATTTAGGGAGATAATTGAAGATTATTGGCTAACTCCATATTAAACGCGCCGAAACACACCTGAAACGTGATGTGTGACGTCACCGTTTTGTATGGAGCGTTTTCGGCGAGTGCTGCTGCGCGCTAATTTCAAGTAACTATATCACGAGAACAAAACGCAAGAGAAAAGTTTTAATATTACAGTTAATTTTCTCTCGCATTATACTTTTGATTAAGATTAAAAAAAAATTGATGCATATTCCCTATTATTGAATTTTTTATTACTGAATTTCGCCTCTCCCGTTGGCGACTTGGTATAGCATAATAAAATTGGTCATTGCATTGGGCCGGAACTGCCGAATTCCCAAGGATGCGTTGGAGTTCCGTCTGTCTGAGGTGATACGGGTGAGTCGGTTTTTTCTAGTATTTTTCTAATAACTGATTATCTTAAAATAAAAAATAGCATTGTGAATGTCTAAAATCTAAAAATTAAATAACTACTTCCATATTTTAAAAAGATATTCAAAATAAGTCGATTTTACAATTTACAAACGGTATTTAAAATTAACAAACCTCCCCCATCTTCGCCCCTCATCCATATAAGTATTAGAGGTGGGAAAAGGCGTCCTTATTATTTAACATGTACGAAATTCGCGTGTCAGTCCGTCCGAACTCCGGCCGATATATCAACATTAGCGATGTCCCCAGTCCAGCGGACGAGACACGTGGGACGGATCTATGGATACTGGAAGTGGTCTACCGACTATAATAGGTAACTTACTCAACGATAAAAAAAGTATTTTTTCTTTTAAAATGTAGTTTGATGCTAAAGAATAGAAGATTTGAATTGAATAAAAATAATTTATTGGATTCATGAGATCACGTACGCAGCCAATTTGAACTTGAAAAAAATATCCCCAAAAAGTTCCTCAGTGAAGAGGATTCCGGGTGTAGTGGGCTTTCACCTTCGGTGAAGTGAAGGCCAAGCCCTATCCCGTTGTGCATGAAAAAATATAAATAAATTATAGTCAGGTGGGGTAAGTGAAACACCGGGGCAAGTGAAACACCCAACCATATCTAAGAAACTATCGTAGTTTATTCTCATAGCGATGTGTCGATAAAGCAGGAATGACGAATTACTTCCCTTAATACAACACAGATATCGCTGCGATCATTAAACTAGCTAGTAAACCAAAAAGAAATTCATTAGATGTCAAAACGCAAAACACGATGTTTTTTTGATAAATCTTTAAAACTGGACCCTATTTTATGAGAATTTGATACATTTTGGATATTAACGGTTAAACATGATCCTTTTGTCCTGTTTTTAATTAAATGGACACAATATTTAAAGCTATTTTGGCCACTGTTTCACTTCCCTCTTGTCAGGGGTAAGTGAAACACTTCTTAGCTTTTATATTCTTTTCGTGATTTTGTTGCTTAATGCAAGCCTTTAGATATTTATATTTATACCGTTAAAGGCTGATTTAATTAGGAGTACATTGCCTATACAGCTACTTTAATTGCGAGTTTTATAGCTTTACTACACCTTGTTAAATAAAAATAAAAATAAAGTATGTTTCACTTACCCCACCTGACTACATATGGTTTACATTAGTTTCTCTTTTACGAGGTAAATCAAGATGTATCCAAAGTACATACTTAGTAATCAAATCAAAAATGTCATAATTGATTATTTAACTAATAAATAGTTTTATTCATTAGTTCAATAATCAATTATGTTGTGCTGATATCAAGAATGAGCGTATCCGCTGACGGGCGCTTTTTTGTAGCTGCGATAATCGCGGCGATAGTCGCCCGCGAAATGACACGACAAAGGTTTTATTTAGCCAGCGATAAAAAAGCGCCGCGATTATCGCCGCATTTATCGCAGCTACAAAAAGTAACTCGTGGGCGTTTACGTATTCAACTCTGTATGTTCTATTCTCAGCAACAAAAAGTCGCTCAGCGATTAATCGCCCGTCAGCGGGGACGCTAAATACCATTGTAATTGTACAGTATCACAGTGAGACTAAAAACCACACATAGGTGCATAGCTTGTTTGCAATGTCGCTTCCACTGGCTCTATATCCACAAAGACGCCCAAGGGACGTCAAAAATGAAGATTTAGCCCCCGGCCGCGTCATACGTTAACGGCGGCTAATGAAAACAGGACCCGTGATGAAGTGGCCGCAGAGCAAGGTTCCTTGAGATCTAAGCTTTACACGGTTACATTGAGGGTTTTACAAGAATTGTTTGTACTGACACTCAAGATAACTCGCAATCGATATTGATGTATTTGGTTTTATCGATTTTTTTGGGATATTAGACATTATATTCTCTAAGAAGGGGGTCGCACGGCCACGTTACAAAGGTATATTGTGACGTCGAGAACCACAACTCGGTCACTATTTTATTGTGTACAGCAAGTACCTGTATAAGTAGTTCTTGTATGTGTGAAACTAGATCACTTGAAATAATAAATCAACGCCTGTTAAGTTTCATAGGGGAAATCCATTGATCACATTTAGTGCAAGATTAACGCAGAATAATTCTGTTTATGCAAAGTTATAAATTGAAAATGTTTGAAAAGTTAATCATTTCACCAATTTATAATGCCTCAATAGGGGCTGTCAAGCTTTTATATGTGAGACTTTTATTTCCTTAAAAAATGTGACCCAAATCCAACAGCGAGTATTTAAACTCATACAAACTTTAACCGATTTTCCAGAAAGTCGGAGCAATTGTGAGCTAATCCAAGCCCGAAACTATCTCTTTTTTCCGTATCTTCCTTCATAAACAGGGATCAGAGCCTTACCCTTTTGCCATAAATCTGGCGGTGACCCCCCACCCCCCGCCCCCCCGAGGTGGTTTTGAATGGAGATTGAGCCAATTAAAGTAATCGCCGTAACAGTCGGCGTTGCCTTGGATTAGTTCTGTGGATTCGAGTGTTGTGGAGTCGACTAGGACTACACTTTTCCGAGGAAAAACTGAGGCAAAGCTGTTTTGTTTTTGCGCGATTTAGATTTTGTATGATTCTTTCATAATATTTATTTGCGTCTTTACTTCTTACAGATGTACAATGTAGGTATTTCCCAAGTTACAGTAATTACATAATGATTTAAGCTATCCACAAGTTTAATTTGTAAAATGAATGTACCTACTCAAATATTTGCTTATAGTTTATTTTATTCTGTATGATTGGCTTTCAATAGTATTTTTTTAATGAACGATAAATGTTCTAAATAAAAGTTTATAGTAAACTATGCAACAATCATATTCTTATCAAAATCTAAAAGCTTTTATTTAAAAAAAACAAAAATAATAATTGTGTAGTCGTCTCCACCGCACCTTATTCCAAAGGATTAGTATCATACAATACAAGCAACGAGTGAATCCTTTTATTTATTGCTATTTATTGTTATTGCATTCGCTCCGCTCATTTCTCTCTTCTAATATTGTCTTGGTATAAATTCCGCTTAACGTTTCGGCTGTAGCCTGTTTTAAATATTATTGTGCTAATTAGCAAGTTGCATTTTCCTGTTGCTTTTAGCGGATGAGTTTTTTAGACTGTGAGCTCTGCCAATTGCGTTACTAGCAGTATTTTCTGCTGGATTCTAAGTTTTCGGAAGGAAAACATAGTTGGGTTGGACATTTTAAGAATGTCATATGAATAATTTTCCATTTGTACAGAAAAATGTCGACGTGTTATACTAATGAGCTATTTACATGAGTCGATTTTAGTCACCTGCGACGATCGACTTTAGTCACTTGCTTCAAAAATTGAATCGCAGGTGATAGCGTCGCTGTCGTCTATGTAGTTGATGGCGTAACCTAGGTGACAATATGTCATAACGTAAGTAGTTCCAATTTTGGCCACCGGGTCAGATAATTTTGTTCAGTCTCCTGCGGCCTAGGCCGAATCGCCATTTACATGGTCAATTTTCGCCGTGCAGCGAAAGTTGTGTGCTGCTTTAGTCACCCATGTAAATATCGCATTAGATACTACAATTACCTATTTTTAAACGTGTTGGTTTGTATTGATAAAAACATAAGGAACTTGCACAATTATAAAAAGACTAGCCGCCGCCCGCGACTATTTGTCTGCGTGGAAAGATTTTTTGCTATCCCTCGGTAACAATACTTTTTTCGGGATAAAAGGTACCCTGCTATGTCTTTCTCTGTACCCCCGACAACGTGTAGGCAAAATTTAATTATGATCGGTTCAGTAGTTAAGACGTGAAGGCGTAACAAACAAACAAACGGACTTTCGCATTTATAAGGATAAGAAATTACAAAAGTGTAGACCAGGCCAAAATTAATGGCTACAATTTTCAGCTCCAATTATTTCATCGAACGAAAATAAGCAGTCACCACATCAATATGAAAGATTGTTTGAAAACAACATTTTCAGCCAAAAGCCACAAACCGAGTCAAACAATCATAACTTTAATCAACTTCTTAACGCGTCCCAAATATGAGAACCTAACGGGCATCAGTCACCCCCCACTATATATCCCGAGCTCAGTTCCGATGTCACAGCGTTATTAAGAGAAGCCGTTGCGGCGGAGTAATTCAAATGATTAGGCAGATTTATGTGCGGTAGGAGCTAGGGCGGGCGGCATCGCTGAGACGTACAACTATCGGAGATAAGTGTCGAATGAATTGCTCTACAATTGTACCTTCTCTTAGAGACGAGTATTTGGCTTGCAGCGATTTTATTTTAATGGTGTCATGTGAAGATCGCTAGGGCGGGCGGCATCGCTGAGACGTAGAACTATTAGAGATAAGTATCGCATGAATTTTTACTTTTTACTTAAGCATTACTATCAGGCTACCAGGTAAGTATAGTGCGTGTCAAGTCAAGTATTTCCTCACTGTCTAAGTAAATTTATTTTATATTTTTATTGAGCTTTAAAAAGGTACCTATTTCTTTAATTATGTCAAAATTAATGTAGGGGCGGGTGGTATCGTCTAACTAGCAACTTTATTCTAACAAAACAAAATGGTTACAACACAAAATATCAATAAACGCCAGCTGAATAGTGCCACAAAGGCATTACACCGAAGTTATAATAATTTCCGTGTAATAATGTCCATATTTTACGCGGGGGCGGCGTGTAGATCATCCACCGTAACACACATTTCTGTATGTCCGTTGATTTACGGACGCGCGGTATGTCGCCGATTCGCTTTTTAACATTAATCTGACCCTTTTAATTATTACCGTAGCTATTACAAAGTTATTGCCACAAAATGCCAGTAACTGAGTATTAAAATTTTGCTTCAAGGATATTGTGTTTTCTTTAAAAATATCTTTGAAATATAGATCAAGTAATAATTAATTAAGAAAACTTTACAAATATTAAAATTCCTTTTCCCGATGACTTTAAAAATTTAAGAAAACTTCATGCATACTTAACTACTACTACCGAGTTTAATCTCTGTACAATTTTTACTATAATTATGACTTCATTAATGATCTCTTGCTAATTTGAGGAAAAATACGGTAGTACACCGTTAATTTTAAAGTATATCTAAAAATTAAAAAGGGATATCAGATCACGTTTCTAAATATAAAGGTGCAGTCAAAAGTTAAAAATTAATAGATTGAAAACATCGGGAAAATCTTGATTAATCGGCAAACTCACTAAAATAGCAAGTTGCGTACGTAGATTCATTATTTTCATTATTTACGTAGGTAAACAAGGTAGTATCTTTTTATGACGTGCGTGTAATTCTTGAGCTCTAAATCAAAAAAAAAATATAGGGAAGAATAGGGAAGAGATACACTCATTTCATTTTTAGATAAATTAACCATGTATATTGATTTTTCACTTAGTTAATCATAAAATCCTTGAATAAACATACAACTTAACATACAAACCATAACGACATAATGACAAGTAAACTGGCATATTTACTTACCATGGCTTAGCTAAACATGGACCAGTTTAAGTTTACTTTAAACCTGATTCGACTCTCTGCAAATTTGATCTTCCAACATTTTTGCTAGTTCACGGTCGTTTTTTTGCTTTTTTAATAAAACTAAAGCACAATAATTGTGCTTTATTGACTGAGCGAGCGCGAAGCGCGAGTTGAGTCCCTGTCAAGTTGATCAAAAATACCTTCGTATGTTGGGCTGTCCGGCTGCTCTCCTTTACAGGTTTGGTTGAGGCATTTCTCAACCAATTCTCGTGAAATTTTGTGAGCAGGATCGATAATTATAATTATTTACTCATGGTTTTTTGTTAGATAAAATTTTTCGTTTTTTTCAAAATGGCGGAGATATGGGGTAAAGTCGTATTTCAGCCATTTCGAAAAATGTTCAAAAATGTCACAAATACGATGTCTACAGCTGCCTATGTTACCAAGAACATCTTCACACATGAACTTGTGACTTGCAATTAAATGAATATTGAATACTAAAATAAATAAAATATAGTGGCTCTGTGAGCTACGCTCATAGAGCTACTAGTTACCATGAATTTGTGAACATTTTTCGAAATGGCTAAAATATGTTTCTTTTTCGAATAGTTTTTGGAGAATCAGTTCTGAAATGCGACCTGTAGAGGAGAACAGACGGATAGCCGGGCAGACATATGAAAGTATTTTTTCCCAAGCTGGGAGAGAGCTGCTTGTAGACGCTCACGCGATTAATCAGGAAATTAAACTAATAACTCTACGAAAGAAAAATAATTTCCACCTAAAAGAAAAACCATGCGTGTGGCATACGGTAGTGTAGAACTGCACCGACTTGTCACTTTGTGTTGCAAAAGGCGACTTGATAATGACCTTTTAGTCATCAAAGGTCAATATCAACTAACCGGTTTTCTGATAAAAACGGTACAGTGCCACAGAATACATAATGGTACAAGTACAGTGCTGCGATTTGCAACCCGCCCGTGTGGGTTTTAACGGTAACGTCCTCCCCTAGGTCAAAGTCAAAGTCAAAATGTATTTCTTCAAGTAAGCAGTTTTGAATCGTCTATATTTTCCTACCACACGTTCCAGGAAAAGAAAATAGGAAAAGTATATGTCCTACTATGTGACGGCTGTCTTAACTTCTTTCATTTCCACCTTATGACTGAGGTGCGAGGGAAACGGAGATTAACATGATGTACGCGTGCTCTCCCAGGCAGTTCTATTTTTTGCCACCCGAATGCTTATCTGCATGGTCGATTAGCAGATTTTCCTACGGAAGTTGGACAATCCGGTCGGTGGTCGCCTACAACTTCTCTCTCCTTCCAACGAAAATGAGCTTCTCCAGAATACGAGATTCCGCCACAAGTCCGAAGTATTTAGGGAGTCATTACATTGGCTTACCGATTGATAAATCACAAAAATTATTCGTTGTAACATAACGAACGTAACGTAATTATTTCGCCTATTCGGACTATGAGACTATGTAAGCATCTGTCAGCCGGCGGCAGTGACGTGCGATTAGCTTATAATAAATGTCAGTTAATGACTGTTCCACGTCAAACGCAGGGTTCCGTCTAGTCATCAATCGCCAGATAATTAATTTGGGATATTAATTAGAGGCTATATTATTAAGGTTGTATTAATACTGGACTATCACTACATTTTATAAAACAGATAAACTTCGCGATAAACTCAAAAATTATTGCACGGATTTTCATGTGGTTTTCACCAATATATAGAGTGATACATTAGAAAGGTTTAACGCACGCGGAATTCTGAAATAAACAGACTTTTGAAGTGAACGGAGGTGACGACTGGAAGGTATTTATTTACTTTTTGGGTGTTGATGGCAAGTTGCAATTGACAAAAAAAGGAAGGAACCGAAGCAAAGCGAGGGTGGGCCTTTAGTTATCATATAAACATTGATAGTGAACAAATAAATTAATGTTGATATTGGAAAATTTATGAAAATAACTCTTTAGTAAATTTTTCTTGAAATTCACAAGTTGCGTCAATTCTAGAGAAATATTAATCTAGTAATAACAAAATGACTGTGAAGGCATTATGCAACACAGCTAAAGTGAATGCTACCTGACGAGAATGGAGTAGGTATGTTGCCTAATTATTGGCTATAAATTAGCGCGTACCTGTAACTAAGCATTCATTTATTGCTTTCGTTTGTCAATAGTATTTTTAACGATCTCCTTAATGAGCTTTTGATGGTTATTTTTGATAATTGAAGATGTGGTGAGCTTTTTTAATATCCTCACTACTAGGGCACAGGCCTTTCTTATGGATGGAAAGATGGAAGGACTAAGTCCCATCACACGGGCCCAATG
Source organism: Agriphila tristella (assembly GCA_928269145.1). NCBI lineage: Eukaryota > Metazoa > Arthropoda > Insecta > Lepidoptera > Crambidae > Agriphila > Agriphila tristella. Next base: position 28,297,026 of record OV743437.1, on the reverse strand, counting down.
CCGATTGATGGGAGTTAAACATGTATTTCGAGGAAAAGATCGAAGTATTTAGTAAAATTCTGGTTACTCATCTAATGACCGACCCCAGCAATAATTGCTTAACCATCGAGGACCATCTTGGTTCCATGTTCATATTTTTCTTTATGGCAATTCCGTTATTTTTTATATTTTCATCGTTCAAGTTCTTTTTCTTTAATAGTAATGAAAATTACAGTATTTTTAGGATTTTTTGAAAACTACTGAAGTATATTACATGAAACATAAAAAAGAAGAGGAAGAAGTTGGTTAATAAATAGATGATGGATGATAATAGAAAAACCATACCAAAATGAACACAAATAGGTCCATAGTACAGTTTTTGCAAAACACTTGCCAAGAATATCAAAATGAACTCTCCAATAATTCAACGCACTCAATTTCTAAGATATCATCTAAAACCTTTAACAAGAACATTCATATAGCAAATCCACAAATATTATAGTTTCCTACCAACCTTATTTCAGAGCAATAAGACTCATTTTCTAACACTTGCTCAATAATTTAGTTACGCAATGTAGAAAATGTAAGTACACAGTGGTACAGTTTAGTGTATTAGCGAGACTTGTTTCAAAGAGTCGAACTAGTGACCTACTTAGTTTTTGGAGGGAAAACCAATTTGGCATTTAGTAGCTATTGTTTAAAGTTTTGGTGATTGATTTTCAATGTTTTCTTAGGTTAAAATGTTATATGTTTTTTCTTTAACAAACCAAAACCTTGCGAAAACAGTGGGAAAAGTTAACTAGCAAAATACCAAAATAGTTATTAAAATACACCTACCACCCTATTTCCACATCGAAAATACCTACTCGCACTAATTTTAAATAAGTATTTGCTTAGGCCATATGTTCTGTGGTTAGATTATAGTTGTATTATTTATTCTGTGTTATAGTGAATATTTTACCTTACCTACGGAATAAAAAAAAACAACTTAGACATAACGTCGTGATTGGGGTACGTACTCGTGTACTACTAAACTTGTTACTTATGGTACTTACTTGTCGGTACTATAAGTAAGTATAACTTAACTGTCACTTAACGAAACATGCTACCTACGGTGTAAATTGTAAGCCATTAAGAGCAGAACTATAATGTAAAGTACGAAATGTACACCAAAAAGTTAAAACATTACTTAAACTGACAGTTTATCTAGAAGAATATTAATAATAATAAACATTTAAATAAAACTCGTTAAGGTTTAGTTAATTATGGATTAAGAAATACCTATAGCACACCAGCATTATTTATAAATTGTAATAGACAGGTATAAAGACACTCCAGAATAATTAATTTCATACACCTGTTTATTCGTTGAAATCTTCATTTCTTAGAGACCAGCGCCCAGCGCAGCACCAGAATTTTTCTCTCTTGCTAGAACAATAAGTATTGAATTCATTGCACATTTTCACTAAATCAAAAAGATTACTATCCCCGTCAATTGGTAATGCGCTGGAACCTTGTCAAATTAACATACACATCATCGTCATCCGCAACTAAAAATGACAAAAAACAGTAAAATTCTAATAGGTAATGTAATATATTAATTATTGAATTCTTATTTTCAATAAGAAAGGGTCTAGGTATATGAGAAAATTACAATTGTTTTTCGTTTTTGAGGTTAAAATCATGGCCGCCAGGCGCATTACCAATTGACGCGGATAGTACACCAATTTCTTATTCCAATCATCCACAAACACTCCACGATACAATTCCATCATTTTTGAGAATTATAAAAAAAATTACTGCGAGAATTAGAAGATCAACGCAAATAACAACAAAACATTCCATTTCACACAGGAAATGTTTTATGAAATGTTCGTAATTATTTCACTTTCTGTTGTCACAAATAAAATCCTCGTGTTAGGACATGACTGTGTAGGATCATAAACAATAGCACGCCAAACTGCATAGATAAGTAAGCCAAGAACATAGTATTACAATCAGCAATAGACATCAACGCGATACGCTTCTTGGTATGGCCAAGTATGGCTGAAAAAACCGACCAAGTGCGAGTCGGACTCGCGCACGAAGGGTTCCGTACCAAAAAACGGAAAAAAATCATGTTTGTTGAATGGGAGCCCCCCTTAAATATTTATTTTATTCAGTTATTAGTATTTGTTGTTATAGCGGCAACAGAAATACATCATCTGTGAAAATTTCAACTGTCTAGCTATCACGGTTCATGAGATACAGCTTGGTGACAGACAGACAGACAGACGGACAGCAGAGGCTTAGTAATAGGGTCTCGTTTTTACCCTTTGGGTACGGAACCCTAAAAAACAACCACCCAGAGAAAAAAGCAAAGAGAGATTTATTCCAAATTCAAAATTAATAAATAGGGAGGATTGTGGGAGATTAAAAATGGAATATGTGACTGTCGATGTTTTCTCCGTATTTATGTTTGAAAATGGAACGTGCTGAGGAAAATTTTTTTTACACGTACCACGTTCCAGTTTTGAAAATCAGAACTTCATATTAGACCATGAAGTTACGGGTTCGTGTTACGCCCCCAGTTACTACTTTTTTTCAAAGTTTTTTTTTTATATTGTGTTTTGTAACCAAGTCAAGTTTGTAATCTAGTTATCGAAAAGCTAAAAGGTTACCCATTACCATATCATTCAGCACATCATGGAAACTAGGTCAATATTGTTCACACGTATATTTAGACAATCAGATTTTAGCGAAAAATCTCAAGGTCTAAAGTAAACAGAACATTGTATGAAGGTTGTCGCAAAGAGGTTTAATGGTTTTTGAAGTACTTACGCACGTTTTTATCAGAATACCTAAGTTTTTTTGTTTTTGAAAATTATTAAAAATTATTTGTAAAAAACCATCAACCTCACAGGAGCAGATTACTAACACCATAAACAAAAACATTTGTTCTACGACTTTTCTGAAAAAAGACAAACAAAATTTTACTTTCCATACATAATGGTGTTGTTTTTTTTATTTATTCAAGTATACTTTATGATGTAGTAATCTACTAATGCGAGGTTGTTGGTGTTTTACAAATAACCCTGTATATTTAATTACTAGCAGCCGCCCGCGACTTCGTCTGCGTGGAAGGGTATTTTGCTATCCCTCGGGAACAATACTTTTTTCGGGATGAAAGGTACACTATGTCCTTCTCTGTACCCCTGACAACGTGTATACAAAATTTCATGATGATCGGTTCGGTAGTCAAGACGTGAAGGCGTAACAAACAAACAAACAAACGGACTTTCGCATTTATAATATTAGTATAAGAAAGTAAACATCTTTAATTTAACATTTCTGTTGTGCAGCACAGTTTATACAATATCTTGATTTTTATATTATTACGGACCATGTTTATTAAAATTAATTAAAAGTTTAGTAAATGGCTATATTTTCAATGTATTTTTAACATTTTTAATAAGTATATTTTTGAGTTCGATGAGATCGATCCCATTAATCAACATTCGCATATCTCAAAAAACTCACAAAAAGACTTACAAACAGTCAAAAAGCCCCTAGAATTATCTCATCTGCTGCAGAGTTCAAGCTCACAGTAGCGATGTCAGGGCTGTCACAAGATCTTTTGTCACTTGTTAAGGCGGCGCACGCGCTTAATGGATAAGATTGATCGTCGTGCGCGTAGACCTAAGTAGGCGCAGACAGTATGAGAGTTTATGTGGGTAATTTTTTAATATGAAACTTTCAAAATTGCATGAAAATAATGTAATAAACATTTTGCAGTTTGTATTCTAATGTTTTTTACCAGGACATATAAAAATACACCTCATCCTGTATTTATTTATTTTACTTTATTGAGAAAACCAATTGAAACAATTTGAGAAAATCTCAGGAGTATAAAGCAAACATACTTAGTGGATGTCTCTAATATAATATTAAGTTAATATTATAACTAATCGTAGAAAACTTAAAAATGTATCAATGTATTTAAGAAACCAAATGATTTTCTGGGAATGTCTATATTTTTAATTCTACCGACATAAGAGAAGGAAGTGCATCGGTCACGACGTAGGTAGCGTTATGTGCAGTGGCGTGCACAGAGATTTTAGACAGGGTAGGCACGGATAAAAAATATACCAATTTTATCACTGTTTCGGTATCTGCCAACCTATACTGAACGAAATCCAAACATTTTTATCATCTTGATTGGAAAACAAAATGCATAGAAAACAATACAATTGGTTTGTGTGTACGTACACAAGCTCTGCTGTTAGCCAGTTATAATTAATTATATTAAAACTTTTTATGAAAAGAACGAGGGGCATTCATAACCTACCTACCATGTTTTTAAACACAACGCATCTTCCCTTTGCAATCAATTGAATTAAACTTTATCCTCAAAAGATAACCTCGATAAAGCGGCAATTTTTAATTTATTTAAACAAACTTTGCCAGCATAGGTCTCGCATGTAAATTATTGAATTTTTCACAGTAAATCAACGAAATAATTACTTATGTACTTAACTTAAAATAGTCAATAACTTGCGCCAAGAAAAACAATCAAAACAAAGCAAAACTAACTGCAACTGCAAGGGCAAACTAAAAAACGCTATTCTCTTCAATGCAATCATTACGCGGTCGGTCGGGTTGCAAATAAGCAGTGCCTCCAAAACATAAACACGCGCATACATTTTCACGCACACAGAGACATTTTTGATGTGTACTACACGAGATTCGTTCTATGAAAAAGAAGCAGCCCGTAGTACTGCTTATGGACACGCGGTAAATAATTGGCGCCTCTGTCGCCCGGCCGATCGTTGGTTCTTGTTCTTGTGATTTTTGGTTGAAGTGAATTTAGTTTCAAAAACCACCGGAAAGCCGAAGAAGTGCTGTGCACGATGATGGGTTCATAACTTTTTAATTACAAGTAGTTTACAAATAATAGGCTAGGGAATTAGGATCATATATTTATGGGACTACAGGGTATGCAGTGCTTATTTGCATGTATGGAGTGCACGCCACTGGTTATGTGAATGTATTACTTAAAAAGATTAGTCATACCGTTACATCCAAGTTTCGCTTAGTTTTCTCACAGAATATGTCATTTTTATAGAATGACCATTGACCGTACTATGACGGTGGTCCACGGCAAATTCACTCGAGATCGAGAATGTATTAAAGTGATATTAAATTCATCGTATTGTACCACTACAAGCACTCTGAAGTTGGTTATCGTGCACTTTGTCAGATTAATTGATTGTACTACCTTCCATTTAAAAACTCATCCCGCTCCAAATTCGATATCTAAAAATTTTATAGTTTATTTATCACCAATAAAACATTTGTTGTTCTTTATTTAAAATTGGTGAGATACAGATGTTTTTCCTCTGAGGCCCTATTTTTGAAAAGCGGCGAGCGCTCTTTACTACTCATTTTCATTCGACACTGTCCAAAGAAAATGAGTAGCTAAAAATCTATCATGACCCTAAGCTAAAAATCTAAAGCCCTTTATTAAATCAGAAACAAAAATGAGTCGACAAGTTAGCACCGTACCACTACAAAAAGTACGTTTGCCTAAATAGACCCGTTAAAAAAACGAAAGTATCGATGAAATGACACAATGTTTTGGGGTCCACTAAACTAAATTCTATTTGTCATCATTTTGTAATGTAGGTGAAATTGGTGGCCACTAGAATGAAGTTGTGGTCAAGTGATGACTGTGCATTTCAAAACTATAACTTAATGACTTGACTGTTTTTGAAATTGTGTAATGTCGTAATCGTAACGTGATACATACAGTGGACTATTTACGTAGAATTTGTAAAAGAAAATCTGTCATAAATAGCAGAATTCTGTCGCAACAGCGCTGATACTCTTTATTTTTATTTTGTCGTATTTTATATACAATATGAAATAATAAAAAACAATTTAGGGTCTGCTTTAAAGGTTTCATAAATCGCAATCATTCGAATGGAATGGTGTCAAATTACTTGAAAAAGACATTATTATGCGACCGGAAGAAAATAAAACAACTGAAGGTGTGGCTGCATCTTCGATAGAATACTCCTGTGCCTTCCTAATAACCGAAAAAAAAATCAGTCAGAAATCTATTTTTTTTTGTGGACTTTGAAATAGTTTAGTGTGTACAAAACTGATCGTTGACTTGTGTTTGGAAATTGGAATTTCTGGAATAGTTTCGGTACAATGGGTTTGAGAGTTTTATTGAAGTATTGAGCACCTCTGACGAACTTAGCGAGAAAAAGAAAAAAGTGCCACAACGTGTGTATATTTTTTGTAACAAAGTGTGTGGGATCTAACAATAACACAATCAATAGTGCGTTGACTAAATTTCTATGTGATTTACCAGCAAATTATTAATGTGTAGAGTAGATCGAGATGCTGCCTAATATCGGCACGTTGTGTGCTTACCAATTTTAGACGCCTAAAATTGATAAAATACTGGTTACGCCCGTAACGACGCAGGCAGGAAGCTAGCAACAGTGCCGAAACGATTTGAATAACTCAAGTTATTGGTAAGTGATTTGATAAGTATATTGTTTTTTAATTAAACTTCAGCCAACTTACGAAGAGAATATTCGTAAACAAGCGACCTATGCTTGACCTAAATAAGTAGTGCTTATTTTATTGAATAGTTTACTTCATTATTTTTTTGACTTCACGATTTAGCTCAAGTTTTAAATGAGTCGAATGTGAACGTTTTGACTTTAATTATTTGCAATAAGTAATAGTGGAATATCATTTGATGCAATTTTATTGTCACCATGGCGATATAATGTAATCAAAATTGAAGTTTTTTTGGTTTTGTCAGGCTCCTAACCTAAGTTTGTTTGTCTGTTTGTTACGCTTTACGTATTAGCTTAGCTACTCAACCGATAATCACGAAATTTTGCATACACTTTGTCAGAAGTACAGAAAAGGACATAGGATCCCTTTTATAAAAAAAAAATTGTTCCCGAGGGATAGAAAAATGACTATCCATTCGATTAAAGTAGAGGGCTACTAAAATTATTTCGAAAACTTATTTTTTATTTTATTTTATTTATTGATCACCAACATAATAAACATTGACACAAGAAATAAGGACATAATTATAAGAGAATTCAGCATAATGCTAAATACAATTTATAGATGACTTTCGGATTAGCAAGCTGAAGTGGCAGTGGGCCGGCCATATTAACCGTAGAACCGATGGCCCCTGGGGCAGACGAGTTCTTGAGTGGAGACCTCGAATGGGCAAACGTAGTGTGGGACGCCCTCAAACAAGGTGGAGCGACGATCTTCGCAAGGTGGCTGGCATAAACTGGATGAGTATAGCCGCGGATCATGCTCAGTGGCGTGCACTCGGAGAGGCCTATGTTCCGCAGTGGACGATGATAGGCTGATGATGATGATGAATTTATAGGTGAAGACTTCAAGTGTAGATATATAAGAAGCAACAAAAATATTACAAATAAAAATTCCAAGTTTAAATAAAATAAAATAAAGTATTTTTTTGTGTTTCAAGTAAGGATAGCATATCATCATTTTTTATTTGACTACCTACCTATTTTATTTGGTTACCTACACTTGATTGCTTACTTAGTTTTCAAAACTAACCACTATTACATCACTAAATGAGTTCAAAGACTAACCCATTCGCATTCCGCTCGTAAGATGCGTAACGCCATAACTGGACATGTCCACATTCTAACTAACTTGAAACATTATACAGGAGATGCGACATACGTTGCTTGAACATAACTGCTTTCAACGTTACGTAAACTTTAGTTTTAAGTCACCTTTTAATGTATTTTCATGTAGTAACATTGCTGTTTTACGGTTATGATTCTTATCCAATACGTGAACGTTTATAGGTTAAGTGAATCTTACCTTACAATGGCGGCTGCGTAGATGAAGTGAAACTACGTATGGTCATAACCAGAACTGCGATGGAGAAGTTAAGGAAAGTGTGGAGGAATCGTAATATTACCAAAGCCGCCAAAGTCAGGCTCGTACGAACACTTGTATTCCTCATTTTTCTTTACGCGTCAGAGACGTGGACATCACATGCTTGAGTTGGAAAAGGGGAAGAGATATATAGATGCTCTAGAGATCAAGGCGCGAGTTGGAAGCGGAGAAGATAGATGCTCTGGAGATGTGGTGCTGGAAGAGGATGCTAGGGATATCGTGGACGGAGTTCCGCACCAAGTATCCATACTCCAGGAGCTCGGCATCACGCAGCGTTTATCGTCCGTAGTACAGTCGCGCATACTGCAATACCTTGGCCATGTCTCTAGGTGGGGTAACGACTCCATAGAGCGGCTGGTCGTACAGGGCAAAGTGGAGAGAACCAGATCACGTGCAAGGTCACCGATGCGCTGGAATGACCAAGTGAAATCCGCAGTGGGACACCGCATATCTGACTGCGCCAGACTACCTGCAAACCGACAGAGATGGCGGGAGATCGAGCGGAAACCTGTGTCCGCCTCTACCACCGACGTGGACGCCTCAACGTGACCACGACCGCTTTGCAAAGAGTGAAACGACGAAGAAGAAGAAGAAGACTATAAGGACATACAGAAAAATTACTCTATCGAAGTAAAGACAAAACTATCTTTAAATTTGGAAAAAGAATATTTGAAACTAGTGGCTCAGTGAGGTGTAGACCTCGCTTTTTTGAGTGTTAAAAAGTAGCTCAAATTGTATATTGTTTAAAATTAATCGAATAAATTTTACCAAGAGGTTTTCAAACACAAACGTTCATGAGAATCGGTTCAGAAATGCAACCTTTAGATCAGAACCACAGAGCACATGGACAGCAGAACAGCCGGAACTCGGAAGGACATAAGAAAGACTTTTACCCAAGTTCACCCTTCGCGCTCGCTCGTTCAAAAATTATTTATTCTTTAAAACGTTATGTAAAGTAACTCTACTTATTTTTTACGTTAAATTAATGTTTTACAGGACTATAAAAAGCCTTATCTTAGTCTTTTTTGTATTTTATCATAAAAATACAGTTTATTTCAATCAGTATTGTTAATTTTATTTCAATCTATAAAGATTTGTAAACTCAGCTTGAAAAGTGTTTTTACCAATCGGATAGTTTACAAAATAATTTACAATAAATTGAAGTTAGAGCTATTTTTTTGAGTACTAACTCTAAAAACAAACAAAGACTTACCTGGTGCCAATTAGTTATTTTATTATTCCTCATTATGTATATTAGACAATTTTTATATTTCGTCTAGTCTTTATAGTGATGATGTCACTTCCTGTATGGTCATGTTTGTTTGCATACTTTTGTAAGTTAATATCAAGCAAAATTTTGGTTATAGAAACAGATCCTTTCATTTTAATTTTACACAAAATGTGTGTCAATCATTATTTATTATGGAACTAGCGGCCGCCCGCGACTTTGTCTGCGTGGTCGGTTTTTTTATATCCCTCGGGAACTGTACGTTTTTTTTGCATGAAAGGTACCCTTTGTCCTTTTCTGCACCCCTGACAACGTGTATGCAAAATTTCATGATGATCGGTTCAGTAGTTACGACGTGAAGGCGTAACAAACAAACAAACTGACTTTCGCATTTATAATATTAGTAAGGATTGGTGAAAGCTGGAAAAAGCGTCTCAATTTCTTTCAAATAAATCTACCATCGCCGTTCCTTTTATTTCCAAAGTCGTGATCCATAATTATTATTTTGTCGTTATTTATTATTGCCAAGCAAACGGTGCCGGCGAAACAAAATATAATGTACACACGACAGTGAACTACGAAAACAGCTTTTATTACGTACGGGCGGCGCCAAAAGACGATTTCAAAGTTAACATGTTGTCTGACGTGCCGTTGACTGTACATCTAGAACAGATTCGCAGTAGAATATATTTTGTTGAAAAATTATATTATTTAATGCTTAAAATAAAGTTAATTAATATTAAAGATAGTTTTGCATGCTTAATAGTTATAAAAAGTTTAGGCGGACTACTGAATTTTTACACATAATAGCAATGTCAATATTATATAACAAGTTACGAATATAACAAAAATTATGTTAATTATTTAAGTAGTAAATCATACAAGCCTCATTGTTACCGGGTTAATACCATTTTATCTGCATTAACATACATTAGCATTAATATCGGCATTGTTTGTCAGTTTGACTAGATTTTGGACTACCACTTTTTAAGTTTCGGACTGTTATGTGTTTCATAATGATAATTCCCATAAACCTACTTAGAATATACATAGTTTACAAACTAATAATATGAAATAAAACATTTCATATTATTGTTTGTTTTCGGAAAAGTCGTAGAACAATAGTACATTATTGCAAAGGCAGCGAAATAGGCAATGGCAGGTCGAGTATGAGTTTGAAGGCCGAGCCGCAGGCGAGGACTTCAATGATACGAGACAGGCAATTGCCATTTCGGGCGAGGCATATATAGTGCTTTTCTTAAAAAAAATGCAAGGAAATAAAAAATGGCCTTTTACATAATAAATTTAATTAATAGTAAAAGTTATATTGCTCATGTTAGGACAAAATTATTTAACGAAAATGTTATTCAGAAATACGCCCAAAACACTGTTTCGGAGAACAATTTAGCATTTTTCTCGTTTTTCCAGAACATGAAATTTTCATATACTTTCATATATATTCTTTTTGATTTCGCTGGAAGCAGGTTTTCCATCGCAAATTTAGCTTCCGATCTTAAATCTTGTGGAGTGCAGTCAATGTCCATTTCATTTTCACTTCCAGAATCTTCGGAACTCATTTTAATTATTTTTTATTAACAAAATAACAACGAACTCCGCTTTACCGCCAATTTTTTATTTTATTTTACAGTTTGTGCCGAAAGGTAAACGCATCTGTGGCTATACAGCCACGAGAACGCAAACGCAATGTGTACGATTGATGAAAGAGTTCTAAATTCAAACAGCACACCGTTTCATACAACATTGCCGGCGCGCTCTTCGTTCCAAATTCAAAGAACGCGCCGGGAAGTGATTTTGGTTTTTCAGTCTACGTAAATATGATACCTCGCGTGTTCTTTATTCAAAAGTAATGACAATATTTCCGCGCATGTTTAAGAAAATGTTGTTGTTTATGCTCTCTTAGTAATCTATTCCTGCGAGGTTATTGGTGTTATACAAATAACCCTGAATAGGTAAGTACCATAGAAGATCTGTAATAATAACACATTTTGATGTAAGATATTTTGCGGTATTATAGCAGCTGTAAATAGATCTAAATAGAGGTAGGTATATCTATTTGCTGCCCACTATAATATTTTTTTCAAAGCTCGTATTATCGAGTCATTTTTTTACGCCTTACACTCCCCTATTGCTAACTTTCTTAAAAACAATAACCAATTCACTTTAATCCTCCCATTATTTTAGCGTTCATTTGCATTGAATCGGTCTGAATTGGTGAAAGTGATTCGTGCGTCATGTTGCGCCCGCGCATGTTTGGACGGCTGACCGGTCCATTGTACGCAATACAGCTTTATTAAAACTGGACTATTTGGATAAAAGGAATATCTTTTTTCAATCACTTAGTTTCCATGATCCACATGACGTAAAGATTGTTTTTATAAAATGCTATACTATTCCGAATAACGTCAGCTTTGAAATAAAACACTTTTTAACGGATACTAGCGCGGTTTTATTGAAAGAACTTTGGTAATTAGTTGGTATTTGGTTTGATTTTTGATTTTTGCGACGTTGCGGCACCTTTGCAGCTGCCGTGGCCACGAGGGAGTGAAGCTACTCGACTCCTCAAGCGATTAATTTTTAAAGAAGTTCAGAAATTAATATTTAACAAAACTGAACGTCTGTGGGTGTCGTGCGGCTGATATGATGATGATGATGATGAACATCTTTAAAAATTCATCGCTTGAGGGTAGGCTCACGAGTAACCTTTGTCCCCCGTGACCACGGTAGCTGCAAAGGTTCCGAAACGTCGGGAAAATCAAAAATCAAACCAAATATCAACTAATTACCAAAGCACTTTCAATAAAACCGCGCTAGTATCCGTTAAAAAGTGTTTTGACGGATATTAGTGAGAAACGTCAGCTATTTCAATTTTCTTACTCTTTAATACTCCTACAGATACGAAACATGTAACCCGAATAATATTTGTCCAAACTGAATTAATTTTGATGATTTGATATTTATCTAAACGGAGCATAAAAATACATAGATTTTAAAAATACGTAAATCACCAAAAATACTGAACTTATAATGTGTATGTATGTGTAGTGTATCATTAAAAAAAATGCTTGACATTGAATAAAGTTAAGAAACTATTAAGTAAAAGTTGAACGTCATTAAATAACAAGGACAGTTTGCTATCAAATAATCAGCAACACGGGTCATCAATCATTTACAATGCAAACATGTATGCGAGATGAGCTTTCTAAGTGCGTAACATCATACATTTTAAAAATTAAACGGTTACTAACCACAAGCGACATTATTGGGCTAATAAAAATTAAATTACGTTCCACTGCAAGACAAACTTTTTAACAATGTAAGTTATTTTTACGGTTTTCATATAATGTACTTATTGCATTATTTTTATTTTTTTACCAATTAATTTGAAACGTTTACTTTGAGGAGACAGAAAGATTTAGAATAAATTTTGATTGCACTTAAAATCAAGAACACAGAACAAACATTTCTTTTTTTTCTGTCAGTTCATAATGCGTCGAAAGCCTTTTTCCCTTGGAATTCGAATAACTAGTGAGGGTTATTTTATAATTTATAGTAAATTGATCGCAAGAATTTTGTTAATTTAGAGCACACTATTAGCTTACTTGCATTGCTTTAGCAGTGCACATGCGGCCTCAGTAACGTACACACATGAAATAAAACACTTTTTAACGGATACTAGCGCGGGTTTATTGAAAGTACTTTAGTAATTAGTTGGTGTTTGGTTTGATTTTTCATTTTCCTGACGTTTCGGTACCTTTGCAGCAGCCGTGGTCACGGGGGACTGCAAAGTCAGCTGCAAAAATTCCGAAACGTCGGGAAAATAAAAATCCAACTAAATACCAACTAATTACCAAAGTACTTTCAATAAAACCGCGCTAGCATCCGTTAAAAAGGGTTTTATTTCATGTCTAGTGGGCGCCTAAGCTTGAGAGGTGAACAAACTGACACACAATCAGATAAAGCACTCTCATAGCTTACAAGCATCGCTTCAGCAGTGTACATACAGCCTCAGTAATTGACACACAACAGGTACGCTCATATTATACAATCCACGCAAAACTAGCGTTACTACAATCTACACTAGAAAGCATGGCGATCGCTTATCCATCGTACGCATGTGAATGTAGCCAAGAGATTGTATACAACTCCAAATATGATGGAGACGATGGGAGAAAGGTCATGGTTCATTTGTGAGATTTAGTTATATATTTTTAATGCATTTTAATAGAATCAGGCGCAATCTTGCGGAAATCCATTATATTTTTTTATTTTTTTAAAGCGGCAAAGTCCAGTTTTACTTCAGTCAGTACCCGTAGAACTTATGAAGTACCTATTACCTACATGTTTTTTCAGGGAAGGATTTCTGAACGAAAATAAACAGTTTATGAATTCCTGCTACCACTACCGCCAAGCAGTCTACATGGATTATCAATATCTTATAATTAATTATAGAGTATTATAATAACAAATATTAAATTCCCCCTGAGGCATTGATGCGTGAGTTATGCTTCTGATAAAACACCTGTTCATAATTATTGTAGCTGTTTATAAAAAAAAACTTGATCTTTATTGTAGTACCGTAGTTTTTAACTATATTATTGTGATGAATAAATAATAAAAAATATTAGAAAAAATCGGCTCACCCGTAGCAACTTAGACGGGATCTCGTCTAAGTTGTCTAAGTTGCTACGGGTGAGCCGATTTTTTCTAATATTTTTCATTATTTATTCATCTTAATATAAAATAGCATTGTGAATGCAAAAATCTAAAAGTTTATATTATTGTGATTTATTTAATTGAAAATGTATTCTATTGAAATTTTATTCCAATTGTTTTACCCTGATATACTAACATATTATATTTTGATTTAAGTTAATTGTTTTTAACAAAAATGGATTGTAATATCTGAATATTAAATAAATTATTATTATTATTTTGATTGAGTTTACTATTCCTCTTTCCAGTTTCACAAATTTTATTATTTTACTATTAAAATTGGAATTTAATAAGGCTTATATGGCATTTACACGAGTCAATTTTAGTCAATTAACTTAGTGAAGCGCTAATTAATTAAAATCGACCAGCAAGTGACTTGCCAAGTCGCCCCGTATAAATGCCACATTACCAAAAAAAATTCACACCTTAAACTAATGTGCTGCCTATTAAGGCGACTGTATCCCTCAAATGGCGCTATCCTTCATTAAATTTATTGTTTGCTAAGAACGTAATGTATCGAAAATTCACATGTTAGTACAGATCGAGGCTTAGGTTCTACAGTTTATTTACAAACAAAAATCTCAGTAAAATATAGTTCGTTGTAGGTAAACGTAAAAGTTAAGTTTAAAATGATCACCTTAGGCTGGCCCCAGACCTACCGGTTCCGTTTCTTTGCTTTGCTGTGCTACCTTGCTTGAAAGACCGCCGGCCAACCAGGGTAATTTTCAATCTATCGCATTTTGGGACTAGACCAAATTGGCAAGATAGCCATTAGCTTGGTTTTATCAAATATCATCGCCTGGATTGCGAAGTAGGAAGCTTTTAGGAGATATGCCACCCTGAACATGGACTCCGATCGTTAAAAATAACTCGATCGCTTATTTATACAAGATGTTTGGTAAAGCCTTATAAAACTGAATATGGTAGATAGGGACCATAATAAAACTGAACAACTTTTACTATGGGACCAAATCTGAAATCGCGAAAAAAATGAACTGTTTCATACATTTTGATAATTTCGTTATTATTTTTGTATAAAACAGCAGTTTTTTTTTAAAACGAAAACTAAAACTTCTCATCGCACCCCAGACGACGATATTTGATAACACCAAACTAATGGCTATCTTGCCAATGTGGTCAGGTCAAAATATGCGATAGATTGAAAATGAGCCTCTTGGCCGGCGGTCCATGGTAGAACAGCAAAGCAAAGAAATGAAACCGGTAGGTCTGGGGCCAGCTTTATTCTACATGTGAATTTTCGATACTTAGTTAGCCTAGTAAAGATTAGGGCACTACTTTGAGGTAAGTAAGGGCCTTAAAAAAGGTTCATAAAAACTAGGTAAGGTAACTAAAGAATTCGGATTTATGTCATAGCTATTAAAGGTATTTCGTTACAGAAATGCAGATCAAAGTCAGAGAAAAATGTCTTGTGAAGTTCATACTTTTATTTTTTCCAAATACCACATAATTTAAATCAACATCTACCTACCTACGATTTAATTAATAGTTATTTGTTATACAAGTGGCCAAAATCAATTTGTGCTGCGAGTGCCAACTTTTAAATCACGAACTAACGAAGTAGTCTAGAATTAAAATCACGAGCGTAGCGAGTGATTCTAATAGAGACTACTGAGCACAGTGAGTGATTTAAAGGCACGAGACAGAGCAAAATTTTGGTCTCGTGTAAAACATACAACTTTTCACCTCAACCAGCGAGAAAATTTTCACGTGACTTTCCCGGTAAAAAGCTTAATTCAGCATTAGAAACTTGTTCACTCTAATCTTTTGGAGTTACACAACTATCTTCATCGTTGGACGCACTAATTTTTGTAATTATTTATCACAAAAATAGTTTGATCAAACCTATGCTAAAATTTTATTCATAGAGTTTAGTCTAGTCTAATCTACTTTAGTAGATTTCTGTCGTTTTGGTTACATTCCGTTGTATTTTACTCTTATTCATTAATATTCCATCTTATTTATTTATTTATAATCATAACTCTAATTTGTTAATAAATTTCATTAATTTTTATTATTTCATATTTATTTCATACATGCGACCTCATTTCGTCCATACTCTTTATTTCGAATTATCAACCTTCTTTTTTATTAACAATCCTTATTTAAAACTCCTTGGTATATCCGTGCATTTTATTTTTTTACTTTTTAATCCATGTATGACATCATAAAGCACTCTATCTATCCTTTTCGCACATATAAATTTTACTAGTCTCGTCCTTGTCACTTTATTTCTTTTTCTTTATTGTTTTAAAAGTTGGTGTTAGAAATAAAAAAAAAAACACTTTGCCTCACGCTCGCAGCAAAAATCGATTTTGCTGCGAGTTTTTACGCGCCAAAAGCGCCCTTTTCGTGCTGGAGAGGTGAAATAGTTATTTGTTATACAAGTGACCAAAATCAAATTGTGCTGCGAGTAGCGATTTTAAATCACGAACTAGCGAAGTAGTCTAGAATTGAATCACGAGCGTAGCGAGTGATTCTAATATAGACTACTGAGCACAGTGAGTGATTTAAAGGCACGAGGCAGAACAACATTTTGGTCTCGTGTAAAACATACAACTTTTCACCTCGACCAGCGAGAAAATTTTCACGTGACTTTCCTGGTAAAAAAAGCTTAATTCAGCATTAGAAACTTGTTCACTTAACTCTTTTGGAGTTTTGGAGTGACAACTATCTTCATCGTTGGACGCATTCGTTTTTGTAATTTATCACAAAAATAATTAAATCAAACCTATGCTGAAAAATTTTATTCATAGAGTCAGTAAAGTACATTCCCGTCGTTTTGATTACATTGCGTTGTGTTTTTCTCTTATTCATTAATATTCCGTCTTATTTATTTATTTATAATCATAAAACATATAAGTTGTTAATAAATTTCATTAATTTTTCTTATTTCATATTTGTTTCATACATGTGACCTCATTACCTACATACTCTTTATTTCGAATTTTCAACCTTCTTTTTTAACAATCCTTATTTAAAACTCCTTGGTATATCCGTGCATTTTATTTTTTTACTTTTTAATCCGTGTATGACACCATAAAGCACTCTATCTATCCTTTTCTCACATATCAATTTTACAAGTGTCATCCTTGTCACTTTATTTGTTTTTGCTTTATTATTTTAAAAGTTGGTGCTAGAAATTAAAAAAGCACTTTGTCTCACGCTCGCAGCAAAAATCGATTTTGCTGCGAGTTTTTACGCGCCAAAAGCACCCTTTTCGTGCTGGAGAGGTGAAAAATATATTTTGTGCTTTGTTATTTGTCATTAGTTTATGAAAATTTTATAAGGAATGAAAAAAATATTGTTTAATATTTTATCATAGTTTGGCAAAGTTACTTGCTTCTGTGTTCTGTGCTTCTACTTGCTATCTAAATGCCTCACGCACGCAGTATGCGCTCACAAACCGTATTATTATATCGATAAATAATTGAACGCACCGTGTAATCGTGAGTTCGCATTCTTTGCCCAATTACTGGCAGTCAGCACATCTCATTTACTCAGTTACGTATTATAATGCCGCAGCGGATGTGCCCGCGCAGATGGTGTGAATTTGAAGTGTAAGTTACGAAACGAGATTCGGACCGGGTATGGAGAAAGTGCAACATGCAACCGGACCGAGAGAATATTCGCTAATTTTGCTAACACTGACGCAATAGACATATGTCGTTATTGTTGCGAACTTTCTACGGAACTAGGTCTGTATATCACTCGAATACTCGAGCTCAAATATGGAGGTCGGAATTTAAAAATTCGAATTCGGAATGGATTTTGTACTTAACACTCCCACTTGTTTTGAGAGTCATAAAAGTAAAAGTGACCGGAGAATAAAGCCTTCTCAGGCTTATCTACAAGCTTTGCGGCATTACGTCAACCACCTTCACTCCTTGACATGTCCGCCGTAAAGTCGATCGATGGCCTGCTACTTTCAATTTCAGTTCGATGCTATCATCCACTTAATAAGACTCGTATTTGCCTCCCAAACTCGGTGTTTTCGAATTCTTTCTTGCCATATCTGGTTTAAATTACAACAGTTGCGTCTGG
Organism: Agriphila tristella; assembly: GCA_928269145.1. Taxonomy (NCBI): domain Eukaryota; kingdom Metazoa; phylum Arthropoda; class Insecta; order Lepidoptera; family Crambidae; genus Agriphila; species Agriphila tristella. The sequence continues at coordinate 28,279,064 of OV743437.1, read as the reverse complement.
TGGCCTACACTCATTAACCGTCAAGTTGAAGATGTGAAAGTTACGCAATTACTCGTTCTGACCATTTCGAACGTACCAAATAAAAGACTTTAAGTGTTGTTACAATAAAGGAGGTTTATTTACAGAAACTTACATTAACAACAATATAATACATATTACTCTAGGGTGCGATCACATGATTTTTTAACATTAATGGGATGAGATGACTAAATTCGAGATTCGTTTAATGATGAGGGGAGCCGTAGGATGATGAGGGAGATGGGACTCCGTAGGAACCGGATGGCGCACCTATCGTCGTGTAGGCGATGGCGGGAGCGGAGTAGGAGAGGGAAGCACCACCAGAGAATCCACCGTGACCACCGCTGGAGAATCCTCCGTGACCACCGCTGGAGTAACCTCCGAGTCCACCGCCGGAGTACCCTCCGAGACCACCGCTAGAGTATCCTCCGTGACCACCGCTGGAGTATCCACCAGAGGAGTATCCGCCGGAGTAGCCACCGGCGTATCCGCCAGCGTAACCTTCCTCAGCCTGGTGGTACTGAGCGACTTGGATGCCTTGCTGGATGTGGTCGAGTTCGATGCCGACAATCCTGTCTTGAGGAACGCCGTAGACGGGGGCAGGGGGGCCGTAGTGAGAAGACACGCCGTGTCCGTGACCTCCGTGACCACCGTGACCACCGGATGTAGCCTGCTGGTAAGCTTGGTTCTGGATTTCGTCCTTAAGGATGATGTGCCTGATCTTCTCTAGAAGGTGGGGGTCGACGCTGTATCCTTCTGAGGTCTGGTGGCCTACTGGGACGCGAGTGTAGTGGCCTCCGTGGCTAAGGCCGCCACCACCGCCGCCGCCGGAGCTGTGGCCTCCACCGACCACGATCAACGAGGATGAGGGGGCGGAGTAGCTGTAACCCACCGGGGGCTCGGCGAGAGCGCACCCAACCAACGCCAACGCGATCTGCGGAAAAACGACACAATTTAAACAAAACCGTCAAAAACATATGTCGTTTTACTTCTAAAATTTAATTTAATGGACGATTATTCGGTTACTTGTAAAAATGTGTCAAAATTGGAACAAGTCTAGCAGAGATTGTAAAGTAAACACTTTAAAGGAACTAGAGCACACATTATCTCCATATAAGTCGATTTAGATGCGTAATCTGTTGAATATGTATCACGCGCATTCCGTCTACACGTAACGAATGCAATAGTTAAATTCAAATGTGTGATCCTTTTACGTGATATGGAACGGATGTGTCACTTTTGCATATTAGTTAAACTCTATTAATTTTGAGACAGATTATGCTAATTATTTTGCACTATTCCCGATTCAATTAGTTAACGTCGCTCCGATCACTGAACCGTCAGTCCTGAAATGTCACGGGTTCGTCACTAGGTTTTAAATATATGCACTTGGGACACAACACTGCACTCCAAATATTCGGCGGGTTTGAAAAATCGACTTACAATGCTCCACTTGGCCATTTTGGGATGTGATCAGCACAATAGTCTGAGGAGGTATGATGCTGGGTCGAGCGGTCAGACGCTTTTATACGGGGGAATCTACCATCTACTTTTACTTTGGACCATCCGCGTTTTGCGAGGACGAACACGGGTTACAAATTGACTATTTTTTTTCATATCGTGACCTTTTTATTTTTTCTTGTTACGCTTTAGTTTTAGCGCGGGTTAATTTTTGAGTAATTATCGATTATAATATTGTAGATTTTTCCTTACTGCGCTGAATTTAAATATATTTAAATGTATGTTTATATACTTCTAATTCGATTGTAAAATCAGTTTTTGATGAGTATTCAACACATTTCTAAAACAAATTTTTAGTTTTTTCTCATATTTTTTTGGTAATTGTGATTATGACATTTAATACTAAAACCTGTTACTCAAACTTTTACCGAGTGTCATTTTAAACGTATGCTGAATTAAAACAAACTTTTGGTAGACTTTGGAAAGCAATTCCCAAGCAATTGCGCGAAAGATCATTAATAACTTTTAATAGTTAGTTCGACTGGTATGATGTATGATTTGCAATGGCGCTTCCTGTTGTCAGAATAGTAATAAATAGTCGTTTTCAAATATATTCCAGATATTTAATTAGTCTAAAATATAAGAAGTATTTTTTTGTCCCGAGACATTCGCAAAAAAATATAAAATATTTTTATTTCTAAGAATTTTATCTATTGTTTTCCAACGTTACCACAATGCATTTTACAGGCATAACAATTCAAATTACTTAGGTAAGTCAATTTAGAACTAAAGATGCAGTAATTTCCATCACGATAATGTGGGAAAAAACTGTCATTTCCCATTATTGAATTAATTAAAGTGTAGACAGTATAATTTGTAAAACGCGTGAGCGTGTTATGTATTCTACTTCCACACTTATTTTATGACTAATTCAAATGGTTTATGACTAGTCGAAAAAGGCAATACAATTAGCATGAACGATATAATAGAATCATTAGTCCACATACCTAGATCTAGATTTTGATGTAACTATATAAAAAAGTGTTACATAATATCTCAACATCATTGTCTCTAATAATAGATCGATAAAAAAATGCCTTTACATCATAATTAATTATGGCAAGATGGTTTTGACTTTTTATTATTCTGTGACAAAGAGGTGCCAAGGTCTTAAAATATGTGCTTACAAAGTCGCTGAAATCATTAGTTTTAAAATGTTTTCAATGTTATACAGTGGCATATGACAGTTTGAATAGATTTTAATATTTGTCGCTATACATAGTTTGTTCTAAATGTCAATAACTCATTCTTAAAATAAAGCAAGGAAAACAAGATAAGAAAAACACCTATTTATAGTCTGCATTTGATGCAGCAACAAAAATAGGATAATTTCTGTCTCTTCATTTTTCTTTTATAAATGCATAAATTTGAGCATTATTTCTTTCAAAACGAAATATATAACTGTATCATTAGATCCTGCAGTTTGTATTTTGATAGGCGTGATAATCAGCATATTTAGTAACAAAAGTATTCTTCTCATTATTAAATAATATTTCACACCATTAAAATACTTTTTATAGTAGGAATTTGTTTTCGTAACAACAAATAATAATCTTTGCCAAATAAAAGTAAAAGTAAAAACTTGATCGAGTTGAAACCAAGTGAAATGCAGACTTAATTGCTATAAGTATTTAAAATAACAACTCAAAAGTTCCAGTCGTTTTTCATATTGATTAAGTCATCGGAATTACATAAAGTGCATTTCTTCTCATGTCATTATAATCATTTGTTTGTGTGTATTGATAGCTTACTGAAAAAATGCATTATCTTAATGAGAGAGTCGTTTGGGATGACACCTCGTCTTGTCAAGACGTGTTTTTGACCGTACATGGCTTATGAAATAGCCAGTTAAGATGAATTTCGATAAATAATATAAGAAATGTTGTCTCTACAATAACGTCAAAAAATTAATTAAGAGGATGGACAATGAACTTTCTATACAAACGTAATACCGAAATGATTTGCAATTTGAGCATGATTAACTTTTCTTGTGATGTTATTCGGATTACGACACTATTAATTTGTCTAGGGTTCAACTAAAAAAAATATAAAATACCAAACCAAATTTAAATTAATGCTATATCTGTTTTGTATGAAAATTTAGTAATTGCCATTTATTTTAAAATTAGTGAGTATTTTGGATATTTTATTTATTAGAACCCAAGACAAACTGTCACATAATCCAAATAACATTTCAAGAAGAATTAATTATGCTAAAATTGCTAGTAATTTTGGTATTACGTTTGTAAAGGAATTTCACTGTTTGCCAGTCTTCTAATTTAAAGAACAGACATTTTGGAAAAAAAAAACTTTGAATCAAAATAACAAGTTAGTGTTTGTATTATTTTTTATGAATGCATTTCTAATTTTGAATGTACGAAAATTACACTAACTACTGTAAATGCAACTTCAAAAAATCTTCGCCTAAATAACTGGAACTGGATTCAAATTAATGTTTAATTAATTATTAAACCTATTGCGGGCACCAGCTTCTCACACTTCAGGTCTACATGTACTCAAATATTATGTTCTAGTCTTAAGCAACCTATTGTGAGAAGAGAAATAAATGATTTATTTATTATTATTTATTAATGGACATTTTTTTCGAAGCCAATTTGTATATTCAGTTGAATTATTAAAATCAATCATTATTATCTGAATGACCGTTATGATGAACAGACAAAAATAATTTGTCAACATTTTTCATTTTTAATTTATTTAACAAAACCGTAACACTAAAACCAATCCTCTTAAAAACAAACCAACAATGACAACGAGGTCTTTTCAACCTCCCTATAAGGTATTTGAACCAAATTCAGAGTGGTATCCAGCAATTAGTTTCAATGGGGTAACCAACTCAAAAATGTCGTCTTCGCTTTAAAAATAACGAATTTAAAGCCTGTCATTATCTGAATCGTAGCGACTTTTAATTATTTGTTTAAATGGCGTAGGTTCGTTTAATTTTATTTTATAATTGTCCGTCATTATTGTTTTGTTTAACACTTATCACATATAATGTCCTTAATATTTGATAGCAATAGCTTTAATTATGGTGTCTTGGACTTTGGAAAATATTAAAATCAAGATTTTCCTACTGCTTAATATAAAATTGGTTCAATGTCAACAAACAACTCTAAATCGACACACAATATCACACAGATATAAAATTATACTGGATTATACGTAATTTGATATTTTATCCAATAATATGATTATCTTGACAACTACACTTGAGAGCAATAAAATCAACTCCAGCTCTGTTTCTTTCTTTCAACAATCATTTATGTACTTACAAAAATAAAATTGATATCATTTTAAAGCTCGTTACTTGATCTTTGAAGTGTATCAATTTCGGTATCCTGACCAAAAGTGTTTTTTTATATTGTAATTATAATTCACAATTTTAACAAAACTTTACGTAGAATTAGATCTAGATCATTGCTAGAAGTAAATCTAGATAGCAAGACTGCTAAAAGTTACCGTTTTTGATACATTTGCTATCTACTTCTACGAATGACTACGGGGTTGATAGGTACCTTCTAAAAATACTTCACTATGGGGCCCTACTAAATTACGTAATGTTTTATTAAAATCTTTTTCTATTAACAACTTATTAAATAAAAACCTCTGAGGGCGTCACTTTCGGTATAGGATGCGCTTTAACTGATTCTGTGTCGAAAAGAACTTAAAAGAAACCAAGCTAAGACGATTTCTTTGCTCTCAAGTGTAGTTCGTAAAAGCAATGTCGGAGAAAGACCTTGTGTTTCAGACTTCCGAAGATTTTTAAAACAATAATTATTATTTAACACGCATGTTGACCCTTAAAAAGTAGTACACCTTAAGTACACCTGTCCATAAAAGTTAAGATATTATGACCTTTCAATTACAGAGCATTATTGATTGAAATTTCTTTTGAAGACTGCTCATAAGAATTCCTTTTTAAACCAGTCTTTTACAGACGTATTCATTTTTAGAGATCCGTAACAATAAAAATATACAGTACCTAAATCCTTTTTACTATGTTCTTATTTATAGTACCTATGTAATAAAAACAGTGACAACGAACATCATCTTCGAATTATTCGTTTTTCAGAACTTTTTTTTGGAAATACAAAACTGTCTAGTTTCGTTTTTCCAAAAAAAGGTTTTATTCTCTAAGAAGGAGATCGAATGGCAAAATTATTTATCGATTATTTTTTTTTACTGGCTGTGTTTCTAATTTATTAATCTATCAGATTTCGGTATTCGTAAATTGTTTGTTATGTATTTTATTTTATCGTAATATTGTTTTTTGTTTATTTGTCTGTCTGTTTTCGTCACCGATTCTCCTCCAGAACGATAGAGCCTAACTGGCCGCGATTGGTTTTTGATTCTTATTGTTTTTTTTCCATAATAATTATTATCATTTTACTTCTGTTATTGTTATTATGTTGCGGTCAATAAATTGTTTTTCTTTCTTCTACAAATTGTTGAACTTACAACGAGCACGGCAAGAGCCGACTCACGCTTCACCACTTTTAAGTGTTGCTAATAAGCTCAAAATGAAAGTGTTTTGCCTCGTTGACTTTCAATGGAAATATTAGATTTGTATTTCTAAACAAGACCTTGTGTGTTTAAAAACTGACAGATTGTATCTTTTTAGATTGACATTCACTTTGTGGTCTGAAATTGCAGACCAATTGAGATTTTAGGTTAAGCACTAATTTGGTCAAGGATATTTCAAATTAGATGTGGTTAATTAAAAAGATACAGTTTTGCCTTTATCTAAATCCTCCAACGAAAGTATAATAACTAAATGGCGGAGTAACATAGATGTTAAGACATTTTTTATTTCTACTTCAATAAACAGTTGTTGTATTGTTTATAGAGATGAAACGGATATCCGGTAACTATCCGGTATCTGGCCTATCCGGCGGCCTTAATACTAATAAAAAGTACTTAATAATTAAGTTTATTTGAATAAAGCTTATTTGACTTTGACTTTGACTTTGACTATCCGGCCGAATACCGGATAACTACTATTTGGCCGGATAGGCATCCGGCCGAATTAAAAAAAGATCTGGTATAATAAAATATATGTTTAAGTAATTATTTGCTTTATTTAGTTAGTCTTAGTATCACTTAAGAAATATAATTCCGAATCGAACCGAGTCCACCCGATCGTTCGCGCGCCACCTACACAAGTGTGTGTGTGTGTGCTATGCACCAAACGGCTAAAGGTCAAACCGCACTACAGCGGAGCGGCGCTGCGCGGCGCAGCACTGCAGCGGAGCGGCGCGGCCTCTCCTAAACGCACTATCGCGGCAGCGGAGCGGCGCGGCGCGGCTCAAATTGCCAGACGTAGCAAGATTTCATTGAAGTTGGACGCACGAACAAAAAGGGAACGCTCGGTCACGCGTTCCCTAGAACGAATTTCGAAGCAACGATTTAGCAACATATTCTCATATTTTTTATTTATTTATTTGTGTTGAGTTATGATTATGATGATTTATGAAATGATCACGTAAAATTCCACTTTGTAATTTAATCAAAATTTGTACACTGAAATATCAGTAGAAATAGATATTTCCAAATACCCTCTATAGACTGAAGCTCGATTATGAAGAATATTCGGCCGCGCCGCGCCGCGAGCTATACCGCACTAGCGGCAGCGGAGCGGCGCGGCGCGGCGCGGCAAAATATTCTTTTGCACCCAAATCTGCAGCGCCGCGCCGGTACGCGCCGCGCCGCGCCGCGCCTCTCCGCTATAGTGCGGTTTGCATCATTGCAATCAATAGAAATAATATTTGGCCGCGCCGCGCCGCGCCGCGCCGCTCCGCGCCGCTCCGCTGTAGTGCGGTTTGACCTTAAGTTCCACCGGATATCCGGCGGCCGGATATCCGGCCATCCGGACACATGGTTGGCCGAATATCCGGTATCCGGTATCCGGCCAAACTGCTATCCGTTTCATCTCTAATTGTTTATTTTCTTTTCCACAGCACAAGTAATGTTTTGATTATAAGATCAATGTGTTTGGCATTGTCCAGATAAATAAAGCTGGGTGACCGTCCGATAGATAAGCAGCTGGACGCAGGCAGCACAGGAGAAATCACCGTTGAAATCCTTGTGGGGGAGGCCTATTTCCAGCTGTTGGTGTCATGTACCCGATGTTATAAAGGTAAAGTCATCGTCGTAGCAACATTTTTGAAAGCTTGTAATTTTGAGCAAAAAAGATGGTCAGACAAAGAACTAAAGTACTTTCGTTGCTGACCCTAGGCTCCATAGGAGTCAGCAGTAGACTCTAATTTGTAATGTCTATTTTGTTTGCGTGTGTTGCTACCTAGAGCTTTGAAAGGCAGAGAACTGTTTCTAGAAACAACTAGTCAAACCCCAGTTTTAATATATTTGTAAAGAGGTGTAATGGTGCTTAAAGGACCATTAATTCAAGTTCAAATGCCAAAAGTTAAATCTATTTGTCACGAAGTCAAACAGTCAAAATTGATGTCACACAATCATCAAGAGGTCTTTCAGCACTCATCATGACACAGAGTACACAAAATTGTTTGCACATTCATTTGAGTGCATTCATCGTAACTTTGAAGATTCAAGTGTGCTAGCCGTGACCTAGGCGCCTATTTCACCTTGGTCACCGGGTCGCTGACATTTAACACTTCTTGTTTATTTGATTTGCTGTTTCACGTAATAAACACTTGTGTTGTTAACAAAACACGAACTCTGATATTGAACATTTGACATTTAACTGCAGTCTGATATTGTTATTTGAAGAGATCGAGATGTCTACCTGTGTCTTGTATTATTATATCTAGGATTTATAAATACGGGGCGGAGAAAGCCTAGATCAACATTATTATTGTCAGCCAGACCGAAAACGGGTGGGGCCAGGTCTGGAGATACCTGAATGGGCGGGCATTAAGACCTGATAATAAGATATTATTATTTATTTCAACACTGATGACAGCTCATCAGCTATAGTGAAAAACGTAGGATGTAAGGATCTTTGTTAGTAACAGCCAGATCGAAAATAGGTGGAGCTGTGTGAGGAGATACCTAAATCAGCGGGCATTATGAAGATTGTGATGTCTTAACATAGATACCTGTTTTTTTCATCACTGATGAGATATAAACTATAGCGAAAAACATGGATGTAAGGATCTTGGTTAGTGGATTTTTTTACGTTTCTAAATGGTAGAGGGAGGGTAATGCTTAATATTTATCAGACGAGTGAAAATTGATCTTTACAAAACCATAATATTTTCAAAAGACCCATCTAACGACACACTATGTGATTAACGAAAAAAAAAATTTTCATCCTCACTTGACATGTAGAAGAAGTGCACTAAAAAATGATTTTTCAAGATTATTCTACCGCTTTTTTGGCGTGATAAATACATTAATGCCAAACTACAACTTTCTAGTATAACAGCCTCTGAGACGGACATGACGAAAGTTCCTTGTTAACTTGACTACGGAATCCTAAAGAGGGTAACATTTAACTAAGTCTCTGAATAAGATCGATTTTAAACATTTTTTCCAAGAATCTGTCAATAATATATCAAGTGTAATTCTCAAATAGGTAAACAACATGGATACCTATGCAAAATAAAACATTATTAGCCATTCAAAATCAGCGCCATAAAGGTAATGACTATCACTCTCACGCTTGACGAAAGCGTGAAAATTTGTCAATTTTGTGAAATGAGCAACATTATAAACACGTGTCGATTTTACGGGTGACTTGCTAGGCGACTTTAGTCGAATATTCGATTTTACAAGAGATTGTTGACAAATTCAATCGCTTGTAAAATCGAAGTTCCCAATGAGTTTCAATTCGATTTTACAAGCGATTGTCGATATAAAGCCCTAGTCGACTAAACTCGCCTAGCAGGTTATCCGGAAAATCAATCCGTATAAATACCCCGTTATTTTCTAGATCCACAAGTGATATTTAAGTCAAAATGTAAAAAACAAAAACAAAAAAAAAGTTTAAAATTTAATAAATACAATAGTCTTATTCCAAAAAAAACAGTCTGCGTGCGTGATAATGTGAGTCGTATCATGCGTGTGTATTTTTCATTAATTTACGATGCATTTCCTTTGACCTAGATTATTTTTAATCTAAGCCGAGAACTTTAATTAAAACGAATATCAAAAATAAGACTACACCTTACTTTCGATACGTTTGAGGCTATGTAATGCCGGTCACAGACGGTGTCAGACGCATGTAATGCCCGCCACGGACGGTGTCAGGCATTGCTCATCGCAAACAGAGAAAGGCATCGATGCTTATTACTTTTCAAGTTTCCATTCTGAGATTTTGTTTGTTATACGTCACGGCTTTTGTCTTGTTAATCGAAAGCCATCTAAGTACTTATTATGAATTTCTATGAATTTTTAATCTCACAAAATTCAAACACGGTCCGTGTTGTTAAAATGTACTGTCAGTCATTAAAATTAGTTTGTCGCTGTTGATTCAATACACCGTTATTTTTATAGTATAAAAGTAAAAAAAAATCAGCTGTTCCATAGAAAAGTACAACATTAACTCGAATATAATGTTTGGAACAGCAGATTTTTTTTCGCGATTTCGTGGTTGGCTCCATAGTAAAAGTTGTTAACATGGTCTGAACACCCCATTTAAATTTTTAGATATACTTTAAAAATAACGGTGTATCTATAGGCATTTCTTCTTGTACTTACCATATTTTAAAATAAAAACATCGTAAATGACAGAAAAAAACTGAAAATTAAAGCCTTTCAATAAAATGTATTTCTACTAAGTTTTGTATTGCTAACTCTATCTGGTTTTCATTGTTTAATAATTCTCTCCAGTCTTATTCCAGCACAAATTTATTTTCCAAACGTCAAAATAAAAAAAAAATCTTTTATCTAATAAGGAAAAAATCCGACAATGGAAACACGCTAGACCAAATGGCATCCGTCCAAAAGTGAGATAAGCGGCGACCTGCGCGCGCGCATCCGTTCTCCGATCACCGTTATGTAAAGCTGCCCGTCTATAGTCTTATCTGCAGTGTGTTAATTAAATCACTTTATTATTCCATTATGGACGAGGAAAATAGCGAATCAATTAATTTGATTTAATAGATTGACAAATATCAATACTAATTTGATGACTGGGTTGTTAAAACGATGAGTAACTTGTATTGGTCACTTGTTGGCTTTAGGATGGAAAATGTTATGTCCTTAAACATTTTTAAATTCACGCTAGCATTGTCAAAGAATTTTGGAGAGTTGTACGTTTCTTTATAACAAAATAAGTGGCTGCCCGCGACTTCGTCTGCGGTGAAAGTATTTTGCCATCTCTCGGGGACAATACTTTTTTCGTGTTGAATGGTAACCTATGTCTTTCTCGGGTATGCATTACAATGTCGAAAATTCATAAAACATACGACCAAAATATTGACGCATAAAATACCGAACATCCTAAATGTCGATATCCGATAGACCGAAACTTGAAAGATCGATTATCAAATGACCGAAAGTTTAAAACCCCGAAAGTTAAAATGTCGATACTTATAACTTACCTACAGAAACACATACGAGTAGGTACATTTATAAAAGTAGGCGTTGCGGTTAATTTGTTTTACTCAAAAATGCTTGTAAAATGGTCATTATTTTGACAAAATCCACCAATCGAGTTAGAAATAGTTTTTTTCTGGCGCTTCGCCGGCCGCTGCGCTCGGTTTTTAAGCTTCGGGATTTAGTCTTTTAGGTAAAATGTCCTTTCGGGATTTTAAACGTTCGGCCATACAAGCATTCGGCTTTTTAATTTTCGGTCTTTCGGCCATAGGTCTTGTAAAATTCGGTCTTTTCTACTTCGACATTGTAATGCATATCCGTCTTTCTCTGTACCCCTGACAACGTTTATGCAAAATTGAATGATGAGATCGGTTCAGTAGTTATGACGTGAAGGCCTAACAAACTAACAATCTGACTTTTGCATTTTATTTGCACAGGATAAATAATTATTAGTTGAAAAAACGGTGTTGTTTAAAAAAAACGTTCTATTTGAGCTGCTTTTTAACGCGAGGTCTACCAGCTCACGGAGCCACTAGTAATATTAGTAAGGATTACTTTTTTAAACTATGTTTTATTTTAACCTATTTTTATCCTTATATATTCATTAGTTTTGTGAGATAAGCTAGTCTATTAGGTATGTGTAATTATGTTTCAAAATGGTGGTTGGTTACTATATTATTTAAGATAATTATATTATAATAGTATAGATGTAACTAGATAAAATGATAAAAAAAAAACAAAAAGTATTTTTTATAATGCACCAAGTTCATAAAAGTGTTTTGTCCGCTTCTGATCGCAATATTCGCAATCATAACTAACACAATTCACAAGTGCTGTGAAGTGTTGCAATGACAATACAACATTAAATTTAAAATTGACTATCTTTAATGTCCAAAATTTATTGCTCATTCGTTATCCGTCAAAAATCTACTACCGAACCAAGTGGGTGCGTAACAGCGTATTGTCCTCTATGGAACACTCTTTGTAGATAAAGATAGCAGCCTCAGGCACTTAGGCCGTAAGCCTTATTCATAATGATGTATCAGAAGTTTCAATTATATTATGAACAATGTGACACTCGCATTACAATATAAAGTTTATGTATTTTAAGCAGAAGTGTCGCTCTCTGCCACATTTCCGTTATTTGTTGCGCTAGGAGCCGGTATTGTCCCTGTTTTGAGATTGCCTGTGCGTAATATCTATGTGTGCGTGCATGGAAAACTGCGATACGAAACGACTAGGTACCTATTTTATATTTTTTGCACTCACAGCAGCAAAATCGCAGTATTCTAACGACTTCTCAAAAATGTCGCGTGGTAAAACAAACTCGGCAGATAAGGTACTGGCTGGTTATGAACACCAAAAGAAACAAAATAAAGAGATTAGATAATTTATATTATAATCCACGAGCCGGCGAACAAATTTAATAGGTACCAAACGGAGATTTTTATCATGAGGTTGAACAACATTTTTAACTTTATTTTTTCTGAGGTACATTACTTACTATTTCTTATTACTTATTAATAAAACACCTCACCACGCCACGGGCAAGAGGTAAGCAGTGCGATATTTATTTCATAAAATTCATAATTAAAATCATTTCTAGCCTATTGCCAAATACTCTTTATATCGACCGAGTTGCAATAAAAATCGAAAGTGTACGACCACCCATCTCAACCGTTGCTCAACAGGCCCTTAATCATAACATCAAACCCATAAAGGCTGACCCCATTGTCCGGCCCCATATCGCCATAGGTGCCATTAGGTTCAATAATTACGGCACCGTGGTCAAGACGCTTAAAAGTGTACCTTTCTTCTATAGTATTCGTGGTGTCATTTTTAATATTGCCTTTGCCAAAATGTCGTATGATAAAAATTTAAAGCGTACGACCAGACCACCCATTTTAAGGGGATACGTCAATTAATTTACACTTTTTGATGTAATGCCGTAGGTCGCGGAAAGATCCTAGAGATCTGAAATTAAATTGATATATTTTTTCTATCTTTCTCCAGACACGTATTGAACCAGAAATACGATTCAGTGATTTTGGTCCGATACATTTTAATTTCGAAAATACCTATAAAAAATTCTTTAGTTCAAAATTATTTAGAAACAACATTAGGTATTCAAGTCTAAATTGCTTTAAATAATTTGTATCATCAATATTCACAATCGTGTAGAAGCATTTCTCTTTAATCGCTATAGTTATTTACTACGAATTGATTTAGTGATTTTTTGCGCCAAATCAGCCGTTTTGTTCTCGCTTCCGAGCGCGTCGTTTTCTCATTGCTATCTCGCTTTAAAATTTATTTTTAAGAAAGCCCCTTAAACGTTGCTCAACCAAAAGTCCCTTATTCATAACATCAAATCCAATGTATACTGACCCCATTGTCCGGCCCCATATCGCCATTAGGCACAATACTTACGGTATCACTGCATCGTCAGTGAGTCGTAATGATTCGTTGTTACGTGTTTAAAGTGTGTATTACCTTCGACTGATTGCAATAAGCATTGCAAACCAGCATAAGAAATGTATAGTCCTATCTATTCTGTGGTCCTAGGTTCAAAGGACGTTTCAGTTTTTAGGAACTCGTAATATAGAGACAAGAAGCTTATACCTCCCTCCAATGGAGATTGCACGGCCATATGTCATAGTGAAGATTGAAAAAAGCTCCTTTAATGACGTGATGGCTTATTGCAACCTCTTTCTTTAGTGTTACAATACGTGTTCGTTGTTCGTCGTTCGTTCGTTCCTGAGAAACGAAAACGTATTGTAAAACGAAAAGAAAGAGATAGCAATACGCCGTGACGTCACTAAAGAGTCTTTTTCAATCTTCAGTATGATACTAGGCGTGCAATCTCCATTGTGGGTTTAAGCTTCTTGTGTATAGAGATAATAATGCCTATATTTCCCCTCTTTTGTTTGAATGATTATTTGCTTAAACTTCTAAGAATAATCTCTTTTCTGTTAAAGATGTAAGTTTCTTATTACAAATACTACTGTAGATACCGTACTGTAAAATTTATAATAATAAAAATAATTTTATAACTAACATGTCTGTTTTATTGATCAAAATACAAGGCGACTGCCTACTACTCGCGCCGCCAATACATTTATTTTTATCACTCGTAAACCAAGTCAGTATTTTAAAAAAAGCTAAGATGATGCCCTCTTAAATTGGCTCTAAAATCCATTCTAGCCAAAAGTGGCCACTTTGAGCTAAAATGGATTTGAAAACTTACAGAAAGAATGAAAACTGTTGAAGAGTTATTCAAAAATATTAGAGCCAGTTTAGGAGGACATGATTTTAGATTTTTTTTAAATATTGACTTGGTTTACGAGTGATAAAAATAAATATATTGGCGGCGCTAGTAGTGGGTAGTAGCCCACCTTATTGTTTGACCAAATAAGTTTGGCCATTGTGTGTGGCCATCAATTTTTTTTGTATCAAAATCAAAAGTACCTATGATGCGTGAGAAAATCAACTGTAATACTAAAACTTTTCTCTTGCGTTTTTTTCTCGTGATATAGGTACTTGAAGTTAGCACGGTCCTTTCTTCTTACTCATGTGACGCAGCAGCACCCGCCGAAAACGCTCTATACAAAATGGTCAACATTTGTGACGTCACTAATGTCACGATTAAGGCGCATTATTATGGAGTTAGCCAAGAATTTTCAAATATCTCCCTAAATATTGCGTTTAAGTAATATGTGTCCAACAAAATATTATTTCTAATTCGATATTCTATCCGACTGTTAAGTGCATTATATCCGGAAATGATAAAAAATATCGTTATCTTCCCATGTGTGATTAAATTAAAATAATACATAATATATTTTTTTAATTTTCCTTTCCATTGTGTTTTTATACGTGTCCGCAGCAATCAAGCTCAAAATTATCAAAATCGGTGACTTATGCATGTTCTCTATTGAGATGACCTGTCAATTTGTAAGTACTTGTACAACTCAATAAAATATTTTTTTATGCACAATGGGATGGAACTGGCTATCTTACCTCTAACTGCCTCTAAATCATCAAAGATAAAATATTCATTAAGAAATAATAGGTACCTTACCTAATACCTTTTGTTTCCTAAAAGAAATACTTTCGAATGTGCTACGGTCAAAATGCAACTCAAATTCATCGACTAATGATGACTAGAAGGTCATATAGAGCATGTGTTACATAAACGGTAATAAGCGAGAAGTACGTTGCTTAATGATCGTCAGATTTAAGCACCTTCACCGGACTAAGTTATTAACACTTTAGAGTGCCACTTTTCGTAATAAGTGCTAGAAATATATTTTTAGAGTTATACGTATAGCCAAGCAATAGCTTCTTAGCTAAAATCTTGGGCTGAGTTCTCTTTAATTTCAAGGAAGTTGTCAATTTCATAATTGTTTTTGTCAATGTGACAATTTATTTGAAAACAAGATGACCTTCACTTAGCAGAACTCGTAGTAGTCCCAAAAGCATCCTGACGGCAGTTGTTGATCGATGGGACTCTCCACTGCTAGCACACTGGCTGCGTCTGCATGCGAGGCCACCTGCGCGTATGTAGACCGCAACTTGTGTCTAACGTACAACTTACCTGCTCATTACTTACTAACATAGTTTTAAGACTCATTGTTACTAACACACTATGGACTACTTTTTTTGTCTGACATAAATTACTTATTTATTATTATTATTATTATTATTAGTCCACATTAACAAAAACAGAATTGAGAATGTAAAAGATAATTCATACATTGAAACTTAAAAACAAAAAAACCTAAGTACTAACAGGCCTCTGATCAGTGTAAAGTAAACCGTTATAATGTGACTATCACCACCGCACTGGTTTTCTGCAGATGCCTGTAGGTAGAGAGAGGGAAAGGCGTAAGGCGATAAAATATTAAAAAAAATAAAACTAGATTTGTGTCATTAAAAAAAACTAATTAATATTTTCACACATTTTAAACTAGCATAAACGTTTATGAATATAAGATCTTGCGTTTAGCCGACAAATGAGAAATGACGACACAGTCATAATGTCGTCATTTTCAACACTCCACTCGCTCTGGACACATTTCGTACGATATATTTTTTCACACGTAATAATTGAATGTACCAAAAAACCAGTTTCATAAAAAACAAGCACTAATGAACATTCATTTCTGTAAATCTGTTGCATTATAGCACTTAAAAGTCAAAACTGCTAATAAAGTGTACAAAGGTTATTAAACGCAAAAGCGCGCAATTATGATATTATGTCACTGTTCCTTTCAACTGCATTACTTTTAGCGCAGCTCAAATGCCAGTTACGCCACCTGTAATGCCTCAATGTAACAATACTGATGTAGGTGGTTTTATTGACATGTAGATATCGTAATTTTATTGCTCTAGATTGTAAAACGTGATGACTGATGAGCAAATGAATTTTTGGTGATATTGCACACATATTAGGCAATACATTTGATTAAAAGTTTATATTTCATTAATACGACCTTAATTATTAATTACCAGTTACGACGACATTAATTGACGACCTCCGTGGTCGTGTGGTTTACACGCCCGTTTTCATGGTTTCGCCATCTCTGAGGTCCCGAGTTCGATCCCTAGGTCAATTAAAAAAAACTTTTGTATATTGTCTCAGATCTGAGTGTGTGCTGTTACCACCATTGTCTCTGATTGCCATAACACAAGTGCTTTAGCTTACTTTGGTATCGGAGCAATGTGTTCATGGTGTCCATAATTTATTTATTTATTAAATATTTCTGACATTCACTTCATAATAAAAGTCTTTAAAAGAAATACGGTACCTCTTTGTTCCTAGTAAAATGGAAATTGGAAATACAGTCACAAAATTATTCAAGGAGAGTTTAACCAACATAAACAAATCAAAGCAAGACCGTCACAAATCAAAAATGTCTACATTATGCACGGAAATTAGCAATATGAACAAGCGATTCTAATACTACCTAGTTCAGTAATAATGGCATAACTTATGTAATCGATGCATCGGATTCAATAGTGTCGTAATGTTGCATAATTTGGATTAGCCCAATAGCCAAGCCCTTTCCTTATATTGTAACAGGGACACTTTATCTATAAAGCTACGAGCAAAGTTGTATGTATTGCTTGTAATTTAAGTTCATCTCAACGTAACCTGGATGTTACCTAAGTTATAATATATGTATATAGGATAACCTATATAAGCCTATTCTGTACCGCATTCCACCGTAGTTTTATATCTATTTATCGCTTAGAAACTTCGTTTGCCAGAATGAGAAAATAACTCGGATGCTTCCACGTGTTTTAGATAAACTGTAATATTACAAAAGAGAGAAAAGAGAAAGAGAGCCTACCTAAGATAGAGGATTGTATCTAAATAGTAAAGAGTAGAGTTGAAAGATGGAAATAGAACTTAAACAAGGAGCGGCAATGGGCGGGACACATAGCGAGAAGAAACGATGGCCATTGGGGCGGAAAGGTTCTGGAATGGCGATCGCGCACCGGACGACACTCCGTGGGTAGGCCCCCGACAAGGTGGACCGACGTGAGGGTGAAGGTTGCGGGAAGCCACTGGATGCAGGCAGCGCAAGACCGATCGTCGTGGAGATCCTTAGGGGAGGCCTATACCCTGCAGTGGGTGTCGTGTGGCTGATATCATGGTGATGATGATGATGAAATAAGGAGCTAATAAACTTAACCACTAAAGTACGAGGCACGGTAGGAGTAGGTGGGCAAATCTTCAGGGGTTTCAGAAGGACAGGGGAACGTTATGAATAAAAAAAACAGAGTTCTCCAAATGAAAAATAGCATTTTCAGTAGTTGCGCGTTTGAGAGGGAAAATAAGTGTATATTTGGAAAAACAACAATTAACGACTAAAATGTATAATTAGGATTCGGTAAATATGTATAAATTTTTATTTTTTATAAAAGTACTATATAATTTTGGTATATTTTCTAATACAGTTTTTTTAATAAGTATGTTTTGTTTATTGCCGCCACGATATTTCCTTAACAATTTACCGGTTGACTGGTAGAGAATGCCCTTGGGCATTAAGTCCACCATTTGCTGTTTTTATATTAAGCAATAAAGATTAAATAAATAAATAAATATATAAGCATCGATGAGGCGACCATCGTAGAGCATATTTCCTATAAATTATCCTATGTTTTATTTCAGACCGCATAAGCTATCGGCAATTAAGAAAAAAAGGGAGTAATAAATAAAGAAGAATCTCTAGAATTAAAGTCCAAACATATAATGAACACTATTTTAATTAAAAATAGACACGAAGATTTGAAAGTTAGCGAAGGAGCAGTAAACTATAGTTTAATAAGTGGGTGTAAACCTACTTATTGAATTTATGAAATACTTGGATAAGTATGTAATAAGTACATACATACATACATACATGCACTCACGCCTATTTCCCATGGAGGTAGGCAGAGACTATGGATCGCCACCTGCTACGATCCTTGCACACTTCTTTCGCTTCATTCACATCCATCAATCTTTTCATACATGCCCTGCGGTTTTTGTCACTGCGTACACCAGCCTTTTTTATAATAACCCCTATTTGGTCCGCGTAGGTTTTTCAGGGACGCCCTTGTGCAATCGTTCCTTCCACATTCGCACAATATATCTCTTTCGTGATTCGCCTTTCATTCATCCTCTCTAAGTGACCAAACCACCGGAGCATTCCTTTCTCAATTCTTGTCACTATATCATCTTTCAGACCACACCTTTTACGAATCACCTCATTGCTCACTCAATCACTCAGTTTTACTCTGCATATTTTCCTCAACGATAGCATCTCTACCGCATTTATTCTGCTTTCATTCTTCTTCTGCCATACCCAAGATTCACTTCCATACATCAGTGTCGGTACCAGCACTCCGTTATGAATAGCCATTCGCGCCTTTGCAGAAACGGTTTGCTACTCATAACCGAGTGTATAGCTCCACTCACCGAATTTCCTTTCTTCACTCGTCTTTCTATGTCTATATAATAAATAATTCACTTAAACACTATCCTATCACAATGTTATTTTTTTATCCACAACGGGAAAGTGCTTGACTTTCACCTCCCCTGATGTTAAGTGCCGAAACTGTAAGCGCTCTACATCCGGAATCCTCACCACTGAGGAACTGGCTATCTTAGCTCTAACTGCCGGGATACAACAATTTTTAAATTGTTGTTATGGCGTCAGACTTAGGTAAGATGATGGTAGCTAGCCAGACGGACTTGAAATAAACACTACCACTAACCAAAAAAGTGCATCGTAATATTTATCTAAGTACTCAGATAACTTAATATTGTAGCTGGAAACAGAAAATGTTATACTGAACAATACAAAAAGTACAAAAATTGAGACACACTTTTTTTTTGGCATGCGTATTGCAGAATCTTTTGAATTTCGCATTTTTTTAGTTACGTCGTTTTTTACTTCTCGTCGTATCTTTTATGAACTCAACAGAGATAATAAAGTTGTTTATTTATTTGAAGTTTTTTAACCAAAGTTACGTAACTTGATCTTCTTTAATGTGGGATGTAATGTAACCAATTTGGTTTTTGTATTTTTATTGTATTTTCTTGTAGCACTGCACTTTTATGTCCAAGTAACTATATTTAAAACCTTTTAACTTTGGCCGGTATGGATCATTCAACATCGTTATCATTCATCATCATCATTAAAAACCCAAGTTCAACATATTTTGGAATCAAAGTAATTCGGTTCAAAAAAATATTTTCTTTCATAAATGTCTGTCTACAATACTTACCCATTACCCATAGTAACTCGCCTCGGTAACCATGGCAACCACGCTTGTTTACTATGGCGAGATGATGTCATACCACTTCTGCGCCGACAAATGCATCTAATGGCTAGTTCTCGATAGGGCGACTAATTTAGTCGAGTAGGGGTACATTGCCTGGCATGTGTGTTGATTTTAGTTGATTTTAAAACAACGTCAAATAATCCACTTTATGTATCTCTACTCAACTAAATTACTCGCCTTAATGGGAAATAGGCATAGCGGCCCTGGAATCAAATTATGTACATTTTTTTTAAATACTGTTTCTGCATTGAAACCACGAGCGTTTTACCTTCTTATCGCGTGATTAAATCAAGACCAAGTATGTAGGTACAGTTTAACTGCTGCCTAGTGCCAAACTAAGTAATTGTTGGGACTTATCCTAAATTTATTGGTTCATTATATAGCCCCCACGCAAAACCGGGGTGAGTGGCTAGCGTATTAATAATAGCTTATCAATAAGATGATCTTTACAAGATTGATCAGCTACGAGTGTCGAGTACATTGCGCGTTAGAAAAGTTACGAAAATGAATGCCATCTATCAAAAATTTACATTCTCTACTGTACATTATTTGTATGTGTGTTTTGTTATGATAAAATCGTCTGTCCGTCTGTCTGGCGAAATACGTCGCTTAACTAGTCCACTCACTCCGACAGATTGGTTTTACGATAGCTCAGTAGACTGTAGCTTATCAAATATCTTTGTATTAAGTAAGGTGCTTAAATTGTTGGGTGGTATTGTTATAGCCTTTCGGATAAATATGTTTTAATCAGTAAAAAAATATAAAATTTTGAGAAAAAAATATTTGTTGGATGTAAAACGACGTCAATATAATATGATGAGATATTATCTCAAATATAAACACTGTGAACATAAAAAAAACTTATAATTTATCAACATGAACGATTATTTTATATAAGGTCCTTCTTAAATAGTGCACAAAATTTTAAGGGGTCAATGTACTCATGCATATAAACAACTTTTACTATGGGACCAACATTGAAATCGAAAAAAAAAATCAGCTGTTCCATACATTTTGATCTATTCGATTTTAAATTTTCTATGGAACAACTGATTTTTTTTTCTCGACTTCAATGTTGGTCCCATAGTAAAAGTTGTTTGTATGCATGAGTTCATTGACCCCTTAAAATTTTTTGCACTATTTAAGAAGGACCTTATATATTTATTTAGTTTTATTATTTCATCTTCAGCAGTTCATGTTTTATTAACTAGCTTCCGTTCGCGATTTTGTCCACCAGGAATTCTACTTCCACGTGAGACGTGAAAATTTCGATATGTTCCTTTCTTTGCGAATAATTATTGATATTTTTAGATAGACAGAACCAATAATTTTGAATTAGACATCCGATTCGTTGATTTCATAGACATCTTTTCTGCATGTTTATGTTTAAGAGAACAATATCAAACAATTTACGCAATTAATTACTTGATACATTAACTAAATGGTTATAAATGGCAGTTTCTATTGTTTTCGCAAGTTATCCCACTGGTTTTTTGTAATAATAATAAATATCATTTTACAAATAAAGATTGTTTTATTAAGTAAAGAAGTCATTTGGACAAGTCAGATAAACCAAATCACGTAATTTTTCAGCATCACTATAACCACCAACTCGTAAACCTAAATTAACGACTTACACGCTTTGTTTAATGGTAATTTCGCAATACATCTGATGAAGACATCTGACATACGCAGAGCAGCAAACGCGACGCTTGCGCAAGTCACTGTCACACCGATACGTGTGCGGATAACTGGATCATTTACATGTTATGTAACTTAGATTATAATATTAAAGTCGTTAGGTGACGTCCAAGTCACGAGCAAATGTGTTACTTGGAATCTAGTCTGTCTCTCACTTGAAATATTTCTAGTAAAACACATTGACCAAGACATAAAAAAATCAAATAAAAAAAATCGTCGACCATAAAAAAACATCAAAATTTATAAATCTTAAAGTCAAAAATTATAAAAATAAAGAGACCCCCTTTTTTGAAGTTGGTTTAAATTAATTCTCAATCCTTTGCAGAAAGCGTTTTTAAAAGCAATAGTAACAAAATTTTAATTTAAGACTATAAGTCATTTTAAACCTCTTCGTGTTTAAAATAAAGTCTGTGATAGTTTATTATGTAAGGTAAAAAAAAATGTAAAAAAAGGTTATTTCTATGAGTACATAATTTTAGATAAATATGAGTAATGTATGATAATGATATCTTTATCGCTTTCACATAAATGATTATAGTATAACGGGTGTAAAAATACCCTCAACGAAGCAGTCCACGCATTCCGCTCATCATCAGGGCCCTATTCAATAAAACTTACAATTTTCAATTACAGGTGACAGGTGAAAATTTTACAAGTTTCTGTCCAATAAAAAATTTCCTGTTACAGGTGACAATTTACAAATTTGTAGGAAAAACAGCTTTATTGAACGCATAATTGTATTTACAAGTTTACTTATTTGTAGAATTGTAATACATTTCTGACAGGTGACCTCACCCTCGGTAAAATATTTTAACTCGGCATTATTGTTTTTGTTTTGGCTGCTTTTTTTTACCAAAATTCAGTTAGTGAGAATAGTGATAACGATGAAATCATGCTAATCGAACGACAAAGAAAAATATTTAAAAACATAATATTTTTTTCTTTTGATGTGACTTATTTCACATTTAATGAGAAGTTTAGGGTAAGCAAGGCAACTATCGATTATTTTTTAATTCTAAGATTTTTGAAATCTATCCTCGTACAAAAATTTCGAGAAGCTCGGTGGCGCGGTGGTTTAGCGCCTGGCCCAGCGATTGCGGAGGTTAAGCAACGTTTGCAAGGGTCGGTTATGGGATGGGTGACCAAAAATTCATTATCTCGAGCTCTGACCCGTCCTCCTTATCCACCCGTAAGGAAGGCCTGTGCCCCAGCAGTGGGGACATAAAAATGGCTGATGGGCAACAAATTTACAAATTTATGCAATTTGTATTTTACAACTACAAATTTGTAGATACAATATTGTCATCGAAATCTACAGGCGTTTTCTACATATGTAAACGTTTATTGAACAGCATTTGTAATTGTAATATTTGTAAGATTTTTACTTGTAAAATTCTTACATAATTGTAAGGTTTATTGAACAGCACTTGTCATACAACTTGACAAATATGTCACTTATTGACAAATTTGTAGGATTGTAAGTTTTATTGAATAGGGCCCAGGATTATTTTTGGCTTTTAGACTATACCTGGGAAACCAATAGCTACGAAGTCATTGAAGGTCAAAGTAAAAAAAAACATTTTTTTTTATTAAATTATATTTTATTCCTTATACTTCCTAATTTTTGCCCAATGAAACATTATCAAAAATTTAACTATTTCGTTACAAAAAGTGGCTTCAAAATGTCATCACTCAATTTATCTCATGAGCACGCTCACGCACATAAACGCTGCCTTTCAACTCGGCCGGCTGCACGCAGCTGTGCAGCATACTCTCACAGGCGGTGTCTGTTGTACGCATTACATTGCGTGGTAATGTACGCAATGCTTTTAACACCAAAAATTAAAATAGTTTCCCAGCAATTTTGAACAGAAATGGTCCTGATGATGGGCAGAATACGTAGACCTCGGCTTCGTTGAGGGTCTTGTTACACTAAATAATATTTGTAGGTATTCCTATCATTAGTTTTATAACGCTTGAGCCTCTTCCTTGGGCCATAATTAATGAGAAAAGCAGGGTTTTTAGTATGTGAGGCGGTGGTTTGTGCCATTGGCCCTCATCCGATTGTGGGTTTATGTGTCCATGGTGTTATACGATGATTTTATGGGTTTATATATTTTTAAGTGTGCATTGTTACTTAACAATAGTTAGAAGGTTAACTTGGCGAATAATTAAGATGGTGTAAAAATGCGGTTAGAAGATTTTTTAGATTATGTGCTTATTGTATGTTTAACATAACGTAATCGTGTATTGTTTGAACAGTTTTCGGTGTTTACAAAAACAAAGGGTCCGCTTTTAAAGAAGTGTAGATTCTTGCTTTATATTCAAATTAATGTTTTAGGAAGGTTCTTTTTTTTTGGTTGCAAGTCACGCGTCAGCTTATTACCATGGCAATTGTATTTTTATTTTTAATTGCAAATAATTGAAAATAAAAATGCAATTCCCGTGGTCATTGGCTGACGCGTGACCATGGCTGATGTAACTTGGTCAAAACTTCCGGAACTTTTGGGTAGGTGTATAAATACTTATCATTGTAAGATTAAATTACTGTGTGAATGGAAAGTACGCAAAAGCTTAGAACAATATAATTTATAGTAAGTACTTATACAATAACATAAAAATAAATAAATAATTTTAATATTTAACAGAAATTTTTTGCTATTCTCAAAGAAAAGCCTGACTCAGGGATCATTACGCAGGAAAACCTTAAACGGGAGCAAACTTATATTTTTCTGTAAATGGTTGTTCAAATAAAGATATTTTTTTTTTATTTAGTTTTTTTTTTCGTGCTCAAGATACACACCACTCCTCTATCTATAACAATAATACCAAGCTATAAAAACAATCATTGCATAAGCCAACTTTCGATCTCAAACCATAATGAGTCTCGTAGAATCGACAAATTACGATAATACTATGTGAAATTAACATACTATTCCTATTTATGGGGTATTCTACAACAAAATTACCATAATAGGTATATTTTATTGTTTCTACGTCTATTTTATGCATTAAAAAGTAATAAAAAGTTAATTTGTATTATGAGAAAACACAGACCAAAGTACCAAATAGTTTTCTCAGCATATTTTTTGAAACATATCTAAAGTTATACGTAAATGAGCAACCAATTAATTACTAAAAACTGAAAATTGAAAATATATAAAGAAAGAAAAACGTTGATTAGCATTTCGATCAAAGGATTTGCAACACAAACAGCAAGCAAATGGAACAGAGAACAGTCTAAGTACAATCTGTACAAGAAATAAGTAAGTACTTTTAATAGTCCAAATTATAAATAAGATAAACAAGAAAAAAAAGACTCTTTTATTTAAAACTTATGATACTTAACTACTTTACATTATGAAACTTAAACTATTCTTAAGAGCCAAAATTATTTATGATTGGCAATCTAACTCAAATTATTTCACGAAATCGCCAATCAGCGAAATGATTTTAAGATAAAACCCCAGTAATAACCCCCATCAGTTTTGAAATTGTATCAGACGGAATATACCGAAATTTCGTAAACAATAAGAAAAAAATGTTTAACAGTCTACTTGGTACGGTCGCCGGTCGGTTGAAATAGCTTTACTTTTTAGAACTATGCCGCTCCAATTATTACGTTCTTATGTATGATTGTAATATGTGTTATAATTAGTTTGACAAGGTACTAGAATGGTAGTTCACTTCGGACGGCTGTAGCAAGGCCAAGATGCTATTGTTTGAACATTCCTATAATCATGTATTTTCGCAACTTTGTTCTTTATTTTATAAGTTCAATGACATTTTATGGAGTATTATTAGGTATTCTGTTGTATTATGTAAAAAAGATGACCATAATTATTATTGGGCAGATAAAATCTCTATAGGGTTTTATTAAATTAACCTTTTGTCTGTTACTCTATCTGTAATCTGTAAATTGTGAAATTGAACGTACGCAATTTTAAACAATCATTGATAGGTATGAATAGAAATCGTTATCCCTATTTAGGTATGAAGTTATTTTTCAAAATCAATTCAAAACCATAAAAGTTTGACTTCATGATAATTATTCCAACAAAATACTTTACTCATACATTAATTTATCCTTTTTATTTTATAATAACTTGAGTAATTCGATTACTATGATTTTCAATTAAATAACGCACATGAAATATGTTTCAGTTGCTTCAATTAAGCCATAATGAGGGCATTGCAAAAATTAATCACACACAATAAATTAAAATAGTTGATTAAACACACATTAACACATGTCGAGCGCACGCCGGTTTCATAAAATTAATTTATTTGTATCGCTATGAAATAATTATCAGAAAAAGGTCGTTATAAATGAGAAGGGTGACAATTATTTATCTATCTATACCTATAATAAAATCGTAAACCCAAAAAAGTCTGTACATTGAATGTATTCGGAAAAAAACCAACCAGGGCGACTTAAAATCATTAACTGAACATGTTAGAACAGTTTTTGAATTTCTTGTCTGTCTCTCTGTCTGTCTGTCTGTTCCAGCATCACGCAAAAACCACTGAACGGATTTTGACGAAACCTTGTATAATAACCGTGTATATCCCAGGCTATCATATGAAAAAATAAAAATCTGGAAAAGTGGCTGAGAAATCGTAACCAGCAACAAAACCTTTGGAACAGTACAAAATAAGCATGTTTCAGAGATCCACTAAAACCAGCAAAGTTGATCTTTGTTGTAGTATATTTTTCATACCATAGAGAGCTCAACGTAGGGTTGATATTTATCGCAGTAAATTTTACATATCATAGGTGGCTCAATAGGCCAATAAAATTAGATTTTTTGAGGAATTAATTCCCAGTAAGCTGGAAATAGTTTTATTAGCTTCAGTTGGTCCTAAATACGTGTAATATTTTAGTTTGCACCGTTCCAGGAGGTGTGCATAACTTTTGGAAGCGAAAAAACCGGGAAATTTTCGAACTTTTTTTCAGATTTTTGCTTCTAACTCAAAAACGGTGCATCAGACGGAAAATGTTATCGTATACAATATTAAAGAAGATTAAATTCAGCTTCGGATGAATATTTAAAACTTGAAATTCGGTGTAGTGGTATAGCCGAAATCGATAGTTAGATATTGGTAAAATTTCTTATTTGGATACAAACTTACATTTTGCGACTTTTCATGACCAAATATATTTGAAACAGACACTCCTATTGGAAAACACATAAAGTAGAGAATTAAATTTCACGTTATATGGACACAAAATTCAATCATTTTGAAAGACTAAATTTGGCACCAATTCAAAATCGGTTTTTTACCTAAGTTCGTGTCTCTGTGTGTTATTCGTAAAAGAAAGTATTATTACGTTGTTTTTTATTGTTTCAGAGATAATGTGGCTCATTGAAAATCTACAGACATTAATGACCCGGAGTGTTTTATTTGTTGCATGTTGAGGCTTCATCTACAGTAAAAGAAAGAGGGACAGAAACATTGATAAAGAGAAGTATAGAAAAAAAGGAAAATAAGCACCTTCAACTTCAAGGTCTTAATTCAGTCGAGGTTCTTGAAAAATGCAGGAAATATCCGAAGAAGAAGAAAAGTAACGGAGAAAACCTCAAGAGCCGTAAACAGTGGGGAGCGACTTTTGATTTTAAGAAGAGATGTGTGATCTGTGGGGAAGACGCATCGCAGGAATTTGTGGCCGAGAACGTAAGAAGCCTGTGAAAAGGCGAACTACCGTACATTATGTAACAAAAATTGAGTTTAAAAATTCCCTCTTGGCCGCAGCTGAATGGAGGCAGGATGAAAGGTGCTTGAAAGAATTCGTCTAGAAAATGATCTGGTTGCAATAGAGGCCAGGTACCATCACTCCTGCTGCATCAAGTTCCTAAAACTGTTGGCTGGCCCGAAGATGAATTCTTTCAAGCACCTCTTCATTTTGCCTCCATTCAGCTGCGGTCAAGAAGGAATATTTAAACTTAATTTTTGACACATACTGTATGGTAATTCGCCTTATCACAGGCTTCTTATGTTCTCTGGCCACAATAATTCCTGTGATGCGTCTTCCCCATAGATTGCAAATCTCTTCTTAAAATCAAAAGTCGCTCCGCACTGTTTACGGATCTTGGGGTTTTCTCCGTCACTATTTTTCCTCTTCGAATATATTTTCCTGCATTTTTCGTGAACCTCGACTGAATTAAGACCTTGGAGTTGAAGGTGCTTATAATCATATTTTTTAATCCCTCGTTCTTTTACTGTAGATGAAGTCTCAACATGCCACAAATGAAACACTCCGGGTCATTCATGTCTGTCGATTTTCAATACGCCACATTATCTCTGAAACAATAAAAAACAACGTAATAATACTTTCTTTTATGAATAACCAACTTTTCTCACTATATTAAACAAATCAGAGACACGCACTTAGGACTAAAAAAAAACCGATTTTGAATTGGTGCCATATTGTAGTGTCCATATAACGTGATTTAAGTCTCTACAACTTTAATTTTGTGGGTTTTTAATAGGAGTATCTGTTTCAAATGAAAAGGGTTTTGAAATGAAAACAATTAAATGAAATTGGTCATGAAAAGTCGCAAAATATTAGTTTGCATCTAAATGAGACATTTTCCCGATACTATCGATTTCGGCTATGCCACTAAACCAAAATTAAAGTTTTAAATGTTCATTCGACGCAGAATTTAACCGTCTTTAATATAGTATGCAACAAGATTTTCCGTCCGATGCACCATTTTTTTAGTTCGAAGCAAAAACCTGAAAACAGTGCGAAAAATTCGCTTTTTTTATCTCCCAAAAGTTATGCACACCTCCTGGAACGGTGCAAACTAAGATTACACGTATTTAGGACCAACTGAAGCTTCTTCTTTCTCATCGAATGAGGAATAGTGGTGTTTAATCTAATTTTATTAGCCTACAAAGTATTTATGTCAATTTGGGTTGTCATTGTCTGTCATCATTCTTCAAAGTAATAAAAAAGTATAAAAAGTATCAAAGAGGATTTATTTATTGAGAAGATTTATAACTTCTTGAAGGAATGAATAATAATTATTGACATAGACTATATTCACAGGGTTGCTTGGTTTTTTCTTTTAACCTGTTGATTTAATACCTAACTATATAAAGAGGTGGGAACTGCGTTTTATTTCCGCCACAGTTTATTATTATTGCCATCAGTGTACTACATTAGTATGAAATCGCCGTAGAGCACGGGCCGCCGCGGCCAGCGGCCACACCGGGTCTCTGGCCGCGGGCGGCGGCCTGGTGCGCGCACTCTACGGCGATTTCATACAAATGTACTGATCTCGCTGGCCGCTGCGGCCAGGCTGCAAGTGCGCTATTGCTCTTAGAGTTTATATACGAATGGAGTAGGCGGAATCCCTCGGTTTCTCCCCAGGTAAAAGTCAAATCATGACCTACAAAGGCAAATTCAAGTGATCTCCAGCCAGCTACGGAGGCTCAATCACAAGTGTCACACAGGCTAGAGTTTTGAGCGTGACCCTAGAGGATGCAAGGTCCTACGCGCCGCATGCGCAAATTATCGGTGAAAGCGCTTCGAGTTCTTCCGTGATCATGGCGCATGCAACTGCGCCGAAATATCGGAGTCTCAAAAATAAACAGATACATGGTGTAAATCCCGACATAGTTTATTCAATCAATGAAAAAATACTCTTTAAAATAAAAAAAAAGAAACTGTTTCGGCAAAGTTTTACGAGTTTCCGCGTCAAAATGGGGAATTCGATTACGTGTGCTGAAACTTTTATACAAAAGAACCTATGTTACGGTCCTGTGCTACGCTGCAGCCGTATGGTACCCACGCTCCTCAGTTTTTATTGTAAAGAGAGCTTTGTTCAGTACACAGAGGCCAGCACTTATTTTATTGACGAAAGCTTAAAGGATGTGCAGTTCCGCAGCGTTACCACGTGCTTGCTGGAGTTCTCCCTGCCGACCTTGAGGTTTTTCGTGTGGAATGATTTGTGGAGGAGGGAAACCTACTGGCTCCCAGGGAGTGCCGAGGACTAAAACGAACCATTAGAGAGGAAACCGTTGTTGTTTGGCAGGAATGATGGGACTTCGCCCGGTCTAATGAGGCGACTCCCACAGGGGACCCGTAAATCACTAGAACCTCATCTGTTGTCGTGAAAACTGGGAATTGTACGAGTTTGGGCACATCTGGCACACCATCAGAAGATCGTATGAATAGGTCTGAATGTTTTTCGAGAGTAGTCCGACGCGAAGTACAGTATTGTGGTGCCTAGACCCAAATGAGGAGAGTATGCAAAAAAGAAGGAACGGAAACTAAATTTGTAGGGAGTCAAGAAAAGCGCACACGGGGAAAGCGCTCTCCCGAGATTCGATCCGTATACCGAGAAGGTAGAACGGACCATGCGTTGGTGGAGGATTACGTCCATGGTAGAGGTCATGTACTGTCCTACACTGTTAATTTCTGTAAATAAACTGTTAACATTTTTTAAATACTATACTGTAACCAACCTGTACATAATGTGTAAATTAAATATATTTTAATATTTATATAAATAATAATTATGAGTTTAAATTTTTTTCAGAGCATAACCAGTTTAACAACTTAGTATTACTTCACTGTAGTTTTGAAAAAATATTGTTTGTCATGTTCAGTTTCGTCCGCGCGGATGAAGTCGCGGGCATCAGCTAGTTTAAGTGAATAAAGCATTAAGTTACAATCTGTTCATGGAAAAACAAAATCAGATCGTAACAGTATTGATTTTAAAGGGTCCTTACATAATCCTTATCCTTATAATAAAACGGTAGAAAAAGTCTGTCTGTACATTAAATATATTAAAAAAAAAATATCTGGGGTGATGGAGACATAGTGATTGAGTAAGAATTTAAAAAAAGTGTGTCTGTTTGTCTGTTTGAACACGCTAATCTCCGGAAATACTGTACGGATTAGAATGAAACTTTTTTTGTTAAGTATATAGCTGTCAAGCCTGGGCCACTAGCCCAGTAAAAATCTACATTTAAATCGCAAAATGCGATGTAAAGCTGCATTTTAGGTATGTTATTTGGACCCCTTAAGGGAGTGTGGAACCATTTTTTGCAAGCAAAAAAAAGTTGTGCTAGCTGCGTTATACGTGAAAAACTGCATTATTTTTCAGTTTTTCCAGTTTTATTAAAAAACTATGAGCTTTTGACATTAGTTGCCAACATCATTTTGAAAGTGTATTAAATTTAAAACAATTAAAGCTAACTTTCAGTTCTGTATGTCTAATAGTTTTTGAGATATGATGCTTGAAATATTGACACTCACCGGCATATCTAACCGCCTACACCGTTATTTTCATATAAACATGCTCACTTCACAGTCTCATAAATAAAAAAGGTTGTGCATCTCTGCAATGATATGTATGTTGATAGATTAGTAAAGTGCTCATTTTTCGAATAAAAATGTCAAATAAGTATCTCTCAATTTATCCAAAAAGAGGAAAAGGTAAACTAATTTCCTCGTTCCATACAATGATATATGGTATTAAAATTATGCATTGCTTTATTGCATTTTTGGCGAAATTAAGAGATGTCTATGCTTATTTGACATTCTTATTCGAAAAACGAGCACCTCCCTAAACTCTTAAACATACAAACCATTGCAGAGATGCGTATACTTTTATATTTATGAGACTGTGAAGTGAGCATGTTTGTATGAAAATAACGGTGTAGGCGGGATATGCCGGTGAGTGTCAATATTTCAAGCATTATATCTCAAAAACTATTAGACATACAGAGCTGAAAGTTGGCTTTAATTGTTTGAAATTAAATACACTTTCAAAATAATGTTAGCAACTAATGTCAAAAGCTCATAGTTTTTTAATAAAACTGCAAAAACTGAAAAATTATGCAGTTTTTCACGTATAACGCAGATAGCACAACTTTTTTTTGCTTGCCAAACATACCAAACATAACATACCAAAAATGCAGCTTTACATCGCATTTTGCGATTTTAGGAAAAACATTTGTAAGAATTTACTGGCCTAAACGTTATTGTATATTTTATTTGACAGGGCATAGTTTAGGGTATAATTGATTTTGGAAGATGGAACACCTGATGCAGAACTACAATGGTCCAACTAAACTATAAGAAATATAAAAATGACACCTTAGCAAAAGTTGTTCAGCCTGATGAGCATATTTTGTTGAGGTATAAAAATCGAAGATCTGGAACACCTGATGCAGAACCATTATAGTCCAGCTAAACTATAAAAATAATAAAAAATGACACCTCAGCAAAAGTTGTTAAGCCTGATGAGCATTTTTTGTTGAGTTATAAAAATTGAAGATCTGGAACACCTGATGCAGAACCATAATGGTCCAGCTAAACTATAAGAAATATAAAAATAATACCTTAGCCAAAGTTGTTCAGCCTGATAAGTATTTTTGTTGAGGTATAAAAATCGAAGATCTGGAATACCTGGAAGACCTTATATGAATACCCCGGAGAAAGTCCACGCGTACGAAGTCGCGGGCATCAGTTAGTACAAAATAATCCTATGATAAAGTAACAAGAGTTAAGCTGAACAGTTGTACAGAGTATCTTAATATGGTGTAGAATAATATGTCAAAAGTTTTTTTTTATGTCTTTATTGGTAATGGCAATAGTGAAAATGACTAAATAAAAGCTAAAACATAAGTACATACTCGTACTTTCAATATCAACGAGAAACTGGTTCAACTATGAAAAAATAATTTTCATACTCAGTTAAATTTTGATTTACAGAAAGATTGGACTCTGATGGGGTAATAGAAATTTGTTACACAAGAGAGTTTTGCGAGTGATTATTATATATAAACTACTGAACATATGAGTGTTTTAAAGGCACGAGGACATAACAAAAATTTGGTCTCGTGCTAAACATGTTAAACTGTCCTAGTATTCTCGCTAGTAGAGCTGAGAACAACTTCTTACGCATGTAAGCTGCCTTTTTAGGGTTCCGTAGCCAAAATGGCAAAAAACGGAACCCTTATAGATTCGTCATGTCTGTCTGTCTGTCCGTCCGTATGTCACAGCCATTTTATTCCGAAAGTATTAGGATTACACAGTTGAAACTTAGTAGGTAGATGTATTCTGTTAACCGCTTAACGATTTTAACACAAAAAAATAAGATTTAGGGGGGCTCCCCATACATTGAACTGAAACTGAAAAAAATATTTTATTCATACAATTACATGTAGGGTGTCTATAGATAGGTCTTTAAAAATAACATTGAGGTTCCTAAGACAATTCTTTTACAAAGTCAACCGTTTGAAAGATAAACACTGCCAAAGTGGTAAAATGTGTGTCCCCCCCCCTCTAACTTTTGAAATAAAAGAGTGAAAAATCTATAAAAAATATATGCTATAGATCTTAATAAAAACTTTCAACGAAAATTGGTTTGAACGAGATAAAGTAGTTAGTTTTTGAGATATATCATATTTTACAAAACCGCAAATATAATTTTGTCATTTATACCAACACTGTGAAAAACAAAGTTATTTTTGTAGACGAGAGTGGTATTAAATATGGTATGGTATAAGGTAACTACGGAACCCTACGGCGCGTGACTTGACACGCACTTGGCCGGTTTTTATTCTGGAGAGGTGAAAAAAATATTTTTATTTTTACAACACAAAACATAAATCTTTATACTCCTCCTGAATTTAAATTATCTTATATTATGTAGTAGCAAAAGTGAACAAGTTTAATTTGAAATTCGTAACATTCAAAACAAGATGTTTATCTAATCTATTCGTTTATTAATCCAAAACAACCAAATGGAAATAAAAACAAAATATATAATTAAAATTATGAACGCAAAAGGAATCCGTTGTCTAAGACAGGTGGGTACTTCAAAAGCCGCTCCGATCCAAATGACGATTACAAATTATATGTTAAAGACAAAACATTATGCCAACAAAAGAACCAGCAGAGATATACAAAGTGAAATAATAATTATGAGATGTACCGGAGGCTACGGCTAGCCCCATGGAGCCTTTGTATGAAGATGTTTTTTATTCAATTAGATGGTACTAGCGACCGCCCGCGACTTCGTCTGAGTGGAAAATTTTTTGCTATCCCTCGGAAAAAATACTTTTTTTCGAGATGAAAGGTAACCTATGTCCTTCTCTGTACCCCTGACAACGTTTTGTTAAATTTAATGATGATCGGTTCAGTAGTTAAGATGTGAAGGCGTAACAAACAAACAAATGGACTTTCACATTTATAATTATTAGTAAGGAAATTACATGTCTGTGCGTTTGGTTTCGTGTGGATTGGGCTTTATTTTTTTTATTTTTAAAGATACTTGTTTATTCATTGGTCATCGTAAATGTGAACAGGGGGCTAATTGTCTAATTTCAAAATCTATCGCAATCGCTTTCAGGTTGTGTGTGATACATTGATGCTTCTTTTTGGCACAAATAAAAACTTACCAAAGAAATGCAGCAATGTGTTACATCCATCTGTCAAATGAAAGCGATTGCGATAGATTTTGAAAATTACACAATAAGCAGGCTGGTGTAGTAATTTTGAGTAAATACAGTGTGAGTCTTTATAAAGTGCACATATCAAAATCAGGGAAACTACACTCTATTTTATCGACGGGAAAATTATAAAAAAAAATTTAAAAAAATATTTGTAATTTTTATGATTTTTTAAAATTTGTGGGTTACACCTGTTGACCCTATTTACATAATTCGTCATAATTATTAAACTAAGTATGTTATCACAGTGGAATAAATTTTGTGATGATAACTAATAATAGGCCGTACCCATAAAGTAAAAATATCCAAGAAAACTAACCCTACAATTTTATGATTAAGTGAAACTTACAGAAAATCTGTTTTTTTTTCATCATTTTTACAATTATTTTACAATTTCTTAAAAATTCATGGTATTAACCCAACTTTTTTTTAATTTTAGCTTATTCTACATGGCATAAGCTTTCTAAAAGTAAAAATTGAACGTTTATTACTTAAATACAACTTCAGAAATCAGCGTTTAAAAAAAGCAGTTAACTGAAATGAACTGGAGGATGATTAAAACAAAAGTATTTTTCTGCATAAATGATTTATTATTTTAATTTTTTTAGATTTTTTTATTATTTGATTTTAATTTTTTAAAGATAATAAATCATTTATGCAGAAAAATACTTTTGTTTTAATCATCCTCCAGTTCAATTCAGTTAACTGCTTTTTTTAAACGCTGATTTCTGAAGTTGTATTTAAGTAATAAACGTTCAATTTTTACTTTTAGAAAGCTAATGCAATGTAGAATAAGCTAAAATTAAAAAAAAGTTTGGTTAATACCATGAATTTTTAAGAAATTGTAAAATAATTGTAAAAATGATGAAAAAAAAAAACAGATTTTCTTTAAGTTTCACTTAATTATAAAATTGTAGGGTTAGTTTTCTTGGATATTTTTACTTTATAGGTACGGCCTATTATTAGTTATCATCACAAAATTTATTCCACTGTGATAACATACTTAGTTTAATAATTATGACGAATTATGTAAATAGGGTCAACAGGTGTAACCCACAATTTTTAAAAAATCATAAAAATTACAAATATTTTTTTTATTTTTTTTTTATAATTTTCCCGACGGTTAAATAGAGTGTAGTTTCCCTGATTTTGATATGTGCACTTTATAAAGACTCACACTGTATAACTATTAAATTAAAAACCTTCTTACCACCATAAAATTAATAAGCTCAATTTTGCAAGAAGATATTAATATAAATATTATAAATAAAGCCCAATTTTACAATCGTCTACGTAATTTAAAAACTAGGTATTTTATAATAGCATGGTTTTCTTGATTATTTCGAGTTTCTTAAATAATCCTGGAAATAAAAAGCAATACATGGTAATCATTAACTACATAAACCTATTAAGAACAAAAAGCAATAACTTTAGGCATTGTATAGTTCTGATAATAAAAATTACTAACCAACAGACAGTAGGATTTTTTCTACATAAATCATATCCATTTCTGAATGCTGGATAGGTTTTGCCACGATACGGGCATTCCTTTGAAACGTAAAATAAATTGAATTATATTGTTTTAGATTTTTCTTACGTTCTATTATTATTCAGGCATAATGCTATTGTTTCTCATTAGAGGTAAAAATATAAAAGGACTTTTAATGTTTTGTAAGTTTTAAAGATATTTCTCTTACCGAGATGATACGCATTGTTTTAATAAGCTCGGCTTGATTTTTTTTAAACTCTTTCACGGATTTTTATCAAAAGAAAAGTAATATTAATCTGTAAACAATAAGTATATTTTCCAAATTACCATCATAAGTAGTAAAATCTCCCTTTAGAATGTTTATATCTCAGATATGGCCATGCACCTTACCTTGCCACTACTAAACTTGAACCAAATAATGGAAAAATGCCGAAGGTTTTACCTCATATTAATTAATTTATATCAGAATTAAAGGCGGTTAAATTAAAGGCCAAAAACCTGATCAGCGTGAGGTTAAAGCACAATGATTGTACTGACATCTCATTAGCTTAGCGCGGAACGATCCGCCCAAGGCACTATTGTTGCGGCGCGAGGCGGAAGCGGACAGCGATTTTGAAAGCTTTGTTAATTTAAGGTAGCAGTTAGGTAAGGTAAAATGAGAGGATAGAGCAGCCAAAATAGCGTATCTGGGGCAATCGACTGGACGCCGTCCGAGATATCGCTGGAGAGATGAAGTCGCCAAGGATCTAAAATACCAAAATGTACCCGTATGGTATGTACCCTTAGCACGAACAGCTATCGAAAAAAATAACGCGCGTAAAAACATTCGATAGAGTAAAGTATGGGAAATGTGTACAGCGCCATCTAGCGCCGATAAGCGAAATATTTTTTTCCATAGAGAATACCTACTCTATCAGCCTGGCCGCACACAGACGTTTTCCGCGAGCGGATTCCGCATTCGTTTTCAGCGTCGAGCTTAGCACCATCTAGCGAACGCATTTTATTTAGACCCAAATGAATAAATTGAAAACTAATATTCAAAAGCTTTTCATAGGTCTTTTACTAAACTACTGACTATTAAGGTGCCTTCCGACGGTGCGTGCTACCACGCACCGCACCGAGCCGCACGAGGGCGAGCACGGGCGCACCGTGGGAAACGCTGGCACGGGCCGTGCGTCGTTCGGCCATGTTCGGCGCACGGCCCGCTGTACCGTTCCCACGGTGCGCCCGCGTCCGTGCAACGACGCACGAGTGATGATGGCACAGTACAAATAGTCAACAATTCATTAGGTACTATTTAGTTCCAAGTTATTTGGTGCCATATAGTACCATTAATTTGTTACTATTTAGTATTATTCATTATAGGTACTATTTAGTACAAATAATTTAGTACCATATAGTACCATTAATTAGTTACTATTCAGTACCATGCATTAGGTAATATTTAGTACAAATTATTTGGTACCATATTTTACCATTACTTTGTTACTTTTTAGTACTATTCTATTTCTAAAAATCTGCTGTTCAATACATTTTGATATTTTTGTTATTAATTTTTGTATGAAACAGCTGATTTTTTTCGCGATTTCAGAATTGGTCCCATAGTAAAAGTTGTTCAGTTTGATGGTCCCTATCTACCATATTCGGCTTTATTAGGCTATTACCAAAACCCTATATAGGTTTTACGCAATTTTTTGTTTTTGTTTTACTATTAGTTTTGTAATTTGCTAACCTAGGTATTTTATTGCTTAGAAAGTATTTCGCGTTGAAGGTAGACCCTATATAATATGGATTCTAAAATATTATTATTAATAATAATAATAAAGACACTTAATTGCTTACTAAGACAGGACATATACAAAGAAAAACAGCAAAGCACACAAAAAAGCGGCCTTATTGCTAAATAGCAATTTACGTAATACGTACAATCACAAAACTAGAAAGATACGAAAGTACTTAGATGAAATTAAAATACTGTAGGTAATTATTTAAAGGACAGGGCCGATTGACTACTGATAGATATCATACTATGACGCGCGGCATATTGACAAAGGCGACGAGCCGCCACGAACGCGGACGCACAGCGCTACGCACCGCCACGCACCGATCCTTTGAAGTTACCGACGCTCGATGGATCGTACGCACGACGACGCACCGCGGCGCACCGTCGTTTCCCACGGTGTGTCGGTTCGGTCTGGTGCGCTCTCGTGCGTCTCAAGACGCACCGGTGGGAAGGCACCTTTAGAAAGTAAAAATATTGCAATTAAATAAATTAAAACAAGGTAAGCTATTAAGAATTATATTTTTTTAATAAGAAGTGCCATACATACAGACAATATAAAACAGATCCTTTATATACGAGTTAGGCTGGCCACAGACCTACCGGTTTCATTTCTTTGCTTTGCTGTTCTACCTTGCTTTAAAGACCGCCGGCCAACCAGGATAATTTTCAATCTATCGCATTTTGGGACTAGACCAAATTGGCAAGATAGCCATTAGCTTGATGTTATCAAATATCATCGCCTGGATTGCGAAGTAGGAAGCTTTTAGGAGATATGCCACCCTGAACATGGACTCCGATCGTAAAAAATAAATCGATCGCTTATTTATACATGATATTTGATAAAGCATTATAAAGCTGAATATGGTAGATAGGTACCATAAAACTGCACAACTTTTACTATGGACCAAATCTGAAATCGTGAAAAAAATGAGCTGTTTCATTCATTTTGTCATTTTTTTTTCATACATTTTTTTTAAACTAAAACTTCGCATCCCAACCCAGTCGACGATATTTGAAAACACCAAACTAATGGCTATCATGCCAATGTGGTCTAGTCAAAATATGCGATAGATTAAAAGCTTTTTAAAAAAAGAAAAACCTCCTTCAAAAACCATAAAAACAGCTCTATAAAAAGCTAGAAATAATGTTCAAATCGATTAATTACAACACGTCTATTGAAGTCGGGTGGAGCTGGAAGTAATTTTTTTACTTATTGTTTTGTTTATATTCTAAAAATCCCACCCGACTTCAATAGACGTGTTGTAATTAATCGATTTGAACATTATTTCTAGCTTTTTATAGAGCTGTTTTTAAGGTTTTTAAAGGAGGTTTTTCTTTTTTTTAATGCTTTTTTATTTTAAACTTTTTTGTGGTAGGTATGTAAGCGATGGTTTTTTAAATAAAAAGTTTTAATGTTTCATATTTTTCAATGGTATACCCCGAGTAACTCAATTTGCACAGGAGTTCCGTTGGGCCTTCGCAGTTCAACTCTAGTCCAGAACGTCCTTGACAATAGATAGGTACTTAACTTGTTTTTGATTGTCATAAACCTACCAATATTTCAATCATTATACAGTTCCTACTTGATTTTGAGGAGTTTCCTCGTGTATCTTCAAAATCCAAAGTCCAATACCAATGAAATTAATATGGTTTCATTCTTAAGGTGGCTTCTTTTAAACAAAAAAAGAATCATCTAAATCGGTTCATAAACAAAAAAGTAATGGTTGAAAATCTGTCTGAATTCATATAAAATGGTAAAGAAAACGACAGTATTTTCAAGATTACTTGAAAACTACTAAACCGATTACAAAATTTCAAAAAATGGGACCAATTGGGGAATAACCCTCATGTTATGACGTTTGAATAATTTCAATCGGTTCAGCCGTCTTCGAGTAATCGGTGTACATACATATAAAAAAAAGAAATATACGCGACGAATAGATAACCTCCTCCTTTTCAAATTTTTGAAGTCGGTTAAAAATGAGCCTCTGGGCTGGCGGTCCATAACATAATAGAATAGCAAAGCAAAGAAATGAAACCGGTAGGTCTGGGGCCAGCCTTATACGACGCCCTTAATACAAGCAGACAGAAGCAGACCCATTCCCACTGGCAGCACCCGTTCACGAGCATGACGCATGAACCAGCCATCGCTTCGCTCAACCATATTTTGAGGAAACGACCCGACACACTACACCACCACAGAAATGTTTAAAGTGAGCATGGCATACTAAAGCTACCCTTATTAAGTCGTCTAGCCAGTAGTACGTTTTTAAGTAGGTAGGACACTTCTAAGCAAAGCAAGCTAGCTAATAAAAGGATCTGAAGCACTAACCTCCATCACAAATAATATAGCCTCCATTAAACAAATGGAGATTGGAGGTCAATATACTAAAGAAAGCTGACGACGGCGCATTGCGCGTCAGCTTTTCAAAAATTTCGAGATATTAAGATTTTAGTACAGCTATTTAACATTTGGGTATTTGAGGAAGCAAACAAGTATTATCTGAATCTTTACAACTAACCCATATCGCGATTCAGATGAGATTAGTACCATCTATTGGAAAAATATGTAAACTTGTTACAACTAGGTGAAGTAAAATTAAAATTTCTTTTGGACGACTAGGTATATGAGTATTTTTTAACCGACTTCCAAGAAGGAGTAGGTTCTCTGTTCAGCTGTATGTATGTTTTTTTTATGTATGTCCGCCGATTACTCAAAGACGGCTGAACCGATTGAAATAATTTAAACGTTATTAGATCAGGTTTGATTTCAAGTTGGTCCTATTTTTTAAAATTTTGAAATCGGTTCAGTATTTTTCAGAAAAACATGAAAATACTGTCGTTTTCGTTAACATTTTATGAACTTAAACGGATGATCGACCATATCTTCTTTGTTTATGTACCGATTTGAAAGAGGATACTTTAGTGATAATACCATTTTAATTTCATTGTTATTGGACCTTGGATTTTTAAGATACACAAGGGAACTCCTCAAAATCAAATAGAAAATGTATAGATATTGAAAGTTTGCTAGGATTATGACAATCTTAAACAAATGAGGTATCTAACTATGGTCTAGGACGTTTTGGACTAGACTTGAACTGCGAAGGAACAACGGAACTCCTTAACAACAAACAGCACGAAAAGTAGAAATTGAGTTTTTAGTGGTATTTTACCACGTAAAGTGTGAAATATAAAAAAATACATAACATCATCGCTTACATTAACATAATTCAATTCAATTCAAATACTTCAGGTAAGGCCCATAATATACATACCATGGAATTATTAGCTAAAACTTTCCGAATAACCTTAAGTGGTCCCATAGAGTCTTTTGATCCCCACATGAAATAGGATCGATTAGCATAAAAAAAATTTTTTTGGTATTTTAGCATTTTTTTGCTAACGGTATTTTTTTCCAAAATCTGTGAATGCCGTTCAGAATATCTCAAAAAGTTATGGATGGTCTCCCTGGAACGTTTTCCTGTAACTATAACGGTTAAGGTACCTGCCCTTAATGTCCCGTCTCAACAATCCACCCTGTATAAGATACGTAATTTTGTCGTAGTAATTTTGAGAAGTTACTTTCTTTAGGAATGTTTT
This sequence comes from Agriphila tristella, assembly GCA_928269145.1. Lineage (NCBI taxonomy): Eukaryota > Metazoa > Arthropoda > Insecta > Lepidoptera > Crambidae > Agriphila > Agriphila tristella. The sequence goes on along the minus strand of OV743437.1, from coordinate 28,238,103 downwards.
ACAGCGGTTTTTGTTTTCCCAAAATTGCCTAAACAAAAAATGCACCAAATTTAAAAAAGCTGTTAAACACAAGTTCGATCCACTTTTTAATTAACTAGCGGCTGCCCGTGAGTTTGTCCGCGTGAACACTATGAAACTTTTGACCAGGATAGAAAAGTACCAGTATTTGTAATAGTACAGTAGCCCGTAATACATTTAAATTAGGGTCATTGTCAAAACGGGGCTCAAAAAATTGAAAAAAATTAATGTTCAAAATTAAACGAAATTCGTTTTTATTTATATCTATTGGAACATTAGCAATCTAAATCAACATAAATTAGAGGTCGATACAGCAAAATTAAAAAAAAGTATGGAAGAAATACCACCGAAAAGAGGACCACCGAATGGATTTTCCTTACTAAAAAAATCATAAAACCAAACTTTTTGAGGATAATCATAAAAGCACTTTGAAATTAGTAAAATGGCTTAATAATCAAGTAGGCCCATGTAGCTACCTTGTAGTTTAGTAAGTTGTTAACTTTTTACAGCTGTCACCGAAAAGAAAAGTCATCTTTGACAATTTTTTTGTTTTTTGTTCTTTCTCTTTGCAGCGGTGCTCTCACTCGCAATACGAATTATTGATGCGTTCACAGTTAAGCTGCTATTCAAATTTAGATTAGGATGCGTTCAGGAAAATATAATATTTTGATTTTACTGGTAGTAAAATAGGGTAACCGAAAATTTTCGGAACAAAATTGAGACTATGATAATAAAATAATTAATAATGGTATATTGCTGGATAATGTTTATATGGATAAATTACAGTCTTAGATTTTTGAATGGTAACGAAATTTATTAATAGGGGTTGTTTTAATATACCTTAAGATCACAAATTAAAGCCGAGTTGGTTTCCGAACAGACCACCGAAGAGGACTTTTTCAGACAAAAATAGGATTTTTGGAAAAAATATGATTTTAGAATTTTATTACACTCTCAGAACCCCTTTTTTTAGTTCAGTTGGTATTGTTTGGTAAAGTTTTCTCTTCTAAAATGTATAACTCATTTAATTTTATAGCTTTCGAACAAAATGACCACTGAATTTGACAATGACCCATTATCAAAAAGGTTACCGCTCGCCGTTGTGATATAGTTATTTATTACGAAATTATAGATCCTTTAACCCAAGTTTTACAGATCGCAACCCGCCGTAACCTATATTTGTATATCTCCAAAAATGATTTTTTTTTAGTTTTTGAGGTTTACCACATGGTTTAGCTATTGTCGTGTTCTACAGCTTTGTTTGATTGCCACTGAAAATAGTAAGACTATGGAAAGTGACCATACACAGATTTAAGACCATATGAAAATGGATGGACTTTACCTGGTCTTAAATTTGTGTATGGCTACTTTTTATAGTCTTACTATTATTAGTGGCAATCAAACAAAGCTGTAGAACACGACAATAGCTAAACAATGTGGTAAACCTCGAAAACTAAAAAAATATCATTTTTGGAGATATACAAATATAGGTTACGGCGGGTTGCGATCTGTAAAACTTGGGTTAAAGGATCTATAATTTCGTAATAAATAACTATATCACAACGGCGAGGGGTAACCTTTTTGATAATTTAAATGTATTACGGGCTACTGTAGTATAATAGGTCCTAATCTATCTTACCATCGAAATAGAATGTCAAAGAACAGCAATGTCAATAAACATGTGATCCGAAAACTAATGCATACATTTTATATGAGATACGTAAAAAATGACTTAGATTCATAAAATATGACTATATATGGCAAAGGAAATTAATAAAGTATGTTCCATGCTGTTTTCTTCGTCGATAAACGAATAAATGTAGCGAAATTTGGTTTTAGAGAAATTTGTGGCAATATCTTAGGTATTTACCTGTGAAAAGTGTGATTACTTGGATTGTTTCTTTTTGTCACATCACAATTACCTAGAGCACAAGACACCATGGCTCCACGATACCTTTATTTTAAATTCTAATTAAGATTGACAAATATTTTAAACAAACTGTGATTGCTCATTTGCCGAGGGACTCTTACTGTAAAAAATGTTGGCACATGTCACTTGATCCTTTGTCTCTTTTTTACATAGACCGTGTCCGTATGATGTTAACTTCGCTTTTCCACACTTTGTTGGTCTTCTTGAGCGCATCGAAAATTTTTCTATGTCTATGCTATCTATACATATATGCTATATATCTATGCTATCAGCCATTTAGGCAAGAAGAGGTAACAAATACACACACCCTCGCACACACAAAACTTTTGCATTTTTAATATTACTAGGATTGTGGTTTATTTCCCGCTTTCGCCTGTAACTTAGAGCACAGAAAAAGGTAGAGCACACACATATCTGTATTTTTGCCGATCAAAGGAGCATTGCGGGTGACGTGCTTTTGAGCCGGTAATCAAATTAGCTGCGCTTCCTTTTCCAAGCAAAAATGTGTCTATCAGCCGATACTCTGCTCTGCGTAAGAGTTGGTTGGATAAATGCGAACTTGTTGTTCAGAATAATAACAATTACTTAAAGAAATTATGATTTAATTAGAAATAAAACACTTTTACGGATTACAAAGCCTAAATTGGTATTGATTCAGTTGTTATTTTAGATTAAAATTAAGTATTATTATTATAATTATTTGATTAAAATTATCTTTTTGGTTTGTAGTTATATTGGTTTTTTTTCCAGACGACGTTTCGACGACTTTCCAGTGGTCGTGGTCACGGAATGTTCAAAATACGCGCTGTAACCCGAAAAAAAAGTGTTTTATTTCTAATGAACTGTACGCGCGGAAGTCTAAGTGTCCGGACACGAAAGTGGCGGCGGCCGAGCGGTGGCGGGGCGGCGCGGCAGCGGAGCGGCGGCGGGGCGGGGCGATGAGAACGTGGGCACGAAACTTAGCGGTCGGTCAGCCGCGCTAGTAGTGTTGTGACAGATGGGCTAAATACCATTAAGGGCCCGTGGACCTACCGATTTGACCTACTGGTAGGACCAGGGTATACCACTAAAGTAACTTCTTATTTTTTTTATTTCTATTGATGTGTCAAATGTGATGTTGCTATGGAAACAATTTCTTGTTAAATCAATACCGAAAAATATTCAAAGGACGAAATATATCCTATGTCTAAAAATTTTATTTTGTTTGAAAAAATGGTCTAAGTATAGGCGTTAACTAGTTTCAAAACCGGATTCTTTGCTCATCTTGTGTTTTTTATATGATGTCCAAGATGCCGACATCCATACTGAATAAATAGGTACTACCTAGTAATCAAACAGACACTATTATATTATTCAACACAACACTACTGTAATCGCGGGCTACCAAATCCAACTACTTTGTTCATTTGTTTTCGTCGCTCTCCTCCCGCCCGTGCATCGCTCGTCGCCCCGCGCCGCCACCGCCCGTTTCGTGCGCGTCTCCATACTGTGCCATACTGTTGAATGCATCGCCGCCGCTCCGCTGTCGCGCCGCCCCGCTGCCGCTCCGCCGTCGCAGTTTTCGTGCCCGGACACTTAGAAGTGTAAATGTTGGTGTAAATAATTCGTTTTTTATTTCTATTTAGTAAAAACATACAGCGATAGCACAGACTATAGGTACAGAAAAACAAAATAGCATCATAATACTATGATAATAATATTACGAAAAGATCCATAATTTAACCGTCAGTTTGTCATTTGACAGTTTACGTAAACATGTATGAGTCAGAATGCAATCAAATCTTAGCAATATTTGAAATATCATTGTAACTTTCACAAACGATTGATTAAAAAATTGTCAGACATAATTTCAAAAGCGAATAATAATTTAACTATTAAAGTACCTACTCTAGTATCATCCATAAACTCTTACCCTAAGATCCTACACCCTAAATTCTGCAGTTTGCTGATTTAATGATGTCACAGGCGTCCTCTATCGAATGTCAACTCGTATCATTTTATATACTCCATCGAATAAGATTGTAACCCTACAACTCAAACAACATAAAAACATTTTTAGTCCTCTCATAATAAGGTGGGAAATTGTTTGAACGTTTTTATGAGTTAGGGCTGTCTAAAAGTCTCCCACAACACATAGGTTAGATATTTGAGTCACGAATCCATTTTATGACTAATTCCATAACTTGGTATGTGAATTCGGGATCAGGTATGAGTGTTTACTCCGTCGTATCCAGCGGGATCTCCTGATAGGCCTAGGGGTGTGATTTAATAGTTCGATTATGCGATCGGTGCAATATCTATAGGGTGGCGAGTTTAGGGTCATTTTACTCAATAAATAAATGCGAATCACGCATAAATTGTTTTTTTATGTTTAAGTACAAAAAACTTCACAAATTTTACAGTCCCCGCAAGAATCGGAGCATTGAAAATGAGTACAAAAATTTACGAAAAACTAAAATCAAATCAAATACAAAGTCCTATTATATTTTTAAAGTTACCTAGGTAGTACCTATTTATTTTTACCCTTGTGACACTCGGCTCCGCCTCGTGTCACAAAAGCGCCCACTGACTGCCTCGACGCGGTCGAAATAATATTAACCAATTTTCAAAATACCAACGAATGCACTTCTCGTCTGCTTCTGCATCTTTTAACACTATTACCATGACGATCGGTCAATAATCATAGAAGCTACATCACTTTTTATGTATGGAAACAGCCGTTTTTCTACAATTCCAAATCTAAAGGGACCACCTACAGGTCACAATTATAATAGTAGTTTATGAAACTGACACATAAAGAGGGGTATTAAAACACGAGTGTGTGTTTAAAAACCGAGCCGTAGGCGAGGTTTTTAATAGGATCACACGAGTGTTTTAATACCTAGTTATGTGCAGTTTCATACACTACTTTATCTACACTCATACATTTGGGATTGAACCTACTAAATAAAAGATCAACGTTAGAAAAGAGAGAGAGACCTTGTAATAAGTCATTTCCTTAGCTGCATCTAAAATATAGGGCAGAGTAAAATTTTTTTCACATTTTAAAGCAAGAATAAAAAAACCTACAAAATTCAGTAAGTATTACAAAATGTAAAAATTGAAATCAAAACTTAATTTGTAATGCTTTAGTAATGGCGCGCATTCCGTCAGAAAAAAAAATTAAATGAGTGCATTCCAACAAACTAATCGCACTAAGTCATCGATTACCATAGAATGCATTTTAATCATGGAAAATATGTGGGAAAATATCATTGTTTTTTTTATGTTACGGCACTGCCTTCTTTTTGGATTTGCCCTGTATCGTAATGAGAAAAAAAGTTATTTTATGATGCAGTTGACTGCATCGTAATGAGTTTATTTTTTAATTTTACCTATCCACGAAAATAAAGTACGTATTTATATTACCGTTTTTGAATTCATATTTGGAACATTACGTTGTGAGTGTAGATAAAATGATTTTCAAAATTATTTCGCCATTTGATAGCTAAACTAATACGCTAGGACCCTTTTTTTCATTTTTTCTTAAGTCAGTTTTTATGAAATATTTACAATTTAGTAAACAAACATCCCCTAAAAAGCCCGGAATTTTTGGAATTTCGCAAAATTCCAAAAAAAGTTTCCAGTAGATTTTCAAAATTCAAACGTTCACACGTGTCTCGATAAACTCTTCAACTTTTGGTACTATTTTCATTTCGATCCTCACAAAATCCTCGGAGATATGGCCAAAAATACGTCTCAGGCGATTTGCATCTGATAACCATTTTCAATGGTAAAACTTATGATAGGTATGGAATGCAGTAACAACGGTAATTTTTGACCTCAGCCGTTTTATGTCTCTACTGCGGTAAACTATCATACTTTCGAAACTTTTCTGTTCGAATTTCAATTGTTCGAAAACGGTACGTCAACCTTAGAATAATTACACCTAGAACGATAATTCCCTACAAAGCGCGCTGTCAAAAGTGAGGCAACTAAAACAGCCAAAATGGCGCCGTTTTCTGATTTTTATTGTCCATTATTACATAATCATACCTAATATGCACAAAACACTTTCAATTTCCTTATCTTAAAGAGATTAATTATTATATTATTGGATTTTAGTTACGATTAGGTAACGTATGAAGGATATAAATCTGAGAACTGAGCCATTTTGGCTCAGTATAAGTTGCCTCACTTTGCATACATGGACACGGCTTCTAGGTGTAATTATTCTAAGACGTCAAGGTTTTAAATACCAGATTAGTGGTTTTACATAAATTTGTTTGAACATAAACTTATTTTACTTATGTTTCACTTTCCAGAAAAACGGTAACTCAATTATTCAATCACTTTTTTTTCTTTTGACAGATGTTTTATTAACCATAATTTTCTTTTCTAGAAATTATTAAAGATCGAAGTAACTTTTGTTAGATTTTTCTTTTGACAGATGTTTTACTAGGCAAACTTTCATAATTTCGAAACTTTTCTGTTCGAATTTCAATTGTTCGAAAACAGTATGTCGAAGTTTTAAATATCAGATTGGTTGTTTTACATAATTTTGTTAGAACATAAACTTATTTCTCGTATGTTTTATTTTCCTGAAAAACTGTTACACAAATATCAAATCACTTATTTTTCTTCTGATAGATGTTTTTCTAACCATAATTTTGTTTACTTGAAATTACTAAAGATCGAAGTAACTTTTGATAGAATTTCGTGTTACATAATATATAATTTATTTAGAAAATTCGGGTGTATTTTTTGTAACTCTAATATCTTGCTATACAGAAAAAGTTTTAATGCGAAGACCATTAGGTTAGGTTAGGTTAGGGTTTTGACCACGCTCAGCGGAGCGAGCGAATTGGAGCGAGTAGAGCTCCATAATGCGTGCATGCATGTTGCATGCTTGCTTGCATGCTGCATGCTTGCTTGCATGTTGCATGCTTGCTTGCATGCTGCATGCTTGCTTGCAAAATGCTTGCCGGGGGGTGCAGGGGGGCTGGCCCCCCTGCTCGGGGGGGTCGGGGGGCCTGAGGCCCCCCGCTATAAAGAAAAACTTTTGATGCAAAGACCATTAAGTTAGGTTAGGTTAGTGTTTTGACCACGCGCAGCGGAGCGAGCGAAGCGAGCGGAGCTCCATAATGCTTGCATGCATGTTGCATGCTTGCTTGCTTGCATGCTGCATGCTTGCTTGCATGCTGCATGCTTGCTTGCATGCTGCATGCTTGCTTGCATGCTGCATGCTTGCTTGCATGCTGCATGCTTGCTTGCATGCTGCATGATTGCTTGTATGCTGCATGATTGCTTGTATGCTACATGCATGAATTTTTATTACAATAATGTAACTATCTGAGATTGCAATAATAATTTCCTAGACGTTTAGTAGTTAGTACCTATTTCTTATTTTTAATTTCGAATTCAAGATAGGTATAAGATTCTTTGTCAGATAAAGTGTTATATTTTAATAATATTGGAGACGTTTTTCTGTATACTAAATCATCTACCAATAATAGTTTCGGCCAAACGTTGAGTGGGATATCAAAACATATAGAATTTGAAAAAATATATAAGTGAAATTCGGAGTTTCAATAATTTGTCAATTGTGTTTTTGGTAAAATGAAATTTATGGAAAACAAAAAAAAGGAAAACTATTTCGGTAAACTAGCATTCGAACAGAGAAATTTATAATTTTAGATACGTATAGGATTCTAATTATTTGTCAGATAAAGTGTTGTATTTTAATAATATATGAGACGTTTTTCTAGATACTAAATCATCTATCAATAATAGTCTCAGCCAAACGTTGAGTGGGATGTCATAACATATGGAATTTGAAAAAAAATATAAGTGAAATTCGGAGTTTCAATAATTTGTCAATAGTGTTTTCGGTAAAATTAAAATTATGGAAAACAAAAAAGAGCAAAACGATTTCGGCAAACCCAAATTCGCACAAAGAAATTCGAATTTAAGATAGGTAACCCTCTACTGCTGAGACACAGGCCTTCCTTATGGGTCGATAAGGATGATAGGCCATAACCCACCACACAGGCCCAATGCGGATTGGTGGGTTTTAACATCTGCAAAACTCGAAATAATAATTTGAAATAATAATAATTTTTGGTCACCCGTCCCATGACCGACCCTTACGAATCGCAGAACCAAGCGCTAAACCACTGCGCCACCGAGCTCCTCAATCCTTATATTTTAATATAATTGTATTAAATTTCAATTATCTGTGCATAAGTTTATTCCAACACTTGCATGAGTTTGAATGATAAAATTAATTTCACTTATGAAATATCGATATGTAAACGAAAAAAACCGGCCAAGTGCGAGTCGGACTCGCGCACGAAGGGTTCCGTACCAAAAAACGAAAAAAAAACACGTTTGTTGTATGGGAGCCCCCCTTAAATATTTATTTTATTCAGTTTTTATTAATTGTTGTTATAGCGGCAACAGAAATACATCATCTGTGAAAATTTCAACTGTCTACCTGTTGTCGTTATTATTATAAAGCAAAAACGGCAAAATAAATTACGTTTGTTGTATGGGAGCCTCCCTTAAATATTTACTTTATTATATTTTTAGTATTTGTTGTTATAGCGGCAACAGAAATACATCATCTTTGAAAACTTCAACTGTCTAGCTATCACGGTTCATGAGATACAGCCCGGTGACAGACAGACAGACAGACAGATGGACAGCGGAGGCTTAGTAATAGGGTCCCGTTTTTACCCTTTGGGTACGGAACCCTAAAAATCACCTAACTTAAAATAGTTTTTTGTTAATTTTGAAGTTTAAAATAGTTAAAAGTATGTCATTTTAATAATAGGGCTCGGTTTTGTAGTTTATATTTTGTATGTAGAAAGAGAATTTTACCTTTCATTTAGTTAAAATAGTCACCTTTTTGGAAAAATAAGATTTGAAGACCGAACTTTCAACTTGCACAGATTCCGAGATAGGAAGGTGTGACTTTTGGACAGACAGACAAAAGCTATAATAAAAATGACGTGATTGTCTAGCTAGTAGAAAGTTGTATCACTAATTTGATTTATTACATCGAAATTTGCTGCACTTTGTACGTACACTTTAAAATATGATTCAGGTATGTATGACTTTAAACGTTTTTGGATCTTTCCAAAAGTTTAAGTCAAAAAAGGTTTATATAAACTTAATAATTAGGCACTTTTGAATCGTTAATATTTTCCTACCACCTGTTTTAGACATTTTTCAAGTCCGTGTACACATAATAAATCTAATACTTCTACAAAAAATATTAATATTAGTAATAGACAATTTTAATTAAATATTCAAATTTTTAAATTTAATTATTCGACAATTGTAATTATTGAAATAGTAAAACATATTCATTTATTTAAATTCAATTAATAAGTTGTCTAGTAATATAGGTTTCCGATCGAGTTTTACTGGTAAGACAGGTGGTAGCATCAAAAGGACATCAGGCAGAGTCCCATAGAAAAAAACCAAAGAATGTATAACATTTCTGTATTTTCCAAAATGTAGGCATGTAATTAGTAATTCATAGAAAATATTCAGATTTTTACAAAGATTTATGTTTTAAGAGTTATTTAGGTATGTTTGAAATTTTTTTTTGGTAACCCCGACACTAAATAGCAACACCACCACGACAACACGTTTCGTTAGCTGCGTTATGCTAGGGCCACACTACCGTGATATGCCAACAATGATGACCATTGATGAACCTTATGTGTATAGGAATAAGAAAAATTATGGCCATAATTATTGCCATATCACGGTAGTGCGCACGTAACATTAGTGATGCAGATTAGCACCACAATGTACGAGTCAGAACCAGATCAAACGGTCTGTGCATCTGTCGCACGAACAAAACACTTTTGACAGTTGACTGATAGCCGGCAGACATTCTTTTTTTTTAATGCGCAATGAAGGTGGAAACAAATTATCGGACGCGGCTTATGGACGCGGCTTACTGCCGCGGCTGATAGGTATCTGGGACTATGAAAATACACTGAGGTGTGCAAACTATCGGACGTAAGTCGCGGACGTAACCATAGACTAATATGACGTCATCGGACGTCCTATAGCTATCTGGCACGCAGGATGTTATTAGAGTGTGCACACTTATCAGCCGCGGCAGTAAGCCGCGTCCATCAGTCGCGTCCGATAATTTGTTTCCACCTTCACTTGTGCCACAGAACAAATATACTCAGGGGAGACTTGTGAAATCGCTGACAAAGATGTCCGTTTCATTGATATGCTTTTGTTTTTACAATAATTAATTAAAGCTAAATGAAGGAGTTAAAAAATAATGTTGCTGCTGTATTATGATTCTAGTAACATAAAGTGTTTATAGATAACAGAATTATGTTTATACACTTTTGGGTCTCATGTGCCTGATGTCCTTTCCTTTTATTTTATGGTAAGTAATTGGATGATAATGATTCCCAGGAGTACTAATTGAATGAGCACACGATTCGGCACACAAACTCGCGTGGTGGGGTAAGGTAATTGATTGTGGGCGGGGCAGAGAGTTTCCTTTCTGTACGGTAGTAGGTACTTATATCTATTCTGTGGTTACGTGTGACCTCTACCTACATTGTTTATTGCCGCGGATCCGATCGTCAGTGAACAGACGGTCCGGATATGAACTTTCACCGGACGAGGATGCGCAAGAGTGGATTCTGGTGCTCAATCACTATCTCTGACTTACAGTTGCCTTGGCATTTTAAAATGGGGTAACTTGATGCCTGTAAAAGTCAATAATAAATAGAGTATTAATTAAATAAATAATAAAATAAAAATTGTTTTTATTTCCCAAAATACAAAAATTTGTTTGAGAGATAAGAATAAGGTAAGTATAATAAAGCTGACATTATCAACATGGACAGTAGTCACGGCAAAAGACGAATATGTACATAGAAAAAGTGTAAGTGAAAAATTCTTTATTCAAATAAGCTCACATAATAAGCATTTTGAAATCGTTAATTATTTTACCCTACAACGTCTTTTAGCTGACAAGAAAAATAAGCGTAAAAAACTTATTCATTTATTCAGTCTAGGACATAAATGCAATGCACCTAGTTTATTTTTAGTGGTGAAAGCATATTAAAATAAATAAATAAAAAACTATTTACCTGCTTTTACCAATAACAATAAAAAATAACTGTACGTATTTAATTGTTTTTTTTTTATAATTAATTGTGGGTGCAAAAACAAAACTTAACCATTAGAATTTAGAATTCCGTGTAACTATTTCAAAGCCGCATGTTCTAAGCTAAGTAGCTCCTTCTATTTTTACTATTACGTCTCTGCAGTGAGTTAACTTTAACCTTTCGCCGTTAACCGCCCAGTTACTTTCATTGCACAGTCACTGGGCAATCACCACGGAGGTTTTTTATACTGTTCTACTAAGTAAAAGTATGCAGTTCGTATTAAAGAGAGTCTACTCTATAAAAATATAATATATTGAAGAATATTGCTCTGTAATTTAAGAAGTAGAGCAGTTTTTTGTAAGTAGATCAATAATACGATGAACTAAGTAGAAGAGTAAGTAGTTGGTCGCTTTAGTTCTCACACCAACTATAGAACTTGTTGAGTAAGTTGCAACACTAATATTTGTATAGATTCATTGGTATGACATAGTAAGTACCTTTATTTTCAGTTATGTACTTGGAGTCGTCAGTACTTTTCTCCTGAATCTCCTATAGTTACTAAATATCGGTCGATATCTAGTACATATAGTTTTTTTTTATTAGAACAACAAACAAGGTCATACACTATACATGGAAAGGTAACTTAAAAAATAACAAGGTAAAATAAGCCATACTTAATGGTTGCCACGGAAAGCACAAAGTTATGAAGTAAAAAAAACAAATAATATCGGAAAAACGTTTCTTACGTTTTTTTTCTGGAACCTTATGGCACAGTACATATATAAGTTTTTTCAAACAGTATGAGAGCTCCATGGAAACGTTCGAATTTAACGGCTGACGTCACTCTAAGAGCTCTAAGCAAAGTTCGCAGTACTTTGGTCAGGGTAATGACATCGCGTCGCAGTTGTTTCCATAGCGTTCGCGCGCAGCATTCCACGAGACGGCCGGAAAATGCCAACCCTAGCGATCCGACGAAGTGCAATGACAAAAGGGCCTAAGTGACGTTAGCAGCTCCTCTACTGTTTGAAAAACTTATATATGTACTGTGCTTATGGCGACGGATACACGCGTGGTAAATACTGTGATCCATCGCCATAGAGTAAATTTTAACCATGAAAGTATTTTTTACGGAATGTTCAATTATTTACTTTCCATGGTTAAAATTTACTATATAGCGATGGATCACGATATTTACCACGCGTCTAGTCGTCGTCATTACCTTTTTTTTAATATATACTCTATTCTATTCATTCAAATATAGGGCTGTAAAATATGAGACGAGAGGTGATGACAGAACTTAACTTAAATGCAAAAAATGTAAGCATGTTCCATGGCATTCTGTCGGCTCCCACCAGCGATGAGGCTAGAATTGTATATGTTTTCGCCCTAAATAGTGTCATAAATAGGGTCATAGGATAAGTAGTTTTAGATAAGGTTATGATGGGGCTGACATGACCTTTAAGTGTTAAAAGCCCCAAAAAAAAAAAAAAGAAAAAAAAAATATAGGGCTGTCAATTTCTGCCACGTCCTATTTTATTTAAAAGTTTGGCTGAAGGACTAATATTTTTTTAAAATAAATAAAAGCAAAAATCTGTTTCCATTGACGGGCCGATCGAGGTGACGAGTGGATTGCATAATTAAATATTTTTTTGGTCGCCGCCATTTTTTAATTGTGATTGACGTAACGGAATGCTATTTCGAAAAATGGCGAGTATGAAGGCTCTGTCATAAGAATAAATAAAACTGGGTAGAACGGACTGGTGATATCTGCGGGATTCATTTTACGTTGTCACTATTTTATTTTTATCTTGACGATACCTATTGTCTAACACACTTTGTTTTCAATTTAAACTTATACTGTCTTATTCAGAGTGCGTTCGTTAAACTAGGGCCAAAGTTAACATGGCGTTAGACTGCGGACTAATGCCATTTTAGCGCGAATCGTATTCAGAGTAACAGTTTAACGTTTAGTCCCACCGTTTAAGGATTAAAAGGTACATTGTGATTGGTTTACAAGCATTCAACCAGGTGTTGTTAGAACAGTCTTGCATCCCAGTTTTGTGAAACATCTCTAAAAAGACAGTAAGCTATCTACCGTTGATACGAGAAGAAAAATATAAGTACTTTGTTCTTTCTCCATCACGTTTTCTGAGATACAAATATACAAGTGACATCCTTTGTTTGAATGTTTGTAACTGAATCGACGACTGAACGGGTTTGCATGAAAGGCACATAGATAGGTTTATATTAAATTTAATATATATAGGATTAAAACATAGGATACTTATTATCTCGGTCAAAGGCGTGAAATACACAGAAGAGACGCGGCGGAGATACGTGTATTTCCTTTGCCGAAAGCATCCGAAAGTCTCACATCTGCACCGTATCGCCGCGTATCCGAACCGCGTCGCTTCTGTGTATTTCACGCAAAAGGATTTTCCGAATGTCCACGCGGATGAAGTCGCGGGCGGAAACTAGTTATTATACAAGGTGTTTGGTAAAAGCCTTATAAAGCCGAATATGGTAGATAGGGGACCATCAAACTGAACAACTTTTACTATGAGACCAACTCTGAAATCGCGAAAAAAAAATCAGCTGTTTCATACATTTTGATATTTTCGTTTAATTAATTTTTGTATGAAACGGCTGATTTTTTTCAGTGTTGGTTCCAAAGTAAAAGTTGTACAGTTTGATGGTCCCTATCTACCATATTCGGCTTTATAAGGCTTTTACCAAACATCTTGTATAAATATATTCCTAACCAGAAATAATACTAAAATGCTTTTGCTTTTTCACTCTAGTTCAAAATAAAGTAACAAAGCACTACAAAGCCTAGAATTTCTGAAGCATACTCCATTTACTAAAAGGTAAAGAGTTGAAATCATCCATCTGCGAAGCTTAATCTGAGCCCAACCCCCTTATTAGACAAAAATACTTCTCAGCATGTTCGGGCATGTCCAGCCAGGGGTGTTTAATTATCGGTCACTAAATTAAGCTGGGACCGTTCTGCTGGCTTGCACTTACGAGACGTGTTGTACGGGAAAACGCCGCCATTGCAACATTCTGAATCGATTAAGAAGGCATGGAAGGTTTTAGTGTGGTGTGTTTTAGGATTCAGCTCTTTTGTTATATTGTATGCTGTTTAATGGGTTGTTAAGTTATGTAAAAATTGAAAAATATATTTAAAAACAGTTATTAGTCTGAGGCATATTAACTTTACAACCTCTCCGGTAGACAAATCTGGAACCTGTCCGGGAGACAAATCTGGAACTAAAGACAGTGTTGTGAGTTAGGTGAAATTAGATAAAACAAACTGGATCTATGCTTAAAAGAAAAAAATAATTATCTTTTTCCTTCCAACCAAAACTTGAACATCTTCGTGTTCACTAACATGAAAATAACTTGCGCCTGGAACTATGCACCTTCCGTCACTTTGCCACAGCATTATGTGAGTTTGTCAAAACTTTTTCTGTACACACACTAAAGTAATTGCTCCATCTGACTTCTTGAGAGGTTCTTGTCCCATAAGCTGTCACTGTCTTCACTCTTGAAAGCAAGTAAGTACCTGATAATTACGAGTATCTTGTTACATTTATGTTCAACTTCAGAAGATCGATGGCGAAGTGGTTTAGCGCCTGGCCCAGCGATTGCAGAGGTTAAGCAACTTTCGCGACCAAACTATATTATTTCGAGCTCCTCCGTGCTTCGAAAGGCACGTTAAGCCGTTGGTCCCGGCTCCATTTGCAGTCGTTAACACCCACCAATCCGCATTTGGCCCGCGTGATGAGTTATGGCCCATCGTCCTTATCAACTCATAAAGAAGGCCTGTGCCTCAGCAGTAGGGACATTATAAATGGCGGATGGTCAAATTAGTTTTCAATATACCACGACTTAAGAGTAACATTATTCCATAGGCGCGCACCTAACTGCATTAGGTCTGTTAGCTCAGCTGCGGGCCACAGATTAAATAATGTGGGTATACCCTGGCGTTACGGCGGACGGCCATGCCAGGAATACTCATTTTAATTGGCGTTTTAGAATTATTTTGTGGTGTGGTCTTGAATAGTTTTAGAACTTTAGTGATAGCACAGTTTTACAAGTGATAGTGTACTGCTGGCTGCACAATAATTTTTAGATAAATACCTTGTTGACCGAGCGAGCACGAATTGCGAGCGAAGCGTCTCTGCTTTAGCTTGGACAAAAATTCTTTCGTATGTCCGGCTGTCTGTTCCCACCTACAGGTCGCATTTCTTAACCGATTCTTGTGAAATTTTGTGAACAGGTTGGAAAATTATATAGACTTTTTTTGTCAAGCAACTTTTTTGAACTTTTTCAAAATAGCGGAGATATGTTAAAAGCAGATTTCAGTCCGGCTTTCCAGCGCTGTCTGTTCTCCTCTACAGGGCGCATTTCTCAACCGATTACCGTGAAATTTTGTAAAGACGTTCGAAAATAAAATTCTTAAATTTTTCTTATTCTTATCTATCTATCTATCTATCTTATTGGTGGAGATATGTTAAAAAAACTTATTTCAGTCTAGCTTTCCAGCGCTGTCTGTTCTCCTCTACAGGTCGCATTTCTCAACCGATTACCGTGAAATTTTGTAAAGAGGTTCGAAAATAAAAATAAAAAAATTTTCTTATTGGTGTAGATATGTTAAAAAACTTATTTCAGTCTGGCTTTCCAGTGCTGTCTGTTCTCCTCTACAGGTCGCATTTCTCAACCGATTACCGTGAAATTTTGAAAAGGTTCTAAAATAAAATAAAATAAAAATCTTATTGGTGGAGATAATAATATGTTAAAAAAACTTATTTCAGTCTGGCTTTCCAGCTGTTCAATTCCTCTACAGGTCGCATTTCTCAATCGATTCTGGTGAAATTTTGAGGGCAGGTTCGATAATTATCTAGAATTGTTTAGTCGCGCCAGTTATACCAAATTTAAAAACCTCATGGCAGTATTTTATTTTTGTACAATTTGAGCCAGTTTTTATCGCGAGGTCTACAGCTCACGGAGCCACTAGTTTAGAGTTTTTACTATTTCTTTACTGTATTTAGCATGCATTGAACACTTTGAAAATAAGTACCTAAGTACCTATACTATCACATACATTAAAAAACCTAACAAGGCGCCCGCCCGTGTCTGGCTCGTGGACTCAGGTTTCAGTTGTATTTACCACAGAATAAATAAAACTACCTTACTATAAGTAGTGCTAATATTATTTTATGTAATACAACTACAAATTACTTACAATAATATGAAGATCTTCCGCCTGTGTTAAATCTAAGAACCGATTGGAACAGGTTAACACCAAAGCTCAACTAACTAATGTAACGTTGTGTTTTTCACTATTACAGAAAAACCACGTTTCATTCTCATATTTATAAATATTCCATCTTATTTATTTATTTACAAGTATAAAACAGTAATTTATTATTATAATCTATTAATTTTCCTTAATCTGTATTTATTTCATACATGCGACCTCATTTCATCCATACTCCAAATTCAAACTATCAACCTTCTTGTATAAAACTCTTTGATATCTATGTATTTTATTTTTTATAACTTTTTAATTCATGTCGACAACATTTAAAAATATTGATGTATTCTACTATCTTTTTCTTACACAGCCATTTTATATCATTCATCCTTTTCACACTATTACTTTTTTTCTTGGGTTGGCCGTCTTCGTGGCTTTTCCCGCGCTTTCTTGAGAAATTTTTTGATATTTTACGGCGCGAAGCGTTTTTCACTCCACACTTTGTTGCTGGAAACAATTTTTTTATGAAAACGTTTCCTTTTGACGATTCCTGATACAAATCACTTTTATTTTAATGGTAAGTAATCACACGATGGATCTTTGTTGATATTAATAAAAGTTTTCACATTTAATTTAGATTTTATTGATTTTTTGTAGGTTTGAAATAAGTACCTAGGTACAAATTATTATAGAGGAGATCTCCATGGAGAAGCAAACGCTGACCTTTTATATGTATTTAATATTGGATTAAGGGTATGTATTTAATTTCTATACTTAAATTTCTTTAAACCTTTCTATGTATTTGTGTATTTTTATTGTTCGATTTTTCTGTCTTAACACCTTCTTTTTTTCCTTGATTTCAGGAGGGAAGCGGAGGGATAAATAGATATACATCAATTCATTGATATTAAATATAATATTATATAATAATATTTCATGATTATTTTGATTATTGGAAGATTCGGATGTAAAACCTCACCGTGACGATTTCTATCGCCACGACGTCAACGAGCTATTTTCATGCTGCTTGACTGAAGTTAGGGTTCATGCTGAGGCCTGCTGTTTATTCTTTCGAAGTCGCAACAAGTAAGGGCGTTCGTTTATTTAATTTGGCGAGGAAAACTGCGTCTTCGGTGCAGCGACTACGATTTCGTGTAAACAAGTTTTAATTTCGCAAGCTAAATAATTTTACTATAATTTTCTTATTTTATGAGAGCAAAAGTTAAGGTGCCCAACCCATTTCATTTTGTACATTTTGTACCTCGTAATATTACCATTTGAACTACTTACTAAACATAAGATTTTGTTTTAAGTTAAATACTTATTCTTACTCCTCTTCAAATGTTTAAATTTTATAAATATACTTGTACAACTTTAATCTTCCTGTTTTATTTGTAAATATTTAGAATCTGCTCACTGTATTCCTTGCCTTTAGCCGGGCCAGGGAGAGAGGTTGACACTAATATAATATAAGAGTTACTATCTTTAACTTCACAATCCAATTACGTTATCACTTAACTGTAATTGTTTGTTTTACAACCTTCTCGCTAATAATGTTGTCTAAAAATTACATTGTAATCTTGTCATTAAAATACATTTTCTTTTAAACAATAGAACAGTTATTTAATACCAATTTGTGTGATAAAAATTGTTCTCATCATATCCGTCATGACTCATGTTATATCCTCTATTGTTGAAAATATAATTTGCTATACCTACCACAAGGTATGTAGGTACTACCGTGAGAAATATTATAGCTATAGTATAATAAAGTAGATTCTTACTACTTTTGAAATAAAGTTGAGAATTATATCGACTATGGAAAGGAAAAAATGCTAAAGCGCCACTTTGGCCATTATGAGTTATATATATCATTGGATAGCGCTTTTTTTTCTGCGTCGATCTGTCTAGGTTTCAAAGCAGTCGGAGCACTTTTTTGGCGCTTTAGTATTTCTAAAATTCAACGTTTTTCACAAATTTACGCTGTCAATATGACTAAAGCGACGTATTTTTATTATTTTTGTAACAAATGTAGCATAAGAATTTTTATCCGGTCCACCTTTATTTTATTTGTACCACTTGAGCAATTTTCGTTTATTCAAATTTGAAAAGTAATGGTGATTTAGTAATTTAAGCATTTTATAGACTACAATGGTTTGGCGCTTTAGCAAAACATCATTGGTTTAAGAAGTAAGAACGGTTGGCGCTTAAGCAATTTTTGCTAGCTGTTTGTGTTATTATTACTCTAGTACGTTAGCGAAAATACTACTCTCAGATTTATTGATGCAACGTATATTACAATACAGAAGTCATAATTTGACATTATTTCGATTAACTGAAACATAGTAATACTAATTACTTCACGCTTCCAAGACACTCAATGGGAAGTCACCGATTTTGATGCTTCCCTGGTTTCACCCACCCAAATAATGTTGACCTCTGCACTACTCAGGTCGTCGAAGTATGGCTCTCAAACAGCTGAATAACAACCGATCACTACAGAACTTCTTAGAGCGGGTGATAAGCCAATACTAAAATCCTCCAGAAGCTTTTCAATTCCGTCATCGTTGAAGGCAGAACGCCGAAGGCATGACTCTCTTAAAGAACTACAGACCCATCTCACTTCTGAGCCATATTTATAAGTTGTTTTTGAGAGTCTTTACGAATCGTCTCGCTCGCAGGTTTGGCGACTTCCAACCTCCCGAACAAGCCAGGTTCCGTAAAGGCTTAGCGCCATGGACCACATCCATACGCTGCGGCAGGTCATACAGAAGACTGAGGAGTATAATTTGCCACTCTGCTTGGCGTTCGTGGACTAAAAGACAGCCTTTGATTCAATAGAAACCTAGGCGGTACTGCAGTCTCTCCGGTGGTGCCAAGGGTAGTGGACTGCAGGTATATCGAGATGTTCAGGTACTAACACGAAAATGCCACCATGTCGATCCGGTCGAGTACGAGTACAGAACTAGAGCACAAATCCAATGCAACTGCAGGGAAATGTAATTTCTTTGAAACTGTTCACTGCTGCATCAGATGACATCTTTAAACTCTTAAACTGAAAAGGACTCGGCATCAACATTAATGGTCAATACCTAACATATCTTCGTTTTACCGATGATATAGTACTGGCTGAGATCTTGGAAGAACTGAACACAATGCTCGAAGATCTCAGTAGTGCTTTGCTCCCCAAAGAGTGGGTCTCAAGATGAACATGGGTAAGACGAAAATTATGTCGAATGCGCATGTTGTGCCCGCTCCAGTTCATGTTGAGAACACTACACTTGAAGTTGTGGGATGGGCAGCATTCGGGAAGCTTTGAAATATCTTCGCTTCAAATTTACCTTAGTGTCTCAAGACGAAAGTCAGTGCGTGTTGTCAGTGATAATGATTTACGGCAGTGAAACGTGGTCCCTCACTATGAGTCTCATAAGGAGGCTCAAGGTTACCCAGCTTGCAATGGAAAGAGCCATGATAAGCGTTTCCTTGCGTGATCGAATCAGAAATTAGGAAATCTGCAGGAGAACTAAAGTTACCGACATCGCTCGAAGGATTGTTCAGTTGAAGTATCAGTGGGCTGGACACATAGCGAAAAGAACCGACGGCCGTTGGGGCAGAAAGGTTTTGGAATGGCGACCCCATACTGGACGACGTTCCGTGGGTAGGCCTCCGACAAGGTGGATCAACGATGGTGAAGGTCGCGGTGCGCCGCTGGATACAAGCAGCGCAAGACCGATCGTTGTGGAGATCCTTGGGGGAGCCCTGTACCTAGCAGTAAGTGTCGTGAGGCCGATATGATGATGATTTTAATATTAGCCAGCAAGTTTTCAGAAAAAATAATACAGCATTAATTTTCACCGTGCATCACCATCACCACACCGCACTGCAACTTGCAGACAAATTCCAATGTGATTTGATCGGATAGCAGTAGCCGAGCAGTAGCATAGCAGTAGCCTCTCCAAAGGCCGCCGTTTACAGTCCACCAGGGCGATGCCCGCGGGCTGCTTCAGCAGCCCGCGCACGCGCACCAGGGCGAAATAATAGACAATTAACTGAAACATAGTAATACTTATTACTGATATCGATAAGTAAAAAAGAAATCTAATATAGAGTAATTGATTTGGTGTTCAGCAATACTTGTTTGCATTTATTCTACAGCATTGGTGCATTTAAGCAATTTTCCCTAAAGGGTTCGGGTAAATCATCGCCAACATGGGTAATTGAGTAAACTTTTCTTCACTGCATCTGTTAAAGTTAAGGTCATTAAGCATTTTGTCATTGCCCTAGAAAAGATCATTGCGACTTATAATCAGTTTTCACTGACTGGGTTCTTACAATATTGTGGACATAAGTATTTTTTTCCTGACTGGAGTTTTCTCAAAAAAATATGTATTTTTGCTTAAGCGACAAGTATTTCGCGATATAATATAATTAGAAACCAATGAGTATTTCCTAAATTTGGGAAAAAAATAAATAATATGGTCTTTCATACACATGAATTTGCTCACGTTAATAACAAAAAAGTTATGATTTTTTTTCGAAAAAATGAAACTTTAAACCTCATTTCCCACAACTAGCATTTTGGCGCTTTAGCATTTTTTCCTTTCCACAGTCGATATGGCGATTTGAATTGTTACTTTTTGAAAGGTGCAAACTTTCCTACTATAATTTAAATCTTATTGTTTGAAGTATAGAATTGAAAATTCAATGATAAGCCATTCAATAAGTACTCTATTTTTGACTCGTCAATTATAGACCGATGATATTATTTCAAAATTCGATCTAATATCGAGATCGATGCATATATCCATTGATGTAATGTAACACAATTTTATTGTTTCTCTGACTGAATGTTGCAGTTGCGTTACACTGTCTGTCATTTTAAAGACCTTCAATTGTTTTGCTCTTTTTTCACCAATTGATTTTAAGGTGATGAAACGTTTTTATGTGATTTTTTTTGTACAATGTGCAACGTAGTTCTATTCTTTTTATGTTAGGTCCACTTCATTCTTGGAATTTGGTTATGATTCGGCATATTTTTTTTATTTTGATATTCTTAATTAATTTGATGGATTTCTTAGCAATCATCATGATGTTTTAGGGTGCAATAACGCGATTTTTCGTAATTAAGATCCACGAAGCCTTTTTTTTTTCAAATCAATTCATTTAGGTATTCGCAAATATAGATTTAAAATTTCATAGTCAATAATGTCATAAAAACGCATAATGTTATTTAAGATTTTCAAGATTATGATATCATAATTATCTCGATACGCATTGGTTGTTTTGTTTCGGAGCGGATCGAGCAGGATTAAATCGAGTCGACTGATAATTCCAGATCGTCAATTGACTCGTGTGTTTTAGAAGACTGGCTACACAAAGACGGGATTTTGATTCAGAATTTTAAAGGTCAAGCCACACAGCGGGCGTAACGAGGCGCGGCGTGACGGAGCGCGGCGTGACGGGGCGCGACGGGGCGCGGGGTGTGACGTCGTCCATAGTATCTAGTACATTACAACTTCTCAGCGTCGGGTATATATTGGAATGCCTAATTTTTTTTGTCCTAACTGTCTTTGGCACACTACTTATTGGCCTAAAAACTTTTTGCATAATTTTCATTTGACCTAAATTTGTTTGGCCTATTATCACTTCGCCTAAAATTTTTTTCGCCGCATGTTTACTTCCTAAATTCATCATTAAGCATAACTATTCATAATCCCTAATGTTTAAAAGTACTAAATAACGATTCGCACAATTGTGTAACGCCTAATATTTTTTTGCCGAATGTTTACTTCCCTTAATCATTATAGGAATAATCGTTTTTAATCGGTATTGTTTACTACTTGTAAATTGAAAATTACTCAATTTCACTAAACACTTTTGAACAATTTTACCAACAATTAACAACATTTGCACATGATTTAAATTACGAAAAATTATGTTTTTGGTAAGTAATTAAAAAAAAAGAATGAGCAGATAAACCTGTCGTTGTCTTTTTAATTGCCTATCACACTCAAGAATGCAAGCATACAAGTAAGCAAGCAAGTATGCACACAAGCAAACATGACAACATAAGTACAATCAAGATCAAATAGCATGCTTGCATGGCACGCATGCATGCATGCAAACAAGGCCATGCATACTTGCATGCAAGCAAGAGCAGATATGCATGCATGCAATCAAAAGCAAGGAATGCATGCATGCAAACAAGCATGCAGCATGCAAGCAAGCATGCAGCATGCAAGCAAGCATGCAAGCAAGCATGCAGCATTTAAGCAAGCATGCAGCATGCAAGCAAGCATGCAGCATGCAAGCAAGCAAGCAGCATGCAAGCAAGCAAGCAGCATGCAAGCAAGCGTGCAGCATGCATGCAAGCATTAGGGAGCTCCGCTCGCTTCGCTCGCTCCGCTGCAAGTGGTCGAAACACTAACCTAACCTAACCTAATGGTCTTCGCATTAAGAGTTTTTCTTTATAGCGGGGGGCCTCAGGCCCCCCGACCACCCCGAGCAGGGGGGCCAGCCCCCCTGCACCCCCCGGCAAGCATTTTGCAAGCAAACATGCAAGCAAGCATACAGGCATGCAAGCGAGCAAGTGAACAAGCATGCAAAAAAAGCATAAAATCATGCAAACATGCAGCATGCATGCATGCAAGCATTATAAAAGTGTTCAAAACCCTAACCTAACCTAACGTAATGGTGTTCGCATTAAAAGTTTTTCTTTATAGCGGGGGGCCGCAGGCCCGTTTTTTGACGATTTGTTTCTGTCACCAACTTGAATGCAATACAATATTGTTATGCCAAAAATTATGTATGCAAGACAATATTAGGGTTAACAATACTTCGGCGTAGTCATTATTGTGTCAAAAGATATGTATGCTAATAAATTTTAGGACAATTAACATTAGTCGTTTTGATAATTAGGGAATTTAACGTTTAGGCGAAACGACAAAGATGCGAAAAAATCTATTAGGCCAAACAATAATTGTACGTAAGGAGTTTAGGCCATAGAAATTCGGCCAAATGAAATTAGGACCAATGACTTTAGGCGAGTCAAGGGACACCCCTCAGCGTCGCGTCGTCGTCCCGTCCCGTCACGCCACGCCCGCTGTGTGGCTTGACCTTAAAACGGAAACATTTCCAACGCAAATATTCCATACAAATCTATGGGCCTACCACACACATACAGTATTTTTCTGTTCAGAATGATAACATACATTTTCGATATTCCGAAACAGATTCCGTCTGATTCATATGCGGTCATGAATGCATTTGCTAAGACTTTTAGATCAGAATCTGATCGAAAAGTATATTGTCTGTTTAATAATATCCAGGAATCTGTTTACACAAAGTTATATGACAATAATTAGATTTAATATTTGTGTCTTAATTTTTAATAATTAGAGGAACTTTTTGAAGTGGTTCGTTGTTTTTGGCAACATTTAATCGATGGTTACTTAAATAAACACTATATATTTCCTTGTATAGCCACCTTAACTAACGTTTTGTTTTGATTAGCATCCCCGGGGCCGTTAGCTGAAACAGTTCGGCACATATCAAATAAATTTGCGAGCACACTAACGTAAGTCTCTGTTTGAGATGTTATGCTGGTAACGCACGATATAGACTTTCGAACGCTAAATATTTGGATTGATCAAGAGCTCAGAATCATTTTTGAAGTCTCCCTTCCGTCATAATACCTCTAGACATGTCAAAAAATAGTACACGTTTATAAGGTAGAGTTACAAATTCTATTAACTTAAACTTTTCAATCTTCTTTCTTATCATGCGCCTGCTGGAAGAAGTGTAGAATAAACTGAGGCCTTGTTAATTTTTATTGTCCATTTA
This sequence comes from Agriphila tristella, assembly GCA_928269145.1. NCBI lineage: Eukaryota > Metazoa > Arthropoda > Insecta > Lepidoptera > Crambidae > Agriphila > Agriphila tristella. The sequence goes on along the minus strand of OV743437.1, from coordinate 28,213,916 downwards.
TTTTCTGCTTAAAATGAATAAACTGACTCCACGTATACCTGATCCATTTGAATATCCTCCTCCCCCTCCCCTCGGGAAATCACGACCCTAAGTAATGAGGAACTCGAGTTCCTCTTTCATGAGGGTCATGGATCCCCCGATGGGAAGTTAATTTTTCTTTAATGATGCCCCTACATCGATGTCCGGTCATCCAATATATAAGCTCTTCTGACTTCTTTCTACCATCTCCATTATACTCCCCTTCATAAAGAGTGAGCAGGTGCGAGTAGTGGCGTGTTTACGCGATCGTGTCGCAACCGTTACGTCTAGATCGTACATCGCAACGCGTCGGGCGTCAGCAACGGCATTTAGCTCAAGTGTGCTCTGCAATAAGACATCCTTCGATTAAACCACTATGACACCTCATTTCTACGGTTTCCAGAATACACCCCATCATAAAGAGCGAACAGGTGCAAGTAGTGGCGTGTTTACGCGATCGTGTCGTAAGTAACCGCTACGTCGGTCGTGCATCGCGACACGTCGGACGTCTCCAACGGCGACACTTAGCTCAAGTTACAAGAAATTTTGAATGTAACCTCCTTAGATCAAAGAACACTGAACTTCATCGGACCTCGTCTCTACGGTTTTCAGAATACACCCCAACATAAAGGGCGCGCAGGTGCAAATAGTGGCATGTTTATGACATCATGTCGTAAGTAACCGTTACATCGGTCGTACAACGCTACGCATCGGACGTCCGCAACAGCGGCAGTAAGCTCATGTTACAGGCACTTTTCAAAGATCACTGTGAACTTCATCGGACCTCGTCTCTACGGTTTCCAGAATATACCCCTTCATAAAGAGCGAACAGGTGCAAGTAGTGGCGTGTTTACGCGATCGTGTCGTAACCGTTACGTCGGTCGTACATCTCCACGCGTCGGACGTCGGCAAGTGTGCGGACAGCAGTTAGTTCAAGTTTACCCTCCTTTGATCAAACAAGGCTGTTTATGAGAATATTTTTTTAACAACCTTACTGTTCTTAGCTCTTCAAAATGTTTGTTAACTTTTTATCTAAAGCATTCTAACTAGGAATATTAAATATATTAAAAAAACAGGCCAAGTGCGAGTCGGACTCGCGCACGAAGGGTTCCGTAGCAAAAAACGTCAAAAAATCATGTTTATTGTATGGGAGCCCCCTTTAAATATTTATTTTATTATATTTTTAGTATTTTTTGTTATAGCGGCAACAGAAATACATTATCTGAGAAAATTTCAACTCTCTAGCTATCACGGTTCATGAGATACAGCCTGGTGACAGACAGACAGACGGACGGACAGCGGAGGCTTAGTAATAGGGTCCCGTTTTTACCCTTTGGGTACGGAACCCTAAAAATTAATTAGAGAGAACAGAGAATAGGTATATCAATTCCGCAACTACTCCGTTGACAGACATCAGGTGACGCCACTACTCCCTGTTTTGCACAACCTCTTGCCAGTTGTGACATTGAAATAAATATTAGTAATTTGACACCGTTGATCTAGGTATTTGACGCGATGACGTTGCACCATGGACATAAAATACAATATATCCGTGATAGTCCGTAAGCCCGCGACAATATTGCCTACGTCATGTGATATCACGATGAAATGCATGGCACACGGTCGGAAATGTTGTGCAGAGCGAGGATCAGAAGATTATCGCAAACAAAATTGGCCAGAAGCCTGAGAAAACCCTCTACTTCCGGTTAAAATTCACTTTAGAAGGATTCCGGCCAAATATGGCTTGGCAGACTTATTTATTTTCAAACACATTATTATTAGAGAGAGTTTACATAAGTCTGTCAGTTCTGAAATGGCCGAAAGTACTTGAAAGACGGTGCAAAAGATGATCAACGGATACCTTTTCCTACGTCATGTGACATCTTGACGAAATTTATTATAATCGTTTTGAAATAATAGTGTGTTTGAGAATAAATAAGTCTGCCAAGCCATATCTGGCCGGAAGTCCTTCAAAAGTGATTTTTAACCGGAAGTAAAGGATTTTCTCAAGCTTCCGGATCAATTTTATTTGCGATAATCTCCTGATCTTTGCTCAGCACAACTTTTCCGACCGTGTGCCATGCATTTCTTCGGGATGTCATATGACGTAGGCAATATTGTCGCGGGCTTACGGACTATAAGATGGTTCCAAATGGTAATGGTACCATACAAAACTGATCAAAATAAAATTCAAATTATCTCTTTTATTCTCTATTTTTATCTCTATTTTTAAACTTCATCAACCTAATAAACCCTGTTTCGAACATAAACTTAATATTCACTGAAATAGACGAACAGAGTTCGCTTGGCTGCGAAACCAAAAGTGAGATGAGCCAGTGTTTGTAAATATGTAAACGTGTGCGTGAATTTAGAGATGCACTGAAGTCCATTTTAGGTTGTCGATAACCATAATGTATTATTGCTCTAATAAATAAAACACAAACAAGATTTTGAACAATTTTATTTAAATAATTTCTTAAGGTCTCCTTTGAGGCTCCCTGCTTATTTATTTATGACATTTATCCAGTTTAATTTAATCACTGGATTTACAGAAAACCTGGAAATAATTGTTAAATTAGTACTTGAGTTGGTTTAATTTACCATTTGAAAACTGTCGGTTACAAGCAGCTTTAAATAAAACTATCAGTGTTCACAAAGACAAACAAAGTTATATTGGAAATCATCGACATGAGTATCGATATCGATAATTTTTGATCAATATCTACGCTTTATTTTCTCAAGTTCACGGACATAATATCTTTTTATCTAACACATAGGTAATGTTTAGAAATCAGCCTTTATTTAGGAAATAGGCGTTTAATAGCATCATATTAGTACATAACTTAGTGTGTTTGGGAATATATTCAACTAAAATATGAATTATGAAAATGGTAATAGTACAATCATATTTACCTGTGAAATGAGTGTTTATTTGAGTTATTGTTGTAAGTAACATTACAATCCAGTACAGAACACGACACCATTATTGATTAATATAGCTTTGAGAGCCAAACCGACCCGATCGCGATCAAAATTACAAAATAATCTTGTTGACGCTTTTCACCAAGGTGATAAACGATGATAAATGAAGTCAAACCCGGTTTAGCTGTCAGTTTTGTTTTACTCTTTCTCGCACATCGCATAAGCCGTAAGAATCGGTTTCTCACTCGCACCTTTGTTCGTCTACTTGAGCATAGCAAAAAGTTTTCTAAGTCTATGGTTTCGAACAAGAGAGCCTCAAAAAAAGTCTGAATTAAAACCAGCTAAAAGGTACGCGTCCTGTCAACATGACGGGACGTCCCGCGGAGGAAATTGTCCGATCTGGACGTCCATTTTTCCATTCTCGCCCACAACGAAACAAAGGGGCCTCAGTCATCACAGTCACAGCGAAATGTGAAAAATTAATTTTCCATTATCGTTGGAATGGCTAGTGCAGAGATGGCTTAAAATTTCAGTCCGTTCTGATGAGTAAGAATAAAAAATTCTTCTTTATTAAGACTCTTGAAATAGAGAAACACTTTTAAGGCTGTTTCATAGTTTTAAGTACAGATTTAACATACTTGAGTCTTGACACTAAACTGAAAAAAAACTGTTCCTTTTTTTAAATAATAATAACAATAAATCAATTTATTTTCTCATTACAATAGGTACTCTTAACTGGGATGGTGATAATAACATATTACAATGAGATGAAAATGAGAGACTGGTGCATGATATAGGTAAGTATCCAAAAGAACCTGCACCACAGGTCACCAGGGCCCTCTTGCTTAAACATTTAGATGAAAACACCGTAGGTATATGAGATGCGTGTGAGATTTAAGTGATTGCAAAAATAAGAGAATTATAAAATTACTAATATTACGAATTGGTGTACTTTAAAAAAAAGCACCAGAATATTGTGTAATTGGGTATCTGTGCTCTTAGGTTGATTGAATTCATTTCTCAGTTAAGGTGATGCAAGTAATGTAAAATCATCTGGTCAATTCCAGATATTGAATTGATAAGAATTGTTAAAAAAAAAGGGGAACCACCTACCCACTCTTGTTTTCCCGGGTATACCCAACCCAGATGCTCGGGACTGAAAACCCTAATCCCAACAGAACAAGAGTCACCATCATGAACTGTCTAGAAAACACTCAATACAACTTTAAAATAAAACACAGAGTTTTGTATCAATTTCAATGTCTAGAACGCGCACAAACCGAAGTCAATGCAGCATTCCAAAAATCTAATCAGAAAAGAGTTCCATCACAACCTCGAACCAAAGCCTCATCCCCAGCGGAAAAAAGCGTGGAGGGAAAGACGGCATAACTGTAACACATTTTCGTCGCAAAGGCTAACGATTCCGAGTGAACTGTCCCATAAATCTAAGGCCCCTGATTGATACATGGCGGTGGGTTGACGCCCATTCCGTAATTTAGTGCTTTCGCTCCACCCCCCAGACTTACAGATACCAAGACTTTTGTTTTGCATTAATTCCTTTTAGCTTCGTATCGGGGATTCAGTTTCGCGTTCGCTTGATCCTGATGACTCGATAAGCGCTCCGGAGTTTTGAAGAATTTTGTTTTTGGTTGGTAATGGGAATTTGGGGACTTTTCTTGGGAGAACATTTTTTTTAAAAGTGTTGGGCACGTATATAAAATGTTTGGTTATTAATTTAAATTAATATGTATAGAAAAACTTCTTTCATATTTCCGTGACATCACTAGAAACTGGTTCTCCAACACAAAATTTCGAATTTAATAAAAATTTGCGGTATCGTTAATCGTTTACGAAAAATAATGATAAAAATAATAATATATAGTAGGTACCTACTTACCTAACTCGATCTCATTACTTTATTTGCAGGAGATAGAACAAAAATGAATCTCCCAATAATAATAATCGCACGCATTTATACAACGCCATCTAGCGTTCAGTGGCGTTCACTTTAATCACTGTACGAAAATCACGAAAAGAACTCTTGTGGTTCGAGTAGCAATTTTAACTCAGCGTGATAATTTACAGAAGAGGAAAAAAAATTCCATTGGTGCCTTTACACGAACTAAAACTGGCAAACTAAAGCCTCACTACTATCACAAAGTTTTAGTTAAAAATGATTAAAAACAAACGAAAAAAAAACACCTTCCAAAGGACAGATATCTCTAAGCACGCGTGTACAAAGCCAGGTCCGGATTCAGTACCGGCAAAACAAAACGCGCCCCTAATTTCGCCACACAGGGCCGGATAAAGGCTTTCTTGAAAGCTAATCTTAAACAAAAGCTTTATTACCAACCGCCCCGGGGTGTGGAACGGACTGTACTATTGTTTGTTTTAATTTTTTCGCGTCGCGAAACCGCTGTCTACTGTCTGTTTCGTGGTTTAAGGAAGTGTATACAGTGTGTTTAAAAGAGTTGTGCTTTTCATTTTCTTTCTTTATTTAGTTTATTTTCTTTTATTTTATTATACTTTTAGTACATAACTAAATGACTTGGTAATTAATTAGGTGTCCTTGAAAAGCTGTAAGGCGTATTGTGCTAGATCTTAAAAGAATCCGGAATGTCATATTGAAACAAAAAATTAAGAACTTCAAAAATACAGATTCGGTTTTTAGTAGGAAAACTATTTATTCCAGTTTTCTGTGTTCTCGGAATTAATAATAAAAGTGATTCGTGCGACAAATACTGTTATTTGATGTCACTATATATAATGCGATTAATAATTTAACAATGTACAATAGAAGTGACCAACTTAAGAGCCCTAACGATAAACGACGTATGCACTCTGTAAAATTTTCTCTTCTCCATTATATTCATACATTCTCGATTAAAGTTGCAGCGGATCACTGTCCATTATGAATTTAATCTTATTGTATTATGTTTAGTGAAAGTGAAAAGGAATAATTAACCTGAAAAAGCTCGGTAAATCGTCTCGGCAAGCTAAGTTACGCTTGATAGAGATAAAAATGCTACTCTATCTATTGTTCATTATACTTCTACGATGCTTGACTTGTAAAGTAGGTACTGACACTTTTTGTCTCTATTTATCACTTGAATTTTGAATTTTACCTATTTTAAGTTAAGACATTTTACTAAAATAATAATACAGAATGCATTCCTAGTATTATTAATGCGAAAGTCCGTTTGTTTGTTTGTTAAGCCTTTACGTCTTAACTACTGAATCGATCATCATGAAAACATACCCTTTATCAGAGGAACCGAACCGATAGGGACATAGGGCACCTTTCATCCCTAAAAAAGTATTGTTTCCGGGGGATAGCAAAAATACTTTCCACGCAGACGAAGTCACGGGCGGCCCCAAGTAGCTTATAATACCTCTAAGGCCCTGTCCTGATTGGCATCGGTCGTGTGATCATGTGTTGCGATTTCATCGTGCGATGAAACTGAACTGTAGACGCATCGCATGATCGCGCGACCGTCAATTAGGACATTCATACATATCACTAGGTTTGATCGCACGGTCGCACGACCAGTTTCATCGGACGGACGCACCATCGCACGACCGATGACCAATTAGGACAGGGCCTAAGTTAAATATGTAGTTTATTAAGTACTAGCGGCCGCCCGCGACTTCGTCTGCGTGGAAAAATTTTTTTCTATCCCTCGGGAACGAAACAGTTTTTCGGGATGAAAGGTACCCTATGTCCTTCTCTGTACCCCTGGCAACGTGTATGCAAAATTTTATGATGATCGTTAGAGTGGTTAAGACGTGAAGGCGTAACAAACAAACAAACAAACGGACTTTCGCATTTATAATATTAGTAAGGATGGCAATTTAGAAAACACCCTGTATATCGGGGCTGCGAGTGAAACGAACTATTTGGAGCTGCAACAATTAGCAACGACGCGCCTACTGCACCGTTTTGTCAACTTATTACAACTTTCAACACATTTTAATTAACTTTCTAACCGTTTGTTAAAACTATTAATTAATCTTTCTACTATAAATCTGTCTGGTTTTTTGGCGTAAATAATAGCTGAAATATACTGAATTCTATATCAAAATACACGTAGTGTGAAGTTGCTTCAATAGGGAATATGCATAAGTCACCGATTTTGATGAATTTGAGCTTGATCGCTGCGGACACTTATAAAAACATGATGGAATAGGAAAAAAAAATAAAAAAATGTATTATTTTAGTTTTATCACACGATGAAATCAGGGAAAAATAACAATTTATTTTTTTCATTTTCGGATATAATGCACTTTACAGTCAGATAGAATATCGAATAAGAAACAATATTTTGTATGACATATATGTACTTAAACGCAAAATTTAGGGAGATAATTGAAGATTATTGGCTAACTCCATATTAAATGCGCCGAAACACACCTGAAACGTGATGTGTGACGTCACCGTTTTGTTTGGAGCGTTTTCGGCGGGTGCTGCTGCGCGCTAACTTCAAGTAACTATATCACGAGAAAAAAACGCAAGAGAAAAGTTTTAATATTACAGTTAATTTTCTCACGCATTATACTTTTGATTAAGATTTAAAAAAAAAATTGATGCATATTCCCTATTGCTTTTATTCAAGAAAGATATTTTTTTGTAATAATTATAATGATGAAAAAATAACGAAAAACAGAAGTGAGGTTATTTTCCTTACTCTTTACTTGTAAAAAAAAGACAGAGACAAAATTAAATATTCCAGCATAAACGAGCCTTAACGTCACGGTAGCTCAGTCTCTATTCGTCGGGATTCTATTCTAAGGAACAAGTTCAATCAATTCCCACTTAAGTACCTACCTAGTTCTGTTGGGAAAAGTTTTTTTTTCTAGAATACACTTTAACCTAATAATAATTATAAATAAAGAAATGTGAATGCCAGCATATAATTAACAAACTATACAAACTACGAGATGTCACACGAAAACTGTGACGTTGTAGTGGATTGGGCTGGCTGCGCTCATCATGGAGACAATAGTTTTTTGTTCTTTGCACATGAAACAATGCGAGTTTGCGACACGACGGGAAATTAGCGATCATGTCTCGTTGGACTCTGGAATGAAGAACATGTGAAATAGGCCTTGGACGGAAAATCTGGATAAAGAACTGAATTTCGATATTCATCATACCAATATTATTGCTAACAAGCGCTTGCCCGCTATCACGCCTGATGCTAAGCGATGATGCAATCTACGATGAAACGTGCTTGCCTAGAAGATACCTGGTGAAAGTACACACATTGTTTATAAACAACCAATAAAAGAAGATGAGGAATGTTTATTGAATTAATTTTTATGTCTACCTATCCATTGATTCCTAATTTATTAAGTACGTTGAGATATAGGTTTCCATTAACTTATTAATGTACAAAAGCTCATGAGATGTTGACCAAACTTTTCCCAGCGACAAACCAGAGCAATTTGTACAAAACCAACCATCTGAATGGCGTCAATAAGCCCGACCAGCTCATTCATGAACTCTCTCAAAGACTATCAAAACGCAAATATCTCATAGGTGATATCTGTCTCCGCAAATGCACCCGTTCTGAAGCTGCTAATATTTCTAGCGGCCATCTTGATTGCAACGTGGTCTTGCCGCCAAAACATATCAAGGCATCTGTGTGAGCGAGGGAATAGGTTTGAAAATGGAACGGTGCAGTGTTCGGTTATTTGAAAATGTAAAATAGCGCGTAAGTGCGGAGATAGCGTTTACGAAGCGCGCTGCGGCCGCGGCTCGACTGAAATATGCAGAGATGGTATTGAGGGCGACCTTTACAAAGGAGCGGTGTAAGACAGTCCGTGTGGACGCACCCCGTGCATTCAGGTGGACAGTAAGAATCCATTGGCACACGATAAAAGTTGTATCGTTCTAAAAATTGACCTTTTTAAAAGATAGTTTTACAAATATAAACCTCACAGACATATTCTATTCACCTTGAAAAGTGTTATACTCAACGAACAAAAACGAAGTTTAACGATAAGAAACTAGGTAGTCAAATTGTATGTAGAGCGCAGAAAACCATATCCATAACCGTAAAAAAGTAGTTGCAAAAAATTTTTCAGACTTGACGAGACGACTGTTTGATTGTCACAGTCTTTTAACATTCGTGGGTCAAAGGAAACAATTTCACATACAGCCAGTTTTCAAAAGCCCTCCTTTGGGAGGGACGTGTGTCCTCACAAAGTGACCGCCATTAAACATGCATTGGTGTCTAAGTAAGGTGTTAAGTCCTCTTTGACTCGGTGTCAGCAGCTTGCAATAGCTCGCTAGAATTTCGCTTATAAATAAACAGTGTATATACACTGGAATGCCTTGGGTCTCAGATATCTCTCTTCTTATTCTCTCTTTGATGAGGAGTAGACGATGTAGGAGCTTTGTTCATAATTAATTTTCTAATCGAAACCTGAAGTATTGAGTTTCAATGAAAAAAATAGTTTTTTGGGGTTCGTGTGTTACGCCCCCGGTGTGTTTCGTTGCTCCCGATTTTTTACTAAGTAATAACTTATTTCTTAGTAAAAAATCGGGTGCAAATACCACGGGGGTAAAACACCAGGGGCGTAACACGAACCCGTTTTTTTAACCTCAACTTTTAAGATACTAAAAATGTTTTGATATTAAAAATGCTGTCAATATCCCATTGAAATAGAAAAACACCATATCTAAACTTTAGTTCTTTAGACGTTAACGTACCTATAAAAATAATCACGACATAATAAAGCTTTCGACAGGAAACGCTTTCGCAAAGTTTTTTTCGTGTTTCACCAGCTTTCAAAGTAACAGGGAGCAAACAACTCAAACAGACAAACAATCGATCCGTATTACGTTTTCAGCAAAACGAAAAAAGTCCGCAGTTCACAATTGCACATACGATATAGTGAACAAAACAAGACGGGCGATGATTAGGGCGGCCCCCCGATCGATGACGTTTGACCCCTTTACCTGCCCCCCGTCCGTCTTGAAGCCGATGCAACTGGACTTAAGGCGAAGTCTGCTAATGAAAATATTTTACTCGCTGATTTAACTGTTTGCACTGGTGTAACCATGAGTCATGAGGGGTATTTTCTCTTTACGTCAATAAGTGCCTGGAATGGCTCTTATCGTCACCAATCACCCATCAATCCGCATTGGGCCCGCGTGGTGGTTCATGGCCTATCCTCCTTATCCGCCCATAAGGAAGGCCTGTGCCCCAGGATGGGGACGTCAAAATGCTGAAGAAAACCTTTGATTTGATGCATTTTTAAAACCTTTAACTAATTAGAAACATTTACTTTATTAATATCACTGTTGTAGTAAGGTTACAACGACGTACCATGGGCAACAGTGTCGCTTAACCACTACTAAGGTTAAAATCGCTCGCACGCCGCGCCATCACAACATACGTTTAGTTCGTGCAGGAGCGATACGCGCGCACACGAATTTCGTTGCTAACTGGTTAAGCGACGCTGTTGCCTATAGTACCTACAGTTAGGGCGCGTTCACACTAGCGTGACTCCTGTGATTTTTGTGCGACTCCCTTTGTCTCTGAGGTTAGAGTGACTTTACGCGAGCCGTTAAGTCGCGCAGGAGTCGAGCATGAGTGAACGCGCTCTTAACAACAACCTGCCTCCAAATATTTATATGACGTTTGGGAGAAACCTGTTAACTCCAATTTGGTATTTTTTTTTGTTGGGTAATACAATATTATTGTTTTTATATTTTTTTATATACATATTACTGATTAGTCCACCTTATTTAGAAGTGATAGAACTGAGCTGGTAAACACATGGTAATTCAGGATTCATCTGTTTCATTTTTGTACATTCGTGATTAGTTAACTTGTCTGTAAAATGTCCCTTTTGGACTTAACAGGTTTCTCCCAAACACCACAGATTTAATTTTCTCTATTCCCGAACGGTCGTCGCCTTAAATGTGGGGTGGGTGCAATCTGCCACCTTTGTCCGTCTCAGTCCCGTCTTCGGCCCTGTTTGATCTGCCGTCCGTCTGCTATCAGGTTTATTACCCGTAACTTTTATTAAAGCGCTCTTTGTTTCAAATAGCCAAGCTTTTTCAGTTGATTTGGTTTTCTGTTGATGTTACTTTGAAGTGTCTACTTGTTGTTTGAATAGGGGATTAAATATATTACTTTAATTTAAAGTTCATCATTGTTTATGTAAGATTTTGAATGAAAATCAGACAATGATAAATACATATATAAGATCAAGTAGATAAGTACGTCAATAAACACTTAACACAACAAACGTTGAACAATTATAAAATTTTTATAAAGAGTAAAGGTCCGTGAGAAGGTTGTTTTGCCCAAAATAGTGCTGCAATCTTCAGAAATTCTTTTTAACTGCCGTCGGCAGCCTAAGGTCTAACCCTAAAATATAGTTAACTCCTTTAAAAAACTGTAAAAATAGGTAATAGACAGTTAATCCCTTTAGAATAATCTCAAAAAGGTTGCCTTTTCCAAAGTGACATTAAAATATTACCAAAAATATGATTCTCCCTTGGTTTACAACATAAACTTATTATCCACTGGAATAGACGAACAGAGTTCACTTGGTTGCGAAACCAAAAGTGAGATGAGCCAGTGTTTGTAAATATGTAAACGTGTGCGTGAATTTCAGAGATGCACTGAAGTCCATTTTAGGTTGTCGATAACCATAATGTATTATTCCTCTAATAAATAAAACACAAACAAGATTTTAAACAATTTTATTTCAATAATTTCTTAAGGTCTCCTTCGAGGCTCCCTGATTTATTTATGACATTTATCCAGTTTAATTTAATCACTGGATTTACAGAAAACATGAAAAAAATTGTTAAATTAGTACTTAAGTTGGTATAATTTACCATTTGAAAACTGTCGGTTACAAGCAGCTTTAAATAAAACTATCAGTGTTCACAAAGACAAACAAAGTTATTTTGGAAATCATCGACATGAGTATCGATATCGATAATTTTTGATCAATATCTACGGCTTATTTTCTCAAGTTCACGGACATAATATCTTTTTATCTAACACATAATGATTAGAAATCAGCCTTTATTTAGGAAATAGGCGTTTAATAGCATCATATTAGTATATAACTTAGTATGTTTGGGAATATATTCAACTAAAATATGAATTATGAAAATGGTAATAGTACAATCATATTTACCTGTGAAATGAGTTTTTATTTGGTTTATTGTCGTAAGTAACATTACAATCCAGTACAGAACACGACACCATCATTGATTTATATAGCTTTGAGAGCCAAACCAACCCGATCGCGATCAAAATTACAAAATAATCTTGTTGACGCTTTTCACCAAGGTGATAAACGATGATAAATAAAGTCAAACCAGGTTCAGCTGTCAGTTTATTTTTACTCTTTCTCGCACATCGCATAAGCCGTAAGAATCGGTTTCTCACTCCCACCATTGTCCGTCTACTTGAGCATAGCGAAAAATTTTCTAAGTCTATGGTTTACAATTATGCGTGCACGATGTCGGATTTTGTTTTCGTATGAAATCAGTAATAGTTTAAGCTGGAAATGAAATAAACTACCAGTGAAAGTCTAAAGCTTAAACTTTCCGTTATTAAAGCAGAGATTCACAAGCTCCATGGCGCCTCTTAAATTCAAATACACAACTGAGAAACTTTTAAAATGGCGGATGCCCAACATTCCGCTAATATCTCAGGGCAAACAAAGACAAGCAAGTTGGAAAATAAAAATGCATGTCTATTTACTTCTTCAGGGAACTTGAAACTCATTTTCATATTTTCAGCTATCGGACCAGCAAAACAAATCCACAACTCACGGTGTAATAGTTACAGAGTCGTACTGCATTAATGTGCACTTTTAAAGAGATGCGGTTCACTGGATGTGGCTTTAAAAGGCTTTGTCAAAAATAAAGCGTAAAGCGAGATAGCAATGAGAAAACGACACTTGCGTCTAAAGCGTACATTTTTTACGTGTATCTGTGCAATTTTCCAAAAATACAGGATCCGTAGAATTATAAAAAAAAGAAAACAGACCTTTATTCGCGCACCTGCTGATCGGCCGTAATCAGGACGCCAGCATATACGCGTATTTTTTTCCCTTATGATTTTTGTGTTTATTCATAATCGAACTGCCCATTGATATTTATTGAAACAACTTTTTAAAGAAAACTTCTTCAAATGTCCTGCAAGGGCCGCGGCCCTTGAAAAAGATCTGGGGGCCGATTCTTGAATTCGAGATTATCTCTAATCACAAATCTCAGTTAAAAATGTCACTAAAATCTCTATTGCAGCCAAAAAACTTACCTATTCTCAGCGATTTTTGACATAACAAGTTTAAAGTCTTAGCAATCTCTACGATTTCTCGACTTTTTCGAGATATCTCGAAATTGACACGATGTCACGCGCCCAAGAATCACCTCCCTGAAAGGTCAGAAAATCGTAAATAAATTTTAAATTGTTTTATTATTTTATTTTTCTTGTGCCTTATAAGAAATACAACTAACTAATTAAGGAATAGCTAAGCGAGCTGTTTAACTATTCATTAATATCGGCTGTTTCCAAATCAGGTGCACAACTTTATACATTATTTGCCATTATTATCACTTTTTAGATTTCATCTCGTATTCATTCAAATAAATCACTTAATTTTTCGGATTAAAAACAAAAAAGTGTTTTATCCCGGTTGTTTTATTTCGGTTGGTGGTAGGGCTCATTTCAAGTCCGCCTCTACCACCATCTTACCTAAGTCTGACGCCATAACAACAATTATAAATATATGTGTTTCGGTAAGATAGCCAGTTCCTCAGTGGTGAGGATTCCGCGTGTAGTGCGCTTCCACCTTCGCCTAATCGTCACTTAACACCAGGTTAGGTGAAGGCCAAGCACTAAAGCATTGTACATAAAAAAATATTATCACAATGTCATATCCAGTAGAAACCGCACTCTGTCGACTATTTACGACAACTGCTTACCGAGTCGCGTCCGTCGGTCTCGTAAAATTCTATCGCTCGGATTGTGCAGTTGATCCGTCTGCATCCCCACCCCTGCCCCCGGGTGGGGGGGATCAAAGGTAATTACCGACATCTTTTTACGTTAACTGCTATGTATAGGGAAATATTTCAGGTGGAAAATTAAATTAGGATATGGTACAATAATTGGAAAAGTTACCTCTTTGTTTTGTTTAAGAAAATCTATGATTTAAGTGTTAAGTGTTTTTTATTAGTCCTTACTAATATTATAAATGCGAAAGTCCGTTTGTTTGTTTGTTATGCCTTCACGTCTTAACTACTGAACCGATCATCATGAAATTTTACACACACGTTGTCAGGGGTACAGAGAAGGACATAGGGTACCTTTCATCCCGAAAAAAGGAACTGTTCCCGAGGGATAGACAAAATACTATCCACGCAGACGAAGTCGCGGGCGGAAGCTAGTATTAAATAAATGCGGCAAGGAAAATTACATTTTCATCATAGCCAGAAACCTTTTACAAAGTAAAATGGCTTGACCAATTGGATTGGCTATCACATGGCAGTTTTAACCACCGCCCGACGCCCCGCGCCTATTATGAAATTTTGAGAACTTTTTGTAAACCATACAAATACTAGCAAACTGTTAATTTGTATGTTTGATTCTGTCAATAATCAACTGCCATTTACATTTTATAATCTGTCAAAACGCGATTTGTAAAAACATTTCAAACTATTATTTATTAACTTACAACACGAGATCTGATTTACAGCTAGTTAAAAATTATAGATTTTTGGAGCTGAAATAAAGCATTTCTTAGAAAAGGGGTTGCTAGAAATTATGGGTTAGCCATAGTCAATTGAGTTGAACGTTACAAAAATGATGAAATAATTCGTCTGAGTTGACCACATTATTTTAAAATCATTTAAAAACAAAATGTCAAAATACCTTTATACCCCAAGTTGCAAAGTGGTTACTTTTGCAATATCACGTCATACAGTAACTGTTGCATTACATTACACGGGATAGAAGGCTCTATTGCAAATGCGTGCCAAATCGAAAACTAAGCTCAACTCGTAAGTTCAGTATGTCCCGTCCCGAGCGGCGGCCAACTTCTTATATTAGGGACATCCACGGCCGGAAAAGTATCGGGAACGAATTTAATACAATTTTAAATAAGGAAACTTTCTAGATAATATAAGGACGATTGTGTTATTGTGTCATTTCTACACCGTTAATTTTTAAGTATATCTAAAAATGAGATGGGGATATCAGACCACGTTTCTAAATATGAACGTGCAGTTAAAAGTAAAAAATTAAGGGTTTGAAAATATCGGAAAAAATCTTGATTAATCGGCAAACTCACAAAAACAGCAAGACGCGTGCGTAGATTTATTATTTACGTAGATAAACAAGATAGTCTCTTTTGATTACGCGCGTGTAATTCTATGAATGAGCTCTAAATCCAGAAATCAGTAAAATTTTGAGACATAAGCAAACCTCAATATCTTGTTCTTGACCAATTATTAAATACTAGCGGCCGCCCGCGACTCGTCTGCGTGGAAAGATTTTTTGCTATTTCTCGGGAACAATACTTTTTTTTCGGGATGAAAGGTACCCTATGTCCTTCTCTGTACCCTGACAACGTGCATGCAAAATTTCATGATGATCGGTTCAGTACTTAAGACGTGAAGGCGTAACAAACAAACAAACAAACGGACTTTCGCATTTATAATATTAGTAAGGATTGATACTTTTAACTGTACATACTCGATTAGAATAGGGAAGAGATACACTCATTTCATTTTAAGATAGACTTAAAAATTAACCGTGTATACTATCAACTTTTATATGAAATATTGAAGGTTGAAGAAACAAATAACAATGTTAGATATGTCCTATAAACCACAGCCAAAGAAACCCAGTAGCACAGTGCACAGCGTACATAATTAACAAAGGCGCGAACCATCGCTATCAGTCGTGTAGGGTCAGCAGGTAAACAAAGCGACGCATTAAGAGGGTGGATTAGCAGAAAAAGCGGTGAAATACTGCGCGCCTGTAAATTTTCTTACGCCCCCCCTGACGCGAGCATCGACACCGCTGACGTGGGTAACGTCAGCAGCGATTAATTGCTTAGATTTTATTGCTGCTGTTACTGGTATGCTTTTCTGGTGAATTGTATCACTTCTTTTGTTTCAGATTGATCTAAAGTGATTACTAACACAGAAAATAGAGTATACTATGTTACTATTGTGGATAGTGACAATTAAATGGATGGATGGAGATGGACAGACAACAGCAAAATCATATATTTACGTTTTATGATTGGATTTGGGATAAGGGTCAAAATTGTGGTTATTTACTTTTAAAGAAATAACACATTGGAAGCTTTTTTCCATACTTTACCCAAAATCGCGGGAGAAACTCCTAATCTGGCAGCTCTGCCTGCACTAGCAAACAAAAGCGAGCTGGGCCCTGCCGCGGAAGTTCACGGTTTCTCAGTTCAATCAGTACGCATGACGTCACGCCATAAAATTTTTAACGAAAGGGAAAAGTCCAATATTCATCATTTTCAGAGATATTTAAAAAAAAACATTACTGGGTTTTATTGCAAATTTAATGTGATGTTTTGTAGTAGGAAAACTTACCACAAAATTGTTTCCGAGAAAGTTGCGCAAATGGCTGATTGCTC
This sequence comes from Agriphila tristella, assembly GCA_928269145.1. Lineage (NCBI taxonomy): Eukaryota > Metazoa > Arthropoda > Insecta > Lepidoptera > Crambidae > Agriphila > Agriphila tristella. Next base: position 28,197,320 of record OV743437.1, on the reverse strand, counting down.
CCAGCCCTTACTGCCTTGATGAATATTTAAATAGTAGGTAATTGAATGTTATTAAACTGTTTGTATGTAATGTAAAGTAGTTGTAGTATTGTAGGTATTTGTATTGTAACATAATTTTGCATTCTGGTAACAGCTAATTGTGTGATTCCAACTGATCTTTAGAACATCTTGTAATGTAACCACAATTAATGCAAATAAACATATTTCATTTCATTTACATTTCATTTCAATGAAAATAAAAAAAATGGAAACTTCCTTAATGAAACCTCTCTGAATTTTTCATTTATATGGCAGGTAAATCAATTATTAGTTTGTACTGAAATCAGCACTTTATGCTACATCTTAGTAAGTCTTTAAAAAACCCGAAACCCTAAAAACTCATTAAATGAGGTCGCTCAGTATTTCACGACGTTTATGCAATAAATTAAACCTGCCACATTTCTGCGGACGGTACGCCCGTCTCCCGATTCGTCCCACCGAAAATTTTCGTTCGAGCCGTTTCTAAAGCGCCTTTTTTAATCTCTATAAATCAAATGTATGACTTGTGTAAGCTTTCTGTTTTATTTACCCTTTCATAATTTTGTTGCGAACCCTACGTGCCTAGAGATTAGGGTTACCGCACGCTTTGAGTGACGAGTTATGAGTAGGGGTGACGGTGTATTGTTTTAATTTGTTTTGTTGTAAACAATCTCTTTTATCTAATTTGATAAGAAAGAAAATGAAGAGACTGAATGAAAGCACAACGATTTCGCGGTATAACGTTTTTCTTTTCAAAGAAACATTGGACTTCTTTATTACCTGCAGTAATATGTAGTCACAAGAAAATCTGTTATTTCCTTTTCAAAGATTTTGATGTTTTTAGCACAATCATATCATGTAATACATTGTCTTTTAACTTAAAAATGACGGAGCGAACCTTTAAAAGTATTTCAAAATTGCATAAGGGTTCTAAAGATCTAGATTGCAAATGCTTCAGTTGCATAAACTTATCTGAATCCAGCTACAAGTTTGTGCGACGAACAAACACATGCTAAGAGGATTTTTTTTATGTTTATATTTATTATTAAAAATATGTTACTTTATTTATTTAATAGTCTCCTTTTACAGTTTAAATTCACCCACAATCTTAACTACCTATATATGATCAATAGAAAGTATTTTCATAAAACAGTTGTAAACAATAACTTGTTCCCGCCCACGTTTTTTCAGCTGGGCGGGGGCGAGTTATGCCCAGCGCTGGCCACCAATGAGTTATGATCACATAATCTATGGCCAGCTTTGTGTCGCAGTGACGCCCCGAAAACATATATCCTTGTTATGACTGTTGGGAATGACGGTTTTTATATGACTAATTTGAGGTTTTTGAATTCAATCTAAATTTAAATATCTACATATCATATTACACAATGCAATGATTTGACTCTAAAAGTAAGTAGCTAAAGCGCTTATGGGGTATTTACATGGGTGACTAAAGCCGCACAACCTTCGCTATATACACGGCAAAAATCAACCGTGTAAATGGCAATTCGACCTAGGCTGAGCTAGGTGACTGAACAAAATTATCTGATCCGGTGGCCAAAACTGGAACAATGTTATTAAATATTGTTACCTAGGTTACGCCATCAACTACACAGATGACAGCGACGCCATCACCAGCAATTCAATTTTGAAAGCGACTTGCTAGGCTAGGTTACTAAAGTCGACCGCCACAAGTGGTCAAATCAACCCATGTAAATAGCCCATTATGTTACTAAAGTTTAATTGTATATGCCTTCTGGTAAATTTTTCGTTAAGTGTGTAAAATTTCATAGGAGTACATGCATATTATTGTATCACAGTCCTAAATCAATACCATGCAAGCAAAGAAGGGATATAAAAAAGGATTCGAGAGGCATGCATCAGAAACAGGTAAAGGGAAAATTCTTTAAGCATGTTAAGCCAGCAAACACCAGACAGGTGGGAACTTTGTGCTCCTTGCCTTAGTTAGAGACCTATGGGGAAAGATTAAACTGTTGAATTAGTTCACTTTTATTTATATATAGTCAGGTGGGGTAAGTGAAACACCGGGGTAAGTGAAACACCCAACCATATCTAAGAAACTATCGTAGTTTATTCTCATAGCGATGTGTCGATAAATCAGGAATGACGAATTACTTCCCTTAATACAACACAGATATCGCTGCGATCATTAACCTGGCTAGTAAACCAAAAAGAAATTCATTAGATGTCAAAACGCAAAACACGATGTTTTTTTGATAAATCTTTAAAACTGGACCCTATTTTATGAGAATTTGATACATTTTGGATATTAACGGTTAAACATGATCCTTTTGTCCTGTTTTTAATTAAATGGACACAATATTTAAAGCTATTTTGGCCACTGTTTCACTTCCCCCTTGTCAGGGGTAAGTGAAACACTTCTTAGCTTTTATATTATTTTCGTGATTTTGTTGCTTAATGCAAGTCTTTAGATATTTATATTCATACCGTTAAAGGCTGATTTAATTAGGAGTACATTGCCTATACAGCTACGTTAATTGCGAGTTTTATAGATTTACTACACCTTGTTAAATAAAAATAAAAATAAAGTATGTTTCACTTACCCCACCTGACTATAAATTGTTTTAAAATTAAAGCTAAATATGTATTTATCTTTAACTTTAAGACCATTTAAATGCGATGTCAACCTTTGAAAAAATGATCTACTCTACATTTAACAGGCTATAATAGGTTACAAAATAACAAAATTCATGTCAATGAAAATGGAACCCAATAACATTATTTTATTTGGTTTTGTATGACATTACTTTTCAAAAATCAATAAGTTCTGAAATATCTTGAAAATAAAAAATAGTTATACGTATTTATTTTTAATAATAATATGAAAATGGAACCCAATAACATTATTTTATTTAGTTTTGTATGGCATTAGTTTTCAACAAACCAATAAGTTCTGAAATATCTTGAAAACAAAAAATAGTTATGTAATCAAAACAGGTAGGTACTTAGCATTAAAAACTCTATGAAGCTTGAAATTAAATTCGAACGAGTATTAAAAATTCAAATTTAGAATACCAAATTTATTCAGAACCCTCGCACCTGGCTGGCTAGCCCACATTTCTTCTAAAACACTTCCCTTGCTGCCCACTCACGTCGTCCGCACAAAGCGATTACAACATAGAAAAACGCGGGAACGCTTAAAAGGGGGGTGAGAGGGGGGCAGGGGAAACGGGGCAGAAATGCAAATATGAAATATGAAAATGAAGATGGCATGTAATAAAAGTGATATACTGGGCTCCGTAGAGCCATTCCGACGCGGATAGTCGTCTCTCGTCAGTTTTATACGTAGCCGTCCATCATGTCGTGACAGCGTTGGTTGCCTCCTTGGAGTGAAGTGGGGCAAGTGGGGCGGGTGGGGGGAGCGGGGGGGGTGGCTCGGACGTCCCCAGATTTATTATTTCAATGTTGATGTGAGATGTTTTACGTTTGCTACGTCTGCTTGGTTTAAGGGCCGTCTGCTTTTGTTTTTTGTGTTTTGTTTATTTATTGAGGTGATTATTGATTGTTGTCTACTGTCAACAGCCGAGGAGGTTTTTTGTTTGTCTTTGGGTGAGAGCAGAGTAATGAAACTGTAAAGTGTTGAAAAATAAGTTACAGTCATGGTCAATAATATTTTTATACTCATGAATTATTTTAACTTTTATTTTAAGAGACTTAGTTGAGTTGATAAAGTGAGAAATTTAAAATAAAATCGATTGTACTTACATGGGAGCTTAATTGTATTTGAACCACAAGGTCTAAAAAAACTCGATTGTTTTTAAACTTGCTTAATGAAACTCGCACCTTTTTTATTTTACCAATTTTACGAAAATAGCTGATACATACAAGCTATAACAATAAATAGGCAAAAATAACAGGGTACCGTTAACAAAAATTTTAATTATCATAAAACAGCTTAACTGCACCGTAGGGTCAGCAAATTCGGCGAGGCCGCGATGCAAACAAGGCGCTTAATCGAGTGCCTTAACTCGCCGTAAGCTTTTTGATATCTGCGATAGTCGAGTTGCAGTCGGTACAGTTAGCAGATAAAAACTTGCAACTTTCTCACAATAGGACCCGACCATGGTTTTGAGCGATAGAATCAAAACCAAAACGTTGTCATTCTGATTATTCCAAAGTTGTCAGTAATGTAGAAAGTTCTTTCGTTATAGATAGCTAGTAGTAGATGGTAGTTCGACTGCGACTTCGTACGCGTGGATAAAGATAAAGAGTACCTTATATTTTTTAATCAAGATCTAAACGTGAAGACCTATAATTGGCAATCAACTACTTATTGTTAACATTAATAATGTCTCATGAACTGTTGGTTTTTCTTCAAAACTAAATAAAATAAAAAGATTATAAACTGTATGCCAATTTCTCAATATGCAGATTATAAAGTAGCTGTGTTTTTTTAAACATCCTTAAGTTCAATACATTTGCCGTGTTTGTTCTCATCTGCAAAAATATTCAATGTTTTATATTAACTTTTTTCTTATAATTTGCTAACGTTACTGTCTGCGTCGAGTACTTTTCGGCTTGGCGAGGTGGGAATCTTTAGTGGCGGGCGGTCGCATACTTCAGCTCTGGTATACATGTGGCCCTTCAGTTTACATGGAAATGGTGGTAAAGAGACATTATAGCTAACACTAGGAGCAGGTAAAATAGTAGGTCTGTGTTAGGTCCCAAGCTTATAGCTTAAAGCCAGATTTAAGTTTTAAAGGGTCTGTAAATAATAATAATAATAACATTATTATTATTATTATTATTATTATAGGTACCTTAACCGTTATAGTTATAGGAAAACGTTCCTGTGAGACCATTCATAACTTTTTAAGACCCAAAAAGTAGTTTCTGTACTCAAATTTTAGTTGGCCTTAAAGAGTATTTTGTTCACAGTAACAAATAGGAACATTTGGCAATAAAAAATATTTCGAGAAGATTTTTCGTTTTTCCGTTCAAAATGTATGGGAAAAGTTTTTGGCGATTTCTGTCGTTTCTAGTACTCATACCTTAAGTGGTCCCGTAGAGTCTTTTGATCCCCACATGAAATAGGATCGATTGGCATAAAAAAAAAATTGGTATTTTAGCATTTTTTTTGCTAACGGTAAGTTTTTTCGAAAATCTGTAAATGCAGTTCAGAATATCTCAAAAAGTTATGGATGATCTCCCTGGAACGTTTTCCTGTAACTATAACGGTTAAGGTACCTGCCCTTAATGTCCCGTCTCAACAATCCACCCTGTATACCTATCAGTACCTTGTTGAGAGATGAATCCATAACGTAATACATAGGTAATATTATCATCTTGACGATATTTTTCACTTTATTTTTTCCTTAAAAAAAGTAAATTTTCCGTGTTTTTTAAAAAACCAACCTTTTTGGTTTCAGATTTTCTAGTTTGTAATTAAACGATGCTTAGGTAGGTATGTATGATGATAAGACCGATAAACGCACAGTTTCCAAGTTATACTCGCGTTGTGTCAGCCATTAGTCAGTCGGCGGGATGCGCGGGCGCCGACTGACATGACTCAGTGGGATTATACCACATTGTGATTTGAATCTGTGCTGAGTAGAGCTACTGCGTTGTAGATGTGGCCCGTGGTCAAATACAAATACAAATATCTTAATTTGCTTTAAATAGGGTACAAATAGAGATCATCATCTGTATATATTCCGTAAATTTAATTTATGTTTATGACATATAAATATATGCACAGTTTCCAAGTTATACTCGCGTTGTGTCAGCCATTAGTCAGTCGGCGGGATGCGCGGGTGCCGACTGACATGACTCAGTGGGATTATATACCACATTGTGATTTGAATCTGTGCTGAGTAGAGCTATAGAGGGATAGATGTGGCTCATGGTCATCTTCAAAGCAATATACAGTCAAATAAGTAGTGAGGATTCCGGGTGTAGTGCGCTTACACTTTTTTCCTTATCGTTACTTAACATCAGGTCAGGTGAAGGCCAAGCACTATCCCGTTTTGGGTAAAAAAAGTACTTTTCTTAAACATGCGCGGAAATATTGTCATTACTTTTGAATAAAGAACACGCGAAGTATCATATTTATGTAGACTGCAAAACCTAAATCACTTCCCGGCGCGTTCTTTGAATTTGGAACGAAGAGCGCGCCGGCAATGTTGTATGAAACGGTGTGCTGTTTGAATTTAGAACTCTTTCATCAATCGTACACATTGCGTTCTCGTGGCTGTATAGCCACAGATGCGTTTACCTTTCGGCACAAACTGTAAAATAAAATAAAAAAATGGCGGTAAAGCGGAGTTCGTTGTTATTTTGTTAATAAAAAATTATTAAAATGAGTTCCGATGATTCTGAAAGTGAAAATGAAATGAACATTGACTGCACTCCACCAGATGTAAGATCGGAAGCTAAATTTGCGATGGAAAACCTGCTTCCTGCGAAATCAAAAGAAAAATATATGAAAGTATATGAAAATTTCATGTTCTGGAAAAACGAGAAAAATGCTAAATTGTTCTCCGAAACAGTGTTTTTGGCGTATTTCAATGAATAACATTTTCGCTAAATAATTTTGTCCTAACATGAGCATTATAACTTTTACTATTAATTAAATTTATTGTGTAAAAGGCAATTTTTTATTTCCTTGCATTTTTTAAGAAAAGCACTATATATGCCTCGGCCGAAATGGCAATTGCCTGTCTCGTATCATTGAAGTCCTCGCCTGCGGCTCGGCCTTCAAACTCATACTCGACCTGCCATTGCCTATTTCGCTGCCTTTGCAATAATGTACTATTTCAAATGAAGTTTTGTTATCTTTGTTACCGTGATTTTGTTTATTTCTTTCCTTTTTCTTTCTTCAGATTTAACCTTCACATTCAGATTTAGCTTTTACCACGTATCTCGATGTCGCAAAATATGAATTTCAATGAATGAATGAACTTATTTTTTGTGTTTCCAATTATTTTCCTAGTTAATTTCAAACCATAGTTACTATCCGTCTCAAAACAACAACGAATGATTAAATAAAACACAAACGTAGAGCAACAATCAATAGCAAGAATAAATGTAAAGAAATATTATTTATAATAAAATCAATATCATGGCAAGTGGAAGAGCATTAGATCGAACTTCCCAACGCAACCATTTGGATCGAGTCCCACGTGAAAAATTATCTGGTAGCAAGTCGATTTTATTCTAGTACTTATATTTTTATATTATTTTATTAAAAAACATTGTAAATGCTAAAACTCTAATTTAGAAATCATGGCATGGGTTTCTAAATCCTACGAATATTATAAATGTGAAAGTTTGTGGGTTTGGATGTTTAGATGTTTGGATGTTTGTTCCTCAATAACGCAAAAACTACTGAACGGATTTGGTTGAAATTTGGCACACAGATAGTAAATAGCCTGGAATATAACATACAATACTTTTTATCCCGATATTTTTAGAGGAACGGGAACCACGCGGGTGAAACCGCGGGTGGCCGCTAGTTCTATAATAACCACTTAAATCCTATTGTGAACATACCCTTACTTTAAAAAGTTACTACCCACCTCATATTTTCTTCTCTTCACTAGAATTACGTAAATGATTGCCTTATCGATATTTATTATATTTATGTGTAGACCAGTCTATTCGTTCTCAAGGTAACTGTAAACAGTCGGTGGTGACGAGAGATTCATTCGACCGATGAAGAATTGTTCGAGCGATCGCTGCGTGCGAACGTAAACACCAACATACTATACAACTAGGGGCTCCATGCTTTATGGGAAAAAGAGAGATAAACACATACAACATTAGTTGGTTGTAATAATCGTTTCAAGAGATTATACACGGTCATTTTACACGGCGGTCGTTTTATTATACACGGTCATAACTCACCACGCGGACTCAAGGTGGATTGGTGGGTGTTAACGACTGCAAATGCACCCGCGACCAACGGCTTAACGTGCCTTTCGAAGCACAGACGAGTTCGAGATAATACATTTTTGGTCACCCATCTTACGACCGACCCTTGCGAAAGTTACTTAACTTCCGCAATCACTGGTCCAGGCGCTTTACCATTGCACCACCGAGCTTTTCAATTTAATTTTTAATATCAATAACTACAACTTAGAAACAGAATGTTCTGTTAAAAACCAGTGTGATGCAGCTGTTTAAGCATCTCGTATAGTATTTTTCATTGACGACTAGTAGCGGCGCATAAAGGCTGAGATTACAACCTTTGTAAATTGTAAAACAAGCAGGCGCTCACACAGCGTACATTATGTACTCGTAGATCAGCCTCCTACTCAAATGACCGACATTCTATTCGTTCGATAACATAAAGCTATAAGCAATTAGACGATCGAGTCACATGTCGCAACCTAATGTAAATCATACACCTAATTTTAGAGTTTATGGCTTATTTTAATTTTTTAAGTTAGCGAACCAATAGAAAATTGGCCATTTAAGTAGAGGGGCAGTACTCAGTAATGTACACAATGCTGGGATTGATTTATTATTGCGTGAATCGGCTACGCGATTATAACATAATTATGGTGCAGAAGCCAAACCGACCCCGATCGTGACTGTGGCTATGGCTGAAAACGTTCACAATTTATCCCACATTTTCCGACTCCATGGTGATCCTACCTGCGCTCGCGCACGTTTCTTGATTTAAACGGTATAACAAAATATGTACTGTTTTACGTGGCCCACCGACAGATTTATATGCTCGGCTGATTCACATAGCTATATCTTTTAGAGAGCTATATCTTTATGGTAACGGCTGCCGGCAGCTTATTGCTTTACGGCTATTGTTGTAAGTACTTTAACACCAGTTGGTTTTAAATTTTAAGATTATGAAAAAGTCATAAAAACATATCATTAAATTGAGGTTAATTTAAGGGGTCATAAATGTTTCCCAGCTATCAAAGCAGTCTACCATGGTGCCAATTGTTTGATTGAATAATCGGTAAAGCAACAAATTATGGTCAGATTTACTGAGAATTGCGAAAACTGATTTATTCTTGCATTGTTAAAAGTGGTTCTGTGGCTTCTTTAACAAAATAATACCGGGCAAGTGCGAGTCGGACTCGCGCACGACGGGTTCCGTACCAAAAAACGGCAAAAAACACATTTGTTGTATGGGAGCCCTACTTAAATATTTATTTTATTCTGTTTTTAGTATTTGTTATTTTAGCAGCAACCGAAATACATCATAATTATGTGAAAATTTCAACTGTCTAGCTATCACGGTTCATGAGATACAGCCTGATGACAGACTAAGGACAGTGGAGTCTAAGTAATAGGGTCCCGTTTTTACTTATTAATTTTAAATACCTCAAACTGGAAACCAAAAAACGTATCAAACTGGTATCAAATACGATTCCAGTGTAGAACCGCGCTAACATAGTTCGTCTCGGCTATGTTATGACGGTGCTGAATTGTATACTGTAGCGGATAAATAAATCTAATAGTTTATCTGCATGCAGCAGGTGTACTGTTGTGCTACCATACTGTGGCCGTAGGTACTTTTAATATTGATGGAACAAACAGGTAGTATATTCATAATTTATGTATTTATTATTACCATTTATTATTCTTGCTACGGGATAGTCCTACGTCTTGTAAAGGACTTAAATTATGATGATGAAAAAAAAATCATCAAAACTGAGCTCATGATTGCAACAACTCGAGAAATGCCATAACAAAGCTTTATAACATAACACAGTTTAAACTCGACAATGGTCAAACAAAAGTGTCAGAAGCTATAAAATCGCTTAGAACAACCAACCAGGCCGTAACTTTTGGCTAAAAACGTTGAAATCTCTCAGTGAGGCTGAATTTAATATCTGTTTAGTTGTTTGGGCAAAGCTCTTATAATTCTAGAGGCCACCGCACACTGCTCGTAAAGAGGGCCACACACTTGCAGTTTTTGTCCCGGGAGCTCGTGGTCACCGCATAGTTAAGGGGAAGTATGCTAAATGTTGTTTTACATGAATCACACTCTCTTAAAACTAACTTCAAAAAGTTGCAGTTGCGTTTTTATATTATACTAGCGGCCGCCCGCGGTTTTACCCACGCGGTTCTCGTACCTGTGGGAATATCGGTATGAAAACTATCCTATGTTTAAATCTAGGCTATCTACTATCTGTGTGCTAAATTCCAAACAAATCCCTTCAGTAGTTTTTGCGTGATTGAAGAACAAAACAAACATCTAAACATCCAAACATCCAAACCCACAAACTTTCACATTTATAATATTAGTAGGACTAGCTGCCCGCTCCAGCTTCGCACAGGTGGTTTAATCTATCAATACTGACTTTTATTTTGTTGATCATAGTAATGGTGCCAACTATCAGTTATATTGCTCTTTAAAATGATGGGAAAGAAACAATTTGTTTTACTACGTCTTAATTTTTATTTATATTTTATTATATAGATTACTTTGAAACATTCGTTCAATGATTTTGTAGTACTTACATGGAAGACTGCAATGCAAAAACTCATAGGTCATGGTACAATATTTGGCGAATCCACGTCTTTCATCTAGACACGGTGACAGACTAGACAAAACCATTTTTTATTAAGCTTAAAAAATAACTAATGAGCCGTCCTTCCCCTTAAACGGGCGGCAGGTATTTGGGCGGTATTTATAGGCGGCGTTTAAGACTGAGTTAACTCCGATCTCTCCGCTGATATTATGCGACTATGTGTTCCCGCATTATTTTGCAAGTAAAGCCACTGTGCTACGAAGATAGTCCTTACATAGAAGTTGGTATAATGAAGCTACTAAAATCATACCAGAAATTACGTTTGGCGGTAAAAATCCTGAGTCTTTTTAGATAATGTAGGACGGTAGATAAGGTAGTCGGACTTGCAAAAAACCGGCAAAAAAAACACGTTTTTGTATATAGGAGCCCCACTAGAATATATTTTTGGTTATTAGTGTTTGTTGTTATAGCGGCAACAACATCTGTGAAAATTTCAACTCTGTAGCTATCATACGGTTTATGAGATACAGCCTGGTAACAGACAGACAGACGGAGTCGATATGGAGTCTTGGTAATAGGGTTCCTTTTTTACCCTTTGGATACAAAACCCTAAAAATAGGTTTTTGGAGGTAAACGATAATGATGATACTTACCTAATTGATATTTCAAGTAATAAATAACGGAATGTGAAGTGGTTTGAATTACGCACGTACGTTTTCCAAGTTTTAAGTGGGTAAAGACAATGGTAACTGCTGTAATAATTTATAAGTAGCTCAATGAATTGAATTACAGCTTAATTTTAAATTTACCCCCGAGTGGGTTGTTCACAGCTAAAAATCAAAAACACCCGGACGGATAGTGCGTAATTAAAAATAATAATTACGTACGGATTGCGACAAACGTGTTTTAACGACCGCAGTCACACACAGGCACGCATTATGACAGGGCTGGCGATTGTTGTTTTTATAATTTATTATTAATATTTCAACTTACCTTATAATACATTGATACGAACAAGTAACTTATACCTACAACTATTCAGTTGTAGACCATTCTTAATCTCTAAATTACCAAGTCTTGTTTTTGTATAATTACACAACGTGTTAAAAAACCCTAATGCTGAATATTGTAGATAGAGACATTCAAACTGAACAATTTTTACTATGGGACCAACTAAGATATCGCGAAAAAAAATCAGTAGTTTCATACAAAAATTAATTAAGAAAATATCAAAATGTATGAAACAGATAATTTTTTTCACGATTTCAGAGTTGGTCCCATAGTAAAAGCTGTTCAGTTTGATGGTCCCGCACCCTGATTATCTAAAAAGAAACTATTTAGCGACCGGTTGCATTTGACATACATTGCCACTTTTCTTTGGTATGTTTTTTTTTTACCCAAAAAGAAGTAGCAATGGATCACGATCATCTGTGAACTGCAACCAGTCGCTACGTGGTTTTTAATTAGATAATCAGCCCGCCTATCTACCATATTCGGCATTAGAGGTATTTTTGTAACTCGTTGTATATCGCCAGTTAAAAAAGCTTGTATTCAAGTGAATAAGTAACTAATAATTTTCATTTAGTTACATACGCAAATCTTTATTCTAAAAATTATTATGACAGATAAGCCAGATTTTTTTAATGACATGTTTTATCAAAATTACTCCTAGCTACAAGCAAAAACCAGCACAAAGCTCAAGATTTGAAAGAACATGTTCATTAAACATGTGAACATTTGAATTTGCTAATTGAATTAACAATTGATACTAATTTACACAGCTCAAAGGCAGCCCTGGCCGTTTCACAATTCATTATCAGCAAAAATGAGTTTATATTTATTCGCGCGCGCCGCAGCCGTCACAAACGCCGCCCGCCCACCGCCGCCGTCACAAACGCCGCCCGCCCACCGCCGCAAAAACTAGATAAAACCGCCCGAAAGCTGCAGCTGCAGCCGTTGCAGCGGTTAGATCCGGGATATTGGCATTTGACAATTTTTTTAAGTAAAAATGTCAAAAACTATGCAGTTTTATGCCAAAAATGTGGTATTAAAAATTGTGGGTCCGCAGAAACTAGATAAAACCACCCGAAACCTGCAGCTGTAGCTGCGTCGCAGCGCGATTAGAAACGATATTGGCATTGAAAAAATATAAGTAAACATCGTCAAAAAAGATATCAGTCACACAAAAACTAGATAAAACCGCACGAAACTTGAAACTATAGCCGTCGCAGGAAATACGTACTTAATTTGATCTGGAATTATTAAATTGTTGTTTTTTTTTTCATTTTACAATGCTGGTTTGCAGCGAAAAAGTATAAAATTACTAGCAAAATTTGCCTCTCCCACTAGCAACTCAGTAGCATAATAAAATTGATCTCTGCGCATTGGGCCGGAATCCCAAGGTTGGAGTCCCGTCTGAGGCGCTACAGGTTATAGTATTTATTCATCTTAGATCCGAAATACACACTTGACAACAATACTAAAGTGAAAACTTCAAAATCGATGTGATTTTTAGAAAAGTGTATTAAAAAATTGTAGGTCTGCAAAAACTAAATAGATAAAACTACCTAAAACCTGTACTTAGCTTCAGAAGTTTTCACCATCAAACAATAATTTACAAAATCATTGACCAAAAAATGAAATCGTTAATCGCACTGAATATTTTCGTATTGACATCACATTCACAGAGAACGCCACAATTCAAAATGGCTGCTGGGACAAAGCTCGTATTACAATAAAATGGGTGCCGTTCTAAATTTTGGCACAATTTATTTATTTATTGCTTTTATAATACGTCCTAGTATATATCATGAGCTGTCGTTCTGGTCGGCGATAATGCAAAATTTGTGGCACTCGGAATCTGTGGAGTGGAATTGGAAATTAGAAAAGATTTTTTTTACCATCGCCACTCTAAAAAGTGCGTTTAATTCAACGATAAGAGTGAATAATAAGCGATTTTATTCACCGAGTGAATAAAAATAATTTGAATTTGGAACAAGTGCGCATCATGAATTAGTACAAAAAAGTACCTATACCTACTGGCTGCTATGGAGCCATAGACTTAGAAAATTTTTCGCTATGCTCAAGTAGACGGACAAAGGTGCGAGTGAGAAACCGATTCTTATGGCTTATGCGATGTGCGAAAAAGAGTAAAAACAAACTGACAGCTGAACCTGGTTTGACTTCATTTATCATCTTTTATCACCTTGGTGAAAAGCGTCAACAAGATTATTTTGTAATTTTGATCGCGATCGGGTCGGTTTGGCTCTCAAAGCTATATACATCAATAATGGTGTCGTGTTCTGTACTGGATTGTAATGTTACTTACGACAATAACCCAAATAAACACTCATTTCACAGGTAAATATGATTGTACTATTACCATTTTCATAATTCATATTTTAGTTGAATATATTCCCAAACACACTAAGTTATATACTAATATGATGCTATTAAACGCCTATTTCCTAAATAAAGGCTGATTTCTAAACATTATGTGTTAGATAAAAAGATATTATGTCCGTGAACTTGAGAAAATAAAGCGTAGATATTGATAAAAAATTATCGATATCGATACTGACATAGTATCGATATCCAATATAACTTTGTTTGTCTTTGTGAACACTGATAATTTTATTTAAAGCTTTAATTTAACCGACAGTTTTCAAATGGTAAATTATACCAACTTAAGTACTAATTTAACAATTAATTCCAGGTTTTCTGTAAATCCAGTGATTAAATTAAACTGGATAAATGTCATAAACAAATAAGCAGGGAGCCTCAAAGGAGACCTTAAGAAATTATTTAAATAAAATTGTTCAAAATTTTGTTTGTGTTTTATTTATTAGAGCAATAATACATTATGGTTATCTACAACCTAAAATGGACTTCAGTGCATCTCTAAATTCACGCACACGTTTACATATTTACAAACACTGGCTCATCTCACTTTTGGTTTCGCAGCCAAGTGAACTCTGTTCGTCTATTTCAGTGAATATTAAGTTTATGTATGGAGCTATTCCATAGAGCCAAAGTTACACAATAAAATTAAACAAAAAAAAAATATCCTGCCAAAATTAATTAGGTTCTTTTTAGTGTCAATTTAATTAGGTTCATTTTAGTGTCTTATCTTTGGGTTCTTTTCCATCTATTAGAGGGAGATTGAATGTTCAGTCTATTCCATCAGTCTGGTACGATATTCAGTCTGAAAAAGTTCAAAGTCTATACATACAGACTGATGAAATGGACTGATCCCAGACTGATCATGTAATCTTTCTCTTAGCGTGATTGTTTTATGTCATTGGAAAACTTCTAATTTCACGCATGGGTCGGTCATGGGATGGGTGACCAAAAATGTATTATCTCGAGCTCCTCCGTGCCTCGGAAGGAATGTTAAGCCGTTGGTCCCGGCTGCATTTGCAGTCGTTAACACCCATCAATCCGCATTGGGCCCGCGCGATGGGTTATGGCCCTTCCTCCCACCCATAAGGAAGGCCTGTGCCCCAGCAGTGGGGACATTAAAAATGACTGATGGTACTATAAATACTAAGTATAAAGTAGATACTGCTAGGTATTTGTTTTCTCGCAGTCAATGGTAAAAAGTAGAGTACACAACTCGTGAAAAAAAAAATGTCATCTCGGTCCTTTGTATCCCTCGCTTCGCTCAGGATTCTACTTTTGAATCCCTCGCTACGCTCGGGATTCAACTCTAGAATCCTTCGCTACTCTCGGAATCCAACTTAATCCCTCGAACTAAATTCCCTTTTTATTCACTTGTTGTATAATCTACTACTTATTTATCAACTCAAAATGCGCAAAACATGAAATACGTAGGTAGGTACCAAAATCTATTACAACGTAAGTTGGCTTTGATAATATTTCATTTGATTGCATTGCATTTATTAACATTTCAAATTCAACGGTCTACATATTGATTCGGCGTTTAATATTTTGTTTTAAACATGAATGTAAATAATTATTTCTGACAGAATTTTATTGATAAAAATAGTTTCAGTTTGGGATGAATTAATTGGGATTAGAGATTATATTTTACCTATTCTTAAAAACTGATAGTCGAACTAATAATACTTTACTACTAATAGTGTAGCTATTTGAGACCCTCATGATTTCCACAAGTCAAATTATTGAGTCATAGTTGTCAATTACCCATTTAACAATATTCATAAGAGTCTAATCTTCACTTAGCCTCATATCTATAGACGAGTAATCAAAATTTTCAAATGCTTCTTATATTTATTTCACATTCAATTTACAGTACCTATAATTAATGGTAAATGCAGTTTTAGTGCAGTTTTGGAGTATTTAGGATTAATTTATACTATAAATTGCATGTGAAATAATATTAGAAGCAGATTTTGAAAATTACAAGTTTTACTCAAGTCACTACCTACTTGTCTATAGATACAAAATTTAGAATTACTCGAAGTCTAACCTCCGACTTCGAGTAATTCTAAATATTGGCAGTAATCTCTACCCCACTTTGTGTGCATTGGCGCACCAGCGGCGAAGTGTGCTAGTAACGAGAGGCGTCACAATAATTCTCCAACATGACAATGCTGTAATGTGCGTTTGATTCATTCGCGCTCACAAATGAGGTTATCATTTGCAGAGTCAGTGTTATAATGAATTTCGCTATCGTCGGCCGGACGCCGCGGCCATTTTGTAGTTGTTTACGGTTTTAACGTTGCAATACATTGGTGTACCTACCTACACCTAGTTAATTTGTGAATGGTATCGGCGGTATGCGGAAAAACATTTTCATGGAAAAAGTTTCCCTACTTACTTACCTATCTACTCCTACAATTAAGGTTGCAAGCTAATCAAACATACCATGCTGCACTTCATGAGTTACTCAGAAAAAAAGCTTCCAAAATTCCAATGTTTCTGATAGGATGGTATAAGCCTAAGACCGGTTCGTGTTGTTTAATTATAAGTTTTTTTTTATTTGCATTTCTATAGTCTAATTTCAAAATCTATCGCAATCGCTTTCAGGATGTAACACATTGAAGCTTCTTTATGGCACAAATAAAAACTTACAAAAGCAAAGCGACAATGTGTCACATTCATTTGTCAAACGAAAGCGATTGCGATAGATTTTTAAATTAGACAATTAGCCATTTCCAACGGCACGAAACCTTAAAAACTGCAATCCCTCGTTCACTGCAGCGCCCCCTATAGATCATGAGCGCGCTGACTCCGCCGAAACTTATCCCAACTTTTCGCGGACACCTTGAGGCCATTAACGCTTAATGACTGCTTGTAAATTGGCCATAACTCAGGCTGGCAGTAAATAACCGGCGTGATAAGGGCCGCTGAGTCGGCTCCGTCCAGTGTCTGTCTTAGTTTAGCATGTGTGGATTTATAGGATCGTTTATATTGTCGAGTGGCAGTTGGGACGAAACTGAATTGATTGCTCGGTGTATTAAAGTCATAGGAGGTTGTTGGTGTGTTTATGCTTGTTGTCAATAAAAACGTTTGCAATAGAGAAAAGTAACAGGAGTAAATTTAATACTAAATAATAAAGTATGTGCGGCTATGAATCGAAAATGTGTTGTTTTCTATTGTGGTAATATAAGGATATAATCCATTAAAGTAATATCACTCAGATTTTCTGTATATTATTATTCTTTGGTACTCATTCTCTGTTTTCAGGGTAGGCATAGATTGGTTCCTAATAATTATTGTGCTATTTTGTTCAACAATTACTAAATTTTCGATGTAACCTGCCCCCGTATTCTTCTATACCTCTTAAAACTTGCCAGTTTTCTGAATGGCTATCAGTGCGTCTCTTTTATTTGCTATACAGCGAGAAAGAGATGTATCTCTAGCAATTCATAAACTAGGAAAGTTTTAAGAGGTTGTAACTGAACTGTTTATAATACACACGTTATTGTGAAACTGTTTGTACCACAATAAAATAAAAAAATATAATATAAGAATATCTTACTCTGATGAAGGTCATTTAAATTATATTTTCCAAAAATCATTTCAAAAATCATCATGAATTTATCATCTTTAAAACTTTTTTACCAATTTAATGGCATAGGAAAATAATATTTGGACAATTGGTGCAAAAATTGTAAGGAAACCGCTCCTAGTTAAAATTGGGTGCCACTAAGTATTGTTGTATGGTCTGTGCTAGGCAGGTAATAAAAAGGTCCTTAAAATAAAATTCTCGGAGTATATAAAAAAAAACTGTAGGTTCATAATGATAAGCGTCATCTGTGTGTAAGTAACGAAAGTAAACTTTCGCTTTTTGTCTCAAGATGACATTAAGAAGTCAGTCTTGGCTTTTATATTATTGCTTTTAATAGTTTAATTGTAAGTTTTCGAAATTGACCTTATTTAATAAAATAATCTTTATTTTTTAACGCAGTCAATAATTTCAATATTATTTGAAATCGATCAAAAAAATATTTTTCTGAAAATCAATGATACGCTACCGCCATCTAGCTCCCTCCCACCCAAACCAATTTCCCCCTTCCTCCGCCAGATGTCGCTACCACAGATGTGCCTATACCGATAAAATTCGAGACAAAGAAACAAACAAACAATTATCCAACCCGCGGCACCGAAATTAGCAATTACTTAGGCGAAATCTTCTCTGCCTTGCCATTATCTGGCGGGGCGTAACTTGGCGTTAACTGTTATTGCCATCATTCTGCCCTTGATTTAAACAAGACGTTACAGTCTCCGCCGAGATAGGGCTGTTTCAATGTGACAGAATAAGAATAAATTCGGCTGATTCATAATTATTATGAGAATCATAATTATGGAGAGAAATTATCGGTTTGAGAGGAATATTTTCACGCTGGAGTGTTGAAATGGTTGTTGAGTGCGCTGCTAGGTACCTTTTGTAAGGAATCATACAATAACGCTAGTGCAAAAAGTATAGGGCATAGGTACAGTGGCTATTGATTTCGCTAAAATATCATATAAATTAAGCAACATTTATTTTATCTTAATTCTAATACAAATGTTTACTTTTTGAATTGGCTTAAAGATCGAAGATTATCTAAGAAATATTATGAACATAATTTTTAAGAGTGAGTACCTAATAGTTACGTTTAAAACGTTAATTTCATTTTATCTACACTCACAACATAATGTTCCAAATATGAATTCAAAAAAGGTAATATAAATACGTACTTTATTTTTGTGGATAGGTAAAATTAAAAAATAAACTCATTACGATGCAGTCACCTGCATCATAAAATAACTTTTTTTCTCATTACGATACAGGGCAAATCCAAAAAGAAGGCAGTGCCGTAACATTAAAAAAAAAAACCAATATTTTCCCACATATTTTTCATGATTAAAATGTACTCTATGGTAATCGATGACTTTAGTGCGATTAGTTTGTTGAAATGCACTGATCATTTTTTTTTCTAATGGAATGCGCGCCAAGCATTTCCGATAAAGTTTTGATTTAAGTTTTTACATTTTGTTATACTTACTGAATTTTGTAGGTTTTTTTTATTCTTGCCTTAAAATGTGAAAAAAAAATTACTCTGCCCGATATTTTAGTTTAGATGCAGCTAAGGAATTGACTTATTACAAGGTAGGTGCTAATAAAAACAAAGTCTCTCTCTCTTTTCTAACGTTGATCTTTTATTTAATAGGTTCAATCCCAAATGTATGAGTGTAGATAAAGTAGTGTATGAAACTGCACATAACTAGGTATTAAAACACTCGTGTGATACTATTAAAAACCTCGCCTACGGCTCGGTTTTTAAACACACACTCGTGTTTTAATACCCCTCTTTATATGTCAGTTTCATAAACTACTATTACATGTGTTTATTTTTACAGAAATAATAAATATAATATAATTTATAATATAATATCATTTATAAATAATTTCATTTGTAATGTGAACGCTATAATTCTCAAACTAAAATGGTTTGCAGAATTTCAAGAGTTTCAGTGTATACTTTAAGACTATTAAAAGGAATTTTGAAAAAGTTGCATTTTTTATTATTTTTGAACAATAAAGGTAGGTAGGTCATGATAATCGTAACAATAATACATTCTTCTTATATAATGTGTTTTAGAATTTAAACTCGTATAATCGAATAAAACGATCCAACTTACAGTCAAGCCACAAGAAAATAAAATAACCCAAACAAACGAATCTCCCCATCACAGAATCTCAAAACACGTTAAAACTACTACAGCGCGCAAATCGAACGGAATTTCTCCCCGGATTAAAGGAGGTACGGGGGGGACATTTAGTCGTGACATTCCAGTATTTATACGCATAATAATAATTCCTCAACGTGTCGGCGGGGGCGCTGCCGTTAAGAGTTATGGCTGGGGGAGACACCTTCAAGGTGACGGTGCGCCGATGGGACACGGAGGATAAGCTGTTTAAGCTTCTGGCAGAGAAGCAATCATAATGGGTGGTATCTACTGGAAATGTGTACAAAATAAATGGATTGGAAAATTTACTATTTTTAAACTCAATTAAAAACGACTTTAATTTGAACATGTGTACTTATCACAGAATACATTGCATTTTTGTTAAGTTACTTAGTACCTAAATCAATAATAAATGCTTTGAAATTTGCTTGAGAGCAAAACATTATTATTAAATGTTTTGACGCATTTCAATTTGGATCAAGTGACAAAAATAAAATTCAAATGTTTATTTCAGAAGAATTTCATAATAAACCACTAAATCAATCTTGCGATTGATAGCAATAAATCCAAGGGAAATATTACCATTTATCATTCGGCATGTCCACGTTAGTCTAACTATCGGGGCCCGTCTAAGATTAAGGCATTACAGCGTTCAGGCCGTGTCTGTAGCCGGCCGATGTTGCTCTTCAGATCGCCACCGGAGATGCCGCTGCCCTGGATCTGGTACACAAGCATCCAACAATGGAAACAGTTTAAAATGAATTAAATATCCACATTTATCATTCGGCATGTCCACGTTAGTGTAACTATCGGGGTCCGTCTAAGATTAAGGCATTACAGCGTTGAGGCAGTGTCTGTAGCCGGCCGATGATGCTCCTCAGATTGCCATCGGAGAAGCCGATGCCCTGAATCTGGTAAGCAACCATCCAACAAAAGGAAACAGTTTTGAAATGAAATAAATATCAACATTTATCATTACGCATGTCCATGTTAGTCTAGCCATCACAACAAAAGGAAACAGTTTCAGTTGATTCTACATCTCACTTTGAATTCTAGACTCAACTAGATGCAGTCTATTTAACTTTTAAATTAATTTTAAAATACGTCGATTTCTATCTTATCTAGTGTATTGTAATTAAGGATGATTATAGTAAAACTAGCGACCGCCCACGACTTCGTCTGCGTAAAAAGGTTTTTTGCTATCCCTCGGGAACAATATTTTTTTCGGGATCAAAGGTACCTTATGTCCTTCTCTGTACCCCTGACAACGTGTATGCAAAATTTCATGATGATCAGTTCAGTAGTTTAGATGTGAAGGCGTAACAAACTAACAAACAAACGGACTTTCGCTTTTATAATATTAGTAAGGATTACTTAGGTTGAGGTAATCCGACATCAAAGCGAAATAAAAAAATGGCTTAGTTACCATTTGAAAAAGATTTAACTATGTGATCTAGCACGATTTTTCTTTATTAAATTAAAATAAAAATATTTTATAGAAACTCAAACGATAATTCTAACATTATCCAAATTATGATTTTCGCTTCCAGTAGCTCTGACTCCATGGCAGTCACCGCCTTGCGGTGTGGCGGCATTAAGACAATACCATGATTACCCCATCAACGCACCAAATATCCTCAGATTAGCTGAGCTGTAGGATGCTGACCCATTTCTCTGTTGCCAAACCATTTGTAAGCTATGAAATTTCAGACGAATTAAATATTATTTGGACGGCAACTTGAACTGTGATGGTGATGATTGGTGTGAAATTATAGGTTTTTAACTGTTTACCTATATATTAAACATTTTGTAACACACATTAATTGACTCAGGAATTGCAGTCTCTTCAAAATTATATAAACAGTGCGAAAAATAACCATCAAAGATTGTGCTTAATTACAGTTTTTGTTAAGTTGACAACACTGTTACGTCATCATAGTGGGACTATCTTAATCTTTACTTGATAGATTTCAAGATATTATAGTCGCATTATAATAACTACGTAACAGTATTGTCAGGTATGACAATATTATGACGGTTCTTTTACCGCATAGACTCTATTCAATAACAAATTATTGACGACATCGTCAAATTCGAATCGACGATTCGAACCACTTACGGGTGATACGAATTGAATCGAATATTTTTTTTTATTCGAGTCCCATCACTACTTTTGATTTTCTTAGGTTAAAGTTATATTGCCTACTTAGGTGCACTTTCGAGTAGCAGACAGAAGTGATTTCTCAACTAGTTGAAAGTTATTTACTCTCATAATTTTATTACCTATCAGATATGTTAGCCCAGTAAAAATCTACATTTAAATCGCAAAACGCGATGTAAAGCTGCATTTTTGGTATGTTATTTGGACCCCTTAAGGGAGCGTGGAACCATATTTTGCAAGAAAAAAAAGTTGTGCTAGCTGCTATATACGTGAAAAACTGCATTTTTATTCAGTTTTTGCAGTTTTAATAAAAAACTATGAGCTTTTGACATTAGTTGCCAACATCATATTGAAAGTGTATTAAATTTCAAACAATTAAAGCTAACTTTTAGCTCTGTATATCTAATAGTTTTTGAGATATGATGCTTGAAATATTGACACTCACCGGCATATCTATAATATGTTGGCAACTAATGTCAAAAGCTCATAGTTTTTTAATAAAACTGCAAAAACTGAATAAAAATGCAGTTTTTCACGTATATCACAGCTAGCACAACTTTAAGTAGTAAGCTAGTACCTTAAGGGGTCCAAATAACATACCAAAAATGCAGCTTTACATCGCGTTTTGCGATTTTAGGAAAAACATTTGTAAGAATTTACTGGCCTAATGTAGTAGGTAATTAATTTCAACCAACCCATTGCGTGTACACTTTTGATAATTATTGTGATGTATTGTGACTTACTTTAAATGTAGAGGTAATTTTTCAATGTTGATGACTCTGTGTGTCTGCTCCTAGCCGATTTGGACTACGGCGACTGCAAATGATTCCGCCGTTCTTGGCGTTCGTGCGCTTTGATATCATATGGCTTATATAGCCAATTTTTCTTGAGAACGTGCGCGAGCAATTAGGACACGTCAAGACACCATTCTCATAGTTGTAATTGAGGACCACTGGTGGTCAGGCCTTCAATTCCTCGCGCTTGGCATCAAGCTCGGAACGTCGGAGTGTGTCAAAATCTGAAACCTTGTCTCTGACAAGTGGTCTCCACGTTTGGCGTTTGGATGCCTGCTCTTCCCACCGCGCGGGATTAATATCACACCGTTTCATGTGGCGTTTCAGTACATCTTTATATCGGAGAAGTTGCCCACCCTGCTTACGCTTGCCTTCCTCAAGCTCGGAATAAAAGATGCGTTTTGCCATTCGTTCCTCCGCCATTCGGGACACGTGACCGCACCACCGAAGCTGTCGTCGCATAAGGTAAGCTTCGATTCCATCTTCGTTGGCCCTTCTCAGTACGTCAGTGTTACGAACACGATCGGACCATTTGATCTTCAAGATTTTTCTAAGACATTTTATGTGGAATCTGTCCAACATAAGTATGTGTTTATTCAATAACAAATTATTGACGACATCGACAAATTCGAATCGACGATTCGAACCACTTACGGGTGATTCGAATTGATTCGAATATTTTTTTTTTGATTCGAGTCCCATCACTACTTTTGATTTGCTTAGGTTAAAGTTATATTGCCTACTTAGGTGTACTTTCGAATAGCAGACAGAAGTGATTTCTCAACTAGTTGAAAGTTATTTACTTTCATAATTACCTATCCGATATGTAGTAGGTAATTAATTTCAACCAACCCATTGCGTGTACACTTTTGATAATTATTGTGATGTATTGTGACTTACTTTAAATGTAGAGGTCATTTTTTAATGTTGATGACTCTGTATGAATTATACAGGGAGAAAAAAAGCAGTCCTTGAAGAGTTTCTTGCCAGTTCTTCTCCTTACAAGGTCTCTTGCTTAAGGTTTGCGAACCGATGGCGTAGCTTCGATGACATTCACAAGTGCTTGTGACAGCCTCGACTGAATAAATGATTTTTTTTTAATTTTTGAATTTAAAAGTATAGATACATACTTTTTATATAACTCGCTTGTAAACAATAAAATAATACGCCATCAGTTTGTTCCTCTCATTAATTTCGTGCCTCCAGAAGCCAGCACTCCCTAACCATAACCGAGTACATTCCAAATATGCCTAAACCCTTTATCAAAGACGTAAGAAACGGAAAACTGTGAGATCCCAGCGTGAATGGCACATAATGTAACTGAAGCCGACTGGATATATGGCCACGATAAAAACGTATCCATCCGATATGCCTACACTAAATCACCACTTAATAGTCGAGGGGCTCGTAAATATGTCAACAAACGCCAATATCTAAGGATATATATACAGAGAGAGATTTTTTTCTTCGGCCACGATGCAGTCTGTCAGGATTTAAGAGATATCTGGGAGTCTGGGTGAGTAATAAAAGAGCACAGTAAGTGCTGAACTTAATGTAGGGGTCTGGTTTCAGTGGATGGTGGAAGGCAAGAGAAGATTGTGTGAATACCGCTTTTGAATTCATTTATAATTACGTCATTATTATATTTTTTGTAACTATCAGAAGGCTTACTATGAAAAAAGATTTGCGTTAATCTAACTGAGTTTGTCGTTCAATTACTATTTTAGACCATAACATAACCTAACTTGAGTAAAAAATGACACGAAGCAGAACGAACGTTATGCAATTATCGTGGTATTTGTAGGTCGATGTAGGCCCCCTGACTCAATTGGACCCTTAAAGGAGCCCAAAGATACTTCCTGACGCGATCAGAAGAGGTAATAAATGAAAGTACCAAACATTTTGATCTACACATAAATACGTAAGAACAACAACTATTGAATTATTTCTAAAATGAAAATAACTAATATAGCAAAAATAATAAACCAAAACCAATAATTTGATACTATAATATGTAATAGATATGAAGATATTGTGCATAAAAAAACTATAAAATGTAAATTAATCTGTCTACACCTAACTGTGCAATAATTACTTTAAAATATATTCGTTTCTAACAATAGATTAATTTAGGTATCACAATTAAAGAATTATTAATACTCTAATAAATAAACTTCCATCTTAAAGTGTTTTTGTGGGCTGTACAAACCGACAACAATGCGCGGGACTAATTAAATTCAGATTAATCGTAAAAAAACGAATCACGTCAAATTGACCGTAAAATTTCAAGAAAGAAAAACAATGGGGTTCCAGCGATAACGGCGCCGGACTTAAATTAAATCGGAGCAGTTTCGACGAACCCTTCACTTTTGGAGACGATACGGATGTCTATTGCGCGTGCGACCGAGGATCCATGATAGGAAAACATGATTTGTGGAGGTCATATTTTTATATAGAAAACGTAAAGTTGTAGCCACAAAAACTCTTTAGTAGCTACAAGTATTAAATTGCGTAATGATTGTAAAAAAACAGAATATCATCAAAAGCGCTTGCGTAAATAATAACGGAAACGTATTGAATTCTTCACCAAAATACACTTAAACGGACTGTGCAGTAGCTCCAATAACTTTTTTCAAGAAAGATAATAATTGTTCTAAAGATAATGATGAAAAAACAACAACAAACATCGAAAAAGTGCAGAAATGAGGTTATTTTCCATACTCTCTTTACACGTAAAGAAAAAGACAGACAAATGTTTCCGCATAACCGAGCCAAGTGAACACAAAATCCTTATGAGGGAGATTATCTAGCAACAAAGTTTTAAACAATAAATATGGTTCAAACAAGTCATGAGCCAGAACATTTTCTGGTAGGCGTTTAACAATACTACAAACTAAATTGTATAGCCAAGTTACTAATAAGCCCCAAAACTGGTTGCAAACTCTAATCACCAATGAGTTTCGAAATAGTCACAGCACTAGTATTTCAATGGCGGTTCGTACACGACGCTACCAATCACAAACTGGTTGTCACAGTCTGTGATTGGTAGCGTCGTGTACGGACCGCCATTGAAATACTAGTGCTGTGACTATTTCGAAACTCATTGGTGATTAGAGTTTGCAACCAGTTTATTTTCAGTCGCGCCGTGTAAGATGGGGCTAAGATAAACACTACAATTTATAATTTTATTTGTGATGATTAACTGTCACATTTCGTGCTTTCAAATCTTTATTATGAGCAGTTCATTCAAAATTGAATCAGTCAAACAACAAGCTACATTAAAGGGATCTTTATTCATCATCATTATCATCATCATCATCATCATATCAGCCACACGACACTGATGGGTATAGGCCTCCCCAAAGAATGTCAAAAATTGCGTTTTATTGTTTATTGCAAATACAACGGACGTTCGCATTCTCAATTTCAGTTCGTGTGTTTCCAACTTTAGAGGGTTAACTCTAAACTTCAGCCAAGGTATGAATATTTACGAAAGCATTAATTATTTTTTAACTTTCTTCCAGCTTAAGAGGCTTTTCTTACCGTGAGGTGGAAAATCTGAATGACTGTGATTATTTTTAGTTGGCGAGCGGTGGGTGTTCTGATAAAGGTATTTTGTTGGTTTTTATTATGAAAGTTATGGTTATAGAGCTGAGATATTGTTAGGTTCTACTTTATCTTTCAGTTTCGAGTTTCATTTAAATTGGTTAAATGTGAAATGTTTTTGTGAAAGGATTTTTGAAAAATTTTTGCTAATATGAATAATAACTAATCAATAATTGTTATGATGATGGGGTGGGTAGATTTTAAATGACAATAGGTTCTCGCTTCAGCCTAAACGATCATAAAGCCGCAGTGTACTTGCATACTTGACCACCAGCCATTTTTTTGTCCCCACTGCTGGGCCTTCCACCTTATATGGAAGGGATAAGGAGGACGGGCCATAATCCACCACGCACGATTGGTGGGTGTTGCAAATGCAAATGCACCCGGGACCAACGGCATAACGTGCTTTCCGAAGCACGAAGATGCTCGAGATAATACATTTTTGGTCACCCATCCCATGACCGACCCTTGCGAATTTTGCTTAACCTCATTGAGCTGCATACTTGCATGCACAGAAGTTCTTTGCATACTATCAGATCAACTAAACCATTTTTTACAGACTTTATTCAGACTTTCGAAAATAAGTATTCGAAAGTCGACCTGCTACTCAAATGGCCAACTTTCTATTCATTTGATTTTAAACGCTACGCTCACTTTTAAAGCTTAAATATGAGCAATAGATGATTAAATTACATGCCGCAAACATATGTAAATCACAGACTTCGATGTATTGTATGGAATTGTCAAGCTTACGGCACGTAAGTTTATAGTTTACTGCTTATTTTAAAGTTTTAAAAGTAAGCGTAGCGTTCAAACGAATAGAATGTTGGCCATTTGAGTAGGGGGGCTGACCTGACTTGACTTCTCGACCCATAGTTTTTAGGTCGATTTCATTCCAGCAATCGTTCATAGAGCCTGCGTCTTTCGGAAGTAAGTAAAAAAAAGCTAACAGTATGCTGTAAATTGTAAATCGACGTTGTAGACCTGTACCAAAAATAGGTCTTGAGAAATGAGGACTTGTCTCTGTAAGGACTGTCTTATCTTCATATCTAAGATATAAGATCATTGTTTCTCTTATTCTTAGTGCTTGTCTACTTTATAAAGGAACACTTGTGTAAAATGTTAAGTACCCAATCGTTTAGGACTTTAGGCTATGTGCTGACAATAATGTCAGCATTCCTTCAGTAAGTACCCGTAAGTTTGGCCTCTTATTTACTTATATACATTATAGATAGATATAGATTTCGTAGACAAGATCAGCCCTTCTTTCATATCCGTTCACGGGCAACACACGAACAACATCTCCATCAAAACAAAACACGGTTAAACGCAAACAGCGCGGTTTAAAGTTTGATATCCCCCGCGTTATCTGTATAAATTCCAGTTTATTTTTCTTATTACTCGCTAACAAGGGCCCGTTATCGGCCGGCAAGGCCTGCTCGCAGTTAGAAGGAATTTATACTTTCGATTACACCCGCTGCGGATGAATAAAAAACAAATGAGCTGGGAATTTGTTGGTGTGCCGTGTGCGCTGCCGAGGGTTGGTTTAGGGAGGACGTACTTTTTGATGGAAAACCTTTTTGGGAGTTATAATGTGACTTTTGAGTTTTTGGATAATCTTGACCTTTGATTAAGGCGGTTGTATGATAAAAGTGGCGCCCTTTGCTAGTAAGAAAAGTAGCATGCAAATATAGATAAGGATATAATATAGATAATAGAAATTAACAAAACTAAAAATATTAAATTAAGGCGGTTGTATGGCCGAAAGTGGCGCCTTCAGAGGTTTTTATTTAATAAGTTATTAATAGAAAAAGATTTTAATAAGGTTTTATGTGAAGTTTTTACGGCCCATTGTCTAGTATTTTTAGAAGGTATCTACCTACATATCACTACATGCCCTCGTAGTCATTCGTAGAAAATTCGTGTCAAAAAACGGCCACTTTTAGCAGTTTTGCTATCTAGTTCTAGCAGTGACTACGCGGGAATGTATCGATATCGTTCAAAAATACTAGACTCTGGTGTGGGCCCTAAAAAATCCACGTAAATTCCATTATTAAAATTGTGTATTAGAATTATAATATTAAGTAAAATTCACCACGGCGGCGCCACTTTCGCTCAGGGTGCCACATTAAGCAGATTCCTATTTGTTACAATGATTTGGCTTAAAATACGGCATATTTATATATTTTTTTCTAAACAATTTGACATCAATCGCAACATATTTGACTGTGCTCCATGCAATATAAGACAGTCGTTAAGAAGCCAGTGTCACTAGTAAAACAACTCCATTACTCTCATAGAATAAAATATCTAAAAACGGCCTTTTCTCACTTTCCCTTACATCTAACAAGCAATGTTCTTAAAATTTTACATCACCACTTACCCGTCTAAATAGTCAAATTTTGTTTTAATAAGCGTCGTCGTAGCAAGCCTTATCCACCGTAATCTTTCGTCGTCATCTCAAGGCGCAGAGCTAAGCTATTATATTTAATGTGCACGCTCGCTTGATTTGAACGTAGTATCAAACTCTGCCCGTTCTTCGTCTCTACTTATTACTAATTTGTCGCTTCTCCTTACAATAAACAAAAGAAATTAAATTTTATGCCACAACTGTAATGGGATGCTACGGACTACGAGAGTCTATGAGACTACGAGCTACGAATCTACGGTGCTACGGTTTGGTTTTAGTTCAGTCACATTTTCAGTATAGCAAAATACATAATTTGTATAATTTAATACATTGAGGAGCTCGGTGGCGCAGTGGTTTAGCGCCTGGCCCAGCGATTGTGGAGGTTAAGCAACGTTAGCAAGGGTCGGTCATGGGATGGGTGACCAAAAATGTATTATCTCGAGCTCCTCCGTGCTTCGGAAGGCACGTTAAGCCGTCGGTCCCGGCTGCATTTGCAGTTGTTAACACCCACCAATCCGCATTGGACCCGCGTGGTGGGTTATGGCCCCACCTCCTTATCCACTCATAAGGAAGGCCTGTGCCCCAGCATTGGGGACATTAAAAATGGCTGATGGACAAAATACATAAATGAGGTTTAAGATTATTAATATAATTGAAAAATATTAGAAAAAATCGACTCACCCGTAGCAGCTCAGACGGGACTCGAACCCGCACTCTTGGATTCCGGCCCGATGCACTAACCAATTATACTACTGAGTCGCTAGCGGTAGTAGTGGCGAAATTTTCTAATACTTTTCACGTTTCCGCTGTAGGCCAGCGCCATGTGGCCAGTGGTTAGTGGATTGGGCCGGAAATTTGGCAAGTAAAAACATTTATTTCACATTGCAATTACACACTTAGATTTGATTAAAAGACAATCAAAAATGTATTTTTTTACCCTTCTGGTATTTAACCATAAAAAAACCATATGCCCCGTTATCCAAGTTTATTGTCCGATTTCCGAATCGGCGCAATCCGGTTTATCGTGGCGATATACGGCAGAATTAAAAATACATAAACACGCAACACTTTACGATAATTACTGGCAACACTATTCGATGGCGGCCATTGCCATAATGCACCGAATAAATACGCTTAAACGTCACTTGGTTCGGCTTAATGAGGATACTTGTACTGATTTAAGTATTATTATTTTAAGATTTAATAAAAAGTATTGTATAGGTACGTGTAACTTACCTTACTTTAACTTAATTGTTGTTTTTTTAAAGCAGATTATTTCGTTACACATAGAACACAGGCGGTGAGGTACATAAATGATTTCAAAAACAGCACCTACCTCATGTCGCAATAAATAATAATTTTTATCTCATTATTGGGTTTGTTCATTTAATGTAATTAGCGTTCTTAACGACTTTCCCTGCTTGATTTACAGTCTTTCTAAATTATGATTTACTAATGAGTTATCAAAATATGCTGCTAAAGTACAAAAAGCAAAGCAAGCATACTTTGTGAATCTGAAAACTAAGGCATAATTAATATGCAATAATAATAATAATATAATAAACAATATTTCATGTAGTCAATTGTCAATATAGTCAATAGTTTATTTGCTTTAAACATGGTAAAAAGTAGTAAGAGTTATTGGTAGATCACAGTAGCGAAGAGTCTATACAAGCCGATTCCCATCGGCTTACCTTTTTGAAATCCCACCCCACCGATCCTTTATGCAGATCATAACATTTTTGTACAACGGCTTACCTTCGCCATAATTTCACCCCTCGCTACTGGTAGATCACCTTTCACATGTTTTGCTAGTAAGAAAAGTAGCATGCAAATATAGATAATGATATAATATAGATAACAGAAATTATCAAATCTAAAAATATTAAATTAAGGCGGTTGTAGGACTGAATGTGGCGCCTACAGAGGTTTTTATTTTGTAAGTTATTAATAGAAAAAGATTTTAATAGTGTTTTACGTTAGAGCCCATGGTCTAGTATTTTTAGAAGGTATCCACTACATGCTCTCGTAGTCATTCGTAGAAGTAGATAGCAAATGTGTCAAAACAGCATAATAAATTCACCGCGGCGCCACATTCGCTCAGGGTGCCACCTTAAATACAATTCAATGTCAATAAGCATGTAAATACCGTGTTCGTAAGTGTTTCTGCACGTATCTTCTGTACTGAGTGCTGGCTTAACACTAATATTCATTGCAATCATTCTCTTCCTATGAAACTAACAAATCAATTTGTTTTTTAATCACGTCCAGTCAATTTCAAACCGCCAATTCCACATTTGAACTATGAAGCCATAAAGTAAGCGACCAATCCGGGCCACGCAATAAACACGGGGTCATAATTGACCACTGGTCGCTGCGACCCGCGATACCACGTCCGTCACGGCCCGCGTGTCATAAAGAAGGGTTAAACAGGATTATTCGACCTATAGTTTTGTATAGATTCCTGTTTTAGTGTTATTGCAGGTTTAACCGTTTGAAGGAAATCGAATTCGAAATTATTTTCAAGTTTTTTATTTCGTTGGTTGAGATCGACTTGTTAGTTGGTGATTTGTATTTAACCTAAATATGGGCCCTTTTTCTACTCATTTAATTTCTAGACTCACAAATTTTACAATTCACTTATTAATTAAATGTTTTTATGATTATGATTATGATAATTATTATTTTTTACTTTTTGTAGTTAATATAAATTATTTTGATTATTATTTTTACTAAAATCATTGTTTACAGTAAATTTAATAATAATATAATATCAAATATAAGCAGATAATTAAATGTTTTTATATAACTTTACAAACAGTTATTTATTTTAAATCGATTTCAAAATCTATTTTTTGTCAATAAATAAACTTACTGAAATGTCATTTTACTAAATGTTCCCATCATTATTTCGTTTTCGTTTCTTAAACGCCAGTCATTTCTACCAAACATGACTCATTGTTCATTTCACTGACACCCTGTCCCATGGAATGCTCCACCACTGGACAACTAGGATATCACTTATGGAACCAACTGCTAAGCTAATTTACTCCTTAAAACAACCCCATAAGTCTCAAACAAATGACTACGCTAAATTTGCAAAACGGCAATCAAACAAAATTTTACATACAGTCAAAACAAACTATTTTCATCTCTATGGAGCTGAAATAAAGTTTTGATAAACGTAAAAATGGCTGTCTATTGAATTTTTAGCAATTTGGAAATCGGCGTAGGTACTGATTTTTTAAATTCTACCTTCAAACATTTGGAATAAGGTGGTGAATACATTTTCCAGATTTTTTTGGCGGCAATCGGACGTGCGTTTGGTCCTGTCACTATCTGGACATGCAACTGTCAGTTAAGTTCCTTTTTCAAAAATTTTAACGAATTTTGAACGAAATTCAACGTTCAAAGTTCGTCATTATTGACGTATTGTTATTATAAATACCAACAAAAATTATTAGTTAGATTTGATATACCCTAATTATTCCTTTAAGTACTAGGATCTTATTTTATTACATTTTAGAAATGTTTGTTAATTTGAATAACATAACATTTTTTTAAATAAAACGTTTTCTCTAGTTATATGACTAGAAAAATAATTGATTAGCCAAAACTGATACACCTACATTCTTGTCAGCTAAAAACTCTAATGGTAGGAACATAATTATAATTAAATATACTTAGACAATTCAAAAGCGCTTAATTTCTAAGTTTATTTGAATAGGAATTTTGGATTTTGTTTTCAAATTATAATTATGTATTTTTTTAGACATAAAAAAACTTGTAACATTTAGTTTAATATTTAAATTGAAATGAACATTGACGTATAGTAAGCACCAATAACACGAATGACTTATGACGTATATTATAGTCCATTGTGCCATATCAATAACACTATCAAAAAGCCATCATTAGCTGGCAAGCACCGGAACAAAATGGCGGAATTAAAACTGCATCGGGTTCCGTATGGAACGATAATTATAGGTAATTAGAATGGAAGCGGTTAGTGCCACCACACCATGTTTTATATTTACATTAAATTTAACGTCCCACCTCCTTTGGCGGACATTTTGTCCTTTCATTTTGTTTTTTATAAATCAAAAGGAGGTACCTAATTAACTCTTTTTCAGTTGCCTTTTGTTACCCTTGTAACTTTTTTTTACTTGGATGGTCAAAGTCAAAGTGTCTTCATACAAATAAAAATAATAATTAAGCACTTTTGAATCGACTTTATTTTCCTACCACCCGTTCCAGACTTTTTTAACTGACAAGAAGATGGCATAATTCACAGTTTTGTAATTTAATACGGTGATTCGCGTACATTGCGATGTCTGTGAGTCTATTTTATATTGATATAATGATACTTATAAAAACTTAAGATTATTACAAAGTTTAACTATTTTTTTTAAACCTGCCAGACTTTATTCACACATTGTACATGATTGTACTTTTCATTTATTATTATCTCATTATTAAGCCGTTACAGACAACCTTGAATCTCAAGCCAATGGCGTCCTGTTAGTACTGTCGTAAGCTACATCAAACGTGCTACGAACCTCGTAAAGTACGACGCACACAGGGCCGCATACGGCCACCGTCCACACGCGCACTGTAACTCCTGCATGCGGTTTGTGCCAACCCTGCTGATCTATATGGAGTTGTTTACACCAAAGTAAAAATGCTTCTAATATTTTGTTAATAATTCGTAAGGAATTTTTTTAAAAATTGAAATGAAATGAAATGAAAAATTCTTTACTCAAATTAACTTCAATAGTGAATTCAATAAACGAACGATATGCATAGATCAATGATTGATTATTATTATTGGCAATAATTACTGACTACTACTTACCAAAATAACAAGAAAAGATGTTAATTGTGCGGCAAATAAAAGTTGTTTTTCTTTCTTCTAAAAAAAAATAAAGTATAGAAAAGTCAGTATGATATTTATTTTTCAATTAATGGCCCTCAAAATATTTTTTTAAATACTTATGAAATTAATATGCATATCCTTATTTTTTTCTTTCATAGATAAAAAAACTAATGTTTTTTAAAAAACCAGAAATAAACAATACACAGTTATCTTTATTTTCAAAAAGACTGAATAACAGCTCAATGTAATTCCCTTGTGGACAGACCAATTAAAACAAGGCAAGTCGCCGGCCATCTTAAATCTGGGCGGCGTGTATTGCCAATATCTGAGTAGCTACGTGTCGCAGTGTGTGCCGCTACAACGGACGAGGTACCGTATCTATTACACCGGATTACACAGAGTAGTTTACACCACCTTGCGCAGAATGTATTGCTTCAACGGGAAACAAAGACTAATCAATAATAGAATAGATATTCTAATAAAAGTTACATTAAATGCTTAATTAAGATGAGGCTGTTTTTCACAACTACTGTTACAACTACGATAGGTATATCAATTTTGCTTATTAGGTAAATTTTATATGCCCAACTGGGGCGACGTATTCTGCGGTTTATGACTGGTTTCTATTAATAATATCCGTTAAGTGAAAATATTAGTGACAGAAACTCAAATTGGAATATTATATTTTGCATCTTTCCTTATAATTCCCAAAAGCCTCACACCATGAGACACATGCCCCACAAACAGTAAAATACGTTCGCAAAATTAGAGTGCGCCGAATAGCCGTTATTTATTATCATCGCACTCAATAATAGTGCGCGCGGACGATAATGACCGCACTAAATATGATTTAGGGATAATCACCTAAAGGATGCGCGCCGAATTACGCGGTGAATCATACTTCGATCATAATCTATGTGGGCACTGCTGCGAAAATTGCCATTTTAATTATAATTAAGTAGGCGTAAAAACAATCCAGAGACAGCCTACGGACAATTTGTTTTTAAAGTGTACTGGAAAACCAGTATATTTTGTCGTATCTGTTACTTGCAATAGAAATATACCTATTTGATAAACGAGTTAGTTAATTATCTTCTGATTTAATATCAATATACTTCAGCATAAGTTCAAGTATTCTAAAACTTTTCTGAATAATTAAAGGACATATATTTTTAGTTATATGTCTGTTTACCATTAAGATTTTATTTTTCATAAAAATAAACTGTTGAACAGACATTATAAAATAAACATACCTACCTACGTAAAGTGACGAAATCAACTACTTTTTATAATATAGGAAAAGAAATTTGAAATCAATTCAAGAATTAATTAGTTATAGGCAGTTAACACCATTGAATGATTTACTGCAACTAGGTTCGATAAGCATAAATTACAAATAAGCGGTTAGCAAATTCGTGACCATAAAGGGTGCAAGCATCTGCGATGATAGACGAAAAGCTATTGGGTCGTAACGTTTCAAAATTGTCGTCATAACTATTACCGTCCAAACTAGCCGTATAAATTCGTTCTAAGCGCAGTCAATGCGGCCGAATCACGTGGTCTATCGCGCCATGATGACGGCTTTACGATCGATATAATGCTAATTTCCATTCGGCTCAAGCGATCGCTCGACCCAACGATGATGTTTTGTCATTTTAATGCGCGCACCTTATTTTAGTGGATGGGTTGCACTGGAAAATTGGTAAACTACGAATTGTTTTATTTAAAAAAGGGGTCTATTAAAAATTATTGTTATTGTCTGATTTGATAAAAAAAAATACTGAGACTTGTGATGTGTAATGTCTATTTAATATTCAATTTAAAAACCTGAAAAGTGTAACTATAGGTACCATTTTTTTTTGTATTGAAGCAACAACTACTTAATAACCAAAAAACTGCAGTTTCGTACAAAATATTACTTTGAGTATGAAAAAGTCGGTTGAGTTTTTATTTTGATTAAGGGTCATAGTTGAATTAATAACTTTTATCTCCTCAGAAGTCACTTTACTTGTGTCACATTTTACAGGCAAATTTGCTTTATAACATTACTAGAAATGTCATTAACCCTTAAGCGATCATTTCAAAAACTACAAACATAACAAATAGCGTTATAAATCATGTTTAACGGCGACGGGGCAACTGATTAAACCCGACTGGGCAGCCATAATGAGGGCGCGCCAATTGTCGTTGTTTTGATTTAATGACTCGAAATAATAGCAATCAATGCGACCCGACGGGCTGGGCTATAGGGTGATCTGCGAAGGGTTAAGTTTTGGATACGCGTAATTTCAATACTGAGTTATTTTTAGTCACCGTCCAAATTTTAAGGATCTTACGGTCTATTAAAAAAAAAGCGTGGTGATAAGCGTACAATGTTCGACCAATTCTGTGATAGGTTCAAAATCAACGAAATCGGTCAACGAACATCGTCCGACTATCGTGATTCTTTTTAGGGTTCCGTTCCCAAAGAGTAAAAACGGGACCCTATTACTAAGACTCCGCTGTCCGTCTGTCTGTCTGTCTGTCACCAGGATGTATCTCATGAATCGTGATACTAAACAGTTGAAATTTTCACAGATTATGTATTCCTGTTACCACTTTAACAACAAAATACTAAAAACAGAATAAAATAAATATTTAAGAGGGGCTCCCATACAACAAACGGATTTTTAGCCGTTGTTTGCTCGATATTAATAATGACAACAGGTAGACGCTTGAAATATTCATTGAATATTTAGTTGTTTACTCACTTTAAAAATATTCAATTTGATTAAAAACAAAAACAAAAAAAAACATTAAAGGGGGTTCCCATACAACAAACGTGATTTTTTTTACGGAACCCTTCGTGCGCGAGTCCGACTCGTGCTTGGCCGGTTTTTTGTTATAGCAGGCCTTGTTCAGTTCATGAAAGTGAACAACTTTCTTTCAGAAACTATACGGCCAAATATGTTAAAAATAGGTTATCCAAAAGATCCACACTCATGATCGGTTTAGTAAAGGATCACCAAAAGGAGAATGGCAAACTGGGAACCATTTTCCAAATTCATAAATACTGAGCGTGCCCAATTCGGACCTTATGAGATTTAAAGGTCATAATTTGGTGGTTACTTTTCAATTTAAAGTGTTCGTAAAGAAGGAGGCAACATTTAGAAAAACAACGTCATCCGCAACTAAAAATGACAAAAACAGTAAAATTCTAATAGGTAATATAATGTATTAATTATTGAATTCTTATTTTCAATAAGAAAGGGTCTAGGTATATGAAAAAAATACAATTGTTTTTCGTTTTTGAGGTTAAAATCATGGCCGCCAGGCGCATTACCAATTGACGCGGATTAGTACCTACCTATCGTTATCATACTATGTTTCAGGTCAATGATAGATAGGTAGTAGGTAATTGTCTATTACGGTCTAATTACTAAATATTTGTAGATTTCATGACCAGCCTCACCTAAAGCTTTTAAATAAAAATCATTCTGTGTAGGTTATGTAATGTATCCAAAGTAATTGCCTACTAGGTGCTGTTTTGAGGTTACGTTTAAAAATAACTTTTTATCCCCAGCTTTAAAGTGTATCTTACGATTACATAATTTATTAGACTTTAATAGAGGATTAAAGTCATGCTATTTACTTCTTGGCACGCTAAGCCTTTATGTGGTTCTGAAAATATATGGACACCTGCCATTCTCCTTTGTTGCGAATTTTGACACATCTTTCTCGAGTTAGTTCAGTTTCATGCACTAAACACTACCTTAATGTTTGGACGGTGACTAAAAAATAACCCTGTATAAGAATATGACGCAGTTTTGGTGTTTTAAATTATGTAATTTTAAGAAGT
This sequence comes from Agriphila tristella, assembly GCA_928269145.1. Lineage (NCBI taxonomy): Eukaryota > Metazoa > Arthropoda > Insecta > Lepidoptera > Crambidae > Agriphila > Agriphila tristella. The sequence continues at coordinate 28,159,971 of OV743437.1, read as the reverse complement.
CATTGAAAGTAGCTTATTGTTCTGGAATATAAACCTAATTTTAAATTGAATTCGATTTAAAATAAAACATAATGTTTATTTAGAATCACTGTTTGCCTATGATAGATTAAAAAAAACTGATTATTTCAACCAAGTTAAAAAAAAACAACACTGCCTGTCTTAGTGTCTTTTCAAAGCCCAGTTTTAATAGAGTCAATTTGATTATAGATGATAATAATATAATTTTATTTATTTAAGTCCCAAATCTCAAAAAAATATCATCACATTATATCATCTAAAAAGACAATCACAATAAATTACGATAATTATATTGTAAGTAAATTTATTGGTTAAACAATTCTCATCAGAGACAATGTAATATTTCTCAACTTCGATCCTATAGGGGATTGAGATATTTTTTCGGATCACTCTGTACAAGGCGATGACATCATGAGCTTAATGGAAGCATTATTTCGCGAGTAATTAATTTACGATAATGCCCCATAAAGCATTTTGCGGGCACAAATCCATGGAATAACATTTTTAACAGTAAAACTTTTTAAGAGGGTTGATTTTGTTTTTAATTAATGAAGGTACTCATTTTGCTTCACTGTTAATATTTTCTTATATCATATTGAATATTATAAATTCATAACATATTTTTACAGTTTTTAAATTTCAGATTTTTACATTCGCAATTGCTATTTTTATACAAAACTAAACGTGACTCGGTAGCTCAGCGGTCAAAGCATTGGACCGGACATCCAAAGGTTATGGGTTCGATTTCGGTCCGAGAATTGATCTGATGCGAGTCGTATTTTTTCTAGTATATTATTTAGTATATTTTTACAAAAAATAATATTTAATTATTGATTGAAAAAACATTTAAATTATGTAGGTAGTATTTTAATTCACTAAGAAATATTAATGAAAATACCATCCTCTACTTTCTTCCAAGCTAACGTATAACTTAAACTAGAGATAAGATTAAATAATAATTAAATAACGTGCCCATTTGCATAAAGCGGGAATGATGAAAAAATATTAAAACAAATTAATCTAAAAATATAACAGAACTAGCGGCCATCCACGGTTCCACCCGCGTGGTTTACGTTCCCGTGAGAATATCGGGATAAAAAGTATTGTATGTTTTAAGTTAGGCTATCTACTATCTGTGTGCCAAATTTCAACCAAATCCATTCAGTAGTTTTAGCGTGATTGAGGAGAAAACATCCAAACATTTAAATATCCAAACCCACAAACTTTCACATTTATAATATTAGTAGGAAGTAGGATAGTAGGATTTGATGAAAATCGTTCTCCCATCTATAGGTACTTAATAGAAAAATCTTTTATTTTTTCACTAAACTAACTGTACCCACTCAACTAAACCCGAAAACGGGCTCAACAGTCCGTGACGCAGTAAACCAATAAAACAAGTGTATAAATAAAAATAACTGCCCGTTATAAATAACGTTATAAATAACGCTGCGAATAACGCTGGAGTACTGAGACGGTGTATCTAAGCTCAGAGCGCGTCATGGCTGAGTTATGGCGTCACACAACATAAAATATACAAGAAAAACTGTTGTTCTTCCAACAGTTTTGGCCCATATTAAGGACGAGCATGAACTGAATGTGGATTTGGAACAGTGTCGCGGAAATACATGGAGTCGGCACACTTGATATTTTTTAACAAGATTTTGATGCATTGACTGTTGAAAAATTAAGTATTAATAATACTAAAACTACTAGAAAAAAAATCGACTCGCACCATAATCATAGGTATCGGGCGGGATTCAAAATTCAAACCCACAACCTTTGAAAGTCCGGTCCAATGCTCTTTCTTCCAACTGAGATAGGTAGGTACCGAGGTATCCACACCTCGGACCCCTCGAACTGAGAGCCCAAATTTTAAATCATTGCGAATCAAATCTAAACTTATAGGGGAATTAATAAAAAAATCTTAAAACCTGAAGCAATACTTCAAAAATTTCTAAAACGTGATTTATAGCTTTTATAACCGAATTTGTTGGGCCCTCAATCTAGACGGTTGCAATGAGAGACATAGCATAGATCTCAGAAAGTACCAAGTCTGTGTTAAAAGTTTTCATTTTAGAATTTAGTAAGGAATTTCTAACATCGTTTTAGAAATTTTCAACTCGCTAGGAGATGGCATAACAGATTTATGGCTGTTTAACTTGGGCCCTCAGTTCAAACATATCTGATTCACAATGATTTAAAATTTGGGCTCTCAGTTCAGATCCACACGGTACCGAGTGACTCGGTTAACAGTATTGTGTAATACATGAATGCTAAAATCTCAAGTTTAAAAACAAGTATAATAAGATAAAATTCTAGGTAATGTTCCAACCGTTTAGTAACGTAATGTAGAACGAATATACATTTAATCCAATGTAAGCCCAACCTGTGCCAAATAATTGATGGATTTATTAACCGCTTTCGCAAAAAAGAGGGGTTTTATAAGATTTTAATCTGGGCCATCTAATAGTATTGGGAGTTAGCAAGACAGCCACAGAACATAAAAAAGAGAAAAAAAATCGCTGTTCCATGGAGACGACAATATGTGTACCAAGCAAGTTAAGCCTTCAGTGCGGCAAAAGCAAACCTCATACAAACTGTAACAAACAAAGAGCCCCTCCACGCATCCCTTGTCCAGTGTCTCCCAGTCCACAGTGTAATTCGTTATTTTTATTGTTTTTTGTTATTATGATCCCATCGCAGGATTACCAGCGTGATGCATAGCGGGCACTGGATGCATTTAATTGCCGCCCCGCGATAAATAATAAGATTAAGGTATAGTGCGATTTGAATGTTTATGGGCTATAAGCAAGCGACGGGGTGCTTGTAAATTCATACTTCTGACGGTATTGCACAAGGAAGATCTAGAAATTAAGGTTGCTTTACTAGTAAATATTTATTAAAATAATAAAGACATCACCTGTTATAAATGTTACTAAAACCACATTACTAAGAGAAATTGCCGATATTTTCTTTCAAACAGAGAACCTCATAACTTCTATGATTTAAAATATTCTTCAATTGATTGATATATATAAATATATATATATATATAGTAATAAAATAAATGGTAATAAAACCATTACTTTAGTTTTCTTGACATTAAAATAATACCTCGAATTTGACTCCCTTTAATAACGATAACTTAATGATCAAAACATTAAAATTTGTACATAAAAGTTTTGTAACATTAGTGTTCACGGTAAGCAATCGTGCGCGCTAGAATTAAATAAAAAGTAATTAATAATAATATGCTAGTATGGAAAATGCAACTTCTTGAAAATTCTCCATAGAAATCGGCAAATTGCTTTTTTAGTTTAATCCTCATTTAAAACATACTTAAATCACTTTCATCTTATAACAAACCTGATTCTGGTATTTTACAAATCTTCCCCGTTTATCTTCAATTACACAATATAATATAGATATAATAAAGCTGCACTACATCTTTAAGTTCTTCTAGACCTCCTGAAAAAACAATTATATTAAAGTTTGAGGAAGTTAAGATACAAGGTATTTTTGTGTGTAATCCTAAATATAGCACCTCTCATATAAATCGTAAAAACCCCTGTTCTCGTTTTATCTTTTCTAAAGGACCTAACGTAAGCCGCGATGCAAATTTTAAAGCGATAATGAAGCGACATTCGGTCGTTGCCGACAAAAGGCGCCATATTTATTTCAGTCTACTTATTACGCCACTGTGACTTTTGTTTTGTGTCTGCAACTAAAGTAGTATTTTTTTTCACAACATATAGATAGACTGAATAATGACAAACTGTAATTTTTTTGGCTATTCCCTAGTCCCAGTTTTGACTGAAATTTCTTTTGTGTTATTATTTTTATTGACATTAATTTTGTGAATCTATTACTGACGTAAGATATTGTAAATTATTACAATTAATATTATAAATATGCATTTATTTCACGTTACAATGTAAAAAAAATAAGTAAACATTGAATTTGTTAAAAAAAATGTTGCAAATTTGCATGATATTGTTAGTGGCTGAAAAGGACGAACTTTTGAAGTAGATTAAAACCTTCAGTGTACCCTATTCAAAGGCAAATAAGTAAATAAATTTCCAATTACTCAAGGGCGCTGAATCTATAGACGATTAAAGTATTTGTAATTATTAGTATTGACATCTAAGCAAACATGCTTACTTTTTTGTGTTTGGTTATCTATAAACAAATCAATTTTAAATGTAATAAAAATAATTAATTATTTTGTTCATATTTAAATAAAATCAAACTTTAGACTATTATTTAAACTTCTTTATTATTTATTTAATACAGGTACAGTTTACATAGACTTAGTTGAATTAAGTAATAATAATTATTTTACATAATAAATTACACAAAACATCAAAATATATTTTAGTTTAGCACTAACCATTACAGATAATTTACATACATTACACATCTACCTACCTACATTTTCTTTAAAAAAGCAAAGATTACTCACTAAAACTAAATTGGTACCCTAGTTGGTACGTATCAACATTCTTCTTTAGCACAAGTTTTACTTCTCCAGAACTCTGCTAATTCCTTAAACCTTTCATTACACTCCTTTCTTTTCCTGGGATTTTTTACTGCTGGTCCATTTAAAATAGCACTAAACTTCTTCACTAAGGTTGTCACGGAACTCTTTGCTGTCTCATCCATACCACCATCACGATTAGTCATACTGGCTATAGTAGAATTCAACTGGTCAAAAGCTTCATCAATATACTTGTCCACGTCATCGTAATCGTCTTTCTCTTTCTCAGTATCCACAGTATCATCGAATGACAAATCTCCATAAGATATACTGCACTGAATTACTTCTTTGCTATTCTTTTTCCGTTGTATAGTACTCGTCGCTGAACACAGCTTCTCAACTGATTTGAAAATGTCATCAATCTTGTTGCAAATCTGCTCAACAGACAATGCTGATAGGATCTGCCCGCTGATGAAATAAAACTGCTGTCCTGGAATCTCCATCACTGCGTTCTTTTGAAGGTCTTGGAGAAACTCGTTGTAACTCAACAGTGACTTCTTCGACATTTGCCTCCCAACCTTTCTTCTGACTTTCTTGAACAGAAAGGACGAGTCAAACGTTGATTTTCTTAAGTCGAGGGTGCTGAATACGGGGCTTAACTTTGAAGGTGACAGGTCTTCCTCGGTTTCCAAGTCTACTGGACTGCCCCATGTCTCTTCGAGCTTGGTCCACTGGTCAATACTCGAGAGAATCTCGTTGGCGTCTAGTAATTCTGAACTCATTTTTAGCGTGTGTCCTTCGCTGCGTCTCGGGAGTGACTGGTGTTGGATTTGCGAAACTGTCTGATTTATTGCGCTGGCGCACGGTAAACCTCATTTAGGAAGAATCGTCCTTTTCCAACGTAACTATTGTTATAAAATTACCTTCGGTTCACATTGCTTTTAAGCTTCGGATTTTTACTATAATTTTTACTAATCGTTAGTGTAGTTAACTTGTTTAAAAATCAGCAAAAAAAATTTCGGTGAGTGCAAAAAATATTAGTTCTAATGATTGCGAAATTATAGAACTATAATGCGAACCATTTTCGTGCTATTAAAATTATTATTTAATTGTTTATTTGTTAATTTTTTGAGCATAAAGTGATATTTTACTTGTAAATCAAATAGGCAGTAATACGTAAAATTTAAAACTCAACTGTTAAAATGAAATCTACTAAAGTAAAAACTGGTCATTTGTATTCATGCGTTAGTAAACAAATCATGCGACTATTTTTGTTTTTAGTCTTCGTTATCGTCTAGCTTCTAACAGACCTGTTTACAGCGTTAGGAAATCTCTGGACGCCGAATGCTGTCCCACCTATTAGTTAATTACCTGGAGAACAACAAATAGAAATTCATGGTTCATTAACCAAACAGCGGCGGTGCACAGGACCCGCGACACGGTCCAAGTTAGCCTCTAAATCACAGCCAGCGCCTCTGGACCTCTGAGGAAACATACGGGGAGATACTGTGCAAGAGGTAGCAGCGGTTTTTAAGAAAACAATACTGGGGCTCGTCAGTTAAATGATAGGTTTGGTATTGCCTTGTATTCACTAGACAACAAAATAAACAGAAGCGCAAAACGTCTCACTTAACATTATGGCGTGTAACGTTATGCAGCATCGTGACATGTTGGTTGAGTGTTTTACGCGCGTCAAGTGTTGCCTTCTCTCTTGTTGATTGAATACAATAACGCTCTAGTTATACCTGTAAATGTACCCTGATTGTAACTTTTTATTGGCATGTTTACCAGATGTTTTATAAGAAGTTATAAAACATCAATTAGTAAATTTAATCATAAATAAAATATCAATTAAAAATAAAACATCGTAATGAACAAGCATTTAATTTAGTTCGACTGAACTTCGAGTACCTACAAGAATAGCTTTAAATAGATAAGATAACGAGTTGGATTATGCTATTTTCTAAACCTTATTTAGGGTGGACAAAATTACGTATCTACTAGATTTAACAAAGCTAATGGTCAGGGATTTTTTTTAAACGAATATTTCTTTTACATCTTTATCCATAACAACTATTCGACAGAATCGTGGCGTGTACGTTCAAAACAAGCGTGCGTGTGTTTCCCCGCGCACTGACCGGAAGCAGAAACTTATTCCGCCTTGTTCAGGCTAGTTGGACAGTTTGTCAATTTATGAGCCCGTACACAATATCGCGGGCATGGCAAATCGGGGCAGATCCAGTTAATTGAGTTACTGTGATTATCGTCCCTGCATGACGAAACTGGAGGTAATAAATGTGCACTGAATCATAGATACGGAAAACAACGCCAAGCAAGACAGAATGGCAATGACTGTCTATGATTAAGACCTAATTTCCATAAGAATTGGCTTTCCCTCTTAACCTAATCAGAAATACGCCCTAATAATAAAAAAAGAATTAACAATCGCATCAACCAATTTAAATAATGTGACCACATACATAATAATAATGTAACTATATTGGTACACGTCATCACAACTACATGACCTGTCGGAAATTCGAAAATGCTTTCGTTATTTCGATTAGATAGGTACTTAATTTAATATAATAATATTATAGATTCAAAACACTTACAGGGATATTTTAATTTTAATAATCGAAAATGCGACTCTTTAAGTGTGAGTTGCACCAAAACGCGGTCAAAGTTAAAGTTATCGTCAAATGATAATGCTAAACCTATTCTATTTGTCACGTCAAACTTGTCAAAGGACATCATGCTGGCTGGCAACCTCTTTTTTTGGCTAACTTCTGCGTCCGGTACTTTAACAGGCTTGTTATCGTTAAAGTTCGGTGGTGCAAAGAAAACTTCCCTTTTAACAATATGAATAATCAAAGCTTCAATAAACAGCTGACAATCGATATTCATGCAATATCTTATGGCACTGCAGGAAGATTCAAACTTGTGTTAGGTAATAACAATTGTATGTCACGGCATCCGTGTCGGGCGGTTACGTGTCCACTTTAAGACAACTTCCCTTTTAACAATTTAAATAATCAAAGCTTCAGTAAACAGCTGACAATCGATATCCATGCACTTAATACTTAATATCTTATATCAATGCAAGAAGATTCAAACTTGTGCTAGGTAATAACGAGTGTGTGTCACGGCATCCGTGCCGGGCGGTTACGTGTCCACTTTAAGACATGTGCACTGACCGCGGGCACTAATTAAGCTTGTTGTTGATGCAACTCGCCCGGATTGGTGCTTCAGATGCTACGGCTACGAACGGCTACGAACATTCGGAGTGCTACGAGTAGTAAAATAGAACTGTTGTGAGGTTTTCCAATTAGGATATGAAGTTGGCTTGCTGGAATAGTTAACTGTTCTAGCGAGGCTCATTTGTTTATTATATTGACGGGTTCCATTGCTGGCTAGCCAGACAAAGTTTTAGGTTTGATTCCTAGTCATGCAATCAACTAACTTGTTAGTATTTTTTTTTAATCTGCGAATACTTTGAGTTTTAACCGCCTCTGTAGTCTAGTGGTCCGCCCACCCATGTAAGACGCAGGGGTCCCGGGTTCTATTCCCAGGGGGGTACAATTTGTACTCGGTTTGGTTGGTGGTAGGGCTTATTTCAAGACCGCCTGGCTAGCTACAACCATCTTACCTAAGTCTGAAGCCATAACAACAATTTAAAAATTGTTGTGTTCCGGCAGTTAGAGCTAAGATAGCCAGTTCCTCAGTAATGAGGATTCCGGGAGTAGTGCGTTTCCACCTTCGGCCTTATCGTCACTTAACATCAGGTGAGATGAAGGCAAAGCATTATCCCGTAGCGAATAAAAAAAAAATGTCTGTATTATTCATGACTTGTTAAACGTCTTCTTGTCAAACTTAAAATGTTTAACAACCCCCAAAATTGTCCCAAGATTGTTTACAAAAAGTTGTCTCCACTTAGAGAGGCATTAAAAAAATTAAGCTGTTGCTTAATTTTTACAGTGTTGCTCCATTAGTGATGTGCCGACACCGCGCGGGGCCGCACTCAATCAATTTGGATGGAATCGCCGGGATGAAGTGTTTTTTAATTAATCTCATGGATGAATTTTGGCGGGGAACAGTAGTGGCGTGGAGAATATGCAGGTGATGCTAAGTTGCACAAAAATATTTTGCTCATTTTTTGCACTAATTTTGCAAATAACTTTTTGAATCTGTCGGATTTATTTGATTTATAGTACCTTATATGTATTGTATTTTTGGCACAATATTATGAATAAGTATATAACTATTATTTTATTAGTTATTTGGTACATTTATAAAAAGGTCATTTTAAACTTACTAAAAAAGAGTAAAAAGAAAATACTTTTAGTACAGATAATAATTATTATCTTTGCTGAAAGCTGCTAAAAGCTAAGTTTTTAGTAGTTAGGTCAATATTATTTGTGCTCTAGTTTTTTTTATTACGTAGGTCTTGACCTGCTTGCATAATGACAAAAATAAGTAGTTAAGAATTTAATCTTCATTATTATCAGTCGACTCATTTCCATAAACTGACGACTCCATGGTCTTCGTCCTCCCGTGAACGTCGTCCACGCACTAATTCAATATGGCCGACGTAAGCCATTTGCGCTCACGCTTGACGCATCGTCCGTGAAAAAATCAATTACGATTTTTTGATAGCCACTGCCTCACCGTCGTTGAAGCATGGCAAGAGCTTATATTAAAAAGTATCGCGATAAGCGGACGATGTCGTGTATAAGGTTCAGAATTATGTAAATTGATCAACGTACATCGTCCGACTATCGTAATTCTTTTTTGTAATAGGCCCTCCGATCATCTAAATAAGCCTTCTGATCATAAAAACATTAGAACAACGATTTTGTCAGTCTTGATCTAAAATCCATACTAATATTATAAATGCGAAAGTAACTCTGTCTTTCTGTCTGTCTGTTACGCCTTCACGCCTAAACTACTGAACCGATTTAGATGAATTTTTTTACAGAGATAGAGTGGAGCTCAAAAAAGGACATAGGCTACCTTTTATTGCGAAATAAGGGTTAGAGGGGTTGTAATAGGGGATGAAAGTTTGTTTGTACCACAGAATAGACACTAATGAAGTTATGCCACTATTGTATTTATTAGGTACCCATTTACATACTTTTACGTTAATCGATTACCAAGAGGTAAATTGACAGAACGAAGTTCAAAATCAATAATACAAAATCCATACTTAATCCATACTAATATTATAAATGCGAAAGTAACTCTGTCTGTCTGTTACTCCTTCACGCCTAAACTACTAAACCGTTTTGGATGAAATTTGGTACAGAGATAAAGTAGAGCTCGAGAAAGGACATAGGCTGCCTTTTATTGCGAAATAAGAGTTAGAGGGGATGAAATAGGGGATGAAAGTTTGATTCGTTATTTTCACAGTGTAATGTCTTATGGACTGCTATTGTGGGGCTCAGCTGCCAGTATTGAAAATATTTTCGTACTCCAAAAAAGAGCTGTTCGCGCCATATACAATCTTCGGCGAAGAGATAGCTTGAGAGAATTGTTTAAAGAAATAAACATCTTAACTTTGGCAGGCCAATACATATATGAAAATTTAGTTTATGTAAGGAAACACTATGATTCATTTCCTAAGAACAGCAATATTCACCAGTTTAATACAAGAAATAAAGATAAACTTGCCGTTCCAAGATTTAGGCTTGCAAAATCTAGAAGTTCATTTATGGGGAAAGGCATAGCCTTTATTAATAAAGTTCCGCAACAAGTGATTGATCTGCCTTTGCATGAATTTAAAATCCATGTTAAAAAAACGCTCATGGGTATAGGTTATTATAAAGTAGATGATTATCTTAAAGATCAAAATGCATGGAAATGATGTAACACATAACTTGCTACTATAAGTACTTTGTTGAAGTAATATAATAAGTCTATGTTGTTGCCAATAATCCTGTCACCCTGTTGTAATTATCTGGTAACGATATATTCAAGTTTGTAAATACTTTTACGTTAATCGATTACCAAGAGTTAAAGTGACAGAACGAAGTTCAAAATCAATAATACAAAATCCATACTTAATCCATACTATAATATTATAAATGCGAAAGTAACTCTGTCTGTCTGTCTGTTACTCCTTCACGCCTGAACTACTGAACCGATTTGGATGAAATTTGGTACAGAGATAGAATAGAGCTCGAGAAAGGACATAGGCTATCCTTTGCGAAATAAGGGTTGGAGGGGTTGAAATAGGGGATGAAAGTTTGATTGTACCACAGAATAGACACTAATGAAGTTATGCCACTATTGTATTTATTAGGTACCTACCCATTTACATACTTTTACGTTAATCGATTACCAAGAGTTAAATTGACAGAACGAAGTTCAAAATCAATAATACAAAATCCATACTTAATCCATACTTCCATACTATATAATATTATAAATGCGAAAGTAACTCTGTCTGTCTGTCTGTCTGTTACGCCTTCACGCCTAAACTACTGAACCGATTTGGATGAATTGTTTTACAGAGATAGAGTAGAGCTCGAGAAAGGATATAGGCTGTCTTTTATTGCGAAATAAGGGTTGGAGGGTTTGAAATAGGGGATGAAAGTTTGATTGTACCACAGAATAGACACTAATGAAGTTATGCCGCTATCGTATTTATTAGGTACCCATTTACATACTTTTACGTTAATCGATTACCAAGAGTTAAATTGACAGAACGAAGTTTAAAATCAATAATACAAAATCCATACTTAATCCATACTATACTTACTATACTTATATTATAAATGCGAAAGTCCGTTTGTTTGTTTATTTGTTTGTTTGTTTGCTACGCCTTCACGTCTTAACTACTGAACCGATCGTCATGGAAATTTGCATACACGTTGTCAGGGGTACAGAGAAGGACATAGTGTACCTTTTATCCCGAAAAAAGTGTTGTTCCCGAGGGATAGCAAAAACTTTCCACGCAGACGAAGTCGCGGGCGGCCGCTAGTTCTAAATAATTGCATGAAAATATGAAATCAGTCTTCTATTTTTTTGGGAGTTGGGCAAACATAGAATACCTATAATAGTGGCAAAACATTTGTTAAAGTAACTATGTGCAGTACTTTGTCACTCCTGTAAGTAGCAACCCTGTTATATGAAGGCAATCTTTGGTTCAATTCAAAATGATAATATCTTTCAGAAGTCATGTATCGAGATGTAAGATACTGTGTATTTGAAATTATGTATCTCGTATAATTTAGATTATTCTACTGACCAATCAGTAGAATTTACCTACCTAAACTTTACGGGCTGCACCTTATGATTAAAGGTTACCGTGACCGTTACCCATAATATGACGATTTTTGCAATTATATTAGAAAAGTCTGTTTCCACATTAGCCTCGCTCATGCCAAACGCTCGATATTTTCAGTGGCACTACTTCGTCATATTGTTCGGCGTGACAACTCAATCTAAATGGCTTTATAACCTGTCATGTCCGATACAAAAACATTATCTGACCAAAGCCTGCGGTCATTTCTATCAATACATTTGACAAACAATTATTTTATTATTTTCATAGGTTCCATTTTTAGAAAAGTTTGACCGTTTAAATATTATAATAACAACACTTAACTAGTTAAATATTTCTAGACAACATTTTATTTATTTATAAATAGGAAGCATTGAAATATAAAGAAAAATATTGGAAAAATAATGTTAGCCCACGCAGTAACGAATGCGCCATAGATTGAACTTCAAATGACATTAGGGGCAGATCATTTTTAAATAAGTGCTAAGGCTATTTTTAGTTAATACAAAACCTCTCGTGGGGTTGATCAGACCATCAAATTGAACAACTTTCAGTATGGACCAACCTCGAAATCGTGAAAATAAAATCAGCTATTTCATACATTTCGATGGAGTAGGATTGTACTTTTGTATAGAACAGCTGATTTTTTTTCATGATTTCGAGGTTAGTCCCATAGTGAAAGTTGTTCAGTTTGATGTTCTGTACCCTTAGCACGAACAGCCATCGAGAAATCTTACGCGCGTAAGAAAATACTACTCGAAAACGTACTCGATTCGAAAGCTAGCAAAATCGGCAGCACGAATTTTACAGAGCTGGCTAACGTCAACTCGATAGTAGCGATAAATAAAGCTAACCTGACACAATCCAATTATCAATCCAATTGAAGCAAGGTGCGTTCAAAAACCATGTTATATATCTATGCTTCGAGCAACAAAGGCTTCGTTTTTCACGAAGGGAGAAGCCTTAGCGATTAAACTCTATTCAAATTATTCTGGCATTTTTTGCGGGGGGGGAAAATGCACACAAGTGCAGTTCCGCATACCCACATACAAAAACAACACTGTAATGACGACACTCACACATAAAAAATAAAACAAAACAGCAAAAAATTGTGTACGGATGAGTCACACATCAAAATATGACACGTTTTTGACATAAAGGGCTGGGCTCAACTGTCGATGCAGCAATATCGATACGGAAAAAGGAATAAAGGTTACAAACTCAATCATTTTACGATGGGGTGAATAACAATAAAGAGGTCATTTTTATACGCTCGAGCTTTATACAAAAAGCTCGAGAGTGTAGGTGATTGGGTTGTGACTAATGTGTACCCAGGGACGTTGGGCTCAGGATGCTGACACTGAACATCGCTCCATGACAGTACTGCCACCAAACAGTTTGAATTTTGACCGACCGTTGAATAAAAAATAGCAAACTGATTTTGATAATGTCGTCAATATAGTAAAATATATCATTATTTTTCTAAGAAACTGTACATTCAATGTCTCAAAAATGGCCTGATTTATCATGATATGATAGGTACCTCATTCGAGGTGGTATATTGAAAGAGATATGATTTCAATGGTAAAAAGTAGAGTACACAACTCGTGAAAAAAAACTCATCTCGGTTCTTTGTATAATACTTACGGCTATTTGCACTAAACTTAAGAATCGCATAAGTCTTTCCTAACTATAACTCGACCAAATTAAAACGGTGTCATGAACTTAGCTGTCATGCAGCTATCATGCGCCTAATTATCTTGCTCGAGTTGTACTTTGGAAAAAACTAGGCGATTCTTAAGTTTAGTGCAAACGGCCGTTAGTCCCTCGAACTAAATTCCCTTTTTATTCACTTGTTGTATAATCTACTATTTCGACATTTATTTCGCGATATCTGTCTCGCTCACACCAGTGCAGCGCAAATCATGCCAAAAATCACGCAAATTAATTTGACGCAGAATCAGGGCCAGATTGACCAACACTTTATCGACAAACATTATTTAACGGTAACATCACTAAGTTGTCCATCGGTGAGAACTCGGATTTATCTAGCGACAGATCTGAAATTTGTACGGACGAGCCATGGACTAGCAGACCCGATGTCACTGAACAAATCTGACAACTAATCAAGAATAAAATATACGAATTTAATGTTTTAATGTAAACAAATAGCAATAATATGATACAAATTTACTTTCATGTGAAATGTAACACCATCTTTTTGTATACTTGATGTTCGAGACCTCTTTTAACAGCAAAAACCTCATCAAATCGACATTTTAAACAGAGCAGCGTTCACATGCGCGACTGGACTCGGTCTAGAAAGAAATCCGGGCGCAACTGGTTTTACTAATGCGTATGCCCATTTGGGCTTGTACTTCGGCAGAGGGGAACGCTTCGTATGGCTTCTCTTTCTGTAGAAGCCCGTCTTACTCTAAGTATCTATGTAAATCATAAATATGTAAATTAAAATTCAATCAAGTTGTTTATCATCATAATTTTACATTTATTATTCTTATTATTAATAATAAAACTGTTAACAATATTAATTTCATTTAATAACTTAAATTAATTTGCAAATATTATAATAATTTTTAAAATGTGCATGATTTTGCCCATGCTTTTGAACGGTCATTGCACCTTGCCCGTGATTGGTTTGAAAAAGAAGAGTGTCGCTATTCTTTCTCTCTTTCTTTCTCATCCTGTGATTCATGAAAAATATAACCTAAAATAATAAAAAGCCGTGAAGCCATTTCTTTATTTTGTTTTTGTCTAAAATGATTTATCTGTGTCGGCTAATAAATACCTAATACAATTGCGAGGAAATGATATTATGATGACCGAGGAGTAAACTACAATGTTTCATAGTTTCATCAAATTGTTCTAATTGAAGATGTTTTATGAACTTGAAGAATAACAATGGAATATCGTCAATGAATAATAAATTGTTTACACATAAACAATAAAACCTTTAGACGTGCTATGAAAATATGTGAATTTCATCGGAATTAGTGCCTATAGTGTTTGAAGATTCGACAAATTAGAGACTTTGTTAAGTTTGCATTGTTATACCTAGTTAGTTTTCGTCATAGTTTTATGATCTTATTTTTTTAATATCTACTTAATGAAACATAATTAATTAACTGTATCCAAACTGTGTGATGTGTTGTCTGAAAACAAATATTATACGTATAACACCGTATTCTATAGTTTTATTTGAGTTTTGTAGGTTAGTTCTAAAATATTGCTAAAATAAAGGTATGGTGGGTGTGGGGGACACCGTGGATAGCGTAAAATGACGAGATTTTTATTTTACAAATTTCTATGTCTAATGAGAACAATTTAAGTAATATTGCCTGTGGATAATTCAGTAGACATGTCATAGTTCTCAAATTAAATTTTTGTTACTACATACATGCTTTTAAAATTTAATAATAAATAACACAAAGTCGCTCGGAAAGTCTCTCACTGAAAAAATGTCAGTGAGTAAGTTGTCGATAGCCAGCTTGCGAGTGTCTCGATCGATACCGTATGTCAAAAGTGGGTTCGTGCTACCGATTTCCATACAAGTTGTAACTTTACTATTCGAACTCGATTCGAAGGCTGCTCGATACCGTAAGTCAAAATGTTTCGTGCTTCCAAATCTTAGTTCCGTTTACGGACGTAGTGGCGCTGTACTAATTTCCATACAAAATTGTGAGATTCGAGTAATTTTACGCGCGTTATTTTTCTCGATAGCTGTTCGTGCTAAGGGTACTGATCAACCCCACGAGAGGTTTTGTATTAACTAAAAATAATCTTAAGTATAAACATAATTTTATTTCCATATCATGGCTGAATTACGTTACATCTCTGCTTCAAGAGAAAATAATTTCAGTGCGTACCTATTTGCATACTTATTCGAAACCTTTTATTATAAACCGCGAGCAGGTTTCGACCTTTCACCTCCTGGCAATCCAATTGTCTGGCCAACTTTGATCATTAAAAGGAGTTAAGAACAGTATAAGTACCTACGTTATACCAGCTTACCGCCTAGACTAGAGTACAGAATGCAATGGATCATTCAGGTCCATAAATCAGACGGCAGGGCCATACACTGAGCGCAGGTGTGCCTAATGCGCCTGCGCACTATGTCACCATCATAAACGCGCATAGTGCTTGGCAATAGGCATTGGGGTATCAGTGTTGTGTCTGATTAACGTGAGGTGTTTATTCCTTGAGCTTCTTAACGAAGAATCTCGATAAGGAAGCATAAAAAATGCTTTTTGGCATTTTGAAGTCTTGCATTCAAAAGTGAACAATGCTATTAACATGAAGAAAATATTAGTAGAAAAAAATTACTTTCCAAACAGAGAGGTATTTGTAAAACTTTGTGATAAACTTTTTCTGATTATAATTACTCCCCCCTGATTTTGTAACTTTGTTGCAATCAACTTCTGATTGAAACTGACAGAAATCGCAGTTACATTGCTGCTTTAATTAACATAGTTGTCACATTGATTCTTATTAAAGCAGCAATGCGATGCGAACTGCGATTTTTGTCAGTTTCAATCAAGTTGTTATGAACAGAATTACATAATAATAAGTTTATTTGACAACAATAAGTTACATGTGTTTGCAACAATCGAAGTACAGCTGCATTCTTACCCAACATCAATTTTGACAGTTTTCTTATTACATAAATCAGTGGGCTGAAAATATCGACTGTTTTTCGAAAGGTCATACTGTAAGATCACTCTAAATCATCTAATCTCTAACAGATTAGTAATTTAAGACAACTTGCCAAGCTGTTAACTCTTTTATAAAGACACCTAATCTAAAACCCAATCAGTCCACCTTAATCCCAAAAGTAACTGCAAACAAATGAAGAATTACCGCCATTAAGGGCTATCTATTTTAGCTAACGCACCCGTCAATCCCAAATTACAAGCATCTTAACCTCCTGACGAGGACAAACCAACAAATTGAGCGGCACTCAATCTAGCGTCGGCGGCCCACAAATTAATACTGTTAGCTGGGCCCATCACCTGCCCTCTATTTCTCATACCACAGATCTAGAAACTACGGAACGGGTACGAGCGTACTATCAATTTTTTTGCGTCTTGTTTTTGAGGTCATCATGATTTTGCGTCGGCAGCAGTGCCGGATTTGTCAATAGGCCGTATAGATTGCGACCTAGGGTCGGTAAGGGCCTAGGGAGCGGCAGACCAGCAATACCATTCAAAAAAATTGGCGGCTGGTACTACAGCCTAGGGCGGCCAAGACAGTGAATCCGGCACTGGTCGGCAGCCCATAACTTTACACTGTCAGCTGGTTCAATCACTTGTTCTCTACTTCTCATGTAACAGATCCATAGACTATAAGCGTACTACGATGTGCTTCTTAAGATTTCGGGGTCACATGAACGGATTAACGGACACACGATTCAAGATATTATTATAGATTGTGTATGTATCGTGGTGTAATTGAAAGTCGAACAATGATGATACGATATGATAAACGTTTGCGCGCGAAGGATCCATTGTGCAATGCACGTTTCTGCGAAAGCACATTTCTGTTGTTGGACTAGATCTTTGAAGGAATGGAAATGAATGAAAAATAGAAACTATCTCAAGTGCACCTCTTAGCCACATTCTTCATAAACTCTGGCAGGCTGAAAGAAACCAAAACATAATCTTATTGTTATCGATCTATCTGTTAGTTAAATTCAGGTGGTTTCAGTAAAAATAATAAAGGGTCCTATGTACTACTAAAAGTAGAGAGGACACCAAAGTTTCACAGGAAGATTAATATAGTTACCAACTTTACTGTTACAGTATTGTCACAGAATATATAATAGTATTGTGCCTCTTCCAGTAAGTTTTATCACGTTCCGTGGCCATCAATACATGCTGACATCAGCGTCGCAGGAACACGGCCACGAATTAGACAGGGTTCCTCCACATATTCATGTACACTGTATATAAACCTTATTACAATCAGCAGAACTTACGTAACATTTAAGTGAGACAATCAATTATTTTTGTATGATATAACCTAGATTACTGATACACCGTATTATAAAGATACACGTAAAACTATAAAGATTTAGCTTGTATAGTCTGTATTATGTCTTTACAGAGAACGAAAAAAAAAAATGTTTTTTTCATTTTCGTTCGCTGTGTTGTGAAGATGTTGAAGAGGAGCTCGGTGGCGCAGTGGTACAGTGCCTGGCTAAGTACTTGCGGAGGTTCAGCATTTTTCGCAAGGGTCTGTCATGGGATGGGTGACCAAAAATTTCTTATCTCAGGCTTCCCCGTTCTTCGGAAGGCACGTTAAGCTGTTGGTTCCGGCTGCATTTGCAGTCGTTAACCAACCCACCAATCCGCATTGGGCCCGCGTGGTGGGTTATGGCCCAGCCTCTTTATCCACTCATAAGGAAGGCTTGTGCCCAGCAGTGTGGGGACATTAACATGGCTGATGGTCAAATGGTCAATTATGTTGAAAGGTGAAAGAAAAAATATAACTGCCTGGAGTGAATGTGTCTATGCATATTTCGACTGCCGCAACGAACAGTATCGAATCTGCAAAATCTCGATTTTTATTTCATTGCATCAATGGATAGAGCAAATTTGATACTATTAGGAAAATATTTTTTTTATTTGAAAAAAGTATTATTTCGTGAGATTTTGATTCGAACAATATGGAAACTTCACACTGTGAACGACGAACATTATCGAATGAGGTAAATTCGATACTGTTCTAGCACGACAGTATACAGGCGCATTTTATCGAAACTGCCTGATTCGTCAGTGTTTTCTGGGATGTGAAAAGGGAAGGCACGTTGGTAGTTTAGATAACGAACTATCGTTATTATTTAGTTGCTATTTGTTTTTTTGCATTATACTTAATAACTTTAAGTAACGTTTAACGAGTAAAACTATCGAAAGTGGTAGATTCGATAATGACAGTATAAGTTCGTGTAACGAATCTGCCACTTTCGATAAAATTTCAGATTTTAAAAGCATCGAACACTATTGAATCAGCCACATTCGATCAAATTCCAGATTTTAAAACATTGGATACTATCGAATGTGAAATATCTCGGAAAAAATATATTAAACATTAAAATCGTTATTAGGTATAAAAAATAGAAAAAATAAGCTATCATTCAGTTAAGAAACTATTACGACACGATTCAAAATCACGACTTTGTGTCATTTGTGCCAAAAACTTTAAACTGCTCTCCTGTAAAGTACGTGATTTGCAGTTTCGATACTATTCGTAGCGGCAGTCGATTTATGTACGTAAAGAATCATCTAAAAACCCTGTTTTACATTATAATTTTCTTATTTCATTTTTTTATTGTATATTACATATTTATGTGACAGCTCCAAGATGATTTTTTTAAAGAATTACAAACTTAGAAGTTTTTGATTACCAACATAAACTTTCAGAATCCTCAATAGCATAAATTTAAGATGGTTCCACACACAACCAATATATCGTTAACTGCATCGAACTAAACAATAACCGCTGCGCTATCTATTGTAGGAGCATCTCGTGTTTTAATTTATGAACCAACTTGGCGAGTCCTTGCGCCGAAGTTGCAGCCACGGGAACATAAATTGATAAGCCGTGCATGATATACCGGGCTATGCTAATTGCACTAATATTTGGCTGTTCGATGATATGGAACAAGACAAGTGTTGTCTAGAAGTGACACAAAAGGTTATACGTAAGGGTCTAAACATCTAACTAAGATATACGTATACGTCATTTACATTCTTGACCAAAATTTTTAAGACATCCGCTGCGAAAACCAACCTTACAAGAAGGCATTAAGGAGCCGTATAATGCGAAATGCACATTTTGAACAAAGGTTTCACACAGTATTACTTGATTTGTCGGTCTCAAAAAATAATGTAGAAAGTAGATTATAGTAGTCAGTTTTGTGATTTAAACATAATTTATGATAGCTAAAACTTTTCTCAATAGAAAAAAATGTAAAGTGACCTCCAATTTCGTAGTTTTTTGTATGCCAACTAATAATAAACCTTTAATCTTGAAACTATAATAAAACACTCTAGTTTTGTGGTTGACAGTTTTCTAAAATAAGAAAATAGTTTAGAAGTTAATTGTAAACGATAAAATTGACAATAATTTCGATAATTTTTATTATGAAAATTGCTTCCAGCGTTATACTGCCCCTTAAATCTCTGTACAAACACTTTGCGTAGTACCTACATCCTTGACCATATCCTTCATAGAAGCCGTGTAAGTTTGGCTTTTTCAACCCTTTGTCTTTTTGGGAAATAAGTTCTGTTACGTTGGTAAAAAATAAACTGACTTGGTTTTGATTTTGATTTCAGCTTTGAAACTTAGCGAAATAAAACCTTTTTGCAATGTCAAACAAGTGTTTTTCTGGAAATGATAAAATCTTTTTAAGTTCATTCGATATTTCAATTGAATTTTAGTAAGACATGTTATTAGAAAATACCAGACGCCTAAATTAATAGACTCACACGTATCAGGTTAAAACTAATATTTGTAATTAAAGTAGGTATAACTCACGCATGTCACTGCAAAAAACGCAATATTTTAATACCATACCCATTAATCTACGTAATACTAATAAAACGTCTAAATAAATCATTTACAATTAAAATAAAATTCCAACACAAAATATGTTTTAGAGACCACACATCAGAGTTCAAATTTGCTTTTCCAACGGTTTAATAAGCAAAATGCACCTATCGGATGTGCAGCGTATAATTATGGGTTGAAAAGTACCATCGAGCGCGTCCCGCGGGTGCGGTGACCACATAAACATGTCAGGGTTAATTCGGTCCCGAGTGCCCAGTACGTCTCATGCTTAGATAACTGTGATGATAAAGCGGTATAGGGTTGAGTTTTTAATTTCGTGTCTTTTGCTACTGATTGGTGGTAATATAGTTTGTTACCTACATTGCATTCATCCTTGATTCAGTGAATTTTCCTGTTCGTTAATCGTTTTTTTTTTTTTCGAAAATGCGAAACTTCCTTAAGTTCTTGTCATAGTAATAGTTTGGATGCCTCTAACGAATGCGGAAATATTCTCACAACATATCAGGGTTAATTCGGTCCTGGGCGCCCAGTACGTCTCATGCTTAGATAACTGTGATGATGAAGCGGTATAGGGTTGAGTTTTTGATTTCGTGTCTTTTGCTACTGATTCGTGGTAATGTAGTTTGTATACTAAGCTCTTGTTACCTACATTGTTTTCATCCTTGATTTCGTAACTTCTTTAACATTGAATTTTTCTGTTCGTTAATCGTTTTTTTTTTCTTTTTTTTTCAAAGACGCAAAAGTACCTTATAAGTTCTTGTCACAGTGATAGGTAGTTTGAATGCCTCTAACGAATGCATAAATATTCTCACAACATGTCAGGGTTGATTCGGTCCCGGGCGCCCAGTACGTCATATCTGTGATGATAAAGCAGTAAAGGGTTGAGTATTTATTTTCGTGTCTTTTGCTACTGATTGGTGGTCATAAAGTTTTCTAAGCATTTATGAAAGCATTGTGTTTTTACTTCGGAAAATGTAATGATGATTCTGCTAGAAATTGAAGAGCTGCATGAAAAGTAAGTAGTAGGGCGGCCGCATATTGTAAGAAAATTTCTGTCAGGAAAATTTTGACGGAAGGCACTCAGTGCATACTTATATTTTATTTTAGACCCCTTACATCCCGCATATTAGAATGTTTGAATTTAACTTTATCGGTCAATTTATTGCGTCATCTTTTTTATTTTCATATCGGAATTGGAAGCTCAAACCGAGCCCAGCCTGGTTAATAAAGAAAAACCAAGCTTTCCTTAGAATATGGTGGTGATACCATTTTCTGATTTGCAAAATAGACACATTCTTATTTAAAATGTCTTTTAATATAAAAATACAACTACTTAAAATAGTTTCTACATTTTGGACTTTGCTTGTTTTTAAAATACGAATATGCCTATGTATTATCTGTGTTAAAAAGTTAAGTTTCTTTACTTACTAGGTATATCAGTAGAGCACAATGGCCCAGCCCCTTGATTATGTAACTCTGTTGCTCACAATTCTTGATTTAAATCGATTGAAACTGCAGTTACATACTGTTTTAAGTAAGATAGTCATATTCTCAAGCTTACGCGCTCACTACACATGAAATAAAAGACTTTTTAACGGATACTAGCGCGGTTTTATTGAACGTACTTTGGTAATTAGTTGGTTTTGGTTTGATTTTTGATTTTCCCGACGTTTCGGCACCTTTGCAGCTGCCGTGGTCACGGGGGACTGAAGCTACTCGTGAGCCTACCCTCAAGCGATGAATTTCTTAAGACGTTCAGAAATAAATATTTTACAAATTTTTATCTTTTTAATTGGTTTAAGTTTATTTTGTGATTTAATTAATGCTAAAGAGAGAGAATCTACTGAAACTACCACCATTTCACAAAATTGGGAGGCTCCTCCAAGAAAGAAATGGCGAAATAAAACTTGGAGAGGAAAGCCGACCTCCGTCTTTTATATTTATTAATTTATTTGCAAAAGGAAAGTCATATTGGTTCTGACTAAAGTAGCAATGTAACTGCGATTTCTGTCAGAGTTGATGGCAACAAAGTTACAAAATCAGGGGGCAGATAAAACTGACACCTAATTCGTGGTTTACATAGAAAAACCCATCATTCCATATATTAAAAAATGGTGGTGATAACATATCCTAATTTGCCAAATAAACCCTTTTTAGGGTTCCGTACCCAAAGGGTAAAAACGGGACCCTATTACTAAAACTCCGCTGTCCGTCTGTCTGTCTGTCTGTCTGTCTGACTGTCTGTCTGTCTGTCATCAGGCTGTATCTCATGAACCGTAAAAGCTAGACAGTTGAAATTTTTACAGATGATGTATTTCTGTTGCCGCTCTAATAACAAATACTAAAAACATAATAAAATAAATATTTAAGGGGGCTCCCATACAACAACCGTGATTTTTTGCCCTTTTTTTGGTACGGAACCCTTCGTGCGCGAGTCCAACTCGCATTTGGCCGGTTTTTTAACGTTTACCTTGAGTAGCACCGTAGCATATAGAAAAAAGTTTCAGAATTTTCGGTTGCGTGAAATTAAAGACTTTAATTTTACTAAGGACTTATTTTTTTATTTTTTCAGGTAGCCGAAAGTTTTGAAACTTTTTTCTATTACTAAGGGAGCTTATTCCTACCTTTAAAAATAATCAGCCAACTTGATTTATTTCTGACATTACCCATTTTATGTAGGTATTTCTTCGATCATTTACCGAAGAGGTAGGTATTTATTTTAAGAGCGGGTAATTTATACTTATTTCTAGTCTTCGTTTCATGTATTTTCAATCCAATTTTGATTGTTGAAAAGCCTTCTACCATCATTTCATATCTTGCGTAACTTGCTAGGTTAAATAACTCCTCGGATTTCTACTCTCATTTACTTGTTTAAGAATACTACTTTATTCCATTTCATTATAAACCTTTTTTAGGGTATTTCTGCATATTTGTGTAGTTCCTAGACATTTTTGGAGTCACCAGCGTCCATACTAAAAAGAAACTGCCCCAAAAATTAAGATCTATATAATCAAGCTTGATTTATCAGCCTTCCATATCAATCCGCAGTAGCCCAAATTAATCAAACGCCTAACACACTATTCGAGTGGCGTCCATTCTTCATTAGTACAAAGGAGGAGCCCTATTGTTTCATGCCCATTTGCGATTGTTCACTACACTAAGAGACCCCGTCTGACCTATTACTTGTCACTGGCAAACCGATTTTGTACCCAAAACTACATATTCCTCTCTGCTTCTCTCTTGTGGTTTTAGAAAGGGATAGGTGCAGGTCTCGGGTTGTTTTGGCGGGAACAGGCGAGCTGTCGTCCCGGCTTGATCCCTGTCAACGAATTCACAATACAGGGTGACTCGACGAGTCCACAATGAAATGATAAATGGACACCTTTCTTGCACTCAGCTATTGGGCTGATTCGATTAATGGAACCTCCAGATCTACCTTTGTAACATGTGTGACGTTCGAATTGCTGGATGTTAGGAAGGAGTGGATTCGGAGACGTGGTTTTTCTTTCAAGATTTTTCACGGTGTGTTGGAAAGTCTTTTAGTTAGGGTTGGTACGATGGAAAGAATTAGAAATTCGTCATTCAACACATCATTCATCAACACGTCATTTTCATCGTTCTTAAATGTGGCTGTTGGTTATAAAATTGGATTTTTCAGTATACCTACCACTTTTGATATGGTAGGGTAGGAAAATACACTGTCATTTTGTAGTCGTTTTAGTTAATCTAAGGGAGTGTTCTACTAATGGAACTAAACATTTTTGCCCAAGAAACATGGGTCGAAAAACGACAAAAAATGTTGACTTTCCCATACTAATAAAATGTTTTAGCTGTCTAGTTAGTATGGGGGGACCAAAATTTTTTGTCGTTTTTCGACCCATATTTCTTGGGCAAAAATGTTGTTTCATTAGTAGAACACTCCCTTAAGTTAATTACGAGTAAAACGACTACAAAATGACGGTGTATACAAGATTGTTTTTAGTTCATTGAAAACCTCTCGCGGGGTTGATCAGACCAGCAAACTGAACAACTTTCATTGTCAAAAAAAAATCTGCTGTTTCATACATTTCGATGGAGTTGGCATTTTTCGTTTGTATGGAACAGCTGATTTTTTTTCGCTATTTCAAGGTTGGTCCCATAATGAAAGTTGTTCAGTTTGATAGTCTGATCAACCCCAAGATAGGTTTTCAATGAACTAAAAATTTCAAATTTATTTGAAACAAGATATTTTAACTTTGACTTTACATTATATTTTTAGATTTTTTTGGGAATACCTTCAAAATCTTATGCTGTGAACCTAACATGAAACTTAAATGTAACAAGCCAGTTTTCAGAGATGAAGTTGGAATAAAAAAAGATTTATAAATGTTTCAACAAAACATAATCTTCGCTCGACCATGACATAATTCACAACATGAAAGTGTTTCCCTAATCCTTCGACTCCTGTCCAGGCGTCATTCAAAAAACGCTAAAGCCGTCCCAAGACGACTTATCTCGGCGTGACGTGTTAAACGTCCCGTCACCGGCGCCGGATTACGGGACGGCCTGACATGTCTAATGGACATTACCTTATCTGTCCGGACATGTTTGATTCGGACATATTTTATTTGTTATTCCTTTGACAATATAATAAGTGCTAAATTTTATAAGTCGGTGCATAATAGAAAAAAAACAACTTGTCTCTAAGTGGCGGTGGTGGGAAGTTAGAGAAGGAATAATTTGAAACAATTTTTTTTTTAAATTTAATTCTACCTCTTTTCCGGCGTAATTAAATTAATATAGACATTCATGCCAAATTATACAGCTTTCTAGTAAGCCGCGAACGGAAGTACAGATGGACAGACGGACTTAGCGAAACTATAAGGGTTCCTTGTTGACTTGACTACGGAACCCTAAAAATACAGCATTGCATGCAAATATTTAATTATAAATATTATTATATTAAAAATATTATTGTAAGAACATTTTCATCAATTTTTTGCGTAAAACTTTATAAAAATGTTCTTACTTAAATAAAGGATATTTTATTATGATTATTATATTTACACTATTATAATTTGTTTCTTGCTCACGGAGAAAATTGTGCCAATGGTTTTAACATTACTTTATTGGGGTTTTTGCACATGTGATTTTATTTTATTTCTATCCAATTTATAAATACATAAAACAAAGTCGGGTTTTTTATACCATTTATTACTCAAGAATGGCTGAACTGATTTTGATAAAATTTGGCATAGATACCTGGATTAAAACATTGTATTCTTTTCTATTTTTATTAGTCTACTTTTTATCCCAGTCAAAGGTTCTTTAGGGTCCACGCAAACGAAGTCGCGAGCGGCCGCTAGTTTTGCATAAAATGAGTTTGGTGATAAACAGGTAATTTGTATTTTAAGACGATTTTTGTAATTACTCACTAACTAGTGTGTTTCATTGATAAAAAATAATATTTTTTTCCTTTCTATGTAATAGCCATTTGACCCATATAAACTAGTCACAAGTTCTTCTAAGTGGCAGCCTGACAAATGATTGTTACCCGAACCACCGAGATAATTAGCGTCGTAATAATACACTGAGCGCGTCACTTAATGGACGGTCAGTTATAACAACGGATTGATCAAGTCTACTACGGAAAACCGTAAAAACCCTCATAGACTGAAAAAATATCGATTGTCAAGTAAACAGATCTGTATTGTTTATACAGATACAAATATATTTTTTTCATTAATAATAAGTCATTATAAGTGAAACAAATATTTTATCTTCTAAAGGAGATTGGCGGGTCTCGGCCTGAAGTCCTACAGCATTAAAATTTATACCAAAAAACCCTGTATTCTTCCTAATTTCTATTATATAAAAACAAACCTCGTAGAAATTGGTAAACTGGAGAAAAGGCATAGTTTTTGTCATTGTATCTAATCGATTTTTCATACCAATTGATTGATGAATTATATACGAACTTTTTTATCAGTTTCAACATTAACATTATATTCTTCACTTGTCTGTCAATTCGTCAATAATACGGGAAAAATGTTTTTGCATAATGAGTGATTTGGTGTCGCAATATAATTAAAGTTGGAGGCAAGGATGCAAGCTATTCGAAGACATTGATGCCAAAAAGATTTTCCACGTCTCACTTTATCAGATTCGCTGATACCTCTGGGTAGTTATCAAATAGAGCAGGCTCACTTCTGTAATGTTATGGTAAGCACGCAACACTTTCTTATTTCATTACCTTCAAGTTTTTGGAAATATTAATAATATTTTTTGGTTCCCTTATGGAAGGAACTTTACGAGCCAGTAAAAGTTTTCGTGTAGGTGATCAGGCCGAACTCTCATAAGAAACCCACCGATATCTTTTACAACCATTATCTCTATTTAACTTTCAAATTTCTCAATTGAATTCTTCAGACGCTTCAAAAATAACTCAGTGTCACTGTTTACATACTAGGTTTTAGTTTAGAAGTCTCCTAAACCAGTCTATAACTAGCGTAAGCCAGTTAAGTTAGCCTGATCCGGATCACGCCACTCAAAGTTCGCGTCAAAGTTATCCAGCCAAGTTGCAGGTTAAGCTTGCACTTGGTAATATCTTTGTTTGTGCTGCCTAATTTTGTAAATTGTCTTACTGTTTCGGGGAATAAACTACGCAACGACGCGACGTTCCATTGAATTTGATACGTACTGAAGTATTTTATTGTCAACTAGCGACCGCCCGCGACTTCGTCTGCGTGGATAGTATTTTGTATATCCCTCGGAAACTTTTTTTTCGGATTAAAAGGTACCCTTATGTTTTTGTTTCCGTACCCCTGACATAATTACACGATGATTGGTTGAGTAGTTAAGACGTGAAGGCGTAACAAACAAACTGCCTTTCGCATTTATAATATTAATAAGGACTATGTACTGATAATATATTATATATACTAGCAGCCGCCCGTGACTTCGTCTGCGCTGAAAGTTTTTTTGCTATCCCTCGGGAACGAAACATTTTTTTTCGGGACGATAGGTACCCTATGTCCTTTTCTGTGCCCCTGACAACATGTATGCAAAATTTCATGATTAACGGTTCTATGGTTAAGATGTGAAGGTGTAACAAACAAATAAACATACAAACGGACTTTCGCATTTATAATATTAGACTTGTACTATTATGTATTCTGTGATATTAGTAAGGATTTTACAATTGTCAATAAATGCATGAGACTTGAACAGTGAAAGACTTTCAAATGTAGAAACATTTCCAAAACTAAAATTTTAAAGCAAATAAACGTATGTTTATATCAGACCCTTAATGGTTTTTAGGGTTCCGTACCCAAAGGGTAAAAACGGGACCCTATTACTAAGACTCCGCTGTCCGTCTGTCTGTCTGTCACCAGGCTGTATCTCATGAACCGTGATAGCCAGAAAGTTGAAATTTTCACAGATGATGTATTATTGTTGCCGCTATAACAACAAATACTAAAACAGAATTAAATAAATGTTTAAGGGGGGCTCCCGTACAACAAACGTGATTATTTGCCGTTTTTTGGTACGGAACCCATCGTGCGCGAGTCCGACTCGCACTTGGCCGGTTTTTTTTTTACTTATGGTTCTTCTTTTGTTGCTCAGTAAAAAACACATCCCACAAATAACATTCGTACCACTTAAACTTCTTTACATTAAGGTCCTAAAAAGTTCCGTAACATTCGCCCGATAAGTTCGTCGTTGTCCTTACTGCATTTTTAGGCAATAGCACAATTAACATTTACGTGGCCCACAAAGATAGCGGGCAATGGGCCGAGCCGGGAACCCCGGTGTTTATGGTCCACTCCGTTCCCGCCACGACATTTTGCTAAAAGGGTGCGGGCGATAGATGTTTGTTACTCCGTGTCGTTATGACGGTGTCACACGCCGACGGAGGCGATGTCTGCGTACCTATTGTAAATTAGATTGTTTATTAGACATGGCTTCGATCGTGTGTCGAAGTTTACGGAATGGCGATGGTTGCCTGACAGATGTTAAACACAGAATATATAGTACACTAAATTAAACTATCTACAAAGAATATCGAAAATAGACTTTTCAACCTGTTTTTATTCTGACCATTGTGCCTAAGGATAGAAAGAAAGTCGCATTATAAATAATTTAGTTTGGGGGAAATATTAAACAAGAAAACGCTTGTGCAATTCAAGATCCTAGTCCCATAAATGAATAGGTTATTTACAAAAGGGAATAAATCAGCATTTTTCGGGTATGACAATTTTGATGCAATTCGATTTATTTGATGGAGATCTTCACAGTAATCAAGATAGGAAATAAGTCAGTTCATTTGATAGTCTAATATAGTATAGGGTCTCCTTTTTTCGTTTATTTACAAAAAATAAATAAGACACTAATAAAATGGAAGGCCTAAAGCGTACCATTCAATACATAGCAGCTAAACATAAATAGTACTACTATGAAAATCTATACATATAAAACTCTAAATTGATTGGTTGATTGATTCATTCATTCATTCATTGTTGGGATAAGCGTGGAGCCCTAACGGCTGAAGGTAGAGACACCATTTTTGGAGGGTAGATAGATACCTTTCATTTCATGATGTAGATGAGCACTAAGAAAGGATATATTGTTTTAAATTTCCATGGTTATTGACGTTAATAGAATAAACTATGTCGGGATTTACACCATGTACATAGTAGTTTACATGCACATAGTGAGTTTCCAGACAGTGGTACCGGTATCGAACGTAGTAATAAAAGAACTAGACGGAGGGTAGACCGATTCGTCTGCCAATAACATCTACCCGCACGCAACAATCGACAGTTCTTCCGTGATCATGGCGCATGCAACTGCGCCGAAATATCGGAGTCTCAAAAATAAACAGGTACATGGTGTAAATCCCGACATAGTTTATTCTATTAACTAAGAAAGGATTTTAGAAAATTCCCGTTATACAGGGTGCTACAGGTTGTTTAAGTTTGTATAAGAATTTGTATAGGGTTGAAGTAGAGACACCATTTTTGGAGAGTAGATACCTTTCATTGTGTAGGTGAGCACTAAGAAAGCGTTTTGTAAAATTCCCGTAATACAGGGTGCAACAGGGTATTCCAGTTTGAATAGGGATTTGTATAGAGCTGAAGGTAGAGACACAATTTTTGTAGGGTATACCTTTCATGGCGTAGGTGAGCACTAAGAAAGCATTTAGGAAAATTCGCATTATACAGGGTGCTACAGGGTGTTCCAGTTTGTATGAAGGTAGAAACACCATTTTTGGAGGGTAAATACCTTTCATGGTGTAGGTAAGCGCTTTGAAAGGGTTTTGTAAAATTTTCGTTATACAGGGTGCTACGGTTGTTCAAGTTTGTATGAGAATTTGTATAGGGCTGAAGGTAGAAACACCATTTTTTGAGGGTAGATACTGTGACGGCCATGACGTCACATTACGTAGAAGTGATATGGAGCACCAAGCGATGACCAATTTGGCCGCTAGATGTCAAGTCACTATGGCGTAATGGTGTGGCTACTCGCCTTATACACGAGAGCCCGCAGTTCGATCCTCTGTCGGATCAGAGTGTTTTGATGGTTTTTACGATATTTCTAGAATGTTTACGTGTTTATACAATCTTTATTTACATATTTGATAGAGAAATAGAACATTCTAGTATAGTCGGGAATTAATGGAAAAGATGAAAAAGGACAGAAAATGGCTAGAAAAAGACAATCGAAAAGAATAACGAAATGACTATCGAAATTCGAGTTACTAGAAGGTTCTATTGGGTATACACCGTTATTTTGTAGTCGTTTTAATTAACTTAAGGGTGTGTTGTACCCATGAAACTAAACATTTTTGCCTAAGAAACATGGGTCAAAAAACGACAAAAAATATTGGTCCTCCCATACTAACTAGACAGCTAAATCATTGTATTTGTATGGGGAAGTCAAAAATTTTTGTCGTTTTTCGACCCATGTTTCTTTGGCAAAAATGATTATTTTCATTAGTAGAACACTCCCTTAAGCTAATTAAAACGACTACAAAATGACGGTGTATAAGCAGCGGCGAAACGCACAATCGATGTAGTTCAGTAGAAGCAGTAGTTGGGTAAAGAAGAAGGGAAAGGAACAAGGAGAAAAAGAAGATGAAGAAGTTGTAAAGTGAAGAGGAGAAGTATCGAGGTCAGGTACTAGCGATAGTACCTGAGAAGAGGATGTTGTCGTGTTCAGCGCCGAGAGGCTACGTCATTCGGACGTGACGCTACTTGGAAGGGTGGACCGCGATATCGGAAGAGTAGTAGGGGGAATGTCATCGAGTAACAGCGCTGGGTGGTTACGTCATTCGCAGGAAGACTACGCCACACAGAAGAGCGGACCGCGACATTCAGAGTTTATGGTGTGTTTTTGGAAATAAAGCGTTGTCTCTGCAACCGAGTGTTTTCCTTCCAATCCCGTACTCCGCGTCCGTAACAATACCTTTCATGATGTAGATGAGCACTAAGAAAGGATTTTAGAAAACTCCTGTTATACAGGTTGCTACAGGGTGTTCCAGTTTGTATAAAGGTATAGACACCAGTTTTGGAGGGTAAGTACCTTTTATGGTGTAGGTAAGCACTAAGAAAGGGTTTTGGAAAATTCACATTATACCTACAGGGTGCTACAGAGTGCTCCAGTTTGTACATGAATTTTGATGAGAAAATTTAATGTATGAAATGAGGTCTACAGCGACCTTTTTTCGCTAAATGGCAGATTCTGCAAATGGCAGATTCATATATACCTAGGTATATTGGCAATCCGCGACTTTCAAAATAAAATGCAAAACTATCTTAATCACGCGAACGAAGTCGCGAGCAAAAGCTAGTATAATAGAAAATGTTAATAAATTATTTTTTGAACTATAATTATGTTTATATTTTCCCATTCCTTGTTGTAAATAAAGTTTGTAAATATCGTTTTTATGGCTGTTACAGCTGATAAGTTTCTTGCGCCCGTTCTTCTTGTCAGCTAAAAAAGTCTGGAACGAGTGGTAGGAAAATATAGACAATTCAAAAGTTTACAAAAGTTTAACTTAACAATTAAGTTTATTTGAATAAAGCTTATTTGACTTTTGACTATAAAACACTGTTTAGATACCAAAGGAAATAAGTTGAGCAACTTTAATTTAGCAATATTTCAAAAAGAGTCAAAATATATTTTGACAACCTCCGTGGTCGAGTGGTTTGCACGCCACTTTTCAAGGCGTCACCATCTCTTGAGGTCCCGGGTTCGATCCCCGGCTGGGTCAATGTAGAAAATGAACTTTTCAATATTGTCTCAGGTCTGGGTGTTTGTCATACCATCGTTGTTTCTAATTTCCATAATACAAGTGCTATAGCTACTTACTTTGGAATTGGAGCAATGTATGTGATGTTGTCAAATATTTATTTATTATAATTATTATTAAAAAAAAAATCCAAAATTCAACACTAATCTGTTATATTCAAAGAATATACTATTTCTTTAAATTAAATATTTAACATATCATTTTTTAAATAAATAGTTTTTGTCTTTCCTGTAAAATTAGGGATGCTTGACTTATTCCCTTTTGTAAATAACCGATTCAAATAGTCCATAGTCAGTCAGTCAATCAGTCCATTTCTTTCTTTACATAAAAAGATTACCATAGCTTGTTACAAAAAATAATATTTATTCTCATCTCATTTAATTATCTTTGTTGGTGTTATGTAAAAAAAAAACTTTAAAATTCCACATACAGAAGCAAACCTCAAACAATTCCCGCGAAGCCTCGACGAGGAAAGCTTCTGGTTTCACCTGGTTAAAACCGGCTGCCGGATTAATCCGCCCAGATCCGGTGCAATCCGGTTCACGAAGTTTGTTTCGTTATACTTTACATATGGCTGTAGAGTAACCTCGTGGATCTTATAAATACTTTGAATTTTGGAATGAAATTATTGTTGCCTTAGTAAATTTTTACGAGTACACTCAAATTTTCAGAAAAAAAAAATACCTATGAAAAATTTTAACGTTAAAGTATGACAAAATTGTAGGCGTAGATACAGATAAATATCACTACACTACATATTATAAAACAAAGTCCCTCGCCGCGTCTGTCTGTCTGTTCGCGAGAAACTCAAAAACTACTGAACGGATTTTTCGTGCGGTTTTCACCAATATAGATAGAATTATTCTTGAGGAAGTTTTAGGTGTATTGATTGAGGTTTTATGTAAATTGTTAGAAATATGTTGATTGATAATAATTGGTGAAGAAGTTGGCAAAAATTAAGCCCTCTGGGAGCTTGCATCGAAAACGCTGCTTAAACCATATGAGCTATAACAAAATATTGTATGATCGAGTTGTTCCTCTTTTATATCTACAAAAAATCCGCGATGGCATATATCTATCTTTTAAGAATAACTTACTATACCCATTACATCTTCTAAAAAATTGGCCACGTACAATGCGGTAATTTGGAAAGCTATTTAGAAGGATACAGTATTAATCCTTATCAAGTTTATGGACATTAGTTTAACCATTTACACCATAGGTACCATTTAAATGAATATCTCTTGAGTTGTCGCAAAAAATTACGCATCCAAAAATAAATTCAAATGCGATTCTTACACTGATGACGGGACGGGCGGGACTCGAACGGGACGGAAACAGACTTTTGGAGATTGGAGGTGACGATTGTAAGGTATTTATTTACTTTTTTTGGGTGTTGTTGGAAGGTCGCTTTTGGCAAAAAAAGGGACGAACCGAAGCGAAGCGTGGGCGGGTCGCTAGTTATATAATAAATGCTAATTACTAGTGCACCACATTACAAAGTCACAACTTACCAACCGCAATATTTCCAACGCAGCTTCTAACCCCGGCACCGGTTCACCGCCGGAACCGGTGCGATCCGGTTCGGAAAGTTTGCTATGTCGCTCTGCGCCACTTACCTGACATCAAACTAATGCGTATGCGATTAAACAGCTCTTAGTAATGCTATTGTGCAGGCTGCGCTTAACTTGAGGCTTAATATGAGATATATTGGTATCTGCTTTGTATTTCTATTGCTTTATTTCTAGTTAGCTATATGATAACCTCCGTAGTCGAGTGGCTCGTTATATCTGTTTTCGAGGAATCGCCATCTCTAAGGTCCCGGGTTCGATCCCCGG
Source organism: Agriphila tristella (assembly GCA_928269145.1). NCBI lineage: Eukaryota > Metazoa > Arthropoda > Insecta > Lepidoptera > Crambidae > Agriphila > Agriphila tristella. Next base: position 28,126,471 of record OV743437.1, on the reverse strand, counting down.
CTAGGTCAATTTATAAAACGTACTTTTCTATATTTGTAGTTACATCGTTGTCTCTGATTTCCATAACACAAGTGGTTTTAGCTTCTTATTTTGGAATCAGAAAAATGTTTGTGATGTTGTCTAATATTTATTTATTTATTATTATTTTATTATTACAACTATTTTTGAATAGATACTCAAAAGTTTGACAACGTTTTTTTAAAACCTATTCAAGATACCATCTAGTTTAAAACTGAGAGCCAGCCAGTCCATAAAATTGTCTATCTAATTTTTTTGATATTCTTATAAGAACATGACAGATCTTGACAAAAATTGATATAAGTAAATAGCAACCAAAATAAAAAAATGGGCATTAAAAAGAATTAAGTGAATGTAGCAGTTTAACACGATATATAGGTATAATAAAGTTTTTTTAATAATACACTGTTAAAACATATTAATTCTTTAGCCAGCCCTACGAAAAACTCGGTACAAACAAGTGAGTTTCACGTTACAAACTATCACTAAAAAAGTAGTATATAAGCATACTTTTAGTCTATAATACTAACTAAGGTATGAGACATGGATGTCGTTCACACTAATCCATCGAACACTGTACCTAAATCACCAGGTCTTTGTAAGGTACATCCAGTTTGATTTAATATAATGGCCGTGGGCACATTAGACGATCAATGGACCATCAATTGTCGGTTAATTTGTAGTAAATACGAGGTAATCCCCGCCTTGAGTGGATTTGACGAGGTGGGGATGTTAATGTGTAACTGTACCTGGAGTACAGTGAACAGCGAACTTGAGAAAAAATCTAAGAGTAAACAAACATATATAGGCAGTGCGAAGTCATCCCGTAACACGGAAAGGTTCTAAAACGTTAGGAAAAGTTGGAAAATTAATAACTAAACTTAATAACATGAAAACTAATATTGTTTTATAGAATAACTAGCTTCCGCCCGCGACTTCGTTCGCTTGGACATTCGAGATAATCCTTAGGAATCCTTTAACCAGGATAATATGTTTTAATTTTAACATTAAAACTAGTATTGTTGCACAGAATAATAAACAATATCTTTTATCAGTAAAAGAAACGTTGAAAACTTTTTAAATGACAATCTATAAAACTACTGATAAGTAGGTACCTACTACTTGTATATAAGAAAAAAATTAAATACAGAAACGTTCTCGAGTTCCATTTTGCAATCGTGGGGACATCGTCTACTTTTACTGCTGACTGTACTATTATCGTTGTTTAATTTAAATTGCTATGTTGTATCACATATAGTTAATACTGTCTGGAATAATAATTTGAGCAAATAGAAGCATAAAAGCAATGGTCATAGATAATGGATTAAAGTATTGTATTAACTAGCATAAAGTTCCTAATGTTTTCTTTTCTATACATGAGCTTAATTATAAAGCAAAGTTAGTTACAAAAAATAAAATTTAGTAGTAGCAAGTATTTCAACTTCTTATAACTATGGATTTTGAAAGCCTAACTTCATCATTATTTCTTAATTTAGCACGTGGCAGTCGTTGTTGTGTGAACGTAGAAATGCGAACAATTTATTGTGAAAAATCTAGTGCTGTTTCCAACCTACAAGATAACAGTGATATGCGTTTAATTAACTCTAAATACATAAACTGCCGTCGTCTCCTAAGGATGATCCCAAACAGCCGGCCAAATTACGGCGCCGTTAGTCAGCGCGACAATGGCCTATCAATAAGGTGAGGCCGCACCAACAAGACGCGTAAATTGACCGGTGGATTTACGCGCGGGCGCCGGTTGAGGTGGCATGCGGTCTGAGACGCCGGCAGAACAGTTTGAGTAAGCGTAATGGTAGTAGTGAATAAGCAGCTTGAGCATTTAATGAGTTCCATAGTAGTTCCATACCTTATGACTTGGTCAATTCGTCATTTAGGGTAGATATTGTAAATACTTACACCTTTTAATCTAACATCTAATTTTCAGACTACAAGAGCGTCTTTGTCTTTTGTGAAAAAGAAATATATCCCTATGTAGCCTACTTCCGTAAACAATATTTGCAAGATGCACCGCCCGCCCGCCCGCAAAAAAATTCGGTGTTGGTTTACGCACAACCTAACTCCTGAGGATGCTCCGGGTTGGGGCAAACCACGTGTAGAGTTGTCTAATTAGTGAAGGTGCAAGGTGTCTTGCTGTCTTGCTAAATGCAGATATTGTGCTATTTTGTGGTGTGCATGTGCATTTTTTTCGCGGGTAGACGGGCGGTGCATCTTGCATACTTAGGTATATTGTTTGCGGAAGTATGCTTCATATATATTTCTTTTTTTCACAATGGTTTGGGACTTCCGCCAAGTGACACCTGATTCAATCAAATATATTTGCCTATTATAGTTAAAAAGAGTCAGGATCATGTAAAAATTCATAATGAACAAGCAGTCTTGTAAAAAATAAGAGTTTTGGCACTTAAAAATATCTGCTGAAAACAATTTATAAATGAAAATTCTTGACAAAATCTAGAATACAGTATAGTAATGTCTGTTTGTTGTTTTATCTGTATACTAACAGTCAAGTATGTTTACTTTAAACGTGATGAACATGAATTCCATTCGTTTACAAACAAAGCATTAACACGACCCATCTTGGTGACAGAAAGATCCTCGTAAACACCATGTCTGATAAATAATTCATAATTGTATTCAGTCAATTCATAAACATTTCGTCTTCACGTCATCTCGGCGGATTAAATGAATATTAAAACACGTAATGTCGTGAGGCCGCTCGGCCGGAATGAATCAGATAGACAGACGTCTCATTCTGGTGACGGGCCTTATTAAACAAATGAGCAACAGTTCAAAGCTGTAAGCCGCAGCTTACAGATTGATGAATATTTTTACGCATCAAAACATAGGTACTATTCAATGTCGTATTTAGCAACAAAATTCGTGTGCGCGCGTATCGCCCCTGCACGAACTAAACGTATTTTGTGACTTGTGACCACAGACATTTTAACCTTCTTTAGGTGTGGTAAGTGACGCTGTTGCCCATGGTACTTTTGATGATTTACGAGAGTTACTGACATCTCGGACACTTCCGAAATGACACTTTTTAATTTTGAACTTTTAGATTTTATGCATTCGCAATGCTATTTTTATATTATGATGATTAATATAAGTTATTGAAAAAATACTAGAAAAAATCGACTCACCCGTAGCAGTCTGTCTTGTCTGAGCTGCTACGGGTGAGTCGTTATTTTCTACTATTTTTTCAATTATATTAATTAACTTTTTAATTTTATTATTTTTTCTCTGAAGATTCGGACACTTCCATAGTTAAAGCGTTTTTATACAGTGAGATAGTCAAACAAAAAAAAACGCTGTAACCTATGTTTACATTAATACAAGTAGACGACCGAGTTGAGTAGCGAGTAGAAATACATTTCCTGGCATGTTCCTCGATTTTAAAAGAACGTCAAACACACCACGTAATGTATTTCTACTGGAATGTTTGCTGGGCCGAGCTGCTGGCGTAATGTAAACATAGCCTAAAAATGTCCGAATTGACAGATTAAGAAGTGTCATTTCTGATAGTGTTCGAAATTATTTTCTTCGAGACATACTGGTCAAAACTGCACTGTCGTCAAGCCTTCAAAATTTTTATTTTTTTCTAGTTCATTCTCTTTTAAACAAAATGTGTTAATGTTTGTTGATGTTTAATCAAATTATAATTAAATATAATTACAAACTCAAAAGCATTCACTTACCAATCTTTAAAAATCCGGTAAAACCAATTTGTACCGGAAAATTAACTTACTTCGCTCATAATTTAATGATAATTGTACGGTGCTAACTTTCTAACAGTAGTCATACCAGCAAAAACCCATTCCAAACCATACTTTACACTCGCCATCAAAACTACTCAAAACGCAAATCTCACCCACATATCAAACGAACGCAATCTAACCCCTAAACCGTATCAAAGACCCCTCGATCTGGCCAATAAACAAATTTCAACCCCACGCTACACCTGGCCACATAGACCCATAAACATAGAACAAGAAAAGCAAAATGTATGTGTCGTATCGAGGCAAAGCCCGGTACAAATCTGGCCAGCGGGCCGGCTGATCGACAAATCCGCCAGATTACGCCCTGATACTGGGGCATGTTTATGAGACAAGCGGACTTGCCGGACTCTATCTGCCCTGCAGGGCTGTCAACGGTGCCAAATAAAAACACATGACGGGATTGTGTGTTTGTATTGGACGCAAATACTAAATTTTTGAGCAAAGAGGTCCCCCGACTGCAATGACACTTGTTGTTTAACTTTTTAGTTCATTTTTGGCAGGGCAGTCGTGTTTTTAATATTTTTTAAATTTATTTATTTTTATTTCACACATTTTAGTGACATATTATATAGTTTTGGAATGTGCTCATCAAGGCCTTTCATTTGATGCCCATATTGTAATAATAGAAGAAAAAAAATTTTCTTTCGCATTTGAAAATGGCGTCGTACAGTCACCATATTGATTTTTTCTAAAAAAAATATAGCCAGTGTCACTCAGGATGCTGTAAGGATTCTAACAATACCCCATTTATCCAAATCAGTGCAGGCATTTAGATGTTATGGTGGAATAAAGAAACTCACATACCCACAAACATACATGAATCCTGAACACATATACACTCTTTTTGCTTTGGGCAGTCGTGTAAAAAGTGACTATCTAACCAAAGTAAATCGTATCAATATCTCTAGCTAGCACGTGAGGGGTGAAAATATGGTGAATGTAAGCAGTTCTACAAAAAAAATTACATCTCTTTACTGGATCGGTGGAAGTGGGGTTTCCAAAAGGTAAAGCCGATGAGAATGGCTTGTATGGATCCTTCGTCACTGCTAGCTAGTCCCTAAGTTGTCTGAAACTCTGAATGTAGATTTCAGGCAATTAGGTAAGGGATGAAATTTAATGACCACCAAAAAACAACAGTTACCCTAAACAGCCTCATCCAAAAAAAATATAATATGTACAAATAAATGAAACCTGTACCAAAATCTTTCGGGCTATTTAAGTCATGCCTGCACTACAAAAACTTTTCATAACCCAAAAAGGCCACGCATGCACCAAATTTTAACTAGCAAAGTTTTGTGTCACTACTACCCAAATATATCACTACGTTTGCCATAAAATGTATGCATATAACCAAGTATATTATGTTGATGGCAAATTGGTTGAGTCTCGCGGCTTTATTGTAGTTTTAACCCGTCGAATGGCCTGTGGCCAAAATTCGAAATACGTGTTCGGTACTCAACTAGATCTCAAGTCTCCGACAATATTGTAACGTTTACAATTAAAATAAATTAAAACTCAATGAAATAGAGAAACAACGTCGTCAATTTTATTAATTCGTGTACCTATAAAGGATCTTCATTCACTAACAAAGAAAAGAAACTCTCCCAACAACTGGTAACCCTTGAGCTGATACGCGCGAGATAGAAGGAAGGTATCCCGAATAATATTTTGGCTCGCAAAACGAGTCCAACTTTTAATAGTGTATCATCATGTTTATGTTACGGCCGGAGTGCACCCGGGCAGCCAGGATCTGCCCGGATCTGCCCGGATCGGAGATTTAGGCGCCAAAACTTTGATTGAAGCTATTCCTTCGAGGTGATTTAACCATTATTTGTTTTCGGGCTCTCGAGTATACTGTACGGAGTTTAGTACCGACTTTGTCGTTTGTTCTGCGTTTGGTGAAGTTCGAGATCCGTTTTCGAATTTGTCGTATTTTCACTTACCTACGAGGAGTTACATTTACGGGTTTGCAGCTGTACAAAAAATGTCTTCAAAATACAAAATATGGCAATAATAATTAAACTACAGATTTAATAATAGTACTAAACTTGAATAAATAAAGTTTATCATATAATCCGTGCACTTAAATTAAAACTTACAACTAACTTGTTGAACTAAATTGTTTCAATTTAAATAACAAAATAAATATTCATTAATATATTTTGTAACATGAAAATAGTAGTAAAGTTCTTTTACACTTTCAATAATTGCTTTTTACGCGACTGCCCAAAAAAAAAGAGTATAATTATTTGATTGAATCAGAAGTCCCAAGCTACTCAATAGAGTAGCCTAATTGGCAAAGGTGCAAGGTGTGTTGCTGTCTTGCTAAATGCAGGTATTGTCTGATATTTTGTGGTGTGCATGTGTGTGCATATTTTTGCGGGCGGGCGGGCGGTGCATCTTGCATATATTGTTTGCGGAAATAAGCTACATATATTTATTTTTTCAAAAAGGAGTCAAACACAACATTATCTTTAATTCTTCACTCCTCCACACTAACCCAAAAACAAGGTAAGTAATTAAACCGTATTACAAACTAAGTTAATAATAGTAAGGTTAGTAACGCAGGGTAATTACCGCTGTTACCCGCGCCGGGTAACGGCGGGCGGCGCGTCCCACGCCGGACATATTTAAGCTATTTTATTTATTTTGAGATACAAAAGGCCTTATCGCCGGATATATAGCCTCGCTCCGTGTTCACAATCAGCTACTTAGTAAAATAAATTTATTATGTATGTATGTATTTTAGTAATATTTGGAACAGAACATAGAAATATAAGGTATATATATAAATATATATATACTTATAATAATATTAACCAAAAACCCATTAACTAAACAATTCTTAGAAGCAAATTTAAAAAAATAACACTTAAGTGCAAAAGTTCTGTGGCTCTAACAATGCCACTTCAACGTCATTTAAAATTCAAAGGAAAAATAAATTTAACAACATTGACTGAAAAATCTATTCTTTGTACCCAAATTATAAATATAGTCTACCTTCTTGGAAAACCTACCATCATGAATCGAATAAACAGTCGATTTTAAATAGCTTAAAAAACACCAACGTGAAATGAAATTAGGCTTTTAACAATTTCGTCTCGTATTTTTCGTTACAGAATATATTATCATCATATCAGCCGCACGACACCCACTGCAGGGTATAGGCCTCCCCTAAGGATCTCCACGACGATCGGTCCTGCGCTGCCCGCATCCAGTAGATTCCCGCAACCTTCACCAGATCTTCGGTCCACCTTGTCGGGGACTACCCACGGAGCGTCGACCGGTGCGCGGTCGCCATTCCAGAACCTTTCCGCCCAACGGCCATCGGTTCTTCTCGCTATGTGTCCCGCCCATTGCCGCTTCAGCTGAGCAATCCTTCGAGCGATGTAGGTAACTTTAGTTCTCTTGCGGATCTCCTCGTTTCTGATTCGATCACGCAGGGCTCTCTCCATTGCACGCACGCTGGGTGACCTTGAGCCTCCTTATGAGACCCTTAGTTAGCGACCACGTTTCACTGCCGTAAGTCATCACTGGCATACACACTGTTCATAGACTTTCGTCTTGAGACACTGAGGTAACTCGGATGCGAAGATTTTTCGAAGCTTCCCGAATGCTGCCCACCCGAGTTAGATAGAATATATACCTTATAGTAAATCTAACGTCATGTCAGTAGGTACCCCAGCTATCCAGTAGGTACCGCAGTAATTTTGTAGGGGAAATTTGTACAGCGCCATCTACCGTCGAAAAGCGAAATTAAATTTTTCATAGACAAATTACTCTATCGAGTTCTTTTACGCGCGTTTATTTTTCTGATAGATATTCGTGCTAAGGGTAGGTACTGGATTCTACTTCCAAAGCAGAATTATCATCCTGTACGACTCCACTGCTGGAAAATGCAAATTTTCATTGATTTTCCACAACGATCGTTTGCCACTTGTAAACCTTTTTTGTTTTTTCTAATGTGACTTTAAAACAAATGTGACAAAAGTGTGGTACATTGAAAAGTAAAGCAGCCAAGTTTGAACGGTGCGCGCCTCCTGACATGCTCTCTATAAACAAGGCTTCTCATAGTTGGCCGCGTTATCGGACTTTGATGGCGGCGGGGGTAGTTTTAAAACGCAGCACTAGTTGTAAATAATTATGGGACTGTCCGGATAGCGTCCCGGTCCCCAAGGAAGGGTCCTATTGCTAATTGAGTTTTATCTGATCGGTGCATGATTTTATGGTAATAAGCTTCATACAGTTTTGGTTGTCCGATATCGGAAATGGCTTTTTTTAGCTATTTATATAAATGGCTTATTTTAGGTGTAACCGAAAGCGTACCGGTCAACAATAGCAGTTTGGTACCGAAAAGTTATTTAATTTGTTGACTCAATTTACTCTAATCCTTATATGTATACTTTTTATAAATGCGAAAGTCCGTTTGTTTGTTTGTTTGTTACACCTTCACGTCTTAATCGATCATCATGAAATTTTGCATACACACTTTCAGGGGTACTGAGGAGGACTTTATTCCGAAAAAGTATTGTTCCCGAGGGATAGCAAAAAACTTTGCACGCAGACGAAGTCGCGGGAGGCCGCTAGTGAGTCAAAAAGCAGTACATGTGATAATGTGCTTCTTTAATTTATAATCTTTACCGACTTTTCACGCTGGATATTTTGTTAATACTATTGCATAATTTTTAAATTTAAGAATTTTGCATTCACAATGCTATTTTTACACAATACTAAATAATATACTAGAAAAAATACGACTCGCACCAGACGGGAATCGAACCGGCGACCCTTAGATATCCGGTCCAATGCTCTGACCGCTGAGCTACCGTTGTCGGTTCGGCGATGTCACTATTGACTCGGTAGCTCAGCGGTCAGAGCATTGGACCGGATATCCAAAGGTCGCGGGTTCGATTCTCGTCTGAGTATTGATCTGGTGCGAGTCGTATTTTTTCTAGTATATTATTTAGTATTGTGTAAACTATTGCATAATTTTCATGAAGTAATGTAAAAGTTATTATTAATTCGTCAAACTGATAAATTACCAAATTAACTTTCTTTTTAATTAAAATTCAAATATCACTCTTAACTACTAAAGAACAAACAAAACAGCATCTTCACTCGCAGAATCTAATTATCAAAAAGCAATTTCTTACAAACAGGCCTCCCAATAACAATACCAATTAAGAACAAGCGATAACAATAAAAAAACTTTAATAAACAAAGAAACGCGAGCGGGGTGTAAATTTGGGGGTAACAGGCTATTTCCCCGTAACTGGGTATAATTACGGTCATTTGGTGTCATCTTACCCTTAACGAGATCATCAACATGGGACGATGGAACTACGAAGGCAACTAAGCACTGAACAGACTAGTAGAAAGGTAACTAACTAAATATGTGCATATTATATTTGCCGGAGCTTCTATCTTTGTCACATTTGGTGGTTAATCAATTATGTCACTTCTTTTTAAACTTCGGAGTTACTCTCAACGAGATCGAGTTTACTAAGGATAGAGTAAACGTCAAAAGTCTGTTACTTTAGTACTTTGAAAATGGTTTCCATAGTAACGTTTTTACGTTTACTCGATTCGAATTCGATCTCGATCGCATCGGGAGTACCTAATCCCCTGCCCCCCTACTCAAATGGCCGCTAACTTAAAGCTTAAAAAAAGCATTTTAACGATCAAGTCACACGTCATAAGTTTATGTAAATCATAGAAATTGTTGTATTGTATGGAATTGACAAGCCTACGACACGTAATTTCACAGTTTATGGCTTATATTTAATTTTTAAGTTAGCAAACGAATAGAAAAGTGGCCATTTGAGTAGGGGGGCAGGTCATATATTTTACGATTGGTAGGTAGCTCTTGTTTTTCTCATCAAAACTGCATTTAAGTAGGATGTTTAGAATGCTGTACGATTCTCTGAATTACGCGTAAAGGAGTAGAAAAAAAAATGATGAGAACTTATTAATTTATGTAAAGAAAAGTCGTATTGTCTCTGGATGTGAGCAGCTGAAAATTTTTCACTGGAAATAGAAAATATGATTCATGAACATTTTGTAAACCAAATAGATAGAGGAACATAAAATAAAATTGTTGTAATGATAAGGTTAACAAACATATCCACGCAAACATAGCTCCTTAGCCAAAATAGCGGTATGAACAATAAATAATATTTTAAATTAATGCTAATGCCTCTGGTTGGCCTAAATGTTGGGTAGATGTTATAACTCACGGCTGGTTAATGTACGAATTACCTGTTATTTATTATGATGGTGCTGGATAAAGGTGATAGATAAGCCCTACCGTCTTAACTGCTAACAGTAAATGGTTGTGTATAGAGAAAGACAAAATTGCGTCATATATTGAAAGAGGGTTGATGAGGTGCAAACGCTACGTAATTTAGCTTTTGAATTTTACTTATAACTTAATTCTTGAATTAAGATAACGAAATTCAAACCCTCGTATCTGTAGACGAGTAAGTGATGACTTGAGTAAAAGTTGCAATTTTCAAATTCATCTAATATTATATCACAATAAAAAAAAAAGGATTTTTCATACAAATCAAAAGAGATCACGTGATCAGTTTAGTATGGGATGATCAAACATTTTTGGCGTATTTCGACACATGTTTCATGAAGAAAGTTGTTCATTTTCATGGACTGAAAACATCCTTAAAATTTGGAGAGTGGTTACAAATGCATCTTGTATCACGTAACAATATTGCTTATACCTATAATTATTAGTCAAAGATTTTTTTAACATTCTTCTTCTTCTTATCGAATGAGGATTAGTGGCCACCTGGTGCTAAAGTTTATCAAGCCGCCTTTAAGGCCTCTAACTTGGCTAAACGACTGTTTAACGTGCCCTCCGAAGCACGGAAGCGCTCAGTTGTAATGCTACTTAACGGTCACCCATCCGAAACTTGGCCGGACCGAGCGTCGCTTAACAAACGTGATCGAGTACGATCAGTCTGTCAAGTCCCGCCATGAGCACATTGGAAATATTCATGTTTTCGTGAACAAGTGTGCCCCGATTTATGAAATTGTGACATTTGCCTGTTGTTTCTTTGATTAGGTGCGCGGATGACCCATAACTGTCAAAACGTGCGTCTGCCGGAGGGTTTCAAAGTGAAATTTGGATTCCTAAAACCAGCCGGTAACTTTTAGAAAATTTCTAAACTCTATCAAAATTTCAAAATTTGCCAAAATTAAAAAAAAAGCAAGAATAAAACATGAAAATATTCCTTGTGTTTGCGGTTTTCCTTGAATGCTGTACTTTGTGTTTTTCCAATAAATCTAGCTTATTAAGTGTCCCAAATCCCTATTTTCCTACGAACGCGAGCCACAAAGTAAATAACTAATTGCAGTCAATCTTACGGCGGATATGGGCGGCGTATTTCTTGCCATACGGGAATTTATATTCGGACCAACTCGGAAAACGTTCTTGGCGATACGTAAAATAAGTGCCCGATATGATAAAGTATAGACAATTGAATATTTCATATCCTTTGATAGGAATATTCTCCAAATAATGGCCAGAAACGTTAGTTACCTAGAAAAATTTTGTTGACTTCATATTGGTAAAATGATATTGCTTTTTATAAAAAAAAAAATAAGTTGAATTGAAAGCCGACGCACTTACCTAATATATTCTATATTCCCTGTCTTTATACAATATTTAGATAGCTACCTAGTCCCTTTTACAGGAAGAATACAGTAATTATTTGCCATTATACCTATTTAATTCAAAATACTTCAATTTTTTTTATCAAATAAGTTACGAATAACGCAAAACGACAATAAGTGACTCCAATTTCGTTATTAAGCCAATAAATATGAACTAAGTGATGCTCGAAAAATATCAACAAAACAATATAAAAATAACAAACATCCCGCCGCGTAATATACGGTTGCTAATAACAACCAGGAAATATGTACGAATAAATTTATTTCCCATGCTTTACTGTCCTCGCTTCATGTCTCTGATTTATAGATTTGATATAAGTTGCAATTTATTACAAAGAAAGTGGAACTCAACAATATGTTTTTTTGTAATTACAAGGAACTGGAACATTTAAGAGAAGGAATAAAAGAAGGAGGAAATAAAAGATCCTAATGCGAATTTTTCAGATGCATAAGGCTGCATTCAATCTAATATTTTTAATACAATTAATCTGAAATTTTCCTGGTAATAATAATTGCAACAATAATAAACGGAAACGATTAAGGAACTAATATTCTTATCACTCAAATAGGAACTTAATGTAGGAAATGAAGCGATCTCAGCAGCCTGCAAACTTTGCAGGGATGTAATATAGTATGAACCAAAACCTATATATAAATATCCAAAAACAAAACAAAATCGATTGGATAATTTAAGAAAATATGTTTCATTTATGATACTTTTTCATACTGTAAAATTTCGTCTCCTGAGGATTTACTGTGAGGGTCCACTACCTTCCTTTCCTACACTAACTCTAAAAACCCTTTTTGATTAATGCATTCACAACATAGTTTACAATCGTCTCTGAGATTGAATCCAAGCCCTTAAAAGCTAGTAAGTCATCAGAAAATTCGTTGAAACTCGCTAAACTAATTGGGTTGGTAAACTTTTTCAAAATTGTTTTGAATTATATATTTTCTGGTAGCTTTTGGCTTTGAAGTCAGGAATAACCAATTGCGGAATTTTTATAATACGTCATTTTAATTTAAATAATTATTTAAAATTTAAATTTACAGCATGGTACAATAAATCGCTATTACGGCAGTATGCGTAGGTAGTGCTTTTGCTCAAATAAAAAAAATGAAAATTTTGGCATTGGCAATGTCAACTATTTGTCATGTTAGTCACAGTCGGCTAAACTAAATAAAATGACTCTTTTGTAAGTTTGTAGATATACATATATTAACGTGATCATCACAAACGTATAAAGCTTTCTGAAGGCAATTCCTGTTTAATCCTCTGCACCCCACGTCTCTTTCAAAGGTATGGGAATTGTACAAAATTTGTTTTGCGGATGGTCACATCTATATTTCAAACTAAATGGAACAAAGCAGTGTAGGAACTTCATCGGCGTAATAAGCTGGATAATGAATTTCTTCAAGCTGATCCATTTCCCATAACTGAACAATAAAAACACTAGAAAATCACAATAAATAAGCTGAAAAACAAACAACAACATTAGGTCGTTATTAATGATTTTGTCACTTTCTGTCAAATCTGTCCTGTCAATCAGTTTTTTTATCAGTAAATGCAAGGGAACTTCGTGTTCAGCCGTACGTTTGATATTTTATCGCGATAATAATATAAAAAAAAATATTTGATTAACAAGGTGAAATAAAAAAAACATAATATTATTTTCTTTATTCTTCAAACTTGTGCTATCAATAAAAAATATAAAACAATTATCTTCGAAAAAGTTTACCAACCCAATTGCAATTTCGCTTTATAGTGAGGAAGGTGCCTTCTGTATTCCATAAAACTTAATTAACATAGGTTGGACATCAAGATCCTCCAAATAAACACAGCAACTCAAACATACAAAAGCGGCGACCATGCGTCATAGTTACAGTTACGCAAAACCATTCGGCGAGTTACAGTCACACTTAAAACCGTTCGGCAAGTCAAACAATGCACGTTTGCGTAGTAGTTCGGAGTCGCTCGTAAATTATAGAGGAGTTGGAGTCTTCATATTGTTTACCGTGTCGCTTGCCCGTTTAGCAATGCTAAGTGATTAAGAATACGCCGTGTGGACAAAAGCGCGGTGGAGTCGATTATAGTCTTAAAAAAATTGAAGACTTTAAGATATCGTTTTTTAATCGACAAACCAGACAAAATAAGGCAATAGATTTTTCATCGTTGTTTAACATCATGCGGCTGCTTGGCGTTTAATAATTTTTTTTTTTATCCACAACGGGTCAGTGATTGGCCTTCATCTCACCTGATATTAAGTGACGACAAGGCCGATGGAAACGCACTACACTCGGAATCATCAACCACTGAGAAACTAAGGCTTTCTCACCCCTAACTGCCGCAACACAACAATGTTAAACTGTTGTTAAAACGTCAGACTTAGGTAAGATATTGAAACAAGCCCTACCACCTTTTTTTTGCTGATTTTAATTAGCATGCGACTTTTTAATAATTATTAATTTATCATTTAGAAAGTTTCAATCATTAGAAAGTAAAACCACAGTACATATATAAGTTTTTTCAAACAGTATGAGAGCTCCTTGGAAACGTTCGAATTTGACGGCTGACGTCACTCTAAGAGCTCTAAGCAAAGTTCGCAGTACTTTGGTCAGGGTTGTGACAACGCGTCGCAGTTGTTTCCATAGCGTTCGCGCGTAGCATTCCACGAGACGGCCGGAAAATGCCAACCCTAGCGATCCGACGGAGTGCAATGACAAAAGGGCCTAAGTGACGTTAGCTCCTCTACTGTTTGAAAAAACTTATATATGTACTGTGGTAAAACTGAGCGATAAAGGAGCAGGTCTGTCCTTAATCGTTCAGAGTTTACTTAAAGGTTCGTCGACAAAGTAAACGTCTCAGCTTATTTAAAAAATATTTAACACTTTAAAAAATGAACGATATACTCCATCCGTTCCTGCTCCGAAGTTCTCCGCCAAACTACACAAGATACAGTCCTCTACTCAAATTCCAACAGGGCAAGTTAAACTGAAATAACTTACGGGAATCGGCCGATCGCCTTTGTCGTTCTAAGCCAGAACGCAATTATCATTAATTATTATTAAATGTGACGTTCGGTGATAAACGCGGCCCGATAACTTGGCGAATAACTCAAGTTGGCTTGGGCCAACTCTCTTTGATTTGTTATTACGTGATTTGTGGCATCGAGTTGGCCGTATCGACTCGTGTGTTTATGGCACGAGTTTAAGGTACCTTTATTTTAATGGGAAGTTATCGGTACCCTTTAAATCACGTAAAACCCTTTAAATCGTTATGAAACGTGAGACAATTGAAATTGTCTATGTATTTTTTATAGTACAAAACTTTTCATACTTAAACTCATTACTTAATTTATGAATTTAAAGTCCGACCGAATTAAAAACAATAATACTATCTTGAATATTTTGTAAAATAAATCGAAATCAGAATTTTGTTTGGTATGGTAAAATTCAAAAAATTCTAAATTCAAAAATAATTTATTCAGTCTAGGCTGTTACAAGCACTTGTGAATGTCATAGAAGCTACGCCATCGGTTCGCAAACCCTAAGCGGGAGACCTTGTAACGAGAAGAACCGGCAAGAAACTCGTCAAGGGCTGCTTTTTTCTCCCTTTATATTTCATACAGAGTCGTCAATATTGAAAAATGAGCTCCACATTTAAAGTGAGGTCATTTTCCATCACAATAATTAACTAAAGTTTGCACACAATGGGTAGGTAGGTTGAAATTAAATACCTACTACATATCGGATAGGTAATGAGAGTAAATAAATGTCAACTAGTTGAGAAATCACTCTGTCTGTTACTCGAAAGTTTTTTTTTTTTAAATCTAGATGAAAAGGACCGGGGTTTTTATCTTTAAAAACCCCGGTGCTTTTCATCTAGATTTAAAAAAAGAAGTAGGCAAAATTTACCAAAAAACACATGTAGACATAAAAAATAATAAAAAAATAATGCAATACTTACAAATCAATATGCATAAAGCCTTATAAACTCCGAATATTATAGTTAGGGACCATCAGACTGAACAACTTTTACTATGGCACCAACTCCGAAATCGCGAAAAAAAATCAGCTGTTTCATACAAAAAATGATAACGAAAATATCAAAATATATGAAACAGCAGATTTTTTTCGCGCTTTCGGAATTGGTCCCATAGTAAAACTTGTTTAGTTTGATGGTCCTTATCTACTATATTCGGCTTTATAAGGCTATTACCAAACACCCTGTATATATCAGTGGCACAGTCTATATTCATAACTCTATAGGTTGTGCCAGTGGCATCCCTTTTTATATTAAAAACTACTGCTCTATGTTAAAACAAATTATACTAGACATAATACAAATGCAAAATTAATACTTTTCCAATTACGCCTAAAAAGCATTACCCCCAACGAGCCTATACTAATGAGTTCCAAAAACCCCATTGACAGTTCGGTACCGAAAGAACCTTCTGGAAGGTAATGGGCGGCTACATCGCGATAGCGTAGGTATTACAAACAAGGTGTTTAGCATTGTTCCCAAGTTCGTTCGGATGCGATCCTAAAACTCGCGGAGTTAATGGCACGAGAGGATCCGTGATAATGCAGTGGAGGTGCTAAACTTGCCGCGTGGATCAGGCAATTTATGATAGACACTATGTTAAAAGTAAAAAAATGAAACCCTCCTTCAAAAACAAACGTAACCCCCATAGTAGAAACATTCAAACAAATTGTTGTTATCGCTTTCGAATCATCTGAGGAATTGAGAAAGGGTTAATTTTAAAGGGCGGGTTAATTTTGTAAGTAATATATCTAAGTTAAATATAAGTTAAAATCTAGCATTCCGGACAAACCCCCGTGGTTTTTGGTTTGTTAAGATAAAAAAATAATTGTTTTTGTAAAGTTAAATAAATAAATTTAAAAAAAAACGTCAAATCTATACATGTCTCGAACGAAGCGATATGGCGAAAATTTGCGAATTTTACTTTTGCTAGGGAGTCAAAAAATAAAGACAGAAACAGCTTCAAAATTAAACAGCTCTAAAAAGCAAAAAAATATTGTTAAAATTATAATCAATAATAAGATACAAATATCAATTTTGAAAATGTTTATAAAAGGACAAATCAATAAATATAAAACTTGGCAAATCTTTATTTTTATTTTAAGAATTTATCATTCTGTTCAAAAGAAAATCTTTGTCAAAACACAGTCAAGTCTAATTGTTCAAGCAATTAAATCAAACATCATTTTTATGAAGCAAGACCTGAAATGGAACATTTTATTTCACTATCACTGTTCAAAAAAAAAGGTCCACAGGGCTTACCAGACTGATTTGCTTTTAAGTTACAAAATTCAATAAAAGTCTCATGCCAAACAGTTTGCAGTAGATACCTCAAAATACCATATCCACATTTTACCACACGCGTGTGTAAACTCGACCAATAACCGTGTCAGTCGAGTCCGACTGTATCTGCGATCTCTTTGTTGCTCTCATATCGAGCCGGATTAACTTCAGCCATTCGATACCTGATAATATAGGGCGCGAGCTGGAGATACATCTCACTAGATGAGACTACTTGTTATCTTACAAACCTAGGGTACAAAATGATTATTCAGACGCGCCAGATCCATTGGTGGGTCCTAAATTAAAATACTGTCCCTCTGTATTCCGAAAATTCAAACAATATCTTGATTATTTTTTTCATGGGAAACCATAGAGTGACTTAGTAGCTTTATAAGTAATACGTGTAGGCGTATTTAAACCAAGGTTTCTTATAGTGGGGTCCAAGGGTCCCGAGCAGGGAATGATAACGTTATTTTTAAGTATAACGTTATTTTTTACTTTTTTTAGCGTTAATTTTAAAATTAACGTTATGTCAATAAATAACGTTAATTTAGATAACGTTACATTGAAATTAACGTTATTTCAGTAAATAACGTTATTTTTAACGTTATTTCTTACTTTTTTTACCGTTAAACTTTAAAATTAACGTTATTATAATTAATAACGTTATTTTTTTAGCGATAATTTTACCGGTATAATGTACCGGTAAAGTTTAACGCTAAATTTAACGCTAATTTTACCGGTAAAATACTTTTAACGTTATTTTTACCGGTAAATTTACCGATAAAATGTTTTAACTGTATTTTTAACGTTATTTTTACCGGTAAATTTACCGATAAAATGTTTTAACGGTATTTTTAACGTTATTTTTTATTTATCGTTATATTTTTTTAACGGTATTTCAATCCCTGGTCCCGAGCCCATAGCACACAGACTTATTGAGACCATGGGCCACTTGGGCAAATGATGAAGTAATGGCGGGCCACCAGCATAAATTAAAAACATAATACCTGTGCATAAAAAATATAATGTTAACAAAAAGTGTTTGCCATTGCTCTTTGGAAATTGTCCGTGACTGCAAAAAAATTAAGAAACGCTGATTTAAGCAGAAAATCCGGTCATGTATCTGACACGTAAGAACTTCGAGCAACTCCGGCTTCCGGCTGGTACAGAAGCCCGTCTTACTCTAAGCGTAAGAACAATCACTTTAAAGTCATCATCGCCGTTCTGGCCGTTATCGACAAGACTTCCGTCAGAATAAACTAAAAAAAGAACATTAAAAATTCGTCAATTTAAGTTTCTAGTGGTGTCGATTTTCTTAAAATTTATTCAATTTTGCAAGTATTTAAAAAAAATCATAGGTACACATACAATAGATAAGCAACTGCTACGGTTTTCCTGACAGTTAACTAATATGTGTTTCTATACCTGTTTTCTATACCATCTCTATGTTCCCTACATCATTGTATAATCGCCGTTTTGGGCCTTTTAATATGATATCGCTGATGGCGTTTAGATGTTATCCCAACACCTTGTATTGAGGTGGATAAATGAGTTTGTCCCCATTACGTTTCAAACTTTCCGACTATCAGAAATCGCTTTGTGCTCAAGTTGTACGTCTGTTCTGATTTAAATTGAGCTGGGACTGGAGTTGTTGTATAAATGTAACTTGGTTAACAAGCCCTGGCTTTGTTATGGTGAAGTATATATTTGCATGATACGAGTATGTAGGTATATGATGATTTTTACCATAATGCAATTCCTAAAACATGTTTTCTTTTGTTAACATATTAACGAATGGCCGTTTTCTATGGAGAATTTAAAGGATTCGCATTTAACATACTAACATTTTCTTGATTTATCTAACAACCATGAACGCTTATGTTTTAAAAAAAATATGCACAAATGTTTAAACACTCAGCTAACTAATGCCACACGTGTTAAGAGAAAAAAATAAGTATTGGCTAAGTTACAACGAATTAAGTGGTCATTTCTGCTAACGAAAAAAGTCACTTTTCAAGATACTTTTTTTTAACGTTCAGGAAAATAACCAGAAATATTTTATTGCTGATAGTGGGCCGTTATGATCATAATTCGAAATAATAACAGATAGCCGAAGCATCTTTAATATAATAGAAGATAATTATGAGAGCCTCTGTGTGTGAGAAAAAGTCGGCAATTTCATACTTAACCCCTATTGCAATTAGACCAGTACATTATTATTATTTTTAAAATTATACAACTACAAAATAACATTTAAGTAAATAATTTAGGGCACCTAAAATTTGAATATCTTTAATAACTGTGATTGTAAAAACTTACAATAAAAAATCATTAAAGATTTACGTTGCCCGTTATTACAAAGACAAATTACTTAGGTGAGCTACATTATTTGCTGAATAAATTCCTATAAAATAATGTCAAATTATTTATCTATTCAGGCGCCATATAATTGTAACTAATTGTATTTAATTTGCTTTATTTCATCAAAATGTCTCCATGAATTGCACATTTTGTGAATATCTCGCGAATTCGTGTCTTGCGTTTGTTTAATTAAAGGCGGATTTGCGGGCCGATTAAGTCGATATGTACGCATCGCTTGTTAAGGCTGTTATACACTAGCTAAATCGTCTCGACGTAATATGCCATCAATATTTATAAAATAATCACATTATTTTACTAATGTTCACCCGAGACTTCGTCCGGGTGGACATTCGAAAAATACCTATAAGGAACCTTTGACATAAATGAATTCAGGCTATAAACTATATGTGTGCTAAATCCTAATCCATCCAGCCCTTTTTGCGTGATTGAGTATGAAACATCAAAACTATCAAACTTTCACAATAATCCATTTCCTGTTTCCGTTCCCGTTGTGAAAAAAAGAGTACCTTTTTCCCTTTTAAATTACTTCAGTAGATGCAACATTTACTGACAACAGTCTGTAAATGTCATGTGAAAAATAAACTATGAAAAATAGATACCTTATGATTTAATTGATTTATCTGTAGATAGATACCCATTTGTTGCTGTCTACCTCAGCACTTGTAAAATGAATTAAATACTCGTAATAACATTTCTAATATAAAAAATTACAGGTACGTATAGTATATAGTATGCACGCTGAAATTCTAATCATTTGGTTCCCGCGGTGGGGTGGTTCCACTCATGATTACAAGCAACTTTTACTATGAGGCCAACTCTTCCCCTCGCAAAAAAATCTGCTGTTCCATACATTAAGGTCAAGTAGGTACTGCACTTTTGTATGGAACAGTGATTTTATTTTTGCGAGGAGGAGAGTTGGCTCCATACTAATAGTTGCTTGTAATCATGAGTGGAACCACCCCACGGCGGCAACCAAATGATTAAAATTTCACGCTGTATAGTAGTAGTATAGTATAAACGGAATCGACAGTTTACGTGTTACGAACTTTCGTAAAAAAGATGGTGTGAAATTATTATTTCGTCGCAGTGTGCCCACACCTTAACGGCGTGTTAGCTCTCGCCGACAAATGAGTAGATCGCGCCCTTACAAATTGGCCACATTAATACAAGTACTGCAGGCGAAGCAGGGTGATGAGCCGGTATTAACCTCGCACCTTGTTACCTCGACTATTTTGATAATAAACTCCGGGTGAAGGGTATACTTTCGTACTATGGATACTAAAGTTAATTGGACTAAGGAAATAATCTAGAACAGAATAGGTACTTACATTTACTATTTCGATACCATGTAACTTTAATATCTAAAAATCTACAAAATGGCCTTAATCCTAGTACTTATGTAATCATTGGCCTAATACTTATGGACAAAACTTGAATTTTGAACAATTTGTTTTTAAAAATGTTTTTTTAATAAAGCTACGTAAAATCTACATTATTATTACAAGAATCAGTAAAAAATACCTTTCTAATATCACATAGGTGCTAGAACAAAGTATTTAAAAAATAATTTTCATAGCTGATATATTCTTTTGTAACGGTAATCCCTAAAATATACGGTACTAGCGGATGCCCGCGACTTCGTCTGCGTGGACAGTTATTTCTCTATCCCTCGGGAATAGAACCTTTTTTCGGAAAGAAAGGTATCCTATGTCCTTCTCTGTACCCCTGACAACGTGTATGCAAAATTTCATGATGATCGGTTCAGTAGTTAGACGTGAAGGCGTAACAAACAAAGAAAAAAAACGGACTTTCGCATTTATAATATTAGTAAGGATTCCAAGTTTTCGACTTTAAATATACACTTTCTCAGTTGACTGTGTCTTAATGGTATTTTTCCAAGGATTTTCTTCCAAAAGCTACCTATTTTCTACAGACTTGAACTTTATTCGCTCTCTCGACAAATGAGTTGATCGCGCCCTCTTACAAATTGGCCGCATTAATACAAACAAGGGTGAGAAACAACGCGACTGAAGCATGTGCGACGAGATTCACTCTTCAATTAACTTTTCTGTTATTAAAATATTTATATTAAAATTGTCTGCACACGCTTAAGGTCCGCTTTTTTTAAATAGTTCTATTAAAAAAAAATTACACATTGGAAATTGGATGTGGCTAAAATCCATAATTTCTAACTAGTTTCTAAGGGTTAACTAAATTGACCGCAGTTTAATAACTTTATCCCATTCTATTTTTCGGAAATACACATCACTATAAGATGATATTATAGAGCGAGAAAACTACTCGGCCACTTCTGCGTTCTTCGGCATTGACGAGTAGTGGGTTTTGATTTCGAGTAGGATAATGAGTTAGGGCTACGGATGAATACGGAACCGGTAAGTCCAATATTGGTAGTTCATAGACAATTTTTCCAACGAAAGTCAAGCACCTTTGACACAGTTTGGATTTTAGCACAGAATTAAGTATTAATGACGATTTTAGTTTTTATTGGTCTATGTCTGAAGGCTGTTTGCAAAAGAAGACCACAACAGAAAAAACAAGAACACTTGACGTTGTTGATGATGTTCTGGAAGCGCAAGATTTGGGGAAAGGAACAATCTTAGTACTACTAGATTATTCCCAAGCCTTTGATTGCATTAACACTAGCCTGCTTATCTCTAAGCTTTCTTATTACGGGTTCGATGAGGCAGCAATAAAATGGTTCTCCAGCTATCTCCACGGACGGACTCAACGGGTGGAAGTATGCAATGACACTGCTGGTACTAAAAGCTTTTCCACTGCGACTTCTGTTAACAGAGGAGTCCCCCAGGGCTCAATTTTGGGACCAATATTGTTTATTCTATACAGTGCAGATATTACTCAAGCCATTCAAAACTGTAAATTTCATCTCTACGCTGATGATCTCCAGGTCTATATTTCATTTAAGCCTGACGAGACAGCTAGAGCAGTGGAAATACTTAACAAGGATCTGGAGCGTATATCAGAGTGGTCGGAGAGAAACAATTTAGTCATCAATCCACGAAAATCTAAATTCTTAATATTGGGCACAAAAAACCAAATCCAGCATATAATAAACCATGATCCGGGCGTGAAGATCAGAGACCAATGCGTGGAGCTAACGGAGGAAGCACGTAATCTGGGAGTACTTATGGATGGAACTCTAAAATTTGAAAATCATGTCAAGGAGATTATTAGAAATTGCTACTATAGGTTGAAAGTCCTTTATAAAATAAGACAATATCTAACTGTGGAACTTCGTATTCACTTTTGTAAGTCCCTTATACTCTCTAAACTCAATTATGCGAGCACAGTACTCGGTGAATGCATTTTGGCTCGTACTAAAAAACTTCTACAAAGAGTTCAGAACGCCTGTGCTCGCTTCTGCTTTCCGATCCCACGCCGGGCTCACATTACTCCCTTTCTTAACCGCGGTGGACTCTTAAATGTAGAATCTCGTTTTAAGCTGCACTTTGCCAGCCTTTTATTTGGAATAATTAAAGATAAAAATCCCTCTTACCTTTATGACAAAATGGAATTTTCCAAGAGACCAGTTCGAACCGCCTTCAAACTCGACTACGTCAGACACACAACGGCTGCATTTAGAGGCAGTTTTCGCCACGCAGCCACGAAGTGTTGGAACAACATACCTCCGCCAATCAGGAACTCAAAATCTAAACATATCTTCAAATTAAAACTTAAAGTTTATCTTTTGGAATGTCAAAAAAGCTTGTGCTCGTAAGTTTGTGTGTCTGCCGTTAGCGGTCTCTTGGCACGTAATCTGTCGGAAATAGTTGTTGTTGATCCCTCTGGTCCCTTTTTATTTTTTTTCTAATAGCATAAAGTAAGTAGGTAGGTAATTATTACTCATTAGTCATTACCTCTTCTGTAAATCACACTATATTGTTTAAAGTTAAAAAGCTCAATACTAGGTAGGTTCCTAATTAGTTGTAAGCAATTAATTTTTATTTATCGCTCAATTATCTTTTAGCCATAATATTTTTAATAATACTTTTTTAATGTAAATCTTGGCGCCTCCTTCTCCTCCGGAACTGGTGAACACTGAAAATCAGCGTCATGGTGCTCCTCTAGGGTGCTGTGGCATAATGCTGAGTGGGAGCCATTTTAGCACATGTATTTTAATCTAGTTAGTTTTTAATATTCTGTATCTTTGTGCTGAATAAAATTATTTTCTTTCTTCTTCTTTCTTTCTTTCTTTCAACAGTGTGGAACTCCTTGCCTGAGTCGTGTTTCCAGATAAGTACAATCTGGGGACCTTCAATAGGTTACTTCTAGGCAAGCGCGTTCCATCGTAGATCGCATCATCGCTTACCACCAGACGTGATTAGCAGTCAAGCGCTTGCCTATCTAAGATAAAAAGAAAAAACAACTAACGTTGTGAAAAACTTGCACCTAAATGTGATGAGCGTCCAGTATTCTGTCGGATGGCGGATTCGGTAACAGGAGCTGTCGAATGCTCGTCTCGCGGCGCACGGTTGGCTCCCGCTCCGGTACAGGAGCAGCAACGGTAGGCGTACACCAAAACCGATTTTATCGGCCGATGGCGGACAGACCTACTCGGACGAGTAACTCAGACGTGCACCTGCTGTGCCGACATTGGGCGCTGTCGTGCCGATCTTCTAAAGTCACTCTCAGCTATGCAACCTCACATTAAAACAAAACTTCCGTTCGTTTACTGGATAGGTATCGTTACCGTTGTCATGTATGAATTATATACTTAGCGTGCACTTGTATTAAGTTAGTAATAAAGTACTCTCAAGTTATAACGGTTGACCGGGCGTCTTCCGATACCGTGCCGGATGAAATTCGGACTCGATGGATGATTGGCCATCATCGGGCGACTCGGACGATAGCGGCTGTAGTAGTGTACGCGCTCGCTTTATGTTACATAGGTTTGATTCGATCGGATGAGTCTGACCGATGAGGCCCGAGCATAGTTCGGCCGATAACTGATTTAGTGTATTTGAACCGTTAGACTTTACCCGTATTGGCCCGTTTCACACACGACCCTTGACTTCGTGAACACACTGCGTTGAAATAAAGCTCTGTGATTGGTTCGTTTGTTTTACGTATTACGTGTAATTGGTTCGTAGGACGCTTAATGCTCTTGCTGTGCTTCCGCGGGCACTGAGAGACCTCATAGTATTGTTTGTGAATACGGGATAGACAAGGAATTAACGAGTGAGCCAGGTGATGTAATTGGCTGGACGTAATAGCTAACAACTTTATGTATTGCAATTTTAGTTAGAAGAGGTAAAGTCGAATAACCTAGTGATAGCTAATAGTATTTTAAAATGCTACTTTGTAAAAGTTTTTTCGTTGATTAGAATAATTACAAAAATTGCGTACGATAATTTCATAGAGTTTGATTTAGAGATAACGAACGGATTTTTTTGGCATTTGAATTTAAAATTCGGAAGGAATTACATAATCTCAAAACGATTTATTTAAATGTGTTTTCCTATGATTAATTTTAAGGTGCGATAACTAAAGTCATTTTGGTAAATACAAACTTTTATTTCCCAATGAGTTTTCCACAGAAAAGTGCCCTATCTTCTGTAGACGTATTCTAACAGTGCTCCTCCACCAGACCGCGAGGCAGCTGTCAATAAGTGGCGAAGTGATATCGGTTTAATTCGCGCCTTGACGGCTCCCGGCGAGGTGTTCGGGAATGTTAATTAAACGTTCGACTGATGGCGATCCACCAGGCTTCTTGCCTTTAATCCGATTACGGTGAAGGGTTGAGAGCTAAGAAAATGTACCTTTCCAACTAATGTTAACGAGAGATTAAATAGATAAAAAGATGGGAGATTTTATTTTTCTAAGTTTATTTTGGATTCTATGCAAAAGGCTGCGTGAGTTTACCCGTAGCACAAACACGATCATCTGTCGAGAAAAAAGGGTGCGTAGAAACATTCGATTGAGTAATGTTGAATGGGAAATTCGAACAGCGTCATCTATATAAAAATAGCAAAATGAAATCTCGAGACAATTGACAACATTTCAAAATATTTAGGTACATGTTTTTATGGATATAATGAAAATTTATCGTTTTTTAGGCAACACGTATTTTTTCTTTTCCATTTATTTTCATACATTACTGAGATATTAATTAATAGAAAATGGTTTATTCTAAAAGGACGTAAGTACAAGATATAGGTAAAATATAAGCGATGCCTTTGCCTTGCCTCTTCAAACATCAAATAAAAAAAAATGTCTATGATGTGAATTGTGATGTCTATAGAGATGTAGGCACGCTGGTATTGTATTTTATATCGATAATAATGGTATTTTTATGTTTCATAATAAATAAGAAACAATAATACTACCCTAAGTACTTGTTGTATGGTCTGTGTACTACCTCAATAACAACTAATAAGTACTTAAATTATTGTAGTACCTAAAGGGGTCTGAGCATTTTTTTAAGAAGAGGTGGGTCATTTTTTCTTACGATGTCGCTTTCTAAAAACAGTAGGTACTCTGTCAAGACAGTCATTATTAAGGTTTCGGGCTAAAGTCACTTCATAAAATATTACAGAAAACTTGAGTATAGTAGTAACCTCTTATTTTCTTAAATAGTAGTAGATCGAAGAAAATATAATTCATTCACCTAATCGATGTTTCCACCCTATTAAATAATTAAATTCGAACAATGATTGCACATTTCTTAACCCCATACTTTTGTTTAACCCTTCACTAGACCCCTTCCATTGCAGCCGAATTAATTCTTAATGAAGAACTTTTAATTTGGTAAAAAGTTCCACGAGTGATTTGACTTTTTGTCTATGGACAATTGAAATTCTTTTCATCAAGTATTTCTTTTAAATAGCTGCAAATGAATGTGGCCATATATATTTATTGTTTTAAGGCAACTTCATTGTTTTCTATATTCTTAACATTGTTTTTTTTTATTTATTCCTATTATTCATTAAAAAGTTGCCTTGATTTATTTGCACTATTTTTTCTTTGTTTTTTTTTTGGTTGGCGGTAGGTAGGACTTATTTCAAGTCCGCCTGGGTAGCTATCACCATCTTATCTATTAAGTCTGATGTCATAACAACAATTTAAAAATTGTTATGTTCCGGCAGTAAGAGGTAAGATAGCCAGTTCCTCAGTAATGAGGATTCCGGGTGTAGTGCACTTCCACCATCAGCCTTATCGTCACTTAACATCAGGTGAGATGAAAGCCATGCTCACGATATCTCGTGCCTTTCACGACCTTCTGGTACATTGAAAATGAATTTATTTAATTTTATAAAAATATATTCCTTTGTTTGAATTAGTACTTACTTACAATACTTTGAAATTACAGAAAAGTCATGAACAATTTTGGATTTAATTTTCTGTGATTCGTGTTTATGAAATTCATATAAAAATATTTCACTGATATAAATTTTATTGAAAGGCAGTAACTATAACCTAAAATATACAAAAAAAAACTAAGATTTGTTTTGAAAAAATATCGAGCGCCAAAATCAAAAAATCGGAAAAAAAAAGAGTTTTTTTCCATTATATCGGCCATATATTTTTTTGTTTTTTTTTTCTCGAATAATTCTCTTTGCACCTTGTAGCTCTCGTAAATATGCGTCTTTTGAGTTTTTTCTTTTTTAATATCATATCTTCACAACTTTCTGATATATAAGGGGATCGCACTTTTTCGTGAAAACGGAGCCTATACTAGCGAACGAAAAGAAAACCCCTCATTATCTTATGACAAAGAGCATACGAAAACCGAAGTAAAAGTACTATTATGTATTCTGTGGTAAAAGCAAATGACCGAAATTAATTCCATAAACAACATCACATGCGGCATAGACAATAATTCGCACGCGCGCGTTTCCGAACGCCACGTGGCCAAGCAAGATGGCCGGCCTTCCGTTGTCTCCGTAATGGCGCCTTTTTACGCTACCTGCTTGCTAATTGGAAATTAGACGCCTAATGTGTAGGGTTTTACTTATGGCTCGGACTGTTATTGCCTCCCCCAATTTAAGTATTTGTTTGTCTCTCAGTTAATTGGTCTTTAATGTTTATGCGGCTGTTTGAATTTTTAACCAACGGTTTATTTGTTTGGTTGGTGAAAATCATTATTAAAATATACAAAATCACCGAAGACAACAATTTCTGTAAACCAGATGATTATTTATATGTAGGTGAGTACCTAATTTCATCCTAATTTTGGAAAAATATTGCTAATAAGGTGCAGTTACTAGAAAACGGTTTAATAAATGTAACCCCTTTCCTAATAAACAGTTTTGTGATGGCTCTAAGAATACCGAATATACAATGCTTACGCGCTGTTTACCATAGCTTAAATTAATATAGCTAATTAAGATAATATGAGAGAAAATAAAGCTAACGCCCTCTAAAAATATAGCGAATACAAAATTAACTCGCAGATATAAGTAGGTACACAATGATAACCTTACCGTACCTTTCCCCTCTCGCCTGCAATAACACATAACAATAAAGTTCGTCTATCACACAGTTATTGTTAAAACAAAAATAAACAACGTCACTCGCCCTAATTAGATCACCTATGAATATGGTGCGCAAGATGGCTGCCGCATTCCCGCCATCTGTCGCTTGTAAAACGAATTTATTTATACATCTAATTGCTCCGTACGGGAATGGTCGACCCGTATGCACTTAATTCCGTTAATATTAACGCTAAAAGCGCGTTTCAGCTTAAAACAAGGGTTATTGCGCGAATTGTCGTGAAGTTTTACGGTTTTGATGGGTGCCGTAACGCCATCTATCTTTTTATCACGAGAACTGCCTTAATATTACTAATTTACAAAAGATCATAGCGGTTGAGAAGGCAGGCTTGTGTTGAAGCTGGGAAATTACGTTGCAAAATTTGAGTAGGTAATTATAGTAATAACTTAAAATAATAATATAACTTTTCACAATTGTATTTCTTTTACCAACAGAAAGAAGCAAATTTATTTTTAAGCTTTCATGCGATCTCCAGGTTAAATGATTTAAAAATATATCGAAGGAAATAACTTTAAAAATACCTTCTCACTTCGTGACATAGGTAATATTTCCACAACTGCATCGAGTTTTCATTCACGACATATTTATTTTTTTATTTCATTATATTATTCTTATCCTGTCGTGGGTTAAATTGCTTAATTTCAATAAAAAAATATTGTGCAGTATACTCTCTAACCTATTTTTTATTTAATTTTTTTTTGTGTTGCAATAAATTAGCTACTTAGAGCTAGAATACAAAAAACCCATTGACAAATGCACTTTTATCATCAAACCTACCCCATTAAAACTTCAGCCACAAATCTTTCATATGGCAATCGGGTAATAAAAACCACACATTGCCATTTCTTAAAATCAAATTACGCAGCCCCGAGCCCCGGCAAGGAGGCAAGACGCCATTAGCCCATAGAATGCCATAAACTACCGAATAATATGCATTAAAACATTAGAATAAGCCAATAGATACTTCTCGCTGTTCAGATGTGGAAATGAGTAACTGATATTGGGGTTGGAAAGACAAGGCAAGAGTTTAGCGGGGGTTGCCAAAATTTAAAATAAAAAAATAAAGTCTTAATATTTTAGAACCGCCATATGGTAGTAGTATCATATTAAATAATAATAATTAACAGGAATGAGGATTGTTTTTTTTAATAGGTATGATGTCATTTTTTTTATTTAAGTTATATAAATTACCTCCCAAAAAAAGAAACATTGGTAAAAGAATTATTTCGCTAGCATGAAAACTGCCCGAGATATCACAGTGTGAAATGCACAAAATTGGACTCACCCGAAAACGCTCCATACTAACGGCTACTCAGTTATGACGTTACGCTTGAGTAGTTTGTATGCAACGCGTAGGAAATTTGTTCGACAGCTATATTAAATACTAGCGGCCGCCCGCGGTTTCACCCGCGTGGTTCCCGTTCCCGTGGGAATATCGGGATAAAAAGTATCCTACTACTGAATATAGAAAGCAAAATGATTGCAATAAAAAAAAATAGAAATCAAAACAAGGTTTAGTTATTAATTTAAATTTTGAGTAAGAAGTGCCATACATATTGATAATATTAATCAGAAAAATAATATATATAAATATACGACGTCCTTAGTACAAGCAGACAGAAGCAGACCCATTCCCACTGGCAGCACCCGTTCACGAGCATGACGCATGAACCAGCCATCGCTTCGCTCAACCATATTTGAGGGAACGTAATGACCCGCCTCATACGACACCACCGCAGAAATGTTTAAAGTGAGCATGACATACTAAAGCTACTCGCATTAAGGCGTCGAGTCAAAAGCATACAATAAATTATAAGTAGGTAGAACAATTCTCTCAATTTTCACAAAGAATAGAAAAATCTACGACCAGGCTGTTTTATCAATTAAATTAAATAATGAAATAAAATAATATAAGTAAGTATAACCATTTTTGCCTAAAAAATACTATCACCTTTCCTTTGCCTTATCATCACATTTTTCTTTTAGATCTCAAAATAATAATTCATTCGTAATTTTCAAAACAATCACATCTATTCATAATAAGTACTATATTTCGTTGTCAAATATTTTGCATAATTCTTCCACCACGATTTTTAGAATTGTTCAAAACCACAACTCCCAAATGTCACTTACCTCTTCCAAGCACCATCGGCTCACAACATGGCACCCCATCATAAATCGTAGTTTATAAGTACGACACAGCGTAACTGACGAGTTTCACTTTTTATTGCCTCTGTCTAGTCATTACAGGCGTAGCGGGAGGGAGCAGTGCCATCTATCAGCAGAATATTGCTGTTTATTTGTTTTCGTTGGGGATAATATTTTCCGAAGAACAACGGCGTATTGTATTATCGGGTGATTTGTGAGGAGTTCAGTTGTTTTTTATGTTTTCGAGTGCGATTACTACGTTTTGACTTACGGCAATAGGTTTTGGAAGTTAGAGGAGGCATGGTGGATAGATTGTATGAAATTATGAAGGCGATACTTTTACTGAAATGCATGGCTGACATTGGCATTTATTTTTTCACTTTTTATTAGGATTAGAATAATCAATTTTATGACTGGCTGGTACTGGAGGATAAAAATGCAACCTTATTGACCGAGCGAGTGCGAAGCGTATCCGTTTCAGTTTTAGCAAAATTCTTTTATATGTCCGGCTATTCCGCTGTCTGGCTGTCCATCTGTTCTCCTCTGCAGGTCGCATTTCTCAACCGATTCTCATGAAATTTTGTGAGCAAGTTCTAATTAAGAATATATATATATTTTTGATCGATTCAGTTTTTTTTTTTTAAGTTGCGGAGATATGGGGAAAATATTTCAGCCTTTTCTACAGCTCTACAGAGCTTAGGATTATTTATTATGATCTCAATATTTTCTACTTCTAAATTTTTATAACATTGCAGACAATATTATGTTAATAAGTTATTGTATATGTAAAAAAGCGCGTATTGCGTATTTTTTTATTGACAAACGGAATAGGTATGAGATAATTAAACCCAGCGGCCCAATTGACAACATTTCATTTTGAGAAAGTACTAAAATTAGAAAACCATTTCGAAATTTTTGTGTTCTAAGCTCATATTTTTTTTTAGAATTTTTAGATCAATATTTTTTACGTTAATTAAAAAAAATCTAAAATCTAGTCGATATAGGTAGGGAGTCTGAGATGTGTCTCTTTGCTTTATATTAAAAAAAACAGTGGTGCCAGCCGCCAGGGTAATTTACCCTAGATTTAGGGTAAACATTATCCGGCACTAAGAAAGACATGAGACACATTGCCCGTTCGAGTAATTTTAAATCCCGAAATTACTTACGTCCTTTTAGAATAAACAATTTTCTATTAAATATCTCAGTAATGTATGAAAATAAATGGAAAATAAAAAATACGTGTTGCCTAAAAAACGATAAATTTTCATTATATCCATAAAAACATGTACCTAAATATTTTGAAATGTTGTCAATTGCGCTAATTGTCAACAATGTAACCAAAAATAAAATCGTTACTTACCCTTTCAGTTTCGTTTACTGAAAATACTTGCTTTTAAGATGAATAAATAATGAAAAAATATTAGAAAAAATCGACTCACCCGTAGCAACTCAGACGGATTCGAACCCGCACCCTTGGGATTCCGGCCCAATGCACTACCAATTATGCTACCGAGCCACTAATGAATTTGGCGAAATTTTCTAATACTTTTACGTTTCCGCTGAAGATCAGCGCCATCTCACCAATGTGAAGAGAATTACTTCGACATTCGAAGGCAGCTCCATTACAGGTGCTAGACAATCAATTAAGGTGAAACAGTCATATAATTTTAAACTTTCAGATTTTTACATTCACAATGCTATTTTTATATTAAGATGAATAAATAATGAAAAAATATTAGTAAAAATCGACTCACCCGTAGCAACTCAGACGGGATTCAAACCCGCACCCTTGGGATTCCGGCCCAATGCACTACCAATTATGCTACCGAGCCACTAATGAATTTGGCGAAATTTTCTAATACTTTTTACGTTTCCGCTGAAGATCAGCGCCATCTCACCAATGTGAAGAGAATTTTTCATTATTTATTCATCTTAATATAAAAATAGCATTGTGAATGCAAAAATCTAAAAGTTTAAAATACTTGCTTTTGTTTTGTTAAAATTGTTTAAAGCTATGCCTAGGAAGCCGAGGATGCCAATCTTGGACAATTTAAATGAGAATTCTTAAGCTAAACCAAAGATTTTTAGGTAAATATGTATAACTTAAATCGTGCGATCGGTGTGACATATACCATAGTATTTCATACGTTACACGTAGTTTGCCGTCACGCAGTCACGCTACGCAAATTATAGTTCCAAATTTAAGCAATCGCAATCTTCTTTGGTTTGATTTACGTCCAAATTACCATAAAGATAACATCACTAAATATGTCAAGTCAACGTACATTATTTTTGAAAACAACCACATAGGTTTTTATATAACACAAAATCTCAACCATTTCCAAGAACCGTAATAAGCCGTTACGTCACCCCGGCAGGACTGCAGTCAGCAAGCATTTACAGTAATTAGAAAAGTTTGATACGTTTCGTAAAACTGAATTAGGTATTTAGTGGCGTGCGCGCGACGATTATGCCCTACTGCCGGCCTCGGGATGATTAACTTTTAGTTAGTGCCACCTGCTACGGGTTCTTCTTTTTGCCGCTAGATGGAGTTGATTTTACTTTTGTAAATTGCTGTAGCTGAAATATAAGTTTGTCTTAGAAATGGAAAATGTTTGTTAGGTCTGCGTCAAAATAATAAGTCAGTGTTTTATTGCAACCGAAGTGTTATATTTTTTTAACATTTATGTTATGAAGTTGTTGATTAAGAACACATTGTTATTTTAGATGTTTTATCTACACCCGATGCTTTAAATACTCAATAAAGGGTTCTGAAATAGTTAGCTTGAACTCGTTCATACGATATAATGACGAGAAGGAGGAGGGGAAAAGTCAAAGTTAAAGTCAAAGTCAAAACTCTTTATAGAGGATACATATTATGGGTGTAGATAAATTCTTGTATACAACTGTACATAATTAATTAGGTATGGAAACACTCATGTGATACTATTATCACACATTCGTGTTTTAATACCCCTCATTACAGTACAGTTGCATAAATAACTATTATCTACTCTCATATCGTAAAATTCGAATTATGAATTTCAAATCGAATTTATATTGACATACTTTATACACGCAATACCGAAAAAATATTAAAAAGTTATTTTATAAAATACCTTCGCTATACTAAGCAATGTTATAAAATAACTTTTTTCTCATTACGATACAGGGCAAATCCAAGAAGAAGGCAGTGCCGTGATATTATAAAGAAACAACGATATTTCCACATACTTTCCACTAATTAAAAAGTACTCTATGGTGATCGATGACTTATCGTAGCGATTGGTCTTCCGGAATGCACTCATCTCATTTTTTTTTTTAATTGAATAGGCACCATTTGTAGATTTTAATTTTTACTTTTGCTTAAAAATGTCATAATAGTGAGTGAAAAATTAACTCCACCCGATATTTTAGATGCGGCGACGGAAAAACGTCTTAGGTATTATACTTAAGTTTAACCTAGGTAAGTAGGTAGTGCCAAGAGAAACTACAAACTTACTCTTTTTATCATTGATATTTTATTTTGTAGAAGTTTTGTAGGTTCAATCGGTTCAATCACAAATTATATGAGAGTAGATAAAGTAGTGTATGAAACTGCACATAACTAGGTATTAAAACACTCGTGTGATACTATTAAAAACTCATGTTTTTTTTAATACCCCTCATTATGCGCCAGTTTCATAAACTACTATTATTTAAAATAATTACTGTATTTAACAACTTGGTACTAATATGTTTCTTTTTACCACGATACCGCACAGAGCGACCGATTAGAATGCAATATTACAATATTAACTTAGATAACAGTTAAAACTTTAATTTTCATTGAGAAAATAGGGAACATGCATCAATTTCTTTTTTTGTATAAAAAACAAAACTATGATGTGTGAGAAAGTCAACTGTAATATTAAAAGATTTCTCTTGCGTTTTTTTTTCGTGATATAGTCACTTGAAGTTAGCACGCAGCAGCACCCGCCGACAACGCTCTATACAAAACGGTCAACATGTGTGACGTCACTTACGAGTATGTCACGTTTCAGGCGCATTATTATGGAGTTAGCCAAGAATTTTCAAATATCTCCCTAAATATTTAAATATATTTATTATATTATTATTTTTAGCGTTTAAGTACATATGTGTAATACAAAATATTATTTCTTATTCGATATTCTATCCGACTGTTAAGTGCATTATATCCGAATATGAAAAAAAAATTGTCATTTTCCCCTGTGTGATAAAACTAATTTTTTTTTTGTTTCTCTGCTCTATCTTGTTTTTATGTGTCTTAAGCGATCAAGCTCAAATTTATCAAAATCGGTGACTTATGCATGTTCCCTATTTTGATTTTTATTTTACAAAATGTAGTACCTACTAACCATTGTCAAATGAACTGACCCTAAAATGTCATCGCAGAGGCGTTAATCAGTAAACAGTAAACAAAGTTGTCGTAAAGTTGTTGTAATTGGCTCGGGCCCTAACTAGTTGCCGTGTAGTAAAAGCCTCCACCCGATGTGAACGTTTTATTCTTTGGCGCGAGAGTTAATTGCGTAAACCCTTGTCTATCCCTAGTTTTAAACGACAATTCATTTTGAATATTACACATGAGATATTATACAGGCTGTTCTAAGTCCAAAACTAACATTAGTGGGACGATTCGATACAAAATGATATCCTGAAATCGCTAAAGAAAAAATACACTGTTTCATACATAATTTCATACTTGTACCACAGTATATAAGTTTTTCCAAACAGTATGAGAGCTCCATGGAAACGTTCGAATTTGACGGCTGACGTCACTCTTAGAGCTCTAAGCAAAGTTCGCAGTACTTTGGTCAGGGTTGTGACATCGCGTCGCAGTTGTTTCCATTCCATAGCGTTCGCGCGTAGCATTCCACGAGACGGCCGGGAAATGCCAACCCTAGCGATCAAACGGAGTGCAATGACAAAAGGACCTAAGTGACGTTAGCTCCTCTACTGTTTGAAAAAACTTATAAATGTACTGTGCTTGTACTGTCTTATTCAGAGATGTTTCACAAAACTGAGGTGCAAGACTGTTCTAACAAAACCTGGTTTAATGCTTCTAAACCAATCACAATGCACCTTTAAATCCTTAAACGGAGGGACTTAACGTTAAACTGTCACTCTGAATACGATTTGCGCTAAAATGGCGTTAGTCCGCAGTCTAACGCCATGTTAACTTTGGCCCTAATTTAACGAAAGATCAGATAAACTATTGTATAACACAGCGGTTCGAAATCAGAGTGTTTCTTGCAATTCATTTTCAGAATATCTGTAACCAAAAATAAAGTTGTAAGCTATATACAATAATTAATAGACTGCGTTATAAAATGTATGTGACGTGGTAATTGGTGGAATTTTCTTTAAAAATATCACTAAGTTGGAAGTATTTCTATTTTTCTGATTTTTCTGCAGTAGCTCTTAAACTTTAGCTATTATTCCTTACTAATATTATAATGCGAATGTCCGTTTGTTCGTTTGTTTGTTACGCCTTTCTTACACGTTGTCAGGGGTACAGAGAAGGACATAAGGTCCCTTTTATCTCGGATAAAAGTACAGTTCCTGGGGGATAGAGAAAAAACTGACCACGCTGACGAAGACGCGGGCGCTCGCTAGTTGAATATAAAGCAAGAACTGAAACTTAATATTGAACAATAGTTATTAAATAGAGAAAAAACTATTCCATCACATCCTGTAACACCCTGTACAAAAACCTTCAGAACATAAAATTAAATTTATATGACAAACTATTGTTTAAAATTCAAATTGTACGTGTGAAATCTTGCCCCGGCTTAATTGTATTGACCGACCCTCCCTTAACTGGGGGGGGGGGGTCCTTCTGTCCGTGTGAGGAACACAATAATATTGTGATATAGAAGCCTCCTTCAACCCTTCTAATGGCCTTAATAAAGGTACGACTCTGCGTCGTTCCATATTTATGATTTTATTTCGATATATTTAATTAAAATTTTAGTGCGGGGTTGGATTGCCAGGTATAATTTAGATGGGACACTTTGCGAAACCTTTTAGGGACACGTATTATCGTAATGTGTTAAGGTTTTTGATAAACGGGTTGATTTGAGCAAAATTGTGATTTTGTGTTTTGATCACGACTGGTTCTAGTTCGATATTCTAGATTTTTTTCCAATGTTTCTAATGTGCGATTGATAGACAAATTTTAAAATAACTATCATTATTTCAGTGTTATAAACTAAGTAGTTTTAACCTATTCCACATTTATGAAGATCTTCAAAATTATATTGAAAATATAGAGGTACAAAATTACTTAAATAAAAAAACACATTAGTCAAACATTTTTAATTTTTCTAAAACTAAAATAATTATCCTTACTAATATTATCAATGCGAAAGGCCGTTTGTTTGTTTGTTTATTTGTTCGTTACGCCTTCACGTCTTAACCACTCTACCGATCATCATGAAATTTTGCATACACGTTGCCAGGTGTACAGAGAAGGACAAAGGGTACCTTTCATCCCGAAAAAATGTTTCGTTCCTGAGGGATAGCAAAAAAACTTTCCACGCAGACGAAGTTGCGGGCGGCCGCTAGTTATATAAATAAATATCAGCTAATGTTAATAATATAATATCCAAAGCATTTATTTTTCAAAATTTTACTATGCGTAACCGTTGATAGAAAATGTGATTTAAGTACCGTGACATTAAGGATTTAACCTGGATTTTCATTTGTTTTCCTCCCCCTAAACGACATTATTGAACTGCAACAGTACTATGATGCTGTTGACCATAAACATGAGTAGGGTTGGCAGCAGCGACTTCTTCACCTGGAGCGAGGTCGTCAACTTTATCTCCAGCGGTTCTGTCGTCATAATGCGGGCCAGGGCTCGCGCTGCCCCTGTTTTCGAGAAGCCTGATAAAAAGACCAATTGAATTTGAGATAGAAAAAGTAACTACACTTATTCGATTTTTGTGCGTAACTGTCATTGAAATATTTTCTTACGGATTACAACGCGTATTTTATTATAATAGCTTAATGTGCACGATTGAACGAACCTTGTCACATTAACATCCACGTTAACTTCATCCGAAACTAAAAATAACATGAAACAAGAAAATTCTAAGGTAATTTAATATATTAATTACTGAATTAATATTTTCATTATACTTAAGTATATAATATTTTTACAATTCTTTTTCGTTTTTGGGGTAAAAAAATGGCTGCCAGGCGCATTAGCAATTGGCGGGGATAGAGTACCTACTGATCAGTCACCCATTACCACGGCTCTAAGAAAAATACTGAAACATTGTAAAGTTAAAAGCTAAAATAAATCAAAAGAGAGTTAATATTAAAATAAAAAAATGCGATGTAATCCGTGTGTTTTATAAGAACTGTAAATTACATGTTACTGAAATAACGCTAAATCTGAAATTCATTAGGATTGTTATGGGCTTTAGGCTTCGTTCCGATCACATACCTTTAAACAAGTTTGGGTTTTTGATGAAGAAAACCAATTCACCTAATTGTACCGAATGTGACATAGTGGAGGATACTTATCACATTATTGTAGAATGTGTCCGGAACGAAGCTGCTAGGCAAGACTTTAAAGTTAAATTTAATATTAATGTAAGTGAAATAGGTTGGCATAATAGCATTCTAGCCTTCCCTCTTTCGGAGCAAGCTAGAATGCTCTATTCTGTTGTGCATAAAGGTAAAAGAAATCGTATTTCTTAAATTATAAAATAATTAGTAAGTTAGCATTTAGTTTCTAAGCAATGTACTTAATTAAATTATTGTTATGTTTTCCTACAGGGTTGACATGTTCGCTAACGAACAAACCCCTTTAATAAACAGAAAAAAAAATCATTTTAGGGCTTATCATTACGAAATACATACTTTTCTATATTTGTATTAACACAGTAACAAAAAAATAACCACTTTATATCATTTATTTTTAAAACGGTTGAAAAAGCTGATTATGTTTCTCGATGGAATCGAGTAACCGCAGATGAGATACGGTTTCGTAACCGTAACCGTATCTCATCTGTCCGCAATGCAAAGAAAGAGAAGAAACAAGCTACCACTTCATGGCAGTATGCCCGCGTCACTGCGCTGGGAGCTCTTTGGAGCGGACAAGCTTAAGGAAGAGGATCTAAAGCAGTTAACGATAAGTCAACTCACCCAAGAGTTTCATTTCATTTCACTTTGTTTTATAATTATAAACAAAAAATAAACATCAGTTCTTGTATTTAATTATTACTTGATAATAATTAAATCAAAGTACGTACTTGGTTCTGCAATTATTTGAAGTTTTATTAAATTTTTCGTCATTTTTTTCCAACTATTAATAGTCTGTTGTCCAAAATGTATCATTCCATAGATGAGAAATCCATCCATAAACATTACCGTAAAAATTATGGATCTGTCATACGCTAAGCTTGTATCCTGCATTTAAAAAAAGAAATAAAAATTATAATATTTATTTTAAAATCTTAACGAATACAGCGTGGATTTTAATCATTTGGTTCCCCCAGTAGTGGGGTGATTGCACTCATGATTACAAGCAACTTTTACTATGGGGCCAACTCAGATATCGCGAAAAAAAAACTGCTGTTCCATACATTAAGGTCGAGTAAATATTGCGCTTTTGTATGGAACCGATGATTTTTTTTCGCCATATCAGATCTGTACAATAAAATGCGGTCGAACTTTTAAAATGCCCTTTATTGCGACATTAATTAAATAAAATGTTACAGAAGCACTTACGATTATCACCATCAATTTTAGAGAGAGACAAAAAATTCTGTGTTGCCAGAACAAAGGCATCAGTGTGGCCGTATAGAAAATGACAAATATTAATGTTTAATTTTATATTATTAAACATAGTTGGGCCAGGCCAGGTTACACAATTTTAATATTTAAACATAACTATAATAGGCTTCTTAAGTGAACAAATTTTTTCTTAGCATTGTTTTTGTCGCTAAAGTTATAAGTTTAAGTTATATAAAAGTTAAAGTTATAAATTATATTGTTAAAGTACACATACACAGAGCATACGGGAGAAAGTAGATACACATCTACAATTTTTTAAGTAGGTAAAAACTTAATACTTTAATGAAATAAAAACACATTAATCCAGACGGGTGGCTGAGTACATAGCTGTTTAAAGTGGCAATGGACACAATTTTCTGAAAGATCTTACATATTTTTTATTATTTGACATCCTTATTTCAGCTACCCTAACCCTTCCATCTGGACCAGGGATGGTCTTAACAATCCTCGCCATAGGCCAATTTAAAGGTGTAGAATTATCACAGCGAACAATTACTAAATCACCCTCTTTTAAATTAGGATGTGACTGTTTCCATTTCGGTCTACTTTGTAACTGTGTAAGATAATCCCTTGACCAGACTTTCCACAAATCTTGTTTAATTTTGGACAACATTTGCCAAAACTTTAATCTGTCAATACATTTATTTGAAAGATTAACTTCCGGGTAACTCATCATAGGGATAACTATGAGGAAGTGCCCCGGCGTAAGATAATCATAACTGGAAATATCTGAGCTTATGGGGAGCAGAGGTCTGGAATTTAATATCGCTTCAATTTCTGTAACAACTGTATATAGACCTTCAAATGTTAAAGCGATGTTCCCAACTATCCTTTTAAAGTGGTATTTAAAACTCTTGACCCCTGCTTCCCATAAGCCCCCAAACTCAGGTGAGTATGCAGGTTTAAACTTAAATTGTACATAATTAGAAGCACAATAGTTTTCCACTTCGTCTACATGAGACTGAGATGAAACCAATTCATAAAGTTTATTTAATTCATTCTGTGCCCCTTTAAATGTTTTGGCATTATCACAATAAATTCTAACAGGCATTCCCCTCCTTGAGAAGAACCGCTTGAGGCATGCCAAAAAAGCTTCAGTGGTTTGGTCGCTGACAAGCTCCATGTGTATTGCTTTTGTCGAAAAACAAACAAAAATTGCAATGTAGCCCTTGGTAATAATAGGTTTTCTCATTCTTGATACCTTTACGTTGAACGCACCACAATAGTCGATTCCTGTTATTTCAAAAGGCCTTGTTGGAGATATTCTATCTACAGGTAGCGAACCCATAAGTTGCATAGAAGCTGTAGCCTTAAGTTTAGCACATTTAATACATTTGTTGACCACCTTTTTGACTTCCCGTATGCCACTAATAAGCCAAAATCTTTGCGATAGGGAGCTAAGAACCAATTTAGCACCAGCATGGAGGAGGCGCAGATGCTCCTTGTGTATAATTATATATGTAAAGTGAGATGCCTTCGGCAGTATTATTGGATGAATTTTTTCATAGGAAATGTTTTCAGCATTTTGAAGGCGACCTCCAACACGAAGGATACCATATTTATCTATAAATGGATGAAGATTAGACAAATTCGTTTTAATTATAGAACCTTTATTAATAGATTCTATTTCATATTCAAAATGAAATCTTTGAACACCTTTTATAAGTATAGTCATGGCATTATTGAGCTCAACTGGTGTTAATGAACCAAAGATTTTTATATTTTTTGCTTTAGAGTTATTGTAAAAACGCAACATGTAAGCTACAACTCTTTGAAGCCTAATGATATTAGAGAATTTCTTAATAAGTTTAATTACAAAGTTTTCAGTAGTGTCTTCACTAATGTCACATTTGACTATACCACAAAATGAATCAGCTTCCTCACTGTCACTAGGTACAGGCAGAGGCTGTTTAATATCAGCTACAGAGTGTTCAAATTTTGGATCAGATAGCTCCGGGGGGCCATGCCACCACAGTTGATTACATTTTAACTTTTGAGGAGGACAGCCTCTTGATAGCAAGTCAGCAGGATTGCTTTTTGTATTAACATGTGTCCAAAAAAATTCTTTTGTTAGGTTATTTATCTGCTGAACTCTACTTGAAACATATGAATTTGATTTTACATTACCAGATGCTATCCATGCCAAAACAATCTGAGAGTCACTATAGAGCCAAACCCTTAAATTCTTGAACTTTTGTTTATAAACATTGTATACTCTATCTGCAACCTGTGACAAAAGTAAACTACTATTTAATTCCAAACGTGGTATTGTTACAGACTTTTTAAGAGGAGCCACTTTTGATTTGGAGCATAGCAAGTTATTAGACACTGTTCCATCAGAATTATGGATTCTTAAATATAAACAGCATCCTAATGCCTTTATAGAAGCATCCGCATACCCCACTAGTTCAACAGAGACTATTATATTTGAACTAACTCCCCTTGGAATGGTTAAAACATCCATTTCCTTTAAATCAATTAAAAATTTTTGCCAAATCTTTAAATGGTCTTGGGTCAATATAGTGTCCCAGTTTACATTCATAGACCACAAAGTTTGCATAAACAACTTAGCAATAACTATTATTGGACCGATGAGACCTAATGGGTCAAAAATCTTACCTATATAGCTTAATATTTTTCTTTTAGTATTAATTTCATAAATATCTGTATCTGGACCCTTAAATATCAGTTGATCCCTTAACACATCACATTGCAAACCTAAAGTTTTTACTATTTTATCCCCCCCGTCAATATCAAGGTTTTCAAAGTATTTTTTACTATCGGGTAAGTCATCAAGAACTGGCATATAGTTTGATGCCCACTTGTGCAGTGAGAAACCACCAAGAAGGAGTAAGTTGATTAGTTCACATTTTAATTGTTCTAATTGCTCCTTCTTGTCGGCTCCACAAATTATGTCATCTGTATAAGTACTTGATAGCATCGCCTGTGAGGCAAGTGGAAACCGCTCCCTATAGCGAAGAGCCAGCTCTATTAAGCAACGAGTGGCCAAGAAGGTGGAAGCCCTTAAGCCATAAGTGACTGTTTGTAATTGTAAGCAGGTAAGTCCCTTATTGGGGTCATCGCGCCAGAGAATGTTTTGTAAACTAGTTTGTAATGGATTTATGTTAATGCAACGAAACATCTTAGTGATGTCACATGTTAATGTATACATAAAGGTTCTCCACAAAAGAAGAATATCAAAAAGTTCACTCTGTACGACTGGGCCGTTCAACATAAGGTCATTTAATGACTTTCCCTCTAAGGATTTCATCCCACCATCGAAGACTACACGCAATTTTGTTGTAGGGCTTTTATCATTTAATACAGCATGATGAGCCAAAAAATATACTGGTCCATTTTGGATGTCGTACTCACCAATGTCCACTGCTTTGGCATGCCCCAGCGATACATACTCATCTATAAACTTCTTATACTGCTCTAAATACATTGGATTTTGCTTAAATTTCTTCTCTAAAGAGAGAAATCTCTGAAAGGCAACTGAAAATGAGTCCCCAATCTGTAAATCATTTAAGTCATTAGTTAATGGTATGTCAACTTGAAATTTATTTTCTCTGAGAATTACTGAATTTTGAAAAATCTCTTCAACCTTTTGATGTTCTATAGGTACTTTAGCAACAGGTTGAGGAGGAGCTTCAGCAAGCCAAAATCGTTCCATTACATCCTCTAACTTCTTATGGTCATTTATTGCAAAATTTGTCACAAAGTTATTTGGCCGAGACAAGTTCATATTAACATTACCACCAACAATATAACCAAATAATGTGTTTTGTAGCACAAGACCGTTTTGAAGTTTCAAATGTCCATCAAGTAAAATGTTAAAATAGATGTCTGCACCGAATAAGAGTGATATTTCAGATGGAGTGTTGAAGTCAGCGTCAGCAAGCCTAATATGAAGAGGAATATTTAAATTTGAAATATCAATCTCATTCTGCGGCAGCCGGGATGTAATGGAATGGATAACATTACATTTGACATTTAATTGCACATTATTAAGGGGAGAATGCACTGTGATGTTTACATATTTATTTATTTTATTGTTTTTATTACCAATGCTAACAATATTGGAATTTTGACATTTTGGTTTTATACCTAATTTATCAATTAATTGGTCAGTTGCAAAGGAAGCTTGGCTGCCTGTATCCAGAAGAGCTTTGACAACAATATCACGGCCATGACAATCAACTAATTTTACCTTTATAGTAGGAAGCAAAATATTTATCGAAGTGGTATTTGAATGCATGGCCACTGCCGGCTCTGCGTTCTCAATACTATCTTTATGGAGAAGAGTATTATGCTTTGCCTTACACACTTTACATAAGAAGTTAAATTTACACTTACCATTGTGAATTTTTAAACAAATACTGCACATGTTATGCTTCTTGACAAACCCAATACGGTCATCTATAGCGGCCGTTTTGAAAGTTGGGCAACCATAAATAGCATGGTTGAGAGCAGCACAGTAGGAACATGAAACATTTTTCGCAGCTAAATTAGCTACTTTATTGGCATAAGGCCTCTTTACATCTGTATTACTAGTGTGACTATCTTCTAGTGCTATAGCGCGCTTTTCCAAAAATTATATGAATTCCTCCATCGTCGGTAGTGAATTCGAGTCACGGTCTAATTGATATGCTCTGTTAGTATATAGATCTAACTTCTTCTGTAAAATAGAAATGAGTAGCATGTCCCAATTATGTATAGGTTGTTGTAAATTCTTGAGTGCATATAATTGTTGTTGCACCTCAGAAATGAACGTCCTTATAGAGGCCGCTGTACCTTTTTGCATTGAAGGCAACTCTAAAATTTTGTTGATGTGATGCGTTATAATCCGTGCCTTGTTGTCAAATCTCTTCTTCAGCAGATCAAGCGCCTCCCATCAAAGAATTTTCTTAAGTAAAATAGCCGTTGAACATCCGAGAGTGAGTTGTTATTATGTATAACAGCGGTGAACATGTCCATAAATGGGGTGTACTCAGTGAAGTTCTTACCATCAAAGAATGGAACCTCAATGTTTGGCAATTTTGATGTTGCAATGTTGCTACACTGCTTCTTCTCATGCGCATTGCAATTTTTGAGAGTAATGTTTAGTTTCGAAATGACACTGAAATACTTTTCTTCAAGGATGGACATATTTTCGGAATCTTTCTCATCGAGAGCCAAAATATCAAGTTGAATTTGTTCATAAGATTTGAAAGTCTCAATCAATTTTTCCTTGCGCGCTTCAAGCATCTCGGTGTTTGCCGTTGTCAGATTAATTGGGTCGTTTACGTAGTTGGCTATTCTAGTCACCATGCCTTTCAGCTGGGAACTTGAAAGTAGCAATCTTTTCAGCTTTTCCTTTTCATCTTCCTTGGCCGCCATCTTATGAACACCACGCGCACAGGGAAAGTGGAACACGCTATAGCCGTGTGAAATACCGCTTGGCACTCCTTTGCTTTGCTAAAAGTTCGACTCCACGTAAATAGTAGTGGATGTTTATTCGAAATACTAGGAAATGCACTTTTACAAATAAGTTTTACTATAAAAACCTGCCGCTATTGCCGGCAAAAAATCTCGTGGAGTTTCGTGACGTCGTGAATCGTAGAAGTGACAGGAACTCTGTGCAGGAAGTTGACACAGCACAGACCATAGAGTACATTGCACAGACACAGCACAGTTGAGTTGACAGCCTGCGACCCG
This sequence comes from Agriphila tristella, assembly GCA_928269145.1. Lineage (NCBI taxonomy): Eukaryota > Metazoa > Arthropoda > Insecta > Lepidoptera > Crambidae > Agriphila > Agriphila tristella. The sequence continues at coordinate 28,082,044 of OV743437.1, read as the reverse complement.
CCCACAGACAAGGAAGTGACGGACAGGCAACCTTGCGCAGTTATGGATGCGACGAGGATGCAACCGAATGCAGCGAGACGAGCTATTATGTTGGCAGCACCGCAGATCTGTCAATCACTTGCGCCCGCCGGAACGGAAATCCTTTCCCGTGCCGATTTTTTATTGAAAAAATGATTGGGGGTAGGCACGCGAACTATGAATATGCAGATTTATCACGAATCACAAATATTAAAATAACACCACTTTCGCTGATTCTTATTAATTTTCGAAGGACCACTTACCGCATGTACAATAAAATGCGGTCGAACTTTTAAAATGCCCTTTATTGCGACATTAATTAAATAAAATGTTACAGAAGCACTTACGATTATCACCATCAATTTTAGAGAGAGACAAAAAATTCTGTGTTGCCAGAACAAAGGCATCAGTGTGGCCGTATAGAAAATGACAAATATTAATGTTTAATTTTATATTATTAAACAAGATCTGTTCCATAGTTATGAGTGGAACCACCCCACAGCGGGAACCAAATGATTAAAATTTCTGAGTCATGTCAATTATCAAAGGCGGCAATATCCATTCAATGTATTTTTTTTTATTAAAAAGTTGTTACTTACTGTGGTTTAAAACGTATATGTCTCTAATACTATTACGAAGTAGAGGTTACAAACACATATCTACAATCGAGTTAGCATGCATATATATAGCATGTATATATATGTAAGTTCTATTACCTGTGTAAGAAATCTTCTGAAAAAGTAATAAAATTCATAAATGGTAAACATAACGAGGGCGCCAATGGTGTAAAGAATCTGAAGAAAAAAAACATTCTTAATAATTAAAAAATAACTTATAATTATTGTGATGGAAATTGACGACTCTGTTTGAAGACATAAAGAATTTATGCTGAACCTGCTTATGGTTTCGTGACTTGTAACGTTCACATACCTAAACTTGTAGTAGCCTTTACTAAATAAATAATATTGATTTTGGTTTCTATATAAAGCTCGCACACACAGTACCTACTTACCTGTATTACAAAACATTTATTCAATTGTTTGTTGCACGCCACCAAATAATGATAAATAACTGCCCAATTTTCCAAAGCCTCCTCGGTAACCGTTCCTGAGTTTACCTCGCGGTCTACACACTTATCCAAACATTGCACAAGGTTGTTAAATTTATACAAAAACAAGGCACAAACAACCAATTCGAAATATAACTTTCCTGTACTGAAAGTAAACGCTATTGAAAATAATAACCCATCTTTTATAAAAATAAGTATATCCGTTCCTTGTGTGTAATTATTGTAAACATTCAATGCAATTGGACCAAAAATTAGGAGTGAAAATGAAATCAGTGAAAAGATAAAACTTTTTTTAAAACATTTTTTGTGGCCCTGTGCTATATTATTCATAATCATATGCACAATATCGAAATTTCCCGTTAACTTTTTAAAAGAGTCACTAGTCATTAGAGGATAAATATATGTCATGTTGTGGATACTCATCGTTTCGAAACTGTATGATATAGGAATAAAAACTGATTTCGTGCTTTCGAATAAAATAATAGTCAAATTATAACTATGTGAACACCAGAAAAATATTTCTATAATGAGACGCGTAACTATTATTATTTTCGTTTTAAACTTGAAATCAGAAAAATTTCTGTAAACTCCGAATACGTTTTCTATAAGCAAAATTAATTTTAGCTCCGTGTAATGCATTCTCCGTTCTTTTTTTATTTATTTTTAAAAAAGTATAGACTTTTGTTCGTGTAAAATACAACTAAACGTTACATACAATGAAGTATATTTTGAAATAAAATAATCGATTAAATTCACTTTACGAAAATGATTACCTACTTAAATAATATTATGTTTACGAACAATCTAAAACGTAGATTAGTTATCTATCTTAACTTGATAGACAACCTTAAAAACTTCACTACAATTTATTAAAGAAATTATAAGTTGATTAAAGTGTTCTGTTTTTATGGTCATAAACAGAAAACTTTAAAAATACTTTTATTTAAGTACATTTTGACTTCTTAGGCCGTACCCACACCCAGTGCCACGCAGATTCCGTTACGTTAAGGGTGCTTTTACACGGTGCAAGTAGCCCGCGCAAGTTGAGCACTTGCGCAGGTTATATGCTCCGTGGAAACACCTAAGCGGGTCCAGCTCCATAGCATTGTGCCCCGCGCCTCAACATGCGCATGCACCGTGTAGAAGTACCCTAAAATGAAATAAGCCTACAGTGCGAGACATGTATCTTGAAATTTTTTCGACGGAGCGGGGATAAGTTCGCACATGTGCTCTTGTGAGCGACCAATAGCGCGCGCCCCTCTCCCGCCGCCCCCGCGCCCCTCACCGCAACGCATACCCACCCGATTTCATGATTCGTGCCACTGACTGTATTTAGTGCGATCAGTCCGAAGCGGAGCTCTGCGTCAAGCGGATTCATAAAATTAATCAGCTGATGATGGTCAGTGGTCTTGCAGTGGCCTTAGGGGTACAAATTGTGGTTTCCTATCCTGAAGTATCCTGTCAGCTATATCATAATAATATAACACGAAGTGCTACTACAAAATTTTCCGTCATAACATCGAGTTTTCATTGTACAGACACGGCCCTGAGTTACGGACAGGCCAATGGCTGTTATTTAGGACGCCGTTGCCCTCACCTGGCGCCTCCGCGTGCACATTATCGGACGTCCGTCGAGATTTACATGCCGGTTTTGTATGGTACTGCTTTTTGTCTTCCGATGTACATATTGCCCGGTTATGGGAGTACAAGTAACAAGCAAAATAATTTTCTAAATTTGTTTTTTTTTACAGAAGGGTGACCAACCAACGGCCATTTCTTATGTTTAGTTTAGTACGTTAGGCATGTTAAGTCGGTAGTTTGGCGTCCTGTCGATGCATTGTACCATCGATATGGCGACCTGTCGATGCAGAGTACCATCGATATGGTGAACTGTCGCTACAGTTTTCGTTAACGTACGACGTCGTAACGACCGCCGACGACGTAACGACCGTCGGTTAGTGATTGTCGATAGTATCGTAATCTATACCCGGTTCTCGTCTGCTTTAGCAGTTGCTTACAACACTAAACCAAGTTGGATTTCTCAAAACCGATTTTTCGAATTGTGTTTTACCCATAAGGATTTGATGTTCTGATATCATTGTTTCGATATAATATGGAGCAGATTTCTATCCATCATATAATAATATTTTGTGTGTGTCTGTGTGTGTGTGTGTGTGTGTGCAAATTACTAAATGTAAAAGTTGTCATAAAAATTAATATCCCCACTGCTGGGGCACAGGCCTTTTTTCAGGCCAAAGCCAAAACCCACCACTCGGGCCCAATGCGGATCGATAGGATTTAACGACTGCAAGCCAGGACCAACGGCCATAACCTGCTTTCCGAAGCACGGAGAAGTTCGAGATAATATTGTTTGTCATCCATCCCATCACTGACCGTTGTGAAAGTTGCTTAACTTCCGCAATCATTCAATAAAACAATTTTAGTTAATTGAACTACATTGACTGATGGTTCCGTTTTAACATTCATAATAATATGTTTGTAGGAACTTCATATTATCTTTCATTTACTTTATTACTTTCGACAAATAATAACGTAAGTGACTTGTATTCATATTTTTAGGGTATCGTATTATTAATATAAAGTTATAAAGTGAAATTGCGAAATATGTTTTTTCATTATAAACAAATAAATATTGGACGCCATCGCATTCCAATTATTATTATTATTATATTATTCCAAAGCCCTTGTGTTATGGAAATCAAAAACAACGATAAGTCACACTTGACCTAAAACAATAATTTAGAAAAGTTTGTTTTTCTAATTTGACCCAGCCGGAGATCGAACCCGTGACCTCAGAGATAGTGACACCATTAAAACCGGTATGCAAACCACATTTCAATCGTGTACTTACTACATTTGTATGACGGAACCAATCAATCAATTGTAACTCTAGTAAACTTATTTCCTTTCCTTTTATTTACTCCACACGCACCGTGACATTACTATAACAGCTATGTAACACATCATTACTTATGTCCGCAGTACTTTACAGTACTTTCACTATTATATTACCTACTTTATTACTCAGTCGTTACAATACCAAAAAATAAATTACTTCCCACACAGGTTTCTATGAAACAAATGAATATTTAAAACAACCTTCAGTCGAGACTAACCTAATAATTTTAATTTATTTAAGCGTACAGTGTATTAATCTTCATATTCATTTGTAATCCATTATCGTCAGGCATCATACGAAATGAAATTCTCTCAATTCAAAATTATGTTATTCATTGAAAATATATACGGAGTTCACAGAAACTTTTGCGATTTGAATAAAAAAAAGAAAATACTAATTATTATACAAATTGTGTTAGATTGTTCTTTATCGACATGGTGCCTTTTAGAAAACTTGATATCAACATCCAAGAAATCGAATTCTATCTTTATTCCGGTGACGTATTTTATATCGGGTGTTGCGAACAATGTTGCTTTCGTAATACTTCCCGTGACATCAAGTTTTGCTTTCAAAAATCTCATGTTAACTTTAAATACATTGCAAAAACAATACAAGTATACAATGAAACATAAAATAAATTTAAAGAAAATGTGTTTACTCTACATAAGCTACTTGATTACAGTTTTCGTAAAATTATTTTCATCTTTTAATTTTTCCAAAAAAGATGGTAATGGTTTTTTATTGTATGTCCAACACTATTTTTCAACCAGGCATTATTTTGAAATTATTGTTTATATTTTATTTTTGACTAAACTAGAAAACTTTTTATCGTTTTTCAATTTGACTGTGGGTTGTGAGGCAAATAAATGTTTTATGAAAATGCAAGGAGACACGAAAGAGATTTTCGTAGAAGATGTTGAAGAGTGGAAAATTCTGTACCATCATCTGGCTAGGAGCAGCAAACAGATGAATTACTGTTTCGCTCAGGTAACTTTGCGTTTGTTTTTCTAGAAAATATTGACATAAACATAAACATAGGATAATTAAAGACCGTCAGACAAAAAATGAGGCCTGTTTTTACACAGTTACCCCTTACTAATAAAGATTTTATAGCAGATGTATAGTTACACAATGGTTACTCTCTGTCAAACTATTTAAATTTGACATTAAAAAGATAGGAACAAAACACTGTGTAACTACACATCTATTATACAATATTTATTAGTAAGGGGGTTAATTTTTAAGTATATCTAAAAACGAAATAGGAATATCAGACCACGTGTCTGAATATAAACGTGCAGTTAAAAGTTAAAAAAATATAGTTTGAAAGTATCGGAAAAAATTCACAGATCTCGTGCCTTTCACGACCTTTTGGTACATTGAAAATGAATTTAATAATTGAATTTTATAAAAAATATATTCCTTTCTTTGAATTAGTACTTACAATACTTTGAAATCACAGCAAAGCCATGAACAATTTTGGATTAACTTTTCTGTGATTCGTGTGTATGAAATTCATATAAAAATAATTCATTTTTATAAACATTACTATTTTATTGAAAGTAGTAACTATAACCTAAAATATATAAAAAAATATAAGATTTATTTTCAACTACGTCAACTGAGCGACGCGATGCGCATCTAAGAAGCTCGCTTCCCGAAATTACGCCTTCACGCTACATTCTGTAGCCCTAGTTGATACGCGTCTTTTGATTTGAGGCTTCAACCATTCATGTAGCCTTAAAACTTACGATACCACGGCGATGTCGCACTCTGAGCGAAAATGGGGGCTATACTAAAGCGATCGAAAAAACATTTTCAATGTTAAGCTACAGGGCAAACCCTTAACCCGATCGTCCTTGTTTTAGGCTCAAATTGTAGGTGACTTAATTGTTCAGAGGATTTTTTCTCAAAATTTTGATATCATTCTTCGTTTCCAAAATATCGAGCGCCAAAATCAAAAAATCGGAAAAAATTAGTTTTTTTTCTACTATTTCGGCCATAATTATTTACGTTTTTTATTTTCTCGAATAATTCTTTTTGCACCTTGTAGTTCTCGTAAATACGCGTCTTTTGAGTCTTTTTGAATATCATATCTTCACAACCTTCTGTGATATAAGGGGATCGCACTTTTTCGTGAAAACGGGGCCTATACTGGAGCGAACGAAAAGACATTTTCAATGTCAAAAACTAAAAATTAACCGTGTATTGGGGACAATGTCCAGATTATACAAATAATAAAAAAAAAAACTTTTTCTCTAAATTACTCCATCTAAGCCTTTAGGCTTTACGTTGAATTCATGGTCTTTGGTCATGGCCATTTTTATTTCAGACGTACATATTTTAAACCATTTTTAACGCGATTTTTATTATTTATTTTAATTATATTGAGACAAATTTTGTAATACATAGGTTAGTGGCGTCAGTAGGGTGAAAAATACGGCGTTTTGTGAACCAGAGATTTCCTTTGGTAGGATTGGTCCTTAGGACCCTAGGGTGGATATAAGAAGTGGAGCCACCATGATTTTTGTAGTAAATTTTTTTTAAGTTTTGGCTTTCAGGCCAATCTCGATAATTGTATTAGTTAAGCTGCTATGCCCAGTTTGATATCATATTCGTATGAATTTAGGGTGTCGAATTCATTTTTGGATTCATATTTGTACGATTCAATTGTTAAACTATTAAAAAAAAGAAAAATAAAATACTCACTTGATTAAAGAAAAAAATTGCCATTAAATACACAAATTGGAATATTTGAAAAAGAAAAATACCTCGTAGGAGCTCTATTATCCTTTTATTTTAATAAAAGAAAATATTCTTGTTTTGGCTAATTAAAAAAAATAACTTCGATACCGTTGTAAGGAAGTTATTATTTTTATTAAATATTAAAATTTTAAACATCAATTCGAAACTTGTTTGTGATAGGCTCAAATTGTAGCAAATTTAGTTAGCTTTATAAAAGTATAGAGCAAAGATATCTGAAAAACGCTTCCTTAAGGTAGTTTTATCGAAAATACTGAAACAAGTGCCAAGTTTTTCCAGCAGTACAGAGTTTCCAAGGGTTAAAACTTGGGTAAAATTACTCTCAAGGTACCTAACAACAGCTGAAAAAATCATAGTTAGATGCGGGCTTGTGATAGTTGCCTTTTTTTGTCCATATTGAGTGGCATTTTTGTTTTTCCAATAATTTACTGATATTTTTTAATTCTGCGTTACACTTTTTAAGCTTATTTCAAAACAGCTACATAAAAGTGTTATGATGTTTATATATTTGGAATTAGCTATTTATTACCTTTCATTTGATACTCATATTGTTATAATAAAAAAATTTATATTTCCATAGGTGTAAAAGAAATTGACGGCACGCGACAGTGAAATTTTTTTTTCGCTATTTATTGTTAATAAGGAAATTTGTAAGTTATATTTTTTCAAGTCTTCATTCTATAAGCTTTGTTAACGTATTTTTTGTTTGCAAATAAGAACATCAGTTTAATGTTTACGGTGACATAAGTAAAAAAATTGTAGTTGAAAATATTGGTTATTGTGTAATGTTTAGAAAACTTCTTAATAAATTGCATTTTTTTATACCAGAAATGAATTTTACGTCATTGATTTATCCGAAAATGATACCAAACTTGGCTTAGTATCAAAACTTAGGCAGTTATTAACCTCGGACTTCGTTAAGGCAGAATTCCCCCCTCCCCCCCACCTGCTTGAAAAATCCAGGTGGCTCCACTTCGTAAACCCATCTTAGGAACCCAAGGATCAATCCTACCGAAGGAAATCTTTGGTTCATGGATAGCCGTATTCTTCGTATTTTTACCTCCTACGACTGGGGCTAGGTACACACCTATTACATTTTACTTTTTGACATTACAGAAGAAGTTTTAATAAAATTATTGTTTTATTTTAGATCTTCATTGCAATTTGTGCCTTATTGGTTTTTTGCATCTACAGTTCTTATGATTTTATAGCGGCTTTTGTTAAAAAGGTATTCTTTTGTTTACTTATACCTAATAATGAAAACAATAATTGTAAGTTCTTTGACAAAACTGATAGAGCCTATGTTATATTCCATTAAATAAGAAGTAAGTAGGTCCCTAAATAAGAGGTGATCTTATGTATTCATTATTTTCAGGTGAGCGTTAAAAACCATAACGCAGTATTAACCATACTCAATTACTCTACGTATGGATGTTTATTTTTGAATGGGGTACACGTTGGACAAAAAATACACAATGGACACAAACTATTGTTGCGCAATTTGAGAAGACTTCATATTTCTCTTAGTAAGTTACTACAGAATTTGTATTAATACAAGAAAGAAAATATTCAGTAGTTTCGTAGTGAACTCAAGACTTCCAATTAGAAATCTAATCGAGTAATATTGTATGGACACTCAGTCATTTAAAACAGCTTTCAGTTGGTCTTGTTAAGCTTTTGCTAGCTTTCGTCCTGGACAAAGGTTCCTGTTGCCGACCAGCACCAGCTACAGCCTTTTTGGATTTCTCTTTGGTTTCTCTTTGGTTTCTCTTTGGTCTACCTTCTAAATTCTAAATTTCAGTGACATATTATAAAACAAATGTAAGTAATGTTGACAGTAAAACTTGGTACGAGAAAAACGTGTTTAAGTGTAATTCAGCCCTATCCTCAACAGTTCCGTTGGGATTTTTCGAATATCCACGTGAACAAAGTTACGGGCGAACGCTAGTAGATAATAAATACTATTGATCCTTGTCATCAGGTGCTGACACCCCTGGCGCGATGTGCGTGCGCCGGTTGGCTCTCGAAGTAGAAGCTACACCACTGGAGGTCAACCTGATGAGCGTCCTGCGCTTGGACCAAGCTCTGCTGCCAGCCCTGCTGTCCTTCATGGCCGCAAACGTCATAGTCATGCTGCAATTCAATAATGTTGTTTGAAATTTATTTTTTGCTATTTCCGCATGAACTTAGATATTAAATGCTTCGGTGTCTTTGTTTTTTATTAGATTATTTTTTACTGACGTTTCGGTACCTTTATAGTTGTCGTCATCTTGTGTTTTAATATAGATACTAGCGGCCGCCGGCGACTTCATCTGTGTGGAAGTTTTTTTTTTGCTATCCCTCGGGAACAATACGTTCTTTTCCTGATGAAAGGTACCCTAGGTTCTTTTATGTACCCCTGACAACGTGTATGTAAGATTTCATGATGATCAGTCCTGTAGTTAAGACGTGAAAGCGTAACAAACAAACGCCCTTACGCATTTATAATATTAAGTAAGGACTAGATTTCACCCGTGAAGAAAATCCTTAGAGAACCGTTAACCAAGATAGAAATTATTCCTTGTTTTAATTTCATCAAAATCTGATCAGCTGTTTTAACGTGATTAGGCGGGTCTTCACTCCTCACCTCACCAACCGCGCTGCCTTGCCGGTGGTATGGCATCATGTCGATGCAGTGTACCATCGATATGGCGTCCTGCCTGTCGATGCAATGTACTATTGATATGATAAACTGTTGCTGCAGTGATCCACCGTCAATGCATTGACCGTCAATGTAGTGATTGTCAATATCTTAATCAACACTAGACCCGGTTCCCGGCTGCTTTAAAGTTGCTTACAACATTAAACCAAATTGGTTTGTGCAAAGCCAATTTTCCCAATTGTGTTTAATGTTTTACCCGTAAGGACTAGATAGGCTGATTATAATGATTCGATATACTTACGTAGAACATAATGATCGACAGCAACTATCCATCATTATCATATATGTTGAGTGTGTGTGTGTCTACTTTAATAATTTTATTATATATGAAATCTTGATAAACGAAAACATTACCTGATTGTTAGAATAAACAATGGGTCTACCATTCTTAAGGAATATTAATTAAATAGTTATTCGTTGAACAAAAGCCATTTTCTAAAATGAAGTTAACGGAGTTAAACGTCTTTTTCATAATAGAAAATATATTTGGCGTATACAGAAATTTCACAGATTTCAAAATTCAAATAAAACTTTTGATCATTACACGCATTACTGTAGAACTTATTTTCTGGTCTCGGAAAAGTGCCATTGATTTTATAATAAGAAAAAATCTAACGAACACTGTTTTTATCCCATTTTCTATTTTTATTCATAACATAAGTCTTCACTCAACCATTTACATTTATCCCAAAATTTCCGAGTAAAATATATAAAAATATTTCGTCAAATTTATACCAGCAAAAACTACGTTTGTACGTTGTTTGAACGAGATATAGTGATAAGTTTTAGAGATATATTATATTTTCCAAAACCGCAAATATAACTTTGTCATTCATACAAACACTATGAAAAACAAAGTTATTTTTGCATACGAAAATTTATAGTGGTATTCAATATAGTATGGTATAAGGTAACTACGGAACCTTACTGCGCGTGGCCCGACACGCCGGCCGGTTTTTTTACTAGTTTCTTTCATATTGGATGAAATTAACAGAATTTTGAATTTATTTTTTTATATAGTCATTGTTGATATCCGTCTCCGCAAAAAGTTTTTTTTTTGTTAATGTAACATTAATTTTATCCTATTTATAACCGGTTTTTGTTTTTATGCGGCTCAGAATCCCATACAAATCTTGTAATGCACTGCGCGTATCTTGGACATAAGAGAGCCCGTTACTAGCTTCATAGAAGGAAAATAATTTGTTGTAACGGCCTTCTCTTGTATCTTTAAATACAGAAAATTGGCTTTACTAAACAGACTAGAGAATTGCTATGTTGTTTTAAAAAATATAGTAGTTTTATTTACCTAGGTGATTACCAAAGTAATAAATGTAGGTACTACTAATTTAAAAATATAAAACACTATTTATAAGAAAATAATCAACTTCTTATCATAAAAAATACTGTTACTGAAGTTTCTGGTTAGAAAACATTGTTATTCAGTACTACGATCTACAAAAGAATCATGCATAGCATAGTAATTTTCGAAAACATATCATGGATTTTTCAGACAGATGGACATTTCCAGTGGGTACAGAATAAAAACCAACACAAACAAGAAATCACGATTAGTAGACAACGTCAAAGATCAAATTAAAAATAATTTCTAGTCTTCCTTTCTAGTACAAATTAAAAAACAACATACAAAAGTACTAACGATCAGCAGAAAACGTCATCGATCAATATCATTTCTAGTACTAAATAAAAATTAACGTAAAGTTGACAAAATAAAACTCAAAATCAATAGAAAACGGATAATGCCTATCTCTCGTAACTAAAGTTGCGAGAGATGTACGTTTGCAGCAAGTTATTGTTAAATAAATTGGCATCACAAGCAGCTTACATAGCTGCTTGTGATGCCAATTTATTTCATTTAAAGTTAAAGCAAGCCCCCGTTACAAAACACTCAAAAATACGAGTTACGTGTATAAGCCATTGCAAATTAGAGTGTACCATATAAATGATACCCTAATAATTCGATTTAGCTTTGTTACGCGTAACTCACCTATCTCAAGATAAGTGAGATACGTGTGACACGGCAGAGTTCCAATTGCAACCACAAATCGAAAATAAAAAAAAAAAGGAGAAAAGAAATTCGCAGAACGCAGAAATGTTTTACAAGATTTATTGTTGAATTCACCAGATTTTTATTCCGTGATATGATCACTGATAATTGTTTTCATAAAAACAGATTATTTTAGTTGTTAAAATATTATTATCCTCTTAATACAGAGCCCATGGTACATAAAATTTTTCGTTATGATTTTCTGTTTCTGATTCATCTGTATCAAATTCTGATTTCTCTGGGCACAATATATTTGAACGTCAATATCTTGAAAACTTTTTTTTTTTTTTATTTGGAAAACAAACAGTCATTCTGACACATTGAATAATTAATAAGATTATTCTTACAGACTAATAGTTTCACTATTTGCCAAAAAACAGTAAAAGATTCGAAACAGTGTGCAAATGTAATGCCAAGTTGTTGAATAAAAATGTATGTAAATTATTTAGAATTTATACAAACTCAGTGTAACATATGAAATAAGGATGAAATAAAACACTATTATAATCGGAAACTAAATTGATTTTCCATAAGGGTACTTTATTTTCATTTTCATTTTAATTATATTTTATTTACTTATCTATTATTCTAACTTCTAACTTCTTTATAAAAACGAGTCCCTTATTCAAATATTATGTTCTTTGGTATACCTATTTTTATATAAACATGTGTTACAGAGCAGAAAGCGAAATTAAGTTTTGGCCAGATGAATCAGTCGAAGAATGAAATTTCGAAGAAATACCCACATGGTACCTTTTCTACCTATTCGGCTTTATAAGGCCATTTCCAAACACCCTGTAGAAGCAAAAAAAAGCAATAATTAACTTATTTGAACACGTTTTTATTAGCAACCTAATAAAAACGTGTTCTCGTTTGTGTGTTTGTTTGTTTGTATGTTTGTTTCTCCACAAAGTTTGCGAACGATTTTATACAAGCTTCCCGATAAGCTAGAGACTTGAAACTTTGAACATAGATCAGAACTGGAGGGCAATGTAATTTTATGGTATCATTGAGCTGAACTGATGATGAAGCTGGAAGAAGGCCACAGAAACTCAATGATGAAACCATTCAACACCATCGTGTTTGGGCTCGTTAGAATCGTCTTGACGAGTACTCTAATGTGAGATGAGGTCCAGGGTCTGATAAGGAAGCCGATAGGCCATGCCATAGGAACTTAATATTGAAACTGTGCAACCCCATCAAATTTGGTCTCGTTTGAATCGTCTTGACTAGTTCTTTGTTAGGAAATAGTTTCCAGGGTCTAATGATGGAGCCGGAAGAAAGACACAGGAACTCTTTAATAAAACCACGCTACCCCATCGAGATTGGGCTTGTATGAATCGTCTTGACGAGTTCTTTGTTGGGAAATAGTGTTCAAGGTCTGATGATGGAGCCGGAAGAAGGGCACTGGGACTCTGTAATAAAACCATGCAACTCCATCGAATTTGGGCTCGTTTCAATCATCTTGACGAGTACTTTAATGGGAAATAGTGTCCGAGGATCTGATGATGGAGCCGGAGGAAGGCCATAGGAACTCTACATATAATAAAACCATGCCCCATCGAGGTTGGGCTCGTTTGAATCGTCTTGGCGAGTGCTCCAGATGGTACATTTTTAATCTTAAGTAGCCCGTTAACTAAAGAACAGAAAATAATAATTTACTGAAAAAAACATCTTTTTTAAAAACACGTTTTATAACGGATTAAGTTTTTCTTGTTGAGTCAACACTATATAATTTTTGATCGAAACCTCATATCTAACGATTGTTTATAGGAACCACTTTTTAACGAGGACAAGGTTACTGTTTTTATAGTATTTGCTTTGGACGCGCTAATCATATTCATACTTATGCACTACGGGCAAGCAGTACGCAAAGAATGGCAGAACATCATGAAGAATTTAACGAAACTACATATTATTACAGCAACCAGTGAATTATACCAAGGTGGGTCATACGTTCTAACATGTTTTGATACAACAACTTCGATTATTTGCGGCAAAGATATAATTAATAGTACATTACTGACGCGGTCAATAATGACTGCATTGCTGGCAGCGCGATGATGATGGCCGATAGCGTAGCTTAGCGCAGGTCCAGGCACCGGAGGTCGAGGCCTTTATAGCGCGGACAGCAAGGGCTGCAATGATGACCAAGCTTGAAGGCCGAGAGCGTAGTTAAGCTCAGCTTGAGGCCATCATAGCGTGGCCAGCAGTGCAGTCATTGTGGACCAAGTCTTGTATCGTGCTTTACTCAAAAATGTCAAAAAAGTAAAAATGTCAAAAATGACAAAAATGTCAAAAATGTCCAAAATTACCAAAATGATCATTTTGATTTTTTGATATTTTTGACCTTTTTGATATTTTTGATATTTTTGACATGTTTGACATTTTTGACATATTTGATTTTTTTGACATTTTTGAAATTTTTGAAATTTTTGACATTTTTGTAATTTTTGACATTTTTGACATTTTTGTCATTTTTGACATTATTGACATTTATGACATTTTTTACTTTTTTGTCATTTTTGAGTAAAGCACTATACAAGACTTAGTCCAAAATGACAAAAAAAATAAAAAAGGCAAGAATGTCAAAAATATCAAAAAGGAAAAATAGTAAAAAAGTAAAAAAAAAAATACAAAAACATCATCTACAACAAGACAACACCCGCGCAAATAAAGAATGGGATTGATAATGGCGGCTCACGGCGCTTACCACAACGAGTGTAATCCCATTCATTAACTGCGCGGGTTGTACAATGTACTTTTTTCACGTACTATGTTTGAAACAAAACTCGACAATAATGGATTCTCAAAGGAAATTGCTGGTGGCTAAAACTCGACAATAATGAAATCCCATATATCCCATCCCATTGTTGCGTCACCATCGGAGGAGCACGGCAACCTCGACTTTGTTCAAAGAAGGTTGTCAAAATAATGGCCATATTACAAGCATTTTTGAGTAAATTAATTTTATCTACTCTCATATCGTTAAATTCGAATTTTGAATTTCAAAACGAATTTATATTGGCATACTTTATACACGCAATACCAAAAAAAAAATAAAAAAAAATACAACATACCTTCGCTATACTAAGCAATGTTATGAAATAACTTTTTTTCTCATTAACGAAGAAGAAGGCCACAGAACAAAGAATTTAAGAAGGCAGTAAAGTGATATTAAAAAGAAACAACGATATTTCCACATACTTTCCATGATTTAAATGTACTCTATTAAGCCTGGGCATAACTTAGGGTATAATTGATTGTGGAAAATGGAACACCTGATGCAGAACCATAATGGTCCAACTTAACTATAAGGAATATAAAAATGACACTTTAGCAAAAGTTGTTCAGCCTGATGAGCATTTTTTGTTGAGGTATAAAAATCGAAGATCTGGAACACCTGATGCAGAACTATAATGGTTCAGGTAAACTATACAAAATATAAAAATTACATCTTTGCAAAAGTTGTTCAGCCTGATAAGCATTTTTGTTGAGGTATAAAAATCAAAGATCTGGAACACCCGATGCAGAACCATAATGATCCAGCTAAACTATACAAAATATAAAAATGAGATCTTTCCAAAAGTTGTTCAGCCTGATGACCATTTTTTGTTGAGGTATAAAATCGAAGATCTGGAACACCTGATGCAGAACCATAACACTGCTACAAGTATTTTCTTATGTAACTACATTAGTTCATTGATATACATACACCGAAGTCATAAAGTCCACGCGTACGAAGTCGCGGGCATCAGCTAGTCATTGATATTTTATTTTGTAGGTTCAATCACAAATTGTATGAGAGTAGATAAAGTAGTGTATGAAACTGTACATAACTAGGTATTAAAACACTCGTGTGATACTATTAAAACACACACTCATGTTTTAATACCCCTCATTATGCATCAGTTTCATAAACTACTATTATGATGTCTAATTACATTTCTACCTTTATAATTGCATGCTTTTTTGTTATTATCGTCTTGTTTCTTCTGATTAAAATAGTAGTTTATGAAACTGGCGCATAATTGATGATTAAACGAACTTACCTGAAGTGACGTTCTATCACAATTATACGAAGGCTTCATCCTCGAGATTAGAACAACAATGTAGTTTCACGTAACAACTCGCTAATCACACACTATAGTTAAAAGATATTTTATTATTAAAAAACAGAATGGTTTTTAAAATTTATAAGGAAAAAAGTATATTTGTACTGGTATCCCCAAGACCCCCACCCCCGACGCCAACTTACTTAGTCGTTACTTCATTTCAAAGTTTCATTTAGTTGAAAGATTATTAATAACATAAATTGTGACAGGTACACTTACAGTATAACTTGTTGTCACACAAGGTAGCAGGTAAGTAAATTGAGACGTCATTCAAATAATTTATATTTCGACGTATCATGGGTGTATGTTTGGGAGGGTGGGTTCTAATCTCTTCGGATGAAGCCTTCGTATAATTGTGATAGAACGTCACTTCAGGTAAGTTCGTTTAATCATCAATTATACTTTATGCTTCATCCTCGAGATTAGAACAACAATGTAGATCTTGAAAGAGAGAAATTATATTATTTGAATGAAATAGCAACATCGATATATAAGTAATTATTATTATTCATATATAGGTATATAAAAAAAAATGACATAAAAATACAGAACGATTGAGTTATTAACAAAATTATTACATAATTATGTACTTTTCTTTTATTTTAATTTAATTAGTGATTGACATATAGGTAAATCATTATATCAGTATCCTATATAATAATAACTTGTTAAGATTGATTGTTAAGGATTGATAACGCAAAATCATTTACACAATCAAC
Organism: Agriphila tristella; assembly: GCA_928269145.1. NCBI lineage: Eukaryota > Metazoa > Arthropoda > Insecta > Lepidoptera > Crambidae > Agriphila > Agriphila tristella. The sequence continues at coordinate 28,065,674 of OV743437.1, read as the reverse complement.
ATCAATATTTCTATTATAGTACTTAGCAAATACATTAGAACTGCCACTCCACCCGGCAGTACTTCTAATCAAATCAATGCTTACACCGTGCCTGCTGGCAGCGGAGGTGCTTGCATGACGAGTGGAGTGTGCAGAGAATATGGAAGTGTCAATTCCACTTTCATATAGGACACTTTTTATCCATTTACTCAAGGTTTGACTTGTAACAGAACCATATGGTTTCCTATAACTTATGAATAAATTATCATTATCTCCTCTTAAAGGTTGCGTAACATCTATATAAGTTAGTAAGGTGTTTGCAGGACACATTTCTGGTTTTAGGTCATAAAATGGAATGTTAAGACATGGTTGGTCAGCACCCAGTCTAGATGTTTTTATCATGTCTGGTATTTTTATTATAATCATATTAGAGCAAATTTGAATTTCTTTTAATTTAATTAATGATAGTGTTTGTACTCTATGAGCTGTGATAAGAGCTAATAAAGTGACTGTCTTTTTGGTTAACTGTTCTAAAGGAAGTTCATGGTTAGGGTACAAATTAGCTAGAAAATTTAATACAATAGATGTATCCCAGGTTACCTTGTACTTGGGTAAGGGCGGACGAAGTCTGTAAAAACCCTTGAAGAGTCTTATAATTCTGTCATCAGAAGTAACTCTTGAACCTAAAATCAACGACAAGGCGGATCGATAACTATTGATTGTCCCATATTGGGCCCCAGAATTAAATAAGGTTGTCAAAAAATAGATGATATTAGGAATTGATGCTTCGTAACAATCTATATTGTGTGTATCACAAAAATTTAACCAACGTTTAAAAGCCACAGTGTACTGCATTATTGATTTATCGGATAAAGAGGAACAAATTATATCTAAGGAGTTTTTTGGTACACTTCTTCTTTCAAAAGCTTCCCGGATAATCTTCCGGCCATAAGCTTGAACTGCGGCAATGTTGTCGTTCTGTTAGAGACAGAAACCAGGGTTTTATTATTAGGTTCAAAAATGATTGGCATGATTATAAGCAATTTATTAAATAATGGGAACCAAGCTTGAGTGGGCCAATTAGGTACTACAACAATTCCCTCTGCCCCGTCAGTAATAATTTTTCTTAATACTTTAGCAATTACCGAAAAAGGAGGAAAGGCGTAAAAGTTTAAATTATTCCAATTGATAGTAAATGCATTTACCGCCCATGCGCCCGGATCTTTGTGCCAAGATACGTAATTCGAACATTTTGTATTTAACCTTGTAGCAAAGAGATCAATTTCAGGGGCACCGAAATTGTTGACTAAACACTCAAAAGATTGATCGCTCAGTTCCCACTCTGTATCAGGATGGAGCCGCCTGGACTCTGCGTCTGCTATTTCGTTATCTTTGGAGCTGATATATGAAGCATATATGTAAATATTTCGAGTTTCACAAAATCTCCAAATATCTTTGGTTAGGTTATGAAGGTGTGGAAACCTAATTCCACCCATCCGATTGATATACGAAATAGCAGTCGTATTGTCAATCCTTAGTAAAATTTGACAGTTATTTAATTTAGATGCAAATATTTTAAGACCAAAAAATGCGGCTAACAATTCAAGAAAATTAATATGTTTGGAGGCTTCCTCAGCGCTCCACCGACCGCTCGCGGTCTCCTGGCCACATGCTACCCCCCACCCAGTTTTGCTGGCATCGGAAAAAATCTCTAAGGTGTAATTATCTTCCCTTATTGGATTACTTGCTTTATTTATATTCCTTATCCACCAGGTAAAATCATCATGTAAGTGTGATGGAATATTCATATAATTATCGTAACTACCTGATTTAAGGGCAAGGTACTTACACCTTTCAAATTGTTTTGTATAGAGCCAGCCATACTGTACACCAGGGCAAGCTGAGGTAAGAAGACCTATCACCCGAGCGAAGTGACGAATAGAACAACGCTGAAGTTTACTGAGTTGGATTAGTTCTTTTTGAATTAAATTTTTCTTTGCATCAGTCAAACGAACTTGGAGATTTTTTGAGTCGATAGTGAAGCCAAGGTAAGTACATACGTTGGATGGTATAAGACAACTTTTTTGTTCATTTATAATAAAACCTAGTGACTCAAGTAACGATATTGTTTCATTAATATTGACCATACACTCCTGATAAGTAGAAGCAATACAGCAAACATCGTCGAGATAAATAGTTGACATATAGCCCATTGATCGTAATTGTGCCATTACTGGTTTAAGCAATTTCGTAAAAACGAATGGGGCTGTACTTAAGCCAAAGGGTAGCACATTAAATTCAAAAATATTATCTTGAAATTTAAATCTCAGATATTTTCTGTATTGCTCGTTTATTGACACTAAAAAATATGCATTATGCAAATCTAAGGAAGCCATATAATAATCCTTGTGAACTAATTTTAATGTAGTTCTGAGGTCCTCTAGTTTAAAATGTTCAGTTTTTATAAATTTATTTAATGCTTTTAAGTTTAAAATAAATCGATAAGAACCATTTTTCTTTTTAATAAGAAAATAATTTGATAAAAACTGATCCTCACGTTCATTTACTATTGAAATAGCACCAGATCCTAAAAGATCATTTATGGCTCCCTTATAATGTTCCGTCTCAGCGGCAGAAAGTTTGGGTGTTTGTGAAATATACTTTTGCACTACTGGCTTATAAAAAGGAATACAGTAACCTTGAACCCATGATAATATTATGGGGTCTAGCGTTATTTTACACCATTGATTATAAAATAGGGCAAGTCGCCCGGAACAGTGTACCTTATCTAACGGCGTTGATAGGGTCGTTGTTGTCTGGGCCGCTGCTGTGCCGGAGGTAGCGGCGCCGGAGGAGCAGGCGGCGGCGGCGGCGGCGGCGGCGCTGGAAGTACCGGATACGGGTACTGGCGCCGTTGCGGCAGAGCAGGATACGGGAATGCGGTCGACGTCTGTGTATACGCAGCAGGCTCTGGCCTCCTCTTGGTTGGCTGCCTGCTGGTTGCCAACTGAGGCTTCGAGTTTAAATTACGCGTCGAGCGCGCGGCATTAGTCCTAGGCTTGGATAGTTTGATTTCGGACCCTGATTTGCTGATAGCTTTGGCAGCTTTCAGAGTGTCGGAGAGCTTTTCTCCGAATAAAAACGTATCAACTTCGGTCTCATATAATTGGCTTTTAATTTCTTTTTTGATGGATGCACAAATAAGGCTTCTCCGTTTCATTGACTCACAGTATTGTAAATCACAGAGTAGCTGAGCGCCTTCCAATAGAGGTTTAATTACAGCTGCATCTTTGTTTTCCGAATTAAAGATTTTCGTGAGAGCCTCGCCAATGCAAGAAATGGCAGATGCCACCTGATTCTGCTTTTGTTCCGTAGCTTTATCTTTGCCTATCATCGTGTCAGACATGGCAGCTTTTATTTCGGGATTTAGCAGTGGAGCAGTTAGCTTAGAGCAGTTAGCTTAGAGCAGTTTCCAGGAATAAGATGTTTTTCTAGAAGTTCTTTACGACTTTCCTTCGAAAGGCCGGAAGTTGTAATATGCTCCCATCGGAGTGCAATATCTTTTTGTATGTTATTCCCCATTTTCTTATTCTTCGTTGGGGATTCGCCAAGCATTTTCATAATTTCATCATCCAAGGCGCATTCTTCCGGCTCAGCTGGAGCTGATGTGGAAGACCCTGGATTTGGCTCCACAATTTCCAGATCCACGTCCTCCGTGGGTAAGCCGAGTTGGTCATTACAAGGCAATGAGTCTGTTGTTAACAGTTCTTGGCCATCTGGAAGATAGTGCATAAAATAATTAACTATTTTATTATTGAGCACTGTGATATCCGACTTAAATCAGAATGGATCACGTTTACGTAAGCAAATTTACATACAAAACCGACACCCGTCGTTAAGTATTTGCTCATTTCGTAAAAATAGGAGGTAGTTTATTAAAAAGGAGGAAAAAGATACTTACTTTGTATTTTAAAATGTTTTTCTAGGTCAAGTCAAATAGTCAAATTTATTTACAAGGCACAAAGAATCACGTAGTGATCTGTCTGTGCACTAGTATTTGACTAAATTTAATTTAATTATTTCTTATTCTTGCATAAAATTATGATAATTAAGCGGATGCATTAAAAAGATTCGGATTTGAAAAAATTGTTACAAGAAATAGAACTACCTCCTCTTATTTAACAAGAAAAAAATCTTGTAGAAACATAAATTATAATTCACTAACCTTCTGGTAATGACGGCACAGGAGAAGCCTGGTCGCTGTCGCTGCTCGAGCTGATTCGGGAACGCTTCTTGCTGCGCTTGCGTAGCTTCTTTTCTATTTTCTTCATCTTGCGCCTAATATACCCGTCACTATCCTCATCATCATACTTTCTTTTTGGCATACTTGTAGCGCAAAAAGGTACGGACGGATAATTGAAAGAGACGTGTGGACTAGCGTAGCACTAAAACGCGAATGAAACTTTGAAATGAAGTAACGACTAAGTAAGTTGGCGTCGGGGGTGGGGGTCTTGGGGATACCAGTACAAATATACTTTTTTCCTTATAAATTTTAAAAACCATTCTGTTTTTTAATAATAAAATATCTTTTAACTATAGTGTGTGATTAGCGAGTTGTTACGTGAAACTACATTGTTGTTCTAATCTCGAGGATGAAGCATAAAGTATAATGAGGGGTATTAAAACATGAGTGTGTTTTTAATAGTATCACACGAGTGTTTTAATACCTTAGTTATGTGCAGTTTCATACACTACTTTACCTACTCTCATACAGTTTGTGATTGAACCTACAAAACTTCTACAAAATAAAATATCAATGATAAAAAGAGTAACAGCCTTACTTATAAAAATCCACTAACTAACGTCTAAACATCATCTTAACTAATTACTACTTAAGTTCTTAATCAGTGATTAAACTTTTTTTACTTAAAAACGTTGCTTAAGCGTGTCTTAACTAATGAACGTTTAACGAACCGAAAAATATTTTACTGTATCAACACCGCCGCAGTGATGATAGAACAAAATATTTTTTACCGTAAAAGCGTTGTAAAATGACAACACTGCTAGCAAATTAAAAAGCTGAACTGTCTCAGTCAGTCATCATTGTTTGTTTACAGCTGTTGTGTTTTTGTTTTGTTTCGTTTCTCTTGCTCGCCTCCTGATTATTGTAATTGTATTATATTGATGATTGATTTTTGTATCTTTAAAGCGATATGGAAAATCTATCAATAATACAGGTATAAAAAAAGAGTCTATTTCGCAAATTTATTGGGATGAAGAAAAAAGGTCTCTGCATATTTTTTGCTAAATCTGTGACTTTTTAAAATCACTCTCGCCGTAGTTTTGCATTTTGTTTATTCTTGTGTTGTATAATTTTGGTCGCCGCCTAAAGCCTAATGCTTCTTAAATCCTCGATATCATTATGTTACGTAATTACGTATTTAATATATTGAAATCTTCAAAAATATTCATTTTACAAAAGATAACACCAGGCGATTTGCCCAATTCACACTAAAAAAGGTGTATTGTTATGATTCTATACAAACAAACACACCCCAGTCCCTAACTCTCACTACCTGCTCCATCCAAAATCCCAAAAATCAGCTGGTGGACAACCGCCATATTGTTATTTAGCGACTTAAACAAGGGTCCACTGGTACTTAAATTTGACAGGACTTAATAAGCATATTAGCAATTGATTAACGTTAAACAACGTTTTTAAGTTAGAAATATTTTAAAATGGCTCTTAAGTGCTACTTAAAATTAAAGTAACGTTTATAAGTAAGGCTGTTAGTTTGTAGTTTATCGGTAAGTCGGCGCTACTTACCTAGGTTAGTAAGTAAGACGTATTTCCGTCGCCGCATCTAACATATCGAATGGAGTCAAATTTTCACTCACTACTATGACATTTTTAAGCAAAAGTAAAAATTAAAATCTAAAAATGGCGCGTAATCAATTAGAAAAATAAATAATGAGATGAGTGTATTCCAGAAGACTAATCGCTACGATAGGTCATCGATCACCATAGAGTACATTTTAATCATGGAAAGTATGTGGAAATATCGTTGTTTCTTTTTAATATCACGTTACTGCCTTCTTCTTCGTTAATGAGAAAAAAAGTTATTTCATAACATTGCTTAATATAGCGAAGGTATGTTATAATAGTAGTTTATGACACTGATGCATAAAGAGGTGTATTAAAACATGAATGTGTTTAAACACCGAGCCGTAGGCGAGGTTTTTTATAGTATCACACGAGTGTTTTAATACTTAGTTATGTGCAGTTTCATACACTACTTTATCTAAACTCATACATTTGGGATTGAACCTACTAAATAAATAAAAGATCAACGTTAGAAAAGAGAGAGAGACTTTGTTTGTATTAGCTAGGTACCTACCTTGTAATGTTGTAATATGTGTCCTTAGCTGCATCTAAAATATCGGGCAGAGTAATATTTTTTCACATTTTAAAGCAATAATAAAAATAACCTACGAAATTCAGTATAACAAAATGTAAAAATTGAAATCATAGCTTCTTTTGCAATGCTCTAAAAATGGCGCGCATTCCATAAGAAAAAAATAATGAGATGAGTGCATTCCTGCAAACTAATCGCACTAGGTCATCGATTACCATAGAGTGCATTTCAATCATGGAAATTACGTAGGAAAATATCGTTATATTTTTTTAATATCACGGCATTACCTTCTTCTTAGATCTAGATTTGCCCTGTATCGTAATGAGAAAAATAGTACATTACATCCGAGAACGGGAAGCTAGCGATTGCATTGTCGAGGATGGTTTGAAGCCCGAGCCGCAGGCAAGGGCTTTAATCATTCGAGGCAATGCAAGTAGCTTCCAGTACAAGGTTTGTATAATGCTTTACTCACGAAATGCGAGGAAATACAATTTTCTTTAAAAATGTGATATTTAAATTGGTTCGCGTGGCCATGTTTACTGACCGGTCATGCAACCATAAAGTTTCATAAAAAGAATGCTAGCTGATAAGATCTACAGATTTGTTTTTTCAAATGGAATGATAACATTTCAAACAAAAGTGAGTAATAGTACATTACATCCTAGAACGGGAAGCTAGCGATTGCATTGTCGAGGATGGTTTGATGCTTTAATCATTCGAGGCAATGCAAGTAGCTTCCAGTACAAGGTTTGTGTAATACTTTACTCACGAAATGCGAGGAAATACAATTTTCTTTAAAAATGTGATATTTAAATTGGTTCGCGTGGCCATGTTTACTGACCGGTCATGCAACCATAAAGTTTCATAAAAAGAATGCTAGCTAATAATTTCTACCGATTTGAATTTGGAACACTTACTTCCCGCACTCAGTGCGGGAAGTAAGTATTGTATTTCATTTCCGCACTGAATTTCAAATTCAGAATGTGATGAACCAGATCCCCACGGAAATGTTGAACGCCCCGCATTCTTTTTTCAAATGGAATGATAACATTTCAGAGCATAAGTGAGTAAAAGTTATTTTATCTACACTCACAACGTAATGTTCCAAATATGAATTCAAAAAAGGTAATATAAATACGTACTTTATTTTCGTAGATAGGTAAAATTAAAAAAAACTCATTACGATGCAGTTAACTGCATCATAAAATAACTTTTTTTCTCATTACGATACAGAGCAAATCCAAAAAGAAGGCAGTGCCGTGATATTAAAAAAAAACAACGAAATTTTCCCACATACTTTCTATAATTAAAATGCACTCTATGGTGATCGATGACTTAGTGCGATTAGTTTGATGGAATGGGCTCAACTCATTATTTTTTTCTAATGGAATGCGCGCCATTTTTGAAGCATTTCAAAAAAAGATTTGATTTCAATTTTTAAATTTTGTTATACTTACAGAATTTTGTAGCTTTTTTATTCTTGCTTTAAAATGTGAAAAAAATTGACTCTGCCCGATATTTTAGATGCAGCTAAGGAAATGACTTATTACAAGGTAGGTACCTAGCTAATACAAACAAAGTCTCTCTCTCTTTTCTAACGTCGATCTTTTATTAAGTAGGTTCAATCCCAAATGTACGAGTGTAGATAAAGTAGTGTATGAAACTGCACATAACTACCCCTCTTTATGTGTCAGTTTCATAATAGTAGTTTATGAAACTGACACATAAAGAGGGGTATTAAAACACGAGTGTGTGTTTAAAAACCGAGCCGTAGGCGAGGTTTTTAATAGTATCACACGAGTGTTTTAATACCTAGTTATGTGCAGTTTCATACACTATTTTATCTACACTCATACATTTGGGATTGAACCTACTAAATAAAAGATCAACGTTAGAAAAGAGAGAGAGAGACTTTGTTTGTATTAGCTAGGTACCTACCTTGTAATAAGTCAATTCCTTAGCTGCATCTGAACTAAAATATCGGGCAGAGTATTTTTTTTTCACATTTTAAAGCAAGAATTAAAAAAAACCTACAAAATTCTTTTTTTTTCGGGGGGTAGGTCGAAAAAGTTAAGTCGTTTTTTGAAATTGCTCTGTATTTTTTCGATTTTAAAATTGGAAATACATTCAAAAATAAAACCTACATAGTGTAAATTATGTACTGACGTCAGATAGTACCTGCGGTTGGTTTTATCCTCTTCATAACTTACACTTAATCATCTTATTCTACAAGCACTGCACTACACATCACTGTTCGACATGGAAGGCTTAAAAGGCACTATTGAGGCACTAACACAATCCTTCACGCAGCGGATGGCTTCTTTTGAGAACGAGCTGAAGAATTCAAGTACTCCACAGCAACCATCATTGTCATCTCTGTCAGCGGAGTTTGTGGCCTTCCGTGATTTCGTCATGGCAACCCTTAAAAATCTGGAACAGCAAGTATCTATGCTAGTCTCTGAGTGCGACAACGTGGAAATGAGGAGTCGAAGGGCTATGCTACTGCTCCATGGAGTTCCTGAGGTGAAGGACGAGAAGCCGACTGAAACCTTACTGAAGTTGACTGCTCAACATCTGGCCGCTGTTAGCGTGTGCGATGCTGACATTATCCGGGCTAGCCGTCTAGGTAAGGCACGGCCAGATAAACCTAGACCGCTACTGATCAAGTTTCGGTCAGAGTCACAGCGGGACAATTTGTGGTTATCAAAGTCCAGTTTGAAGGGGACCGGATTTACAATGTCAGAGTTTCTGACGAAACACCGGCATGCGATCTTCCTAGCGGCACGGGAGCGGTTCGGCGTGTCAAAATGCTGGACAAGCGCTGGCCGCATCATTGCAGTTGGTGGCGATGGCAAGCGGCACCGTATTATGTCGATGATCGACGTAAACAGGCTGTCCTCCCAAGATGCCACCCCAGCGTCAGAAGCCTCGCAATCGTCCACGCAGAGGGATCCTCCGTCATCCGCTCCTATCCCAAGGAGCAAGAGGGCTGCCTCTGCAAAGACAAAGTAATAGTTGTATGTACTATGCCTATGTTTTTAATGCACTTTGTGTTGTAAAATCTGATTTTCTAAAATTTTTCACTTCAATACTCACTTAACGTTTGAAAGCTCCTTCTGTCTAAATTGCTTTAGTGATTATGTTGTATTTGGTGTGTTGTATTCACTTTGTTACCTGTAGTTGTATTGTATGGTATTGTAATTGTTTTTATTTTTCTGCTCACTTCGCTTTCGCTTTCTATAATTTATTTACATTTCATTTGACACTGACAGACACCACATAAATTTTTTTTTTTTTTTTTTTTTTTTTTTTTACGATTTCTCCCATTTTTAGTTCTGCAAGGGAATCGATATCCTTACAGCCACAATCGATTCAGTTTTTGAATGTGCTGTCTGTCTGTAAATACTTACGCTGTGTTTTCCGTGTGTGCTAGTCTGTGCCTGATATTTTTTTTTTGACTTTCTTTTGTTATGTGTTCTCTTTCTGCTTTCGGTTTCTTTCAGTCAACCTGTGGGTACTGTATGTATGTAAATTATTTATTTATTTTATATTTAAGAAATATTTATTATCAAGTATTTATTAATAGTATATGGATATATCTTTAAATAATAGTCATGACCTATTTCTTTCCTGTTCTTCTTCTACGACTTCTAACTCGAGCTTTCAGAGCATAGATCGCCCTCTAAACGAGTTGCTTGATGATACCTTCCTAGATGTTCCAAAGAACTTTAACGTTGTGCATATAAATGCACAAAGTATCCCTGCCCACTTTCCTGACATGTTAGCGTCTTTTGATTGCGATAATGTCCACGCTATCCTAGTTTCCGAGACCTTCCTCAATCCCTGTCTTTCTTCTGTCTCCTATTCTTTACCTGGCTTCCAATTGATACGTAATGATCGTGTGAGTTCCTCACATGGAGGGGTGGCTGTGTACCTTCGCTCTCATATCTCCTTTTCTATTCTCAGTCGCTCTCCACAACCACCGCCGCCCAATAGCGCCGAGCATCTTCTACTTGAAGTACCTCTGTCCCACTCGAAAGTTCTCCTAGGTGTTTTTTACAGCCCTTCTCTCAGAGTTGACTATTTTGAGTCCTTCGAAAAGCTTCTTGAAAACTTCGTTCCCTCATATTCTCATACCATAATAATGGGTGACTTCAATACATGTCTTTTAAAAGCTGATTTCCGTTCCAAAAAATTACTTTCCGTTGTTAATTCCTCCAATTTACATATTCTATCCTCAAAGGAAACTCATCACTTTCCCAACTGTTGTCCCTCCCTTCTCGACCTCATGATCGTCTCTTCTCCCACCTTCGCTGTTAAGCACGGTCAACTTTCTGCGGATGCATTTTCTTATCATGACCTCGTATATTTGTCTTACCGGATCCGAGCCCCTAAATTAAAACCCACTGTACAGCTTCAGCGTAGCTTTAATCGTATCGATAAGGACCAGTTACTCGAGGATGCTGCAAACACGGACTGGTCGGCTATTCTTTCTACCAATTCTGTTGATGAGCAGGTTGAAATTTTTAATAAACTACTAATTGCGCTTTATGACAAACATGCTCCTCTTAGACCAGTTAAAATAAAACACCTTCCTGCACCTTGGCTTACTGACGATATTCGAGCATTAATGGTTAAAAAGATTACGGCCAAAGCAAGATACAAACGCAATCCTTCGAATCGAAACCAAAGACGTATGAATCGTGCTAGAAACCGGTGCAACACTGCGGTTAGGGACGCTTTAAGACGCCACATTCATCACTCCATTGAAAATGAAGACCCAACCAAAGTTTGGAAATTCTTGAAAACTCTTGGGATTGGCAAATCGCATAATAATCACCCAGGTAATAGTGTCGACTTCAACCAACTAAACAGGCATTTCACAACGTCCTTGCCTATTGATGGCAACTTTAAAGCTAAAACTTTACAAAATCTTTCAAATTTGCCAACTCATGACTCACCTTTTTTTCTTAATCAAGTTACAGACTGTGATGTGAAGAGAACTATCATGTCCATTAGCTCCACTGCTGTAGGTGCTGATTCTATTACCCGTAAAATGTTCCTTCCTATCCTTGATGTACTCACTCCTATAATTACCCACATCCTGAACACATCAATTTCCACTGGTTCCTTTCCTACATCCTGGAAGGACGCTAATGTCATTCCACTTCCCAAAAAATCTAAACCCACTCAGTTTTCTGATTTTCGTCCTATTTCAATCCTTCCCTTCCTCTCCAAAGTCCTTGAAAAACTTGTTCATCGTCAACTTACAGACCATCTAAATCAAAACCATCTCCTGAATCCTTTTCAGTCTGGCTTTCGGAGAGGCCACAGCACATCTACAGCACTTGTGAAGATTACAGATGACATACGCTTGGGTATGGAAAATCGTCAGCTTACGGTGTTGACATTACTTGATTTTAGTAATGCATTTAACACCGTTGACTTTGATATCCTACTTGCCGTTTTACGTTCTCTGAACATATCTCCAGCTGTAATTGATTGGTTTCAAAGTTACCTGCTAGGGCGTCGGCAGCGCATCCGCGTTGGAGAATCCTTCTCCGAGTGGTGCGATATTAATGCCGGAGTCCCTCAGGGTGGCGTCTTATCTCCACTTCTTTTCTCTATCTTTATTAATTCTATATCTAAATATATTTCTAGTTCCTACCACCTCTATGCCGATGATCTGCAGATATACACCCAGGCACCATTAGCTGAACTCTCACGTGCAATTACAACTATTAACTCAGATCTCGCACAAATCGATTGCTGGAGTAAGTCCTATGGTTTGAATGTCAACCCGGCAAAGACACAATGTATTATCATTGGTAGTTGTCATTTTATTTCAAGGCTTGATTTTGATAAGCTTCCAGCAGTGACATTTGACGGCACAGTTATCCCGTTCTCGAATACCGTCAGGAACCTTGGTGTCACCTTTGACCAACAACTGTCATGGAGACCCCATGTAGAGGGGTTGAGAAAAAAGGTGTTCGCTGCATATGGCTCACTCAACCGACTGCGTAACTTCTTACCAACCAGTACCAAGATCACCCTGGCACAAACTCTATTGCTCTCGATAATTGACTACGCTGATGTCTGTTACACTGACCTGTCGGAGGAGCTGCTTGACAAATTGGAGCGTCTGCAGAATGTTTGTATCAGATTCATTTTTAATCTCCGTAAATTTGACCACGTGTCTCACTTCCGTACTAAACTCAACTGGCTCCCCATTCGCCGGCGCAGGGACTTACACACTCTTACGCTCCTTTATTCTATTCTTTTCCTACCTACTTCCCCACATTATCTTAAAAAAATGTTTCTCGTTTCGCACTACATCTTCACACTGCACACTGCGTTCTTCCTCAAACCTTACCCTTGATATCCCTAAGCACTCCACTGACTTCGTTTCCTACTCCTTCTCCGTTCATGCCGTCCGCCTATGGAACGCACTTCCTGAGGGTATCAGAAAGGCTCAGACTCTAAAATCCTTTGGCGATCAAGTTAGAAGTCATTTCCTTTCTTGTGATCGTAACTTATAATACATATCTCTTTTCTCTTTCTATCTATATACATTACCTGTCCTCTAATAAATTTGCACCCTTTCCCCTACTTCTACTTATTTATTTTCTCTCACCCAAGGTTGCCTGGAAGAGATTGCTATTTAGCAATAAGGCCGCCTTTTGTATGTTTTCTTTTTGTCATTTTTGTTTCTTTCTGTTTTATGTTTTTGTCGTGTGCAATAAAGCTCTTATTATTATTATTATTATTATTAAAATTCAGTAAGTATAACAAAATGTAAAAATTGAAATCAAAACTTTATCTGAAATGCTTGGCGCGCATTCCATTAGAAAAAAAAGAGATCAGTGCATTCCAACAAACTAATGGCACTAAGTCATCGATTACCATAGAGTACATTTTACTCTGGAAAATATGTGGGAAAATATCGTTGTTTTTTTTTAATGTTACGGCACTGCCTTCTTTTTGGATTTGCCCTGTATCGTAATGAGAAAAAAAGTTATTTTATGATGCAGTTGACTGAATCGTAATGAGTTTATTTTTTAATTTTACCTATCCACGAAAATAAAGTACGTATTTATATTACCTTTTTTGAATTCATATTTGGAACATTACGTTGTGAGTGTAGATAAACTACTATTATGATGCAGTTGACTGCATCGTAATGAGTTTGTTTTTTTAATTTTACCTATCCACGAAAATAAAGTACGTATTTATATTACCTTTTTTGAATTCATATTTGGAACATTACGTTGTTAGTGTATATCATAGATGTAGCAAATCCCTTCGGTATAAACCAGATTGAGCTCTTCGCCCCAAAACGAGCCGACAGAGAGGTCAATTAGATAATTGTATCTCTTTCTTCATTAGGGTAACCAAACTGTATGGTTGGTCGGAGACATACTTATTACTTTAAACTGTTTAATATAAACTTAAGTACATACTTAGGTAGTTCTATATTTACAATAATTAATACTTTTGCAAAGTTTTTATAAGGTTGCTTGCTCATTTGTGTTTTCGTTTGTTTGTTTGAGCACAAATTTTGCAAACGATTTTATACTAACTTCCCGATGAACTAAAGACTTGACACTTTGAACACAGGTCAGAGCTAAAAGGTAATGTAATATTATGGTATCATTGAGCTGATCTGACGATGGAGACGGAAAAACGCCACAGGAACACTATGATGAAACCAAACAACCCCATCGTGTTTGAGCTCGTTAGAATCGTCTTGGCAAGTACTCTGTTGGGGAATAATATCCAAGGGGCTGATGAAGGAGCCGGAAGAAGGCCATTGGAACTTTGTAATAAAATCTTGCAACCCCATCGAGTTTGAGCTTGATTGATTCGTCTTGACGAGTGCTCCGATAGGAGGTGGTATACTTTTAGTTTTAACTCGTTAACTGAAAAGCAGAAAATAATAATTTACTAAAAATAAATCTTCACGTTTTTTTATCATGTTTTATTAGGTTGCTTTCTTGTTTTTATTAATAAATATGGTTAATCAACCAATGTCTACAAAAATGCAAGTGTAAATAATGACATAATTAAAGTGTATTCCAATTTTGATAAAAATGCAATGTGCGTGTATTTCGGAAATCAAATGAATGTTGGAAAAACAAGTGAAGGTAGGAAAACATTGTCCACTGATCTGTAGTTAAAAACAGATACAAACGATTTTTGACGTTATTGACGTTTAAAATTCGGTTGCTTTCTACCATAATTATTCTCTTTCATTAAAAACTTTATTTTGGTTAATATATCAATAAGGTCTAAAATACTTGCACCAATTTTTTACTAGTGAAATAAAAAAAATGGGTGCAAGCGATTTTCAACGACACAATGTTAAAAATAAAAAAAAAGATGGCGGCCAACCTTTTTTTGTTTTTGGCTTGATTTCGATGAAAATCGGTTTTTAGTAATATTTTGAGAAAAAATAACACTGAAAATGTTGAAAATATAAAAAAAATCTAAATGGCGGCCTACTTTTTTGTTTGAGAACCGATTTCTATGAAACTCGGTTTTTAGTACCTACTATTTTATTTTATTTTATTTTATTTTTATTTCTAGGAAGGCCAACAGCACCAAACAATAATAGGTAATGGGAATTGTATTAGATAGCCAATTAGAGGCCCTCACAAATAGTAATTAATAAATATTAAATTAACACTTACGAACTAAAATTACACACGTTAAGAGCACTACTATCGCTTATACATCGCTAATATCGCTATTAATGGGAAAATATCTTATTGTAGAATTAACAAAAATTGAAAAAATGCCTACCGATCGTATTTCTCGCACTGGTCGTACTTGTGTTGAAAAGGTCAAAATCAAAAGTTCTACACAGTTCATTGAATTTATCGCTAGCACGCCACATAAACTCATTCTGCCTGTAATTAGTATTGACAAGGGGCAAGAACAAAAGGGAGTTATTTCTGAGGGACTTTGAGGGAACTCTAAGTGATATCTGAGACAGCAACTCGGGACAGTCAATAGAGCCTGATGCAATTTTTAGCAAAAACACTAAGTCACTAATAGTACGACGTAATTCCAATGGCAGGAAGTGATGCTTCCTACATAGGTCGTGATAATTACTAGAAGAATAAGAATCCTTTGTACGGTAACATAAAAATCGTATAAACTTTTTCTGAATTTGTTCTATACGCGCTATATAGATATTATACCTAGGATTCCAAACTTCGCTGGCGTATTCTAATTTTGACAAGAAAATAATAATGCAATGTAAACAATGTCAAAAAGTCAAAATGGCTGCCAATTTTGTTCTTGGATTGATTTTAATATAACTGGGTTGAAAAAAAAGAAGAACAAGAAAAGAATTTGGCCGCCACCTTGGATTTTTAATACTTTTAATATTGTTTTGTTGTTTTCTTGTCAAAATAGTACCAAAACCGCAGTTTCATTGAAATCGGCCCACAAACAAAATAGTTGGCCGCCATCTTGGATTTATTAATATTTTTAACATAGCGTTGTCATTTTTTTGTCAAAATAGTACCAAAAACCGAGTTTTATTGAAATCGGTCTACAAACAAAAAAAGTTGGCCGCCATCTTGGATTTTTAATATTTTTAACATAGCGTTGTCATTTTCTTGTCAGAATAGTACCAAAAACCAAAATTCCTTCGAAATCGGCCTACAAACAAAAAAGTTGGCTGCCATCTTGGATTTTTTAATATTTTTAACACTGCGTTGTTATTTTCTTGTCGAAATAGTAGCTTAAACCGAGTTTCATCGAAATCGGCGCACAAACATGGATTTGATTATTAATATTAACTTTACCCCTCGCCTGCGACTTTCAGATATTTCAATAGAACAATTTCGTTTTTGAAAATGTGAAATGGTGTAGTATATATGGTCACCCTTGTTTTGTAAAGGAATATTTCCTAAATATTGAAATTCTAAAATTGAAATTCGGCGCCAAAGTCAAAATTGGAGTTGCCAGGCAGGATTGACACTTGAATTTAACACCACCTCACCGATGATAGCTGATTAGCATTATTGTGAAAATCTTATTAAATCAAAAGAGTAAGTTCAGTTCTATTTCACAATAACTATGTGTTATTCTAATTTAATATTTAAGTAGTATATTTTCAATATTCCACTCCGAATCCTTAACTTTGATACACTACGTGATTGGTAACGTACATTTTTTTCCCTACCATCGTGGTATTATTGTTTAGTAATGGCAATTGTGCGAACGAGACATCCTCATCTACTTGGTGTTGTTTCATTCACACAGTAGTCTTCAGTCAATGTCGTCGATAGAATTTTAACTCTATGAAAAAAGAGAATAAAGTTGAATTTCTTTTAAACGCATTGTGAGAATTTTTGTAGAGTACTCCTTATATGAACCTTCTTGGTGTATATAAAATAACTTTTTAATTTTTTTTCGGTATTGCGTGTATCAAGTATGTCAATATAAATTCGATTTGAAATTCATAATTCGAATTTTACGATGAGTGTAGATAAAAAGTTTTTTGTATCAATAGTCCCTTTCTGTGGACTGTTCGGAGTTGCAACTTGTTGCAACTATCATACCTATGAAAATAAATAGCGCCTGGCCCAGCGATTGCGGAGGTTAAGCAACTTTCACGAGGGTCGGTCATGGGATGGGTGACCATAAATGTATTAGCTCGAGCTCCTCCGTGTGAAGGCACGTTAAGCCGTTGGTCCCGGCTGCATTTGCAGTCGTTAACACCCACCAATCTGCATTGGGCCCGAAGAAGAAGAAGGCCTGTGCCCCAGCAGTGGGGACGCTAAAATGGCTGATGGTCAATATCTAATCTGTCTCCATATTTAGATCCCGAGTGCTCGGAGATGAAGGCGGTGCGAGTGCTCACGCGCACCGTGGCCACAACACCGCTACAGGTGCAGCTGCTGGCCACACTCGCGGTGGGCAAGACGCTGCTGCCGACCGTACTCGTGTTCATAGCCAACAACATCATCGTGATGCTGCAGTTAAACAAGGATATTTAGCTGCAGAATATTGTCGATGATGCTATCTTTAGTCTGTTTATCCTTATAATCCCCGCAAATTGGTAATACAATGGAACCTTGTCACAACATACACGTTGACGTTATCCGCAACTAAAAATGACAATGTAGGTAACAAGAAAATTCTAATAGGTGATTTTATTGAATTATTATCCTTGCTAATATTATAAATGCGAAAGTTCGTTTGTTTGTTTGTTTGTTTATTTGTTTGTTTGTTTGTTACGCTTTTACGTTTTAACTACTGAACCGATCATCATGAAATTTTACATGCATGTTGTCAGGGGTACGGAGACAGACATAGGGTACCTCTGATCCCGAAAAAAAGTATTGCTCCCGAGGGAAAGCAAAAAACTTTCCACGCAGACAAGGCGCGGGCGGCCGCTAGTTTTTAATATGAACGGGGCTAGTAGGTAACTTTTACAATTGTGTTTAGTTTTTGAGGTTAAAATCATGGCCGCCAGCTTTATTACCAATTTGCGGGGATGTACTTATCCTACTCAGTAAATAATATTCACTCAACATTTTATTGAAAAAAAAAATTATCAAATACTTACATCAAATGTTTTTCGACACATCTAAATTACGAAAGAAATTGTTCATTAGTTATGGCTATTTAGTTTAAAAGACGCATGATAACTGTTAAAAACACTTTACAGGACAATAAGTAAAGATTAAACAGGCTAGATTTAATTGCAAAATATTGGAGTACTATTTAAAAGTAACAAAAGTCAGTATTACCTACAAAAGATTGATTTAAAAAAACTCAAATTTTTCTTTATGCACAAATTGTCATTTCAATATTTTATGTCGGCGCAGAGGTCAAGATATAATAACATTTAAGTCTTGTGAATACTCGCATAACAAAGTTTTGCTGGAATTATTATTAGAACTATTCTTATTCAACTCTATAAAATTACAGAATATAATGATAAAATTGCGAAGGGAACCCCTACTTATAGACTAGTAAAGGTTCCCTAAAGAGTGGACGAAGTCGCGGGTGGAAGCTAGTTAAATATAAAATTGTATGTGCAAAAGCTGGATTACCAATTGTTGCATAAGAATATTAATAACTTTTTTGACTTTGACTGCAGTGTAAATTTGCTTTTTTTCTAAACTTTGTCAATACTTAGGTAATAAATGTTCTCCACTTTTGAAAAATTTATTATAAAAGAATAAGCCAGGGCGATTGTCCAAAAACGGTTTTTCGTCGCGTAGATACGGTCGGTGTTGTATGAAGCTCTATGGAAGCTTGTCCTCACACACGGTAAATACGGCCTGCCGTGTATGAGGATAAGCTTCCATAGAGCTTCATACAAGACCATAGCGGGAGATTGCATGATCAGTCTGGCGGCAGTCCATTCCATCAGTCTGTATAGTTTTTGATTTTTTTCCAGGCTGATGTAGGATGTTCAGTGGGTGAAAGCCGTGAAAGACATGGAATGGAACGGAAGGAAGAGTAACAGGGAGAGGTATGTCTGCGAGAGGGAAGGAGGACTGGATTGACAGATGAACGACGTGGAAGTCGCAAGACGATACAGAAGTGTTATTAATTTTATTATTGCAAGAAATACAGCATCTACGAACAATTAGACTCTTTTATTTAGTCCATACTGATGATCCAAAATTTTGTACCAGACTGAAATGGACTGGTGCCAGACTGATCGTGTAATCTCCCTCGTAGTGATCCATTGTCGGCAGTGTTGTATGGATCACTATGGAAGCTTGTACACACGGTTTTTCCGCCGTCAATAGCTATGGATAGTTCGGCGTGCGTATGCACCGTATTGATCCATACAACACTGCCGACAACCATGCCTACAAACTGCAAATTAACCGTAGATTTTTTCGGCGAAAAACCGTATGTGGACAATTGTCCTTATTTATGTTTCATATACAAGTACAATGTACAAAAAAGTAACTATTTTAATTAATGATTTTGGCTGATGTTTCTGTTTTTAATAATCATATGAGTTTGTTCTTGCACTTACGTTATTACTTCCGGCGGCGATTTGATAACGTAAGTGTTAATAGTTTTAGGGTATTGCAGTATGTACAAAATGTAACTTAAAATTAAGCACATATTTTTGATTATTTAAATTCTGGTATTCAACATTTAAAAGTGAGTAAATAATAAAATAATGAAAGTGTAAAGGGAACTAAATTCAACTTACTTAGAGTGATAATTTAACATTCGATGTAAGACAGAACAAATTAAATCACAAGCTCTTACTAGTCATAAATAAGTCGTAGTACGTAGGGTACGTACTAACTAAGGGGTTGATTTTCGAAAAAATACAAAATATGTGCTTGCTTATTTGTTTTATTTTCCAACCATAAGCCTAAATAATAAATTTAGTGAGTTTTACTTTGAAAATTAAGGACTTTCCAGATACAACATTTCAACCCTCTTTTCGCCCCTTCGGGCATGGAATTATCAAAAACGCTAATATACGTAACTAATAATTTTCAATTGTCAGCCTAAATACAAAATTTGAAGTTCCTAACTTCAAAACTGACGGACTTTCATACAAACTTTCATCCGCTATTTTACCCCCTTAGGGGTAAATTTTCCAAAAGTCCTTTCTTAGGGTATATATATTCAAAATTTCAAGTCACTAGGTTCAACGGTTTGAGCTGTGCATTGATATCTCAGTCAGTCAATCAGTCAGGACTTTGAATTTTATATATATAGATAGATAGATTGTTTAAACTCTATTAGCTATAATCATGACTGCAATTCTACTCGTAAAAGTACTTTTCACTGATTTATTATAGGTACCATTCAGTCGTTGCAATACTATACACAAATTATAAAGTCACTTACAGGTTTATAAAAAACCAGTGAACTAAAAAACCCTCAGTCGAGACCTGAATGAAAATATTATTTTTAATTACATTAAGCGTAGACTGTGTTAGTCGTCATATTCATTTGTGATCCATTATCGTCGGGCAGTCATACGAAATGAAATTCTCCGAATTCCAAGTTATTTTTTGCATAGAAAAAATATACGGAGTACACAGAAATTTTTGTGATGTGAATAAGAAAAAGAAAATACTAATTATTATACAAGTTGTACTAGACTGTTCCTTATGGACGTGGTGCCTTTTAGAAAACTTAATATCGACAAGCAAGAAATCGAATGCTATCGTTATTCCCGTAACATATTTTATAATGAATATTGCGAACAATGTTGCTTGCGTAATACTTCCCGTGACGTCAAGTTTTGTTTTCAAAAATCTCCTTTTAACTTTAAATACATTGCATAAACAATACAAGCATGCGATGAAACAGAACATAAATTTAAAGAAAATGTGTTTACTCTTTATATGCTACTTGATTATCTTATTCGTTCCATTATTTTCATCTTTTTATTTTTCCAAAAAAGACGGTAATGCATCTGTAGAGATATTTGGCAGTGGATTTTTATTGTATGCCTCTCGGTATTTTATAACCAGGCATTATTTTGAAATTATTGTTTTTATTTTATTTTTGGCTAAACTAGAAAACTTTTTATCGTTTTTCAATTTTACTGTGGGTTTTGAGGCAAATAAATGTTTTATGAAAATGCAAGAAGGAGATATGAAAAAGGTTTTCGTAGAAGATGTTGAGGAGTGGAAGATTCTGTACCATCATCTAGCTAGGATCAGCAAACAGATGAATTTCTGTTTCGCTCAGGTAACTTTGCGTTTTTGTAATTAACTGTTATTTTCACTTCTTTTATGGGTCTGCGCAGATAACGGATAAATGTAGGCAACATAAATAAAACTATAAAGCATAATAAAATGGCAAAAAAATAAGGCCTGGTTTTTTTGGAAATGCGGTAACCAGCGAATAGAACAGACCGCGGCTACCTCTTCTGGATTTCTCCATGCCAAATTTTCCTCTCCTATATTACTCCTGACTATAGCTAACTGTCCTAGATTTATTCTGATCCTAGATTAGTCCTTGTCAAAAATTCCTCTCCTAAAATTGATCCTTATTTAATCACTCCTAGATTGCGCTTTTATAGCTATAGTGATTCATGGCTTTGGTCATGGACATTTTTATTATGAACATTTCATATTTTAATAAAAAAAATATTATAAATATTTGACACAAAATGTGTTGTAACTACATTGTGGCTACCTCTTCTGGTAAATAAGTTTTAAAAAATCATTTCCTTTTTATTTCAGATCTCCATTGCGATTTGCAGCTTATTATTTTTTAACATTTACAGTTCTTATCAATTGATAGCAGCGTTTGATAATAAGGTATTTATTTTTAAGTATTTTTATGCAAACAATAATCCGTAAGTTTTTTAATAAAGTTGTTAGAAACTACTTTTAAAATCTATTGTATGTTAATATGCAATTATGCATATTTTTCTTTCAGGTGAGCCTTAAGAACCATGACGCTGTGTTAATCATAGTCACCTTCTCTACGTATGGAATTTTATTCTCAAATGGAGTTCATGTCGGACAGAAAATACACAATGGACACAAACTATTGTTGCGCAATTTGACAAGACTTCATATTTCTCTCAGTAAGTGGTTGCAGTTTTTTTTTATAATACCGAAAAAGGAAAGTTCTAATAGTTTCCCCTCGTTCCTCTACGATCCACCGACGAGGCTCCACTGATGGATCGAGATGAACCTATTAAGAATTACCATTACAAGTCTTATAGAGTAATGTTGTATAGACACTCAACTAACGCAAAACAGGTGATTTTTATGAAATTACAGAGATAGTTATTATAACCTGAGTTTTTAACTTGGGCAAAGGTTTCGTTGAGATTTTTCAAATATCAACGAAGACGAAGTCGCGGGCGGAAGCTAGTAGATAATTAATACTACAGTTGTACCTTGGCTTCAGGTGCTGACACCCCTGGCGCAGTGCGCGTGCGCCGGTTGGCTGGCGTAGTACAAGCTACACCGCTGGAGGTCCGTCTGATGGGAGCCCTGCGCCCGGACCGCGCCCTGCTGCCAGCCCTGCTGTCCTTCATGGCCACTAACGTCATAGTCATGCTGCAACTCAATAATGTTGTTTGAAAAATATTGACTTCGATTTGCGAACTATATTTAGTAAGAAAACTATAGTTGTGTGTTTAATGTATTCATTTTGTCTTCGTTTCCAGACGTTTCGGCACCTTTGCTTGGTCTCGAGTTGTTTGAAACTATTTGCAGAAACCACAAAATGATAATAATTTTATTATTATTAAAGTGAATTGGCATAATGACACATGTAACTGTTTATTTATATTCCTCAGTCAAACGTGGAGAATATTAAGATCGATTATATAAAAGAAAGAAAAACTTTCTGACAGGCTGAGTCAGTTGACTGCACCATTATTGTTACAAATTGAATTATACTTTAATTATAATTCAATCAAATGAACTGACAAACTAGGAATGCTAATAATAGAAAATTCTCTTCAGTCCAATTAAATTAGAGTAGAAAAGAAAAACTCAAAATCCCATTCACACTCAGCAGCTAAAAGCAATAAACAATCACGGTACGGGGGACAGCAGACCCTCAGATCAAACACATTTTCAATTCTCATCAAAAAAGCAAAACATTATGACGGCCCTAATAAAAACCGCTCGCAATATTCGCTGTACTCGCAGCAATATCGTAATGAACACACCCTGTATACACGGCGGCCATTTAATCTCGCACCTGTATCACGCTGTATAATGGGTGATGTGAGGCACACGAGGCAGCGATTTCTTAGACTTAGAAAATGGAGACTACTATTTGCCAAACAATTTTATGTAAAAATTTTGACTTATACAACGTGTTACGAAAAACCCTTAAAGCCAAATATGGTAGATAGGGACCATCAAACTGACCAACTTTTACTATGGGACCAACTCCGAAATTACAAAAAAAACAGTAAATAAAGTGTTCTCGAGATCATAATTACTCACTCCAGACTTTGTTACATCAATCAATCATAAGTGGGACAGAAAAATTTCAGTTAAAATAACACTTTTCTCACTACGCTGAAATGTTATCATTCCATTTGAAAAAATGCGGGACTTTCCACATATAGGTACGTGATGATTGGTTCATCACGTTCTAAATTTGAAATTTATCAATACTTATTTCCCAAACAATTACCAGGTAACCTGTTCCAAATTCAAAACGGTAGAACTCATCAGCTAGCATTATTTTTACTATTTTTTAAATTTTTAGGAAAATATATTTTTTACTAAGAAAATTTTATAACCTCGTATTTCTTGAGAAAAGCACTACACAGGCCTTGTATCTACTGAAATCTATTTACATTGCCTCGAATGACTAAAGCCAGCCTTCTCCTCGACTCTCAAAGACTCAACTGTTGTTGTCCGCTCCCGCTTTTCCCGTGAAGTAGCACCTGAAACGCCGGTCGCTAAACGGTCGGCCGTTAGATCGTCCTAAACAAATACGGCCATCTGCGTAAGGGAGTTTCGGCCACATTAAAACATTGTTTAGGCGTCCAACATGTGTCATTAGCAGGATCGCTGATGTCGGAATTGCTCGGTTTTTCTTCATTGCTATTGCCCCTGTAATCAAGAAAATATAGGAAGGCAACGGGATTTGTAATGGCACGTGAAATCTTAGTGCTGAGGTAATTTGTTGCTTATTTGGATTATAATGTTGTGAACTTTTAAAATTAAATAATAGCGCTTAATATAAAGTAAAAATTGGTTGGTGGTAGCGCATATTTCAAGTACGCCTGGCTAGCTACCACCATCTTACCTAACTTTGACGCCAACAATTTAAAAATTGTTGTGTTCCGGCAGTTAGAGGTTAGCCAATTCCTCAGTGATGAGGATTCCGGGTGTAGTGCGCTTCCACCTTCAGCCTTATCGTCACTTAACATAGGCGTAGGTGATAGGTTCAGTTATGCATAAAAAAACTATTGCTGAAACATTTTTAGGAGTTTTAAGAGTTACAATTACAAAACTGTTAAACTAGTCGTATCATAATTTTCGCGTTTAATACATACGTTTTCTAAAATATTTGTAATTTTTTTGTTCATTTTTCTAATATAGAACAACTTCTTTTGTCCTAAGTGAATCTATCTGCACTTAAAAACATTAAAACTTATCCACCGACTCTCAGTTCTATAGGAGTCAACTTTCCGTATCTATAGTCTGATCCTAGAAACCCGCAGTTTTGTTATTAGGAACGCTGTCGCGTTATCTGTGCGACGTCCCCGCCAATCGCGTCGAACGTCAATGGCGGCAGCATTAAAAGTTTGTCAGTTGCCCTGGAGCGCTCGATCGAGACAGTCGTCTTCATGGCAGGGTTATTAGCATATTGTAGATGTTTTATATGAATTCTAATAAGATATCGTTTTCTTCTTATATTTAATTAGTGTTTAATCATAAATTCTGATTATATTATTTTTACATGTTCAAAATTCTTTTTTCTTATCCCTAATATAACCGTCTCTGTCTAATGACTTGTACAAGTTGTAATTTGATGAGCTCCTCGGATCTTGCGAAACTTTGCGCAGTGCATGAATATTTTAGGGGAATACTTTTTTGGCGCCCAACGTGGTGCTCATTAATTTACACCTTCACTTTATTGGGGATTTTATGGGATCATCGTAAGACAAGCTGTTACTTTGTAAAATAATGTTCTTGGGAAGAAATGTTTAATAAAAGTCCTTACCTTATTCATCTTTTGAATTCATTTATATTTTCACATTAGGTATGTGAACAAATATTTTAGCAAAATATTGTAACCACTCTTTGACCTGTTATATTTAAGACTAGCTTCCGCTAGCGACTTCGTCCACGTGGACATTTGATAACATCCTCAAAGAAGCTTAAATTAGAATAAAAAGTATTATTATGTTTTAATTTCATTAAATTCTGGTCAGCCGTTTTTACGTGATAAGGCGGGTCCTCACCAAGCGCGCTGCCTCGCGAGGCAGGACGCTTGCCACACGGATCTCGCACGAGGCTGCTCGCTTGGTGGGGACCCGCCTCATGACTCAGTCAGTCAGTCAGGATCAGGACTTTGCATTTTATATATATAGATTAGTGCAGTTAACGCTTCTTTAAAACTCACAATTAATATAGTAGTGTTTTGTCTGTATCGCTAAAATCTAGTTACTCGTAGCTTATTAGAAACACCGCTAAAGCTTCCTGCGGCAACGCTTATTTGATTAAATTGATCAATGCAAATATAAAAACTGTATTAAAGCAGCCTCTTTGTTAATCTGTGCAGCAGACAGGGATAACACGCTTCATATTGTTTAATCTGTACGGAAGACATTGTGGCTGTGTGGCCAGTAAACGGGCGATAAAAAGGGTAAAAATAATCCAATATTCATAGTAGAGTTTTGTGTCACTATGTATAATTTTGAAACTTAATGGATATATAATAGATATATCGAGTAATAAACAATGAGACAACCGTTTTATGATGAGATTAGTTTATTACTGATTTTATTACATTATGTGCACGCTATATATATTATATTCATACATGACACCACCGGGGTACAACAAAAAAAACAGAAAAAAAATGATTGAACTATAAGTAAAAATATTGTAAATAAAACATCAAATTACCTGTGTAAACACAAAAAACATTCGGTGCATTTAAAAGACTTTTTTCTTAACTTAATACATGTAAATAATACTAACTTGATTGACACAACGCTACAGACAAATAATAAATTAGGTACTACAGAACTATAAGTATCATTCTTAATATTTATTTATTTTTGAAACCTTATGTAAGTAGTATACAGGTGCCTGTAGTTAAAATAATTTCTTCTAAGTATAAAACTTTAAAATTCAAAGACAAAAATGACAGTAATAAGTAACGATAAAAACCTACAAGTAGCAACAATTTCATAAAAAATGTTTTTTTCTTAAAAACTTACGTATTACATATCTAATATCTTACATAAATTATTGTAAAATAAAACATACATTTTATTCTGAAAAATCTATAACAATTATTTTATCAACTCCTTCAATTAATAAAAAAAAACATCTTCTGGTAAAGAAATATATCCCAGTTATCTCACTATATGTAATTCATTTATTTCACAACAAAACATATATCTCAAAGATCCATTTACCTATCTATCTGAATTCTGTTAATCCATTTAGGTAATACAAACATATCTTCTGGTATTAAAGAAAATATCCCAGTTAATAATTAGTATACGTACTCCATTCGTTTCATTAAACAAAATTATCTTCTGGTATTCAAAATATATCCCAGTTTTTTTACAATACATTTCACATTGTATATGTATTATCTTTATTATCGCTTACATTAGTAAATAAATCAACGAAATCCGCTCGGGTCTAACGTTGTTTATTTTATACTTTATATAAAAATTATCTCAATAACATTAATTTCACAAATCATTCATAAGCATTATTATTTGTAAAAAAAAACCATGTTATTTATTCTATTGCTTATTCATCTCATAATTATATTTATTCTCTTTTTTCCTTTTAAAAATTGCTTGGTTTTCTTAATATTTCTGAAACTAAGGGTAGGCCACCCCTTGTTTCAAGAATATTTCGAGAAATGTTGCTAATCATAACATAATTCTTTACGTAACAATTCGTTTTCCATTCATCACATTGCCAACAAAATTCATTGACACACACTGCCTAAGTTGCATCGGTTTGCAAAATCAATTCATTTGATATAACAATCAACAATGTCTTGACAAATTAAAACGATGCACATGACTTCGTACAAATAAACAAAAGGTGTATGCTTTTATTGTTCTTAAAATGCATAAAGTATATTGTTATTGTTTGATTGAAAATTAATTTCATAATTGCACAAGACAACGCGAATCTTATGACCTCTGACCTCATTATTTTTTTCACAAAAATTATGATTTATCTTAATCGTATTTGTATAAATACAAAATGAATCCATAATATCGTCTTATACTTCTCAAGAAACGACAAATGTATACTTACTTAATTAGGATTTAAAGTTAATAAAACATTAATATTACTGAAAATAAGTAGAATAATATCGTCTTACTTGTAATAATATTACAAGATACCAAATTACTTTTAACACCATTATAAAGAAACAAAATTATTAGAAGAATGTCTTAAAAATCAAAGTCATATAAAAATCATTATCATGTTAGGTGCAATTGTGCGTCAAAATATTAATCAATCTACTTATTTACCGAAATACACACACATTATTAGATTAGAAATAATCAAGTTACTTTAACGCACTGAAGAAAGACAAAATTCTTCTCTTTATAATTTTGTCTGTCAACGATTCACATGTGTTACTCACGGGCTCACTACACTAGATAGTTTTCTTTATTTTCTTCATAGCTACCGCTACATGGTCACTGTGATGACTGTTATCATCTCATTTTTGTTTTTGTTTCTTTCACCTCCAGGACAACGAACATCTCCCGGCTGCATGCATACCTAAATCCAAGCTCGAAGTATCGAGCTCTTTTACCGTATAGATATTCGGTAGACGATACACACGCGTAGACTTCCGCGAGTTGTTTTTTTTAAGTAGATCTTTCACTTTTATTTATTTAAAATGTCTTTCCATATTTAATTTTAAAATAAGTTGTGGTGGCTCGCAGGCCCACTACTAGCGGCCGCGGCGCAGCGCGCCGGGCGCTTATGCACCGCACGCGTTTACATTGTGTTGGCCGGCAAGGTCGCCATATCGAGTAATAAACAATGAGACAACCGTTTTATGATGAGATTAGTTTATTACTGATTTTATTACATTATGTGCACGCTATATATATTATATTCATACATGACAGATAGTTAACGTAAAAGATACTTAATTAAGCAAAAGATGTGTACTGATTAATATTATATGCATCAGGTAACATAACAACTTAAATAAGCAAATGAAACTGCTACTCAAATGGGTTACTTACATTTTTTCAGTTAATGTTTCTATGATTAGGCACATATATCCAATTCTAGTCGAGACCAAAACTAAATTGTTATTGTTTCGTTTATATTTACAGAATATTTCTGAAACTCAAATATTTCCGAAGCTGAACAACAAAAAATAATTAAGAAAAAAAGAAAAAGCCGATCGAGAATATCGAGATCGAGTTGGAATCGAGTAAACGTCAAAACGGTACTAGGGAAACCACGGAAACCGTTTTCAATGTACCAAAATAACAGATTTTTGACGTTTATTCGATCCAGCCTCCTAATTTTGTAACTTTGTTGCAATCAACTCTGACAGAAATCGCAGCAGCAATGGCTACTTTAGTAAGAATCAATGCGACAACTATCTTATTACGTAACTGCGGTTTCGATCGATTTCAATCGAGAATTGTTACGATAGCAACAGGGTTACGTAATAGCCCCCTAATGTGAACTCGATCTGAGATTGGGGGCTGGATCTTTTGTGTCATTCGCGCATTTAGCAGCCGTGCCAATAAAAGAGCCCGGAGTTTGCTCCTATCAGCCGGTAGAGGCGCCCAGGAGAAATCAGCCGGCGATGTGTGCCGCGGCTAATTAACTACCCACTTTTACGGTAAATATCCGAACGCAATCGTTTTACGGTAAATATCCGAACGCGAGGTTTAGTTATGCAAGTGCTAGGGAAACGTTGGTGAATTTCAGAGTTTTCCCCTATATATACTCAATATAATACTCAGTTGATGGTTGTTTTTGTAACTTCACATACCATATAAATAATTTGTTACTAATAAATAGTATGTTTTAATAAATGAGTTTAATAAACTATTAGCCGCGTTAAACAGTCGGAAAACAAAAGTAGATTTTTTTTTCTTTGTTCTGTGGTCGGGAGGAAAATGCCATGGAAATCAATGGCCATTTGGATACTACTCTTATATTCTTAGTTCTGTAAATTACCATTCATTTTGCATTCCAAAAAGCCTTAAAACTTCTATCGCAGACTAAATAACACAATTCGATTAGACATACCAATATTGCACCCAAAAGGAAGCACAAAGAACCAGCCAATCGGCGCAGCGGACGGGTGCTGAAAAAAGGCGCTAATTTCGCGAAACCAAAAAGTGGTAATGGTTATGCGTTGCAGCCAACGCGTTTGTCTCACGATAACGCGCGCTTACAATTAGCTGGGACCGGGTTATGCAGTATCGAGTCATGAAGATTGCTACGTAAAGTCAGCTTAGTGTTTGGGGTAAAGGGTAAGGATATAAATTTTTTTGCTGTCTGAATTATACTTCCAAGTAATCTTATGCTACGAAATGTAAAATCGCATTTTCAATATAATTGTCGCTTTGGAAGCTTAGTGAAGATGTTGTATAGTTTTATAACTGCATAATTCATGTGTACAATTTATTAATGTGATCGATTGCTGTGCTAAGGCGTTACTTGTATCTAAGTACTTTGAATTATTGAAGTGTCTAGTTTATTTAGAAATTTGTAATAATAAATCTTGTAAAACTCGGACACAAAGCTCATAGTTTGTAAAGACCAAATTCTTCTAGATCAGTAGTTTTAGTTTGTGAATACTTCAATCATCTATAGTTTTAATACCACATTACTTTTATGTCCTCCACACACGGAGCAGACGAAATTTTGATTCGGAATTCCGAAACGGGATAATTCCGAACGCAGCAAATCTATACAAATCTATGAACCTTACAATATGGTAGTTGTCCGTTCAAAATTTTCATACATTATCGTTATTTCGATTCAAATTCTGAATCCGAAGATTCCGCCTGTCAAAAAAGGAACATCACATTTTTCAATGTGGTCAAATTCTTTCTTACGCGTCTCCCTTCTGGATAACCCCCTCGCAACTCGCAATTAGACGTGACTGGACCATAACCGTTAATGTTTAGCACCGGCCACATATTTCTGTGCCTTGCAAACGCCCGTCTGCTCCTCTGCCCCTATCTGCGGACCAATCACGTTACTGCACTGTTATTCTGATCTACACCAGTTTTTCCGATACAAACATATGTGTACCTACTTGCTTCAAATGTTTTCTAGTTACTTACCTATCTAATGTTTTGAAAAAAACTTCCCTTTTTTGCCAAATCCCAATATGCAAATTGACTTTTGTAGTACCTACTTAATTATTACTCTCTTACTTCATAAAAATGATGTAAGTCCACTAGCACATTTCCAAAATCGATGTGTAGGTAATAAAAAAAACCATGTCGCTGTGTTTCACAACAAGGAAAATTTTATTTTAAAATTATAATTTTGTAATTAACAAAAATAAATATTTAATTATTTTGTACAGTTCAATGGCTACTCATTTCCTACAGCTTTGCCTTAATTATTTGACTAAATAGATGCTAAAACAGAGGCGCAAATTAACTCTTGCGTATTATTCCTTCAATTCCATCCTAACCAACGTTACTCGGGCGGTTCCATCAAAACCGACGTTGTTTAGTGCGAATTAAATGCAATTTAACCCTCAAAAAGCATTCCCGCATTCCACAACAAATTCTGTACCAAATTGGCGGATCCAGAAACCGGGTGAGATGTTTATTCTTAGGGGGAGGAGAAAGTAAAGTAACCAATTTGAATGCATGCTTGTCCGTCAGTCACGACGATATCGGGAGAGAACGGGAGAGGCGCGTGTTATCCACCCACCAGCGGGGGAAGAGCTCCCGACCCCTGCCAGCGCAGGGTTAAGTCGACTTTAGAAGGGAAATAGCCAACTTGCTCGTAGTTCAAGTGATTCTGGCCACCGATCCGAACGAGCCAACTTGTCACATACGCGATTAAACCTGATTGTGATGTAGGCACACGGGATAACTGTTGATTTGATTTTATGTAACACCGAAACGTCTGTTTGCGCATTTATTGCTTATAAAGTCTCGTTCCGATCGCTCTGTATCGACAAATAAAATTGCCTGTTAAACTGTTATGATTGCGGCTGGTTTTGTGAGTAGAATAACAATTATTTGTAGTGGATTTTTGGAACGAAAACATTGTTATTTCATTATGTTTAAATGTTTTCTGTTTGTGTCATCCCTTTGTGATTGTTTTTTGGTAAGGATGACCATTATTTTACGAAATATAATAATTAATCTACTATAAGAATCAAATCTCGTCAATATACTATACCATTGTAATAAATGATTAAATTACTAAACTTTAAAAGTTGATATTATGAAAAATTAATAAATAGAGTAGACAAAATATTAAAAGAAATTGTTTTTTCCATAAAGAATAGAAAATATAGCTCCATTTTTAGCTACCCCAACATTATATTGTTTTAAATTTCCATGGTTATTGACGTTAATAGAATAAACTATGTCGGGATTTACACCATGTACCTGTTTATTTTTGAGACTCCGACGACGCAGTTGCATGCGCCATGATCACGGAAGAACTGTCGATTGTTGCGTGCGGGTAGATGTTATTGGCAGACGAATCGGTCTACCCTCCGTCTAGTTCTTTTATTACTATGTTCGATACCGGTACCACTGTCTGCAAACTCACTATTCACTCGAATTTGTTCTCGACACACGACACTCACTGTATCTGTACGCGAAACGGCACTTTTTTTATTTTTGTTGTTTTTACACAACCGGACTACTGGATTCCAGCCACTCGACTATTTAAACCCATCCTCACGATTGAAATTTTTGTATTTGGTTATTTCAATCGCTTCCCTGACCATTCTTGGTATGTAGTGGCGTTCTGTTGAAATAATCTGGGGGTTATGTAACTCGATCCAGTGATTTGTGTCCGAATGAATCAAATGTTCAGCAATGGCCGATTTTTGCGTATCGTTGTTTTGGACCGCTTTTATGTGCTCCTTTATACGGCATGCTATTGTGCGTTTAGTTTGGCCGATATATGAGCTACCACAACTGCAGTCGATCTTATAAACGCCAGGTTTCTCCAAAGGAAAACTATCTTTCGGGGACCGTAGACATTGCGATACCTTTTTCAAAGGAGTGAAGATAGTTTTTATTGCGTACTTTTTCAAAATATTTGAGACCTTATCTGTCACTCCCTTTACATATGGCAAAAATACTGGCTGTCTATCTACATCCTGCCTCTGTAACTGGTGCTTTTTCGTGTGTCTAGGTGGAAGCTTTCCTGAATATCCATTGCTCTGCAGGACATGGCGCACGTGTTGTAACTCTTTGTCCAGGTGTTCATCATCACAAAGATCATATGCACGGTTTGTTAGTGATGCCACGACAGAGTTTAGGTGCCTAGGATGATGATGCGAAGTAGCTTTGAGGTAACGATCTGTGTGTGTGGGTTTCCTGTATACAGAGTGGCTGAGTGTACCGTCAGCACGCACATTAATCTTGACGTCTAGGAATGCTAAGCTTCTGTCTACCTCCATCTCACAGAGAGGTAGACAGTACACAGGAGGTAGACAGAAGCTTAGCATTCCTAGACGTCAAGATTAATGTGCGCGCTGACGGTACACTCAGCCACTCTGTATACAGGAAACCCACACACACAGATCGTTACCTCAAAGCTACTTCCCATCATCATCCTAGGCACCTAAACTCTGTCGTGGCATCACTAACAAACCGTGCATATGATCTTTGTGATGATGAACACCTGGACAAAGAGTTACAACACGTGCGCCATGTCCTGCAGAGCAATGGATATTCAGGAAAGCTTCCACCTAGACACACGAAAAAGCACCAGTTACAGAGGCAGGATGTAGATAGACAGCCAGTATTTTTGCCATATGTAAAGGGAGTGACAGATAAGGTCTCAAATATTTTGAAAAAGTACGCAATAAAAACTATCTTCACTCCTTTGAAAAAGGTATCGCAATGTCTACGGTCCCCGAAAGATAGTTTTCCTTTGGAGAAACCTGGCGTTTATAAGATCGACTGCAGTTGTGGTAGCTCATATATCGGCCAAACTAAACGCACAATAGCATGCCGTATAAAGGAGCACATAAAAGCGGTCCAAAACAACGATACGCAAAAATCGGCCATTGCTGAACATTTGATTCATTCGGACACAAATCACTGGATCGAGTTAAATAACCCCCAGATTATTTCAACAGAACGCCACTACCAGCGGCGTGCACAGAGATTTTAGACAGGGTAGGCACGGATAAAAAAAATTCCAAATTTTATCACTGTTTCGGTATGTACTACTTACCTACCAACCTATACTGAACGAAATCCAAACATTTTATTATCTTGATTGGAATGCTTTTGCAATCAATTTAATTAAACTTTATCCTCAAAAGATAAGCTCGATAAAGCGGCAAATAAAGCGGTAAATGGAATTTATTTAAACAAACTTTGCCTTTGTAAATTATTGAATTTTTTACAGTAAATTAACGAAATAATTACTTACTTAACTTAAAATAGTCAATTACTTGCGCCAAGAAAAACAATCAAAACAACGCAAAAGTAACTGCAAAAGCAAAGGGCAAACTAAAAAAACGCTACTCTCTGCAATGCAATCATTACGCGGTCGGGTTGCAAATAAGCAGTGCCTCCAAAACATAAACACGCGCATACATTTTCACGCACACAGTCACACTTTTGATGTGTACTACACGAGATTCGTTCTATGAAAAAGAAGCAGCCCGTAGTACTGCTTATGGACACGCGGTAAATAATGGCGCCTCTGTCGCCCGGCCGATCGTTGGTTCTTGTGATTTTTGGTTAAAGTGAAGTGAAGTGAGGTTAGTTTCAAAAACCACATATAGATGGCGCTTAAACTAACAGACACGGAAAGCCGAAGAAGTGCTGTGCACGATGATGGGTCATATAACTTTTTAATTACAAGTAGTTTAAAAATAATAGAGTAGGAAATTAGGGTCATATATTTATGGGACTACAGGGTATGCAGTGCTTATTTGCATGTATGGAGTGCACGCCACTGGCCACTACATACCAAGAATGGTCAGGGAAGCGATTGAAATAACCAAATACAAAAATTTCAATCGTGAGGATGGGTTTAAATTGTCGAGTGTCTGGAATCCAGTAGTCCGGTTGTGTAAAAACAACAAAAATAAAAAAAGAGCCGTTTCGCGTACAGATACAGTGAGTGTCGTGTGTCGAGAACAAATTCGAGAGAATAGTGAGTTTGCAGACAGTGGTACCGGTATCGAACATAGTAATAAAAGAACTAGACGGAGGGTAGACCGATTCGTCTGCCAATAACATCTACCGGCACGCAACAATCGACAGTTCTTCCGTGATCATGGCGCATGCAACTGCGCCGAAATATCGGAGTCTCAAAAATAAACAGGTACATAGTGTTAATCCCGACATAGTTTATTCTATTACCCCAACATTATAATGAAACAAAATGTTTCTCACACATTACAGGTATGTTGTAAATAACCTACGCTTCGACTGTTCGTCTAATTGAAACCTCCTACATACCTACACCAGAACCAAACAGAGGTACACGGGCACATTTGGAAAAGTTTCCTTACCCCACCCTCAAACGTGCAATAAATAAAGGGGGCACAACAAAAACTCTCGGAAGCATCACCTCGGCACGTCACCCTGCTCAGATTTCATTACCATAAAGAACTGGAGGCCTTAAAACCCCCCAGCAGTGTAAAAGGTGACGTACGGCGACCAGCTGTCTGGAGCTTCGAGCGTGGAGGCCCGTCCTCCTCAGCGGCATTAGCGTCAAAGCCGTGAGAGAGGGTTGGGAGGCCAGCGACGTTTTGCCAAGCGCGGTCCCTCAGCGGGCCGGGCCCCGCGTCGAAATGTGCCGTAAATCGTCATAAAACTGTCTAGCTCCATGATGTGACGCTGCCCGGGGGTAATTAAAGGACAATTTATAGTTTTGCAAGCCTACCCCCTTTCGGCCGAGACGCCCCCGTCTCGGCGACGCATGTCGAATCAAGTTTCCGTTTTGATGTAGAAAATAAAAAAGAAAGATTCCGTTGACTTCAACTTAGTGATTTCAAATGAGTTGATCTAAACAGGGGCCGTACAGGCTAACGCATCGAACTTCGATAAGTCTGCCGAGTTTCAACTTAAAACAGATAAATCAAAATAAGGAATTTCGTATTGTACAATTTGCCGAAGTTATTTAGAAGATATCGATGTTCTTGTGACATCATGAATCGGGGTTTGCCATTTTGGCCTGATCGAGGCTTGATTTATCTGTTTTAATTTGAAGCCGGGCAGACATATCGAAGATCGATGCCATATTAGCCTGTACCACAGTATATATATAATATATACTGTGCCTGTACGGCCCCAGGTACCGTTTGCTAAATCTACTTCTGAAATGGCAAACTAAAAGTATTCAGCAATCCAATCAAATTTCAAATCAAAAATCAAGTGGATGGATGTGTTGTTGACGAAAATTCTAATTTAAAATACATAACAAAGAGTCAATCCAAGTTATTAGTTATTTCTATGACAATAAAGTTTTGTAATCTAAGATAATTTAGATTAAACAATAACATTGTTGTCCCAATCCCCGCAGACCTCCAATCATTCCTCCCAAACATAATCTTCAACATTACCGACCTGTCGACCTTAGGAAATAACAAAACGTTTCTAATTAAACTTAGTGGCTACATTTGCATACCACTAAATCTCAGTGAGATTTCCTCCACATTTTTCGTGAAAGAATCCCGTAAGCTGCGTTTTTCGTGATGATTAGCGGAATGAGTCCAGCTAATTATGTTAATGGCACGGCTGGAGTGTGTTTTTACGTGTTTTAAGACAACTCGTAATGTATTTTATGTTGCAACAAAGAATTGTGTTTGCAAAAATGTGTGTTGAATATAGTTACAAACATTATAAAGGAAAGATCCCTTTTTCATTAAGTCCCAGAAAGGGTTTTGAACTTTTTAAATTCACTTTAACACACTTGTAACACCTCGAGCATACTACGATACTGCTACGAAACACCGCTACGACTACGGGGCGTAGCACAGGGCCGTAGTCCGTAGCAAAACAAAACATTTTAATATCTCCACAATAGCATGAGATCCTTATTTATAATAGCAATAACCCGGTTCAATAATGACGGAACCGTATTTCTGACCAAGTTACCTTGAGCTACGGGCGGGTAAGATTACTTAGTATCAGAGGGTCTGATTGAGTTGGAGGCTGGTGTGCGCTGTCGATTTATCGGTGGCGTTAGGTTCGGTTCCCAGGTCACGTATGGAGGGACGCGTGTCCGTCACGACCCACCGTGATAGGATGATTTGGACGTGTGACGTGTGGCGGGGGCATGGCCCAAGTGGGTAGACACAAGCTTTTGATTCAAGAAGCTTGTTACACATAGCATAAAGTTATAAAATTAATTTCCTTAAGTTAAAATCTTGTGCGACTGCATGAAACATACGTTCTTCTTTTACCCAAACCAACTCTTCTTCTGTCATTCAATACGGAACCACTTTTAATGCCGACAAACTGCCACACAAAAACGCGGCATTAAGCCTGATTCACACATTTCAGTGAAGTCACAGTTCTGGCACAGTACCGCTACCATGATAATTATTCTTTCATACATTCTCTATTAACAGGTCCACACCCGTCAGTGTCAGTGACGACACAGTGCTCTCAGTATCAGTGAACGTGTGTTCATATCATAAAGTTAATATTACCTAGCGGAATAGAGTAACAAAGGGCTGAGCAAGCGAGATGTCACTAATCAGCAACATGTGTGATAAAAAGAAATGCGTGATTATGACGTGCAGAACTCTTTTTCGCAACTGATTGACAGTTTGTCAGCACTTATCAGCCCGCTGAGAATTTGAGTTCTGAAAATATTTCCGATTTTTCTTGAAATCGTGGACATTTTTGCGAAATAATGCTTCGGAAACATGGTGCCCTGTTCAGTGATTGATTGTAGTACAACACATCGAAATAACCCAGAAAAATGTTCATTTCACAGGTAAATTATTCCAAATCGACCCCGCCTAACTTTGTGTTTATTTTTGCCAATACGTTTCGAAATTTTAGCACTGAGCGTGATTATTCTCTTCTGTAAACACTCATTTTTGTAAGAAGCAAAGATCGGCTAGACAAAATGCAAAATTAACGAATATTTTGTGTAAAGAAATAATTTTCATTTTACAGTAGGGGTGCATAAAGTTATCGATATTTTTTGTCGATTGTCTATCACGCCGCATCACGCGGTAAACGAATATGTTTCACTGTTGTAAAAGTACTTATATGATGTTTAGTTAATAATCATCTTGGAATGTAATCCCATTTAAGATACTTAAGCCGATCCATAGGTATCAGTTTCTGACTATTAGAATACATCATAAGTAATTTAACTATATTTCAGATTTCCTACCAACTTAGATACAAAAAATGCATGGCTTACATTAATTGGCCGTCCAAACTGGACTCCAAAGAAAACTTCATATCTATGCAGTAAGCATTTTGAGGAAAAATATTTCCAGATGCGACGCCATTTTCTCCCTGCAGAGCAAAAGCTGAAAGCAACAAGCTAACGAAACATAAAGCTTACTACGTATTTTACTTTCGTAGTTGGTGTTATATACCTACCATAAAGTTAATATACCTGTCGGATTTTGAAAAAATCTGCAGTTCCATCTAAGTTTGTTCCGGTAAGCATTAATAAAATGATACTATAAAATAATAATACTATTTTACATCATACTGCTCGGCAACTAGGATTTACTATGTTTTTGTTTTTGTTTTTGTTTTTGTTTTTGTTTTTGTTTTTGTTTTTGTTTTTGTTTTTGTTTTTGTTTTTGTTTTTGTTTTTGTTTTTGTTTTTGTTTTTGTTTTTGTTTTTGTTTTTGTTTTTGTTTTTGTTTTTGTTTTTGTTTTTGTTTTTGTTTTTGTTTTTGTTTTTGTTTTTGTTTTTGTTTTTGTTTTTGTTTTTGTTTTTGTTTTTGTTTTTGTTTTTGTTTTTGTTTTTGTTTTTGTTTTTGTTTTTGTTTTTGTTTTTGTTTTTGTTTTTGTTTTTGTTTTTGTTTTTGTTTTTGTTTTTGTTTTTGTTTTTGTTTTTGTTTTTGTTTTTGTTTTTGTTTTTGTTTTTGTTTTTGTTTTTGTTTTTGTTTTTGTTTTTGTTTTTGTTTTTGTTTTTGTTTTTGTTTTTGTTTTTGTTTTTGTTTTTGTTTTTGTTTTTGTTTTTGTTTTTGTTTTTGTTTTTGTTTTTGTTTTTGTTTTTGTTTTTGTTTTTGTTTTTGTTTTTGTTTTTGTTTTTGTTTTTGTTTTTGTTTTTGTTTTTGTTTTTGTTTTTGTTTTTGTTTTTGTTTTTGTTTTTGTTTTTGTTTTTGTTTTTGTTTTTGTTTTTGTTTTTGTTTTTGTTTTTGTTTTTGTTTTTGTTTTTGTTTTTGTTTTTGTTTTTGTTTTTGTTTTTGTTTTTGTTTTTGTTTTTGTTTTTGTTTTTGTTTTTGTTTTTGTTTTTGTTTTTGTTTTTGTTTTATTTTTATTTTTATTTTTATTTTTATTTTTATTTTTATTTTTATTTTTATTTTTATTTTTATTTTTTATTTTCATTTTTATTTTTATTAAATTTACCTCACATGAATGATGTAAAGTAGTATGCTTACCTCGGTTGTAAGTAGCTATTACACCCTTGTGTAACAAACTACTATTATTTCTAAGTAAGTATTACAACTGCAATTTCAGCTTCAATTTTAATAGCAGCATATTCACTAACTCACTCAATAGAGACTCATTTCTGTCTTTGTTACAGGTCAATATAAAGCCTAGACGCACAGTGTCATCTTACGTTTATAGAGTCATAATGTTTAGAAATCAGCCTTTATTTAGGAAATAGGCGTTTAAAAGAACCATTCATATATATATATATATATATAATATAACAAATATATAATATATAATATAATATAACAAACTAAGTTATATATATATATATATATATATATATATATATATATATAACTTAGTTTGTTTGGGAATATATTCAACTAAAATATGAAAATGGTACTTGTACAATCATATTTACCTGTGAAATAAGTATTTCTTTGGGTTATTGTCGTAAGTAAAATAACAATCCAACACAGAACACGACACCATTATTGATTTATGTAGTTATAAGAGCCAAATCAACCCGATCGCAATCAAAATAACAAAATAATCGTGTGGACGCTTTTCACCAAGATGATAAAAGATGATAAATGAAGTCAAACTAGGTTCTGCTGTCTTTTTTTTCAACTCTTTCTCGCACATCGCATAAGCCGTAAGAAACGGTTTCTCACTCGCACCATTGTCCGTCTACTTGAGCGTTCTAAATCTATGGATATTATCTCAATCAACTTCTAACTGTAACGAACTGAAAACATTCTTCTTATCTTTTTTATGTTAAATAAATGATTTTAAATATCTCCTGTACTTTTTCTTATAGTCATAATTCATATCAGAATCGTAATTTTAGGACACCCGTGCAAAATTCTATCCCATTTATTTTGAATCTATGGCTGTTAATTAATACTATCGATATCGATATTTATATCAATAGTGACAAGATTACATCACTGAGACTAATACATAAAAAAAATACACACACAAATGTAAATCAATTTCGGTTTCGATTGACAGCTCATGTTTGTTCCTCTATTCCGTAGGTATATTAACTTTATGGTTCATATAGAATGTATGAAAGAATAATTGTTGTCACGGTGGCGGAACTGTGACGGAAGTGTGGCGGAACTGCAACTTCACTGATATGTGTCAATCAGGCTTTAACGTCTCAAACCTTACTCATTATAATTAACTACAAATAACCCTAATGCACCAATTTTGAACTTATCCATTATTTAAATGAAACTATATCCTTTATTTATTCTTATGCTATATCCATCGATTTGTTTTATATAGGTACAGACTACAGGACGTGATTAAATGTAACTGCATTATTTGAAGAGAT
Source organism: Agriphila tristella (assembly GCA_928269145.1). Lineage (NCBI taxonomy): Eukaryota > Metazoa > Arthropoda > Insecta > Lepidoptera > Crambidae > Agriphila > Agriphila tristella. Next base: position 28,025,476 of record OV743437.1, on the reverse strand, counting down.
AAGACTTCATTCAAATTCACATAGCATTTAATGACTTCGCTTATCGTACTAAACATTTGGACTGTTAATTTGAGTTGCATGCGGGCAACAAAATGATTAATATTATACGGTCTGACATGGAATCATTCTGATGAAAAAGTTGACTAAAGTTTAGCTTTTATTTCATTATTATTTATCGGGTAGTATTTAATCGGGTAACAATAAATTCCTATTTTGGGTATCGAAAATACTGAATATAGCGGTACTGAAATACTAAGTTGGCGACGGACTGAGGGCGACTACAAATGTTGAAAATGGGTGACCTTAAAATACAAATAGAGTAACCAGTTATTCAGAACGGGCGACCAAATTACTATTTGGGCGACTACCTTAGGGCACACAAAATATTTAAAAAAAGGTGAATATTATCCTAATCGAGATAACAAAAATACCATGTTGGGCCAGCTTAAAGCAGTTATAGTTACCTACTTGGCATAATATTGCCCACTGAGTATTTTTGTCACTCATTTAGAATTTTCACTGCTAGCTTTATTTTTTTGTCTTCCACATTGTAGTCGCCCATTTTACGTATTTTTTGTAATCCACAGTTAGTCGCCTGTTTAGTTAATTTGTCGCCCAAAAAATAAACCGCTGCCAGATTTAGTAATTAAATATCCCATTAACAGTTGCCTTTAATTTCCAGTCACCCAATTAATTAATTCCCTTATTTATCATACTCATTTCGTTATGAAAATTGTAAACTGGACTAATCTTTAAAATCTCTTACAGCCAAACTAAAACATGTTACATCCCTTACCACTTTCTCAATAATTATTATTTTGCGAGTTAGTCGCGTATTTTCCTTGTTACGCAAGATTCGGCCACTTTTCTTATATTGGACCACTCGCAAACTATCTTTGTTATAACACGAGTTAGATATTGGACGTTATTGAAACATGTAGCGTAGATAACTGTGTCTACATTTGTGTTATTCGTCTGTGTGTATCACCGTCTTGCCATGTGCAATTATGAAGTACTGAAATAATAATGGATAACTTAATTAAAATAACAGAAATTAAATAATTGTGTATTTTCACAACCCCCTTACCTAAGTATTTTCCCGACATTTCAACCGAGTTGCTTCGGTCGTGGTCACAGAACAAAGAAATTTCGTGGTCATGGGCTGACTCCCAAAAAAATCTAAAAAAATTCGCGCAACTATCAAAGGCATTAAAAAATTCACAGATTTTGCAGTCCCCGCAAGAATCGGAGCATTGAAAATGAATACAAAACAATTTCGAAAAACCAAATTCAAATCAAATGCAAAATCCTATTATATTTTTAAAGTTACCTAGGTAGTACCTATTTATTTTTACGATTGCAAAAGCGCCCGCTGACTGCCTGGACGCAGCCGAAATATTATTTACCGATTTTAAAAATTCCAACGAATGAACTTCTCGTCTGCTTCTGCATCTTTTAACACTATTACCATGACGATCGGTCAATAATCATAGAAGCTAAATAACTTTTTATGTACGGAAACACCCGTTTTTCTAGAATTCCAAATCTAAAGGGACCACCTACCTACAGGTCACAATTATTTACCGATTTTCAAAATTATTTCGCCATTTGGTAGCTAAACCAATACCCTAGGACCCTTTTTTAATTTTTTCTTGTCAATTTTTTTTCCGAAATTTAGTAAACAAACACCCCTCAAAAACCCGGAATTTTTGGAATTTTGCAAAATTTCATAAAAAGTTACCAGTAGATTTTGATAATTCAAGTTCACACGTGTCTCGATAAATTCCTCAACTTTTGGTACTATTTCCATCACGATCCTCTCAAAATCCTCGGAGATATAGTCAAAAATACGTCTCAGGCGATTTGCATCTGATAACCATTTTCAATGGTAAAATTTATTTACAAATAAAGCACACGATAAAATTTGACAACTTAGAAATTCATTCTACAACGTAGGTACCTACTGACGATAAAGTGAACGGAGCGCAGACTGACTTCGCGCGTAAGGGACCCGCTACAGCCTGCAGTTTTTGTCGAGGATAGAGAAATACCAGTCAACGCTGACAAAGTCGCCGGCGGCTTCTAGTTGTAAGATGAATATGACTTTCTATTAGATTCCAATAGATAGACAGTTTTCATCAAAGAGAGTTGGCTCCAAACCTTCCCAAATAGGTATATTATATAACTTTAAGTTTCTGGCATTCGCAATATTTTATAAATAAATGAAGCTTTGTTTCAAACCTTTATTTACACACCGACATTAATCAGTGAACGAAGTTAACCCGTTAGTAACACTTCGGTTACCGCTAGAAGATCGTTAAAATTAAACCGACCTAATCAAACGACCCGAGTTGGACCGATTATTCATCGATAATCGAGACGCGACGACTCTCCGCGACTCATAACATTATATCAAGTTCCGATTCACTCGGTTTTATATTTTGTGTCCCTTGAGAATCGTAAGCCATTGAGTTTCTAATAATTTTGTTCTTAATGAGTAGCACTTAAGTCAATTGTACGTACTTACATATAATAAAGCACTGATTGTATAACAATTACCACTTCTCATACAGATGACCTGTCAAATAGCTTTTTACACGACTGCCCAAAAAATAGAAAGTGCAATGTGTTCAGGGTTCATGTATGTGAGTTTCTTTATTCCATCATATCTTCGGATTTGGATGTACGGGGTATCGTTAGAATCCTTATAAGTACGATTATAAGTAAGTATTATATAATTATTATAATGTAAGTATTATAAGTAACGATTCCGAGTGACACTGGCTATATTGAATTTGAATTTTTTTTTTTTATTATTACAATATGGGCATCAAATAAAAGGTTTAATGAGCTTGTTCCAAAACTATACAATTTGTTACTAAAAGGTGTGAATTAAAAATAATTAAATAAAAAAAAACAACTGCCCTGCCAAAAACGAACTACTTACTTAAAACGTTAAATAACAAGACGTGTCATTACAGTCGGGGGATCATTTTGTAGAATAATTTTTAATCAAAGAGGTCCTGTGACTGTGACTGCAATGACACTTGTTATCTAACTTTTTATTTAATTTTTGGCAGGGCAGTCCTGTTTTTATTTTTTTTAATAGTATAATGATAATTAAATTATAATTGAATAGTTGCTATGACCGTATAACATAAGTACCTATTTATTGAATCTTAATTTGACAATCAGAAAAAAAGTTGTAATATTAAAATCAATAGATATGTTCTAGTTTATATTATTTGTAATCATTGCCAATCTTTATTATTACTTTTCTCTATTTCTATACTGCCGTTTTTATTTTAGTTAGCAATGTATAAATAACAAAAAAAAAATGAGCTACGTAGGCACATTAGTCATAATTGATAAAATCAACATTTTGACAGGTCGACAATGTGTGAGACACACATTCTTTCAGAAATACTGTTCTAGTGGATGACGAAAATTATTGCTTTTTAACTTGACTCACTTTGACTCAATTAGGTACTTTCATTGTCGCACAATTAACTTTTTTTCAACACACTTGCTCGTAAAGTGAGCCCTAATACATCGCTTTTAGGGCCATAAACCGTGCTATAACAAACGCGTGCAATAATATATAAAACACTAGTTGGTTATAGAATTATCCCTACAAACTTAAATAGGTACCTTACTGCAAGCTATATGCGAGTAAACAGAGCATTCCCAATTTAACCGGGTAATACAGTAATTTTTTTAGTAACAACAAAGAGGTTTTATGCCGCTGATAATTCATATACATTTTTGGAATAAATAAACGTATAAGTCCTTAATTAAGTTAAACAAATATTTATTATTATCAAATTAATAATAATTCATAATATTTTGTTATATAATATTAAAATATTTGCATTTTATCACTTAAAATTATATTTTGAGGTAGGCTGTATGCTCACTAACCCTGTAGTTCGCAAAATATTCTTGCATTGGGCGTGTGAAAAAAAAAACCTACGCGCCTTTCCCATCATAATTATCATATTTTGTTTTTGTCGTATTTGTTGTTGTGTGGTAAATTACTTTATTTTTTCCTCGCAAGTGTTGTTAAAAACGTCGTATGAAACTCGTGAGCTCTTTGCTTATTGCACACTCGGCTGAGTTACGCCCTCGCCTGCGGCTCGGGATGCAACCCACAGCCTTGTGTCACAGAATATATACGACTTGTGTGCAATGAGCAACCTAAGCTAACTTGTCTCATAATGTACTATGATTGATTTTATTTTATTTCATCATCATATCAGCCCTTAAATGCTCTAAGTATCAGCCGCACGACACCCACTGCTGGGTATAGGCCTTATTTTATATAATGAATCCAAAAATAACAAAAAAACTAGTTAAGGACCTCCCTATTGCTACGCCCCCTTACAGGGTGTCACATTTCAGGGCTTCTAAACTATGTGACATGCAACAAATAAACGAAATGAAACAATTCAATTGTACAATAATAAAAGTTAGTGATCTACATGCCAACGACAATTATTTGCCACTAAAATACTTGTATTAAGCCACTTATTTCCTTCTTCATGCTTAAGTTCCACTTACACCAAACTGTTCTTGCATTCATCTTACTTAGCAATGGCTATCTCACTAGAACAAGTTATTATCTGCTATTATAATTACCCTCCCCTTGAGAAATAAGTTCGTAGATACGCGTCTTAAATAGATAACTTTAGGCTGGAGTGGACGCTTAAGAACATTTTAAGTCAGGGTTTGTAAACCTTTATCTTGAAAAAGCTAATATTTTATTTTTTTATTATGAATGCCTAACTTCTTTCCGATGGTCTTTGGATTTTCATTTAAGCCCAAAAAATAATGCGCTTAATTTACTTAAAATGTTTACTCAATCAACACATGACTGTTACCTACTGATTAAAGTAACCGACATCGCTCGAAGGATTGCTCAGCTGAAGTGGCAGTGGGCGGGACACATAGCGAGAAGAACCGATGGCCGTTGGGGCGGAAAGGTTCTGGAATGGCGACCGCGCACCGGACGACACTCCGTGGGTAGGCCCCCAACAAGGAGGATCGACGATCTGGTGAAGGTTGCGGGAAGCCACTGGATGCGGGCAGCGCAGGACCGATCGTCGTGGAGATTCTTAGAGTAGGCCTATACCCAGCAGTGGGTGTCGTGCGGCTGATATGATGATGATGATGTCTGATTACAAAATCAAAGTCCGTAAAATGAAGGGAATTATTGAAGGCAGGTCATTTACCAAATCGATAACAAATGCTGGGGCTAGAAATTAGATAAGCGAGTTGGTTGTATCTATAACACAGAATAGATATAGGTATCTACAGGTAGATGAAAATTACAAACGGATAGATTATTTGCAAAATTTTTAACAAACGTTGAACCAAATGTTTGTCATTCCTTGCGCGAGATAACGCCTGAAAACTTCTGTTGTAAGTAGTTAGTGGGACTAGATATGTGCAATTGTGCCTTAAATTGTCGGGACTAGATTTACATATTTTAATAAATTCAGGAAAGTTTAAATATCGAAAGTCATCGAGGTCCATAGAACTTTGTGAATAAAGTGTATCTATTACATTTACATACAGCATCTATCATCTATTCATTAGTCACGTCTAAAATATGTATACAGTTTAGAATTTTGTCACTTCTTTGTGATTAATTTTCAATTGATTTCAGTTTAGAAAAGTAATGGGCATTTCTACAAACGGGTATTTTTTTTCTCAATTCGGTGATTGAATTGAAATTTGCTTTTTTTAAGTAATTTAATAACAAAGATTGAAGTTTATTCCATCCTGAATCTGAAAATTACAATGGCACCAGATATTGTGAAGTAGTTTATGAGAAAAGTTAAGCACCTAATTGAGAAAGCATCGAATTGAGAAAATGAATCACCGAATTGAGTAATGGCCCAGCGAATCTAGAAACGCTGTTACTTAATATAGAAATAATGTATGTGGAATGATCAAATATACAAATACCTAAAATGTTTTTGATTACTGATCGCTGGTCTAATAGTCAGATGGTTAATTTTAGGTTTAAGTGCATATATTAATGTTTCTAAAATATAAATTAAGATCAAAAGGGTTATCAAAATACTACTGAATTAGTGCGAACAAATGACGGTTTGTCATAAGTTAACAAACTTCTACATAACTAATTCACTATTAAAGTTATTATATAACATTACTTTTTAAAGTTATAATATAATATTACTTTTTAAAGTTATTAAATAATAAAAATAAAATCTTAACATATAGCATATTCATCTTCAGAATCAAAATCATCTACGTTCATTAAAAAAATAGTACCAGCCAGTGTGGGGATAATCAAGCAAAGTCTCCACTTATTATTGGCTTTCCAAAAACTGGCGTTTTCTAATAGGTCTGACAATTTGGATTTAAAATCACTAGTCTTATTGGGGATCTTTTTCATTATAATATTTCTAGTTTTCACAGGTTCTAGATCTCTGGCTGATTTGTCCAAAGACCTGCTTGCTGTTGCCGATTTAATCTACATAACAAAATTTGTGCTTTATTACTTGAACCAGTAACTGTCTGTCTTTCGTGTACTCTGCAGATTATAATTCATTGATGCCTGTATACTGCCGATGATGATATTCTACAAACTTATGCAAACGATCTTCTTAACAGCAGCTTAGTTTTCTCACAGTCTTTTTATTAGATACTAGCGGCCGCCCGCGGTTTCACTTACGTGGTTCCCGTTGCCGTGGGAATATCAGAATAAAAAGTATTCTTTGTTTCAATCTAGGCTATCGACTATCTGTGTGCCAAATTCCAACCAAATCCGTTCAGTAGTTTTTGCGTGATTGAGGAACAAACATCCAAACATCTAAACATCCAAACATCCAAACCCACAAACTTTTATAATATTAGTAAGATAATTTGCATTCCAAACTACTTGATTGAATGTCCCACAAAATTCTATTTAGATATATGGATTTTTGTGATTTTTTGAGAGAAAGATCGGGCATTTTTTTTCTATGAGAAAACTAAGATGCTGTCATGAAGATTGTTTGCATAAGTCTGTAAAATGTCATCATGAGCATTCAGGCTTCTATGAATTGAAATCTGCAGATTACACCAAAGACAGACAGTTTCCAAAAATATTCAAAGGTAAGTTAGATGTCGACAAATAATCTTCAATAAAAAAAATGATTCAAGTAATAAAGCACAAACTTTTTCATGCAAAATAATTAAACCAACTGGTTAGCAACACAGCAAGCAGTTCTTTGGATATTATGGATGTAAAAACTGGAAATATTGAAATGAAAAAGGTCCCGAAGAAGAATAGTGATTTTAAATCAAAATTGCTGGATTATCTATCAGAAAATGATAGTTTTGGAAAGCTAAGATAAACGTAGAGACCTTGATTACCCCAACACTGGTTGATACTAACTTTACTGAGATGACCATAAAATGAATTTAATTCTGAAGATGAATATGCTATACTTTACGATATTATATTATTTACGTTTAAAAGTGAATATTGAGATAACTTTATAGAAAGCAAGAATTCAAGTGATCTCTTGTCTCTGATTGAATCGGATATTTTGTTATAAAGCTTGAAGTAAATATACATAATATGCCTCAATCATAGTTTTTGACAAGTGAAATCTCAATTCGATGCAATTTTTCTCAATTCGATGCCCCATTTTCCAAGGAATTGAGATTCACTGAATTGAGAAAATAACACAATTCATCAAATTAATTGTAAATGTAATAAATTAAAGCAATTTCTACGAAAAATACTGGAAGATGTCAATTAAACATTCAATATATTCAGCACAAATCTCATTAAATACTTCATAAATAAAATTTATGTCATCCACCAATTTGAGAAATGACCCGAACCCAAAAACACCGAATGACTTTGAACCTTCGAAAAATGCTCCTCAATGCAGCAGTCCTCCCGTCCACACTGCTTAGCTGCTCAGGCGCAGCTGCTGGGTGGCGGGAATCGGTAATGTGATGTGCGTTCGTATTGTACGTAGTTAGTGACTTAGGTAAGGAAAACTAAATTTCTCCGAATTGAGGCACAGGCTTGCGACAAAATTAAAATGTGTTATTGTGTTAAAACCCAAGGATTCGCATTAAATATAATTACACATATGCCTTTATTATCTATCCCTTGTTCTGTGAATGCTAGAATTATAATGAACAAGTTATTATTAACAATAACGAACAAATTCTGGAAAGGCGACACGCCATTTTAAGCCAAATTCTGCCCGTTTTCAAACTTTAGGAATTATTTTTGATGCTTTATAAATGCTGATGGTCTTTTGGATATGCTCTCCATCAGGCCAAGAGTCCTATTAATACGTGTGATTTTTTTCAAGTATGTAATTAGATTTTAAAGGTACTTTTTTCGCTAGAGTAGATCAATCGGTACTTTCCGTAGAAATGCCCTAATAGCTCGTAGAATGACAAAGTTCTAAGCTATATACAGTTTATGTATGCACATATTTATAAACGAGACTGATGTACCTATAGGTACCTACTTATGTATGAAGTTAATCGTGTTTCTCTCTTTCTTCCACAGTAATTTAATAAATAATAGTTATTGAATTATTATTGTCATTAAGATAGGATTTATGGGGTTTATGTATTTATATTTTTACAGTTGTTTTTCCTTTTCGAGGTTAAAAAAATGACCGCCAGGCTCATTAGCAATAATCATAACGTTTTTGAAAAAACCGGACATCATTGATTAATCATTGAATAAACAACCTGCAATAAATACCTATATATCTTGACAATAGGAATCCAGAATCATATCTTACTTATTTATTTATTTTCATACAAATCGAAAAGGTTAGGTAGGAGATGGATGGATGGATCTTAAACTAAAGATAGACCATGAAATTTAACATTATCATAAATTTTAATTATTAGGTAGTTAGGTAGTTACGGATTGTATCAATTTGTATTGATTCGTATGCGATTTAAAAAAAAAATTTAATGCAGATCCATTTCTTTTTAAAAACAAAATGAAGTCTTGTTTCAGTAAAATTTCCTATCTTCAATATTTAAGGTAGGTACTTTCCCTCCGTGTAGCAAAGTCTTGGGAACACCCTGTATAGTTTTGACCCCGGTCAAACTTTCCCAGGGGATATTTCGAATGTCCATGTGGACGAAGTCGCGGGCGGAAGCTGGCTACCTACTCATTTTATTAAAAAAATCTTAGGTACCACAAAGCTTCTCCATTTCATTACGCCCATATTCGCGAAGGAAAACAAATAAATTACGCGCGAACCGAGTGAAAAGAAATTCGAAACAAAAGAATTCCCTCGCTCGCACAATTTGAGTGGCATCTCCCGCCACCTATCGCACGGTGGCGTGACTAGCCTGCAAAGCGCCCCTCGACACTAGATGTCGCTGTGCGATGTTGAACGTCAAGCTCGACATATTTATGGGCAAAAAAACAGCATTTTCGTAGAAACGGAATGGGTTTTAAATGACTCCGTGAATTTGTGCGCGATCTCTCGAATTTGTATGCAGATTTAAGGAGAGAGATGTCTGAAAGGAGACAATGTGTTTTTTCGCTCGTGCAGACAGATTCGTTATTTATTTGCCGACACCAGTTTGTTTTCAGGCGATAGATTACAAGTACAATCTCCAACTTTTTTATTCACCAAAAAGAAAATGATAATTTTCTTTGCTATTACTTAGGCGACGGCTACACGCGTGGTAAATATTCTGATCCATCAGTAAATTTACTACAATAATTTACCATTGTTGTTATTGGGGTAGAATTATGTTTCTTATTATTTATAAAACATAATTCTACCCCAATAAACTACTATCATGGTAAATTACTGTACTTTATCATTCTTTCATGAAATACCTAGACCTCTGATTAAATAGGTACTGATGGATCACAGTATTTACCACGCGTGTAGCTGTTGCCTTACGCTACATTTTTAAACTTAACTTACAAAATTATCTACTTCCATTTTTTTAAGTCTTTAGGTAAATAAGTACTTAAGTATAAATGATCTGTAAAATTATTGAATGATAAAAAGTTCTACTTTTTAAAGTAAGTAGGTATGATTTGTTAATCACTTTTAAAACTTTATTTTTACACAAAAGGAAAGTAGAGCTGCTCTTTTATTTGACATACCTACCTACCAAAGTATAATTATTCTGTTTTGCTCTATGACGGTAGTACTATATTTACTTATTCTGTGCTCTATGCTCACCACGCCGAACCGAATTCTGCTAATTAGTTACAAATTAACAGCCATCACGTACCGAAACTTGAAATCTTAACATTTTGCTGGGAACTTATTGAAACAAATGGGGTGGCAAGTCCGGGGGCCGGCCGTCTCGTCGGGTCCCCCATAAATATCGCCCGGAGACATTGTCAACCACCCTAATTTACTGCTAGTAATTAAGAGTTTGCACTTTGCCAGAACGATTTGCATCGATCGATTCCGTAGATGACTTGGTCAAACTTGCTCTTATAACAATCGAATAAAAAGATTTAAATTAATGTCTTTTGAATGCAACAAGTATGTATTGGTGGGGGCTACAAAGTAGAGGAATTACCTATCGTCTATCGTGAATGGGATGGGGCGCAACACTTGACTTTTTACAAATAGGTACGTAGGTACTTAAAACAAACATAGTTTTTTTTCATTATTTTTGTGTTTAATGTATGAGATTCATATCTTTGTAATAGTGGTAAGTATGTACTTTGTACCTACCTATTCTTCTTTTTTTTGTAAAATAATGAAAACCAATAATAAAATTGTTAAAAGCGTCATCTACTGAAATTCATAAAAACCATACAGGCGTTCCACCTCCCAAAATGATTTCCCCTGCGACAAGCATCATGATGTAGAATTAATACTTTCGTGCATTGTAGATGGCGCTGTTTTACATTTCAATATTTTATTTCAGAACTTGCTGCACCATGGCACAACGCCAATTTACTTAGGTACTTTGTGACCATGGCATGGCCAGCATGTAGTATTATTACAGAACAACAGAATTGAAATCAAAAAATGTGCTAGGATAGATAGAATACAAAAGGGACGGGGAGTTATTCCCGAACGAAAGCGAGCGAGATATTGAGATCGAGTTGAAATCGAGTAAACGTCAAAACGGTACAATGGAAACCGTTTTTAATCCAAAATAAACAGATTTTTGGTCGATCCGATGTGAACAGAGTAGGTATAACTCAAATATACCTACAATATACCTACAATACCTACCATTTTTTATTTAATTTTTATATCTATTACACGGTGTCACAGATTAGATAATAGGACGGTGTATTGTTGTTTGATCTGTGTGATCGATTATTAGTTTAATGCCGGATCTACACAATCAACAAAAACATCTCAACATTGAACAAAAAAAAAGGAAGGGGATTTGTTGAATGTTTAGATGTTTTGTTGATTGTGTGCAAAACATAATATTTACAATGGACCCGGCATAATGGGTGCATGCATTCCCAGGCTAATCACAGACATCGATAGTCTACCTATAAGATTCTTGGTCTTGTTTTAATGTTCAATTTTATTAATTTCCATGGTTAAAATGGGTAAAATCTGAAGAAACAAATAGGCTGAATATTTTTTTTTAAAGCTGCAAATAAGCTTCCTTAGTAATAGAAAAAGTTTCAGAATTTACGGCTGCGTGAAAAAATAAAAAATAAAGTAATTCGTCATCACCATTGACTTCTACATATTCCACTAGACTGGCTGCTGTCAAACTGTTCTTGTGCCTATTTGATTTCCGCCATTTTGGCGCTGTAGGACGTAGCGTGAGCATAGCGTGAAGGACATGGTACTAAAGTCTGGTGTCATCATGGCAACCATTTTCATTGTAGTTACGTCAGATAGTTCCTTAGACAGACGCTAGAGGCGTTTCAAATAGGCACAAAAACTTTGCTGTCAAATCATACAGACGGCTGTCCAGTTAAAAAAAAAAATTCAGGTCAGTGGTCATCACAAATCTACGGAAGTACAAGCTCGCGCAAAATAACTTGACCCAAACCATAGACAATGAGGCCTTCCCAATAGCAATTTTTTGTACAAAAATTGTAATGCGCAGGTCACGTGGTACAAAAAATTGGCTCAAGATATATGGCGCAAGCTGTAACAGACGGAGTACGGAGTATCAGAATGAAAATGATTCCTTAAGGCTTCGGCAAACCAAACGCGGGACAGTAGCAGCGCTGTTTGAATGCGGGCCCGCGCAAGTTGTAATACAAGAAACTCTTTGAACCACGTTACACCAAATTTTAACGCGGGCCCGTGCTCGAACTGCTCTGCACCGCGCCGCACTGCAACTGCCGGGCGACAAACCAGGCGGCACGGGAGCGGGGCAGAAGCAGCACATGCGCGGCGCAGAGCAGCTCGAGCGCGGGCCCGCGCTGTTGTATAACTATGGCGGCCATGTTAGCATGATACACCGGGGGCAGGGCATTCGCAGTGCAGTGCAGCGCGTCGAAAGCGGTTGACGACTGTTGTATTTTTTTACAACCGCGTGATGGATATCAATAAAAAGATCATCGAATTAGTGCGTAAAAATAAATGTTTGTATGATTTTCGAGACAAATATTATAGAAATACAACATACAAGCTGCCCATATTCTTATCTTCTTGTATTGATATTAGGGCTTGAAGTCCGGAACTCCGGTTTTGGTCTAGCTCCGGAGTTTCGAAGAATTTCAGCATCGTTTTGAAAACCGGAGTTTCACAACGAAAAACCGGAGTTTCGATTTTCAAAAATAATATTAGAAAGCATTTTTAATCGCCCGTGGTCATATACCCCTGGGCGGTGTTGCAGTCTCTTCAGAGGTGCCAAGTGGACTACAGGTGTAGCGAGGTGCTGACTGAAGTACTTATACGAAAATGCCATCATGTCGATCCAATTACAGAACCAGAGCTCAAATCCCAATCCAACTGCAGCGATGTGTGAAAGAGGGAGACGTCATTTCTCCAAAACTGTTCACAGCTGCTATGAAGGATACTATAAGCTCTTAAACTGTAAGGGACTGGGCAGCAACATTAATGGCGAGTGCCTGACACACCTTCATTTTGCAGACCAGTTCTCACGACTGAGACCTTGTAAAACCTGAACATACTCGTAATGCTCGAATATTTCCGTAGTGTTTTCCGAAAGAGTGGCTCTTAGGATGAACATTTATTTATTTATTTATTTAAATTTCAATTGCCCACTGCACTTACAGTTTCACACCAAAGCGTGCAGAAGGCCAATTACATTTTATACACTCAATAGACAAATAACACAATTAACAAATACATGGATAGACACACAGAATACATCAACATCTGGTTGCTGAGCGATCAGAGCGTTGAGTAGCCTCAAAGCTTGGGCAGTGGGTGCATATTTTGCTGTCTGCGTGCGGACCGTTGGAGCCGCGAATAACCGTCGCGTGCGCAGCCGTGCCAAATTTTCAGGAACGAATAAAGAACATTTCGACAGTGTTTCAGGATTATCTATCCTGTTATTGAGGAGTAGATAATAATGCAAAAGAAGAGCACACTTTCGCCGTAGCTCCAAGGTGTTAATACCCACCATACCGGCGACGAAAAGGGACGGATATAAATATGGGTAGTAACCAAACAATTTTTTGTACATAAATCGTGCAAATTTTTTTTGTACCTTTTCAACCATGAGTTTATATTTATTATAGCGGTTAAGTATGGATTCAAAGACCTTGGCGAAAGCTGACAGAACCGCTATCGGTCTAAAGTTCTCAACATTCGATGACGAACCGCCTTTAGGAACGGGAGTCACTCTTGATATTTTCCATCTAGACGGGTAAGTATCGGTTCTTAATGCCAAGTTAAATATGTGCAGAAGAGGGAGCCTTAACATTTCATAACAGTCCTTTATAATAAAAGATGGTATGCCATCAGGACCCACCGCTGAATGGGCCTTCAAGCGGCGAACTGCTAATTGTAGATCGTTAATATTATCGACTGCTACACGGTTGGAGCATAAGCTGCTGGCCGTTTCCCGTTGCGCATCTTCGGCTGACAGGACGGGGTCATCGGTCAGAAACACGGACTGGAAATAATTTGCAAATGCATTCGCTGCGTCGTGGCCGGTTACCGATTTTCCGTCATATTCGAAAGTGTCAGAGGACTGCCGGGAGGACTGCTGCTCCTTTACAAATTCCCAAAACCTCCGTGGATTCTGTTTTATGCTCGACTCGATCCGACTAATATAATTACTATACGTTTGATCCATAAGTTTTTTCACCTTTTCTCTATGATATTATCTAAACATTTCTTTATTAAATTCATTCTGACACTGTTTAAATTTTATCAAATGAAAATATTTGGTTTTAATGGTATTAATTAATTCAGATGTAAACCATACCGGATACTGATAACGTGAGTCATTATAAGAATATCGACGTTTTACGGGCACACAGCTATCAAAACATGACTCTAATATTTTATACAGAGCATCTACAGCTTTGTTCACATCTGTACACGAATATATATCATCCCATTCCGCCGACGCGACAGTAGCGTATAACAAATTATAGTTAGCCTTACGAAAGTTCCATTCTCGTGGTGCATCACCGATACACTGCGGCGGCTGTGCCCGAGCCGGTGGGGGCCGCGCTGAGCGCGGGTACCGCATAGTTACCGCAAGTGGCGGGTGGTATGAGTCAGCTGGAACCAGGGGCTCAGCATCACCACTTACCTGAATCGACTCTTCGCTCAGATCACTCAACACCAGATCCAACATTTCATAAAATTTATTACACACTACATTAAACTGTTTTAATTTACAGAAACTAAGTAAACAATCAAATTGTAGCCTTACATTTTGGCTACAAGAATTCAAATTGTAATCACCAATTAATAATACATCACATTTTGAATATTTCGCTACTACATTTTCAAGAAGTGTAAAAGTTCTTATGTATGTAACATGGATGGATGGATGGAACATGAACATAAGACAAAAATCATGTCGAATGTCCATGTTGTATTTACCCACTCCTTCATGTTGGGAACAAACACAATAGGTACTCGAAGTTTTAGACCACGTGTCACCAATTAGTTTCGTTCGGGGTCCGTTTTAAGAAATGAAATGACTATCGCGGTCTGCACAACATTTTATAGAAAAGAATATTTATTACAGAAACTTAATTATTAGATACTTAAAGTAGGTATTTTTGTAAGTTCCTGTGCTCTCGCGGTCCACACAAAATGGGTCGGCGGTCCGGATGCGGACCGCGGTCCGCCATTTGGTGACCCCTGTTCTAGACCATTACCTAGTAGGACGTAGGACAGACAGTCCAGTTAAGTAAGTACAACTTGGAGGAAGATATCTCTCGTTGAATTTGATCAGCGTGTGTTGCCAGTGATGACTTAAGGCAGTGAAACGTGCTCGCTAACTATGGGTATCTTAAAAAGGCACAGGGTTAATAACGTGTATTAAACACGCTAAAAATATCACTGCAATTTTATTTAAATAGAGACTGAAAACTCCGGAACTCCGGAGCTCCGGAGTTGAAACTCTGAACATCGAAACCCAACTCCGGAGCTGAAAAATACTCCGATTTTCAAGCCCTAATTGATATATGAACCCAAATTCTTTTGTTTCGCCTTAAAGCCAAAAGCAGTACGAATTCTTCTTCATCCGAGTCCATGTCGTCCGACATCTTGCAGCCTACTGCCTGCCTAACCCGTCATACTGAACGCGGTTTAGACGCGGTCAAGCGTTGTAACTGCTTTGAAACTGTCGCTGCGTTCAGTGTGCCGACTCCCGCGTTGCTACTGACCTGCTCTGCTACTGACCATAGATTTTTCGCTATGCTCAAGTAGACGGACAAAGGTGCGAGTGAGAAACCGATTCTTACGGCTTATGCGATGTGCGAGAAAGAGTTGAAAAAAAATGACAGCAGAACCTAGTTTGACTTCATTTATCATCGTTTATCATCTTGGTGAAAAGTCTCCACACGATTATTTTGTTATTTTGATCGCAATCGGATTGATTTGGCTCTTATAACTACATAAATCAATAATGGTGTCGTGTTCTGTTTTGAATTTTAATGTTATTTACGACAATGACCCAAAGAAATACTTATTTCACAGGTAAATATGATTGTACTATTACCATTTTCATAATTCATATTTTAGTTGAATATATTCCCAAACACACTAAGTTATATACTAATATGATGCTATTAAACGACTATTTCCTAAATAAAGGCTGATTTCTAAACATTATGTGTTAGATAAAAAGATATTATGTCCGTGAACTTGAGAAAATAAGGCGTAGATATTGATCAAAAATTATCGATATCGACACTCATGTCGATGATTTCCAATATAAATTTGTTTGTCTTTGTGAACACTGATAGTTTTATTTAAAGCTGCTTGTAACCGACAGTTTTCAAATGGTAAATTAAACCAACTTAAGTACTAATTATGAGGATAGTTTCGAAGAAGTGAAAACCAAATTTGCTGAGAAGACTTTTATTTTCTTTTCTCACTTGTAATTCTGAATAAATGATTCTTAACTTTTATAAAAATTTATATGACACACTAAGATTTAGCTTAGGCAACTGTTCGCTTCGGAGTCTCTCGATCAACTGCCGGATTGCCGAGGTGTTCTGCCGCTCGTAGCCAAACCGTTTCGCGCCATTTAGTAAAAATGGCGGGAAACATGGAAAGTAAGCGCCAAGCACGCCCATTGGTCGGACAAATTGTAGTGGAAAAATGACCGTACTATTGAGTTTATGATAAAGAAATTTAATAATGCTTACATAATTTAAAAATTATTTCCAGGTTTTCTGTAAATCCAGTGATTAAATTAAACTGGATAAATGTCATAAATAAATAATCAGGGAGTGTCAAAGGAGACCTTAAGAAATTATTTAAATAAAATTGATCAAAATCTTGTTTGTGTTTTATTTATAGAGCAATATTACATTATGGTTATCGACAACCTAAAATGGACTTCAGTGCATCTCTGAAATTCACGCACACGTTTACAAATTTACAAACACTGGCTCATCTCACTTTTGGTTTCGCAGCCAAGTGAACTCTGTTCGTCTATTCCAGTGGATATTAAGTTTATGCTTCTGACCCGCGTTTGGTTTGCCGAAGCGCCACCACATGTCGCAAGGTCGCAACTACGACACTGTATGAAAAAAAAAGTTCAAAAAAAAAGTTAAAAAGTGAAAAGTCTTCTTCTTCTATTTTTAGTATGGCAATCTACTTTCCTCTTGGAAGTAATTTTTGCCAGTGTCAAGTGTTTAATAGTTCAGTGGTAGGTATTGTTTCAGTTTAAGTTTACATTAGAATGCGGGTGCATTGCATTCCAATGCTGCTTGGAGCATTTGGCAACAAGTATATCAAGAGGGATCCCTTGTTTTCGCATAATGCTTTTATACCTTATTTGATTTGGCATAACGGATTTGGCATATTTTTTTTGTCATAATAATACTTTGGCATAATTGTTTTTTGGCATACTATTTATGTAAGCATAATAATCATTTAGACTTATTTGTCTTCGCATAATGTTATTAGGCATATTGTCTATTCGCCTAATATTATTAAGACATAAAAATCAAAAACAATCAGAATAAATATTTTTAAGTACTTACTTATTTTCTTGCAAAAGGGGTATGTATTAAAATGCCGGTATGATCGTCGTGGAGATCCTTAGGGGAGGCCTATACCCAGCAGTGGGTGTCGTGTGGCTGATATGATGATGATGATTAAAATGCCGAAAATTCATAACACATACGACAAAAATATCGACGTATAAAACACCTGTTTTCAAAATACCGAAAATCCTAAATATCGATATCCGATAGACCGTAACTTAAAAGATCGATTATTAAATGACCGATAGTTCGATATCCCGAAAGTTAAAATGCCGATAATTCAACATCCCGAAAGTCTGTTTAGGTCTGTTAGGTGCGACGACGAGCGAGCGTAGCGAGCGAGGAGGAGATTAAGTTTCATTGCGACCTACAATGCACGAGCCGAGCGAGCGAAGCGAGCGTGCCGCGGCAGTGGCCGGCGAAGTGCCAGACAGAACCGACCTGCTGGCATGTAACTCTCAATCGACCTTCAGTTTTTTAGGCTTCGAGATTTAGTATTTTAGTTAAAATGTCCTTTCGTGATTTTCAACGTACGTCAAACAACCGTTTGACCATTTGATTTTCGGTGTTTCGTTCATGGGTCTTGTAAAATTCGGTCTTTTAAACTTCGGTATTGTAAATACATACCCCTAGTAACCATGCATGAGACAAACAATATTTATATTTATTTCAAGTGTAAAATTTTAGCAATAGCTTTTAAATGTGCAAGTTTCGAAGTGTATTCATTTTTTTGTTTATAAAAATATGCGTTAATAACATTATGCGTATTTACACTTTTGACAGTTGACTGACAGCCGGCAGACATTCTTTTTTTTTAATGCGCAATCACTTGTGTTACAGAACAAATATACTCAGGGGAGACTTGTACAATCGGTGACAAAGATGTCCGTTTCATTTATTTCCTTTTGTTTTTTTCAATAATTAATTAATTAAAGCTAAATGAAAAAGTTAAAAAATTATGTTGCTGCTGTTTTATGATTCTAGTAACATAAAGTGTTTATAGATAACAGAATTATGTTTATAAACTTTTGGGTATCATGTGCCTGATGTCCTTCAATTTTAAAATCAATATTTTATTGACAAGTACGGGTGGCAATCGGCGTATGTAATCGCGGCTTTATAAAAGTGCTTATTCCTACCTATAAAAAAATATTTAGTCTATTTGATTTTTCGGCGTATGTAATCCCGGCTTTATAAGAGTGCTTATTCCTACCTATAAAAAAATATTTAGTCTATTTGATTTTTTCAGAAATTATCTATTTACTCTATGGCATGGCGATCGATGATTTAGCGGTTAGTCTGTTGGAATCATTTCTTAACGATGACGTTTTCGCCGTTTTCGCGCCATAATTTTGACTTTGGGTTGCCATATTGGGCGATATGTCGCGATTTGGGCTACCTCGCGACCGAAATTGCGACTTGTTTTTCTTATTTTGCGACAGTCCCGAATTGGGCTACTTCACAAATTTTTTGCGCGATTTTTGGGCTACTTCACCGCAACTTCCAATTTAAAAAAAAAGTTAGTAACACGTATGCAAAAACCACCTAATTTCCTCACTTTAGGCCATATTATTATCATTTTTTGTTTAAACATGCTCTGTACGCAAGTATCGACGATGATTTTTAACACATAATGTTAGGTAGGTACAGGTAACCGTACATTACAAATATTACAATAAAAAATGCTCATTGAAATAATATTTGTTTAATTTTGTTGGAAATTCAAAATATTCTTAGCTAGGACATGCATGAGTGAGATTTAAATCGATATTTTGATCATGACTTGTCGCTTTTTGGGCTATTTCGATAAAAATGTTTGCGATTTTGGGCTACTTCAATCAGAAATGGATTTGCGGGATTTTGGGCTACCTGAGGGCCGAATTTCTGCGATTTATCGATTTAGACATCTGGCAACC
Source organism: Agriphila tristella (assembly GCA_928269145.1). NCBI lineage: Eukaryota > Metazoa > Arthropoda > Insecta > Lepidoptera > Crambidae > Agriphila > Agriphila tristella. The sequence continues at coordinate 28,005,934 of OV743437.1, read as the reverse complement.
CTGATTTTGACACATGACAGACAGCACAGCACATGCAAGTGTTTTTTTTTGTGTTTTATTTGTTTGTTTACAAAAGAAAAGTGTAAAAAAACTAAAGTAATTTCTTGAAATGGTCAATCAATGGTTTTCAAATTATTCTAAGGTTTCAAATCTATATTTCTAATCAAGACGTGGTCAAAATATGGATCCATACGAAATTGAATTCATTGGGGAAAACAGAATCGTCAGCGTGATACCAAACTTTACTTATGATAAAATCTATCTAATTTGCGGAGAGTTTGGACCATTTCGGGCTGGCCTACCTCTCAACGTACCGCTCTGGTTAGCGATAATGTTGAAACAGAAACAGAAGTGCAGAGTGGTCCCACCCGAGTGGATGGATGTTGATGTCTTGGAAAACATTAAAGAAGAAGAGAAACGGTCAAGGTATTGGCAATGATTTATTTATTAGTTAAGTATCTACTTATTAATAAAGAAGTGCACCTTAGTTTGACCCTCTTGTTGAGTTAGGAAGTGGTTTAGTCTATAGTGAGTGCCATTCTAACCACTGAACATAATGTACCTAATAGGGCACTATTAGATTATCAATCAGTCAGTGTTTGATATAACTTTTGAAATTGTGATCTCTGTGATATAAATGAGATTAATGCACTGATTTCACTATGCCTATAGCTGTCAATTTGTGATTTTTTTACAATGTTGGACTAATTTTTTGCTTATGGGACAAAGTGGTTTATGGCAGGGGTGGCCAACTTGTCTAGGGCTGCGATCGACTTTGAAATTTCCTGGCAAATTGAGATTGACTTAAAGCATTTTCATTTATGGGGTATTTTTCACTACAAACACGCCGCAACCACCTCCCGCACCGTTCCGTTGCTACTTGCTTTGCTACCACAAGCAAAGCATCTTTTGTTATGTCTCTCGCGATCGACTGCACTGTCTCCAGAGATCGACTGGTCAATCGCGATCAACTTGTTGGCCACCCCTGGTTTATGGGATAAAGGGGAACAATAAAGTCAAGTGTGAGACTGTCCCCTCCAATGGGGGACAGTTGGCAGCCTCATCACTCCATAATATACTTTTTTAACCTTGGTATTTATATCCAAAAAAACTTATCAACAAATCTAAAGCTTCATTTGTTAATAAATTCTTATAACATTCCAGATTCTTCACTAAAATGCCCAATGAACACTACATGGTTGAAGCAAAGCTCATCCTTGGGGCAGCAGCCGAAGATGTACCCAATGCGGCTGAAATAAAGACCATTATCAAAGACATTTGGGACATTCGCATGTCCAAGTTGCGCACCTCAATGGATGCGCTGATGAAGACTGGAGGCAGTTACGGTCGACTTGACCATTTAACTATGATGGAGATCAACTCAGTTAAGCCACTACTACCATCTGCTATGGATGAATTGTATAGGATAAAGATGGTTAGTTGAACTCTTATTTCTAATCTAATATTATTTATTCACAGAAAAATTAATGAAGTATTTTTAGACAGTATTGTAAACAAAATCTAACCACTTCCATGGTCTAGTATAAGTCGCAGGGCCCCGCAGCGGTCCTGGGTTCGATTCCTAAGAATGTGCAAAGAGGCGACCAGGAGACATTAAATTAAAGACTGACTGCGATTAATGACTGATTTATCATGCCAAGTAAAGTAATAGCTTATATTATATGAAGAGAGATGAGTGTGTGTTGCATATGTTAGTACACACTCTGCACCTCCCCCCTGAAAAAGAGAAAAAAAACTAAGTGTACATGTTTTTTTACATTTGTACTCAACTTGGTTGGTAGTAGGGCTTATTTCAAGTCCGCCTGGCTAGCCACCACCATATTACCTAAGTCTGATGCCATATCGACAATTTAAAATTTGTGTTCCGGCATATAGAGCTAAGATAGCTGGAATCCTCAATGGTGAGGACTTTCGACCTTATCACCACTTAACATCAGGTGAGGTGAAGGCCAAGCATCCCGTTGTGAATAAAAAAAATTGCCAATTTTTTATATTAATTCATAAGCACCCAAGCAGTCTCCGGCGACCCGATAACAATAGAAAATCTATTGTGTCTCGTATTCCAGGTGTTGTTGAGTTAATTGCTATTGATTTCTGATTCTGTTCCATATAATATTGATGATAGCTTAAGGTAATTTTCTAAAGGGTACTTAAATTATTCCAGATGACAAAACACACAGCAGCCGCTCCGTCTATGTTGAACAACTCTACATTCAGCCAATCAGGAAGCTCACAAAACACTTAGATAAGTCCATTATTTAATTCTGTTGAAAGATGTGATATTAATATTAATTTTCTATAAAGCATTTCAAGTTTTTTTAAACTTACAGTTTTTATTTCGTGACAAAAGGCAGTTCTGTCCTTTCCCATGGTCCAATCTTAGTCTATACGAAAATTCATCGAAATTGGTTCATATTTGAAAAGGTTGTTGACGGATAGACAAAGTTACTTTTATATTTATAATATTGTTGCATGGACTAATATGACAGACAGAAATATGTGCTGCAGTGATATAAAATACTGCCTGCTTCACTAAAGAATAACGGCCTTATTCATAAACGCCTAATAATTCTATTTTTAGCTATTGCGCTGTTAAAATATGTTTTATCTTTATCATTTGTCAAAAGAGTAAATGAATGAAACATGTTATAAGCCTCTTATAAGTTGTTGTTTTTATGAATAAAGCGGTAAGTTTAAACCCAGTTTATGTTAATGTTTAACTTCTCAAAGTGTTCTGGGGGGTCACTTGAAACACGAATGAGTGAGATCGAATTGGTATCGAATAAATGACAAAAATCTGTTATTTTAGTATATTGAAAACTGTTGCCATGATTTCCATTGTACTTTTTTGAGATTTACTCGATACCAATTCGATCTCAGAATCTCGTTTGTGTTCCAAAGTAACCCCCCCGTTTCTAAACAAACTTTTTGGTTATACTATGTATAATAAACTTACTGCCTTATTCATAAAAACAAGCAAAGTTATAGGAGGCTTATAAAGTGTTTTGTTTCTTTTACTCTTTTGATAAAACTTATTTTAAGGGTAGTATTTAATCAGGTAACAATTAATTCCCATTTTGAGTGTCAAAAATACTGAAAATCGCGTACTGAAATACTAAGTAGGCGACGGACTGAGAGCGACTACAGATATTGAAAATGTATGATTTAAAAATACAAATTGAGTAACTACTAGCTATTCAGAACGGGCGACCATATTACTATATGGGCGACAACCTTAGGGCACACAAAACATTTAAAATTTGGCATAAATTTTATTCCAAATAGGTGGCTATTATCCTAATCGAGATGACAAAAATACCATGTTGGGCAGCATAAATCAGTTATATAGTTACCTACTTGGTGTAATAGTTGCCCACTCAGTATTTTTGTCACTCATTTAGAATTTTCACTGCTAACTTAAATTATTTGTCTCCCACATGTAGTCACCCGTTTTACGTATTTTTGTAATCCACAGTTTGTCGCCCGTTTAGTTATTTTGTCACCCAAAAAATAAACCGCTGCCCGATTTAGTATTTAAGTATCCCATTAACAGTCGCCTTTAATTATTAACAGTCACCCAATTAATTAATTCCCTTATTTTAATGGCACAATACTTAAAATTTAATTATTAGGCGTTTATGAATAAGGCCGTGTACTGACTGGGCGAGCAGCCTTGGACGAAATTTGCCGCGCGAGGCAGCCTCACTCTGTAAATTTATTGCATGAGGGTGCCGCGCGCGGCAAGGGCGAGCCACGGTGAGGCTGAGCCAGCATCGAGCGCATAAACGTATAGCGATAAACGTAAAGTCACACAGAGACCACGCATGTTATGAGACCGTACATTCGGAAAGCTCTACTGTCTTTATACTAATTCTTCAACTTATTTTTCATCTTTATTTTAAATCAGCTATTGGAATATTTGGAATGTTCATTTCCCGGTTTATTTCTTCTTGTTTGTTTCTCTATGCATCTTCTCTTAGTCATCTATTATTATAATCAGAACTTTGCGCATCCCAAAGTGGTCTATATTCGCCGTATAATTGTATTAAATTTAAGACACTGTTCTTTATCCATGACGCATGAACTATCAAGCTAGGCGAAGCAAAACAACCGAGGCGCCTTTGAGCATCATCAAAAACTGCCACCGATCGGTTAGGGCCGCAGCACGCTCGGGCGAGGCACGTCCTGACTGACCGAGGATTTGCCTCGCGAGGCTGCTCGCTCAGTCAGTACGCGGTTATTTATTATTAGGGCAGTGGTGCATGACTCTGTTCGGCGTGGCTTTATTATCTGTATAGTTAATGCAAGAATGAATTATTAAAAATAAGGTGCATTATCTATGTCAGCGGTTCCCGAATTCTTTTGGCTACGGAGCCTTTTTTGGTTCACCGTTTTTGGGCGGAACCCCAGCTCAAGTAAAAAGTAAATTAATCAGGGTTGTCACCTTTAGGAACAGAAAATTGGACAAGGGGGCGCGGCGAGCGCGAAGCGCGAACCCGATTTTTTTTTGAATTTGGAATAAAAAGAAAAATTCCATGCATATTTTGTATTGCTACGAGCCTCTCTCATTAATATCGCATCATTTTTATATTTACTTATGAATTCCGAACAAGACGTCATGTCTTTTGCAATTCTGCTTAGAGCAAAGATTTCTGACATTAGGACATTTAAGCGTCATAAGAGAAAAACCTCGCTTAACATAAGTATTTGAAGGCGGTATGCTTAAAGCGCGAGATACAACGCAAAATAAGGCATTTAACTTGTTATCCTTTATGCTTTTAAACATTTGGCTCGGTATTCACATCTTGTAAGTATAGTTTGACTTTAAAATAAGGACTTTTATGATATAAAATATTTATTTAGTTAGAACAAAAAGATACGTAATACCTATCTTGAATTTATACCTAAACTCTTGAATTTTCGCGGAACCTCTGAGAGCATCTTACGGAACCCTATTCGGGAACCGCTGATCTATGTTATAAATAATAACAGATAATGCACCTTATTTTTAATAACTTATAATGCACAGCACATTAAGATATGAGGGACCTTTTGGTTACACATAGTTTATCATAACAGCCAATAAACAATGTAATCTGAGTTAATTTAATTTTGCAGGCTCTTATCAATACTATAGAGAAATAAGTTATATTAATCTGCATCCACAATTTATTGTTATAATAACAATAGCTGATATTAATTAAGGAAATTGTGGGGTTTATTATTAGTGCTTGTTTGAACCATTGCCCTGTTTTAGATTAATACACGGTTATTTTTAAAGTATATCTAAAAATGAAAAGGGGTGTTCAGACCACGTTAATGAACAACTTTTACTATGGGACCAACCACGAAATCGCGAAAAAAAATCAGCTGTTCCATACATTATAATCGAGTCGATGTTGTACTTTTCTATGGAACAGCTGATTTTTTCCTCTGCGATTTCGTGGTTGGTCCCATAGTAAAAGTTGTTCATTAACGTGGTCTGAACACCCCTTTTCATTTTTAGATATACTTTAAAAATAACCGTGTATTATGATTACTTACGTAATAAATGTTCCAGGAGTAGCTCAGTGGCGCAGTGGTTTAGCGCCTGGCCCTGTGATTGCGGAGGTTAACCAACTTTCGCAAGGGTTGGTCATGGGATGGGTGACCGAAAATTTAGGATCCTCCGAGCTTAGGAAGGCACGTTAGCCGTTGGTCCCGGCTGCATTTGCAGTCGTTTACATCTACTAATCCTCATTGGACCATAACGTAAGGCCCATCCTCCTTATCCAACCATAAGGAAGGCCTGTGCCCCAGCAAAGGGGACATTTAAAATGGCTGAGGTCAAACGGTCAAATATTTCAGTGTACCTATTAAGCATAGAATACCTACCAGGACTTGCTGTTCACAGTTACGAGAAGAAAGTACTGTCACAACGAAAGTAGCTAAACAGTTTGGTACTTTGTCGTGTTAACTTTTATGTCTAATGTTTCAAACCAATAGACAGCCGTGTAAAAAGTTGCTTGGACAAAGTACTAAAGTTGTTAACTGTACCATCAACAGCACACCACACTACTATCCAGAACTGCCAAAATATAAGTGGTTCTAAGCCTTAACGCAATGAATATTAAGTTAAAAGTTGATTGGAGGCAGATAAAGTAATCACTTATGCTTAAATAAAATTCTTCTGATCATCTCAATATTTTCATGTTAAGAACAAGCATAATATCCGAAAGCAATTAGTTAAGGCTCCTATATACAAAGTTATTTTTAGTTACTACAAAACCTCTCGTGGGGTTGATCAGACCATCAAACTGAACAACTTTCATAATGGGACCAACCTTGAAATCGCGAAAAAAAATCAGCTGTTTCATACATTTCGATGGAGTAGAATTGTACTTTTGTATGGAACAACTGATTTTTTTTTTCGTGATTTCGAGGTTGGTCCCATCATGAAAGTTGTTCAGTTTAATGGTCTGATTAACCCCACGAGAGGTTTTGTATTAACTAAAAATAACCTTGTATATGTACTTCAAAGTGGCGCCCTCATTTTACACTTTTCGCACTTTTGCTTACTAATACTACTACATCGAACTATATTTTACTGAGGTTACTGTTAGTAAATATACTATAGAACCTTATAGCCTCAATCTGTCGCATGTGAAAGGTAGCCACTTGAGGGATATAGTCGCCTTAAGTCTGTTTTATAGGATCGACTACTGACCATAAATATACTGCTCAAAAGAAGATAGCAGCCACTATATTGTTTTTCATACAAACGAGCTAAGTTTTCAAAGGTTTTTTAAATATAAATTCAATCTGTTTTTTTTATGTAACTCCAATTTCTTTTTATTCTAACTGACGTACGGCAAATAGGAGAAAATATACAGTAAATTCTACACCAATAATAATGTACTCTATGTTCTACACTAAAGTCTGCAAGTGCAAGCTGACCCTAACAGCTTTCGAACAATATCAAATACAAATAAAATCAGATTGAGTTAAATAACTTTCCAGAACTTAGCTCGTTTGTATGGAAAACTATACAAAGTTATTTTTAGTTAATACAAAACCTCTCGTGAGGTTGATCAGACCATCAAACTGAACAACTTTCATTACGGGACCAACCTTGAAATCGCGAAAAAAAAATCAGACGAATCATACATTTGGATGGGTTTGTATGGAACAGCAGATTTTATTTTCGTGATTTCCAGGTTAGTCCCATAATGAAAGTTGTTCAGTTTGATGGTCTGATCAACCCCACGAGAGGTTTTGTATTAACTAAAAATAACCTTTTCACTTCTCATGCTCGTAAAGTTCGTCTTTATGTTGGGTATAGGCTGCATAAAATCGCTTTTTATGCTCTAGTGCATAAAGTAAAATCTTCGTCTAAGTCTCCGACTTTAAGACAAAGGTCGTCAGGTAAACAGCCACACATGCAATTAAACTTCATTGAATTAACTTGTTATTTCATTCAGATTTTTAACTTTTTTTATTTTTGAAAATGGGTATCAATTTTATTGAAAGACCTTGTTAAAAAGTTTTTTTTTTCAATTTTTGAATATGGGTATCAAATGAAAGGCCTTGATGAGCACATTCCAAAAATATATATTTTGTCACAAAAAATTAAGAAAAAATTTTTTTTTTTTAATTTTTGAAGATGCTTATCAAATGAAAGGCCTTGATGAGGACATTCCAAAAACATATATTTTGTCACAAAAATTAAAAAAAAAATTTTTTTTTTAAATTTTTGAATATGGGTATCAAATGAAAGGTCTTGATGAGCACATTCCAAAAATATATGATTTGACACTAAAATGTTAGAAATATTTTAATTTTAATTTTTACATTACTTATTGTTGTTTGATTTCCTCACAATCGAAGTGAAAAGTAGAGTGTATAACTCGTACATAAAACCCATTTTACCCTCGACTTGACTATCCACCCGAGCCGCAGGCGAGGATATAGAGATATATCGTCTCGGGTAAAATGATGCGTTTTATGCACTTGTTGTACAATCTACTATGTGTAATGTATTGTGGTCTCTATTTTCTTTTGAGCAGAATATTATTTAGAGCGATTTGTCTTTTACAAGCTGTATAATATTTCAATAGACTTTAAAGTTTCCAATGTGAGAATAAAAAAAATAAAAAAAGAATGGTTAGGTACGAAATCAAAGTCAAATAATTGTGAAAAATTTCTATTTTCATCTTACAGTCTAAAATATGCCAGTATTATTTGCTTTCTCTAAAAACATAGAAAATGGCGACTTGGGGTCTACTAATAAACCTAAATTCTTAAGTCTAGAAATAGTTAGTCTCATCTTTACTTATAAAGGTACTTACTTAAAAATCTAGAAACATCTATTTGGATATTCATTCTTACTAACCAATAAAGAAAATAGTGTTAATATATAGTCGGAAAATAGGCATGGTCAGTAATACATAAAAGTTAGAACATTTCAAATAAAATAATGCATAGGTAATAAAAATGTCAAAATAGTTACTCTCTAAACAATGTTTTATTATTTAAATAAAAAAGAATATGTTATATTATTTTTTATAAAAAAAAGAATCCACTCTTAAACATGACCAAAATAGTTACAATTCTTAAAATAAGACAACTGAAATTTAACCAAAACTAGCATTTTTCATTCAAAGTTACCTCGATTTCGACGTTTCGATATAAGAAGCCAGACTTAAAATTATGTTTTTTTTCTGGAATGTAATCATTACAATGAGATTAATTGTTATAAAAGCGAAAGAGATCTGATTAATAATGTTTAATAAACGTAGTTTTATAGTCCTCTAGCTAGTAGGTACACTACACATCTTAAAAAAAACTTATTTCAAATCAGAGTTTAAATGGAGACAGGTTTAAAATCTGAATTGATAAGCTTGTACCCATAATGCGAATATTTTCTACTTTTTATGAATATACAATTACAAAAACATTATGTTCAGCTTGCTTCATTCAAAACTTTTTTATTTTACACCTACATAGATAGTTAGGTACTTGATTTGTAAACAGGAAAAATGGAATCCTACTAATACTATAAATGTGAAAGTTTGTGGGTTTGGATGTTTGAATGTTTGTTCCTCAATCAAGCAAAAACTACTAAACGGATTTGGTTGAAATTTGGCACACAGTAGATAGCCTAGATTAAAACAAAGGATACTTTTTATCCCGATATTCCCACGGGAACGGGAGCCACGCGGGTGAAACCGCGGGCGGCCGCTAGTAGAGACATAATTTTCAGATCACACGTAACATTCTTAACATGTAAGATAATCTTGCTAATAGACAAAGCACAAAAGAGCTTATTATATGTATGTTTAACATATTTTGGGTAGGTATTATAAAAATATATAAGTAATTACAATACAAACAGCTTTAGCCGTGTTATACATTTATGTTGATAAACTTTGCATAGTATGAATGTACAAGTTGTATTTTTTTATTTTGTTTTCTTTGCAAAGCCATCAAAACACTTTGGTCTAACTCCAGCTTGAGAACTCAGAAATATGAAAGTATTTTCCTTTACATTTTAGGTTAATTATATGTACAAACAGTGCTCTTGGAAAGATAGGTATAATACAAAATATATTTCAACAAAAAAGTTATTTCTAATACGATAAATTATTCAGCAAAACAGAAAATATATACAAAGATCTGCCGATTAATAACAAAGCCAAACATGTCTCAAAGTTGCCTGTAATAAATTAATTGCTGTCCAAAGCGTTTTTCAAAAAGCCTTTAAAGTTAATTTGGTAAGGCCAACAAAAATGCAATTGGACTCCATGGACAAAGTTTCGACACACAATTTTTGCAGTACCCTATAAAAATGTGTGTACTTTAATAATATATCCTTATAAATATGGCACGGGTTAAAACGCAAAACGGTCACAAATGTTGCCAGTGTAAAAATGCAAAACTTTTGACACTTTGAAACGTTCTCTTTGAAACCATGCTCAGATTGCTATGTTCTTCTGACGGCAATTGAAACTCAAGAGATCTTCAGTGAAAGGATAACAATGCAGCGTATGCGCTTTTCTACCATTATATTTACAAGTACTTAACCGTAGCTTAAATGTAACCTTAAATAATATTTACAGTTATCGTCTATGACTTTTTAATTATTTACTACTAGTTAACAATGACTGCTCCCGAGATTTGTGCGCTGAAACCAGCATCCGTTAGTCATTTTTATTGGTAGAGAATTACTCTTGTAATTCATTTCACTATTTACAGGTTTACTTAAATCAGACTTAAACGGCTACAATTTTGCTAGGGTCCACTTTGACCCTTAAGAACATGACGTCATCTTTGACGAAGTTTCTTTTCTTGAGCATCTCATGGGAAACGAAGCGGGGGAATCCGAATCCCAACGCGTCAGGTTCTTTGGAAGGTCGCTGGAAGTTCTTCCAGGTGGGGTCAGGGACGAAGCTCTCGACGATATTGCAGGCGCGGTCGGGGCTCGAGCTCTGGTCGAAGAGCGTGAAGGAAACTGTGTGTGAGAACGGCCAGCGCAGGAGAGCGTCGTACTCTCCGGGCAGGATCTTAATGTACACTGACATGTGCGTGCCTTCGCCTGCACCGTTTCCGTTGAGGAACAGTGACGCCTGGAAGATAGAAAAGCTATGTAACTAAAGAGTCAACATTTATTATAGCATCGTACTGAAACGAACTGAAATAGAGAACGTTCTAAAACAACTAGTGAAAAAAGATAGCAGAAAGTTTACAACGCGAAAGGAATATCTTCTGACAATTTTCACAAAGATGTTTAAAAACTAGGAGAGGAATTTAGATAGTTTGATGACATCGTCAAGGTAACGAAAATGGCTTGATCATAGACATAGAAAAAATTTCGCTGATGGGCTTGATTATACGTGACGTGACTAATACCGTCACAATATTGAAGGATAACAAATGGCAGTATGAGTTGCGTTCATTGGCGGATCCAGGGGGGGGGCCATGGGGGCCATGGCCCCCCCCACGAGGTTGGTTACCTTTGCGGATTGCATTGAATTTTGAAGCTGAATAATGGAGCTCTCGTGCTATCCTGCTGACTATCGCTCGAATTCGGAACAGTTATTATTACGTTAAAATTTATTTATTGAGATATTATTAAAATTATTATTTTCCGTTTACTTAATTAAAGGCTGTGTGTAAAATGCGGAGATTACCTACATCATATAATACTCTTCCTCTATAAAAATCTTAAAACGTTTAGTTTTAATATTTAAAAAATCCGCCAATTTAAAATCCTAACTGGATTCGCCTTTGGTTGCGCGGCTATTTCTTTTACTATAGGTAGACAAAAGTACCTACAAGATTAGCGGATGAAACTGACTAAAAATCGCGCTGCGCGGCCGTTTTTTGACTATAGATAAGAGTACATACAATTGGCTAAACTGACGAAAAATCGCGCTGCGCGGCCATTTCTTTTAGGCAAGAGTACAAGATTTGTGGATGAAATTGACAAAAAATCGCGCTGCGCAGCCGTTTTTTACTATAAATAAGAGTACATACAAGTGGTTAAACTGACAAAAAATCGCGCTGCGCGGCGCTTTTTCTACTATCAACACTACAAAATTAGTGGCTAAAACTGACTTAAAATAGGGCTGCGCGGCCGTTTCTTGTAGACAAGAGTACAAGATTTGTGGATGAAACTGACAAAAAATCGCGCTGCGCGGCCGTTTTTTTCCTATAAGTACATAAGAGTACATACAATTGACTAAACTGACAAAAAATCGCGCTGCGCGGCAGTTTTTTTAGCATAGACAAGACAACACCACAAAATTAGTGGCTAAAAATCGCGCTGCGCGGCCGTTTTTCAACAGGCAGTAATTTTTCCTAAATCAGGCATTTTGTGCATCCTTGACAGGGAGCCCTAACATAGACCCTGCCCTAGACCCGAGTCTCCGAGGGCCCCCCCCAAATTTAAATCCTGGATCCGCCCTTGGTTGCGTTGATATACGAAGGGATCTGCGTGTGAGTAACGCGGCTAATTCGGTCCACGCTAGTTGTAGCGTAGGTACTGCGTATGCACCGGTTACTCACCCGACATTATTCACTAGCAAATAAACCATGGCGACTGCCTTTTGTTTACTAACAAAGACTGAATTGGCAAACAAATGTGGTTTGTAAAAGAAAAAAGATTGAATATTTAGTACAAGGATATACTTAATTGTTTTGTTAGACCAGGAAGTCATGAAAATAAATGGATCACAGGCAGGTCGTCACAAAAGCAACTCGTCAAAATACATAAAACAGATATCTATGTTCTAGTAACTCTGAAAACATATATAATTCGATTAAATTGACAATGTACAACTGAAGTGGCTAACTTCAGAGCGCTGTCGGTACAAAACGGTGTAAAATTTACTCTTTGCCATACATTTTCAAGTGAAATTGAAGATCAGAAGATCATTGTCTACATTGTGCCTACCTATATTTTCTCAGTTTGCTCAATTTAATTTCCAATCCTATTTAAGATTTTCAAAGGTCACAGTTTACTCAAACGATGCCGTTCCTTAACTATTGGACATTTGAACTTGAAAATTGTGTTAATCCATAGCCTTCTATATCTTCCAAGCCATGAAGTGAGCAGAACGGCAACATCGCATGTGGTCAAGCACATAGTTTAATATTATTTTGATAATTATTTATTATTTGTTTTTCCTATATTGTCTATGTTTAAACTAGTTGTAAATTGTGATGTAAGATTATTTCAATAAAGATTTTATATTTATTATTATTATTTATGTATTAGGACATACGGTTTGAGTCAAATTATTTGAACTTTTCGGGAGTCCTTTAGTACGATGAGTATTTTTGAACTAAGCCTCTCCTAGCAATAAATCTTACATCATTGGAAAGGTCTTTAAATTTGAAATACTTTATTGTACTACAATAAACGTCAACTATTAGTACTTTGAGAGTTATAACGCTCTGAACTTGACCAATTTTTTTAACATTAATGACCTAAAACTCCGAAAATACTCATAATTAATAGAAAGTGTGTTTGCAGCAAATATTTATCATATGAAAACCTTTCTAATGATATATCATTTATTGCTAGAGGTGGGGTAATTCAACTCCCATAGACAATAAACCACTTTTATACTTTAATAACCTTTAACTCCAAAAGTATAAACAATTGATATAAAGTATATTAACAGCAAATATTTGTCTTTAAAAGACCTTTCTAATGATATATAATTTATTGCTAGAGGGCGTGTTAATCAACTCCCTGCTGAAGAAAATCAACAAAAAAAGATGACATCTTTGACAGCCATTTTTTCCCAGTTAACATTGATATTTTTCTTATTGTTTAATATAAAAAGCATTTCAATAAAGGAACTAAATTATTTTCATATTTTTAACCTCACATGATTACTACCAAAAAAAATATCGACCTCTTAAAATTGAAATATTCCCATACATTTAGTATGGAGACTGGCCGACGACATGACCACGAACTGACAGTAACAGGCGTTGCCAAACTTATGTTCACGGCTTGCAATTATAGAAGGCTATGGTTAATCCCACCTGAGAAGACTTGGATATAACTTCATGGCATTTTTTTTATAATACCTAGTGGTTCCTCACCTGCAACTTGTATCCGTACTGGCTGGTGTAAAACGCGGGAGAGACAAGCTCGACGCCATCCTTGCACTTGGCCTCGGCCATCTTCGCCGCCCAGTCGGTGATCCGCCACACGAGCGCGCCGGAGCAGTTGACGGAGAGGCGCGCCACGGCCGCGCGCAGCGACTCCAGCTGGCGCGCCTGCCGCGTGGCCAGCGCCGACACCAGCGCCAGGTGCTGCTGGCAACTCTCCTCTGTGTGCCTGTCCAGAGCTTGTCTTGTACCCTAAAAGAAATTACAGTTCGTTAAATTTGTTTGTTGTTTCGTAATCTCTTGGGCAAGATTAACACGTTTTACCCCCTGGCCACGAAAACGGCGGCGGCGGCGAGAGGCGACGATTGCGGGGCGGCGAGCGGCAAGAGGCAAAAACAAATGTAGGAACATGTACGAGGTATGCCACGCTTAGCGCGGCAGCGGCGAGAGGTGACGATTGCGGGGCGGCGCGAGTCGAGCGGCGCGCGGCGGCGGCGAGAGGGGCGGCGAGAGAACGAAACAAATGTACTGGCGAGTATGGAGGCGGCCACAATCCCGAGCGGCGGTGAGCGGCGCGCGCGGCGGTAGCTCTTGCACCGAGCGACCAAATCAAACAGTTTTGTTTCTGCCGCGCGTGAATATGGAAACGGAGCAGTTATATCGTTGTTATTTTGAGTTTTTTAGTATGTAATCGAATGTTTCTGTACCTGTACGTGTACCTACTCATTATAAAGAGTATGAAATTCGCCAAATTATTTTGATGTTTTGGGTCAATCGACTTTTATTTGTCCTATGGTTTTGATCAAACATAAAAGTGTAATCTTGAAATAAAAAATGAAGGAAAATTTTAGCTTATAATTAAATAAGTAATTAAACTTAAGAAATAAAGTATCTATCATTTTGGTAACATAAATAAATATATTATTTACATACTTACTTGTTCGTATTGTATAGGTTGCTCAGTTGAAATTTACAATGAAATGAAAAGAGACATCGATATCAACTGGACAACCGTTAAAATACGAACTAATACGTAAACAACATATTTATTTCTATTACCAAAATGATACTTTATGTCTTACATTTAACCCAAACCATTATTTAAGTATAAGATAGTTTTACAGAAAAAATATACAATGTTTGGGGACAGGAAAACTGATAAGACACTTAAAGTTGATCGACCCTTTTATTGACTGGATGTACTCCTAACATAAGAATATTTTTTTATTTATTCTTTTGCTCCAAATCTTAGTTTTCCATGAAGGCAGGCTAGTCAGTAGGTACTGCCATTTTCAATAGTGCCATTTTAAACTTGTGTTTAATAATACTAAATAATATAGGTATGTAATTTCTTGAAAAAAATCGACTCGTCACCAGGACTGTCTCAGGCGGGAATCGAAGCCGCGACCTTCGGAAACCCGGTTCAATGCTCTTCCAACTGAGCTACTACTGAGTCACGAATGTTTTATTAGTATATTATTTATAGCATTGTGTGTGCTCAAATCTTAAATTTAAAAACTGTGTAAATAAGGCCACCGCTGCCGCCGCCGCCGCCGCCACTAGGTGAGCCGTGACATACCACCGCGCACCGCGCCTCCTGCCGCGCCTCCTGCCTCTGCCGCCAGTTTTGCCGCGGCAGACGTGGCCAGGCCCTTAGAGAGGTCGAGTTGTAAGAAAATTTCTGCCAAAAAAAAATCTGATGGTCGCCGGAAGTTACTCGGTGCATAGTGGTGAAAATTTTTCTAACAGTGTGCGGGATCTACTACAAAATGTATGCACCCAGTGCCTTCCGGTGACATTTCTACATTTTCTTACAAAATGCGGCCGCCCTTAAAAAGCTAATTAGAAAAAATAAGGAGGAATCATTATAAGTAGAATGGATCAGATCAGAACAGAAGATATATGACTTCAGGCTAAATGTGAGAAGTGATTCGTATCTGTCTTCTGGATTTTATACGTCTTGTATTTCAGTAAGTCAAGAGTAAGTGAAATAATAATACTTACGCATTGACACGATTAAGAAGCTACTTGAAGAGGGGTTACAATGACCTTGATGTCATGTCTTCCGATTATGAAAAAAAAAACATCACTGTCTTGTGATGATAACCACTGAAGTGAATAATTTGAACTAGTTACCTTGAGGAGCTCGGTTTAGCGCCTTGCCCAGCGATTGCGGAGGTTAAGCAACTTTCGCAAGGGTTCATGGGATGGGTGACCAAAAATTTATTATCTCGAGCTTCTCCGTGCTTCGGAAGGCACGTTAAGCCATTGGTCCCGGTGCAGTCGTTAACACCCACCAATCCGCATTGGGCCCGCGTGGTGGGTTATGGCCCGTCCTCCTTATCCACCCATAAGGAAGGCCTGTGCCCCAGCAGTGGAGACATTAAAAATGGCTGATGGACAGTTACCTTGAACCGACATCCGGCATCCCTGTACGCGCATGATACGCCGGCGGCCGCACAGTGGTCGCGCAGGTGTGCGTCCAGCTCATCCCTGGGCACGGCCGCGGTGGCGCAGCGCTGCGGGCACGGCACGGGCGCGCGGGCGCATGTCGCTCCGTGCGCTGCCACTGTGTCCTGCAAGAAGAAACAATGATTATGAGCAAATTGGGTATCTTTCTAGAGTGAATAGGCATCTCCTGCAAGCAAGATGGTGGTCCAATGCCTGCCCAGTTACCGATAAAAAACAAGATAGGATAGTCCGAGTCCTGTCAACTTTGAAGTTCTTCAACAGACAAAAGATTGCATTGCGTCGGAGAGTGTATTTAATTTGGATACTCAAATGCGAATTTTGGCCTGCTAAAGGCAAAGAAATAACTGACTTGGTTGTAACGACAGAGACAGGTGAAGCAATAGACCAAAATGTAGATAAGTACCTACACTACAACAATAACAAACAGTAACATTATTGTTATCAACAAACAACAATATTAGAGAAATTCTTAGTTTTTCGGGATATCCATCAATAAAAACGTCAAGGTCCATTAATTGTCAGTGACCCTTATTCCTTGGAAGTCTCGGTTCTTACCTGTGTGTACCGCTGTGAGCAATGGCGGCAAGGCACCAGCCGCTTACTGCAGTGCTGCTGCAGGTGCTGCTGCGTGTGCCGCCGCTGCACCTTGGCGCCGCACTTGTTCTCGCAGTACACGGGCTCGTGGCCGCAGTTGCCTTGGTGTTCCTGCAATGGACAATTAACTTTAATATCTTTAGTTATTCAAGCATAATTTGTTTCAATCCGTGGTCCTTCGATCTGCGAAATTTTTGGGTTGGAATAGTGGTTGTTCGATAAATCTATCAATGCATTTAATTAAACACGCACATTCTCTAAAATTAAAATTGCAGGCTGCATGGTGAGTGGAAGTTTTGAAGTATGACTTTCCACTAAACCGTTGCCTGACGAATATTGCAGTTGGGGTGAACAGAACACGCGTATTGCATCGACTCAGTGGTGATTTTTACATCTTTTAAATACTTTTTCTGGTGTTTAATTTGGATTTTCACTAAAATCTGGGCTAGAGAGAAATGAAGAAGTATCGCAAAAGCTGCAGCCAACCCATCAGGCGATCCACGACCTCGATCGCTCCGCCAGGACTGTACGGCTAAGGTGAAGAAATATCTAGAGCTAGATTTAACAAAAAACCTTGTGAAGAGTGTTGATGATCTCACCTCCAAAGCACTATCAGAGAAATACTTGTGGCGGTGTTCGCAGTTGGCGGAACGGCGCGGGCTGGTGGTCTTGCATCAATACTCGCGGGATCATCGCGCCGCACTGCGGTGCTGCACCTTGCCCAGCGCAGTAAGAAGTTGATGGTCTCACCTCTAGAGCACTGCCGGAGAAGTCCTTGAGGCAGTAATCGCAGTTGGCGCGGCGGCGCGGGCAGGTGTACCGCAGGTAGCATCAGCACGCGTGGGATTATAGCGCCCTACTGCGCTGCTGCACCTTGCCCAGAGTTACAACACTGGCTCATTGTAACGAGTTGATATTCTCACCTCTAAAGCACTGCCTGAGAACTCCTTGTGGCAGTGTTCGCAGTTGGCGCGGCGGCGCGGGCAGGTGTACCGCAGGTGGTCTTGCATCAACACGCGCGGGATCATCGCGCCGCACTGCGCTGCGCACAAGACTGCATCGTGCTTGCACGTGTTGAGGTGTGCCTGCGCAACGGGGAGATTTTTTAGAAGAATGAAGCGATGGTAAAGTATTTTTTAATTTGTATGATGCTGTGATAATATTTGTTTATTTAAATCGAAAATTACGACAGTTTTCACATTGGGCGTCAGTACGCCCAGTGCATAATGTATTGTACTTATAAACAAGTCAAGGAAATGTAAGTAGGAAATATTTATGAATTTAAAAAAAAACTTGTTACTACCTATATAGATACAGTTATAAATAATGCGGAATGCTAATAATTATTATTGTCGCTCAGTACGTAGTAACAAATAAAATTGATAGTGTCCAGCCACTTATATTAAAACATAATATGAAGCGTTTAACATTGTATTGTATGGGGTGGAACCTGGTCAAGAACTACCTCCACGTGGTCCACCCTGGGCAACGGAATAGCTCTCAAGCGAAACCCGGCCAAATGCTCTTGACCCCTACTGGCTCACCGGACTGTTCCCTGAGTAATCTGAGAATCTCCCGGTGATTTCTACTGCAATAACACCATGCATCCTAAAACCAACAGCCTTCTTCAAAACACCTCCAGAAATGGCCCTTCTAAGGGCCCCCAGACAAGAAATATAGGACCTTCAGTCCGTATTTTGCAGCTTAACATTGAAGGATCATCCCGAAACAAATGTGACTATCTGGCCAGATTAGCCCATGAGCACGACGCCGACATCATCTGTATTCAAGAACACCACATTAGTAAGGAAACGGACCTGTCCCGCAGAGGTGCCATTGAGGGATATAAAATCATGGGCTATATACTATCTGCCACATACGGCTCCGCCATCTACCAGAAATCATCAATGAACGATTGCAACGTATCGTTGGCATCTGCAGATAACAATATCGAAGTTATTGAGGCACACATCGGTAGCCTTAACCTCACCGCTATATACAAACCACCGGCAACCACGCTTTCCAGTCATTCACTACCAAGACACCCTCACCCGGCCGTCCTTGTGGGCGACTTTAACTGCCACCACACAGCCTGGGGCTACAGTAAAAATGACTGCAACGGAGAGGAGCTGCATGCATGGGCCGAAAGAAACAACCTACATCTTATTTTCGACCCCAAAGATAAAAGCTCATTTAGATCCGCCAGATGGGGTAGCAACACAAACCCGGACTTATGTTTTGCAACAGAGGATGATCAGGGCAACAAACTTCCTATAACTAGGCGCATATTAAACAATTTCCCTAATAGTCAACACAGACCAGCATTAATCACTATCGGCATCCAAGTACCCCTACTAACGTCTGCTCCCCGGCCTCGCTGGAATTTCAATAAGGCAGACTGGAATACTTTTTCTACAAACTGCCACGTGGTTCTCTTTGAATACTGCCCGATGAGAGCCACGGAGCAAAGAAAATTAAATATAAGGAGTAAACAAAAATAAATAAAAGATGGTATGGGTTTAATGGTCTATATTGTTAAAATTTGGTTTACACCTTACATAAGAAAAATTCCAAAATACTAGCTTAGCGATAGGGGTCGCTTTACATGGGTACGATTTGGTTGGTGTGCGTTGGGCCGCAAAAGGTAAAAGTTACAGTTCTACGTCAAGAAACCGAGCCCTACATGGAGATACCACGGTTCACTAAAAGAGCTAAATTGTAGTGAAAGTTACACCGACCTCATGTGTCCGATATGATGACAACTTCTAGTTATTAATGCTCCTGTGAGTCTTGAATGAAATTAGGACTCGGTGGACAGCAATTCGTTCAGGCCGGTGACGTGGCCGTGGATGGACACCGTCCCAAAGTAGGGTATTCTCATAAAACGATGAGTCGAATAAAATTAACTTCCCATAGCTGTAACAAAATATGTATGATTAGCAAACTGGAAAACCGACCACGAACACGTTGTGCTATGCGGCATGGCGGCGTGGCGTGGGAAATAATATTTCCAAGATTCTTACCAGGTTTTCGCTGAACAGAATCCTGTTTAGCGGGTGTTCAAACCGCCTGCTCCCACCACCCGTTTGAAACTTTGCCTGGCCGAACTCAACCACAGTAAGTAAAATTGGAGAATCTGGCACACCCTCAAACCAGTGACCAGTGGTTCTACCTGTAATAAGAACAACCTCAAAAAAAAATGTTCCTGGCGTCTTGCGACATCTGCATTAAACAGATAAAACTGCACTTACCTCAGTAACGTTTTCTGACTATAAATTATTATGCGAGCGACTCTCGCCGCGTTAAATAAAATAACCAAATGGAATCTCGTTCATCACAACTGTCATCTTTCTTTTCTGAAAATCTGAAAACTTGCTTGGTGTTGCCCTTGCTCGTTTTGAAACTTCTTCCAAAACGTTCCGTTTTCCCAAATCCTACCATAACTTGAAATTAAAAATTGACCAAATATTTTTGTAAATAAAAATTTAACCTACATAAACAAATACCTGTGTTTTGTCGACTATAAATCTTTTGGACAAAACACAAAGAACTGTCACTCGACGCTTCAATCAGCAAAAAGGTGTTTGCGCATAACTTCATTAAAAGTGTCAGATAGAAGAATGTGACGCGAAATGGCAACACCGCGGCTCCAAAATCAGCCTTCCTATTGGGCGTTGTTGCTATTCGT
The DNA here is from genome assembly GCA_928269145.1 of Agriphila tristella. Classification (NCBI taxonomy): domain Eukaryota; kingdom Metazoa; phylum Arthropoda; class Insecta; order Lepidoptera; family Crambidae; genus Agriphila; species Agriphila tristella. Next base: position 27,985,554 of record OV743437.1, on the reverse strand, counting down.
CGAAATCAAGAATCTTATATTCGTATTGGTCGAAATCATGACACGCCGCACGCGCCATTTTTATCGTCAAATTCTCTGCAAAACTGAAGCGAATATTGAGAGACTTTGTTCTGTTTTCCAATGTTTATTAATTTCAAAACCCTATTCAAATACTAAAAAATTCGAAAAGACATTTAATAAAGTTGCGGCTGCTACACACATCCGCCAATGACGTTAAGGGGGAGGTGCCAATTCCTGTAAGGTACTGAAAACTACCATTGCGCTTCCGCGCCAAAATTTAAACTTGGGAATTGTCAGAACACAATGTTACAATACCCCCTCTCCTGAAAAAAAGGCGCTGCCCTCAGCGTCCTCAAACTACAAATCCTACTACTAACACAAACCTAGAAAAAAAAATCTATTGAATGCTACGATTCAACGAACCATGTCGACCGACAACCCAAAAAAAAAATATATATATATACCCTGGACGTACAACCCGTCACCCTAGTGACATCACATTTGACGACACAGGACTTCCACTTAACGAGACAAAACACAAAACAACACCGCACAAACAAAACATTTACAACTCAAAACCAAGTTGTAAACCAAACAAGGAGACGAAACTACGCTCCTAAAAAAATTGTAGCATTCACCAAATACGCAAATGCCTACAGTTGTTGTGACTGTACAACAACTAAATATTCAAGATTAAAAAAAAATTGTGACATAAATTTCAGTCACCCAAATAGCAGAAAAAAACATGCCGGTTTCTTCCATAACGACTCTTTGCAAAATTGGAGTATGAATTGGAAAAAAAATAAGTTTCACTCCCTGCCAAACAGCAAAAATAAAAAAAAATCAAGATTTACCCGAATCTACACCTAGGTAAAAAAATAGATTCGAAACTCGTAACAAAAAGTGAATTCTAACTCATTAGAGATTAGAACCACACAAAAAAAAAACTAAACCAGTCCTCCATCTACCTATAGCTTGGCTACCGGCAATTCCCTGTCTTTCACACCCGAATTCCTCCGCATGCAATCGTCATTCATTCGTTCATCACCATTTGTCCTTTCATACCTCACCATGCAAACCAAAAGTGTTACAGAGAAAATAACTGTAAACACCACACACAGACATACGCTTCGTGTGCCAAATTTCGTGTATTTGACACACTACTAGAGAAGATGTAATAAGTGCCCTAAGCTTTTAAATCCTTAATGTGCCAAGAACCTATAGATTGACCATCAGAAACCCTTTCCAAATCATACACCAAAGGCGATAAAACTTTTTTGACCCTACATTTCTCAAATTTAGGTGCCAACTTTGCCATTTTAAATTTTTGCGCATCACTCTGAGTAAATGTTCTCTTCCACACAACATCACCTACAGAAAATTTAGCCTCTCTTCTTCTTAAGTTATAGTGAGTGGTGTTCTCAGCATGGGCTTTTAATAAATGCTCGCGTACCTCTTCGAAAATGGTCTTTAAATTGTGAAATTCACCGGCGTATTCGTCCCTAGGTACCCCAGGTTCGTATTCCTTATCTGTGTCCCTATAAAAGGTACCACTGATGACTGGTTCCCTAGCATGTACTAGAAAAAATGGTGAAAATCCAGTGGACTCATTCACGGCACTATTAATTGCAAACTGAATTTTTGGCAATTGTTCATCCCATGTACGATGATTATCTTTAACGTAAGAAGCAACAGCTGTCATTATGGTTTTGTTGTATCTTTCAACCAAATTTACTTGAGGTGTGTAACGCGGGGTAAAATGGAGTTTCGGAACTTTATAACGTTCGAGCATTTGGCGGAATTCAGATCCTGTGAATTGCACTCCGTTATCAGCAATTACAGTCTCTGGAACGCCGTGTACTAAAATTACGCGTTGTTCCAAGTTTTTCACCACCTCCGCACAAGTAGCACGTCTCATTGGAAAAATTAAACAATATTTAGAAAAGCAACAGGTAACTACCAAAAGATAAACAAAACCAGAACGAGACCTTGGCATTGGACCGACGATGTCCACGGATAAAACCTGAAATGGTTTATGGCAGACTTTCGGTTGACCCATTAAACCTGGAGTTGCCTTTTGTGATGGTTTGTATGCGGCGCAAGTGTCACAGTGTTTAATGAAATCAACGATGTCTTTGTACATTCCTGGCCAATAATACCGTAGACAAAGGCGTCTATGAGTTTTGAAAACTCCCAAATGAGCCGCTGTTGGTTCACAGTGGTTCTCCCTAATAATGGCCTCTCTCTGGTCCTTTCGCACTACCAGCTTCCAATCAAATTCACTCAATAAACTAAATTTACTTTTTGAAAAACGATACAAATTACCATCCTTTACACAAAAATTAGGAAAATTAAGTGGATGCGACTTACAACCATTAAAAATTTTATCAAACCACTCGTCCTCCACAGAGTTGATCACGTTTAAGGTGTTAGCGTCCATAAGTCTGGATAACGCGTCTGGAACCACATTGTCTGTGCCTTTCCTGTGCTCAACCTGAAAATCGAATTGAGACAGTCGACAAAACCAACGCGCCAGTCTACCTGAAGGGTTCTCCAGCTTAGTAAACCATTTAAGAGATGAATGATCCGTGACAACTTTAAAAGGACGAGATCCCAAATAAGGTTCAAATTTCTCGACCGAAAATAAAACAGCTAAGGCTTCCCTTTCTGTAGCACTGTAATTTCTCTCTGCTTTATTTAAAGAACGACTTACAAATGCAATAGGGTGATCATGTCCTTCAATTTCCTGAGATAACATTCCTCCTAACCCATATGAAGATGCATCACAATGTACAGTGAAAGGCTTACCAAAATCTGGTACAGCTAAAACCGGTGCTGTAACTAGGGCGTCTTTCAAAGTATTAAAAGACTCTTCGGCTTCCTGTGACCAAGAGAAGGGTGGCGCATTCTTTCCACTACACGTCAACTTATTTAGTGGTGCGGCGATAGTCGAAAAGTTACGAATAAACCGTCTATACCAGGAACACGTTCCAAGAAACATTTTGACCTCACGACTTGAAGTTGGAGTAGGAAAGTTCAAAATTGCGGAAACCTTCTCCGGATCCGTTCTCAGACCGAATTCGTCTACAACGTAACCCAAATATTTAATAGAACTTCGGAAAAATTTAGATTTTGCAAAATTAATAGATAAATTAGCTTCCTTAAGCTTGTCAAACACCCGTTTTAAAAGTAGTAAATGCGTTTGGAAATCAGAACTACAGATAATAATGTCATCAACGTAACAGTAAACTGTTCCGTTGTCAATATCACTGCAGAACCCGTGACCCAACAACCTATCCATCAAACGTTGCTGTCTAGCCGGAGCTCCGCAGAGTCCAAACGGCATCACCTTAAATTTGAAGATACCTCTTCCCGGAACAGTAAAACTAGTCTTATCCTGCGACTCAGTTTGGAGTGGAATTTGCCAAAAACTGGAGCTTAAATCTATCGAGGATAAGTACCTAGCCTCCTTAAGGCTGTCAAGTATCTGAGGCATGTACGGAATAGCATATGCATCGCCCTTGGTAACGGCGTTAAGCTTCCTACAATCAAGACAGAATCTCCAATCGCCATTCGCCTTCTTAACTAATAGAACGGGATTATTCCACGGACTTTCACTAGGTGTTACAACGTCTAATTCCAGCATTCTATCCAACTCGTCATTTAAGGCTTTCTTCTTTTCCGGCGACAACGGATACTGACCTATCCTAATAGGTATGGCCTCTCCCGTATCAATAACATGCTCAGTTAGAGGGGTCCTTCCTAACCCAATCCTTTCTGAAGAAATTGATTCAAAGTCTTTCACCATTGAATCAGCCAATTCTTTTTGACTAAAAGACAAACTATTATACGACTGAATACTATTTATTTGTTCTGAGTGAATTGAACTACAATTATTAAAAAATGATTTAGGAGCGTTCCTATAATCTATTTGATCAAAAATGTTCTTTCCTAAATCGAAAGATCTCCAAAAATCACAACCTAGTATCACCTCTGTGACTATACTAGGAATCACCAAAAATTTCACTACCCGGCTAATTTTACCAAAAGTAACCGGTACAAAAATAAACCCTAAAGATTCTAGTTGAACTCCATTTGCAACACTACACGACCTGTCTACACGCTCCTGAAGTTCAAACCCAAACTTGATAAATTGTTTATGTGCATTGTTCCCTAAAATTGAGATACAAGCACCTGAATCTAATAAACCAATAATTTCAAAATCATTCACTTTAAATTTTAAATAAGGCCTAACATCATTTTCACTAGGTGCGAAGAGAACCGAAGCGATGCTACGAAAAGATTTAAATTTACCCTCACTATCCACTAAATTATTACCTCGGTTCTCACCAACTAGTTTTTTGTCTGTGGTGAACTTTTAAAACTTGTGCCCTTACTGCAATTCGGACACGATGTGACAGTAAAACCTACTTTGCCACATTTGAAACATTTTATATTTTGAGGTGTCACTTTACATAATCTGAAATTGTGGTTACCCTTGCCACATTTATAACACACTCGTTGGTTTGCAGAAGGCATTGAATTAGAATTAAACTGTTGTGATGTTGTTGGCGGTCTACTGGTGTTGTGTGTTGCTACATAATTGACTTGTTTTGCTTTACCCTTATAGCAAAATTCTTGACTCAGAAAATTCGACTTAGTCGGTTCAACAAAAAAATCCGAACGTTGGCGAGCAGATTCAAGTTTACGACATTTTGTCTTTAAATCGGAAATTGTAGTAATATCTAACAAAGCTAACTGTTGTGAAAAATACGGTCTAATGTTATGCAAAAGGATTTCAAGCTGCTTCTCCTCCGGCAGTGGTGATTTCAGTCTGTTGAATAGGCATGCCATTACTGAAAAATAAATGTGTGTTGGCTCCTCCATTCCTTGTGTTCGTGAACGGATCTCACCCAGTAACCTGTAATCATAATCGACCGGGTCAAATTCTTCGAGCAACAAAGATTTCAGTTCTGCCCAACTGTCAACCTGACTTTTAATGCCACGATACCACAGCAAACCCTGTTCTGAAAACAACTGAGCGGCTGAGTTGAACAACTTGCCGTCAGAAACACCATATGAAATTTGGAGCTCGTCGACACGTTCCAAAAATGAGCGTGGGTCTGTGGTCCCGTTGAATCTCAAGTTCCACTTTGCCACATTCCTATCACCAGAACATTCTGCAACTGCTACTACTGGCACCGGTTCAACCTGGGTATCGCTCTGATCCGGATGCTGTGCTCTTGTTGACAAGAAAAACTTTTCAGAAACTGACAATAAAAACTCAATTGCGCCAGACAACTCTGCCTTTTGTGACAAAACAGCAGGGTCATCCGACACAACTCGCAAAAGCCTATGATGTAAGTGTCGTACCAAACCACGGCATCTGCTCAAACAATGTGCTGTAACAGATTTTTCACTAAGTTTTGCTTTTAATTCTTTAATTTTATCTGAAATAATTTTAAGTTCCGAACCACTTTCAAACTCTGTTTCTGTGATTACCTCAGAGGGACACTCAATAAGAAGCTGTTTTAGTTGCTTTCTCAACAAAGGAACCGTAGAAGTCGGTGTTTCAGACCTAATTGTCACTTCATAAGTAAGTTCATCTTTTAAAAGAGAATGTACTAAAATTTCTAAATCCATCGTTAAGAACTGGTGGTATTTCCTTCACAAATAATTTAAATAAAAGGTAATATTAAATTATCAAACACTAAATCAGAGAAAACACAGTACTCAAGAAAATTATTTGTAATTGTATTGACCACAACGACACACCGCTTGTACAATATTGTAATATTTTGTAAATTTATCACCTAAATGTATAAAATGTAGGTAGTTTTAACAAAATGTATCAAATTTATAAACCAACTGTATGAACTTTTAAATTTAACAAAATGTATTCATTTTAAAAACAAAATAAAGTTTTAATCTGAAAACTGAAATCTTTCCTTTGAAAGTATGAATGTGTACACACACTAGTTTGTTACCAAATGTAAAATCTGATATTTATGTCTGTTTAGTTACAGTTTTACATAAAAACAATATAACTTGAAGTTAACTTTTAAACATGAAACATGTAGGTAGATACCTATACATATAAATCTTAGTTTTATAAAAACATATAACACATAACATAAAACATGGAACAAAAGCTTAACACTTAAAAATTAAAGGAAATGAAACAACCACACATGTGTTTTTTTTTCACTTTATAACATTCACAATAGCAGCACACCACAACATAAAATTACAAAACTAGAACGCGTGGTATTCCAATCCTAAAAATCAATTTAAATCTATGCCGCTACTGTTAAAAAAAACAAATTCCTAATAAAATGTTCCAAAGAAATTTATTAAATTGAAAAACAATTCTTTACTGTGGTTATGTTGTTCAAGCACAAAAAAAATATCTTAAATGTTGTTCGCTCAATAATTATGAACTAAATATTCTTGTTTGAAAAATATATTATGACTCTAAGTTACACAAAATACATAATGACTCTACCAAATACTTTCAAAAATATGATTCTAAGTTAAGCAAAAATATATACCTACCCTCTTTTCAAAATCAAAAAAAATAATATGACTCGACTGTAAACTTTTATTAAAACAAAAAAAACTCCCCTACTCTCTCCTACCCTCTCTCAATCTTTCAATCGTACTAAAATCATTCCATAAGTAAGCCAAAGGTGTGGGCCAGGACAAATCTTACACACACAATATTCCCTGCGGTCCGGGCCCAGATATGAGAAAGATGGGGGATATTTCTGACCAACACACACCAAACAATATCTTTAAATAAATGTGGGCGCCATTTGCCACGTGGTTCTCTTTGAATACTGCCCGATGAGAGCCACGGAGCAAAGAAAATTAAATATAAGGAGTAAACAAAAATAAATAAAAGATGGTATGGGTTTAATGGTCTATATTGTTAAAATTTGGTTTACACCTTACATAAGAAAAATTCCAAAATACTAGCTTAGCGATAGGGGTCGCTTTACATGGGTACGATTTGGTTGGTGTGCGTTGGGCCGCAAAAGGTAAAAGTTACAGTTCTACGTCAAGAAACCGAGCCCTACATGGAGATACCACGGTTCACTAAAAGAGCTAAATTGTAGTGAAAGTTACACCGACCTCATGTGTCCGATATGATGACAACTTCTAGTTATTAATGCTCCTGTGAGTCTTGAATGAAATTAGGACTCGGTGGACAGCAATTCGTTCAGGCCGGTGACGTGGCCGTGGATGGACACCGTCCCAAAGTAGGGTATTCTCATAAAACGATGAGTCGAATAAAATTAACTTCCCATAGCTGTAACAAAATATGTATGATTAGCAAACTGGAAAACCGACCACGAACACGTTGTGCTATGCGGCATGGCGGCGTGGCGTGGGAAATAATATTTCCAAGATTCTTACCAGGTTTTCGCTGAACAGAATCCTGTTTAGCGGGTGTTCAAACCGCCTGCTCCCACCACCCGTTTGAAACTTTGCCTGGCCGAACTCAACCACAGTAAGTAAAATTGGAGAATCTGGCACACCCTCAAACCAGTGACCAGTGGTTCTACCTGTAATAAGAACAACCTCAAAAAAAAATGTTCCTGGCGTCTTGCGACATCTGCATTAAACAGATAAAACTGCACTTACCTCAGTAACGTTTTCTGACTATAAATTATTATGCGAGCGACTCTCGCCGCGTTAAATAAAATAACCAAATGGAATCTCGTTCATCACAACTGTCATCTTTCTTTTCTGAAAATCTGAAAACTTGCTTGGTGTTGCCCTTGCTCGTTTTGAAACTTCTTCCAAAACGTTCCGTTTTCCCAAATCCTACCATAACTTGAAATTAAAAATTGACCAAATATTTTTGTAAATAAAAATTTAACCTACATAAACAAATACCTGTGTTTTGTCGACTATAAATCTTTTGGACAAAACACAAAGAACTGTCACTCGACGCTTCAATCAGCAAAAAGGTGTTTGCGCATAACTTCATTAAAAGTGTCAGATAGAAGAATGTGACGCGAAATGGCAACACCGCGGCTCCAAAATCAGCCTTCCTATTGGGCGTTGTTGCTATTCGTCGAAATCAAGAATCTTATATTCGTATTGGTCGAAATCATGACACGCCGCACGCGCCATTTTTATCGTCAAATTCTCTGCAAAACTGAAGCGAATATTGAGAGACTTTGTTCTGTTTTCCAATGTTTATTAATTTCAAAACCCTATTCAAATACTAAAAAATTCGAAAAGACATTTAATAAAGTTGCGGCTGCTACACACATCCGCCAATGACGTTAAGGGGGAGGTGCCAATTCCTGTAAGGTACTGAAAACTACCATTGCGCTTCCGCGCCAAAATTTAAACTTGGGAATTGTCAGAACACAATGTTACAAAACCTTGACGCTACCATGCGCTTTGTTAAGCCGGAAGGCAAGAATTACGTCCGTTTTACCAAAGCCGTCATAGCGGCTGCAAAGCGCTCCATACCCCGTGGTTTCCGTAAAGAGTATGCCCCCGGATGGTCATGCGAGACCGAAGAAGCGTACGAGGAGTTCATGGCCACAAATAACCCCAGCGCAGCACAGAAACTTTTGGCCTCACTGGATGCATCAAGAAAGGCCAAGTGGGAGTCCAGCGTTGAGACCATGGACTTCACACACACAAGCAAGAAAAGTTGGGCCCTTCTGCGAAAACTCGGCGCAGCTCCACAACACGAACAAAAAACGCCATCGATTCACCCTGACGTCATTGCTAAACGATTGCAGTCTCTGACCAAAGCTGCTGCCACTGACAAAGCGTTCACAAAAGAGCTACGTCGGAGTTGGATTCGCAACCAAAAAACACGTGGAGAGATTGAAACTTACAGTCAACCATTCACAATGACTGAACTGCTAACAGCGCTGAAAAGCATAAAACTTAATAAGGCGGCAGGTCCTGACGGCGTGTACCCTGAGTTCCTTCTACATCTTGGAAAGGTTGCGAAACGGTGGATGCTCTGCTTTTTCAATCACGTTCTCGAAACCTGCTCTCTTCCCGATGAGTTGAGGAGGGCAAAAGTCATTGCACTTCTGAAACCCGGCAAATCACCAGACGAAGCATCTAGTTATAGACCGATCTCACTGCTGTCGGTTACGTATAAGCTTTTGGAACGCCTGGTGTATAACCGAATCTACAAGGACGTCAATGCCGCCATCCCACCTGAACAGGCGGGTTTCAGGGAGGGCAGAAGCTGTGCAGACCAAGTCCTTGCACTTACATCTTTTATAGAGGCTGGATTTCAGCGCGGCCTTAAAACCTTTGTGGCTTTTGTCGACCTGAGCGCGGCGTATGACACGGTATGGACGGACGGACTTATACATAAGCTGGGTCAAATTATACCGTGTAGAAGAACACTCCAATTAGTGAAAACCTTGATGGGACCCCGAAACATTCAAGTACACCTAGGGGAAAAAGCGAGCAGTCATAAACTTCTTAAAAATGGCCTCCCGCAAGGATCAGTACTCGCACCAGTTCTTTTTAACGCCTACACTCATGACATGCCAGAGACAAAAAGCCGCAAATTCGTGTACGCCGACGATCTTGCTATAGCTTTCCAGGCAAAAACATTTGAAGAAGGTGAAGCGGCGCTAACTGCAGACCTCAAAACGATGGGTGAATATTATAGTAGATGGCGCCTCTGCCCCAACCCAGCGAAGACGGAAGTAGCAGCATACCACCTCACTAACTGTCTGGCAAACAAGCAGCTTAATGTTTTCTTCTGTGGGGAACCGGTTAAACACAACTTGGCGCCTAAGTATCTAGGTGTCGTACTGGACCGATCTCTAACCTACAGACAACACCTGGAAGGCGTAGCACAAAAGTTAAAGACCAGACAAAATATCATCAGGCGTCTTGCTGGCACCAGCTGGGGGGCTTCAGCCACAGTCCTGCGCACTTCAGCACTAGCCTTGGTTTACTCTGTTGCCGAATACTGTGCACCCGTATGGTACCAAAGCGCGCACACCAACAAGGTTGATACCCAGCTCAATGAAACCATGAGAATCATCACCGGACTTATTAAAACGACCCCTCTACCATGGCTTTCTGCACTGGCGCATATACCACCACCAGAACTTCGTAGGTGTAACGCGACGGCTTCCGAATGGGAAAAATGTCTGAGACAAAACATGCCAATCCGGGAAACACTCGACCATCTCCCATGCCAACGTCTTCCGTCCAGATCCCCCATATGGGTTGACGAACATATCAGAGCCCCTTTCAGCATGAAAAAAGCATGGACTTCTTTATGGGAAACCTCTGACCACCCGCACAAATCTTTAATACCGAACCCAACGAACAAACCAGCAGGATTTGATGCACAACGGGCAATATGGGTCAAACTAAACAGGTTCAGGTCAGGACACGGGCGATCAAATCACCATCTCCATAAATGGGGCCTAAAAGACTCAGCAGCCTGTGAATGCGGGGCCCCAGACCAGACCCTACAACACGTCGCTGAGGACTGCCCGCTGTACTGTTTCCCCGGTGGTGGTTTAAGGGAACTCCACCAACTGACGCCCGCAGCCGAGGAGTGGCTAAGAGACTTACAACTGGAGGTTTAGGATGATGACGCAGTCGGCCATACGATATGATGATGATGACATTGTATTTCTGTTGTATCATGCATCTGCATGAGTGACACACAAATTAGTTTGATGGAGTATACACAGTTCTTATTACCTAATTAGTTAATAGAAATTAGGTACTGATAGTAAAATTTGATAAACTAGCTAGTTAATTATGACTGGCTGGCTATCTAACTATCGAATTGATGGTAGGTAATTTACTAACTAAACAAATAGGAATATACCAGCATTCTACACCCCAAAAAATGGTGGGTAGACTGCTGGGTAGTACATACGTGCGATATAGATAACAGATACTTAGTCTATGGTATGACGCGGATGAATGATGGCGCGAGGGGCATATTAAAACATTTATATAATTTGCTAAATCAAATATTGACCTCGAAAAACTCACCTTCAGTTTGCGTAATTCGTCGGACCACTGGCATCCCTGTTTGTGATGGATGCAGTATACCACAGATCCCATAATCGCCTTCTCCGACTCAGGATCTGGATATATCTGGAACAATAACGCCAAAATTGTAAAAACTGCTCCCAAAGTACAAAAGACACCAAAAGTAACTCCCAACCTTTTTTATTTTTGAAATTATAAATTTAAACATTTTGATCTATAAAATATTATTATATTTTACGGAAAACACAACGTCAGAAGCTACGGTTGCCTCCAAGACTGATTGAGGTGCTGGCTGCGTTGGAATAACGGATTAAATAGGACAACGCGATTAAAAATAAACCACATCTCAAAAAGAGAATATAAAACAAGCGTGAGCTGTACGCACCGTGCGCTCGAATATGGAACACATCGTTCGAAAATATGCAAAATGGCTGCCGTTTGTTTTTCGCGCGTAATAAATTCGAACAGGCGCAGGAGTGCTCGCTAGAAGGGCCTGATATGAAATGAATGCGTTCCCGTTTGTACGTTTTCGTTATCTTTATGGGTGCAACGAACAGATGGCTCGAGCGTGGACCACCGTTCCCCGGTTGTTTGTGCCAGATAAGCGTGATTTTTCACTTCCCTAACCAGCTGGATAATGGAATAAGCAAACACACTTGTAGATTCCTTTGGACGAGTTCCTTTCACACAGCTAAGCTAATTCTTCTTGGAAATAAACGTACTTTAGATAAATGACATATGATAGTTGACTACATTATGATAACAAAGAGAAAAGAAAATGTTTGTAAACAAATGTGATAGTTACTGGATTCAAAACATCCACAGCATCTCACATGTGACACGTCACCAATCACCCAACGCTTCTAACTCTGAAAGCAGAGTGAAGGAGACGACATTTGTTTAACATTATACGAACGCCTGTGTTTCTGTTACATTGACAAATTTATACTCCACTTATAGTAGAGATGATGAGCCAAACAAGCGTTGGATGTAACACATTTAGGTAGTGTGAAAGATCAAACGTCGTTCGTAGTACAGTGTTCTATTTACAAACATTGAAGCATGTGGTCATCGGCATGGCTGCTGCATAACCGTTCTACCTTAGAATCTATATTCCAAAACAACACGCTTCTTATATTTTACAGGTGTACTGAAATGTCTGTTTTAATCCAGGGTGTTAAAATTGAAAGTGGCATGGATTGTGTTGTGAGGATAGGTGCACTCGATGTTTGTGATGTTGAAATTTTCAAATATAGAATGTTATTTGTGTCCTATTCTAAAAAGATGGACCGCGATGTGTTGAACTCTCCCGCATCGTTCAATTATAGAACTCGTATAGTAGTTCGCCAGGATCAAAAAGGCGTAGCATTGGCTGCCGATATCGGCATTTACGACGTTTTAGTTGGAGCAGTAGATGAAGCAAAAGGATAGCAAGAAAATGAGGATGTTTCTCTGCCATTTGTAAATTATCATTTGGATGGGGAGGACGTCAAGCTTCGCCAGCTACGAACATAAAGGGAGATAGATTGAATACATTCAAATAACATCTAACACGATCATTGAGACAAGGACAGCAATTCTAATTAATCAAAATCAACATGCGAATGAGCAATGGAAAAGGTTACGAAATGCAATTAAAGTAAACATTGATACCCATATGTGGGTAGCTCTCACACCTACACGACCAGGATTTGAATCAATATTGGTAGCTTTATAATAGGTTTATATTATTTGATGTTAGTTTTTGTGGGTGTCTAATTTCAATAATTAACCGAAATACAAACAAACTTAAAATTCAATAACTTATTGTATAATACCTACTTCACAAATACAACTCGGAATGCAAATAAAAGAAAATGTTGCTACTGCCATTTTTTGCTGAGTCACATCAAACTTTGTACCTTTGACTGCAATACATACAATTTCACTTAGCTAAGCTATTAGCCTACAATATTTACTTGCAGCATTCCTCAAGGTCCAGTGGTTCCACTAATCTACGAAGGTTGTGTTTGTGCGTGTGGGCGCCATGATGCAAGTTACTTATCTATCTTTACAACTATCCCGTGGGCGGGGTCAAGTCTCGCCTTGTCATTAAATAGCATTTTATTCCTTATACGCAAATAAAGTTGCTATACAAGGCCTGCCTCGTATTTTAACTGTGCTCGAAAATTCCATGACTATTTTTGAGGCCTCATCAACTATGAAGCATTGGTGTCTTTTTAATATATTTTTTTAATTAGCTGATTTTATCCTGCAGAATTTAAAATAGACTTTGGAATATACAATTTAGTTTAGCAATGACTAGCAGCAGAACCATATCATTAACTAGTACTTTGTTAAATTGTTTGTTATAATTTTAGCTTTCCCTTAAAAGCTCACGTATTAAATACGCAAATTGGAATTAATGTTCACGTTACAATTCATTTGACGATTTCCTGTGTAGCCGGCCGTAATTAACATATTGTTTATCTGCTTTCATGAAAAGGTCATCTTATTTAAAGCTGCATTTAATTGTTTTATGTTTTGTACGTTGAGTCCAGCCCTTGTTTGCTGAACTCAAGTTGGAAATACATATTTTGTTCTTGTTTCAAACAGTAGGAAATTCAGAGCTCAAAATTCGAATAGCTTTTGTTTTATTTTATCTTTGTGATATTAATCAATGCCACTTGATCGTAGCTTGAAATCTATTTTTGAATCTCAAATTTTATGTCTTTGCTAGTAAATTAAAATTAACGTGGAGCATTTGGAATGAGTGTAATCTTGGAGAACCTACTAAAGTGGAATCGTGACTGATAATGGTAATCCTACGATTTAGTTTTATAAGAAGTTAGAATAAACAAACTAAGTATTTGAAGACTTATGTAAACGAAGGACCATAGAATATATTTTAAAATTTTATGTTATACATAGGTATACATGTAGCTTTGTGGAATATAGTAAACATAAATATGGCACCATGATTCCTGATACTAACAGTCTCGTTAACAATACTTTCAGAATCTGTTTTCAAAGGGAATGCCGTCAACTGATTGACAACTGACGGCGTTGTAGGGAAACAAATTCAGCATTCAGTTACAAATAGACAAATGGCTCTAGTCTAGTAAAGATTAAAGTCGGAAATTGTATAAATATAGGGTTTGTTGACGGCAAACATATAGTTTCGGGCGCGTCAAGCTATCGACACGCGCCGACGTGGGAATGTAAACAAAGCCCTAAATATAAGGGTATACTTTCAAGTGTTTTGTAGTAGTTTTGCGTAGGTATACACCGTCATTTTGTAGTCGTTTTAATTAACTTAAGGGTGTGTTGTACCAATGAAACTTAACATTTTTGCCCAAGAAACATGGGTCGAAAAACGACAAAAAAATTTGGGTCTCCCATACTAACTAGACAGCTAAAACATTTTATTAGTATGGGAAAGTCAAAATTTTTTGTCGTTTTTCGACCCATGTTTCTTGGGCAAAAATGTTTAAACGACTACAAAATGACGGTGTATTATTTAACATTTGTATCATATTATTTTCCAATTGTAAACGATATAGGTACAGCTTTACTAAAAGGGTTTTAAAATTTTATTTTGTGGAATTAATTTTAAAGTCTAGCAAAGAAGGGTGACCAAAAACTATGACAGCTTTTACTAAACTATTCGATGCTTCTAAAATAAGAAATTTTTCATTTCTTTTTCTTCACTCCAATTCAATTTGATCAAAGCATACTTATGGAAAGACCACAATACCGTTCATGCAAGTAGGCATCTTAATTTCAAATGTGAGTCATTCGAGATTCGAATTGAATTTGATATCCCAGTAAACAGTAATCTTAGTCGTCACGTATCATAACCGCGGCGAATAAATCAAACAATGAGTGTAATACCGAAGCCACACGTCCGAGCGGAAGCGGGTTCGATGCCCGGCGCCGTACTCTAGAATAAGTAATGCCGATTTACGACGTAATTATGGTGATTATGTAAGCACTGACTGATGGCGTCAAAGGAAATACACCATCAAACTTAGCTTGTAATATATTTTAACATGTTTTGTTTTTGTCCATGGTTTATTTGAAATGAACACCTTCACTTCCATTAAATTTTATTTTATTAAAGACAATGTGAAAATTATAGTTGTCAAGAATGGAATCACCACGGTGCAATACTTTTGTTGTTACAATTAATAAAGCAATTATAACTCCGGTAATGTACGCAATCTTATCTTAATGAATATCAAGATTTACTATACAAAGTATAGTAATTACTCGGGAAATGAAAGCACGATTATGAACAAACAATAGGGCACGTGATTGTATAGTTACAGCTTTCTTTGCCGCATTACAAAATTGTTGTAACCTGCACGTACAAATACGCGTGGGAGATGTAATATCCTGCTATTATCTACGTTTACAAACAGACTGACCCGCTGAGATCTTCAATGGACTGACAGCATGTCAATTCATCATCGTTTGATGCTAATGCATCTTTTGTTTTTGTTTACGTAACGTCAAACTGGCCGCAGAGTAGCGAAAAAACAAACTTAATTAAAAGTTCCTATTTCAAAAATGTTGGCACAAAATAGTTTCGTTAATTCAAAGATTGTTTTCGGACGAAATTTATTTGAAAATAGAACACTTCGTTTGTAGGCATGGAACTTGATATCAATTTGTCAGTCGTCACGGCGAAGCGGATCGAATTACAAGTGTTTATTCTTACTACATCCGTATTTTATTCGTGATTAAAGCGTGTTATTATAACAATCATTCTTTAAGCTTTTACTTTAAAAATATTTGATACTTACATTAGGAAATAGTTGTTAACAAATAGATCAGATTTATGTAATTTTAATGATCGGATGTCGAAATAATTAAAACATGTACCGTTCAAATTAAAAAGTGAATTAAGTACCTACTTGCAATTTATGATGTAAGTAACAAAACGGATATTGTTGCCTCCTGTTTGTTACCATTCAATACATTTTCGGGTCTATTGCTATTTTAGATCAATGACAAAAAAGAAATTGCTAAAACCGCAGAAAATAGTCATCTTCTCTACCATCAAATAGTGTATTATGTTCTTAATAGTAAAGCTTTATGCTGGTTAATAGTTTCTTTCTTTCTGATTCGCCGCTCATGGCACTGACCAAAAGCTATGTTTTCCAAGTCCGGCAATAAGGAAATAATAAGTGTGCATTTATTGTGCTCGTTGTGCTTGTGTCTAATGTGAAAAACGTGGCAGGTTCTAACAATTATTATTACTTCCACTTTTAAGTAAAATACAGTATTCGATAGCGACAAAACTTTCAGTGCTTTTGTAATGAAAATAAATCAATGAAAAGCGCTGAAAATGTTGCCAAATCTTCGAAACATTGTGTGCTTTTAAATTCATCACTTTTTCGTTACCAGAAAAGTGGCAAATATTAAATTGTCTTCTGTTTGGAAGTGTTACCTTTATTTTTAATCTTGTTTTTGTTCGATCAGAAACTACATTTTGTATACGTAGTTAACTATAAAAAAATTGAATGAAGTATAAGTGACTATAATAAAATACAAATATTGTTGAAAAATATCGTTCGTCGCATCATTGGAGTAAGTGTCATTACGCAATTTTAAAGAATTTTTATCTCACAACTTGACCATAAACAATTATTATTACAAGATTGCGTTACTTGACTGTTATCGGCAACAAACGCGCCGATTCCAATGAAAGTTCATAAATCTTCAACATGTCGCCGTGACGGAAGCTAGGTCGCGGTGTCGGAGACGCATCTCCAATGTGTTAATGACTTGTATTGAAATCGTTTTAACAAATATTAGATCGGACAAAATATTTTTTGACGTAAAAGGGGCAAAAGATAAAGAAACATCATTGGCCTCAAAAAACCAGAAACATAAAAATTAAAAAGAAAAAAGAAAAGAGATTAAGTAGGTAAAGTTATTATTTAAAGTGCATAAAAATTACGATTAAAACTAGGGTAGCCGTCTCAGCTGTGCTTTTGCGTTTTCAGACATCCCCCTGTACGATGTGGTCATACATGAATAAGTTATATTTATGAGGAAATTTTGCCTTGAGATAAATTCACCAAATATGAGATTGAATGATAATCCGATGAAGTGAAAATGAATATTTACACAGATATATAAAATAAAATCATCAAGATAGCGTTTAATAAATTCGATCGAATAATCAAAGCTTAAAGCGATAACCTTCGAGATAAGTACTAAGTAATTCGTTAAATCCCTTATACATCAATCGACGTCACCCAACAAGGACGCTACACTTGGCTCTCAATTCACTCGAGTGTGTGACCCGAGATTACAAGTCACTAACCGTTTAAACAAATTGGATAATGGCTGCCGAGTTAAAGGGTAACAACTGGTAAACTGTTCTAACCCCCATCCGTACAACGCAACTTAAACCTTAACAACAACGCATTAAGGAATAAGCGACGTAAAGAGGTTTATTGCAGCGACGATGCGCTCGCGCAGGGGCCCTATTTTTGAATCACTCGACTGGCGTCGACCGCTCGTTTCTACTGATTTTCGTTCGACAAATCAACTCAAATGTATGAGCTGTCGAACGAAAATCAGTAGAAACGAGCGCTCGACACCAGTCGAGCGATTCAAAAATAGAGCCCCTGATTGATCGATTTGCCGGAAACCGCCATTATTCGAACCCAGAATTGCGAGTTTATACGTTGGCAACACAATCGATCCAGATATATACGATCGTTTTATTGATCAGAATCGTGCCAAGGAAAGTGTCCGGACTCCAGTGGAATTGAGCAAGCTCTTACAGTATGTATAGGTATCACTAGAACAGGTACACATACTTACCTAGGTAGTTGGTCTGCCAATTTGAAATTCTAGCGAACCTCGCCTCTATTTTATATCTGGCAATAAATACTGGCCCTTTCGCCTTTTAATTGTCCATTAGACTCAATTTAAAATAATTACTATTGAGGGTGTGATAGAAGTTTATAAATACCGACATAAAAGAAACATTTAGGACCAGATAAATGTTGGCAGATATACAATTAACAGGTAGAAATATGTCTCAACGTTCACTGCAATTTATTTCAAGTCGTAGGTTGCAGTAAATTGAAAATTGCTGTTTTTATGGTAGATAAATAAAAGAATAGTGCGTGGAAGAAAAAGAAGTAATGATTTTGCATCTTTTTATTTTTACTTACCTTTCGTTCTACTCAAAACTATATTCTTTACTGCTTTGCAAAATACTAGTTTCCGGTTTTTAGGAACAATCAACATAATCGTAATTTTGTTTGCGGTCTCGAAGACTAACCAAATGAGGATTGTTTCATATGGTCTGCATATTAATGTGTCGTAAGAGACATTGTATAATATAATGCACTCATTTAATACGAGCAACTTGCAACACATACAGTTTATAAAGCTAAACAGAACGCATCTCCGCTTGCCTTGATTATGTGTCGATTGGGGAATAACTTAACGCAATAATTGTATAGCAAAATGACACTATAAAATGACAGCGTTTCCTTTTTCAGTATAAGTATTTTTTGTAATGATACAAATGGATTTTATGTTACTAACATCGAAGTAGGTAAACTTGTGAATTTGGTATTGTGCAGTGCAATCAATGAAGGATCGATGTTTTTATTTACATTAACGTGTAGAGTTTATGATAAAAAAATTCGTTCAGAACACGATATATCTTTGCTGATGAAAGTAAACTGTGATATCAATGAGAAGTGTGATATATCGAGCAATATATTTCTAAGCGTGCCATATTAAAAACGACGAATGCGATAAAATATCGACATCATCTGTCATGTCAACACAAATCTTATCTGTAACTGTAATCGAGGTCACAGATTAATTGAATATTCTAGCTCATCTACTATCAATGCTGTATTATCACATATTTCCCACGAAGGTGATCGTAGAAAAGATTGCATAGGTACGATTTATTTTCATCGCAAAATGAAAAGCACTGGCGTATATATAATAAAAATAAAATCAACACTTTCGTGCACCGTCGTTTGTTTTGTTTCCTTTTTTAACGGAATGCGGTGCGTTCTAAATTTAATTTTATGTAACCACTTCAAATAGCACCTAAATAAAATACGTACGAAACCGTAAATGTGTTTAATGGCTAAACTATAAGTAAGCATCACGTAAATAGACAACTTTATAACCATTTTGAACTTTTACCAACGTTCGGTCTTTGTCTTAGGGGGTGGGTAAGAAAGAGAGGTTTGTACAAAAATGGCGGCGATGACGGTGTTAGTGCACGTTGAAAAGCATGGTGGCATTGCGTTAACAAGCTCATAAGAGGGAACGTTAAAAGATTTAACGTCTCCGTTACGGTTGGAATAACTCATTTCGGATTGTTTACGATCACCACTTGCAGGTACAAAATCGGTGCATCAGTTGGAAACCCAAATTAGTTTCGATAGTTTTAAATAATTGTCATTTTTATACAATACTAAATAATATACTAGAAAAAATTCGACTCGCACCAGATCAATTCTCGGACGGGAATCGAACCCGTGACCTTTGGATATCCGGTCCAATGTTCTGACCGCTGAGCTACCGAGTCACTAGTGGCATCGTCTAATTTCTTCTAGTATATCCTGCTCTTACGCTGTAAGCCAGCGTCATTTCACCAATGTGAGGAATTCCCATGCAAAAATCTCAAATTTAATTATTATTTGTTAGGATTTTTAAAGGCTGACTAATCGCACAAGTCTTATTCCGCGGTATGTTTTTTTTATAATAATCACATTTACTTAATAAGTTCAAATGTTGAAATCAAAATCCATTAAAAACTATACAATACAATACGACTCGTATGATTTTGGTGCAATAGTTTTCGTTATAAAAAGTGCTCGATTACGCTTAATACTGTGACATGACTTTATATGCCGGAAAAAATATTATCTAGACCACTTATATGTTTCTATATTATATGCATCAGATATAAAGTAACAGATTTTATTACTTGTCGCACATTTCTAATGAACACTAACTCATCATCGACCCTTTCCATTAATTACTCCCATTTGCTATAATTTAGGATTCTTGTTAAATTACTCATTATGTGAGTCATTGTACATCTACTCATTTGTCTAAGTTTTTTTTTAATTTAATAATGAATTCTGAGAACTTAAATCTACATACGACAATAGTTGCAGACTAAGCATAAATGCTGATTTTTTTTTCCGCTGAAATGTTTTTAGATTTTATGGAAATAGAAGCTACAATACAAAGTCAGTCAGTATCAGTATGATATGAAAATTGGATATAATATAAGCTAATAAGAAGAGAAAAAGAAGATAAAAAGGATCATACTAATGTTAAAAGTTCAGTAGATAAAGAAAATAACAAATTGTAAGTAATTTAGGTACTTGCACATCTAGTTGCTAGTTTTTAACCACCTCTTTGATCTAGTGCTAGTCAAGTGTTTTGCCCATCCGTGACGCAGTGGTCCCGGGTTCGCTTTCCAGCAGGGGGTACATTTGTACTCGGTTTGGTTGGTGGTACGGCTTATTTCAGCTAGCTACCACCAGTTTGCCTAAGTCTGACGATATAACAACAAGTATTGTGTTCCGGCAGTTAGGGGTAAGATAGCCAGTTCCTCAGTGGTGAGGATTCCGGGTGTAGTGCATTTACACTTAGTACAGTTAACATCAGGTGAAGTGTAGGCCAAGTACTAATCCCGTTGTGGATAAATAATGTCTACAACTGATGACTAGCAACGTAAATCATGATAAAAATCATTTTGCAAATAACTTCAGTTAAATGACCGGATATCGCACAGCCTCCAATCAACGGAAACGGCGCCATCTTATCGCAGGATGCGCACGCGCTGCGGCCAGTACGATAATCGTGTTTCAAGTTAAATTGTTATCATGTGTGATATCTTATTGCATTGTAAGTTAAATAACAATACATGATAAAAAATACTATAGAAAATAATAAATTATAAATCGAAATATCATAAACAAAAGAAGAGAGTGGATAAAAGATTTGTGTTACCGCCTTTTGCACAAATGGATATCATTATTTAAGACACAAACTTTTACTTAACTGACGTCATCGTCAGATATCCCAAAATATGATTTTTCTTTTGTTTAGTGAAAGAATTCAAAGACATTAGACAGGTTTATATCTACAAATAGCAGTTTAAATCTACCCACACGGTAAAGGAACAATAAACTTGCGTAAGCGCAGTAACATCACGACGAGAGTACTGTGGGAACTAGATAAGGAGTTTGTATGTATTCACTTAATACGTTAAGTAATTGCTTAACTTTAAATTCCACCTGTTTAATGTTGTGGAAATGCTGATTTATAGTGGAAATGGACCTTCGTTGGTATTTGGGACAAACATTTCTTGCTTTTTATTCCAAGATACGACACAAGTACGTCTGAAAAGTATGTCTGTAAATAAATGTAAGAAAACAGCTGTAATTTTGTGATGTTTCATAGAGATCAAGATAACTCAAGCGTATCAAGCTAAAGGTTACAAAAAATGGATCCGTTAAAATATTTTTTAAAGAATTTGTGCGATGTGGTAAAGAAACTAAACTAAACTTTTGAAATCAATATGAAAATGTAATGATTTATAACCTTATTAGATAAAGCGGAGTACACATTGTCAACTATTAGCCAGAAGATTTCGCAATGGAGACGATTGGCAGCATTCCAGTTGGGGCCATACCTATCTCCTTCCTAGGCTTCTTAGCTCACACCATTGCGCAAGCGCTGAATATTTTACTTAGATTACTTACGTGCAAAGCTAAAGGTTTGCATCTTTCAACTTTCTTTCTATGGTGCCTGAGCTGCTGACCTATAAACACCTGACATTCCTGTAAGACTAGAGATTGCCTAACATTTCCTTTTGAACACAGCTTTTCCATAAGACAGGAAATTCTAACATTTTTAATTTAAAACTAAGCAAGGAGTTTTAATCCTTTTACAGTTAAATTAATTGTGGCTTTCTTCTATCCAAAATAACATTCATAAATCCATATTTAATCTTGACCTTTCCATCTTGACCTTTCCAAATTAGCAATCCGAAAATTCCTTTACCCAATTTTGGTGTTTTCTTTTTATGGCATCTATAAGTTATAAAATTGTCTCTTAAAAAGGCAGACTAAACTCATTAGGGATTCTGTTCGCAGAGGCTGCGGTATTATAATCGAAGGCAGGTTTGGACATGTCGGCTTCGCCGTTACTGAGAATCTGTGGGAACTTGCTTCGGAAGACAATATTGATGTATTAAGTATGGATAGTGGACACCGATCCTATTTCACAAGTCCTTCACATGGATTTGATGTAGCAACTGTGGTCTGAATAGCGCCACTTCTAAACGTCATTAAGTAAGATATTAAGTAAAAATTATACTGTTGCACCACATTTTAGAATAAATACCTAAGCATCCTTCTGAAATGTTGACAAACAATTAATATGAATGAACACATAAAATGATGAAAATTTTACGCAAACTCATTGTAAAATGTAAAACATTTTGAGAAAGTTTCAATTTCTGAAAAAGTGAAATCAATTTGCATTTATGTTAAGTAGGTATCTTTTGATACAATTAGTGAAGAAATAGCATCCGCCAAATTCCATTGTGAGAATTTCGAATACATTAATACCTACAGCTAACTATAATTATCCTATTAAGTTTACGGTGGCTCACGAAAAAGATCTAATTGTAACATAGCATCTGTTCACACGACTCTACTTGTAATGTGTTCTAAGAACTGCTTATCTTAATGCTCTCTTAAAACTAATTGGACGATGTTTGTTCACTGTGAGAGCACTTTAGATCATTTCACTGAAATATTAGCTGGATAGAGCAGAGTTGTATTCACGACACCGAAAAGTCTTAAATTCTTAATTCAGATTTCATCATCTTCTTAAAAAAATTAATTTGAGTATTTGAATCTTTGCTTAATCAATCCGATTAGTTTATCAAAGCGTTTAAAAACTCCTTACCTCCAACAGCTCGTACAAAAATTCCACATAACTCATAATACGAAAAAGAAAAACAAAAAACACAGTCTGCACTTGACACGCTCCGTTGAAAGAGTGGCAACTGCTAAATTAAAGGCAATATCTACGGGGTTATGCCACACCCGGGTCGCCTACGCAGCCCAGACCACCTGCCTTTCTATATATGGCCACTAATCAGCAGGTTCTTTCATTAATATTGCTCTTTGGTTCTCTTTCCAGTGTCAACGTACTGCAGGTAAAAAAAAAACTAAAATAAGGTGCGTTGACTGACACGCTAGGTACTGTAGCAAACGGATCTTAATATTTACGACAAAGAAGGTTCAATATCGTTATCTTTCACATCCAGCATACTAAAATTATAAAACTGGATGAAATAATCACCAGACTGATACAAATAGACAATCTTTCGTAAATGTGAAACGTGTCTGTTATTGTGTTGTCAGGATAAAAACAGACTTAACCCATTCACTTAAGTGTCACGTCACGAGCGCTGCATTGTCGCGCGAAGTGCGAATCATCGTGAAACCGGTCTTGTTCTTGCTAAATCTCCATTACAAACAGTATATCTGTGTTGTTAAATACTCTTTCTTCATACAAAATACAGCTAACTGTAAAACTAACTCGATTACAAACTTTAACATCATTACTACACGCGGATGAATAGAGAATTAGACCAACAAAAAGGGGCGATAGAAAATTAGAAATGGTAGCTCACTTAAATCCCTGGACGAACGCCATATGGTCGAACATTTGGAATTGTGTGCTCCGACTAAATACGATAATAAATCACACTAGTTACACACGTCAAAAAGTGCTTACAGTTCGGTGGTGCCCAACTAATATACTCTAATGATAGAGTACCACTATCTCGGAGTCCAGCAATCAAACGACTATCAAATGAAAGCACGAGTTTCTCGACTCCTTTACGCCTGGGGCACGGATGTTTAAAAAAAAGAAAACCAATAAAAAACAAAATGGAGTCGCGTTCGCGTGCAGTGTGCGTGGGAACTTGGAAACAATAAAAAGGATATTAGGATAATTATTTTTGGGTTGTCAGTTATTTGCGAAAAATTTGATGATTGGTATGATGCCTGAGGCCCTTTCAATCTTACATAGGAGTCAAGGGCGTCTTCGACGGTCGTTGAACACAATGGCGATGCAAATGCGACACCTTTTTATGTGGCCATGTAAATTCGTAGTAAAAAAAATGGCGGATGTAATTATCTCGTAGAATCGAGAACAGAAGTGTTCTTTCTTATGTAGGCTGTCGTTTGCTACGGCCATGTATTCCACAGGATCTATAGCCATTATCTCAAGGATTGATAAAAAAGATTCCACCATCTTAAATTTAAACATCCTTTTTCTTCAATTTTCAAGATTATTATCAATTTACAATAGTATAATATATATTTCTTCTGCCCATAAGGCTTTTCTTTACCAAGGCAAGTAATTTTGTGTTGAAAAAATTTGCATACGGTTGAGTGCCATCAAACTATAAAGTGCCTTTCTGCAATTCGAATAAGTTCGTATTTAGTTCGACTCTCACTTTGATCAATAAGGTTATATTTTTAAGAATCGAGATTCAACGTCCGAATCACATAGGCTCAATAAATAAACCGATGTGCGAGTACGAATACAAAACGATGACTAAACCGAAACCGCCACGTCTCCGAGTCCACAATTTCGGTGACTAACGTGGATTCGCGAATTACCACTCAACTCGAACGTGGTACGAATAGCGTAAATTTATTAGTGTTTAGGACGAGAGCCTATGTCATCATGATTACAAACCTTTCTTGTTATTAAAGGAATCCCCCAATTGGTTATTTCCTGTCAATTCAAGTAGAATATTACTTAAATGGGCTTAAAATTGTTGACTTTGTAGAGGTCTTTCATTAAACTGACCTTCGCTTAGGAATTTAGCATTGTTAAAAACATCCCAAAATGTCAGAATAAGATTTATTTTCCGTTCTTCTGGCCAAGCTGACCGTGAAATTGTATTAGAACAAAATTGCTTCGGCAGTCATCAGGTAATTGTCTTGTCTTGACCTCTTTTTAAGGTGCCAATTTTAAAAGCCGTTTAATACTACGAAATGTAATGACATACACGTCCTCCGCAATTTAGCTGCGTTGGACAAAGAATTCGTTTCATACACGCGTTGCGGTTCAGGAAATTCTCCCACGATTTTATATAAAAAAAGCTTGCGCACTGTCAACATCTTTTGAGTAACTTTTAACTGGATTTTAATCTCTATCTACTAACAATACGGGTTATTATAGCTTTAACTTAACACGAAGGACGCCGGAAATCAAGTGCGGTCGAGTAATTCGGATCGCGATCAGAGTTTAAATATGGTGGCTCATCCGGTCAATTGAGAGACGATATTACTACTTAATCCCAAGACGGATATTCAATGAACATCTAATTGCCAGAACAGGAAAATTATAATAATAACAGGAATTAATATTATGTGTTTGTAATGAGATGCGATGACGTTCACTGTTGATGCAAGTTTCTTGCGCCCGTTCTTCTTTCTTATCAGTTAAAAAAGTCTGGAACGGGTGGTGTAGGAAGATATATACGATTCAAATGTTGAATATAGATATTTTGACTTTGACTTTGCTGTACCTATATAAAACGATAATAATTCATTAAATAGTTAAACATTAAAAAAAATTAATCTAATTAAACTACAATTTCTAAAAGCCTCTTGAATGGGGTTCTCTCCGTTTATTAACATAAACCACATTAATAGTAGACATGCAACCGAAATGTGGGCTCGTCCGATGTAACGGCCGATAAGAAATTAACTGTATTAGAACTTCCGTGTTCGAGGGCAATAATAACGAACGAGAAATTTCTCATAACGTATCGCTGACTGCCAATTTTCGCCAAACTATGAATGCTAAACTTTCTTTCTACAGACCTATTAAATAAATGCGAAAGTATTTTTTCTGAAATATGTTAAAATTATCAGATTTCAGAATGTAGAATCGGCAAATCTGGAAAATGTAATTTGATAAAATCAGGGTTAAGCATTTAGAATGAAATCAAATAAGCTTTAACAATAGCTACCATTTGTAAAAATGATAATAAAAGTAATAGTCATATAACATAATAGCATAACAAAGGGCTTTTCTTCATGGGAAACTATCTCGTTATCATCTTCAAATAAATACTTGATCAAAATTAGCTTAAACGTAACCTAATAATCACCTTTTTAACTCATCAATCAAAGATCTAAGCTCTCATAACAAAAGGTTAGAAGAAATTGATGATGCTACTCCCATAAGTTTCAAAAGATCGAACAATAATTAAATCAAATACATCATTACTATCGATTAAGGGATATATGATCATTCGGATAGCAGAAACGCACAAAATGATAGCTTGTCAGAAATGCCTCTTTGGGCTATAATTAGAGGTCTCAATGATGGACGCTTTTGATTGGTTTGAACCCTTTTCGATTCATAATTTGCATTGGGATGTAATAGCAGTGGTACAAAACCGTTTTCGAAAAAAAAATCTTCTTTATTAACTTTTGTATCAAACCGATATGTTCAATTTATAAGAACCACTTATTTGGTTTTTTATGAACGAATTTTTTCAAAGCTTTTCTTTAAATTCCTTAAATCGGTCATTAAAAGCAATTTGAAGCCTCTTGTATCTGGTCTTATACATATTTCAAATAAAAAAAATATTAACGGAACACAAAAAGATTTTTATTTTTAGAGTGGTAAACAAATGTAAGTCTATTAAGTTAGTATGTTTCAATAACATTATCAAAGGTTGGGGAACCAAAGCATAGGGCTACAAGGGCTCCCAATGGACATGTACCAATAAACAGAGGCGATACAAAACAGACGCTTCCCCAACAAGGAAACGCCCTTTGTTTAGGCCCTCCGTAAACAATTTAAAGTGAGTTCCCTTTGAGATACTTAAAACATGAACGGCTCTTTAAAGAGTAGTAGGTACTTAGTAGAAATGAAACGTCATAGTAACAGTAATGCCATTCATAAAGGAACAGATGCGAACGATAAAATATTTACAATCGATGAAGATAAGGGTCTATTTACACATACCTACTGTCCCTGTATTTCTATAAATTCAATTACATTCCTCAGCGACAACTCGGATTTAAAGAAAATCGTTTTTATTGAAATAATTCCGAAAACTGCAACACATGTCGCTATCAGCTGATAGGCCTTTGCCTCCAGGTAATATTTTTTCAGTACCTCCTTCGCTCCGTCAGCTGTTCTTTTGTATGCGCGTGTGTTCTTGATTCTCCCAAATTTTATGCATTTACATCGCATCCTATTTGAGCCAAACATCTGCTGCGGCAGGTGGCTGTATTTAAGTAAGACCGTCTTAACATCTTGAGGAATTAAGGGTGCATGCTTAAATATTTCTGAGAGTGTGTCAATGATCTATGGACAATTTGCTTATCGGAAGATAGTCATTCATCCTATCCGATTGTGTTTTTGTGTTAGTATTTTTTGTGATTAATAATGATTTTGCCCTTTCAAAAAAAAATATTTTAGTCCCATGTTTTTATCTGTAGGCAAAGCAATTTTTTACTTTTTAGCATGAAACGTCCTTTTTTTCAAAAAAAATCTTGCAACTCTAATATCTGTTGCTGTAGATTTTTAGTTTATTTTGTAATATTTAACTACGCAACGCAATATTGCGTAAATATGAATCATAGCATTTTTGTATATCCTTTCAAGGATACAGATAATGGCCATAATCTTCGGATATCACGTATCATATCCGTTACACTGATATTCGATACCTTTTAAAAACATCGATACGGATTACTGAATGGGCGGTTTTGAACAGACTATCTCATGAACTGGCATTTTAGTTGCAGCCTGCAGCTTTAATTTGCCAAGAAACGTGTCTGCATTCTTCGGAAATGGCATACTAATCGAATTCCCTGTATCGAGAAAGTATTTAGCATTATTATTTCCAAGCATAATATTAACTTTTTATCTTCTCTCATTGAGCTTGACTCCTTTTTTATAAGCTCATTGAAATCAACGGCTGCTACATATTTAGAGTACCTACGCCTACCAACACACAAAAAATTACAAGGACTATTTCAAAATCACTATTATTTGAGTCCCTTTAGTGGGTCCCTGGTGTCAAGTTCCGCAACACTGGCGAACAGCTGACGTTAAAAAAACCCACCCTCTTCCTTTATCTATGGTAAAGTATTCAATATTGAACAAAAGCATAATGAATACTCGTATGGGTGGAGTGCGTAATAACACTTTGATATATAAATAGTTTGTGTCTACATAATAATAGAGTAGATCTGTTTTTAGTATTTTAAAACAAATAGATGCACGACATGTTATAAAATACTGAAGCCATTAAAAAGATCACCCTTTGACATAAAAAAAAACATTATAAGCACCTTTTCTAACAACTGGGACTTTAATTCCATTCTAAATTCAAAATATGTTAATTTCTAACGTACTAAGTATTGCGTTCGCGTCGTTCAAAACTTCAAGCGCATCGCGTATTCCATTCCAGTTCGAATCAACATAACTTTTTTCAACACATGTGCATGCTTGGTTTCCCACCAGTAGCCTGCAAGCACATGGCACCAAGGAATTTGACACGCAGCTGCTTGTTCCGCCATCGCCACCGACTCCATAAAATACCTAATAAGTATGCCCGCAATGCACTTTCGTTTGAGTTATTCGCGTTATGTCAAAAGATAAATGTTATCATTTAATTCATTTCACCATAATCTTATATTTAAAAGTGACTGCTGCATATTCCTTTGTCCGTATAACAATTTTCTTATTACTATGCAGACGTTATTTTCCAAATATGCTTTTTACTGCCAGCTAGCAGCAAGTCGAGTCATGTAATTTGTTGTTTTGTGAAACTAAAGAAATTTTTGACTCTATTATAAATGGTAATTGTGGTATTGCTTTTGTTCATATGTATGTCACTTAAGACATCTACATGAATCATGCAGAAGAAATGTTACCGATTAAAATGTGGCAGCAAAAACGTGAAAGCTTTGCTTATGCGGCGTCCATTAGTAAGATGCGTGAGTTATCGTCTCTAAGCTATATGGAAGTCATCAAATCGTTTCGAAATATCGTGTAGTGCTTCTCTTGTGACATTTGCACCTTTTAAATGAGAATTTATCGAAGAAACATAAGTATGAGCTACGTTCTCAACCTCAAGCCACTAGGCACTAACAATGTATGCCACGGTAATCAAATTTCTGCATTCCTTTCTCTCACCGTAGCAAGGGGAATTCACACACAGCCTTATATTTACCGCCAATAAATGACGTGCGGAATGTCAAATGTCTTTTTGAAATCTGTCAAAAAACGCCAACGTAAGCTATAAATTCAAAATGGCCGAGCGTTTAATATTGATGGCCCTCTTTTTACGATTACGGACGAAAATTGTATTTTATTATGAGTCTCTTAATTTATAACTCGAGAAGCTTATGAGTCTGGGTTTTTTAGTGCGAATTGAACACGAACAAAGTGAACTTTTACTTATACAAAATGTCTTAATAATATACTCGTAAGTACAGTGTTCGCGAAAACAAATTGTTGAAAGATATTGCGTGCGAGTTCACTTTTTGAAATGTCACGTTCAAATATTTTTTGTTGAAACAATTCATTTCATTTTAGGAAAAGATATGATGTACATGCGTATAATAGTGACATATTTTTGTTGTATTTTTAACCGACTTCAATAATTTAAAAAGAGGAGGTACCTACCTACTTATTCAATTTCTTTTAATATTTTTTATCATTGTTCGCGCGTTACTCGACATCTATAGACCGATTTTGATGATTCTTTATTTGTTTGATGGAGTTTTCTTGCGAAATGATCCCGTTTTTTTAAACGGGTCAGTAGTTTTCATGTAATCCTGAAAATACTATGATTTCGGTGGTAATTACATTGATGATATGGCCGTACGTAAGTATAACTTATTTGTTTAAGAACCGTTTAGATGATTAATTTTTAATTGGAAAAGAGATACATTACGTGTAGTCCTTTTACTTTAATTGATATTGGAGCTTGGACTTCAAAGATACCTAAGGGAACTCCTCAGTCAAATAGAATATGTTAGTGATTGAGATATTGGTAGATTTATGACAATCCAAAACAAACCGAGCTAATGGTCTGCGCGTTCTGAACAAGCCTTGGACTACGAAAGCACAAAGCAACTCCTTAAAAACAAACAGCATGAATTTAGAAATTTAGTTATGGGCATTGCACCACTGAAAATATATAAAGTTAAAAAATATTTACACGCTTACATACCACAAAAATTCGAAAATAAAAAAACTTATTAAAAAAATAGAAAAACCTTCTTCCAAAACCTGAAAATGAAAACAGCTGTTTTCGTTTTCATTTTCAGATTTTTTAATAATAAAAAAATTCGTTTATTTATGGTAAGTGATCATGATCATCATAACCATAACACTAACAGTTGCAGTCGGTTCTGTTAAGTACCTACCTATGACTTTTCCAATGACCCTTTCAATATTGTAATTTTTTTACAAATAGAGGTGTTGATAAACACCTGAAAATACTAAAAAGTTAAGCACCAAGTAAATGAGGTTTTTTTTCTCTAACTAATGATTGCGAAATGCGAAAAGTTCTCTCTCTATAAAGAGAAGCCCTTCTTTATGTTTTTTGCAGTTGGTAATTATTGATTCGCTTCTCTATGGCGCTTTGGTAATAACTGTTTGGAACCTAACAGTCGATACTTTTACAGTGTTCAGTATTTAGAAAGGCGTCTCAAAAGGTGAAAGTCATATGCTTTCATACTTTGCAAAAACTCGCATCTCGTCGCGGCCTTGCCAAGGTGAATGCAAGGGGGGCATAACGGTGCGTCTGCGCACACCGGCTGCTGTCACCTAGGAACTCCAACAACGCCACGCTCCATCGTGTTGTTGCGAGTCCACTGACCGCTCATAACACTCCCACACACCACAAATATAGAAAAGTCGTCAACGTATAATGCACAATGTGAACGCAACAATTTGCAGTTATTGTTTCCGAGGCACGTTTTCGATTCATTTCCTTTCAGCGATACAGTTGAACTTAATGAATCCCTAATATAGAAGGTAGTAAACCATATTTGAATTAAAAGCACGTAGGTATGTTATAGATATAACTGTGCCAATCCTTTTAAGGGACGAGACCCACTTGACAGCTTTTGGTCACCAGAATTATTTGTAAACAAAGCTGTGACTTTGTTTTGATGTGCCATAAATATCCCTACATGTATTTTTCAGACTGAAAAACTTTCATCGTAATTTGTTTCGAATGCAACATTATTACATCATACATACTTATTTGTAAATAAAACCGTGACCATAACGCAACAAAACTAGGGTAAAGATGATCAGATTATTATGAAACTCCACATCGTTACCGACAATAAAAATAACGAAGTAAATTGAGAGCAATATGTAACATATAGTAAACCAAGTTGCAAAAAGTTCTCTGTTAACTTAAACTGTGACTTGACATTAAGTATGCTACAAAGCTACCATCTCGGGTATATCTACCTCGAACCCCGTGTTTTTGTTTAGTAAATAAGCAATCTGCATTCAAACTGCGTACAGAAATGTAACTTGCAATCAGATGTACTTTTTAAAACACTTTTTTTTCACAAAACTTTTAGTTAAAACTTTGAAAAAGGCTCTCTACATTACAAATACTGACACAAAACTTTTTAGTGCAAATTAAAAAAGATATAACTTACGATTTGACTGATTTCTGTGATAGGGATAGGGGAGATGGTCTTCTCCGATCCCTGGGGGAGCGAAGAGGCGCTCGGAGTGGGGGAGACGCCAGGAGAGGACGGGCTGACGCTCTCTTTGGAGGTCCGGTTCGGCGAGAGCCTGGCCGGGAAGCTCAGGGTCTTCGTCCATTGCGAGAGACTCCGCACCATGTTGAATCACTACACACACTAAACTCGCGACGTGCGCGCGCGACGGCAGTGCGCGGTGAAATGCCGATTGCCGGCTGCGACCCCGCTTCAGCGAGTCGAGACTGTAGGGGGGATGTATACATCGAGCTCAAAAAACAATTTCAACACACAGGGCGGTATACATAGCCTCTTCAGTGGAGCGAGTTTTAAAATAGACGGCAATGAAATCATTCGTGTATTACGTTCGCAGCATATTTTCCACGATGACTTGTTATAACAGGGTTAAAGTAAAGGCCACCTAGGGCTCGGCGGGTCCTGCTTGTAATTTATGGCGCTAAGTGTGCGACGCTGATGGGAGCTTACTTAATTGCGTAAAGTTCTACTTTGTTAAGTAGAGACAAGTATTATTTGATTTTAGCGTCGTATTTTAAGAGTTTGCACGCTATTATATTGAGCTCTACAATTTACTAGACAGTAGACATATTATTTATTAAGAAACATAAAGGTATTTCATTTTAACTATGGTTTTATCTGCAGTGATAAAAGTATGGAAAAATAAGTTACACATTGATCAAATATGAACCTAAGTAATTGAGTTTCTTTGAAGATAAATAAAATGTATTCTTAATTTTCCAAATTATTTTGTTTCTATCACTAGTAGAAACTTTTAGTATATTTCTTACCTACGAAATCAATTTTACAGAAATAAATCCAACGGTAGATATACATATACAGGAAATACAATACTAAAATGGATTATTAAAATATTTAGAAAAATCTGTTTCGTAAAAAGGTCACTGCTTAATTGTTACCGGAAACTCAACATAAAGAATTACAATTTCAAACGTGTATGGTTATTATTATAAAGATATAACGCCCCATAACAATCAAGGTAACCCTCATAGGGTTTCTAAAAAAAAACTCAAACGTGTTGTTGGTACTGTAGAACCTACTACATACCTACGTCAGCAACACAAAAAAATAAAAAGGGGCATTCGAACCAGCTAGCATTGTGGAGATTAGCGACGCGTCGCAAATGCAGAATATGTGCACACGTGGCGAGGGTGCCACCCCTGTGTCTCCCCTCCCCTCCCGCCCCTCTACGACTCTACACTATTAATGTGGAGTCTGAGATGAAGAGGTCGAAATAAGTATTGATTTGAGGTCCCGTACATAAACGGCTTTAAGAAACAACTCATCATCCTCCTGTCCTTATCCCAATTTATTTGTAGTGCTAATGTCTACACAAAATAAAATTTTGCGCTCGTAGAACGACCACTATTGGGGTCGGCGCAGCATGTAATACATACTGCATTAGGTTTTGTCAAAGTTTTACGATCGGCCGCCTGCCTGACACCAACCCTCCTTGGGAATGCTGTTGTTGACAGTTTCCTCGCTGCCATTCGAGTGACCCTTTGTGCGATGGTCTGCACCGGGTCCACGATACCCACGGGATGAGATGGGACAGTCCTATTCTTGACCGAAACTGTGCGGCGGAACTGTGCGGCGGTTTTAAGAAACAACTATGACCCTATAAAACTTCCTTGTGGTACTCAAAGTTTTCTAAACGACAAAAAACCTACCAAGTTTTCCGCAAGCAGTTTTCCGAACTACATTACTACATTTTTTTTTGTAAATTAAATAAACAGCAACACTACAGGTGTTTTGCAAGAGTTTTCCGAAAAATATCACTTTCCATAATTCGATTCCATTGGGAATTAGTGACTATCGATAAAAAAAATTTCTATGACCAAGTGGCTGATAAACAATTACATTTCTCTAATTTATAGCAAAACTAAATTATCCATTCTTGTGCAAGATAAAGATACATTTTCTTCCAGCCGCAAACTTTTTAATGCGAATAAGAAAGTTGCAATCAGTGGTTTCCAAAGGGCCCCTAAATCTTCACCAGTCGGGCTGTGAACCTGAGACAATCAAGCTGCGGGCAGCATCCTGCGCCACGTGCGGGCACAGCTGCTCTCTGCGTGAAACTGCACGAAACGTATATTTAAAGTTTTTTTTATATATTTCTGATGCACTTAAGTTTTTGCCGAATAAATTGGATTATCGAGGGTATAGAGTTGGAACTCAGCATCGTTGGAAATCGTCATTTGAACCTGTCAAAATGATGATTTTAATTACTTGATTGAATTAATTGGTACAAATGTTTGTAATAGTATTTTGTGCTTTCTGACTGACAAAGATACAAGTCTTAAATAAAGTAAAAAAATACATCTTTCATTAAGTTTAAAGTTAAAAATATATAGGTACGCGACAAATTGAGAATCTTCTAATTGTTTTGAAGTCGATAAAATTAGTCAATTAATTCTGTTTATCTGACATTCTTAGTAACTATGTAATGAATGTATTTACATAAATACGATTGGATTTACACAAATTAGCAAGTCTGCACTGTTCTGATCATATTCAGATAACTTAGCTTCCGCCTGCGATTTCATCCCCGTGGTTAATCGGAAAAACCCTTAGGGATCCCTTATAGACCGAGATAAAAGGTATCCTGTTTTCCAGGCTATTAACTATTTTATTATGGATGCCAAATTTCATTCGAATTCGTTCAGACGTTTTTGCGTGATTGAGTAACAAACATCCAAACTCTCACATTTATAATATTAGTAGGATGTCTTGAAAGGGTCATTGGATCACAGTTCACCAAGGCAAAGTGCGCTGTGGCTGCACGCAACAATGTGACCCACGCGCGCAGGCGCAGCTGCCGGCCGCACGCATGCGTGCTCGAGCGCGAGCTCTTTGTTTCAGACCACTTATTTCTAAGGATGTAGCCAAAAACTTTGGGAAGCACGTGTGATACACACTTTAGTGTAGTACTCTAAACATCCTGTTTTTTTTTCTTTATTAATATTAATCGTGTATCTCTCATTAATTTTGAAAATATCTCGTGCTGGGTTGTACACGGTAAATGCGTTTAATTTCATGTAAATCCTTATCCTTACTAATAAATGCGAAAGTCCGTTTGTTTGTTTGTTTGTTACGCCTTCACGTCGTAACTACTGAACCGATCATCATGAAATTTTGCACACATGTTGTCAGGGGTGCAAAAAAGGACATAGGGTACCTTTCATCCAGAAAAAACGTACAGTTCCCGAGGGATAGCAAAAAAACTGTCGGTCGCGGGCGGCCGCTAGTTAATAATAATTCACAAAGATAATTAGTTTTATTTCATCAAAATGAAACATTTTTCTTTGAGTCACATAGGTAAATAGGAATTCATTATTTACATGCAAAAAGCTCATTAGACAAAACACTGTAAGTATCTTAATCATTACAACTGAAACACAATGAAACTATACAAAACTTTGTAAATGCAACCCCTTTTCTGTTATTTTTCTCTACAAGCTCATCAACCCGTCAATAGGAGGGGATTGTTAGTGCACACTTTGTACGCGGAGTCTCGTCTCATAGTGGTCCTTCAGTCTTCACCCATACTGCTTTGTCCAATCCGTACAAAGAAACTAAGGTTGACAAAACGGGATTTGGTTTCCATAATAAATTAAAATATTAGAATGTCTCGCTGATTGTAAGATACTAACCTAATATATATCTTTGTTGTCCGAAATGAATGTTTTATTATTTTATTAAACTAGAAAAGCAAGTACTTATGTGAAGTTCAATATTTAATTATGAGAAAATTCTTAATTCGGGAAAGCACAGGGGTAACCCCACCCTATCAAAGCCTAATGTAATGCAATAAAAGGACGAATGCTTAAGATATAAAAAAGGTAAATGTTTGGAAAAATCTATAAATATTATGTGCAGTGCAATGTCATGAAAATTTCTACATACCAAGGATAAAGTGTAAGAAACTTAGATAATTGGTGCAAGTTTATTTTCAATTTTAGAAAAAAATAAATTCCTTCAAAATACTAAAGATGCATAATTTTGCATAATAAAACCCTTTTTACATTTCATCAAATAAAATTTTAAGAATGTGAAATCACGCTGGACTG
The DNA here is from genome assembly GCA_928269145.1 of Agriphila tristella. Taxonomy (NCBI): domain Eukaryota; kingdom Metazoa; phylum Arthropoda; class Insecta; order Lepidoptera; family Crambidae; genus Agriphila; species Agriphila tristella. The sequence continues at coordinate 27,949,628 of OV743437.1, read as the reverse complement.
TTATTTCCAATAAAGACGAGAAATTTAATTCGGCCGGTAACCCTTATTTGAAGTGTCAAACTAACCCAGGGGAGAGCATTCTTTCAATGGTGCCACCCGGAGGGTTAAATTGAAAGGGACCTTGAGAGAGACTCATTAAATATTTCTCATTCAAGTAAAACTTTTGAAATGACGCTACTGTTACAAACGATATGTAATTACGAGTATACAACATGCTACAAAAACCCCTTAAGCCAAATAATTATGGTAGATAGGGAGCATCAAACTGAACAATTTTTAATATGGGTCCAACTCTGATATCGTGAAAAAAAAACTAGCAGATTTTTTCTTACAAAAAATAATAACGAAAATTTAAAAATGTATGCTGAATTTTTTCACGATTCCAGAGTTGGTCCCATCCCATAGTAAAAGTTGTTAAGTTTGGTGGTCCTCTTTTTTCTACTTTATTCGGCATTCAGAACTCAATAATGTATTAAGTTTTAAGAAACTAAAGCTAGGTTAACAAAAGAAACTAACTTACATACTAACGTGGATGAAATAATAAGCATTTATTCACTGATTTTATTTTATAGCTAAGTTATTTTTAAGTTAAAATGGACGAAAATAATAATAAGTATGATGACATAACATAATTTAACATAGTATGATCTGGTTAGAGTCGTATTTTTACTAGTATATTATTTAGTACTAGCTTCTGCCCGCGACTTCGTCCGCGTGGATATTAGACGAAATCCTTTTAAGGAACCTTCAACCAGGATCCGGCCAGCCATTTTTACGCGATTAGGCGAGTCCCCATCAAGCGCGCTGCCTCGCGAGGCAAGACATTTGCCGCGTGTGGCGGGCCTCGCACAAGGCTTCCAGTTCCCGTTCCCGCTCCCGCTCCCGTTCCCCGTTCCCGTTCCGTTCCCGTCCTGTTTGCGTTCCCGTCCCGTAAACGCCCCGTAACCGTCCCGTACCCCTTCCGTTTTCGTTCCCGTTCCCATCCCGTTCCTGTCCCGTTCCCATCCTGTTCTCGTTCCCGTTCCCGTCCCGTTATATTCCCGTTCCGTTCCTGTTCCGTTCAAGTTTCGTTCCCGTTCCCATTCCCGTTCCGTTCCCGCTGCGTTCCCGTCCCGTAAACGTCCCCTAACCGTCCCGTACGCCTTACGTTCCCGTTCTTGTTCCCGTTCCGTTCCCGTCCGGTTCTTGTTCCCGTTCCCGTTCCCATCCTGTTCTATTCCCGTTCCGTTCCCGTTTCATTCCAGTTCCGTTCCCGTTACGTTCCTGTTTCATTCCCGTTTCGTTCCGTTCCCGTTCCGTTCCCGTCCGATCCCGTCCCGTACTCGTCCCGTACCCCTTCCGTTCCCGTTCCCGTACCCGTCCCGTTCTAGTTCCCGTTACCGTCTCGTTCCCGTTCCGTTCCGTTCCGTTCCGTTCCGTTCCGTTCCGTTCCGTTCCGTTCCGTTCCGTTCCGTTCCGTTCCGTTCCGTTCCGTTCCGTTCCGTTCCGTTCTTTTCCGTTCCGTTCCGTTCCGTTCCGTTCCGTTCCGTTCCGTTCCGTTCCGTTCCGTTCCGCTCCGCTCCGTTCCGCTCCGTTCCGTTCCGCTCCGCTCCGTTCCGTTCCGTTCCGTTCCGGTCCGGTCCGTTCCGTTCCGTTCCGTTCCGTTCCGTTCCGTTCCGTTCCGTTCCGTTCCGTTCCGTTCCGTTCCGTTCCGTTCCGTTCCGTTCCGTTCCGTTCCGTTCCGTTCCGTTCCGGTCCGTTCCGTTCCGTTCCGTTCCGTTCCGTTCCGTTCCGTTCCGTTCCGTTCCGTTCCGTTCCGTTCCGTTCCGTTCCGTTCCGTTCCGTTCCGTTCCGTTCCGTTCCGTTCCGTTCCGTTCCGTTCCGTTCCCGTTCCCGTTCCCGTTCCCGTTCCCGTTCCGTTCCCGTTCCCGTTCCCGTGCCCGTGCCCGTTCCGGTTACCGTTCCCGTTCCCTGGATGTGCATGTCCGGGTCCAGGTCCATATGTGTCATGTCCACCGCGTTGGACTTCAAAAAAAATCTCATTTTCGCAATCACCATCCCAGAAAACCCCAATAACGACATCTATATCGATTTTTATGTTTACTCACCCCATTTACCCCTAAGGGGTTGATTTTCAAAATAACAAAATATTATTTGCCTATTTATTTTTAGATGTACTCCTACGAAGTTTAAAGTTGTAATGTCTATTTTATATTATTTTTCCATACAAAATTTGGACCCCATTTTCACCCCTTTAGGGGTTAAATCATGTCCACCGTGGTTGGACTTCAAAATAAATGTCATTTTTGCAATCGTTATCCCACAAAACCCCGATAACGACATCCATATCTATTTTTAGGTTTTTTTAACCCTTTTCACCCCCATTGCATCCCCTTTGGAGTTGAAATCCTAACAAAAACAATAAACGTTGCTTTAGATTTCTATCCATAAGCCTAAATTATAAATTTAGCGATTTTTACTTCGAAAATGAAGGGTTTCTTTAATACACAACTTCATCCCCCTTTTGACCCCTTCGGGGGTAGAATTTTGAAAAACGCTGAGACCCGTATTTATTAATTTTCAATCGTCAGCCTAAACACAAAATTTGAAGATTCTAGCTTCAAAACTGAGGGACTTTCATATAAACTTTCATCCCTTATTTCATCCCCTTAGGGATGGAATTTTCAAAAATCCTTCCTTAGTGGATGCCTACACTGTATAAAGTATCTGTGTGCAAAATTTCAAGTCTCTAGGTCCAGCGGTTTGGGCTGTGCGTTGATAGATCAGTCAGTCAGTCAGTCAGTCATTCAGTTTACGATTTTATATATTAAGATTGTATAAAAATAGCATTGTGAATGCAAAAATTAAAAAAAAAACTCTGTTGTGCATTGAAATAAAAATATTAAGTGTAAGAGCTCGTTTGAACATGTTTTATTGTTAAAATTATCAATGAATACAAATCTCAACGGAAACTAAATAAGTATTTTGCATTATCTTCTACAATAGTTATTACGAAACCCTCATTACCAAAGCATTTGTGAAAATGGAAAAAAAACTCTGTAACAAAACAAAATCATTACCAACTCATTATTTAATGACTTAGGAAAATAGCATGATTATTTTAAAACCTTTTCTTATAAATATCAATAAGTAAACCGAGTTGCCAACTTTTCTGTTCCGATATTATTATCGGAGAGTAATTTTGTGAAAAACAATTGTTTTAACATCAGTTTACTTCATCAATGTTTTTCTTAAAATAGCTATAAATATATAAACTCCTCTCTTTCATTCTGGCTATATGTCTGATTCTTTTACGATGCAAGCTACCCGCCTCTGGAATAATCTCCCTGAAACTATCAGGAGATCTCCTAGTAAATTCTCTTTTAAAAGAAACGCTCATGCTTTTCTTTTGGAAATGTGAATGATCATTGTCTCAAACTTATTTCTTGTTATTTTATTATATATTTATATATTTTATTAGTATTTATACATTAGTATTTATATATTAGTGTTTATATATTAGTGTTTATATAATAGTGTTTATATATATATTATGTACCTATGTATTACTTTGATATTTTTAAGGTTCTGTAACTCTTTTGTATGTACCGCAAATTCATGAATGTCTTTTTTACTGATGGTTGACTAGTATAGAATGCTCTTAGCATTAAGTTCGCCTTTGTACCATACTTTGTGTATTGTTGTGCAATAAAGATTAATAAAAAAAAATTTTGTAACTGAAAAATAACTAAACAAAATTAATGAAAAACTCAAATTTGAATTCAAATCTAGATTAGACTTACTTATGTAGATTTTGCCAAAACAAAATCTGTAAGTAGATACTTTCTTTACGGCATTAAATTAGGCCTTGATGCATCATGTCAATGCCGTTAAGCCTGCTGCTTAACCGCCAGACGTGCTCCTGATAACTTCGTGGTAACCATAACTCGAACATTTATAAATAAACAACTTCTGGGGTAAAAATATTAAGGAGCGTGTTAAACGTCAAGGTTATTTATTCCCATTTCTTGGCATTAGGGTGACTACCAATTAATAAAAATGAGTTCTTAGCGAGTAAATAAACTGTTATGTATTGTTTTTAGATGACTTTTACAGAGTGAAAAGAGTCAAAAGATGCAAACGACAACCATACAACATAAATATTATATGATGAAAAGTTGCCATAACATTTCACCAAACACATCAACTTTTGTTACAATAAAAACATTTTACACTAATCTTTACCTTTTTTATCCAGATAGAAGTATTAAAATGTAGATTTTCAGATCCATTCTCTAGCCTCCTAATCCTAACCCCTGGTGGGATATGGATAACATAGGACATCAACATCATTTTAATTTTTCTTTTGTAAAAACAAATAATATTTTTCACTTTTTTTAAACCTATGTACTTATACCTACGGTACACATTTTTTTATATTTTTCTCGTCATTTATGTACCTACATTTAATTTAATTCGGAAACATTACCTTCAGGGCTTAGGAGGCTAGGTCACCATCCTGGTTTACCAATAAACTATAATATTTACCTACTATCAATAACAAAGACTAATACACTTAGTAGAGCTTTCAAGTTTATTTTCACTAAAGCTTTACTAACTCCAATTAATTAATTCATTGTCACCCTTTCAAAATGGTGTGTTATTATTTGTACCGCTTCTAAACCATAGTGAAATTAGTCGCGCGTCAGCCGTCAATCGCGACGCACCTATTCCTAGCGTCGTAAATTATATTCTGAGCGTAAAATGCTCCCGGCTTTGTTATGAGCTAATTACTCATGGAGACCCTTGTTACTATTTATGCTATTTATGTAGAAGCTATGGGAGACGCCATTATGGCTCGGAGGACTTAAATACTTAGGACATTGTTAAAAAAACTAACTTATTTGCGCTTGCGCATTTGTTTTTGAAAGCGCTTTAAAAAGATGGAAAGTGTTTTTGTTTTTTTAATTATGTAAAAAATTGCAAATTAGTACTTTGTTTTTCTGGATCAAACTAACAATCATGAAATATAGATATGACTATTCCTTTTTTTTCAAAATTAAAAACTTAATATAGATATAATTCAGGAAGAAATAACAAGATTTAAAAAAACTTTATTATAAAGCTAATACTTATATAATTTAAGTACAAGTATTAAAAAAAAGTAATATAAAATACTTCCCACACATACCTACCCTAAAACGAAAAATGTCCATAAACGATGTAAGAGTTGTCATAAATGAATAGAAACATGCGATAAACAAAAACACAATTAAATAGTGTCCATTAGTAGTTAGCGATAAGATCAATTAAATAAATACATTAGTTGATATCCTGTATCCTGCTTTCTATTAGTCAACAATGGGATCTGCCAAAGACAATTAAGTCGTTAGGATAAAAAATAAATAGAAATAGGCAATTATAACGTCTCCCACTGTTGGGACACGTGTGTTTTCAAGTTTTACGAGGGAGCTTTGATAGCACATAAATTTTGGGAAACAACACGTGGGAAAAAAATATGTTTGCGTTTGGCCTTTACAAAAAAATATATATACCTGTTTGAATTTTTGCAGTAGTCATAGTAAAAAATTCACAGATTTTGCAGTCCCCGCAAGAATCGGAGCATTGAAAATGAATACAAAAATTTACAAAAAACCAAAATCAAATCAAATGCAAAATCCTATTATATTTCTAAAGTTACCTAGGTAGTACCTATTTATTTTTACGATTGTGACACTCGGCTCCGCCTCGTGTCACAAAAGCGCCCGCTGACTGCCTCGACGCAGCCGAAATATTATTAACCGATTTTCAAAATTCCAACGAATACACTTCTCGTCTGCTTCTGCATCTTTTAACGCTATTACCATGACGATCAGTCTATAATCATAGAAGCTCTTTATGTACGGAAACACCCGTTTTTCTAGAATTCCAAATCTAAAGGGACCACCTACAGGTCACAATTATTTACCGATTTTAAAATTATTTCGCTGTTTGGTAGCTAAACTAATACCCTAGGACCCTTTTTTTCATTTTTTCTAAAGTCAGTTTTTTTTTCGAAATATTTACAATTTAGTAAACAAACACCCCCCAAAAAACCAGGAATTTTTCGAATTTTGCAAAATTTCCAAAAAAGTTACCAGTAGATTTTCAAAATTCAAACGTTCACACATGTCTCGATAAATTCCTCAACTTTTGGTACTATTTCCATCACGATCCTCTCAAAATCCTCGGAGATATGGTCAAAAATTCGTCTCAGGCGATTTGCATCTGACAACCATTTTCAATGGTAATACTTTTAACAATTTTGCGTTCAATTGCACCATTGCATTATTTATTTATGTTGTTTTCTCATTAAAATTTGCGAAATAACTATCGCCGAATTAAAATTCTGTTCTTATTAATGACAAATGTTTTCTTTTATTACCAAAAGTTTTCAAGTAAACGACGAAACGTTCCCTATTTTGCCTTTTTTGCAAAGTTTTAAACAAAGCTAACCTCCGTACTAACATATGAACCAATAATTTACACCCCATCGTTAAAACGGCTTTGGCGACCCAAAACACACCCACCCATCTGAAATAGCTACAGTCTCGCACCATATGTGTCACGAATCGCTGTAAAAATAGCAAAGTGACCCGATTTCGACCCATATGGCGGGGCGAGAAAAGGGACCATAAATTGACCACCGTGGAGCGTGTAGCGCGGCCATTAATACAGCTGCAGCGGAAATGTTTATATGATGATTGATTATTTTGTTTCGCAGTAACATTGTGGTGTGTATCCTACTAATATTATAAATGTGAAAGTTTTTGGGTTTAGATGTTTGTACCTCAATGTCGCAAAAACTACTGATCGGATTTGGTTGAAATTTGACACACAGATAGTAGATAGCCTAGATTAAAATATAGGATACTTTTTATCCCGATATTCCCACGGGAACGGGAACCACGCGGGTGAAACCGCGGGCTCAAAATACTTTATTACTCTACTAGCGGCCGCTAGTAGAGTAATAAAGTATTTGAGCTAAAATGGAGAGAATAGTTTGTTAAACTTTCATAACTTTTAATCAGACTCGGGTCGCGACGGATCGAGTACGGATGTGTAAGTATTTTTATTGATATAAAAATAATTTTAACATTTTGTGTTTGTTTTTTGACGGAAGTTATTTGCTTCGCATAGCTTCGAAGAGCACTAACGTATAAAGACAAAATTTAGTTTATTACAGAAAAATCGCTTTCAGTGGCACCACGCCATCCACTCCTTGCACCATATGAACAAACAGACGACCGGTAAAAAAAAATTGTGTCAGTGCAAAAACCAGCGTTTTTAAAATATTTAAATTGATAATTTAAGCTGCATTATTCTATTCCTAGCATTTACCTACTTACCTATGATATGAAAGATGGAAGTATGGTCTTAGAGCTTTTGTTCAACAATTTCAGGGATACTTCAGAGGCAATAATATGTGCTCGAACAACGCTGCATGCAGTTTTGAGAAATAATCATTGCGAACGATGCTGGTATCGCTAAAGGTACATTGTTATTCCATCGTTAGTTAGATTTCGCCAATTTTGAAACAAACAGCGTTGTTCGAGCACACGCCCTTATTGTGATTTAAATTACGTTTAATTGACGTGAACAAAACTCAGCATTATAATTTAAATCGTATACACTATCTGTTTTGGTCGCGACAATTATACTAATGCAGAATTAGTACAAAAGTTCAATGAATTTGTCAATCACAAGAAATAGTCGTGAGCGCACCGCGCACGTGTAACTAAGTACCGAGAATAATTATTAACAGGGTGTTTATTCTGTGGTGTTATGACCACGAGGCGCCATTTTGTTTTTTGATTGTCCCGCCTTCTGAGGACGTGGTCACGCGCCGATGCGACACACGAATTTATTACAATTTATAATATTTATGTCGTGAAGCTTACTTCCGTTATATTGAGACAAAGTTTGCCATATCGGTTACTCGAAAAACTAAAAACCCTAATAAGAAAAAGTGATTAATAATCCGTTCTTTATTATAATTTAATCTGTTAGCTTAATTTTATGGAAATTATAAATGAAAGTAATAAGCAGTCGTCACTCCCCTGAGTAACCTGAGTTGTGAACATTCACACATTAACATTTATGGTTTACTAGCGGCCGCCCGCGGTTTCACCTGCGTGGTTCCCGTTTTCGTAGGAATATCGGGATAAAAAGTATCCTATGTTTTAATCCAGGCTATCTACTATCTGTGTGCCAAATTTCAACTAAATCCGTTCAGAAGTTTTTGCGTGATTGAGAAACAAACATCCAAACCCACAAACTTTCACATTTATAATATTAGTAGTATAGTTGTTAACATCCAACAGCCGTTTTTAATGTACTGATAAACTTATTCATATAAACTAGAGTAGGTATCATTATGCTAGGTTATTTCAAATGAAATAAAATACAAGAAAAATGATGACACTAATCAAATCAAAAAATAATAAGACTAATAACTGTTCTGCTACAGTTAGTTCAAGTGTTAACAAGTCAAGTTTATTTTGAAACAGGTCCTAACAATATCAAGTTAAAACTTGAAGAATCGGTCCATCCACGATCAAGTTGGAACAAGTCAGCTCGAAACCAGTTGTAACGTCTTTGACCACTCCACACTTCCCGTCATGGATCAATTCATGGCTTTATGTTACTTAATTGGTATGGTGTGGTTTTGTCATAGGTTTTTATATCAACGATGATCTAACTATGATATAACTAAGTAGATTCTCCCCTTACCCAATGGATAACCCTAACTAATACACAGGTAGGTAGCTAACCAACTTTTAGCCAGAATACGGTCTACGAATAGTTACTATCAAAATGATTTGTAAAAAGGTTTGTCACTTTCTAAGTAATACCTACTTAAGTTATTCTTTCTTGAAATTCTTCAAAGTTTGTAGAAATATATATTACCTATTTTATTTTGTTCGAAAATAAGGCTTGTTTTGAATTAATTTTACAGTTTCAGCTTTCATAATTTTCAGCTTTGAACGAATTTACAGCATTTTCTTCAGTTAAAACCGGTAACCCTCACCGACGCCACGTTTGAACAAAATAATTGACAGTAGAACATTACGTTCAAACAATGTCAAATTTAGACATCACTAAATTACCGTGCCAAAATTCCTGCGCGCGCAGTGTAAACAGTCATAATGGCGGCATTTCATAAATCAGCTGTCGTCTTGAGGCCATTATCGGCGTTATGACGATTTGTAATACCATGCCACCCCCTTTGTCTGCGCTGCGGTACGTAAACACGTTCTATTTTCAAAACGGTATAAGCCCGGAGACTAGCACCCAAATATTTACTCCAATTTTTTTTGTACTTATAACCTTAAAATAAAAATCGAAGACTTGAAATTACTAATACTGCTCATTTTTTCGCATATTTTGACTGAAGTTTTAGTAAAAAATAAACGTCCTTTCTGAGGTGCTACGAGTGTGTCGATTTTTTCTACTTATTTGTCTTGATATAAAAGGACATGTCCTAATTTGGGCCACGTCTATGTACACCACCCTCAAAGATGGAGAAAAATACACTGATTCTGAGAAAAATACAAATAATTTTATAGAATGCATGGTTAAATGGTTATTAATAAAAACACATCAATATTTTTTACTTGAAATAAAGTGTCAAATATGGCAACTCTCCGTTAAAAAGCCGTCAGTGGGCGCATTCTGCCAGTGTCTTTATCTATTTTTTGGTATACTGTACAAAGACGTGGCCCAGACTTCATACATTTTTGGACATCACCTTTGCACTGTGAATGGCAAAAAATCTCAAATTTAATAGAAAAAATACCTTCATCTTCATCCCAACCACCATGAGTTTTATTATTCCAATCTATTTTCACGTCAAAACCTCAAAACTTACGTTTATTTCTCTGCAGTGTGGCATATGCAGGCTCTAGGTCTAATAAAACTATTGCATCATTGCTTCTAAAATTTGAAATTCGAAACAAAGAAAGGGCATAGAACTTCTAAATCATGGAATAGTGAAGTGACATTGATGGTAGCAACAAAAAAGATATAAAGCCAATGACACATTTATTAGGGTTGTCAGTCGTTGCTTACAGTGACAGCTCATAAGTTTCAACTTTAATTTGTGATAAGCCAAATGTGTGCTTAACTTAGTACGGGTGGATGAGCTACTGGGCTTTTAACTTTCACATTCCCTCTTGACCTTAAATGAGGTGTTGTAATAAGGAGGCGTTGCTACATATGGGACACGGACAGCTTATGAAGGATTGAAATTGATGATTTTGTATTAAGACGTTAATAGGCTTATCGAATTTTGTAAAAAGTTGATACGTTTCTTGCGCTCGTGTTTCTTGTCAATGAATAAAATTATTAATGGGTAGTTAGGAAGTAATCAAATACCTATGCTACGTACCCACATTATTACACAAAAAGGTAAGTAAGTACTAAGATTTATAATGAATCAATATTTTTTTTCATGCCTAGGTTGGTAGGTGAATGACAAATGTGTTATAAATATGAAGTAGGTAGGTAGTAGAGTTCTGCAGTCTTAAATATCGCTCCTATGGTAGAAGTGTTGTTTTCCATAAAATACCATATGAGTAAATAAACGGCCTATACATCACATCTAATCATAAAAACCGACCCTAATATTGGCCTTATTTTCGTTCAACAGATCAACAATAAAAAAAACAATGAAAAATAATCATAGTGACATTTCAATTACATCTCTTTACGACTGTGGACCAATAAAAAGTATACGACCGTTTTGGGACCTTTTTACTGGCCAGTACGTGAACTAATTAGGGACGCTGACAATGTGGTTTCGGGCATTAGTCGACTAATTCGTTTGACAGTCGAGTGTAATAAGTAATCGAGGTAATCGCCTCTAGACCGCGGGCTTGGCGCCATCACTTTTTCAAACGTTGACACTGGCTGACATATTAAAATGTTTTAATTTCCTCTAAATGCATTAACAGAAGTCGTGCGTGAGTACGGACATTTAAGACGCCTTTTATTTTAAAGTTTTATTTAACACTCGTTTATGTGGACTTATCAAACAATGATAAGTACTGAAAAGTATTTTTGTCTTGTTTTTTAAATAAACACATTGTGCCATAACAATAAAAATAAGACTCAAAAGCATGTTTTCTGCTAGGTACCTATGTTCTTATAGTTTGTGTGCCGGGTATCTGATGCTTTAGAAATAGCCACATAAGAAATACTTATAATGTTAAACTGGTTTCTCATTTTATGTAAACTTCGTGTTTTTATAAGAAATAAATTATTTGATCCTGAATGAAAATCTGAAAAACAAGATTTCAGTGGGAAACTTTTCTGATAAAAAAACCCGTTCTTCTACTAGCTATAGCTACATATTAAAAGAAAGGAATCCGGGTGCAAATTTTATTGTACTTAAAGATTACTTGTTTGTGGTAAAAAAATAAAAGAAGTATACATACAATTTAATGAGAAAATTAATATTTTTATATACCTGTGAAAAGTGTGATTACTTGGATTATTTCTTTTTGCGTCACATCACAATTACTTAGAGCACAAGACACCATGGCTCCACGATACCTTGATGTTAAATTCTAATTAAGATTAACAAATATTTTAAACAAACTGTGATTGCTCATTTGCTAGGCGGGACGCTAGGGGCTCTTACTGTAAAAAATGTTGGTACATGTCACTTGATCCTTTGTCTCTTTTTTACATAGACCGTGTCCGTATGATGTTAACTTCTCTTTTCCACGCTTTGTTGGTCTTCTTGAGTCTATGACTACACCTTAATGTTTAAAAAGTCGATTTCGTAACTTGAAGAAAGTTATATCATACCCTAAAACCTGACATGATTAATGTTGCATGTAAGTACAATAGTCAAAAACTATCGTTTGAAATCTTGACGGTAATCCGTGTGGAATGCGCGCAGTAATAAATACCGATCGATCGGTGGTCGTCAGCTGCGCGCGCGCAATGGGGCGGCGCAGATGCGCCCACAATGCTGTCAACTCTCAGCTGTTCCCACTACGCCATGTTCGATTGCTGATTTTTTCTTCTACTATGCTACAAAGAGGTTTGAAGACTTTGAAGTATAGTCGGACTACTTAGTTTCATGATAAACCAGATAATTTATTAACACTTTAACAAAACTTCTTTTTCTTAAGAGTTCAAAAGCTAAGACAGAAGCTAGAGGTTTTTTAACAAACTACGTAAAAACAAAAACGTAAGGTAAAAAGGCAGGTAAGTGTGGTTTAAAGGTGAAATTTTAATCATTTGGTTCCCGCAGTGGGGTGGTTCCACTCATGATTACAAGCAACTTTTACTATGGGGCCACTCTGAATGATTAAAATTTCAGGCTGTATATTAATTATTAAGTCTTTACCTATCAAATTGACGTTTTGTATGGATTTTTAACGAATTGCATTTTTCATACTAGCATTTTCATTTTCAATTTATTTAACTACCGTGAACGTTATTGTAACATAACTTTTATCCACTTGAAAATTTGGTCGACTTTGGCAACATTACTAATGCGAAAAAATAAGTTTACGCGAATGAACAATGTATTTTTTTTTATGCTAAGGAAACAACAAAAATAGACTTAAGGTATGCTAATAGTTGACGGCTATGGTCATTATTTGATGTAATATCCAGCAACTAAAGTTATGAGGTTCTCTGTGTGTGAGAAAAAGCACCAAATTCAAAGGAGAAGAACCCAATATTACGCTCAATCATTAGAAGTCACCCTACGTCTCAGTACACAAACGAAAGATAACTAAAGGATTAAATACTAAACAATTTTCCCACACAACTCATTCACTTCATAAACGTAAATGGCATTGCGTGCAAAGCTTAACTTGTGACTTGTTGTAAAATAAACCTAATTACCAACACACAAGGTGCACTAGTAGACATGCGCCGGGAAACGGTAAAATACGGTAAAAGCCTGCGATTCATAAACAATGGGAGTGTATAGATAATTCGCACTTATTAAATATGCGAGTAAGTACAGTTAAGTAACGTTATGCGCTTGCGCCGCTCCGCCCGATGCCCGTTACTGCGAATCTTGGTCATCTTTGATTGGTAATTGAAGTTATATGGTAATTTCAAAATTTGTGTCTTGTAGCAATGTTTAAAAATATAAAGTTTGCAAAAATAAGCTCAAGCCCGTAAACTTTAATCTGTGACAAAACTTTTAGGTGTCTAACTAAAATGCAAAAAGCAACTCTATCTAATCTATTTACAATTTTTAAACTTTAGTATGCATAAATTCTTATAGTATTTATTCGATTTTTTTTACAATGATCATACGTAAATGTTAATAAACATATCCATTATACGTACGTATCGTACGGCACGTAAACATTTATGAATACTTATACCTTAAAGGGTACAACATTACCTGAAAAAACGTGGGAAAATGTTATTTATTCTCTCCGTTCTTTTTCTAAGTCATAACACCAAAATCACTCTCACACCAGCAATAAAAATAAATCGAAATATGTAATTATTTAATATGTTGAGTCACGTGGTAAAGTATAAACCTTTGTCAGCAGCTTATCTCTTTAATCTGTGGTCCAATTAACCACTATTTGTGTTGTCGGGGTGGTCTGTCAAATGAGAGTGGATGTATGCTCCTATTTTGTTTGCTGGACCTCCATCAATGGAGGAAAAGCGTATGTCAGTTGGTGTCGCGCGCGGCGACGGTTGTAAGCGCTGTGCGCGTTGATGTCGTTCGTTAGACGTAACGTTAAAGAGTTAAAATTGTGTAGAGAAAAAATAAATTGATATTGTAACTAAGAAAGGGTTCGTGGATTTTTTTTTATAATTATAATACGATTTGCATCATTGTCACTATAATGGTATTTAAATTCAGTTCAAGAAATTAAAATGGGTTGTCCTAACATTTTATCAAGTTAACAAAGTTTGAAAATATTTTTTTGTATTATTATCTAACTAAAATATTAATTTATTATTAGATAGTTTGTAAACGTTTCTCAAAACTAAGTAAATAACATAGGGTAATAAGTAGGTATATATAAAAGCACAAAACACATCGTCACGTCAATAACACGAGGTCTTAAATATGTCTTTCAAATTCAACGCCATACGTCATAGCGAGCCACATTCCTAGGCTCAAAGGTCTCGCCATTGTCCAAAAGTGGTATCTTCATCTCGCTCTATTTACTGATTATCGATATAGGAACATTATGAATTGCACCTACTGCATAATCACCATAGAGAATTAGGTACTAACGTAATTTTTTAATATCCAAAGAAAAACTATAGATGGAATATAAACTATTTTCGGTGGCTCCATTCGTCAATGGGCCAAGGTTAAATTATTTTTTCCGTTGTCCCGTCAATGGGACATCCAATGGAGCTACGAAAAAGAAGGGAAAAGAACCTCCCTATCTGCTTTGTCAAAAGTGAAAACCGTCAGTAATTTTCTTTATAATAAAATAAGAAACGCGACGTTTTCCTATGCACTCTAAAATTTTCTTTACTTAAGTATAACTTGTTTTAATGCCAAAATCTTCGATCATGATATCGCTATCATTTTATGATTTACATGTCTTCGGAAATACGAACCTATATCTCAAAAAGTAATTTATGTTTCTAAGAAGGTTAGAAAATTCTGTTTTTGGAGTAAAAAATGATAGTGGTGAATATGAATAACCGAGAAAATCTTCAAAGTAAAAGTCGTTAGTGACCACAGATTAAAATGTTATCCATCTGAATTGAATTCCGATAAATATCTACAACAAATCGGTCTTAGACCCGCCCGGCGGCGGAATGTAACGAACTTTTTTTTTTATCCACAACGCATGATGTTGTTTACATTCGGAATATTTGTGACGGTTTTTAAACTGTGACGAAGGTCGTAGGTATTTTGTATTGGCCTCTTTTTAAAATTTGTGTAAGAAATAGATAGGGTTTATTTATATCACAAATTGAACCCTCTTCATAAATTGTTAGAAAAGAGTTTGTCTCGTTCAAAGTCAGTGTGTCAAACAAATGAAGATTGCAATATTACAATTTTTTTTCGTTTTATTTGCGTATTTTTATGCGTAACAACGAGACCTAAATCCAGAATGTCTATTAGATAACCAACCAAGTGTAAAAACCAGCTATTCACAACGGGATCCAGTTCACATCAGGATCGAATAAACGTCTAAAATCTGTTATATTGGTAGGTACATTGAAAACTGTTTCCATGGTGAAAACCATGGAAACCGTTTTCATGTCATGCCATGAACCATGAAAACATTAGTATGAAAATACTAATGTTTTGACGTTTACTCAATTCGAAGTCTATCTCGATCGCGTTAGAGTAACCCTCCAGATCTTAAAGGTTTTTTTTTCTTCATTTTTAACAGATTTCTACTTTGATCTCACTTCAAAAAGAATTGATTGGTCCCATACTTTTCACAATGCTATTCATTCATCAGCATTTTTAGTGTAAGACAATTAAACCAAATTAATGTACAATTTACTGGACAATTTATAGTTTATTAATAACAGAACTTCCGGTCAAAAGCCTTCCACTTTCCATTCGCAATTCTTCACATCCGGTCTACCTACATCCTCGGCCTTGACTATGGTCAAGTCCCATAAACATACTATCAAAAGGTCAGGCGACCGGTCTAAATGTCCGTTAAAGCCTTGAATATTGTTAACTATATAATAAGCCAACACGTGAATATAATCCTTTATATTAGATACGTTTCTTATTATTTTGGTATTTTTTTGTGTAATGCGTTGGGCGAATTCTCTATTCTGTACATACGTAACTTATAAAAGTAAGTAATTACTTTATACTTATAATATTATTTGGCTTGTTTCTATTGGTCTTATCCTCGAAATAAAAAGGTAGGTACCTTCATAAATAAGTTATCATCTTACTTAGGCATGTCTACACATCGACAGGACATATACCTTGGACAGGCAGTCCAGTTATGTAAGTCCCACTTCGATAAAGAATCCATCTCGGGTGGGCAGCATTCGGGAAGTGTCAAAAAATCTTCGCGTCCGACTTACCTCAGTGTCTCAAGACGAAAGTCTATGAACAGTGTGTGTTGCCAATGATGACTTACGGCAGTGAAACGTGGTCGCTAACTATGGGTCTCATAAGGAGGCTCAAGGTCACCCAGCGTGCAATGGAGAGAGCCATACTCGGCGTTTCCCTGCGTGATCGAATCAGAAACGAGGATATCCGCAGGAGAACTAAAGTAACCGACATCGCTCGAAGGATTGCTCAGCTGAAGTGGTAATGGGCGGGACACATAGCGAGAAGAACCGATGGCCGTTGGGGCGGGGCGGTTCTGGAATGGCGACCGCGCACCGGACGACGCTCCGTGGGTAGGCCCCCGACAAGGTGGACCGACGACGATCTGGTGAAGGTTGCGGGAAGCCACTGGATGCGGGCAGCGCAGGACCGATCGTCGTGGAGATCCTTAGGGAAAGCTTATAGCCTACAGTGGGTGTCGTGCGGCTGATATGATGATGATGACACATCGACAGAGGCATCAGCAGACTGCATCTGCGGATGGCGTCCGCCAATTAGTGGACGGCGCGGCGTAGGTATTTGATGTTTGTTTGACGTTTGTGTATAACAAAACGTTATTTTATAACTATTGAAATTATAACGAAAATACAACATTACTCGTTTGGAGACCGATATATTGTTAACCCTTCGACTATCGAAAAATATTATCTTCTTTTTAATTTTGAGGTTCAAATATCTTTTTTTTATTGTAACCGTAAACAAACAGAATATAGTTTGATTGGACAGGTTATAATGTTTGTATATCCGTTACCACTGAGATCAGCTGTTGGCCGCACCTACCTATAGACTGGTTTTGATATTAACCGTCTCGGACGGTATTTTATAATTCGAAATAGGGAAAGAACGGTTTTTGTAGATGTCAATAATTTATGCAAAAAAGTTGTTATTTATAGAAAAGAAATGGGACACGTACGTAAATTATATCAAAACGTATTATTACTTTTACTGAATTATAACGTAATTTTCTATGATTATCCAAAATCATGAAGAAGCAATAGGCACTCTATCTTGGCTCTATAAATCTAGGTCATAAGGAAAAAAAACTTCCACACTTGCGTGGTTTAAACTGCAATAATAAAACGTTTTGTTCCTTTTAATGCCTATGGCCACTGGCTCACGGAAATAAGGGTGATTTCAATATTATTTGAAAAAGTTATGTTCTAATTTGTTAAATAAGACCAAAAACAAAAATTGGACAATTTGTAATTTCTCTCCTTTCTTTGGCATTCATGTCATAATTTATGCCGAAATATCACCGTGTGAGTCAAGTTCTTGTTCCGACCGGTTGAGATCAGCTGTTGGAACAACTAGTTTTTTTATGACAAATATTGTGCCGACGACCGTCTGTTCGTTGGCTTTCAAAATGTATGCGTGTCGCGGTGATATCATGGGAAAAACTCACATCACTATTTATTACTACTGAACTGAACAAGATACAGTTTAGACATTAGATGAGGCTTGAATGAATCTTTGAAATTCTTTTCAGTCGTTAAACAATAGGGAATATGCATCAATTTTTTTTTAATCTTAATCAAAAGTATAATGCGTGAGAAAATTTACTGTAATATTAAAACTTTTCTCTTGCGGTTTTTTCTCGTGATATAGTTACTTGAAGTTAGCGCGCAGCAGCACCCGCCGAAAACGCTCCATACAAAACGGTGACGTCACACATCACGTTTCAGGTGTGTTTCAGGCGCGTTTAATATGGAGTTAGCCAAGAATCTTCAATTATCTCCTTAAATTTTGCGTTTAAGTACATTATGTGTCATACAAAATATTATTTCTTATTGGATATTCTATCTGACTGTTAAGTGCATTATATCCGAAAATGAAAAAAATATCGTTATTTTCCCCTGATTTCATCGTGTGATAAAAATATTTTTTTTCTTTCTGTTCCATTATGTTTTTACAAGTGTCCGCAGCGATCAAGCTCAATTTAATGAAAATCGGTGACTTATGAATATTCCCTATTGCCACTATTGGATTGGAACCTCATTTTGTTATTGTTATCATTCCTAGACAGATAGTTGATTAGCAGGTTTAGTTAAACTTTCTTTAATAGTTACACCTAAAGGAGAAAAGTTATTTACCTAGTACTACCTTAAAATTACGTTTACACCTCCCTTGAATCTATATTTGCACAATTTTGCATTATTATAGTTGGGCACCGTCCCTTTATTTCACTAGCATTGAAGTCACTAGGATAGAACCATCAATACTCCAGCGTTAAAATGGCTTTTATTCTTATCACTGAAAATTGTCGAGATGTCCGATAAACCCTTTAAAAAACTTGCGGAAAAAATATTATCGGTTCTTCAGTTTTCCCTTAATTCTAATGACAAAAAAGGATAACAAACTAAAAAGTGGCAAAAGGGCTAATTGAAAGATATCCTATCAAACACTTGATAAACAACTATCAAGTCCTTTCGTGGGTCAAACCGAATAAGACGCCGCCGCGGCCGCTTCCGACCAATGCAGAACTCCCACTCAATAAAAATAACTCAGGAGAATTCGATTTTACTACATCGACCGTTCTGACCGGCATACCTGAAAATATGCATAAGCAAAGCAAGCAATGGTCTTCTGTAAAAGAACTGAGATGCCGCTTCCGACCAATGCAGACCTCCCAATTTGTCCACTAAAGATATCAATAAAAATAACTCTGAAGAATCAAATTTTACTACATCGACAGTTTTGACCGGCATACCTAAAAATATGCCCAAGCAAAGCAAGCATTGGTTGTCAGTAAAAGAATTCAATCGAGTGTTCAAATAGAATGAATGACAGACAGTAAATTTTAAGCGGTGCCTTTATGAATCATCTTATGGTAAGAATGCGTGTGCGCAAACATCGAGCCGGCGCGAACTGTCGTCGTAAATAGTGTTTTTATTGGCCCATAATATTTTATATTGACAAAACAATTTGGACTTCATTCGTTATGGATAATTGTAAATATTGAGAGAAAGCTCATTTAGCTTGAAGTGGATATTTAGAAGTGATAAAGCTGTGCATGATGTTTGTGTCAGTGTTTTAAAAATTCATAAGATAAAAATGTACATTATGTAATTTTAAATATTAGACAACCTCAAATACAAATAAATCAAATAAAGATGGAAAGGTAGAAATAACAGAGATGGAAAGATAGTAATGATAGAAAAAGAAAATTATGGAAATGAGTAAGATCGACTACGATACACCAACTTAACCTGGTTAAGTAAAAGATAAAGTCAACATAGTGACATTTAAAAGCTATAATTATGAACTTACATATTTTTTATCGACTTCAAATTGAAGCAATTACTGTAATCCGAAGCCAATAAAATGTCAATGTACCTACATGGACTTACTTGGGTAAACAAGTTTTTTTTTATATTACTCTTACCGGTCCATTTTAAGACTTTTTTATCCATTATCTACAATACTGTCGTCAATCGGCAAATTGGTGCCATTTAGAAAATTTCATGCGAGCAGTTCAGGTCATTTTAGCTTCTACGACTGTTATCACAAAGGTTTCATATCTGGCACAAATGATTTGTCGATTTCTTCGCTGGTGGCACCATTATTAACTTGAGCGTCTCAGCTTGACACCTTGTTACCGAAACGGCGTTTTTCAAAAGACTCAGAGAAATAAGTTATAAGTTTAACACGCCGATGTTTGACTCATTCTTAACTGCTTTTGGAAATTGGATTCTAAGTAGTTGCTTAGAAGAATCAGGTTTGGCTGTATGGTGTTTATTTTTAAGGTGTTGTTTGTTGTATTTTAGGTTTATCAGCGGGTGCGTACGCGGCGCGATTGAGGTGCTTCTACTAAGTCGGTATAGACAACATATCTATCTGTTTCTTTATATGCCGCACCGATGGGAGGTCTCAGGTTGCAAGTTCTTGGTAATGAAAACGTTGACAGTTTAGGGCAATGATTGAATAATACTTTTTGTTTGTAACGTAACTTTGTCGATTCCCGCCCACTATTTTGGTGGCATTTCTTTTGATTTCGCGGATTGTTGCGTTGAAATGCAAACATCAATAATAGGTGTAGTTCTGCGGAACGTATTTTCTGATTGGTCACGGAAACCATTTGAAGTTCTGAAAATTAAAATCATAAATGGTGCAAATAGGCTAATTGTGTGCAGGAGTAAAAATTGTATATCTATCTAGCCAAAGACAGTTATTTTGTAACATGCTTATACAGCGTGTTACAAAATACCCCCTAATATCAAATATGGTAGATAGGGTAGGGACCATCATACTGAACAACTTTTACTATGGGATCAACTCGGAACTCGTGAAAATAAAATCAGCTGTTTAATACAAAAATTAATGACTAAAATATCAAAATGTACTTATTAAACAGCTGTTTTTATTGCGATTTCAGTGTTGTTCCCATAGTAAAAGTTTAATGGTCCCTATCTACCCTATTCGGCGTTAGGGGTTATTTTGTAAAACGTTGTATAGAAGTAAAAAGTTACACCCATCCGTTTAAAGGTTCTTGAAATCGACATTCGCTCACGAAAACTCTTCATCTGCCAAACTGCCGGACAGTAAATTTTAGTTTAGGTACTAATAATTTGCTACCTCTATCTTTTGAAGGAGTGTAATCATAAAAATACTTCCCACCTATAAGCTGGTTTTTCAGGTGCATTCATAAAAAACATTGTTGTGGTTTATTGTTCGAAGCTCGCTTGCGGTTTGTCAGTCGGTAGCAAAAATTTTACTTTCTTTGGCTTTTTTATTAACCTATCAACAAAAGTATTTGCAACGACATGGAGTAAAATGTTATTATGCTAAAACATTACACTTGTACTGTCTGTCTAATGAAGAAAGGCAGGTCTCAAGTTATGCTCTTTGAATTTTTGTCTGATTCCCTGCCATCAGTGTTATATCTATTTAGTTTTGTTTTTTTACTATCTAATTTCATCGGATGCCCAGCATACCAATCATTGAATGTTAGGTGGATCTGTATGTTTCTGAGTCTAAGTGGAAATGTAAATCATATTTTTTTCACTTTGATTCCATAGCTATGAAAGCTCCACAGATTAATAAAATAAGGATTCCATGTCAATTATTCAAGAAACAATAAAAAGCGTTGAATATAAAAACTTCATAGGTAGAAGATTACCAGTTTTCAATAAATAAATCATTGTCAAGCTACTTAAGAAATTTATACAGGGTATTAAAAAAAATACTCAAATGACCCTTGCCTATTTGAACGCATTACGTTGAAATAGAACTCTGTAATTGGTAGTTGGGACGTTGTAAATGTTTCTGAATACGGGTGTTAATCTCGATGCATCGCTGACAATAGTGTTGTGTGATGCATACAATTTCATAGCAATCCACAGTCTACATTCGACGGGATGTTGAACCGCCCACCGTGCCCGCATCCCAACAAGAACCACTGAAGAAGACAATACGCTGCATTACATTAGTCACACCTTTCAGGGTCCTAAAAATAACGTATTCTTAAGTATCGATATCGATACATTTGCAAATTAAATGGTGAATGAATGTAATGACATTTTTACAAATAGGTACGTTTAAGCTATTCAATTTTCATTTTATTACAGCGTCGTTTCTGTCCACTGTTCTTTTATTTTATTCTGAATAATATCTGTTCCTATGATTCCTAACAAAAATGTTATGAAGATAGAGAAAAGAAAATAACTCAGAGTGTTATGATCAATTTTTAATTATCCTTATATGACTTTTTCAAAACAGCAACATATTTGCAAAAGCTTTGTATAAAAGTAGATAGTTGTAGGCAAGTCGTAGAGAGTTGTAAACCTTTCCCAGCACTATATAGCAACGAACTTACCTCTATTATCAAACAGAACCATGCAAATTAAAGGTACCCTTGTAAATAACTGGCAGGTCGGTTAGCTACGATTTTTACGGTTTAACTGCGTACAGAAGTTTCTTATTGTTTGTACCTGTAATAACGGTCCGCCATTGTTGACTGAAGTTTAACACTTGTGTTCTAAAAGAAGCCATTATAAGGATTTATTTATTGTCTCAAAAGTACTTACTTTCGTTTTGCCATTTTTTGTTGCGTAGCTGTTACATTTTGTTTGTATAATTCTGGATATTTTTTGTAGGAAATTACAAATTACTCAAATCAGACTCGGTACGTGGCAAAAGTAATACAACAGATTAATTTGCGGTTTCTGATAAATAAACTGTAATAACTTAAACACCTAGTTAAATAGTCAAATATTTCATGAAACTTAACAACCAACCTGAGAAGCTCGATGGCGCAGTGTTAGGTTAAGCAACTTTCGCAAAGGTCGGTAATGGAATGGGTGACCAAAATTGTATTATCTCGAGCTCTTCCGTGCCTCGGAAGGCATGTTAAGTTAAGCCGATGGTCCTGACTGTATTTGCAGTCGTTAACACCCACCCATCCTCCTTATCCACCCATAAGGAAGTCCTGTGCCCCAGCAGTGGGGACATTAAAAATTACTGATGGCCAACAACCAACCTATCTATCGCGACCGACACATTTGTATATCCAAAGGTTTGAATGCCTATAGATAACTAAAAACACGAACTAAGTTCAGCTATTCCATCAAGTTAACGCTATTTCCGATTATAATCTTCGTGGCAAGGACGCCAGTTTGCCTTGCCACGACCACTTTTGAAGACCTCTGAATGAATAACAAGAGCTTGTATTTAGTTTTCAAACAGCTTAAAGCTAGAAGATCAAGTTATACTAGTCGAAGATACGACAAAAAACTTGCATGTTGTACGGTGAGCAAAAAATAAGATATCATCGTGAACATAGTTGAGTGAGATATCTAGTAGTGGTGTAACTTACAATTTGAAATTCATTATTATAGCAGTAATTATAAAACCATTAGGACTCTTTATAATATTGCTAGCCAATTTGTCTTACTTTCGAAGCTACCAGCTCTACGCTTGTACTTTTTCCATTGATTGTGAATTTTTTCTTGTGACTTTCTGCATTTTCTTAAAACTTTATTTATCGTAACTCGTAACGATTTTTTCTCGAACTTTCTTTAAAAAGTTTTGTAGGTATTTTCTTAATGTTTATGAAAATTATCCACTTATGTTAGACTATCTTTACAAAATGATTGAATTTACTCCACTAGATAGATTTTAAATTGAAAAAACTAATTGTCATTACTTCTGTCATGTAACTGCAGTAAAGAAACATTAATTATACCTTCTCGTACTACCTACCTGTAAAATTATTATGTATAAAAAATCTGTTCATGTTTGTTCAATCAATCATAAGTTTGTTTAATCTTTACTAATAAAACTATTTGTTATCCGACTTCTCGTCTAAAACACAACTTTATCGTTGACCAGGAATAAAATATAATCTGCTTTTAACAAAAAAAACACCAAAACGTTACACAATCACAAAGCCTCTACAAGTGCCTTTGTTCCGAGCTTAAAAGCTCTCTTTAACGGTGCCACCGACCACCGACATGTAGCGACAAGTCGCAACGACGCGCGACCTTGCGCCGACCTCGTCGCTCGGTCAACGAACTATATCGAGAATCGGTTTTGCTAATCGATTATCGACGGTGACCGATAGAAGGTTATGAGCTTTTTAGAGCTGTTTACTTCTGGGACTTTAAAAGTTTTTTGTGTTGTAAAAGATGGAGTGAAAGAAACATGAAAGGATCGTAGCAATTAATGGCAAGAAGTCTCTGCGACAAAAATCACTTCTTACTTATATTTTCAGGCAGAGACTGTATCCACATTAGTGTCCGTCCATCCACCCATATGAGAGAAAGGCGTAAACGTATGTTATTTAGGTATCTTTGCTCAAGTTGCTCACAGTTTGAAATTCAACCACATCATTATTGAAAGTTCAAAAATAAATAGGTCAGTATGATTTGCGAAAAAGACTTTTTCCAAACATTTTTCAACGTTATACTTCGCCAAACAAAAAAATATGGAATTGTGGCATTTGATCTTAAATGCCACAATTCCATAATTAGCTCAGCTGAAGTGGCAATGGGCGGGACACATAGCGAGAAGAACCGATGGCCGTTGGGGCGGAAAGGTTCTGGAATGGCGACCGCGCACCGGACGACGCTCCTTGGGTAGGCCCCCGACAAAGGGGACCGACGTGAGGGTGAAGGTCGCGGGAAGCCAGTGGATGCAGGCAGCGCGGGACCGATCGTCGTGGAGATCCTTAGGGGAGGCCTATACCCAGCAGTGGGTGTCGCGTGCGGCTGATATGATGATGATGATCTTAAATAGGAAACTTGGATAAGTAAGAAATAAGTATATGAAATAGACATTTAAGGCCTGGGCACACCGGATGCGTAGACACGCGCGTGGTTACGCGTGCGTGTACACGCGCGTAGTTACGCACGTAACCCCGTGACACACCGGGTTACGCATACGTCTACGCGGCACGCAACGCAACTTGTCCCTTGCGTACCCAGCCGCTGTGGCAGCCATGTTTGCGATTCTAAAGCGAAATGTCAGACGAAGATTGAGTAAATGGACAAATTTTTTCGCACTAATTTAATTAGTTTTTCTTTAATATCGTTATTCATTACCTAAAAACAAAATAAAACACCACTTACTACCGGTAGTACCGGTACTATTTGTTAACAAATACAACTGAATGCGTAGTCACGTGCGTGGTTACGCGCGTAGTGACGCGCAGGAAAGATACGTGCGTGTTCGTATTTGTTCGGTGTGACGTCCAATAGGCAATGCCATTGAGTACAACGTCATCAATGCGTTCCGCTCTGCGTAAGTACGCAGCTTGGTTGTCTCATGAGAGCTGCAATGCGTAGGGTTACGCATCGGTCTACGTGCACGCGTACGTTACGCAAGCGGTGTGCCATGTCTCATAAGGTTTCAGACATTACAACGTCATGGTACGTCTACGTGCACGCTTACGCATACGCTTACGCATCCGGTGTGCTGGAGCCTTTAAAGAGAAATCATTGTCATTTCCATCATTGACATCCTTACTGCTATTATAAATGCGAAAGTTTGTTGAAACTTTGTTTGTTATGCCTCCATGTATTAAATACTGAACTGATCATCATACACACTTGTCGGGGGTACAGAAAAGGGTAAAGGGTACCTTTCATCCAGAGAAAACCTACGTCTGCGTGGACAGTTTTTTAGCTAAAGTCGCAGGCGGCCACTAGTTATCTTATCTTTCACAAGCAAGCTAGACTAATTTGAATGAGTTGTTTAATTCGTTTGTCATGGGAATAGAACCCGCGACTAATCGGAGTTACGACATGCCTGGTTTGTTTGTTACAATCAAAGATGACAACTTGATATAAAGACTTTTTTTACAAAATGATAATTACAAACATCTGTCTCTTTTAACTCTGTGTTAGTATTAAGGAATGTGTAGTTATCGCCAAAAATTGCAATTTGCACATCATACATATTTGAAGGGAAAGAAAGATCATTGTCACTTGAGGATAGTTTGACAAGAAGCTTATACCCACAATGGAGATTGCACGCCTAGTAACATAGTGAAGATTGAAAAAGACTCTTTAGTGACGTCACGGCGTATTGCTATCTCTTTCTTTTCGTTTTACAATACGTTTTCGTTTCTCACGAACGAACGAACGAACGACGAACAACGAACACGTATTGTAACACTAAAGAAAGATGTAGCAATAAGCCGTCACGACACTTAAGGACCTTTTTTCAATCTTCACTAAGACATATGGCCGTGCAACTTCCATTGGAGGGAGATATAAGCTTCTTGATAGTTTGAGAAAATTTATAAAACTTATTTATCATTCTCAGACAATGATCTTTTTAACACGTTTTTATTAGGTTGCTTTCGCGTTTGTTTGTTTGTTTGTGTGTTTCTCCACAAAGTTTGCGAACGATTTTATCCTAGCTTCCAGATGAGCTAGAGACTTGAAACTTTGAACATAGGTCAGAACTGGAAGGCAATGCAATATTATGGTGTCACTGAGCTGATCTGATGATAAAGCTGGAAGAAGGCCACAAGAACTCTATGATGAAACCATACAACCCCATCGTGTTTGGGCTCGTTAGCATCGTCTTGACGAGTACTCTAATGGGAGACGAGGTCCAGGGTCTGATGATGAAGCCGAAAGGCCATGCCATTGGAACTCAATATTGAAACCGTGCAACCCCATCAAATTTGAGCTCGTTTGAATCGTCTTGATGAGTTCTTTGTCGGGAAATAGTTTCCAGGGTCTGATGATGGAGCCGGAGGAAGGACACAGGAACTCTTTAATAAAACCACGCTACTCCATCGAGATTGGGCTCGTTTGAATCGTCTTGACGAGTACTTTGTTGGGAAATAGTGTCCAGGGTCTGATGATGGAGCCGGAAGAAGGCCACTGGGACTCTGTAATAAAACCATGCAACCCCATCGAGTTTGGGCTCGTTTGAATCGTCTTGATGAGTGCTCCGATAGGAGATGGTATATTTTTTTTTAGTCTTAGCTCAACTAAAAAACAGAAAATAAAAATTTACTGAAAAAAACTTTTTTAAAAACACGTTTTTAAAACGGACTAAATTATTACAAAAAATCGGACTAAAAACATTAAAACGGACTAGTAAAAACAGACTAAAAAGTATAAAATATTTTTTTCTGTAATATTTATAACCCTATACCTACAGAATTTTTTAATCTAAAAACGGGGGGCGCAAGCTAAAGACAATATGGATGATACATTATACAAAATGTGCCCCACGTTTTTAGATTTAAAATTTCTGTAGGTATAGGGTTATAAATATCACAGAAAAAAATATTTTATACTTTTTAGTCTGTTTTTACTAGTCCGTTTTAATGTTTTTAGTCCGATTTTTTGTAATAATTTAGTCCGTTTTAAAAACGTGTTTTTAAAAAAGTTTTTTTTTCAGTAAATTTAAATACAGAGAGTGCTGGGAACTATGCTATCTTTATGTTGTAAACAATATAAAGTTCCTAACAAGAACCCCATTGGGGTAGTGCAAATTCATTACAAACTATAAAAAAAAAATATTATGCATTAATGCATAATACTGGGCGAATTAAACAATTATTTTAAACATTGAAATAAATTACTAATATTATAAATGCGAAAATCCGTTTGTTTGTTTGTTTGTTACGCTTTCACGTCTTAACTACTGAACCGATCATCATGAAATTTTGCATACACATTCTCAGGGGTACAGAGAAGCACGGTACTTTAACGAAAAACAATATTGTTCCCGAGGGATAGCAAAAAAACTTTCCACGCAGACGAAGTCGCGAGCGGCCGCTAGTTTTAGATAAAACTTTAAACAAACAAATAAAAATTATTCTAGATACCTGAATTACAGTCTATCATCTCCAATTTCCAAAGTTTACCACCTTGGAGGGCTTTGACATTATTTGGTAAGTGGTTATAATGTTGGACAGCTATGTAGACATTTTTAACAGCTCAAGAAGTACGAGTATAGGTATAAGAGGAATGGTACAAGGCAATGGACTAGACAACTAAAATTGCATAATATTCGTTGATATTCATCTTTGATCCTCCAACAAAGAAATAGGTAAAAAGCTCATATAAACTAGAAGGCTCATATTTTCATTACTGCGGTGAAAGGAAGCACGGTCAATCTCCATACGAAGCGCCATAAAACAAAGCCACACGTGCGGGCGCACCTTGCGCAGATGCGTGCACGCAGCTGCTGCGAGCCAATTTCGATGCACCCGCCATCGAAATCAAAACTCATTTTGGTACTTGGGATGGAGTGGGGTATGTTTTTACCCAATTTTAGGGGAATAATTTCAGATGATAATGATGTTATAAAATTGAAATGCATTCATCACATAAGTTTTTCAGGAAAATCATCAAGCTTTCCTCGTAGACATAGATACCATTGGATTATTATACAGTTTTGCTTAAGTTTAAGTATCAGTTCTTTATATTCCTACTGAAAATATATATACTCTTATGAATAATATTTAAGAATATGTTTATTGATTTTAGATAGTGTAGATTGAGTTTTAATATTGGCAACACTCCCTGGGAATCTTGCACTCACCTGCAGCTTGTCATCTCGTTGGATAATAATGTGGTTTTTTTTAACTTACGATAATGAAATTTAGGTATGTTGAGCTCACCTGTAAAGAAAACATCTTACCTAGGAACAAAAATTAAGCAACTGTAATTATAATTACATACCTAGTACCTACGAGTATGTTTTAATTTTAGACATCATTGTAATTTTTATGCAAATAAACTAAATTGTTTTTATAAAACATTCTTCTAAAAGTTGTACAGAAAAGGGTTTTTTTGTAATTTTATATTTGAAATGCTTTTAGCGGACAGAATCGCGGGCGGCTCAGTGTTGCCGTTGTATGGAGGCAGGGGTCAAAATTATTTTTGAGGTTTTTTACTACGCCATAGCTAGAATATTGTTAAAAAGAAGGTTTCTAGTCAAATAACGTAAATTCTTTGCAAATAGAAATAAAATAAAATTTTAAAATTAATAAAAATATTTGTGATTTTAAATTTATTACACCAAAACGGCTCAAAAGATTTTGATGAAATTTAGACCACAGGTATTACATAGTTTTTATTCGAAAATAATTCTACCATGGTATTGTAAACGTAGTTAAAATCCGGGAGAGGTAGATGTAATGGAGAAATTAAAGATTAAATATCTGGACCAAAATCTTTTAATTAATCAAATCAAAATCAAAATAAACAAATAAAAATAATTATTCCGAAAAGACGTTTAGAAATTAATATTTAACAAAAAAATATTTATTGGTAGTTTTAAGGTAATTTATAATTATAATTTAATTTTGTGAATTAATTATTGCTAAAAAGAGCGAATCTACTGAAACTACCACCATTTCACAAAACTGGGAGGCCCCTCCAAGAAAGAAATGGCACAAAATAAATTGATCAGATGTTACCTGAGTTCCCTTGTATACCTACAATATAAATATATTATCTGACCCTTAAAGCCAATCTGTTTTTTTTTAATAAATACTTTTTTCTTTGATCATCATATATGTACATCGTATGGCACTCTGATGATTTGGAGGGCAGTTTGTTTTTTCTTTTACATAATTTTGTAAATTATGCCCTTTTCGATCCCATTTTTTCACAGGATCATCAAAAAGAACCTCTACAAGCTCCTTCAGTGTAATTTCCAAATCGCACCCTACGACAAACAATAATTAATAATTAGCAAATGCGCAAATTTGCGCAACATTTTTTTACATATTCACAAAACGAAGAAGTGTTCTTTAATAAAAAAAATATTTGGTCACGGAAAGTAGCGGAAAGTAAAACCAAAGAGCCTCATTAAACTTTTTTTTTCGCGATTTTTACGTACTGCCTTTGACTCTCAGTATATTGATAACTATGCATGATTTAATAAAAACATTTTTTGAATAGAATAGCCCATACCTTGTTCTTCAAAATTCATCCTTAGAATTACACCAAAACACTAAGCTATCAAAAATATTAAAGAATAATTCACATAATTTTTTTCAAGTCGTAAAACTGGTACAACGAATGCCGTACTTTGACAAAGACAAATATATGGCTAGAAAGCTAAAACTATCCTCAAAAATTTACATTCTGATGCCAAATTTATTCTAGTTTAACATGTAATTATCAATTTCTACCTAAATTAACATTTTGAAAATTTACTTTTGTCCCATCGCGGCAACACTGTGCGGCTGCTTGTCATCAAAAGTTGTTAATACTAATATGAATCCAAAAAATACCACAAACCTACTTTCATCTATAACACTCCATCAAAGAGCAACATTTCACACCTTCCGACCCCACATCACAATAATTCATGCGTACCAATACGTCCCAGCCCCAGACGGGATAAACAGCCGTTTGTTAATGGCCGACTCTAAATTCATCTGAATTATTCATTACGGTCGCATTGGCCTGAGAATATGCTGCTGTACATACCTCTTGTTATAAAAAACTGGGGTCAAGGAGGTCAGTGGAATCTGAAAAGACTTTGTGATTGACTATGTTTGCGGTGGAAAATTTAGGGTGTTCCCAACTATGCATGAATTTCATCCTAAACGCGTTAAGAAGTCTAAAAGAGTTTATATTTAAAAATGTTGATGCTACGAGTACTGTACAATATTAAATAATATACCTACTAGAAAAATTCGACCAGTCACCAGGATTTTCTATTATATTTAGTATTGTAAATCTCAAATTTAAAAAAGCTACTTTACAATATACCTTCAACAAAATCTTTTCGACCTAAAACATAAGGCGATATTGCAACTTAAAAATAGGAAATAAATATTATTAGTAAGATTTTACTTTTTTCAGTTATTAATTATTTACTTAAAAACAATCAAAAACAATTATCTAAGCATAAAATGTAAATTTGGATGAGGTGATGAGACTTTTTGAAAATATTGTTGGCAATAAAAGGCCTTTCTATCTAAAGTTTAAAACGTTTTACATATAATACACAATGTTAGTCAGTTACAGAAAACTACAAAGGTAATCAAATAATTGTGTCTGTCATATACCCGACTGACAGGCGTCGTATAATAAATGGGTTCAAATGAGCCAGTTAAATCGCCCTTTGAACGGTTTATTAGTAACTGTGATGTAACGACTGACAAACCGACGTTTTACTATGAAAGTCGTTGTAAGAAGGGTTGCCACTTTCACGAAACAGATCAACAATATAAGTATTAGTTATATTTTGCTGCTTTTTTACATAAATTGAACTATCAGTATTTTTAATATTCTTAGTTCCTGGTGGAATTTTAGGCAATATCTTCAAAGCACTGATAATTTAAAGTTACTGATGTCCTGTAAAAAGTGCTTGTAGCTGTTTTTAACAATATTTTGGATTTATATTACAATGGGTTTTTGTCTTCATAAATGAATGTGAATTGGAAATGGCGACGGACGTCCATACTTAGGCGGTAAATAGGAAATAATAATTAAGTAGGTAAAGAACAATCTTAACGATTGTAAATGTTCTTAAAAAATATTTTAATCGCTCAGGCAAGAAAAGTTTTTTATGGAATAATAATAATAATAATAAATAAATCATTTATTTCTCTTCTCACAATAGGTAGCTTAAGACTAGAACATAATATTTGAGTACATGTAGACCTGAAGTGTGAGAAGCTGGTGCCCGCAATAGGTTTAAAAAGAAAACCGGTTACACAGGTCACCAATAAAATATCAGTAGGTAAATTTTAAATAAATATAACATACAATAAGAGATTGACAGCCCTAGTGACCCATGCATGAAAACCAATTCAATCTTTATAGTTTTTCTGTGACAATGAGCTATAATAACTACATTTAAGTCATTTGAATAGTCAAGATATGATTTATAAAAGTAATGGTGCTCAAAATTATATGTCTTAGTCGTATACTTTATGATGACGATACGTCAAACCTTTTGTTATTTTATGGTGCAATTTTAATTTTAGTGTCTGCCCTTCAAAGTATGGACTTGAAGTTTTACTAAGTAACCAAGTAAATTATTGTCGAAAATATATCGAAAATAAATATAAGATTAGATTAGATTTACGAAGTTGAATATCGATGGTAACTTTTGCACATTTTGGTAAGATACAAGATTGCTGTAAATAAAAACAATTTGAGCTTTTTTCAAATCCAAGCTTAAAGAAAAAATGTAAGGTAAATGATTGTGTTTTTAATAGTTTAGTCATTTTTGTTCAATACTTAAGTATTGTTAACACGGCTATATTGAACAGCCTTTCTTACGTATGAATAAGTTCAAGAAGGTTCAGATATCTCACAGTTGATTCTCAAAGATAGACAGACATAATTTTAATTAATTCTACTACATCAACACAATAGATACCGGGTACAAAAGACAGATCTTTATCTCCAGTCCGGCCGTGTCGTACGACGAATTCTTTCAGACTGACGGCATATAAATTCAAAATTAATCTATAGCTAGACCAGTGACCCTTTTGAGGGCCCAATTTGAGTATATTCAGATAGTATAATGCTTTTTAATATTGAGTAGCGTGAGGCTTTCTGATGTAAAACAGTTGTAAACAATTGAAAAAGTTTGGACGTGAAGGCATGCTAGCGACGGTTCATTTCATTTTGTTTTTAATGTTTTTGTAATGAGTTTAGTTTTAAATTAAATTACTTATGTATAGGTATATTGACCTGAAAAAATTAAGAAGTGTTATGTAATTTGAGAAAATAAAAACTTTTTTGTTACTTACATTGCAACACAGAAGAAAAATACCGTAGTCAAAATTCATTTACTCAGGTACTTACTACAAATATTATTTTTATCAATATTTTTTTAGTGAAAGCATTTTTGTCAAAAAATCATAAAACTAATTTAAATTTTTTTTAGGTGAACCTGGGGGAAAAGACTTAAGTACTGTAAATAAAGAAGATAAGAGTTTTTACATAAACGGGACATTGTTTTATTTTTTAAACGAGCAAAACTGCATTCAGTATTTTTTTAAATACGTTTGCCGTAGACAGGAATCGAACAATGGATTTTTATGATACCAAGGGATAGGATCAATAATAATATTTCTTATTACATAGTTTTATAAATACCCGTAATTAATATCGAAAAACAAAACTATTATAGCTAAGTCAAATTATACCACTATTTTTTCATCATAGATAATGTGCAATATATACGCAAGATTTTTCTCGATTTTTAAAATAAATTTTATTAAAATAAATGCAACATTCCACTTATTTTTTTTCCGTTACCATTTCCCTCGATTAATCATGCCTTAAATCACAGAACGTTCACAGAAGCAACAATGGGTTTTATCTGGACATTAGCGGTCGTTTGGCTTATCTCTGCTTTCTCACGTTTGGAATTTTATTTGTCATGCGTACGCGCATGTGGGGTGAAAGTCATGTCCGCTGGCCGAACGCAAAGGTAAGGCAATAGGTAAGAAGGGTTTTAAAGGAAGAGATTAAGGAATAGTGTAACAGATTTATGTTATTAGTATTGGCAATTTTTTTTTGTTCATTTTCTAGTTTTTATATAAATTGATTTATTTTTACTTAGTACTGGAGCTAATTCAAAATTCAAAAATTATTTATTCAGTCTAGGCTGTTACAAGCACTTGTGAATGTCATAGAAGCTACGCCATCGGTTCGCAAACCCTAAGCGGGAGACCTTGTAACGAGAAGAACCGGCAAGAAACTCGTCAAGGGCTGCTTTTTTCTCCCTGTATATTTCATACAGAGTCGTCAACATTGAAAAATGAGCTAGGTATATTATTTAGGTAGAAACAAATACCTACGGAAGATAGCTTTTAAAAGTTATTTTATTTTATTTTAACTTCGCGATTCTTAACGATTAATTGAACAGTGTGTTTTAAGTCATGTGATAAATTTTCAGGATGTGTTCAGAACCATTTTCTCTTAGAAACATAGGTTGAAATACGTCAATATATTTTAAGCCATCCCATACTAAACCGATCACGTTATTACTCTGTTTTGTATGAATAAAACTAAAATTTGTTTCGATTTTCGACCTTTTTTTCTTAGAGAAAGTTGTTTTGTTTCATGCACATCCTGAAACTTTTAAAGTGACTTAAAAATCACCCTTTTTAAAATAATAATAAAAGACATGTCCCATCGCGCTTATGTCATTTGCCCCACCATTCTCAAAAAATGAAAGTCTATCGCGTCTTAATCAAAGTAGTATGTCAGAGTAGGTATTTTACTCTAGAATCAGATTGGTAATTATTTTCTGCATTAAAAAGTGGGATTTTTAAGTTAAAACGCTTTTAAATCACAATTTTTTATCATTAGAGTACTATTTACTTACATTTTTTCACAAAATACTTAAGAAAACAACTTAATGTTTTTGTAATTGTTTTTCTAAATATAAAACAATTCTTGATACCTAAATAAAATGTAATTAGCATTTTTTCATTATGAAAGTAATTAAATAAAATGAAACTGGGGCAACGCTGGGACATCTCCTTTACTAAGATTTTGAGCGGGAAATATGGACAATTTTAATCTTTGACCCTAAGCAGAGGTCCCATCTTTCAGCCTCATCTGAAGTGTGTGCTCTTCATGGAGCATTCCTGTCGGCTTAGCACAGACAGACAGACGGACATATCGACGGTAAATCACGGTGACTCCTCGTAGGTCACATCTATTGGATAGACAAAATGAGGTGGGCCATTCTTCGCCGTGGACTGATAGAAAACTGGTGTATGTGAATATTTTACTGTGTCATAATTTCTCAAGATCAATAGGTACCTACCCGGTTTATCCAGCCCAGTTATTCCAGTATTTAAATAAAATAAAATAAATAAATAAAGTACATTATAGCAGTTAGCAGACACTGGGGCCCTACCGGCTAATCATATTCTATTGCTAAAAGATAAAAGTATTTTCACAGCTGAGCCTGGATGGATGACTTTAATCACTATCTTTTTCGGTGTATTATTTTAAATAAAAATAAAATTAAGTACATTTATTTCAGACCATGGCCCATGTTAAAAAAATACAAATTCATGTTCATCTTCAAATACAAATTCATTCATTCATTCATCTGCAATTAAAAAATATATTTCATTAAAATTCATTATTAAATAATTAAACAAATATGTTAGTGTGACGTGTGACTTATTATGCGTGACTCTCATCATTATTGTTGAAAGCTCTATTAGTTACTAAAAATTACTTAACTATTTTTTTTCATTAAGGAAACTATAGGTCTTGTATAACTTGTCATCTATAATTTTTGTTAACATAAATGTGTACGACCGTTTGTTTCTAAATAAATAAAATAAAAATAAAACTATCCCTAACTAGTTTTCAGTGATTATGGTAGTAAATAGTTAATGAATTTAAACCTTGAAGTTTATCTGTTTTGGATTAAAATTAATACCTACCTTATCTATAGGTTTTAGAATAACCCTAATCACATCGCATCGTCAGCGCGCGCGCTCCGAAACGCTTACAATTATGACACTTGCTCATTTTTATCACGTTACGAGTTACGACTCGTAACTTACGAGCGTTACCGAGCGCAGCCGAGTTTGATTGATCGCAGTCGATGTGTCAGGTCGAATAATGTTGCCAGTTACCATTAGATACACTATAAAGTCAAAGTCAAAAATAGCTTTATTCAAATCATAAGTCATTTATTCACGTTGAAACATGGTAAATACAGCTCTTAGAATCAAAATAATGTTCAGCATATTTCGCCCTTAACAATGGCATGTGAATGTCAAAATTAAAATTAAATTAAAACTATATTATTAAACCTATATTTTACTTATTAATTATCTACTTGCATACTCCATTACATTTATGTCCCAAAAAATCCTTAACACTGTAAAATCTATGGTCAACTAAATATTTTGTCAATCTTGATTTAAATATTTGAAATGTCCGTGATTCAAATAAACTTAATTTCGAATCGTCTACATTTTCCTATCAACACCCGTTCGAGACTTTTTAGATGACAAGAAGAACGCACGAAACAACAGGAATAAGTAAGTAACAATATACAAAACTTAAATAATGTCATTCCACTGCATTCGTTCTATGGAAAAAAGTTGTCATTGCCCAATAAACTAAAACTGCAGTAAATGTATTTTAATAAATAAATAAAAAACAAGAAAGAAAAAATAGATAACAAGTTTAGCGTGTTATTTAAAAAGACAAAGGTTAAATTTTCAATTCACTTTTCAAAAAAATATAATTATTAAAAACGCTAAAATTATTCTTGAGCGAAGACAATATCAAACATGATATTAATTGACGATAAAAACAGAGGAAAGGATCAAAAATAAATCCCTTTTATAATGTATTTATTCGTCTGGCAACACCGACCGATTCTGAAGTCATTATGTGACAATGTGATAGATCCCCATAATATTTCGAGCGGCTTTGTTCGGTTTGATTGATATCACAATAATTCTAAAGGATCCAATCCAACTGGAGATGCGCCGGAGTTGACCTACGGGCCGACACCAATATTTATCTCTTAAACACGTTACTTTGATTACTATTATTTATTTATTACTATTTACTATTTGTCAGTTATAATTTCCAAATGTATTCAGAGTATTAAATAAATAATAGGACAAGACCCTTTTTGGAGAGGTTGTAGTTGATTAATACTTAAAATGGTTATAGAATGCCATTGAAAGCAGATAGAATCTCATGAAAATCTATTGATATATTTTACTGAAATTAAAGCATTTATGATTAAGGCAAAATTATCGCTGAATAAATGTGTTGTTTAATTGTTATCTTTTATGAAATTATTTCTAATATTGTTAAAGAAATATTTAGACAAATTATACTTAACGAAAATTATCAAATACCTAGCGAATTTTAATAATTTTACTGTACAAAAAACACGGCATTGGCCTCCCTACATATACATTGTTTTATTATTAATCTTTTTATTGCACAACAATACACAAAGTATGGTACAAAGGCGGACTTAATGCTAATAGCATTCTATACAACATTATCTTTTGTATATACGAAAGCCGAAACACGGGTCACATATTTTCATTTTCAGAATCAGTATAAAAAAAATGGTATTGAAACTCACGAAGTTACAAGCTTTTTGTGTTGTCCCGTTAGTAGGGTGTGCTTTTGTAAATATTATTTAGTTTAAATATAGCATGATATAAAATTATTTCAATCGACTCCAGTTACAGAATTCTGAACAAACAGTTTTCAGGTTTCGTATATATGTTATAGTCAAACCCCGAAGTCAAGGCGCTCCTAGGTTTGCCTAGTCAAACCTCAGGTTTAACAAGAAGGCTTAGTCAAAGTCCAAAACTAAAGCGTGTTTCGGGCTTTGACTAACGCATTTATAGCCAAACCTAGGAAAGACTAACTTGGACAGTCAAAAACCGAAACGCAAGTCGATCAAATCGGGGTTCGACCAGTCAGACTTAAATTAGGTTCAGAATATGTTTTTTTTTTGTATTTAATAGTAGGAAAAACACATTCTTTAGAGTGATAATTTAATTTAATTAATTATCTTACTGTGAAACAAAGATTTCTGTTGTCTGTTAAAAAAAAAACTTAAATTTCTAACCTAAACGTGACCTACAGGAGTAAGGCAGCTTTGACTAAGATTAACCTAAATATGTATGCGAAACAGCATTCATTTCCGATGTTAGATTTAGTCAAAGCTGCCTTACTCCTGTAGGTCACATTTAGGTTAGAAATTTCGTGGTTTTTTTTAACAGACAAAAGAAATCTTTGTTTCTCAGGAAGATTGTTGATTTAGTTACATTTTAACTTAAAAGAATGTATTTTTACACATTTAGATACAAAATAACACATTCTGACTTACCCTAATTTAAGTATGACTGATCAAACCCCGATTTGATCGTATTGAGTTTCGGCGTTTGACTATCCAAATTGGTCTCTCCTAGGTTTGGCCATAAATTCGTTAGTCAAAGCCCGAAATACGCTTTAGTTTTGGACTTTGACTAAGCCTTCTTGTCAAACCTGAGGTTTGACTAGGCAAACCTAGGAGCGCCTGGACTTCGGGGTTTGACTATAACATATACATACTAAAAATAACCTTGTATCTATACATTTCTGCATATGTTACGATTGCAGTATTTACAAGCAGTTTCTTTCCAACTACATTCATTTCAGCTACTACATTGCACAAAGTCAAAGTCAAAGTCGAAATGTCTTTATTAAAATTTCATAATTCAACGCTTTTGAATCGTCTATATTTTCCTATCACACACACACGTAGTGATGTGATTAGTGATTACATTTTCTTTGCATTGCACTATTTTCAAGAATCGTAAATTCACATTCTATTTTCTAACTAATTTAAGATGGAAATTTTCTCATACATTGAAGTTCTCAAGACTTCCCAAGACGTCACGAACTGACTACCACTGCTTTTTTTTCAATATTCATAACGTCATTATTCCGTTTTCACGGACCGTTGACAGATAAAGGGATGGAATTTTTATAGGGTTGACACTCAATCAATTTCATTTTCAAATAATAAAGTAAAATGATATTATTTTATGGAAATATTTCGGACATCGAATATTGTGAGTAGGTATTATGACAAAGTTAAAATTAATTCGAATAGTTGACCATCTACATAAATGGCTGGATGGATTTCCATCAAACGTAGCTAAGAACCATCTTGATTAATTTAGCTTTCGATTAAAAAAAACATTGAAATCGCTGGATTCGTTTAGGCACTACGATATTAAGACAGACAGACGTAGGCTTCAAACTTAAAACACCTCTCTTTGCGTTGCGTCGGGGGTTAAAAGGTAACTCAATCGTCGTTTTATTTTATAAAAACACATAAGTGCCAGCCCTGTCGTTAAGACAGCCGTATCCGTAGAAATTATTTTTTTTTAAATTTCCCTTTCAATAAGATCGAGTTTCGTTTTAATTCGGTTGTCTATGCATTGTCCGTTGCTGCATGCGTGTGATCGAGTTTCTAGTGCATGTATGCATCGCTTTGTTCTTTACAAATTCTTTCTCGTATTATTATCGTATTGTGAGTTTTTGACCTATCTATGATTTTAGTTTTTGACACGATTTGTTGGGTATATATTTTCATATTTTTTGTTCATGTTAAGATAAAGAGTTTACTTATTAAGGTTTGTAAAGCGTTATGAAGCGTTTATTTATTTATTTATTTTGTATTTGTATACGCACGTAGTATTCAGTTAAAATAAATAATTGGTATTAGGTGTTAGCATCGTAACCCTATCGATATTTCCGAAAAGTTTAATTTAGATATCCAAATCTTTTGTGTTGGATTTTCTGTTATGAAGTCGGTGTCTATCTACAGTCCACACATCCGCAATTTCTTTTTTATTTGTTTTAACACTCCTATATGTTTTTTTAATAAAAGTCCATAAAGCTAGGGTTTCCTAGGATGACGGTGCCATCATATTACGGCCGTAATATAGCGGCGTTGAATGTTGTCTATGTAAACAATATGGCGACACCGTAACGTCAGAAACCGCGCCATATTTTTTACATAGACAACGTTCTACGCCGCTAAATGACGGCCGTAATATGACGGCACCGTCATCCTAGGAAACCCTAGCTTTATACCATCATTTTAACATATCAAATGGGCTCGCGACCCTGCAAAAACCAGTAAAGAGTGTTTTCTGTATTTTATACTAAGCTTAGATTTTCGATTAATTTATGTTTTTCTTAGTTCAGACATCATTCCGTTAAAAAGTAAATATTATTTGTACTATCATATAATATCTTCAGTAGTCAGTATGCAATTTCAACCCGATTTATGATATTTTACAAATAAACTGTCATATTTCACTCACGTCTAGTAACATGATACTATTATTATTTAGCTGCTGTATGTATTTACAGAACGCTCCCGCTTTCATAATACAAATATGTACAACGAATTTTAATCAAATATTTATGTTAGGTAATAATATAAGTTAGGGGACTTCTTCATTTGTGGAAGTTGTACCGAGTTTACTTTTATTTGATTTACCTACCTACTTAAAGCTTTGGTCTTAATTTTTTTTATATCTCGAAAATATTATCATTTAACTAAATCAAAAATAAGAGAAAAAATATTTTTTTAGACTATCGTCTTTGGTGTGTTATTTTCCATCATTCAATTGAAGCTGAACAAAGAATCAACATGCCACTGCTGTTGGTTGCAAATGTTGCAACGGTCACTTTTTTTGTCTTTTAGTATTAAATATAAATAAATAAATAAATATAAATATTTGACAACATCACATACATTGTTCCAATCCCAAAGTAAGTAGCTATAGCACTTGTGTTATGGAAATCGGAAACAACGGTGGTATGACACACACCCAGACCTGAGACAATATTGAAAAGTTCATTTTCTACATTGACCCAGCCGGGGATCGAACCCGGGACCTCAAGAGATGGTGACGCCTTGAAAACCGGCGTGCGAACCACTCGACCACGGAGGTCGTCAATATATTCCCTAATACCTGACACTATTCAAATTAGAATCTTGCTATTAAATAATATTAGGTATTTTTCAAAAAGCTGTAGCTCTAAATACACATTTGTGACATTATAGAAGTTTACTACGAGGCAATTGAGTCTTAAAGGGACAAAGTCGTAAAAGAGATGATGTCTCAGTAATAGGTAAATTGAAAAAAAATTAAGTACTTAGGTAAATTTTCACACTGTTGTTTAAAAAAAATTGTTAATGTAGCATTACTACTAGTATTATTAGTACTTCTTAGTGATGTAACATGAAAATAACAACTTTGTTTTTTTTCACAATTTTGAAAAAAGACATGAAAAAAACACAGCACCCTTGTTTTTTCTCTAAATTTGTTTTTTTTTTCAAGAACTTAATCTTTTGAAAATATAATAAGTCTATGGTCTCCAGATAAGAATTTCTATTTTTTCCCAGATCCCACTTTATTTTTCCCCAAAATGATACTACATTTGTATGAAGAGAAAATTAAAAAACTTCCCCTAACGCGATTATTTGTTCAACAAAATGTTACGTTTTGTATGAAGAACATATTTTCTTTTTTTCCCCAGTTATAAAAATTTCCACACAATGGGGAATACCCCTAATCTAGAGACCCTGTTCTCTGTTCTAACTAAGTTCATAGGTACCTCAAAAAAACATAAACCGAATGAAGATTTCACCGTGCGCGTCTTTAAATGCTGCCAACTGTTGAAAACTTAGTAATTTTCATCCAAAAAAGTAATGTAGGTTCAAAAAAGAACATAATACTATAAAATGAATTCATAATCTTTAACGGAACCTTTCTAAATAATTTTGATTTCTGTACTCTTGAAAAAAAACCTGCTCCAGAAAAAAAACACGTTTTTTTTTTTCCACGTTAGAAAAAAAACTGTTTTTTTCAACACTAGTACTTCTACTTAGTTTCTTTGTCCTGCTCAACTCATGGTTGCCTAGAAGAAATCGCTTTTTAGCGATAAGGCCGCCAATTGTTCTTCTTTTGTTTGCTTCTGTAATATGTTCATGGCGTAGCGTACAATAAAGAATATTTTATCTTTATTATCTTTATCATTATTTTTTTAGCCTTTTCTTATTTTCACAAAGCTATTCGATCAAGTAAATATTTATAATATAATAAATAATAAATACGACCGACGATTAGTGTAATATTTTCAACGTGGAACATTTGTGTATCATGAAAGCGAGATTACAAAAGCCTGTTGATTTCGGCCAGGTACATGGACGAGACGCTCTGGCTTTTGGAGTAAAATTTTTTACTCCAAAAGCCAGAGCGTTTCGGCCAAGTACCTGGCCGAAATCAACAGGTTATTGGAGTTTTTTTTTGAAAAAGTGGGACTACAAAAGCCTGTGGAACTCGGCCAGGTACTTGGACGAAATCAACAGGCTTTTGTAGTGTTTTTTTTTACTACAAAAGCCAGAGCGTTTCGTCCAGGTATCTGGCCGTAATCAACAGGTTATTAGAGTAATGTTTTTGCACAATGTGACACTACAAAACCCTGTTGAACTCGGCCAGCTACTTAGACGAAACAGGCTTTTTAAGTTGGAACAAACTTTATATCTACACTTCTACAGCCATGGTATCCTCTATAAAGGATTTAGACCTAAGCCTTGTACTTGACCTTGTATCTCACCATGTATCTGACCTTGTATTTGACCTTGTATCTGACCTTGAATCTGACCTTGAATCTCACCTTGTATCTGAACTTGTATCTGACCTTGTATCTAACCTTGTATCTGGCCTTGTATCTGACCTTGTATCAGACCTTGTATCTGACCTTGTACCTGACCTTGTATATGACCTTGTATCTGACCTTGTATCAGACCTTGTATCTGACCTTGTATGTGACCTTGTACCTGACCTTGTATCTAACCTTGTATCTGACCTTGTACCTGACCTTGTATCTAACCTTGTATCTGACCTTGTATCTGACCTTGAATCAGAACTTGTATGTGACCTTGTATCTGACCTTGTATCTGACCTTGTACCTGACCTTGTACCTGACCTTCTATCTTACCTTATATCTGATCTTGTATTTGACCTTAACCTTGTATTAGACCTTGTATTTGACCTTATATAATCAACAGGTTATTGGAGTATTTTTTTTTAAAAAGTGGGACTACCAAATCCTGTTGAACTCGGCCAGCTACTTGGACGAAATCAACAGGCTTTTTAACTTGGAGCAAATTACTTTAAAGCCCAGAGTGATTAGGCCGAGTCGCGCGTTGTTTGTTACGCTTTCATGTCTCTTAACTACGTATGTGGGTACAGTCAGCAGCACGTCAGGTTATACAAAACTGTCAAAACTATGAATGGGGAGAAGGAGAGGGGAAAGGGAGATTGAGGGATAGGAGGAGGGGAGAGTAAGGGGGAAATTGTACAAGTTCAAGTATTGTACTTGAGAGTAAGGGGGAAATTGTACAAGTTCAAGTATTGTACTTGAACTTGTACAATTTCCCCCTTACTCTCCCCTCCTCCTATCCCTCAATCTCCCTTTCCCCTCTCCTTCTCCCCATTCATAGTTTTGACAGTTTTGTATAACCTGACGTGCTGCTGACTGTACCCACATACGTAGTTAAGAGACATGAAAGCGTAACAAACAACGCGCGACTCGGCCTAATCACTCTGGGCTTTAAAGTAATTTGCTCCAAGTTAAAAAGCCTGTTGATTTCGTCCAAGTAGCTGGCCGAGTTCAACAGGATTTGGTAGTCCCACTTTTAAAAAAAAATACTCCAATAACCTGTTGATTTCGGCCAGGTACTTGGCCGAAATCAACAGGCTTTTGTAGTAAAAATTTTTACTACAAAAGCCAGAGCGTTTCGTCCAGGTACCTGGCCGAAATCAACAGGCTATTGTAGTATCGCATCATGAAACTATTCTGGCATGTCCGTTCCTTTTCTTCAAAAGTCATAACAATGCTATTGAAACTTTATTAGGGCAAACAAAAGGCGGCAAAGTCGAACAATTACTCTTCGGACCACATGTGCAACACACGTTCCGTTTTAGCCGAGAACCGTCAGTTTTCAATGTCATTACCTACTGTATTTGCTTCAAAATCATCTTGGTTTAAGGAAGTGCAAAATAGTGGTTTATTCAAGACTCTATCGTTGTGTTAACTAAGTGTGATTGATGCTATGTAGTGTGTATGTACCATATTTAGTAATAAATTACCATAAGTTTGCATGCTGTTGAATACGGCTAAATAGGCTTTAAGATTCTTTTTTTTTTCCTAATTTTATAATAACACTTCATTTATGTATCACCCTATTTATGGCAAATAAAACAATTTTGAATCACCAACATTGTATCAAAGTTTTTTTGGAAATCCTCAAAACAAATTCTCACCAAATAATATAATGGAACTACAATTTTCTATTCTAGTAAAGTTAGGTTAGCAATATCTACAGTTAAATATGTTAGTATATAGGTACCATAGCTTTTGATAAACCAACAAAATCTAACGGAATTGCAAGCAATATCCTACAATAATCATGATTCAGGCCTTTTGGCATAGAAAAATCAAACTATGCTTTTGGTGCTTATTGCAACTTTGTTGCATGAAACCAGCAGATGAGCATTATGTGCAATGCAACTGTAGTAGATGCGCAAGTTGTAAACAAACGCCAAGATGTCGCGACATCGACACCGGTTGCCGTCGCCGACACTCACGCGCAAGTTCTCACGACCTGGGGCCCTATTTTTGAATCGCTCGGCTGGCGTCGAGCGCTCGTTTCTACTGATTTTCGTTCGACATCCCATACATTTGAGTAGATTTGTCGAACGAAAATACACCTAGAACGATAATTCCCTACAAAGCGCGCTGTCAAAAGTGAGGCAACAAAAACAGCCAAAATGGCGCCGTTTTTAGATTTTTATTGTCCATTATTAAATAATCCTACCTAATAAGTACAAAACAGTTTCAATTTCCCTACCTTAAAGAGATTAATTATTATATTATTGGATTTTAGTTACAATTAGGTAACGTATGAAGGATATAAATCTGACAACTGAGCCATTTTGGCTCAGTATAAGTGCTTCTAGGTGTTAATTATTCTAAGACCGGACCATTAATAATAGGCTAATAAATTTAATAGAAAAATTGCATTGTGAATGCCTATTATCTGAAAATTTCAAAACATTAATAATAGCTTTTAAAAAAAGAATTATTCTGCTTGAACTTCACTCCGTTTTGTCTTATTTTGTCGTAAACAGATGTTGATATTTTTAACATAATTATTATGGTTTTTACCAGAAAGCGTTAAAATTAATTAAAATTATACATCATGTTAAATAGGCTTTTCCTTTGTTAAAAAAAACATTAAGTTGACTGAACTAGAAAAAAATACCTAGGTATCTTACAAAACTGTAGGTAGGCAAACAACATCACTTATTTGTAGAGTCCCGGAAAATGTATCAATATAATTATTTACTGTAATAAAGTAAGTACATTACATTACATGTCTATCGAAGGATAGGGCTGCCAACATTCTAAAAGTAAAGGGGGGTGGTGGAAGAATAAGCTTATCTTTTTTCCGTGCTTTTTTTTAATCTTTTCTGTGGTCTTGTATTGGCTGAAAAACTATGGCTCCCTAAACATACTAAC
This sequence comes from Agriphila tristella, assembly GCA_928269145.1. Classification (NCBI taxonomy): domain Eukaryota; kingdom Metazoa; phylum Arthropoda; class Insecta; order Lepidoptera; family Crambidae; genus Agriphila; species Agriphila tristella. The sequence goes on along the minus strand of OV743437.1, from coordinate 27,905,006 downwards.
ATTTTTTATATCACGCAGACTACTTGTATCATAACGACCTAAGAAAACCATCTGTAATGCTTGCAAGCAGCGCCATCTAGTAAGTCATACTCGAACTATTGTCATGTCCGCTTTGCTCGCTTGTCAACACTGCGAGAGTGAAACAGCAATAGGGATAGAAACACAGTAAGCTGTGTTGACCGTACTAAAGAGCGGAAAAGGGACGGAGATACCGTCGCGTGACCGGTTAGCATTGCAAGGTCGTTCCGCGGGGTGACTGACACCGTTCCGCAACAATTTGTTCCTTAAATACAACCTTTAACTACTAAAAAATATAGTCGATTTTCCTTTAGCCAAGTCTATCATTGAATTTGCACAAATGAAATGCGTTTGCGCACTTCGCGTGCCAAATGCCTATGTTTTTGCTAGGCAGAGACTATTGATTTTTTAATTGACGAATTAAAGAGTAATTGCCGTTGATCTGCTGTGGGATACATAACTGGCAAAAAGCGTGCAAGATTTTTGTTGAGGCTGTGGAGAATTTGTTAATTTAAGCCAATATTTCACGAGCATCCGGCTTGGAGGACCAATTTGAGAACTTGCATAATTTTAAGCAAGGTCGCTTACTGATCATGATTCACGAATCATCGACTTCTAAGGTGGCATTAAGTCAGAGCTACTAAAGGTGAACCGCGACCGCGAGACATGTTTGAATTTTTTATTATTTAAACGCCTAACAAAAAAGATTTATGATATATTCATAAATCCTAATAGAATGTTCCTTATTTATGCAAGTATGCAACTGTACCAATCATCATATTGTGTTATGTTTAATGTTAAAATATCTTTTACGACTAGCAATCGACATTGAAGAAAGATCATCTGGGTTACATGAAGATTCAGTTAGTAATTATTAGCTGAATGTTTTTCAGTCAAAATCAAAGTTATTATTTTACCAATACCATGACTATGATTGCTATGTCGAGTAATTTAACACGTATCAAATAAAATAACAGACTAGTTTAACACATAACAAATCAGAGTATACCATTACAAAAGGATCAATCCATTGAACGTTATTATCTAAGTAGGTACACATTCTGTGTACTAAGTATCGGGAATTTGTCAATAAAACAAAAAATACAAATTATTCATCTAAATTTATTTTATCGCCTTCAAAGTAGGCTCCATCGCTTGCAATACAACATCTCCACCGCTTCACCCAGCCTTCCATACATTTTTCATAGGCTATTTGCGGTATGGCCTTTAGCTCATTCAGCGAATTTTCTTTTATGGCTTCTATCGACTCAAAACGTTTTCTCGAAGTGGTAATTTTAACTTGGGAAATAAAATAAAAAAATGCCAGACGGAGCCATATCAAGTGAATACAGTGCTTGGTCGAGAACTTTTGTTGAATTTTTCGCTAAAAACTCTTTCACTATAATGGCTGTGTGTGATGGTGCATTTTCATTTTCCATTGTAAAAATCGCCGAGGACTTAAAACTATCACCAACAAAAAGTGTAGTTTAAAACAAATTAAATGACAGATCCCGCTCAAATTTTGCGCGCTTAATCAGTACAGTGCTACCAACATGCAGTAAAAAAATTAGAACGACCTCTTTTACGCGGGTCTTTTTATTGACATATTCCCGATACTTTTTACACAGAGTAGTATATAATTCAAACATAAAGAGTCATGGAATGGTTGCATTCGCACGATGCGCGCGCGCAGTTCACACGCGGTCAATTTCAAATTCAATTACAGGAGATCGTGACGGCAACGGGGTGATCGGAATCTGATGAGGAAATTCCGTTAAAATCCCATATAGGTTACTAACAAGGCTTAGCTTCGAATTGAAGAAAAGAAAGACTGAATAAGATTTTTTTGTATAAACTAGATACGAATTACAATTGACAACTCATGTCAGGAAACGTAATTACTTAAATACCGGGATTTAGTAATACATAACTGAAAAGTACAACATAAAATCCATTCTATCGGTAAGTAGTTAAATAAGAAAAAAGCTGCAATAAATTCTTAAAACAAAATGTTAAATAATTGCATCTACAATTTTTACGACTACTCAAAGCTCTTAAAAGGAAGATACTAAACTTTTGGAAATAAAATCCATTTTATTGCTCAATAAAAATACACAAACAATAATAGTACTAAACAACGCCATCTAGCGACAGCTGTTCGAACGACTTTATTGCATCGGGGACCACCCGCGCACGCGCAGTTATAGCACGGTAAGCACGTGCTTTGAAGCTCTGCTGCACTCTGCACTGGTCGCACCAGTCTGGTGCACTTTTTTACCATGCCGTGCGTGCCATAAAATAAAATAATATGCCATAAAAAAAAAGCTGGGAAATTATGAATGATTCCTAATATAATTTATAAATCGTTTTTATAAACAGATTATTTACTGTTTAGTTATGAGCGTTAATAAAATATTTTAAATCTGATAATCCAAGAACAGCTCGTACCTTAATTATTATTTTTTCTTATACTATGCTACGTATATAAGTCATAATTGATGACCACCATAATAAATAAATCTTATTATTAAAATAACTTACCTTAGCGTAATCAACAGGTGAAGCATTCACTGGGCAAGTGAACAACCCCTCGCTGTAACAAGAAAAAATAAATTTATTCAAATGACCTACGTTTTTTAATGTTAGAAACCGGCCAAGTGCGAATCTGACTCGCGCATGAAGGGTACCGTACAAAAAAATTGCAAAATAAAACACGTTTGTAAACACCATTTGTGAAAATTTCAACTGTCTAGCTATCACGGGTCATGAGATACAGCCTGGTGACTCTCGTCACTCTTAGTAATAGGGTCCCGTTTTTACCCTTTGGCTACGTATCCCAAAAAACTAAACATTTTTTTATTTTATTTATAACACACTATATGGTATCTTATTTACAAGTACACCCAATTCGATAGAGTAGACAAAATATTGTCTTGAAGTTAATGCTTTACTGCCTAGATACACATTACCTCATGAGATTTGCGAATTTTCTTGGTTTACAAACCACAAAGAAAATTACTATAGGTATGCGTAGAGACCACTACTGAGTCCAATAATGACTGCAAAGAAAGAACTAAATACCATGATCATCACATTACCAGTTACTTAATAAACTCATCACGTGGATCCATCACTTGAACCATAAACTAATAGAAGATATAAGTAAATTAAATAATACCACATGCCTTCATATTTCATATTAATTTATTTGCTTGCCATTCATTATCTCTACGCACCGGCGGCCATACAAATGTACTGGCGAGTGTAGAAGTTTAAGTATCATTTATTATTTTTAAACAATCTGTGACCTAATAGCGAACCCTGTGGTAGACTCAAAGATTGGTCAATGGAAAGTCTGTATTGCTTTGCTTACCACCACTATCCTAACGAAATCTGCCACCGTAATAACGATATAAATACTGTTGAGTTCTCGTAAATACAAAATAGTAATTTCATAATAATATTACTTAAAAATAATAAATAATAATAATATTACTTAGTATGTAGTTGCAGATTCCTGCGCTGTAGTTTTGGTCTTATCATCTCTTGAATCTAAAGACGACGACAGAGCCAGATAATCAATTTATTAAAAGAAAATTATTGCATTAATTATTCCAAAACTAAATTTAAACGTTAAGTAGTTATTATTGACAAAACGTGAGACTCTACATGATTATTTATCCTTATACAATTGATATTTAGTGATACAATGAAGTAATTAGGAATAACTAATAAATAATGTCGATGATTATTAATTAATTATGTTTTTATGTATAAGGTGTACAAATGTCTGAAGTTTAAGATGTATTTTATTAGTTAATGTGTTATAGACTAGACGAAAATCCTAAATATCCTCTTCCTTTACCGTTTCAACGGCATTTTGTAGTTTGTCAACACAGTCATTAGACAAAAATGTTCAACATATTTATTACTCTATATAGTGAATTAACTGGGCTATATACCAGTGTTTTTTTTCTGAGGCAAATCTTCATAGTTTTAATTGATTTTCTGTAAAGAAATATAGAGATATTTTCTTGAATCAATTCATTAAAAGAGTAAAACACGCTTGATAAAAATAAAATAAAATTCGGCTTGGCAACATTCAGAATTGAATTCAGCAGCCTTTTTTACATCGGAAAAGTCATGTTGCCCAAATGGCTCACAAAATGCCGTTGAACTTGAAAACTTTAATTTGAACTACCAGTCTATTAATTAAAATAAGATTCTGAAGCAGCCTAACAAAATTTAATAATTATCTGCAAATAAAATTCTATTCTATTCTATTCTATTACTTGCATGAATGTCGACAGTTAACGTCCATATAGAAGATTTATATTAGAATACACCTGGCTTTTGATCTCGCATTTAGTTCTTTTGCATCATGAAATTCTCTGAAGAATATTATGTTGCATTGTAATAAAAAATTATGAAAAAATAATTTAAATGTCCAGGGACCCTATTTTCTACTGATTTTCGTTCGACAAATCAACTCAAATGTATGAGATGTCGAACGAAAATCAGTAGAAACGAGCGCTTGACGCCAGACGAGCGATTCAAAAATAGGGCCCCTGACCGTAACACATTTTAATAATAACTCGCTGAAGTATTTAAGTTAGAAGTTTTTGCAATTAACATACCTTTCAACCAAATTACTGCAACTAATAACGTGAAATTATGTTACTTATGTACCTAATGTCTTAGATTTTTGCATTCACGATGCTATTTTTTTTCTATATTTATCTTATTATCCATATGCTAATAGCTAAGTAGATTTAAGAAATTGTTTCCATATAATGTATAACTGTTAATGGTGAAACGAAAATTTTTCGCGGAATATTAAGTTGATGGGTAAAACAAATAAAATAACTAGTAAGTCGTGCGTTGTATATCCACCCGACTAGTTAGAGATGTCTTTCTTTTTCTAGTACGTATTGACATTTAGAAGTATTCTATAAAACTGATAAGTATTGAAGAAATTAGCGATTCACTTTAGTATACATCTGTACAATCACGTAGACAATTATTACTGCAGACAGCAACCGGAACGCTGAGACTGGCAGTCACCGTCCGGCTCACAGTCACAGTCTTGGAATAGCAAACATCTTTTGTCACATTGTATCTCGGAATGCTAGTACCAATCATTCAAGTTGATAAATGTGAAATGAAAGTCACACTCATAAAGTTAGTATACCTTAGCGAAAATTAACGCTTTAAGGTGGTCACAATAGCACATTACTTACACATGTTTGTATAGGCTTGTGTAACGAGGTTGTCAAATAAGATTTTTAGTGGACAAATAGTACCCAAAATCAGTAATGGTTAATAATAATTAAAATCTTAGTAAGAATATTGATAAGTAAAAACGACTGAACCTATTACAAAATAAAAAAATGGGACCAATCTGCCAATATTGATAATCTGAAAGTAATATCGTTGAAGTCTTTTGTATGGAGCAAACATTAAGTCTATATTTTACAAAGCTGATAATTTTATTCAAGTCTTAATAAGTATTTTTTGATACTCTGCCAAAATTGCTTATCTGAAAGAAATATCGTTGAAGTTTTTTGTATGGAGCAAAAATTAAGTGTACATTTTACAAAGTTGATAATTTTATTCAATACTTAAGTTGTATGTATTGATTAATACTATCATTAAATTAATATATTTTTGATGTTTTAATGACTACGATTTTTGAAAATGGAATTTATTTAACTCATTTTAAAGATTCAACGGCCGCGGCCGGCAGTCTAATAAGAACCTTGTACCAAGATCGATTTATCCTAAAATAAATACAGTTTAACATCGTCGAGAATTGATCCCGGAATCGTTCGATTCACATGCATACAACGAGATCATCGAATATAATGAAATCTATATCTAATACCTAATTATGAAGAAATTTACATATCGCACAACGCAGTCAAACAGTTTTGTTTTTATTAACTAATAAAATATCGTGCTGCACGTATTCCTGAACAGATACACAGTCAGTCATGTATAGAAAGCCAATAAGATTTCACTTGCCAATCGATTCTTTTTTCTACAAACACTTGATTAATGTTAGCCCCAAAGCGCTAACATCTAGATTTCAAATTACCATACATGATTACTGACAATTATTTAAATGTATTGTGTTATCGAATGTACTATCACTTAACATTTTATTTTCATCCTTATAACTGTTTTGTCAAAGCACTGTTTGGATTGGAATAAAACTTAATCTCAATAGCGTGATAGCAAAGAGTTTTTCATCAACAGTTTTTAGTAATTAGTCTCGTTACTTTGCTCTGTAATGCGGGCTCTACACTACAAGGCGAAGTTTCTCGCCGAAGTAATCATTGGAAGTTAGCCGAGTACGAAGTGAGTCGCTACACTACTCGCTCAACTTCAAGAGGATCTCACTCAATCGCTCTCGTGTGCTCACGCAGGAAACATGGATGACGTGCAAGTGGCAGCGGCGTTAGCATTGTGTACCTTACCGTATTTTAAGTATGTGCATACATTTAGTACAAAAAAAATTAAAAATATTATTTCTTGGGACCAAATCGTAGCCATGGCGAAAAATCAATTCCAAAATATGAAAAATAAAATACTAAACATTAATCACGAAACGTAGAATATGTCAACAAAACTGTTTTCTTTGGACTGAAGTTATCCGAGTAGTGTGGTGACTGGTGAGCCACTTCATATTCGTGCAACTCCGTCCCTTTGACTCGGGCTCAAAAACCGACAACGAACGGAGGTCGCCCGTGGCGGGGCGAGGATGCACGAAGTTATTCGAAGTGCCTCTCTACATTCTCGTCATATCGCTCAACTTCGATCAACATCACGAGTAGTGTAGTGCGGGCTTAAGATTCGCGATCCAATGCGCGTACGCATGACGCGTGTCCTCATTGGTCCCGATGTTTCCGGACGAGCGTTTTGTTTAATAATCGATATAATCGATCCAATGGACGTGAACGGAAAGATTTATCGGTTATCGGGATGTAATCTGCGGCTGTTTTTAATCTAATAATGATGTAGTTATAGGCTTATTAGTGGTTAATTTGCTTTAATGTAATGAAGATACTGTTACTACGTGGTGATGAGACCGCAAATATGCAAAAAAATATGTTTAAAAACATAACAACAATATGAATTCTTCTCCAGTGTAGCGAGATGCACTCTGGGAGCGCATCGAAGCTACAAGTCTATAACAGTAGCAAATTATGAATAAAACTAAACAACATTTTAGACATCATTAAGTTGCCTCAAAATATTTTTGAACTGAAAAGGTTCCCTTCGACTTGACGTTTTAATTTTAAAATTTTACGGATGTTTTCATTTCGGTTATATCCTAAATATATTTTAGTCTAAAAGGTTCCCTTCTAGTTGACGTTTTAATGTTAAAATATTTCGGGTTTTCTCTCAGTACCTATTGAAAAAATCACTAGTTACATTGAACTGGTGATTGAATCGTCATATCCAGTGAAACCAACCTTTTTCTCCAGAGAAAAACTGTCTTGCTGTCAGTTTATGCGAACACCATTATTTATAGCGTCGTGATGAACGGCCATTAACTTACGAACGACGTCAACATGAGCTGTCTTTTTTTACCACTATCGTATGTTATATAACTCATTCACAATGTTAAAATCGTCTTTAGTTTGTTCCTCAATAACCATATTAGTAGATCGACAGAGATTAAACATAAATTGTATGCTTAGTGAAGCGTGATTGTGAAAACAGTTATTTGTCATTGAGTAATGTATTGATTCCTTATCATCGGGCGATTATGCGATAAAATTAATGATTTGAATTCTGACACCTAAAATTTCTTCCTTGATTCTAATGAAACGAACTTTTTTACATTATCTCGGCTCTGGGCTTCTGTGGCACTATTTATTCTCTATTATACTATACTTACTATAATAGATTTTGATCTCTGGTAATTATATGTTTTAGTATACCATCTAATTTTTTTTTTTTTTTTTATTATTGTTTATTTACATCTTAGGAATACAACCACGAAATAAAATGATACCTATTGCCTAACTTTTTTCTAAACATCTTTTAGATTTAGAATGTTAAATTTCAATTTATTCAAATTGTAAGTTTTAAAACTTACAATGTTCGCAACAAAACGGGCCAAAAATCAAGCGAAACTGGACAAAAACAAAAGCAACTTGTTTGCGGATGCCGACACTTTGTCCGGAACCCTTTAAGGTTTTCACTTCCTTGCAATCAAATTAATGTTGTACAAGCAAAGTAACAAGATATTGCGCTGACTGGTTTAGGGTTGGCACAAAGTAGGCTTGGGTTTGGTGGATTTTCCGGACCTTTAAAACCTTTATTATCATAAGGACAGATTCTCAAAAGGACGTTGTCAAAAAACCGAAAATAGTACAGCTGCACACATAAATTAATAGATTCTCAAAATTTTTATAAGCCGTGATAATGATTTCAATATTTATAAGTAGCTCTCGCACTAATCTGTCCTTATGAGAATCTGTCTTTTTGAGAATCTGTCTTTTTGAGCATATGTCTTTATGAGAATAAAGCCTTTAAAACTGTTGTCAGATAACGTTAGCGTAGTATTGTGTTTTGCGTGACTAGGCCCAGAGTTATGAAACTATTACTAAACTACAGTGGTATTCGTTAGGGCTAGCAACATAATATAACTAGCAACAAAAAGCAACATATAACAGTTAGGGCGGGTCTGTTCCTCAAAAGGGCTTTCTCGAGACTATTAAAAACCTCAAAAGAATAAATAGACACCTTTGTCACTAGGAGGACATTATTAGACAAATATATTTTTGTTTTCACACGCCGAGTCTTACTTCGCTGTGACTTAAATTGCATCAAAAAAACTAACTGTATCTAACTTTCAAAGGTCAGAAAATATAAAACTAAATTAAACCACATAAAAAAAATACCTAAAATAAAAATAACTAAGCTTTTTATCTCTCGCCGAGTCTTACTTGCACCCAAAAAAATTAACTCTATTTGGCTTTCAAAGGTCAGAAAATATAAAACCAAATTAAATCACATCATAAAAAAATACTTAAAATAAAAATAAGCAAGCTTTTATCTCTAAAAACTGCTTTATTTCAATTAAATTGGTAGGTAGTTAGAGCAATATTTTTTTAAGTACCGTAACATACTCTCCTACAAGGGGCAACCCTAACGTAGGAGAGGTGCTGCGCGAGCGCCGCGGTTTCCCATCGGTGTCCCTTACAGCCTCGTTTATTTTGAGCCGGTGACATGGGCTTTAGGGCTGCAGATCGGATGACTCCTCGACTTCAGTTACAACCAGTAACGCGAGGTTGTAAGTCTACTTCTGGTCTACGGGTTGTTGGCGGAGGAAATCAGTTTAGATAGTTCAAGACCACTTTTACAAAGCGATCAAATGAAAAGGAAACAAACAATAATGATTTCCTGTCAACTCTTAAATTCCAGTGAACAAAATAAAAATGTGCTAATGTGACTCACGCACCGAGTGACTGTTTAGTTCTTATATGTTTTGGGTACTATTACTTGTGTTGTGTTTGTAGATTACACCAACTCGATGCCGATTCCCTCCGTATCGCCTCAATGATGGCCTCAAGCTGAGCTTAACTACGCTCTCGCCCTTCATGCTGACCGCGCTGTAACGGCCTGGACCTGCGCTAAGCTACGCTATCGGCCATCATCATCTCGCTGCCAGCAATGCAGTCATTATTGACCGCGTCAGTAATGTACTATTATTAAGCTTTTTTCCAAATGGCGGTAACATGGGGAAAATCCTATTTCAGCCATTTCAATTTCCATGAATGTCAGAAACGGGAGGTCTACAGCTCTACAGAGTCACTAGTATTTAATGTTGTAATTATTTAATAGTACATAATTTTGAAAATAAAATCCGTGGCATTTTTAAGACCCATTGTCAAGTTTTAAAAGGTATTATTACATTTTCTCGTAGTAATTTCTAGAAGTACTCGTAGATAGCAAAAGTACCAAAAGTGGCCGTTTTTGACACATTTACTATAGGTACTTCTACGAATGACTACGATATACCTTCTAAAACTAACTCTTAAGGTTCCACGTAAAGTTTTATTCATTTCTATTAACGACTTATTAAATAAAAATCTCTGAGAGCGCCACTTTCGGTATGGGAAGCACTTTAATACTGAGACCGTTTACCATTAGACCCTCTATTGTTTGCGAAGCATGTGTTATAAGAGGCATTTGATAATGACAGTCTCCAATAACCAACCATAGTTAGTCAATCATGTGAGCCGGAGTCCCTGACCGGCCGGCTAGCCGCCATGCGCGGGCGCAGCCTCTCTCCCGATGTGTGTCAATGAGATGCAGACTGCATTATGCATCTAACTGCCGGCTTGCGACACCCGGACTTATACATGCCATTTTTTAGCCCAATATGCATTGTGTTGATAAGTTAGACAATACGTTTGGGCGGAGGGAAACTTTATAGTTGCTTCTGTAGAAAATTTTCGAATAAGAATGAGCTTAAGGATATAAGTTTGAAGTTGACGTAAAGTAACATGATCAACATAATATAAAAGGTTATTTTTAGTTAATACAAAACCTCTCGTGGGGTTGATCAGACCATCAAACTGAACAACTTTCATTATGAGACTAACCTTGAAATCGCGAAAAAAAAATCAGCTGTTTCATACATTTCGATAGAGAAAAATTGCACTTTTGTATGGAACGGCTGATTTTTTTCGTGATTTCGAGGTTGGTCCCATAATGAAAGTTGTTCAGTTTGATGGTTTGATCAACCTCACGAGAGGTTTAGTATTAACTAAAAATAACCTTGTATACAAAATTAAGGGTGACTTTCCACCAAACATAAAAATGCTCGAGCACTTTTTAACTATATTAAATGAAAACCTTTTTTAGTGCTTTTTTTATAAGAAAATCGACGTGGAATAGCACTACAGCATGCGAACTTTTACTCTTAAAAATGATACGAATCGGCACTAAGTAAAATTCCGTTTTAAAATGTCAAATCTCTATAAATTAGAGTAAATTTCTAACTCTTCATAATTACGCCACTTTGGTGAAATTAGATAAGCGACCGTGGGATTTTGACGTGTCTAGTATAAAATAACGGCATTAGCTCTCATACTAAATCGTAGTACCCCGTGAAATCGTAAAACTGTTTTTTGTGTTGTTTGTCGTTCAACAATTTTCCTTTTCCCATAGGCCCGGCCACGGTGCTAGAAAAGGCTGTGGTTTTTAACCGATTTCAAAAAAGTAGGAGGTTCTCAGTTCGTCGGAATCATTTTGGGGAATGGTTGCCTTGTCCAAAATCAAAAGTAAGATAAGGTAGGGATACATACTTCATATATTTATTACTAATGAAATAACATCGAAGCGATTACCCAAAACATGAATGCGTAATAATTACGCCCATTATCGCATAGTGCGGAAAGCTGGCATGCCAACGAACTTGCACAACATTCACCGCGTTATGCCAAAGGAGTCGGTCAGTCTTATCAAGGGTTGCCCCACTCTAAACTAGATAAATAAATAAAAAATTAGTCAACTTGACTTCTCCGAGATTGAGATTGTCAGTACATTAACAGAAAATTTTGGTGAGAAAATTATAAATGTTTTAAAAACAAATTTCGCAAAAAGGTCCATTTTATTTGACTGTATCTACACTGCAGCGCATTAATTCATCAAATTAAATTAGGACTTTATTATATAAGGATAAGCCGCATATTTTGGTAGGCATCATTATCTTATTTTAGTAGAATAGGAAGGAAAATTCAATTACGCATAACCTATAACCACAGAATATATGCTATAACCACATAAACGAAAAATTTCTGCACGGAAACATATTAAAGGAAAAGCCGCATATTTTGGAAGGCATCATTATCTTATTTTAGTAAATAGGAAGGAAAATTCAATACATATAACCACGCATTGCTGCACGGAAACATTTTTTTTTAATTATTGCTTTTTACATAATGGTTAAGTATTTACTGCTATCAGCTAGTTCTGCGTGGCAACCCTGCCATAACTTCCTGTTGCCAGTAACCGCGCAACGATAACATTCCGCGCAGTTCAAGTGATTGTGTTGATATTTCAATCTTGTTTGGGCTTTTCATTCATTCTGCGTTGATTACCTTTGTTTGTGTCAACTGACCATTGACAGAAAGGCCAAGCATGACACTTCAAGAAAACATTAACCTTTATGTATTGTCTGGTGATACAACTTGCAAACTTGGTTTTTATGGCTATTTTCAAGGGCGTAGCCAGGGGGGGGTTTTGGGGGTTCAACCCCCCCCCCCCCCCCCCCGAAATATACAATAGGCATCATCTATTTATTGATCTATAACATTAAAATAAAGTTAGGCAAGGCAAGGCACGTTGGTTTTTACTCGAATCAACTCAAAATCGAGGATGAATATATAAAGGTCCAAATTTTAAAAACGCCTTGGACCCCATCTAAAGATTATAATTTTCCCATTTCCACAAAACGAAATTTGCGCTTTCAATTAAAATGGATGGTGAGGTTCCCCTGGTTGTCATATTCTGAACTTAAAAGTGGAGCATACTGCAGAATTTTTGTCGTAATGGGGCGTTGGCTTGACGAAGGTTAAGGGCACCATCAGCGGATCGGCCAGCTCGTGACTGAGCCTTTCTGTAAGTGGAAAAATGCACTAGAAATATTTGAAACTCATGCAAAATCAGGATATCACAAGCGAAATTCAGAATTGGCAGATTACTTTCTGAAAGTAATGTCTTCGCAGGTTTTTTCAGTTACTGAGCAGTTGTCTTCTGAGAGAAAGAGACAACAACAGGAAAAGCGAAAGAAATTAATCCCTATCGTAAAAGCAATAATTTTTTGCGGCAAGCAGAGGTAAAACTGATTCAAGGCGGATCCACATTACACCAGAGCATGAACAACCACTAGTAATTTTCGTGCCCTATTGCGTTACGGGGCTGAGTCTGGCTGAGGATAAAGATATTGCTGAGCATTTGGCGACTTCTCAGAAGAATGCCCCACACAAGCCCTCAGATTCAAAACGAAATAATAGACATTTGTGGTGTGAGTAGGTGATTATTGGGCGTTCTGGAACACATTCACTCCAGGTCTCTCACGTCCGTTCGATCCCTGTCGTGAAGTGTTCCAAACTGCCCAATAATCAACTCGATCGCTGTAGTAAAAATTGTTTCAGGAAGCCCAGTAATCAGTTTTAAAAATCGTGTTAGCCAGTGAAGGCCTGTTCTATAATATTTCCATGCCACATCACCTAATTCCACGAGCTCTTATAAAAGATTAGTGAAACTGCACGATTGGCATCCTCTGTGAAATTAGATCGTCTGTTTATATAATATCTATGCATCATTATTTTAAACGCATTCAATTGCAAACCTCGTAGCTCTATAGTCTTGTAGAACTGTCAGCTGATAATGAAGTTTGTAAAACAAAAACAATCTTTAAAGTTAGAGTGCCTATGTTCTCCGTTACCGACTGACTCAAATCGACATGGTAGATTACTACCAAATACAATACGCTGTGTCGTTTGTGGTCCATCAAACTGTGGGAAAACAAATTTAGTCATAAGTTTATTGCTGCATAAAGAGGGTCTTCATTTTCGAAACCTGTATGTTTATTCAAAATCCTTGTACCAGACAAAATACTTATTTCTAGAAAAAGTTTTAGATAGGGTGCCCGAAATATCATATAATAAATATAATCATAATAGTGAAATATTGAGTCCGCATGAGGCTTTACCTGATTCTATTATCATTTTCGACGACGTTGCTTGTGAAAATCAAAGTAACATAAGGGATTATTTTGCAATGGGACGTCATAAGAACATTGATTGTTTTTATATAAATCAGACTTATACTAAAATACCCAAACAGCTTGTAAGGGACAATGCAAATCTTGTTATATTATTTAAACAAGATGATATTAATTTAAAACATGTTTATGATGAACATGTTGGTTCTGATATGTCCTGGGCCCAATTTCGAAAAATGTGCTCAGCTGTTTGGAATAAGCCTTACAATTATCTTGTGATAAATAAGGATTGTGAAAGAAACAACGGATGCTACAGATTGACATTTGATACATTTATAATACTGGACTAAAATACATAACAGGTTGTTACACTACGAATAAATCACTCTCATTCGTGATTTAGAACCAAGCAGTATCCTATCTAAAATGGAGAAAAATCTGAAGCAAAAAATCGTGAAATCTGCTGCGGCTGTAAAAAGAAAAGTTGAAATGATAAAGGAAGCAAAAAATTCGAATAATATTGCCCTGGAAACCATATTTAAGCCCATAGTCGAACCACTTAACTTGTTAGCAAATAAAAATGAAGAAAAGCATCAAGGGAATGAAAAACAGTTTATGCCTTCTGTGAAAAAAAATAAGAAAGATCATTTCGATAGTTCGTCCTCATCTAGTGAAGATTTTCATGAAGATTACAGTGAAGAAGATGAAATAGATTCTGATAACAACTTACACGAAAACAAAACGCTTACAGTATCGCCTTCTGAAACTCACAATATCAGCGAGGGGTCATTCAAGTCTTTGCAGTCATCGCCAAACGTTAAAGAACATACACTATCGTGGTCAACATCTTCGGATGTAATGGGTAATATACCTTTTGGAATCAGAAACGAACGCGGAAAATTGATGCTTGGTAAAACCCGCGTCTATGATGATGGCAACATCTTAAAAATAGGAACGTACACATTGAATAAAACAGATGGATTGAAAGAGCTTTTGTTTAAAAAGAAACCAAATTTAGATATAACTACTGAAGAAGATTTACATAACTATAAACTACTTTTATTAGAAACCAATGCATACAGACGCAATTATGATTCATCCAAACCAATAAACAGCAATAAAGGTTTTAAGTACATGAACGTCATAAAACCTCTATTTAAGTTTGCTAGAAATGCAACTACAAGTGTGGAAAGTCTTTCGCATGGAGAAGGTATTAAGGTACTAAAAAAAGTTAAAAAGAATACTGATTTGGTTTATTGGGATGATCCGAATGAGTTAGTAGAACGATTAAAAATATTACTCGCCTCACGAGATGCGGGTAACACTGGCTTAGACAATGAAATTGTCGCAATTATTGAAGAACTGTGGGAAGCAGGAATAATCAAGAATTTAAAATATAAAGAACGCTTGACAGGGAAATGGATCAGTATGAAAAAGTCATCAGAGCAGCAATGAACATTGACAAGTTTGGCCATCATGTTCATAAGCGTCTACGATTAGCAGAATATATTGATACCTTCAGCGATACATTAGTGAAGTCAGATACAGGACACTACGATTTAAAATCATCAAAATTGAAAGGTTTAACGTCTCCAGACGAAGACGACGAAGCAGTAAATAAAGCTTATTTAGATAAAACAGTTCATGAACTAAGAGACGAAATAAAAAAAGTATCTCTTGATGTTAAAAAATATCTCAATAACTTGGAAAAGGTGACTTCAAATCGTTTGGGTAATTTATATTATACTAAAACAGAGATAGATAATTTGATTAAACTAAAAAATAAAAATGAGTAAAAAAGACATCGTCAATGAACTTCACAAAGCAGCAAGAAGAAATTTCCCGCGGCGATGTACAATCATAAAAGGAATAGATGATTTATGGCAAGCTGACCTTATGGATTTCCAGAAATTTGCACATTCCAATAAAGGATTCAAATACATTTTGATAGTAATAGATACTTTATCAAAATATGTGTGGGTAAATCCTTTAAAATCAAAAGACAAACAATGTGTGACACATGCGCTGCAAGAGATACTAACAAATTCATCACGAAAACCTAAATATTTACAAACTGACTTAGGCAAGGAATTTTATAATGATACTTTCAAAAAATTATTAGAAGAATATAATATAAATCATTATTCTACCTACTCTGTAAAAAAAGCTTCTATTGTAGAACGAGTAATACGTACTTTAAAACATAAAATTTACAAACTTTTTAGTTTGCACGGTCATTACCAATGGTTGGGGCAAAATTTAAATTCAGTTGTAGAAAACTATAATAATTCTACTCACCGTATAACTAAATTTAAACCTATTGAAGTCAACAAAGAAAACCAGATGGTTATAAAGTCTAACATTATTAAATCACAAAGACCTAAGATAGATCGCAAACCTAAGTTTCAACTTGGTGATCATGTTCGTATTAGTAAATATAAAGGAGATTTTTACAAGGGTTACACCCCTAACTGGTCCACCGAGATATTTGTAATAATTAAGGTAAATCATACGAATCCACCTACTTACCATTTAGAAGATAAACACAAACAGAGGATTTTAGGATCTTTCTACGAATATGAATTACAAAGAACTAAATTTCCTGATCTTTATCTCATCGAAAAAGTTATAAAAAGAAAAGGTAGAAAACTTTTTGTAAAATGGTTAGGTCTCAGCGATAAAGAGAATAGTTGGGTTGATAAAAATGCGCTAGTTTTGTAATATAAATGAAGCGATGTAATTAGATTGAACTCACTTTAAGAACATCAATGAAGGAAGGAAGTGGTATTATAAACGACTTAATAAATAACTTACCGTTTGAGTTACATATCCCTGGTTATCAGTTTTGTGGCCCCGGAACAAAACTTAAAAAACGGTTACTAAGAGGTGATCGAGGTATAAATAAATTAGATGAAGCTTGTATGTATCACGATATCGCCTATAATAACAGTGATTTGAGTGTTCGACATAAAGCTGATTTACAACTTTTGAATATGGCTAAGAAAAGATTGAAATCAAAGGATGCTGGGAAACGAGAAAAAGTAGCTTCATGGATTGTAAAAAATGCAATGAAAGCAAAACTTAAAGCTGGTGCTGGTGTTCGATCTTTTATGTCAATTGTAAAAAAAATACAAACACAAATAAAAAAATTAAAATCTAAAGACAATCGTACAGCTATAAAATACGCACATGCAGCCGCCAAAAAATTGTTTACAAATAAAAAAGGAATACGGTTGCCACGGTGTATTCCTATTCCAAAAAGTGGAGGTTTCTTACCTCTTATTCCAATCTTCGCTGGATTATCAGCTCTAGGTTCACTTGCTGGAGGTGCAGCAGGTATAGCAAAGGCTGTCAATGATTTCAAGGCTGCTCAGAAAAATCTTCAAGAATCTGAACGGCATAACAAGATGATGGAAGCTGTAGCTTTAGGAAAAGGACTGTATATCAAGCCTCATAAAAAAGGAGCTGGTTTATATCTGAATCCTTCAAAAAACGAATGAAACGGCTACCCAGACGCCCTCTCACTAATTTAGATATATTAGAGCATGCTTCTGATATTCCACACTTTCGAGGAGTTTTCATGAGAGATGCACTACCTTTAAAACCACGAAAGATCGAGTGTGCTATAATAAATTTAGATAGTTCTGATAATCCCGGAACCCATTGGGTAGCCTACGTTAAGCATAATGACTACTGTGAATATTTTGATAGTTTTGGCAATCTTAAGCCACCGTTAGAATTGATAAATTATTTAAGGTACATGTCTATAAACTATAATTATGTACAGTATCAAAAGTTTGGAGCTGTAAACTGTGGTCATCTTTGTTTAAAATTTTTAAGAGACTATTGGAAATAACATTTAAATTGATAATGAAATTAAAAAACTTATCAGTACAAAAATGTCTTTCACTGTGTCAATAACTGGCAGAGGAGAATCTTTAATAACAAATTACTCGCCAACCTTGCAATTACGCGGAGAATATGAGTGTGGGCTCTTATATTTTTCAACTTTTAATTCTATCCCGAACATAGATGAAAGAAATAATAAATTTTATTACGGTAGTGATAAAGTTATCGAAATACCTGAAGGGTCCTATGAACTTCAAGATATTTGTGATTTTTTGAAAAGTAACATTAAAAATGCTGCGCTAAAATTAACTTGCAATAATAATACATTAAAAACTTGTATATACTGTTCCGAAAATGTGTACTTCGATAAAAATGATTCTCTTGGTAAAATTTTGGGCTTTGGTATGGATACAATAAAAGCTAATATAAGCACTGAGTCTCGGTATCCTGTCAGCATTTTATCAACAACTGTAGTGCGCATCGAATGTGATGTCATCAGCGGGTCATTTGTGAACGGGAAAGCAAGTCACATTATTTACGAATTTGTGCCTAACGTACCACCAGGTTATAGAATCATCGAAATACCTAAAAACTTAATTTATTTTCCCGTCAATCAGAGTTCAATCAACGCTATTAACATAAGGTTGTTAGACGCTGAAAATAAGCAGATCAACTTACGTGGTGAAGAAGTACAGCTGTATTTACACTTTAGAAAAAAATGATAAATTTTAATAAAACCCCATCCGCATCTACTGTTCAAGTCAGTTCTAAAAGATCCTCTCAGAAAAGAACACCGCTTCGTTTAAATAAGAAGCTAACCAAAAGCAATAAGGATTTTTTAAAACTACTGGGCTTGTTAAAATGAATATTTTAAATATTACTCAACCGGCATCGTACGATAACAGCATTGAAAGTTTCGAATATCATTCGTATAAACCATATGTAACGAGTTTTAACAAGAACGATGAAATACGAATACCTATTAATCAGCAAGATTTGTATGTGTTACCTGCACTCAGTAGTTTGTACATTGAGGGCGTAGTCAATGTGTATAAGTATAACAGTACTACTAAACAAAAAGAAAGAGTGACAAGTGTGCATTTTGTTAATAACCCAGCATTGTTTCTTTTTCAAGATATTCGTTATGAATTAAATGGTGTAGAAATAGATAAGGTAAAAAATGCAGGGATTTCTACAACTATAAAATCTTATCTTTCGTTGAATGAAAACGAATCGAAATGTGCAAAAGTTTGGGGCTGGTCACCTACAGGTACGACCAATGTCAACAATGGAGTATTCTCTGCATCAATACCTCTGAACAAAATATTAGGCTTTGCAGAAGATTATGAAAAAATTATAATTAACTGTAAACATGAGTTAGTACTATTGAGAAGCAATACAAATCTCAATGCTTTAAAACTAAATACCGATGAAGTTGTGGAGGATATAATAATAAATAAAATTGTCTGGCGAGTTCCGCACATTAAAGTATCAGACCGCGAAAGAATTAATTTATTAAAGCATTTAGAAAAAGATCGTCCCATTACAGTAGCATTTCGTAATTGGGACTTGTATGAGTATCCATTACTACCCAAAACACGTAAACACGCTTGGTCTATTAAAACCTCATCACAGGTTGAAAAACCACGATTTGTAGTTATTGCTTTTCAAACTAATCGTAAACATAATGCGAAAGAGTCTATGGCAGAGTTCGATCATTGCTTTATTCGTGATGTAAGAGTATTTTTAAATTCATCATATTACCCTTATGAAGGACTGAATATTAATTTTGCTGACAACAAGTTTTCGTTAATATACGAACAGTATGCAAGATTTCAGCAGTCTTATCATGGTCGTAGACCAGAGCCGTTGTTGAGTTTGAAAGAGTTCAAAGAAATTTCCCCCTTATTTGTTGTTGACTGTTCTCGCCAACACGAAACGCTAAAGGGATCAATTGACGTTCGTGTGGAAATAGAAGCAGATCAAGAGATACCTGATCAGACCGCCGCATATTGCCTTATACTGAACGACTGCATATTTGAATATAAGCCTCTGAGTAACATCGTTAAAAAACTATCATGAATAAAGATATTATAATAGTGGATGTGCAAGGTTTTAAAAATGATAAAAATGAATTCATATTAAAAGAATTAGTTATAGGCACATCTGAACACACTCAAATCTTTTTAATTAAACCTCCATATCCATTCTCTACACTGACTCTCGAAGAAAGGAAACATGTTTGGTGGATAGAAAGAAACAGAGGATACCGATGGAGTGAGGGATATATTGACTACAGAGAATTTAAAAGACTCATTAAACCTTACCTTAGAGAACGCAAAATCATAGTGAAAGGAGAAGAGAAAGTTAAATGGGTGCGTGAATTATGTGGTCATGAAAATGTTTTAGATATTAGTGTTAAGGGTATACCTAATCTAGAAACTCTAAGTAAACTTTACTGTAAAGATATGTTTGCATACAATTGTTTTAACCATATAAAATATTGTGCTTTGAAAAATGTAATTTGTATAAGAAAATGGATATTAGAAAATAAAATACCAATGTATGATTTTTTCAATAAATAAATAAGTGTACATTTAAAATCTTTTTTTCATTTACCTACCTAATTACGTTTTATATAGAAATAAAACGACATAATTCCTTTAAAGTTTAATTCATTAAAAGGTAATTTTATTACATTCTTATTTAATAAACCTTAATTACACAGTAAAAAATGATTTTACATTTGTACAACTAAATCTAGCCTTCAAAAATTTTAAATGTAAGTAGGTATTATCTTTAAATGTATCTCTATAGGTTTATAAGTAACTAGAGATGTTACGCATAAAACCTACATGAGAACTTTAATTTACAAAAATAATTTGATTCAAAGCTTTAAAAACTATAGCTGTAACCACATATTTTTTTTGATATGTTGCTTATTAGACCTTCCGCCTGGTCCATAATCTGGTCCATGTCTTCCGACACCACATACTGCGCAGACAGTAGGGCATCCTCCGACGAGTCACCCAGCGCTTCTTGCTCTAGGTCTACTATCTCAATTTTAATTAGACGTCGTCCTTTCTTCGGCGGGCTCTTCACCACGAAGGACTGCTGCGTGTTGTGTGAGTGCTTGAGGAAGGACGATCTCTTCTTTCGCTTCCTCTTCTGCGTGTCATACGCCGCCTTCCGTATTTTGAGCTCCAACGGCGTTTCTTCGTGTGGTGGCTCTACAACCCAAGGCGGGATCATCTGCGTCCATCCTTCTAGAGGGTCCTGCGCGTTTTGTAAGACCGGAGATGGTGAGCGCAGGTCTTCTACGAGAAGCTCGGTGTTCACTGACATGGCCTGAAACAAATAATATGAGTCATATATTTAAAAGCGAACAGATTCCTATATTTATTGTGTAAATACATTCAACTTATATTTAAAAAGCAACTTACCATCGACTTTGTTGCAGCCGGTGCAGATGACTTTTTTGATGTTGGCGCCTTCCTTTTTACCGCTTTTGCAGGTTTCGGCTCTTTCTTGGAACTAAAAAAAAACTGGATATAAATAAACGACCAAAGATACGCACACATCACATATCATATCATAACTCTTAAAATATAGTGTACGTCAAGATTACATGTTGAATAAACTTAGCCATAAAATAGTAAGTATGTAAAATGTAAAGGAAAAAATATAAGTACCTAAGTAATTGTTGTAAATGTAACTATAAAAGTGATATTTTAATAATAACAATCTAAGACTTAAATTTTAAAGTGTAAGTAAGTTTAATTAATACATACGTTACTTTGGAAGTCGTTTCCCCATCGGTGTCCGATTCGACGAAATCTTCCACGACCTGTTTTCTGGCGCCTTTGCTGCGCTTATTGTTATAGTATTCGGAGTCCGACCTGCAAGTTATTATTACTAACATTAGATAATTAATAATTTACAGAATTTAAGATAAAATTTACTCCCGAATGAATTTAGATTTGATAAAAAAATATTTCCTTTTTATTTGTTACGTTTGAAACTCAAATTGAACAGAGGGCCGAGTGTAAGTTTGCAAATATGCAAACGTTACCATCGCGTTTGATATCATTGTGGTAAAGTAATAAGATCGAGATTTAAAACTTTTCACACAAACACGATAGTAACTTAAGCACGTTTACAAATTTACCTTATCGGATTAGTATTCATCACTAGAAAATCATTTAGTAAAATAACAACTTACGAACATTATGGCAATAGCACGGATCCTCGTTTTGCTCGTGTGAGTTGTACAGTGAGCTTGCGGTGATGGCAAAGCAGCTGGCTGATGGTCAGCGTGTGGGCGGGCGGGGCGCTGGCGCTGGGCAGGGGCTGGCAGAGTGCTCACGCAGAGAGAGGATGGAGCAGTCGGATGGATGACTGGCAAACCGCTGGTGACGGAGAGGCAGAGTGTCTTTGCTAATAGTGACGGAGCAGCACCACAATTTGTAACACTTATTGATCGGAAATTGTTTTAAATAGGTTGTTTTTGCTGAATCTTCAATAATTTCTTAATCAGGATTGAAAAACATTTTATTATATTCGTGTGTTTATTATTTAAAAAATCTTCAGTTTAATGGAAAATTATATTGTAAGTAAAAAAATGCGAAACTTTTTGTTGTTTTTTAATATTAAATATTTTATTTGACAGAGCACCACAAAAATTTATAAAATAAACTGGACCTGAAACTGAAACAGGTTCTTGTCACTCCTCATGTGATAATGATATACTTAAGTTAAACTTCAAACTAAATTTGTTCAGGATTATTTAGTTCCAAACTTTCTATTAAAATATAATGTATTAAATATAAATACGTGACGGTTTACAACCACTGGAAATCGTTATTACATATTTTACCAAAGTTAATTGTAATTATTAAGTATTTGCAAAATAAACATTTTATATTACGGAACGGAAGTAGTATCAGTTTAATGTCGCAAACTTGATATTCAAATAAGCCGACAATATGTAGTTAAGGCTATGTACATAATGGTTAAAATGGTAATGTCTTACTCTATTGATTTATTTTCACATTTGTGTATTTGAGGTATTTGAATAGTTTAAATGATTATTTTGTAATGATATCTAAATAAAGTTAAATTAAATAAGTATGAATTTCTCGTAGTTCTTGAAGTAATGAAGTTTTGAATGATTAGGTAGGCATTTAAAAACTAAGAAGCTACTAAAACAACGTGAGCCATCCTTAAATAACTACCTATCTAAAAACAATGACTACTTAAAAAATGCAAAATTTTATCTTCATCACGAAATATCCCCACAAACTCGAACCCACAGCATGCATTTAAGTCAGAGATAATAACCATGCGACTTATCGCAATCATCAAATAAAATCAAACACCAGAAGCATGTTTAATTTTATGAAACTATATAATAATATCCGTAAGCGCACTAATATTACAATAGGTTTGTAATTCAAAACAAAGCTGCATTGTGTACACACGGCTTTATCAGAGCTAAGGTCTAAATCTGCATCGTTGGTTATAATCGACTGGCTTAGCGGTGGTAGTAAATTAAACTTCAACGGGTTCGATTCCCTCAGATATAATATTACAATAATGGTTCAGAAAAGTTGAGATGTTTTATGAAACTATGTTTTATATATTTTATAATTATCATTAAGTTCGCTGCGCTTTTGTCATCGTTTGTTTTAGCTTATTGATATCAGAAAGCAAGTTTAAGTAAAAATATTTATTTCAGTAATTAGCACAGTTTACTAAGCTTTATGTACCTTAATGACAAAAACTTATGTTTTTCAAAAGTATTATGTAAAAAAAAATGGATCAACGGATTAATTTATTGACTTTGTTTAACTTATTCTGATGTTTTGCATAAATATTTCATACTTATAACAAAAAGGTCATTGGGCATTTTGTTCGAACATTTGACCTACAGCGTACACAAACTAAATCGGGCTAGGTATGTAGATAAATGTGTCTGCTACTCAGTGGTATGGGTCACATTCTTGCAGGACACGTTTAATTTTTTATCATTATGTCACAGCACTTTAATTAAAAATAAAATAAATAAAGATAATAAAACGTTTATTATGCTTGTACCACACATTTTCACAATGCTTAAAGTAAAAACTTCTGTTTTATTAACAAAAGTTTAATAACATTAAACATACAATAAAACACTTAATGTAAAATAACTTTTTTTCTGCCGGTCGGTACATAAAAAAATAATACATATTTTGAAAAGTGGGATTGAAACTTCAATTTGAAACTGGTTTGGTCTCTGTACGCAAACATTCATCAAGTGGGTCAAATATGCCCAATAACCTTTGTTATTTCGGTTTACAAGAGATCTAAAAGTCAATTTGTGCCCAAAAGAAAAAAATACACTTTTAACGAAACTGATTATTTTATTTATTATTAACTGGGCTTTTTGACGATATTCAGAGAATATGTGTTTATGAAATCAATGATTGTATTTCATGAAAAATTAAATCAAAAACCTTAAAAGATAATAAATATAAAAATAACGAGACAAACCGTGTGCTCTAACTAGTTTATGTTGCGAATTTATTCTCACGGTGGTAATGTGGCTTACCTATTTGCTTACCTTACAAAAGTCAATACCACTGCATAGATAAACGTGATAAGTGAATTATAATATTCAATTTAAACCATTCCTTAACTCAATGCATTATGTGCGATTTTTTTCAATCACACAGTTTGAACCATGACGCAATGCACTTGCATTCGAGTCATAGTCTTGTCGTCCGCGTAAGTGAACAGTGCAGTGCAGGTTATGAGAAAACCCGAAAACTGGATAGATGGGCGGTCACCCATCTCTCGATGGCAGCATAAAGTGGTAATCTTTTCGTTGTTTTAGGTGTCGCCAACCTAATTTGGTCACCGGCACCAGTTACCTGTTGAGTTCTTTGGAGGTATATTTGCCTTATCTTTTGAATTATCATATCTGGGTGCCAACAACCACTAGGTGAACGGCACGAGCAATCAGCCGAAGAATGATAATTTCCTCAGCTTTGGCATTGACTATTATCCGATGTTCTTAATCGTATCGTATCGTGATGGAAATTCATTTCTGAGGTGCCACCAGCCAATGGGCGATGGGCATGAGCAATCGGCCGAAGAATGATATTTTCCTAAGCGTTATGATCGAAATTCGACTTCAGGTGCCATCGACCAAATTTGGCCACTGACACGAACAATCAGTCTAAAACAAAACGATAAGTTCCATAATGTCAGCCGCCGAGTGTGATCCATTATCGGTTTAAGCATCGTGCATAAATCAGTGTTACTATATTATAATGAGTGCAATACAAATGATTTGGTGTGCAGTGAGCTTAGCAGCATGTAAGTTTTACATAAAGTATATTTTATATTTATTCATCGCGAGTAGGTAGGAACTAGGGAGTTTAACCATATTTTCATACATTTAACTGGTCTTCCTGAAACAGTTTTTACTACAGCGATCGAGGTGATTATTGGGCTGTTTGGAACACTTCACGACAGGGATCGAACGGACGTGAGAGACCTGGAGTGAATGTGTTCCAGAACGCCCAATAATCACCTACTACTGGTGTGAAATAGGCCATTTTACTAATTGCTGTTATGATTATCCTCAAAAAGTTTGATTATTTTTAAGAGCTGTTACCCGCCGATCACCAAAAAAACCTGCTGGCGATGTGCGAAACACGGTGGGTCCACAAGCATGAAGCCGTCATGAGATTCAAGGAAATTTATTCAGCAATTGTGGATGCTCTCGAAGAACTCCAATCTAGCCACAATAAGGAAACATCGCAACAAGCCGTCCAAATGCTTAACACGCTTCGATCTTCGGATTTCATGATGTGCTTGGTGATTCTTCAAAAAGTCATGAGCTATACATAGTCGCTATCAAAGCAAATGCAGGCTGTTAACATCACAGCTTTCAGCCACGTGGATGATTTTATTAATACCTTAAAACTTCTGAAAAATAATGCTGATGATGAACACGTAAAACTCTTTGAAGAAGCAAAGATACAACTCATCAATTGAACGAAAGGTTTACGAAACACCGTAAAGTAGTATCGGCATTATCTGGTGTGTTATACATTGCTACAAATTTTGGCGACCATACCCGTTTCCACTGCTACACCAGAAAGGAGTTTTTCAAGCCTAAGGAAACTGTAAAACTATTTGCGTAACAAAAGTGAAAACAGACTGAACGTGGCTCTCATGAATATACATTTTGGAACCGAAATTGATGCGGATGAAGTAGTGGATATATTTAAGAAAAAAAAACAGAAGACTGATCCTCTAATGCCCATGGGTTCATTTCGTAAGAATATAAATGTCATTTCATTTACATTGTTGTAGTTTTATTTTCTTAAAACCCCCCCCGATACAGAATTCTGGCTACGCCCGTGGCTATTTTAATTATTTATTTAACATTCTAGCAGCCCGGAACTGAAAAAATCCCGGTAGTTTTTTGGATCCCAGTTATCATATTGTAAGGATTTTAATTGTGTTCAGGTTAGGCGGATTTGGTCATCCTTCCTACTCATCAATGCCTGTGCCTTTGCAGTGAAGACATAAAATATTGGCACATGACACTCTATTATTGTAATTATCAGAGTCTATCAATCGAAATAATAAAATTAAACTGCATTTACTATCCGAAGCATTATCTCACGCTTATCCTCCCATTAAATTAATTACTTCACCAATTAACAACTAAATAATCCTTTTGCTGTAGCATTAAATTTATTACCGAGTTAACAAGAACAATAATGAACGTTATTTATTTAACAACCAATGTTTAATCGAAGTAGTAACTTAATAATAATGATATTTCATAATTTATAACTTTAACCTTGTACTAAAACGCAGACTTTTTGAGATATCTGGTTGTTGATCCCGACGTATAAATAGAGCTAAATATTAAAATACAATTCTGTTAATAAGTACAATTAATTGAAATTATTTATAACAATAATAAATAAAACAGCTTCTATTTACTTAAGCTAGGGTTTCCTAGGATGACGGTGCCCTCATATTACGGCCGTCATTTAGCGGCGTAGAACGTTGTCTATGTAAACGATACGGCGCGGTGTCGCCATATTGTTTACATAGGCAACATTCAACACCGCTATATTACGGCCGTAATATGACGGCACCGTCATTAGAAAACCCTAGCTTTACTGTGACTTATATTTTATACCTTATCATCTTCATTCTATATTCTATATCAGCCGCACGACACCCACTGCTGGGTATAGGCCTTCCCCAAGGATCTCCACAACGATCGGTGCGGCGCAACAATAACTGCGCTGCCCGCATCCAGCGGCGGCGCACCGCAACCGCGCACCATATCGTCGATCCACCTTGTCGGGGACCCCTTCTTTTCCGTAGCTTCATTGGATGTCCCATTGACGGGACAACGGAAAAAATAATTTAACCGTAGTCCCATTGACGAATGGAGCCACCGAAAATAGTATTTACGGACCTACCCACGGAGCGTCGTCCGTTGTGCGGTCGCCATTCCAGAACCTGGCCGTTGAGGAGGAAAAAACGGCTATCGGTTCTTCTCGCTATATGTCCCACCCACTGCCACTTCAACTGAGAGTATAGCCTTGTAGCGTCCATCAAGTAGAACAGCAACCAACCAACCCTTCACACTGAGGGTGTCGTAAGAGGCGATAGGCTCATTTTATGATAGGGAAAGCTAGCTTCCGCCCACGACTTCGTCCGCGTCTACAATCTATAAATCCTTATGAAGCCTGTGAACTGGATAAAAAGTATCCTATGTTTTAATCCAGGTTATAAAATATCTGTGTGCCAAATTTCACGCAAATCCATGCAATCTTTTTTGCGTTATTGAGTAACAAACATCCAAATGTTACAAAAATTTAAACACCCAAAGTTTCACATTTATAATATTACTAGCTTCCGCCCGCGACGTCGTCCGCGTGGACAATGAAAGAATCCCTTGGAAACCTTGACCTTAATAAAAAGTATCCTATGTTTAATACAGGCTATAAACTATCTGTATGCCAAAGGTAAAATGCTGCAGAAAACGTGAACTTCATCAAAATTGATAATAGTAGTTTTATTTCGAGATGAATTTCGATTGAAACGTGACATATATGCATAAATTTCAGTTACTTTATTGAAAACTAGCGGCCGCCCGCGGTTTCACCCGCGTGGTTCCCGTTCCCGATGGGAATATCGGGATAAAAAGTATTCTATGTTTTAATCTAGGCTATCTTCTATCTGTCTGCCAAATTCCAACCAAATCTGTTCAGTAGTTTTTGCGAGATTGAGGAACAAACATCCAAACATCTAAACATCCAAACCCACAAACTTTCACATTTATAATATTAGTAGGATAGTAGGATACTCAAAACAGACTGTGTGCTGTTATTCATTGTTAAACAAATCATAAATCGGCAAAACCTAGAGAAAACTCTTTCATTTTTATTACGTGTTAAGAACTAATTAGCTTTAAGTGCCATCTTGATATACCACACAGATTAAAATTAAAAATAGTATCTGGGCGTTAATCAAAAGGTCTCGTTTCCGCGAGTGACTGCAGCGTCATTACCGGCTAAGTAACATGCGCCGTTAGTTCACAGGTAATTGGATCTTCCTCAGAAACCAGTCGCTTCGTGGATTCTCTATGTAAAGCAAACGCAGTGCTTACATTAACTGTATCTAATATCGATGATTTTGCTAAAAAAAGAGACCAGCATTTTTTATCAAAAACATTGACATTTTTTATAATACATACTTCTTAGGTTTCCACCGTCGATCGCCAAGGATAAGAGATTTGTCATTTTGCACCCAATGTAGTTTTATAACATATTTGCTCGTAAAGGGTCTCTTATTACGCCAATTTCAATATCGTATTGTATCTCATTACGAACTTGTGCGGTAATGTAAAGTAAAACGCACGGTTTATCAAGATGCTTCGTCTTAAACGAACGGTACTTTTTTAAATCTTAGCAAAGAGTTTTTATATCAGAATCTTTTCTGATGCGTCATGTGCGATTGACCTCTTGGTCAACATTTTATGAATAAAATTTACTTTATATATTTTTTTTTTTCATTTTTTTTTCATTTTTGAATATGGGTATCAAATGAAAGGCCTTGATGAGCACATTCCAAAATGATATAATTTGTCACTAAAATTAAAAAAAAATTTTTTTTTTCGATTTTTGAATATGGGTATCAAATGAAAGGCCTTGATGAGCACATTCCAAAATAATATAATGTGTCACTAAAATTTAGGAAAAAAAAATTTTTTTTCGATTTTTGAATATGGGTATCAAATGATAGGCCTTGATGAGCACATTCCAAAATAATATAATTTGTCACTAAATTTAAGAAAAAAAAAATATTTTTTCAATTTTTGAATATGGGTATCAAATGAAAGGCCTTGATTAGCACATTCCAAAATTACATAATTTGTCACTAAAATTTAAGAAAAAAATTTTTTTTTTAATTTTTGAATATGGGTATTAAATGAAAGGCCTTGATGAGCACATTCCAAAATGATATAATTTGTCACTAAAATTTAAAAAAAAATGTTTTTTTTTTAATTTTTGTTTTTTTACTTTATTGTTGTTTGATTTCCTCACAATCGAAGTGAAAGGCAGAAAAATCGACCGATTTTATACTTACAAGTGTATCAAAATTTCATCATTATGGAAAACAAGCAAAAATGCAAAGTCCGAGTTTTATTTATTTCCTCGCAAATATGTTATAAAACGTCGTATGACATACGTGCGCTTTGATAATTACAGCCTCTGCTTTCTTGTAGCCCTCGCCTACGGCTCGGGCTAGCAATATCGCCTCAGCTGTAATTTTCAACTTACCGCACTTATATCATAATGTACTATTACATACTTATGCAAATTTTTTTCTTGTTAAATATTTGGTAGGTTAAATGGTCAAAATGTCGATCTCTTAGTCATAATTTTATGCCAAGTCGATCTCCTTAAGAAAAAGTATGGGCACCCGTGTTCTAAACTAATGTAAGTTGGTACCAACTCTTATAAGATGTTTTATAATAACCCGTATTTTTTATGGAAAACTGTACGGTGACAACCCTAGACGAAAGTAGACTGTTGTTTTTGATAACCGATCCCATTAATGAGCAAAAGTTAAACACAATTCAGGTCTAGGGTAGCCACTATGTTAAGCATGAAAAGATTTTTCCCAAATAGTGGTGGTTTTCAGGGTTTATGATACTTTTCCGGGGTTGTATGCATGGTACCCTATCTACCATATTCGGCTTTAGGGTTTTTATAACACGTTGTACATACAAAGAACATCCTTACTTCCGTATATACTGATTGACCGAGCGAGCGCGAGGCGTCTCAGTTCAAACCTGGGCAAAAATGCTTTCGTACTTATGTCCGTCTGATCTCCTGGTCGCATTTCCCAACCGATTTTCGTGAAATTTTGTGAGCAGTTCCTATAAATGTATTTTTTTCGTCATTCTGTTTGAATGTTGTCAGAACACGTTGTCAGGGGCACAGAAAAGGACATAGGGATAGTACTTATTTTTAATCCAGATAAAAGCACTGTTGCCGAGCGATAAAGAAATAACTGCAACAAACGACTGCATAACGACAGACAAGGTCGCAGGCGGCTGATAGTCACTGAAATAAAACTCTATGGATAACGTACCATAGATAATGAGACAGTGATCGCTACGCCCAAGAAGCTTATACCCACAATGGAGATTGCACGCCTAGTATCATAGTGAAGATTGAAAAAAGACTCTTTAGTGACGTCACGGCTTATTGCTATCTCTTTCTTTTCGTTTTACAATACGTTTTCGTTTCTCACGAACGAACGAACGACGAACAACGAACACGTATTGTAACACTAAAGAAAGAGGTTGCAATAAGCCGTCACGTCACTCAAGGACATTTTTTCTATCTTCAGTATGACACTGGCCGTGCAATCTCCATTGGAGGGAGGTATAAGCTTCTTGGCTACGCCTTTGTCCGCACGTCTGTCCGTACGACTACGACCATAAAACTGCGATGGGAGTTTATTGCAGTATTCATGTATTCGCAATAAAAACTTATTGTTATGACGTGATACGTCTACGTTTAAGTGACTAGTTAGTGGACTCTAGATATCTACAGAGATAAAATTTATATTTACTTATAGCATGTTTTTGTTTAGATTCAGGTAAGGTCAGCAACGAAAGTTGCTTAATACTTTAGTACTTTGTCATTATAAAAATACAATAATGCTTTAAACTGGGAGACATCGGTCAAAAAGTTGCTATGACAAGTACTAAAGTGTTAAGCGACTTTCGTTGCTGACTGTACCTGAACCTTAACGAAAACATGCTATAAGTAAGTATACATTTTATTATTTTATTTTATTTTACTCAGCAGTAAAGAGCAAAATAAAATACTTTTTATGTAAGAGGAATAAATTCGTACATCATGTAGGCCAATCATTTATTTGATACCAATCCTGAAAATACAATTGGGTGTAGTATCACAGTACATATATAAGTACATATATAAGTTTTTTCAAACAGTATGAGAGCTCCATGGAAACGTTCGAATTTGACGGCTGACGTCACTCTAAGAGCTCTAAGCAAAGTTCGCAGTACTTTGGTCAGGGTTGTGACATCGCGTCGCAGTTGTTTCCATAGCGTTCGCGCGTAGCATTCCACGAGACGGCCGGAAAATGCCAACCCTAGCGATCCGACGGAGTGCAATAACAAAAGGGCCTAAGTGACGTTAGCTCCTCTACTGTTTGAAAAAACTTATATTTGTACTGTGGTAGTATGTTCCTTGATGGTCATCAAAAATTGGATATACTTAGGCCCTCCGCTTCCTTAAGCGGGACACGCGCGCGGGGCGACATAGATTAGAGCTTACTCATGCACTGCGCAAGCATCTGTCCGTCAAAAACCAGCAATCTATATTCCCGCACCGTGTACCCGCAACGTGATCCCGCTTAAGGCAGCGGACGGCCTTAGAATAACCGCAGGACCCCATATAAGGTTAAACCAAATTATTTTACAAACAATACTGTAACAGGTTGTTTAAACTGAACAACTTTGTCCAAGGAACAAGGGCGAAAAAAAATATTTTCGCCTTTCCATAGTAAGTCAGTCAACTGACCAATACATTTTGTATGGGAGTATGAAATGACATCAGGCAAATACCTTTGACAAAAAACCCAAGAATGTATAGCATTTTTGTTTTTTCCAAAATTAAGACTTGTAATTAGTAAGTCATAAAAAATATTCAGATTTTAACAAAGCTTTATATTTTGAGAGTTATTTGTCTTTGAAACTTATATTTTTGGTAACCCCGACACTATTACAGCAACACCAGTTACACGACCAAAACGTTTTGATAACTGCGCTAGTGATTAATCGGTGTTCTACCGAAATACCGAAATGTACTAAAAAGCATAAAGTCAAGTCTCCAGCGACAGTTTTTTCGAAATCATTCAACAAAATCTATTAATCAATACACAAAGTCACGTTTTTTGCTTTAGAACCAAGACGGAAGAAGTGTGCATATGTCGTAACAAAACGCTGTTTGATAGTTGATTGACAATGACAGTTAACTGACAGTAAAAGTGACAGACCGCCACATGCCGACCAATCGGCTTTCGCGTTTTGACAATTGACTGTCAATGCCAGTCATTCAAGATTACATTGATGACATGGAAGCCACAGAGTATCAATGACAAAGATGTCTTTTTAATCGAAATACTTCCGATTTTTCAGTAATTAATTTAAGCGAAATGAAGGAGTTTAAAAATAAACTTGCTACTGTTTTATTATTCTAATAATACATATTGCTTAAATGTAACAGAATTATTCTTATACACCTTTGGGTCTGATGTGCCTGATGTCCTTTATTATTCGTTTTTCGACCCATGGTCCTTGAAGAAAGTTTTTCAGTCTATACCTGTTTCAGTATTGTTACATAATTTGGTGCCACATTATACAAGTGTGTAATATAGTGCCAGCGCGAGTGCTCGCTTCGGATCCCTCGTCCAGGATAGCCTCCGAGAGCATAGGGAGTTTAGTGGGTATGGCTGCAATCGGGGTGGGCCCCATATATCCCCGTTGCTTTCCAGGCACAAGGTATGTATGGGTAAAAAGTATTATAGTACTCCTCATACCATATAGTTTGGGATGGAAAGGACAGTGCCGACGACTGATAGAGCATCCATTGCAAATGTTTCTGAAATTATTGGTATAATTCAATAGTTAAGTATCTAATTTCTTTAGATAACTCTTGAAAGTCTTAAATGCAAACACTATAATTTACTTAAAAATAACTTACCTACATGCATTCCTACCTACATCATAAAATGTAACCATAGATCAAGATATGAAAGAAAACCTTATGCTCTGGAATATATCCTTCAGAAAATAAAGTTAAAAACGAAAACTTGTGTTGTAGGTACCTACTCTCTATTTTTTCCTAATGCTAGTAGTAGAATTTTATCATAAAAGCCATTTACTTTTGCAATTTTAAACCGTATGCTGTGATGTGAACCTATCTCAGTGACTTTAAATTAGTAAATAGGTACCCGAGACACGTCCACTGAATTTCAATGGCAAGAAACGAGCATCACGCAGTGTATGCGTTAGCGCTAGCGCATCCCATGTTCAATATTTAAAACGCCTCAACATGGGCATGCGTCAAATGCAAACACATTGTGACCACTTAACAATCACATGCTAACCTTACCTGTTCACTTTGAACAACAGTCCAACTGGGGTCATCGCTGCTTATAAACAACTCACAATTTTTAATTCTGAACGAAATTCAAAATTAGAATTCACTTCAAAAAGTTCTAAACACTTGCACGAAAGTTCGTAATCAAACAGTTCGATATTCGAATTCAAAACACAGTTCAGCGATGCTGAAAAATTATTCAGGAGCGTTCGAATTTTAAATTGGAATAAAATTGCGAAATCTTCCCGATTCGATTGTATCGGTAATCGAGTTGTGTAGGAATCGAGTGGCGAGTGATCGATCGCGAGGCGCGTGACTGTGGCGGCGGCCGCGACGGTTCTGCGCTGTGACAAACAATGGGACGGTTTGAAGACTAATTATACAGGTTCTCTTGTTGGTGGCAATGGCAACAGGTGGGAGCCCTTACTAAGAGGGTCGGAACTGGCAACTGTTGTTATTGAAATGTATGGGCGTAGGGACATGCATATCAGTTAGCAGAACTTTTTTGATTAATTGTTTGATCGTGACCGTACCATGATAATGTGTTTTTAACCGACTTCAAAAAAAGGAGGAGGTTCTCAAGTCGACGGTTTTTTTTTTTATTTTTTTTTATGTATGTTTTAACATAGCTTCGTCAGTTATTACCCGATTTGTACAATTCTTTTTTTATCTCAAAGAACATAGTTCGTGTGTGGTCCCATAAAATTTTTTCAGAGATCTGGCCAGTAGTTTTCTCATAATCCTGAAAAATATCAATTATTTAGCTCGCCATCGTACGAGTTTTTATGGAATTTCGGACATAACATCTTTGTTTATGAACCGATTTAGATGATTCTTTTTTTATTTGAAAGGGTATACTTCAAGAGTGGTCACAATTTAATTTCATCGTTATTGGACTTCGAACTTCGAAGATACACAAGGGAACTCCTCAAAGTCAAATAGTATATGTAAAGTGATTTAGGTTTTGGTAAGTTTATGGCAATCCAAAACAAACCAAATCATGGTTTACGATGCAACGTTCTGGACTAGATTTGGACTACGAAAACACAACGGAACTCCTCAAAAACAAACAGCGTGAATTTGGAAATTGAGTTCTGGGAATTTTACCATTGAAAATGTTATAATATAAAGTTAATAAATATTTACACGCTGCGCTTACATACCTACCACTAAAAAGGTGGTAAAAAATAAGCTTTTTAAAAAAAAAGAAAAACCGCCTTCAAAAAACCTGAAAACAAAAACAGCTTAAAAATTAAATACCTCTAAAAAGCAAGAAATAATATTCGAATCATTCGTTACACATATCAATATTAATAAAACACGTCTAATGAAGTCGGGTGGGGCTTTTAGAAAAAAATTAAGTTGTCCTCCAGCCCCACCCGACTTCAATAGACGTGTTTTATTAATATTGATATGTGTAACGAATGATTCGAATATTATTTCTTGCTTTTTAGAGGTATTTAATTTTTAAGCTGTTTTTGTTTTCAGGTTTTTTGAAGGTGGTTTTTCTTTTTTTTTAATTAATGGTTTTAATAGTGAGAAGCATTTTTGATCTTCTTGAGAACAGGTAGGTAGCTGTTGGGCTTGTTCATATTAGGTAGTCTTAAAAGTTAGCGGCCCTAAAAATTATAAAGATACCATAGCGAGGAACATCTTTATCATCAAAATTAAAAGACCACAAAGCATCTTCTCCAAAAACCGAAAATAGTACCAAAAGTTGAGGAATTTATTGAGACATGTGTGAACGATTGAATTTTGAAAATCTACTGCTAACTTTTATTGTAATTTTGCAAAATTCCGAAAATTCCGCGTTTTTTGCGGGGTGTTTGTTTACTAAATTGTAAATATTTCTGGAAAAAAACCGACTTAAGAAAAAATGAAAAAAAGGTCCTAGGGTATTAGTTTAGCTACCAAATGGCGAAATAATTTTGAAAATCAGTTAATAGTTGTGACCTGTAGGTGGTCCCTTTAGATTTGGAATTGTTGAAAAACGGCTGATTCCGCACATAAAGTGATGTAGCTTTTATGATTATTATTGACCGATCGTCATGGTAATAATGTTAAAAGATGCAGAAGCAGACGAGAAGTGCATTCGTTGGAATTTTGAAAATCGGTTAATAATATTTCGGCTGCGTCGAGCCGTCGAGGCAGTCAGCGGGCGCTTTTGTGACACGAGGCGGAGGAGCCGAGTGTCACAATCGTAAATAAATAGAAGCTTT
This sequence comes from Agriphila tristella, assembly GCA_928269145.1. Lineage (NCBI taxonomy): Eukaryota > Metazoa > Arthropoda > Insecta > Lepidoptera > Crambidae > Agriphila > Agriphila tristella. Next base: position 27,869,439 of record OV743437.1, on the reverse strand, counting down.
AAAATATAAGATTTTAGTTTTTCGTAAATTTTTGTGTTCATTTTCAATGCTCCGATTCTTGCGGGGACTGTAAAATCTGTGAATTTTTTGTAATTAAGGGTCTGAATCTGAACTCTATAGTCGAAAAAAAATGCAAAACAAATCTAAATGCGTTTTTCATATTTTTAATAATAAAAAATATTAATAATATGAAAAAACATGACAACTATCAATTTGTTTTAACCGCTGTTACCAGAAAGTTGTACTTGGCTGCATACACCTATAGACTTAGAAAATTTTCGTGTAATATTATATGACATTCTCGCTTAAGTTTAGTATTTCCAGAAATATAACACGCAAAATTAATGCTTCAAAAAGGCCGCGAACTTTTCCAGCTACATTACTTAGTTCAAAAACCTTTATATTAATGTACTTACTTAATGTTGTCAGAAAAGCTTAATATCAAAATGATACAAGTATCTACAAAAAACTCTTAACGCATTTAGCAATCATTTACTATTTCAAGACGATTGCAAGATGATTTTAGTATCAATAAATTTATGATCAAATCGATAATTCGTAAAACACTCTCAAAACCATACCTTCCGACCCTTTATGGTCTATTATGAACACCACATCCGCGCAAAGCCACAGGATGTCAGTAATACCACAGACCTTATAGCAGTTACATGTACTTTATATATCTAAAAATAAGATGCATTGTTGTGTGAATCATAATTAAATATATTTTTGTGGCAACATATCGCCCGTATGGCATCTTGTCACATATTTCCTCGCTCATTATATTTCAACTTTAAAACTAGTAGTATTAACAAGAAAGTATAAAGTATAGTTGAATATTTGTAAAGGCAGGTTATACAGAAAAAACATATTTATACCCATATTTATATAATATCAGGACAGGACGGCCCACAGAACAGCGAAACGTTTTCTTTTTTTTATGCACAACGGGAAGTGGTTGGCTTTACCTCACCTGATGTTAAGTGACACCTCACCCGATGATAAGGCCAAAGGTGGAAGCGCACTACACCCGGAATCCTCATCACTGAGGAACGGCTATCTTACCTCTAACTGCCGGAACACAACAATTTTTAAACTGTTGTTATGGCGTCAGACTTATGTTTGATGGTGGTAGCTAGCCAAGCGGACTTGAAATAAGCCCTACCACCAACCAAACCGAGTACAAATTGTACCGCCTATGGGAATCGAACCCGGGACCTGCGTCTTACACGAGTGGGCGAACCACTAGACCACAGGGGCGGTTAAAAACTTTAAAGTTAAGCTTTACGAGGGACGAGACGACAACAATTCCACATCTATTTGAGCTAATTCAGAAATGAGTTTTAGAATCGAGGTTCTATAATGTTAAATCTATCGCAAAACCTTGGTAAGGGTCAGATTTTCTTCCTGTAATTTCATAAAGTAAAGAGTCATCATTCCAAATTTCTTTATAACAAGAAGAGATAAGACAATACAAACTTAAGTAGGCGTTTAATTAAAGTACTTACAAATTAAACGCTGACTGCACCTAACTCGGCACAAATTGTGCTTGCGCAACTGCAGTCGCAAGGTTGCGAAGGACATTTGGCGAATGTCGGACATTTGTCTTGTCAGCTTCTCCTACCCCATTATGTTACTAAATCCGGGTCTGTAGCATTTATATTGAACTATTAAATCGTTAAATATTAAATAATTAAACCAAATCGTTGAAATAAACGATAACATTATTTTGACCATTAAAAGTGGTGTCAGTTTAGCGTTTTGAAAGTATTGGAGTTTTCACGAATGAAGCAAAGACCCTGTAAAAAAAACTCAGTTACCAATCTTGCGAGTTCTGAATAGTAGGAATCTACGACTGAAAAAATCACGAAAGGTCCTTTTCATTTATTCATTTAAATAGGTATTTTCCAAAAACATTACAGCCTTGTTATCCGAACAGTAAACCCGGTTTTAATTAGACTTGGTTTAAGCACCCTTCATTGTTTCATAATAACAATGCGACCTCGGCCTCGGTTCCTCTAGTCGCTGAAACTGGAGAGGGGAGGGCAATCCTGGACCTTGACTTAATAGTGTTGCAATGGTATTGTTATTGCTTTTCGTGTTCTTGTAAGAACTGAGTCAAAAAGCAATTAATATACTATTGAAAGACCATTGAGACACGATTTGAAGCTAAAGTTTTCCCAGAATCGAGGGCCTGCAGCATTGTTCACGTTTTACTGCACCCGCGCAGGTTGGAATGCAAACAGGAATCGAACTAGCGACAACAAAGGTGCAGTAACGTTTAACGGCCTTCCTTATTCCTGTAAACTGTAAATAATGAAATTCTGTAATCGGTGATAAGAAAAATAAATTTTGTATTTATTGAATTATGCTTATTTTTACTTATAAATGATTGTGGGAACATCCGACGACCGCTTGCTGCAATGTAAGCGATCCTAGTTGAGCCAAAGAATTCTCGAATGAGCTTTGAGCATTTATTATGTTTGTGTGATATATATACTCACACATCTTTAACTCATTAATTTCATTTAATTTCTATTCGTCATAGACAATTTAGCTTAGTTTGGGATCAAATTAATAGTGTAAGTTCCCTGTAATATTTATTTTAGTATAAATTTACTTTTTTTGTCACCAAGGTAACATACAAAAGTAAATGTTGACAGGAAATGAAATGAAATCCAAATATATTAATTCAAATAAGCTCACAAATAATGTATATCGTTTCCAGATATTACATTAACATAATTATATTATAGTCCAATCAATGAGGATATTTGTTGTATGGCGACTTCCGAATAATTCTCCCGTCTATGAAATTTGGCATGTGATGAAGTTAGGTAATACAGATTACAGATGAACAATAATCCAATAAATTTTGTTACGAGAAGTTAGGTATTTTTACCTAAACATGAAAATCGCTTATATCTCTCTGTGAATATTTCCTCGGGCTAAAATACTTTCTGTATACGTACTATGGGCAACAGCGTCGCTTAACCAGTTTGCAACAAAATTCGTGTGCGCGCGTATCGCGCCTGCACGAACTAAACGTATGGGACAGCGGGCGCGGCGTGCAAGCGATTTTAACCTTAGCAGTGGTTAAGCGACGCTGTTGCCCATGGTACTTATGTATTAGTTAGAATAAGTATGTAAAGAAATCCAACATTTTTACGATTTCAGAGATACCCCAAATTTAAATTTTAATATTTTTCAATATATCTTCTGTTGAAAAATTTATTTGCTGATTATTATTTTTAATATGTTTTTATACCTTTAATATATAGCTTTGTTCAGTAAGCCAATAAATCTCTTCTTTAATCATTTTTTTTTATTTTTGGTCTAAAGAGGTAATGTGAAAAAATAGTCGGTCCATTTTTATACGTTTATGTATAAATATGATTGAAGAAGAAAATTTACTGGCTTACTGAACAAAGCTATATATTAAAGGTATAAAAACATATTATACATAATAATAAGCAAATAAATTTTTCAACAGAAGATATATTGAAAAATATTAAAATTTAAATTTGGGGTATCTCTGAAATCGAAAAATAATTGGATTTCTTTACATACTTATTTTAACTACTACATAAGTACGTATACAGAAAGTATTTTAGCCCGAGGAAATATTCACAGAGAGATATAAGCGATTTTCATGTTTAGGTAAAAATACCTAACTTCTCGTAACAAAATTTATTGGATTATTGTTCATCTGTAATCTGTATTACCTAACTTCATCACATGCCAAATTTCATAGACGGGAGAATTATTCGGGTTGCATAAGCCCCGTTGATTGGACTATTAACAAATAAATGACATTATTTAATTACTTAACTCATTTCTTGATAAATCAATTTACGGGGTTCAAGCTAAATTCAAAATTTAAATAATCAAGAGTCATTATTCAGTCTAGGCTGTTACAAAAAAAAACAAATCATTAAGCGTTAAGACAGGCAGTCAGAGGCAGACCCATTCCCACTGGCAGCACCCGTTCACGAGCATGACGCATGAACCAGCCATCTCGCTTCGCTTAACCATATTTGAGGATATATTGATATTTGAGGACAGGATCGCATTATATCGCTTTTCTTACTTTCACTCCGCCTCCGGAGAATAACTTATTTACCGAGCTTTACATAATCATCTACTCAACATCTCGCTAACTTTACCTGCCAAGTGTTTTCTACAAAAACTCAACAATACTTGTATCAAAATTCATTCAGTTTGAAATGTCTGTGACGCATGTTCCATTGAACGCACATTCTTTTTTTTACTCTGACAATCAAGGTGATTTCACTCAAGTTTTCCGGATGAAAGCAATAAAATTATGTTCGTATATTCACATTATTTCAATTGTTGCTATTTGAAAAGTACCTTGTTTGTGATTCTTGTTAACGCTTATACATATAGGTAATCTATAAGTAAATATTCGAGATAAAACCTGTAAATTGGATACGAAGTATTTTATTCCGAACACGCGGTGCCTTTATTTATATGTCTAAGGATCGAATTATCGCATATCGGCTTTATTTCTTTATTCCCATAGTTTCTTATGTAATCAGTTTCACATTATACTTAAATAGGTGTGATATTTTATATATTAGTATTAATGCAATTTCTCAAGTTGTTTTAGAGGTCACATTTCAGCTATTGTAACAAAACATAAATATGTCTGTGTTTTTAGTAAAGCCAATAAAATTTATGGAAATCAAATAGAAGATTCGTTCAGACAATAAAATTTTATGTATGTAGGTAGGTTTTCAAAAACCGGTAAAGTCAGATCAAGAGGACACGAACTCTGAATTTTATTTTATTTTATTTTAACACAATACAGCAATTTTTACAGGGGTTCCTAATACAATAGTGTAGTTATCTAAATTTACAGATACTTACTTATTTAAAAAATTAAATTAAATTCATTTCATTCAATTAATACAATTATTCATTACAATCGTGGCTATAGATTGATAGGAGGGACACCCATTGTCCCATATCTAGGTCGCGGAATTAATTTAGAAAAAATTGTTAATTGAGTATAAATAAAAACTTCCAACAAAATATGAGTGGCATGCAGTGGCAATTTTAGAATGAATGAGGTTTAATTACGAAGATATTGCTAATTATCTTAATGTACGTATTTGATGGCCGCCCATCCGCCATCCGGTGGTCAGCTACAACGGTCGACTGATGCCATCACAGATTCACATAACAATTAACGCATTATTCCCGCGCTCCGCCAACATTCTGCGTAGAATATTATACGTGGTGGTTTATTACCACTTGTCCATCCTTACTAATATTATAAATAAAGTCCGTTTGTTTGTTTGTTACGCCTTCACGTCGTAACTACTGAACCGATCATCATGAAATTTTGCATACACGTTGTCAGGGGTGCAGAAAAGGACATAGGGTACTTTTCATCCCGAAAAAACGTACAGTTCCCGAGGGATAGCAAAAAAACTGTCCACGCAGACGAAGTCGTGGGCGGCCTATAACTAGATAGACTGCCTCCGCCAAATTGAAGGTATCCCCTCGCCCAAAAATAACTACGAGTCTGACTAAATAATCCGCCATTCCCATAAGTAACACACGTACCTACCTAGTAAGAGATTACCGAAGGGTATATATATTGGAATGCCTATTTTTTTTGTCCTAACTGTCTTTGGCACACTAATTATTGGCGTAATAACTTTTTGCACAATTTTCATTTGACCTAAATTTGTTTAGCCTATTTTCACTTCGCCTAAAATTCTTTCGCCGCATGTTTACTTCCCAAATTCATCATTAAGCATAACTATTCATAATCCCTAATGTTTAAAAGTACTAAATAACGATTCGCACAATAGGGAACATGCATAAGTCACCGATTTTGATAAATTTGAGGTTGATCGCTGCGGACACGTATAAAAACATGATGGAACAGAAAATAAATAAAAAAATGTATTATTTTAGTTTTATCACACAAGGGAAAATAGCGACATTTTTTTTTCATTTTCGGATATAATGCACTTAACAGTCGGATAGAATATCGAATAAGAAATAATATGTTGTATGACACATATATACTTAAACGCAATATTTAGGGAGATATTTGAAAATTCTTGGCTAACTCCATAACAATGCGCCTGAAACGTGGCATAAGTGACGTCACAAAAGGTGACCGTCTTGTATAGAGCGTTTTCGGCGGGTGCTGCTGCGTGCTAACTTCAAGTAACTATATCGCGAGAAAAAAACGCAAGAGAAAAGTTTTAATATTACAGTTGATTTTCTCACGCATTATACTTTGGATTTTGATACAAAAAAAATTGATGCATGTTCCCTATTGTGCAAAAGCAAAAAGCTTGCAAAAGCTACTTACATAAATTTGCAAATTCTACGTACCTATGTTAATTACGTAAGTTTAAACAGCAGCGTCATGTTAATTTTAATAATCATTTATATTGCTAGGTGCCTATTATGTTGTATATATGTTTACCTATACCTATATACCTTTATGTTTTCCTTACAAATTCTCTATTATGTTTGCAATATTTATATATATTTTTTTCAAATATAAGTTTAAAAATCAAAATTACAGTGTAAGACCGTAATTGACCGTCTTGCAAGGATGGTAAGTTCATAGCAAGTTACCAATTATCCGGCGTGTGCAAAGGCTTTTCCGGTGGGCAAACGTCCTTTCGTAACTACAAAGTATACTTAGGTACAATAAAGAAATCATTTCTATACCGAATCGTTGTAGGCTGATACTAGTAGCTTCGTATTTCGTTTATCTCGCTCTCTGATGACTAGCGCTCAATGTCTTTGTTTTCGAGATTGGTTGATAGTTATTTTGATTTCCTTATAGTAATAAAAAGATATCATTAAAAGCATCCCTTCACTAGAAGTTAATTGAATCATGTGTGAGCACGCAAGATGGATGGGCTAAACAGAGATAAGGCCATTTAACACTCATTGTATGGAAATTATGTTCACACGGGCATCGTTAGTCTATTAATGCCCTTTATGCGACGTGTTTATTACTTATTTTACAACACACTATTTAAAACACTTTTGCTAAATCATATACCATAGTCTTATGTGATAAGGTTAAGTTTTGTTACAAAATTGTTAACTTGCAATTTGTTGCTTCAAGTACAGTTGGTAATGAAATTCAAATAAGGACATTAAAGTTAAAAAATGATAATAACCTATGATGATAAAAAGGAGTTTGTTTTTGGCGTTTTATTTATAAAAAATATAATAAATAAATTAAACATGCTAGAGATACAATTTTAAATGATAAGTTATTTTCAGATAATTCGGTATGTTTTTGCTAAGAATCGAAATAAATAAAAAACCTGCCTATAAAAAGCAAGAAATAATATTCAAATCATTAGATATGCATTATCATTGTTATAATAAAAACACGTCTATTGAAGTCGGGTGGGGCTGGAATACAACTTCCTATTTTTTTATTCTAAAAGCCCCACCCGACTTCAATAGACGTGTTTTTATTATAACAATGATAATGCATATCTAATGATTTGAATATTATTTCTTGCTTTTTATAGGCAGGTTTTTGTTTTGTAAACAATTTTTATTTTTTTTATTTTTAGTGTAAGTACGTGGTAAGTACCTTCTGTATTAGGTATATTATTTAGGTAGAAAAATCGACGCAGCCAAACGTGAGATAATCGCGAAGAAACATGCATACATACTGAGAACCTCCTTTTTTGAATTTGGTTAAAAAGACTACACTAAAGTATCCCTTTTCCAACAAAAAAAAATCATCTGATTCGGTTCATAAATAAGAAAGTCATCAAGGTAGTTCATGCAAAATCATAGTATTTTCAGGATTACTTGAAAACTACCCGACCGATTTAATAAAAAAACATCTCGCAAGCAAACTCAATCGAACAAAAAAAATATCATCAAAATCGGTCCATAAATGACGAACATACGCGCGAACAACGATAGAAAAACATACAATCGAATTGAGAACCTCCTCCTTTTGTTGAAGTCGGTTAAAAAAACAGAATCGAGAATTAAAAGCACCGGTTTGTCAAAGAGATTAAATTCCTTCCGTCTTAAAAACTGTTAAACTAAAATATGTACAATGCGATTAAATTGACAATGTATGTATTTCCATACAACATTTGGTAACAATAACATGTAATAAATATATCACAAACTTCCTATAATTATCTAAAGAAAAAATCACAACAAAGACAGTTCCATAGCGCAGATTGATGCCTACCAGTAGAAAGCACTTAGCATAATTACAGCCGTTGACAATGGAAACCATGGCTGGAAAACCATGTGAAACTAAGTGAACTTGGGAGAAATGATTGCTTGAGAACTAAGCAAAAAGCTAATAACATATATCTGAGCACTGCTGAATGGAAAGCAGAAATGTCGTTCAACATTTTTCTAAAGAGAGAAAAACCAGAACAATATTTATCATAAAACATAACAATGTTAATGTTTATAGAAAATATAGATCTTGCGAATCACTTTTGTCTTACCTATGGATGAATGCAGATACACCATATTTTACAGCTTTTATATTTTATAGATTTGTTTATAACAATATGGTGGTAATATAATGAAAAAATACATCCCACCAAAAACATGTTCATGTGAAACGTAGCCAAGACGCACGCTCGCACTGTCAAAAAGTCAGACCTCATGTAGAGCCAAGCTTCTAACTCTACACGCCCTAACTCTACAAGCCCTAACTTCACAAACTCTACACCTTAGTCAAAATATGCGGCTTAGCCATTTCGCATATTATGAAAAAATACCTCGTGTAAATCACACATGTCAGCATCCATTACACTGGAAACTGCACAGTGGTTAACAAACGGGCATTAATCTTAAAAATGCGTTCAAAAGCAATTTAATCAACAATAGGATGATGTCGAGAATAATTGTAACGAGCCAATTTCTTCAGCAGAACGCGCCGCGCCGGTGCGTCACCAGAGCGATAAATTGCTTGGCTTCGAGTGTGGAGTAGCAATAATTAATCAAATTGCATTAGCCAGCTTTGTTTTGATACAAAATGAGAAAATTAAAGATAAAATACAATAAACAGTAAAAAACGAGAAATAAAAACGTACCTTAGAAAGTTTCAACTACAGTACAAATTAAAATTTAGAATTAGACTTTTGTAATGTTAAATTTTAATATAAATGTAAATTGGATTTAATGACAATTTAGTTTTTAGGAGACCTCAAATCTCCCTACATATTCTGCCTGCCTGACACTGGCGTAACGTGTAGCGGATATTACCCATTTTAAGATCTTGTATGTGTACATAGCCTTCTTCATTTCCAAGCCGTGAACATAAGTTTGGCAACGTCTGTTACTGTCAGTTCGTGGTCATGTCGTCGGCCAGTCTCCATACTAAATGTATGGGAATATTTCAATTTTAAATGGCCGATGTTTTTCTTCATAGTTATCGTGTGAGGTTTAAAATATAAAAATAATTTAGTTCTTTTATTGAATTGCTTCGTATATTAAACAATACGAAAAATATCAATGTTAACAAGGAAAAAATGGTTGTTAAAGATGTCATCTTTTTTGTTGATTTTCTTCAGCAGGGAGTTGATTAACACGCCCTCTAGCAATTAATGATATATCATTAGAAAGGTCTTTTAAAGACAAATATTTGCTGTTAATGTACTTTTTATCAATTGTTAATACTTTTGGCGTTAAAGGTTATTAAAGCATAAAACTGGTTCATTGTCTATGGTAGTTGATCTACCCCACCTCTAGCAATGAATGATATATCATTGGAAAGGTTTTCATATGACAAATATTTGCCGCAAACATACTTTGTATCAATTGTTAGTATTGTCGGAGTTTTAGGTCAATAATGTTAAAAAATTTGGTCAAGTTTAGAGCATTATAACTCTCAAAGTACTAATAGTTGACGTTTATTGGTATACAATAAAGTGTTTCAAATTTAAATACCTTTCCAATGATGTAAGATTTATTGCTAGAGGAGGCTTAGATCAAAATGCTCATCGTACTAAAGGACCTCCGAAAAGTTCAAATAATTTGACTCAAACCTTATGTTCTAATAAATAAATATTAAAAATAAAAATAAAAATTTATTGACATAATCTAACAACTCAATTTACAACCAGTTAAAGCATAGTAATATAGTAAAAAGTAATATAGTAAAAAGAAATAATAAATACAATATTATTATACTAAGTGCTTGACCACATGCGATGTTGCCGTTCTGCTCACTTCATGGCTTGATAAATATAGAAGGCTATGATGTGTACCATAGCCTTCTATATCTTCCAAGCCCTGAAGTTGAGCAGAACGGCAACATCGCATGTGGTCAAGCACATGTATAAAATTATTTTAAAAATTATTTATTATTTGTTTTTCCTATATTATCTTTGTTTAAACTAGTTGTAAATTGTGATGTAAGATTATTTCAATAGAGTTTTATATTTATTATTATTATTTACTTATTAGAACATAAGGTTTGAGTCAAATTATTTGAACTTTTTGGGGGTCTTTTAGTACGATGAGAATTTTGATCTAAGCCTCCTCTAGCAATAAATCTTACATCATTGGAAAGGTATTTAAATTTGAAACACTTTATTGTATTACTATAATCGTGAACTATTAGTACTTTGAGAGTTATAATGATCTAAACTTGACCAATTTTTTTAACATTAATGACCTAAAACTCCGAAAATACTAACAATTAATAGAAAGTATGTTTGCAGCAAATATTTGTCATATAAAAACCTTTCTTATGATATATCATTCATTTCTATAGGTGTGGTAGATCAACTCCCATAGACAATAAACCACTTTTATACTTTAATAACCTTTAACTCCAAAAGTATTAACAATTGATATAAAGTATATTAACAGCAAATATTTGTCTTTAAAAAACCTTTATAATGATATATCATTTATTGCTAGAGGGCGTGTTAATCAACTCCCTGCTGAAGAAAATCAACAAAAAAGATGACATCTTTGACAGCCATTTTTTCCTGGTTAACATTGATATTTTTCTTATTGTATAATATACAAAGCATTTCAATAAAAGAACTAAATTATTTTCATATTTTAAACCTCACACGATTACTATGAAAAAAAATATCGACCTCTTAAAATTGAAATATTCCCATACATTTAGTATGGAGACTGGCGGACGACATGACCACGAACTGACAGTAACAGACGTTGCCAAACTTATGTTCACGGCTTGGAAATGAAGAAGGCTATGTGTGTACCATGTTACTTGCAGAATAAAAACTTCTTATTCTTATTCACCAAAAAGTATTGATTTAAACATCTAAAGTAAGTAGGTACTTTCTAAAATGTAAACTTTAATATTTCTATTGTGGACGGGAGAATTTTCTTAATTGTTTCATTACAGATTTTTTCTCTAACAGCTACAATTTTAAAAATTACGCAGAGTTACAAAGTCTGCTTGTTTTCTTCATCATACTTAATTTAAATCAGTAAAACGTGGGCGTAAAATTAATCAACTGTCAATAATTTATTTTTTATGTCCCCTTTAATTAAAAATGTAAAATCCTTGTAGCCCAGACTAATGTATGAGAGATATGCAGCCTAAGAGTACAAGATTCTTTATAAGGTCAGATCATAATGCGTTTATCGGAAACTCGGCAGATTATGTGCGTAGGCGCAGCATTTGGTCGCCTTGTATATTCTGCATTCCCAGCCGATGGGCCGTGAGGTCAAACATTGGATGTGGTAACAGGTAATTGCTACAATTAAATAAGTAAATAGAGCGGAGTCTCCTGGCACAGGCATCTTTTTGCTTAATAGGGGGCTTCAATAATTTTTGTTATTTTAGTCATAAGAAAGTGAATAAACATTATTTCTATTTCTAATAATGGTCATGTACCTGTCCCGCCTGCACCACACCACCACCGTGCAGGACGTGATAGACGTACATCAAGAAGAAAAGCAACTTTTGTTTGAGAGTTCAGCCTCTGGAGTCGCGCCATAATACCAATTTCAAGGCGTTTGTGGTACGCATTCCGACAGCAAGGCTGGACCTCTTCATGAAGGAGGACTTCTGGCCGCAGGGCGTGGTGTACAGGCGCTTCCGAGAAACATTGCCCTGTGCCCCCGATTTGTTTGACACAGAAAATAGTGTCAAATTTTTTTTTTACAAACATTACTATTAAGTTATTAACTAACACCATTGTTTTATATTTTTATATATGTTTATCTCATTTCTTTAACTTTTTTGGCGTAACTAAGCAGAGCTTTAACTTTGAAAACATCAATCTATTTATTTATTTTATAATCTCCTTTGTAATAATCAACAGTATTTTATAAAATTATATTGCTGAATCTTTATCTATAACCAACTACGTTATTTGCGAAAGTCTCTTACCTCGTACGACCATTAACAACGACCATACCAACACGCTATTTAGATATTCCGACTGAACAAATAAAACTACAATTAGTAGTAAGCAATAAAATTCTTCTTAACGTCAAACATTGGAATTATGAAGTCGTACGATCAGTTACGTTAGTCTATATTCTACAATGAGTAGTTTTACTTTATCTGCTGAAAAATTGGTTAGCACGATCTTGAAACAGTTGGAGAGTTCCGTATTAGCGCAATTTTTTCCTGAAATCAGAAACGAGAAAAGTAACAAAAACACCATGAAACTGAAGGTTTCCTTAAAATTAAGAAGATCGACATATGTAATGGGGAATGTCCGAAAAAAATCAAATTTGCTAAATATTTTTCTATAGGTAGGAATAAGGTCCCTTAGTAATAGAATACATTTTCATAATTTTCGGTTTCGTGAAAAAAATACAAAAAATAAAAGTCTCTTCGACTTCACAAATGTATGAAAGTAACAGCAGAATGGAGATTGTACCTTTGCCAACACCTGCCACAACCACAACATGGTATTAAAAAAAAGTTTCAAGACAAAATGTCAAAACTTTTTTTTTTAATACGTGTTGTGTTTGTGGCAGTTAGCGGCAAAGGTATAATCTCCATTCTGCTGTTACTTTCATACATTTGTGAAGTCGAAGAGACTTTGATTTTTAAAAACTTTTTTGCCCAACCGAAAATTCTGAAACTTTTTTCTACTACTAAGGGACCTTATTCCGACCTATAGAAAAATATTCAGCCAATTTGATTTTTTTCGGACATTCCCTATTGTACTAGAAAATTGACTAAATTATTTTAGTTGAGAAGCGTTTGAGTATTCGGCCGTAACGAATCACATAGGAATTAAGATCTGAAAAACGCAATAAAAAATCTATAATTTTTTTTCAATGAGAACAATTTCCAAGATTTGCAGTGATGAACTAAGAAAAGTATGAAATTTAAAAAATTTAATTTTCATTGATCTGCAAGTATCAAAGATGTAACGTGACTGATTACTAATTGACTGTCAAACCATTCGCGTGGACGCTAAACGCGCAAAAACAAAGTTCCATCGGCGAGGGGTGCGCGCGCGCATGAATCTGCGCTGATTAATAGAGCGTGCGATGACGTCCAGTTACATTGTTGTTGGAGACAAACGGTAGATAATTATTATCAATGTGTTTAAATGAACAATGTTGTAATTTAAAAAATACATCCTAGTTCTATGTTGTTATACTCGTAGGCAGATAGTACTTTTTATTTTTATACACTTGGCGTCAGAAAAATCGCACCTTTTAAAAAATATCTTCAAAGTTAATTTAATCCTATCTAATTTAAGGGTAAGTGTTATTATATACTTCTTCCCTTTCGGACATAGCCAACAGTCTCTAGAAACCGTTGGAATACTCGTCGAACGGAATCAATTACTTACTGAGATTCAGTTTCCGAGTAACATTCCATTGCCTCATTTTTTTTCAATATTTGAGCAACTTCATGGGCAATATGGATACACCATCTTGGGCATTCCTTTTTTTAATTGAACTGTTGAAATGTGTTTTCTCCATCATCTCTTTAGCGAATTTACCCGCATTTCCTGAATTGACCCCTTTTATTTCCCTTTTGTGGCGGCGCAAGCAATAACACTTTAAGCGTTATGGTAACTGCTATGTTAATTAAATCAAACAATTATTAATTTAACGCTCATTAAATGTACTTTCAATAGATATCAACCTTTACACAATAGAACGTTAGCTAGCAATATCAGGTGGCCAAGTCTAAACTTATTTTCGAGGAGGTGCGATTTTTCTGACGTCTAGTTTATAATCGTAGGTCTTTAAATAATTGCGAAGTTATAGGCGTGAAATACATAGAAGCGATGCGGCGGAGATAAGGCGCAGATACGGCGGCGAGACGGCGGCGATACGTGTATTTGATTGGCCGAAAGTCTCACATCCTGCACCGTATCGCCGCCGTATCTGTGCCGCGTCACTTCTGTGTATTTCACGCCTTAGACGTTTCCGCACTAAACAGGCCATAGTCAGTCTATTAGCATATGCCATAGTCAGTCTATTTGCATATGCCATAGTCGGTCTATTTGCATATGCCATAGTCAGTCTATTTGCATATGCCATAGCCGGTCTATTATTTGCATATGCCATACCAATACTATTTACGTAGAGTAAATAAATACATATGTTAAGATATCAAAAAAGGTAAGTTGTTAAAAAGTTTAAAAACTAACCACACATCTATCGAAGACTTAGTTTGGAAACGAATAGCTTAATATTGAAAGAAGTACAATATTATACAAGATCAGCAAATAAAGACAATAGCAATTTTCGTTTACAAAACGTTGTTAGTAAAATATTCCATAACAACTTTCTACAAATTGCCACATCCAAAACAAACGCCTCCGCTACAAATATCGAATACTTTAAAATCGCAAAAATCTTTCGATCCACATTATAAACTTTTTGTGCGTAGGCGCAGAGCAGAGAGCGTTGACATCTTGCGGGTCGCGAAGGGTACGATAATTGTCACGAAGCTAATTGATCGGCCATTACAAAGAAATGGCGGGTAACATTCAATTTGAGTGCAGCTTGCCATAAATCAAAATTTATTGCAATCGATTAACGGATCAAATGATTCACTTGGAGTTATTTTCTCATGAAATGTTATTCACCCCTGAAAATTCACAATCTAAGTATTTTTCAAAGCTCAATGTTTATATTTATTTAAATTTAAAAAAAATTGTCAGCTGCAAAAATAATGTTTTTAAAGACAAGTCTCAATCTCTTACTTTTGCTTATTACATTTGCATTGCATACGTAACCTATAAACTTTAATAATATACTATTATAATTATATTCTGTGCTTTTAAGACAAGTACTAGCTAAAATATTTGACTGCATAAGCATAACGTAGTAGCCTAGTTACAGTTTATTATACCAAGATACCGCTTTAAAATTAGACTTATTGGAGTAAAAACTAGTCAAAAGCGAGACCTTCGGAGGCCAAGGGCTGGCAAACCTGTCACCGCCGGAACTGGATAACACGCTGTCGGGCCGGATGTGGATACCGGACCGGTGGCACTGGCAACGGGCCCTACTCATTTAATTAATAAACAGTATTATGCGAGCTAGGTACTTAACTTAGTTTCCAAGTAGTACTAAGTTTACCTTGAGTTGTCTACTTACCTTGTTATAATATTAATTACATATTGCTTTGTTTTGTACGAACTCTTTAGAATTCGTTGACTACTTAATAAAACTTCAAAGCGTATCCGGTACAAAACCATGTATTTTAATCTGTTGCTTGCTATCTGTGCACACCATACCTCGGGTGAAGTTGCCGCGGATCACTGTCCACCTAAGTACTTTGTTGAAGTAATACAATAAGTCTATGTTGTTGCCAATAATCCTGTCACCCTGTTGTAATTATCTGGTAACGATATATTAAAGTTGTAAATATCGTTTATTATGGCTGTTACAGCTGATAAGTTTTTTGCGCCCGTTCTTCTTGTCAGCTAAAAAAGTCTGGAACGGGTGGTAGGAAAATATAGACGATTCAAAAGTACTTAATAATTAAGTTTATTTGAATAAAGCTTATTTGACTTTGACTTTGACATTGACAAATTAATCACATTATATGTACTGATTTTAATTAATTATAAACTATCAAACCGAACTTTGGTACATATTTTATGTTCCGATGACCTATATGGTAATCGATCTAATGGACACGAGGCTATCAATGCAGGTGGCTAGATAGCTCCGTATAAAAAAAATATCTTACATTACAAAAACAAAAAATATCATACTTTATTCAACAAGCTATCTTTAACAAGTAAGTATAACAAAACAAAGTAAAAGAACAAAACCTTTTTTTTTTACGAAAGCCGTGGTCTGAAAATTAACTTGAAAATTAGAACTAAATATAAGTTACCTACTAACAATAGGTAGAAATTAGCTTTATCCATTTTTAGGGTTCCGTACCCAAAGGGTGAAAACGGGACCCTATTACTAAGACTCCGCTGTCCGTCTGTCTGTCTGTATCTCATGAACCGTGATAGCTAGACAGTTGAAATTTTCACAGATGATGTATGTCTGTTGCCGCTATAACAACAAATACTAAAAATAGAATAAAACTAGTGGCTCCGTGAGCTGTAGACCTCGCGAAAAAATAAAATAAAATGTCGCCATGAAGTTTTCAAAGCACACATTAGGTACGTGAGTATTGCAGCTAGATGGTGCTTCTAATTTTGATCATTTTTCAAAATGGCTTGACTGAACAGTTATATATAATTATCGAACCTACTCACAAAATTTCACCAGAATCTGTTGAGAAATGCGACTTGTAGAGGAGATCAAACAGCCGGAAAGCTGGAATGAAATATGGTTTTTTACATATCTCCGTCATTTTCACAAATTTCGAAAAACTGTCTCGACAATTTTTTTTTATTTATTTATCGAACCTGCTCACAAAATTTTATCGAGATCGGTTGAGAAATGCGACCTGTAGAGGAGAACAGCCAGCGCTGGAAATACAGACTGAAATTTGATTTTTTTACATTATCTCCGCCATTTAGAAAAAAATATGAAAAACTGGCTTGACATAAGAAATCTATACAATTTTCAAACCTGCTTACAAAATTTTACGAGAATCGGTTGAGAAATGCTACCTGTAGAGGAAAACAGACAGCCCTGGAAAGCCGGACTGAAATATGTATTTTTAACATTTCTCCGTCATTTTGAAAAATTTCCAAAAACTGGCGTGACAAAAAAATCTATATTATTTTCGAACCGGCTCACAAAATTTCACGAGAATCGGTTGAGAAATGCGACCTGTAGAGGAGAACATCCAGCGTCAGAAAGCCGGACTGAAATACATTTTTCTTACATATCTCCGCCGTTACGAAAAATTTAGAAAAACTGTCTCAACTTGAAAAAATCTATATGATTTTCGAACCTGCCCACAAAATTTCACGAAATTCGGTTAAGAGATGCGACCTGTAGAGGAGAAAAGACAGAGCCGGAAAGCTGGACTGCAATAGGTTTTTTTTACATATCTCCGCCATTTCGAAAAAAATCGAAAAAGTGGCGTGACAAAAAAATTCTATATCATTTTCAAACCTGCTCACAAAATTTCACGAGAATCGCTTGAGAAATGCGACCTGTAGAGGAGAACAGACAGCGCTGGAAAGCCGAAAAACCTGTTTTTTTTTAACATATCTCCGCCATTTTGAAAAATTAAAAAAATCTGGCTCGACAAAAAAATTCCATATAATTTTAATTTTAATACAACAAACGTGATTTTATGCCGGTTTTTGGTACGGAACCCTTCGTGCGCGAGTTCGACTCGCACTTGGCCGGTTTTTTTTATAATTTAATTAGTACGTCTACGTAGAAAACAGATTGCAGAATTTCTTGACCAAAAACATTTAAATAAAGTCACAACCTAGAATAGCATTAAACTTTATTTCTTTTTTCAAACTATCATTTGAAAATCTGAAAATAACTTTCGAATATTTCTCCAGTAGTTTCCATGAATGATCCCAAAATAAGATGTCCACAATTCAGCCACAAATATGTGTAAAACACATAATTGGGTGCAATGAAGTATGTCGTCTATATTTACGCGGGCCATGTGGCCACCAAGTGGTGTGCGTCACGTGTGATCTGTGGAGACAGTGAGCGACGCGCACGCACAGAATCTAGTGCCTGCTTTTGGTGTTACGTCGTAGTACATATCCACAATACGATAATGCTGCTTATACCACATAATATTTTACAACTACTTGACCATCAGCCATTTTAATGTCCCCACTGCTGGAGCACGGGCCTTCCTTATGGATGGATGAGGAGGATGGACCATCCATCCATAAGGAAGGCACCACGCGGGCCCAATGTGGATTGGTGGGTGTTAACGACTGCAAATGCAGCCGGGACCAAAGGCTTAACGTGCCTTCCTAAGCACGGAGGAGCTCGAGATAATAAATATTTGGTCACCCATCCCATGACCGACCCTTGCGAAAGTAGCTTAACCTCCGCAAGCGCTATAACACTGCGCCAATGAGCTCTTCAGTACTTATTTATACTTAATAATATAATTTCCAAATCTAATAAAATGCAACGCGAAAGTTTAAAAGTGTATATTAATTGATGAGCTTTTGAAAGCTGTAGGTCAAAGTTTCAAGCCATAAAAAACAACTTATTAAAATTATTCGAAATTAATTTCTTTTTTGTTAAAACTTTTGGACAATTTCATGGTATTTATAGACTTTTAAACACGGATGTAAAATGTCGGCAAAAAGCCCCCTCAATTATAATTAAGGCGCAAGTACAACGAAACCTCAATTTCACACTTCATTTGTCGGCGCGGGCGCACGTCCCGCCACGCTGCTTATCGCGCATCTACAAGCGGACGAGACAATTAATTAGCTTTATTAATGCTTATTATATGATTAACCAGATTTTTAAGTACTTACATATAACAAATATACATAACAATACACATATACAATAAATATATGCGTTTTCGTAGGTTTTTTTTGGGATAGTGCTTGGCCTTCCAAAACTTCAAACAATCTTCACCTCACCTGATGTTAAATGACGATAAGGCCGAAGGTGAAAGCGCACTACACCCAGAATCTTCATCACTGAAGAACTGGCTATCTTAGCTTTAACTGCCGAAACTGTACCCCCGTGGGAATCGAACCAATAGGCCACAGAGGCGGTAGATTTTCCGACGTAAAAGACCAATCAGCAAAAGTATACAATTACTAGTTATTACCTAACACTTTGATTTAAAAGCCTTGCTATAAACACAGAAATACCAACTCATAAATGATGCACGCGCAAATAAGTTAGTCGAGTTAAAAATGAGTAACAAATGCATTAACTCCGCAATATAAAACCGATTTGATTGCTTTTTCATATGTTGGAAGTACAAATATAGTGAAAATATTACGAGGAGACGACAGCTAAACGCAACCCGATGACTGATTGACAGACGAGCCATGAAATTGCTTATTAAACTCCACACTATTCTTAGAATAAAGAAACTTGATGGCATAGTGCTGTGGTGGCGCAGCCATTTGGGCTGGGATATGATCATCGGGTGGATGACCTAAAAGTATTACATACTGCTCAAAAGAAAATATCGGGCAGCATATGATTTTCCATACAAAAGAGCTAAGTTCTAAGAGGTATTTTTCTGATGAATTCAGTCTGATATTATTTGAATTTGATATTGTTCGAAAGCTGTAATACACTCGACGTCAGAAAAATCGCACCTCTTCGGAAATAAGTTTAGACTTGGCCACCTGCTATTGCTAGCTAACATTTTATTGTGTAAATGTTGATGTCTATTGAAATTACATTTAATGAACTTTCAATTAATAAATTGTTTGATTGACTTAACAGTTACCATAATTAAACGCGTAAAGCGTTATTGCTTGCGCCGCCATGAAAGGGAAATAAAAGGGGTCAACTCAGGAAATTCGCTATGGAGATGATGGAGAAAACACACTTCAATAGTTCAATTAAAAAACCGACCAAGTGCGTGTCGGGCCACGCGCAGTAGGTAGGGTTTCGTAGTTACCATATACCACACCTTGTTTAATACCACTATCATTTTTCATCTGCCAAATAACTTTGTTTTTCGTAGTGTTTGTATAAATGTCAAAGTTATATTTGCGGTTTTGGAAAATGTGCTATATCTCTAAAACTACAAAATAATTATATCTCGTTCAAACCAATTTTCGTTGAAAGTTTCGTTAAGATCAACAGCATTATATTTTTTTAGATTTTTTTACACACACATTTTACCACTTTTGAAATGTATATCTTTCAAACGGTTGACTTTGAGAAAAAAATGTTTTAGGAACCTCAATGTTATTTTAAAGGCCTAACTATAGACACCCAAGTCACCCAACGCGTTTAGGTTTTATGATATAACAACACTTACTATTGAAAAAGAAAGGATTAAAACTTTGAAGAAATTTTTGAAAGAGTGCGATTTTTCTGACGCCGAGTGTAGTCAACTTGCCCACTTTACTGTTTAATTTCTCCTATTCGCCGTGTGTCAGTTAGAATAAAAATAAATTGAAGTTTCATACAAAATACGCGAAAGGTGACCCGGCCATTCACGCTAAAGTTGTATACCAACTTTTCTACTTTTTAACATATCTCTACCAATCCATTACGTATTTTTTCTAAACTATTTCATTTCCGATGTTGTAGAAAAGTCTGTATCGCGATAAAATATTCCAGATACATCATGAGAGAAATATTGAACATGCAAAATTAACGGTTAGAGTTTTCATGAAATTCCTGTTGCTAGTACATCCAACCATTTGGTGCTTTTTGCGAGATGCCTATGTATTGTTTGTGTGAATTATAGCAATCCGTGGGAACACCTAGCGTGTAGGCATCCTTATCTAACGGTGTATCTAACATCATATAAATCTAGTCGGAAAAGAATACGCATGCAACTGAAAAAGTTGCAAAAATGTTTGTATAATGATTTATAACGGTAATTTGTTTTACGCTCTAGGTACACTACAGATACATAATTACTTTGAACTTTTTGCTTGGAAATAAAAGTGTTTTGATGAATTACTTCATCTGAATAGTATGATGATAGTAGAACATAAAGCTGTCTACGTTTAATCATCGTTATATCTTGCAAAAATTGAATTGAAATCTTTATTCCTTTTCGGAATACACATTGGCAATTTTACATTACATGTTCTATGGAATTATGGACATGTTTTCTGGAATATGTTTATATTTTCTACTTATTTTTTTGTTACAAGAATACGTCAAGGATTATTAAGTTTTTTATTGTGTGTATAATTTTCTTTTCATGAAAGTTTCTCATAATTTGGTACTTGTCAATTAAGAGATATTAGATAAGGTTAAAAGTATTTAAAGTAGATGTAATATCACAGCCTACAAAACCCTTATTTTCTACATAGATATATCTATGTAGAAAATAATAAGTCTAAATATACCTTCGTGTCAATATTACCACTGAAAATGGTTATCAGATTTTACAGTCCCCGCAAGAATCGAAGCATTGAAAATGAACACAAAAATTTACAAAAAACCAAAATCAAATCAAATGCAAAGTCCTATTATATTTCTCAGGTTACCTAGGTAGTGCCTATTTATTTTTACGATTGTGAGAAAGCGTCCTCTGACTGCCTCGACGCAGTCGACGCAGACGAAATATTATTAACCGATTTTCGAAATTGCAACGAATGCACTTATCGTCTGCTTCTGCATCTTTTAACACTATTACTATGACGATCGGTCAATAATCATAAAAGCTACATCACTTTTTATGTACGGAAACACCCGTTTTTCTACAATTCCAAATCTAAAGGGACCACCTACAGGTCACAATTATTAACCAATTTTCAAAATTATTTCACAATTTGGTAGCTAAACTAATACCCTAGGACCCTTTTTTTCATTTTTTCTTAATTCGGTTTTATTTCCGAAATATTAACAATTTAGTAAACAAACACCCGCCAAAAAACCCGGAATTTTTGGAGTTTTGCTAAATTCCAAAAAAAGTTTTTAGTAGATTTTCAAAATTCAAACGTTTACAGGTGTCTCGATGAATTCCTCAACTTTTGGCACTATTCCCATCTCGATCCTCTCAAAATCCTCGGAGATATGGCCAAAAATACGTCTCAGATATATCTATGTAGAAAATAATAAGTCTAAATATACCTTCGTGTCAATATTACCATTGAAAATGGTTATCAGATGCAAATCGCCTGAGACGTATTTTTGACCATATTTCCGAAGATTTTGGGAGGATCGAGATGAAAATAGTATTAAAAGTTGAGGAATTTATCGAGACACGTGTGAACGTTTGAATTTTTAAAATCTAATGGTAACTTTTTTTGGAATTTTACAAAATTCCAAAAATTCCGGGTTTTTAGGGGGGTGTTTGTTTACTAAATTGTAAATATTTCGAAACAAAAACTGACTTAAGAAAAATTGTTTTAAAAAACAAAAAACCGACTTCAAAAACCTGCCTCTAAAAAGCAAGAAATAATATTCGAATCATTAGATACGCATTATCATTGTTATAATAACAACACGTCTATTGAAGTCGGGTGGGGCTGGAGTACAACTTCCTTTTTTTATTCTAAAAGCCGCACCCGACTTCAATAGACGTGTTGTTATTATAACAATGATAATGCGTATCTAATGATTCGAATATTATTTCTTGCTTTTTAGAGGCAGGTTTTTGAAGTCGGTTTTTTGTTTTTTAAAACAATTTTTTATTTTTTTATTTTTAGTGTAAGTTTAGGTGTATTATTTGGTAGAAAAATCGGCTCAGCCAAACGTGAGATATTCGCGGAGAAACATACATTCATACAGGTCAAACTGAGAGAGAACCTTTTTTTTTGAAGTCGGTTAAAAAGACTATACTAAAAGTACCCCTTTCCCAACAAAAAGAAACATCTAATTCGGTTCATAAATAACAAAGTCGTCAAGTTAGTTGATGCAAAATCATAGTATTTTCAGGATTTCTCAAAAACTACTGAACCGATTTGAAAAAAAATTAAATGGGACCATCTCGCAAGAAAACTCAATCGAACAAAAAAAGAATCATCAAAATCGGTTCATAAATGACGAAGATACGCGCGAACAACGATAAAAAAAATAAAAAAACATACAATCGAATTGAGAACCTCCTCCTTTTTGTGAAGTCGGTTAAAAAATGAAAAAAAGGGTCCTAGGGTATTAGTTTAGCTACCAAATGGTAAAATAATTTTTAAAATCGGTTAATAATTGCGACCTGTAGGTGGTCCCTTTAGATTTGGAATTGTTGAAAAACGGGTGTTTCCGTACATAAAAAGTGAAGTAGCTTTTATGATTATTGGCCGATCGTCATGGTAATAGTGTTAAAAGATGCAGAAGCAGACGAGAAGTGCATTCGTTGGAATTTTGAAAATAGTTTAATAATAATTCGGCTGCATCGAGGCAGTCAGCGGGCGGTTTTGTGACACGAGGCGGAGCCGAGTGTCACAATCGTAAAAATAAATAGGTACTACCTAGGTATCTTTAAAAATATGTATAATAGGACTATGCATTTGATTTGGGTTTTTCGTAAATTTTGGTGTTCATTTTCAATGCTCCGATTCTTGCGGGGACTGTAAAATCTGTGAATTTTTTAAGTGTTGCGCACTGTTTTATTAGTGGTAAGCAGGTCATTATAGAATGTTTGCATAATATTTTACTACGTGTCGACTTCAATCCATTTTTCTCCTTCCGGACGACTTCGTCATTTTCTTAAACTTGACGCTTTCCTAACTTGTCTCATTTTTAACTCGACTTTTTCTTAGTTGGTCTCTTTCCTAGATGACTTCGTCATTTTCTTAAACTTGACACTTTCCTAACTTGTCTCATTTTTAACTAGGCTTTTTCTTAGTTGGTCTCTTTTTCAGACTTGTCTGAACGACTTCGTCATTTTCTCAAATTATTTTTTTCTAATGCGTAATCGACGATCTTGTTAGATGTTGTTTAGTGCGTCCGCTGCGTTAAGCGGGACACGCGCGCGGGGCGACATAGGTTAGAGCTTATTCATGCACTGCAAGCATCTGTCCGTCAGAAAACCAGCAATCAATACTCCCGCGCTGTGTAAAGCTCGTTCGTTTAGATAGTGTCGGTACACCCGCAAGCAAATGTCTTCAGAGACAGGCATACCGGCAAGTTTTTGGTAATGTTACTGATAACGGTAAACAATATCGTTATCGGTTTCGATAATTATTTAAGTTGTACCATTGTACCATAGTGTGCGGGTGGGGGGAGGAGGGGCGAGCGTCGTGTTTTTTTTAAGATTACGGTGTCAGTCCCTACTTGTGTTTATTGAAAAAAAATACGAATACAAATAATACACACAAGCGAGGTGGAAAGAGAATTTTAATGAAAAATTAAATAAAAAAAATAAGACTACCTACTATTTTTCATCACTTGAAGTGTCGGAGTCATTATTAACTTCATCACGTTCCAAATCCATACCAAAATATCGATTTTCTTTTTTAATTACGTTATCTACACTTTTTTGTGTTTACATGTTTTACAAAACACCCGTCTTTTTTTTGTTGGTTCACTTGAAGTTTCATCTTGAGGCACTTCACTGTCCTCCCAAGGATGAAAAACATTTTTAGTATACGTAGCAGAGTCAACAAACACAACTTTTCACTACGGCGCGGCGCTTCGATGTAAACTGCCAAAATCCAAATTGACTTGCGGGTGTACGCCGCACGCAGTATCCTTTGTTTATGCGGCGGCATCCTTTGACAAGAAGCGGCACGTGCAAAGGCGGCGCGATGAAAGGGCGACACTATCTAAGCGAATGCGCTTTACCCGTAGGAAGAAGAACAAAACCGCAGCTCAGCAAGAAGCTTCCCAACCATTAACGGTGGAGGCTGAAGTGGCGATGGAGTTTGCCGACGATATTGGCTTAGTAGCAGCGGGGCTCAAGCGGGCTTCAGGCCTGAATGAGCTCCAGTTGAGGGGACCGGGCTGCGGAAGCGGGAAACTTCCAGAGTCCTCGTGGTGGAATGGCGCGCCTTGGGTTCCAGCGCGCCTCACCGGTTGGGGGAGCTTCTGAGTTCCCAACAATGATTGTACTGTAAGTTTGTGTCCGTTGGGACGACCGGCGGCGGGCTGCGGTTGTCATTTCTCGGGGCGCGTCGCAATAGCAGTTTAGGAACACCCAGGGGGTTTTAGTGGAGTCACCACATAACCACCCCCGCGTTCCCCGGGCGGGAGGGTATGCGAAGGCATTTCCCCCTGGGCAAAAAAAAGATGAAATGATCCGGTGGACCACGGGTAAGAAGAGAGCGAAAGAGATAGAGCCGAGTTAAAAATGAAAAGAGTTAGAAAATTGCAGAAAGAGCCAAGTTAAAAATAAGACGAGTTGGGAAAGTGTCAAGCATAAAAAAGAGACCAACTAAGAAATAGCCGAGTTAAAAATGAGACGAGTTGGGAAAGTGACAAGTTTAAGAAAATGACGAAGTCGTCCGGAAGGATTTTTCTCAGTGTAATTTCAGAGATTTCAATCAAAATCTTTGATACCACAAATTGCATACCTTTTATGTCACTTATTATTCAAAAGTGAGCATGGCGACCGATAGGCTGGTCGCATACATAGCTCAACGATCAGTATGTGAGAAGTGACCAAATAAACGATGGCATATTATTACCGACGCGGAATAAATAATGTCACAACGAAAGCTCAGGGTTGGCGGTTTTCATAATACATTACTAAGCTACCTTATTTTTTTGGAAAGACGACAGCAGTAATATTATAAATAAGCAAAAGGCCATATTTGATTAATAGAAAGACGGATATATTTATTACATGTGCTCACGTGCAGCTTCAAAACGGAAGGATTACCTACGTGAAAATAGAAACCAAAATAGTTCCATAATCCGTCTAGTTTTAAAATATTATTTTAGGATAAGATTCTGAAAAAAAATATTTTTTGTGGGTTCTATAAAAAACCTATAACAATAACTTGGTGGTGGCATCCATGCGCTTGCGCACGTCTTGGCATTTACTTCCTAAACGGGAGGCAGGAAGCGCCGACGGATATGGCCGCCGCCGCCCGCGCAATTTTAACAGCGCCTTTACAGTTACGAAGCTTTTAAGTTATTAATATCTTGTAATTTTCCACATACCTAGAAAACTAACTTAAGAGTAGGTACAGTCTTTATAATAAACTAGAGTCTGACCGCGGCTCCGCCCGCGTGGACGAAACTAAGTTTTTTTTTTTTGACAACATCACATATATTGCTCCAATTCCAAAGTAAGTAGCTATAGCTCTATGCTATGACAAACAATTATCATAGTATACTATGACAAACAATTTATTCTTTCAAAACCACAGTGATCATACTAAATAGTTAAACTGTTTATGTTCTGAAAAGATTTTAATGCATAAATTGTTATTTACATAATAAATAATGTTCAGGTTTAAGACATTATTTACAAATTAGTAACAATTAATTAACAGAAAATGAACAGTTTAGGACCTACAGTACATGACCTCTACCATAGACGCAATTATCCACCAAGCCTTAGTCCTTCCTACCTTCTCGGTGTATACGGACTAAATCTTGGGAGAGTGCTTTTCCCGTTTGCACTTTTATAACTCCCCACTAATTCTGTTTCCGTCCTTTCTTTTTGGCTATCTCTTATAACTCTCCCCAATCTGGATCTAGGCTCCACAAAACGGTACTTCGCGTCGCGCTAATCTCGAAAATAATTCAGACCTATTCATACGATTCTGATGGTGTGCCAGATGCGCGCGAAATCGTGCAGTGCTTCCCAGTTTTCACGGCAACAGATGGGGTTCTGGTTATTAACGGGTCCAGTTTCTGGGTCTTGGTCTAATTCAGCATAATGCGTCTAGCTTCGTCGTACAGCAAACAATCTCACAGTGCGTGATCTTGGCTAGCTTGGTTATTCCGGTGTCACACTTCCGAAGTCGCTGCCTGATACACCCATGTCCGGTCAGTAGTTGAGAGACGATGGAATCTAGTTCAATCTCCGGAGAGCCTCACTGCGATATCGAGAATGAATCTATAGAGTTCGCATCCGCCTTCGCTCTAGTCCCATCGTTCCTGCCAAATAGCGACGGTTTTCTCATTAATGGTCCTGTATGCACGCGGACGAAGTTGCGGGCGGAAGCTAGTTATACACCTCTCCATCTCCTCTCCCTCTCCATCTCCCTTTCCCTCTCCCTCTCCCTCTCCCTCTCCCTCTCCCTCTCCCTCTCCCTCTCCCTCTCCCTCTCCCTCTCCCTCTCCCTCTCCCTCTCCCTCTCCCTCTCCCTCTCCCTGTCCCTGTCCCTGTCCCTGTCCCTGTCCCTGTCCCTGTCCCTGTCCCTGTCCCTGTCCCTGTCCCTGTCCCTGTCCCTGTCCCTGTCCCTGTCCCTGTCCCTGTCCCTGTCCCTGTCCCTGTCCCTGTCCCTGTCCCTGTCCCTGTCCCTGTCCCTGTCCCTGTCCCTGTCCCTGTCCCTGTCCCTGTCCCTGTCCCTGTCCCTGTCCCTGTCCCTGTCCCTGTCCCTGTCCCTGTCCCTGTCCCTGTCCCTGTCCCTGTCCCTGTCCCTGTCCCTGTCCCTGTCCCTGTCCCTGTCCCTGTCCCTGTCCCTGTCCCTGTCCCTGTCCCTGTCCCTGTCCCTGTCCCTGTCCCTGTCCCTGTCCCTGTCCCTGTCCCTGTCCCTGTCCCTGTCCCTGTCCCTGTCCCTGTCCCTGTCCCTGTCCCTGTCCCTGTCCCTGTCCCTGTCCCTGTCCCTGTCCCTGTCCCTGTCCCTGTCCCTGTCCCTGTCCCTGTCCCTGTCCCTGTCCCTGTCCCTGTCCCTGTCCCTGTCCCTGTCCCTGTCCCTGTCCCTGTCCCTGTCCCTGTCCCTGTCCCTGTCCCTGTCCCTGTCCCTGTCCCTGTCCCTGTCCCTGTCCCTGTCCCTGTCCCTGTCCCTGTCCCCGTCCCTGTCCCTGTCCCTGTCCCTGTCCCTGTCCCTGTCCCTGTCCCTGTCCCTGTCCCTGTCCCTGTCCCTGTCCCTGTCCCTGTCCCTGTCCCTGTCCCTGTCCCTGTCCCTGTCCCTGTCCCTGTCCCTGTCCCTGTCCCTGTCCCTGTCCCTGTCCCCTCCCTCTCCCTCTCCCTCTCCCTCTCCCTCTCCCTCTCCCTCTCCCTCTCCCTCTCCCTCTCCCTCTCCCTCTCCCTCTCCCTCTCCCTCTCCCTCTCCCTCTCCCTCTCCCTGTCTCTCCTTTCTGTACCCCTGACCACTATTATGTAATCTGTGCCCTGACAACGTGTTTCCAAAATTTCATGACTATCGGTTGTAAGACGTGATCGTGAAGGCGTAACAAAAAAACTTACTTTCGCATTTATAATATTAGTTAGGATATCACAATTTATAAAAAGCTTTATGAAAAAACTATTTATATGACAAGCAAGGTAGGGCGTAAAACTTTCAAAATGTTACAGACTTTCAGTCCTAAGGATTAAAACTAAAAATATTTCAAACAAAGTTTAGACTTTTATAAGCTTTCCGTCCGCACAGTCCGATTGAAGTGTGAAGTGAAATTACGAATCATCAATCATTGATTCCCAAAGCTTTTTATTTTAACTTAAAAGAGATGTCTTACGGTCATAAAATAGTCGTAAAATCATATAATTAACGGCGTTTTTAACAAACGAGACGCGTGTTTGGGGATCACTTCCGGAGTCCTGTGGGAGTGTGGGGGTTCATTTGGGCATTTGGGCAGCATTTATCGGTAGCTTCTGACTCCAAAAGATGTCGTTAAAAAGTCGTAAACTTTAACTTAAAAGGGGACGAGAGGTCTAGCCAGTGAACATGAGTGTATTTATTTACGAGTAAGTATTATGTTCCATATTACACTTTTAGATTTACTTTTAATAATACTTTTTTACAATTTTTACCTGACGTTAAATGTTAATCATTTCATGATTTTTAATAATGTAAGGAGATTATAAATGCTTAAAAAGAGCGTAGTGGATACAACGTTGATGGAACTAAGGTAAGTATTCTGTGGGATAGGCAAAATTTGTAGAAAATGAGATACCTAAGCCCCCCTACTCAAATCTCAAATGGCCACTTTTCTATTCGTTCGCTAACTTAAAGCTTAAAAATAAGTAATTAAACGATCACGTCACACGTCGCAAGTTAATGTAAATCACAGACATATGTTGTATTGTATGGAATTGACAAGCCTACGACACGTAATTTTGGAGTTTATGGCTTATTTCTAATTTTTAAGTTAGCGAACGAATAGAAAAGTGGCCATTTGAGTAGCCCCCCAGATAAGATCACTAAAGGTTGTGTGAAAAATAATTTAGAAGGGAGTGAAATATTGGAAAAAATACGTTGCATTGACCCCAAATTGGGACAAGAAAAGAAGGAGGACATAAATGGAACCTGCCAGTGGCATCAGATGGATCATGGATGAATATACATACATACATAAAGAATATTAGTAAGGTGAAGGCGGAAAGGTTCTTGAATGGCGACCGCGCACCGGACGACGCTCCGTGGGTAGGCCCCCGACAAGGTGGACCGACGACGTGAGGGTGAAGGTCGCGGGAAGCCACTGGATGCGGGCCAAGCAGAACCGATCGTCGTGGAGATCCGTGGGGGAGGCCTATACCCAGCAGTGGGTGTCGTGCGGCTGATATGATGAAAGAAGGTCAAAATAACATACATTACATAGTTACGTTAATAATAAACTTACCTGCTGAGAGAGACGAAAATTGGGAGTGTTGCCATTGTGAAGTTGTTATCTGAAAATTAAATAAAAGTCCTATTTACATTAAGATTCTAATAAATAGATAAGTCGAAGTTGATATTTTTTTATATTTCATTGTTGAAATAATATAAATGTGTTTAAATAGATAAATTAAAAAAAAAATGTTATAACATCGCTACATTGCTTTTGCATGTTTTTCTAATTCCATAAAACGACATAAAACCTTGTGTAATTAATTATTTTAAGCATAAAACATAAAGGTCGGCATAGAACAAACTCCGTATCTCAGAAAACAATCAATTTTACAACATCATCTACGTTTATTACGCAACTATACTTGTTGATGTCATTGTTAAGAACTTTTTTAATATAAAATAGTAGTCGTTTTGGTGACCGGATGCGGTGTCTATGCTCTATGGCCGGTGGTCGCATAGACAATAGGGCAATTCGATAAGCGCTCTATCTATTGTTCCGATTCAGATAACACAATGGGTAACGACGTTTACGACTTCTCGGGTAGCTCATAACAATTAAAGTGAATGATATTTTATTTTTGTGGCTAGCCGTAATGATCAATAGGAATTTGAAGCGTTTTAAGGGAATTTTTGTACTTAAAACAATTACTAATGAAACAACTATCATTAATTTAGGTTCTTAACAGATAGGAAGGGTATGCACTAATAATAATGTACTGTTATTTAGGTATGTCACAAAACTTCAGTATTATAAAAACAATTTAAGTTTCCTCACACCCCGATGTCAATCAAATTCCATCAATTTCCCTGACACTAAACATCCCGGGCGCACCCATGTCATAACCATTATAGAAGAGGTACTTTAGCCACCATGGTAGTGCACGATCGCGTTGGAATGAGGGTGCACGAGGGTAGGCGAATCAATACCGGTAGAGACAGGGGACACCAAATGTTGGATTGTTTACATTAAGATAATACTGAGAACATGCACGTGTGCTGTGGGACAAAAATTAATTGAACAGAGATCCTTTGTTCTCCAGTTAATGTTATTATTTCTCGGAGCTGTGATGATGGAATTTAAATCCATGAAATGAAACTATTGTTTAGTTCTGTTAGTATCCCGCAGGCCTCCATACCGTTACGTATCGTTCGTTCCTTGTGGAATTTTAAAGATTAATATACGGGCTTATTTCATCACAGTTAAATAGTGAAGTTTTATTTAACGACCCATTTCCAATAGGTTATGGGCCCAGAACGTTTGTAAACTGCGAAGTTGAACATTTCATTGTGATTTATGTTTTATTGAGACTTTTAAAAGTGACCTATTTTTAGAACTTATACAGTGTGGTCTTGTACCAAATATTAAAAAGGTGTTTCTTGTGATGAACTTTTGAACTGTGTCATAGAACTAAATTATACAGTGTGTTTCCTGTATAGAGTGTATACAGGGTGTTTTTCGTAAAAACTTATACAGTGTTTTAAATAAGTATAAATTACATATTCAACAAAATGGACAGTCTTAAATTAAAAAGGAATATTAAACCTTTCGATGGTTCAAAATATAGTGTATGGAAATTGCGAATACATGCTTTATTGACTGAAATAGATGTAATTAAAGTTATAAACGAGGAACCTGCCGAGAGAACTGAAGATTGGCTAAAAGCGGAACGCGTTGCCAAAAGCGTTATTGTGGAATACTTATCTGACGCATTTCTTGGTTTCGCAAAGGATGATTGTACTGCGAAGCAGATTTTTCACAATTTGGATGCAATATATCAACGCAAAAGTCTTGCCACCCAACTGGCTCTACGAAAACAGCTTTTGAGTTTAAAACTACAAGGAGAAACATCATTGATCAAACATTTTACGATCTTTGATGACTTGATCGCGGATTTAGCTGCAGCAGGCGCTAAATTAGAAGAACCTGACAAGGTGTGTCACTTGCTACTCACCTTACCAAAATCGTATGATGGCATAATTACTGCAATTGAAACATTATCAGAGGATAACTTAACTTTATCTTTTGTTAAGTCAAGACTTCTTGATTATGAAATAAAATTAATAAAAGAAAATCAAGACACGAGTGCAAAATTACTTCAAGTCACTTCAGATAGATATGACACAACAAAGAATAATTTTGAGACACAGAAATCACTAAAAAGCACCTACCAAGGTCAATACAAAAGGCAATTTTCTAAAAACAAAAAGGCACTGAACACTAAATGTCATCATTGCGGGAGAAAAGGCCATATCAAGAAAAATTGCTTTTTCTACAAAAAGTCACTCCAAAATCAATCGAAGCATACTGCAAAGAACAGAACTATTCAAACTGTTCAAACGATCCAACCATCTAATTCAAGAAATGATACCTCTGGTTTTGCCTTTATGCTTGGAAGTTATGAATCCACAGCTGAAGATAAAAATGAAATTACTTTCCTTCTTGACTCTGGAGCATCAGATCATATTATTAATAGAGCTGATCTTGCTGAAGGCTTTACTGAACTTCAAATGCCAATGAAAATATCTGTGGCGAAGAATGGAAGCTTTATAAATGCTACAAAAAGAGGCACATTGAGCGTAACCAGTAATATGGGAATCCAAGGAGAGCTAATGGATGTGCTCTATTGCAAAGACGTTCCATACAATTTGCTGTCTGTTAGGAGAATGCAACAGGCTGGTATGACCATTGTTTTTAATCCACATGGTGTTGAGATTATTAAAGAAGGCAAGGTCGTCATGACTGGTAAGTCTTTGAACAATTTAATTGGTGTTGATTTCATTGTCAAGGTAAATGTATGCTATGATGTTAGCCAAATACATAGTTCTATGAAAAATGATTATGAATTATGGCATAAGCGTTTAGGCCATATTGGGAAATCAAAATTCCTTGAATTAAAATATAATCATATGGTTGAAGACATAGGACAGATTGAGCATGTTACACCTAATGATGATTTATGTGAAGCTTGTGTAAAAGGTAAACAAGCATGACTGCCTTTCAATAAAGCTAAAAACAAAAGCCATGTAAAACGACCTCTGTTTATAGTACATTCTGATATTTGTGGTCCTATTACACCTTCTACAATAAATAACAAAAAAAATATTTTGTAATTTTTGTGGACCAGTATACTCATTATTGTGTGACATATTTGATTTCATATAAATCAGAAGTATTCTTGATGTTTCAAGATTTTGTTGCAAAAGCAGAGGCTCACTTTAATTTTAAAGTTGTTAATTTGGATAGTGATAATGGCGGAGAATACTTGTCAAACGAAATGAAAGAATATTGTGTACAAAAAGGCATTAGTTATCACTTGACAGTTCCACGAACCCCACAGTTAAATGGTGTGTCTGAACGCATGATAAGAACAATAACTGCAAGAGCTCGTGCAATGATAATTGGTGCTGATTTGCAAAAGTCATTTTGGGGCGAAGCAGTTCTGACTGCAACATTCCTAATTAAATTGACCCCTACTAAAGCTCTAAAATATTGTACAAAAACACCATATGAATTGTGGCATGGTAAGAAGCCGCAAGTTAAATATTTAAAGGTTTTTGGTTCTACTGTATTTGTACATAATAAAACTAGTAAAACAAAATTTGATGAAAAATCTTGGAAAGGAATACTAGTAGGGTTTGAACCAAATGGATATAAAGTGTGGGATGTGGAAGCTTGTGTATGTTAGAGACGTTATTGTAGATGAGACCAGTTTTATGGTATCCAGACCATTGGTTGGACCTGAAGAGTTTAAGTCTAAAAACTCATGTAATAAAACTGATGTACCTGAAAAAGGGTCAAAATCAGTAGATTGGTCACATAAATCTGATATTGGTAAATCAGATACATTAGTACAACACATGGTACTGATGGTAATAAAACTGATGTACCTGAAAAAGGGTCAAAATCAGTAGATTGGTCACATAAATCTGATATTGGTAAATCAGATACATTAGTACAACATGGTACTGATGGTAATGAAACTGATGTACCTGAAATAGGGTTGAAATCAGTAGATTGGTCTCATAAATCTGATGTTGGTAAATCAGATGCATTGGTACAAGGTGGTACTGATGGTAGTGACTACAATAACGAAAATGTCGAATTAGGAGTAGATCCTAAAGAAAGTACACATAAATATTCTGAACTAAGACGGAGTGAAAGAATTAAAAACCGTTCTTCTGTATCTTATAATGAAGACATTGAATATCTTTTGTGCGCTCAGTCGATAAAATGTAAATTACCTACTTCTTTTCATGAAATTCAAAGTAGGGATGATAGAATACAATGGGAACAAGCAGTTAGACAAGAGATCAATTCTATTTTAATTAATAATACTTGGTGTTTAGTATCAAAGCCTGAAAATAAAAATATTGTTGATTGCAAATGGGTGTTTTCCATGAAAAATGATGAATATGGAAATCCAGTAAAATATAGAAGCTAGACTTGTTGCTCGGGGTTTTAGTCAAGAATATTTAATGGATTATAATGAAACTTTTGCACCAGTTGCTAGAATTTCAAGTTTCAGGTTTATTTTAGCATTTGCAAATCAAAATAACTTGTTGATCCATCATATGGATGTTAAAACGGCTTTCCTTAATGGTACATTAAAGGAAGAAATTTATATGACAGTTCCTGAGGGAGTACCATGTAAAAGTAACCAAGTGTGTAAATTAAATAAAGCTTTATATGGATTAAAGCAAGCAGCAAGATAGATAATAGGGACATATTTAAAAACATTTATGTAGTCCTGTATGTAGATGACCTAATAATTGCTACTAGTGATGTAGCCAGAATGAATAGTTTTAAAGGCTATTTAATGAATACATTTTGTATGGTAGATCTCAAGGATATTAAGGTTTTTGTGGGAATAAGAATTCGAAGAAGTAATAACCAGATAACGTTAGATCAAAGTGCATACATAAAAACAGTTTTACATAAATTTAATATGCACGATAGTAAACCTGTCAGTACACCACTTGAAAGTAAACTGAATTATGAAGCTTTAAATTCAGAAGAAAAATATGATGCCCCATGTCGAAATTTAATTGGTTGTTTAATGTATATAATGCTGTGCACTCGACCTGATATAAGCATAGCTGTTAACATTTTAAGTAGATATACAAACAAAAATAATAAATACCTATGGCAATGTCTAAAAAGGGTATTAAGATATCTAAATGGTTCAAAAGATATCAAGCTAATCTATACAAGGGGTGATTATAATCATATGTTGAGTGGTTATGTTGACTCTGATTGGGGAGGTAATGATCAAAATGACAGAAAAAGTACAACTGGTTATATATTTGTATTATTCGAAAAATGTACTATATGCTGGAATACAAAACGACAAACATCAGTGGCTGCCTCATCCACTGAAGCTGAATATATGGCACTTTATGAAGCTGTCAAAGAAACATTGTGGTTAAAGTCGTTAGCAACCAGTATAAATGTAAATATTGTCCGACCTATTGTCATATATGAAGACAATAATGGTTGCATAAGTATAGCTAATAATCCCACGTCTCATAAGAGATCTAAGCATATAGATATAAAATACCATTTTTCAAGGGAGCAAATTGAGAAAAATGTAATTGTATTGAAATACATTCCTACTGGTGCTCAACTGGCTGATATGTTAATAAAGCCTTTGCCTACAGCCAGATTTATAGAACTAAGAAATGGTTTGAACTTAGAATAGCATTGATTGTAACAATGTTAATGTGATTTTGTTTTGATGGTCTGATTAGGTTTTCCTGGGTTTCCCTAATCCTTGCAACAAATGTTGGACCATATGTATTTCCCAGGGAAACACAAGGAACGGACGCTTTTGTTTTCAAATGCTATGAGATTTTTTTTATTTTTCAATTATTTTTTGAGGGGGCGTGTTGGATTGTTTACATTAAGATAATACTGAGAACATGCACGTGTGCTGTGGGACAAAAATTAATTGAACAGAGATCCTTTGTTCTCCAGTTAATGTTATTATTTCTCGGAGCTGTGATGATGGAATTTAAATCCATGAAATGAAACTATTGTTTAGTTCTGTTAGTATCCCGCAGGCCTCCATACCGTTACGTATCGTTCGTTCCTTGTGGAATTTTAAAGATTAATATACGGGCTTATTTCATCACAGTTAAATAGTGAAGTTTTATTTAACGACCCATTTCCAATACCAAAAGCTCAAAATATGAAAAAAAAACTGCACAGAGGCGCCGCGCCGCCGCCCGCCGCGCCGCCGCCGCTCTGGCAATTAAGGTCGTCAACCCTACTATAATAATATAGTATCCTACTATATTGAGGGCTCGCCTACTATAAAAAATTTGGAAAAAATATATATATATAGTTGACAAAACTACTATATTTTTTCAAGTGAAAAAAATAAACAAAAGCGACAAAAACATTATTATGCACATAAGTAATTGCAAAATATTTTGTGTGATTAAACTATGAAAATGTTAGTAGGTACCTACTTTAGTTTGCAAAATACAACTTCTTTAAAATTCTCCATACAAAACGGCAACCGGCTATTACGGTATATTTTCTAGGATTTTTTTCACCACCTAGGTATTATATTTATACACTAAAAATCTTGAAAATACTATATTTGATGCAAAAAAAAGTTGGTAACCCTACTGGCAATGTTCGATAGCCCTAAGGTACCGTCATTGTTTTGTTGCTCTAGGACAGGTGTGGCGAACCTTTTTGTACCAAAGTGCAATTTTTCTAAAGAAATCTTTAATGAGGTGTGGTGCGGCGTGTTGGTGCCATCAAATAATTTTGACTTTGTGATTATTGGGAAAATAAAAATAACAAATTTTAATAATCTCACCTCAAAACTTTTTACTACAATAAAAATAGGTAGGTACATTTTGCAATGTTTTAATTATACGCGTAGGTAATTTAAATTAATTAGTTCGTAATTTTTTCGTAGTGCATAATGAATTATGTGATTGGTTGGTTTCGTGCCCAAAATATTGTAAGTCGCGCAACTGGATATTGACGTAAGCAAGTATTTCTCGCGGAACGTCAGACCTTATTTTCTTGAGTCATGACATGAGTATGGTCTGTGGGTGAGAACTCCTTCTATTATTGGTGATTGCTACAGTACTTAATATGGTCTGGCTTGGCCTGAGATTGCCTGTATGAGATGTCTATGGGTGCGTGTACGGAAGACCGCTATTTGTACTGATCGGCTCTTCTGTTTTTATTTTTTTATTTTGTGCTAAAAGCTCCCGAAACAAAACAAACCTTCGTTTACATTGACTCTCCCATTTAAACAAAAATTGTTAAAGTAATGGTGTATTAGCTAAGTACTTTTTTCGCGGCAATTAATTAAAAAGCTTGGTTTATTTTACCAGTTAATTTTTTAATTAACCTTTTAGATTGAGAGCACATCATACATAAGGTTTGTCATTCGTCGGAAATGTAAAGGGTTTCATAAAAAGTTGTTAAAAATTATTTAATATTTTTTACGAATAAAACTATCCATAAACTTTTTTTAACTGTAGATTTCACCTGACGCTTGTAGAACCCAATCGGAATGTATTATCACTATGCTGAATCTAGGTAGGTAGGTACTTTACATAGGTACAAACTATCTATATCTATACTAATACGTAACGTGCTTGAACCAATCTGTCAAAGAAAGTTTTATTTAAGTATTGATTAACTGATGTTAATTTCATTAGTTTTAGCATTATGTATAGTATAACTAATAAGTACCGTTAAAATGAAACTCTAAGTTGGTACCTGTACTTTTAAATTAAAACAAGACTAGGTTCCTGGCCGAATTCTCAGTGCCTACTTATGCTTGAGCGAAAAACTAACGTGCCCCTTACATCATATTTTCCATGTTTAATTATTGTCCACTAGCTTCCTCCCGTGACTTCGACCGCCTGAATATTTGGAAAATAATATCCTATGTTTTTAATCCGGGCACGACTCCCGCTATCTGTGTGCCAAAGAATATCATCCACGTTTCATACATTTTTGGTCCAAATATGAAAGTGCCCGCCAAAAGACAAAAGTGCTTTATTCTGATAGATTTTGTCAATCTACGCATTTTTTATTTTGGCACCGAAGCTGTAGCACCGCTTCACATTTGTGTCAAAATGTATGAAAAGACAGACTTTATGAACTCAAAAGTACAGCGGTGCTACAGTAAAAAAGTCTTATTATGGCACCGAATGCCATAATAAGAAATGCTTAGGCGGACAATCTATCAGAATTTGCTTATTGGCCGACTTTTTTACATTTGTGCCAAAATGTATGAAAAAACAGTCATTTTGAACTTATTTTAAATCGAGTATAGCGGTGATACAGCTTCGGTGCCATAATAAAAAAATGATTAGGTGGACAAAATCTATCAGAATAAAGCACTTCTGCTTTTTGGCCGGCACTTTCACATTTGGACCAAAATGGATGATGTCCTTTCATCCAAATCTTTCGCTTTTCTGCGGTAGATGGCGCTGTACAAAATATCCATACTTACAAAACTACTCTATCATAAAAACCGCCTTCAAAAAACTGAAAACAAAAACAGCTTAAAAATTAAATACCTCTAAAAAGCAAGAAATAATATTCGAATCATTCGTTACACATATCAATATTAATAAAACACGTCTATTGAAGTCGGGTGGGGCTGGAGGACAACTTCATTTTTTTCTTAAAGCCCCACCCGACTTCATTAGACGTGTTTTATTAATATTGATATGTGTAACGAATGATTCGAATATTATTTCTTGCTTTTTAGAGGTATTTAATTTTTAAGCTGTTTTTGTTTTCAGTTTTTTGAAGGCGGTTTTTCTTTTTTTTTAAAAAGCTTTTTTATTTTCAACTTTTTAGTGGTAGGTATGTAAGCGCAGCGTGTAAATATTTTATAACTTTATATTATAACATTTTCAATGGTAAAATGCCCAGAACTCAATTTCCAAATTCACGCTGTTTGTTTTTGAGGAGTTCCGTTGTGTTTTCGTAGTCCAAATCTAGTCCAGAACGTTGCATCGCAAACCATGATTTGGTTTGTTTTGGATTGCCATAAACTTACCAAAACCTAAATCACTTTACATATACTATTTGACTTTGAGGAGTTCCCTTGTGTATCTTCGAAGTTCGAAGTCCAATAACGATGAAATCAAATTGTGACCACTCTTGAAGTATACCCTTTCAAATAAAAAAAGAATCATCTAAATCGGTTCATAAACAAAGATGTTATGTCCGAAATTCCATAAAAACTCGTACGATGGCGAGCTAAATAATTGATATTTTTCAGGATTATGAGAAAACTACTGGCCAGATCTCTGAAAAAATTTTATGGGACCACACACGAACTATGTTCTTTGAGATAAAAAAAGAATTGTACAAATCGGGTAACAACTGACGAAGCTATGTTAAAACATACATAAAAAAAAAAAAAAATAAAAAAAAAAATACCGTCGACTTGAGAACCTCCTCCTTTTTTTGAAGTCGGTTAAAAATGAATATTACTCTATCTATAAAACAAATAACGCGCGTAAAAACATTCGATAGAGTTGTATGGCCGAAAAGCGAAATGAGATTTTCCATAGAGAATTACTCTATCGAGTAGTAGTCTCGTTAACTGTTTGTGCTAAGGGTACAAAACTAACGAAATTTTACTCACTTTTCCCAGCAATTAAAGCGGTTAAACTTTATTATCATTGAGTCCCATGCTAGTTCATAATTTTCCATATTATTCCATTTCACATAACCAAAACCATCACTTATAAAAGTTCACAAACTGCACTATAAACTTTTCATCAAAATAATGAAAACAAAGTTTTCCCGCGCACGAAACGTCACACAAGCGCGCGTATTTCTTTATCTGTGGACAAAAATGACTGCTCGGCGCGGTATTTTTATTAGAACTTGGCATGGGGTTGCGTTTGCTATAATTTGGGGCAACAAGTGGGCACAGTGGGTGAATTATCCGAGCCGCGCATGCGTGGTGGTCGCGCTGCGTAAGTACGCAAATAAGCGGGTGTTTTTAGAAATAACGATTTCGCATGGGGTGAAATTACTAGAAATCGTGTCAACATATGTACGCACATTTGTGTACATTTTACACTAGGATAGTATTATATTATCTGTGATTTTACTTTTTAGATTGGTCTGGAGAAATCTGCTTTTTTAAATGAATTTCTTATACTTAGGTACCTACTGACTTATAAATTTATCTGTCACCAAATCCTTACTTAATATTATAAATGCGAAAGTCCGTTTGTTTATTACGCCTTCGCATCTTAACTACTGAACCGATTATCATGAAATTTTGCATACACGTTGTCGGGGGTACAGAAAAGGACATAAGGTACCTTTCATCCAGAAAAAACGTACTGATCCCGAGGGATAACAAACATTGGCGGATCCAGGGGGGGGCCAAGGGGGCCATGCCCCCCCCCCCCCCCCCACGAGGCCAATTACCTACCTTTGCGGATAACATTGAACTTGCTTTGAAAATGACAGTTGAAAAAAATATTTTTTTATTCTCAATGTTTCAATGCTTTTTGTGTACTGACTACTACTGACTGCCTAGTGTCAGTGCCTCTAACTTTATTTTATTTTTCAATCATAAAATGTGGCCCGAGTAGCGTTAACATCTAACAGGCATTTGCCGCATTTGACAAGCATTTTAGCTAAAAATGGCGCTGCGCGAGCCCCGTTTTTTCGTATAGACAAGATTAATGATGAAACTGACTAAAAATCGCACTGCGCGGACTTTTTTTTACTATAGACAAGTTAAAGTATAAGATTAACGAATGAAACTGACTAAAATTGGCGCTGGCGCGGCCATTCTTAGACGAAAAATCGCGCTGCGCGGTCACTTTTTTTGCTATAGACAAGTAAAAGTATAAGTATAACAGACTAAAAACGGCGCTGCGCGGCCGTTTTTTGCTAAAGATAGGCAAGATTAGTGGATGAAACTGACTAAAAATCGCACTGCGCGGCTGTTTTTTACTATAGACATACAAGATTGATGGATGTAATGAACCTGACTAAGAATCACGCTGCGCGGCCGTTTTTTTTACAATGACCAGGCAAGAGTACAGGATTAGTCGAAAAAATTGCGCTGCGCGGCCTTATTCTTTTACTATAATATAGACAGGCATTTTTCTGAAAAATCTGGCGTTTTTGCATCCTAGGCAGGCACCCTCCCTTACATAGATGTTAACCCTAGGCCCTGGGCTCCGAGGGCCCCCCCCAAATTGGAATCCTGGATCCGCCCCTGATAACAAAAAACTGTCCACGCAGACAAAGTCGCGGGCGGCCGCTAGTTAGTTAATACTTAACCAGTAAAATAGATGTTTTAAGTGCGGTAGGTTCCATTGTAGCTTATTCCTTCCTTACCAAAACTAAGAAAAGATTATTTACTTTATTTTACAAGTATTTAATTAAAACCGACTGAATCTTTAACAAGATACAAGATACCTACTTGTTTTCTCAAATTTAGTGTTTACTACGAAAGGACATCATCCATGTTTCATACATTTTTAGTCCACATATGAAAGTGCCAGCAAAAAGACAGAAGTGCTTTATTCTGATACATTTTGTCCATCTAAGCATTTTTAATTATGGCACCGAAGCTGTAGCAGCACTGCTTTACATTTGTGTCAAAATTTATGAAAAGACAGACTTTTTGAACTCAATTAAAATCAAGTATAGAGGTGCTACAGCTGCGGTGCCATAATAAGAAATGCTTAGGTGAACAAAATCTATCAGAATAAAGCACTTTTACATTTTGGCCGGCACTTTTACATTTGAACCAAAATGGATGATGTCCTTTGTGCACTTTTTTCTTTAATGCGGAGTAGTTTAGTTACTCCTACCTATTATAAAATAAAAAAGCTTTTTATTCCAAATCTAGATAAGTACTTTACATTAGTACCTACCTATTCTTGTAATTTAAACTGAGTTTTAACAGGTTCACTGCCTCCGCACCCATTAAAGATTTCCGCTAGCACGCATCCGAAGTGAAAAATGATAGAATTGATCAAGATGCATTCTGTTCACGAGTTGGTGGTGTTTTTATAACACAATATCTTGCGGCGGGTCACGGCAGGAATCGTGCTTGACGGAGCGCGACCCGGGCTTATGGGTTGATGGCGGCCACGGCCACCGTGCCACGTGTGTTAATAGTTAATAGCTTTTTTTATAATAAGTAGACAATATCATGCATTGCTATCCCAAAGAAGCTAAAGTGCTTAGGGCATAGTCAGCAACGAAAGTCGCTAAACTTAAGGGCCCACCGAACTTCCACCAGCGCCGCCAATCAAGAAAAAAACATTACAAAAAAATAATTTAGTACTTATTAGTTATAAATTTATTTTTGTATGCGTTTTTTTCCTGGTTTGGGCGTTAATCCAGATTTTGAGGGCTGTAGACGCGCATCACGTTCCATTTTTAAATTTTCAATGCATAAGTATGATCAAAACAATCTGCGCGAGCCGTAATGAGGGCGATCTTTGAAAATTCCTATTAAATTATTAAATAGATATAAAAATATACAAAACACGCAATACATTAGAAAAACACCTCATTATTCCTAAGAAAAATTAAAAATGACTTTAGAATCTGTAAATAGGTACCTAGTTAAAAACATGTCAAAGTGTACCGATTTGAGCATTTTTTTAATATTTTATTTCTCTGTGATTAAGATCACTTTTTTTTCATTTTCTCTCTATAGGGCACTCCTTAACAATATAAACAATAAGTGAAAAAATAAATATCAGTCGTATTCTTATTTGTTAGAGCTGAAACGTGAAAAATACCTCTGACAAGCAAATTTTAAATTCCACTCGAACAGATTGTCTTCGTTTTAAAATACCTGATAATTTATTATGTTTTTCTCTCTATACGGCACTAATTTAAGAATTTTGCTTCCTAAAACTAAAGTTTACATCAGTAGTAATGCTTTCATTCTTTAGATAACTTCTTTGGAAAAACGCTAATTTCTTTGAAATGCGGATATACAGTCTTAACTACGCGAACACATTTAAACTAAGAATTTAACGCATACAGAAGTAGTTGATAGCTAATCTAGTTTTTATATTTTTCAGAATTTTATTTAGCATTGTTATTTCGTTGTACCTACCTAATTATTTTTTCTTGATTGGCGGCGCTAGGGACGCGCGATGCACCCTTAATTGCTTTATTTTAAAAGCACGGAAAAAAGTAGAACATTTTTAAAGAACAGAAACATAAATGATTGATGAACCCTTTACGTTAGAAAGAATGCAATTATTATAATTACTAATTAGTTTTAAATGGTAAAGTCCAAAGTATGAAACAATTGCGCACGCGCGCAGCAAAAACCAGCCCCTAAGCAACCCCGAGTTTAATGACTTGAAAGCTTTTTACTATCCTTAAAGTTCAAATGAGATTTATCATGAAGAGTGAACTTCGTAGCAAAATCAAAACAATAATTTACTTACCAGCTTAGATAATAACAACCTAGAACGAATAGTTCCCTACAAAGGGCACTGTCAAAAGGAGGCAAATAAACCTGAGCCAAAATCCTTCATACGTTACCTTACTGTGCCTATAACAACGAAAAAGTTTCAATTTTCCTACTTTTAAGGGATTAGTAACTATTTCATTAGATTTTAGTTACGATTAGGTAAAATATAAATCTTGCCTATGCGAACGCACAGCGTTGAAATAGAGCTGTCTGTGATTAAGTTTAAGTTTTATCTTGTATACTACGCACGACAGCACTACTTACGAAAATAGCTTTTATTATGTTCGGCTCAAGGTAAACATGTATGACTTGACGTGCCGGTGACTGTACGTTACATGTACTTACAGTGTGAGGCACGTATCTTGTAATCGGGTGGGGATTGCGCGAAACGCGTATTTTGGGTTTGCGTAGCGGTTAGGGGCGCGGGCGGCGGGAGAGGGGCGCGCGCTATTGGTCGCTCACAAGTGCACATGCGCGAACTTATCCCCACTCTGTCGAAAAAATTTCAAGATACGTGCCTCGCACTGTACCTACGTTTGTTTGCAAAAATAATCAAATAAAATAATATAAGTAGTTGCCTACCATGATTAAGAAAAAGTTTGTTTTTGTATAAAAAAATATATATTCCGAATGAAGTTGCAGTAAATTAATCAAAAACTCAATTATCTGTACTAAGTATCTAGCCAATCCCTCATTTTGCACATTTTCGACTGGTGAACGACGCAGCTGCGTTCGAAGCAGAAACAATCGTCTCGGTGAGGATCTGAAATTAACAGAAATTATTGAAAAAAACAATTAAATACCTGGACAAAACGCGTAGACAGTAGGTACGCGGCGCGTTGCGTCGATTAAAATGTATTACTTACTTGAACTTATGAATAAGTACTTATTAAAAAGTGTCACACAGGGATTCGTAAATTTGCGTTGTTTTACGCTAAAGGTTATCGCACATTAAGGCGGGTCGCAGCGGGGCGGGCCGATCGCAAAAATCCGCTCAAATCGCTCGCATACATTTTATATGAACTATCGCACACTATGCCGGGGCGGACGGAGCGAGCCGCATAATCCGTCGCGCATTTTGTTGCGTGCGATGCGCCCGCCCTGCTGCACCCCGACTCAGTGTGCTATAGCAAGCGGATTTATCGATCGGGAATCCTCTGCACTGACGTTCTTGTCTTGCACTATTAGTTATTCTGTGTCCTTGTATTATGGACGTCAGTGATCCTCTGCATCACTATATTTTTTGTCATACATTTATTTAAAGTGACACACGCCATAGAAAAAAATACTTAACTTGTATACGATTAAATTAAATTTGGTCATAAAATAAAGCCATTATTTTCCTTTTTTTGAAATTAAA
Organism: Agriphila tristella; assembly: GCA_928269145.1. Taxonomy (NCBI): domain Eukaryota; kingdom Metazoa; phylum Arthropoda; class Insecta; order Lepidoptera; family Crambidae; genus Agriphila; species Agriphila tristella. The sequence goes on along the minus strand of OV743437.1, from coordinate 27,824,947 downwards.
TAACGCAGTGTTTATTTGACTTCTGATTTGGCATTGATCTGTCATTTGGTTGACAGATACCACAGCCAGAAACAAAAACCCGGCCAAGTGCGTGTCGGACCACGCGCAGTAAGTAGTCCAATCAACGGGGCTTATGCAACCCGAATAATTCTCCCGTCTATGAAATTTGGCATGTGATGAAGTTAGGTAATACAGATTACAGATGAACAATAATCCAATAAATTTTGTAACGAGAAGTTAGGTATTTTTACCTAAACATGAAAATCGCTTATATCTCTCTGTGAATATTTCCTCGGGCTAAAATACTTTCTGTATACGTACTTATATATTAGTTAGAATAAGTATGTAAAGAAATCCAATATTTTTTTGATTTCAGAGATACCCCAAATTTAAATTTCAATATTTTTCAATATATCTTCTGTTGAAAATGTTATTTGCTGATTATTATTTTTTAATATGTTTTTATACCTTTAATATATAGCTTTGTTCAGTAAGCTAATAAATTTTCTTCTTTAATCATATTTATACATAAACGTATAAAAATGGATCGACTATTTTTTCACATTACCTCTTTAGACCAAAAAATAAAAAAAATTGATTAAAGAAGAAAATTTATTGGTTTTCTGAACAAAGCAATATATTAAAGGTATAAAAACATATTAAAATATAATAATCAGCTAATAAATTTTTCAACAGAAGATACATTGAAAAATGTTAAAATTTAAATTTGGGGTATCTCTGAAATCGAAAAAATAATGGATTTCTTTACATACTTATTCTAACTTATACATAAGTACGTAAACAGAAAGTATTTTAGCCCGAGGAAATATTCACAGAGAGATATAAACGATTTTCATATTTAGGTAAAAATACCTAACTTCTCGTTACAAAATTTATTGGATTATTGTTCATCTGTAATCTGTATTACCTAACTTCATCACATGCCAAATTTCATAGACGGGAGAATTATTCGGAAGTCGCCATACAACAAATATCCTCATTGATTGGACTAAAGGTCCCGTAGTTACTATATACCAGTGGCGAAGGGTCATCGGCTTACCTTTGGAAATCCCACCCCACTAATCCACTATGCGGATCATAACATTTTTCATCATTTTTGTAGAGCGGCTTACCTTCGCCATAATTTCACCCTTCGCCACTGCTATATACCATACCTTATTTAATACCACTATCATTTTTCATCTGCAAAAATAACTTTGTTTTTTTTTTGCGGTATTGGAAAAGTTGCTATTATCTCTAAAACTACTAAATATATCTCATTGAAACCAATTTTCGTTCAAAGTGTTTGTTAAGTTCTACAGCATATATTATTTTTTTGATTTTTTCAATTCAATTCAATTCAATTCTTTATTGTGAAATAAACAAGGGTCAATACATAGCAGATCTTAAGGCTATTATTTATACATTTCCACTTCCACCAAGTTTTACCTTTGCAGGTGTATTCACAAATTTAACTATTATCATATTACATGCAAGATTTTGTACGTTTCTTACCTAATGATTTTTCTCATAATTCATAAATTCTCCCAAAGTATAAAAACAATTATTAATTAACCATTGTTTTAAATGCTTTTTATGAGTACTAATATTAATGTTTTCTGATTTTAGATCATCAGGTAATTTATTAAATATATCAATACACATCATGTAGCTATTTCTAGAAACCAACGATAAGTTAGCTGATGGTTTATACAATTTATTAATATATTGAGTGCGAACACTACCATTTTTCACATTTCTATATAACTTAAATAGATATTTATGTTTTAAGACAAACAAACATATTTCGAATATGTAAAGACAAGGAACTGGGAGAACATTATATTTCTTAAAGTATGGACGACATGACTCTGTTCGTTTAATTCCAGAAATAGCACGTATACATCGTTTCTGAGTAATAAATACATCGTGAATATCAACTGAGTTTCCCCATAGAACAATGCCATACCTTAAAATAGAGTCGACGTAACCATTATATGCTATGATGGCTGCTTTTGGTGATACAATCTGACTGAGAGTTTTTAAAGCATATACAAATCTGTTTACTCTAGTACATAGGTCATTTATATGTGTTTTCCAACTGCAAAATCGATCTAAATAAAATCCCAAGAATTTTATTTGCGTAACTTCTTGTATTACTTGGTTGTCAAAATTTACATCCAGCACCTGAGGATTTCCACGGTTTGTATGAAATTGCATATATTTTGTTTTAGATATGTTTACGTGTAAATTATTACAATCAAGCCATGCTATGGCCTCAGATAACGATTTATTTATAGCATAATTATAATTATTTAGATCGTCACATTCAATTAATTAATTTCACTCTCTTATTTTAAAAGTTAGAGGGGGAGACACACATTTGACCACTTTTGAAGTGTATATCTTTCAAACGGTTGACTTTGAGAAAAAATTGTTTGAGGAACCTCAATATCATTTTTAAAGACCTATCTATAGACACCCCGCTTTGATGAAAAACATTTTTTTTTCAATTTCAGTTCCATGTATGGGGTTTCCCCCTTAATTTTTTATTTATTTTTGTCTAAAAGTCGTAAAGCGGTTCACAGAATACATCTACCTACCAAGTTTCAACTGTGTAATCCTAATACTTTTAGAATAAAGTGGCTGTGACATACGGACGGACAGACATGACGATTCTATAAGGGCTTCGTTTTTTGCCATTAGGCTACGTAACCCTAAAAAGTACAGCAGATTATGAATCACAGATTAAAGATTTTAAAAGGTATACAACTTTAGCATAAAAGGCCGGGTCTCTTTTGTCTAACATTGTTTTTTGTAAGAGTAAAGTTAACACAAGAGCCTAAGAGCTATCGTAGGAAAATCTATACCCTAATAATTACCCTGCCGGATAATTTTTACCCTAAATCTAGGGTAAATTACCCTAAGCTGGCACCACTGTACTCAAAATCCGTCGATGCGATGCGGCCCGGCCCGTCACAGTGTGCTATAGGAGCATTTTGCGATGCGCTGCGGCCCGGCCCGCCCCGTTGCGACCCGCCTACAAGGTATGTTTTTTCTTCCTGTCTTATTTTATGTGTGAGACATACTTAAGTAGAATTTAAAAATAATCCAAAAGATATTTTTCACTCTAACGTTTTTACTATTACACTCGTTTGGATGGAATTAGGTAGATTAGGCCCAGCGCAATATCCTTTGGAAAATTTTAAAGCATGTCTCTGACTTTGCACGCGTAGAATGACTTCGATAAAAAAATTCAAGTCGTCATGCTACGCGTCACGTGCTAGTTTAAAATATGCCGAGCTCACCTTCCGTCAAATCGTCGTTGTAGTAAACCAAAATGGCGGGGATGTGCATATTCTCCGGCAGTGCGACGTCACTGAACCTGTCCCTCTCATCGGGTATCCCGTTCTCGGCCAGGGTCTTGTCGTACCGCAGCCCCCGGCCGAGGTACCGCCACGTGTACGAGTGCATGTGCGAGTTGTAGGGGAGGTACCGCATCATGATCTGGTAGATGGTCTCTTCGGAGCACACCTCCAGGGTTACAGTGGAGCCTAGTAAAATGCAGAATCTGAAGTTTGTTCTGTAGCGTCATATCAGTTTTAGACATTCGCTATTTCTTTTCCTGTTTTATTTTATTACAGAACAAAATGTTTCAAGCTTTCCTACATCAGGCAAATTGTGGTATGTTTGAAATAGACAGTAGGTAACCGGTTTGGATGCGGTACCCGGCGGATTCTTGGGATCCGGCCGGGTAACGTGTAATGATGCCGAGTATCGGACAATGTCGGGTAATTTATAAAAGCAAAAAAAGTTTAAAACGTGCTCTAATAGAGTTAAAAACGACAGATTTGATTTTTTTTTACAGGCATGACTAATTTGACTACCTACACACAGTCAAACTCTGATGAGCAATCAAAGTAGATATCTTTCGTCTTACCAGTTAATGTATTCGTAATGCGTATCGGCCTCGTCCTCTCTGTAGCCTTGCCGACCACGTACGCTTCGTTCAACCACCAGGGTTTCTTCAGCGGGCGCCACCTTGTCGACGGCACCACAGGCTGCCGCGCGCCGTGTCCGTGCAGTTGATACGTGGTCGGCAGCGTTGTCACTGGGTGCATGTACGACACCCAATCTTCGCCCTTGAACCAGTGGCTCACGTCTTTGCCGGCGTAAGCGACTATCGTCATGGCTAACTGGAGAAGTTTAACAGGAGTCATATTAAAATCATCAATCCAAATCGTTAGGCTGACTCGCAATCCATGTCTCGCGAGGCAGCTTCACGATGTGGAGAGGAGACGCGTTTGCCAAATAAGTAGATATGTGACAATATTGCCGTACGATACTAGTACGACCTACTACTACCATGACCAACCGCTCAATGCGAGCATTTGAAGAGCAGTCTCGCGATGTCAACAACAGTGCTGAGGATTCCGGGAGTAGTGCGCTTCCATCTTCGGCCCTACCATCATTTAACATCAGGTGAGATGAAGGCCTGACCTGAAATCCTATGTGCATCTTATTTCTATCTAAAATCAAAGAGCAGAAGGGCACAAAAGAAAAACCGCCTTCAAAAAACTGAAAACAAAAACAGCTTAAAAATTAAATACCTCTAAAAAGCAAGAAATAATATTCGAATCATTCGTTACACATATCAATATTAATAAAACACGTCTATTGAAGTCGGGTGGGGCTGGAGGACAACTTCATTTTTTTCTTAAAGCCCCACCCGACTTCATTAGACGTGTTTTATTAATATTGATATGTGTAACGAATGATTCGAATATTATTTCTTGCTTTTTAGAGGTATTTAATTTTTAAGCTGTTTTTGTTTTCAGTTTTTTGAAGGCGGTTTTTCTTTTTTTTAAAAAGCTTTTTTATTTTCAACTTTTTAGTGGTAGGTATGTAAGCGCAGCGTGTAAATATTTTTTTACTTTATATTATAATATTTTCAATGGTAAAATGCCCAGAACTCAATTTCCAAATTTACGCTGTTTGTTTTTGAGGAGTTCCGTTGTGTCATCGTAGTCCAAGTCTAGTCCAGAACGTTGCATCGCAAACCATGATTTGGTTTGTTTTGGATTGCCATAAACTTACCAAAACCTAAATCACTTTACTTATACTATTTGATTTTGAAGAGTTCCTTTATGTATCTTCGAAGTTCGAAGTCCAATAACAATGAAATTAAATTGTGACCACTCTTGAAGTATACCCTTTCAAATAAAAAAAGAATCATCTAAATCGGTTAATAAACAAAGAAGTTATGTCCGAAATTCCATAAAAACTCGTGCGATGGCGAGCTAAATAATTGATATTTTTCAGGATTATGAAAAAACTACTGGCCAGATCTCTGTAAAAAATTTATGGGACCACACACGAACTATGTTCTTTGAGTTAAAAAAAGAATTGTACAAATCGGGTAACAACTGACGAAGCTATGTTAAAACATACATAAAAAAAAAAAAAAAATAAAAAAAAAAATACCGTCGACTTGAGAACCTCCTCCTTTTTTTGAAGTCGGTTAAAAATAGACACTCATTCAAAAATCCACCTTACCCAGCCACCTACGGTCAGTTTAGTATCAATCATATAAGGCATCAAGTGTAAAAGCTAAAAAGCAGTAAAAAATTTCAAAGCCATATAATAGGCAAACTGAACCCTGTACATCTTTTTAGAAATAGAAATCAAAGAAAGGTTGGACTCACCCTCCTTGCGTCACAATACGTATATCTCTTCTTACAACAGTCACAAGACTCAGTACAAATGTCGTCACAATACCAGTTCTTGTTTTTACAGGAGCAACTCTTGAGGCACCTGCACAGCCTAAACTGCTCCTCTATCCATGCTGTCATATCGAGGACTTCCCCGTTCAAAGATAGTGTTCTTTATGAAACCACAATAAAACAGGACTTACCCTCTCCTTGCGTCACAATACGTATATCCCTTCTTACAACAGTCAAAGGACTACCTTCAAGTGTCGTCACAGTGCCAGATCTTGTTTTTTACAGGAGCAACTCTTGAGGCATCTGCACAGCCTAAACTGCTCCTCTATCCATGTCGTTATGTCAAGGGCTTTCCCGTTCAAAGATAGTGTAGTGTCCTTTATGAAACCACAATAAAGCCGCACTTACCCTCCTTGCGTCACAATACGTATATCCCTTCTTGCAGCAATCACAGGACTCCCTACAAGTGTCGTCACAGTACCAGTTCTTGTTCTTACAGGAGCAACTCTTGAGGCACCTACACAACCTAAACTGCTCCTCTATCCATGAAGTCATGTCGAGGACTTTCCCGTTCAGAGATATCCAACAGTCGTTAGCTTGGTTGTGGACGGCTACTTCGGCCGGGGTATACCATTCTTGTTTTGTGTAAATCATAATTTTTGTTTGTATATAGTAAAATGTATCAAAATTGATTGTTGATTTTTTATTGTTATTAAATTGTCAAGACCAATCTACTCTTTGGTCAGTAATTTGTCAGTTGTTAGCAATTTTTAATATACTATATCTATGTTAATATACTATATCTATGGTTAGCAAAGAGAATTTATGAAGTTCATGTTGACATCTTAAATTAAATTAAGGAGAAACGAAACGCATATATATATAGTACGAGCCTATACAAAAATCTATTCTTTGGCCTTTCTTAGACCACCTCAGCAGTGGTTGTCTTGGGGCCGCCAGGAATATAAATATTCAAAAATTAGAGTCAAAAAAATTATTTCCTTAATTTTTTTTATAATATATCATATCAGCATCATCAGCATTATTTATTTGAATTGAAACAAAATTTTGTAGCCAATAAATATAATAAAATAAATATATTACATAGGTTTTTTACACAAGAAGCAAATCATTATGTTTTTTGTTAATACCTCTATATTATACACATCATATCATACCATATTATTACTATTCAAATAACTGTTTATACAACGTATAACTACATTTTTCAAATTCAATATTTTTACTTTTTACAAATTACAGAACAGAACTAACAGAACAATAGTGAATAACCAGAACAATATTATGTAATTCATAAGATTCATTTATTATTCGAATGAACAAGGTGTATTTATTCAATAAATGACTAAAAATTTACACATTTTTTAGTTGAGTATAAAAGTTACACTCTAGAAAAAGGCAGCGTTAGCAGTCTGTAAAAAGGATTTTTTAGCAAAAATTTACATGTAGAAGAGAATAGAACAACAAGTATGTATTATGGGCAACAGCGTCGTTCAACAAGTTAGCAACAAAATTCGCGTGCGCGCGTATCGCCCTTGCACGAACTATACATATGTTGTGACGGCGCGGCATGCAAGAGATTTTAACCTTAAGGAGTGGTTAAACGATGCTGTTGCCAACGGTACATACATGGATTAAGATATTTACGAGAAAATATACAGAAATAATAAAGTGTTGAAAGAAATAGGTAAAAATCTTAATTTTTCCCCGTTTGACAATATTATTAACATTGTTTGCAATATAAAAAAATGTATTGCAAGGAGGTGATTGATATTATAAATATGGAGATAAACTGAGATTGGCAACATTAAAAATAATTTTTCTGTCTTTGCGAATATAATTACTTAGTATAATTTGTGTATAAAGTATGCCACTTTGGCTAAAAACTGTCCATGCTACATTAAAAAAATACATTGTAGAGTCTGTGCAGAAAGAAAGACGTCGCGTCGTGGGACCTGTGCTTGATTGCCGTATTTGTCATATTGACGACACTGTTCCGTCATTGTGGCTGTGATTAAGGTGCGACTGTAATATCTTGATAGATATTGCTATCTATCAGATTATTACATTAACGGCCGATCTACCTTCAGTAAGAGAGGCCTACTATAGATCTGTTACTAGGCAACTGTTCTTATTTCCTATCATTTAACAGAAATATCTAGACAACAAATCTTTAGTAGGCCTATCTCTTACTGAGGATAGGTTATTGAAATCGGCCATGGCCCCCCACATACAGACGGAATACCTAATGATAATGTATGAAAATTTCGAATGGAAAAATACCGCATGTGTGTGGTAGGTCCATAGATTTGTATGGATTAGCTGCGTTCGGAATGATTCCGTTTTGGAATTCCGAATCAAAATTCCGTCTGTCTGTGGCGGGCTTTAGTGTCTAGAGTTAGACACACTATGCCGAAATTACGCGACCGAAGTTCGGCAATATTACGCCTGCAATGCTATTTGAATGATTGACGATGACGACACTTATGCCGAAATTACGTCGCGTTTTTTTTTTCTTAATAAAAGCGTTACCGCCGAACCTCGACGAACTTTCGTCGAGTAACTTCGGCATAGTGGGTCTAGAGTCTAGACACAATCGCACCACAATGACGCAACAGTGCCGTCAACATGACAAATACGGCAATCAAGCCCAAATCTCATGACGATTCTCTCATTCTCTTTCCACAAAGACCCTATTTAACTGTTACACTAACCCACCAATACTATATTTAAGACAGCGAACAAAAAAAAAGTCTTGACTTAGACTCGGCGCGCTAAGCGTAAGAGCGATTTTTGCTTTGCGTTTTCTAACTGTCATTACACCATTTGAAGTAATGATATAAGTTATGATTTGAAAGTGGGAAAAACAACACAAATTCTAATAACATCGTACCTATATACCCCAGTAAAATTCTACATTTAAATCGCAAAACGCTATGTAAAGCTGCATTTTTGGTATGTTATTTGGACCACTTAAGGGAGTGTGGAACCATGTTTTGCAAGCAAAAAAAGTTGTGCTAGATGCGTTATACGTGAAAAACTGCATTTTTTTCTGTTTTTGCAGTTTTATTAAAAAACTATGGGCTTAGACATTAGTTGCTCATATCATTTTGAAAATGTATTAAATTCCAAATTATTAAAGCTAACCCACATCTCCGTATGTCTAATAGTTTTTGAGATATGATGCTTGAAACATTGATACTCACCGGTGTATACTTAACCGCCTACGCGTCTTATTAAACCATCCTTCAACTCAGCACGCGGCCCTGTTGAATAGTAGGATGTATTACGATTCTCTTTTAAAACGCTGTGTTACGGAATCCATACTTCGTGTCAACACTAAAATGCAGTATGGTTTCCACCGCGATATTTTAATTCGCACGTCCGGAATTGCTACTCGTGTTGAACAGTAGGATGTATTCAGTAGATAAGTAAAATAGTAGTAATGCAGAAATAATCCTCGATGTCAACACCTGACTGTGACGTGTTGAACTATAGCTCGTATTCAGTCTTTGTCGCTTGCATGGAGAAAAATATCTGCTAATGATAAAATAACATACGCTTAGTTAGCTACGGGTGAAAATGGCACAAACCACGGGTGATAACATGATACTATCCCCGTCAATTGGTAATGCGCCTGGCGGCCATGATTTTAACCTCAAAAACTAAAAACAAGTGGTTTTTTTTATATACCCAGACCCTTTCTTATTGAAAATAAGAATCCAATAATTAAAATATTATATTATCTATTAGAATTTTACGGTTTTTTGTCATTGTTAGTTGCGGATGATGTTGATGTGTATGTTAATTTGACAAGGTTCCAGCGCATTACCAATTGACGGGGATAGTACAACCCGATGATCTCGGACAGCCAGATGACTCCGAATCAAATTTTGACACTTAAAAAGAGCCTGTAACAGTTGCCTGAAAATATTGAACGCAACGACGAATTCTTCCATGAATTTAAATCTATTCGAAAACTGCAGTCAGAGTTCAACAGGCTCATTGATTTATACGAGAAAAAATCTACACTAAGCAGCCTTAAAGCTGTTCAATATTAACAAAACTGTTTAAGATCGTTAATTCTTCCCAGCACGCTTCAGAATATATTTTTAACCTTTGACCACGGCAGCTGCAAAGGTGCTAAAACGTCGGAAAAAAAAACAAACCAAATGAGTTAGGTGGACATACCGGAGTTTGGTATTTATCAACTTAAGTACGCGGGCATGTTGAGTTGAAGGATGATTTACTAGGCACTTTAGATGATAAGCGCTCGAAAATCATCCTCGCGTTCAACACCTAAGTTGAGTATTGTTTCCGGAGGTAAATTTTGCAAAAACAGACTGTAATACATCCTACTGTCCAAAAGGGCAGTGCGCTGAGTTGAAGGATGGTTTAATAAGACGCACCGCCTACACCGTTATTTTAACACAAACATGCTCACTTCACAGTCTCATGAATATAAAAGTTTATGCATCTCTGCAATGGTTTGTATGTTGATAGATTAGGAAGGTGCTCGGTTTTCGAATAAGAATGTCAAATAAGCATAGACATCTCTCAATTTCGCCAAAAATGCAGTAAAGCAATACATAATTTCAATACTATATAATTATCTTTTTCCTCATTTGACATTTCTATTCAATAAATGAGCACCTGACTAATCTTTCAACATACAAATCACTGCAGAGATGCACTACCTTTTTTATTTATGACACTGTGAAGTGAGCATGTTTGTATGAAAATAACGGTGTAGGCGGTTAGATATGCCGGTGAGTGTCAATGTTTCAAGCGTCATATCTCAAAAACTATTAAACATACGGAGCTGAAGTTTGGCTTTAATTGTTTAAAATTTAATACACTTTCATAATGACATTAGCAACTAATGTCAAAAACCTAAAGTTTTTGAATAAAACTGCAAAAACTGTTTTTTTTGCAGTTTTTCACGTATAACGCAGCTAGCACAACTGTTTTTTGCTTGCAAAACATAGTTTCACACTCTCCTAAGGGGTCCAAATAACATACCAAAAATGCAGCTATACATCGCATTTTGCGTTTTTAGGAAAAATATTTGTAAGATTTTACTGGTCTAATATTCAATCTAGATATAATAAGATCAAAATTTATTATTCTGCATACTTTCGAATTTCACTTTGTGAAAAACTGTTGCACAGTTGCTATTTACTGCGGCGCACTCTTTTTAGGCTGGTGTCTTTTTAAAGACAACATGTATAAAATGAAGGGTCACCAAATTTTCGTTACACAATTTAAGAAAAAAGTCCATTGAATGACGATTTTAAACTACATGCGTCTATCCCTGCACGTGTCATGACGTAGGCTGAGACTGGTGGGGTACCTGCAACACAATCGGAAAGCGTTTATTAAAACAAATTAAAGAAAGACTAGTCTTAAACAGTGGTGTGAATTCAGTTGGCACGACTAAACTCAACTAAATTGACAGACAGGACTAAACTTAATTTTAGCATTATTTCTTGTATTTTAGATGCAGAAAGAAAATAATGAAAATAATTAGTTTAGACCTGGCAATTTGGTTAATTCGTTGCCAACTGAATTGACACCATTGTTTATTTTATAAACTAAAAAAATAAATTAAACTTTTTATACCAACACTAATGATTTCTTGGCCGGATCAATTAGAAAACTAACTTTTATGCCATAAACCATGGTATTCGATTACCATAACTAAGTCATCATCATCATCATATCAGGCGCACGACACCCACTACTTTGTATAGGCCTCCCCCGCGGATCTCCACGACGACCGGTCCTGCTTGGCCCGCATCCAGCGGCACACCGCGACCGCGCACCAGAGTGTCGGTCCACCTTGTCGGGAGCCTACCCACCCACAGATGCGCCTCGTTATGTTAGTACCTGGGTGGGACAGATGCTTGACGATGTCAACCCAGTCGTAACGTAACCGCGCGGCTTCTCCCCGCCGCGCCCCACTTCCGCCTCGTCCCACACGCACCCCACCTCCGCCTCGTCCCACATGCGCCCCACCTCCGCCTTGTCCCACACGCACCCCACCTCCGCCTCGTCCCACACACGCCGCTTCTGCGCCTCGTTATGTTAGTACCTGGGACAGATGCTTGACGATGTCAACTCAGTCGTACCCGCGCGGCCACTCCCCGCCGCGCCCCACCTCCGCCTCGTTCCACACACGCCGCTTCTGCGCCTCGTTATGTTAGTACCTGGGACAGATGCTTGACGATGTCAACTCAGTCGTACCCGCGCGGCCACTCCCCGCCGCGCCCCACCTCCGCCCCGTCCCACACGCACCGCTTCTGCGCCTCGTTATGTTAGTACCTGGGACAGATGCTTGACGATGTCAACTCAGTCGTACCCGCGCGGCCACTCCCCGCCGCGCCCCACCTCCGCCCCGTCCCACACGCACCGCTTCTGCGCCTCGTTATGTTAGTACCTGGGACAGATGCTTGACGATGTCAACTCAGTCGTACCCGCGCGGCCACTCCCCGCCGCGCCCCACCTCCGCCCCGTCCCACACGCACCGCTTCTGCGCCTCGTTATGTTAGTACCTGGGACAGATGCTTGACGATGTCAATCCAGTCGTAACCGCGCGGCTTCTCCCCGCCGCGCCCCACCTCCGCCTTGTCCCACACGCGACGCTTCTGCGCCTTCGTTAGTTGCTCCTTTTTTTCCTTCTTTGAGCTTTCCACTTCACCCTGAATATAAAGAAATTACAGCCATTATGAGGTGTGATGTATATTGTGTAGGTGACCGCCCTAATTGTTAAATAACTCTCAAAAATTGAGTGATTCAGTATTCAGTGGTGTTTTGCAACTTGATACCAATGGTATACAAAAAGACATTTAAGTAGATTTTTTTCTAATAGTTTTCTATATCATTCTGTATTTTAGACACGTATAAATAAATAAAACAAAGTCGGGTTTTAACACCATTTATAACTTAAGAATGGCTGGGCCGATGTGGATGACATTTGCTTTGCTTGGTAGACAGATTAGGACCAGGGGGGTAATTACGTAACTTTGTTGCAATCAACTCTGACAGAAATCGCAGTTACATCGCTGCTTTAGTAACAACCAATGTGACAACTATCTTAACTAAAGCCGCAATGCAACCGCGCTTTCAATCGATTTCAATCGAGAATTGTTAGCAACAGCTTTACGTAATCAAGGTACTGGATTAACATATAGGTTACTTTTTAATAAAAAGTAACCTATATGTTAATCCACCTTTTATCTTGGTCAAAGGTTTCCTAGGGACTAGACGGACGAAATTGCAGGCAGCTGCTAGTATAGTATTAGATAATATAAATTAACAATCAATACTTCGAAAGGAAGAACTTTTTAGTTTAAGTCTGTTTTTTAAGTCTTAAAATATAATGTTTTTAGAACAGAATCCAGCATGCATTTATAACTGCAAAATCACATACTTCATTTAAATAAAAAGTACCTATTTAGGTACTTTTTATGCTTGTATTCTTAGGCTTGTATTCACAAGCCTAAGAAAAACAACATCATTTATTTACCTGATCTTCAATTGTGACTTTTTCAACTCTGGATGAGACCACTGCCTCCTCGGTTTGATCGGCCAACAATTCTGGAACCTTCTCCTTGAGGCACTCAAACAGTGTGTACGTCATTGCACAGCCCAGCCACTGTTCAGCTTCAGCATTTACCATAGACATCACTTTTTCTTTTACAGAAGGTAATCTGAAAAAGAGAAACTCGTTTTAAAAACTGAAAACTCAAGAGACAGGATTTTATAAAAGATTTTCTGTTTAAATTTTGATTCTATTAGCTCTTTGGTGCCACACACACAAATAACCTAATATACCTATATAAAGATTTCAACAATACCTATTCAAAAAATTTGCTTATATTAGGATTTTGTTTTAAATAAACCTTGATGGTCTTTCCAATAACTGAAGTTCCCTTCTCTTTATAAATAAAGGCATGTTTTTTTTTATAGTTTCCTATACTTATCCAAGAATATTTTTTTTATTAATTATATTAGTTTTTGACCTAATCACACAAACAATCTTCAAACTCTTTATTGAAATAATCAGTTATGAAATACAACAAATGGTTTGCCTGCCACACATAGAATACGAAAAATATTGTTAATTTATTAATGTAGAAGCTCTGCTCCATCTGTACAATATTGATATTATATTAATTTCTGAAACACACTTCACCAGCAGTAGTTCCATCAGAATAAGAGGCTACAGCATCTATAGCACAAATCATCCAGATGGAACGGCACACGGAGGATCAGCGGTTATCTTGAGATCGACTATTGATCATTATGAACTCCCTGAATTTCGTACGGAGCACATACAGGCAACTTCTGTTACTATAGCGGATAAAAATGGTGACTTCAATATCTCAGCTGTGTACTGCCCTCCGAAACATAAAATAACCGAAGCACAATTCAGTGAATACTTTAAAAGCCTGGGCACCAGGTTCGTGGCTGGAGGAGACGGAATTCAAAACATCCACAATGGTGCTCGAGACTAACAACAACAAGGGGCAGAGAGCTTAAGAAGAGTATAGATAATAACAACCTTAAAGCAATATCTACTCCAGAACCAACGCACTGGCCATCCGATCCAAACAAGTTACCAGACGTCTTGGATTTCTTTATAACAAGAGGAATGTCTAGATACTTCTACTCTATCTCTTCTTCACTGGACGGCTCCTCCAACCACATCCCAGTAATGCTGACAATTGGCCTAGAGGTGATTGCTCGTGAAAAACGTACTTCCCTGTATAATAAACGTACAGACTGGGAAGCATTTCGTGAATTGGTTGACAAGAATCTCAAATTGGACGTGGCTCTCAAAACAGAAACTGATATAGATGATGCTACTTATTTGTTCACTACTGTAATTCAATCCGCATGTTGGAAATGCACACCGGAGTCAACAAATCAGACACCAAGACAAAATAAAGTACCCACGGAAATCAAACAAAAAATTCTGGAAAAACGACGAATACGTAGAAGGTGGCACACTAGTAGGCACCCAGAAGACAAAGCTGCATTCAATAAGGCAATAAAAGATCTCTCAAATGCCATAAACGAAGCTAATAACGCTTCAACAGAGGCCTACTTAGAGTCACTGACCGCAACAAATGCAACAAATTACTCATTATGGCGAACATGCAAAAATCTGAACCATCCAATCGAGCATAGACCGCCAATAAAATTGAGAGACAATGAGTGGGCCAGATCCAAACAAGAGAAGGCTGTCCGCATTCGGAGTCTACTTGGCTGATGTCTTCAAACCGAATGAAGCTGACCTAGATACGGATGAAGCAGAAATAGATAAGATCCTTAACCAAGACTTCCAGCTTGATCTGCCAATAACACCAACTAGTCCTAATGAAATTAAGAAGGTTATCAATCTAATGGAGGACAAAAAGGCACCTGGATTCGATCTTATTGATAAGAAAGTACTGACTGAACTCCCAAAAAAAGCTGTAGTATTTCTCTCTACCTTGTTTAATGGTATCATGAGAACTGGCCACTTCCCAGCCCTCTGGAAAGTATCTCAAGTCATTATGATACAAAAGCCAGGAAAGCCAATACATGAAGTGTCATCATACAGACCAATTAGCCTGTTGCCAGTGATCTCCAAAGTGTTTGAAAAGGTTCTTCTACACAGACTGTCAAGAGAACTCTCAGAAAGATCCATAATACCTGATCACCAGTTTGGATTCCGACAGCAACACGGCACTGTGGAACAAGTGCACAGGGTGTACAGAGACATTCGTGAAGCTCTTGAACGGAAAGAATATTGTTCTGCTGCGTTCCTTGACATACAACAGGCGTTCGATAGAGTCTGGCATAAGGGCCTACTGTGCAAAATAAAATCACTCCTACCTCACACATATTTTGGAATTATAAAATCCTATCTCTCCGACCGTATATTCCAAATCAAGGAAGATAACTGCACATCCTCATTTCACCCAATCTTAGCTGGAGTTCCTCAGGGCTCAGTGCTGGGTCCGATGTTGTATACTATTTATACATGTGATCTACCACAACGAGAAGATGTTGTAGTTGCTACCTTCGCAGACGACACTGCAATCCTCGCTAGAAGCACATGCCCCAACGAAGCTTCAATGAAGCTACAGAGTAGCCTTTGTGAAATAGATAAGTGGCTGACTAAGTGGAGAATAAAGGCTAGTGCCGCGAAATCAGTTCACGTAACCTTCACTCTTCGCAAGGGGAACTGTCCCCCAGTCTCACTACGCTGTAACCAACTCCCCCAAAGTGACTCTGCTAGATACTTGGGACTCTACTTGGACAGACGATTGACTTGGAAAAACCACGTGCAAGTCAAGCGGGACGAAATTAACATCCGATTCAGAAAACTTTCTTGGATGCTAGGAAGAAACTCTAAACTCTCATTGGACAATAAGTTGCTAATCTATAAGTCAATCCTAAAGCCAATCTGGACATATGGCATACAGCTCTGGGGCACGGCGTGCGACTCAAGTATTGGTATAATACAAAGGGCTCAAAACTACATGCTGAAACAAATTTCCAACGCACCATGGTTCATAAGAGTTGCTGAACTCCATGAATTTCTTGAAGTCAACACAGTTAAGCAGGAGATCATGTCCAGCTGCGCAAAATACAAAACAAGGCTCTCAAACCATCCAAATCAACTTGCAGTGCAGCTTACTATTCCTGAGGCTATGCGTAGACTAAAAAGACGGCAAGTCCTAGAACTGGACGAACCTTAAATTGATATGGAGAGGTCTTTCCATTGGGGAAGCCGCTTCTACTGCCAAATTCACCACTCAACTCATCTGTTCATAGTCTTTCGACTGATCGCATGATAAAACAAAAAAACAAAAAAAAATTATTAATGTTAATTTGATTAATAATATAATAACATTAACATATTTTTAATTCATCAAAGCCCAAGCAGCTAAATGCAGCCGGACAACAATGAAATATCTAAATTGTGTCTCATTTTCCGGGCCTTGATGGGTTAAATAGCGATTTAAGTTTAATAGACGTATGATGACAACTGTCATACATACATACATACATACACTCACGCCTGTTTCCCATGGGGGTAGGCAGAGACTATGGATCGCCACCTGCTACGATCCTTGCACACTTCTTTCGCTTCATTCATATCCATCAATCTTTTCATACATGCCCTGCGGTTTTTGTCACTGCGTACACCAGCCTTTTTTATAATAACCTCTATTTGGTCCGCATAGGTTTTTCTGGGACGCCCTCGTGCAATCGTTCCTTCCACATTCGCACAGTATATCTCTTTCGTGATTCGCCTTTCATTCATCCTCTCTAAGTGACCAAACCACTGGAGCATTCCTTTCTCAATTCTTGTCACTATATCATCTTTCAGACCACACCTTTTGCGAATCACCTCATTGCTCACTCTATCACTCAGTTTTACTCCACATATTTTCCTCAACGATCGCATCTCTACCGCATTTATTCTGCTTTCATTCTTCTTCTGCCATACCCAAGATTCACTTCCATGCATCAGTGTCGGTACCAGCACTCCGTTATGACAACTGTCAAAAACAGTTTAATAATGGCCAGCCTATCATGACCGATTTATATCGCGTGATATAGCGTTTTATCACGTTTAACTGTCAAAAAGACAAAGGAGTTTGCCAGTTGAGTGTCGATAAAATGCTATATCACGTGATATAAATCGGTCATGCTAGGCAGGCAAGCCGGATAATCAATCCACAAATAGGGATAGACCTAATCCAGATTAGTTGCTATGTAACCGTTGATATTAATAAAACATTAACAACAGTTGCTTAGCAACTAATCCGGATTAGGCGTATCCCTATCTGTGGATTTATTATTGGATTAATAGGACAAGAGTAAGAATAAATGGACTTTTACACTTACATATTTAGGTTATAAAATATTTCCATGTTGAAGTTGGGCTTGTCTGTTGGATATGTTGGCCCCCATGAAATCTCCAATATAAATGATTTATCACCATCTACATACTGAAATGAAAAGAAGACAGTAAATATGTAAATTAACAAGAGGATTTTTCAATAAATATTAATGAAGGTAGTCTACCTTGTACTGATAAGTTTTTGAATCCACCTGCTTGAAATTTTCATCGCCTTCGTAAATAGATTTCAAAACCTCGATTTCTTCAGCTTGCTGCTCGGCATCATCTGACATTTTGACTACTTTTCAGTGACGAAAAACTGTAACAGCAGTAGTGGATAAACTTTGGTGAGAGTCGGAACGCATTTGATGAATTTTGAAGTGGTTGTGTTTAAAACAGCCAATTATATCAGCATTTCCTTGATAATAATATAAAACTGCACAAAACATAACCTCTTCATAATGAATAAGAACTTTTATTAATAAACAAATGTAAAGTCAAAAAAATATATATAACGACCTATATTGTAGATATGTGGTGTTGGAGTAAAAAACTGGTCTGAAACATAAGTAGGTACAAGAAAAACTACAAAAAATATGCAGAATAATGTCTTAAAGTTTAACCTATAAGTTTAGCATACATACTCACACGACTCACACTGCAACTTTATGAATCTAATTCAAGAAATTATATAAAAATCATGTACACCTTAATTAAAGGCTTTGGTTAAGATAAATAATGTTGTATAATAATAAAATACACTTTTTTGGATATTTGCTAATTTGCCACACAACAGAACAGCTGTTGGTGAAATTAACTGTCAATGTCACCATGACAGCTACGGTGCATTTAGCAAGTTAGTTTCTTTTGTTTGTTTTTATCTGCTGCGCCATAGCCTTCTCTTCGCAAGGCTGCGTGTTTTCCAGGCGTAAAGAACCAGATGCGAAGAATACGTAAAAAATTAAGATTTCATCAATATAAAAAAGCAGCAGAAAGCTTTTTTTTTCATATTTACTACCGCCCTACCGCTTTCACCTTTGCGATAGTTCTAAAAAGAAACAAGACATTATACCATCTTTGTAAATATATAAAAAAATGTTACTAGTATTTTAGGTAACTCCAAAAGTTTTTGGTAAAACATAAAGTTACGAGCTAGCTCAAACGCACAATATTTTTTAGCTATTTAGTTGTAATATTTTTTTTGTATTTAGCTAGGTACGTATCTAGGTAGGAAATGATATGAGTATGATTTAGATTGATATAATCCAATAATATTTTAAGTGATGAGGCGAAGGCGAACAATAAATGTTTTAAAGGCAAGTAACTTTTTCACTTTACGGTCTTATTCTTTTTACCACAGAATCCCTCACATTTCTTAATTTTAAGAGATGATGTTAAGGTGTTAGGTACTAATACATAAGATTTTAAAACTTTAATTTGGACACCTATATTGGCTGTATTGTAGCGATGCTGTCACTTTTTGAAATAGTAGTTTGTTTGAAAGAGTCAGCATCACATCACAATGTATAGCACTAAAACCATATTACCTACCTACTTACAAAATACAATGCAGTATATTCTTCAGAGTGGCATTAATTGTGGCATTTAGTCAGTCCAACCGTGGTCCAACCAACCAATGGGGCTGTGTATCACTGTCTTTTTCCCCGCTAGGTGGTGCATTAGCGATGGTGCCCAATTGAACTGATAGTTTCATACGCATGTTTTAATATTTAAATATTTTAATATTAACACCATAACTTTGTGTAATTTTGTATACTTTATGGATCTATAGGTCTATAAGAAACTCATATGTTTTGTAATCAATTTCAATGTAAAAAAAAAATAAAAAAAAATATTTGTATCAGTTTCATAAAATACTGTTCTAATGCGTGTGTAGTTTTTAATTGCAAAAATCGAAAAACGACGGACACCGTTTTCCGAAAGACAAGAAAACAGAGTTTTGTGGCCCCTGCAACTTAAATTACTGGTAGTATGAATTAAATGGGTTCCCTACTTGTTATCGAAACTTGACATAGCGAACGCCACGACGTCGAAAACGGTACGCCGATCGGTCGTCAAAGCGATGGTACGCCACATCGAATGTTGCGATATTGAATGATCACAGCATCGACAGGTTAAATCATCGAAAGGTTTATCAAATCGACGGTTTACCACGTCGAAATTCGCGACATCGATTGGCACGATATCGAATAGTCACAGTATCTACAGGTTTTAACATCGGTTGCAATTGACGGAACGCCGCCGCTGGCCTGGCGCCGCCATAGTAAATATTTACAACATAATAGGTACTTGATACAAATAAGGCCTACGTTTTAATAAGGTCTATGTGCTAGAAAACCTAAATAAATAAATCCAACAGGTCAAATACTTCATGGACACGTACACACACACACCCTATAACCCACCTGAGTGCACAAGCGTCCCGTAAGTCCTTGTCCAGACTAATCCGTTTTGGCGTATCAGATCACCGTATCTTTAACATACATCGCTAGTTTGGTTGGGCGTGCGTTGAAGTAATATCAACGCACGCCCAACCAAAATAGCGATGTATGGTAAAGATACGGTGATCTGATACGCCAAAATGATACAAGTCTGGACAAAGCTTTACGCGTTCACTACTCCAGTTGGCACACACTTTTCTATAGGTGGATGATTCAGTGCTGCTTTATAAATTTCGTGTGATATTGTGGTAAATTTTCGCCTAAAATTACGCTGTTTTAGTATCTGCTTTCCTTAGTAATGGTTTCTAATATCTATAATTAGCTTTCCATGACCTTAATATGTACTTTTGACTTTAGATGAATTCATTATAAAGGAGAATGGCAGGTGCCCATATATTTTCAGAACCACATAAAGGCTTAGCGTGCCAAGAAGTAAATAGCATGACTTTAATCCTCTATTAAAGCCTAATAAATTATGTAATCGTAAGATACACTTTAAAGCTGGGGATAAAAAGTTGATTTTAAAACCTAACCTCAAAACAGCACCTAGTAGGCAATTACTTTGGATACATTACATAACCTACACAGAATGATTTTTATTTAAAAGCTTTAGGTGAGGCTGGTCATGAAATCTACAAATATTTAGTCATTAGACCGTAATAGACAATTACCTACTACCTATCTATCATTGACCTGAAACATAGTACATATGATAACGATAGGTAGATACTAATTCTTGTCAATTGGTAATGCGCCTGGCGGCCATGATTTTAACCTCAAAAACGAAAAACAATTGTATTTTTTTCATATACCTAGACCCTTTCTTATTGAAAATAAGAATTCAATAATTAATATATTATATTACCTATGAGAATTTAAACTGTTTTTGTCATTTTTAGTTGCGGATGACGTTGTTTTTCTAAATATTGCCTCCTTCTTTACGAACACTTTAAATTGAAAAGTAACCACCAAATTATGACCTTTAAATCTCATAAGGTCCGAATTGGGCACGCTCAGTATTTATGAATGTGGAAAATGGTTCCCAGTTTGCCATTCTCCTTTTAAAGGTAAACAAGATACTTGATAAAATAAGGTCTACCTAATTTGAAACGCTTATAACTAAATAACTTTTAAATGTTACTAATAAAAACACGGTTAATTCGCTTCTTTCATTCTGTAATTGTAGAAATCTAAGAGAAAATTAATGTAACCTATCTAAGAAAAAGGAATTAAATAAAAAGGTATTTTAATATGGCTTATCTATACAAATCTTTGAGACTGAGTGAGATCTTTATTTTTTTTAGAACTGATAATAGGAGTCTTTACTTTTTTGTACTAAATATAAAATTTGATTAAAATATTTAATTTTGTTTCATATTATACTTCAATTTAAAGGTATTTTTTTAATTTGAATTTGTATCGGCCTTAATAAATGTAGTCGATTTATTAAGGCTAAAATCTATGTCTTCGGAAATTCATTATTTTGTTTAGATTGAGCAAGAAACTGTTTATTTTTTCTTAGATTCCTAAAATTAAAAAAATGAAAGGAGCTAATTAACCATGGTTTTATTAGTAACCTTTAATATTTATTGGATTATTAGCATTTCAAATTAGGTAGGCCTTATTTGTATCAAGTACCTTATAATAATAAGTTGGGTAACAATTTAGTTGAATAATACTAATCTAATTTTAATATTTCTTTTAATATTAAATAAACAACGAAATTAAATTAAATTAAATAAGTTTACAAGTAAAAAATATTGCTCGCTATTCCTTTTAAAAACTTCAACACTTCCATATCATTTCGTTGCTCAACAAAACGTGTAATGGCCTCTTGTTGCTGACGCTTCTTTTTTTTAGGCGGAGTTTTAGGGATTCCAGCTTCAATTTTTTCAATTACTAAATTATTAGCAGCCTGCTCCTTTTGAATTTCGCGTATTGTAGCGTGAATGCCAAGTTATTTACGATCTAATAATGCATTCCAGCGTCTATGCCAGCCTTCAATGCTGTTCTGGCTTGTTGGTAAGTCATGTTCATAATTGAAGTGGACCGACCAAAGATTAGGAGGGAATAGAGGTGGTGTTTTACGTATAATCACTCTGTTTTCGCCATCTTGTGCTCGTGAAGTCATTATTCCTCGTATGTGATTGATTTCTAACCACTCTGTGATTTTGACCGCAACAGGTGGAAGTATTTTTTCTTTCAAAATATTAAAAACGTCAGGTATTTCAGCAGGTGGCAGATAGGCTAATGCAATCAAGTGACGTATTTTCAAGGAGAATTCGCCATCTGTGTAATACTTGTTTTGAAGTCCGAACTCTTGAACGCGGCGCCAAATATTCTGACCCAAATGAAAAAGACAGGCTTTATGATAAGTTACTGGAAATACAGAGCGTACTGAATTGATAACGGCGATCTCAAAATCTGTCATTACCACTTGAGGAGCAAAGGACTCTTCATTGCAAAGTGACTGTCCGTAACGCTTCAGTTCTGTTAGGAAATGAGTATAACATTCTTGTGTTTTTCGTGATAAAAGTGCGTACACAAGGGGTACTATTCTCTTGTTGTCACCTGTTCCAACTGTACCATGTATCGAATACAGTTGCATGAATAATTTTGGGCAACTTTGATAAGTTCCATCCGTGATCCAAATTGTAGATTCATGTAAAAGTTTTATATTTTTTTCCGTACGAAAAATAAGTGCTTTTATGTCATCATTTATGTTTGTATTTGGAATCAAAAAAGTCTCACCCTTGAACATTTTTAAGTCCTTTGGAAGATTTATTTCTGCTAATGATTTCGGTTCTGAAGGTGTTGATTTATCTCGAGCCCTTTTCATAAGTTGTCTCATCACATTTTTATTGGGTATCAAACAAGCGCTTGTGGTTGGCACATCTTCTAAACAACGATTCATAATTTGACACGGTTTATCTCGAGTTGATTCGGCCTCCCTTTTTAAATTCATTCGAAGCTTTAACAAATCAGTCGTTCCTGAAACAAAAAAGGTCACAGGTCATATACGTCTCCATTTCTGCATCATAGATATTTCCTTACAGCTGGCCAGAACATTTATATATTATTAACTTATACCATGAGGACCATCATGTTTATACCTAATACACCTAAACGTATCTATAAGAGCAACAAATCAAAACCAACGGATCTATAAGAGGCGGTTAAAACCGGTTAAAAACCGGTTTTAACCGGTTTTTAATCGGTTCAAGAAAAATATTGGAACATGTGCAATACTACATTTTTATTGGTTTAGTTAACATGTTTACAATTTTAAGAGTATCCCCGTTCACAGTTTATCAAAAATGCACAGTTATCAAGAAAATTACCATTTTTCACATTTTTTTGTGACGCCAGTCGATCCTGCTTCTAAATGATCAAAAACTTCTATGGTATGGGACCAACCCAGGTTTGAGACTAAAAAGTCAGACATCTCAACAAACTTTTTCCCATATTGTATTTCGTAGGAAATCATTGCAGGTCCTAGGAAAGATACAAAAAATATAACAAAGGGCAAATGATCACGTAGACGTAATAAGCTTCTAGCTACCAAGTCTTAACGTACTAAAGAGCTCATTGTTTTCATATAAATAAAACAAAATATACATACAATATGTTTGGTTAGTGATGTCGGAGCTTTTAAAGGCATATTACATGATCAATTTTATCGAAAAAACCCACATGTTGGGGTCTATCCCACTCCTGTTGGATTGACCGGCATTTTAAATTTGACTTTTAATTTTAGATGGCCCTGCCGAAAATTATTAATTTATCTGGATTTAAAAGTCCTATAGTTATAAAAAAATATTTTTCGAAAGCTAACAATATCATTTATCAAGAAAAAAAAATTATGTAAACTTTTAACTTGAATGAAATGTCATAAAAATTACTAAAATAAATTTTAATTCGAAATTAGTGTGCTTTTTTGTTTTTCTCACATATCTCAAAAACTAGGATATAAATGTGCATTGTGCTTCCTCGCCTTGTCCGGGGAGAGGGTGAGAGAGCCATTGCCGATTTTCTTGTTTTAACACGTTTTGTCGTCTGGCAACACTGGATTCCCGCCTTTTTTTCTGTAACATAGACAATTCCCGCCAAGAATCATCCCTTCCACTAGGGCAAGCTATAGCTATATAGCGCCTGAGCGCTCACTTTTTCCTCATTGCGTTGCTGAACTTCGTAGTGATAGCACAGTTAAGAGGCAGTCCTGTCGATTTGTGTAAAGTAATAGTCGATATGGACGCCTCAACGTCTGGTAGCACTGGAAGGCGACAGCGAAGGAGCCGGCAGAAAAGGCGGAGATCACCATCAAGCTCCTCTTCTGAAAGGAGTTCAAGTAGCTCGGTGGAACGGGCTAACTGGCGGCGACATTCTTCAAAAAAAGCTAAGTACCAAAATTCTCCGACTTTGCTAGATAATTTGTGTAACCAAGTGCAAGTGCTTACGGATTTCATGAATAACTTTATCCAAAATAACACAAATCCAGTTGTACAATGTTTGCCAGAAACAACGAATTCGCAATTAGATAAAGCATCCAGAGATTCACCTGGACCGGAAAATCAAAAGCAAAGTAATGACTTTTCTTTTAAATCTTTGCAAACCACCTTAAAAGCGTCCGGTTTTGGCAAGACGGATCAGGACCGGTTTGATATTTTAAACTCGTTGCAATTATTTGAGTCTCCAGATTGGTCGAATATCAATTTTATTGATACTCAAAAAACATACTTATCTAAGCCAGGCTTTATCGAATTGGAAACAAACGACGATCTAAAGCCGTACGATAAAAATAATTTTCTACCCTCATGTGAACGCACATTGGCTGCTTTATCTAATGCTGTATTATTACAAAGAAGTATGCTACAAAGTAATGTAACTAAGTTATTGACTTGGGTAAAAGATTTGCAAGCTGTTTCTTATGAGGAATTCAATACTAAAATCAATGAAATTCTTTGCGAAGATAAAGAGTACAATGATATTTCAAATAATATTATGCAAATAATATGTGGAAAGCGTGCTTCTATAATTAATAACCGGCGAACAGAAATCTTGAAATCCATTTCTAATAATTATACGGCTGATAAATTCAAGAAGATTCCACCCTCGTCTGAATTTTTGTTTCAACCTGAACAATTTAGTAAATTGCTAGAAAAAGAGGGTGGTCCAGCAAAAGTTTTTCAGAAGCCACAACCTATAAAGAAAAATGTTGTCTCTTTTAAAGCACAGGCACCTAGATTTGCGCCTAAGAATCAATATTCCTTTCGAGGCAATACTAACGACCAATCTTTACCCAATGCAAAACGAGACTTTTCTTCCCGAGGTAAACGAAAATATGATACTCATAAAAAATCTAGTAAACGAAGTCATGGCGGTGACTCCAAGAGACGTCGCTATGATTGACTCGAACTCATTTCAAGCAGGCCGTCTGAAGCATTTTATCGAAAGATGGAAAGCCATACAAACTCCATCAGTAATTTTAAAGATGATATCAGATTTTCGAATACCGTTTACAAAAAAACCCCCTTTGATTTTACCAAATTTAAATTTTTATCAGACGCCAGATACCCCTCAAATGTCTCTAGAAGTTCAAAAAATGATAGAATCAAATATAATCGAGCCAGTTCAAATAAGTCCCAGTTTCGTGTCTCCACTATTTCTAATAGAGAAGGCCGATCAAACTTATCGACAAATTTTCAATCTAAGGACTCTGAACGACTACATATCGATAAAGAAATTTTATCTCATTTCTCATTTCGAAATCCCAAACTTCCTTCAACCGGGCGACTGGTTGACGAAGATAGACATGTCTCAAGCGTACTTTCACGTGAATATAGCCCCAAGTCATCGGCCTTTTCTAAGACTTATTTTCAGACAAAACCTTTATCAGATGACATGCCTTCCATTCGGAATAGCATGTGCACCAAGATGTTTTGCAATGATAACCAACTTTTTAGCGCAGAAACTTCGAGAAACCGGAATGAGGGTAGTTGTATATTTAGACGATTTTATGTTGGCACATCAGAACAGAGATTTGCTTCAGCAGCAAACCTCTATGGCTGTAACATTGCTACAGGCTCTAGGTTGGATCCTAAACTTCGGAAAATCTGTTTTAAATCCCACTCAGAACCTAGAATTTTTAGGGATTCGATGGGACACTGCAGGCAACCGAATGTACCTTCCTCAGCAGAAGGTATTGAAACTTCGTCAAGAGTTTCAGAGACTCCTGACCAAGAAACGGTGCTCGTTGAGAGAAGCTCAATCGATACTAGGAAGATTAAATTTTGCAAATTTCGTAGTTCCTCAAGGTCGTTTACACTGCCGTCTGTTTCAGGGCCACCTACGAATTCTACGTCAAGGACACCCGAAACAGCGCCACATCCTGCCCGAGGAGGTGATCGAGGAACTACAGTGGTGGCATCGATCGGTGAGCGAATACTCTCTGATTCATTTACCACAGGTTACACATCACCTCGTGTCCGACGCATCCGATCTCGGCTGGGGTGCCTTGATCAACGACACATACTTGGCGGGCCAGTGGGCACCACATCAGCAGCCCTGGCACAGCAACGTCAAGGAGTTAGTGGCCATCCAAATGGCAATCCAAGCACAAGCACACGAACTCCAGGGTGCCAGCCTTCTGATTCAATCGGACAACGTAACAGCACTGGCTTATCTGCGAAATCAAGGCGGGACGAGATCACCTCTACTCATGGAGCAGACTCGCAAGGTATGTCGTCTTATTCAGGACCTGAAGATGACTGTAACTTACCAACACCTACCCGGATGCTTCAACGGCATCGCCGATCGCCTTTCACGAGGAAAACAAATTCCCGAATGGCATCTCTTACCGGAAGCAACTTCGGAGCTATTTCAGACAGTCGGTGTGCCGCAGATAGATCTGTTTGCATCGGCTCAGGCTCACGTAGTTCAGCACTACGTATCACTAGACCCGTGGGACGAAGGAGCAGTTTTTCACAATGCCTTCAGCCGGCAGTGGAATTACACTCTAGCATGGGTGTTCCCACCTCCATCTCTCATACCACGGGTATTAATTCACCTGAACAGTTGCAGCGGTCTATTTGTGGTGATTGCACCTCAATGGCTGAAATCGTTCTGGAGACCAGACCTTCAGAACAGAGCCCTCAGCGGGCTAGTTCGACTACAAAACCTGAACAACACCTTGGTAGATATGAGCACAGGTCACACTCTTCCAAAAGTAGACGATCTGATCCTGGAAGCATGGTTGATTGGAGCTGGGACTCTTTGCTCCAGTGTTGGACAGCAGAAGAAAAAGCCCTTCTACTGAATGGTTGGCGTAAGTCTACTGTTTTGTCTTATAAACCTGCCTGGAATCGTTGGTCAAAATGGTGTGCAGATAACAACGTTGCTGCAGCAACCCCTTTAGCCAAGGACCTAGCTAAGTTTCTAGCTCATCTTCATTTAAAAGAAAAACTAGCACCTGCTACAATCCACTTGCACAAATCAGTAATCTCAACTATTTGTGAACCACATGTCGGTAAGAAATTAAGTGAAGATATTTTCGTGAGACAGGTACTCAAATCCATAACGCTCTCGCGTCCAAAATTAAAGAGATCCCCAATTTGGGATCCTCAACTGGTAGTCCAATGGCTACAAAAGAACGTTCCAAATACTATTACATTGTTCGAGGCAAATCGACGTTGTGCGACTATTTTATTACTTGTGTCAGGCAGACGTGTTCATGATTTGACACTTCTGTGTGTTTCTCCAGATCATCTTGAGGATGATGGTACTAACGTAATACTTTGGCCAAAATTTGGCTCTAAAACCGACTCTGCTCGACATCAGCAATCAGGATGGAAGCTGATTCCTCACGAGGATCAAATGTTGAGCCCCGTTTATTGGATTCATAAAGTTATTGAGCTCTCTGATGAGAGAAGAGGCTCACTTCATCAACTTTTTATTACAACTCAGGGAGAATCGAAGCCTGCTTCCAGAACGATAATAGCTAACTGGGTAAGAACAGTTTTTAAGTCTGCTGGTATTGATGACAGTGCAGGAAGTAGTAGATCAGCAGTAGCTTCATTAAATTGGCTTTGCAATGTTCCAATTGACAAGATTCTAAAAAAAGGTAACTGGAATCAGGCTTCAACCTTCCTGAAACACTATTGTAGGGAAATTAATAGAAATAATACAGCGACTGATCAGTTTTCTAACATGTCTGATTTATTTGTTCCTGTTGATGATTAAATGAAAATTAATTACATTTAATAATGCTTGATTATTGTTTATAATACTTGATTAGTAATGCTTGATTATTGATTTAAATTATTGATTACTCCTGAATAATAAAGTTCGCATTGATTAAGTGGATTGTCTTATTTAATTGCTCATCATCCCTCACCAGGGCAATAACAAACATTTCTCACCCTCTCCCCGGACAAGGCGAGGAAGCACAATGTAGAGGTTTTACCTTCCAATAAAACCGCCATTGTGCGCCGAGCCTTGTCCGGGGCATTTTACTGGCCCTGGTGAAAACAATGAGGAAAAAGTGAGCGCTCAGGCGCTATATAGCTATAGCTTGCCCTAGTGGAAGGGATGATTCTTGGCGGGAATTGTCTATGTTACAGAAAAAAAGGCGGGAATCCAGTGTTGCCAGACGACAAAACGTGTTAAAACAAGAAAATCGGCAATGGCTCTCTCACCCTCTCCCCGGACAAGGCTCGGCGCACAATGGCGGTTTTATTGGAAGGTAAAACCTCTACATTTTTTTTGTATTTTTACAATACATACAAATATTATCTACAAAACGACATAAAATCATTGCTCTAAAATGCATATTTCTAGAGTTATTGTTGTTTGAATATGAGTTGTGGCTGGCAAACGCACATTAGACACAATTCAAGCCATAAGAATCCTCAACGAGAAAGCAAAAGCACGAGCCTGCACATGGTGTTTATAGAACTGGAAAAGGCGTTCCACAACGTGCCTCGTGATTTGATCTGGAAAGCCTTCCACGCGCATTCTTTCCCGGAGCCACACATCGCACTTATCATCGACATGTCACAAATGTCTCAATCTCAACACAAGTGGTCTGCCATGCAGGCACGAGTGAAAGCTTTGACTTGATGGTAGGGGTACATCAAGGGTCTACTCTAAGTCCACTTGTACTTAACGTCACAATGAATTATATAACTAAAAAGTGTCAACAGGAGGTGCCTTGGAATCTTCTCTATGCTGACGATGACGTTCGTTGCCCTCATATCTGACAGTGCGATAGATCTCCAGCGTGATTTAAACGGCTGGGTGGAGTCGCTGGAAGAAAATAGCCTCAAAATTAGCCGAAAGAAAACGTAGCACATGTCATGTATTTTCGATAGCACATCACCCCCGATGACTTTAGCTTCTATGTCGGAAATGACCACCTACCAACAGTCAACCAGTTCAAATACATTGGCTCCGTGCTAAGCTATGACGGAAAGATTGACAGCGACATCCTCCATATAGCTCAAACGGGCTGGATGAAATGGCGACAGCTCACAGGCGTTATGTGCGATAAACGAATGCCACTCTTTAGAAGCATAGCCACCTTTGTGAAGGGACGAGTTTACAAAACAGCCATTAGACCTGCCATGCTGTTTGAATCCAAATGTTGGGACACAAATAAACAACACTTAAACAAACTCCATACGTCAGAGATGCGCATGCTACGCTGGTCAGCGGGCGTCACTATACAAAATCAGAAACACATACATACGGGGAAGTGTCAAGGTAGCACCATATGAATAAATCAATAGCACCCATATCAGAAAAGCTAAAAGAGAAACGTCTACGGTGGTACGGGCATGTAGAAAGGCGCCCGACGATCACATGGTGAAAATAGCCCTAAACATCCCAACGACGACGCGTAGGCGCGATAGACCCCCTGCCACTTGGCTGATGACGGTTCAGCGCGACCTGAAAGAAGCCGACATCGACCCCAACCTGGCACTCAACCGTGCACAGAGGAAGAGAAAGCCAAGCCAAATTTTACGACATCTCACCAAGGCGGGTGGGGGGTCGAAAATTGCCAAAATCACCTCACATAATTAATAGATGCCCCTTATTTAGAGTTATGTGTTAGTCACCTCTCTAATATATTTATCCTTCTTTCCTTTTAATAGTGATTTCCGCTTACTTGAGTCACTGATAGTGTAGAATACATTATTTCCAGCTAAATTAATCAAATTCGAAAAAACAAATGACATTATTTGTAAGCATTGACAGACAAGAGCGCCATCTACAAAATTTTTAAGTGGTACTACACCTCATTCATTGAGTATTTGACTTTTGAGGAATATTTTAATTTAGTATAGCAACATTAAATTTGACGCAAAAAGACGTTGAATTGAAAGAAAGAAAGAAACTATGAAATGAAATTCTGTGAACGAAGATAACGTAATAAAAAATAATTGCATGTTATTGCAGTCAGTGAATAAAGAACTAAAGGAACCAGTTGATTGTGAAAATGAATGTGCCAAAATGTGGTTGCAAGGAAAATCGTCCGCAAAACTCTGGATGCGTTTGTGCTACCAGCACACGTAAAATGCCAGCAAGTGATAGCTTTAAAATACCAGCCGTGCCAATCGGTAGACCGCTGCACAGCAGCACGAAAGTGAACGTGAATGACAACAAAGAACAATCTTCTTCCGGAAAAGTGGATCTTAACAAAAGGGATGAACAGAAAAAGTCGTGGACGCTTGCCGACTTCGACTTGGGCAGACCATTGGGTAAGGGAAAGTTTGGAAACGTTTACCTAGCACGTGAGAAGAATTCGCACTATGTAGTTGCCCTAAAAGTGCTCTTCAAAAGTCAAATTTTAGATTCAGAAATAGAACATCAGGTGAGACGTGAGGTAGAAATACAGTGTCGCTTGCGCCACCCCAACATTCTGCGAATGTTTGGATACTTCCACGATGAAAAGAGAATTTATTTAATTCTAGAATATGCAAAGCATGGTGCTCTCTACAATTTGTTGAAGGAACGCGGGCGTTTTGATGAAAAGACTGCAGCTATCTATGTTAGAGACTTGACTAAGGCATTGATCTATTGTCACTCTAAGAAAGTAATTCATCGAGATATTAAGCCTGAAAATTTATTGATTGGACACAATGGAATACTAAAAATAGCAGACTTTGGATGGTCTGTCCACTCCCCGTCGTCAAGGAGGATGACTCTGTGTGGAACAATAGATTACTTGTCACCGGAAATGATTGAAGGCAAACCCCACAGCTATGCAATTGATATATGGAGTCTCGGTGTGTTATGTTACGAATTGCTTGTTGGTTTACCACCATTTGATGCTAAGGACTCTCATCAGACATATAAGAAGATACGCTATGTAATCATAAAATATCCAGAATTTATTTCAGAAAAAGCCAAAGACTTGATGGGAAAATTACTTGTTATAAACCCTGAACAGAGACTGCCATTGGCAAATGTATTGCAACATCCTTGGATTGTAGAAAATGCTCCTGAAGGGGCCATCCCCACAGCTCACGACCCTGGTCAAAAATAAGTCTTTTTTTTACAATTTTGAGTCACTTTATTATTAGCCAATTTAATTATGATATGATATAAAGAAAAAATATTCCTTCTCTTTTAGATAATGATAAAATTATGCATTATGATATTTAAATTTAGTAATTCTTATTTTTAGAATTATATTATATTAGTGAATGATGTAACATTTTAATTAATTCAACACAGACTTAATAAATATTTAAAAAATACTTGAAACTGACTGATCAGAAATATTTCGATACTTTTGCATGTAACTATGTAAACTATAATGTTAGAATGTAAATATTAAAATAAATTGTTACATATAACTAAGTTTTTTTATTCTTATTCATGTAGTATATGTCTAAAGCATATTTATCAAAGTTAGGGTCTTTCTTTACTATCAAATGCCAATGTATAAGCTCCCCTATGAGACAAGTCCAGCTCAAGAGATATCCAATAGCAAGAGCTATAAAGGCTCCATAAAGTTTTTTCAAATTCATCAAGGCCTTAATAGCATCTTCAGTTGTTTCTAATGATCTAATAGGATTCATAACATCATTCAACCACTTTTCAACTAAGCCAACTTCTACAATACGTCTCAGATATACATCAGCTAAGGGTTTCAGTGGCGAGTTCTTATGAAATCCTATAGATATAGGGGTGTTCACCACACAATCTGACATTATATGCAAGTTTCTTTCAATTTCATTATTTGCCAGCATCTCTGTTAAATTAGTGTTGTTCCCTTTATCAGTTTCGAACGTCATATTTGTATTTCTTCTTTTCACCCTGATAAACTTCAGAAAGTCTTGGTTATCATAGTACGCGTAAACCCCTTTAGCAACTTTATTCGCCGCTGCGAACGGATTGTTAATGACTTCGAATTTTTGGCCTATAGCCTGTATTTCGTCTGTAGATTCTACGAAAAACCTCTTTGTTTCAGTACCCCAGCCGCCGCAAGTAATTTTGCTTTCGACTAGTTCTTTTAAAGTGTCGATTGTGACTCTTGGAGTCGGGTTCGCGAGGATGGCAGTCATGCTCGCTCTGTAAGACACCACAAGGAGTATACAGTACAACCAGTACCACCCAGTAAGAAGTCGTATAGACCAACCGGTAGGCAACTTGGGTAGAGACACGACCAGTAACATTCCGTATGTGTAAAGAATGCTGTTAATTATTTCTCCAAACAAATACAAGCCAGGCTTCGCATCCAAGTCTGCAAAATAAACAAGTGGCTGTTAGTTTGAGTACTAAGGACCTGTTTTTTGAGGTCAATGCTTCTTTGTTTCCAACAAAGAGTGAGCAATATTAAAATAGCGATATTACCATCCTCTATTTTGGATTTCTCATTTTTATTTTTCATTTTAGAAAGGATTTTCTTATACTCCTGCAGGTTGGTGTAAAATCGCGCAAGACCGTAGAAAATCGTCCCAGTTATCAACAATACGACCATAACTGCAATCCACATTTCTAACCTAGAAGAAAAGAAACAAATGGAAGTCAAAAGTGTAAGATAATCTTTCAAATATTGCCTCTTTAAAAATATACGGATCATCTACACTCGGCGTCAGAAAAATCGCACATCATCAAAAATTTCTTCAAAGTTAATTAAATCCTATTTAATTTAATGGTAAGTGTTGTTTGTTATGTACTTCTTCCCCTTCGTACATAGCCAACAGCCTCTAGAAACCGCTGGAATACTCGTTGAACGGAATCTATTACTTACTAAGATTCAGTTTCGGAGCAACTTACATTGCCTCATTTTTTGCAATATTTAAGTAACTTCATGGGCAATAGTATCCATCTTGGGTATTCCTTTTTAGGGTTCCGTAACCAAAATGGCAAAAAACGGAACCCTTATAGATTCGTCATGTCTGTCTGTCCGTCCGTATGTCACAGCCATTTTATTCCGAAAGTATTAGGATTACACAGTTGAAACTTAGTAAGTAGATGTAATCTGTTAACCGCTTAACGATTTTAACACAAAAGTAAAAAAAAAATAACATTAAGGGGGGCTCCCCATACATGGAACTGAAACTGAAAAAAAAATTCCTTCATAACAATACGTGCGGTGTCTATAGACAGGTCTTTAAAAATGACATTGAGGTTCCTAAGACAATTTTTTCTAAAAGTCAACCGTTTGAAAGATAAACACTGCCAAAGTGGTAAAATGTGTGTCCCCCCCCTCTAACTTTTGAAATAAAAGAGTGAAAAATCTAAAAAAAAATATGCTTTATTTAGATCTTAATAAAAACTTTCAACGAAAATGGTTTGAACGAGATATAGTAATTAGTTTTTAAGATATATCATCCCCTCTAACTTTTGAAATAAAAGAGTGAAAAATCTAAAAAAAAAATATGCTTTATTTAGATCTTAATAAAAACTTTCAACGAAAATGGTTTGAACGAGATATAGTAATTAGTTTTTAAGATATATCATATTTTCCAAAACCGCAAATATAACTTTGTCATTCATACCAACACTGTGAAAAACAAAGTTATTTTTACAGACGAAAAATTATAGTGGTATTAAATATAGTATAGTATAAGGTAACTACGGAACCCTATGGCGCGTGGCCCGACACGCACTTGGCCGGTTTTTTTTTAATTGTTGAAGTGTGTTTTTCCCATCAATAGCGAATTTACCCGCATTTCATGAATTGACCCCTTTTATCTCCCTTTTATGGCGGCGCAAGCAATAACGCTTTAAGCGTTTAATAGTGGTAACTGATATTAATTAAATCCAACAATAATTAATTGAAAGCCCATTATACGTACTTTCAATAGATATCAACATTTACACAATAAAACGTTAGCTAGCAATAGCAGGTGGCCAAGTCTAAACTTATTTTCGAAGAGGTGCGATTTTTCTGACGTCGAGTGTGGGTATATTAATCATAACTAAAGCTCTTTCGCACACGAGTCGTAGCAAAAACGTATGGTAGTATGCGACGCGTACCATGTTGCACGCTCTATATGAGAGAATTACGAGCGCATACCATACATTTCTTTACATATTCACAGATGAAGCGATGGAGCGTTAGAAAATGTATGCGTTCGTAACGCTCTCATAGAGCGTCCGGCATACGCGTCGCAAACGATACGTTTCTGCTAGCTACGAATCGTGTGCGAAAGGGCTTACTTGAAGGGTAATATCAAAGTTTTCCACGAATTATCTGTCAATGCTTCTGGCGTGAGGAACGTGAAACATTGAGACGTATACGGGATGCTGAGATCCATCAGCTCAAGGTGATAAGGGTTATATTGCAGATTCCCTAATGCTATGTCAGCTCGTCCGTTCACCATCTCCCCAAGGAGACCAGAAAAAGAACCATTTGCTTCCTTTTGACCCCACTTATGTAGCTCAGTGTTAGGTGGTTGATACAACTTTGGTTGAAAGCTCAATTTCTTCGCCATTGTATTAAGAATCTAAAAATACACGTGATGCATTATATGATTAGTATAAAGTTTTTTTTTTATATTTTGTTTTTATGGTCCTTCAAGCCGGATAGTGCATAGAACTTACTTCAATTTCAACACCACCAACTTTGTTTGTTTCATTAGTTTTTTTAACAACAACGGAGGGTACGTGATCTAAATAAACGATATTCAGAACTTCACTATTCAAATTACTGGTCTTGTCAGCAAATAAAGGTCTGTTGTAATGAAATCTCCCGTTCTTCCAAATATCAACTCTTCTGGAAATGAACACGCTTTTTATGGGATTTGGGTATGGGACTGTGGATAGGTCGTACCATGCTTTGCTTCTTGATATGCCTGTGAGACTGTGGTACCTAAGAAAGATGACGTTGATGATACGTTTCCATAGAAAATGTAGATCACTGTGGAATAGGCGGTAGTCGTGAAGTATTATATACTTGGCTCTTGTATCCAAGATACGGTATCTGCGAATAAATAAGGAAATAAAAACAATTGACAATAAAAAAAGTAAACAATCATGTTTTATAGCAAATTCAACTACCCGAGAGATAAAGAATGGGATTATTTTAAAAATGGCATCGTATAGTACGAGGCATATATCTTGAAATTGTTTCGACGGAGTGGGGATAAGTATAAAGAAGGCTATGGAGCGAACAATAGCGCACGCCCCTCTCCCGCCGCCCGCGCCCCTCACCGCCGCTACGCATGCCCAAAATACGCGTTCCGCGCAATCCCCACCCGATTTCAAGATATACTTATGCCCATACTGGGGCCGTACCGGCTAACGTGATCGCTTTCATTTGACAGATGGGTATGATACATTGCTACTTTGCTATGGTAAGTTTTTATTTATGCCAAATAGAAGCAGCAATGGGTCACATCCATCTGTCAAATGAAAGCGATTACGATAGCCGGTACGGCCCCTGTAGGTACATATTCACTTCTCGCTCGCACACTATATCGCCACCACCTATCGTTCTCACTCACACTGTTACACTCTAGTGAGCCGCCATTTTCAATCCCATTCTTTATCTGCGCGGGGGTTACGTGGGTACCTTACCTAAGTATACCGATATTATTATTACCTATCCCCAAATCTTAACAGTCTTGCAGTTTGGTACCCGTTCGCCAGAAGAATAACGTACACGTTGCACCCGTCTTTCCTCGCTTCCCGCAGCGATTCTAGGGTATCGAAGTTTGGGGAGAGTAAGTCCTCGTAGTCTTCTACCACGATCTAAATCGATGGTAAAAGTTGTTCAGTTTCATGGTCCCTATCCACCATATTCGGCTTTAGGGGTTTTTTGTAACACGTATAAATTGACCCAGCCGGGGATAAAACCCGGGACCTTAGAAATGGCGACAGGACACCTTAAAACGAGGTATCACGGAGGTCGTCAAAGCATCATTAATTACGAATATCGTCAAAGATATCCCAAATGAATGGGCACGCCGCGCGCCTACCCCTTGTCCTTACTAATATTATAAATGCGAAAGTTCGTTTGTTAGGCCTTCACGTCTTAACTACTGAACCGATCATCATGAAATTTTACATGTATACACGTTCTCAAGGGTATAGAAGAGGACATAGGGGGTATCCTATGTCCTACTCTGTAAAAGGTATTTTATCCAGAAAAAAAGTCCTGTCCCCGAGGTACCTAAAGCAAAAAACTTTTCACGCAGACGAAGTCGCGGGCGGTTGCTAGTCTTATAAATGCGAAAGTCCGTGTGTTTGTTTTTTACGCCTTCACGTCTCAATTACCTACTGAACCGATCATCATGAAATTTTGTATACATATTGTCAGGGCTACAGAAAAGGACATAGAGTACCATTCTTTCAGAAAAAACGTACAGTTCCCGGGGATAGTAAAAAAACTGTCCACGCAGACGAAGTCGCGGGCGGCCGTTACTCAAACAATAATTGGACCGTTTTCGTCACAAATACTCATAATAAATAATAATAAAGTTGCCTTTAACTACTGAACAAGCGCAGTAGAGTGTAAACATGGTAATGTGATCGGTTATTTGTAAACAATAACTTCGTGTAACTCTTCAGCACTTCAGCACAGCAACAAGGAAACCCTATCTCACTACAAACTGGACAATTTAAGTGCTACTTACAAGTACAGTTACCGTCTATAATAAAGATTTCTCACCATAACAAACGGCACTGCATATATCCTCCTAAACAGATATCCCTCAAACACGTTGAGGTACACAGTATCGCACACGACTGCCACGCAGGTGACGTCGTGATGCTTCATCAGGTCGTTGAGCAGGTCTACCATAATGTACTCCAAGTCCTTGCGCTCTTCCAGGCTGCTGAGGAACGCCGATGGTTCTGCGGAGGCACTTGGGAGGAAGGGAATTGAATGAACCATCTTACTCGCAATTTATAAGCATTTTTAGGGTTCCCGGGACCCTATTACTAAGACTCCACTGTCCGTCCGTCTGTTTGTCTGTCACCAGGCTGTATATCATGAACCGTGATAGCTAGACAGTTGAAATTTTCAGATGATGCATTTCTGTTGCCGCTATACCTAACTAACTAAAAACATAATAAAATAAATGGGTATTTAAGTGGGCCTCCCGTACAACAAGCGATTTTAGCCGTTTTTTGGTACGGAACCCTTCGTGCGCGAGTCCAACTCGCACTTGGTAATGTTTGGTTTTAAATATAACTATCATTCATCAATATCTAATTTTTTTTTGTGAAATAGACATTATGAATAGGTTTCATACATTACGGATAAAATCTAAAATAAGGCTCCCAAGACGCCGCTCCCATGGGATCCACAGATATTTTTTCCGTCTCTTTACTCCCATATAGGATCCTCAGATTTATGTATGTGACTAGTGTATTTTCCATACAAACTAACGAGAAACTATGGATCGCTTCTTCGTGTTCAGTTCGAGCTAGAAGTTTGCTGGGCATTATCTTCACGTCTGTACAATTTCACTGTGTTCTATTAGCACAGCCCGTAGTACATTTAAATTACCAAAAAGGTATCAGTGGAAATCAAACAAAGCTATGTAGAACACGACAATAGCCAAAACATGTGGTAAACCTCGAAAAATAAAAAAATAACATTTTTGGAGTATACAAAAATATAGGTTACGGCGGGTTGCGATCTGTAAAACTTGGGTTACAGTATCTATAATTTCGTAATAAATAGCTATATCACAACGGCAAACGGTAACCTTTTTCGTAATTTAAATGTACTACGGGCTACTGTACTATATGTATATTGTATAATAAAACCATGCATTAGTCTGCAAGAAGAGCTTACTTTATCACAAAGAGAGTCAGCAACAATACTTTGTACATTTTGTCTGAACCACGTCTCCTCATCGGTTGAAACTCGCTAAACTAAGTTAACTGTCGAACCCCAAGGCTTCCCGGTTGAACTTTTACTGATTGACGCGCTCATATAGAATGCAAACCCAATTAGATGAGCTGTTTTATCCCTTTCAACTTTACAAATTAGAGATGTTAATATTTAATGTTTCCAGTGAGAATACAAAACCTACAAACTACTGGTAGTATGTACATACATATATGTAAAGTTTCTAGCAACGCTGAATTTTATGTATAATGTCTCTTTTCAAGCTTTAAATCAGAGAACTTGTTAAAAATATGGCGAACGATAACGACAGGTGGCCCTACTGGCTAACTTTTCGAACTTTGGCGGGTCTGCCGAGCTTCAACTTAAAACAGATATATCGAAGTTAGGAATTTCGTATTGTAGGTACTATTTGTTGGATTTATTTGGAAGATATTGATGTTCGTGTGACATCATGAATTGGGGTTCACCATTTTGGCCCAATTGAGGCTCGATTTGTCTGTTTTAATTTGAAACCCGGCAGACTTTCCGAAGTTCGATGCGTTAGCCGGTACGGCCCCTGATCGGAATTGCTTCCTAAAATAAAATAAGCGTTAGTAAGCGTTAATAAACCAATTGATAAGTACCTATTGTACTTTATGTGTTGATGTTTTAGTAAAAAGTAATTTAAATAAAAATTTGTGATGTGATGTAAATGATTTGCGCAATCTCTTTAAAATAAACACACTGTTTGGTATAAAAATATTTTATTATATGCAAAAAGTTACCTAATCCCTGTACTTAATTATTTGCTCTCAGCAAAATATAAAAAGTTGTAAATAATATAGCTCTGTACAACTTACCTACAATTACAAATACATAAACAGAAATAACATCCATTTTCATTCGAAATTAGCACTGAAAATGTCATACATAATTCAACTATCATATAAAAATAATTTAATAGGGAATATTTACAGTATCGATTGTGGAAAAATATCACAAAAGTGGTAATAAAAGTAAATCAACATTCAACTTAATATGAAATGCGTCAAGGTATAAAATTTATTGGGGAAAATTCAATGTCCTGTAAACTTTACCATATAACAAAACCCTTATTTTTCGTTAACAACCACCACAGATAAAAAATAAACATAAATTGGGGAATTCTTAAAACAAGGAATGTACATAATTACTTAATAATTGTAAGAACCGGTAAATAAATGTTTAACTTAGTTTAGATATTAGTTAGACTTATAAATGTAAATAAGGTACGGTAATATTTTGTTGTTTATGTTACGTATATAAAACAAATCATACACATATCGAAGATACCTATTTCATCATAATATTATTCTTTCATTATTAATCTAAATCGCAGTTTATGCAGAATTATTGCTTTTGGTAGAAATGTGATACAGCATCGTACGGCTTGTCGTACACTACTACTGTATATTAATAAATAAATAATAAATATAAGTGAAGTATAATTTATGTTATGTTGTAAAGTATAATTTAGTATCGTGCAGTGTAATATGGTGTAGTATTATGTAACGTAGTGCAGTGTAATGCAGTGTAGTATAATGTAATATCGTGCAGTGTAGTATAATGTAATGTAGTGCAGTGTAATATAGTGGAGTATAATGTAAAGTAGTACAG
Source organism: Agriphila tristella (assembly GCA_928269145.1). Taxonomy (NCBI): domain Eukaryota; kingdom Metazoa; phylum Arthropoda; class Insecta; order Lepidoptera; family Crambidae; genus Agriphila; species Agriphila tristella. The sequence goes on along the minus strand of OV743437.1, from coordinate 27,784,885 downwards.
TGTAATGTAGTGTAGTATAATGTAACGTAGTGCAGTGTAATGTAGTGTAGTATAATGAAACGTATACGTAACGGATAATGTAACGTAGTGCAGTGTTATTTAGTGTAGTATAATGTAATGTAGTGTACTATAATTTAATGTAGTGCACATTCATGTAGTGTAGTTTTTATGTAATGTAGTGCAGTGTAATGTAGTATAATGTAATGTAGTGCATTACAGCTTGGCCGGCACGTAGGAGCGCCAGTGCACGACGTCGCGCCACCAGGCGGGGCGGGCCAGCGCGCCCGGGTACGTCACCACGTTGCTCTTGATGTGCTTGTATGCCTAAGGAAATATAACGTCTCAATGTTTAAAGTCAATATATTTACAATTTACATATAAAGTTAAATTTGTAATAATTATTCTAGAATCTAATTGAAATTAATCAATATTAACACACAAATAAAGTTGACGGAATACTAAGTGTCTTGGAGTCTTGAATATCGATAGGATTGGCTTGGCTATCAAATAAACCTACGAAATATTGCCTATAAAAATTAAGTTAAACTTGATTTTATCTTTAAAGACTAGAAATTTAAATTTCTTGTCGCCTAATACGTGTCGCTAGAGATGACGGGTCATGTCACACGATTCAAGGACAGTCCTTTTGTCAAGTATAGGTGACATTAGTATAGGTGACATTGGCGTCAGGTCACAGAATCGTTTTTCACGTAACGAATTGCGAACTGTAGCTCTAAAAGATTTTATTTACACCAATGGTTTAAATCCTCTGTAAAGGGTTCTGAAAAAGTTAGCTTATTGCCAACATTATAACTACCAGTGTCATAGTAACCACAATATCCGCCCAATGAGTTACATTATTAAATTCAGTACAACTCTTGCGGATGACATAATGACAAGGAGGGGAAAAAAGTTAAAGTAAAGTCAACTTCAAGTTCGAGGTCAAGTCAAAACCCTTCATAGAGGATATATATCATGGGTGTTTTTTTAATTCAAATGTATACCGTTTGTTTCCCTAATAAAAAAATAAAAATGGATGCAAATAAAGTCTTGTATGTAACTGTACATAATTAGGTATTAAAACACTCATGCGGAGTCATTAGTGTGTGATAATTAGGTAGTAAGTCATTAGTGTTTTACTACCTAATTATCACACTCGGGGAAGTGTTTTAATAGCCCTCATTATAGTGCAGTTTAATTTATACGTCATTTAATTTATTTAATAAGGCACATCAACATCATTATACGCAGTACACTTACAGAATATCATTTCACATTACATAGATAGTGTAAATGACTATTACAGATATGCACCGCATTTGTATAAATGGTTAATTTTAAACAAGGTTTTAAAATATTAATCAAACACATTGGAAATACAAGTAAAAGCCAAAAAGAAATATAAAAAAAACAAATGAAATAGGTAGGTACTATAACATGTTTTTTGTTTTTTATAATTATGATTAGCTAATTTGGTTTACGGGTCTGCAATATCTTAAATTTGAATTTACGCAAGTTGACATGAAAGATGTCAATATCAAACATTTTATGCCAGCTAAGTATTGTAGGTATTTAACATTCTTGACACGGGCACATGAGTAAAAAAAGAAAGGACCAGAGACCAAGCTTCATACAACCGCGCGAATCGGTTGCACCACTACAAGCACGCGGGGCATGTGTGCGTGTCCACTGGCCGCTTGTCGCGTACGCGGAAAAAACCTGTTTTGACAGCCAGCCAGTGGACAATCATAGGGCATCATTTGTTTTGTTAGTTGCAAGTTTGAATTTCACGTTCTTAAGAAGCTTTGTAACTGTCCTTTCTTTTTACTCATGTGACATGGGTGCGTTTTTACCCACATTGGTTCTACTTTTGGGGACACTAAAGAAAGAACTCGCAAAACAGCGACGGGAAGACAAGCGTGGAAAGCTAATGCTGACATGATCGATACAGTTACATAAATAACTATTATCTTCTCTCATATCGTAAAACTCGAATTATGAATTTCAAATCGAATTTATATTGAAATACTTTATACACGCAATACCAAAAAAAAATAAAAAGTTATTTTATAACATACCTTCGCTATACTAAGCAATGTTATAAAATAACTTTTTTTCTCATTACGATACAGGGCAAATCCAAGAAGAAGGCAGTGCTGTGATATTAAAAAGAAACAACGATATTTCCACATACTTTCCATGATTAAAATGTACTCTATGGTGATCGATGACTTTCGTAGCGAAGTTAGGAATGCACTCATCTCATTATTTATTTTTCAAATTGAATACGCGCCATTTTTAGATCTTAATTTTTACTTTTGCTTAGAAATGTCATAGTAGTGAGTGAAAATTTGACTCCACCCGATATTTTAGATGCGGCGACGGAAAAACGTTTTACTTAACTAGGTAAGTACCTAGTGCCAAGAGAAACTACAAACTTCCTTTTATCATTGATATTTTATTTTGTAGTAGTTTTGTAGGTTCAATCGGTTCAATCACAGTTTGTATGAGAGTAGATAAAGTAGTGTATGAAACTGCACATAGCTAGGTATTAAAACACTCGTGTGATATTATTAAAAACCTCGCCTACACACACTCATGTTTTAATATTCTGTATCTGTCCCTATTCTTCTAGATAAACTACAACAGATGGGAGTAAGGGGGATTGTACTCGATTTATTCAAGAGTTACTTGAATGAACGGACGCAGTGTGTTAGGGTCGCAAATTACACTAGTCATGAGGAACCCATTGAATATGGAGTGCCCCAAGGCAGTGTCCTTGGCCCGACCCTGTTTTTAATTTATATGAATGAATTGTGCCAATTGAATCTGTCAAAATGTAAAATCGTCATGTATGCTGATGATACAGCAATTGTGGCTCATGGGAGTAATTGGAAGGAGGCACAGTTCTCTGCTGAGTCGGCCTTAAGAAAAGTCATGTTATGGCTGACCAAAAATGTACTGACTCTAAATCTAAATAAGACCAATTATATTACTTTTGCTCCCAAGCGCTCCTCTCAACCAGATGAAAGTTTTAGTTTAATTGCGCATAATTGTAACGATGTCTTTAACAACACTTGTACCTGTGTCTCAATATCACGCACTCACAGCATTAGATACCTAGGTGTTATTGTTGATAGCCTAATGTCGTGGTCCGAGCATATTCTTTCTGTTGCAGTTCGTATCAGAAAGCTTATCTTTGTTTTTAGCAAGTTAAGAGCTATTGTCGATCCTGCCACACTCAAAACTGCTTATTTTGCCCTCGCCCAGTCTATTATGTCATACTGCGTTACGGTTTGGGGTGGTTCTGGAAAAACCCTGATGTTGGAACTTGAAAGGGCCCAAAGGGCCATCTTGAAAGTTATGGCCTTCAAGCCAAGAAGGTTCCCTACTAACTTGGTTTATGGCTATTGGGAAGTTCTTTCTATCCGTAAACTATTCATATTGCATGTAGTACTACGCAAACATACGCTAATATCGTTTGATCCGGCAATTTTGACCAATAAAAGAAGAAAAGACTTATTTATCGTTTGGTATTGGTAAAGCATCATTTTGACTTTATATCGCCTATTTTGTATAACAAAGTGAATAGAAAGCTTAATATTTATCCTCTTCCGAAATACAAATGTAAAACCATGTTATGCGAGTGGCTTCTTGGCCTGGACTATGATACAGCTGAGTCGTTGGTTAAATAAATATTTTTGCAAATACATGCACAATTATTCACACACACACACACACACACACACATACACACACACACACACACACACACACACATACACACACACACACACACTTACATATTCTATAATTTCTGTTTTTTCTGTTTTTATTGTTATTTTAGCCCTAAGTTCAAATCATGTCTGTAATGCCTGTCTAATTTGAGGTGGGCGCTAATAACTGTAACACAGTCTTATGACTACAACGGTTGTTAACGCAAATATGTTTTTGTATACATGTCATGATTTAAATAAACTTTTTTTTTATTTTTTAATATTATTTTTAATACCCCTCATTATGCGCCAGTTTCATAAACTACTAGTATGTGATACCTGTCCGTCGGATTGTCCGAGCACGGAGTTGAGGCACCATTCAGGCGGGGCTAAGGTGTCGGCCAGGGCTACAGCCTCGGGCTTTAGCGCTACGCACAACTCCAAGATGCCTTCACGAAGCAGTTGCCCTTGGGAGCCGCTGAAGTATCCGACATTTTACAACCCTAGTCAAGAGCCGCCTTTGGCTACAATTGGGATGTTGACTAATGAATAAAATAACGAAATACTAATAAAAATCGTAAACATATTAAACTTTTAGAGTAGCTTGTATACCTCTTGGTTTTATGTATTGCATATTATTTGTTTTATGACCCTTCAAAGTTGGGTGGACAAGTCCATTTAAAAAGTATAAAATTTATTAAAATAATTGATACCTTTAATTAGTTCGTAAAATGTATAGCAAATTTGTCTAAGAAACCATTTTGATAAACACAATATTTAATATAGCTGCCGAACAAATTTCCTACGCGTTGCATACTAACTAGCGAGGCGTGACGTCATACCTCAGTAGCCGTAAGTATGGAGCGTTTTTGGGCGAGTCCATTTGTGTGCATTTCACACTGTGATATCTCGGGCAGTTTTCAAGTTAGCGAAATAATTATTTTACCAATGTTTCTTTTTTTGAGAGGTAATTTATGTAATATAAAATAAAAAAAGTTGTCAACATCCCAATTGTGTTGGTACCTGTCCGTCGGATTGTCCAAGCACGGTGTTGAGGCACCAATCGGGCGGCGCTAAAGTATCAGCCAGAGGTACAGCTTCAGGCTTCAGCGCGGCGCACAACTCTAGGATGCCTTCGCGAAGCAGTCCCGCTGAAGTATCCGACATTTTACAACCCTAGTCACGAGCCGCCATTGGCTAAGTGTTGTTACCTGTCCGTCGGATTGTCCAAGCACAGAGTTGAGGCACCAATCTGGTGGGGCCAAGGTATCGGCCAGGGCTACAGCCTCGGACTTCAACGCTGCGCACAACTCCAGGATGCCTTCACGAAGCAGTTGCCCTTGGGACCCGCTGAAGAAACCACCCTGGAGGGAAAAAGATGCATAGTTAGAAATATTCTTAAGAAACAACAGGCTTTTGCACTAAAATTAAGAATCGCCAAGTCTTTTCCTAACTACGACTTGACTAAATTAACCTTCAGGTTCAAAATGTACGGTCAGCAACGAAAATTTCTTAACATTTTAATACTTTGTCATAGTAACTTTATTGACTAATGTTTCAAAATGTGACACATCATCCGTAAAAAAAGTTATTTGTATGAAGTACTAAAGTAATAAGCTACTTTCGTTGCTGACTGTACCTTTCCCATAATGTATCTCGGTTTCAAAAGGTACCTTTCCCGAAATATCAACTTCCCAAAATATACCTTTCCCAAATTTTACTGTCATTCGCCTAATTTGGTCGAGTTGTAATTTTTATTTATTTAAGACACACCAACAGTGCAAGCAGTGGCGGATTTACAGTCTTGGCCGCCCTAGGCCAAATAGTACCAGCCGCCCCTTTCTCAGCTCCCATCATGGACGGAAGGAGAGGGGGGAGGAGGAGCTTGGAGCCTCTATGTATGGGAGGATGCCTATCTAGGATGCGCAAAACTACAGAAAAAAAACGAACGCGCGGCGCGATTTTTAGTCAGTTTCGTCCACTTATATCTTATTATCTTGACTGTCCAGCTATAATCGGCCGCGCGGTGCGGTTTTTAGTCAGTTTCATCCACTTCTATCTTGAAATCTTGCCTTTCTAGCTATAGTTAAAAAACGGCCGCGCAGCGCGATTTTTAATCAGTTTCATTCACTAATATTGTACCTAATATGTAGTTTCATCCGTGAAATCTAAAAATGCCTGTGAGTGGATCTCACTCAGCTCAGTCGGCCGCACGCCAGTCTAAATCGTAACAAGCCTATCAAATGCGGCAAAAGCCTTTCATCAGTCCTATCATCAGAATATTTTTCGCTTGGCCGCCCCTAATATCTGGCCGCTCTAGGCCCGGGCCTACTTGGCCTTAGGGTAAATCCGCCACTGAGTGCAAGTTTAGTGCAAACGGATGTAATTTTTTTTTACTTATAAACTAAAGAGCATATCAACTAAAAAAATAGCAGAAAGAGTAGAAATTAAATGAATAGCACTAAAATTTTTCAGTACAAAATATAGTCAGTATTGCCGAGTTATTCATGATTTTGACGTGTTCGCATACAAAGTGGCGCCCTCAATTTTTGTCAACTCTTTATGGTCAAGCCGTAAGTGTAAGGAGTAGGTACACTCACAATGTAAAGTGTGGCGAGGTGTTTCTCCAGTATGAATGCCCCGTACAAAGACACCAGTTTCAGCAGGACTGTCCTGCATCTAGCGTCCTCGAACTCCAGCGCTGATTTGTAGAAGTGGTTCAAAATATAATTCTGAAAAGAAAATACTAATTAAAATCCGTTACAACAACCTATGCTTTGCTTGTAGCATGACCACCGAAACATGATATACACCGTCATTTTGTAGTCGTTTTAATTAACTTAAGGGAGTGTTCTACTAACGGAACTAAACATTTTTGCCAAAGAAACATGGGCCGAAAATAGACAAAAAAAAATACTTTCCCATATTAATAAAATGTTATAGTCTTGTCTGTCTACTTAGTATGGGAGACCCAATTTTTTTTGTCGTTTTTCGACCCATGTTTCTTGGGCAGAAATGTTTATTTTCATTGGTACAACACACCCTTAAGTTAATTAAAACGACTACAAAATGACGGTGTATGTTTATGAATGAATCAAAAATGGTAAAACTGTTTCTACGGACCATCAAACTGAACAACTTTTACTATGGGACCGACTCTGGAATCGTGAGAAAAAAATCTGTTGTTTTATCCAAAATTTTATCCTACTGATATTATAAATGTGACAGTTTGTGGGTTTGGATGTTTGTTCCTCAATCACGCAAAAACTACTAAACGGATTTGGTTGAAATTTAGCACACAGATAGTAGATAGCCTAGATTAAAACATAGGATACTTTTTATCCCGATATTCTCACGGGAACGGGAACCACGCGGGTGAAACCGCGGGCAGCCACTAGTAACAGATATAAATAAAAAACAGCAGTTTTTTTCGCAATTTCAGAGTTGGTCCCATATAAAAGTTGTTCAATTTAATGGTCCGAAGAAACGGATTTCTCATTTAGTTCTTTCATTAACACGCTGTATCTATCGGTACAGTTCGAATAACGAAAGATGACCACAAATGGCGCCTATCTTCGCATCATTTACTGATGAAGAAAAGACTTTAGACAAAATAATATTTCATATATTTAAATAGTATCGATATAACTATATGAATATGAAATATTATTTTGTCTAAAGCCTTTTCTTCATGAGCTATGACGCGAAGATGGGCGCCATTTGTGGTCATCTTTCGTGATCCGAACTATACATGCATGCATTTCAAACAGCCAAAGTTCAAAACATATGGAACGCATTTTGATTGAATTACATTTTTCATGAATATTTCAAAAGAATTTAGTTTCTATTATGAAAGTCCGAGTTCAAAATGTTGTGGAAATCAATACATTTGAAATTACATTTTCATTAATATTTCAAACGAAATTAATATTGAAATAAAACACTTTTTAACGGATACTAGAGTATTTGGTTTAATTTTTGATTTGGTTTAATCTGCAATCAAAAATCAAACCAAATACCAACTAATTACCAAAGTACTTTTAATAAAACCGCGCTAGTATCCGTTAAAAAGTGTTTTACTTCATGTCTAGTGAGCGCGTATGCTTGAGAAGTGAATTTAATATTTATAATAAGGTGACAGAGTTCAAATGTATAAAACACATTTTCATTGAAATAACATTTTGCCATGAATGTTTCACACGAATTTAGTATTTATAACAAAGTGACAGGGTTCAAAATGCAAGGTCACCTACCTCTCCATAGACGACTGACAGTGTGACAGCGTTGTATGACTGCGAGTCGTTCTTGGCATGGAACTCGTCTTTGCCTGCGCTCTTCAACTTGCTGAACTTGTCATACGTCGTTTTGAGAACGAATGACGTAAGCCATTTGTATGCATGGACTAAATCTGTAAATAATAATTATTTGTTGAGTAAGTTTTGTATGTAAATGATTTCTAATACACTCGGCGTCAGAAAAATCGCACCTTTTAAAACATTTCTTGAGTGTATTTTGTTTGCGAGCTGGAGGACACATTTAGTAATGATTTTGTTGTCTAGATAGATATTAAGTATATGATATTTTTACAGTAATCTCTGCTGTGGCAATTATCAGGTTATCGGTAAATTAACTGCAAGAAGATGAAAAAGAGTTTATTTATGCCAAAAATAAATACAACTTAGATAAACATACTTTTTTAACTTCTGTATATAAATAAAAATGAATCGCCGAAATGTAGGTAAACGCATAACTTTAGAGCAACTGAACCGAATTAGATCATTCTTTTTTTATTGTGTTAGTTAATCAGGGTTTGTATAAAAGAAAATTTTCAAAAAAAAAATATGGAAAGACATAAAAAATATATTTGCCGTCACTTTAAATCACATAACTAATAGATGGCGGCACCCGTGCGTAGCCGAATTTGGGCAGCTAGTTAATAATAAAGAAAAATATCTTCAACCTTAAAACCATAACACTAAAATCTAAACCAACTCACTTGCTGGCTCCACAATTTCCTGCGTACTATTCCACCTGCACTTCTCGTTCAGTAAAGCGTCCGCATTCTGCAAGAAGTCGAGGGTCCCTAAAGGCGACTCCTGCGGAGAGATCTTGTGCCTCCTGCCCCACACGTTGAGGAGCCACTTGCTGGTCTGCTGAAGGAGAAGACTGTTCTCTCCTTCGTAAGTGCAGTTCGCGTCGTTGTCGTTGCGAAGATCTCCTAAGCCGGCAGCTAGAATTTAAGGGCAGGTAAGTTAAGAAAGTTAATAGTTCAAAAATTATAAAGCTGTTTCATTTTAATCGATTGTCAAAATATCTGGAAAGATGTTTCAATGGGGATGCAAACTGAGGAACTAATGGCGCCACAAACGCTTGTACCAAAATTGATGTGTACAGAAATGTCATTTCTGACCCATCTAACCAATCAAAAGTACTATCTTACGCGTACAAGCGTACGCAGCGAGCGATATCTACAATTAGCTTTGCGTTGCCATCCCCATTGAATGTCGAGGTAATTCCTCACATTGATGAAATAACGCTGGCTGGCTGGCAGCGTAAGAGTAGAATATACTAAAAAAAGGGGAATATATAATTGCACTTTAAAAATAATGTATCACACTTTAAAATGTTTAGCTTCAAAATTTATTGAATGCACTTTAAAAATAATGGTTTCCACTATAAATATGCTAAGCTTTAAAATTTATACTTTGCACTATACAATTTAATTGTTTAGCTTTAAAATTAACACTTTGCACCATACAAATTAATTTTATAACATTAGTACTGGTAAACAGACGACTAGGTGCGACGACGAGCGGGCGCATCGAGAGGGGAGCTGAGGAGGAGGTTAGGTTCCATTGCGACCAACAACGGTAGAACCGACTTGGTGAGACTTGCCATCTCATTAGTCTGACAGAAATTAAATGATTTCGGAGTTGGGCCACAGTTATTGTGCAAACCATTATTTTTGTAGTGATAATATTAATTTATAGATCTATTATTATTTTAAAGTGCAAACCATTATTTCTGTAGTGATAAGATTAAATTATAGGTCTATCATTATTTTAAAGTGCTGATGTACAATTTTATAGCTGTTTTCATCAAATTTAGAGTGCTATTAAATACATCCCCTAAAAAAAGGGATGTATTTAATAGCACTTTAAATTTGATGAAAACAGCTATAAAATTGTATATCAGCACTTTAAAATAATGAAAGACCTATAATTTAATTTTATCACTACAAAAATAATGGTTTGCACATTAACAATTTTGTCAGCACTTTAAAATAATAATAAATCTATAATTAATATTTTCACTACAAAAATAATGGTTTGCACTATAACTGTCCCAACTCCGAAATCATTTAATTTCTGTCAAACCATGTCAGACTAATGAGATGGCAAGTCTCATCAAGTCGGTTCTAGCGTTGTTGGTCGTGACCTCCTCCTTAGCTCCTCTCTCGCTGTGCCCGCTCGTCGTCGCACCTAGTCGTCTGTTTACCAGTACTAAAGTTATAAAATTAATTTGTATGGTGCAAAGTATTTATTTTAAAGCTAAACAATTAAATTGTATAGTGCAAAGTATTAATTTTAAAGCTAAACAATTAAATTGTATAGTGCAAAGTATTAATTTTAAAGCTTAGCATATTTATAGTGGAAACCATTATTATTAAAGTTCATTCAATAAATGTTGAAGCTAAACATTTTAAAGTGTGTTACATTATTTTTGAAGTGCATTTATATATTCCCCCTAAAAAAAATCGAGAATGCCACTACTGACTCGGTAGCACAGCTGGAAGAGCATCGGACCGGACCTCCAAAGGTCGCGAGTTCGATTCTCGCCTGAGAATATGATCTGATGCGAGTCGAATTTTGTCTTGTATATTATTTAGTATTTAATAATAATGGCTTTGTAAATGCTAAAATCTCAAATTTTAAAAAAAGGACATTCTGAGAAAAGACGTTTCTAGAAAAGGACATTTCGAGAAAATAATATTATGTTTTTGACAATATAAAATGTATTCAAATAAACTACGTAATTTGTATTTTTTTTATAGTGAGATATCCCAATAAAGTAGCTACTTGTGTCGGTAAATAAAAACCTAGATTCCTAGAACATCTTAGTGCCTTGTGATTAGAAATATAAGGTCGTTTTTCGGTTGGCAACTTACCCTTTAAGTACCCATGTCCACCACAAGCTTATCTACAGTTCTGTATGCCATCTTTACTGACAGCTTACCTTTCAGATACAGTTCTGTATGCTTTCGAGCTCTATGCACCCCTGGTACCTTATAAAATAAGACAGTTACCGTCGTTTTTAGCAAATAAATGATTTATGATGATTATGACAACTTACCCTTCAGGTACCCGTGTCCACCGCAAGCCTCTCTACAGTTCTGTATGCCATCTCTCGCCATCCACCCGAACACGGGCTTCACAGCAGACGACAAAGCGTGAACTTCAATGCCACGGTTAGCTGCGTTGTCATCTGCGCCTAATGGTAAGACAAAATAATTAGAACATAAATGAAAGGAAATGTGTATAATATGCGCAAAATAACTTGGCGGAAGTTAGCCGCAAGTGATATTTCGCGCAGGGTCCATAGTTCCGAGTGCTTCCGCCCGCGCCCCGTCCCCGCGCAAGCCTGTATTCGTCTACTGCGCAGCGTTCTGCGCGAAGTTCAGAACCGCCAAGTTATTTTGCGCATACTGTAAGTAATTTTCATTGTATTTGCAGTTAGGAGTTATATTATGTTTATGCGAGTCTGAGTATTCCCTCTAAACACGTATATTGAACTAGCTGATGCCCGCGACTTCGTACGCGTGGACTTTATAACTCCAGCGTAGAAGCGCCTCCAACAAAAAATGCTCATCAGGCTGAACAACTTTTACAAAGATGTCATTTTTATATTTTGTATAGTTTAGCTAGACCATTATGGTTCTGCATCGTTTGTTCCAGATCTTCGATTTATTTACCTCAACAAAAAATGTTCATCAGGCTGAACAAATTTAGCAAAGATGTCATTTTTATATTTTGTAAAGTTTAGCTGGACCATTATGGTTCTACATCACGTGTTCCAGATCTTCGATTTTTATACCTCAACAAAAAATGCTCATCAGGCTGAACAACTTTTGCTAAGGTGTCATTTTTATATTCCTTATAGTTAAGTTGGGCCATTATGGTTCTGCATCAGGTGTTCAATTTTCAAAATCAATTATACCCTAAGTTATGCCCAGGCTTAACAGCTATATAGCAAAAAAAGTTTCATTCGAATCCGTTCAGTATTTCCTGAGATTAGCGTGTTCAAACAGACAAACAAACAGACACACTTTTTTTTTTCAAATTCTTACTCTATTACTATGTCTCCATCGCCCCAGATATTTTTTTTAAATATATGTAATGTACAGACACACTTTGTTTACTGTTTTATTATATGTAAGGATAGGTTAGGTAACGCAAGAGACATTTATAATAATAATAATTATTATAACACATACTTTAGTGACAGAAATCAGAATATTGTTAAATAAATTATGAATATAAACAAATATTAGACAACATCACAAACATTGCTCTGATTCCAAAGTAGCTAAAGCAATACTAAATAATATACTAGAAAAAATACGACTCGCACCAGATTAATTTCTCGGACGGGAATCGAACCCGCGACCTTTGGATATCCGGTCCAATGCTCTGACCGCTGAGCTACCGAGTCACTAAAGCTAAAGCACTTGTGTTATGGAAATCAGAGACAACGGAAGAACTACAAACACTCAGACCTGAGCCAATATACAAAAGTTTGTTTTCTAAATTGACCCAACCGGGCATCGAACCTGGGAACTAAGACATGGCGACACCTTGAAACCGGTGTACAAAGCACTCGACCACGGAAGTCATCAAATGTCAAATAATTATATCACTGCGACTTCTGGGATTTTTGTTGTGTATCAAACTTCTTGTCTTACTTTAAAAAAAGTTTTCTTTGTAACAAAATTAGTGTGAACCGATTACAGTAATTCATAATAAAGAATGAGTATCGGCTAACTTCATGTTTTTGCTTTTCTTAGAAATGACGTTGACATTTATTTCATTGCAATAAAGTTGAAAAGCTGTTAGATGAAGAAAATCGATCTTCGTAGAACAACACTAGTTGTCGGGCGCGAGTAGAACGTTACTACTGCATCTGGCAGTGCGCGGCTCTCGTCCTTCGAATGATAACGTTGTGTCCGTGAAAAAGTTATATCTTAATGAATAAATCTATCAAGGTGATATTGTGTTTATTAGTATTCAGAAGTGGGATGTAAATATTTTTAGGGCCAAACTACTTTTTGTAAATTGCCTTTGTTATGTTAGATGGTTGTTTCCGATGCCCATTCTTTATCTTGAAGTACTTTGTATTGAGGAGCTGGGTAGCGCAGTGGTTTAGCGCCTGGCCCAGCGATTGCGGAGGTTAAGCAACGTTCGCAAGGGTCGGTCATGGGATGGGTGACCAAACATTTAATATCTAGAGCTCCTCCGTGCTTCGGAAGGCACGTTAAGCCGATGGTCCCGGCTGCATCTGCAGTCGTTAACACGCAATGGGCCCACGTATAAGGAGGACGGGCCATAACCCACGTTATGGCCCGTCCTCCTTATCCACCACTAAGGAAGGCCTGTGCCCCAGCAGTGGGGACATTAAAATGGCTGATGGACTGTAGATCTGTCACTAATCCTGATACTTACCTACATAGCTGTCAATGATTATATTGGTGTGCATTTCACTGAACCAGTTGCAGAATATCCTCATCGCGTATGTCGCCGCTAAGTATGGCAACACTCTTATTTGCTGTAAAAAATATACATAAAGACATCTAAGAAATATTCAATTCAAGTTATTGCATGCCACAATGCTAACAATGATAACAAGATAGTAGGTACGATATTATTTTAAATTGATATAAAGGCATTAATTATTACAGACTTAGTAGGTAATAAAACACTTTTTACGGATTACAGCGCGTATAAATTGGTATTAATGCAGATAACCGCCTCTGTGGTCTAGTGGTTCGCCCACCCGTGTAAGACGCGGAGGTCCCGGGTTCGATTCCCAGGGAGGGTACAATTTGTACTCGGTTTGGTTGGTGGTAGGGCTTATTTCAAGTCCGCCTGGCTAGCTACCACCATCTTACCTAAGTCTGACGCCATAACAAATATTTAAAAATTGTTGTGTTCCGGCAGTTAGAGGTAAGATAGCCAGTATTCCGGGTGTAGTGCGGTTCCACCTTCGGCCTTATCGTCATTTAACATTAGGTGAGATGTAGGCCAAGCACTATCCCGTTGTGTATAGAAAGAATTTAAAAAAAATATTTTGGACAACAGACGGTCATTTACAAAACATGTTGTATTGTACAGTAATCTAAAGGAAGACCTTGAGTGCCAACAAATATAGAATTATTTTAGAATTATTTAGTTAGATTTATTGTTTTTTTTGGTTTCCCGTCGTTTCTACACATTTCCAGGAATCGTGGTCACGGGACAACTCAAGCAAAAGAATAGGAAATCTTAGAAGTGTATAGGTAATTTTTACTTCATTTTTAATATTATTGAAAGTATATTTTGTATGTAGTTGTGACACCCGCATTTATTTTATTACATTTTTAACTATTCTGGAATGCTATTTGGGAGCTATTATAAAGAGATAATTTCTATTACTACTCGGAGTGACGCCATACATTATTTTGTAAATAACGATAAGATACCATTTTGCTGTCACAATTTTTTAATGAAAAGATTAGAAAGAGTAAGTCAGTAGCATGATTTGATTTTGGTTAGCGTAAGAACGAGTCCCTTACCAACACATATTACAATTTACTATTATTATACAGAGGTCACGCGTAACAAAAGCGTATTACTTATACTTGCAAATGACTGCAATACCACATACCTAATACTTTCTAATTTTACAATAGAAATGTACTGTAACTTCCTTACGGCCTTATTAATAAACCAAGAGCAAGTACATTTGGTTTAAACCGAAAAATTGACTTAGCATTATTACGAGGGTGGTTTGATAAGTCCATGACTTTGAAAAGAAGAAATACTTTATTTTCATAATTTATAAACTCCTTAAGGAATTTTTAAACTACATTTTTTCAAATTCGGCAAAAGATTAATACTTTTGGAAACAAAAAGCTCAAGCGACTTCTTACGTTTCTTAATGACCCTGTCGACTCTTTCGGCGGCACTCATGACATCAAAACTCAACGAATGAAGATTTGAATCCTTCCTACTCTCTAGATTCAACCCACTATGACTATATTATATTCTACCAAACATGAATAAATGTGTTGGCGGGCAAAGATTTTCATCAAGCCAAAAAGTGGTGTCTGAAATGGGCCCTCATTTCAGTTACCAGTTTTAAGGCAATGAAAGAAAAAAATATAGGGTTAAAGAGGTAGGAACTTCGTTGGACTGAATAAGCAGAGCTACAATAAGATTATGTAGACAAATAAAACAAAATATTCCGAAAAAAGGTGTTTCTTCATTACAAAGTCATGGACTTATCAATCCACCCTCGTACTCCTTAGGAGGCTGTTACACAAGGAGAGTCTCGCTCGCGAGATTTCTTTTAGGCAAAGTAGAAGAAATCAACACTCGGGTGCGAGACTCTCTTTGTGTAACAGCTTCCTTACGTTTGACGTCTCAAACCATCATATTCCTAAGTAAACTTTTTGGATAAACTAGGTATAAACATAAATTTAATCTTCGTTTATTAATAACGATGTTGTTACACAAGGAGAGCCTCGCACGCGAGTGGAATTTATTTATCTTTTAGAAATCAGAGGGCCTAGTACGAGTTGTGTTTCTCACCTCACTTTGCGAATAGAAACGAGTGAAAGAGAGGAAATCACGCGAGTGAGTGAACGAGTGAAAGAGAGAAAACGATAGTTACAGTCAGTGGCACGAATCATGAAATCGGGTGGGGATTGCGCGGAACGCGTATTTTGGGTATGCGTAGCGGTGAGGGGCGCGGGCGGCGGGAGAGGGGCGCGCGCTATTGGTCGCTCACAAGAGCACATGCGCGAACTTATCCCCACTACGTCGAAAAATTGTCATGATTCGTGCCACTAACTGTAACTATTCGCAAAGTGAAGTGAGAATAAAAAACCAACTCGTACTAGGCCCTCAGAATAAGAAATAAGAGTTTATTAAGGACAAATAGATAAGTAACATTAAATTGAAATTTAAACCTTATCTCAAGAAAAGAATGTATATGTTACAGCTAATACCCGAAGTGCGGCTAAACCTAGTTCTAGCCGGCTAAAACTAGGTGTAGCCGATAGCTGTTGGATAAAACTAGGTGTAACCGATCTGCTTTACTCCTGTAGGTCCCGGGTTAGGTGAGAAATTTAAGGCGAGCGCGAAGCGCAGCGGAGCGTGAGCCTTAAATTTCGAGGTTATTCTTTTTAACAGACAACAGAAAAAACTTTCTTTATATCCCATGCTGCACCTAGTTTTAGCCGGCTACACCTAGTATTAGCCGTGAGCAAATCGGCTACACCTAGTTTTAGCCACCAGCAAGCGGCTATACATAGTTTTAGCCGGCTAAAACTAGCTTTAGCCGCACTTCGGGTATTAGCCGTAACATATACATAGGTACCGTGTTACATGTAATCACATAACTGACCTGTTGCTGGTATTCTAAAACTGGGTATTCTTCGTTGCTCTCATCAGGACCGAACTGCTTCCTTACTGCAGAATACCTGACAGCGATAACAATCGCCTTCTGCAGGTAGGTGGTGGAAATTATCGTGATGTGCACTCTTCCACCTATGGTTGGATATAAAATAAAATTATAGACGTACGAGTTCTAACACAAAGACTGTAAAGCAAGATGGCCTAAAGATCCCTTCAGGGGAGTATTACAAGTTCTTAAAACTTGCCAGGTTTATGAATAGGGTATTACACCATTTTTGAAAACTGCTTTAAATTAATCCTGAGGTCGTAATAAACCAGCGGAATTTTTATTTTTATTTTATAAAACCATTAAATGCCCTAAAACACGATTTTAATTTTTGATTTTGAATTTTCGCGCGAAAACACTAGCCACCATTTTGTTTATGCTCGTGACGTCATTCTGTTAGTAAACAATACGAATGCGAAAGGAGCTGTCATGTTCATTTACTATTGGAGTGACGTCACACCGTAATCCAAAATGGCGAATGGCGTTTTGAACATTTGAAGAATAGATTAAAAAATACGATTTTTAAAACTGAATTATAAAATTTATAATGCATTTTTATGAATAAATATCGACGTTTCTCGTTTACTATTTATGAAATCTATCTTAAATATGCATTTTTATACTTTATTTTATATGGTGTAAAATAGCCTATTGCTATAGTTACATCTCTTTCTCACTGTATAGCAAATAAAAGAGACGTAGTGAGCCATTCAGAAAACTAACAAGTTTTAAGAGATTGTCATAAGGGGATTGTAATATGATTTTGTCTCTTAGCTAGCAAGAAAAAGTTGAATCTTCGTTAACAATTCGTTATCTGAAGATGAGTGGTTTGATGTTTTAAATTAGATGGTTAGCGAGAATTATTCGCTATTGTAAAAAAAATGTGAGTTTGTCATAACCCATAAACTTTCGTAATAGCGAACATTTGCAAATGTGACATTGGCTACAGGCCGTGCATGTTCGGCCTAGCCATTTGGAAAAATTGTCAGGGAGTGGTCTAAGGATGGATAGGTCAAATCGACCAAGCTAAGTTGGAGGCACCTTAAAAGTGTAGCAGGTTTGTTTGGATTCAAACTACATAAATGTATGTGATGTTGTCAAATATTTATTTATTATTATTTATTTATTTATACTTAAGTTGTCGCTTACATTTTAATTTAAAGACTCAAGGGCTTCCTAGGGGAAAGATGTTCACATTCTATACATGTTACTGTTTTAATTAATTTTTCTTAATATTGTATAATTTATCGACATTCTGCAGCAAATTCATAGCTATATTAAAAGTCAACTTATAAATTGAGCGTTCAGCTTGGGCTAAAATGTTTTCGTATATCTGGCTGTACGTATGTTCTCCTCTACAGGTCGCATTTCTCAAAAGATTCTCGTGATATTTTGTGAACAGGGGGGTACGTAACTTTGTTGCAATCAACTCTGACAGAAATCGCAGTTACATCGCTGCTTTAGTATGAACAATGTGACAACTATCTTAACTAAAGCAGCAATGCAACTGCGCTTTCAATCGATTTCAATCGAGAATTGTTAGCAACAGACTTACGTAATCAAGGTACTGGTCTTTTTAT
Organism: Agriphila tristella; assembly: GCA_928269145.1. Classification (NCBI taxonomy): domain Eukaryota; kingdom Metazoa; phylum Arthropoda; class Insecta; order Lepidoptera; family Crambidae; genus Agriphila; species Agriphila tristella. The sequence continues at coordinate 27,766,869 of OV743437.1, read as the reverse complement.
AGGACCTGTTCTTATATAACCAGCCTTTCTATTGTCTAATTTCAAAATCTATCGCAATCGCTCAGGATGTAACAAATTAATGCTTATTTTTGGCACAAATTAAAACTTACCAAAGAAATGAAGCAATGTGTCAAGACCATCTGTCAAATGAAAGCGATTGCGATAGATTATGAAATTAGACAATTAGCCCCCGTTCTGATATACTTACATAATTATTCATAAGTATGTATTTTATTGTCGACTCAGTTTTTCTAAATTTTTCAAAATGGCGGAGATATGGTTCGAAATATGTTCAAAAATGTTACAAACGCAACGCCGAGTTCTACAGAGCAACTGGTTTACTACTTAACACGATTACCTGACAAAGCGCCCATGGAAGCACCGAACCTCTTGTTGGGGTCTTTGAACGGCGTGGCGTAGTTGCCCGCGTCGTCGACACCACCATTTTTGTCCAGGGCCACTTCTTTGGGCACGTGGTAGTTGTCGAACATCACGAACCTGCCCAATAACAGGTCTTAACATTATTAATCACTTAATCTACATCATCATTATCATATCAGCCGCACGACTCCCACTGCTGGATATAGGCCTCCCCCACGGATCTCCACGACGCTCGGTCCTGCGCTGCCCGCATCCAGCGGACCAGATCGTCGGTTTACCTTGTCATAGGGCTGATTTTTCAATGCCTAGATAGAGCTTTATCCGTTTGATAGCGTACTTTACTTGGACGAATTCGTCCAAGGTATTATGCTGCGTTGACATGATCAAATATACTTGGGCCAAGTAGTTTGTATGACTATTTTGGACACAACTTGGATCATGTAAACGAGCAATCAAAGCGTACTTGGATCAAAATTTTCATCAAAGTAAACTTGGACCATGCTCTACTTTCATCCGAGTCTGCTTGGACCAAGTAGTTTTAACGACTACTTGGACGCTACTCAACGAACAATCTCAAGTGCACTTGAAGGCAAAATAAAAGCTCATTAAATTTGAGACAAGATTTATTATGAAAACTTTTTCGATATCTTGTATAGTTTTTGAGATATCCGCTCCTGAATATCTGTAATTTAGGAATAATAATATTTTTGATTGATGTTGATTCGCCCCCATTTCATCCCCATAATGGCTGAAATACTAACAATAACGATATACGTCGAGTTAGATTTGCATCCATATGTCAAAATTATAAATTTAGCTATTTTTACTTCGAAAATGAAGGATTTTCTATACACAACTTCATCCCCCTTTTCACCCCTTTATCGTCAGCCTAAACACAAAATTTGAAGATCCTAGCTTCGAAACTGACGGACTTTCATACAAACTTTGGACCTCCGTTTCACCCTTTAGGGGGTGAGTTTTGAAAAATCCTTTCTTAGTGCATCCCTAGACCTCATTAGGAACCTATGTGCCAAATTTGGAGTCTCTAGACCCAGCGGTTTGGGCTGTGCGTTGATATGTCAGTCACCAATCAGTTTCTTCTTTTTAACCGACTTCACAAAAAGGAGGAGGTTCTCAATTCGATTGTATGTTTTTTTTTTTTTTATCGTTGTTCGCGCATATCTTCGTTATTTATGAACCGATTTTGATGATTCTTCTTTTGTTCGATTGAGTTTTCTTGCGAGATGGTCCCATTTAATTTTTTTTCAAATCGGTTCAGTAGTTTTCGAGAATTCCTGAAAATACTATGATTTTACATCAACTAACATGACGACTTTGTTATTTATGAACCGAATTAGATGTTTCTTTTTGTTGGGAAAGAGGTACTTTTAATGTAGTCTTTTTAACCGACTTCAAAAAAAAAGGTTCTCTCTCAGTTTGACCTGTATGAATGTATGTTTCTCCGCGAATATCTCACGTTTGGCTGAGCCGATTTTTCTACCCAATAATATACCTATAATAATATACCTAATATAGGAGGTACTTACACTAAAAATAAAAAAATAAAAAATTGTTTTAAAAAACAAAAAACCGACTTCAAAAACCTGTCTCTAAAAAGCAAGAAATAATATTCAAATCATTAGATACGCATTATCATTTTTTATAATAACAACACGTCTATTGAAGTCGGGTGGGGCTTTTAGAATAAAAAAAGGAAGTTGTACTCCAGCCCCACCCGACTTCAATAGACGTGTTGTTATTATAAAAAATGATAATGCGTATCTAATGATTTGAATATTATTTCTTGCTTTTTAGAGACAGGTTTTTGAAGTCGGTTTTTTGTTTTTTAAAACAATTTTTTATATATTAAAAAAAGATAAAATTACAGACTTTTAATAGTGAATATCTCGAAAACTATACAAGATATCAAAAAAAATACTGAATTTAACATATAGCAAATTTAACCAGCTTTCATTTTGTAAAAAAACTCATGTCGCTGGAATGTATAGTTTTCGGGATATATGTAAAAAACCGAAAAATGGGACCTTCAAAACTCCCCCTCCCCCGGGCAATAGGGGCTACGGGCGGGGACTTTTGATATGTTCACATCCTAACAGGTCCAAACAAAGTTACGAAGTCAAAAATTGTGTTCCACGCCTTTACCTCTATACCCTTTTTTGAGCGTTCATTTCCTGAACTAACTGCCAAATTGAAAATGCTTATCATTCGTCTTTAAAATTTTTTGAATGACTTTTATTAGATTTGGTTAATATTTAAAATGACTGATATCTGTTATCTGAGGATTGAAAATTCAGCCCATAGTTAAATAATCACATAGTTATCTATATAACTAGCGGCCGCCCGCGACTTCGTCTGCGTGGAAATGTGTTTGCTATCCCTCGGGAACAATATTTTTTTTCGGGATGAAAGGTACCCTATGTCCTTCTCTGTACCCCTGACAACGTGTACGCAAAATTTCATGATGATCGGTTTAGTAGTTAAGACGTGAAGGCGTAACAAACAAACAAACGGACTTTCGCATTTATAGTATTTTACTTTTAGTAAATAAATTAAGAATAACTTTGAAAAAAGAGGAAAAAAAAAATTTTTGTTCTTAGAATATCTTTAACATGACTTCAGTAACCTTGAATATAGATAGACATCACATGAGATATCAAAAAAAAAAAACTTGACTGTAAAGAAAAAAAAAATGTTGTGTGAATATGCAAATTTTACGTAACTTTCAGGTATCAGGTGACTAATAAATAAATATTTTAAACTAAAATTCATAAACACATGCTAATTTGAATGTTTCAAACAATGATAATATACATAATTTACATACATAATGTAGGTATACATTAAAAACCAAACAGGTCGACAGAAATAAAATGACACAAAAAATATTATTAGTCTTGTGTCAATGTGATCAGCATTCATAATAAGGATCAGTAACAGGTTTGAATCCTAAAGTTTTATTGGAATAATATAAAAACATATTCAAACTTAGTGAAAGATTTTTTGAAATCCGTTTAGAAATGGTTGATTGAGTTCTTTTAACTCAATCAACCATTTCTGTTGATTGAGTTAAAAGAACGGTTTTGAAAGAAATGCCAAGCTCATTGCAATATGTGCTTTATCACGTACGGCATAAGGTTCGCGTACGTCTAAATGACGTCATAAGGACCCCCCAAAATAAGTGTTTTAGCACGTTTTAGCTCGTATATCTCCTCAGGTTTAAGAGATATCGTAAAAATTTCTTGACAGTTAATCATGTGGTGGCATAAGCTTTCTGATAAGCCACTGAAAAAAAATCGTTACTGATCCTAATTGAGTGTCTCTGGAGCAGTTCTCAGAAGGTATTTAAGATCTCTTTGATATTTTAATGATTAATTAAAATATTTACCCATTATCCACTCCATTGAGTCCAATCTTCTCTCCAATATCTCCAACAGTGACCCCAGGGTATGGTTTGAGTGTTACTGGATCTCTGATAGGGACGATGAATGTATGCAGGCCATGATTCTTGCCTTTGGAGATCAGCTGGGCATATATCAGTGCATGAGTGGCACATTTACCTAAAAAACGATTGGGTTTGAATTCAATCTAAGTACACACGGCACCAAGTCAGGTTATACAGTTAAACAGCGAAAACTGACTTTATTACATAGTGAAAGTGAAAGTGAAATATATTTTATTTAAATAAGCTCACATAATAAGCAATTTTAAATCATCAATTTTTTACCCTACCACCCATTATGACGTCTTTTAGCTGACAAGAAAAATGGCAAAAAACTTGTCAGCTTTATCAGATGGAACGATATTTACAAATATGTATATCGTTTCCAGACTTAATATTAATTAGCTTATTTCTTAATGAATTTCAAATTTCTTAATCAATTTACAGATTTTAAGCAAAGTTTGAACTTGTTATTCAGTCTAGGCTGTTACAATAAATAAAAATAAAAGAAAAACATACAATGTAGTGAGAAGCATTGACTCAACCCATTCCCACTGGCAGCAACAGTTCACGAGCATGACGCATGAACCAGCCATCTCTTCGCTCAACCGTATTTGAGGGAACGTAACGATTAAAGAGAGCATGACATACTAAGACTACCTATGTTAAGGCATCAAATTGAAAATTTATATCCAAAAGCTTTTGATAGGTCTTTTACTAAACTACTGACTATAGAAAGTAAAAATATTGCAATTAAATAAATCAAAACAAGGTAAGCTATAAGGAATTATATTTTTTGAGTAAGAAGTGCCATACATACAGACAATATAAAACAGATCTTTTAAATACGAGTTATACGACGCCCTTAATACAAGCAGACAGAAGCGAACCCATTCCCACTGGCAGCACCCGTTCACGAGCATGACGCATGAACCAGCCATCGCTTCGCTCAACCATATTTGAGGGAACGTAAGGACCCGCCTCACACGACACCACCGCAGAAATGTTTGAAGTGAGCATGACATACTAAAGCTAGCTACCCATATTAAGTCGTCGAGTCAAGAAGCCAGTAGTACGTTTTTAAGTAGGTAGGATACTTCTCACAATTTTATACTTAGAAAAGAAAATCACGATTCGAGTTACTTCGAGTTTTATTAAAGGACTTTTATCATATCACATAGGGCATAAAGTCAGTTTCAAGGTCAACCAACATGTAAAGATTGAGGTGGTGTCGTGTGTACTTAATAAAAAAAGAGAGATGTAGTTAATTTACAAAATTACTTCAAATTCGGCATTTATAAATAATAATTATAAGTTTGGACTGTGTGATAAATTTATAAATTTAATAATATGCTGCATATCAGCATATTATTAAGTTTTTAATGTTTATGATTTGGGAACTAGTAGATAAAACAAAGAAGATAATATAAAAGTTACAATCTAATCACCTATACCTCTGATATCAGTAATTTGCGTTTAAAAATGAACTACACAAGAATTCATTATTACATTAAAGACTAAAATTATATCATATTTTGTGGCCAAACTGTTCTATTTCAGGCATTGATTGATTGCGAGGAAGGCTGATTATTTTAAAAATTAAGTAGATCAGTGTTATCCAACCTTTTTGAATACTCTACCCCTTAAGTTAAAACTCCAGCGACTCCAAGGCCCAAAAATGCTAGCAATTTGAAAGACTGCATACCATGACAATGCAACAATTTGTCAATACGTGATGTAATACATTTGTAAATTGTTAAAAATAAACAGGTGCAGCCTTCACACTAAATTAAGGCCTAAAACACTTGCCTTTTTCTTTTACTGGCGACCCCCCGGGCATCACACACGGGCGTATCTAGAGATATTTTTCAGGGGGGTGGGGTCTGGCTTCCAGTAGTCTCTTTTTGTATGAAGGGTTTTTTATTTTTCAGCCTTAAGTAAAAATTCTGAGGGTGGGCACCAGGACTAATCTGGGGTGGGCACCAGACTACTCTGGGGCGGGCATCAGACTACTCTGGAGTGGGCACGGCCCACTCGGCCCAGCCCACTGCCCGGCCCTTCCTACGCCCATGATCACGACCCACAGGTTGAAAAACACTAAAGTAGATGACTAATTAATCAATTACCTAGACATCCAACCCAGAACTTGGCAGCTTCGAAGTCTGGTGTGTGCAGTACAAACTGTCTCTTCTCTGGACTGTACGTGGCTGTTGTCCTCATAGCCTTGGCGTTGGAGCCATGAGAGACCTCAGTCAGTGCAAAACACCCACCAATCCTGGCTTCCTCTAAATCTTCCACAATCTTGAAATGATGATTCCGACCAGTGCTTCGGACGGCGTTCGAACACATACGGAAAGTCAGTGATAATTTCACAGCCAGTGAACTATCAAACGAGAATAGTGCTTCTGTCTCCGCAGCCAGTGTTCTTGTATCTTGCATAATCTAAAAGGCATTTTTTTTATTTCTATCTAATTTGCAGATCAACCTAAATCTAATATGTTTGAAGGCTATCATTAAAAACACAAAATGCTGTGAACATGTGCTGAATAAGCTTTGATGTTATTAAAGGTGGCACCCTGAGCGAAAGTGGCGCCGCGGTGAATTTTATTTAATATTATAGTTCTAATACACAATTTTAATAATGTTTTACGTGGAATTTTTAGGGCCCATAGTATAGTATTTTTAGACGGTATCGTTACATTTCCTCGTAGTCAATTCTAGAAGTAGATAGCAAAACTGCTAAAAGTGGATGTTTTTGACATATTTTTTATCTACTTCTACGAATGACTACGAGGGCATGTAGTGATACCTTCTAAAATTACTAGACCATGGAACCTAAAAACTCTACATAAAACTTTATAAAAATCTTTTTCTATTAATAACTTAATAAAAAACCGGCCAAGTGCGAGTCGGACTCGCACACAAAGGGTTCTATACCAAAAAAACAGCAAAAAATCACGTTTGTTGAATGGGAGCCCCCCTTAAATATTTATTTTATTCTGTTTTTAGTATTTGTTGTTATAGCGGCAACAGAAATACATCATCTGTGAAAATTTCAACTGTCTAGCTATGGTCGGGTCATGAGATACAGCCTGGTGACAGACAGACAGACGGACAGCGGAGTCTTAGTAATAGGGTCCCGTTTTTACACTTTAGGTACGGAACCCTAATAAAAATCCACTGTCTTATCTTGGCTAGAGTGTAATTTGCTAACTTTAAATGTCAATAAAACAAATTATATAACTTTTGCTACTAGCACACAAACACTGCCTGCAGAACGCAACTTTAACATTACGGCCCATACCTGTCTAAAAACAGGCAGTGTCTGCCACTGTCTTGAAATCTCAAGAGTTTCAATTGTCAAATATCTAGGTATTTATATAGATCAATTTTTGAGATGGGACCACCACATTAATTCATTGATACCTAGAATAAGAAAATTAATATATGTTTTTAAGAATTTAAACTCTGTTACTGACCTAAACAGCCTAAAAAGGGTTTATTTCGCACTAGCTCAGTCCATACTGACTTATTGTATAACGGCATGGGGTGGTGCAGCAAAAACAAAATTGATATCTTTAGAAAGAGCTCAGAGGGCAGTTCTAAAGGTCATGACAAGGAAACCTTTTCGGTACCCTACTGTTCAACTTTTTGCCGAAACAGCAGTATTGACAGTAAGACAGCTATTCCTCATGTCCACAGTTCTTCGTAAACATGCTCAGCTGTACTTTGACCCTACAATTTTTACTCGTAAACGGAGATCTGATCTTGTCTGCTGCACCCCTCGACATAGGACTAAGCTTGCTAAAAGGCATTATAGGGTCCTTAGTTGTAAAATCTACAACAAAACCAACAAAGTACTGAAAATATACTCTTGTACGAAAGGTGAGGGCGCCACTTTCGGTCATACAACCGCCTTAAGGAATATGAGTCAAAGACTTTTTATTTATAGAAGAAATATTTTTGTAGTTCTGGTGGAATAGAGTAACTTATAAACATACATGAACCTAAACACATTACACCCCTTTTTGGATGTGACTCCTTGTCATGTAAAAACAATTAATTTTGTATTACTAAAGTGGAAGGCAATTATTTTCTATGTCACAATGACAAAATAAAGTGTTTATTACATAAATAACCTGTGTAAAAAATATATATAAGTAATAAACAGTTTGAGTATACCTTTTCAACTGGCATAAAGTTCTCATTACTGTAAGTGTACATGCGTTTCACTGCGGTCTGTCTCTGCTCATCCAGTGATTCAGTTGCTTCCTTATGTTTGAACAATGGGTGGTTCTCCATAAATTTATAAATGTCATTCTGGAAAATTACAATATTTTTAAATTATAGATTTTTGCATTCACAATGCTATTAGTATTGGGCTGCCATAAATGCTGTGATGCCGACCAGGACATTTAGAATAAAATAGGGTAAACCATAGATTTTTAAAAAAGGTCAGTGTTGCAAAGGGTGTGCATATGGAAATTAAGCAAGGAAGGCTAAAAAAGAGGAGGAGAGAGGGGAGAGGACGTACATAACATTTTGCACGTAAAAGTCGTTTCTGGCGCTTCGCTGGCCGCTGCCACGGCACAGTATTTTGTTTAGTATTGTATAATATTCCAATATTATTTAATAAACTATATAAATGGGCATTAAAGAATTTAATCAAGGAGAAAATCAAACAGAACTCACCTTAAGTTTTATTGTGACTAAATTGTCATAGGCCAATTTCATGCGGCGCCAGTCAAATGAAGCTTGATTCCTATAACCATCTAGCGGTCCCGATGGCAAGTCAGGAAAAAAATCCTTTAGTTGTTCATTTGTCACAAACCCTTTCTTGTTAGAATTCATGTTAGGTCAGTGTATCTCCAACAATATTTATTCTAAAACAACAGGTGCCACTTTATATTCAGTATTTTGCCTCGATTCTCAAACTACAACTGCCGAAACCAAGGCATAAATTAAAATAAAGCAAGGCATAAATTAAAATAAAGTGCTTTTGACTACAACTCAACATCGACTATGAACTGTTATTCAATAGTTAAGACTTGATAATAAAAGACACGATTACCTACGATAAGATAGATAATGTATTCAGCACTTTTATGTAAAAATGTACCAATTTGTTATTCAAGTATGTAAAAATAGGTAATTATAATAATTATTATAATGTTCAAAGTTCAGTTCAGTCAGAACACAACTACCAGGGGGGGGACACTCTTGACACTCCTATACTAAGTGACATTATTGTAAAGGAAGTGCCTTCATCTCTCATCGGCGAAGATCATTACTTCATACAATTTTTTTTTTATAAGAACTCCTTCAACGATCAAGCAATGCTTGACAAGCGCGTAAATGCTTGTCAAGCAGTTTATGGTTTGGGAATAGACAATGATTTTCTAATAGTCATTAGCGAGAGTACATACATAAAGGTAGGTATACTCTTTTTATCAAAAACAAAATTTAATTGTCAAAATTTTCCTTTAGCAATATCACAAAAATCTTTTTCTGTTTTTATTTCGCACGTTTACTTATTTCAGTTGCTCCTTTCCACCGTTTCCCAACAAAAGAATAAGGGCCCGGATAGTTTTAAAGATTGGGTAGAGATTGTTGGTGAAAATGTGTTGACAAGTTAAAAGAATGGGGTCTGCAACCAGCACCTTCGCCAGCAGGATAAGGGCTGCAGGCGTAGTACCTTCCCTTCACTTACCGGCAATTCATCGTGTAAGTTTTTTATGTAGGTACTAGGTAGGTACCATAGTAGAATCAAATTACTACCTCCTTGATTTAGGGTGCGTTTCCACTGAAGCAACATCACGTAAATTTTTTTGGGGTTGGCTTTAAAAATGGGGCGCTTGATTTTGAAATTGAAATATATATAACTTTGTAGAGTTTCGTAAGGCCTTTCAAATGATACTATAACCCCGGCGCGGAAATTTTTATTATTATTTTAGTGTTTAAGAAAATATTTTTTTTTATGTTTTATTGTTTTCAGGCAACCAGGCCCATCCCAGTTCCAGACCCATTTCAATTCCAACCCATCCCACTTCGTCTTCATATACCAGAAATATCATGTAAGTTTTGTTTACGCATAATAAGGGTAGATATTTCTCAAAATAATTAATTACAAAGACGTAACTGCAAACATCATGCATAATGCCCTCATTATGCATCAATTTCATAAGCTACAATATTTTCAATAATAAAATTACAAACATTTTTTTTTCAGATCACAGCCCACCCCCATCCCACTCTGTTGTCATCCTGATACAGGTGCAGTACGAGCTATCGAGCAGTTTGATTGTGGCAACCGCAAATGATGAAAATTAATTTTTTTTTTATAAAAAACAAGTATCATTACTTGTTTCAATTCCGGGACTCTTTGGCTCCATAATCGTTTTATAGACTTAAAGTAAGGGTGTAAGTAAAATGATTGTATTATATCTCGTAATAATATATAGGACTTCGTATAGGTGTCAGTTAAATTATTTTGGTTCGACCGTGCACCATCCTTCCTGTTTTTCTATGCGGAAGCATTAATTGCTTATTTACGAATAATTTTACTGGAATGGTTTTAATATTCAGTTATCAATTACTGGCTGCGCAACATGTTTTGATGAAAATGTATTTTCATTAAAACTGCTAGCTATACTTATTAAGTGTTAGTGATGTGTTCTTTAATAGGTTACATTTAACAAGATTATGTTATACTTACCTGGGAAAAATTAATGGCTGTGGCGAGGGGTGAAATTATGGCGAAGGTAAGCCGTTCAACAAAAGTGTTATGATCTGCATAGTGGATCGGTAGGGTGGGATTTCTAAAAGGTAAGCCAATGCAATGGGAATCATCTTGTATGGACCCTTCGCCACTGGCTGTAGGTACATTAGTATACCTAATACTACTAGGTAGGTATACTAATGTACTACACAAACACGGTCAGGGTACCTACTACGCTAGTAGGCACCCTGACCGTATTTGTGAATGAATAAATATTAAGAAATAAGAATATGAACAATTTTGCATAAAATTATCCCTAGGCATAAACTGAGAGGAATAAATAAAAACATAGACTCTTTCACTTAATTGTTTAATTTTGTGTCCTTTTCTTTTCTCCCTTTTGTAATTATGTTTTTAACTGTTTTGTTCTAGTTATCTCTTATAACATTTGAAACGTTTGTTCTCATGTGTTAGTTATTTTCTTCGGAAAAAATACTAATACTAGTGAACACGGCGTTTAGAATGTTATAAAAGATAATTAGAACAAAGCCGTAGGTAGGATTGCTAGAGTAGGTACTAAAAAAAAAAAACAAACTAACAAGAAGATCGCCGATCAGAGATGGCGCTTCAAAATGAGTAAGTTTTAAAATCGCCAGAGGGCTCTCTACCCCTATTTTTTTTATCTTACTCTATGACAACTACCTAGGCTATATTCCGAATCACGATAAAATCGATGTCAGCGCTCACGTTATCTGTCAAACCCATACAAAATCACCGACTCGGAACGCATTTTAATGCGCTGTCACCGATTTTAGTGTGATTCGGAATGCAGCCCTACACACCCGTGAGTTGAAGAAACTTTTGACTTTGACATTTAGGGATGCGCCGTACGATCCTGCGATTTGATCGGATCGAGGCCATACGATTTTTTGCTGGATCGATACAAAACTTGAAAGATCGGCACCCTGATTATCTAAAAAGAAAATATTTAGCGACCGGTTGCATTTGACATACATTGCCACTTTTCTTTGGTATGTTTTTTTTTACCCAAAAAGATGTAGCAATGGATCACGATCATCTGTGAACTGCAACCAGTCGCTAGGTGGCTTTTAATTAGATAATCAGCCCGCCGATCGCTTGGATCGTATGAATTAAAACGCGGTTTGTATCCAAAAAATTAGGCACTTAAGTTTATTTGTTGCAAACTTTTCTTTGTTTACATTTTGAACTTGGCGGCATACTTTGCTTGTAGATCCATTAATTTTATACATTATATCATAATATCATCAACCAGTTTAACTTTGTGTGAAAGTCACAACAGACTGAATCCACGCCGTCTGTCAAAATCACTTTTTCCCAAAAGTTTAGACTTCGAAGACTGGCGCTTATAAAAATTGTACTTAACTGTTAGGTCCTCCGCTGCATTGAGCGGGATCCTGGCGCGGGTACACGGTGGGGGAGCCCGTCGCGGGAGCCCGCGCCGTGCTCCATCGTGGACAAACAGCCCTTTGCGGAGACCCGCGCCGCGCCGTGCTCCGTTGCGGACAAATATGCGGTGGGCACTCCGCCACACGCAGCGCTGCTCTATGAATACACACGAAACAGCCCCACTCGCGTGACCCATCGCGCGGGACCCGCGAGCGTGCTCTCCTGCCCCGCGCCGCGTGCGGTGGGTAATCCGCCACACGCAGCGCTGCTCTATGAATATACAGGAAACAGCACCCGGAGCGGACACCCGCGCCGGGATCCCGCTCAAGGCAGCGGAGGGCCTTAGTTATTAAGCGCCCGCCATCCTAATTTTCGAAGTCTAAACTTTTGAGAAATACAAGGTGTTTGGTAAAAGCCTTATAAAGCCGAATATGGTAGATATAGGTAACTTCAAACTGAACAACTTTTACTACGGGACCAACTCAGAAATCGGGAAAAACATCAGCTGTTTCATACAAAAATTAATAACTAAAATACCAAAATGTATGAAACAGCTGATTTTATATCGCAATTTCAAAATTGGTCCTACCCCATATTAAAAGTTGTTCAGTTGGTTGGTCCTTAAGTACCATATTTGGCTATGTAAGGCTTTTACCAAACACCTTGTACATAGTTTATATCCTCTTAAGTTCTCCGAGTACTTTTTTTTTTTTTTTTTTTTTTTATAAATTTTATCATGCAATCAGTCTCCTGGACTATGAGCAGATTTGTTGTAAAGAATGACATGTAGAGCAAGGCGCTCCATCGAGAGCCCACTCATTCTTGAATTAGTCTTAGCCGAGTTTTACATATCTGGTAGTTTGCGCCTTTTCAGGCGTCTCATACAATCCGGCAATGTCAGCTGTTTTGCTAGTTCATTTGGGTGATTGTCTAGCCTATTTTTGTATTTGTCAAATATCCTCGAGATTTCATCCCTGACAGTGTTGATATGGAGATGTTGGTGAACTTCTGAGTTGCGAATAAACCAAGGAGAATCTGAGATCTGTTTTAGAATATAATTCTGTGCTCTTTGAATTTTGTTGACATTGGAATCACTAGCCGAACCCCACAATTGAAGTCCATAGGTCCATATGGGTTTGAGGATGGCATTATACAGGAGTAACTTATTGTCCACAGACAACTTTGAGTTTCTTCCGAGCAACCAGTACATTCCTCGGTACTTGAGGTTTATTTCGTCTCTTTTTGTTTGAATGTGCTTGGCCCAGGTAAGACGACGATCTAAGTGAATACCCAGGTATTTGACTGATTCACTGGTTGGTAGAGGGTTGCAACCCAATCTCACTTCAGGGCAGTTATCTTTTCGAAGTGTGAATGTTATGTGGATCGACTTTAATGGGCTTGCCTTGATTTTCCATTTTCTTAGCCATTGGTCGACATTGTCGAGACTTTTTTGTAAGAGCTTAGAGGCTTCCTCGCTACTTGTGCTGGTTGCTAAAATAGCAGTATCATCTGCAAATGTAGCCACAGTTGTTCCCGCAGTTTCAGGTAGGTCTGATGTAAAGATAGTGTATAAAATTGGTCCAAGTACTGATCCTTGTGGCACTCCTGCAAGGATTTCATGAAAAGTGGAGGTGCAATCATTTTCCTTAACTTGGAAGAGTCTGTTATTGAGATATGATGACAGTATTGGATAGAAAGTGTGTGGAAGGAGCGTTTTGATTTTATACAGGAGACCCTTGTGCCATACTTTGTCAAATGCTTGCTGCACGTCCAAGAAAACTGCAGAGCAATATTCTTTACGTTCAAAGGTGTCTCTAATGAATTTGCATACCCTGTGGACTTGCTCTATGGTTCCGTGTTCTTTTCTAAATCCAAACTGATGATCTGGAATTATAGCTTTTTCTGAGAGTATTTGAAGTATTCTTATCAGCAGCATTTTTTCAAACAGTTTAGATATAAGCGGTAATAGGCTAATTGGACGGTACGACGTCATGTCATGCGGTGATTTGCCAGCTTTTGCTATCATTATGATTTGCGATATCTTCCATGCAGCTGGAAAATATCCTGTTCTCAAGACACCATTGAACAGTACAGTGAGAAATACTATTCCTTTTCGTGGCCGTTCATTTAGCACCTTTTTATCTATTAGGTCAAATCCTGGTGCTTTTTTTTCCTCCATGTTTTTTATTAGAGATTTAATTTCTCGAGGCGTTGTCGGTTTTACTGGTAGGTCTAGTTGAAAATCTTGTTGGAGAGCTTCATTCATGGATAGGTCGTCCGTTTCTTCATCACCATCATTGGGTTTGAATACTGAAGCAAGATGATTTGCGAATGCATCCGCTTTTTCTTGTTGAGTACGAGCCCATGTATTGTCTTGCAAGCGAATTGGAGGTTTAGGTGTGATCGGAGTTTTACACACTCTCCACAATGAATAATTCGTTGATTTAGTGGCTGTTAAGTTTTCAATTTGGGATCGTGTGGTAGCATTCTCTGTTTCCTGGATGAGATCCGAGTACTAACAATAAAATACTATTACTATTTCACATTGTTTTTCTTTTAAATTTTCAAGGTACCTCTGTTCACTAATCGTTCAAATCAAACTTTCTAACTTTCAACTTAAGCTATAATTCGAAATTCAAATATTCCCGCCGCCTTGTGAGTGGTTGTTTTGCTGCGACAATAACGCAACGCTCATTAAAAGCATATCCACCTTCCCGTCCACTGATTGGCTGGCGAGACACACTAGAAAAGTCGCCACTTCCGTGACATCATCGCAGCATTGAAAATTATCAAAAACCATAAAATTCGGAGTGTGTGATTCAAAATTCATAATAATTGTATTTATCCTATGTGCTAGCATCTATATAATCGTTTTTCAAACAATCGAGTGCGTCAGAGTGCCAGTTGGACTGCTGTTCGTGAACCACCACACGCTGGGGCTCCAACATCTTCCCCTGAAGGAATACAACTGCTGTGAGCTGAAGAATACGGAGAAAGACTCAAGGTAGGTGGATACGTACTTGCCTTGCTGTCAATACAAAAGAACCTCTCACTTTTCTGAACGGCAGGAAGATTCTATCGAAAGTAGCATCTTTTTGACCCAGACCAGATGGCATCTAGGGTCCAATTGCTTATACTATAATCGTTTCGGCTGGATCGCGTTGTCTCAACCTCTTTACAAGTTTTACATGGGGTTTACGTAACAAATATCTAAAACCAATTATTTTATTTATTTGCATCTGATCCAGATCGATTCCCTAAAGATCCGCAGGCTGATTATCTAAATAGAAACTATTTAGCGACCGGTTTCATTTGACATACTTCATGCTACTTTTCTGTGGTATGTTTTTTTAACCCAAAAAGAAGTAGCAATGTATCACATTCATCTGTCAAATCAAACCGGTGGTCGCTAGGTAGTTTTTAATTAGAGATTTTTTTAATCAGCCTGCCTATTAACGGTAATCCGATCCGCGGATAGGATTTGGCTTTACGATCTATTATGATCGGAAAAATCGGATCGAAGGATCCGGATCGCGCATCCCTATTGTCATTTAAGTTGACCACTACTTTCATACTTTGCTCTTTGGTCATTTGACACTGGGTACTTTCCAACAGACAAATCGCTGAGTCAGCGATCCCTAAAGAGTAGGGATGTTCGATCCGGGTACCTTGTATCGATATTCTGGATCGCAATGGATCGTAATCCATTGTATCGATCCATGGATCGATCCATTAAAATTGATACGATTTTTTGGATCGATCCAGCCAGTATCGAATTAAATATTTTATAAAAGTCGAATTTTTAGTCACACTTTATTATAAACGTGATATTAGGTACCTACCTAATGTATTTAGTAATGTTTAATAAATTAATAAAATATTTTTAATTTTGCCAATATTTGCATTTTAAAGTAGTTACGCAAAAACAAAATTAAAAGTTGCTTGTTGTCAAAGTGAACAAAACGTTTAAACGAAGTAAAAATTGCTCTCAAATTAAACAAAAACCAATATAGAGTGCGTTTCATCGGTAATTACTTATGGCGTTATGTTGGTACCCAGTAAATTTATTTTTCATCCCTTCTATTCGAAAAAGCATGCATTGTTCCTATATAAGTGGGACCAAAATAGCTCTTTTCTGGTAAGAACTTTTTAGTGGGAGGAAAAGAGATTTGAATTTAGAACATGTATCTTTCAAAGAATTCGAACGCCGCCGCCGGCTGGTATGTATTGACTGGCTGTATAGACGGCGCGGCGAGGTCGCCGCGGCGCGATAACCCGCGCAAACTGAAAAAAAAAACATAAGCGCGCGAATTAAGTCTGTGTTCTTGTAATTAGTACATACTTACGTATAGTACAATAACTTTTGAAAATTGCGCTAGTGTATCAAACGTAACTATAAATTTGTAATTATTTTTACTTTTCACGTGTCTTTTTTAAATAAAGAACATTTTCATTAATTACATAAACACAATTTATTTTCTCATAGAAAGGGGATGAAAAGTAGAGTATATGACTCGGGCGCAAAATATTTTTGGCGAGGGCGACATACTTTGAATCCCTCGCTACGTTCAGGATTCTACTGAAGAATCCCTCGCTACGTTCAGGATTCTACTGAAGAATCCCTCGCTACGCTCGGGATTCTACTCTAGAATCCCTCACTTCGCTCTGGATTCAAAAAAGCGCCCTCGCCGTAAAAATATTATTTTGCTCCCTTGTAATACAATCTACTATTTCATCCCTTCTATTCGAAAAATGATGCTTTGTTCCTATATAATTGGGACCAAAATAGCTCTTTTCTGGTAAGAACTTTTTAGTGGGAGGAAAAGAGATTTGAATTTAGAACATGTATCTTTCAAAGAATTCGAACGCCGCTGCCGGCTGGTATGTATTGACTGGCTGTATAGACGGCGCGGAGACTAAAAAAAAACATAAGCGCGCGAATTAAGTCTGTGTTCTCGTAAATAGTACATACTTACGTACTTAGTACAATAACTTTTGAAAATTGCGCTAATGTATCAAACGTAACTATAAATTTGTAATTATTTTTACTTTTCACGTGTCTTTTTTAAATAAAGAACATTTTCATTAATTACATAAACACAGTCTCCTATTTATTTTCTCATAGAAAGGGGATGAAAAGTAGAGTATATGACTCGGGCGCAAAATATTTTTGGCGAGGGCGACATACTTAGAATCCCTCGCTACGTTCAGGATTCTACTGAAGAATCCCTCGCTACGTTCAGGATTCTACTGAAGAATCCCTCGCTACGCTCGGGATTCTACTCTAGAATCCCTCACTTCGCTCTGGATTCAAAAAAGCGCCCTCGCCGTAAAAATATTATTTTGCTCCCTTGTAATACAATCTACTAATTATTGCGATGGAATAAGGTTCAAAATTGAATAAATTTCCGGGGTACCAACATAACGCCATAGGTAATAACCGATGAAACGCACTCTAATAGTTATGATGAATTTGATGGTACATTGAAATATGATATGGCAAGTATGGCAAAGATTTTTTTTATAAAAAATATGGATCTCTTCGTCGCCCGCTATACTATAGTATTTTAAACAAAGGAAAAATCAAGTTCAAATATTCTCTAAGTAATTATAAAACGATAAATACATCATACGATTTTTTCGATCCGATCCGCTATGTATGTGTATCGATCCGCCAAAGGATCGAATGCTATTGTATCGATACAAAAATCGAATGGATCGTAACGCATTGTATCGATCCACGCAAGTATCGGATCGGATCGAACATCCCTACTAAAGAGTAAAACCATTTTATTTTCGTCCATGCCATGGCACAGAAAAGATAATAAAATAATACTACGTAAAGAAAGGACACTTTCCACCCCACCCTAGAATCAATAAGAGCCAAGAATCTTAATTATATTCATTTAACACCACACAAAAATATGTTTTCCGCAGAATAGTAAACCCTGCTAGAATGCAACTGATATACAATCTCTCTATCTTTTGTTTTGATTTTTTTTTATCTTACTCTATATATTCTAGTCTGTGCTGTGGGAACTTTTGTTTGTTTGTTTTGGTTATTTTTCTGAAAACTAAAAAGAAAACTTCTGTGGTATGGTATTTTATTTCGCAATTTACGAAAAAAGAAGAATGGAAAATGGTATGCCTCATTAATTTATTAATTTTATTGAATAGGTACTAAGCATTGTCTTCATTCAAAGTTAAATTTATTAAAAACAGCATCAACATCCACAAAAACAAAAGGAACTTTACTAGTCAATGCTTTTAATTAAATATAGAAAACAAAATTAGTGCAAGGTAAACATATCATGTAATTTAGTGCATATAATTCCAAACTCTTATTGGGATAGTGATTGGTCAGTCAGTCAGATGTTCTTATTTGAGTAAAGATTTCTGCCCACTACACCATACCATACCATGACCGAACTATAAGAACTCTTTGTATTGAAAAATATGACAACTGCATGGCCGGTGACGGAACTGTCTAGTGGGAATAGTGTCATACTTTTCAATACAAAGAATATTTTTTTGCCTGATACATTCCTAGCATGGTCATGGTATGGTACAGTGTAGTAGGCAGATACCTTAAAGATATGATGCCGAGATCGGCAGCAAGCAGCAGTGCTGCCGCAGTAATGCAAATTCAGCAGTAATGTTATGACAGGCGGCTCAATTGATGTGAGCGGAGAAGTGTCACACTTTTACGCTCACTTCAAATTAAGATTTTTAATCATAACATTACGGTTTAATTTGGAGCGCACTGATGCAGAAGCACTGCTGCTTACTACCGAGATCCGAATAAAAGCATGATGCTCATTTATTTATTACACCTTTTTAACTTTTAGATTTTTGCATTCACAATGCTATTTTTATATTAAGATGAATAAATAATGAAAAATATTAGAAAAAATCGGCTCATCCGTAGCAACTTAGACGAGTCCTTATTACACCTTTATTGTATGCGCAATAAAGTAAGGATAATAACATTTTCTCCCAGTCAATGGTTGAGAATAACGACAATCTTGGATACACTACATAAAAAGTAAATTATCATTAATCTTATATTGTTGCATGCAGTTGTCGCCATCTTAAATAAACTAAATTGTAATGTAAAGCATAAAGATTGTGATAGGATTTACAATGCTATCAATTTGACTTTGTACAACAGAAGTGAACAACTTCAGAGAGCTTGAGATACAAAACAAAATAATCTATTTACTTCAGTATTATACCATATCTGTTACTGAAGAATGAAAGGCAGGATGGACCTAATCAGTATATTGGAAAGAACACAACAGGAAAATTTTATTTTAACATCAAATCAAAATATACGGACAAACAGGAAAAACAGTTACTTGTAACTTAGGTACTTACACGTTGTGAGACCACAGCATAAAGAACAAAGAAAGTATCTATAAATGTTCATAGCATGCGACATAGCAACCCATCACAGTAACTGTAACCATACATTGTCAAGTGAAGTTAACTGTCTATATCGAGGGCAGGGTTGGAAAAATCATGATTTTTTGCAAAAAATAAAAAACCACAGATTTTTTATTTTTTGCAATCCACTTAAAATAATGAGTGAAACCACAACACGCTCTTGTTTTACTTATTTGACACATTTATTCGGAAGAAATATAAGTAAAGATCAAAGATAGTTAAAAATGCCTGGTGGAAAATATAAGGTCAAATGATTTGTCACTTTTTTAAATAATAAACAGTATTATGCAGTAATTCTAACACAATGTTAAAGGACTATACCCCTCCCCCCATACTCATACCCCTTTAACATACACTATCAATTTTTTTATACAAATAGGAAAGAAAAAAAGTTATTTGATTAAATCAATGATTTTTATTTAAAAAATCACTTGATTTAAATCGTGATTTAAATCAAAGTGATTTAATCATGCCAACCCTGATCGGGGGTGGCCAAACTTATGACCTGTGAAGTCTACATGTGTTTAAAAAATATTTCTTGCGGTTGACTGCAAGGTAGAGTTTAGATGTTATCATCATCATCATATCAGCCGCACGATACCCACTGCTGGGTATAGGCCTCCCCCAAGGATTTCCACGACGATCGGTCCTGCGCTTCCCACATCCAGATGGTATCAACTTGTTTAATATTAAATGTTATTTTTTCATATTTTTCTATTCAGTTTAATTAACTCTCGCGGGCTACCTAAATTGCCTCATTGGTCATCCCTGTTCTATATTGTCTACCTTCTAACCCTCCAACTTTGGACATTGAGGGTAATTTTGGCCAAAACCAGAAAAAAAGAAAAACAATTGATAACACCAAAACTATGTAAGATAGGCTTAATTTTTAACCATTAGTAGAAAATATACTATTTTTCTGATAACACTAAGTGTTAGTTCCATTGCTAACTTCATCTGGTTGTGTGACAGCAGTTGACAAAGACGTGCATTGAACTGGTGAACCAAATTGTGCTCTCTTTATTTTCGATGGTGAGCAAAAAATATGGAGTCCAGGTAAGTAATTTCCAGCTATGCTAAAGAATGATATCAGGGGAACGTTTAAATGTGCATTTTAAATTACGACTAATCTTTGTTTGTGAGAAATGTGAGCGGCAAATGTTACAAACAGTCGCCCGAATCTTGAGTTGGAAACATTGGCCGCGATGCCCGCGATCAATTATGCGCTAGGGTTGTTGCGTAGGTACCAGTAATTTAATTATTTGTCAAGATCTGCTTTTCAATGAGGCGTTTTCCGTAAAGAAAAAAAGATACAATAATAACATAATACATATGTAGATTGCGTTTTAAGATCTTTTCTTAGGTTTGAAATCGTTCTGTGAATGTCAATTATTTGAACTTTATTAATTCATATCAGCTTGTATAAGGTGGAACCAATTAATTAACAATCTGAAACAGCTAATAGTGTTGCTTAAACTGAACAACTTTCTCCAAGGAACATAGGTCGAAAAACGTTTTTTTTTTCGCTTCCTGACAACCCTACTTCCCAAAAAGCATTTGTATGGAAATGAGCTAAAATGACTAGGTAACATTAGCCACTGCCCTAAAACGTAAAAACGGCCACATTTTGTGTTCATTGTTTTCTGCAAGCCATCTCTCGACAGATTTCTAGTATAGTTCTTAATTATATGTAAATAGATGCTATACTTTAGAATTAGATGATACATGCAATGGACCATGTTGGCGGAAAGTGGAGGTAACTTTGGCAGACCTTTAAAATTAATATAAAGGCATGATAGAATCTATTTTTTAAAGTTTACCTATGCTTAACTATTAGCGACACTTTACTTGCACATCATAAAATATACGCCTTACCATAATTATTTTTTTGGTGTGGCAATCGATTTTCTAAAAAAAGTGTCCAAAGTTGAAGGGTTTGACGGTATCTAATTGTATCGTACTTAAAGGTTAGGTACCAGACTAAAAGACATGAGAAAATAATAAGTAATACCTTCTGCTGGTCCTCGGTAGGTCATATCATCGTCATCAAATTGCCTTCATCAACTCATCCATCACTTTGAACAATGTTCAGACAATATCAAGATATTTTTTAAAGTACGAAAATCTTTTTGTGCCTGGTATTTTGCAATAAAAGTTAAGCAAATTTAGATGAAAATATTGCATTTCAATTTTGTTTACAGGAAGTTATAATTTGATGTATTTCAGTTAATAATACAGAAAGTTTGATGTGATATGATTTGGGAAGAAGTATAGTTTTACTCGAAGAGCTCGGTGGCGCAGTGGTTTAGCGCCTGGCCCAACGATTGCGGCGGTTAAGCAACGTTCGCAAGGGTCGGTCATGGGATGGGTGACCAAAAATTTATTATCTCGAGCTCCTCCGTGCTTCGGAAGGCACGTTAAGCCGATGGTCCCGGCTGCATTTGCAGTCGTTAACATCCACCAATCCGCATTGGGCCCGCGTGGTGGGTTATGGCCCATCCTCCTTACCACCCATAAGGAAGGCCTGTGCTGTGCCCCAGCAGTGGGGACATTAAAAATTGCCGATGGAAGATAGTTTTACTACCATGTAATAAATTAATCGTTCTACTAAAATACAATTAAATAATATCAGCCTTTTGATTAACTACATAATTATGAAATCTGTAATATAATTCTCTGTAATTTATATCATTTTTTATATAATATGTTTTTTTATTTCATGAATAATATAAGAATTGGCTAGGTACCTACTAGCCAATTCTTATATTATTTACTTACGTGAAGGAGGGGGTCACTAACATTAATAAAATTCCTTTTTTTATTTTGTAAATTTTTTGTTTCATGTTCCATGTGACGTTCCCCTTTAGACCGAACCTGCTGCCAAATTCTAGACTTTGTGTGTTTTTATATTTCTGTAGGTACCTAATTTTGATAATATCCATTCTAATTAATAAATTAGTACCTACCACGGTTGATTCTCGCGCACTTTCCACCATATTATTACTATCACGCGCTTGCCTCCCTCATCGAATAGGTACCCAGCTTAATTCGAAATCAAAATACTCCAACTACTTAAATAAAAAAAGATCTTTAGTTTAAACCTATCCTGTAACAATTTAATTGCATTGGATGCAGCAAAACGAAAAAGTCTCGTTTAGAATCCAATCACGGAATGGAACAGGCAATATGCACGTAGGCCATTAGCCGGCACGGGTAATACTAGCCTGCAACTTCGTTTGATAACCCCATTTTCCACTTATTGGCTACAAAATGTTTTTAATAATACTTAGGTATTACCATACCATATAGTACTCAGCAGGTTGATTATCAATCTGGGGTATTCTGTGGTATTACTAGATTGATGACGACCACACACCAGACGAGACGCTCCGTGTGTAGGCTCCGTCTGTAGACAAAGTGAACCGACGATCTGGTGAAGGTCGCGGAAGCGAGCAGCGCAGGTCCGATCGTCGTTGAAGATCCTTGGGGGAGGCCTATATACCCAACAGTGAGTGTCATGCGGCTGATATAATGATGATGATGACTTACTTAGATACAAACGTAACAAATTTCTTAGCCATACGTCAAACAGACCATATCAAAGAGGGCTCCGAAAGCACAGAATAACTAATACCTAGTACAATTAGTGGCCTCCATCACTCGCTCAAGGTCGCGCGATAAGCACCTACCGCTAGCCGTTCGTTCGAACGAACAAGTGAGCAAAGGGCCGCCACTCGCCCTCGCTTGTACGGGTACAAGCGCGGCATTTTACTGCCTGCGTAGGTATTGCCTCTTTATAATAGTAACAATGTCGAATCGACATTACCGTTTACGGATGTCAAAATCAAAAAACCAATAAAAAATTGTCGTTTTCACATTATGGTATACGCTACGCAGTTCATTTAAAAGAAGACAACGTTGCGGAGCATGCGATGGAAAGAGAGGCAACTACTAGGTGAATATAAACTGTACTGCAGGCCATTGCGCGACCTGAATTGAACTTTATTGTGTCGGAGCAAAAGTCGCTATTTATTTAAATTACTATGCGGCGTGCTGCTTCTGTACTTGTACTATTAGTTATTCTCCGAAAGTTTGCTCCGAAATGGTCTGAAGGGGGTTGAACATAATGATCTGGCAGGCAGCATATTCCTTTCTTTGTGCGGCTGGATCTCGTACGTATTGCCAATAAGGGGAAATGCAGTTTACAAAAAGAAAGAATTAGCGAAGCACTTGGTTCAGAACCTATCGGTCTTCGAAATCTTAGGATATCCGCTAAGATAATTTTCGAGATCCAGAAAATACTTACAACTGAAAATTTGTCGGTACAACTCAAAGTCACGCAACTGCAGTTTTTGCACAGGTATATAACACAGGTCTACAAAAGAAAAAAAAAATTTTGGTGCTGGCAATCCAATCATGTAATTTGATGAATGACTTGATACTAAGTTGTACAGAAGTTTTAAAACGTCAAAGCTACGTGTAGTTTTTAAACTACCCACATCGGAAATAAATTCACTTTTTCTCATGTTTACTGTGTTCGCATTCCGTTAATTTGTGTGATTATGCGATAATATAATTATGTCGTCGTCTAGGAGGAGTTGTTTTAATAATCAGAATACAAGTTGTTACATTTGTGGTAAATATGTGGTGAAAAAAAAAATAAAAACCTATTACATACTCCATAAAAAAGGCGTATTTTGACTATTTTAAGGTCATGATTGAGGACTTGGACCGGCCGTGGGTACCAAAACTCGTGTGCAAATTATGCATTGAACACTTGCGACAGTGGACAAGTGGTAAACGAGCATATTTGAAGTTCGGTGTACCTATATGATTTGTTATAGAACCAAAAACCACTTTGATGACTGTTATTTTTGTGAAGTCAAATTGCATAGCATAAATAGAAAAAAAAAAGATATATTATCCTGAATCCTGACTAACCGTTTGCTAGAAGGCCTTTACCATGCTAAGACGATATAATGAGGACAGAACCCTCAGATTCATTGGACACAGAATGATGGTGGTGGTCTCTTCGAATGAACAAGACAAGATAGTGATTTTGAATCATCAGCGGCGCCCGGAGAAGCTAAAAGCTTGTATTTTTGATGGGCCTCAAATGAGAACTTTGATGATTTCATAAATTCAATGAATATTTGGAATCAGAGGCTTAGAAATCGTTCGTCAAAGTGGTAAATTTTTTTTAGGTAATTAAAAGGGGGAAAATTACGTGGAAATTGTTTAAGACCCTTTAGATAACTTTGAAAATCTTAGCTGTAATATAAGCGTAAAAGTGCACTATCTCCACAGCCATTTGGACAAGTTCCCTGAAAATCTTGGTCCCTACAGCGAAGAACAAAGAGAGCATTTCCATAAGGATCTGAAGTGATGAAAGATAGGCACCAAGGTCGCTGGGATGAGCATATAATGGCAGATTACTGCTGGAGTATCACACGGGATTGTCCCGACAATGAACATTGTAAAAAAAAACAGAAAAATGAGCTTTCTACCTGTAAAATGATGAAATTAATTGTTTAAAATTCGTTTATTTTGTTATTTTAGACATACTTCATATCTCGAAAACTACACGTAGCATTAAAAAAATAAGTATGCAGTTTTAATTCGGGTATCTAATATACTAAAAATCAGTTATAGTTTTGGCGGCACCAAAATCACTGTAGACCTGTGTAATCTAAGTTTTTGCAGTCGAAAATTTATTATGTCATATATTTTGCATTCACATAACTTAGATCACACACGTACTTTTATTATTCTACGCGAGTATCCTGGTATTCCATACTTTTACACGAAAGTCAAATAGCACGTTCATCGCGTAAAACGGGACGTTTTGAGTCTGAAATACTTTGTGATGGAGGGTTCTATTGGTCGTTTGAAGGTTTTAAGTAATTGTGGGGAGACCGCGTGATTCGGACTGGTTAGGTAGCTTTTGAAATCAAGGTGTCCCTAAAAGTAAGTAGGTAAAGGCAGGCGTGGACGTGGCTGACTAAGTGCCCGTTTAAGTAACTGCTTACAGACAACTTGATAAGCTTTTGTTGTTGGTTTTTTAACATTACGAAGGTAGAAAGATTGGTAAAATAATAAAACATGTGTTCTTGAAAAATTTGATGTATTGTTATTACGGGTCGCCACCTAGTTAGACAATAGTGTTCTGGGATTGTTATAACTTTATATAGAAAACGTAACGTAAAAAATCATCTGGCTCAATAAAGAGTTTGACTATTAGTTGCTAGTATAATCAAATTGAAGATAACCTTGTAAAAAATAGTTATAGGTAAAAAATGAGAAAAATATATCCTTAGATCCGCAGGCTGATTTGATTTTAGGAAAATGCGATTTTTTTTTAACAAAACAGTAGAAAAAAACATTCAGTGGGTTCTCTGTTTTTGTTGTCCATACAATCAATTGAAATTCATTCGTGTTCAAAAAACTCAAATTTTTTCAAACTAATGGGAAAAAACAGTACTTTTTGCACGTTTTTAGTGATAAGTATTTTGTTTATATTTATCTTTATTCCAGAACACGTTTTTGCTGTCTCTTAAAATTATAGGGGAAGTACGTCAAAAATGACATTACTATTTTTATTTGTCACTATATCTTTCTAAATAAAGTCTTTACAATCATTCTTTCATTTTTAAAATCATCTTTAGTTATTTGCCTTACAGTAATTTAAAGAAATAATAACAAAGGAATTTTAGAGCTCAATCGACAAAAAGTCGAAAAACCATTTTGTCCAAATGATAAAATAAAAAAAATGCACAAAGGTCAAAAAATAAATTATGGGTCTTCCTAGAAACATCAGCACGTTATGCATGAGCCCAATGAACACATCACATGTATTTTAACCAGCCTTGTCTAGCTATAGCTAGGGAACGCAAAAAGTTAAATTTAGTTATAGTTACAATAAATACGAGCACAAACATCGTCGTTTGCTTTTTGCATAGATTCAGGACACGTTTGACGTTCAGATTTCCTTTTTTAGTTGCGCAGCATATTATTTATTTCTAAATGAAAATTTAAACTTCCTAAATCTGTATGGACAAACTATATGTCATTTTGTCCGGAGTAAAAGTATGTCATTTTGTCCAATAATACGTGACATGAATAAAGAGTTAAGAATTAACTAAGAACACCTATAATTGAATATTAATTTAATACACATCGCAACATAAAGCTACAACGCATCGATTTAAGTTACAATATTGAAAGAAAACAACGTAAAACCTATCAAAAGTCTGAAAATAGTAATGAGAATAAAAAGTTGTAATAGGCAAAAAACACATTTGTACCAGTCACTCCGGCGCGACTGAGACGAAGCCGGTAAAATTATGACAGGATTGCTAAAATGGCTAACTTTACGTGATAAGATGTCAAACACCTCGTTTCTTTTCGCCAGTTTCGAATAAACTGCAGTGTGTCATTTTACCCATGTATGTCATTTTGTACGTACTTCCCCTACTCGTACCTACATATTCAATTGTAAAATTAAGCAAAATTAGCACAGTTACTTCTATAACAATGCGAGAAAGGATAATTAACTACTTGTGAAATAAAAGCAAATGAAATGAATATGGACAAATTACCCAGAGCAAAATACAATATTATTTTTCGTTAGACGAACAAACCTTTGTTCTTAATTTTTCATTTCCGTCCATAGTTTTCACTGCATTTTCGTTAACAATAACTACTGGAGGTTTCTCACTGAGTCGTTTGTTGGCCAGAATTGAATGAAAAATCCCCTTTTGAATAGACAAAAACCATTCTGAATGGCCAATCAACCTGATTGATTTTGTTGTGTGCCTGAACGAATTGGACTGGTGAGCTTGCGTCTGATTGCGGTACGATTATTGTTCGCTTTGGTTAAGAAATGGACGGTAATTTTGCTTGAAGAACGTTAACGTTGTACCTATTTACCTACACTCATTTGTATCGTCTTAAAGGAAGTTTTATTTACCTACAGGTACAGAAGGTTATTTGCGTCGTCGTCGCACCATAAACATGCAATAAATATCTTTTGAAAATAAAGCGAAGCAATGGTGGTGGTGTATTGTATCATCTTCAAATTGCAAACTGACATATGAATGAAAGCAGAGGGTGCTTATACTAAAAGCTGAAAATAAAATATACTTTTGGGAAATAGGTATCTTATCGATTCGATAAACATCGTAAAAATTTCAAGTATAACGAAAAATCATTCTTTATTTTCTAATAGTACTTTCTGTTATTATGCTTATTGTTGTTCACCTATTTCAAATTTTTTAAAGACTTGTTTGCTATTACAAATTTCGTGATAAAGTTCTTTAAAAGTTAAGTAGTCCTTATCGTTGAAAGGGACAAACTAAAATTGTGCTCAAAACTGAAAAGTTACAAAGGCGCTTAACTTCAACACCTCCCAATAGCACTTTAAAAGTTTACTAATTCGCAAAAGCCTGCGAAAAGCCCAAGGCTCAAAGACTCAGAGCGCATGCTTTAAAATTAAAAAGTTCACGCCCTCCGTTTCCATCCCTCCTTCGCTAGCTTCAGCTTCAGTCAGTTCAGAGTTCACTAGTTCAGTCAGCTTCTTCAGTGTATTCAGTAGCGATTCGAAACGCAGACAGGGCGCACGTCGTCCGCTGAAAAGTTTTGTACGATATGTTCGCGAGAGGTAATCAAGAGTGAATGATCGTATATCTTAGGTTTTTTTGTTAAGATAAAAAATACTTTTTTTAAAAGAAGATATCCTTTTATACTTTCCGAAAGAATGAGTTGCAAAGATTTTAAGTCTATGCTGTATTGTTAATACATTTTTTTTAATGATAAAAAAAGTTTCATTGCGCTGTATTGCGAAGTGTGTAATATTTTACTGATAATTCAGATGAGCTTCAAGTTATTAAATGGATTTTTTATTTAACATACTTTGGTATAACATTCTATAAAAATACGTTTTAATCAAGTACTTATTTGAACCCTGCGTTGATATTTTTTTTTACTAACCTGTGCTCTGTTCCATAAAAAAAAACAGCTATAAGTACTATTTATGTCGGACGTCTGAATACGAACGAAGTCGATAATTACTATTTCATAATTAATTTAGTTTTTATCGTTTTGCAGTTGCAACATTGGTGCTACTCCTCGCCTACATTTATACTGTATCAAGTTTTGGTAAGTTTTTTTTATGTTATCCTGTTTTTTAACCTCTAATATTGTTAGACGACGGTTCGGTTCATTCATTCGGTTCGGTGATTGGTGTATATGTTACTGTAAAACCCCGAACTTATGTAAATCCTAAGATTTTTCAAAAAAAACCTAAGATTTACCAACCCTTAATGGTAAAAGTCCGAACTGTTCTGTGATCATCGTTCATTTCGAACTTTTACCACCATTAACTCGGCAAATCTTAGGTTTCATAGAGACGCGGTAAATGCTGAAAAATGGTTTCAATGTTTATTTTACAATAAGGCCCTCCGCTGCCTTAAGCGGGATC
The DNA here is from genome assembly GCA_928269145.1 of Agriphila tristella. NCBI lineage: Eukaryota > Metazoa > Arthropoda > Insecta > Lepidoptera > Crambidae > Agriphila > Agriphila tristella. The sequence goes on along the minus strand of OV743437.1, from coordinate 27,737,958 downwards.
CCGCCGCGGGTACACGGCGCGGGAATATAGATTGCTGGTTTTTGACGGTCAGATGCTTGCGCAGTGCATGAGTAAGCTCTAATCTATGACGCCCCGCGCGCGTGTCCCGCTCAAGGCAGCGGAGGGCCTAAGGTGTTTTAAAATTATCTTTTTCTTATTAAATAATAAGTTAACCAAATCATAAAAATTTATACATAGATTTGACTGATATATAGTGTTATGACTTGAAATACTCTTAAGAAAAATAAAAATAGTAATGTTAGTGAAGAATAAATTAAAATGATTATGAAAAATATTTATGAATTTTACTGATAGGTAAGTAATACGAAATAAATGACTAAGTTATGATAGCTAATTCATTGTTTTATTCAATTAAAAATCCAACATTTACCAACCATCATTGGTAAAACCTAGCATGTGCCACACTCTAATAGAAAAGCTCGAAAAAATTTCTCCCTTTTATAAAATCCTTACATTTACCAACTCACGATGGTAAAACCTAAGATTTTCTACTAAAACCTAAGTTTTGCAAAAACACGGGCTTTTACAGTAACACACCTATATAAATCTTCAATATTAAAATTTGCAATCGCCATCATTTTCATTTCAAAATGAGTTACAAACTCAAATATTAGAAACGTTAACCCGTGAGTGACATCAAAGCTTGTCACTGCTGAACCCTCCCCGAGGCGTTTAATCAAATAAAAATTCTGTGAAGCGCGAGTTGCTTAAGCAATTGAGTTCCGTCAATGCCGTTATGCGTGCTGTGCTTGCCACTTGGCACTTGGGCACTGGGTACCTACTGAGGTCTGAATCTGTCAATTTAATTTTTACGTGTCCAAAATGTGTTTTGTTATTTTTTATGACGTTCGCAACCAGTTTAATGGTTTCAAACAAAAACAGTGGTCCAGAATTTTCTCTGTGACAAAATATGTGGCTTGGCCATTTCGCTACATGGAAACCTTTCTGATAAACAATAGTTCTTGTAGTAACGAAACGGTCAAGCCACATAATATTTTGAGTAAGGTGTAGAGTTTTTAAAGTTAGGGCTTGTAGAATTAGGGCACGTAGAGCTAGAAGCTTGGCTCTACATGAGGTCTGATAACTTTTTGACAGTGCGAGCCATATAGAAGTCTTGGCAACATTATACATGAAAATGTTTTTGGTGGGATACATAAATATACTAAAGCAAGTGTTTCGTTAAAATGGACATTCAACAGAAAGCTGTTGCAAAATAAGTTATTATTAAAATATATATATCTTACCATATACTTTTGCTGAAAACCTCTAAAACAGTAAGTAACTTCATAAATTGTAAAAATTACCTAATATATTTTGCAGAGGAACCCCAAAATCAAGCGAACCGTTCTCCGTTACGACTTCAATTCACATTTAACGTTAAAAACGTCTGTTTATAAATCGAAACATTTTTCCGTCAGCTCTGCGTTTATGGGGGTAATTCACGATGAGTGTCAACATCACTTCGAGCGCAAAGGTCGTACAGTTTACCCCAAGATATGCCATTAAATAAAAACGCGCCAAATAATAAAATTAGGCACGAAAAAAACCCGACTACGGAAAAATCGTGCTCTAAAAAGTAAGAAACAAGAAAATATTCATAAAAAGGATAACCGTAGTCGCATGCCACTTTGTCCTAGACATGCACAAAATTTTCTTTGTTCTGTGCACGGCACGGGCTGGAGGTGGCATGCGACTACGGTTATCCTTTTTATGAATATTTTCTTGTTTCTTACTTTTTAGAGCACGATTTTCCGTAGTCGGGTTTTAGTTTTTAAACTTCTTTTTTATTTTAAATATTTTGGAGTTGTCAATAGGGTGAAAGCAAGCAAAGCCACGGGCAAAAGCTAACAATTTATATATTTTTGAAAAGTGCTTATTAAGCCCTTTTATTTGGTACCCAACACGGCATTATTAAAAAATATTTTTTTTTTAGTTCATGTCTTTAACTCCTCTAGAGGGCGCCACATTCAATTTAATGTAACGTCATATAGCCTATGTTCATTGGACGATTAAGACGCTTCTAACGATACCTCATTTGTCAAATTATAACAAGTAGTTAAGAAGTTATGAGGGAACAGATGAATTTACAAACATACATACATACATACAGGTCAAAATCATATACAAATATTTCGGAAAAAAAACTGACTTAAGAAAAAATTAAATAAAAAAAGGGTCCTAGGGTATTAGTTTAGCTACCAAATGGCAAAATAGTTTTGAAAATCGGTAAATAATTGTGACCTGTGGGTGGTCCCTTTAGATTTGGAATTCTAGAAAAATGGGTGTTTCCGTACATAAAAAGTTATGTAGCTTCTATGATTATTGACCGATCGTCATGGTAATAGTGTTAAAAGATGCAGAAGAAGACGAGAAGTGCATTCGTTGGAATTTTGAAAATCGGTTAATAATATTTCGGCTGCGTCGAGGCAAGCAGCGGTCGCTTTTGTGCCACGAGGCGGAGCCGAGTGTCACAATGGTAAAAATAAATAGGTACTACCTCGGTAACTTTAAAAATATAAAAGGATTTTGCATTGGATTTGATTTTGGTTTTTCGTAAATTTTGTATTCATTTTCAATGCTCCGATTCTTGCGGGGACTGCAAAATCTGTGATTTTTTGAACAGCAAACTACCAGATATGCAAATGACCAGATTTTTTTCCGCAAACGACCAGTATCTAATTTATACGCATAGTGCCAGATACGCAAAGTACCACCTGGGACTTAGAATTATTTTGTTACTGAAGTGAAGTGGCCAAATATACTATTTCACTAAGGTTCCTCAGTCTGCGCTGCATTCACTTTATCGTCAGTACAATAAAGAATGAATGTATCTATGAAACCATATGCGGTATTGATAATTGCGAACCTTGGACTATGAATCAAACGAAATGTACCAGGCTAGCATGAATGTAAAGGAGGTCTTATCATACCTGTTCATCAGACAGATCCGGTCAGCATATTCCCCACAGCCCTCAACGGGAGTCCTAACTGCTGATACCCTAACCTCTCTTACCAAAAAATTATAGTAAATACCAAAAAAGTCTATAATTACAATTGTTCTAGCTGTCTTAGTCATTACTGCACTTCAAATTGTATTCTAAGACCAATTTCAGGTCGTTTGCGTGCCTGGTCAATTGCGAATTCATTTCAGGTCGTTTGCGAATCTGGTCAATTGCGAATTGATTTCAGGTCGTTTGCGTATCGGGTCATTTGCACGTCTGGTAAGTTGCGAATTTGAAACATGGTCGTTAGCGTGTACGGTAATTTGCGTTTCTGGCACTATGCGTCGAAAGGAGTTATTTGGCCACTTCACTTCAGTAACAAAATAATTCTAAGTCCCAGGTGGTACTTTGCGTATCTGGCACTATGCGTATAAATTAAATACTGGTCATTTGCGGTAAAAAATCTGGTCATTTGCATATCTGGTAGTTTGCTGTTAAAAACATGGTCGTTAGCGTGTACGGTAATTTGCGTTTCTGGCACTATGCGTCTAAAGGGTACCTACTATCCCCGTCAATTGGTGATGCGCCTAGCGGCCATGGTTTTAACCTCAAAAGCGAAAAACAATTGATTTTTTTATATACCTAGGCCCTATCTTATTGAAAATAATAATTCAATAATTAATATATTACATTACCTATTAGAATTTTCTTGTTTCATGACATTTTTAGTTGAGGATCACGACAACGTGTATGTTAATGTGACAAGGTTCCAGCGCATTACCAATAGGATAATAAGCATAATAGCCAACTCGAGGATTTGCCGATTCCATTCCGCGTATCGCGTAGGCACAGAGGAAATAATCACAGGTAGCGTTTTCGTCTTCATAAACTAATATCTGATTCACAAACAATGAATGTCCATAAGCCATTTTTATGTCCCCACTGCTGGGGCACAGGCCTTCCTTATGGGTGGATAAGGAGGACGGGCCATAACCCACCACGCGGGCCCAATGCGGATTGGTGGGTGTTAACGACTGCAAATGCAGCCGGGACCAACGGCTTAACGTGCCTTCCGAAGCATGGAGGAGCTCGTGATAATAAATTTTTGGTCACCCATCCCATGACCATCCCTTACGAACGTTGCTTACTTAACCTCCGCAATCGCTGGGCCGGACGCTAAACCACTGCGCTACCGAGCTCCTCAACAAACAATGAATAAACTTAATCAAACAATTTGTCAATGTGGAGGAATAGTGTATAAGTAGGTTATGAATTGAGCAGTAAACTTATTTAAATAGTTAGTTCGACCGTCGAAACATATCCATCGCTTGTGGAATTTCAATCGATGGCTCACCGAAGAGGCAATTTGATAATTTATTAGTCCGACATTATTTATTCTGTGGTTCGATTTAGAATAACTATCCCGACGCACGCGTCGTTAATTCTTAATTTAAAATAAGTACAATTAATTTCAGTAACTGTCTTTTCATAATCAACTATAAGGTTTACGTTATATTTATACATTCGACGTCAGAAAAATCGCACTTCTTCGAAAATAAGTTTAAGACTTGGCCACCTGCTATTGCTAGCTAACGTTTTATTGTGAAAATGTTGATATCTATTGAAAGTACATTTAATGAGCTTTCAATTAATAATTGTTTGATTTAATTAACGTATCAGTTACCGTAATTAAAGTTTAAAATGTTTTTGCTTGCGCCGCCATAAAAGGGGAATAAAAGTGGTCAATTCAGGAAATGCGGGTAAATTCGTTATGGAGATGATGGAGAAAACACACTTCAACAGTTCAATTAAAAAAAGGAATACCCAAGATGGATACTATTGCCCATGAAGTTGCTCAAATATTGCAAAAAATGAGGCAATGTAATGTTGCTCGGAAACTGAATCTCAGTTATTTATTTCGTTCGACAAGTATTCCAACGGTTTCTAGAGACTGTTGGCTATGTCCGAAGGGGAAGAAGTATATAACAACACTTACCATTAAATGAGATAGGATTAAACTAACTTTGTAGAATTTTTTATAAAAGGTGCGATTATTCTGACGCCGAGTGTATTATGTGACATTAGGTGACGTTTTTGGTGTGAAATATCCCTCCGGTTCATAAGGTATCAATACCAAAACATTGGTATTTGGTCCATGAATTTTGTCTTGAAAACTTTTTGCTTTTACCGCCCAAAAAAAGATTTAAAATGTCAAACGGTAGGTATATAAAAAGTGTATGAAGGCAAGCAAACTTATATTTTTTATTAAAATTTAAATAAAGTTCCTTAAGAAAATCTTAGATTAAATCTGCTTTGGCTTGCTTTGAATTTTCAGTACCTGCCTGCTAGCTCTAAACTAAGGAAGTGGCTTCTCAAGCCCCATTGTGTACCCGTTGACTTTACTTATATTAGTTTTCTTGAATATGACTAAGTAGCTCGAGTTCCGTAAACAAGTAACATAGTTAGTACTTTCCAAAGAGACAATGAAGATAAAAGTTTGTTCCAATATTAGTTTAGTATAATATATTATCTGTGGTTCCAATGCAAACATTCAAAGGTGAACTGACATTTTCTAAAATAGTATGTTTTTGTTTAATCTGTGTAGTGCAGGACTTCGGTAGTGCAGTTGTTTAGTGCCTGGCCCTGCTGTTGCGAAGCAACTTTCGGAAGAGTCGGTCATGGGATGGGTGACCAATAATGTATTATCTTGAGCTCCTCCGTGCTTCGGAAGGCACGTTAAGTCGTTGGTCCCGGCTATCCGTATATCCAATCCGTACCTATTCGGCCCGCGTGGTGGGTTATATCCACCCATTAAAAAGGCCTGTAGCCTGTACCCCAACAGTGGGACGTTCAAAATGGCTGATGACGTGTAGTGCAGTGCAGACCATAAAAACAAGGTTCAACATTTTATTCATAACTTAAACAATACCTATTTCTTTTTTTTATTGGCGTAAGGTACTTGTCTACAATGAATTAAAGATTCTAAACTACGGACTAATATAATGAAAACAATAATGGTTTTAGAAAGCAGTTAACCTCTAGAATAAATTCACAGCCTGGTGATTCGCTTGCTTGTTATCATTTTAATATTTAAAATCATAGCTATCAGCGTTCCCTCAAGTACCTATACGCCGAATCAATTATTAAACTAAATACGAAAGTTTAAAAAAGTGGAATTCATGTCTGAAGTATTCATGAATATTTCAATACAACCGTCTAACGTAACGGGGTTCGATAGAAACTGCTACAAATTATAGGTATTTTTTATTAACTACCTTAGATAGTGGTGAGTTTCGATAAACGTTTATTTCGTTCCACTAACTTATAATTTGCCTATACCACAGCCTTCTCTGGACAATAAAGAAGGCTGTGCCTATACCCATGCATGTAGGGTTGCCAGATCGGAACTCCAAAATATCTGGAGAATATTTGAAAATGTAGGGATTTTGCGGTTGTTGTCGGGAGAAAGTAATATTAAAAATTAAAAATGTAACTTATGCCTGTATATAGTACAAAAACGGCTGCGCAGCGCGATTTTTATTCAGTTTCATCCACTAATTTTGTAAGTTGTGATCTTGCCTGTCTATTGAAACAAAAACCGGCCGAGCAGCGCGATTTTTAGTTAGTTTCACCCGTTTCATCCACTAATCTTGTACTCTTGCCTGTCTATTTTAAAATGAAACGGCCGCGCAGCGTGATTTTTAGTTAGTTTCATCCACTAATATTGTGATCTGTGGTTTATTACGCGAAAATTATTGTTTTCTAGAGAACTTTCGGAACAGCAGTTTTTCCGGGAGATTTTTAGATTTTTCGGGAGTCGGGAGACCACTACATGCATGTGAGCTGGCCAAGGGTAAAGCCATAAGTTAGTTACTTACTTATTCTGTGGAAAGATGTTTTTTTTATGACAGCTTAGGAACTTAAGGGATTAAAAATATTGAAAAGTATTATTTAATCCCTTTTTTCCCTAGTGGTTCCGAATATTAACCAAACTTTTGTCCAAGTGTCATTTTAAGAACCTTCTATCAAACAAAGTTCTACTCGTTTAACAAGGGTTAAACGCGTGATAATTTATTTATTATCATACTAGCGGCCGCCCGCGGTTTCACCCGCGTGGTTCCTGTTTCCATGGGAATATCGGGATAAAAAAAATCATATCCTTGGAAAAATATGGCAAAATTAATATTAAAATAGGAAATAACGGTTACATATCATAATAAATAATTTTATCCCAACTATTTTCGAAATAACTACGCATGATTCACATATGTTCATAACGCCTATTGTTCGACTCAACTACTGTTTAACTCATCTAACTTTAATTGAACTAAAATCAATTGAGATATTACTATTATGTATTCTGTGATATTGGATGTTTCAACTATGTAGGAAATGCCTATTGGTCGACTCACCTACGGTTTATCAATAAGTTGAGGGTTACACGCCAGCATGTCGGTTTTGGCACTTCGCCGGCCGATGCCGCGGCACGCTCGCTTCGCTCGCTCGGCTCGTGCGTTGTTGGTCGCAATGAAACATAACCCCCTCCTCGCTCGCTCGATGGACTAATTATTTTAGGACCTTTGGTAAACAGACTATTAGGTGCGACGACGAGCGAGCGTAGCGAGCGAGGAGGAGATTAAGTTCCATTGCGAGTATTGCGACCAACAACCCACGAGCCGAGCGTGCCGCGGCAGCGGCCGGCGAAGTGCCAGAACCGACCTGCTGGCGTGTTACCCTCAACTTATCCCCAAAACAACAGTAGGTAAATCGTTCGTTAGTTCAGTCAACTTTAGGTGAGTTGATTGTAGTTGAATTAACCGTAGTTGAGTCGTACGTTATGCATTTCGTTCATTAGTTATAACAAAAATAGGTGAAACGTTCTATAGTTATTCTAAACAATAGGTCTTTTGGCCGTAGTTATCTTAAAAATAGTTGAGATAAAATTATATATTATGATATTTAACGGAAATAACAATATCAATCAGGGGGACCTTACTTCGCCCCAAGTCGTAAACTTAGCTGCTGATATCAAACATGCAAATACCTTCCGGGTCTAATTTTACTAAACAAACCCCTCGGTGAAGCTACAGACGTAAATCGCGTAAACGCAACGCGGAACAGGAACTGTACGGACATATTAGCTGCAATACCGCAGTATCCACCAAATTCAGTTAACTGACTAAAGCCGCTGCGTTCCGCTTTGTTTAGTTAGAGCATTGTTACACCCTCAATAAAATTGGTAAGTAATCGAATTTGAACAAGTCATTTACAATTTTGAACGACCTTCGTAAATGTGATGGTGAATGTACGTTTTCCAAGCAATTAGCAACTTGTCTCACGGTAAAAATTTACCCGTGTACATCCCCTAAACTACAACGATAACCTGACATCTAGGTATAATATAAGTACTTACCTGTGAAGATATAATAGTGTACGTACCCAAAAGTGTTGGCACCTAATCCCGAACTATAGGTAACCAAACTGATTCCTACCTGCCTTCTGAAGCACAAAGTTGCATAACTTTGTTGCGTCCTAACCTAAGGGAAGTAACAATAACTTGCTATTATGCTGTAAATGAAAAGTTTTGGGCACAGAAGTACCTATATATTTTGATAGTTGAAGATCGGCTAATAATAAAGCTTCTGTTCTGTTAATAACAGTGTACTGTTGTCTCTCATAGGTAACGACTGCACGATACAATAGAAGGTCTCGACATATTTTCCTTTCACTGCTGTATTGAGGCTAAAAGCTGGCGTGAGAATGGCAAAAACCCCCAAGGCACTTTTCATGATTGCGGTGAAGAGTTTTTCTCAAAGCTTTTGACTATACATCTCGGGGGTTAAATATTTGCTAACATTAACTCTTGTATCACCTACTGCCAAGAAAAACGTCAAGTTACCAGTCACCCTGTATACTATAAATATGGACGAATTCAATTCGTCCAAGACTAAAAACTACAATGACTATGCAAAAAAACTAGGGAAATAACGCCGAATCCTAGAGGATTCGGCGATTCTGATGGAGGAGGATTCGGATTCCAAGATAACAATTATAATACAATATTGCACAGGCTAGTTAGAACTAGCCCGTGCAATATTGTATTATAATTGTTATCTTGGAAAAAGCGCAATGCTTGCATATTACGCACGTGCCTTTTATTCCGATGGCATTTTCAAATGAAATGAAACGCAATTGTATTTGGAAAAAGTTGGTTATCAACTGAAAATGTGTATCACTGAAACGTTGTTTAAGAATTTATTCTGATTTCATACGTTTTTATGGAACACACTCTTTCAAATTGAGGTTTGTAAGAACTCTTGAGTTTTTAAATAATGTGTCCAATTCTATCTATTTTCCATACGTAAAATTAACGTAAGTCTATACTACTAAGATGTTATAGCTAAATAACTAAACAGCCGCCATCGCCATTTAATGGAGTATAAATAAATTATAGTGACATCGCTTTACTAGCAGCAACAAAATTCCTCTAAAAAGGTCACCATTTTGCATAGCAGTTCGTGGTTAACCCTTCAGTATTCGTTAGAGTCAATTGAAAGTTGATCAGGTGTTATAATATGCACGGGACCTTAGGAATTGGAAATCGGGTTTCGTCCCCGCGGATTCGGGCCTAACGTGGAACAGGAGGAATTATTGATGCCGACGGAAAGTACACTGATGTGTTGGGATTGGTGGGAACCGCCGCTGTCAACTCTGCATACTAGTTGGGTACTGTGTGCCTTTCTTTATTAGTATGAAGGACATAAAGAATCAGAGGAACTTCAATTCTATTGAATATATATTTTAAGCTTATTTTTTTTTTCATCTTAGTCCATAGTGCTGCGCGTATATTAAATGTTATAGATATTCTAAGGAATTTGCATAGTATAAAATGATTTCATGGTAGAATATAAACTTAACGCTACTGAAAGCATTATAAAATGATGGCCTTATTCGTAAACGAAACAACAAAGGAAATTTCAGACTTATTCTAATATAATTATATACGTATACTTTATTTTGTATCAAATTGGATTCAGCATTTGTCCGTTTTATGATTCTCCGCCGAATAAGGTTGTGTCACAGCAGCTCTTCTCGGGATCAGAATGGTAATGAGTTCTGTGCAAATAGCTGTCTTTTATTCTCGGACTGAGGATTTACTTTGAATTTTTCAGTTCACAATTTGTTTGAAAATACCACTGTCTTGTCCTATATATTTGACTCTGTTAAGGACCAAGAACTTGCCTAGTTTTATTTTCTGATCTTATCTTTACATTATTTAGACTTTAGACAACAGATACCGAATAAGAATATCAAGTTTGATCTCAGTCGACTTAACGTAGAAATAAAATATTAGAAACTTTAAATTGACACGCTAAATAGTGATAATTAAGTTTAGATGAAAATCCCTAATCATTGTATAATATGTGTTACCTACCTGAGCTTATTAATTTACAACCTACCTGACACTTTCCGTTTGACATGCAAAACTAAGAAGAAATTTCCTATAGCTAACAAAACTTTCAAGAATATCCTTAATAATTGTTCTGTTCCTACGTTTTCTTTAACTTTTGATTGCTTCATTAAAAAGGCTGATTGTAAAGTTATGGCAATTTTATTCATCGCAATAAAGTCTGTATTGTTTTCATGTTGCCTCACTGGTTTTAGTCAATACCCCTTCAGAAGGTAGAAGTGCAGCTTTATGCGGATGTATGCGACTAAAAGCCTGCTCCATCCCATGGGCTTCAGGGCTCGTCCATTTGCCACGAGCACAGAGGAATTATTGATGGCCTCGAAGCGAACTTTCAAATCCACCAGGAGCGAAATAAAACAGTTTCTGAACAAAGCTCTTTGCATCAATGTCTGCTGTTATGAATAGATGTTTTAAGTGATTCATATTTCTATCTTTTACGAAAATGTTTTGGTAGTTCGTGCTCTGATAGTCAAAAGTTAGGAATTTTCAAGAGTAAAAGCAAAATCAAAATGTGGGAATGGTCGAGAGTGATTTGACACTAATGCATAAGAATAAATAAAACTTTATTCTTATGACCATGTTTGATTTATTTTGGCCAACTCATTACAATTTACAAGTCGTGTATTTGCGTTTACTTTGGAACATAAACCAAGGGTCGAAATGATGATAAGATTAGTTTTTTTTGTCGCAAAACGAACGAAATCTTTAATTGCTCGTTGAAGAATTTATATTCTTTTAAAAGTTTCACGTATTGAAATGTTCGCCTCCAGCGATGTGTCTTCTTAAAACCCCGGGGATGTCATAAGGCACCCGAATGCGATTTTAATGTGTCGCAGTTCAGGTGATCGGGCGTTTTGCATTATTCATGCTCAGGTTCGGTTCCCGGATCGGCAATGATTCGCGGATTTACTCGGCCGAGATTAACTCGGAGACGGGATCTTGATGGAAAATTCTCGTCTCGATAAATGCCGTATAAGTTTAATTTCTGGAACGCGCTCTGCTTTGATGCGAGTTACGTCGAGAGAAATGGGATGCAGGAAAATCGTGGCATGGGTTGAATTTTTTCGCATACCAGTTTAAAGTCTTCTGGGTTTGGAGAGTTGTTTGCCTTTATTATTTTTTGGATTGGTACTTAAAACAGTTTTATCTACACTCACAACGTAATGTTCCAAATATGAATACTTACTGAATTTTGTAGGTTTTTTTTATTCTTGCTTTAAAATGTGAAAAAGAAAATTACTCTGCCCGATATTTTAGATGCAGCTAAGGAAATGACTTATTACAAGGTAGGTACCTAGCTAATACAAACAAAGTCTCTCTCTCTCTTTTCTAACGTTGATCTTTTATTTAGTAGGTTCAATCCCAAATGTATAAGTGTAGATAAAGTAGTGTATGAACTGCACATAACTAGGTATTAAAACACTCGTGTGATACTATTAAAAACCTCGCCTACGGCTCGGTTTTTAAACACACACTCGTGTTTTAATACCCCTCTTTATGTGTCAGTTTCATAAACTACTATTATATTTTTCATATTCACCTCTCAAGCTAACGCGCTCACTAGACATGAAATAAAACACTTTTAACGGATACTAGCGCTGTTTTATCGAAAGCACTTTGGTAGTTTTATTTTTATTTATCATACAATGACTATACAAGATAAATAGATAAGATTTGTTAAATTGTTATTAAATTTGGCTTCTTTTAATTACAATATGACGGGAAAGTTACCGGTACTCTACCAAGTATGAAGGAGGACCGGAAAAGAAAACAAATTATTAATAAATAATCTTCTTACTTAAATTTTGGTGTTTTTCAGTTTTTAATACAAAACGATTGTCTTTACTACACGCCCCTTTAAAAGACCACGTGAGATATTTTTGATATTTAGTGAGATGCATTCATTTAAAATTGCAATGCCTAAAAAGCTCCAACAGATTACTTTGTAGTAGCTCTATATTTGTTGATGCTTTTACTCAATTTGTCTATGACTGCCGTCTTCATCATCATGTTTCAAAGATTAATCTGTAACCAAACTCGGGAAGTGCCTATCCTTACTTGTGCAGTTCCTAGTTCGTCTCGGTGAGGACATTAATCTCCACATGGCAACTTCTGAAGCATAGATATAAAGTTCTGAAGGCACAGAGTCGGCTTATCGACCCCTGAATTATTCATACTCTTTGATTTTAGAACTGAAGTGTTCACGACTGCTTCACGTACTTCGAAGACTAAAAAAGTTGATCGAATTTTAATTTTACTTGAAGCACTTTTAAAGTCGCTTCAAAACTTTTTCTTACAGACAATAATGATTTTTCAGCTCTTGAAACACCGTTCCAATTTAATTATCAATGACTATTAATTATCCAATTTTTCTAGTATGATAATTGCAGAGCCAAAGTGGTAACATAGTCGTTTGGAAGCAATCAGAATATGTCATTAATGATCATGAATCATAACTGAAATTCTTCATAGATCTACCGAAATTTTACATAAACATTATATTCAGAGCTTTAACTAATAGGTGGAGCGTTATATTCGTATATTTGTTACAAAATAATGTCCTACGTAGTAGTGATTATTTCCTCTGTGATAATGATGGACAGATCGATAAGTTGTACCTCTGCTATGCTAATATCGATATCCGGCGACATGCCACGTGAATCCAACGTAACTGAACCCTTTGATGGATGGCTTTCGGTATTGTGGCAAGCTATTTGTCATAATTTGACGTTAATGTTTGATCGGCGAGGTGTCCCGTTGATTTATGTCATTGTTTCGTGTGGATCCCAATTAGGGTATTGTTTGGGGTTGTCTGGTTGTGTAATGATGATATGTTTTGTAAACTAACCCTAGTGTTTGTTCACACGTTGCTATAGATTTGTTTTCTATAAACCTTATCAAATCATTATCGTAAGGTTTAAACTTATGAATGTTAGCGGCAATTCAATTAACAGGACCTTATCATTCAAAGCATGTTTTTTGTTACAGATTCTAGGAATATAGTGATAACTATTATAAGTCAATCTGAGCCATATCATGTCAGTGTAGCCACGAGGCTAAAACAAGACATAGAGGGCCAAGTCTTAGATATAGAAAAAGTAAGTACCCGTTATTGATTTTTTCCATGTAAAATAATTTTTAAGTTACTATTTTCTTTTACATTTTCTCGCGTTCATAGCATAATGACACCGAAGTTCCTTCACAACTATTGTCATTGACACTATTTCCTTTCTGAAGCGATCTCTTTATCAATACGTTATTGTGTTCCTCATAATTGATGTGAAACGCCTGTTCGTGTCATATATGATAAATAGCATAATTTGCAAGGATCATCCGTCTTACCGTGTCGAGTGTCATTTCATCATGTCTACCTTATTACCCCCTGTGTAAAGATATGTCAGCTAATAAGATGTTAGCCTTAGAATGATTTATTTGGAAGATTAATCAAAATTACTTGCAAGTTCTCTGGAAAATAAATTCAACATCTTTTTAATAGGTGCTGAAATTATTATTCTTGTGCAAGGAAAAACCGCAAAAATATTGAGTACTCGTATGTTTAGTCTGAAAAATAAACTTGATTCCCCAAAAAACACATTTTGAATATCTAACAAACTTATCTATCTTTTTTCTCCTTATCTTTAATTCATTGTTTTTTGTTGAAATACTTCACTGCCAAGTTTAGTTTGTTCTTCCAACTAATCTACGATAGTCGGTACTCCCAAAACCAATTTCATCTTCATATATAATATGCTAGTGTCTGTGAGTGTCACCTTATTTCTTATACTTATTACATCAGCGTCTACCAACGGTCTACTTAACCCACGAAGACTTCCTCGTCCCCGGGGCATGGACAGTGATCCCCCTGCTGCGACCGCTGGTCACCAGGCACAAGGGCAGCGATGTACGATGGGTGCTCTTTGTAGAGCCCCACACCGCAGTCAGATGCGACAAGCTCTTAGAGGCATTGGCTCATGCCGACATGCAGCAGGTAACTTTATTAACAGCTAATTATATAAGCATAATGACGTTTCTGAAGCTTTCAGGCATTGGCGTTCATGTTTTATAGTGCCGCCAGGTGAAATTTTGAGAAGTTTTAGCTAGTGCAGTGTAGATAAATTGCTAAATGCTTTTTCCGGTAAACTAGTAAGTGAAAGAAGATTGATAAATATCAGTCTTATGAATCTTTTTTCTTTTCTTTATAAAACCAATAAACATTTCTTTCCTTGTTCAGGACACAATGTGGATAGGCTACCCGCTAAGTGATGAGGAGCCGACAATCATCCACCACTTCATGTTCTATGAAGACTTAGAAGAAGAAGGCGGCTTTGTATATCCTAACTTTGCTAGCGGTTTTGCAATGAGGATGGAACTGATCGAGACGTTAGTATTAAAAAGCATATCCTGTTATATTTCGTGTTTTTCTTCTGCAGGAGTCTTCATTTTTGTCTGTATGTTCAGGTTAATCCAAAAAATTGAGGATGGTGAAAGGAAACTGGAAGCCGACTTCTCGATAGACCCAGCGTATGAGCTTGCACAACTTGTGTATGGAAATTCTGGCCCTCCGGGGCCGCTTCTTACCCCAGACCTCAGCTTCTGTATAGTTTCTGGCGAGAACTGCGCTACGTACCCGCGACCGTTTCATGCGTGTGTGAGTACTGAACTGCTTAGTAGAATTACAACTGTAGCTTACCATAAGACCAAGAAGTTCTTGAATTGATCCGAGTAACAT
Organism: Agriphila tristella; assembly: GCA_928269145.1. NCBI lineage: Eukaryota > Metazoa > Arthropoda > Insecta > Lepidoptera > Crambidae > Agriphila > Agriphila tristella. The sequence goes on along the minus strand of OV743437.1, from coordinate 27,722,795 downwards.
CTGTTCTATCAGGGTGAGTATCAAGTCAAAACTAATTTCGACAACTTGGCGCGGACGCTGGAATAGTCATCATCATCATCATATCAGCCGCACGACACCCGCTGCTGGGTATAGGCCTTCCCTAAGGATCTCCACGACGATCGGTCCTGCGCTGCCCGCATCCAGTGGCTTCCGGCAATCTTCACCAGATCATCGGTCCACCTTGTCGGGGGGCTTACCCACGGAGCGTCGTCCGGTACGCAGTTGCCATTCCAGAACCTTTCCGCCCCAACGGCCATCGGTTCTTCTCGCTGTGTCCCGCCCATTGCCACTTCAGCTGGAATATTTCCCAGAATATGGTAGTAAGTATACATTGATAACATATACACAATATAAAATCTGCATATTCTGCCTCCGTTGGGCGAGGAAATCTGTTAGAATCTACCTAATTATAAAATTTAAACTGGAAAATCAATACTAGTCGTCGCATATCTGATAAAGAAATATACCTGAACATATAAGAATGAAAGCTATTTAGCGAAGTTAGTCGAGAATTCCAATAAAACAATTATGCAAGCGTAGTGAATGCCACCATTTAAATTCGCGTCTTCGGCAGGGCAGTGCCATACCCGAGGAGTCGATCTTCTTCGCAGTGAAGACCTGGAGCGGGTTCCATACAACCAGGGCGCGGGTGGTGAAGAAGACGTGGGGCCGGTACGTCACCAATCTGCAGTTTTACAGCGACCAGGATGGTGGGTGGTGGACTTTTTTGATAGTAGCTTTTTTACTTATTTTTTAAACATGACACAAATTACAGAACAGCTATTTAAGTGGCTCCACATCTGCGAATGTGCACGAACAGTGTGTTTTGCGTGCATCTTACCGTTTGAAGTGCGTACTGTCCGTGATCCAGGGACGTGTGTAAAGATGTAGACACACCTTTACATGGCTTACTGCAGTGTTTTGTTATTTATGCAATAATGGAAAATTATGAGTTTTATTGCTTGGCGCGTTTTCACTTTATTTTGTTTCGATGAAGCAATTATTTTCTCCGTAGACCCATCGCTGCCCGCCGTGGACACAGGAATACCGAACTCAAAGACGGGCCATTGCTCTAAGACAGTGGCCATACTAAAGCAGGCCGTGAAGAGAGTCGGCAACATGCCGCATATCAAGTGGATATTCTTAGCAGATGACGATACGATACTTGGGTAAACAATTATTGTATTCAACCATACAATTGATCACAGAATAGATTTTGTGTCATTTCGTATTCTTATTATTTTTGATATTGATTATGTATTGGTAAGGGGACTTATCACTGAGTCCCCTCTGGCTTGGTTATTGGTTACACGATAACGTTATGTCTCACCTCAGTCAGTTGCTTAAACAGTTTAACTTTTTGTTATATTGTAGTAATTCCCAGCGTCCCCTTTCTGACCCCCAAGCCAAAGTAACTTTTACAAATCTTCGTTATCGCTTCGCTTTCGAAACATGTACGGGGTTCACATAAGGTTTCGTTAACAATCGAATTTTTAAACGTCAAATACATGTTTTTGAAGCGAAGCGCTGACGAAAACTTGCAAACATTACTTTGGCTAGGGGGCTGATTCATTGATACCAGTTGTCAGAATATACGTAGATATTTTATGATTGTACATTGTGTCTTAGGGTCCAAAGACTATGCGAAGTGTTGAGTTGTTACCGCGGCGGGGAGGATGTCACCGTGCTGGGCGAGCGGTACGGCTACGGGTACGGAAAGGTGGAAACTGCCGCGAAAGGTGCGTATACACTTCATAAACTTTCATTTTGTTTAAACTCTGCCACTGTGTTCTCGCTTGCATGACTGCAAGCGAGAACACAGTGGCAGAGGATAATATTAAACTTTTAGATTTTTGCATTCACAATGCTATTTTTATATTAAGATGAATAAATAATGAAAAATATTAGAAAAAATCGGCTCACCCGTAGCAACTTAGACGGGATCCCGTCTAAGTTGCTACGGGTGAGCCGATTTTTTCTAATATTTTTCATTATTTATTCATCTTAAGAGGATAATATGTTTAACTTTAACATAATTATGTAAACTTTTATTTACAAAGTGCAAAAGGTTGGTATAGTAATAATCTGTTTTGTCTACGCATAATGTCCAATACATTTTCGAGCTTGTGTAAGGGGTTGTAGGATCAGTTTAGGGGAAACCTAGTTCTACCTATAAGAAGACTTCTTCACTTCGCCAATGTTGTATATAAAAATGTCGAGTACCACAGTACGAGGCGAACATCTTTGGCGACACTTTTTCGACGGAGTGGGGATAAGTTCGCGTCGCGCATGTGCACTTGAGAGTGACCAATAGCGCGGGCTCCTCTCCCACCGCTACGCATACCCAAAATACCTACGCGTTCTTCGAAATCCCTACCCGATTTCAAGATGTGTGCCTCGTACTGTACCTATTTCCATTGCGTTAGGCTACGACTACATAACGGGCGGGGGCGGCACGGCGCTGAGCGTGGGCGGCGCGCGGCGGCTGGCGCGCTGCGCGTGCGCCGGCCGCGCCGCGCCCGACGACATGACGCTCGGCGCGTGCGCCACGCTGCGGCTCAACCTCACGCTCGCGCACTCGCCGCTGTTCCACCAGGTCTGTATAACATACAGGAGACACTTCATCATCGCCATCTTCCTCTTTTATATACAATCGGCCACTCACGTCCTTTACCACTTTGCAGAAAAGTTCGTTTGCGTGCACATCGCCCCGGGGTGTCGCGTACCAAACCTAAGTGGACGTTTCGGCGTACAAGCAAATTTAACCTGTGGTAAAGCGCCAGTGTGGTTGATTGTACCTACCTTACCTTAACTTTCTTCCATTACTTCCTGACCTGAAACCTACTATTCGCTCTCTCCACATTTCGATTTCATGACGACCTCCGTGGTCGAGTGGTTCGCACGCCGGTTTTCAAGGCGTCACCATCTCTTGAGGTCCCGGGTTCGATCCCCGGCTGGGTCAATGTAGAAAATGAACTTTTCAATATTTCTCAGGTCTGGGTGTTTGTCATACTAATAGCTACTTACTTTGGGATTGGAGCAATATATGTGATGTTGTCAAATATTTATTTATTTATTATTTGCCTCATTCCGGCCACAATCCTTCTCCCCATTTCTCTTCCTCTCCATCCACCAAATTCATCAGTCTATGATCACTTCTTCTTCACCTTGGTCCTTGAGTAATGTTTTGATCGTCGTTACCCAGGCGCGGCCGCAGGACTACGCGCGCGAAGTACTAGCGCGCGACCGTCCCGTGTCGTTCCACCGGCATTCCTCGCCGGACCCCCTGCGCGTGTACGCCACCTGGTTCCAACACGACGACCTCGCGCTCAGGAAACAAAGGAAAGATGAACTGTAACAAACTGAAGTGTATCGTTCCACTAGCATTCATCGCCACCGGATCCCAACTAAAGTGTGTCGTTCCACCGTCACGTCACCTATAGCCCAGGACATTAAGCAAAAAACCTAGGACTAATGACACTTTAATTGTTTCGATGTGAGCTTTAATATCTAAAATATACCTACAGACATTTCACCAAAAAATATTTTGCCCAAAATTCATTATTTTTACTAATTTTTAAGAAAATATTGTGGAGTTGTGGTAAAATAATCTGAGTTTATTTGAATCTTGATACATTGAGGAATAAAACAAGGTATATAAAACATTGTTTTAGCAGGCTTGGTGGGGATGGGGTCCCGCCTAATCACGTAAAAATGGCTGATCTGATTTTGATGACATTAAAAAATATAATACTGTTGAGCCTGGTTAAAAGTTCCCTAAGGTTTTTCTCGAATATCGACGCGGACGAAGTCACGGGCAGACAGAAGCTAGCTCTAACTTAAATCTTAACTTAACCGATATAAATTGTGTCCAACGGCATTCCTCGCCAGACCCTCAACATCACTTTGTTTCAACACGAGTGGTTTCATATTCTAAATACGTATACCTACTATTACAATGTTGGCATAACATAGATAATGATACTGATAATGCTGAATCTATCAGATCGAATCATATATTAAAGTTGCGCGTCCACTGCATCGGCATTTCCGTGCCATAGAAATCCATACAAAGTGCCAAATGCCGACGCTACGTCCGCGCCGTAGTACGCTCCGACTAAAGATTCCAGAAGCTTATCCACGTTAATGATAACGTCATAACCCCGTTCCCTAGTATAATATAAATATATTTTTGTTTGTAAAAGCATAAAGTCCTAATGCATTAATTAGTAAGATGCTTTTCCACGTGTGAGGTAGGGGGTTGCAATCACGGGCGCTCTTTTACACAAAATATTATCATAACTTTACTAGCCATTAAGAAACCCTAGCCGGCGAATATCGTATGTGTTAATTTGTTATAATATTATGGCCAAATTCATGAGTCATTATGAATAAGTACCTACTTTGTTGAAATGCTTTCTTGGTATGGGAGGGCGTAAATATAGTGGTGGGCAGATATCAACGAACTAAGATCTAAGGAAGCCTAACTCCTAACAAATATTGCATAAAAAATGGCACCTTCACATATTCTGTAACACAAAAGGTCGCAAACTCAACAATGAACTAGTAAAAACATACCTTATTACAATGCACGCATAATCGGCATTAGATTGTATTCTAACGCATATGACGTTTTTTATTGGCTGGGGTTTGAACGCAGATCAAACATGATTGGATATTTGACTCGCCTCGTGTCACTCATTGGGCCGTTGTCGTGCCTTTGTCATTGAGGCGAGGACGGTGTAACGTAGAATGCAGTCAGTACACCTAACCTACTACGGCGCGCTGGGCGGCATCATAAAATTATTTTATGAAATTAGTACATTATTGTTTGTTAGATATAATGTTTGTTTTATTATGTAGGACGACTTGGTAAAGACTGCTCGAATACGCTTGATGCAAGTCGCCTGTAACTAGTCGCTCTAAAAAACTAAAGGAGACCTATGTCATCAGTGGACGTCTTTCGGCTGTGATGATTTTATTGTTATTTTATTTTATGAAAATTATAAAATGATGATGTTGATGAATGATGATCATATTATTTGTCACGAATTGGTAAGACATATGATTTCAAGAAGGACTAAAATTAGGCAAGCTATTGAAATAAAATAGGTATGCTTGATAAAAGACAATGTATTCTGTAAAGATTTTTTTTTCATAACATGTAAGTACATATTATGTAGATAATTATCACATTTGCGCGAGCAACACCTTAATACGTCTTTTAGAGGTGTGACTGATAAAGAACAACAGTATTAATACGTCGCTTTATTTTTATTTTTTAATTGGCAATACAAAATTCTTATAGCGACACCTTTTTAACCGACTTCAAAAAAGGAGGAGGTTCTCAGTTTTTCGTAATGTATTTTTTATAGCAGCGTATTCCACCAAGTCAAAGTTTATTCTTGTCAAGATCTTTTTCAAATGCAGACTATTTTAACATGCTTATTGACCGGTGCGCAAATACCTAAACTAGCAATATGGGTGATGGGTGACGGTGGATTGGAAGAGGTGGACCAACTCCGTAGCCAGCGCGATCTCCAGATTTGACACCCCTTGATTTTTATTTGTAAGGTCATGTTTACAGTTGATGTTTAAAAACATTTGTGAGAGTGAATCCGTAATGCGTTTGCGAATAATAGCCACATTTGTACTAATTAAGTGGAATACAGGTGTGCTGCAAAGTGTTCGGGACAATCTAGTGCACCGTTGCTAGGCATGTATTTCTATTGGTGGTGGAAATATAAAGTAGCATTTTCGCAGCAGATCTCATACATTGGGGTTCCAGCAGAATGATCCGCGGAACTAACTCCATATTAAAAACTGTTTTCAGAGCTGCATAAAATCATAGTTTCTGGAAATTGTCATTACTTTGTGTTCTGATCTGACGGTCTTGACCTCATGACGTCACTACTTGTCGTGCCACTCTGCTGCCTTCGGTGTTGCAATGTGAGTTCTTCATTTTTTTTATTCTATTTTAACCAGGGATTTTTACTCGTTAATCAAAGAGGATTGCGTGAATAGAATCTTTATAGGTACCTACCTAATCATCCCTTCACGGATTGGACAGCGTTTTTGTTACACCCTGTATAATAATAAAAAACAAGGAGATTACATCAGAGTACTCGTTTTCTATGTATTGCATATTGCAGGACGCGCCATTTTTAGCATTACAAAATTTTGATTTGAATTTTCCTTTTTTTTTGTTGTACTGAATTCCATGAGAGAGTTTTATTCTTGTTTAAAAATGTGTGATAGCAGTGAATGTGAAGATTTGACTCTGCCCCACAAAGCGACTGAACACTTGTTGCATAATAACGACCATATTTTGTATGTATACGCTCATAGATATTTCTAAAAAACTAAAAATATGTTACTTTCCTATGTTATGTTATGTCTGTATAGTTTTGCTGCCTTCTTTTGGTCTTTTTCGCCACTTGACCACACATGACGTCATTTTAATCATTTTTCTAATTATTTTTTTGTGGTAACGCTATAAACGACTGTCGCCGAGCGCGTGGCAGACATTACTAAATCCTGCTTCACTAGTACTTTTTTAGCCCCGCCCACTCTGTGTTAGTTTGCGTGGTGCTATTTTTTGAGCGGAATTACACTTCCTTAGTATCTTAGTTCGTTGGCAGATATTAAGGACACCAGTCGATTTTCATACAAACAAGGTAACTTTGAAGTCGTGGTTTTCCGCCAAGGGTTGACCTAGTTGTGATCTGATGATGGCCATCCAGGGAGTGAATGGCGGAGATTCAGATCGCTACACACACCCAACTGGGGGGCTACTCAAACGGCCACTTTTCTATTCGTTCGCTAACTTAAATCTTAAAAATAAGCAATTAATGATCAAGTCAGAAGTCGCAAGTTTATGTAAATCACAGACATTGTCGTATTGTATGGAATTGACAAGCCTACGACACGTTATTTTGGTGTATATAGCTTATTTTTAATTTTTAAGTTAGCGAACGAATAGAAAAGTGGCCATTTGAGTAGCCCCGCTGATCTGATCAACATTCTAAGACATATAAGGATATGTTATAAAAAGGGATGTATTTAATAGCACTTTAAATTTGATGAAAACAGCTATAAAATTGTATATCAGCACTTTAAAATAACGATAGACCTAAAATTTAATCTTATCACTACAAAAATAATGGTTTGCACTTTAACAATTTTGTCAGCACTTTAAAATAATAATAAATCTATAATTAATATTTTCACTACAAAAATAATGGTTTGCACTATAACTGTGTCCCAACTCCGAAATCATTTAATTTCTGTCAAACCATGTCAGACTAATGAGGTGGCAAGTCTCATCAAGTCGGTTCTAGCGTTTTTGGTCGCAATGGAACCTAACCTCCTCCTCGGCTCCTCTCCCCTTATAGTCCGTGAGCCTCGACAGTATTGCCTATGTCATATGACATCACGATGAAATTCAAGGCACACGGTCGGAAAAGTTGTGCTGAGCGAGGATCAGAAGATTATCGCAAATAAAATTGGCCGGAAGCTTGAGAAAATCTTCCACTTCCGGTCAAAATTTTAAGATTATATTTACGTCATGTGGCATCAGTAAGAGACCCGTGTCATCATTTAGTTTTCAATCGTAGAGAGAGTAAACATAAGTCTGTCAGTCCTGAAATGGCCGGAATACCTTAAACTTAAAATGTTTGTTTTTTAGTCATTTCAGAACTGACAGACTTATGTTTACTCTCTATGCGATTGATAACTAAATGATGACACGGGTCTCTTACTGATGCCACATGACGTGAATATAATCTTAAAATTTTGACCGGAAGTGGAAGATTTTCTCAAGCTTCCGGCCAATTTTATTTGCGATAATCTTCTGATCCTCACTTAACACAACTTTTCCGACCGTGTACCATGCATTTCATCGTGATGTCATATGACGTAGGCAATACTGTCGTGGGCTCACGGACTATTATAAAAACCTAGCAAATTTTAATACAAACAACCAAAATATTAGCAACGACTCTAATCCTTATATCTCTTAGAATGCTGATCAGATCAGTTGGGTGTGCATAGCGATCTAAATATCCTCCATTCACTTCCGGTCATCATCAGATCACAGCTAAGTCAATCCTTAGCAGGGAACCCAAGGCTTCAAAGTTTAGACTTCGTTTGTATAAAAATCGACTGATTTATATCCACCACTGTATGTAATGAGAATCGTTATATCGATTTATCCAATATAATTATTTAGAAATCTCTTGTTAATATGTCTGCAAGCTGTTAATTTGGAATGTGTACTAAATTTTATTTTATGAAAAATGATGATGTTTCAGAAAAAGTGAATGTTTGAAATATTTATTTATGCAGCGTTATGCTTGCGTTCTTTAATACTGCTTAAAAGAAAATAGGGGCATTTATATGATTTTCCATACAAAAAAGCTAAGTTCTGAAAGGTATTTTTCTGATAAATTCAATCTGATTTTATTCAAATTTGATATTGTTCAATAGCTGTAATAGTCAACTTACCTACTTTTCTGTCGAAGTAACTGTTCGCCGCAAATTTCGCGGATTTTTGTATGAAACTCATTTTTTTAAATTTTATTCTAACTGACACACGACGAATAATACAGTAAATTAGACAGTCAAGTCGGAGCATTCGAACAATATCAAATTCAAATAAAATCAGACTGAATTTATCAGAAAAACACTTTTCAGATCTCTTTTTCACAAATCTCTTCTCTCTTGTATGGAAAATCATATGGTGGCCCCTATTTGCTTTTCAGCAGTATATTAATACCTAATGTTAAAGTTTTATACACGGTGTTTGATATAGCCTTATAAAGGCGAATATGGTAGATACGGACCATCAAACTGAACAACATTTTCAGTTAGACCAACTCTGAAATCGCGAAAAAAAACTGCTGTTTCATACATTTTGATATTATTGCTATTAATTTTTAATTTATGAAACAGCATATTTTTTTCTCCATTTCAAAGTTGGTCCCATAATGAAAGTTGTTCAGTTTGATGGTCCCTATCTACCAGATTTGGCTTTATAAGGCTATTTCCAAACACCCTGTATTTACTTATACCTCAAAGTTCTTTCTAAGATTGTAAGATTTTATAAATTAATGCGGCAGGGGACTTTAATACTATGTATGGTTGTCTGTATAGTGTAAGATATACGGTAGGTCCCTAATTATTTAGTTAATGTGATATTGTTTAACAATCATGCATTTATTATAGTTTTATTGTTAAGAAATTGATGTTATCTAAAACATGTTTAACATATCGAAAAGTATTATAATAAATTTACAATTTTTCTAAACAATATTTTTTATTTGTTCATCCTAAATCCTCATATCGACATGTTCAGGTATTTCTTAACACAGCATTTAAAATAAGAATTATTGAAGAACTAGTATAACGCGTTTATTGTCTGATTCTAATAATTTACGCGTTTATTGTCTGATTCTAAGATTCTAATAAAAATCTTTAGAATCTTTAAAATCTTCTCTCGCTAGGAAGCGTATTTAACTAGTACTATTAGTATACTCTGTGATTTTAGCGTTGAATCGCGTTACAGACAATCATATGAAAATCATAGGATCACGGTAATGATATTAACGTGGTAGGATCATAAATAAACACGCAACTTTGACACGTAACTACGCCCAATTGAACTAAACATTTGAAGGACAGAAATAGAAAATTAGGTATTTCGTAGAACCTAAGCACAGAATACATAGTACAAACCTAAGTAGGTAGCTAATGCGTCGTGTCGTGTGTATTGTCGGGTGTAGAGTAGCTATATAGTATGACTTGCGTTTGCACTTTAGTCACTTGCCTTATTAGACAGGATATCGGGTCCCACTGATGATAAATTGTTTTAGTAGGTTTTAATAATCCAGTCTCTGAGTAAGTAGGTACCATGGGCAACAGCGACGCTTAACCACTGCTAAGGTCAAAATCGCTTGCACGCCGCGCCGTCTCAACCATACGTTTAGTTCGTGTAGGGGCGATACGCGCGTGGCCATTCCCCGGTGGAGGAGGCCTGGGAAGCCGGGCAGGCCGCGTGCCGTTGGGGTGAATGCCACACTGGCCCCCCACACAGCCCCTTGGCTGGCGGCGCTAGCGGCGAGAGGGTAAGTGCCGGAGGTTTTTAGTGGGTATTCCCTCCTCCCGAGATCCCATCGAACCACTGGGTTGGGTGGGATCACGGGAGGCATTCGTGGAGGGAGCTGCAACGCCGAAGTTGCGGTCCCTGGCGAGTCCCACATGCCCCCTTCCCGATCACCTGCGGGAAGGGAAGCGCGTAAATGCGGTTTCCTTCGGCATACAAAAAAAAAAAAAAAAAAAAAAAGGGGCGATACGCGCGCACACGAATTTTGTTGAAAACTGGTTAAGCGACGCTGTTGCCCATAGTACCTATACTCCAGCCAACTCGTGGAAAGAATGTTTATCAACAAACCGTATTAGGGTTATCATAACTTTGATTTGATAAAAACATCTCAAAAACATTTTAATGTCATAATTAGGGCACATAACGCTATAAATGTTTAGTAGGTAATGATTGTTTTTGTTACACATACCACTAGATTAATTCACACAACCTCTATTTTCTTGTGTTAAAACAAAAATGATTTAAAAACTCGTAATTTCTTTTAATTGATACCCCTATTCATGCATTACGAGCAGGCGGTAATAACATTTCCTGGATTTGTATTATCCTTCCAAATGAAGTCTTATCTAGTGAAATTGATGAATCAAAATGAATCTGTACACATTGTTTTCATGACCAACCCATGTCTTGAAAACCAAGTGTACAGTTTCATTTTGATTCATCATCATTTTGACCATAGATCATTTTACTTACTGTTAGTCAGTGCTAGTCACACTATAGATCTCTTTTTCATCACACTTTTAGAAAAGAGTTCTAAAGTAAGAGTAAGTAACGGTAAATAAAATGACCCTTGATCACACCGATATTGACATTAAGTGTGACCACTTTCTTGTTTTATTTCGCCATATTCAGTAGGTACTTATGCATTTAATATGACTGTCTATTTGTTTAAAACATAGTGATTATTTCCTCTGTGTATTTGTTGTACAATAAGTAATTTGTATTTTATTTAAACTAGTTTGTATCAAAAAAGGTTTTGAATACATGCCTGTCATTGGTTGCTAGGCAACGGTTTGTCATTAAACATTCTTTCCACGAGTTGGCTGGAGTATAGGTACTTCATAATTAGGTACTATCGTCCGCACTGGCGTTAGACAATTTTGAACACATTTCAGTTATTTAAAAAAAGTGCGTCGAAACCGAATGCAATTTACGTTTAGGATTATGTATTCTGTGGTTTAGGTACCGCATGGTTGAACCTACTTTCGACGTCAAAATAAAAAAGGAAACTTCACTAAAATGAAGGTAAGTAACATAATAAATTAAAAAACAAGAGTGTCCGCGAAGTATGAACGCTACAAAAATATGAGTAATATTTTATCTCAACTTCAGCTAAGTTTTCTCCAAGTTCGCCAACCCAAGGATCAAAGGGGTCCAGCAAGGTGCCGCATTTGTCATGCGTCACGCGATACTTGCCTAAGCACCACTCCAACTTCCCTCAACTTGCATTTTTCATTACCCAACTTTTGAGAACAGCTTTCACTGAAGGAAAATCCTACAGGCGATATAATACCTTATAAGTCATACGATAAAGTTGAATTCCCTCTGAGCTTAGTAAAGCTTCTGGGTGAGAGAATTTCCACACTTCAAAACTTAACATCTATCAATCAAGTTATTGGTTTCTGACAAAGTTTTTCCTTTGAATTACAATTCAATTTCGCTCACTTAACTTCACTTAAGCCGATTAATGTGGAATCAATTGGAATAATGTCGTTTTTATTACTTCACTCTTCAAAGCTTACTTAACTAAGTGTGTTATGTAGGCTGCTATAGCAGACGCAAAAAGTACCTGTGTAGGTACCTACAGCTTATTTTAACTTAGGTAAACACTTACCTAAGTTAAAATAAGCTGTAGGTATCGTAATATTTCTAAGATCCAAGAATTTCCAAATCAAGAAATCTTTTAAAATTTTCCTTCAGACATAGTGAAAACAAATCAAAATAAACAATAATAAAAACTTGGAGCATACATTGGAGCGTAAACTATTTTTAAACGAGTTGAGTTTTGATTTCTCTAAAAAATTAATGCCATATCTCAGGTCAGTTCATGTTATGCTGGCTGGAACTTAAAAACGCGGTGTGCAGTCCAAGTAATTGTTTAGTTTTACCTAGTTAAAAGTTAATTATTGTTTGTCCAAGTAATTATACCTACGTCACTTACGACGACCCCTGGAAAGGTGTCGAAACGTCGGAAAAAAAAACAATAAATCTAAACTAAATAATTCTAAAATAACACCTGAACTAATAAATATATCGCACACACTGACGTCCATTATACAAGTACGCTGGACAGGCTATTGTCATATGAAATGACAGCAATTTTTTGTACCGATTTGAAAATCGCCATATTGGCGCTGAGAGCAGTAGATTCTACTATGGCAGTAGTGACTGTACTTGGAACTAATTAGTTCCAGTGTACACTCACTACTGCCATAGTATAGAATCTACTGCTCTCAGCGCCAATATGGCGATTTTCAAATCGGAACAAACGATTGGTGACGTTCGCCTGTCCAGCGTACTTGTATAATGGACGTCAGTGATCGCACATGATATTCAACATAGTATTAACTCAAAAAACGTATCTACGCGTGAAAGCACTAAACTTAATAATCGCCTAAGTCTTTTCTTATATACAACTCGACCAAGTTAACTTAGCGAATGACAGCTACATGACGGCTAAGTTTATGACACCGTTTTAATTTGGTCATGTTGTAGTTAGGAAAAGACTTAGGCGATTCTTAAGTTTAGTGCAATCGGCCAGTAGTTTCGAGATGAACGCCCGATTGCACTAAACTTAAGAATCGCCTAAGTCTTTTCTTATCTACAACTCGACCAAGATAACTAGGCGAATGATAGCTACATGATGGATAAGTTTATGACACCGTTTTAATTTGGTCGTGTTGTAGTTAGGAAAAGACTAGGCGATCCTTAAGTTTAGTGCAATCGGGCGATAGAGTTTCAAAGATTAAAAAAAAAATCATAGTTTCTGACTGTGAAGTATTTATGGCCTGATTTTTATATCGTTAAAAAGTTACATTCTTCTATTTTGTGAACTTCAAAAATAAAGTCTTTGGGACTAATATATAAGTAGGTACAGTAGCCCGTAATACATTTAAATTACGAAAAAGGTTACCGTTTGCCGTTGTGATATAGTTATTTATTACGAATTTATAGTTATACTTTAACCCAAGTTTTAAACGTAATTCGTAACCCGCCGTAACCTATATTTGTATATCTCCAAAAATGATTTATTTTTATTTTTCGAGGGTTACCAATGGTTAAGCTATATTGTCGTGTTCTACAGCTTTGCTTGATGCCACTGATAATATAGTAAGACTATGAAAAGTAACCATACACAGATTTAAGACGTGTAATGTGTAATACCTACGTGAAAAGTTTTATTTCTATGTGCCATATATAATGGACAAGTTCTCCATCGTATAATACATTGTCACGGCGGCGCCAGATTGTGAAGGCAGATTAATGATGGCGTCTTAGGACCTCATCTCAAATTCATTAATCCTCTGACGCAATTAGCCTCCTTCACAACAGCTGTTGTGGCGGGACGGGATGCTACTTAATGGAACCATTTTAAATCTCAAAAGGCTCCGGAGTGGAAAGCCTTAGAAAGGCTATTTACCAACTAGGTTATACATCCTTTCAGTCTCTGACCAGGGTATTTCACGTTTAAAAGATCCTACATGGATGAATTTTGACGCTGAATTCATATTCGAATGCCGGATATTTTCAGTGGATATCCTTTATAAATGTCGATTTATAAAGGATATCTGCTGAAAATGTCAAATTGCATTGTCGAATGCACCTAAACCAAAATAATGTTGCATCATAAAGGAAAATAATGAGCTGTTTTTTCTTCTTCTTTTAGATCATGTACTTACACGCTTTTCTCAAGAGAGGAAACTTTATCGGAAAAACGTTTGCATTTAGTCTGTAGGTACCGCTGTAGTCTGCCCCTTGCAGATGGCGGTCGTTATGATGGAAATTGCTTTTTAAATTGATCCAATACAGATCTTGTGAAAGGAGAAGGAATGGTAGAACATGAGTACCTACCTACCTAGGTACCAAACGCTTAATGGAACCCAGGCACGTATCCAGACTTTTAATTCGGGGGGGGACAACTGCATCCCGCAAACCGGAGAGTGCCTCGCCCGCTAAATTTGAATTTAGTCCTGTACTGTGTGTTCTGGATTTCGGGGGGGGATAAATTCCAACCTACCCCCCCCCCCCCCCCCTTGGATACGTGCCTGATGGAACCATCACTCCAGCAACAATTCCGAATTTTCTTCGATTTCCCATCAAATTTATAAGAAAAACCTTGTGAACTTACCTACTGAAAAACAAAACAAAGGTAAGCCATTGATTTTCAGGATATTTGAATTACTTCAACGTGTCAATGTCCTGACTTCACGACTGTGGATCAGTTCAAAAATCATAGTTTCACAGAAGTTAATTGGTAACTTTCTACAACGTGTATGCCGAATATAGTGGACCATTAAACTGAACAATTTTATTGTGTGACCAACTCTGAAATCGCGGAAAAAATCAGCTGTTTCATACCTACATTGATATTTTTGTTATAATTTTTTGTATGGAGCAGCTGAGTTAGACCCATAGTAAAAGTTGTTCAGTTTGATGGTCCCTATCTACCATATTTGGCATTAGGGGTTATTTTGTAACACGCTGTAAGTTGGTAGACCTAAGTAAATGAAAGAGTACAAACAAACCAATATGTAAATGGAAAAACAAAAAATCTTCACAACTCCCATTATCCAGAAAATGGCAAAACTAGAAGCAAATGGGCTTTTCAGCATGAAAGCCAACAAAATAAAATATTCTTCATAAAACACTCGAGTGAATGCGCGCTCGATGCGAGCGCCTCTTTGAAGCAATGCAAATAGAAAGACGGTTTTCAACCAAATCGTAAATCAAGGCACTCGGGCAAAGAGCTTCGAGTATAACGGTGCGTGGTTCCACTTCCGGTTTCACAACGGGAATTAAAATAACTTTACCAAAAAAAAATCAGACGAGTTATTTTTATAACTTTTTTTATTTAGCTTGAAAAAGAAGACTAATATAGTTGTGATGTAACTTAGTTCATTAAGTCTAAACCAACAAAATAACATTTAAAAATAATATCAAAAGTGTTAAAACTGACATTTTTAATTAAGCTACGAAATAATACTTATTTCAAGCTCCGATTGAAAATAAGCCCGATATGATATGGCAATTTTGTCTAAAAGCAATCTATCTTAAGAGTTAGTTTTAAGTTTAAAACTCCAACTAAAGTCGACGATTGCTACGATAAGATAATTATTTATTCAGAAACTACTGCAATACGCAGCACTTGATGCAATACAAAAATGTGATAACTTAAAACTAACACATTAAATAAGATAGTACCATACCGGAGTGTGCAGCAACGGGTAGACTGAAAAGGAAACTCAGCTGAGTGTTGATAGTTCCGAAGAACCAGAGAATTAAATACGAGAAGTAAATCGTTATCAATTGCTTTTCAGGGTGAACACTGAACATCTAGACTTATATTATAAAAACTCAGATAAAAAGTATTTGAGTGAGTAGCTAAGTACCATGGGCAACAGCGACGCTTAACCACTGCTAAGGTCAAAATCGCTTGCACGCCGCGCCGTCACAACCATACGTTTAGTTCGTGTAGGGGCGATACGCGCGCACACGAATTTTGTTGCAAACTGGTTAAGCGTCGCTGTTGCCCATAGTACCTAAATAAAATCGTGACGTTATAATTATAATGGACACGCGTCCATCTCAGTGGGAACTCCAACTACCGCGTAAGACGTGCCTATTCACTCAAGATTGGAAGACTTTATGCGTCAATTATCAAAAAATAGCTCCTTTTTTACACGACTGCCCAAAGCAAAAAGAGTGTATATGTGTTCAGGGTTCATGTATGTTTGTGGGTATGTGAGTTTCTTTATTCTACCATAACTTCTAAATGCCTGAACTGATTTGGATAATTGGGGTATCATTAGAATTCTTACAGCATTCCGAGTGACACTGGCTATATTTGTTTTTCAGAAAAAAAATATGGCGACAGTGCGACGCCATTTTAGAATGTAAAAAATTTTTTTTTTCTTCTATTATTATAATATGAGCATCAAATGAAAGGCTTTGATGAGCACATTCCAAAACTATATAATATGTCACTAAAATGTGTGAAATAAAAATAAATAAATTAAAAAAAAATAAAAACACGACTGCCCTGCCAAAAACGAAGTGTCATTGCAGTCGGGGGACCTTATTATGGAACAATTTTTGATCAAAAAGGTCCCCCGACTGCAATGACACTAGTTGTTTAACTTTTTAGTTCGTTTTTGGCAGTGCAGTCGTGTTTTTAATATTTTTTTAAATTTTTAATCTGAAGAAAATTCTGACGCGTTGGGAAGTATAGTCCCAGAACAATAACCCAAACAACTTATCTGTTGCATTGCAACCAATAAAATTAATTTGAGAACGGGCCGACCGTTTTCATTTTTTTATGCGTTCATTTTCGAAAATTTTAAACCTTACAATTTTGATATTTTAAAATTTTCGTAAAACCCACGGAAAATGTCGGAAAAGGTTAACAGTCAGTTGCAAAAACGATCTTTAAAGTTAATGCTTCATTAAATGTATCGCCATCTTTTTCTTCTTTTAAAAGAAGTAGAGAACAGTGATACCTTTAATGACGCATCAGGTAACTTTAAAGATCGTTCTTGCAACTGACTGTATGTAACGAAAGTTAAGTATAAGTTAAGCTTTTTGTTAACTTTAAGGAGTGGTACATTTTGAGGCATTACACTTTTGGGGCTCCTTGATGGAGCAGAGTGGAATAATTCGTGGTTTAACGCCTGGCCCAGCAATTGCGGAGGTTAAGCAATTTTCACAAGGGTCGGTCATGGGATGGGTGATCAAAAAATTAAGCCGTTGATCCCGGGTGCATTTGCAGTCGTTTACACCCACCAATGCGAATTTGCCCCTCGTGGTGTGTTATGACCCATACTCTTATCCATCCTTATGGAAACCCTGTCCCCGTGCCCCAGCAGTGGGAACATTAAAAATGGCTGATGGTCAAGCTTTTTACTCTGAAATAATTTAATGCCACGTCCGTTTAAAAAAAAAACAAACAAAAAACCCCAAATTACATATCAAGGTCTCAAAAGATATCTCTTCATTTGTGAATAAGATAACATCGTTTTGTTAAAGGGTGGGTCGACGAAAGAACAATGGCTTGTAGTACGAAGACATTTCACCAGAGTAAATATAATGCAGTTCCTCTACAGCCCACAGGGCATAGGAAAAGCCGTGATTCTACGAAAAACTGACAAATTGTTATACTTAGATTCGAAAGGCAAACCGAGGAACTAAGAATTTAAGTTTTTTTTCCGGTTTTAATCACGTGATGTGTTATACAAGTGGTATTCGACTTCTAAGGAAAAATAGTAAACAAAATAGTGAACAAAGTCAATGGAGTTATAATAAAGAGAATAAACTAAACGACAGGTTATAAAATATTGTATAAGCGATAAAAAGTACCACAAAGCTTCTTCGGAGTACCTACCAAGTAGAAGCGGCCAAGGCCAACTGTAGGTTCACAGGTTTTTTTACTGTATTTTATTGAAAATTCTAAAAATCCTGAGATTTGCTGAGATTTTCAAAATCCGGCCGCAATCCTGAGGAAAGTCCAAAAATCCTGAGATATGGTAACCCTACCTGAACTAGAAGAACACAATTCACAATTTCGTCTTTAATTAAGCACTATGATTTAAATATTTCCATCGGCGGCTCTAGTGTAGCGCATAAACCCTCTTAAAAAGCAACGAATGGATCATTGATTACTATCTACTTGTTATCATTTTTAGATTTCGTACCTATGTACCAGAACCTAAGCCTTCAAATTTTGTTTTAAGAAAACAAATTGTACTAACAATACAAACAAAATTATATTCTACAGTTTACTGCAGTGGTTGTATTGTGTATCCGCTATGCTGTGGCTGTGTCATCTTGTCTTCGCTGGTCCAATTTGTTTTATTGTCCTTTATTTCGTGTGTCGCAGCGGCCACTCGTAAAGATGGCTTATTTCTTAATATTAAACTTCAAATCTCACTAAAAGCTGCAATCTCTATAAAGAGAGACCGTATTCTTTCTCAAACACTGATTCCACTAGCTTTTATTGCTTGTCATTTTGTAGCTTATGCTGGTTGCAGACCAAGAACCATTAAGCTAAGTAAGTTTTAGCTCGCATAAATGAAGTTAGGTTATTTTTCATACATGTGTACAGTCAACGGCACGTCAGACTATACATGTTGACCTTGAGACCTTTTTACCTACTTAACAGCACGTACCGTGCTGTCGTGCAAACATTAGTTTGCAGTTTGCACTCTGCACTATGTATGAAAAATTACACCAGCATTAAGATTATTTTGTTGTTAAACTTCCCCATAAGTTTCATTTACAGACTACGAACCCCCTACTCAAATGGCCACTTTTCTTTTCGTTCGCTAACTTAAAGTTTAAAAATATTAAAGGCAACATAATAACATGCAGTCGGAGGCACGCATAAAGAAAGTGACGTTATGAATGATTTGAATTATATGCCTCCGACTGCATGTTATTATGTTGCCTTTAATATTTAATCTTGTTTCCATCTTTTCAGTTGACTTGTCTTTTTATGCAGGCGGGTTTTTTATTTTTTTTAATTTATTTTTTTATTTAAGTATATCTTTTTAGTTATTATATATTACGGTAATGATATACCTTTTTGAAATCCTTATAATAAGCCCTTTAATTTGACACCCATATGTAGTATTAAAAAAAATATTTTTTTTCACTACGTATAATAGCACCGTACAGCCGCCATGTTGTTTTTTTTACAACGCCACCTTCTTAAGAACACTGGGCTGACGAGACAAATCTAACGATATCGTAATTACAGAAATCCATTCAGCCGTTTGAAAGATATGAGGTAATAAAGAATATTACATACAAACACACATAAAACAAACAAACATACTTACATACAAGATACGCGCGAAAAACATAACCCTTTCTTTGCATTCGGGTAAAAATAGGTAAGCAATTAGATGATCAAGTCACACGTCGCAAGTTTATGTTAATCACAGACATTGTTGTATTGTTTGGAATTGACGAGCTTCCGGCACGAAATTTTTAATTTTTAAGTTAGCGAACGAATAGAAAAGTGGGAGCAGATTCATAATTATTTATTTTAATCAATCTAGGCTACAGCTCCACGGAAATTTAATTGTACCTATGTTTTTCTTTTTTCAATACATCGTTTGCATTTCTTACCCATGCCAACACGTAATGCAAATGTTTGCCTGTCCCTAAGCATCCGTATTATTGGTGCTTTCGAAAATATATTTTATCAGGGATTTGGGCAAATATGGAAAATGGGATAACTGTATTGGGCGGATTCCCCGGGGCGGGCAGTAAACTTATATTTGTAAAGGGTCGTGACTTAAGCATAATAAGTTTTTCTTAAAGCTGCTCCCTGAACGTAGGTACAGTTTGTAAAATTATTCTGGTCTTGTGTTGATAACGGAGTGCGATGAAGCATTGTTGATTGTGAAAGTTAAGCAACTTTCGTGAATGTCATTCCATAAAATAAATGACTAAAATGTTGCCTCTCATCTTAGAGCATACAGAACTATGCTCTAACTAAGATGAGAGCCATGCCATAATGCTGTTTGTATCTTCTCTTTTCAGAAACAAAGAAAAGTAAGTAAAGTACGTGCATTTACTAGTCAATGAGGGCTTTTCAAAATGGCAAAAAACTGAAGGCTGACTCGATAGATGTCGTTGATAAAAATGTATGCGTCAATGTGATTTTTTTTACTAAGCTTCGAAGAGTACTCGGTTAGGTAAGCAGGCAGATGTATCTAACCGTAAATGTTTCTCTTTGGGCAGATGTCAGCCAGCGAGCGCTTACTTGCCTCTTTGGTACAGGCCGTTTATTTTTAAAAGCCAATTTTGACACTACTCTTTCCATTAACGCCATCTAGTTAAGCGAATAGTTACTATTTTTATTGTTTAAATGTCACTTTGAAAAGCTCTCATTAACAATGATTTAAACATCGTTTCGAAAGAAAATTTATATATTTGAAAATCGTTTCGAAACAGTTTGAAAACAAAACTCTGTCAAAAATATTGACACAAGTGAATGCAATGGTGTAAAAATGTCAAACCTAAATAATTAAAAAAATATCCTACGACAGTTAAAATATTTCAAAAAATATTTCAAGATCACCATACTATGATAGTATGGTCGACATAAAATTCTCGTACCAACTTCTGAATGCTGCCTTGATTGAAAAAAACCGTTAAGATATCTGAAAAATAACAACTTCGTATAAAACTATTAAAAAATCTCTGAACCGACCACAAAACAAAAGAACACAAAACGAAACAAAAGCGTTGCAATGAAAACAATCTGGCACTGAATTTTAACGAGAGCCAATTAGCATTAAAAATACAGCTATCTATCTATTAACAAAAGCTAGCTTCAACACGAATTAATTATTGTTCACAATAACTTAAATAAGAAACATGTTATTAGAAATAAAATTCAATAAATCCAAGCTAAATAATTCTAAAATAACATCTGAATTAAGACGCGCTGTAGTCCAATTTTTTTTATTAAAAATGTTATTAATTATTTCTTTCCAACCTAAGAATTACTAAATTGTTGTCATAATAACGCTCAAACTTTATTTAAATGACGTATTTTAACAGCACATGAAGAAAACTAATGACCCGCCAATAACGAAAATCCAAATAATTCATAAAATTCAGCAGATTTATTTTCTGATTTTCGCGAAAATTAGAGAAAGATCTATACAAAAGACACTTTGTTTTCGTGGAATAAAAAATATTTTATTTATTTATACCTAAAAGAGATTTTTAAGGAGTACCTAACTTCAGTCAGATTTCCAAAATGGATCTTGATGAAGTTCTAAAAAACCAATAAAGCTACCAAATTCAAAATTTTTCTTCACTTTCTACGGTTGTAGCTAGTTGGTATGAACTTATTAAGATAAGTTTCTTCAATATAAGCTGGAAGTCAGCTCCACAGTCGACGGTAAGACGAGGTCGCGCATTAGTCGCCCGTCAGGCGCACCGTCGTCGGCGATATATCGGGATCTGCCCGGAATTTGTTAACTAAGATCGAGTGAGTAACGACCAACTATGGCGATGAAGTTTGCCGTAAGTCTCGTCGATAGCGACGGATGTGGGGAACTCTGGCCTGTAATAACGAGGGGCTGGTGCGAATAACTTAATTAAGCTGCACCTCATTGGAAGATATACAGGTAGAGTCTGTGCGGAAAGAGAACAGTCATAAGATTTGTGCTTAATTACCGTAAGTGCGACTGTAATAAGTATCTTGAATCTATCAAGTCAAGATAGTCAGATAGACAAGCACTATAATTACGTAACAATGTTGTCAACATGACAAAACACAAATCTTATGACGGTTCTTCCGCACATACCTACTCTAATCTCTATTCTTACCCGCTTACTAATAAAGATTGTATAGCAGATGTATAATTACACAGTGTTTTGTCACTTTCTTTTCAATGTCAAACTCAAATAGTTTGACCAGAGAGTAACCATTGTGTAACTAAACATTTGCTATACAATCTTTATTAGTAAGGGGGTTAATATTATAGCTGTATTCCCAGCTACGGTTTTAACTACGCTACGACGCTAATATTAACCGATTAGAAAATATGACTGAAACCGAGGTTAGATGTAGGAACCTACTTAAAGTCCTTGAGAGACTTGTAGATTTTAGTTACAGGGTAGATATTAACTACAGCGTAGATATTGTCTACAGAACGTAGATATTGGCTACAGCGTAGCCATTAGCTACAGAGCGTAGCTATTAGCTACAGCGTAGATATAAGCTACAGCGTAGATATTAGCTAAATCACGTTAGCGACAAGTCCGAAAACGTAGCCTGGCTCTGTAACGTACTTACCTAGTACCTACATAAGGAACTTTGCATTATTTTATTCTCCACAATCGAAATTGACTCTACGAACTATTCGCGTTACGAACTCATTCTACGAATAACCAAAAACTTGTTGTTTTAATGGAAGTATGTAGGTACTAATGATGATCGTGCGTGGGATAGGCAGTTATGTTGTAAAATCGTGCGGATACTAACTATAAAAACAAAAGTTGAAAAGTATATATGTCCCACAACTTGTTATAGTTAATGATGAAATTCCATATAACTCTCACAAAAGAAGTCCCCATACAGTCTAGCTCCCAGCCTTTAATCTACACCCATAACGAAATAGGACGCCCGCCAAAAATAAAAGATTGGGCAATTTGTCCTCCACCTATAAACACTGGCGAATCAATACGGGACTTAATAACGCAATTCCTATGGATTAATCGAGGTGCCAGCGCGCAGTTATCGGCCGCGGGTACAATAAAGAATATTGACACAATAACCAGATCTGATCCACTGGCGCCGCGTGTACACGCCGCTTGAATATTGAAAGGACCCAGATTGCACGTGCCCGTTGACACACGACCCGACTACGAAGTTTAGGGAAGTGAAGTTAAATACTTGTGAGTAGTCAGGGAATTTGAGAGTTAGGTACCAGATGACAGGACTTTTCATGATAAGTCAGGAATTTTAGTCATCCGTCAGAAAAACAGGGAAAAACTGCAGTTGTCAGGGATTTTTGAAATCCCAAAAATTGTAGGTATGCACTTTATGAAATCACAGATAAACTGTTTATCATTTTAGTGAGAATAAAATGAATAATGTAGATGTAGGTCTACAAAATGTCAGGAAATTTACTGAAAAGTCAGGAAAAAAGTCAGGCAATCTCATTATTAGATCTGGTAACCCTACTTGTGAGTGAATTATCTGGCTGGACAGATTAACAAAAAGATAGATATTCAATAATTATTATTAAGGAATACTTAGAATTTCATTTCAATACCTACTGTTAGTTCTTATTTATGAAACAAAACGGTTTCTCAGTAGGTACCTAGTAAAAGCTTTAAGACTAGACTAAGCACATCTTTGATAAAAGGTCGGAAATCAATACATGTACTTAGATAACTTAAAAAAATCAACTCTTGATGCTTGCTTTAATCTGCCCTAATACAAAACAATTTTTCCTGTCGTGTTGCCTTAAAATAATCGTAACTGTCAAGTTGTCCTAACACCATAAATCTCTCACTATTATTATTGCTTAATTATCATAGTGACTTTATTTACGACTTTCTCATAAGATGACTCGATCAAAGTTTCTACTTATACCTAAGTACCTATTTGTTTTTCCTTTTATGATGTTTATTTTTTTCTAAGAAAAATCTATCGTGTAGGCACCTACTAGTGTGTCAATGGAAACGTACCTACAAACACGTACACATCGCAGGGAATCCCAAACGAGCTCTTAATATTACCCCGTATTATATCGCGCCTCTGTTGGCCAAATGTTCGACTTTACCAGATTTCCCAACAATACCAGTTTGAACCTTATTTCCTGGGTGTTAGATGATATTTGCGACTTTTCCGAAGAGTATAGAGGTGGTAATAGTTGGAATTGAATTTTGGAGTGTAGCTTATAATAACATTACGAGGTGAAAACGAGAATGTTGCGTGAAGTTGTTTGTGGATATTCTCTAGACAGTCTATTCCTTGTACTTACCACTGAAAGAGCTGAATTTAAGTATCTATGGATAATCTTTCTAGTTAAGTAGTACTTACACTTTTAATAATAGGTATAGTTCTTTAAAACTTAAGAAAAATAGCTAAGTATTTTATTTTTGAGGAAGATTATGTATTGTACGGGAACTAATGCTACAAGTCTACAACAGTCTACCATTCTTCTTAACTTAATTCTATTTAAATTGAAGAACCTTCAATTTCAGTCAGAGGAGAATATCAATGAGTAATGTATGATAGTTTATCATCAAATAACACCATTTAACGGAATATTGACAATAACAGGTGTCATGATAAAGTAAACATAGACATTAATTGGGAATCACAGTCCAATAACAGTAGACGTTCAGTAAAGATAAACAAATGAGTAAAGTCATCTTGGTGTCAAAGGTTCAGATTACGAAGACAGTTGATAAAGCGCGCAACTATAAACTATGGCTCAATCACACACCAACGTTCTTTGGAAGAGTATCAAGAATCGAAAATGAAGACTTTGAGTTCAGTAGTTTTCTTAATATCCTTAACGTGTTTTGTGGAACATGGAAATTGCGGTGTCATCAACAATGTTTATGGTACTGTGGAAAATGGAACACAAGCTCTAAGAAATCGGGTCCACAGCTACTGGTCTTATGGAAAGGACATGTTATTTGGAAGTGAAATTGAGAACAATACAGAAAGAATTACTAATAATACAGTATCGCTGCCGGGACAAAGTTTTCTAGGGAATTTTTATAATAGTGTCGTTGATGGCTATCGTTTAGCTCGTCGTAAATTACGTGAGGTTTTTATTGATCCAGAAGATGAAAAAGAAGGCGTGGTCAGCAGCTTATATAAACGAGTCAGTAGAAAAATTGCTCAGGTGAAATCCTTCTTCACAGGAGATGATTCCAAATCGAAAAATCAACAAGATAAGATCTCAGATATTGCAACATTACAAGATAAAGTGACGAAGTTTTTAGAATCGCAACGTTCTAAAGGAAGGAGGAGTGGAGATAAAATTCAAAGTGATGTAGAAAATGCAGAACACCAACTTACAGACGGTCTGAACGTCGCGAAGAATGATTTGTTTGACTTTGGCCAAGATGCAGGCAACCGTGTTAATGTTGGTGTACAAACTACTAACAACTTTGTACGAGATAAAGTGGATAACGCGAGACACGACATTGGGGCATCATTTAACAACCTACAAGAAAATATGAATGAATTGACTGAAAAAGAGAAAGAAATTTTGAATTCCATTTCCACTAGGTTACGAAACAGAATGTCGAATGTCTATGGAGGTTTAGAAAATACCGGTGAAGATTTAAAAAAGTTGTCGTACGGTGTTACAAGGAATGAAGTTTAGTAATGACTCAATAATTCTAGGTTACTTTTCAAAGTAGCATGTTGTTGTATAGTTAATAAATATTTTGTACATTATTTAAATATAGATACTGTTTTAATAGTTATGTGCGCACAACCTAAATTAGACGTACCTACTTGATCGCTCATGGCATTACATAGGTGATGAGTCGCCCGGACTACGAAAAGTCAAGAGTTTGATTTCGAAGGACATGAATCACAAATATTTGAACGGCATGTCATGCACGCTATTTCCACTAAGAACTATTATTACAATCCCATTTTTGATATGTTGTACCCAATCCACAAAGTTACGTCCGTGCCATTTACATTACGACGTAATTCCGCGACATCTATGATTTATGCGACTGTCGTGTCGTGTGTGGCGCCGCCCGTGACAACTTTATGATCGCACAGCGCCATTGTTTTGCTGGCCGTACCGAGTGGCGACGGCTCCATGGGTGAACTTTGTCGAGCCTTTTGAGGGGTTTACGGTTATTATATTAGGATACGGAAAATTGGCATAAACCAATGCTAAATCTGCACATTTAGTGGTAGGTTGTATTTGAAGAGTTTTGTGAGGTTACACTCTTGTCACAGAGCTTAAAGAGCAAATAACGTGTATTCTCGTAAAAATGCGCATAATAAAAAACTCCTCCCAAAAATAACACTTATCTTTAATTATTTAAAGTGGCAACACTTAACCCTCTATGGGGTCCTCGAGACCCACACCTATAAGAGGAAACGGTTAATTAACCCTTGCGGTGTAGTTGGGCCGCCATTGTAGGGGCATAATGGCAAAGTTGCCACTCTGGGCTAAATTACATTTCTCTCATTCTGCGGCGGTTCTGACCACGGTTGGACGATAAAAATGGTTAATTCTTTATACAGAACCGCCGTAGATACCGTCGTATTTAGCTATCTTTCTGAATTACGCAAGATATAAAACGTGCTATAAACGTGAATCTTGGCACTTTATATTTTTCTTTGCCACTCATTGATAGCGTATTGTCACTGTCAAATACGTTGCCCTTTAATAATGTTTTATACCTAGCTAAGACTATAACGCCAAAATACCTACTTATAAAAAAATGTTTTTCAGTACCCATACTACCCATCCATATCAGAAAGAAAGAAAAAATAATAACAAATTTCAAAATAATAGGAGTAGGTAGGTAGCTTAGGTAGTAGGTACTTACCTACATACCTTCTTAAAACATTTTTTTTTACCGGAACAACCTCGTCTCAGCATGTGCCACTGCACTGCCTGAAAAGAACTTTATTCTGGCTCCTACGGGCTCCTACGATTTATACATTTGCCAAAGTAAATACCATTGACGTCCCATAGAGATATTTATTATCATATAAAATTTTCTTTATCAAATCATGATTAGTAGTAGGTATAGGAGTGCGGCTGAATAATTAAAACTATCTTTAGAGAAAAAGGTACACAAAACATAATGCGAAATAGCATCAGCACATCAAAGTAATCACATTGTCTAGAGTTGTTTCGTTCATTTGATTTCCGACGGGTTACGGTCTATCAGGCCGACAGAGACGGGCGGCGGGCGCGAGGAGACACCGCGCGAGATTTACGAATCTGGCCGTGAGGACCGTTGGCAGAAGCGTCGGCATTGAATCTGAAAGATTGTTTATTACTCTTCAGCTCCTCACACAAGAAGGAAGTTTGCGTCGATAGTCTTAAAAACAGTAGGTATGTGTCGAATGGAAGTTGTGGCGGAAGTACACCAATTAGAAGTAAGTACCTATGTACCTACAGTAACTTTAGTGATTCAATAAGTTTGCAAACTAAAATTTAAAATGTGAGATAACCGAATTTTCGTTACTTTTTCGTATTACCTAAAAAAAAATTTACTACTAAAACAGACTAAAAAAAAGTATAAAATAAATTCGCCTGTAAATCCTTAGTAATATTATAAATGCGAAAGTCCGTTTGTTTGTTTGTTTGTTACTCCTTCACGTTGTAACTACTGAACCAATCATTATGAAATTTTGCATACACGTTGTCAGGGGTGCAGAAAAGGACATAGGGTACCTTTTATCCAGAAAAAAACATATAGTTCCCGAGGGATAGCAAAAAAACTGTACACGCAGACGAAGTCGCGGGCGGCCGCTAGTATTTATATATAACCTAAAAACGTGGGGGCATGCTAAAGACAATATTTAATTTTATTATAAGTTTTACAAAATTCGCCCCACGTTTTTAGGTTTAAAACTTCCGTATAGGGTTATAAATATTTACAGACGAATTTATTTTATACTTTTTAGTCTGTTTTTAGTAGTCTGTTTTAATGTTTTTAGTCCGATTTTCATAATTGTTAGTTCATTTTAAAAACATGTTTTTTAAAAAGTTTTTTTTTCAGTACAAACTTACCTACTTAAATTATTATTTTTTGCTTTCTAGTTAACGAGCTAAGACTAAAAATATACCATCCCCTATCGGAGCACTCGTCAAACAAGCTCAAACTCGATGGGGTTGCATGGTTTTATTACAGAGTTTCAGTGGCCTTCTTCCAGCTCCATCATCAGACCCTGGAAAGGATTTCCCAACAAAGTACTCGTCAAGAAGAATCAAACGACCCCAATCTCGATGGGATAGCATGGTTTTATTACAGAGTTCCTGTGTTCTTCGTCCGGCTCCATCATCAGACCCTGGACACTATTTCCCAACAAAGCACTCGTCAAGACGATTCAAATGAGCCCAAACTCAATGGAGTAGCGTGGTTTTATTAAAGAGTTCCTGTGTCCTTCTTCCAGCTCTATCGTCAGACGCTGGAAACTTTTCCCCGACAAAGTACTCGTCAAGACGACTCAAACGTGTCTAAAGTGGATGGGGTTGCATGGTTTTATTATAGAGTTCCAGTGGCCTTCTTCCAGCTCCATCATCAGACCCTGGACACTTTTTCCCAACAAAGTACTCATCAAGACGATTCAAACGAGTCTAAACTCGATGAAGTAGCGTGGTATAATTGAAGAGTCCTGTGCCCTTCTTCCGGCTCCATCATCAGACCCTGGAAACTATGTGCACAGTTTCAATATTAGTAATTCTTGAGATATCCACTTTTACTATTTTGGTACCTACAGAACCTTAAAAATATTTTTTGTTTTGCGTACCAAATAAATTTTTCAAAGATTACGGATTTAATATTTGTTTTGCTGTCGGTACGATCGCTGGAGAGCTAATTTAATCCGCGAGTAAGTGGCGTTCGCCGGCCGTTTATCTTCGCCCAATTTAAAGGGTCTCTGCTAGATATCGGTCGTTTCAC
Source organism: Agriphila tristella (assembly GCA_928269145.1). Lineage (NCBI taxonomy): Eukaryota > Metazoa > Arthropoda > Insecta > Lepidoptera > Crambidae > Agriphila > Agriphila tristella. The sequence goes on along the minus strand of OV743437.1, from coordinate 27,694,237 downwards.
CCGATACAGTAATTTAGTGCTTATTAAACCTGAAGAATCCTATCGAGTTTGTACCAGAATATCACGTAACTAATGAAACGAGAAAATTTAAGCTATTTTAATACGTTTCAGCTGACTATAGTTTACGGATTTTTCATGATTAAGAACTTTTGGTTTTGAACGACTAGAGAATCTGCAAACATTAGGTTGCTGGATGGACATATACTAAATGTAGGTATCTACAATCCTAGCACTCCTTAAAGTTCTACTTTTTGTAGTAAAACTATCAAAGTACTTACTTAAGTAGGTACCACTTCGCCAAATAGAGACACAATATAGACAATTATATATTTGTTTTGAAACTTCTAAGTATAGGTAGTACCTAACTAAATAGGTAGGTAACTAAAAACCTATACATAGATACCTACGAAAACGTATTGAACGATTTCCAACTTAGTCAATCCAACTATAAGGCTTGTTACATTACATTAAGTTGCAATTTTACCACCTAAACACAATAATGGTGCGACAAGGTGCTTGGTAGGTACTTCTAGCAGACTGTAAAGTTCTACGCCCTTTAAAAACGTAGTTGAATAAATAAATTCTAACTTACTTATTATCCCGTAAAGAATAGGCAGTGATAAATAAAAATTCAAAATTAAAATAAAAAACAATGTTTATTTTAATATTTTTGGTAAATGCAAAAGAATTACCGAGACAAACAACCGAAATATATTTATTTACTATTGTACAATTAATTATGGCAACTAAATTTTAGTTTCATTACTTATCTTTAAGTGAAGGGAATAGTAAAATAAATAATTATAATTAAAAATTAACAGATTTCTTATTAAATACAATAATTTCTTCACAGATTTGCTCATTCTTTTGTTTAATTTAAAATCACAGGTTATTTTTCGATTACCATTTTTTTAATATTTGGTATCAATATCCACTGAAACTTTTAAAAAATTAAGTACATTTTTTCTAGTACTATTTTAATGCAACAAAAATTGCAATATCTGTGAAAAAAATAAGATGTCATACACAAATAGATATTTGTTTAAAATATTTACATTATTTTTATTATTCGGCAGTTATTTAAAGGCACTTTTTCTAATAAAGAAGCATTACTAAGCTCTAATATTTATTTGTATAGCATAAATTACTTTCAACTGTTGAAATTCAACATTATACTTTATTGATATTTTTTGATATGAAAATGTATAAAAAGGCACTAGGTACTGCTAGTATGAATTAAATATGAATAAAAACAAATGTAAAAATATTATCTATCTATAAAACATGACGGCTTTTGACACCGGAATTAAGTAACGAAAACAAATTCGTTAATTGATTGCAATGGGGAGGCGAAGGCAAAGTGAATTACAGATGGCGCTTCATTCTTTGGAACAATTGTCAGTTTGAGCTTATATTGTCTTGACTGTGTATTACGTGATTTTACTTTCTTAGATTGTATTTTTTTCGGTTTTGCGGACAAACAATGTATTATATGCTAACTTTAGCTCATATAAAAGAAGAATTACGGAAAAGAAAAGCCAAAACAACAGGCAAGAAAGTTTATAGCAACTTACAAAAAATTGCTAACAAGCATTACATTTCTTTAAATTTCGTGTAAGATTTACAAGTAATCTTTTTATTTCAGATTAGAAGCATATGATTTAAATTTTAACAAAGCAACTGAGTGTGAATTTCCGTGTTTATAGTTGCCTGATGATGCCTTCTGTACAATAGTAATTTCAGGTTTCTGTACTGGAATTTCTGTACCATCCAAAATTACACGAACCGTTTTATCATATTTATTTTATTATTCTAAGTTTCTTGAATGACTCTGACATATAAAATTCTATTAATTCTCTGTTTGGCCCCAATATTGGGCTTATTCCATATTTGATATACCTATAAAATTCATCCAAGTTATAAATATGCTAGAAACTGCTGAGGTTGAAATATTAAAGAACAAAGCTGTTATAATTCAAATGTTGTTTTATTTTGGCGAAGCTTCATCAAATTCATGAAACATTCCTTTTGATTTATAATGTTTCTCAGGCTCAGCAAAGGAGAAAATCGAGGGAAAAGCATCTTTTTTTTGATATTTTTTTGCCCAATATTTTTTTTGTTACTGGGAAATCGATGAACTCCAATAATTTACAAGTTACATGCATAACAATGCGGAATTTTCTCAGTATAAAATTAAAAAGTGCAATACTCCAAGAGATTCCCATATGTTTTGACACTTTCTTTGAGGCGGCCCGGTACCAAGACCAGTCGCCACCTATCGGGATAAAATTGCGCTTTTCCTCCCCATTGTAAAAAAAAATTGATTTCAATTTTTCAATTCTAGCTTTCTGACTAAATCAATATTTCAATGTTTTTCAAGATAAGAGATAATGCCTCCTTAATTTTTAATATATTTTAGTATTTAAAAAGCATTTTATTAGTTTTACAATGCGCCCATTTATAAATTATGTTTAACTATTAACTTAGATCACATTTCTCAACTCATACAAATTACGTTACATTCCACAAAGTCTATCACACACACCGCGTCATTCATTATTTATTTTAGTAAATTAATGATTCTACGTTTTTAACTTTGTTTTGCGCCTTTATTTCAAATATGATACAAAGGCGAAACAACGTTAGTTCAGACAGAATGCTACGTCCACATCCGTGCGTTTTGTTAATCTTGCGTTTTCAACAAGACTAGAACAAGTCTTTAACTTCTATTCGTCTCATTGCAATACAACTTTTTGATGTTCCTTTTGAGAAGGGCATGCGCAATTGACGACTAAACATGACTAAACTAAAAAATTGTCAGACGAAAACCCAAGATGAACATGAAAGCGCATTGGTGTAGACGTAGCATAGACCTATATCAGACCCATATTCGCTCTGAGGAGTCCATGGTATACCTACCATTTATGGGGACATTATGGAACCTTATCATCTTCTGCAATAGTCGAGACACCTCTTCTAATTATCTTACTTCTAGTAAAATATTTATTATTGCTTTAACATTAACAAGTTCTGATAAGGCTCCGAATGTATGTCTAAACTTGCTTCGAAAATTTTTGCTCATGGAATATATCTGGAAGTCCCATGGAATAAGCTATGTTCTATATCTGGAACCGCATTTTTCAATACTTAAAGGTAATTTTCATTACACAGGAACATCGTTAACTAGAAAAATAAAACAATTCTGCCTGACAAATTACAGTCAATGGCCTGCCAGCATCAGCCAGTCGCCGCCGAACGGTATTCTTGCTCGAGTGGTCGTTCTACGAGCTCAAAATCAATGGAATACCGCAAATCGATGTGCAGTAGGTATAGCCGTTTGGTACACGTATACTCTAGCAAATGATGTTACCGAGAGACGAAAAGAGCTAGAGTAGAGCTATTCAAAAATGCAGTGCTCAGTGTTGCGATATAGCTTAAACCCAGACCTTTGCTTAACCCTAAATGATACCTATATCTTTGCCATTCCTGATAAACTCATGAACACTTTACAACTTTTGACATCATATCATATTTTATCGTGACTAGTAGGTAGTATATTACAATTATTATTTACAAAATACATAATTATGTAAACTTTTTCAATTAACCTTATATTACATTTTTTGACTAAAAATGTTTAAGGCACAAACTCACGATGCGTTTACACTAAATCTCATTTTAACCACGTCTAACGCCCGTCACAACTTTTTTATTCGTTTATAAATTAGTTAAAAATACGTTAATGTTACAATTTACAATATTCGTAATAATGATCATCTTCAAAGCTTATGGGAGTATTTTAGTCAAGTTTTCAAGGCATATTTAAATGTTATTTATAAAGATGATCATAATTACAAAACACAGCAACTCAAAAGGCCGTCGCATCTAAAACGCTACTAATGACGACACACGTCGTCATAAAGATTTTAATATTGTTGGCTTTCTACTTACATTCAGGTGAAAAACAGATCTAGGTACCTAGCCTACCTAATATTCTACCAAATGAGAATTCTTGTGCGTTATCGCAGATTCGATGAAACAATACTGTTTCGGCTCCATCTTCCGAGAAATTAAGTAGTTGATTGTGATCCTAAGTAATATTTTTATTTCAATGTCACAAAATGCTCTAGCTTTAACTGTAATTTTCGTAGGAAGCATCTTTAGCCTTATGAACAGATTACTTACTAGATTTTGACAGTCATATCGTTCTTAAAATAAAAAAATTCTTAGAAGTTAGAGCACAAACAAAAGCACTGAAGTCTTTAATTTCATGTCCTTGTAATAGAGTTGAAAATCAACGAAGATTAAAATCTATAGACGAGCACTTTCCGTCAGTACCGGTCGAGGCTAGTGGAGCTGCGGCTCGTGAGGTCGCTGGCGGCGTCCGTGGACGAGCTGCTCGAGTCGGCGGTGTCGGCGGTGTCGGCCGTGTCGGCCGTGTCGGCGGTGTCCGCGCCGGCCGTGTCGCTCGTCACGCCGAGGTCAGTGGTCGGGTATCAGAGATGCTCGTCGCGACCGTTCAAGGGTTGGCGCTCAGTGTGGTCCGAGGGCCGGTTGCGTTTGAAGAATCCGCACTGAAATGAGATCGGAGGTTTAATTTCAATCTAAGTCGATCATACGTGTAGCTATTTTCTAGTTAAAGAGCGTGGTGATGTTTTTGAATCACTATCGGTTCCTAATAAAAAGCTAAGGACAGAATCGTTATCACACACATAGTGTAAAGGTTTTGGCTTAACATTTCCTAATCGGCCACCTGCCTGACACCATTCCTCTTTGAGAATGCTGTTGTTCGTAGTATGCTGCATTGGGTCGCAGAAACTCCCTTTGTCGCTTCTTACAACACCTAGGACGACGTGGGATAACCTTATTCTTGACCGGAAAAATTGTTATGAAAACTTTTTATTGGTAATGTAGCAGCACGATCATACCGCTACATAAGCAATCGACGAATAACGAAGAAATGCAGGATCAGCGAAAAGTACGAGATGCAAACATTACGCAGACGGGACGTCGTCAATCTAATATCGAGACAATAATGTATGAAGACCTGACTCACGATATCGAAGTTTTCTAAGCACTTCGCGTAAATACCAATTCCAACATCAATCAGTAGGACCGCGGTCCCCAAGGCCCCGAGCACAGACACCTGGCTCGGTGGAAGTACCTACTTCCCTTTTCGCTGAATATATGGTGAAGAGATCCTGCCTCAACAGTAAGTATGGATTTAATTGAAAGTTTTGGCATTCCAAAATAAGTTCTTGAGTAGTTTGAACGATGTTCATGAATAAAAAATAATTTACTGAAAAAAAACTTTTTTCAAAACACGTTTTCAAAACAGACTAAATTATTATAAAAAAATCGGACTAAAAACATTAAAACGGACTAAAAACTAAAAAATAAATTCTTCTGTAAATATTTATAACCTTATCTATACCTACAGAAATTTTAAACCTAAAAACGTGGGGCGCATGCTAAAGACAATATGGATGATACATTTTACAAAATGCGCCTCACGTTTTTAGGTTTAAAATTTCTATAGTTATAGGGTTATAAATATTTACAGAACAATTTAGTTTTAATGTTTTTAGTCCGATTTTTTATAATAATATAGTCTGTTTTGAAAACGTGTTTTAAAAAAAGTTTTTTTTCAGTAAATTAATATTTTCTGCTTTTTAGTTAACGAGCTAAAACTAAAAATATACCATCTCCTATCGGAGCACTCGTCAAGACGATTCAAACGAGCCCTCGATAGGGTTGCATGGTTTTATTACAGAGTTCCTGTGTCCTTCTTCCGGCTCCATCATCAGACCTTGGAAACTAATTCCCAACAAAGAACTTGTCAAGGCGATTCAAACGAGCCCAAACTCGATGGAGTTGCATGGTTTTATTATAGAGTTCCTATGGCCTTCCTCCGGCTCCATCATCAGGTCCTCGGAAACTATTTCCCAAGAAAGTACTCGTCAAGACGATTCAAACGAGCCCAATCTCGATGAGATAGCGTGGTTTTATTTTCGAGTTCCTGTATCCTTCTTCCGGCTCCATTATCAGACCCTGGAAACTATTTCATAACAAAGAACTCGTCAAGACGATTCAAACGAGCCTAAATTTGATGGGGTTGCATGCTTCCAAGATTGAGTTCCTATGGCATGGCCTTTCAGCTTCATCATCAGACCCTGAACCTCGTCTCCCACTAGAGTACTCGTCAAGACGATTCTATCGAGTCCAAACACGATGGGGTTGTATGGTTCCATCATAGAGTTCCTGTGGCCTTCTTCCGTTTTCATCATCAGATTATCTCAATGACACCATAATATTGCATTGCCTTCTAGTTTTGACCTATGTTCAAAGTTTCAATTCTCTAGCTCATCGGGAAGCTAGTATAAAATCATTCGCAAACTTTGTGGAGAAACAAACAAACAAACGAACGAACACACAAACGAGAAAGCAACCTAATAAAAACGTGTTAAAAAAATCACGTCGACTAATGAAGCCGAAGCTGTTGATTTTCTCGTTTCAGTACAGTACCTTGTACAGTAACAGAGCGGCACGGAGCCGCTGCCGGGCGCCTCGAGCTGTGGCGCCACCACGGTGCGCGCCTCAGCGCAGATGTTTCTAGAGAATTGAGGGGCAGTACCTTGTAGAGTAACAGTATGAGCAGCAGCAACAGCAGCGCGCCGATGACGGCCGCCAGGATGATGACCCACAGCGGCACGGAGCCGCTGCCGGGCGCCTCCAGCTGCGGCGCCACCACGGTGCGCGCCTCCGCGCGCTGCCAGGCCGCGCCGCGCGCCGCGCCCGCGCCCGCGCCGCCCACCGCCAGCCGCGACACGCGCGCCGCCGCCAGCGTCGACAGGATCACTGGGCGCTCCTTCGAGATCTGCAATATTAGGTACCACACAATATACAGGGTGTTTGGTAATAGCACAGAATAAATAATAGTAGGTTCAAGTACAGAAGATCCACTCCGCTGAACCATTTAATTAAATAGCAACTCTAATTTCAACACAAAAAAAACTAGGCTGAGTCAACCGTGAGTAATAGGCAGTTAAGAATAGTTTACCGGCATAGATCTTGAACTTTGAGCGAGAGATGCGCCGAAGTCATGTTTAGGTCTGATCGATCCCGAAGGTCTCGAAGTGTAATGAGCAAAACGACTTTTTCCTTCAAAATCTGCCATTATGAGGCATTACATTATAGAATTACACTATACGTTAGGACTGACCCTAAATAAATGATGATAAGGATATTTTTACGTAAACTCACCGATGTCTTAAATGATATTCATTAGCGACAGAAAGGTTAGTATTGCTGATGGTCGAAAAAATAAAAAATCACACCTAATAATAAAATTAGAATATTTTAAAACCATAAATATTCCCCGATTTACATGAATATTTTGAAATATCTAGGTAAGATAGAAGTTTACCTCGTTAAGGACGGATGCGTTGATCCTGGACTTGAGCGCCAACCAGACCTCCTGGCCCTTGACCAGCCGCCCGGTCGTACACCGCAACACTTCGCACTTGTACTTCTCTTCACACTTCTCCAGGATTTCCTTCAATTCTGTATTAACCTATACAAAAACAAAGTGAAAATTATAAACAGTTGTATATTTTCCACCAGACATAAACATAAGGAATTCGAAACTCCAATTTACCTGATCTTGGCGACGCCTCCTGTCGCTTCGGGCATGAGATGCTGAGTTGTATGAACTTCCGTAACTGTATGATTGGCCGCCACCTGCAATTCCAACGTACAACTTAAAATTTTGTTTCTAGGCCCTTAACAATTTAGGTACCTAGCATTATGTCAATTTATTCATTCTTAATCTGCTGTAAAAATCTTGAAGATTTTTTTTATTTACCATACCCAAAATTACTAGTACGTATAAAGTGAATGATTAATGTAGCGCACAAAAAGTTCCACACGCGTTTCAAAGAGATTGTAATAAAAACCAGCGTTTTAAGAAACGGGAGTGTCATACAAAAAGTGTGAGTATGAAACGGAAGCGTAAACAATCCTGCCAATAATATTATAACTAATTTTAATTTTTAAATTTGAGAATTTTAAGTTCAATACCTGACTGAGTAGAATAAGAATAGCCTCCACCAGTTCTCGTTTGTTGTCCTGCACCAGCCTGAGTTTCTGCACCAGCCTGGTAGGTCGCTCCAGCCCGACGCCCTTCGCCCGCCTGGTACGTGGCCCCGCCGGCCTGGTACGTGGCCCCACCGGCCTGATGTGTGGCCCCACCGGCCTGATACGAGGCCCCACCGGCCTGGTACGCCGCGCCGCCTTGCCGCCCTCCGGCCTGATACGCAGTCTGGCCGCCGTAAGCTCCCTGCCTCGAGCCCTGGCTATCGGACACCTCGGCCGTTCCGATTCTAAACTCGTTATTCGGATTCAGAGCCGCATTCGCAGCGAAGCCATCGAGATCGTCGTCTTCATCGCCGACCTTCGTGACGGAGGCCCCGCGGTAAGTCGAGGAACCGGCGTGCATGATATCAGAGTTTACTGTTTCGGTCGTGCCCCAGGAGCCGTGGACGAACCCTTGGCCGGCGGCCTGGCCGGAGCCGCGGCCGGATGAGCTGCCCTGGGCAAAACCGCGACTTTGGCCTTGTGCGACTCTGTCTTCGGACCCTTGAACGTATCCTTGGCCGGCGGAATGTGAGTAACTTCGCCCGGATCCACCTCGATTAGCGTACGTATTGAACGAGCTGCCGACTTCCCCTTCGTGGCCCAAAGATCCATACTCGGTACTCGACTCCGACTTAGAGATAACTTGCCCGTGTTCGTCGTAATAGGTGGTGATATTCTTTATTTTGACAACTTTGCCGTTATCGAGAACGACTTGACCTCCCGAATTCCTCGTCGCGGCCGCGAGAGCTCTTCTGACTTGTTCCTGTTCTTCGACGGTCAAGTCTTCCCCGTAAGACACACTCCAATCCTTCGTCGAGGAACTGCCTGAAGCCTGTCCATTCCCGTAATGTCCCCCTGACGATTGACCAGTAGCGGCGTAACCACCTTGATTTGTTCCATATTGTCCACCAGCGGAATGACTCGTTCCATAATGTCCTCCGGCTGCTTGGTTCGTTCCATAACGTCCACCCGACGACTGACTAGTCCCGTATTGTCCGCTGGACGCTTGACTTCCTTGGAAACGCCCACCAGATGAAGATTGACTATTACCACTTGAAGACTGACTAGTACTGAAAGATGTATGTCCTCTGCTAGCTTGGTTGGTTCCGTATTGTCCACCTGCGGACTGGCTCCCGTCGACATGTGAGTTAACTTCCCAAATATCTGCAAAAGAATTATTTGGTTAGCTCAGCAATTAACTGTGTATTAAATTAATCATATATGACGCTATACATACTTTGTCCATAATAACCACCACCGCTGTTGATTTGGGAGCCTGAATATAAATCGCTGCTCATCATGGCTGTAATGAATGATAAAAAAATATTTTAGTACAGGAATATTTTAACCTTATTTTTTCTTTCACAAGTTGAAGTTAATGTTTTCCTCACCCTCTTTCTCCTTGTTGAGCAGGAACATGTACTGGGTCTGTATGTTGAGGTTGTCGGGGTTGATGTGTCGCGCGACGTCGCAGCGCACGTCGCCCAGCCACTGCGGCTGCACCAGCATGTACATCAGGTTCTCGCCTAAAGTGATCAGAAAAAGTTCCGAATTAGTGTACCTTAAGCTTCACTTATGTTGTATGTCTTATGGCACTCGAGTAGGAGGCCTATATAGTGCTATTTAAGGTAAACAACCCTAAATCACGATGGGTCTCTTCTATTCTTTCACATAAACTAAACAGTCATACAATCTATAATACATGCTGAACAGCCTAGCTGATTCCTCTCTACGTCGGTCTTCGGGTGAACTTGGACAAAACCAAGGTTATTTTCAACGAACATTGTAATTCCAGGACCGATTGCAGTACAAGGTAGTCCTCTCGAAGTTGTTGCGAAATATGTCTACCTCGGGCAAACATTGCAATTGGGTAGAAACGACTTCGAAAAAGAGACCAACAGAAGGATAAAGTTGGGCTGGGAAGGATATGGGAAACTTCGTCGAGTCTTTAAGTCGCCTATTCCACAGAGCCTAAAGACGAAAGTCTTCAACCAGAGTGCGTCCTGCCTGTCATGGCATACGGAGCCGAAACGTGGACACTCACTGTAGGGCTGGCTCACAAATTTAAAGTCTCGCAGCGAGCTATGAAAAGGGCTACGCTTGGAATTTCTTTAAGAGATCGAGTCCGGAACGAGGTGATCCGACAGAGAACTAAAGTCATCGACATAACCCATCGGATTAGCAAGCTGAAGTGGCAGTGGGCCGCCCATATTAGCCGTAGAACCGATGGCCGCTGGGGCAGACGAGTTCTTGAGTGGAGACAGCTCATCGGCAAACATAGGTGGAGCAACCTTCTTCGCAAGGTGGCTGGCAAAAACTGGATGAGAGTAACCACGGATCGTGCTCAGTGGCGGGCACTTGGAGAATATAGGCCATATTCAGCAGTGGACAATGATAGGCTGATGATGATGATGATGATGAAACTAAACATTGCCTTTTATCGGGTACTACCGAAATCTGAACACATTGCTTAATTGCTTATTAAGTGTTACTGACCGGTGAGAGTCTGATAAGGCCACATAACGTAGATCTCGGCCTCGTCGACGGTGAAGGGCCCCTCGTTCTTGATGTTGTACTTGTGGATGACTTGCGGGCCGAGGCGCGCGTCGTCGCCCGCCGCGTCCGCGCCGTACAGCGACGCGTTGTAGTGCAGCTCGGGCGGGTCTGAAGCACTGTGGGAAACGAAGAGGATGCTTTAGAAATTGATATTATTTGAGGAACGAAACGTTTTATAATCCTCATTATTTCTTCTAATGTTTTAATTTAATCTTTCTTTCGTATCCGTAAAAAAGCATTTTGGGAGAGATATATTATTTATAGAGAGAAGAAGGGCTAATAGAGCTGCAGTAAAGGTAGCAAGTGCGATGTTATAAGTACGACTTTAAACACAACAAAACTTTTGTTTTAGAGCCGCTTACACTGCTCTCGTATCAGCGACCACTTTTTTTCCCTGTAGGTACCTATGGGGGCCCGTTTCACAAAATTTTCTGGATAGCGCTAATTTGGAAATGGAACAGAATTTAGATTAAATATTCTGCAAGAGGACTTAAACTTAATTAGATGAATATTAACAGTGAAATCATTCGTACCCAATAACCGAGAGCTGTGCCCTGATGACGACGCCGATGGAGAGGCTCATGGCGTTGTCATACTGCGTGTTGCGCTCGGGGTTGGTGGAGTTGGCGACCATGTCGAAGTTCAGCGCCGTCACGCGCGTGTCTACCTCCAGGATGACGCGGAAGTTAACCTGGAATGAGAAAACTATCATTGTGTCCTATTCGCCGTTATTCGAAGCCTTGGTAAACAGATTGAGAATAGCGAAGCCTTTCCGTTTCCCGTTCAGCATCATTATTATAGGTCTATCTTACCAAATTACGTCACATCCGTATCCGATCTCACCCCACTATGTTCACCAGGCGGCCATTGCTGGTTTTCGCGCACATTGGCGTCCTTTTTTCGCAACCGTTCACATCTAGTCAAACGCTGTTGGCGTTCGAAATTTAAAATTTTTGCCTAAGTAGGTCAAATGCTGTTAGCATTCGAATTTTAAAGTTTTCTAAAGTAGGTCAAACGCTGTTAGCGTTCGTAAAATTCTTAATTCGAATTTAGATTTTATATTACATATTTTTGTTGAAAAGTAACATCTTACGATTTATTTTCGGTTATTTAAAATGCGTGTGCGTAGAAATTCCAAAAAACCATACGTAAAATCAGTGTTAGTTGGGTCCGACTTTGTGTCGTCTCCGTTTTCGTCATGTTCGTGGAGTAGCAGAGAACGAGGGCGAGGGCATGGATCTACAGTAAATATGACGCGTGATTTGAATTGGATTGAGGTAATCTAACGCCTCGCCATAAGGTCAGTGAAATTTTTCCATTATTTAATAATGATATGATTCTACCCACGATATGTTGAAAAATAATTTCTGTTAATTCTTACATTCGTAAAATTGCCGTTCATGAGTGATATTCGCTTTTGGCCTATGCGATCTCCTAAAAACGTTATAATTTTGACAAATTTAATGCTTATGAAAATTTTTATGTTACGGAAAACAAGTTTCGTACGATTCCTATTCATTTTTGGTAAAGCTATATTGTGTTGAATGTGAGCTGAGTGCACAAATACTTGTGTTTCTAAAAATATGAGAAAGTGTATGCTGCTTGAATCCTAGCACTATCCGGCCATTGCCGTGGCATTTCGTTCGACTCATAGTTTTACTTGACCAGTGTTGAGATTAACCATTGTGCCCTATTTTATTGAGATATGTTGTTTAGCCGTAGTCGTTTGAACGAGTATATTTTTTTTTTTAAGTCACTGCTTTGAATCTGATTAGTGATACGTAACGAGGCACTTTGAACAAGAATAAGTAGTCAGTGGTTTTACAAAAGAATCTTGCCTGTAAATTGGTGTTTAATTAAAACATTTAAACAGTTAGTCGCGTAGCCAGAGAAAAATTACCTTCGATAATACTAAAAGTTTTCGTTTTTGCAAAGTGTATAGATTATGTGCATTGTGAGCTATTGTTGAAAAGTTAGAAGTTTTATGCCGGTGCTTTAGGTATAGTTTAGGTATTTCGTAATATTTCGTTTAACGTAATATATATTGTATTAAAGTTTGAAATGTTGATTGTTTCATAGTAAGAACTATGTTATCTTCATGTTGTAAAATATTTAGAAAATTATTATGTGTGGAAGTGCGTAAATCAGAAAATCACTCTTTTGTGTTCGAATAAAATTTTAAAATTTCTGAAATCTTATTTTAAGACTTTCAGTGGTTAGATATACCAGTTCAACAAAGTTTAGAAAGTTAAGTGGTGTGCTTCTTTGATATTTTCATTTTTCCTTTATAACATACGGAATAATGAATTAAAAATTGATAAGATCGCTCTTACAATACCTTTTCAATGCACTTATATACTACACAAAAAATTAGAAACATACATAATGTGGGTTTTGTTTAAATTACGGATAAATTATTGCGCTAAAATACGAATTATACGGGACGCGCGAGCGGGTGCATGCAGGGGCCGCTGACTGCCACGCGGCGCGCGGGCGGGCGCGGGGCCACAAACAATAAGCTACTCTCGTTGCATGGCAATAAAGTACAATTTCAAATTTCACAGCGCTGCGTGCCTGATATTACAAGCACCTACGAAGCGCCACTCTTTTTGTCGCGTAATCGATGAAATTACACAGAATACTTATAAAATAAAATAAAGCTACCTACCTACTAAATAAGCTGATCATAATTGTTTTTCTAAGGTAGTTTGGCGAATCAACTTTTAAGGCACTCCTTTCAGAGCATTTTGAAACAGAAAATAAAAACAAAAATAAATTTAATTGAATTTACAAGAATTTATATCATTTATCTAATTTTTAGATTTTAAAGGTGGCCACGAATGGCCACGATGTTTGTTTGACGTTTAGTTTTTGAGATTTTTGAGAATAACAAAAGATCGTCATAAAAATTTCCCCTCTGTTACCTATTTTGTGTTTTTTTTGTGAATGAAAATAATACTTCTAAGAAAATCAGATACCGTAAACTGCTGCAACTTTGCACGAAATTTAAGGTTCATAACGCCGAAATGGCTGTTAGATTGATCTCCAGAAACCGTCAAAGTCGTAGGCAAAGTTGTGATAAAATATCCCAACTTTGCCTAAAAGATTATAAGCAAAAATACGAGCCGCATTTAAAAACTGGTCTTAATTATAGAGCCATACAAATTGCGTTACCATCGAGATGTGCATGGATTACCACATATAAGCATTAATATTTTTTTCTGGCAAGCAGGCGAAGTTGGGCACAAGCAGGCAAACTTTGAGCAGTATCAGTAAATATTTCCATAGTAAATTTGTAGTATACTACGGGTTGCCAACTTGCCACAAATAGAAAAACACAAAATTTAAAAGACTTACTATAATTTCAATAAAAATGGGTAAATCCGGACGTAAACCAACTAAATTCACAGGACTAAACTAATTCCATTTCATTTGTTTTAATTTCTTTATTTTGAATTTATTATTTTATTATGAATTTATTTTTGTATAACTATTAAACCTTTAAACATTTATAATTACTTTTATAAGATTGTTTTCTATTTTTATAGCTGTATATCTTTTTATTTAATAACTAAACAAAGTAAACATAGACTGCCCTCCAAACCGCTTTACTGTCGTTGAGTAAGTAGTGACAACCCTAGGGCTAGGCAAACTTGAGTCACTAACGCCCGAGAAGCCTTTTACAACATTGCCTACCGTGGTTCTAGCCGTAAATGATTGACATTAACAAGAAAAAGCCTTATAAATAGGAGAAACAGCATATTTACTTACCCCGTAAGTACTAAGAGAGCTGAAATTCTCGATTTTTCCAAGGAAAAACTAAAAGCTTGCGTCCGCTGACAGCTGACAGACAAAAAAGTAACGGTGTTGCCACTTTGAATAAATATGAAATGGGTTGCAAATAAAACGAAGGTATTTCTCTCATTATTAAAAGTAAAAAATAGATGGCGGTTATGAAGTAATGTTAGTTTTACTAGATTAGGCAAAATTGAAGCTTAGGGGCAATCTTGCAGCAGTTTACGGTACTTACATTTAGTATTTAATACAACAAGAAAGTATCCTATCAAAATAATGTATCTATGTTTATAGTAATAGTTTCTAAGATTTACATGATTTTAACTCCACTGCGTTACTTTGACATAAATGTATGTTAAACTTTAAAATAATTTGATATTAAACAGCCACTTGAAACTTACGTCTATCCCAAGTACCTAGCATTTTACTCCATTTAAGAGTACACATTTAGTTCCCAGGTGTACTTGAAGCATTATTACAGTTCACTCGTGATGTATAAGCTGCATTATTCCAATTATTACACCTATACCTGTCTAAGGGACTTATAGGAGTGTAGAGTTATACTTTTATACGATTGTTGGTGTTATAATACTCTAACAACTATCATTTAGTCAGCCGTCTGACTAAGAGCATTATAAGAGGGTAGAAATCGGCAACCGCTGTTTAACGGCCTACTTGTACGATGTTATAGAGCTAGCATTTTAAAAGAACACACGTGGTCATTTATAAAGTTAAAGGCTGTTATGTTTACTTATTTTAGACTGTTATACAGCTAGTAGCTGTAGTAGGACTTGTTTGTGATGAAGAAGAAGTGAAGTGAGTGTTTAAATGGTTCGCATGTGCACTGTAGGCTGTTAAAAGGACTATATTATGTGTTGTCCATTAACATCAATAGCAGTTTATTTGTCCACAAATACTACTCTTATTTGCTGTAAGCTGAACATGAATGTGAATGTGAATATTCTATTACACTTTTTTTGATACCAAATTGTGTGTCTCACACGAAAACAAAAAGTGTTTTTTTGTTAGTTTGTTACACAATTTGTACTTTAGGTATTCACACTTGACTTAGTACCTGGGCTAGGCCAATTAACGGACAAATTTATTATTGCGGATCTCTAAAATTTCAGTAATATTGAAAGATTAAACGATGATACACAATTGACCTGAATTACATCTTAAAACTGTACATAAGTTCACATCAGAATAAATTTATAGACATTGGCTCTGTAGTGGTACAAATGTGGGACTTCATATAGATAACAGCATTCTAACAGAACACATGTGAACCTATATACGCTCACCCGCATTAAATTGGAGTTATAACAGTTCACATAGCCGTATTTCATTTCCACCATTTTGTTCTACATAACCTAAAATATTTACCAAAAATCTCCAAAATTATCATGCAGATTATCGCAAAATAAGCAGATAGAGCGATTGAGTTTTGGTTTCATGTTATAATTAATTACCGTAGTTTAATTATAATGCCAATAGAATATCGAAAACTGAAAATTGTAGATTTCCTCTCAGCCAGTTTTATATATTTTAAAATGAATATCGCGTTTTTACAGAGGCGCGTGAATATTTTAGCTGTAAATATGTATACATTTCACGATAAAGTTGCATTCCCATGGCATTAACACATATTAAGTATTCAAAACAGGTATTTCCGTGTTATATTAATTTTTATCCAAATAAGAGTTGTTCCGCCATTAATTATTACGACACAATAAAACCATATTAAATTTGTGGAATAAATAGAAATAATTTAGGACACACGTGAATTTTAGGTAGCACTGGAGTACTTTTGTCGGATTTTATAACTGTGAAGGCTGTGTATAGCCACTTGTTACTCTTTATTACACTCATGTATGTTGTATTAGTTCACACTGCGTCCCATATAGTGCCGTAAGTCAGCCTTAAGTCCGATGTTACTACTTAAACTGCTATTATAATGCTATTATACTGCTAATGTAGAGGCATAGAGAACTTACGGCTGTCTAATTTGTGCCTAAACTGGTTCTATAAGAGCATTATAGCAAGCTATACAGCTTTTATACAGCTGACTTACACAGCTTAGTACATGTGAACGACTAGACATCTTATATAGAACCCCGAATGCTACTTGGGATGTCAGGCAGTACCTTTCTTTTCTTTATACATATAACGTTCACTGTATTGTTTACAAGTATAATTGAATTGTATAAATTATTTATACATAAAAACCTTCGATCAAGTATATCCTAGATAACGCTTACGAACTAAAACAGTATGCAAACATGGCACCTCAATAGCGTCCCACTTACAAACTTGGCGCTTATTTTGTACATGATCACCTCTTATTTTGTACAAACTCACATTTTATATCACTTATTTTGCACAAAATAAGCGTATTTTTTACAAAAATACATCTTTTATCACTTACTTTGTGCAAAATAAGCACCCAGTTTGTAGTGGGACGCTATTTGAGGTGCCATTTTTGAGACTCTGACCGGACATCTAGGGTATTCTTGATCAAAGATAAAAGTAATCAAAAATTAGGGGACACCAGGGTAACACTAGAGAATATAGTAACTCCAGAGAAAAGAAAATAATTAGATAATACTAGCTTCCGCCCGCGACTTCGTCCGCGTGGACATTCGAAAAAATCCTAAGGGTACCTTTAACCAGGATAAGAAGTATTCTATGTTCTAACGTCCTGCCTCGCGAGGCAGTACGCTTGGCGTGGACGTACCTCGCTTGCAGGCAGGGCGTTTGCCACTTGCGCGTGAGGATGCGGCCCGACATCGCACTCGGTCGCTATAGTACGCGCTTACCAGCCAGAGGCCTGCTGCGCGCAAGGCACGTTCACACCAAGCGGGCTACCTAGCAAGGCAGGATATTAAACTTTTTATCCAGGTTAAAGGTTCCCTAAGGATTTTCTCGAATGTCCACGCGAACGAAGTCGCGGGCGGAAGCTAGTAGTATAAAATAATATTATACGTAGAAAGCGGGCTTAGATTTTTTTCAAGTGCATTCAACTGCATTCAAGTACATTTTTTTTTCTGAGAAATTACAAAAGACAGACCCCAAAACTCGACACTTTATTGTTTACTTTTAAGCCATTGACCATTTTACCGTGCCAGATGTGGGAACACCAGGTCCAGGTAGTCGTCGTTCTAACAGTATAGTTCCCAAAAGATATTGTTACAACGAATTCATCCTAAACTCTTCTTAAAAACTTAAAAGTCGTATATCTTTTGATTGAGTAAACCGATTGCGATGAGATAAAGACTAAATTATTTCGCAAAATACATAGTATATTTTTATGTAAACATCATTACGATTGAGGTAGCACTTTTTAAGTTATTAGCGCACAAACATACAGATAAACAGACAAACAGATAAAAAGGAGACAACCCTAACGGCGTCAGAAGAGATGAGCGCTACGCGATAGAAAGAGAGAAAACTTCTAGGTGAATATAACTGTAGGCGCTGTAGCGGTGTGCGATCTGAATTGCGCCTTATTGAGTCGTAGCAAGAGTCGCTATTTAATTAAATGATGTTGCAGAATGCGGCTTCTGTACTTGTACTATTATGTATTCTGTGACGGAGTGCACGTTTTTTAGGTGAGTGTTAAACTTTTAGTTTTTCCTTGAAAAAATCGAGAATTTCAGCTCTCTTAGTATTTACGGGGTAAGCAAATATGCTGTTTCTCCTATTTATAAGGGTTTTTCTTGTTAATGTCAATCATTTACGGCTAGAACCACGGTAGGCAATGTTGTAAAAGGCTTCTCGGGCATAAGTGACTCAAGTTTGCCTAGCCCTAGGGTTGTCACTACTTACTCAACGACAGTAAAGCGGTTTGGAGGGCAGTCTATGTTTACTTTGTTTAGTTATTAAATAAAAAGATATACAGCTATAAAAATAGAAAACAATCTTACAAAAGTAATTATAAATGTTTAAAGGTTTAATAGTTATAAAAAATAAATTCAAAAGAAAATAATAAATACAAAATAAAAAAATTAAAACAAATGAAATGGAATTAGTTTAGTCCTGTGAATTTAGTTGGTTTACGTCCGGATTTACCCATTTTTATTGAAATTATAGTAAGTCTTTTAAATTTTGTGTTTTTCTATTTGTGGCAAGTTGGCCGTAGTATACTACAAATTTACTATGGAAATATTTACTGATACTGCTCAAAGTTTGCCTGCTTGTGCCCAACTTCGCCTGCTTGCCAGAAAAAAATATTGATGCTTATATGTGGTAATCCATGCACATCTCGATGGTAACGCAATTTGTATGGCTCTATAATTAAGACCAGTTTTTAAATGCGGCTCGTATTTTTGCTTATAATCTTCTAGGCAAAGTTGGGATATTTTATCACAACTTTGCCTACGACTTTGACGGTTTCTGGAGATCAATCTAACAGCCGTTTCGGCGTTATGAACCTTAAGATATATGGCATACATCTCCAATTCGCGCCTTAATGTAAAAATGGACACAGATAATAAATACTTGAAGAGATATTTAAAAAAAACCTTAAATTTTGTGCAAAGATGCAGCAGTTTACGGTATTGATCAAAGTGTTTAAACCAACTAACTTGTCTTATTTATCTATGTAGCTGCCTACATCTGTGGCTAATTTCATAAAATTACTGTCGTCTTTTAGGGCCTTCTATTTTGTGGCAATTGTATAAATTAGGTAGGTAGGTACATTAGTTAGAGAGTAAGGTAGATTAGAGTCGCACTATCCATACTAATATTATAAATGCCAAAGTCTGTTTGTTTGTTTGTTACGCCTTCGCGTCATGAATACTGAACCGATCATCATGAAATTTTACATACACGTTGCTAGGGGTATAGAAAAGGAGATAGGGTTTTATCCCGAAAAAAGTATGGTTCCCGAGGGATAGCAAAAAAACTCCACGCAGACGAAGTCGCGGGCGGCCACTAGTGGAATCATAATAATATCATTTCGGGATAAGAGATAGGTCAGATAGGAGTCGACACGTCTTGTAAGTAGCCGAGCGTACAACTTGTAAGTAAGTAGGTAGCTGTAGGTAGTGTAGGTACCTTCATACACTTCGCGCGCGAGCATAAAGGTGGCGACTGACCTGTAACATTTCATCATAACGTAACGTTACGTTACGACGGAATGTTACAGATTAGTCGCCACCTTAATAATCATTTATTCTTATTTATGGCGCAAGTGGCCTGGGGCCATTCAAAAATAGGGCTCCTGAGGGCCTAGCCAAAGTAACATTGGCAAATCTTCGTTATCGCTTCGCTTTCGAGACGATGTATGGGACATAAGGTTTCTTTAACTATCGAATTTTAAAACGTCAAATTTATACATTTTTCGAAGCGAAGCCATTGCGAAAAATTTGCAAATGTTACTTTGGCTAGGGGGTCTGGACTGGCGGCCGGCCGCCGTGCGCCGCCAGCGGCACCGGACCGGCGCGGGCGGCCTGTAGCGACAATACTACATATTTTATCCGTAATTAAACAAAAGCCACTGTATGTATTTTTCTAATTTTTTGTGTAGTATATAAGTGCATTGAAAAGGTATTGTAAGAGCGATCTTATCAATTTTTAATTCATTATTCCGTATGTTATAAAGGAAAAATGAAAATATCAAAGAAGCACACCACTTAACTTTCTAAACTTTATTGAACTGGTATATCTAACCACTGAAAGTCTTAAAATAAGATTTCAGAAATTTTAAAATTTTATTCGAACACAAAAGAGTGATTTTCTGATTTACGCACTTCCACACATAATAACTTTCTAAATATTTTACAACATGAATATAACATAGTTCTTATTATGAAACAATCAACATTTCAAACTTTAATTCTATATATATTACGTTAAACGAAATATTACGTAATACCTAAACTATACCTAAAGCACCGGCATAAAACTTCTAACTTTTCAACAATAGCTCACAATGCACATAATCTATACACTCAGCAAAAACTAAAACTTTTAGTATTATCAAAACTTCTTTATGAAATTTAATGTCCCACGACCGGACTAAGTCAGATATTGACTTGATTGCGGAATATTACAATTGATGGCGTATTTGATGCAGCGGCAGTAAACGCTATCAATGCGCAAAATGGCCCAGGTTCAATTCCCAGTAAAATGAGCGTACTAATCTTTTCTTGTGTATAAATGAAAATGAATGCTTTTTATTTGTATGCTTTCCAAAACCATTAATTTGATTGTGATGAAACTTGAAGGACCTTATCTGCGTACACCACCGAAGGTTCCGGCCCAAAAAAAAAAAAAAAAAAAAAACCTGTTTTAACCTTTGATTGAATATATGTGTGATACTGATATATATGCTTGTCAGGTACAGCTTTATCAATAAAATTCATTGTGGGAACTGTTTTAAATAATTTGAAATCTATTTTTAATTGCAGGCAACTCAAAAGTTTATCATAGTAATTAGATATTCTCTATTATTATACCCCTCGGTTCCAGCTTGTTCCGCAACTGAACCGGGGAAGGTCTATCGGCTGCTCCTGGCACCGTTGACACAAGTTTATGAAAGTTGTATTTACATAATTTTGTAATTAAAACATGCACACACAACAATTTACTTCCTCTATGGTAGTAAGCCCCACATGTTAAGAGCTGTGTGAGTTATAACAATATTTTTAATTTGGATTTATTCGGTCGCTTTTGAGCACCGTTGATTGAACTCTGGCGGTCACTCCTGATGGATTCCGTTGATTAAGTATCTTACTATTTAACATAAATTCGGTCACCCTCTGATGGGCACCGTCATTATAGTTATGTAATATCAATAAATATATTTACATTCGATAAACATTTATTATGGTTTAACATAAATTCGGCCGGTCGCTCCTGAGCACCGTCGGTTGATGTTTTGATATAAAAATTATTTCGGTTGCTTTTGATGAGCACCGTCCAGGCACCGTACATATTTTAACTTATTTTATCTTATTATTTTATTTAATTATTCTGTGTAAATACTGTCCTTAATCCCTGAGGGGGAGGAACTTAAAAAGGGGATCTTTCCAAGATATTCCCGTACTTCTGGTGGGCACCATGTTTCTAACAACCACTAGTTGCTGCTTACAGAACAACCAGAAGATGACATTTTGAAATTTTCTTTGGTGAGTTATTTATTAATATTTTTTTTTTAACCGTGGACCTGGTAAAACAAGTTATTACGATTGAATATTTCAATCAATATATTTTCCAGTTATTTAAAATGTTTCTTTATTAAAAATATCGAACCGGGTGCTAGCTAAGTCCGGGTGTCGCAAAGGAGGTTCACCAACAGTTGCGTTCTGGTGCTTCACTGGTCGCTGCCGTGGCACACTCGATGCGCTCGCTCGGCTCGCGCTTTATTTTGCCGTTTTGTGACCAAAAGGTCACAGTTTTAATCTAACCTAACTGGTGATGTCCCTTTTGGATACACTGTAACCAAAATAAGTGTAGCAGATATTATGTTTTGTTTGAAAATTTTAAATTCATTTGTATGCTTTGAAGACTAATATTGTCTCATGAGTCCGAGGACAGATCAGATATCCTAGCTAGTTTTAAAGCTGTGGGTTTAGTTAAGTGGTCACTGCAAGGGTTGTGCTTGTTTTACATTTTAAATTTTATGAAGATAGTCTGATGATGTTGGTTTTATTACAAAGTGCATTGATATCCGATTGGCCGGGGGCGTGTAATGTGTATGTACATAAATACATAAAGTGCTAGTTTTTATTGTACTTTGACCACGTTGTGGTGTACATTAATAGATAGGAATTTTAAAAATCACTTTAACTTGTAAATGTTTTGTTGTGATATAAACCCTATTTAATTCTTGGGGAATCTCGATTTTACTCAGACCTTGATTGAATCATTCTATATTTTGATTATAATCTTAGCACGGTGTAGATATCAAGTTAACATTTTGTTATATACTTACTTAAATACTTGTTGAATATTTCAGTAGAATATGAAAGCACTTCTATTTAGCTACCATACATGTACCATAGGTATTCTGGTTAATATTTAAAATAATACCCCTAATTGCACTTTGACATAAGTCAGTTGTTGTAAACACTGTCGATCTGATGTTATATTGGTTGGTGTCTGCGATTAAGTTACTTAAATATGCTTTCCTAATCAAAGCTTAATTACCATGGGGCAGCACTGGCACCCGGCTCTTGTTTATTTATCCGGGTGCTAATACTTGATTTGTTAGATAACAGAGGTAATCTTCTTGGTGGATGATTCCAAAGTATTTATGTGATTTTAATTGAATAATTAAATGCAAGTATATTAATTGTAATTATTATTACTATCATTGTTGATATGCAACATTTTTGCTATGTTGTTAGAAATTCAAGTTCAAAACGAATGTTATATAAGTATTAAGTTTATGCTGCGTGCAGTTTTTCCGATGGCCATAGAAACCATGACATTTAGAAACTTAATTGATTTAATATTCTTTTAAATATTTATTTTATAGATTGATAAAAATAAAATATTTTATTTACTTACCTTTACCTACAAAAGACGAAACTTTGTCTTTACCTACAAAAGAAGAAAGTAAAGACATGTTGAAATAATTAAAGTCATATTTCTTTCTTTGATATGCAGTACTGTCATATTTGTTCTTTTAATACATCTTTTGATTTTATCTATTACATTTATTATTTTGTCTATACCTAGTATTTTGATTCCCAATGTTAAGATGTCATTTAATTTTGCGATGATAATTAAAAATGTTACAGTTAAGTGTAGTGAGTACTTAGCTGTACCTACAGTACCTGCTTAAGTATGTACCTACTTAACTATTTATTTTTTGTTTTGTTTTTGGCTAACACAGCTGCTGTGTGCTGACTACTGCTGACCAATCGAAAACTAAATGTTTTATTAAGTGTAAAAATTCAAAGGGACTTGTTAATGTTAATTAATATTCGATAGCAATTTATATAACACTTACGTGTAATACTAGTGCTTGTTCCACCTACACATAAAATTTATGTTAGACGTGACACAACAAGATGTCGCAGACAGTGGCGCACACATGTCTGTGTGCTCTCTAGCTAGCTAGTCGGCCTAAGTTAATCAACACCAAAGGTTAAATCTAAAAAAGTTACCTTTGGCTTAAGTCAGTCGTATAACGTTTATTTTTGGGTAGGTATTTATTGAGTTCAGTTCGCAGTTTACGTTAAAGTAATTTAATCAAGTATCTGATATAGAAGTAATAACTTTGTGATCGCGTTCACAAAGGTTTATTTTATTATGATATCTAAATCCAGTTAGGGATTTTATAAAGATCTTTTTAGTAAGGTTTGTATCTTTAAGTGAAATAATTGTGCAGCAAGAATCTGAGAAGAAAACGTTGTCTTGTCCAAGATAATTTTGAAGTAGGCGATCGACGCGACTTAAGCAGAGATGCACTGTCAGCCAGCAGTCATATTAAACGATAACATGACTAAAATATTATGAGTTAGATAATGTATGTTAAATAATTACTTAAGTAAATTTTATGAGAATTTATTTAAAACTGATTTGTCAATGGACTTTGTTTCAGTTTTAATTGTTATGTTTTTGTATTTTTTTTTTCTTCCCTTTACTAATTTTAAAGAAAGATTTCTTTTGATCTAAATTAAAATAATTTTTAAGAGTAATAAACTATTTATGATTTAAAGTGTCACATTGGCGTCCTGTCCCTGTTCACCAGGCGATAACAAACAATGTCTCAATCTGTTTACCAAGGCTTCGAATAACGGCGAATAGGACACAATAGGAGCGTTTTACCTACCATTAAAACGCATATTGTGTCTGAAGCCTTATTCGAAGCCTACCTTCAAGGGCTGCCTGGTATGCATTCAATGCTAATTAGTTGTAAAGTATTTTTCAGATTTTGAGACTGCAATGAGCGCGAAAACCAGCAATGGCCGCCTGGTGAACATAGTGGGGTGAGATCGGATACGGATGTGACGTAATTTGGTAAGATAGACCTATAATAATGATGCTGAACGGGAAACGGAAAGGCTTCGCTATTCTCAATCTGTTTACCAAGGCTTCGAATAAGGCTTCAGACACAATATGCGTTTTAATGGTAGGTAAAACGCTCCTATTTAGTACATTTTAGTACTTACATACGATTGCTCATACTTCTAACACTGAGGTACTATTTGTTAAAAAAAGGCAATTTTATGAAGCTTGAAAATAGTTCCACGTTGGGCGCCAACATGAAACTATTTTCAAGTGGAACATGCAAATATATCTAAATATTTCAAGTGTATGCTTCAATCAAGGATGTTTGCATAGTTTTCTGTCTGTCATTAAATCTATGTAGGTACATTAGCGATTCCAACAGCATCTCGTACCTACGTGAAAGATTTGAACTTGATAACTTTAGACGAGTTCAACACAATTCGTCACTGAAAAAAATCCCACTGCCTCTTTTCTTAAATCCGATAATTTTTGATATTGTTTATAGAAAATCGAACTTGCAATTTTTACCCGACTGCAAGAGGGTTTTGTTTTTCGCGCGTATCTTGTGTGTTTTCTTATAATTCTTTATTACCTCATTTCTTTCAAACGGCTGAACGGATTTCTATTATTAAGATATTGTTAGATTTGTCTTGTCAGCCCAAGTGTTCTTAAGAATGTTATAAAAAAACCAACATGGCGGCTGTACGGTGCTATTATACGTAGTGGAATTTTTTTTTTAGTATAAGTACTGAAATATGATGGGTGTCAAATTAAAGGGCTTATTACAAGGATTTCAAAAAGATATATCATGACGGTAATATACAATTACTAAAAAGAAATAAATAAATAAAAAATTGAAAAAAAAACCCGCCTGCATTAAAAGGCAAGTCAACTGAAAAGATGGAAACAAGATTAAATATTAAAGGCAACATAATAACATGCAGTCGGAGGTATATAATTCAAATCATACATGCCTCCGACTGCATGTTATTATGTTGCCTTAAATATATTTTTTTTTGCAACAAGTTTTGCCCTAAAATCTTGTTTCCATCTTTTCAGTTGACTTGTCTTTTTATGAAGGCGGGTTTTATAATTTTTTAATTATTTTTTTATATTAATCTTTTTTTTCGTTTAAGTATAGAAAATATATATGAGTAAGTATACAAATTATGGTACTTTGTGCTGCACATTTAAATGCCAGCATTTTTAACTCCATCAACTTAGTTGTACTTTTCGTATGGTGGCATTTTTTGAGCAGAATCACAGAATAGCTAATAGTACAAGTCAGAAAGCTTATTCCATAGATTTTGGTTCGCCGGGGCTGGAGCATCAACCGACCTTTTGTCCACCGGCCATCGGGTTGCCCATGTCGCACTTGAGCGTGCTGTTCCCGTCCAGGTCCCTGGCCTCGATGGAGCAGTAGACGGGCGGCGCGTCGCGGTCCTGGTCCAGCAGGTCCCGCTTGGCGTACGTGACGCCGGGCGGCAGCTGCAGGTAGTACGCCGCCTCGAACGCGTCCTCGCCCGCGTTCTCCACGCGCACGTCGATGTTCACGTTGTCGCCGGAGCCTAGCACGTAGTTGATGGTTGGGCTGTGGATAACAGACAACTTTTACACGCGTATTCATAAATAGTACTATGAGGTGTCACAATGCCCGCGAACCCAGCACGTAGTTGATTTTAGGGCTGTGGATGGCAGACAATGTATATAATATATACATTGTCTGTATACACAGTCTACCGTATTCAAGAACAATATATTATATTGTTCTTGAATAGGTAGACTGTAATAAGTAAGGTATGAGAAGCTCGATGGCGCAGTGTGGTTAGCGATTGCGGAGTTAGCGATTTCGGAGGTTAAGCAAATTTCGCAAGGGTCGGTCGATAATTATTTCGAGCAGAAGCGGGGAGGACCTTGCTTCGGGAAGCACATTAAGTCGTCGGTTAGTCCCGGCTACATTTGCAGTCGTTAACACCCACCAATCCACATTGGGCCCACGTGGTCGGTTTTGGCCCATCCTCCTTATCCACCCATAAAGAAAGCATGTGCAGTGGAGACTATAAAAATGCCTGATGGTCAATGCTCAGGAAGGTCGCACTGTCTAGACCGTGAGAATTTTGAGAGTCAAAGTGACATCTATTTACAAGGTTCAGACATTTCTATGTAATTCAGCAATTTAGACGTGAAAACCTAACAAACTGAGTTTCATTCATAAAATGTGAATGGATAAGTTTTTACAAATAACGTACGTGGTGACAGCAAGCTTGAGGTCCGGTATGCAAATATCGTCAGGCCCACAATTGTTGGGGATGCTGAGGGAGTCGGTGTGCTCCATGCTCTCCGTGCGGTCCAGCACCGGCGGCACCACGTTGCCGGACGGTTGCGTCACCAGCTCGTATGTCATCTTCACTTCTATTGGGGTTAGCTTGTCTCGGAACTTCTCCTGGAAATAACATTTTTAATTTTAGTCGAAAGTGCAATAAAACAGATAAGATAAAAAATGTTCTCTTGCAAAGAAAAAAAACTCGGAGATTGTAATTTTAAAACTACCTACTTTATAAATATTGGGAGTAAGAGGGGTGGAAAATTAATCTTAGAAAATAATTTCTCTTAATCAAAATTGTTGGGTTCCGGCAGTTAGAGGTAAGATAGCCAGTTCCTCAGTGATGAGGATTCCGGGTGTAGTGCGCTTCCACCTTCAGCCTTAGCATCAATAACATCATGCAGTCTTATTCATTCTCATGCATCAGGTTAAAGGCCAAGCACTACGCTGTTGTGTATAAAAAAAATACTTACGTCTAAGTAAACTGTGACATTTCTGCATTCTGGATAACCCTGCGTCAGCAGTATGTGGGTCGTGTAAGTAGTTTCCCTCGTCTCAATGAGGAACAGTCGTTTCGTGGTCTTCTGGCGCGAGTCAAGGTGCAGAGTTACTTCAAAATCTAGAAAAAAAAAATACAAATATATAATTCACTTTCGTTACGAAGAAGCTTATTCTTATGCCTCTGCCTGTCTCACTTTTTACATCAAATGCAAAGGATTTATATGGTTAAACTAAATTAATCAACCCGGAACCACATTCTTTCATCATCACACAGAAACGTCAATTTAGAGCGAGAAAACCACTTTGGCATTTGATCGCATTCACCCCATTCGGTCCGGTCATCGCCGCACTCTCTTTCTAGCAAACGATGTATGCGACAAGTTGGAATATGGAAAGATACCGAATCGGGTAGTTCAATATATTTTTACTCTTATTCAATAAAAATCACGGTCAGTCAGTGAGGCATACTTACAATAATTATCTCTAACATATTACTACAGTGTGACCTACTACTAACATTCATCTACAATGTGACTAACATTAAAGAGACTAGGTACGTACTATATTAGTGTCATAGTTTACAATTTACAGTTGACTTTATCATCAACGAGTGTGGTAATCAAGAGTGGTATTTTATACAATTTTGTTTTGGTGGTAAGCAATAGCATCGCTACACAGACCACTCACCGAAATAGCAGATATATCCCTCCGCTTGGAAAAGAGAACATATTATTATTGTGATTCTTAAAATAAAACATTTACATATTTCATCATAAATAATTCATTTAGTACGCAGATTGTTTGAAATTATGCTAAGTTAAAACAAAGGAATGAAGATAGACACGCTAACGACAAAGAGAAAATTTACAATGAATGAAAACTTACTGATCTGCTGATCAACGTTGATGCCATTGTAGGTAAGACAGAACTTGACTTCGGCGCAGGAAACCTGCGTGCCGTTTGAAAGGGTGCAACCCTTTTCTGTCAAGGATATGGACTTGCTTTCACCCAGGAATTTTACTTCAGCCATTACTTTAACCACTGGTCGAGATCTGTGAAAAGACAAAAATAATTTATGTAAAGAAAATTGAATTTAAAAATGTATAATAATCTAAAAACCTACGTTTTAAAATGTATTCATTAAAAGAGAATTTATTATTTATTTATGAAAGTTGATGTTACAAACCACCATCACAATCTAAACCTACTAAAATGATAAACTATAAAGGTGTTCACAGAATGCTTACTTCATAAAAACTATGCTATCTGATTTGTAAGCTCCAACAGCTAAGTCGGTGTAATTGTTATTGTCCAGATCGACTCCACCAGACAGGGAGAACCCGAAGGTGGTTAGGGTGGTAGAAATCTCCTCGGCAGTGATAATTTGCGAGGGTTTCTCGGAAATTCCACCCCTGCCGCCCAAGTAGATGTAGACAACTCCTCGGCCATTCTCACCACCATAGGGAGCACCAATTGCCACATCTGAAAGTCAAATAAACATTTTAACCCGTCAACGCCCGGAAAATGAGACTCAATAGATTATCTATTGTTGTCCGGACGCCAGCGTCCACGTAGGCATTAATGAATTAAGCTATATATTTATACAAACAAGTATCAGGTTTAGTATCTTCCAATGTATTTTAGTTATATTCACCTCCAAAGCTGTCCAAGTTGATGTCTCCGAGTGACGTAACAGCTAATCCAAATCTACCTCTAGAAATCTCGCCAGTTCTTGCGTGATGCTTCGTAAAAGACTAAAAAGACAATACGACTATGATTAATAAACATCCGAAAATATTGCTCGTTTTTGAACGTATTTTTATGCGACAGGTAGGTACTTACTCTATCTCTTCCCTGGTAGATAACATAAACTCTTCCATGTTCGTAGCCATCACTTTTCTTCTTTGTGAACATCGGAGCTCCGACGATGATATCATCCATGCCGTCACCATCTATGTCACCCGAGGCAAGGCTATAGCCGAAGTAGGCACCGATCTGAGAGCCTGTTATGTTCTTGAAATTTTGAAGATCGCGAGTGTATAGCACGACCTAAAAAGAAAAAGAAAATCGACTTACATCATGCTGTATTTTTTTTTTAATGATTGCAACAATAAATTTGAAAAGTGAACCAGTATACTTACCAAGCCTTTCAATTCTGCTCCTCTAGGAACGCCGACGGCTACACCCTGGATGCCATGTCCAACAAAGTCCCCCACAGTAACTGAGTACCCCATGTACGAATCGTCGTATTTCGGGTTAGCTTCGGGGGTCGCTATCAGTATTACTTGGCTGGTGTTTCGAGAGTACAGTTGCCCTAAAAGAATTAACTCATTAGAAATGCGTTTCAACAGATTTAGGAAAGTATACGTTGATGATGCTTTTGTTTGATTAGATAATTGTGACATTCCAGTCGACACGGTTGATGGAGTGAAGTATTCAAGTAAATATATGACGTGATTTCAAAGCGACGACTGTGTTAGCAGCCGGATGCATCAGTCGTAGTGCTTTATGTCATCAAGAGTCTTCTAACAAACATTCAGGATGCTTAAAAACTATACACAGTTTCATTATTTACTAATGATGTAAAAAATAAATGAAATTTTGAATTTAGATCTGAGAATATTTTAGATACAAAAAATCAAGTTAAAAATAAACCATTTAAGTTATTAGATTACACACCTTTTCAAAAAGCGTTTGGATTTAGGGACATTTTAATATTGTTATTTCAATATCACCAAATCCTTGTTAATGGTCCAAATTAAAGAAAAGCCAACGTAATTATTACTTACGTAGTTAAATTAGTACAATTTAAAGCATGGTCGCGGTTCTTATATCTAAAGCGTTAAGTTGAGGGTTACCCAATTACATTAATTTATAACCCTTTTAACTCTCACTAATAAGCCCAAAGTTGTAAGGAACATTTTAAGAACCTGGTATTGACAAGTAACATTTTTATAACATCATCTACAACATATATTAAGTATATTACTAATGAAACAGAATATACTAATTACATTTTACTTTAATTCGTGCACCTTCTACGGGTCAAACCATATTTTTTATAACAATACAAGGCACACCGAACTAAACTAAACATTAAGTTCGAAGGCTCAAGTCATATCATGTAAGTTACTATGATTTAGGAAGCTAATGATTGCACTGATTTTTGCGTCAGTTTAACATTTAATGAGTTACACAAATAACATAATAACTGAGGTACTGATTTGCTTTAAATGTATTTTAAGTTTTCGATTATAACTGCCAAAATTTAAGTTAATTTGGTACTATGAAATATTAGGACTTAACCGGAAATTGTGAAACAAGTCTTATAATGTTTACTTTCAACAGTTATAATCGAAGTGTGGAATACGTTTAAAGTAGCATGAATGGTATTTAAGCCTGATTTATTAGGCGGTCGTAAGCCTTTCGCTAAATGTATGTTATCGGTTAAAATTAGGTATGGTCAGTTTTGCGTTCATTAGGGCTTTTTTACCTTCTTCTGGTATGTTCGGCATAAAATAGTTGAAGTTTTCGATGGTAAGGTCTACCGTTAACGTTCTCCCTGCGGATTGGGATTAAAATTTGAATCAGTATTTTTTTTAGGATATTATATCCTTAATATAAGATTATGAGATTGTCTTTAATCCCATTTTAAAGTTCATACATTTAAAATTTTTCGAGAATCGAAAAGTCTCCTTCGTCCTGATTCACTTCATCTAATTAATTCATTTGCAAATATGAGACAACATTTCTCTAGGCCCTTTTAAAAAAAAATTGTTATCGTCTTCACAAAACAGATAAACAACAACAATAGTTGCAACGAGAAAGAGCATCTATATTTTGTGGTTTCGATGTTATAAATAGTTCCAACACAAAATTGAATTTGTGGTTTTGGAAATACAACGATCTGGAAATAAAATACATAGGTGCCATGATTATTAATTATTAACGACAACTGATAAAAATATTTACCTTGCCAGTAGAAGCTGCCTGGAGCACCCATGAACAATCTTTCGCCATCCTGTAACAGACGAAGTTCATTTATAGGTCTTACTTAATATTCATGTACTTAGGTCTTATTGATGACCACCCTGGCCGAGTGGCTCGTACACCGGTTTCCAAGGTGTCGCGATCTCTGAAGTTCTGGGTTCGATACCCAGCTGGGTCAGATTAGAAAACGAACTTTTATAAATTGGATCAGGTCTAGGTGTTTTTAGTTCCACGGTAATTGTATCTGATTTCCATAACACAAGTACTTTAGCTACTACTTTGGAATCAGAGCAATGTTTCTTATGTTGTCTAATATTTATTTATTGAAAAAGAAATCATATTCATCAAAATAACAATTATCATAAGACTGAGGTTTGACTGAACTGTATAAAACCTCCAACTACAATAAGGAAGTTTCAATAAATCAAATTTTGAGAAATAAAATCATAAATATTTTAAGAATAAGCGTTTTTGTAATATGTACTTATATATTATATATATAAATAGAAATGAAAGGAGACTTGTGACGTTACAAATTTCGTAAAATTTTGTATGAAAAATGCAAATCATTAAAACTTTGAACTGCAGCTATTATCTTCGTCGTTTTTTGTAAAATCAATATATTAAAAATTAAACTGTAGAATCTCAAAAAAATTGGAAACTTCCTTGTAAGTATTTCGACAACTTGCACTTGTCGAGAGATCACGCATTAGTATTTTACGATCCGTGATCGAATAGTCCTGTTATTTTTTACGGACCACTTATGGTAACGCAAGGGAAGGACTCGCCTAATTGTGGCCACAGATAAATTTTATGGGTTTATAAGTACGTGAAACGTTGTGACTCCCTTTAACACCGCTCGAACGGTGTGACAGACTGGGATCAATATGGTCAATGCACTTAAGAATTTAGAAATAGTTTTTGTGACATTCATTTTGGGAATTCCTTTATTTCACACGATTAAATTGTATAGAATAAACTATGTCGGGATTTACACCATGTACCTGTTTATTTTTGAGACTTGTAAATCCCGACATAGTTTATTCTATTAACGTCAATAACCATGGAAATTTAAAACAATATATGATTAAATTGTAATTTAAATAAAATAAATTAAGAACTAAAAAGTTATTAAAGCCTTAGTACCTATCTGTAAAAAGTGTTCTATTAAATAAGTTTTTATGTTTCATTACGATACTATATGTGTGGAGGCTTCTACGCTTCTGGAAGGAGCTGGGATGGCTTGACTAGCCATACCAATGCTGTGTTCACGCATAACGGACCAAATGGAAGTCTAAATGCGGAGAAAAGAGCCCATCACCAATACCATAAAGATACTGTATGTGTATGAAAATTAACTTAAATTAAATTATTAAATTAAATAACTACTATTGATCTTAGAGCATTAAAATGCTCTAAGCCATTGATTTATCAGTAATGATAATAAAAATTTTCTTCGACAAATTGGTTTTAGCAAGATGTTAATCCGAATAATAAAAAATACGCTCAAGTCCCTCCCTATGTTTGTGGGTACATGTTGTAAACTAAAACAAACAGGAAGCAACAAAGAACCCACTGATGATGGAAAACGAAATATCACTTTCTAAGTTTAGTTATTTATGAAGGACGCATGTCCCATAAAAGTTACACTAATTTTGTAGAGTTGAACTCACAACACCAATGGCTGGCACGCAGCACCCTTGTCATTCTTAGCTCCTGTTTAGTAAAACGTATTGGAACTTTGACTCGAGTTGACTCGACTATACACGGAACATCTTCTCGTAGACTTTGGTACAAGCTATAAACTTACCTTAACATCAAAATGCGCTGGGTTCACAAGATATACAAAAGCCGCAAACTATTAGAAATACTTAGGTAGGTATTTGTTGTTTACATGGAAAGACGCATTCGAATGTTCATCAATAAAAGTGAATAATATCAGAAAAAAATCGATTTTTAGAATTAAAAAAAGAAGTTGTCGTCCAGCCCCACCCGACTTCAATAGACGTTTGTTTATTAAATTAATATGCGTATCTATTGATTTCAATATTGTTTCTTGCTTTTAAAAGTATTTAATTTTACCTCAATAACGATTTCCACGATTTGAGGAGCTCGGTGGCGCAGTGGTTTAGCGCTTGGCCCAGCGATTGCGGAAGTTAAGCAACGTTCGCAAGGGTCGGTCATGGGATGGGTGACCAAAAGTTTATTATCTTGAGCTCCTCCGTGCTTCGGAAGGCACGTTAAGCCGTTGGTCCCGGCTGCATTTGCAGTCGTTAACACCCACCAATCCGCATTGGGCCCGCGTGGTGGGTTATGGCCCATCCTCCTTACCACCCATAAGGAAGGCCTGTGCCCCAGCAGTGGGGACATCAAAAATGGCTGATGGAGAACGATTTCCATCGATATTTAAGGTTTATTCAGTTATTTCACCCCTTCAGGGTTGAAATTCCAACAACACCTATTGCATTATGTTAGTTTTCTTCGAACGCATAAGCCTAATAGTGATATTTACTTTGAAATCGAAGGACTTTTCATACACTACTTCAACCCCATTTCGCCCCTTATGGAATTACCAGAAACACTGAGAAACGTGTAACATTAATTTTCAATCGTCATCTTAAATACAAAATTTTAAGATCCTAACTTCGGATGGACGGACTTTCATCCAAATTTTCATCCCCTATTTCTCTACTTTAGTTTAGGGGTTAACTACATTTTCCAAAATCCTTTCTTAGCGGATGTCTATGTGCTAATAGTTATTTTACGGATCCATCCAGTAGTTTATAAAATAAAAACAATAAAATATTGTGTACATCTATTTTTGGCTTAGAGCAAGACGGGCTTCTGTACCAGTCTTCGGGACGAAGCCGCGATGCTCTAAGATTTTTGGTCAAACTCGAACCTTGAACTTAATCATAGTCCGCTTTCATCTCTTTCCTCGTTCTGCAATATACAGTAGACAAAAAACAGACATCCCGATCCCAACAAATCCGTCCGTGTGAACGTGTAAGATAAACCGCTCGACCATAAAAACGAGACAAAAAATACGACCTTACTCTGTTAACATGTGTTATGTTATGTTACGTATGATCCATTTCAACATGCCGATGCCTTTTCATTTCCATTGAAATTATTATTATTATAATCACCTAAAATTGTTTTTCATATTCACGGTAAGTAAAAGGGGTTATTCCCAAAGGTCCACAGCTCTATTATTTTCAAAAGAATTAAGTCCATACTTTGGTCCACGACATTAAAAATTAAAAATAATTTTCTTTCCCAGCGGGTCCATGAGAATATTTGGTATAGTCAACAGTAAAAGCTGAGTGTTTATTTATTATGAAATAAAAGAAAGTGACTAGATGAACAAGGAGTCTAAGTTATTGTATCAGACTGTCTAACAGTTTTAGAATAATTACAGTAAATCATCTCTCTCTTAGGTACTGTATCTGTGATTCTTCGATTATTATAATAATATTTAAATCTTTGATAATAATCATTTGAATTAATCTGAGACTTAGTTTGATTGCCAGCTATGAGTTTAGACAAAATCACTCAATTTTGAGATTAATACAAATAATTAAAACAGTTTGTGGACTGGTCAGAACACAACACGATTGATAACATAGCTAAATCTTAGTTTTTTTTTCAAATATGGCATGGAATCAAAGATGTGTTGATTTGTTATATGAAAAAGAAATAAATACCAAACAATACACGTATCGGTGACCAAAACACAATCGGTAAGCATTGAATCAGCGGCGCCCGCGCAGCCGGCGACAACGCGCGCTGTCGCCATATAAAGAGCGACAAGCACCGCGCATGCGCCGCGTATGGGCTTGTCATGTGGGGTCCGCGTCAAATAAGAGTTTATGGATAAGATTTTGACAATATTGACGATATTGGAAGGTAATTTTAATGATTTGAGAAAAGATTTGGACGCAACTAAATCATTGTTTGGTAATGTAGGAAAATAATGTGAGCCTACCGGCTATGAGTGAGAAAAGAGTGTTATGGAAAAATCTCTGAAATTCTATGTTTAACAATTTCTATGGTAACTAGTAAATACCTACAATTTATTTTGTCATTATTGGGTACACACGACAGCACGTCAGGTTATACAGTTAAACTTCGAAAACAGCTTTAATTACGTAGGCATACTTAAAGGCGGACTCAAGATCATCATGTAGGTATAGTCTGAAGTACCATCGTGTGTACTTCAGCAAAAACATAACGACAATTTACAATAAATTTACATTGTACGTTAGACAGCTACAAGTAGCCAAACGATTCAAAGGCTTTTGTTAAAACTTTTAATATTTCTCTTCATAAAGTACAACTAAAAGCATTTAACCGAAAGTAAAAGATTTATGGTGAAGCATAAACGCCGAAGAATAATTGAATGTACAATCCAACGCATAAACATTGGAAGCATCCCACTTGTCGCACGCCAATATCACCGGCATGGGCGCAAGGTGAAAGATTTCATTGTCCGAAACGCAACTGATGAATATTTACGAACTATGCCTCGTATTATTTCCATTGCAAATGTTTAGTGTCAAAAATTGTCGCTTGATAACGTCTAACGGGAATGGAATTGGGTAGTTCTCCGAGGTCCTTTTTTTGGCGGTCACACGCTTGTTATTCCTAACCTATAGTAAATATAGCTTTAGGAAAATACTAAATGATCCTTCATTTACAGTTCTATTCAATTTTAATAAAAAATGCGTGGTATTTATTAAAATAAAATTTAAAATAATTTTCAAAGATTGAAATCGGGAGTAAAAACGCTGTTCTTCGGGTGTCACACTCTATTCGCACTTAGGACGACCTTTAAATAACTTCTTTGTCTTTTAAGTAATATGTATGTTTTATACATCAAAATAATTGTATTTAACTCATGTTTAATAGTCCCAAAAACTAAATTTTTATCGTGAATGAAAAAAAAGTTGCAGGGCATTTTCTCTCTGTCACACGATTGGCAATTTGTCGAGCGCGCACCAAAAAAAAATCATAAATATAAAGCTTATCGCCTTATAACTAGTTTTAATAGACGCGCTGCTGCTCTGTTGATCACACTAGCACTTGATGATACACATATTGTTCATTGCTATGCTGAAAAACAAATATCGGTCCGTAACTCTCCAATAAATGTTTGATGCCCTTAGTCAAACAACTTTCATGGACAGATTATAATAGATGTATGCATACGGTATCGATTTTTGCTATATATTTTAGAATAGGATTGGTCCTCGAGATTATATATAAGTATTTACTTTCATAATTTGTCCAGAACATAACTTTGAAATTTAAAAAAAGTAGATTATCGTAATTTGCGTGGCATAATTTTCGTGGCAATTTGTCCACGAAAATTACAGACCATGCTATGAAATTTAAGTTTCTTCTCAAATTGATAAGAATCCTGTCTGCAAGTTTGAATATACTTGTTATATATACATATACTAACCTATTCTCACACAGAGAAGGAGAGAGGGTGGTGATATTTACTCAGTCACGACATTGCACTAAAAATCGTTTTTTTTACTTATACTCCAAATAAAGGTACAAAGCTTTCAATGTTAGGTTTTCAGTGCCCTCACTGGCTGTATAAGCATAAGCAGTACTTTGTAGTAAATCGTTTCGTAATGTTTGTGAAGTGCATCGTAACTTTCGTGGCTTTCAAAATTTCAAAATTTAATATCTCAGTGATTTATGTACCGATTAGCAAGTTTCGAGTTTACTATTTATTTATTTTTTTGATTCTTTAATATACTAATTTTATTTATTCGAATAACTCAAAGTGAAATTTCGCCACGAAAATTGCGCGGAGAACGCTTTTCAAATAATGACCCAATTGCTAGGGCGCAACTTTTAAGTTTTAGGTCAGAAATATTTTTTTCAAGGGTGCAACTTTTCAGTGAAATTATTTTTCCAACAAATTTGAAACAGAATTGCCAGCTAATGTTCTACCTTTTCTACATGGTAGTTTTCTAGTTCTGAGGCTCTACCGCCTAACATCAATTGCTATCACAATCGCATTAATTTGACAGATGGATGTGACACATTGCTAATTATCCTTGGTAAGTTTATATTTGTGCCAAAAAGAACGATTGCGATAGCAGTTGAAATTAGGCGGTGGAGCCCCTGGCCCTGGTAGGTCTTAGTGAAGTGTGGTGTAGTGTAGACCTATCTATATTATTGGAACCTTTATTAATGTCTTCGAATTCCATTGACGATCCTACATTTTGTTTCAATAATGTTGTTTGTCACTTTGCATTATTCAACTAATTTCAGCCAAGTATATTATGGAACTGATTTCAAATTCACCGATCTTAAACGTGTCTTCCTTATTTAGCAAGCAAGACCCAATGGACATCTCAGAAAAGAAGCTGTGACCAAAAACAGTTGACTGTTGGACAAATCCGTGGCCGTCGCCGTTTGTCCGCGGACACAAGCGAAGCGACAAGCGCGCTTTTCCCGCCCGCCATTGTCTGCAAATATGGCCGCCCGTCGTCGTCGCCGCTCGCTGCGTTCCGAAACGTTGTTCGGACCATAAACAATGTTGCGAAGTCCACGGAATTCCGTTTTTACATACTTACCACTTTGATGAATAATAAAAATCTTTACTTTGGATAAACGATAATCACAAAATCGGTAGTGATTTTGTGAGGAGGAGAAACAAAGGAGAATTAATATGAAGTGTTTACTACTTAATAGTACCTCAAACTTTCAACTGAATTTTGAATTAGAAGAAGCCTTACCAAAAACACTCTCAAATTGACTAAAATGTTAGCAACTTACTGAAGTTTAAGATAATCCAAATAAAGGTAGAAGGATAAGTTACTAGTACACACACAAACAAATTAATGTAACGTCGCTTTTTCTTGTAACAAAGCCATTTGTTAGAAAAAACTTGAAACATTAAAGCACCTACATGTTCCAGCCCTGCCCGTGAGTCAGACCACTGTCCAACTTATTACGATTCAACACGTAGTACCAATGAATAGTAATGAATCGGCCAGTTCGCACCTACCCGCATTCAGCGCGGACAAATTTATAGGATCGCCGATCGACAGTTCAATAAGTTAAACTTCTAAATAAATGGTTTGAAACGTGGTCGGCTGTCTGGTATCGCCACGGATACCGGTGGTGAAACCCTAATACATTTTAGCAGGAATTTGTGTAAGTCGTGGGCTAGAATCACGTTTGGTTCAGTGAAACTAAAAGAAAACGTGTAATTGCAAACAAACTCTATGTCGGATAGATTTATACAACTTTAATTTATCAAGATTTTAAGAATTCGTTTTTGTGGAATGAAATCACAACTTGTCTAGGCTTTGCTACCATACAATGCTCATATTTCAACTCATTTGTTGATACATCAGACGATGTACCGAAAATAACCTAAGTAAATATTTCAACACCAAAATCTATTTAATAGTGACGAAATTTTTTCACTAAATTTTGTTGTAAACTTAACTTTCGTTCACACATTAAAATGGTTTGGGAGTCATTGATACATTTAGGTAATTACTTCATGATAATCTACAGAAAAATGTGCTGTAGTAAAAATATATGAAGAAAAAACCCAGAGTAGAGTAAATCTAAAGTTTCCAGAATTAAGTAAGTTATTTTGACCCTCACAGAAATGTCTCGGATAAAGTTCAGATGATATCTGTTTCGGCGGTAATTCACTTTGTTTCATGAAGACTCGAGAATTACTGGAACTGCCGCAAACGGGACGAGCCCGAGACGTGACCGGGATGTTAATGGACCAGTTTTGATAACGTCTTCTTGACAAATACTTATATAGCTTCTGTTTCTACAGAGAAGTTCTGTTAAAAGATTCTAGATTTGTTGAATGGGAAATTAGAAGATAAGTATTGTTTTCCTAAAGCATTTGCATCTCATTGGTTTAATGATTTTCAGTAAAGATTGCAACACTGTTTAAATAGTAAAAAAAACAATTCCCTAAATTGACACTATACATGCAAATTGCAGATGCGTTGCGATTACATGTGATGCGTAACAAATAAAAACTCAACCCTTAAATCACCATCAAAAACTGATTTAAAAACTGATAGCGCCTGGCGTGTCACATAAACATAATTTGTGGTCGTGGTTCCGTATAGTCCCCGTTATGTCATTTTTTGCACATCACGCGGACCCCATTACTCAGGGCGCATCGTGATGATTCGGGATAGATAAAATAATTAATGGCGGGAAGGCGTGACTGCGGGTGCCATGCGTTTTGAATACGATGCAGTTTTTTCTATTCTTGACTTTACTAAGTCTCAGGCAAGCTGCTTTTTAAAGTAAAAATTATTTAGACTTTTGTTTGCATTTCATTTGATTTTTACACCTTCGTGGACACACGTCATGGGGTATCGAATCAAAGATATTAGAATTTTCGAATGGTTTGAAAAGTGACACTGTCTTATGATGACGTTGTGAGTTGTTTGGAAAATGTAGGTATGGATCAAGGAAATTATAAGTACTTACTTATAATTTATTAATATTTTTTTAAATGTCATTTTACGAACTCGCCACGTGGTTCTTGCGCCCACGAAAGTGTTAAAAGACATTCGATGACAAAATACATTTATCTTTTACTTGGGAAAATGATTCTGACAATACAAATGTGAAAGAAAACCAGTAGTCAAGAGGAAAAATTAAGTTTTCCACCCACCAAAAAGAGTAAATTCCGCTTCTGTAGTGGTATGTACTTATTTCAACATTCTATGAGTAACATTTTGGGCATGAACAACGCTTACATAGCAATAAAAATAAAACGATATAACGACATCACCATAATAATAACGGAGCGGCTCGATTCAAAAATCATCATTGTCTCCCAAATATAGTGATGTAATAAAACTGCAGTAAAACTATTTTCAAAATAGGAGCCGTGCCGTGGTTTTTGTCGTACTTTTTGCACTTTGAACAATAAACGGTTAAATAATTCATAAGGGTTGCGCTCGCGCATGCGGCTCACGTGCTCGCGATCACGATGCTAATGCCAACATGGCAAAAATAATGCTATTCCCACGATCGTAAAATCACGATGTTTTACATGGATGCCTTACGAGGACACTTTGCTCTTTGTCAACTGGAGATTTGGTGTTGGTTTACGCACGATCTAACTCCTGAGGATGCTCCGGGTTGGGGCGAAACAGGTGTAGAGTAGCCTAATTGGTGAAGGTGCAAGGTGTGTTGCTGTTTTGCTAAATGCAGGTACAGGTAATTGTGCACTGATATTTTGTGGTGTGCATGTGCAAAAACTGGAGATATTTAGCACAGAATAGATAATAGTACTAGATATTAGGCAGGCTGTTTGGGGATCTTTCATAGGTAGAGTCTCCGTAGTCTAGTAACTAGCACTCTGGTTCAGATTTCTAGCACATTAGCTCTGTTGTCTAGCAATCTATGGTTTATCGAACTTATCTCCGAGGTCATGGGTTTGATTCTCTATGGTCAATCGAACCAAGAATCGAACTGAAAGTAGACAAGAATCTTTTCTTTAATATCGGGTTTGGCTTATGGGTACCTGTGATCCTGTCCTATTTTCCGATTACCGCAACACAAGTGTATCGGAGCAATCTGATGTTGTAGATAAAATGTATTTTGCTAAACTGTCAAAAAAGAAAACTAACCTATTGACGAATTTCGCGAAACTGACGAATGAGGTAAACTGACCAAGGAAACTGACGAGTGATAACCCGACCTGAATTAATATGCAATATTTCGCAATATAATGTCATGTAAAAGAACCCATTAAGAAACAAATGAAGCTGTACCATCGTGAACCTTAACTTTTTATTTCCACATAAGCGAGTAATGACAATACTTTCGGCCCTACCGCAACATTATTTTATTCAATATCGCAATTTGTCAAAAAATTCGGTGAACATTAAAAACCTGATGCCCTTATATAGCAAATTGCCGTCGTAATTTCATGTAGCGAGCAATAATTCGCATACGATTCGAGTTAATCGCTGGTACTTTCTCACGATGGCGGTGGGTACTATTCGAAATCTCGAGTTATTATGAACAAGTATATAGAGATAAATAAGCGTGTCTGATTTGGTAATTTGATGCAATAAACGTCAAAGGTGTTGTTTAAATGCTTATTTCACAGTTAAATATGCGAGCTTTCACACTTGTTACCAAGATAAGATCAATTTTTGGTTGTACTTTAGGACGATAAGACCGCTTTATAAGAGGGTGGTAAGTCAACTGAGAGTTAAGCTCCCTTAACATGACCACCAAAATGCGATAAGATATAGCGATTTATCACGGTTAACTGTCAAAAGACAATGGATTTTGTTAATTGAGTGTCGATGAAACACTATATCACGCAATGAGGGCTATGTTTGCCATTTCTCCCACTGGCAGCGCTAGTGTTTGTGGAGACCTGTCAATCGTGATTTTGGTTGTTGTCGTTATAATTTGAAGTGTTTTTTTATAAAATGAGTGAAAAATATGGTTCATGGACTGTTGCGGAGTTAAAATTAGAACTAAAGAAGCGTAATGCAAAATCTAAAGGCAAGTTGCTGAAGTTTCTTTAAAAACCGATCTTTTTCTAGTTCTTTCTGACCTCTGGATAGCAGATTCAGAAGTAGGTTTGGTCCACATAAACAGGCTGGGCACTGTGCATCTTTTCTTAATATAAGCTTGGCTTTAAAGGAAAATAAATTAATAAGTTTTGGTTATAAATAAAACGTTTGACAGGTCTCCAGAGACAGTGGCGCTGCCCAAGTGGATATTTTTGGAACTACCCAGAGTAAACCCCATTATATACTAACATCATACAAAAACAAGTTAGATCTGCCCTGGTACTGAAAATCTGTAGGATTATTTCAAATCTGTCAAAATGGCGCACGCATGCGTGATGCGTTGTTTACGTCCATTGGAATTGACAACGGAAGGAAAATAAATTTCGATAATAATTGAAATCTAAATACTTACGCGTGATATGTTACACGATTTTCTATAATTGTATTCCTAAAATTACTGGTGCACAGATGAAAGGCACAAGACAGTTTTCTCGTGGTTTATTCTTAAAAAATATAGAAGTGATTGACACCGTGTTCAAACCAACACTAAAAGCAAAGAAGTGAGGCTCATTCATTTGAATGTTGACACATTTCGGTGAGCTCATACTATGTTAGGGGCACATCTAACGATCTAGATCTATGATACTTTCCTGATTTGCCAATGACATGTCATAGAATCAGAAAATAAAATAAATGGATCAAAAAGTTTTTATGTTCAAAAATAATCTAGGAATACCATGTCTGCTTGTACCACATTAGGACTACGAGGAACTAGACATTAAATTTGATAATTTTACTCCACAGTAGGACCACGAGGAATAGTGTTTTCTCATGGTCCCACTTGTAGGTCAAATTAGTAAGTAGGACCACTAGGAAACAGAGGTGTATATCGTGTTTTGGTGGCCAGGTTAGGGGTGGGGAGCAGAATAAGTATTTATGCTTTTATCCTTTACTCATCGATTAAACTTTCAATAACACAGAAACAAAAAGTATAGTACATCGATACATGTTTAATGTAGAAAAGTATATTTGACATACCTTGGACACGGCCGCAGAAAAACCAGCTTGACAGACGCCCGTCTTTCTTTGCCCGTGGCTCGCTGCAAGAAAGTTAAAAACCAAGTTCAAATTAAACAAATTAACACATCACCGAGGTGTGAAAACATACAGACATCTTTACAATAATAACTATTATTACGGTGAACGTTTATATTCACTCCAATTGACTTAAGTGGCAACTTCTTTATTTTAACTCCAAAAGACTCATCAATTTGTGAATTTCAGACGGGATGTTATTGCCACTTTAAAAATTGGGGTTTTCCTGTTTAATCATTTTATCGTACTGGTGTTTATTTTAAGAGCTTACCTAAAAATATTATATTATTATATTTAATGTTTGTTTTCCTATTTAAGTAGGTAAGCAATAATTTTATCAA
Source organism: Agriphila tristella (assembly GCA_928269145.1). Lineage (NCBI taxonomy): Eukaryota > Metazoa > Arthropoda > Insecta > Lepidoptera > Crambidae > Agriphila > Agriphila tristella. The sequence goes on along the minus strand of OV743437.1, from coordinate 27,650,978 downwards.
AATGATAGCATAGTTACCTACTAATATTGATTAGGCATTTTCAGTAAGTATACGAGTAGAAGTATAGTTCGAATCACGAAAGATTCACGAAAGACAAATGACGTCCATCTTCGCGTCATAACTGATTCGAACTGTACAGAAAATTGATTGTAAATAAATTATTAGTTTAAAAAAGGTAGGTAAGTACTTTAGTTGTTTCTTTTTTCATAAGTAAATACAAAATAGTCTGATGATTATAATAAGTAGGTATTATACAACGCATAAAATAATTAATGGCTAAACCAGACTTTACTATGGGAGAAACTCTGAAATAGCGAAAAAAAAAACAGCTGTTTCATAAATTTTGATATTTTTGTTGTTATCTTTTGTTCGTTATTAGTTCAGTTTGATGCTCCCTATCTACCATATTCTGGTTTAGCTATTAATTCTGTTACACGTTGTATATAAAATTCTCAGTCTTCAATGAATTCAGTTTTTGTACTTATTAAATAATAAAATAAATTATACATGCAATACTTATACCAAAATTTTGTTATTTTTAATATACCTAAATAAAAAAAAATAAAAAAAAAACTTATATTACACAAACTCAAAACAAAAAATCTGAAACCTGTCGTTATTTTAGTGCGATAAACGCTCGTAGTATAGGTACGACGTAATAATAAAATTATTAGACTTTTATGGTCTGAAAAAGCTAACACAAGAAAATAAGTTATAAGTATAAAATATATTTAAAAAGTATAAAATAGGTATTTAAAAAGTATAAAATGGCTAGTTCTCAATAAAAATATATAAGTATTATTTATAAAGCTAATAGTTGTGTCAAGTCGTAGTAAAAAAGAAAACGTAGTAATTAATTTATACACAGTGCACAATTCTAACACCGACGACATTCTACAAACTCACCCTCGTCCAATTGCCGATATCCTGAACAAAGCATATACAATCATAGTACTTAATACTTTATGTATCAAAGCATTTAGGAAATAAATAAATAGATTATTGAAATTTTAGTACACTTGACGTTAACGTTACTATGCGAATTGATATATCACATTTAATTATTGTAATCAAAATATGCGGTAGTTCCCATTTGTTCTATAGAACTGACATCACCAGGACTATATTTTTTTCCATAGAACTGCATACTTGCGTTCCACTGTTTGTCATGAATTTTTGACAATTAGTGAACGTCATGTTATAGAAAATAATATTTAGGTATAAGTAACTCTTATTCGGGCAGAGGCTCGTATTTGAGTTTATCATACTTAGATAGACCATGTATATCATTTGATAATCATCAAGGTGTCTTATCTTGTTCTATAGAACAGTATGAAATAACTAAAGATTAACCGTTTTATTACAAAAGATTTTTAAACTCTGTTTAACTAAACACCTGTTTAAATGAGATGCTGTCTCTGTCAAACAATATTGTCAAAAAAGTGTTTTTCACAAGTGGTTTTCACTTTTGTAATAACACGGTAAATCTTAATATATAAAATCGTAAACTGAATGACTGAATGACTGACTGACTGACTGACTGACTGACTGACTGACTGACTGATCTATCAACGCAAAGCCCAAACCGCTGGACCTAGAGACTTGAAATTTTGCACACAGATACTTTATACAGTGTAGGCATCCACTAAGGAAGGATTTTTGAAAATTCCATCCCTAAAGGGATAAAATAAGGGATGAAAGTTTGTATGAAAGTCCCTCAGTTTTGAAGCTAGAATCTTTAAACTTTGTGTTTAGGCTAACGATTGAAAATAAATAAATACGGGGCTCAGCGTTTTTCAAAATTCTACCCCCGAAGGGGTCAAAAGGGGGATGAAGTTGTGTATCCTTTATTTTCGAAGTAAAAATTACTAAATTTATAATTTAGGCTTATGGAAGAAAATCTAACGCAACGTATATTGTTTTTGTTATTATTTCAACCCCTATGGGGATGAAATGGGGATGAAAAGGGATAAAAAACCTAAAAATAGATATGGATATCGTTATCGGGGTTTTCTGTGATGACGATTGCAAAAATGTCATTTATTTTGAAGTCCAACACGGTGGAAATGATTTTAGCCCTAAAGGGGTGAAAATAGGGTTGTATGGAAAAATAATATAAAATAGACATTACAACTTTCAACTTCGTAGGAGCACGTCTAAAACTAAATAGGCAAACATATATTTTGTGATTTTGAAAATCAACCCTTAGGGGCTTAATGGGGTGAGTAAACATAAAAATCGATATGGATGTCGTTTTTGAGGTTTTATGGGATGGTGATTGGGAAAATGAGATTTATTTTGAAGTCCAACACGGTGGACATGTTTTAACCCCTAAAAAGGTGAAAATGAAGTTAAATTTTGTATGGAAAAATAATATAAAATAGACTAGCAACTTTAAACTTCGTAGGAGTATATACAAATAAATAGGCAAACATATATTTTGTAATTTTGAAAATTAACCCCTTAGGGGGTAAATGGGGGTGAGTAAACATAAAAATCGATATGGATATCGTTCGTGAGGTTTTGTGGGATAGTGATTGCAAAAATGAGTTTTATTTTGAAGTTCAACACGGTTGACATGATTTAACCCCTAAAAGGGTGAAAATGGGGTTCAAATTTTGAATGAAAAAAGAATATAAAATAGATATTACAACTTTAAAATTCGTAGGAGCATTTTTAAAAATAAATAGGCAAACACATATTTTGTTACACGGTGGACATGATTGGACCTGGACATGCACATCCAAGGGACGGGGACAGGGACTTGAACGGGGAAGGGACGGGTACGGGACCGGGACCGGGACCGGGACCGGGAACGGGAACGGGAACGGGAGTGGGAGTAGGAGCGGGAGCGGGAGAGAGAGCGGGAACGGGAACGGGAACGGAAACGGGAACGGGAAAGGGAACGGAAGCCTCGTGCGAGTGGCAAATGTTTTGCCTCGCGAGGTAGCGCGCTTGGTGGAGACCCGCCTAATCGCGTAAAAATGGCTGGTTGGATCCTGGTTGAAGGTTCCTTAAGGATTTTCTCTAATATCCACGCGGACGAAGTCGCGGGCAGAAGCTAGTGTTCTATAAAACAATTGGCAATAAGTATTTTTTCCCGGTGACGTCAGTTCTATAGAACAAAATGGGAACTACCCGAAATCTGGACTAGGTATTTTGTTATTAACATTATCCTAATTGAATATCTATGTTAGTATAATTGTTATTACTAAAAAAATAGACGTAAAACTGATATTTTACTGCAACACGCTCTCCTTGTTGTCGATCTACTTGGTGTGGAACAAGGTTTTAGATTATGTTTTTCAGACAAGTATAATATTTTGCCGTGTTTTTCAATGTCTGATCCCTCTCATGTTAATATAGTACTCCATAGCCGGCTAGGTAAAATACAATGCATGTCATGTCTTTAGCATAAAATCGACGCCGAAGGGCGCGTCACGCTAATTTCGCGCGCGCGCCATTACCGGCGGAAGTGACCGAGGGCTTTTCGCGCGCTTTTAGCGCCGCCATCATGCGCGTTTGCCATTTTGATAAAAAGTTTCAACCATCGAAATAATATTACTAATATTTCGATGCATCGAAATGTTTCAACCATAGTTTCAACTATTCAAGTGATTGATAATCAGAATAAAGATCTATGAAATATTAATACGTTTGTTTACTTAATAAATATTCTGAATGTTCAGATTCTTACGTAGCTTCGTACTAATGATATTGAAAGAACAAAAATTTTTAGCAACTCACATCTGCCCCTTGATTACATAACTTTGTTGCTAACCATTCTCGATTGAAATCGATTGAAACCGCAGTTACAATGCTGTTTTAAGTAAGATACTTGTCACATTGGTTCTTATTAAAGCAGCAATAACTGCAATTTCTGTAAAAGTTGATTGGAACGAGATCGAGCCTCGTTCCAGCAAAACTTCAACAATTAAAAAAATAAGTGCTTACTGGTCCTGCACGGCGAGATCTCCTCGACCTTACTGACATCGGAGGACTTGGTGACGAAGCAGGTGCCGACGGGGTCCCGCTGGTTCAGCTTGTGGGACACGAATGACACGTAGCGGGGAGCACACGCCTGCAACAACATAAAACATTTTGGATTAGAAATAAGGTTATAATTTTGTTAGAAAAATATAAAATCCTGTCCAGAATCATTAGTTGGACAATATTTTACAGGTTACGTTGCACCAGGGGAGAATGCGTATACTCGGTATTGTACAATCTAAGATGTACTCGGTGGTATGTTGATTTAATGGCTAAAACACTGGGGTAAAAATGAAAACTTATAAACATGTATTTACATTTTACTATCCCCGTCAATTGGTAATGCGTTGGAACCTTGTCAAATTAACATACACATCATCGTCATCTGCAACTAAAAATGACAAAAAAGAGTAAAATTCTAATAGGTAATATAATATATTAATTATTGAATTCTTATTTTCAATAAGAAAGGGTCGTAGTGATTTTACATTCTCTTTGGCCAGGCGCATTACCGCGCGGATAGTAGTGTCTGTATCGGAGTGCAAAGAGAGCGTCTCTAAACAAAAGACGATCGTAATTATTTAAAAATAAATGTTTGTTCCGCGGAGGTTGCATACCTTGCTGGTATACAGCCTGCGTTCGTTGGTTTGATTCTAGACAGTATAATCCCCGTCAATTGGTAATGCGCTGGAACCTTGTCAAATTAACATACACATCATCGTCATCCGCAACTAAAAATGACAAAAAACAGTAAAATTCTAATAGGTAATACAATATATTAATTATTGAATTCTTATTTTCAATAAGAAAGGGTCTAGGTATATGAGAAAATTACAATTGTTTTTCGTTTTTGAGGTTAAAATCATGGCCGCCAGGCGCATTACTAATTGACGCGGATAGTATACAAAAAAAAGGTTACGTTACACCACATAAGGTTACTCGACTATTTGAATCTTCCTACTTATCATTAAAGTTATGCCGATTTTTACTAATAGAAAATGTATTTTCATACAAATGCAACTGGATGTTTATTGATTTAAGTAATTCTTCAGATAATCATAAAGACGACCACAAAGAAAGGCAACCTATTTTTTTAAATCGTTATGTTACCCCAATAACTTTTTTAACTAAAATAAATCATAGTTTTCTTAGAGTAACGAACCAACGCGTAGTTTTGATAACATTAATTTCCTTCATATGCTTCCATTTTATTTATAATTTAGTTCCGTAGAACCGTAGAGGGTGTTAAGTCAGAAATAGCTCTCTGAAAATAACTTTGTGTGTATGAACCTGAAATCTGTTCGACAGTTAATCTTAACTAAGTCCACGCTTCATAGATATTAATCTTTTCTTTAGGGTTATCACTTATTCAACAAATACTTTTGAAAAAACATCAAGTCTTAATAGGTACAATATAAAGAGAGGAGCTTTCTTTATTTTGTGGTCTTATCTTCTGCATTTGGATAAATCAAGCAATTAAAGCTCCCTTCTTATTTTATTTAATTTTGGTTAAGTAAGTGTATGTAAGTACAGAAAGTGTTTTTATAATCTCACAAAATGGTGATTGTTGGAGGCCATTGGCTGCTGACTCACTGTTATGACTGCGGTTGGTGAGATTAAAAAGAACAGTCTGACCACAATAATTACCAACATAACAATAATAAAATGCTTTTCTTGGTGTAAAATACGGTCTTGGTGAAGTCAATCTAAAATTAGCTTCTAAATCGTATTAGAAAGTCAAATAATATTACAGACACTATTGCGGATATGCCATACTTAAGTTTTTGGGTTTTGTAAAGAAATTATTACAGCAGAATTAAAAATAATATAGGTAAGTATATTAAATATGGTTACCTACTACTGAAAAAGTTGTGTTTTGAAATATCTTAAATTAATTAATTGTAATCTATGTAAAGAAAACAGTTTAATAAAAAGATAAGAGGCACAACCCTATAATTTCCCTTCCCAGTTTAAATTAAACGAAAACAGTGCGTTATGCGCGTACGCCGGTTACGTTAATAAAGATGAAACTGTGGTGAATTAGACACCAGATGGCAGGAACTACCCCGGATTATTATTTTGAATGGTTTGAATCCAATTACATCGTAGTTTTGTAATAAAATACTTGTACTTTCTCGGAAAATTAAAGAATCAAAAAGTAGTTTTACTCTAGTCACTTTCCATCTGAAATTAAATATTTTTAATCTTCAGATCTTTAAGCAAACTTTTATTTAAGTCATGTAGCCGTAAACTTTATCATATCGTGAATCAGTATTTTTTAGACAAAAATCACTCAACAAACAGGTGGGCAAAAAAAAGGTAGGTAAGATTAGTCATTTTTGATGACGCATTGTGGTCAGGTCACCTTCTAGGTATACTTTTGACCTTATTTCTTTGTTAAACTCACGTTTTTTGCAATTTTACATTTTAAATTACTCAAGCTAGGTATACTCTCTTGCCGGTTGCCGACCATGTTGAATGCTCAGATCAAATAAAAAAGAGTTGAATGACCCTTTGAGATACCTCTTATTTTTATTTTATTTTATTTATTTATTTGGACCATTATCAGAATTAACATTATTACGATACAATTCAGGAAAATATTAGTTTTTGGTTCTTGCAACTCTAATTATAGACATCCACATCATGCGCCAAAAACATTGTGGTAATAACTACCTACTAAATTACCAGCAACACAATATTGCTATTACTTGATGTATAGAAGACATGTGCCGCAAACGCGGAAAATAATTTAATATTTAATATTTACAAACTAAAGACAGGTAGGTAGCTACAGAGCTAGGGGGCCGTTCAAATACTATGTAAGCAGATTTATTACAATTATTTACCCCCATCCCCCTTGTCACCAAAAGTAAGCAAAGCTCAAAAAAAATTTTTTTTTTAAATTATAATTATAATGTTATCATATGATTATAATTTTAAAAATAAGAAAACGTATGCATTATTACGGGAATCCCCGAAAATGCGTTTCGTTTTCAAGCATAGACAATGTGAGGGTTGTCATTCGTGTAAAAAGTAAATAACTACCGATGACGTAATCATCATCTAGACTCCCCTACCCCCCATGTCATCCAAAATAAGCAAAATAAAGATAAACCCCCCCTCCCCCCAGTGCTTACGTAATACTTGAACGGCCCCTAGTGACAAAATACTGTGAGAGGTTTTCGCAGTATTTTGTCACTAGCTCTGTAACTATCTAGGCCGTAAGCTCAACCCAAAATAAAATCTGCCGTGATGACACTTTTGGCTGAAATAAAATGAAAAACTTATAAAACAAGCAGTTTTGAATCGTCTATTTGTATTTATGGATATAAAAGCTTATCTGATAGGAAACTGAAAGAATTTTCAAGTAGAAGGTAGTTGAAGTCAAATATCAGTCAACGAACTAAAATCAATGGAATAAGCATTCGCACCACATGAAAAGTACGACTAAGTGGATACAGCTAAAAATGCTGGCATTTAATTATGCAGCACAAAGCATCTGAACATTAGTTGCTTATTAGCGAACATAATTTGTATAGGGTAAGGTGGGGGCACAATGAAACAAAAAAATGTTTTTTGATTATAGAAAAAAAATCTCTTATAATTTTAACAAACTTTTTTCACAAAACTTAACATTACTTATTCCTCTAACAACGAACAGTATCAAACTAAATGCTTCTATAAGTAATCTTAAATTATAGGCACTTTTTCGAGATCAATTTTTTGTTGTATTGTGCCCCAGATCTGGGGTACAATAAAACTAGGGTAGGGGTACTATGAAACAGAACCTTGTAGTTGGGCATATACCGCACTATCTGTCCCTCTTCTTCTGGATTTCCTTTTTTTTTACCTATATAATATATATTACCTATATAATGTGGTAAAGTTAACATTCTTCAGATTTGCTGCTTCTGTTAAAGTTTTACCTCCTTCAACTAAGTTTACTGCTTATTTCATATATGCTTCGTTATGAAGCCCTATACCTGACTTTCTTTTTAGATTCTGAACCATTGCATACTTTTCTAAAACAAAAAAATACTTGGTTGGATTTACCTACATTAAAACATGTTTCACTGTACCCCGTTTCACTGTGCCCCATGACCACCTTTAATAACAAAAAAACCTATAAAAATTTTGGGGTTATAAATACCGGCTTTCGACTGATCCCAATATTACAAGAAATATGCAAGAATTATTAAAAAAATAACCATACACACCTTAGGTAAACGGTGTTCTAATAAAATCAGAAAGATTTTCTTGAAAAAGGAGACGAATTACTTTCAAAAAACAGTTTTTTTGCAATGAATCAAAAAGCAGCTTTCCAATTAAGAAATGACAACTACGCTAATATGGCGGTTCGAGCACTCTATAAAGCAGTGTTGCTAGTAAAAAAAAAATATAGAAAGAGGCAGAAATATTGGAGTTGTTTTACTGTACCCCTTGTTTCACTGTCCTCCACCTTACCCTACTCATCGATATTTTCTATGCTTAAACGAAAAAATAAGATAGTAAGTTTTTCCTGCATCTTTTTACTGCCTTCTTTGCTCCTTTTACCACAGAATACATAATAGTACTTTTACACCATTTGACTATAAAGGACGTCTATTATAATAAACTCTCTCTTTCTATCTTTTCTCTACAATACAAACTGCAATTTATTGAAAAGAACAATAACGTCAGTCACCGGGTGCGTGGCTGGCCCGACTAAAGCTGAGCGGGTTGTACTTTTTCGGCCCCGTGGTGCCATTTTCAATATTTATTTGCAATTACACTTCCATAGATTTTAGTTCGCTGGTTGAAGTAGCCCGATAGTATGCAACTCAACTATGACTTTCACATTAGACAAACTCAATAAACAAACACACACTTTATTGTGGACAGTCACCCCCGGTCGTAAAGTGCGACAGATCAACAACGGCTTTACGGGCACACACGTAATTAGTTTACGATGGGTCGGTTATCAATGAGTGCATTTAGAGACACTTTCCAGGAATCTCCGCTAGGTAATATTAACTTTATGGGAATCTCCGGGGCGGTTCAACGAACTGAGACGATAGTGGGTTACTCATTGGTGGAAAAAATTGACCGCTAAGTGGTTGTACCTTTATTTGGTCAGTCAAATATTGTTGCAGTAAAACAGAACTAATATTATAAATAAATAATGCTTATGAAGAAATTATATTTTTAATTTTAAACCTTACCTACTTAAAATACTTACCTGAATGTTTTGTGCTTATATACACAGGTAAAGCACTAAAAAATTTAATTCTTTGTTTGTTTATCTGATAGGAAACTAAAAGAATAAGTTGAAAACCTTTCATGTACCTACTTTTGAAGTAACCCGATAGTATGCATATGCAACTCAACTTTTGACATATAGTTAGTTGTATTTTGTCGAGTAAAAGACAGTTCTTCCGTGATCATGGTGCATGCAACTGCGCCGAAATATAGGAGTCTCAAAACAGGTACATGTGTCAATCCCGATATAGTTTGTTCTAATAACGTTAATAACCAAAAAACAATATAAAATAAAGCTTCCATTACTTCAACATTCAATAATAAAAGTTACATTTTAATTTTTTCCTGATTTTTATTTGGAAGAAAAAAGAGCTAAAATCAAACAATCGTCTAAACTTAGGCCGCATTCTCCTAATACGGGGCTTGCCTTAACCGTCAACCAACATAGCTTCTGTACTGATTGATTTATTGCGCGGCTGACTGTGATGACAGAACTGCGAGCGCTGACGACGCTCCAACATGCCCATCTCCTTAGCTGATTTGCATTAAGTCTCTCCATAAAACATTAAGCTTCTAAGACCTAATAGCAGGCTTTTATTGCGCAAAATTTCTTTAGACTTATTTCCTAAGTTTTGCAATGTACGGTGTCCCAGGAAATGTGTACCAGTGACTGTCTGGTGTCAGATGTCACTAGTATCTATTTTACCCCCCCTATTTTATCTATGTTCCACGAAATCTTGATTTATTTTTGTTTGTTTTACCCTAACGATTTCATCCACAAAAACATCTGTACCTATCTTCTAAAAGATTAGTGGTAGACTCCCAGTTTTTTTACTATAAAGTACCTAAGTAGTGCATCAAAAGGGCTGTCAAACTACGTTTGAACTTTTACATTATTTGGAATGATTTATAATTTTTAGCGATTTCAGGGTCCTTTCCATACTAAAAGTAGTTCATTACTCGTTCATACTTTATACCCTTTCAGCATTGCTCACCTGAATATAATATCAGTCAGTTCTAAATGCAAATTCTGATGCTGTGCCATTAAACAATTGCACAGAGGAGTCATCTCGCGAATGCTTAGTTATTTCTTTATTGCATCTTAAATTAGTATGTACACGGTCCAGACGGGTGACTCAGCACTTTGTGGCGAATGATTCAGCGGATTACAGCGACTCACCTCTGCTGACCGCAGCGCAGGCGCAGGACCACTCATGCCCTTTACGCGCGTGGCAAATTGTATGATTTGTGGAATATTGACCGTCGTTTGCGGTCAAATTGAGGAATATCCTGAGAAATCTGAATATTGAGTAAACAATAATTACGATAAGTACCTAATTGACGACGACAGACATGGCGTGGCACTGTCTGTCTGCAAGTTTTCGTTGTGTTTAGAAGTCGAGGTTTGTGTCATAATTTGTAAATTATTTAACACAAGCAAGTAGCTATAGCCTTGGTATAACGAAATTGAAAAATATTTTAATATTTTACTTATTCAATTATTCAACCTTGTGACAGAGCAAAAAGTTAATAACGCATGTTAAATTGTCATGTTCCAGTCTGACTTCGGTAATGTGACCTGAAATCTTTTGAAATCAATATTCACATTTCACTCTCTCCAGTTATGATTTCGAAACATTACCAATAACATCAATTAAAGTCGTAAATAAACGTTGGGCAAACGCAACCAATTGACGCGGTACAGTCGGCGACCCATATTCGTGACAGGAATAGAACCGCTGGAAGAAAGTGGGTCGACACCTCAGCCCTAAAGGCCTGGCCACGCGAAGGAGCGATCGGCGGTACGACGCGCGAATTCTCTCAACATAGCGCGGTCGAAACGCTCAGAGCACAGCTGTTAATTTGCCTCATGAACCAAGTATGAAGAAAAACTGGCCAAGTGCGAGTCAGACTCGTGAACGAAGAGTTCCGTACCAAAAAACGGCAAAAAAAAAAAAACAAGTTCGCTGTATCTGTATGGGTGCCCGCCCCACTAATTCATCAACGTCCGAGCGGTTGCAGACGTCCGGACAACAATAGAAAATCTATTGTCTCGTTTCTTGTTATAGCGGCAACAGAAATACCTACATCGTCTGTGATAATTTCAACTGTTTGGCTATCACGGTTCCCTGAGGTACAGCCTGGTTACGGACAGACGGACAGTGGACTCTTAGTAATAGGGTCCCGATTTTACCTTTTGGATACAAAACCCTAAAAATGAATGAATCGCGCGTTGCATGGCCTTGCTCTAAAACGGCGTTAGGCTCTTTGATGCCATGGACGTCTAAACTGTGCAATAAAACCTTAATGTATGATTTAGTGGTCAGCTTTGACCATTCATCATCTTTCATCTTGTTTGTTGACCATTATGCTGAAAGGTTTGCTAGATCGTTAGGAAATCACTGATGTCGGTAAGAGGTAATACAATACGACGACCTATGATCCTTTTAGATTAAGAATTTGATGATGATATCATTATTCTCACTGTTATTTCGATAATTGTATATATAAGTACAAAGTAAAAAAATGACAACCAGAACTTGCGCCAACTTAAATGCGCCCCTTTCCTGACCGATATTATCATTAATTTTATCTAAAAAATGATTTTTCTACTTTACAAGTAAAGCTGTGTTGTATCTACCATAAAGGGAATAGACCTATTATACCTCATGTCTAACTTTTAACTTTAATAACCATTCAAAGAGCTTTAACTTGGTAACTTGTTGGCGGTGTGCGCGTGCGCAATGACAAATAGCATAATTTAACGATTCCCGAAGAGAAGGCGAGCATTGTGCGATGATTTACGACTGTGACCGACGGCCGAACGGTAATGTATGTTTACGTATTCTTGAGAAACGGAATGATGTCACAGTTATAAATTTTATGTTGTTAAGTGGGCTGTTTTCAGAATTTTATGTGGTAGGTAAGTACTACTATACCACATAATATTCTATGAGTAGAATTTACAATCTCACTTTGGTAATTCATGTCGCTTCTTCGAACTACAATTCAACGAAATCGTAATTTGAAACCAACGAAAAAAACTTAATAATGACCAATATTTCATTTTCTTTTAAGAAAATATGTTACGGTTTTCTTCATAAATGTTTTCTTAATAGGTAAGTACCATCTTTGACAGGTTTTCATCGAAAATTAATTGATCCTCCTTCAAGAAATCCTATATTAGAGAGAGAAATGGATTATCAACCCATCTCAAAACATAAATTAAATATTAAGATCGTGTATGAAATCTTTTCTTTTAATTCACCATCATCAATAAAGAAACCAAAATGAAATGAAATTATATCCTTCTGCATTGCTTTCATCAAGATAACAAATATGAAGTGAAAAATGAGCACGGAACGCATCCAGAAAGTAACCGACAATCAGAAAAACAAACATAAGCAATTTAAAGATGCCATCGAAATCAATTTCGGATCGATGCCGAGATAAATCAATGAGAGGCTGGTAACTTGTAATTTCCGTGGCAGCGGTCGACGGCAACACTTAAAATCGATTATGCGCGTGCGCAGATAGCGGACCTTCATGGTCTGTTACATATTAACCCTTTTTAATGTCAAAGTTAAATCTGTATTTTTAGGGTTCCGTACCCAAAGGGTAAAAACGGGACCCTATTACTAAGACTCCGCTGTCCGTCTGTTTGTCTGTCACCAGGCTGTATCTCATGAACCATGATAGCTAGACAGTTGAAATTTTCACAGATGATGTATGTCTGTTGCCGCTATAACAACAAATACAAAATAAAATAAATATTTAAGGGGGGCTCCCTTACAACAAACGTGATTTTTTTTGCCGTTTTTTGGTACGGAATCCCTTCCTGCGCGAGTCCGACTCGCACTTGGCCGGTGTTTTTAATCAGCTTAAAATCTTTTCAAAATTGTATTGGTATAAAATAATAATCATTACTCAACACAATGATTTATTAAGATAATTAATTTTGAACTTTTAGAATTTTTATGCATTCACAATGCTATTTTTATATTAAGATGTTTAATAATTGAAAAATATTAGAAAAAATCGACTCACCCGTAGCTCATCCCGTCTGAGTTGCTACGGGTGAGTCGATTTTTTCTAATATTTTTTAATTATTAATCATCTTAAGATAATTAATATTAGAAAAAATATTAGAAAAAACCGACTCACCCGTAGCAGCTCACTGAGCCCGTCCTGTCTGAAATGCTACGGGAGAGTCGGTTTTTTCTAGTAAGTATTTTTTTTATATTAATTATCTTAATAATTATATAAAAATTGCATTGTGAATGCCTAAAATATAAAAATTCAATAATATTATTATTTTCACACCATTTCTTATCCATACCTATTGATAGTTTTGAGAGTGGTAAACTGTAGTAGTAAGTAAACTGTAATTGCTCCCGTGGGATAAAAGGTATTTTATGTTTTAATCTAGGCTATCTTATATCTGTGTGCCAAATTTCATCCAAATCCGTTCGGTAGTTTTTGCGTGATTGAGGAACAAACATCCAAACATAACTTTCACATTTATAACTAATATTAGTAGGATTTATTTATTTATTTTATAAATAAATTATATTAATGAAAATTACGACTGATTTGGAGATGCAAGAAAGGAAGGATGTAACATCTAAGTAAAACTTTATGTCGCAGCGAAGCCTCGTAGCCTTCCGTTTCTACATTCAGTTTAGTTGAAGTTACTTAATTGATAAATTACTTAATTTGAGTTGGATATTTTATTTTCATTTTTCGTTTCAGCGCCTTTTCACAGTGGCCGTGATTTCAGATCTAATGAATCGTGGAGGAATAATTCGTGGATGTTGGAAACAAACCACCGGCGCGCGCGCAGGATGTTCTAAGTGGAATGTAGTGTTCACGCGCGGCATGCTCGCCGCGATATACGCCCAGCGTTGTTCGCCATCGGCTGATGTAGCGAAATGCCTACTTTGTGTACGTCTAAGCATGTTTACGGTTACAGATAAAATGGCAAAGTTAAAATATTACGTACTTATTTCCATTGCCAACTACGGCATCGATAAATATAACTGTTTGCCTTCAACAATATATTGGACAGAATATTCACACTGACTGGATACAAAATTGGATTTATTTTGAATAGGTACAACATTACTGTTCTGTACAAAAATTAACTTACCTCTATTCACATTATTTTAAGCACAGATACATTGTTTTACAATGACTCTCTCGAAATTCAATCTCGAGTTTTCACTTTCATTGAATAAGTTTGGAGTATTTTTGTCACATATTTTCAAGTTGCAAAGTGCAACTTTTTCTCACAAAACGTGTCCGTTCTCTGACTAAGATTTGTGACAATCGTACCATAATTATCTTAGGTAGGTATAGTACATAGGTTCTAATGAGATCATCAGTAAAGGTATCTAGGTAATGTCGGTAGCTTCACAGAAGCTCTGACTCGATATAGTCGCGTTTAATCGCAGGTAAAAAGTGGATGAACGGCGGTGCTGTTAGATTTAAAGAATCCGCCGGCTGCTCTTTAGGGATGGGAAAAACGATCGCAGCGGTACACGAAGACCTAGATCGAGGTCCGAGAACGCTTCTTGTTATGCAATTTACTGCATAAAAAGTATCTAATCTACCTAATGGTTGATTCTCATAAAAGCAAGTTAATTTTTTTTATGCCATTTTTGGAATTAAAAAAATATGACAATAAAATTGAACGGTTGGTCACAGTTGGACAGTTTTAGACAAGACAGAAATAATTTGAAGATTTTATTATTGTCTAATCTAAACAACTTTTTGTGGAAGCTATATTACCTGAATTCGCGAAAAAAGCGAGATAGTATGTTAGGTAGATTGATTTGATCAATAATCATAAATAGCAGTTTTTTTTTCATAAAAAAATTGGTTTAAATTATTCAGGTTTGTTTATACGTCTAACGTACTTGATTTCAGGTTTTGTGAAAACAAAATGTAACGTTGTTTGCAGCATTATGAAAAGGTTTGCACAAAAATGACGGAGTATATATATATGTCCGTTATGGGTCGGGTCGTGCGCACAAGCACGAGTGTCCGTGTCCACGTTAGTTGACATGCTTTACTCTACGACTTTTAAGAATTCAATTGTCGCGTAAGCGCAGCGAAAAATTTTCGAAGTCGATGGTCACGTATATCCAAAATCCGAAAATAGAGACGTATGAGGAATGGACCAAAATGTTCAGCTTCGCGAAATTTTTACGACATTTATTTTTATTCTCCCTTGGTACGATCCTTACCTTTTTAATTACTTATAAGAACTGAAGCAGTACCATTTGAAAACATCTGTAGAATAACGACAGAAGTTCGATCGTTCGTTTTCGTTAATGACGTAAATTTCAAACAACGAAAACAACAACCATATTTCATAAGGGATACTGATTTCAATATTTATGCGCTGAAAATATACATAAACCAATAAGAAATAAATCATCAGCAATATCCGCTTCAAAAATAACAGCTCTCATTACAATCTCAGCCATACAAGTCCGCTTTTTGCCCCCTCCAACTGCCCGTTAACCGTCAATGGGGGTTACTAGGAAACGCTGCAAAAGGGAAACTTCTGCTCGCCACCGTTTTTCGGAGCTAACTGTACCACCGTGTAAGGACTGCCGTTACTGGCGAAGAAGTGTGTAACCTTTCCACTTTCTTTCATTCTAGTAATTAGCCATGTAACAAGGAAACTGTTTTTTTATAACATTTTTGCTAGTAAAGGGTCTCTTATTACGCCAATTTCAATATCGTATTGTATCTCATTACGAACTTGTGCGGTAATGTAAAGTAAAACGCACGGTTTATCAAGATGCTTCGTCTAAAACGAACGGTACTTTTTTAAATCTTAGCAAAGAGTTTTGATATCAGAAAAGAGGTCAACATTTTATGAATAAAATTTACTTTATATGATTTTTTTTTCATTAAAAAAATTTTTGAATATGGGTATCAAATGAAAGGCCTTGATGAGCACATTCCAAAATTATATAATTTGTCACTAAAATTGAAGAAAAATTTTTTTTTTTTCGATTTTTGAATATGGGTATCAAATGAAAGGCCTTGATGAGCACGCACATTCCAAAATTATATAATTTGTCACTAAAATTTAAGAAAAATTTTTTTTTTCAATTTTTGAATATGGGTATCAAATGAAAGGCCTTGATGAGCACATTCCAAAATTATATAATTTGTCACTAAAATTTAAGAAAAAAAATTTTTTTTTTTCGATTTTTGTATATGGGTATCAAATGAAAGGCTTTGATGACCACATTCCAAAAAAATATAATTTGTCACTAAATTTAAGAAAAATGGTTTTTTTTTAAATTTTTGTTTTTTTACTTTATTGTTGTTTGATTTCCTCACAATCTAAGTGAAAGGCAGAAAAATCGACCGATAAATACTTACAAGTGTATCAAAATTTCATCATTATGGAAAACAAGCAAAAATGCAAAGTCCGAGTTTTATTTATTTCCTCGCAAATATGTTATAAAACGTCATATGACATACGTGCGCTTTGATAATTACAGCCTCTGCTTTCTTGTAGCCCTCGCCTACGGCTCGGGCTAGCAATATCGCCTCAGCTGTAATTTTCAACTTACCGCACTTATATCATAATGTACTATTACGGATTGTCTGAAAATTAATTAGTAGTAGGTAGGTATACCTACTACATTTAGGATTGTTTATAAAATTCAGTACGCAAACAGTAATAATAAATTATTTATGCGGAATTGTATAGTCAGCAAATACAGTTGCTTAACACTTTAGTACTTTGCCATATTAACTTTTTGACTAATGCTTCAAACTACAGGACATCTGGCAAAAAGTTGCTTTGAAAAAGTACTTAAGTACTAAGTGACTTTTGTTGCTGACCGTACACGTTGCCTATAAAAATATAGTAACAGTAACACTATGTAAAACTTACCCCTATCTTACGAAAAACTGACAAATCCTCAAAAACCCTGTTATTAGAAGCTTTTTTTTCTTTTTAACTAAGTACTAGATACTTAAGTTGTTTTTAAAAGATTCTTACAACATTTATTTGTAACAACTAAACTAACAACTTCGTTTCATTAAATTAAATTTTCCAATTTATACACAAATTGTTCATGCGCGGTGTCCATTACCGATTTGATGCGACCCGCGATAGTGTCGCCCCGCAATAAGTTATCGATAGTATCTGCATTAGCTAGCGGAGATAGCCATCGCCTCGCTATGAGTTAGAACGGCCCGAACCAAACCCCATTACAATATACCATACAAATGAGTTCCTGCTCTATTGAATAAACGTTGATAGCTTTTTGGAAAGTGTTAGAGCACTTTTAGATAAAGGCGTTTTAGTCGCGGCGTAAGCGCGGCGTGTCGGCGTAAGTCGTTTGCCTGTCAAAGCCAAAGTCAAAATGTCTTTATTTAAATAAACTTAATAATTAAGCACTTTTGAATCGTCTATATTTTACATTTTTGTCATATACATACATAATGACAAACGCGCGTCTCTGTCGAGCGTTAAGCAGCGCGTCTGTCGTTATATTATGTATGGATCTGCCAACGAAGTTACCTAAATGATCTTAAAATGCGTGTCAGACCCTTCAGAGTTCATAAGTGTAAATAAAGTAAGAAAGTTAAAGGAAGAAACAAATTCCCAGAAAAAGCCAAAATATCGAGAAGACAATGGCCAATAAATCATAAAAGCGTAACCAATTTCACCACTTCTCCTTTGATTAAATAAAGTAAAAAAAAACACCTACGTAAAGGCGTATCTATTTCAATATCTCCATAATGGTGCCTCAACCCCGCCCCTTTTCGATAGCGCGCGAATTATGCGCGCTGCATGACCGGCGCGTGCGCACATTGTGCATTGTCCGGTGCGCGACTATTACATGGAGCTTTTGTGGGAGGGTGGCGCATCTATCGTTGAAAGAATGCGGATTTGTCTTTTTTATTTAGGCAAATTATAGGAGAAACAAGCTTTAGTTGGTGTAAGTATTTATTAAAATAAGTTGAGTTTAAAATTAGCAATAGCTTTCAGTCTTATCATATATCGGGTCAGTTTGAACTTACCATCTATATGGATGTGTCCAGTCCATGTAACTAAAAAACTTGCTCTAAGAAACATGTGTCAAATTTCGCCAAAAAATTTTGGTCATCCCATACTAAATTGGTCACGTGATCTCTTTGATTTGTATGGAAAGTGGATTTTTATTTTACATATTTGACCATGTGATCCTTGGAGAAAGTTGTTCAGTTTCATTTCATGGACAAAACCATAGCCTTCTTTAATTGCAAGCCGTGAACATAAGTTTGGCAACGTCTGTTACTGTCAGTTCGTGGTCATGTCGTCGGCTAGTCTCCATACTAAATGTATGGGAATATTTAAATTTTAAGAGGTCGATATTTTTTTTGGTAGTTATCGTATGTGGTTTAAAATATGAAAATAATTTAGTTCTTTTATTGAAATGCTTTGTATATTAAACAATAAGAAAAATATCAATGTTAACCAGCAAAAAATGGCTGTCAAAGATGTCATCTTTTTTGTTGATTTTCTTCAGCAGGGAGTTGATTAACACGCCCTCTAGCAATAAATGATATATCATTAGAAAGGTCTTTTAAAGACAAATATTTGCTGTTCATATACTTTATATCAATTGTTAATACTTTTGGAGTTAAAGGTTATTAAAGTATAAAAGTGGTTTATTGTCTATGGGAGTTGATCTACCCCACCTCTAGCAATAAATGATATACCATTAGAAAGGTTTTTATATGACAAATATTTGCTGCAAACATACTTTCTATTAATTGTTAGTATTTTCGGAGTTTTAGTTCATTAATGTTTAAAAAATTGGTCAAGTCCAGAGCGTTATAACTCTCAAAGTACTAATAGTTGACGTTTATAGTGATACAATAAAGTGTTTCAAATTTAAATACCTTTCTAATTATGTAAGATTTATTGCTAGAGGAGGCTTAGATCAATATGCTCATCGTACTAAAGGACCCCCGAAAAGTTCAAATAATTTGAACCAAACCTTATGTTCTAATAAATAAATAATAATAATAAATATAAAACTTTATTGAAATAATCTTACATCACAATTTACAACTAGTTTAAACATAGATAATATAGGAAAAACAAATAATAAATAATTTTTAAAATAATTTTATACTATGTGCTTGACCACATGCGATGTTGCCGTTCTGCTCAACTTTAGGGCTTGGAAGACAAAACACATCCTCAAAATTTGAATGGTGAATACAAAATTACCTTGTATAAGAAATTAATACAATTAAGTTTGTAAGTACATAATTATGTATAATTGGATAGATATTTGAGGATAACTATGCAAAATGTCGCGGGCTCTGGAGATAAAAATGAACGTATGCCTTAATATGCAAATTTTTGGTAAATTCTGAAACAAAAGTATGTAAATATTTAAATTACCCCTAATCATAAAACCAACGAAGAACCAAAGAGTTGAAGAAATCGTGCAAAATCACAGACTCAACGCATTATCTGCTGCCAAAACAGTATTCGTAAAACTAATACACGACGAGCCAGCAGCGCTCCCATGCAATCTTGGCTGAACGGTGGTGGATGGCTTCATCCCGAAACACCATGTACGGCATCATGCATAGCAATTTGATGAGCTCACCGGAAGGTAAACCAATAATAGACACTGGTCTTTGTAGCTACATAGAACCTTCCTTATTTTCTTAGAAAGATTTCCAGATATACATTATCTGTATTGCTTTAAGAGGCTTAAAACTCTAGAAATAACAATGGCGAAATAATTGTTGAGTTAATTATTTAGCGTATTAAAATGTCATTATTATGAATTTACGTATTATAAATTAATAAGATTTTTCAGATTATAATTAAGTCCTGACTAAGTCAGGGAAAAAAATCAATCTAAAAAGATACTCAAATGTCTGTTTATTAGGAACACAAACCATACAACAAGTACTGTGATTGATTAGGAAACAGTAAAAATCTTCTTTTTTGTTTTTTGTTTTGGCAATCTACTTTCCTTTTGGAGGTAACTTTTGCCAGTGTCAAGTGTTTGCTATTCGCTGTAGACTTAGGATTAGGACTACGATAAAAACTTCAAACTGGAATATCTTTATTTCTAGACTTGTGGCAATCGTATACTTAACGTCAATCTATTAAGGAATTTAAGCACCATATTATACCATATTTTTAATAGTAATACGCATAAAAAATATGTCAACAAAATTTTGTATGGAGGTTTGCCATAAATTAAACCTAATTTTCTAATGAGCGGTTTTCAAAAGGCAGTTTAAGAAAAAAAAAGTAGTACCTAAAAGACGGCTAGATGTCGTTGTTCAACTAAGTCCGTAACTTTTTCAGAAAAAAGCAAAGGATTTTGTCAATTTTGGCATGGTTATGGCAAACTACTCCTCTTTAGGGAGTAATTTTTGCCCGTATAAAGTGTTATTTACTCAGTGGTATACTCAGCTGCTAGGAAAAATTTAAAAAACCTACCTAGTTGAATAGCGCCATCTATCAACATAAAAATAGACTAAAATTCTCAGCTGTCAGAAAACCGCTCATTGAGCACTAGTGGATTTTTATAACCCCTAGGCCACACTATCGCGCTGTCGCGTTTCGTGTCGTGTTGTACAATTAGAAACTTTGAAGCAAGGAATTAGAGTTTAATTTCATTTTAAGGAAATAAATTAAAGGGATTTCATGAAAATAAACTTTAATCTCTTGACTCATAGTTTCTAATTGTACAATACAACGAAAAGCTTCGCGACAGCGCGATAGCACAATACATAAAACTTATATATGTACTGTGGCGATAGTCTGGCCGCAGACTAGAGGTTGCGATCAAAATTAAAATAAAAATAAAAGTAAATGCGAAAATCAGTTTGTTTGTTTCGTTGTAACGTCTAAACTTCTCAACGGTCTCAACCTCATATCATCATGAATCATGAATTTTGCATACACGTTGTCAGGGGTGCAGAAAAGGACATAGGGTATGTTTCATCCAGAAAAAAGTATATGTTCCCGATTGTGGCAAAAACACTTTCCACGCAAATGAAGTCGCCGGGCGGACGCTAGTTTGGTATATTTCTTTCTGAGATAATATTTTATTCGTTTTAGCAGCATTTCCTTTACTATCAAGTTTATTCTTGGCCTGGACAATAGGGTATTATTGGCACTCGGCGCCATTTTGAATTATGGCGGATCCAACACTTAGCTGAGTGACAAGCTAAGAATATGCTTATCTGATTTATGGCACTAAATCATGTTTTCTATAAGTAACTCATATTCCTAGTTACGGACGAGTAAAATAAGTATTTACTTACCTACAACAATACTATAAAAAAGTTTTTCGAAGATAAAATATCTTTTATTTTTTTATAAAAGAACTGAATTACCTAACTCTACTCTAAAAAATTAAAATCAACATTTAGGAAGTTCAGGATCTGTGAAATTCTAGCATCCCTGTTTTTAGTTTCCTATCATCAAATGAGAATCACAAAAAACCAGCCAAGTGCGAGTCGGACTCGCGCACGAAGGGTTCCGTACCAAAAAACGGCAAAAAAATCACGTTTCTTGTATGGGAGCCCACCTTAAATATTTATGTTATTCTGTTTTTCGTAATTGTTGTTATATCAGCTATAGAAATACATCATCTGTAAAAATTTACTCTTTGTGTACGGAACCCTAAAAATCGAACAACAACAACATCATTTTTGCTCTGTTACAAGGTATCCTACATATTTTCAAATGTTTCCAACGTGTTTTTATAATACTTACTCATAAAACATAATCATCACAAAATTATACGATCGATGGCAATAGTAAAACTTCCAAAGCAACAATGAGTAAAGATACATACTCGAAAAAATGAGATGCGAATATTTGATATTACATTCGCCACAGGAAATGTATACTTGCATTGATGTTGTTTGTTTGCAACGTTCGCCTCAGCCCAGGAAATGCTCATGCGCAGGCCCAAGGCGTTGGCCCCTGATTTATTATTCACAATCCGCAGGATATGTGCTATTCAATAACACCTTCAAGATAACAACACATATTTGTTATTACACAATCAGATTCGTAAAGAAAAACGAACATTTGAAAGTTCAAATGCTTCATGATCATGAGTCAAAGTGAAACTTTTTAAAGGACTGAGTCATCCTTAGGTAATAATAAAATTAGCAAAAAACCGGATTTTAAAGTTTTTTGAAACTAGACAGAGACGACATATTCTAACTTACTAACTTAGTATGTATGTTAAACTTATAAACAATTTCTCTATAAACTTTTTTCACTTTGTACGTTATAAAAAGTATAAAACTGATTACAAGATATAAATCTTCAAATTACGCTCTTTGCCAGCAGAGCCGTGACGAATCCACCAAAAAGGTAATAGTTAACTAATAAATAGCCTTTAATGAACTACGCCCAGAAGGAAAAAAAACATTTAAGCCATTAGGGTACTGTGTAGAGATTGTTGTTACGGCATAACAACCATTACATTAGTACTGAATCGTTTTTGAGGAAAGGAAGACCCTATGTATACTTGTAGAATGTAGGCTCAACAACACGTAACATATTCTGTTTGAAGTTATGGAAAAACTTGTATCGATCAATGAGATTTATAATATTAAGCACAATTTTTTTTTCAAACTTAGTGTGAGTTGCACCAAAACGCTGTCAAAGTTACGGTTATTGTCAAATGATAATGCTACCTATTTGTCACGTCAAAATTGTCAAGGGACATTATGCTGGCTGGTAACCACTTTTTTGGCTAACTTGTGCTTAAACGGTACTTTAACAACCTTATACCGTTATATTTAGGTGGTGCAACTCAGCCTTAGTTTTTAAATTACTTAAATACTCTACTAGAAGATATTACTTCCTACAGAACCTCCTCCATAAGCATAACAATAGTTTTTTCATCCGAATTTCGTCGGCTCGTGCGTGACCAATCCAGAACATTCTTTCAACGATAATGGAAACTTAAGTGCCAGAATATTAATGGATTTAGGATTTTACGCCCGTCTTAGAATGTGTGGCAGCCATGTTATTAAATTTTCTTACTTTAGTTTATTTCATAATCGTTTTAAAAGCAACTTTAAGTAGCATGTATTCTTAATAGAATCGTAAATCGTAATGGTTTTGGTACTTACACAGTCATGACATTAAAAGTTAAAATGCTTTCGTGATTGCTGCTTATAGTTGAATCCGTTATATCTACCTCTGTACTGTTTGCGTCCACAATTTTGTTATAAAAAAGAGGCCAAGAATTGTTCTTTCTCATTCACCACTATCTCACCAAATGGCATTTAAACAAAATTAAGTGCGCAAGTCGCCCACAATTCTACCACCGGAGAATTCGCAAAACAATAACCAAAATAGCTTTTTGGCGGGTTGTAACTCCCAAAAAACGGGCCGCAGTAGCACTCCGAAAATTTGCCGCGAACACAAAAAAATGCTCGCGAGACAATGAGCGGCACGCCGCATTCGGCAACGCTGTGTCCAATCTCCGCCATATTCGGCTGCAGACGAGAACATACGCCGCTGACAAATCGCCGGGTAATTTGTTAGCTTTTAGCGGTGCCCTCCGAAATTCGCCAGTAATTAATTGCAGCAGATAACATTACAAGGGCCAGACGAAAAAACAAATTGCACGAGATTCCACGTCGGCAATTTTTTAGCAGTTACGATTGCAAATATGGATGTATGATATGGCATACACGTAATGCATACATTGTATGCATTATGTGTATGCCATATTCGGGTCCCTTAACAAGCAATTAGTTACACACAGGTTATTATATGAAGATATCTGACAGTCGACAATTGATTGCTGTTGCATGGCTATATTGTTTTGGGCTGTATGAAACTAAGTACTGTAACTTTCTGAAGTTGACAAGTTCCTAATAAAAGGAAGGTGTAAAAATGAAAATAGGTTCCAGAGTTTGAACACAACGTACGGTAAGATAATAATGTAAACTTTTTGCAGTATTGCAGCGCAGAGTATTGTAATATTATGGTTTCGCTAAGCAATGTGAAAAGTACAAACAGTACAAAGACGCATATACAGAAAAGGCAAGGATATCGTCGCATCAATCAGTCCATCTATTACCATATACAGAAACTGCACATTGTTCACAGACTAAACATTGCGCAGAAAGAAAAGTTCTTAAAGCATTAAAA
Source organism: Agriphila tristella (assembly GCA_928269145.1). Taxonomy (NCBI): domain Eukaryota; kingdom Metazoa; phylum Arthropoda; class Insecta; order Lepidoptera; family Crambidae; genus Agriphila; species Agriphila tristella. The sequence continues at coordinate 27,626,557 of OV743437.1, read as the reverse complement.
AACTACTTCCCTATAAATGCTCTCAAAAAACGCGGAAGATAAGCATCGGAATATCTGCGACATTCCGACACATGCTGATGGGTTGTCTTTTCAGTGTCACATTCTGTATGTATTTCTAAAACTTGACTTTATTTGTAAAGTTGAGCTTGATGTTTAAGCATATATTCATTTATTAATTTATATCGTGCCACACAATAAATCAGTTTCTATTCTATTCTAAATAATTATTTATTCTTTACAATACATAATAAAAGAACGTTTTAAATTAAAAATAGTTTAAAAAGACAAAACAAGTTTCTAGAAACTATTTTTTTACAGGATAATATTTAGGGTAATACTAATTTATGATCAACACTCAATAGATTTCACTAACTTTTCTTTGAAACGTTTTTCATTTTTCAGAAAATACTTCTAATATTTTCTGAAAGTAGTTGTTTGTGCATCTATAAAGCAATGTCCTTTCTGCAGGATACGTACTCTGTGGGTAGTCTAAACAGTGCGTACGAGCCGAGTGACGAGCCGTCGCGATATCTCGCGATTTATCGCAGGAAATTTATTTGCAATTATAATGTCTCTTCGTACCTACCACCGGTATGAGGATGCGCTAGAAATAGTTAAGTTTACTTTAACAACTCTTGTCTCCTAGATTTCACTAATTAACAATAATGGTTTTCTTACCACACATTGTGTCTATCGGTTTAAAAGTTACACTACCTATACAGATGTTTCTTTAATGATAAACAGTAAGCATTTATTAACAAAAATAACTACACAATCAAAAACTGAACGTGAAAATTATAAAATTAGGATATTCAGTGTTGATTTTAAATATTTGTAACATTGTCGAGTGAAATTATTAACAGATAAGTATTCCATGATACTATTTAAATTTGGTTTATCTGTGTAAGTAGGTATACAAAAGGTATATTTAGAAACCTAAAATTGGGACAGTGAAATAAAAGTACAAACATTTTACTAAGTATCTTTACAATAAAGTAGTTAGAGTTTATTATAAACAAAAGGATACCTATTTAAAATTTTTCGCTACCCATTCTTAGGAGCATTGAACAAACATGATGAAAGAAGTTAAGGGAATGACGCCCTTAACCACAGTACGGGTAATTTGTTATAAATAATTCCTGCAAAAAGCACGAAGGAACCTGAGCTTCGTGCAATTATAAATCAATAAGTACGATATATTTAGAATGAACATACAGGGGGATTCTCATTAAAACAAAATAATAACAAATTACCAAGTAAAAGTCAATTTTTAAGATATTTTCGATTCTGATCCTTCTTTTCGTATCGTATGTTAACATCAAAAGATTTGAACTTCAATTTTACTGTTTATTCTCAGAACATTGTCCTTAAAAATTTAATTTGCTGAAAAACATCATCTTTTATTTTGAAAGCCTAAGAAGTTAGTTAATTTAGTTATACTTTATGATAAGCTCTTATCCGGATTAAGACTTAAACCGTTTTCCGTAATCCTTCTTCGATAGATTCTTTATTAATCAATAATCATCAAGAAACGTAAGACTTCGTCTTTGCTTGTTAAAATATTGCAAGGAAAATCAACAAAGAAAATTCGTAACACATCCAGTAGGACCTTACTAACGTTATCTTTTCAAGCGATACACCTAAAAACTTTCTAAAATAAAAATGTCTAGATCCTATCCATTTAATGAACAGCCTGTAGACAATTATGGATGCCGCCCGAGTCGTGGCGTGCAGAACAAAATGCCTAAACAAATTGCACTCGGCTCCTGGGAGCGACTGGTTTTTGCACCAATTCGGCATTCCGAAATAAAAATTCCGACTCCTTATGGGGAAAGCAAAAACAATATCATCTCGTTTGATGCGCTTCTGAGAACGCGTTTGGTCAGCGATTGTAGAAAAACAGGCAAGGGGGAAACTGCACGGAGGCAAGGGTTCTAACTACTGAAACCAGGGGGGGTATTACAATGTCTTGAATTGCAATATTTACATCTCTTTCTCGCTGTATAGCAAATAAAAGAGTAGCATTCAGAAAACTGGCAAGTTTGAACTTGTAATACGGGGGCAGGGGCCCAAACGCGCTGATTTTCAGCGTTAAAACCATAACTAAATCGTTACCTACATTTTAAGTTTGGGATGTATTTAATAGCACTTTAAATTTGATGAAAACAGCTATAAAATTGAATATCAGCATTTTAAAATAATAATGGACCTATAATTTAATATTATCACTACAAAGATAATGGTTTGCACTTTAAAAAAATAATAGATGTATAATTTAATATTATCACTACAAAAATAATGCTTGCACTTTAACTGTGTCGCAACCATTGGTCCCAACTCCGAAACCATTTAGTTTCTGTCCAACCATGTTAGACTAACCACCACCTGACCACTGTTAAAATGAGATGGAAAGATGAAAACAACTTATGGCATGATGCATAATTATACGCCATCAGGTCGGTTCTGGTGTACTATGTATTCTGTGGTTCTGGCGTTATTGGTCACAACGGAACCTAACCTCCTCCTGGGCTCCTCTCTCGCTGCGCCCGCTCGTCGTCGCACCTAGACGTCTGTTTACCAGTGCTAAAGTTATAAAATTAATTTGTAAAGTGCAAAGTATTAATTTTAAAGCTAATCAATTAAATTGTATAGTGCAAAGTATTAATTTTAAAGCTTAGCATATTTATAGTGGAAACCATTATTTTTATAGTTCATTCAATAAATTTTGAAGCTAAACATTTTAAAGTGTGTTACATTATTTTTAAAGTGCATTTATATATTCCCCCGTTTACAAACAGAAAAAACTCTCTTTAGTTATGTTGAAATTAAAGAGAAACTGTTGAAAACTATGACTAGGGAGCCCAGAATGCCAATCTTGGACAATTTGAAATTCTCAAGCTAAACCAAAGATTTTTAGGTACCTAATTATATTTAACCTAAGTGAAACAGTTTTGCTTTTATCGTTGAGAATTTTCGCTATTGGGTCCGGAATCAAATCTTTGAGATAAATCTTTAAAAAAACTACGGTGGTTTTATTCGGGGCATTTTTAAATAAAAAAGAATGAAAATATTTTATAAACTTCTGTTTCTCCAAAGAAGGTTAATTAAATGTCCATCAATATATTTTTCCGGTTGACCAAAAACAAGTAAATTGCAAAGTTACCATAAAAGAGAAAACTTTAATAAAGTAAACAAAATATTATTTATTAGCGTTATTAATATAAAAGACAGACCCCTAAATTATAAAGGCGACTCCACACGACATCGCGGGCATGAGCGATGGCCTGTCCGCCATGAAATTGCCTATTAGCCATTTTCGGAGTCTGACATATTGATACGACGGGATAAGCCCATATTGAGGCATGTTTTTCATCGCGCATGACAAATTTTAGTCACACTTTCAATATTTTATGGATGGGTTGAAAAATGCGGGAGGATTTCACATAAAGCTTGCCATTCCAGCAACCGCACGAATTGTTCATGATGTCTTGGAAAAAATCTGTTACTTTTCATAAAACTTCGAGATTGTATTTTAAAAAAATAAATTTCTTTACATGTTATCTAAGTTCTAACATGATTTAAGTTTTAACTACGCTATGTAGATAGGTTTCAGAAATAAACACAGAACAAAGAAAAAATCTATGTTCTGTGGACACACAATAATTTTGACAATCTGCTCAAAATTTAATTAGAATATCGTTAAATTAGAATGCTCGTCGTACACGATCTTTCCGCCATCGCCTGTTGCCCAACTCCGGACAATGCTCGAGACATTTGTGATTTATTGGACAATTAATTATTTTATTGTCTGGACATGAATCATTGGAACATTATTACATCGGAAATGATAACAACTAAATATCAATTCAAGTTTAATTGACTTTGACTTGAGTTGAAACTGTTAAGCATTCAAGATTTATTAAACAGTTCTAAGTTATTACGTATCTCAAGAATGATAACTTTAAGCAGAATTTCATGAATTTTATAGAAGCTATACAGTGCCTTTGGTCTTCTAGCGATAATTTAAAGGCGTGAAATACACTTTTATCGACAAAAACACCCACATGTTGGGGTCTATCCCCAGTCCTGTTGGCATGGCCGTCATTTAAAATTCGACTTTTTATTTTAGATGATCCTGCTGAAAAATAATTATTTCTCCGGATTGAAAAGTCATACAGTTATAACAAAAATACTGTTCGAAAGATAATAATACCACCTATCAATTTAAAAAATAATGTGTAAACTTTCAACTTAAATACGTCATAAAAAATTACTGAAGTAAAATTTTATATGGCCTGGTGCGTAATGACCGCTTACCTGGCCGATTACTACCGATTTGTGGTGAAATAAAATGCAAGAAAATTGTAATAAAAGAAAAGCTAACCCAACATGGTGCCACATAGTCGCCGATGACCCCGCCAACGCAATAAAGATACGACTATCTTTGCGCAAATCGTAAAGTCGTCCCGGTGACCCAATAGCGCCCCAACCCCATCAGCCTTGGCCGACCCCATTGCGCAAATGTCAACACCTCCGATGGCCTATTGTGTAGTGATGAGCCGAGTAATCAAACCGATTCATCATTAGAACGTGACTCAGTTTTCAGGAATAGTGAAAATCAAAGAACTTTCAGTTGTAGATGTTTTCTTTGTACCTTAAAAAATATATTTAAAGGCCTACTCAAACCTGACCGGTATCCTGTACCGGTGGCGGTAATATACCCGACCGATATCCCGACCTGTATTTTGTATGGCATTGCCGGCAGCAGTTGCGGAACACCTTTGAACAGCGTGTTACCGCATATACCATCGGGATATCATTACCGCCACCGGTACAGGATACCGGTCATATTTGAGTAGGAGAGAGAGATTCTCTCTTACGGAGAGAAATGCAAACTTTGTCTAGATGCTGATTAAAAAATCAAGACATTAGGATGAATTTAAACCTTTCTAATATTCTAGTTACAAACTTTTTGCCCCCCAAATACTAGATTAGGTAACCCAAGAAAGTCGAACTTAAAAATATAAATTTTTAGTAGTACGCAGGTAATAGCAGAGCTGTTGTGGAATACACGAAAAGAATAAGGGAAAAGATGTGGCCACTTTTGGCACTTTTATCTACTACCACAGCGAACTATATTTTAGTGAAGTTATTGTTTATAAATAAACTATAGAACTTAAGCTTCAATCTCAACGTGTGAATTTTCGATTACATTATGTACTTAGTGAGCAATAAATCATACGATAGGAAGAAGAAGTAAATTTGATTAAGATGAGGGTGCCATTTGAGAGATATAGTCGTCCTAAGGACCTCTCTGATCACACACATCATTTCATCACACACACCTGACAGATAATTTTAGTCAAATACTGGAAAGATAGTCTGGGAGATCTTTTTCAAAAAGTTAAACATGAAACATTTTTTTTTATTTGGAATCGGAGCTTTTCAGGATTTTTTAACTGTATTTCTGAAGCATGATGTCCAAAGCTATAAAGTATGTTTAAAAAAAATATAAGTAAGATTATCTATGGGTGTGTTCTAGCTAGGTTATCGTTGATTTTCTCTTTTATGTACCTGTGTGCTTTCAAATGTAATTAATTTAAATAAATCCCTAATCATCTTATTAATCTAAATTTGTTATCATTTTAACCATCATCACACTTATAACAATTTCTGTGTTTATTTTATTTTAGACATTAAATTTCATAAGCCAACCCACGCCAGTCACTTTACCTCTAGCCTTCCGGACGACTTCGTCATTTTCTTAAACTTGACGCTTTATCTTTTCGCTATATTCCTTGACAACCCAAGTCTTTTTATGTGAAGATAAGATAGGTTGGCCTCGTCGTAACAGTGACCTATAAAATGACCTATAAGTTGCGAGGAGCGAGGCGCGGCTTCCTGCCTCGCCCAGGCCTCCGCAACTCCCTGATTACTGCCTTGACGACTTCATTTTGCTGTCTGTTCTTGTATCAAAGCGGCAGTAATTAATGTGGTCGCTCTTTCATACGAGTTTTGACAAGGTAGTGTTGACTTACGAAACACTTTGTTAAAGCAAAATATTTGTGGAATAATATTCCAACCTTTTTTTATTGCCGTAAAAGTTTTCGCAAGGAAATGGAGTAACCTCCATCTTAAAGAGGTTTAGGGTAGGTAATGAATGACATAACGTAATTTGTTACTGTTTACCGTAAATTGTTACTGTTTTCTTTTTCTTAGTTTTTAGCTGTTTAGGTTTTGTAGTAGGTAGGGCCGGAACTCGGAGATTACGGATGTTAAGCAACGTTCGCAAGGATCGGTCATGGGATGGGTGACCAAAAATTTACTATCTTAAGCTCCTCCGTGCTTCGGGAGGCACGTTAAGCCGTTGATCTCGGCTGCATTTGCAGTCGTTAACACCCACCAATCCGCATTGGGCCAGCGTGGTGGGTTATGGTTCACCCTCCTTACCCACCCATAAGGAAGACCTGTGCCCCAGCAGTGGGGATAAAATGGCTGATGTTGATGAGGGTTATTCTATCGTCTTTCAAACTAACTATAAATTATGCAATAGTAAAACAAACATACATGAACCCTGAACACATAAAAAAATTTAGGTACTTACCACAATAGGCCCGTTTCGCCCAGTGCTGGTGAGCGTGGCTCCGAACCACTGGTTCGATTTCTGGTCGATCTGATGGTCACCCGTGTCCCGGTTGTTCGCTGCAACAAACAAGCATGTTAACATATATACGTACAATACTTAGTATAAACACATTTCACGTAAAGGTATAATGGTTATTACCCGACTGCAAAGAAAGGGTTATGTTTTTCGCGCATATCTTGTATGTAACTATGTAAGTATGTTTGTATGTGTGTTTGTATGTAATATTCTTTATTATCTCATATCTTTCAAACGGCTGAATGGATTTCTGTAATTAAGATATCGTTAGATTTGTCTCATCAGCCCAAGTGTTCTTAAGAAGGTGGCGTTATAAAAAAACCAACATGGCGGCTGTACGGTACTAATATACGTAGTGGGAAAAATTTTTTTTTTTTAGAATAGTGCAATATGGGTGTCAAATTAAAGGGCTTATTGTAAGGATTTCAAAAAGGTATATCAAGACCGTAATATATAATAACTAAAAAGATATAAATAAAAAAATAAATTATAAAAATTAAAAAAACCCGTCTGCATAAAAAGACAAGCCCACTGAAAAGATGGAAACAAGATTAAATATTAAAGGCAACATAATTACATGCAGTCGGAGGCATATAGTAATTCAAATCATTCATAACGTCACTTTCTTAATGCATGCCTCCGACTGCATGTTATTATGTTGCCTTTAATATTTAATCTTGTTTCCATCTTTTCAGTGGACTTGTCTTTTTATGCAGACGGGTTTTTTTAATTTTTATAATTTTTTATAAAACACCTTGCAGAAGTATAATATTACTAACATCATAAATTACAACATTATTTCCGAAAACAGACTTAAAAAATTTGACTTTGCATACCTAAGTCGCAGATATTTTTTTGTCTGTTTTCGGAAAAGTCGTAGAACAAATGTTGTTGTTTATGATAATCTACTCCTGCGAGGTTTTTGGTGTTTTCCAAATGAATAACCCTGTATATAAGTATTTTGACGGCTACAAAAATTGGGCAATCGCAATAGAAACAATTTGGTATTGACAATCAAAAGTGATACAGAAACTTAATACAAGGATATAAACCGAAGACAAAGCATAGAAAAATCAATACCAACATTGGTAATTAATATTTGAGTATAGGCTCGTTAGTTTTAATTAACCAAGACCTACTAATGGAAGGTTAGTTAACTGGCCGGTCGTTTGAGCTCAACAATTATTTCGGGCAAGTGCGCACCGTGATGGACAGCTTGTAATAACGGTGCTTAAGCAAAGGGCTCTTTAAAACGCTATTAGTTATTGTTGTGATACATTTTCGGGTACAATCACTTGGGGAAAGCAGTAATATTGATTTATTTGTCTGACCACCAGTTAAGTCTTTGACCGGAGCGAAAAATTGCAATTTGCCCTTTTGCAAATAAATTGATAAATATAAAAGACGGAGGTCGGCTTTCCAAGCTTTCTTTTGCCATTTCTTTCTTGGAGGGGTCTCCCAATTTTGTTAAATGGTGGTAGTTTCAGTAGATTCTCTCTTTTTAGCACTAATTAATTCACAAAATTAAATTATAAACTAACTTAAACCAATTAATTGTTAAATATTAATTTGTGAACGTCTTTAAAAAAATCATCGCTTGAGGGTAGGCTCACGAGTAGCTTTAGTCCCCCGTGACCACGGCAGCTGCAAAGGTGCCGAAACGTCGGGAAAATCAAAAATCAAACCAAATACCAACTAATTACCAAAGTACTTTCAATAGAACCGCACTAGTATCCGATAAAAAGGGTTTAATTTACATTTCAAGCTCTCAAATAAACCGAATTACAAAACTCTACTCTCTTCACATCTAGGTATTGAAAGAATACTAAATTATTTTAAGCTCTTACTTCTTTACCGTATTCTTAACCAAGTTTCTATACATATGATAGAATTTATAATTTTAAAAAAGTTACTTTGTTTTTAAGGAAATCTTACAAAGACGAATATGACACATGGTTATGACAAAGTCAAAGTCAAAATATGATAGAATTTATAATGTAAAAAAGTTACTTTGTTTTTAAGGAAATCTTACAAAGACGAATATGACACATGGTTATGACAAACTTAACGACCTTCGTCCCCCCTCGCTGCTCCCTTAACCTAACTAATCACGACATCAGTATCACCCTTTTAAACAAAGGTACAGTATATGGTACAGTCAAGCGCACGTAAACAGCTTTCTTTTTAGTTAAAGATACAAAATAACATAACAATACAAACTTTTTAATTTCTCTACCAAATTAATTCAGTATTTTAGACAAATATTAAAAGAGTTAAAATTAAACTTCCCTATGTACCTATTGCAAGAAATCATTTCCTAAAGTGTCTTTTATCTTAGTAGGTAAGTTATTATATCAAAGTACTCCATCAGGCATGGAGTCCAGTCGTTAACACCCACCAATCCGCATTGGACCCCCGCAGTGGGTTATGGCCTATCCTCCTTATTTACCCATAAGGAATAAAGAAGGTCTGTGCCCCAACAGTGCGGACAATAAAATGGCTAATGGTCACTTCATCAGGAACAAGATATTTTTATCCAAATTGAAAACCATAATTTCAGTCTATATTTTAAATTGATTTCTTATAATATTCCCAAATTATCAAGAATTTTGAAGTCCGTACAAAATAAACGAAAATTCGATTTATTAAATCGTACCTCGAGAAAAACAAAAGCATAAGCCGAGCAAAGCTTATTTCGATTTCTTGATTTTTACTCCATCGAAAAGGATTATTGATTGTGGATTGTGGTTTAAAATTTATTGTTTGTGGATTTTCGCCTTGGACAAAAAGATATTGACGAAAAAAGTAATTTTATGGATTACGCAGAAAATAAATAAAAATTTACACGTAAAAAGCTTAACAACTTTTTGCATCTGAAGAAATATCAAAACCCCTCATGGCTCATGCCCTCGAGTGTCCTAAGTGACACGTCATTCTCATTAGCCACCGTACCGCCGTGTTTTGTTGCACACTAGCCACCTTATGGACGACCGACAAATGAGTGCGCGCAGGCGATCCACTCGGCTACAAATTGAGTAAGTGTAGGTCTTTTTTTCGTGTAGTAAAGGGGCTACTAAATTACTAAGCTTTTTTGTCTTTATTAAGAGCGATGACTAAAGAACCTCTACCATGGTTATGGATAACTCCCTATCGTATTATAATTTCATTTGATAATTTGTGCATTCTTAATGTTTCCGCGCTCACAAATAAAAAAGATTTGTTTAATAAAGTTTTAGTGGAATTTCAGTTTGCATTTCCCAAATTTTCGATTGTTTTTCAGTCCAAATTGGTACTTTGAAGAAAAAAAAGTGCTCCATTGTCGAATACCAAGACTTGCTTCGGATCCCTTAACCAGCGCAGTATTTTTATTCTCTTTTTTATATTATTTTTGACCTTTCCGAGCATTTTACACCAAAATGCGATCTCTGACCATTTATGGCTCATACAACGCTCAAGAAGCGTTTACTTATAGTAACCTTTAAAAATGCTATCTGCACTTGAAACTGTACCCAATAACATTATACGGAAATTAATACGAAGATAAAATTAAAGAAGGTTCCTTAAAAACGGTTGGGTGCCATTTTGGCCCGCCTCCTGTATGTTTTTCGCATCGGACGCTCTTTGAAAACACTTACGAATGATTTTTATCGACCATCTTGCCTTTTATGTGAAATGGATACAATCTCGACGAGCCACAAATGGCAGCAGAGGGTGAATCAGATGAAAGGTTCCGTTTATCACTGCCTATCACTGCATTGTATGAACCATTGGTTTTCATGCTTTCTATAACAACGTTATCAGTATCTTTGCCTAGAAATAATATCTCATCCATAATGTTTGACTTTTCAAACTAAACTACTTAACTTTCTACAATAGGTCCGCACACACCCAGAACAAAAAATGTTAACCTCTTCCCAGAGAATTTTCTCATGAGCCGAGGTATCATGATGAACAAAAATTTATTTTTGAAACTGAGTTTTAGTATACTGAAATGTCAGAGTAAAAAAAACGTACTAGACCCTCTCTAGCTTTAATTTTCGATATTTTCATTACAAATGTAGTTATTTCTGACATCATTTTGCAAGAACCCCCTTGTCATTTATATATAAAGAAAGAAAAAATATGTCACACATCAATTTGAATGGCTTTTAAAGCGAAACGTGTATAATTAAATCCAGAAATCAACCCTCGAGATGATGGCGAATAATTGTAGTTGCATTAAGACATTATATTTTGGCATCTGCCCGTCCTTCCTTCGGTGGGCCATAATTGTCCGTTATGACAGTTACGACCTCTAATGTCCACCATATTTGGTCGGAGTATTCGATGGGCTCTTATCTGATATCTCGAAATTGATGGTTAACAAGAAAATCGATTACGCGCTCAATGTAAACTTTTTTAGGAGAAGATTGATGTCTTAATAATTAAGTTTTCACTTCGATCCTTTACGGTTACGCTGATATGTTTACTTAGCCAGATCGGTATCACGGCCATATTTGGCCACTTAATTATGTTGCTCCAACATGAACTAGATTTTAATAACCGACGTGGGTTTAAAACTGATTATAATTAAGATAACTGATTATTCACACGCTTCAATGAGGTTGCCTCTTAGAGGATTTTAATGATATAATGTTTCTGATAATTGTTATTGATTCTTAAGTGCCATGGAACATATACGAGAAAAAGCTAACTCCAGAGTACTCGAGTACCTAGTATCTACCATAAGTCAAAAGTCAAAAGTCAAATAAGCTTTATTCAAATAAACTTAATTATTAAGTACTTTTGAATCGTCTATATTTTCCTACCACCCGTTCCAGACTTTTAAGAACTGGCGGAAGAAACTTATCAGCTTTAGCAGCAATAAGTAACGATATTCACAAACTTAAATATATATAGTTCAGAGGACTTGTCCGGTTTCCCTATGACAAGTACGGGTAAGCGCCCCCGGACCCTCAGCCTCCGCTGCTGCAACCTCTCAACCCCCCCGCAGCAACGGTGTCCTTTTTGTACCCTGATCCGTCCCATTTTACACACTCCTATACCCACCTCACATCCCTATCCTAATCCTATTCCTTCCCTTCCGCTAAGCTAAGGTCTGCCGTGCCGATGGCTGCATGGCTAGGGGCGTGCCTAGTCATAAGCGTGCCACCCTGGAAATTGGTGCCCTCCAGGCGCAAAATAGCCTTACCACACACGCGGGGCTCTGTGTGGTGGACAGTTGTCTTTCCCTAGCTAATCGTGGGAACAAAATGGTTTCAAATTTTTTTAATAAACCTGGCTGCGGCGATAGAGCTCGCCACTCATCACGCGTAACTTGTTTCTCTCGGGGCGAAAAGCGGGCATCGGAGACCCGTTTCGCTACGCTGAATGTATGTGGAGCGATGGAGGAGAAAATGGATGAGGTGTGTTTGATTATGGAAGAAAAGAATTTGGATGTTTTATGCGTGAACGAGGCGAAAAGAAAGGGCAAAGGAGTCTCAGAACATGGCCCGTTTAAAGTTCTGTGGTCAGGCGTTGCCAAAAATGACCACGCGAGTATGGGCGTGGGACTCCTGCTGTCGGAAAGGATGATAGAATGCATGACTGAGTATGAGTGTGTTAGTCCCAGACTTCTCTGGGTTAGACTCAAAGTAGGATTACTTCGGATACGCGTCATTGGCGTGTATGCTCCCGATATATCCAAGTCAGCAACGGAAAAGGAGGATTTCTGGAAAAGTGTGGAAGACATCTTGAATGAATGCAAAGATAATGAAAGGATAGTTATGCTTGGAGATTTTAACGGATGGGTAGGTGTGAGAAGAGAGGGATGTGAGGGAGTTTTAGGAATATATGGAGACAAAAGAGTAAATGATAATGGCAGGAGTTTGATTGAGGTATGTTTAGAAAAGAATCTTGTGGTAACGAACACCATGTTTGACCACAAGGAAATTCATATGTACACTTGGCAGAGAGGGGAAAAGAAGAGTATGATCGATTTTGTGATTGTTGATGAAAGACTGAAGGGCAGAGTTGTAGACACCAGGGTCTTTAGGGGTAGTAACATTGGAACAGACCACTTTCTTGTAGTGTCTCGGGTTAGTGGTCTGTTCAAAAGTTGGCGTCATCGTCCCACAGTGTCAACAACGGAGCTGACTAGAGTAAAAGTTGAGAACCTGGATGAAGTGGAAGTGCAAAAGACATATTTGTGCAAATTGAAAGAACGATTGGGAAATGTGGCTGAAGTGAAAGATGGCAAGCTTGAGAAAGTTTGGGAAAAGTTTAAAGAAGGTGTGACTGAAACAGCTGAGGAAATATGTGGAGTGAGTAAAAGGAAGAATGCTCCCCCAATAAATTGGTGGGATAGTGAGGTAAGACAGATAGTGAATGAAAAGAAAAAAGTATGGCAGGATCTGCTGGCCATCAAAGCCAGTAAAAGAGTGAATGCAAGTGTTACAGAAGATGATGTTGATACAGTTGCAAGGGACTTTAAGAGGATTAAGAAAGTAGTGAAAGAAAAAGTAGACGAAAAAAAGAGAAAGATGAAAGAAAAGTGTGACTTCAAACTCTGTGATTACTTTCGAGACAATATAAAATTGTTTTGGAAACAAGTGAAAACGTCTCGAAGTGGATCACATAAGTCTAAAATGAATGTGATAAGAGATGAAAAAGGTGAGCTAGTGACAGATGAAAAAGGTGTACTACAGGAGTGGATGAAATATTTTGAGAGTTTGTTTGAGGCGGATGGCTCTATGCTAGAAGCCTCGGATAAAAGGGTGGAAGACGAGGAAGAGACAGAAGTGGATGAAAGAGATATATATATGGATGAGATTATTAGTGCAATGAAGAGCATGAAAAAAGGGAAAGCAGCAGGATATGACAGAATTACTGTTGAAATGCTGAGAGGTGGGAAAGAGCTGGTTGCGTCCTGGCTGTGCCTGATCTTTAATAAATGTTGGAACAGTGGCAAAGTGCCGGAAGATTGGCGTAAAGCCGTGGTCGTGCCGCTGTACAAAGGGAAAGGGTCACGGCAGGATGCTAAAAACTACCGCGGGATCAGTCTTCTCAGCATTGTCAGTAAATTGTATGCAAAGGTACTGATTGAAAGAGTGATGCAAAAAACTGATCAGAGTATTTGGGATGTGCAAGCGGGATTCAGAAAGGGAATGGGATGCACGGATCAGGTCTTCTCCTTGAGGTGCTTAACCGAAAAACACCTGGCTAAGCACAAAAAGGTTTACTGTGCCTTTGTGGACCTGGAGAAGGCCTACGATCGAGTTGACAGGAATGAGCTATGGAAGGTGTTGTCCGAATATGGATTGGAGAGCAGACTGATTCATGCACTGAAATCTCTCTATGAGGATTCTCGTGCATGCGTCAGGATTGACGGCGTATACACTGATTGGTTTGGCATCTCTAGGGGTGTCAGACAGGGATGTGTTGCGTCACCATGGCTCTTTAATCTGTTTTTGGACAGTTGTATGAAAGGTCTGAAAGAACGTGACTGTGGGGTTGTGATGAATGGGACTCAAATCAAGTGCCTCCTATACGCTGACGACCAAGTTATACTTGCGTCTTCTGCGCAAGAGTTGCAGGAAATGATGTCGGTTATGAATGATGATTTTGTGAGAAAAGGGATGAAAGTGAATGTAACTAAAACTAAAGTGATGGTGTTTGAGAGAGATGAAGAAATGACTGACTGTACGGTAATGTTAGGTGGCGAAAAAGTGGAACAAGTCCGTGAGTTTGTATACTTGGGGAGTTTGTTCACAAGGGACGGAAAGAGTGAGGAAGACATAGAAAGACGAGTGAAGAAAGGAAATTCGGTGAGTGGTGCTATACACTCGGTTATGAGTAGCCAAACCGTTTCTGCAAAGGCGCGAATGGCTATTCATAACGGAGTGTTGGTACCGACACTGATGTATGGAAGTGAATCTTGGGTATGGCAGAAGAAGAATGAAAGCAGAATAAATGCGGTAGAGATGCGATCGTTGAGGAAAATATGCGGAGTAAAACTGAGTGATAGAGTGAGCAATGAGGTGATTCGCAAAAGGTGTGGTCTGAAAGATGATATAGTGACAAGAATTGAGAAAGGAATGCTCCGGTGGTTTGGTCACTTAGAGAGGATGAATGAAAGGCGAATCACGAAAGAGATATACTGTGCGAATGTGGAAGGAACGATTGCACGAGGGCGTCCCAGAAAAACCTACGCGGACCAAATAGAGGTTATTATAAAAAAGGCTGGTGTACGCAGTGACAAAAACCGCAGGGCATGTATGAAAAGATTGATGGATATGAATGAAGCGAAAGAAGTGTGCAAGGATCGTAGCAGGTGGCGATCCATAGTCTCTGCCTACCCCCATGGGAAACAGGCGTGAGTGTATGTATGTATGTATGTATGTAAATATATATATCGTTACCAGATATTTCAACACGGTGACAGGATTATTGGAAATAATATAGACTTATTATATTACTTCAACAAAGTACTTATTAGTAAGTAGCAAGTTATATGTTACATCATTTCCACGCATATTAAATGTAACATTAATTTCTACATTACCTTATCTTCCAAAATAGAATTTGTAGTGCGAGGAAATAAAAAGAAGGTATAATAGTTCAAGTGAGCAGTGTTAACGGAAGTACCTATAAGTATTAACAGACAATTTATTTTAATGGGTCCACAACCTGTTTTTGTTTATTTTGTTTCAGTAGTACCTAATTCAAATTTTAATCATGTCATATTTATGACATGATTTTATTGATTTGATATAATTCAAGTACTGATCTGATTTGCTCTGCTTTATTATGGCAAACTAAGAATGAAAACAAACGCACTAAATGATCGAAGCAAACGCATCTTTTTTCCACATCCTTATGCGAGGCGAGGGGGCATAATAATTATATCAATCGTATGAATTTTGTGGACTAATAAATTTCTGCGTGTGCAGCGAACCTCGACGCAGAAACGGCACAATTATCCAGTCCAGTGAGCGATCCCCTTTATGAGAGGGCCTTAATGAGCGTATGTCATAATTTATTGTACTTATTACTTTTCTATTTTAGAGCTTCGAATTTGGGTGAAATAACTCATTTTATGCTTCATTGCGTTCCGGCATGGAAAAATTATATCTCAGTATCATTACATTTCAACACGCACTATTCGTTGAAACAAAACTTTATTATCTGCGGATAAAAAAACGTTTCATTTTTACAATCCACGAGATTAGTTTTATGAATTTATTATGTTCCATATCTTGCCTACTTGTTAATTCTTTTTAAATTTTATGACATTTCGCGAAAGTTGCAATTTTATTATCTGCAACAATTTTGTAAAGTATTAGCTGTTGTCCGCAAGTGCCAAATCTAACGAGCAAAAAAAAATTTTTTTTTTTTGTATAATGGCTGATTGAAAACATATTGCACGATCGTTACAGCTCATTAGTCAAGCACACACCTGATAGAAATCTACATAAAATCTGTACAAAAAGCTTTGTTTGTGGACAATTCGGCTATAAAACACACCTTTGTAGCACTTTACAATATGGCGCCGCCGTCACGGAGAGGCGCCTCTATGACAATGACGAGTGTAAAAGTTCAATAAAATTGACAAAAATGTCATGTGCATCCACCAGAACTGGGTAGATTGAAAAAAACGTTTGGGTTCAGAGCCAAATAAGAGATCAGATTTTATTGTACTAAATTGGAGATTTTCAGGTTTTTATATTTTCAAAGTTACACTACGACTGCTAAAGAAACAATACAGCTATGGTCGAAAAAAAAATACTTAACACCTGAAAATACACGCGCTGTAATCCGTAAAAAGGGTTTTGTTTCTAATACATCATCATCATAGCAGCCGCACGACACCCACTGCAGGGTATAGGCCTCTCCTAAGGGGGCGTCCATTAATCACGTGATGTTTTTTTGCCCAATTTTTGACCCCCCCCTCCCCCCTGGTGATGCATGGTGAGGTTTTACGTCAGCCCCCCCCCCCCCCCCCAAAATCACGTGTATTTTTTTTACTCAACCTTTTTCAGTACTGGTAACGGTGAGTCAACAATCACACGCAGTTTTCGGTTAAAAATCACGCGTTCAACGAAAAATCTCGCTACACCCCCCCGTCCCCCCATGTGATACTTCGTCGAGGCTCACGTGATTAATGGACGACCCCTAAAGCGTGAAATACACAGAAGCGACGCGGCACGGATACCATATAGTACATTATTGACGGATACGGCGGCGATACGGTGCAGACTGCAGTACCCCAAGCACGAACATTCAAAGTATTCGTAAAGTAAACGTATCGAGTCTACTATACGATCACGCAGTTTAACGTTAGTAGGCAGCACGAAGCACTTTCGTCGTCGCATAGTAAGCTCGATAGGGCGACGATAGGGCAACGAAGCTGACGTCATCCTAACGTAAGAAGGGAACGCACGAACTCGGCTGATGCGTTCGGAAACAAGTTGAGGCGGTGTAATAAATTGAAATTAATGAGATATTATTGTGATATTCGACTGAAATCATACAGAAAGCATTAAAGAAATAGAACTGTTTTCAATATTGATGTATTAATGTAAGTAAAGTAATAAATTGGTCCATTATTTTTTTAACTAAAAATTTCGGAGATGTTTTGATTTCCGAACGGCGGCTCCGGCCTACTATCTCTACACAGTCAGGCATTGTTTTGCTTTGGTAAGCATGTCTGAAATTCCTATGGATACAAAGTCTGTGAAAATAATATATAAGTTTTAAATAATGAGGAGAAGTTATTTTACAAAATCATGGGGACAAGTGAAGGTGTGAAGTGTTTTAGAAAGTGTCTAACTGGAATGTTTTAAAAAGTATCGAAAAGGAAGCTAACGAAATTATCTTTGAGTGGCCTTGAAAAACCGAACGGGGACCCTAACCCATATTCAATCATGAAAGGGTGAGACAGAGGGACCAAGAAAGTGCTTATAAGTAATAATAATAATTATTTATATTAAGCTATGTATTTTCAACATTATTTAATAAATAAAAATACTAGTACAATGGTATAGTTTTTAAATTTCCTTTATTTTATTACTAACATCTTTCTATAAATAAAATGATAATTAGCGTTTTAGTAGAATAAAAATCAAAAAATATTTTTTGATCCTATCAATGGCTATCAACTAACCACAGCTCGTCCTCTTGCTACTAAGTCCTTTCTTTTTGTTTATTATATTACTGTCCCTTAATCTCGCTGTAAGTTATTAAATACAATGCAATATGTTCAACTGTACATTCTCTTAGCGTATGTACTTAAATTAAAGTATTTAAAACAGCTTAACATAGTGAAAATATTCATCAAAACTTAATCCAAATTCACGACGCAAGTTTTCACACCAACAAATCTTCAGTGACAAAACATTCGTAAGTTTACGATAGCCAGCTATCGTCACTCACGATTCTATACCTCAAAAGAAGGTTCGTGCTCGCAAAGTTAGTATTGTATAAACATCTTACGCTACGTTACGTTTACCGCACGCTTACGTTACGATACGAGAGGCATTCGTGCTGCCAATTTTACGTCCGAAAGAGGCGCTGTCGATTCTCCATACATATTGTTTACGTTGACGATACGATTACTTTTTCGCAAGATGTTCGTGCTCGGGGTACTGATGTGAGACTTTCGGCCAATCAAATACACGTATCGCCGCCGTCGTCGCCGCCGTATCTGCGCCTTATCTCCGCCGCATCGCTTCTATGTATTTCACGCCTAAGGACCTCCACGAACGACGCTCGGTCCTGCGCTGCCTGCATCCAGTGGCTTACCGCAACCTTCACCCTCACGTCGGTCCACCTTGTCGGGGGCCTACCCACGGAGCGTCGTCCGGTGCGCGGATTTCTAATACATAGGTCTTGTTTAATATTACTTGAATATTGATTTCAAATAACAAGTTTTAACTAAAAATAATGAAAAATCCTCACTTAATTAAATGATCAATGTTAAACCCGTCTCACAGCGGGGTGTGTATTGTAGAAAGATAAAGCAAAAATATTAAACTATATTACATTAAAAGCAACGCTTCCGACAGTCCATCCCTTTAATTACAACAGACAATAGCCCTGCCAACGGTTCATTTGAAACAAAGAATTTTAATCAAATACCTTCACTCCACTGCCAGCGAAGCTACATTAATCGTATTTCGGTTTTGTTGTTCCGTTGAAATTACTATTCATTTTAAATGTCATAAAACATTGTATTTTAATCTGGTTCTAAGTAATAGATTTGAGAGGCTTTATATTACCAATGATAGGCTTCAATCATTACCCCATTTGTCCTTACAGAACACACTTTAACATTAACGCGAGAAAAAAAAAATAAGCAACGTAGGTACATACTTTCAAACAAAATTATCCGGTGCAATGCCTCATTTCATCTGTAAACTAATTTTCTGTAAACAAAAAATATAGTTTTCACTCCTCTTGCTCAAAAAGTCCGTCATTGTAAGGTACAAGAGTCAGGATAAAATAGCATAAATACCCCTAGGGGATAAAGTTTTTTCTTTTTTAATGTTTGTCTATTACCAATGAACCTACTAAAACGAAAAAGTCTTTATTCATAATTACGAATGAAAACTCGCTCGATTTTTGAAAATGGAACTAAAAGCAGCGATCTCTTCGGTAAAATCATAGACTTATTTATACTCTGTGACTTTTAGTTTAAAATGCGTGCATTGTGTTTCTTAGCTGCTATTATAAGTAGAAATTAAAAAAGGCACTGGCGCGAAATCTTTAGAATTTTTCTCTAATTCCAAACTGATTGAATTGTGTGACTGCAAGTAAGTAATAGAATAGAAATAATTTTAATCTTTTGCCGTCAATCACAAATTGCGTATTTAATTACTGTATGAAAAGTTTATGAAGTGGAGGATAGAAAAACGAGTGGATTCGTTTACGGAAGTATAAACTATAGGTATTTAATATTGGATTTTATTTTTTCGCAATCGTAGTGAAAAGTATAGTGTAACACACGACGCTAAAACCCATTGTAACTCGGTTTCTATTTATTCCCTCGCTAAAGCTCGGGAATAAAACTACCTCGTATGCAATGGGTCATTTTAGCGTCTTGTATAACAATCTACTATTTCACTCCTCTTGCTCTAAAAGTCCGTCATTGTAAGGTACAAGAGCCAGGATAAAATAGCAAAATTACCCCTAGGGGATAAAGTTTTTTCTTTTTTAATGTTTGTCTATTACCAATGAGCCTACTAAAACGAAAAAGTCTTTATTCATAATCACGAATAAAGACTCGCTCGACTTAATACTGTTTCTCATTTTTATTTTTGAAAATGGAACTAAAAGCAGCGATCTCTTCGGTGAAATCCATAGACTTAGAAAAATTTTCGCTATGCTCAAGTAGACGGACAAAGGTGCGAGTGAAAAACCGATTCTTACGGCTTATGCGATGTGAGAGAAAGAGTAAAAAAAAACTGACAGCAGAACCTGGTTTGACTTCATTTATCATCGTTTATCACCTTGGTGAAAAGTGTCAACAAGATTATTTTGTAATTTTGATCGCGATCGGGTCGGTTTGGCTCTCAAAGCTATATAAATCAATAATGGTGTCGTGTTCTGTAATGGATTGTAATGTTACTTACGACAACAACCCAAATAAACACTCATTTCACAGGTAAATATGATTGTACAAGTACCATTTTCGTATTTCATATTTAAGTTGAATATATTCCCAAACACACTAAGTTATATACTAATATGATGCTATGAAACGCATATTTCCTAAATAAAGGCTGATTTCTAAACATTACGTGTTAGATAAAAAGATATTATGTCCGTGAACTTGAGAAAATAAGGCGTAGTGATTGATCAAAAATTATCGATATCGACACTCATGTCGATGATTTCCAATATAACTTTTTTGTGTTTGTGAACACTGATAGTTTTATTTAAAGCTGCTTTTAACCGACAGTTTTCAAATGGTAAATTATACCTACTTAAATACTAATTTAACAATATTTCCAGGTTTCCTGTAAATCCAGTGATTAAGTAAAACTGGATAAATGTCATAAATAAATCGGCATGGAGCCTGAAAGGAGACCTAAAGAAATTACTTAAATAAAATTGTTCAAAATCTTGTTTGTGTTTTATTTATTAGAGCAATAATACATTTAGGCCAGTAAAATCTTACAAATATTTTTGCTAAAAACGCAAAATGCGATGTATAGCTGCATTTTTTGTATGTTATTTGGACCCCTTAGGAGAGTGTGAAACTATGTATGCAAGCAAAAAAAAGTTGTGCTGGCTGCGTTATACGTGAAAAACTGCAAAAAAAACAGGTTTTTGCAGTTTTATTCAAAATCTTTAGGCTTTTGACATTAGTTGCCACCATTATTATGAAAGTGTATTAAATTTTAAACAATTAAAGCCAAACTTCAGCTCCAACAACTTCAGCTTCATGTTCAATAGTTTTTGAGATATGATGCTTGAAACATTAACACTCACCGGCATATCTAACCGCCTACACCGTTATTTTCATACAAAAATGCTCACTTCACAGTCTCATAAATAAAAAAGGTTGTGCATCTCTGCAATGATTTGTATGTAGATAGATTAGTCAGGTGCTCATTTATTGAATAGAATAGTCAAATAATTATAGACACTTCCCAATTTATCCAAAAAGAGGAAGAGGTAAACCATTTTTTTCGCTCCATACAATTATGTATGGTATTAAAATTATGCATTGTTTTACTGCATTTTTGGCGAAATTGAGAGATGTCTATGTTTATTTGACATTCTTATTCGAAAAACGAGCACCTTCCTAATCTATCAATATACAAACCATTGCAGAGATGCGTAAACTTTTATATTCATGAGACTGTGAAGTGAGCATGATTGTATGAAAATAACAGTGTAGGCGGTTAGATATGCCGGTGAGTGTCAATGTTTTAAGCATCATATCTCAAAAACTATTAGACATACGGAGCTGTGGGTTAGCTTTAATTGTTTGAAATTTAATACATTTTCAAAATAAAGTTGACAACTAATGTCAAAAGCGCATAGTTTTTTAATGAGGGATTTTCCAGGCAACGTTCCTTTAAAATCACCTAGATGGCGCTGTCCAATTTCCATGGCATTAGTATGAAAGTCTGAAAAGAGTACCGACCGTCGAAAAAAATAAAAAACTTATGATTATTTCCTCTATGATTTTGACAGTTTGCTTTCTTTATGTTTCGCATAGAATATGAATATAAGATTCTTGGTTTCGCAGCAATTTTAATTTTTGTTGTGATCAGCTTTTCAATAAAAATAAATAAATATTCAATAACAGTAACTGTCGATAGGTATTACTTATTTTGAAAATACCTTAAAATGAGGAAATGTCATTGGCAGATGTCTCTGGATAAAAGCTATGAAGTTAGAAAGGTTTTCTAACTTCATAGCTTTTATCCAGAGACATCTCCGATTGTTATCTTTCGGCATTGCATGATGCCCCCAATTTTTGCACCCAGGCAAAACAAAATGACATATCCTCATTTTAAGGTATTTTCAAAATAAGTATAAATATTTCAGATTCGAAATATCCTTCAGTTTGTACACTACATTTCAAGGATTCTGATTATATGGATGCAGATATAAATGTTCTGAGTACCTAATAGCCCAGTAAAATTCTACATTTAAAACGCATAACGCGATGTAAGGCTGCATTTTTGGTATGTTATTTGGACCCCTTAAGGGAGTGTGGAACCATGTTTTGCAAGCAAAAAAAGTTGTGCTACCTGCGTCATACGTGAAAAACTGTTTCTTTTTTCAGTTTTTGCAGTTTTATTAAAAAACTATGGGTCTTTGACATTAGTTGCCAGTATCATTTTGAAAATGTATTAAAATTCAAACAATTAAAGCTAACTCACAGCTCTGTATGTCTAATAGTTTTTGAGATATGATGCTTGAAACATTGACACTTACCGGCATATCTAATTGCCTACACCGTTATTTTCATACAAACATGCTCACTTCACAGTCTCATAAATATAAAAGTTGACGCATCTCTGCAATGGTTTGTATGTTGATAGATTAGGAAGGTGCTCGTTTTTCGAATAAAAATGTCAAATAAGCATAGACATCTTTCAATTTTGCCAAAAATACAGTAAAGCAATGCATAATTTTAATCTTCTATATATATAAAATTCAAAGTCCTGACTGACTGACTGACTGACTGACTGAGATATCAACGCACAGCCCAAACCGCTGAACCTAGAGGCTTGAAATTTTGCACACAGATACCTTATACAGTGTAGGCATCCACTAAGGAAGAATTTTTGAAAATTGCATCCCTAAGGGGATGAAATAAGGGATGAAAGTTTGTATGAAAGTCCCTCAGTTTTGAAGCTAGGATATTCAAATTTTGTATTTAAGCTGATGATTGAAAATTATTAAATACATGTCTCAGCATTTTTCAAAATTCTACCCCCGAAGGGGAATGAAGGGGGATGAAGTTGTGTTTAGAAGAAAATCCATCATTTTCGAAGTAAAAATCGCTAAATTTATAATTAAGGCTTATGGATGGAAATCTAACGCAACGTATATTGTTATTGGCAGTATTTCAACCCCTATGGGGATGAAATGGGAGTGAAATGGGGAAAATAAACCTTAAAATAGATATGGATATCGTTATTGGGGTTTTCTGGGATGACGATTGCAAAAATGACATTTATTTTTAAGTTCAACACGGTGAACATGATTTAACCCCTAAAAGGGTGAAAGGGTTCAAATTTTTTATGGAAAAAGAATATAAAACAGACACTACAACTTTAAACTTCGTAGGAGCATGTCTAAAAATAAATAGAGAAACATATACTATTTTGTGATTTTGAAAATCAACCCCTTAGTGGCTAAATGGGGTAAGTAAATATAAAAATCGATATGGATGTCGTTCTTGAGATTTTATGAGATGGTGATTGAACGGGAACGGGAACGGGAACGGGAACGGGAACGGGAACGGGAACGGGAACGGGAACGGGAACGGGAACGGGAACGGGAACGGGAACGGAAAAGTGTAAAGAAACGGGAACGGGATATCTACTAATATATCTGGACCCAATTCTGACTGTTGTAATAAACTAACTTCCGCCCGCGACTTCGTCCGCGTGAATATTAGAGAAAATCCTTAGGGAACCTTCAACCACGCGGACGAAGTTGCGGGCGGAAGCTAGTACCATATAATTATCATTGTACGGAACGAGAAAATTGGTTTACCCTTTCCTTTTTTTTTATAAATTGAGATGTGTCTAATGTCTATACTTATTTGACATTTTTATTCAAAAAATTAGCACCTGACTAATTTATAAACATACAAGTTATTGCAGAGATTTTTTTGCTTGCAAAACATATTTCCTCACTCTCCTAAGGGGTCCAAATAACATACCAAAAATGCAGCTACACATCGCATTTTGCGTTTTTAGGAAAAAAAATGTAAGATTTTACTGGGCTATAAGTAGCTCGTGAACCCATTATTTTTACGTGTTAATTTAGAAACATGTATCAATATTTATGAAATTACATGTTACGTTCGTGTTTGTGAAGTTAGCAATCCCTTCAATTGCTCATAGACGGTTAAATTAGATTTTAATGATTACTTTTTAGATATGTGGAGGAGGAATTTAAAGAGACATGCAGTCTCATCAGTCAAAATCATAATGTTTTTTACGATGGTACGGATGGTAGTTATTCTCCTTGATCAGACCTGTTTTGTACTAATATAATACCATGGAAATTGGACAGCGCCATCTAGTAGATTTTTAACGAACGTTGCCTGGAAAATCCCTCATAAAATTGCAAAAACTGAAAAAACATGCAGTTTTTCACGTATAACGCAGCTAGCACAACTTTTTTTTGCTTGCAAAACATGGTTCCATACTCCCTTAAGGGGTCCAAATAACATACCAAAAATGCAGCTTTACATTGCGTTTTGCGATTTAAATGTAGAATTTTACTGGACTTCAGTGCATCTCTGCAATTCACACACACGTTTACAAATTAACAAACACAGGCTCATGTCACTTTTGGTTTCGCAGCCAAGCGAACTCTGTTCGTCTATTTCAGTGAATATTAAGTTTATGGTGAAATCATAGACTAATTTATACTCTGTGACTTTAAGTTTGATCGTAGAATGCGTGCATTGTGTTTCTTAGCTGCTACAGTAGAAATTAAAAAAGGCGCGAAATCTTTAGAATTTTTCTCTAATACCAAACTGATTTCATGAATTGTGTGACTGTAAGTAAGTAATAGAAAAGAAATAATTTTAATCTTTTGCCGTCAAGCACAAATCATTTAAACTTTTAGATTTTTGCATTCACAATGCTACTTTTATATTATAAATCATTTATTTAAATACTGTATGAAAGTTTATGAAGTGGAGGATAGAAAAATGAGTGGATTCGTTTACGTAAGTATAAACTAGGTATTTAATATTGTATTTTATTTTCTCGCCTTCGTTCGTAGTGAAAAGTAGAGTGTAACACACGACGCTAAAACCCATTGTAACTCGGTTTCTATTTATTCCCTCGCTAAAGCTCGGGAATAAAACTACCTCGTATGCAATGGGTCATTTTAGCGTCTTGTATAACAATCTACTATTTCACAAGTACCTAATCAGTAATATGAAGTGATCAATTAATATTCATGTTGTTAACTATACAATCAACTTGTATACACGATTTGTTAAAAAACAAACTCAAACAAAAATAATTGCCATCGAACAAGATATTTTAATATACAGAACTTTTTTTTTTATGAAATGTAGGTTTCGTAGCGACGTAGCGTGTGTTTCGTGTTACTACAGGATAAAGTCCTAATTGTGATTTGTAATGAAGATTAATTGGATATAACTATATTATCTTTCTATCGATACAATCATAGTAATAATAATTCAGTCGATACAACCCAGCTGCTTGGCTATAATAAATTAGGGCGCTGCTTCATTACATTATTCGCACAATCAAACAGCTTTAATAAAATTATTTTGATCAACTTTGCTTAACTCAAAACTAAGCTTAGATTATACTACAAATAGTTGAAGATTTGACCTTTATAATAATAGTTCATGGGTAGGTAGGATCGAACTTTTAAAACTAATGGTTATTAATAAAAATAAAGTTGTTAAAACTACATTTACATTAATTATCATCGATAGCCACTTCGCGACTCAATGCGGTATTTCGAAACACAAATGTAAAGAGATATGTATGAGTAATAATACATCTGGATCTGTCTGTAAGTTTATTTGCCATCGATTTTGAAACACTAAGCAGGTGTTCCAACATGTGGGGGTATGCAGTTAATAATATTTTCTTGCAAAAATGAAATTAATGAATAATAATTTCTTTCAGCTTTTTGTGAGACTTTGTAAGATTCACCTCTCAAGCTTACGCGCTCACTAGACAATATGAAATAAAACACTTTTAACGGATACTAGCGCGGTTTTATTGAAAGTAGGAAAGTCTTTGGCAATTATCTTGTCTTTCGTATTTGGTTTGATTTTTTTATTTTCCCGACGTATCGGCACTTTTTCAGTTTTTACTGAAAAAATCTTTAGCATATTTCTATGAACTTTGACTTCTCCGTACCGCTGTGCCCTATTCTTTATGCCTATTCTTATTCAAGGTTTTTGACTATTTCATCTTACGAATGGAGTAGCATCTTTGACATTCAAAAGTGCTTGTAACAGCCTAGACTGAATAAATGACTTTGAGTTGGAGTTACTTATTCGACACAATACACAATCAGTAATGGAAACAACACAAACACTTTGACAAGTATCTTTCATAACTTTAAATGCCATTCCCATGTTGAGTCCATAACGGCATCTGCATTCACTTCTACTATCGCTCGTCAAACAGCGGACAATCAATATCCAAAATCCAGTTATGAACCTTCGGTAAATATTGTTCATACAATTAATCAGGGAACAAAGACTGGCTACTTACCATATCTATTTATCTATTTGCGTACGGAATCATAGATCACCGGCATTTGAAACCTGTTATAGAATTATAGAGAGTTATACAAACTCATGCTTCACGTGAAATGCAGTTGTTCGGATATTTTGGTAAATATTGGTTTACCAATGAAGCATCAGGTTTGATAATTATCGATTTGTCGTCTGTTTACAATATGGTTTATCGTTTCACGGTATTAAGTAATTATGTGCTATGCTGAAGAATATTCTGATGCTAAGTATTCTGTGCTAATGTACTCTAATGTTGAGCCCATGGTGAATGAAGTTAAAAGCTAATTGCTTCCAAATAAGACAATAAAAAGTGCTAAAGTTTCGCCTGATAGTACATACTATCAGGCGAAACTTTAGCACTTTTTATTGTCTTATTAATTTTTATACATATAAAAAGTGTTCACTTTAACGGCAGGAGTGTCAGCAGAGAGTGTCAGCTAAAAGACGTCATAAGGGTGGTAGGTAGGGTAAAAGAATTAACGATTAAAAATGCTTATTATGTGAACTTATCTGAATATAAATAATATTTTCATTCATTAAGTCACTGTCATGTCATGTCAATTCTAACCAAGCTACCTGGAGCTAAAGAATTACTTAATTAATTCCTTTCAGATCCTTAAAGTCATCGCCTCGCCTAATGTTGTTTAAAAAAATATTTATGTTTCCTATGTCTTAATTATAATGTATCAGCGACAATTCAGTCCCAAATATTTCCTCCTTACTATAACAAACCGCACGTGTCCACAGACCACTTAACAAGCAGCACAATAAATTGCCCAGCCCCGCGCTTCCGTATAACTCCTCAATGAATGAAGACACAGATATATCGGTGCGCTCCCCTTTTTAACAAGCCCATCAAACAATATTACAACGTAATTCAACACGAGAACTTGAAATGTTGAATGAGAAACGAACGAAAGTGCCAAACGATGAGATTTTTTCATAAAGGAATTATGTGCGTTATTAACGTACTGTTATATACTAGATATTTGTATGTAATATTGCTGAAGGGTAGCTCGGGGCGGGCTGACTAAGCAGTCTGGCTCCACATCCGTGGGCAGTTCAGGTTGGTTAGTCAGTCGCATCCCAGCCACCATTCGACTCAGTCAAGTCATAATTCTATTTCAACAAATTTACTAAATCACAATTTCTATATCTTTCAAATAAAATCATTCTTCGGGAAAATAATCTTTTTTTTTAAACACTAAATCCGAGGGCCCGCCTAACATTGGTGGCATCGGAAAGGGATTAGTAAAATCCCCGGTTCTGCCTCCGCTCGTAATTACCAGATCGTGAACTGTGAGTGCAATTCAAAGAAAGTGCCGAAGAAACTCTGTATTTATTCCGCTCATACTTACCAAATCGTGAACTGTGAGTGAAATTCAAAAAGTGCAGAAGAAAATGTGTGTGAAAATGTTCATCGTCATTGCAGCAGCGTTCCTGCAGTTCCTGTAAGTTCATTCCAATCTCAGTGAACATTTATCGCCGCCCACGCATTCCGCGACGCCCGGCTACCGAGACTCGCTCCTTATCTTTGTTTAGACTATCCAACGTCCGTCTGCCATCCGCCACACTACTTTTAAATGACTAAAGAAGAACCGAGTGAAAGTGCCACGAAATCCGCTACCAATACAACTGTTCCTAGTATCATAATGTCGGAAATAGACTTAAACATTTTACTTAAATTCATTAATAAATATGATGGAAATAGGGAAAAATTAAATGCATTCATAAATAATTGTAAAAATGCAATAGAATTAGCATCTTTGTCACAGCAAGGTATTTTATTGAAATATATACTAAGTCAGCTAGAAGGGCGCGCCGAGGTCGCATGCTCTATTAAAGATTTTGAAAACTGGCAACAACTTGAAGATTTCCTAAAATCACAATTCGGGGAAAGAAAGCACTACGCCGCCCTGCTATCTGACTTACAAGAGTGTAAACAACTCAGCAACGAAACGGCCAACCAGTTCGCGCTCCGAATAGAGTCATGTTTGTCTAAATTACTCACCGAAATAAATATTTCAATTCCTACTAAGAAAAAGGGTGAACTGACAGGCCGTGTCGCTGCCATGCAAGACCTTGCGCTTCATACTTTCATTACAGGGTTAAACCCTCGCTTATCCACTGTTGTAAGATGCCGTGATCCGGAAACTTTGAATGAGGCCATTAATTTTGCGGTTTCAGAGGAAAAAATATTATTAGCTACCATGCGTCGAAATATCCCGTCTAATCTTCCAAATCAAGGGCGTCCACGCCATTTTCAAAATAGATTCTTTCCTCAACAGATAGGCAATGTTACATGTAGATACTGTAAAAATCCCGGCCATACAATTGATACTTGTAGAAAACGAGAATACAACAACCGACGTTACGGTAGTGGCAATAACAATTCTCAAACTAGATTTTATCCTGCTCGTCCAGCTCCTAATCAAGGTCAACCAATCCATACCATATCATCATTTGAAGAATATGGAAATGTAAATGAAAATTATTATAATAATAATCATTTAAACTCAACAGATTTCCCGACCGGCGGTGTCGCACGGGAAAATTAATCACTAAAGCCGACACCATACCTAAAATTAAATATTCTACTAAATCCAGGGACCACACGGGTATCCAGCCCCAAACGAGCGCCCATTCTTCTAAATCCAGGGACCACACGGGTAACCAGCCCCAAACGAGCGCCCATAGTTCTATATCCAGGGACCACACGGGTATCCAGCCCCAAACGAGCGCCCATTCTTCTAAATCCAGGGACCACACGGGTAACCAGCCCCAAACGAGCGCCCATAGTTCTATATCCAGGGACCACACGGGTAACCAGCCCCAAACGAGCGCCCATTCTTCTAAATCCAGGGACCACACGGGTAACCAGCCCCAAACGAGCGCCCATAGTTCTATATCCAGGGACCACACGGGTAACCAGCCCCAAACGAGCGCCCATTTTTCTAAATCCAGGGACCACACGGGTAACCAGCCCCAAACAAGTGCCCATTCTTCTAGATCCAGGGACCACAAGGGTAACCAGCCCCAAATAAGTGCCCATTCTCCTATATCCAAGGACCATGCAGATCCTCAAAGAATACTTACCCATCCAAACTCCACAGACACTCTGATTCCTATCACTGAATCCAGTACTCCAGACAAGTCCTCCGCCACAGCTTCCGCTAGTGCTCCTATTTCTGCTCCTGAAAAAGAAAAACAAAAGATTAAAATACATAATATTACTACAAATCCATCAAAGAAACACTTACCTTTTATCCAAGTCCAAACTTCAGTTTCCAAGGAACCTTTATCATTCTTGATCGATAGTGGCGCAGCCATAAGTTTAATAAAAGAATGTTCAGTAGACAAGATGCCTCCTTTAACATGCGACGAGGTCGTAACCTTCACAGGACTTGGTAACGAAGCCAACCCCATGATATCACTGGGCACCATACCAGTAAATTTCCATACCCTCAGACATCAATTTCACCTCGTAGGTCATTTAAAATTCCCATACGATGGAATAATCGGAAACGACTTTTTATCAGAATCCCTAAGCAAGATAGACTTTTCCAAAGACCAATTGATAATAAATCAAATTACAATTCCCCTTAAATTCACAGAACCTATCTATGTCATTGCACCTCGGAGTGAAACAATTATCGAATGTTCCGTTCAAAATCCTGAAATTAAGGAAGGTCTTATCCTAGACCAACATCCCATCGAATCGCTACTCATAGCCAACTGCATGGTCAAAGTAAAACCAAATTCGAGAATCAACATTTCTGTAGTAAACACATCTGAGTCCCCTTTGACTATAAATTCTGATATGAAACTAAAAATATCACCAATAGAAGAAAATGATAGCTTTCAAATCTTTCATACGTCACGCAGTGACGATTCCCAAAAAAATGTTGTAGACCGAACAAATGAAGTCATCGATCTTTTGAGAGTATCTCATCTAAATCATGAAGAACGAGATGCTCTATATGGCATTTGTGCCACCTTTTCAGACATTTTCCACCTGCCAAATGATAAACTAACTTACACTGATGCAATTCAACATGAAATACCGACCACTTCTTCCAATCCAATCAATACCAAATCTTACAGATTCCCCGAAGTACATAAACAGGAAGTTCAGAAACAGATCGATAAAATGCTTGACGAAGGAATTATAAAACCTTCAATGTCCCCCTGGTCTTCCCCTATATGGGTAGTCCCAAAGAAATCAGATGCATCTGGTCAACGTAAGTGGAGAGTCGTCATTGACTACCGTAAATTGAATGACATTACCATAGGAGACTCATACCCAATTCCGAATATTAGTGAAATCCTCGACCAATTAGGCAAGAGCCAATATTTTAGCACTCTCGACCTCGCTTCTGGGTTCCACCAGATAAAAATGTCTCCCAATGACGCTCCCAAAACCGCCTTCACCGTTCCTCAAGGTCACTTCGAATTTACTCGCATGCCGTTCGGGTTGAAGAATGCCCCGTCAACTTTCCAACGTTTAATGAATTCTGCTCTTTCAGGCCTCCAAGGTCTACAATGTTACGTCTACCTCGATGACATTGTAATTTACTCGTATGACCTCGAATCCCACATAAAATCACTTTCCAACGTTTTCGATAGACTGAGACACTTCAATCTCAAGCTCCAACCTGATAAATGCGAGTTCCTTCATAAAGAAGTGTCTTACCTCGGACATATTATCACAGATGAAGGTGTAAAACCTAACCCAGATAAGATCAAAGCAGTTCAACAATTTCCGCAACCTAAGTGCCCAAAAGATATAAAATCTTTTATGGGTCTCGTATCCTATTATCGCCGTTTTATACCAAATATATCTCAGATTGCCAAACCTTTAACTAACCTCTTAAAGAAAGACGTTCCGTTCAACTGGCAGAATGAACATCAATTAGCTTTTGAACAATTAAAAAATTGTCTCACTTCTGCCCCTCTGTTAATGTACCCTGATTTTACCAAGCCCTTTGTATTGACATGCGATGCTTCTAATTTTGCTATTTCTGCCATACTTTCCCAAGGTCCGATAGGACAAGATAAGCCAATTGCATACGCATCGCGAACATTGAATAAATCTGAATGCAATTACATGACGACTGAAAAGGAATGTCTCGCCATTCTCTTTGGTACCAAGATCTTCCGCCCATATTTATATGGACGCCGATTCACAATCGTTACCGATCATCGACCTCTCAAATGGTTATTCAATCATAAAGACCCAGGATCTAAACTTATGAGATGGAGACTTAAACTTGAAGAGTTTGATTACGACATTGTATACAAAAAGGGAAAAATCAATAGCAACGCAGATGCCTTATCCCGATATCCAGTTAATCCTGTTCTACCACCGATCCTTGAGAATGACCTTTCAAGTCCAGTTGAAAACCCATCTCCACAACCAAACGTCCCTGAAAACCAAGATCCTGTTGGAAATCCTGAAAACTCTCCGCCATTCAGTCCCATAACCTTAGATGACCTAGATGTCCGCATTCCTTCTAGTCTCCTTGGGTCCAATAGCAACGACTTACCTTCAATTCCACTCCTAGATGGTGATGAACTATCTCTGACTGCATACAGCCCTGAAAATACAAACCCTCCTGATTCCAATCCTCCTGCAGGGACTTCTAATCCGCCGTCTCCTCCTGAAATACCTGAAACGTCACGAGAACTTTCGAATTCTAATAAAGATTATAATACCTTCCTAAAATCCTTTGCAAACAAAGACGAAACATTCAATACTCATATAAAAGAGCACAACGAATCTCTCCTCAAGAGCAGTTGTAAAACCATCCTAGTTCCTGTGTCAGTTGATTTAGATGAATCTAATCCCTATCTCCAAGATATTTTGTCTGCCATGGATGATTCATCCGATATTCTAAATTCTGAAAGAGAACTCCATTCATTCAAGAAACTCGAAGTTAAAGGGAAGACATACTATCTCCTATTTACCAAAGTATACTATTTCGACGCTTCTACGTATCCCGAGATATTTAAAACTCTAAAGGCAGTACGTGACGATATTCTTCTCAAAGGTGACATCAACGAAATCGCTATATCAGATTTCAAAAATCTTTTTGAACAATATTCTTTCGTCAAAATCTACGGCATATTCATGTACCTTTTCAATAATACAAACATAACAGTAAACATACACCACAATACTATTATATATCCTGTTCCATCTGAAATCACTAAAATTCTCAAAGAAAATCACGATATCCCAATTGCAGGACATCTTGGTTGTAACAGGATGTATAGTAGAATCAAAGAACGCTATTATTGGAAAAACATGCGTACTGACATTGAAAATTATGTAAAAAAATTGCAAATTGTGCCAATCAAATAAAGCATTGCGGAAAATAAATAAATCCCCGATGCAAATCACTACTACTTCAACTCGTCCCATTGAAAGAATTAGTCTTGATCTCGTTGGTCCCCTACCAGAAGCAGGCCTTCACAAGTTGAAATTCATCCTCACACTTCAGGATGACTTGACTAAATTTTCTACCGCTTATCCTATTTCTAACGCTACCTCGGAAGAAACTTGTGAATGTCTAGTACATTTTATATCTCTATTCGGAATCCCAAAATCTATACTAACAGATCAAGGTACAAATTTTACAGCCGACCTTTTCAAGCGTACTTGCGAATTCTTGAAAATTAAACAAATTTGGTCATCACCGTATCACCCGCAAACTCAAGGCGCCCTAGAGCGCAGCCACTCCACTCTAAAGGAGTATCTAAAATCATACGTGAATGAACATCAAACAGATTGGCATAAGTTCGTATATACTGCCATGTTGACGTATAACAGCAGCGTGCACACTACAACCAAATTCACGCCATTTGAGCTCCTCTTTGGCCATAAGCCGTACATCCCTGACTCAGTTTTTGATCAACGTCCTGATGTAACTTACCCAGAGTATATTAAAATGCTCCAGCACCGCCTCAAAATATCTCGTGAAAAGGCTTTGGAAAATATAAGCGCCTCTAAAGAAAAATCCAAAGGTTATTACGATAAGCATTCACGTGCAGTCCTATATAAAGTAGGTGACTACGTGTACCTAAAAAATCATGTCAGGCTCCGTAAAGCCCTTTCACCAATATGGAAAGGCCCTTACAAAATTGTTAAGATCCATGGCAATAACACGCTGTCTCTCTTGATAAATAGGCGCCATGTCAAACATCATTTTGATGAAGTAAAACCTGCACATGAAAATGATTAGAATAAGTTTTTATATTTTTTATAATTTTGTTAGATTTAATAAATATACTATACTACGTTAATATTATTAATTATTGTCTAATATAATATACAAATTAGGTTATTGTTTCTAGATTTATTTACAATTAAGCTATTATACCTTTGCAGAATCACCTTGGCAAGGAGCGAGAACCAGTATATTGATTACATTACCAAGAGCCCTGGTGTATTTTTCGACCCTGTTGGCATCCTAAGAATCATTAATGATGAATTCCATATCGTAATTCCGGTTGATGTATTCCCGATTGAACATCACTTAGAAAATATTCACTACGTGTTTAGCACTATCCGATCCGAATGTCGTGAAAATGACGAAATCGATCATGAGCAATGTCAAAATCTGTTACAGCCATTAGAAGCCCTTTATATAGATATCACGCGAGATTTCAAATCTATTTCTCATATAATGTCTAACGATATCTCCAAAAGAGCAGCTTGGTTTGGAGGTATAGGCGTTGCATTTAAACATATATTTGGAACATTAGATGAAGACGATGCTAGGGACTATGATAATGCTATTCAAGCTTTATATAATAATGATAAAAAATTAGCAGATTCTAAAACGAAAACTATAATGGTATCCCAATCAGCTATATATAATATAAACCAATCAATACATGAATTAAACGTAAATGAAGCAAAATTAACTGACGTCATTGAAGGTTTATCCGGCTCCCTAAAAAACGTGTCTGAAATTGTAAATGTTATTAGTTTTAAGGTTAGACTAAGTAATATTTTAAATGTATTGCAAGCCAATTTACTTACTATATCTTTTAAGATTGAAGATCTTTTAAATTCTATTTTGTTTGTTAAAAGTAATACTCTGCATCCATCTATTCTAACCCCAGGTCAGATGTATAATGACCTTGTTAGTAATTTAAAAATATTACCTAAGTATAAGGATTTCCCAGTTAATTTAGATATAAGCAACATACATGTATTAATGAATACAGCAGATTTAACTTGTTATTACACAAATAATAAATTAATGTTTATTGTTAAACTACCATTAGTAAGCTTGCAACAATTTAATATTTATAAAACCATACCTTTGCCAACTCCATACACCGACGGTAAAATAGATTCTTTTGCTATGATTGTCCCTTCTGAACAATTCTTAGCTCTATCAAAAGATAAACTATTGTACACTTACCTGAAAGACCTAAATAACTGTAAAAAGATACTTACCGAAACTTACCTTTGCGAAATCACTGATGTCTACGCAGTTCTTAATAATCCATCCTGTGAAATTGAAATTGTCACCAAAGCTCTAACTTCTCTTCCTGAAACTTGTCCATATAAATTTATTGTCGGTGATGTAGATATTTGGCATAGATTAAATAACAATAAATGGGTATTTGTCCAATCCAAGCCCACAAAATTGTCTATAGAATGTAACAATGTTGTATCAGAAATTGTAATATCAGGTACAGGTGTACTCAACATTCCTCTCGAGTGCGTAGCTTTCCATAGAAATGTTAAACTTATAACAAAGACATATCCTAAATTGAATATTCCTACTGTATTTTCAGATTTTAATATTATTAACGATAGTTGTTGTAATTTACATACCTTCAAGAAAATTAGCGCCAACATTCCACAAATGAAAATAAAGAGTGTAAATTTGAATGATTTAAAGAATTTTAAAAGCATGTCCAACCAAATACTAAAAGACCTAGATAACATTCAAACAAATAACTTTAGTAATCATATCAGTTTCCCAATTTTAAGTACTTTGTCCGTATTCTTGGTTGTAATTGTAATCTTAGTTTATTTAGTCAAAAGAAAATTTCCGAAACTGTGCTCTAAATCTACCGCGACAGATTCTTCAATAAGCGAAGAAAATCAAGAAAACTTAGAAAACAACCACAATGCACCTCGCTTGCGCATTGGGTAATTTCGGAAACTTTCTTAATTTCCCGTAAGTTTCCTCTTAAAGAGGGGGTTGTTATATACTAGATATTTGTATGTAATATTGCTGAAGGGTAGCTCGGGGCGGGCTGACTAAGCAGTCTGGCTCCACATCCGTGGGCAGTTCAGGTTGGTTAGTCAGTCGCATCCCAGCCACCATTCGACTCAGTCAAGTCATAATTCTATTTCAACAAATTTACTAAATCACAATTTCTATATCTTTCAAATAAAATCATTCTTCGGGAAAATAATCTTTTTTTTTAAACACTAAATCCGAGGGCCCGCCTAACAGTACCAAACCATTATTAATTCCCCTATGGATTTTTCACAAAATGAGAAAACTTTTACACCTTAGACTAAAATTTAACGTCATCGTTTCATTCGTGGTCTAAGAGTACATTATCGCGAAGTAGTAGGTAACTATCTAATCTATGATGTGAACTATGATGTGAAGCTAAGAAAATCCAACGAAAAGTAACTAAGTACCTATGTGACAACGCGACCCAGCTGAAACGATTATAGTATAAGCAATTGGACCCTAGATGCCATCTGGTTCAAGAAAGCGACTTTCGATAGAATCTTCCTGCCGTTCAGAAAAGTGAGAGGTTCTTTTGTACTGACACCAACGCAATTACGTATCCACCTACCTTGAGTCTTTCTCCGTATTCTTCAGCTGTATTCCTTCAGGGGAGCGATGTGGTAGGCCCCATAAGATGGTTCACGAACAGAAGTCCAACTGGCACTCTCACGCAACCGAATGTTTGGAAAACGATTATATAGATGCTAGCACATAGGATAAATACAATTATTATGATTTTGGAATCACACACTCCGAATTTTAGGGGTTTTGATAATTTTCAATGCGGCGATGATGTCACGGAAGCGGCGACCTTTCTAGTGTGTCTCGCCAGCTAATCAGTGGACGGAATAGGTGGATATGCTTCTAATGAGCGTTGCGTTACTGTCGCAGCAAAACAACCACTCACAAGGCAGCGGGAATATTTGAATTTGGAATTTTAGCTTAAGTTGAAAGTTAGAAAGTTTGATTTGAACGATTAGTGAACAACATAGTAATTTATTTGTCTGCAGGAGAATTACATTGTATTAACTTTTTGCAGCCGAAAAACAAACGAAATCTCTATGTTAATTTTTAAACCTTATTGAAATTACGTTAAATCTGCAACAATCTTCATAAGCGAAGGAAACTGATGAGGTTCGCAAGCATGGAACATTTAAAAAGCTGCAATCGATCTCAATGAAAATCTATTAATTTCAAGGGAAGGACAATTCAGTAGCCCAACAGAAGTGCTTCAGAGATCCACCGCCGATCAATCAACCAATAAAGTCTGCTTGTCCGGGCATTATTTAATGACCATTAGCGACAAGTGGCGCAATTCGCTTCAGTCCCCAATTGAGTACACTGATTGATGCTCCTGGACCTCTTGTGTAATATTTATCTCAACAATGTCTATCAACAAATATAGCTCTTACCTTCCTCTGAAATATATTAGTGCCAAGATTTCGGAATGTCAACGTAAAAAAATATCAGAACCACAGTTTCTGAATTTATGCTCATACACGAATGAAATCTTAGTAAGTTGCAGATTACTTTTCTCAAATATTACGAATAATTTGCACAAGTTACAAGCTGAGGACTTACTTCAGGTTTACTACCACTACTTTCCAACTCTGACTTTTCTTTTCTTCCTATAAACTCTCATTGGCTTATTTTACACAGATTTATCTTCACAAACAACTTACTTATAAATAAGATTGCTTATTGTGTAACTTTTCAACACTAAACAACCGCAATCCAAAACATTTCACGGTCATAAAAAACAAGTTTTATAGACAAAACTAGTTTTTATGTTTTTGCAAAAAGTTATAAGTACTTCACGTTTTATGTTTTATTTTCTCACACTAAAAACTAGTTCAACAACATCGTTACTATAGGTATAGTCAATAAAGACGAATTTATATAAAAAATAATTTACTGAGAAAAAAAAACGTTTTTAAAACGGTCTAAATTATTACAAAAAAAAATCGGACTAAAAACATTAAAACGGACTCAAAAGTAAAAAATAAATTCTTCTGTAAATATTTATTACCCAACCTACAGAAATTTTAAACCTAAAAACGTGGGGCGGATGCTAAGACAAGACAATATGGATGATACATTTTACAAAATAGTAAGAAATAAAACACGCTGTTCAAAATTATTCGCATAAGTTTAGATCACAAAAAAATATTTCTCTTCATTCTTTAATAAAAAATATTTATTTTTTATTTTAAAGAACATTTAATTGTAATAGTACTTTTAAACGCTTATTTACGCCTTATATCATTTTTTTTCTAAGAACGAGGCCACCCGCATTCGCGATTTTCGCATATTAAAAAGCACTTGAGCCGCCGCATAATTTCAGGCACATGTGCATATTGTGCATATGCACATGTCATGCATGTGCAAGGGTCGGCGAACGCTCGCATGGGCGAAATGAGGCGCCTCTTGAGCGGTTGCCGTCTGGCAGTACTGGCGGACTAGAGGAACCACAATGTAGGAATTTTCAGCGAATCGATTTTTCATGAAATTCGACCCAAAACTTACATTACAACTTTTCTTTCAAGCGTATTAGTATTTTTCTTGCCAGCGAGCGGATTTTCGCAGATATAGGGATAGAGATTTTCTTGGCTGGATAACGATAACGAGGAATAAAAAATATTCTACGTTGTTATAGAAATAGTATTTTAAATAGGTAGATAGAATACTCCCATTAAGAATTATGGAGTCTGATAAGGTTCTAATTACTTGTCTTAATAAAGACTTGTTTCAGATTCGTCATATTCCTGATTCGTCGTATTCAGATTCGCCGTATGCCAGATTCGACGTAGGTATTCCAGATTCGTCGGAATACTTTTTTATTTATTTATTAAAACAAGTATTCATTTAATAATAAGGTACAAAACAGCATAATATAAATTACATTTTAGTTCAAATATTAATTAATCTGAAGCATGTTCGTAATAAAAAAAACATACAAAATTGACACTTACTTTAATGATAATTTGTCCAGTTAAGTAGTTTATTTTATTGTAAGACCATTTCTGACATACCGCGATAGCACTGATAGCGCGGCGTGCAATCAATTTTAGATTTTGAAATGGTAAAGAGCCACTGTTATCGATTGTACGTGTTACGACGAATCAGGAAATCGGCGAATCTGGAATACGACGAGTCAGGAACATGACGAATCCGGAGCAAATCCTAATAATAAGGAAATGACCAGTAACTCTCTTAGTTTTAAGAGCCTCAAGCAAGAATAAAAAAATACATAGCCCATTGCTGCCAAAGAGACTAGCCACCCTACACAGCACTCGGCGCTTCATTGATTTATTCTTTATCAACACATGCGTTAATGCAGTGCGAACATTCAGCCGCACAGTGCTCCCGCGCAACACCGCATTACCATGCACTCGAGATCACTACGAGAATCGATTAAGCTCGATGTTGAATCGATATTGTGATCCAAGTGGATCTCGGTCAGTGAGAACGTGATATGACGCAATCGAAATAGAAAAGTAATCGGCCAACCAGCTACTCGTTTCCGGACGTTCATTCACCCTTTATGCTTAGCTAAGTGTATGAAATAACGTCGATAATAACATGCAAATTCCGACTGAAAATCCCTAATAACACATCGCCGCTTAGTATTTTTTTCACTGAGAAAATAGAAGCAAGAGCACGAGCATCATACAGATAGCACTTAAAAGTATTTAGCTACTGAAAATGAGTTATATTTAGTTTAGTCCAAAATTAGAATCGCATCGACTTTCATTCGGTCTACCATCATAAAACAATGGAACAGTATCAAACCACCGTGCATCGTCCAATTCATCTTATCAACCGCCGCCTGTCACTTTAATATAGGACAATCGATCAGCGTTGACGTGGTGGGTAACAAAAAACCCTGTGGTCAGACCATATAGATAGAGCAAGCCACTAGTCATTTGGCCAATAAGAGGTTGAGCACTTTAGCACCTTGTCGCGCCAACAATCGCGCTCATAGTAGAGTTCCAGTTTATTGAAAAAGTGATAATAGTTAGTGTGACGAAGTACCAATGAGTTTAATCAAGCTGAGGTGTACCTTGAGTCTTGACACACTAATAGCACTTTGAATTTTTCGATAATGTATTCGTAACATTACACCACCACACTGGTGTAGTGTAGGCAGCGCCTAATCGGCTATTCTGGTATGCAGTTTGCAATTTAAAGAGGAAAACACTTTTGCGCAATTCAAACTTTGTGCGTTTAGTTAATGTTTTTTTTATTCTTCTTAAGCGTAGTGCATGTCTTTTTGTCACCATGGTAGAATGCGTAAAAACTGTTTTATATTACTATCGTCTCGGTATGCAAAAAACATCTCCAACTCCAAACCCAATCGATACATTCGCACGACTGCTTTGTTTGGATTGTGCAAATTTGTATATTTCCTTTGTAAATCTCGTTCTGCAAACTAGTTCTGCCAAAACGAATGCCTAGGTGCGCCCGCCGTCGGCAAACATCGCTAATATAACCTGTCCGCGTTCGTCATTCGTATGCTAACAACTTTAAAGTAGTGTTTTTTTATCCACTTTGTATTATGGCACTTTAACCAATAGTTTCAAAATTCAAATAAAGCTTCCACATTATAGCATGGAAATTAAATCAGCTTCTGGTTCGGTAGCTGAGAATTTTCTCATTTATGCAGTTCTTTGGGTTAAATATAAATATGTCGTACGTGATGTTGTAGCTTCTATTAAAGTATGGTAAAATTAATTCCATTGCTAAATTAATTACAGATTTAAATACTAAGGTACCATTAAAACACCAATAATTTTTGAGTTTACGGAAGTTTTGTATGATAAATTTTAGTAAATAAAAGTTGTTATTAAATCAAAGATAAACTCAACTAAAACACGATCTTTCTGTTGCAATTTTTTGTGTTCCTAAAAGATTGTTGGAAGCGGTAACAAATAAAATGTAATGTCAAACGAAAAAGAAACTAACGAAAGACTTCTCGATATGTTACCACGATATCACTTATCAACAACGTAAGAAATGCTTACATCATACTATTTATTATAAAGAGTCTAACAATACATTCGGTTGCCAAGTCACATATTCGGTGGAGTCAAGCCGCAGTAAATCACGGCTTTTTCGTGTTATTTGTATGAAGTCACCCGATCCATCAGCTCGGATCATGTTGCGAGGGGACTACTGACTTTGACTAACATTCACTTCCTTGTAATCCGCTGCGGACTAGAATAACCAGCAAATCATATGAGGTACTTTAGTTCTATTGTTGTTGGACAAAGGAATTGTATTAAGCGACTTATTTGTTACGTTCTTCTTCTATGAGATTGTCGAGAAAACTCTCGATAATAAACATAAAGAAAAAAAATGCACCTCATTTTCAATATTAACATTTCCTTTATAGTGTACCCTATCAGAAATAATTGACAATTACATAGAAAAGGACCTAATATTGGACTTTTTATGGACTTGTATAAATTATAAAAAAACTTTAACGTTTTGTTTCAAATGATTTTTACTAGTATCAATCACGACAGAGATAGGTATCATGCAAAACGAGGATTGTATTACTCTTTAGAATCTCCTCCTCCTAAACTTTGTAATGTATTTTTTAATTTAAGCTTTACAAAATAAGAAACCAAACTGGCTTCCCAAAATCCGGTAGTAGGCCGGATGTGATCGCAGG
The DNA here is from genome assembly GCA_928269145.1 of Agriphila tristella. NCBI lineage: Eukaryota > Metazoa > Arthropoda > Insecta > Lepidoptera > Crambidae > Agriphila > Agriphila tristella. Next base: position 27,584,972 of record OV743437.1, on the reverse strand, counting down.
TGCCCACGCGACTGATTCGCCTGCGCAACGTGCACGCGCGCAAGGTAAATAACTCACCATCTACCACCGTAATGAAAACATACTGTCCCACGTACATCGCTTCGCAATTAAAGCAAACTTTAAAAGAGGCGTAAGGCGGTTAGCAATGTATTGTCATGCTGTTTACTTTTCGGTTTGGAAGGTTTACAGTGCGTGGGAGGAGCAAGCAAGCTGCTAACTCATGTACTTTATGGCATAGTCGTATATTTAGATATCGATTGTGTCCATGTCGGTTATCTTTATCTTTTTTATTATAAGATAATTAATATAATTGAAAAAATACTAGAAAAAATCGACTCACCCGTAGCAGCTCAGATAGGATTCGAACCCGCACCCTTAGGATTCCGGCCAAATGCACTAACCAATTTGCTACCGAGTCGCTAGTGGGAGCGGCGAAATTTTCTAGTACTTTTTGCGTTTCCGCTGTAAGCCAGCGTTATCTCATCAATGTGAAGAATTGACTTCAACATTCGAATGCAACACATTTACAGATGCCAGACAATCGTTTAAGATGAAATAGCTATATAATTATTGAAAATTGGTTAGTGTATTGGGCCGGAATCCCAAGGGTGCGGGTTCGAATCCTATCTGAGCTGCTACGGGTGAGTCGATTTTCTAGTATTTTTTCAATTTTATTAATTTACTTCATCATTCAAATATAAGGCGTCAAGCAAAATAAGCATGTGTTATATTAAATTAATTGTATCCAGATTTTTGAATCTGAATCCTATTTCAATCCAAATCGTTGTAAACTTTAATTGAAAATAAACAGTTAACAGAAACTATATTTTGTATTCTCTACCTAGTGTGTTCGACCAATCTGCCAAGAGTGTACCGACTAAGAAAAGAAATGTGTACCATAACATTTTTAATTAAGTATTTTGGAACAGGGTAAACGAGATCTTAGTTCGTTGGTAACGACCAATCTGCCAAGAGTGTACCGACTAAGAAAAGAAATGCGTACCAAAACATTTTTAATTAAGTATTTTGGAACAGGGTAAACGTAAACAACGAATTCGTAAATTAGAGTGATTAAGAACGGAAAATCTAAAAAAGCATTTCATTATCTTGGCGACAACGTCTCGTCAAGCCCACGTAGCGTTATTACGACAACAATTTCATTCACAGTTGTCACATAATCAAGTGAGGCCGGAATCGAACCCGCCACCCACGCCGCCCACCGCCGAATATCAAGCCCACGAGGTGTGTAACTTGTAAGAATCGTAATATTATTAGCCACGTTGTCAACCTTTATTAGGACATGCATAATTAAGTGCCACGATCAAATAAGATGGTTGACGAAGTTCAAGGCATGATTTCATGTCAATAAACAGTTCGTCATTCAAACCAAACAAAGACATCCAATACGAAAATGAGAACTTAATTTTTTTGCCGATTATTTTACTTACTTTTGAAAAAAACCTTGGCAAAGTTAAATATTCAATGTTTTTAATATTATTTAAGTTTTTTTATTCTTACTTCATAAGGTTACCATCCAGTGCGGCGCGTGCGGCCGACCCGATCGGACGTGCGCAGACCTTACGACGCGAGCGACTTAAGTTTTATTTCTACCCGCATTTGTTTATTAAAGTTTGAGTGCAAACATGGCTGAGAACAAAAGTGAGGAAGACATGAGTGACTCAGCTATTTTGGAGTATTGTGAACGAGAGCTTAGTGGAATGAACCAAAATGCGAACCCAATGGAAACGTCAAATTTAGAAAATGAAAGGTCTGTTGAAAAAAGAAGACAACGAGAAGATGACAGTGTTGAAGAAGATGATGGGTTTATAACCGTTTATAGAAGGAAACCAAAAAGATTGATAAGAAGTATTTCAACAGGGATAGAGAAAAGTGACACACAGCATACTGAGAAAAATTTACTAATTGATGACCCCTCAATTCATGAAGTATGTGTTACCTCACTTGAAAGTTTACCAAAACCAATAGCGATGGCTAAACTTCTTCAAGCAGAAAGTATTACGGATATTACTAGAATCAACTATAAAGGCCCACACAAGTTATTTGTTCAATTTAAAAACCGAGAGGATGCAGTAAAATTAATCGAATCACCTAAGCTCCAAGAGCTCGGCTTGCGTTGCCAACTAAGACATGAATTATCTGTGTGTTATGGAGTAGTCAAAGGCGTAGATTTGGAGCTGAGTGAAAAAGAGCTTATCGAAATATTTAAATCCGAGACAGGGATTCTAGCCATTAAGAGGCTGAAACGCTTGAATGAACAGGGTAAATGGATTGATAGTGAGTCCATAAGAATGTCATTCAAAGGTGACAAGTTGCCAGATAATATTTATGCCTATCAATGTTGCTTCAAGGTTGAACCATTTTGCTTCCCAGTTACACAATGCTCAGGGTGCTGGAAATTTGGCCACACCCTAAAATTCTGCCCTACAAAAAAAAATGCTGTGCCCAAGATGTGGAAGTGATCACGACGTATGCGACTCAAAAACAGTCAAATGCATAAACTGTAAAGGACCTCACATCTCCCTGGACAAACAATGTCCATTTTTTTTAAAGAAAAACGCATAAGATATATTATGAGCAAGGAACAAGTTACCTATCGGAAAGCCCTTCAGATGATTCTAGAAGAAAATCAAAAACAAAAGAAAACTACAGTTCCAGATAACTTAACCCAAACATCGTCGTATTCACTGCCAAAATCAAAAAGTGGTGTTCATACTTATAGCAGCGTATTATCAAAAGGTCTTATAAATAATGAGGACAGTTCCGAATTTTATGAAGAGGTTTCTGGAGATGGCGACGACCAACAGGTGGTATACGAAAAGAAGAACAAGAAAAAATCTAAGAAAAAACAAGAAAATCAACCATTCAACGCCGGCGTTCAATCTATGGAAACGGAAAATAAGATGGAATTTCAGAATGATGAAATACAATTTAAAGAAAAAGGAAGAAAAAGAGATGAACAGCTATTAAACAAGTTTGAATTTAAGAAGTTCTTATTGAAAATGAAGGAGATAATTTTGTCAGAAGCTAGTTTTGAGGAAAAAAGTCTAAACGTTTTTAAATTAATTTTCGACGAAATCAAATCGTTTGTTTTCAATGTTTTACTTGGAAGAGATACCTTAGAAAAAATAATAAACATTCTTAATGGCTAGGCCGCATTATGAAAAACCGAATATCAAGTTATTTCAGTGGAACTCTCAGAGCTTGCGTCCAAAATTAAATAGTTTTTCAGACTTGTTAGCACGAGAAAACATTCATATAGCAATATTAAGTGAAACCTGGCTGGATAGTGAAACAAGTTTAAGCATTAGTGGCTATAATATTTATAGAGTGGATAGAGGGGATTCCTATGGTGGTGTTGCGATTGCGGTACATAAATCGATTCAGTGCTATGTTATACCAGTCAATTTGAATAATGCAGGTATTGAAATTTTATGTATTAAGTTCATACAGTGCAAGGAGCTAGAATATCTCGTATCGTTATACTGTCCATCAACTGTGCATACTACCCAATCTGATTGGGATGAAATATTTTCGATGTTCAAGAAGAAAACCATAGTGGCAGGAGACTTTAACGGTCATCATACAAACTGGTCTGTGAAATCTGATACTAGAGGAACTCAAATTATGGACTCTTCTGTGGAAAACGGCTTTAGCTCCCTTAATAATGGTGACCATACACGAGTTAAATTAGTTAACGGTGTGCTACAACGAACCTCACCCGATATAACCTTTGCGTCGACTGACATAGCAATAAAATTTGACTGGCGTGTGTTAAATGAGAATTTGGGAAGCGATCACTTGGTCATTAAAATCTCAGTATGTGTTGAAGACTCATTTAAAAAATCAAAGAAACGTAATTTGAAAAATGTCGATTGGAATAAATATCAAGAGACATTAACAGTTAGTTTTGATTGTGATAGTTGTAACGTGGGTGATACTCAGGCTAGGTATGATCATTTTGTTAAACACATCTCTGATGCGGTAGACAAACACATTCCTTATGTTAAATACCCTAACTTCCCTAATAACAATTTTAAACCTAAAAGCTACTGGAGTCCTAGTCTTTCTAAGGCCGTCGCAGAACGTAGATTAGCGCTATCTACCTTCCGCAGAAATCCAACACCAGAAAACCTATCTAGACTCGAAGAGAAAACTCTCGAATCCCAAAAATTGATTTCCCACGCTAAGTCAAACGGCTGGTTTAACTTCTGCGACTCTGTTAATGAATCAACTTCGGCTCCTGAAATGTGGAAACGCGTCAAATGGATGAAAGGTTATAGGCAAAATAAATTATGTGCACCCTTAGAAAAGCAATGTGAACTTCTACAGTCCCTATCCCCTGATTCTGCTTCAAATGCACCTCTGATATTCAAATCAAAAAATAATCTTTGTGAATCTAACTTTACTCTTCAGGAACTAAATAACAGTTTGAAAAAGACAAACTCTGCACCCGGTGACGATAGCATTGCTTACTCCATGATTTATTACATTCCGGACAAGGCAAAGTATTGTCTGTTAAATCTGTATAATAATATTTACAATAATGGTAAAGTACCTGACCAATGGCGAAACGTTAACATTATCCCGATACCAAAATCCGGCAGTGCGAGTACAACAAATACACCTAATTCTCAAATTAAATTAAGACCCATTTCTCTACTCTCTTGTTTGTGCAAAATTTTTCATCTGATGATTCTAAGACGTTTGGAATGGTTTATAGAAAAAAATAAAATCCTATCACCAGCCACAGTGGGGTTCAGAAAAGCTCAATCCTGTTTGGACGCACTTACCCGGTTGGTAACCCACATCCAAATAGGTTTCACGAAAAATATTCCAACTATGGCTTGTTTCTTGGACATCGAAAATGCCTACAATAATGTGTCTATCGATGTCGCAGTCAAAATACTAGATGAACTCAATGTTGGCTCTAAATTATGTACGTACCTTTGGTCTTTTCTTAGCGAAAGGCATTTAAAAGTAAATTTGAATAGGGATGACAATATTGTGACGAGATGGACTAATAAAGGCTTGGCTCAGGGGGACCCCCTCTCGCCACTAATTTTTAATATAATTACGCATAAAATTTGCCTAGTCCTACAAAGTGTACAGGTATCACAATACGCAGACGACTTTGTGTTATTTGTAAGTGACAAAGACATTAAAAATTGTGAACAGTATGTCCAGGAATCGTTGAACACGGTCATTGAGCTTTTAGATGAACTTGGACTGTCACTGTCGGTAGCTAAAACTAACTTCTGTGTTTTCAGTAGAGGACGACGAAGAATTAATCCAATAGTTAAAATCCATGGACAACAATTATCTTCAACAGAATGTGTTAAATATTTAGGTTTGTGGTTAGATAGGAGTCTCCTATGGAGGAAACATATTAATGAGACAATAGACCGTTGTTCCAAATTCTTGAATATACTAAAAATGTTAGCTGGCAGCTCGTGGGGTATGCACACCAAACACATACGTCGTCTGTATATTGCCCTTATAAGAAGCCGACTGGATTACGGCTCATTTTTAGTTGATAGTAGTGCTAAAACTCATGTTTCAAAGCTCGACAAACTTCAAAATCAAGCTCTGAGAGTGATAGGAGGGTTTATTAAAAGCTCTCCTATTCATGTGATGGAAAGCGAATTGTGTATACAACCTTTATTTATACGGAGATATTTAGCATACAAGTATATGTTGAAATGCTGCTCTCGGTCAAATAATGTAATTACCGCTGAAATGTCTAATCTGCGGGGCTACTCAAATGGCCACTTTTCTATTCGTTCGCTAACTTAAAAAATAAAAATAAGCCATAAACACCAAAATAACGTGTCGTAGGCTTGTCAATTCTGTACAATACAACAATGTCTGTGATTTACATAAACTTGCGACGATTGACTTGATCATTAATTGCTTATTTTTAAGATTTAAGTTAGCGAACGAATAGAAAAGTGGCCATTTGAGTAGCCCCCCTGACCACTTTGAGTGATCAAAACATTTATTGGCGCAAAAAGAAAAAACCATTGCTCACTAAAGTATACAGCGAAGTGTGTCAACATATGTACTTTTCAACTGAAGTTCTACCAATGTTCAGTTTAGACATTTGGGTAACCGGTATTGAAATCCAGAAAACCATAAAAATTGACCTAGGCTGCATCCAGGAACCTAAAAACTCGTATGAACCTAATCTGTTGAAAAATGACGTTATTAGGGAGCTTTATAAAACTTACGAGGGATGGCATAAAATATTTACCGATGGTTCCAAAAGTCCTCATGGTTTGGGTTGTGGGTTCTTTGATCAACGCTTAGATGTTTCGGTTGGTTTTAAAATAACTTGTAAAGTGGCCATTATGACGTTGGAACTCATTGCAATATTTAAGGCTATATCATATGCGATTGATAATGGCTTAAAGAAGGTTGTAATACTGTCAGACAGTAAAAGCGCTTTACAACATCTGGCTCGCATCACCTCTGGGTACAGAGGTGTTGCGATAGCCTATGAGATCTTAAAAGCCCTTCACACATTGAACACCAAAAATGTAGAACTAAGGTTGCAATGGGTTCCAGCGCATATTGGTCTTATAGGTAACGAGAAGGCAGACCTTGTATCTAAAGAAGCAGCTAGTGGGGGATCTGTACTTGAGTATTTACCAGATCAATCCGAATATGTTTGCAAATATAAGAACGTATGTTTTGAACAATGGAAAAGACATTTTGACTATATCTCCAAAGATAAAGGAATATGGTACAAGTGTATACAAGGTGAGCCTTCTCGGGTGCCCTGGTTTGAAGACATTAGTCTAAGTCGAAATTATGTTAAACTAGCTTTTCGACTGCGTTCGGGACACTATCCATCAGCGAAGTTTGCTTACTTAATGAAAAAGGTCGATTCCCCTAACTGCAGCGAATGTAATAAGGTTGAAGACGTACAGCACATGCTGTTGGATTGTGCCAAGAACCGGGCGGAAAGGGAATTACTGTTCAACGAATTAAATTTGAATATCAGGGACGTAGGGCTTATTCAAAGTATTCTAGCAAACCCCAAGTCAGATGCGGCAAAGAAATTAAGCAGTTTAATTAAAAATGACAACAGTAATTCCATTTCCATAACCTAAGTAATTCTAAGTACCTACCTACTTACCTTTTAATACATACTGTTTTTACATTGGTTACAATTATGTTTGTTGGTATCGTATTGTGAGAAGATACAATGGGGCTGGCGTATTCATAAGGATAAAAGCCCCAAAATAAATAAAGAGAAAAAAAAAAAAAAAAAAAAGGTTACCATCATTATGGAAGTTTAAAATCTCTCTCTACAACAGAACAGTGAACCCAAGACCCAACACAAAATAATGACTAGTTTACTAATAATCGCTATGCCACGCTTTGCCATCCTATATTCAGAGCTCGTTGTATTGCATGCGCCTGTCTCTATTTGGCATCCCCTGATGTCGCGGATAACGCACGAATTTGTCCGTGTCGTATGCGCATGCTAGAAATCCCGGGACACAATGTGGAGGTAAAGTTTCTTGCTCCAAACAGCTGAACAAACTTTATCAGACCTTACATTGCAAGTTAATTAGAAGGACTGACGCTTTTGCGAATATTTTAAGTTCTGTTCAAATCTCGTCGGCGATGCGACGCACGCGCAGCCAGCTATCTACTGCAGCGAGCTGCATTCATATGGCAACTGATCTAAGATCGAGTGCGGATGCACTTTGTGTGTTAACCATCCACAATGAGAACAGAATGTTAGATCACAAGTAGCAATGCAAGATAGATTCATTCAACTAAATCATTCAGCACTATGAAATGAACTTCATACTTCAATCATACTTCAATTGCGTTGCGAATCTAAAAGCCCTAACCGTTTGCAATTCGAAACTTCAGTTGCATTATTTGTAGTAGTAAACGATAATTATTTTTCATGCGCCAATCTGTTTGTCGACTAAAATATTGTTTGATTAATAAGTAAACATATTGAACAGCACAAGAACCAAAAAAATTGTCAGCATAATTTAATCATCAAATATTTATCTTGATATCAATCAGTTCAGATAAAAAAGAAATCAAACAAACAAAAACAGAAGTCCGCATACTTTGAAGTTTCGCTGACAGTAAACAATGTTTTAATCGGCGGGACGAATAAGGAAACCCGGCAAATGTGGAGTGAATAAAGATGCAGACGTGGGAAGCACGCGGAATAGACGCTGTCGCCATAGCAATCAGTGTCGCCATAGTAATCAGACAAGCCCTGGTGGCGAGGCGTTGCTCTGTAACCTAAATACGGATACTGTAGCTAGCACTAGTTTGATACCCCGTATAGGTAGTTTTGAGGGCCCATTTTTCGGTTCTTGACATATATCTCGGAAACTATGCGTTCTAGCGACATAAGATTTTATGTTGCTTGAACGCATACCTAGTTGATGAAAGCTGATTAAATTTGCTACAAGTTTTATTCAGTCAAGCTTTTCGATATCTTGTATTGTTTTCGAGATATTCGCTCCTGAATGTCTGTCAACATGGTTAACGCTTGAGGACAATCTGCCGTGCATAAACTATAATGCCGATCTGAAGCCGAATTGACCTTTTAATACCATTTGACACAGGAAAAAATGCGCCATTCCATTGTCCTCAAGCTTCACCTTAAGCATGTTGATAGACATTGAGGAGCAGATATCTCGATAACTATAAAAGATATCGAAAAACCAGACGAAGTAAAAATTGTAGCAAATTTAATCAGCTGTTATCTTGTAAACAGTCTCATGTCGCTAGAATGAATAGTTTCCGAGATAGGTATATTATGTGAAAACCCGAAAATTGTGTTCCAATCATTTCCCTCTACACTTTTTCGTTTACTGGGCTAATTCAAGAAACTGAAAAGTTTAATCTCGGGATTAAATTACTATAGTATTAGTATTACTACAGTTTGAGCCATCTTTTAGGAGACGGGCGGATAATAACTGTAGGCTGTAGCGGGTCCCTTACGCGCGGGGTCAGTCTGCGACTCCGTTCACTTTATCGTCAGTACGATAAAGAATGAATTCCTATTAACTATCTATGAAGCCTATTGGACATTGATGACAGCGCCGGATGCTTTATTTCTAAATTACTTTTTCAATGCCTTTGATAGTTAGTTGCGCATAGTGTGAGATCTGTAGATTTTTGTGTTCACAACGAGCCGGGCGGTGGGCGCCATGTTTCTCCGGTGCCAAAAAAAATATGTATTTGGGCTGTAATAAGAGGACGGTTATCGTTCATCTGCGCCGACGCACAAAGATCAATGAGTTAAATCAATGGCGAGCCATACGGGTGCGGCGCAGGTGCCCACGCGCCGCGCCCACGTGCCACCCCTGACAGGGCTGCTACTTATCAATAAAAATATATTTTTGTGAAGTTTATGTTTACTGACCTCGGTGGCGCAGTGGTTTAGCGCCTGGCGTTAAACAACGTTCGCAAGGGTCGGTCATGGGATGGGTGACCAAAAATTTATCATCTCGCTCGAGCTCCGTGCTTTGGAAGGCACGTTAATCCGTTGGTCCCGGCTGCATTTGCAGTCGTTAACACCCACCAATTCGTATTGGGCCCACGTGGTGGGTTATGGCCCGTCCTCCTTATCCACCCATAATAAGGAATAAGACCTGCAAAGCCTGAAGCCCCAGCAGTGGGAACATTAAAAATAGCTGATGGACATGTTTACCGATGGTATTGCAAGTGGTTGGAGATAAGAATTAGTCTAAACAGTTTCTTTTGTTTAAGTAACTTTTAAAGTGTGGAACATAGCATCATCTCGTGTGCCGGTGGATTATCTAATTGGTAATCGTCTTCGGTCACAACATTTGTATAATTAGATATCAAACTCAACATTTGATTCTTAATTATCAGCTGTTTCCATCTTACTTATAACGAAGTGTGATTTTGCAAATCTATAGCTCTCTGCAGACACTGAAAACTGTGTTCAAAACTGAATATGGTTATGGTTAAAATGTAAACTTCTCATCATTATGAGTCGACGTGATCTACAAATTGATCACTAAAGTTACCGAAACGTGCTTAAATATACCACAATAATTTTTTTTTGCAAACAAAGACAAATAAAAAATATTTTTAATTTTTAAGCGTATTAGTTTATTCTATCTATTTAACAGTGTCAACCAGTGTTTCTTCAGGTACTATTTCGGGGGGGCAGTGCCCCCCCGGAGAAAAATGTGTTGTGTGTAGGTAGACGGGCAAACTAGTGTAGTGATCGACGGACGAGCTCCCCCGAACCTTTAAATTGCCCCCCCGGAGATTTTTTCTGAAAGAAACACTGGTGTCAACCCTACCCTGGCACGTGACCTAGTGCCGATCGGGCCCGGTAATAAGCTGCTAACCGCGGTAATCGCGGCTTTATTAACGGGTTAACGAGAGTTCAACTGTTCGTTAAACCATTTATGACAATTAGAAGGCGAAAGTGATGTCTGATTAGCGTTAAAATTCACTAACCCCATTCCTTTATGAGTAGAATCAAAGTAATTAGAACGAATGGGAAAGGATTGTAAATAAAGGATATTTTTTTTTCATTTTACCTTTTGATATTAGCAACTAGACGTCATGTTTAATGCATAACATTGGAGTGTTCATTAAATAAATAAATACTTATCCCATTAAAGCAACTCAGCCACAGAATACATCGGTACTTAAGGCGGTTGTATGACCGAAAGTGGCGCCCTCAGAGGTTTTTATTTAATAAGTTATTAATAGAAAAAGATTTTAATAATGTTTTACGTGGAGTTTTTAGGGCCCATGGTCTAGTATTTTTAGAAGGTATCAGTACATGCCTTCGTAGTCATTCGTAGAGGTAGATAGCAAATGTGTCAAAAACGGCCACTTTTAGTAGTTTTGCAGTGACTACGAGGGAGTGTAACGATACCGTCTCAACAAATTCACCGCGGCGCCACTTTCGCTCAGGGCGCTCACCTTAATAATTCAGCTAACTTTTTAATAAAATATTATTGAACAAACGATTCATAATCGTAAAATATATTTAATTCCCAAAACCTGCTGAAGCCACAGTTTGACAGTCCGGCATTAGCGCACTAATCGCCCGTTAACCGCTTATTTTTAACCGGCACTAATCGTTGCAGTTAAACAACATAACAAACAGTTTTATTGAGCAATCCTCGATTATTTTTACCAGCCGAGTCATTCCCACGCGCCTCCGTAAATATAGAATTACTTATAGATGCTGTGTTGTTTTCAAGGCGTTGTGAAAAATATCTAAAACTCAATGAAAGAGATTTTTGAATGATAATTATTAGGTTGAATTTAAAGAAGAAGATTATTAATGAGTTGAATGAAAAAACTAAAACAACATTATTTTATAAAGCTAAAAGCTTTTCATCCAAGGCGATAAGACACGAAAAAATGAAATTAATTTTAAGAACACCTTGAAAGAAAAAAGTTAACTTTGATATCACTCCACAAAAATTTCTGAATATAAACCCAGAGCAACTTAATTTACAAGTAGAACGAATTCTTAATCAACGCTACACTATCACTGTGCTTTGCTAAACTGGTTTATTAATCGGATTATTCTCACATGAAAAATAATTAATTCAGATTTCAGATGTGTTCAACTGTTGACCCAAAGGCCTCAATAGATGCAATAAAAAGTCTAACAATTCTGGATTTGTGTATTGACATGTTAAAAATCAACATATCATCATGCTATCGGAACCGATGAAATCTTACATGACATTCCATGCCCTAAACAAAAAGATTACAGCAAAGCAACTGCAAAATCGTAATTTCCTACCTAAGGAGAAAAAATTGGTCCACTCCAGACAGATACCGAGTTTGAAAATCTCAACCGAAATGTTTATTTTGATGAAGACATACCTACTTTGTTGTTTTTTACAGCAAACTTGATCAACGCACTGTTGTGTAACATCCGGGACATTTTCAAAGTTTTACCGCGGAATCTCGAGAACTTGTGATTCATTGTGTTTTCAGACGCGGACGGAATTAGGTTATGTCCGTAAAATCTGGTGAGAGATCCGCCATTAAATGGGTTGAACAAAGAAGTCTTTAACATTCTCACTGGGGAGCAAACAAATAAAACTAACGAAAACAATAATTGTTCTTAATGTTGTCCGGTGGTGTCATAATCAGGAAGAATTTAGTTAGACAACCCAAGAAATATAGTGTATTTTTTGGCAAAATGTTTTATAGACAGTGTCCACGGTTCGTTTACAAGCCTTCAACCTTTCAGGGTGTAAAACCATTCGATGCCGTTTCTAAATGTATTAATTGATAAAAATGTTATTGAATTTTCAATGTCTGTGTAGGGAATGGCCCGGATCTTGCTTAATAGTATAGGTTTACTTAGTTAGAATGTTATAATCAAAGCAAATGCATAAACTAACCCTGTTTGTTTTAGTTGTAATTCTACGTACAAGATTATCCTTAGATCACGTTTGACAAGACATAAAGGCACATCAGGGCTGTACGTACAACATTTACTTCAGCTCGTACACGGCTGAATAATGCCAGCACAGTAGCATAAATATGGTGGCATTTCGCGCAGGCTATTATTCCATTAGACGTACAGTACAATACAAGCCATCTGTTTGAGGCTATGCAGACGAGACGTTTCTCGTTGTCTTAGACTTTTTGTAACATTGTTAAGAAGTCATTAGTTCCATGCTATGAAGTAGGTAGGTATCATTAGGTATCATTCTGTTTTTTGGATGGAAAACGGAAAGAAAATTTAACTCTGGTTTGACAGATCTGTTTGTGACTTATCGGCAACTATAGGTAGACTAGGTACGTTATTTCTATTCATTTCAGTCTGGTAGATTCTAATAATGATGCATAATTTCAATATTGTCGGCGAAGTGTAAGTAAAGAGTTAAATATTACTTTTAATGATGAAAGGTTATCTCACTTGCAGCTGATGAAAGGTTTAATTTCTTATGGGCTATTTATATGGATTTTAGTCACCTATATGGCGGTCGACTTTAGTCACCTAGCAAGTCGCTTCCATAATTGAATCGCAGGTGATGGCGTCGCTGTCTTCTATGTAGTTGATGACGTAACCTAAGTAACCACGTAGTTCCAGTTTTGGCCACCGGATGAGATTGTTCAGTCACTTGCGGCCTAGGCCGAATTGCCATTTACACGGTCGATTCTTGCCTTTCGGCGAAAGTTGTACGGCTTTAGTCGTACATGTAAATACCACATTAGCAATCTTGTTAAGTTATTCATCTCGTGTTGTTCATGATATTATTATTATCAAGATTATGTTATTGAAATTATAAAAGAGCACATTATATAGGTCCGCCGATTGAAGTCTCACGTCTGCTCTCGCTGCCGTGGGTGCACGATCTGCGGGCGGCGTGTACCCTGTGCTGTGGCGGCAGATCACCGGCGCGTGCGCAGCGCAGGGCCGCGCGCACGTCAAAACAAAACACACGTGCGCTGCTTATTTCGGTACGGCAGCCTTCACTCTATGCTCTAACTCTACTAGGTTAGTTATTTAATCAACCACCAACAATTTTACATCTTAGTAGTGAAAACTCAGTTTGCGGACTTTTGGCTTGAGTTGACGTCTAAGACGACGGTCATTTTATAAAAATATGGCATTTATCTTCATTATAATTTTATTTATCCCCATTTAGGTAAACGAAGGAAAAATTTACATAAAATTATGGACGAGAAAGATAGAAACCCCTATTCTGGAACGACGTCGATCATCCTCGTATTGGTTTGACATGAAATTAATCAGCCGCGATGATTCAAAGCCTGCTTTAGTCAAGTCCAATTCGGACCATGTACGGGCTAATGTCACCCTTATATGGACCACACTGGAGTGCCTTACCGCAACCCAGAAAGCGCTTTAAACCAACCGGTGAATTAATGAGATAAATACCCTCGTAAATGGAAACACTATTTCAATTTTCTTTAATATTTATTCGCCAATCTGTGAAGGCCTTAGATCAATCATAGTAAAATAATGCGCTTGTCCCTTGTAAGGAATTGAACGCAGTGGCAGCTACTGCTGGCTGTGGACTTTTTGTGAGCACTTGTTTGGACGTTGACGTTTGACGTTCATTTTCACAGCGGTATACCACCTCCTTTTACGACTCATTTCATAAAGGTATTAGGAAACATAATGTTAATCTATTTGAAGGACTCGTTGAAACATAGTTGCATTGGACAAATGGTCTGTTTTGCAAATATGAAGTCAAGTAATAATTCATTAAAGTATCATTTGTTACCGACTTATCAAATCATAGACTGCTGTAAAGTATCCGATAAATTATCAAAATTAATAATATTGTCCCTAGCAGGTAAAGATTTATTATTCTTGATTATACGTGATTAAAAGACCTGATGATTATGTCGTGAAAAAATGCGTTTACATACTACAAAAAAGGGAAGGGGAAGACCTCATACTACCTGGACGAATGCCCAGAGAGACATGAAGAGCCTCGGGCTTGAAGAAGAAGATATCAGCAAGCGGACTATTATGGCCTCGCATGATAAAGTAAGCTGACCTCGTGTAATGGGAAAAGGCGAGGACAAAAAAGAGGTAAAGATTTATTATTATGTATTATTAAAGAAATACCTTTTACTCTATCTTAATTAACATTCAATGGCACTCAAGAGCGAACCAAATTATCTTTCAAACATTATCCCTTTACAAATCTGCTACTTACAGCAAGCAAATTGGTATTAAAATAGGTCGAATTTATGACAGTAGAAAGTACCCACGTAATTTACAAGCGCCTGGTATCGCGAACGTGTGAAAGACTATGAAACTCATTAGTGTAGCGTGGTGTAACGCCATACCATACCTGCAGAAAGTACAGTTTATAGCTCCAAACTTGCAGCTGAAAACGCCCATAGTGTTTCTGAAGTAATCTATAATACTTCAGTCGAAATTGAAATTAGGACACGTATGATAAAGACACGACGGAAATTGTGCGGCTGTCCTTTTCGCGAGTGTGGGGCCACACGTCCCAATGTCCTGCGTATGTAAGTACTTACTTCTCTTCTTATCGAACAGCATTTCGGAGCACATTTCGAGGGACCGCTGGCGGGGCCCTTCGGCGGGGTACCCCCGGTGGCCGGGCTCGCAGCGGTACACCACGCCGGGCCGCGACACCCCCTCCATGTACGCAGATTCATCTTCCGGTGCTCCTACTAAAATCCTGCAACAACAAAACAAGAACTTTATACAATGTACTGTTGCAACCAAAACATATTTTGAGAGATCAGAATTTATGCACACTATCACACTGAATCTATAGAATTGAGGAATTCTCGACTCTCGACTCTCGACTTTCTTGCAGAAAAATCTACCAATTTTGGAATCGCAAAACAAGCGAAGCTCGTTGTAAGGTTGGGCAAAATGTTCTGGATCACCTAAAAAAATATGGCGATTTTCGGCCAGATCCTCGGGTTCATGTAATTTTAACAAAAGTGACGACCACTCAAAAATAATGTTAATTTGATCAGCTCCAGACTCCAGTACAAGACTTGTACTACTTATTAGTTATTCTGTGGTACAAGTCATTGCCTGAGTTTTGTTTTATTTACTAGGTAATTTGATTTTATTATAACACCTTTTGTCCTACATGACAAGCAGATTACAGTCCCTAACAAAGGTCCGATCATGTCTTCGAAAAAGGACTTGTCCTTTTGTTTCTTAATGAAGGGGAATTTCAGGAATTTGGATGGGTCATCATCGGTCTACGATTAATCGAATGAATCGAGATTTTTACGGTTATCGATTGATTAAACCAAAAATTAGGAGCTAATGATGAGTGAGCGAAAGTGGTGTATTAACATTTATAACTAACTCCAAAAGAAATTAATATGATAAACACCAATAATATTAACATTCAAATAGTGTGGTTTATCTTTTATGAATAATAAACGGTATAAAAGTGACCCACTTGTGACAAAATTTCGGTAACCATCTCATACACTTAAGAAATCTTTCTTTTTTATAAGCCACACAGGATTTCCGATACCTAAATAGTGTCCTGTTTACATGGGTTGTTTTTCCAAAAACCCCTTCATGTATCTGATAAACATAAAGTCATATCGAACTTTATTGAGCTTTTGATGCTATATCTTACTGAAAGCTCTGCGCAACTCTTGTGGGATACTAATTTGTTTCTCAAAGGGATCTCCATTATATCTCGATGTCCAATATCCTTAATGATCATGTACTCCAAGGATCAGATCAGACACAAATCGATCAGCACGAGTGCGGAGGAAGCGCGCGGCGCGGCTGGCCTGGCGCGCCGCCAGCGCGCAAATAGACGCCGACGGACGGTCGACCAAGCGAACAATCGTATTTCTATAACACTGACTCAGCGATATTGGCCGATTTCAAATTGACGACGGTTTTCAAATCCTTTGGCAAATCTTTATTGTCATAGTAAAGTATAGTATTGAAGAAATAAGAATAAGATCTTTTGTATTCTATGTGCAATGGTCTCTATCCTACAATGTCACTCGAAAATATTCCATATAGAAGTAGAATACCGAATTAGCTGAGATTAAAGCTTTTAAACAAGGTTGTGAACAAAATTTTCGCGACATTTGTTTCGTTAAAGCCAATTGAAAACTTAAAAATATATATAGGTACTATTTTTACTGAAACTTCGTATAGCTTTCGACATAAATAGTTACAGCCAGTCTTTGTATCCATCACAAAAGGGTACAGTATATAAAAAGTTAAGTGGTCACGCGTGGCAAATGTGTGAGTCAAGATTATAACTCTGACTTGTATTATAAAACAATGCATCAATCCTCCGCCTCTGGGATTCGTCAAAGGTTCAAAGCACTATGTGACAAAGTCCCACCTCTTGCTGCGCGTGCGCACCACAGTGTGTATTTCTGTCGCCGGAAAAGGGGACTATTTTCTGCTCCACACCTTAGATGTTTGTCGCTATTCCACGCACACGGGGCATTCTACACATCCGTCATTGGACACGAATTGATTAACACATATTGCCTACATTGTTTCCTGACCAGAAGAATATTGAAATAAAAGAAAAGTTATAGGATCCTACTGCAGATTACGTGTGCTACAAAACAGATAAATTTGCGTGCGTACTAAATGGATCGACTGTCATAAAAGGGGAGGGTGTCGTGAATCATAAAAAATCAACCCTAGCATATAATGCGATTAATTTGACAATATCCTACAGAAGTGACCAACTTCACTTCAGAGCACTTGTGTTGCGGTCGTATATACACACAAGCGCACAAAAGTGAACTTGGAATTTTGTTTATATTAATTGCATTGTAGGCACGTATCCAGATTTTTTATTCGGAGGGGGACAACTGCATCCCGCAAACCGGAGAGTGCCTCGCCTGCTAAATTTGAATTGAGTCCTGTACTGTGTGTTCTGGATTTCGGGGGGGGGGGGGGGATAAATCCCAACTAACCCCCCCCCCCCCCTTGGATACGTGCCTGCATTGTATCTATCCTATCTAACAATTGCCTCTTCCAGTGCGTCATAAATATAGTCTGTATATATGACAGATTCATATCACTTAGTCAATAAGTTCTCAAGTCCCGATCTACAATATTTTTCACACAATTCGTCACTGTTGTCCGAAACTGTCCATCCTGTCCCAGGTGACTCAGACTGTGGGACTTGTGCCAAGCGCCGCCACCTGGCTACCACTACGTTTTTTACGACACTAGAGTGGTGTCATCGCTCTTTTAATACACTTAGGTGTAAAAAGCAAGATTACATTCATACTTTTTTGTTATTTTTTAGTTAGTTGGCATGAACAGCTTGTCGCTACCGCGGTTGTCTGCTCTTCAATAAAAAACGGCGAATTAAGTAGAGCAAAATTACTACCATAAATTTTATGCTCATTTTCACACCGACGAAAAATAAAATAAAAATAACAAACCCTAACTAACTAACCCTAAATAACTAAATTGTTTATTGCAAATACGCAGAAGTTGTCCCTTTCTATCATGGGGATTTGGGGACTGCAAGATGTTGTTCCATTTTTGGTAATTCCAATTTGAAAGCTCCATAGCAAACCTCCATAACTCTTGAAGAATTTCGTGTTCTAATTTTCCGTCGACATAGCCTTACGAAGTTTTAGATATTTGCGATATAAATTCTGCAAATTACACGCTCTTACCATTGAAGATCTTTAATCAAGACAGCCGTAGACTTTATACCAAAGGGGCGATAGATAACAACATTGTAGCTGTTTTAGGAAACTGTAAAATCGCGCCTTGGTGTTGTTGAGTGTAAAATTGTGGCTGTGGGGTAATAAAGATATTCCCCGTCGTCGCGGGGTGCGCCGGAGCCAATCGGGACCGACCCTCCGCCGACAACCACTACCACGAGTTTTATATCTGACTTATGAAAATTAAACATAGTTCTGTGAAATGAAAGCACTCGCTTTCATATTTTATCAACAAACTGATTCAATATTTCAATGAGTCGATATAAGACTTACAACATGTCTAAGAAAGCAAGTTTATAAAAAGTCACTTATGTTATGATGGACTCCACATAACATTTATCATCATCATCATCATCATCATCATCATCATATCAGCCCCACGACACCCACTGCCTCCCCCAAGGATCTCCACAACGATCGGTCCTGCGCTACCCGCATCCAGCGGCTTCCCGCGACCTTCACCAGAGCGTCGGTCCAATTAGATATAGGTCCTATCAAATTAACTATTTTATTGCAAAACTTTAACAATTCTCTTTTATTCGTTTTTGTTAGCATTATCAAAATATCGGAATATCCTTATCAAGTGGTCAAGTATTTAACCTCATAAAAACAGCAAAACTTCGACGCCACAGTTCTATTCGTAAACGTGAAAGAAACCATAGTAGGGTGCATCACCGCTATAGCGAACGCACGCCTTTTACCCAATTCTCTATGCTGCCTTGCCTTGTATGTGTAATGAGTCGACGAATATTGTACCAAACACATTTTGAGCTCTAGCATCACTACAAACAGTTAACCACACTGAAGTGTTTCATTTACTCAAGTGCTTTAGTAATGTGAAACTAATTGAGAATTTTTGTCATCTGTACATTGTTGGGATCTTCATACATCCCTGAATTTAAAAAGAAGCTTTAAAATAGTGTAGACTTGTAAATTTATCTGAATTATAAATTAATAATAGAGTCTTAACTACAATGTCTCTTCTACTTAAAATAAGACATCTTCACTCACAATCACAAGCTATCACTAACTTTTAAAACCAACCAACCTTAAAAAAATATGATGTTTAAAACTCATTTCCCATACTTAACTCGAATCTCGTCATTGAAAAGTGGTATCTAAGAAAAAAAAATCACGCAGCAACTTAAATAAGTGAACTGACAAATTAAGAGTGAAACAAATGTTGTGTTACGTTTGTTTAGTATAAGTCGGTATCCATTAGCGAATATTCAAATGGTCGGTCAGAAGACATTGAACCTCATCAGAGCTATTGTTCCACCCGAGGAATGTGATAGACGTCACTCCACAATATATGTATGTAATGTACTTGTATTTATCCAACATTAGTATCAGTATGCTCGCAAAACACAAGGCAATACCATAAGATTATTTGTTCTTATGGATTGCCATAAAAATAAATAATCTTATGGCATTGCAAAACTTCATTGAACGATACAGTAAATTCATCATGATTTTTTACGAGTGAAATGCTTTCAAAATAACGAAATAGTAAAAAAGGACGGTCCTAGTTTAGTATAGTCAGCGTCCTACCTCCTACCACAATTTTTTTTTGCGGTAATGAGTAGATCATGTTACATTGCAACAATGTCGAAAGAATTAATTTTACTGCCATAATTCTTCACGCGAGTATTATCTAATTAGGTAAGTAAATATCATACTGTCAGGTCAGCTTATCTTATAGTTCCCGTAATACATCATGTTTGAGGTTTCGTAACTGAAGATGTATTACAATGGAAGAACTGTGAGCTGTGAGTCACATCCAGTAACCAACGCAATTAGCGCGTCGAATTGACATGCGAAACGATGACTGGTCGGATCGCTCCGATCTCTATCTCGTGTAGATATCTTGCATTAAATTAATCAGCAGACGCTGAATCACAAAATTACATCGGAATAATTTGTCACTTGTTGCTGTGACTGTAGTTTCCAATAAATCATTTACTTAAGTGCCTTCTTACTCATGATGAAACAAGAAGCTATTCCTGAAAAAGCTGTCATTGTCTAATTAGATCGAAACTTTATAACATCATTGCTAAACATAAGTACTAAAGATAGCTTACTTTATCAATTACTTTACTGACTGATCTCATCCATCTCCTTGAAAACTAAAACTGCAACAAAACCTGTAGCTAACAACTAGCATTGTCAATAACTTAAAATGTAATTGTAGAACAAAGCATACATTTACAAGAAGTGATGGGAGAAGATATGAAGCCCTATTCAGTTTACTACTATTGTGTAAATTCGACACAGAATTCAGATCTCTACATAGTACTTCTAAGGAAAACAAGATTGCACCAGACATCTTGCTCGCTACGTGATAATGTCTTTATATGCGCCTGCGACGATCTGTAAAGATTGCAGATAACAAGCCCACTGCAAATGTTGCACAACTTAACTGGAGCGTTCTGGGAAACGGGGAAATGTGGGACAAGAGACAGAACATGCAAGCAAGCAATAAAAGAACAATAAAAGTAATATCTGACTAACAAGAAGTCGTGTAAGCAGTTTTGTAACAAGGAAAATTAAGTACATGGATTCTAGATATAATTATTTCGAAATGGATATCATTTGTTATTGATAAATATATCTTCTATGAAGCGTGACTTGGGACCAATGCAAACAGAAAATAAATTGAGGGAAGGCAGACCAAAGAAACGAGGTAAAAAATCTAAAGTAAGTATTTGGTCTTTCTGAAAACGATAACAGAATAATCAATAAAATAAATAAATAAAGAAAACATTGATTACTATTAAATACTAATAAAGTAGGTAACGATAAAATAAAAAATATGTACTTAACCAATTACCTACTATCTACCTCTATCCCTCCAAACCGTCAATAAGTGGCAATGAAAAGGCCCATAGCTCAAGGCGAGTGGATTCATGCTATCGCAGGTACATAATGTGTCTGTCTGTCTGTCCTCGAAACTGAAGCAAATTATCACAGGAACTATTGCGGCTATTTGCATGGCAATGGCACCGCGCGCGGCTTTTGTAGGGCAATTGCACACGAGCGACGACAGGTTTTCAGGGCTTCAAATACCGTTAAAAATTAGTAACGTTAAAAAAAATAACGTTAAAAATGGAAATTAATAACGTTAAAATTAATAACGGTAAAACAGAATTTAACGTTATTTTTTCGTTCCTTGATAACGTTATTATGTTACTGTATAAAAATATTTAAAAGTAATGTGTAATTGACGTTGACGCCGCCGTGACGTGATCAGTCTCTGCGGTAGGTACTAGGTAGTAGAAGTACCTACCTACAATACGCAATATTTTTAAAATTACCGTTAAAAATAACGTTATTTTTAACGTTATCGACATTAATTTAACGTTATATTAAGGTTATGTTACTAGGTATCGTTAAAAAAAATAACGTTATCAAGGTATCATATTGAAAATAACGTTACGTAACGTTATTTTTACTGGTAATTGATAACGTTATAAAGCCCTGCAGGTTTTACGATTTTGATTGCGCCAAGCAATGTCTATCTCATAGGAACATGCTGCTGCTACAACAACTTAGCTGCCTAAAGAAAGACTAAATAATAAACACCTAGTTTTTTTTTATCTCATCTCATTAGATCTTTCTCACTATTGACATGATTAATATATCAGGGACATTTCATAAACATTGCCATACATTTCACGCGTTAGTCGTTACAACAGACCATGAAGGATACGGTAGCTACAATTCTAACGCCAAAGTATGACACAAACCAAACATCCTATTAGCACAAACAAACATAAACTTTCCAAGTCGCACGTACACAGTCGTCCTTTCTCCGAGAATATGCAAACTAAGCTTTGTGGAGCCGACAGGTGCCCTAAATAGCGGTCTGCGGGGACGCATTGAGAATTTGTAAGGGCCTAGACTGGCGTGCTTTACGCGACCAATAAACTGACTGAGTTATTATGCATTGAATATGCCCGCGAGTCGTTAGAGTGCGCCCGGCCTGCGTGACTACCATGCCAAACATATTCAGATACAATTAGTGGATAAAATTTATTTTTGCTGTAGCGTACTTAATATGACAAGAAATTGCGAGCCGGATTTTCCCTTATTTAGGGTTACAGGATATATACGTAGTAAAATTCAAAGTAGCCTTTTACACCAACAACCTCGCAGGAGGAGATTACTAACATCATGAACAACAACATTTGTTTTACAACTTTTCCGAAAATAGACAAAAAAAAACACCTCTCCATACAAAAATGAATACCTAGTCTTTTTTGTCTATTTTTGGAAAAGTCGTAGAACAAATGAAGGGTACAAGGGAATAATGATGGATGTCATTTTTTATCATCGAAAACAGAAAGATTTTCGTCTGCAAGTTTTTAGCTCTTAAAATTTGAGGCACAGGCTAAAAACGATTAATGTCCTTTAAAATAACGGTAAAAACTGGAAAAAATATGAATATCGATGAAAATAATTAATAATCAAATTTTCTCGAAATAAGATAAAATTGTCAATAATCATTTTTCCCTTGATGCAACTCCTGCCTAGCAGGTTGGTGTTTAACAAATAACCCTGTAAGCTTAGAATAATTACACCTAGAAGCCGTGTCCTCGTATGCAAAGTGAGGCAAATAATACTGAGCCAAAATGGCTCAGTTTTCAGATTTATATCCTTTATTATTAGGTAATAATGGAGAATACGAATATGAAAACGGCGCAATTTTGGCTGTTTTAGTTGCCTCACTTTTGACAGTGCGCTTTGTAGAGAACTATTTATTGTTCTAGGTGTTATTATTCTAAGCCTGTAAGTATATTGATTTTGTTCAAAGAAATATAGGCAAGAAACCGCTGAAAAACATTTAACATGTTTCTAACTTCATATTTTACTTACATCAGGTACTTTTTTAAACTTTACTGCGCATTAAGCACCGTGTAATTTATTCCTCTTTGAATATTGTTTTCCATATTAAAGTGGTCGACAAATAGAACTAAACATGGTATCAATAAAACAATAAATCAGTTTGAGCAGAACAAGGCCCTCGACAAAGCTAAGTAATCGAGGACATTGGCAATAGTGTATATAGGGCCTAGCAAATGGAAGTGCTTTAAAACCGTTGTGGAAATTACATAAAGTTAATATCAGGTATATTAACTTTATGGGAAATTAGGATTAAAATTTTTCATAGGTATTATGATCAGATTTCTATAAAAGTTACCAAAGAGATGCCGCCTTGAGATTTTCTTAGGTAAATTAATGTTTTTGGCGTTTGTCAACTCACGTTACATTAGAGATAAAAATGTATTTGCACAGCAAATGTGCTGTATCAGTAATCAAATTATTATTTGTGCGAACGGAACTACGTAGTTAATTTATTTAAGTAGGTGTGCAAAAAAAAATATTTTCTTTCTCTTTTGAATTAAAACTAAAGTGAAAACTGACCATGAATTCATTCAAAAAGCTTGCTGTCCTTTGTTATTTATTAGCTTTGCTTACATGGAAGTAACTAAGTATTGTATTATATTGTCTATTACTAACACAATATTATGTAATGGGGGACATAGAAAGCAACTTCCCAACAAGCCGTTTACTTTATTTGCAATACTAAACAAGATCCCATACATGTTTTGTATCTTTCTAAAGGCATTTAGAACCTTATTCGCTTGTTTTAAGATCAAGTGGTGTGAGGGTTGGTTCGCGTGCGGAGGGTCAATCCGATCGGCGCGGCGCAAGCTCAATCTTCTCATTGTGGCAATCAGCAGCGAGGGCGCGGCATGCGGGCTAAGATCAGGGGCCCTACCGGCTAACTTTTCGAACTTCGGCGGGTCTGCCGAGCTTCAAGTTAAAACAGATAAATCGAAGTAAGGAATTTCGTATTGTACTATCACGGGAGCAGCAATGAAACACCAGGCTCCGGTGTAGTGTAGGTGATATATTTCCAACAAAGGATTTATGTCTATTCAATCAAACGGTACAGAAAAGAGGCATCTTATTTACGGCACAGTTGTCTTTGACAATTACTTATTGTCCTAATTTACTTATTGTGCTAAATTACTTATTGTATAAAATTCACTAAAATTGTTGAGAATTTTCATCGCTGACGGGCCGAGAGAAAAATCAGTCTGAAGACAACGAACAGTCAATTTTGAAGTCCGTCTTAAGTTTTTGCTTGGGGAAGGACGTCGGCACGGCCACGTTACAGTACTATTTGTTGAAGTTATTTGGAAGATATTGTTGTTCGTGTGACATCATGAATGGGCGTTCGCCATTTTGACCCGATTGGGGCTCGATTTATCAGTTTTAATTTGAAAACCGGCAGACTTTCCGAAGTTCGATGCGTTAGCCGGTACGGCCACTGACATGGACGCGGCTAATCCGCTAATGCACAAATGCGAAGCAGTGTTATCAGCGTGTGATATCACTGCCAGTGTAGAAAAGCATTCTTGTAAAGCAAGCTTCGTTACTTAAACGCTGGTTTTTTTACATTCTCTTTGACTTCGTCTATCAGCGGTGTAGATTATTACACGGCACGACAAATGTTGAACACCTGAAAATTAATTGAACACCTGTTTCGTATTTTTTTTTTATATTTATCCCTTATCAGGGTTAAAAAGTGGTAGAAAGCTACTTTTGGGGTGGTAGACTTCGACGTCGGAATTGAAACTTCTTAGTGCATTTGATTGATTAATTAAGAAAAATAAATATCGTTTTGCTATCTCAACGTAGTATTACATTCTCTTTGGTAATTTTCACTGAGAGTAGGTAGAATGCGTTTCATTAAATAGTATTATGTGGGTAGTGCTGACATTTTTTACTTAAAGCGTTGTAATAAGGTGCAAAATTAAGTTGATTTTCGGAAAACCAACCTAACGTCATAGGTAGGTAATTCAATGAATCGCGCTGTACCATTGATAGAAATCTCGGACGAATTGTTGATTCGTCCAAGATAGAAATATGTCGATAATTGTTGATGAAGTACTAAACCCTATTTTTATACTTTTACACCATACCTTTAAATTAATATCTTAGTTAACGCGTGTGAAAATAAATTCAAGAGTGTTTATTACACCGATGACGGGCGGGACCGAACTCGAACGGGAAGGAAACAGACTTTTGGAGCGAATGGGTGACGACTGTAAGGTATTTGTTTTCTTTTTGGGTGTTGTTGGAAGGTCGCATTTGGCAAATAAAGGAAAGAACCCAACGAACTAAGATACTAAGGAAGTGTAATTCCGCTCAAAAAATAGCACCACGCAAACTAACACAGAGTGGGCGGGGCTAAAAAAGTACTAGTGAAGCACGATTTAGTAATGTCTGCCACGCGCTCGGCGACAGTCGTTAGCGTTACCACAAAAAAATAATTAGAAAAATGATTTAAATGGCGTCATGTGTGGTCAAGTGGTGAAAAAGACCAAAAGAAGGCAGCAAAACTATACAGACATAACATAACATAGGAAAGTAACATATTTTTAGTTTTTTAGAAATATCTATGAGCGTATACATACAAAATATGGTCGTTATTATGCAACAAGTGTTCAGTCGCTTTGTGGGGCAGAGTCAAATCTTCACATTCACTGCTATCACACATTTTTAAACAAGAATAAAACTCTCTCATGGAATTCAGTACAACAAAAAAAAAAGGAAAATTTAAATCAAAATTTTGTAATGCTAAAAATTGCGCGTCCTGCAATATGCAATACATAGAAAACGAGTACCTAATCTGATGTAATCTCCTTGTTTTTTATTATTATACAGGGTGTAACAAAAACGCTGTCCAATCCGTGAAGGGATGATTAGGTAGATACCTATAAAGATTCTATTCACGCAATCCTCTTTGATTAACGAGTAAAAATCCCTGGTTAAAATAGAATAAATAAAAAATTAAGAACTCACATTGCAACACCGAAGGCAGCAGAGTGGCACGACAAGTAGTGACGTCATGAGGTCAAGACCGTCAGATCAGAACACAAAGTAATGACAATTTCCAGAAACTATGATTTTATGCAGCTCTGAAAACAGCTTTTTAATATGGAGTTTGATCCGCGGATCTTTCTGCTGGAACCCCAATGTATGAGGTCTGCTGCGAAAATGCTACTTTATATTTCCACCACCAATAGAAATACATGCCTAGCAACGGTGCACTAGATTGTCCCGAACACTTTGCAGCACACCTGTATTTAGGGTTACCATTGAGAAATTTGAAAAGTCCTGGCAAAAAGCCGGACAGGACAAGAAAAGTCCGGACATTTTCAGACAGATCCAGATTCCATACATTTTAGGACTTCTCTTTCAAACACTACTGCTACGTATGTTTTTTCAATAGTATTACACCGCCTAATCCTAAAAAGCCGGACAAATTACAAAGCCGGACAAAGTCCGGACAATAGTCTAAAAGTCCGGACATGTCCGGACTAATCCGGACGGATGGTAACCCTACCTGTATTCCACTTAATTAGTACAAATGTGGCTATTATTCGCAAACGCATTACGGATTCACTCTCACAAATGTTTTTAAACATCAACTGTAAACATGACCTCACAAATAAAAATCAAGGGGTGTCAAATCTGGAGATCACGCTGGCTACGGAGTTGGTCCACCTCTTCCAATCCACCGTCACCCATCACCCATATTGCTAGTTTAGGTATTTGCGCACCGGTCAATAAGCATGTTAAAATAGTCTGCATTTGAAAAAGATCTTGACAAGAATAAACTTTGACTTGGTGGAATACGCTGCTATAAAAATACATTACGAAAAACTGAGAACCTCCTCCTTTTTTGAAGTCGGTTAAAAAGGTGTCGCTATAAGAATTTTGTATTGCCAATTAAAAAATAAAAATAAAGCGACGTATTAATACTGTTGTTCTTTATCAGTCACACCTCTAAAAGACGTATTAAGGTGTTGCTCGCGCAAATGTGATAATTATCTACATAATATGTACTTACATGTTATGAAAAAAAAATCTTTACAGAATACATTGTCTTTTATCAAGCATACCTATTTTATTTCAATAGCTTGCCTAATTTTAGTCCTTCTTGAAATCATATGTCTTACCAATTCGTGACAAATAATATGATCATCATTCATCAACATCATCATTTTATAATTTTCATAAAATAAAATAACAATAAAATCATCACAGCCGAAAGACGTCCACTACTG
Source organism: Agriphila tristella (assembly GCA_928269145.1). NCBI lineage: Eukaryota > Metazoa > Arthropoda > Insecta > Lepidoptera > Crambidae > Agriphila > Agriphila tristella. Next base: position 27,557,592 of record OV743437.1, on the reverse strand, counting down.
ACATAGGTCTCCTTTAGTTTTTTAGAGCGACTAGTTACAGGCGACTTGCATCAAGCGTATTCGAGCGGTCTTTACCAAGTCGTCCGTCTACATAATAAAACAAACATTATATCTAACAAACAATAATGTACTAATTTCATAAAACAATTTTATGATGCCGCCCAGCGCGCCGTAGTAGGTTAGGTGTACTGACTGCATTCTACGTTACACCGTCCTCGCCTCAATGACAAAGGCACGACAACGGCCCAATGAGTGACACGAGGCGAGTCAAATATCCAATCATGTTTGATCTGCGTTCAAACCCCAGCCAATAAAAAACGTCATATGCGTTAGAATACAATCTAATGCCGATTATGCGTGCATTGTAATAAGGTATGTTTTTACTAGGTCATTGTTGAGTTTGCGACCTTTTGGTTACAGAATATGTGAAGGTGCCATTTTTTATGCAATATTTGTTAGGAGTTAGGCTTCCTTAGATCTTAGTTCGTTGAAAGAACCGAAGCGAAGCGAGGGCGGGCCGCTAGTTGAGTTATATAGAAGCAAAGGCAGCAACATCCTATAAATAAACGCACCCAAAGCAACTTTGAATGCAGTAAACAGCTTCAGTTTGACTTAATAAGTTTGCAGCAAAAACAGCAACAATTAATTATAAAATCACCATTATAATTAAAATCCCACTACACTACTTCAAACTGAAAAATATTATTTTCCGCCATTTTGAATAAACTAGATGTTGTGCTGCCTTTGCTTTCATAAAAATAATCGATAAAGTAAATCGATTAAGGCCAACCCTGTTCTATCAAAAGAGTAGAAAACTTTCTTTACTTGTAAATTTTTGCTTATCAGCAACACGAATTTCGAAAGCGAATGCAAAAGTCAGGGGTCTTTGTTTATTGTTAACTATAAGCGATGCTTGACAATTGGTCCTTAGGCAACTTAACAAATGAAAACTTAACTTAACGATGACAGACGCTTTTCTGTATTTGCCTTTACAAGCACCAAGAAAATCATCATCGAAGAAGACAAAAAAATCATCATTGATCACATCAGAAATGTAAATTAAATTCCAGTACAAAGTCAACAATAAGAATCGATTATGATACGAAGAGCTCGATAGAAGCGACAATAGTTGCGCAAGCGCACATGGCCCGATCTCGATGCAAATGGCAGTGAAAGCGTGTGTAGGACGCGTTTTATTAGGGCTTCGAGTGGCCACGAATTTGCGAAGGCGTTGTGATCTTAAAAGGTAGACCTGGTGATACATGATTCCTTAACAGATATCATAAATCATTAAAAATCTACCACACCTCTAGCAAAATTTGAAATAAACTTTGCGATTCGATGTTGATAATGCGTCACTGTCTCACAAATACAATATTTACACAGGTTACGTGTCTCAAACGTAGCCACGTGCACTGTGAGCTAAATAATAAATTATCGGTTACATGTTCGTTTGTAATTTAAACAAAGAATGGGTTCAACATATCACATTAACACAATTTAGTTGCTATAATACAGGATTATTGTAATCCAAAAAAAAATATATTAAAACATAGCCATTTTATTTTAATATATAGTCTCACGCATCTAGTCCTCTCCTACTGCAAAAAATTAGGTTAACACTTTAGTATAAGATAAATAGCCAAGTGTAATTAATAACACAAAGAGCTTGGAAGATAAGCCAGAGAAATAAATTAAATATGACGGCCGATAGTATCGAAATGACGTGATCCAGTTTCGACAGTCGTCGCGGAGAAAGTTGAAGAAACAAAGAAAGGGATAGATAAGACACACGACCCAAAACATGTACTACTTACTTACACATAAGTTTTACACTTTCCACTATTAGCATCACTTTGCGACTTGACCCGAAGAAAATATATGGAAAACTTAATAAAAACGACCTAGAAATTACTATACAAAATTAGGTTTGTGGTATAAATGTAGGTGAAGTTTTTCTTGATCACAAACAACAAATTAAATATTAACAACTGAGTTAGTCAAGTCACTTTAGCAGTTAATGCTCAGTTTAAATAGGTACTTGACAATATCTTGACTATATGTCCCGGAAAACTTAATAACCAATCATTTGAGCCAAAACTGGATTTCTCAGTTATCATAACTTTAATTCTGTCCTCTTGGATGGGTTGGTAGCAATCGCATCAAAGATCAAGATGTGAGCTATAAGGAAACGCTAAATTGTGTCGTAAACTCCATTTTGCTCGATATCGTAAATAGCTATGGGCTTTGACCGGCGACAGCTCTTTAGATTATTACTCGGTAATGTTAATATTATTTGTGCAATCAAAGGATTTAAAGCAACAAGGGTTTCTCGTGTATCGTCTCGAATGAGTTTCTTGTAAGAGAATATTACAGTTCTATTTTCAGGTGTAGAGATTCTTGGCCGTATAATTAAATTTTTCTTTAATGATTTTGATGAGATTTAATTAACATCATTTTCCTGATTTCTGTGGAAGAAACTAGTTAATTTTAACACGTTTTTATTAGGTTGCTTTCGCGTTTGTTTGTTTGTGTGTTTCTCCACAAAGAACGATTTTATCCTAGCTTCCCGATGAGCTAGAGACTTGAAACTTTGAACATAGGTCAGAACTGGAAGGCAATGCAATATTATGGTGTCATTGAGCTGATCTGATGTTGAAGCCGGAAGAAGACCACAGGAACTCTATGATGAAACCATACAACCCCATCGTGTTTGGGCTCGTTAGCATCGTCTTGACGAGTACTCTAATGGGAGACGAGGTCCAGGGTCTGATGATGAAGCCGAAAGGCCATGCCATAGGAACTCAATATTGAAACCGTGCAACCCCATCAAATTTGGGCTCGTTTGAATCGTCTTGACGAGTTCTTTGTTGGGAAATAGTTTCCAGGGTCTGATGATGGAGCCGGAGGAAGGACAAAGGAACTATTTAATAAAAACCACGCTACCCCATCGAGATTGGGCTCGTTTGAATCGTCTTGACGAGTACTTTGTTGGGAAATAGTGTCCGAGGATCTGATGATGGAGCCGGAGGAAGGCCATAGAAACTCTATGATGAAACCATACAACCCCATCGAGTTTGGGCTTGTTAGCATCGTCTTGCATGCTAAAGACAATATGGATGATAAATTTTACAAAATGCGCCCCACGTTTTTAGATATAATATTTCTGGTTATAAATATTTACAGAAAAAAATATTTTTTACTTTTAAGTCTGTTTTTACTAGTCCGTTTTAATGTTTTTAGTCCGATTTTTTTGTAATAATTTAGTACGTTTTAAAAACGTGTTTAAAAAAAAATATTAGACAGCTCCATTATTAGATAAAAAGAGCCACTATCTGCATGATTTTGTTCACTAAACTTAGAAATATGCCTATGTTCTCAGCAAACATTTGAGGCAGGGAAGTGTTTATTCCGTTAATACTGTAAAGGAGCGCTATCTCCTGTAATAAATTTAATACAAGGCGCTGCCATTGAGTGAGAGCCTTATCTTATCTCAGGAGATCAACAAAGGGTCCTATGGAGACGATCACAAAATAATTAGTGCCTTAATCGCGGCGTTACAACATGACACAAGATATAGACCGAAGCGAGTTATTAATTTTTTTAGGCAGTTGTGTACCGAACTTCGATTAACCTATGCACACCGAAAATTGTATACGAAAGAAAGGCGATCAAAATATGAGTTTCATTGCAGGTCTTAGGGGAAAACTTACGTCCAGCACTTCCAGCAGTGGGGGGCGTAAAAGCTATCATGAATATGATTGTCATATAGGTACATATTAAGTCATAAATTATTGTGCAACTTTTGAGTTTATTAGCGTCGTCTGACATAACTTCGTTTTGGGAAAATCTTCGTAAATTTAGATGTATCGTACTTTTATATTTTGAAATCAATTCACTTTTTCTTGTCTATTTTGTTTTTTAATCGAGATGTTTAGCAAATTCAGAAAAAAAATGCCTACGAGTTCTTAGTTTGTTCCTATCGATTTTTTTTAGAGAACGGGTAATGTTTAACACGCTTTCAGCGTCCACCTTTTTACCACATAAGCCCCATAACGATGGTGACTATGTAAATTTATGGCAGCCACCGTTCGGCGCTGCTTGCCGAGCCACCGCGGACCACCGTGCTCGCATGCATCTACGGGGGATTGGCTTTTGATTGCTTTGTTGTAACACTTAAATAATGGCCAAATATGTTTTATTACAACTTCATCAAATTCTTAATCAAATGTCTGTGAAAAAAAATCACGTCATCTTTGTGTTTTTTTAATATACTTACCTACTCATAAATTAGTATTGGATTTTTTTGTAGATAAATAGTTAATTATATTAATTCTTAAAACACTTACTTAAATACGAAAACGTGTCAATTTAAAAAGTTAATGCAAAACGTAATTCCGTAAAGCACAGCCCCCCTACTCAAATGGCCAACTTTCTATTCGTTCGAACGCTACGCTTCCTTTTAAAGCTTAAATATGAGCAATAGATTATTAAATCCCATGTCGCACTTTTGTAAATCACAGACTTTGATGTATTGCATGGAATTGTCAGGCTCACGGCACGTAATTTTATAGTTTACTGCTTATTTTGAAGGTTTAATAGTAAGCGTAGCGTTCAAACGAATAGAAAGTTGGCCATTTGAGTAGGGGGGCAGAATACATAAAACTTGAAGCTTGGATAGATACGTGCATTATGGACTGCTATTTTATCGTCACCTTTTATGAAATGTGATCGTCAATATCGTAAAGGCCAATTAAATGTCAAGAGTATAACCAGCAAGTAGATTGGACGAAAGAGCTGAAAATATTCCAAACGTGTAACGAAAGAATTAATTAATATCATAATAGGTGCAGTGCATAATAATTACAATGAACAAAAGCTGGCACACGATAATGAGCAGCCGCTTTCCAATTTAAAAGCAGCCGAAACTTCCGTAGCACGGAGTTCATTACTCCACAGAATACATAATTAAAATATCCTCAAGCTAAATACATCCTAAATATTCGGTGAAGCAGGAAAGAAGCGATCACCGGTGGGCTGGGTTAATTAAATCAATCGTCACCTGTATCCCCCCTCCCCCCTGCCCCCCTCCGTAGCACGTGCGAGGTGCGCGCGCGCAAGCTGCTTAGATGAGATCTATGGATTCGTTTAATTGTTTGTTTTACTTTATATAGCTCAGGTCAGGAGCCTATAGATTTTATAATTTGTAGATCCTTATAATTTTTTTGGTTTAGTATAACATTATTTTTCAAGTAGCCTGAAAAACCTGAAAATATACTAGCTAGTACTGGAACAATTTTGGGTTAAAATTAGAATCCTACTATCCTACTAATATTATAAATGTGAAAATTTGTGGGTTTGGATATTTGGATGTTTATTCCTCAATCACGCAAAAACTACTGAACGGATTTGGTTGGAATTTGGCACACAGATATTAGATAGTCAGATTAAAATAAAGGATACTTTTTATCCCGATATTCCTACGGAAAAGGGAACCATGTGGGTAATGGAGAAAACTTTATCGTTTTAATAAATATTTAGAGGACGGAGCTTCTTCTTATAAATACAAATACCTACTTGCTATAAACTTTTCGTATTTCTATTATTACGAAATGGCTTTGAACTGCAAAAAACAGCATAGAGTGAGTTTACAAAGTAAAGTAGGTACGAGTAGTTGTTCTTACAAGTCGCTATTTGTTTGGTTTCTCAATGTAGAGCTCCACTGCCTTAAGACATTTTGACTTTGTTCTGATATCAAAGGCCAACAGTTCAACATACCACACAATTCTTTAAGAAGGAACCAAATCTGTTTTCCCTAAGACTTATTTACTATCGCTACAATGGGCCGGAGCCCCTTAATCCGCCGACGGTGGCGGCTGGGCTATTAACAAATCAGCATCACGTCGCCGCCCTATATTTATAGAGGCGAAGCCGCGGGATGTCATTAGTCGCTCGAAGCTATTCTTAGGGTTACCTGAAAAAACTCGTTAGTGCCCTTTTTAAAGTAATTTTGAGCGATGTTTTTAGTGGTTAAAACGAAATTAATTTGCAAAAAAGAAAAACTCAATTTCAAAGAGCAACCTAACTTTCATAAAACAGCTTTCTTTGCTTGAGACTTATCAATGTGCCGTGTCGAGATATATATAATTATTTAGATGCCTAAAATACGAAATAAATTTAGAAACTTTATTCTATTAATAAGCAGATAATGTAACAATAATTTCTAGTAGCTACCTACTTACTTAGGTATCCTGATCCACACTTATTCCCAAGCTTTCTTTACTTTCATAGCAGTGACTTTATTATCAACTAGCGGCCGCCCGCGGTTTCACCCGCGTGGTTCCCGTTCCCGTGGGAATATCTGGATAAAAAGTATCCTATGTTTTAATCCAGACTATCTACTATCTGTGTGCCAAAATTCAACCAAATCCGTTCAGTAGTTTTAGCGTGATTGAGGAACAAACATCCAAACCCACAAACTTTCACATTTATAATATTAGTAGGATTACAAACTAAATTGTCATAAATAACTTTATACCCAGGCCTATACCCAGCAGTGGGTGTCGTGCGGCTGATATGATGATGATGAACTTTATACCTACACGACTAATACTCAACTGAGTATAAAAGCTTTGAAAATTGAAGAAGTCGACTCTCGCAGTAATCTAAAATTAGTAATAATGAAAATAATTTGTGAAATTCAACATCTGCAATTTTATAGCTATAAATAAGTACCTTTAATCCGCGTCTTAGGTTTTTCATCCGTCCCGTAGGTAATACTATAATTAGGAAATTACTAGAAAATTAAATGAATTAGTAGTGTACAAATAATTTGTAATAGTATTTTTTAAATATGATAGATCTCTCTAGAAATAGGAAAAAATGTTTATTCTGCAACTTACACAAACACTAAATACAACACACCGTACCGAATATGACAGGTGACAGCTATTTGCACCTTTCACTGATATTTAACACCACAGTTGTCGACCGATTGCTACCGACCACCGACTCCCATGGTAGACCACCATGCTACATTTACAAGTGGGCAACTGTTTGTTTACACCATGATATACTCGTAAGTATTATTTCTTTTTACAGACCAATTATACTTTTCTTTCAGAGATGATTTGAAATCCATGTAAAAAAATAGTTTTCACCTCTCCAGCACGAATAGGGCGCTTCTGGCGCGTAAAAACTCGCAGCAAAATCGCTTTTTGCTGCGAGCGTGAGGCAAAGTGCTTTTTTAATTCTAACACCAACTTTTAAAATAATAAAGAAATAAAGTGACAAGGATGAGACTTGTAAAATTGATATGTGAGAAAAGGATAGATAGAGTGCTTTATGGTGTCATACATGGATTAAAAAGTAAAAAAGTAAAATGCACGGATATACCAAGGAGTATAAGGATAGAAGATATCCATAAATAAAGATTGTTAAAAAAGAAGGTTGATAATTCGAAATAAAGATAACGTAGTGATTATTTCCTCTATGATAAAGAGTATGGACGAAATGAGGTCGCATGTATGAAATAAATATTAAATAAGAAAAATTATTGAAACAGTGTTTTATGAATATAAATAGATAAATAAGATGGGATATTAATGAAAATGAGAAAAACACAACGTAATGTAATCAAAACGACGTTAATCTACTTTACTCTATGAATAAAAAATTTCAGCATAAAATTTGATCTAAGTATTTTTGTGATAAATTACAAAAATGAGTGCGTCCAACTAAAACGTAGTGATTATTTCCTCTATGCGTCCAACGATGAAGATAGTTGTCTGACTCCAAAAGAGTTAAGTGAGCAAGTTTCTAATGCTGTAAGCTTTTTACAAGGAAAGTCACGTGAAAATTTTCTAGCTGCTAGAGGTGAAAAGTTGTATGTCTTACACGAGACCGAAATTTTATTATTTTAACATAAGTTCTATTTCATGATATAAGTATTATTACTTTTGACAAGCCAATTATACTTTTCTTTCAGAGATGACTTGCAATCCATTTAAAAATCAGTTTAACCTAAGTTCTAATTTGATTATTTTAATTATTACGGTACCTACCAGAAAAAACGGACATTTCCATAATTTTCGTTATGAAACACTCAGTGGTGTTTGACCTGTAAACACAAGATGACGAGTGCGCGGGAAGACGGCCCACGTCTGCCGCTGAATCAATTACGCTCACGGCCGCACCAAACGCCGCAATCTACCGAAATAACTGCGCCCGCGCACCGCAGCCTGTCTCCTCATCCTGAGCCTGAGCCTGTAGATAGCTGTAGTGGAATTGGATAAACATGCGAAAGAAACTATCACAAGTGCGTTGATATTTCAGATTTGAAACACAAAACGTTTTTAGTGGTCTGCTCTAACAATAAAAAAACTTTTTAGGTTTCAGAAAATCTTCTAATAGGATTACGTGTCATCTTACAAACACAAAGGATCACACGTCCCGGTGAAAATCTTGGTTAGATCGTTCGTAGCATACGATTTCGCGATACCACAAATCAAGAGATAACAATAGGCAGCAATAAACATGACAATGATAGTAATGTAACTTTTTAATTTCAAATCAACTACAATTTGTAAATTTACTTAGGTAGGTGTTATTAATTAATACGTGAATAATACCATAATTGTGACCCATTTAATGTAGCTTGTGCGTGCGTGTAGACTTTGAGTTTATCCCAAGTGATTATATTTGGGATGTATTTAACAGCACTTTGAATTTGATGAAAACAGCTATAAAATTGTATATCAGCACTTTAAAATAATAATAGATCTATAATATATTATTATCACTACAAAAATAATGGTCTGCACTTTAAAATAATAATAGATCTATAATTTAATATTATCACTACAAAAATAATGCTTCCACTTTAACTGTGTCGCAACCATTGGTCCCAACTCCGAAACCATTTAGTTTCTGTCCAACCATGTCAGACTGACCACCATCTGACCACTGTTAAAATGAGATGGAAAGATGAAAACAACTTGTGGCATAATGCATAATAGTCGATTCTGGCGTTGTTGGTCACAATGGAACCTAACCTCCTCCTGGGCTCCTCTCTCGCTGCGCCCGCTCGTTGTCGCACCTAGACGTCTGTTTACCAGTGCTAAAGGTATAAAATTAATTTGTAAGGTGCAAAGTATTAATTATAAAGCTTAGCATATTTATAGTAGAAACCATTATTTTTATAGTTCATTCAATAAATTTTGAAGCTCAATATTTTAAAGTGTGTTACATTATTTTTAAAGTGCATTTATATATTCCCCATTATATTTCAACACATTTAGTACGAGTATTTTAATTAATTAGAAAAGCTTTACATAAAATTGTATCTTATTAAGTGTACGGAATTTTAAAGCCAAATAACATTCTGCAAGTGTATTATGTTTCAGATTTAGCACCGCTTCTAGCAAGTGACTCTAGACTCGATCACAATAATACCTATGCTTATTAAAAAAGTCCTTGTTATGTTAGAAAGCACAGCTATCTCTGGCCCGCAGTGACCGCTGGTTAGTTGACCGTACGCAGCAGGGTCGCGTTTCTGCGCACACGCAGGTTAAGTTTCACGTGCGGACCACCGCCGAGCGAACTAACTGTAACGATCGCACTATGAGGAACTGTAGCGTTCGCACTATGGTGATGCACTTCGCAGGGGATAGCAAAGCAAAGCTTTTGTTTACTGACAGATGGACCAATATAGAGCGTCTATTATTAAGGTTATTAAGCTACTTCGTGTAGTGTGATTCTCATGCTCTCGATCGCTTTGGTTTGGACTTAAAGCTATACAGATTATTATCTTTAGCAGTGGCGAGGAGTCGAAATATGGCAAAGATAAACCGGACCAGTAATTTCTCTAAAAATTCTCCTAACTGTATGGTGGATTGCAAGGGTGGGATTTCTAAAAGGGAAGCCGATAAGAATCGGCATGTATGGACCCTTCGCCACTGATAAGGTATCCAATAAATTTTGAAATTCACATCCTTCATTAGTTAATTTAAGTTATTGGTGTTCATTAAACCACTTTTACACATAAACATAGGCAAATGGCAAAATGAACACGCACATTTAATTCGTATCTTGACGTTTCAGCTCCTATTCGAGGATTACTTAATTGAGGAGCTTAATTTACCTTCTTTCTTATTCACAATGTAATTTATGTGTTACCTATACAAACTAGTACCTACATAAGGGCCGGCCGCATAAAAGCCGGTGTATTTAGTCGCGAGTGTCGACAATCCGGCCATATGGCCGCGCGTCATGCGCGTGGGCACCTCACCTTGATCTAATGCTTCTCAGAACTCAACGACGGCTGCTTTGCGACTGTAATAAATACTACGACAATTTGGTATAGTAAAATACTGGTAAACTGATTCTCAAAAGTATCTGAAAGGAGATTTACAATAAATAATGGTACACATGTGTTTTTAGAAGTGTTTATCGTATGTTTTCACTGGTGTTCGTGTTGCTAGCAACACCAGAGATTTAACAAGCGTGCTGCCAATCCCGAATCCAGTTCCCTGAAGGGTTAAAAGGGAATACATTCAGCTATTTAGTACTTACTCATAAAATAAACTGAACTAGAGAGCTAAAATTAAGGGAGGCGTAAACATTTTGCAAGTCGTTGGGGACTTCAAAAAGGTTGAGAAACCCTGAAATAATGAGAAACAAGGTGATTTTTGTTATAGTTTCTGTTATCAGTGCAATAGTGCAAGCAGTCACGTTGTTGCACTAGTGATGATAAACCGGATACTCCAAGGTGAAACGCATTACTCATCAGCCTCACTCATGTGCTTCTATGACTTATCATCGCTAGAGCAATACACGTCTGCATTGTCACTGCGGTTTTATTGGTCAACATGAAACTTTCAAAACCACAATCATAATGGGTCTATTTTACGTTAAAGTGTTATCATCCTGTACGTACAGTACAGTACAATACAATTCGGCAACGTAATGTTTCGAATAATAACGATGAAAAATTGTACAGAAGTATGAAGGATGATAAAATAGTTTTTTACGGTCTATCAGGATTAAATTATACAAACAAAAATAATTTTAAATATTATTAAAGATGCAGGAAAGTAACATTAATAAGTTCGAAGATATGAATGAATGGTTCATTTTCGATTTGGCGAGCCTCATCCAGTTTTTGCGCGTAGCACAGCACAGCGCTAAATACTATCCGCGTCAATTGGTAATGCGCCTGGCGGCCATGATTTTAACCTCAAAAACGAAAAACAATTGTAATTTTCTCATATACCTAGACCCTTTCTTATTGAAAATAAGAATTCAATAATTAATATATTATATTACCTATTAGAATTTTACTGTTTTTTGTCATTTTTAGTTGCGGATGATGATGATGTGTATGTTAATTTGACAAGGTTCCAGCGCATTACCAATTGACGGGGATAGTAAGCGCAGTCTCTTTAGTCAGTGAATGGAGTGACGTCACGTGCGCCTACGCACGCACGCGCCATATGGTCGCGCCGCTGGTCAGCAAAACTGCTCTGCAACCGTTTATGTAATATTACCGGGGCTTCTTATCACGATTAACAAACAAACACCTAAAGGTACAATGAAACGTAGTGATTATTTCCTCTGTGCATAAAAGTGGTACACCTACTGCCTCTTAAATCAAAATTACCAAAAAAAAAATTTTGCAATATTATTCCTAGCGTTTAATGTTCCACATATTGTCCCAACTTCCTTTAAATTGTCTGTATAAACTTATTCTCCATTGATTACTAAGGTAAGGCCATTACATTATTCTTACTATAAAATAACTTGGTTATTAGATCAAAATCGCAGTGATCTAACTTCAGATAACTTGGATAGAATATGACTCTCTGGATGACACTGGTTAACATTATTAAGTAAACTTCAACCATATTTGGAATTAGTATATATCCCTCGTATCTATAGACGAATAAGTAGGTAATGAACTTGCAATTTTCAAATGCTTCTAACATTATACAACCTAAAGACGACAATGAATTAAAATGTCGTATTGCTTGCTTGCCTTGCTAAGAACGCTCTCAGTCAGTCTGCATAAAAAAATAATTAAAATATGCAATAGTTTAGTTACTTACAGGAAATATTTTTCAGTTACTGTTTTCAGTAAAATTAATTTTCGTGCTATTTACTTTGTTTGATATTTTTTTTTGTTCAGAAATTATTTGATCGTTTCAAAATACTCCTACGAACTAGTATCACCATTGTCACAAATGTTTTCATAATTTGACGATGCCAAGGAACATAGGTAATCATAGTAAATTATATTACTTACCCAATGGCAATTTATAAAATAAGATGTGATTTTTGACGAATCGAAGTTTGTCACTGAAATTGTAAAATATGATCTCACTGTTTGGCATTACGCAAACAAAAAGTTTTTTTACTGAGTCTGTCATCCATTTCTTAAAATATGATACATCAAAAGTACCTAATACCTACAATACCTACCTAACACCACGTAAAATCAAAAGTGATTTCAGAAACTACGTAATCAAAACATGCAATCAATCACCATTGAAAATGAGTCAACTTTAACGTAATTTTAAAGTAATATTTTCTTTGAATATACTTAGGTAGGTACTTACCTATTATTCTATTCTGTCACTATAAAGTTTATTATTACCATTATTATTATTATTAACCTGTAAATAAATAAATACCAACAGTCCGATTCATTTGCTACACTCTAATAAAGACTACCTAGGTGATCATAATAAATTTTTAAATTCTGCATAGACAGTTTGGTTTCGCGAGTATAAACTTCGTATACCTAATATAATTAATATCCAGATCCTAAAAAAACGCAACTTTTATAAGGAAATCATAACCGTCCACGTCAATGTCAGATATTATGAAGTAATTAATGTAATAATTATGTGAATTCGTCACCGGAAAGTCCATAAGTAATGGGGAGAAAAAGCGCAATTTTATCCCGATAGGTGGCGTCTGGTCTTGGTACCGGGCCGCCTCAAAGAAAGTGTCAAAACATATGGGAATCTCTTGGAGTATTGCACTTTTTAATTTTATACTGAGAAAATTCCGCATTGTTATGCATGTAACTTGTAAATTATTGGAGTTCATCGATTTCCCAGTAACAAAAAAAATATTGGGCAAAAAAATATAAAAAAAAAGATGCTTTTCCCTCGATTTTCTCCTTTGCTGAGCCTGAGAAACATTATAAATCAAAAGGAATGTTTCATGAATTTGATGAAGCTTCGCCAAAATAAAACAACATTTGAATTATAACAGCTTTGTTCTTTAATATTTCAACCTCAGCAGTTTCTAGCATATTTATAACTTGGATGAATTTTATAGGTATATCAAATATGGAATAAGCCCAATATTGGGGCCAAACAGAGAATTAATAGAATTTTATATGCCAGAGTCATTCAAGAAACTTAGAATAATAAAATAAATATGATAAAACGGTTCGTGTAATTTTGGATGGTACAGAAATTCAAGTACAGAAACCTGAAATTACTATTGCACAGAAGGCATCATCAGGCAACTATAAACACGGAAATTCACACTCAGTTGCTTTGTTAAAATTTAAATCATATGCTTCTAATCTGAAATAAAAAGATTACTTGTAAATCTTACACGAAATTTAAAGAAATGTAATGCTTGTTAGCAATTTTTTGTAAGTTGCTATAAACTTTCTTGCCTGTTGTTTTGGCTTTTCTTTTCCGTAATTCTTCCTTTATATGAGCTAAAGTTAGCATATAATACATTGTTTGTCCGCAAAACCGAAAAAAATACAATCTAAGAAAGTAAAATCACGTAATACACAGTCAAGACAATATAAGCTCAAACTGACAATTGTTCCAAAGAATGAAGCGCCATCTGTAATTCACTTTGCCTTCGCCTCCCCATTATGGACCTACATTGCCTCCCCTTCGTAGAACGGACGCACGGTCAAACGTGACAGTTTTTTAAACCCTTTCAATTTCCACCACAACATACTAATATATTAGGGTAGGTAAAGGTAACCAAGTTACACATCCACAAAGTAAGTAGTAAAGTAGGTACTAAGATTTTGGGGTTAAGTCACAGAATAACTAATAGGTTAAGTACCAAGTTTTTTTACATGGCTTTGCTTTACAGTGTTCATCCTCAGCTTTGCGTACTAACATAGAAAGGTTGTTTAAATAAATGTTAGTCCTTACAGTAAAATTCTATCAAACCTACGATTTTGTAAAAAAAACCGTCAAAAATTACCTAAAATAACGTGTTTTGTATTTGTTTAGAACCTGTGGTTTTAAATTTCTCAATAATGTTATTCATAAGATTTTATCTAAAGATAAAAGAATCCAACCTAATTGCAAGTTATCTATCAATTAATTTCAAATAATAATAAACACAGCGAACTAATACCTAACTAAACACGTACGATAGATAAAGAGTTTATCTCATAATTCAATAACGGGATATAGGTCAACAGTCTTGAACTATGTTCCAATTTACGAAAATAATATCTAGGTAGGTATTCGCTTACAAAATAAATACAGCTACGTTCAGAATCTCCAGATCTAGGCACTTATAGGTTATCCGAGGTTGTTTATTTAGGTATCAGTCTGTCAATTCAATTGTTCCCTTAAAAATTAACATAACTTTTAGTTCTTTTTTATTACGATCATTCAGGAAAGCTATTAGAGCAGCATATTTTATGTACTTAGGTATTTTTTATTAAAAAATATTTCTCCAAAAAAGCTTTAATTTTTACAAAATGGGATTTTTATCTTTCGATTGAACTAGTATGAAAACCACAAACCACAAAAATTAAAAGTAGGCGGGCGAGTTTTCATCGTGTGAGTTGCCTTATGGCACACAAGCTATAAAAATGATACATATTTATTATAGAAATCTTCTTCACTTAATTACAATATTTTATTATCAGAAACCATAGATAACTTATCTATAGCCGGCGCCTTTAAAGACTGACCTGCAATATAATACTTGTGCAATAATATTAAACAAATCAAAATTATGTATACTTACCTAATTTTATCTTTTGAAAACAACTAATTATTGCATAAGAATTGCTTACTTATTATATTATAATAAAATAACGTGCCTATATTACAGAATACTTATATAATAAATACATACTACTTTTTTTATTTATTCAATTCCAATACAAAAAGAAAATTGTTTTTTTTTTCAATCGCAACAAGGGAAGCCGTAAACGTCCTGCAAACATTGAGATATTAATTATATTTCGATGCCTGCTTTAAGATAAATTGAAAAACGTTGTTGAAAAAAATATAAGCACTGAGGTAAAGTACCTAGCTATGTGTTTCATAACTATTTCTTCAGAAACAAGAATAAAATGTATTATTAAATATAAAAAGATAAAGACAGTACACTACATGCATGATTTGATTGATTGTCCTACCCATTATTTAAGCATTAACTACGGACAGCGCGTATTTTAGACAGTTTATCTAACATTAATAGGCGATGCAGCTCATAATGGCATTTTAATTACAATTATTATTGTCTGTTTTATAAAGCTTCCCGTCACAGCGACACTTCCGGTGGTCGCTGCGCATGCGCATGTGGCCGGCGATGGGCGCCACGACATATGGTGTTGGCTTGGCCGGCCGCATGCCGCTGACCATTGTTCCATGCATCTTATATTCATCGCCTTAAAGACTAATTTGGTCAAGTATTGTTCGAATGCAACATAAAACAACAGCACACGTGTTGAACCTTAGCATTGTGCATTGTCACTTTTAAATAATTTGGTTTCGTCTTTTGTTTAGCACGTCCTGTCTAGCTCTAAACGGATTCACAGAAACAATTCCGCGACGGTCAGGAAACATTTATAAAATTCATTACGCAGCTTATATTATGCCATGCCAATTGCTTAATTTATGCGGAATCGCATAACCGTATCAAAAACATTGAAAATGTTTTTACGGCTAGGTATTAAGTTTTGTGAATGAAGTAAGGCATTATCCGTCTCCTTATTCAGAGAAAATCAGAGGATTTTCATGTTTTTAATAGGTGTCTAAGTGTAAATATATCAGTTGCAACAATTAAATTACATAGGAGTTGTTTTTTAACTTGACATGTGTTAGTAAATAATTTCAAAGATAAGGATGAGTATTATCTACAACTGCGAATGTAAAATTAATCAAAATAATGTTATCGTAACCTTCACAGTCTTTGCGGTGCGGTAACTGTCATAATTACCAGCTGATGTCATCTGCCGTGCGCCTGCGCCGCGCGTACACAACAACACGCCACCTGCCTCACCTTGACTCACGCGCTGACACTGCTCCGGAGTCACTCCACTCCATCACAGATATAATACTTCCTACATTACTAATCAAATCAATAACATTTAGTAGAACACACACCTGCGTAATCAAAAGATAGAATTTGTATTATTTATAAATCTTTGTGTGAATCAATTTATTTCCATGAAAATAAATCTATGATTTCCATCAAATTTCTATATTCGTGATTTATTATAATTTTTTTTCAACTTCATAGTACTAATTAAATGGTAGGTATAATATCTTTCAGTAGTTAGGTAAGTTTTCTCTAGCAAAATGTGTTTGTGAACCAAGAAGTAACATAGCAGACTATAAAATAAAATTTGTTCAATATTATCAAGTATTAAGGTGAAAGCCTTATAAAGCCGAATATGGTAGATAGGGACCATTAAACTGAACAATTTTTACTATGGGACCAACTCTGAAATCCCGAAAAAAAATCTGCTGTTTCATACATTTTGATATTTTCGTTACTTATTAATTTTTGTATGAAACAGCAAATTTTTTTTCGCGATTTCAGAGTTGGTCCCCTAGTAAAAGTTGTTCAGTTTAGTGGTCCGTATCTACAATATTCGGCTTTATAAGGCTTTTACCAAACACCTTGTATGCTTTTTACAAATGAACATAGCAAGCAGTAAGTACTGTTTGCACAAAACCAGCGATTATATAGGTAGGTAATGTAATACAATCTTTTGGTTGTTGTAGTGATTGCCCCAGAATTTTTCAGATAACTTTGAGAAAATTGCAATAAATTAGAGCATTATTGCAAAAGCATAAATCAGTCGATCGCAAAAGCTTAAAGTGTTAAGAGAGAGGTGGCTGAGCAAGTGGCCTTTAGCGATCGAAAGTAATCGATTACAATTTCATTACGCACCCCACCGGCCGCTGCCCCGTCTCGTTGCAACTTACAAACGGAATTGGGCTGTAATTAATCTTTATAAAAATTAAACCAAATTAACTTGTAAGAATTTGTCCTTTATCGTGCAGGAATTTAGTAAGTTGTCCAATTGCGAGAAAGTAGAGCGGAAATGCCTCAACTTCTGGAAATAAAAACCAGAGCAATATGAAAATAGCTTTATTAACCGAAGCCATTTTAATCAGGAAAGTCAATTTAATAATATGCAAGTATTTATATGAGTCGAGGCTTGTGTAATGAGATCACCTTGCGTTCGTGACATTTTACCGAGCCCTATCTGCGCAGGCGCATTTCAGGCCAAGGAAAACAATAAGGCACCTTCGTAGAATTCGACTCATCAACACTTCAGCCCACGAAAGGAAAAACAACTCTTTTGAACACGTAATTAAGAAATAATTAGCAATGTGATACTCCACCTGTGATGTAATAAATGTTAAACTAGTCTCGTTATGATTTTGCTTAAGCAAACACTCGGAAATATAAATTGTATGACATACAGCTCAGTCGTTGTTTGAAATTTATAGTTTCCGTCTGAGAGCGGTGTTACACCTCGCTGATAAGATTGTGCAGTATTATTTACAATAGGTACCTAGTTACCTACCACAATGTGCTAATGTATTATTTTAAATCTAGCTTTTGATTTAGATGGTCATTTATTAAGGTTTCCTGAATAATAGAGACACGAAGCAATGCCATTGTCTTCCTAATAAAACGAAACAAAAACAATGATTATCGAATTATTAGAATAAAAATGTCTGGCGATTTGTTCTATTAAATCTCATTACATAGGTACCTACTAATTTATGAACATTAATTTGCTTTAGTTATTTTTTTATAGATAAATAGGTATGTAGTTTTTTCTTATCATTTGAGAAACCAACTTAGTTACAACTAGAGTCGAAGTAGTATCACTCTTTAACCAGCACCAATTGGTCATGATTCATAAGTGCTGCGGCCATTGATTCTCCTAATGGGCAAACCCGTCATGAGCGCAAACGTAAACTTGCGGTTAACTGTACCTATTTTGGACAACGCATCCAGTGGTGTCACACAACAATGGCCTAATTGTTGAGGGTCTGCCACCACATCGTCATTGAAGATAAAATACTTGTTACGCTGGTTTTCCTTCTAGACTTATATGATGACGTAATTATGGTCAACAGTGTACCTACTACGAACCTACGAGTCGAAACGTATAATTCAAAATTAATAGTATCGCTCTAAAATACATTGATCAGTTTATTTTTAATTATAAGTACCTATAAGCCAATATGGTATTGTGTCATGGAGGTCTTTCTTTATAAAGACAAATACATACAGGTCAAAATCATATAGGTACCCTCCCTTTAGCTTCGCCGTAGTCGGGTAAATAAACTTTCAGTTAACATTTCAATTGCGTGTCTTTTGCAAATATAGTCAGTCAAATTAACTAAACGCAATGTTTTGTAATTGTCAAGTTCAAAGTCATATCTCAATTAGAGTAGTCGCTTAATTATACGTGAAACGAGCGACCAATTAACAGGATGGCAAATTAAAAAATGCCTGACGTCACAGTTTCACCTTTTCTACCAGTTAGTATGCTATCGAAAAATTTTCCGACAGTCATAGGTACGACTTGATCGTATAACAAGGAAAACATGTTTACAAAACAATAAACAAAATCACAAAATAGTCAACTCATACCGATTTATGAATCAATTTTATGACACAACAGTTTCAAAGAAATTTTACAGTAAAAAAGTTGCGATACTACTTTTATTTTTTTAGTACCTACTTTAGTACCTACAATATTTTAAGTACTTTCTTTTTTTATTGATTGTGCTAGCTGTGTCAAATTGTTTTACACATAGTACCTAGGTACGTAAAGGTGTGAAAAAGTTGCGATACTGCTTTTATTTTTTTAGTACCTACTTTAGTACCTACAATATTTTAAGTACTTTCTTTTCTTATTGATTTTGCTAGCTGTGTCAAATTGTTTTACACATAGTACCTAGGTACATAAAGGTACCTTTACGTGTTCAACGATAAGTTTGTTTATGTAAGTTATTCTTTAGTCTCTACATAGATATTTTTCCTCGACGAAACGCCTCGAAAGTAACACTATTCGTCTACCTATCTATATCACATTAATCATGATTATCTTATTATAATTTTTGCAGAGGAAAAACATTTTCATGACTTCTCAGGTAGGTACCTAGGTTCTTAAGATTGGAGAGTTGACAAATCTATTTTAAACCAAGATTTTATGGAGATTAACATTTGAATAATCCAAGACACCCGTGACCTGACCTAGCTAAACTAAATGTATTAAAATACATTACTGGTTTCAACACAAACATTGTTTATACTGAGCGTGTAAAGCAAACGCGGAGTCGTGAGGTCGTCCGCGACGCCATATAGAAATGAGGTCACGGAGACTTGCGCCCGCGCAGACGAACCAGCCGCCAAAATTCACCTATCGCCTGCTTTTTGAAACATACAGCAGGTTCGTAATGTTTCTAATATCCGATTTCAAAAGGCAAAACAAAGAGTTTATGGTTCTTAAACGTAATGTTGGACAGCATTTCTTAATTTTCTGGGCTACATAATGATAATTTTATCGTAATCACATCATTATCATTCGTCAAGATTCAAATACAAAGTTACTAACATCTAGGTAATACCTACCTACCTTTACACCATTAAAAGCCGTACACAATACAGATTTTATCAATCAGATGAGGCATTATGCAAGAGCTGGCTGGCACTGCAAGCTATTTATTCTGTACTGCAAGCTACAGGGCAGCGCTGTACGAACAATCGCGACACTTCCCCGAACTGCCGACAGGGAGCGTCTGTTCTGGACCGGGACTCCTCAGTTTGGGCTTATCGGGATCAGCTTCCGTGACCCGCCTCGCTGTTGGCGGCATCTTCGCTTTCATTACTGAGCGTGGAGAATAAGAGCCATGCATGATTTCAAGAATTTCAAAATAAAAGTAAAGTGTGAGTCACTTTGTTAATGCTTTCGTCTAGCAACTTGGGCATTTTGAATTTAAAAAATAACCGTGCAGTTTTTACGTTCAATCTCGTTGAATCTATTTAACGGTCAAAAGTTAAAATAACAAAATGCTTGTGGATGCATTTGCGCAATTTAGGCACGTATCCAAGGGGGGGGATAGTTGGGATTTATCCCCCCCCGAAATCCTGAACACACAGTACAGGACCAAATTCAAATTTAGCGGGCGAGGCACTCTCCGGTTTGCGGGATGCAGTTGTCCCCCCCCGAATTAAAAGTCTGGATACGTGCCTGGCGCAATTTACTCTTTTACAATTAGGACATCAAGTTATTCCTATTAGTTGAAAGAAAACAAAATGTTAGAGCCGTTCTCAAACCAGCCGAGTTGTAAACGCAGCGCACAGTTAAAACTGTCAACACACTTGTCGAAATATTCGGAGCAGTAATAAGCTTTCTAAAAATAAGATAATATAAACAGATTGTGAGGTACGCCGATGCATGGCGACACCGCGGCAGATAGCGCGAGGGTCGCGGGTTATCTGCGCAAGCGCATACCTACGAGATGCGCTGATAGTTGCGCGCTACTGATAATAACCATGCACACTACTGAAAACAGATACTCGGGTCAAAGGTTGGTGTACAAGAGAAATTTGGTACTGCCATCGCACTGTTGAATGGCTTAAGCCAAAATCTATAGGTTTTTAACAAACAGGAGTTAAATCACATCGTATTTCATTTCTAATTAAGCTTTTTGACATAAACATATGTTACTTTATCGTTATTTATCAAAACCCTGTCGAAAGTATGATAAAATGCTCAAAAACGTATAAAAAAAACATGCTTCATCAAGCCCGTATCCACATTCTGATCCACAAAGCCACAATTCAATACGATATCAACTGACGTCGATAAAGGATCGATGGAAAAAGGTTGACCACAGCTGTACCTCGTCGGGTATCGTATCTGTACCATTAGCGGCCCACTTGTTGCGACCCGACCCCCTAATGACACAAAAAGACTTTATTTGGAAGCAAAACTATAAATCAAGAGGCGTTTCACCCCAAGCATCAGAAATAGCCTCGTTCACGACTGAATTAAGGGTGAAAAAAGTAAAAAAGGGCGGTGTGTGCGCCCGCGCATGTGCCGTGCATGTGACGCGGCCGTGTTTCCGGTTCCTAAAAAGTAATTTTTGCGTCGCTTGCTTTGTCCGTGGGGCGTCAAACATAATAAAGGGATGACGAGACAACGTCAATAAACATGCCAGAAATGTTTTACAGAAGTTAAAACAGAGAACTTCAAAAATAACAGTAGAGTTATACAAAAATCAAATAGAAAAATATCTGGAAGTTCTTTGATCTATAAATTTTATTATGGCGATCTAGTTACACCCATTAGAAACTGGACCATAATAAAAAATAAATAGATTAACACGTCAAAATGAAATCAATTTCCATAGCAGCTTTACATTGATGATAAAAACAACCTTGAAAACAAAAAAACTAAAAAGTAGTTCTCATTCATTGATGACTCTACCAGTCAATCTTAATACTGTGACTACTAACGATTTACGACAAATAAGTATTTCACTGAAGCAATAAACTAGTTATCAATTGCTCAGTGCTAACGATGTAATAGTTGTCAAGAGAAAGTAAACAGTGCATTGATCATTGCGCCACCGACAATTTACGTAGGTGCCGATTTGTGGACTCAATGGTTAGCCAGCGAAGAGTCCCAACGACACGCGAACAATGTTGGCGCACAACAAACAGACAAGTGGAATTCCCTTTTATTATAATAATCGACTCATTATGTACCTTTCGACATTACTTGATCAAACAGACTGTTACAATGTCATTATTCCTTGGTTATCGGTGGACCGGTTTCGATTTGGTTATTTAATTTACACGACTTACATTACTTACAATAAATTGCTGAAAAAAACGAAGTTATATTGTTAGCACCCGCGTTGTTACTACTACTCAGCATCAAATAGTAGATGTAGCAAAGTGATCAAAAACATTATTACAACCAATTATTTTACGAAAGTATTCTATTTTAGTAAAGTATTATATTTCTTTCAGTGTCATCACATCAGCATGCTACGGGCTTTCAAGATAAAAATAAGCGTAAAAAAAATATCCCCTCGCTCCCACAAGTACTTACTTACACCCGGCTAGTTCAACCGTTGAACTAGTGCAACTTTTTTATCTCAGTAGTTCACCTGTCTATAAGAGTTGAACTATTGAGACTAAATGGTTGATGACTACACTAAATGGTTGGTGACCACGGCAGCCGCAAAGGTGCCGAAACGTCGGGAAATTCAAAAATCAAGCCAAATACCAACTAATTATCAAAAGTACTTTCAATAAAACCGCGCTAATCCGTTAAAAAGTGTTTATTTAAATAATTTGAAATGGGGAGGAAAAGCGCAATTTTATCCCGATAGGTGGCGTCTTGTCGTTGGTACCGAGCCGCCTCAAAGAAACTGACAAAACATATGGGAATCTCTTGGAGTATTGCACTTTTTAATTTTATACTGAGAAAATGCCGCACTGTTATGCATGTAACTTGTAAAATATTGGAGTTCATCGATTTCCCAGTAACAAAAAAAATAGTGGGCAAAAAAATATCAAAAAAATATGCTTTTTCCTCGATTTTCTCCTTTGCTGAGCCTGAGAAACATTATAAATCAAAAGGAATGTTTCATGAATTTGATGAAGCTTCGCCAAAATAAAAAAAAACATTTGAATTATAACAGCTTTGTTCTTTAATATTTCAACCTCAGCAGTTTCTAACATATTTATGACTTGAATGAATTTGATAGGTAGGTATATCAAATATGGAATAAGCCCAATATTGGGGCCAAACAGAGAATTAATAGAATTTTATATGCCAGAGTCATTCAAGAAACTTAGAATAATAAAATAAATATGATAAAACGGTTCGTGTAATTTTGGATGGTACAGAAATTCCAGTACAGAAACCTGAAATTACTATTGCACAGAAGGCATCATCAGGCAACTATAAACACGGAAATTCACACTCAGTTGCTTTGTTAAAATTTAAATCATATGCTTCTAATCTGAAATAAAAAGATTACTTGTAAATCTTCCACGAAATTTAAAGAAATGTAATGCTTGTTAGCAATTTTTTGTAAGTTGCTATAAACTTTCTTGCCTGTTGTTTTGGCTTTTCTTTTCCGTAATTCTTCTTTTATATGAGCTAAAGTTAGCATAGAATACATTGTTTGTCCGCAAAACCGAAAAAAATACAATCTAAGAAAGTAAAATCACGTAATACACAGTCAAGACAATATAAGCTCAAACTGACAATTGTTCCAAAGACTAAGCGCCATCTGTAATTCACTTTGCCTTCGCCTCCCCATTAAAAGTACCAGGGTCACATGAATCTAAAGGTTCGAATACTGTTAAAAACACAGTGTTCTGACACGCCAAAATTTTAGATCCACCTTAATAAGTTCAACCATTTAGTCTCAATAGTTCAACTCTTATAGACAGGTGAACTACTGAGACAATAAAGTTGCACTAATTCAACGGTTGAACTAGCCGGGTGTACTAGTAGTAGGAGCGAAGTAAAATATCGATAATTTTGTATGGGAAATTGGTAGAGCGCCATCTTACGCCGAAAAGCGAAGTGAGATTTCCCATGGAGAATAACGCGCGTTTATTATCTCCATAACTGTTCCTGCTACAGGTACAGATTTCAATGTAATGGTTACAGTCAAGACTACAAATGACTCTGTTTAGTGAATCAAGATGATTCTTTTAAAATATTGGAAAAAAACATAACTTTGTGTCAAAGTCTGCTCACAAGGAAACTGACTGCCGTTTTCGATGAGTCAGCTGGGTTTATTTTTAAATTACACAATGTCAATAAGTCATAGTAAGGAAAAATTGAAATGGTAAGTAAATAACCAACCAGTCACGATGTTGACTCGATGATACAGCTGGACCTTACAAGAAAACATGTTTTATATGACATGTTTATATAAACCTAAATACTTGAAAGGAAAAAATTAAGCTTTTACCATCAACGTCCTCATTTGCAGTCGCTCTACCTCTGGAAGAAAGTGTGATGTTGCCAAGTTTTTAAATTTGATCAAAATGGGTTTTTTGTTCAGTTTTATAACAACCCGTGATGATACATTAGCACTTAGCGTCATCGTTCAAAATCAAGCTTTGTTAAGACGCTGTGCGATATGGATGCGGACTTATCGCCGAGTCAGAGATGCTAAATTTCGCGAGCTCGGTCAGTCCGCCTGCCCGGTGATGTCATGCCACGGATAAATATGACCGCTCAATGATCGTAAAATTAATAATTTGCCCTTTCACGGCGGATCTGGGCTAATAAATAATCGAGAGACGCGTCATGCGAAAGAATAATTACCTTTTGAGAAAGGTAAGTATAATCTCGGTTTTATTAAGATTTATTTTCCATTAGCGCAACTTTTATTAAAATCTGGATTTACGAAGTGGTCTGAGAAAAAGTTGATACTAGATGTTAAATATACTTAGGTAATAACTTTCGTCTATCCAACCGAACCTAACCAAAGTAATAAAACCAAGCAGAGTTTTCAATGTTTACCTTTACACACACAAATTCCGAAATCTTACGTCAGTCCATAAAATAGTTTATATGACTTGCGTATGACTAATACGACATTGAAATAATTCGTTAGCGCTCAAGAAACCAGAAGATGCTTCCGTAGAATATTTTAAGAAAATAAGAAGTACTTACATTTTTCTATCGCCATCCACGTGAGACTGGACTGTGAATCCAAACATGGACTTGGGGTTTCCTTTATATACCACCCTCGAGGGTATGTCCACGTTAAAACCTAAAACACCGGTGCAGGCGCACAAAACTACACACAACAACAACGCCATCGTCAGGACACTAATATAAGCACTTCACAAAATAAAATAGAAATGATGCACTATTTAAATTACATAATTTAAACTCATGTTCGTTCGCATACGAGTTCGTTTTCGTGACAGGCGCGGGGAAGGGCGACGTGGGCTCCGCACGGTGACTGGCGCGAGACTGACTGAAGGCCGCCGCGAGCGGGCTGATGCAGAAAATAATGTTGGAAAATGCGCCCGTTACGGTGGATTTCCCGCGTTTTCCAGGTAAACGGGAGACTGTATCGTCACCACAGACTTTATTTTCAATCGTGGACGTGCGTAGTAACGGGTCGCATTAGTAGTATAATATTTTGTGGTAACGGGCCGTTTGTATTGATGACGGGTTATTGCTAACAGAGACGTAAATTAAGGCCAAGGATCGCTTACTAAGAAATTATACTCAGTTATTTAAAAACGAAAATGTTCTCATCACACCTTTGCAAAATTCGAAGAGGAAAACGTACAGAACATAAATTGAATGGAAAAAGTTTTTGATATTAAAATATTTAATAACAAGTTGATCACTTTAAATTACAGTTACACATACAGTAAATATAAAAATAACAGAATGTACAAAAGTTTATCTTATCGAATAATGTACCCTAAATCTATAAAATAAGTTTAGTGCGAGTAGTAAGTAAATAATTTGTGGATAATTATTTCTTACATAAATTATAACTTTTTATGAATAACAATATTTCTTGGTAATAAAAGTGTTTTTTAATACTTTATATGAGTGTACGCGCTTGTGCACAGGCGGGCGATAAATTAAGGAAACTAATATATATAATAACATCCAATATTTATAGAAACCATAATAGTATTAGGTGGAAATCAAAATTTACGTTTTCCACTCCTATATGACATTAGGACTTTAAGTTTTTGATGTTAAATATAATTTGAATTCGGTATATTTCTAACATTACCTACTCACACAATACAGCAAAAAAATACAATGAGGTTTCCCAAACTTTAAAACATATTCGAATAAAATAAACGATCGCACTAATATCAAATGATATTAAATGTGGGATAATAATACTAGGAGAAGTTCGTTGGTCAACCAATCACTGGATCAATGCACCAAATACAATATTAATAGACGGTGTAATTACATTAAAAAAAACATACGCGACGAATAGATAACCTACTCTTTTAAATTTTTTGAAGTCGGTTAAAAATGTACAATTGACGAGATCAGTGTTCCTCAGTTAGTGGTACGTGTACTTTGGAGTACGCGAGGTTACATCAAGGAGTACGCGCAACAACCTCTTAACTAACATAACATCAGTAAAAATACTTTTTATTTATTATTCCTGCGGGGGTGTAAGGGGGTAAAGGGTTAGAATTGAAATCGGATTTAATTCCTACAAAAGGCAAGACGTTTGCCGCGTGTGCCGGGCCTCGCACGAGGCTGCTTGCTTGGTGGAGACTGGGGACCCACCTAATCACGTAAAAACGGCTGGTTGGATCCTGGTTGAAGGTTCCCTAAGGATTTTCTCTAATATCCACGGAAGCTAGTTTAAAACAATAATCAGAATTGGGTCCAGAGATATTAGAATCCCGTCCCCGTCCCCGTCTCCATCTCCGTCTCTTGGGGCTGAGTCCACTGTGTTGGAGTTCAAAATAAATGTCATTTTCGCAATCACCACCCCATTAAACCTCAAGAACGACATCCGCATCGATTTTTATTTTTACTTACCCTATTTACCCCCTAAGGGATGATTTTCAAAATCACAAAATATATGTTTGCCTATATTTAGTTTTAAACGTGCTCCTGCGAAGTTTGAAGTTGTAATGTCTATTTTATATTATTTTTCCATACAAAATTTGAACCCCATTTTCACCCCTTTAGGGGTTAAATCATGTCTACCGTGTTGGACTTCAAAATAAATGTCATTTTCGCAATCGTCATCCCAGAAAACCCCAATAACAACATCCATCTATTTTTTGTTTTTTTTTTTAGCCCATTTCACCACTATTTCATTCCCATAGGGGTTGAAATACTACCAACAACAATTTACGTTACGTTAGATTTCCGTCCATAAGCCAAAATTCCAAATTTACCGATTTTTACTTCGAAAATGAAGGATTTTCTATACACAACTTAAGCACAACTCCGCTGGGGGGAGTCCTATGATAGTCATTTTGGACAACAAAAGATGCCACTAAAACAATAAAACCTTTTGTACGAATTAAATCCGATTTGAGGTTTTTTTGGAAGGGTACATAAAAAAAACGAATTGAGAACCACTGATCTAAATTATGTCTGAATCTCTTAAATTTTTTCGTTTATTTAAACACAAGCTAAAGCTAAAACATCCATTCGGACAAAATAACTATACAGATCTAAATAACGTGAATTAAATACACGCTTTTATACTAATTAAAACCAAGTAGTGTGTATTACCAGATATGTTTAAATATAAAAGGCCGAGTATTCCTAATATCCGCAAATACTTACACGTCAAAATTACTTAACTATCATGAAGAAACAGTCTTTATGTCTTTCATAAATTTCACTCATTTTCACCTTGATCACAACTTACTTATTTTATTGCGCTGTGAAAATAATAACTAATCTTTACAAAGCGATTGGATACGAACTTATAATCAAAGTTGTCTATAGAAATCCTCAACGAAAATCAATGCATAGAAAAAAATCATTTTATTTATTAAATTGACTTATTAGGAAAAACGTATGAAAAAGTCGAGTTAAATCCAACGTTTAACGCATTACATTAGAGTCGAAAATGCTCCAACCGCGCGCATATAATACAAAAGTTTATGATCCATTTAAAGCGATTTTATTCTTTTACATAATAATAATCAAGATAATAACTATTAATAGAACAGGAACTGTCAACATTATTTCATTGCCTAACCTTATTTCGTCCATATCACATTACTCCGGAAGTCTTGTGCTTATCTATAAATAAGATTTATTTCAATAACATAAATATTGCGTACTCTTCCTATGACAAATAAAGTTATTGGGAAATAATCAAAATATTCTTATTAAAATAAATATAGATAACGCATGATAACAACGTTGCAACTTCTCAGGGACACTCATTCCACAAAAAATAAAAATAACAACTAATATCTTATTCTATCAGCTATTTTCTGATTACGATATTCTAGTCACCATGATAAGGCCCTTATACATAGTATCGAAGTGTTAAGAAATTAATAGTGGTTACTCTTAGCGCCCGCGCTCTTCGCATTGAGGGACATGCGTTATATTGCGCGGTCGCAATGACAAGCTGAGAGGCCGACATCGAGACAGCGCGCAGTGGTTGCCGCGATTGCAGCGACGCGACGAAATCGCGCACGCTCTTCGTAGAGTAACCACTATTAGATTTCGTTACACTATGGTATCAATATAATTTAGACTCAATAAAATAAAGAAAGCCTCTCCCTTATAAAAATCCTTTCCGTCTTACATCTAAATAAGTTACGATTGTATACCTGAGTGCAGTCTATTTTTGGTTCTGGTTGCTATAATATTAAATGCGCAGTGCAGTTTGATCGGCTACGGCTAAGATTTGGAGAACTTAAAGACGCTTGGTGTGCTCTTTTTCTGCGGTTTGTTTTCTGCCACCTATGGAGGACGAAAAATATACATGGTAATGATATATAGAACTACCCTTTAGGGCTTATTTCCACGCCACGCCAACAGCACTGTTAGCGCGAACCCATATAAAATGCAGTAGGTACAAAAACCCTATTTTGTGTAATATTCTGTGACTACTACTAAAGGGGTTCGGGCACTTAGGTCCTTATGACCAATAGACTTGTATCGTACATCGATGGATAGGTTTTTTCAAGATGAAAAAAGTTATTATGGGGTTACATTTGAATTCATTGTCCGATTCCAGATATCGGCTTATAAAATACTAGCTTCTGCCCGCGACTTCGTCCGCGTGGATATTAGACGAAATCCTTTTTTTCCAGACCAGGATCCGGCCAGCCATTTTTACGCAATTAGGCGAGTCCCCATCAAGCGCGCTGCCTCGCGAGGCAAGACATTTGCCGCGTGTGGCGGGCCTCGCACAAGGCTTCCAGTTCCCGTTCCCGCTCCCGTTCCCCGTTCCCGTTCCGTTCCCGTCCCGTTTGCGTTCCCGTCCCTTAACCGTCCCGTAGCCCTTCCGTTTCCGTTCCCGTTCCCATCCCGTTCCTGTCCCGTTCCCATCCTGTTCTTGTTCCCGTTCCCGTCCCGTTATATTCCCGTTTCTTTCCCGTTCCGTTCCCGTTCCGTTCCCGTTCCGCTCCCGTTCCGTTCCGTTCCGTTCCCGTTCCGTTCCCGTTCCGTTCCCGTTCCGTTTCCGTTTCCCTTCCCGTTCCGTTCCCGTTCCGTTCCCGTTCCGTTCCCGTTCCGTTCCCGTTCCGGTCCCGCTGCGTTCCCGTCCCGTAAACGTCCCCTAACCGTCCCGTACGCCTTACGTTCCCATTCTTGTTCCCGTTCCGTTCCCGTCCGGTTCTTGTTCCAATTCCCGTTCCCGTTCCCATCCTGTTCTATTCCCGTTCCGTTCCCGTTTCATTCCAGTTTCGTTCCTGTTTCATTCCCGTTTCGTTCCGTTTCCGTCCGATCCCGTCCCGTACTCGTCCCGTACCCCTTCCGTTCCCGTTCCCGTACCCGTCCCGTTCTAGTTCCCGTTACCGTCTCGTTCCCGTTCCGTTCCGTTCCGTTTCGTTCCTGTTTCATTCCCGTTTCGTTCCGTTTCCGTCCGGTCCGTTCCGTTCCGTTCCATTCCGTTCCGTTCCGTTCCCGTTCCCGTTCCCGTTCCCGTTCCCGTTCCCGTGCCCGTTCTGGTTCCCGTTCTCGTTGCCTGGATGTGCATGTCCAGGTCCAGGTCCATATGTGTCATGTCCACCGCGTTGGACTTCAAAATAAATCTCATTTTCGCAATCACCATCCCATAAAACCTCAAGAACGACATCCATATCGATTTTTATGTTACTCACCCCACTTACCCTCTAAGGGGTTGATTTTTTAAATCCCAAAATATATATTTAGACGTGCTCCTACGAATTTTAAAGTTGTAATTTCGATATTGTATTCTTTTTCCATACAAAATTTGAACCCCATTTTTACCCCTTTAAGGGTTAAATCATGTCCACCGTGTTGGACTTCAAAATAAATGTCATTTTTGCAATCGTCATCCCAGAAAACCACAATAACGACATCTATATCGATTTTTATGTTTACTTACCCCATTTACCCCCTAAGGGGATGATTTTCAAAATAACAAAATATATATTTGCCTATTTATTTTTAGATGTGCTCCTACGAAGTTTAAAGTTGTAATGTCTATTTTATATTATTTTTCCATACATAATTTGGACCCCATTTTCACCCCTTTAGGGGTTAAATCATGTCCACCGTGTTGGACTTCAAAATAAATGTCATTTTTGCAATCGTCATCCCAGAAAACCCCAATAACGACATCTATATCGATTTTTATGTTTACTCACCCCATTTACCCCCTAAGGGGTTGATTTTCAAAATAACAAATTATATTTTTGCCTATTTATTTTTAGATGTGCTCCTACGAAGTTTAAAGTTGTAATGTCTATTTTATATTATTTTCCATACAAAATTTGGACCCCATTTTCACCCCTTTAGGGGTTAAATCATGTCCACCGTGGTTGGACTTCAAAATAAATGTTATTTTTGCAATCGTCATCCCACAAAACCCCGATAACGACATCCATATCTATTTTTAGGTTTTTTTAACCCTTTTCACCCCCATTTCATCCCCTTTGGAGTTGAAATCCTAACAAAAACAATATTCGTTGCTTTAGATTTCTATCCATAAGCCTAAATTATAAATTTAACGATTTTTACTTCGAAAATGAAGGATTTTCTTTAATACACAACTTCATCCCCCTTTTGACCCCTTCGGGGGTAGAATTTTGAAAAACGCTGAGACCCGTATTTATTAATTTTCAATCGTCAGCCTAAACACAAAATTTGAAGATTCTAGCTTCAAAACTGAGGGACTTTCATACAAACTTTCATCCCTTATTTCATCCCCTTAGGGATGGAATTTTCAAAAATCCTTCCTTAGTGGATGCCTACACTGTATAAAGTATCTGTGTGCAAAATTTCAAGTCTCTAGGTCCAGCGGTTTGGGCTGTGCGTTGATAGATCAGTCAGTCAGTCAGTCAGTCAGTCAGTCAGTCAGTCAGTCAGTCAGTAAGTCATTCAGTCAGTCAGTCAGTTTACGATTTTATATATTAAGATGTGTTTTCAGTATCTCGGATAGTACAGTCAGCAATGAAAGTCGCTTAGCGGCGGCGGGTCTATAGAATATCAGGACAACATTTCGGGACAAGCGCCATACCGATTCGTGCTCTCTGAGAATATACCTTTCTAACGATATACTATTTACAACTATTGGGTCCAGGACCAGAGTCCATACATTTGTGCCTAACCCTTTGGTCGGATTCGCACTAACAGTGCTGTGAACGTGAGTTAAAACGCGGCATAGCACATACAAATGGTTTGGCTTTTTTAAAAAGCTGCAAACGTATACATCATACCTATTCATAACCTAATGTTTCTGCAAAAATCAGTAACTACGTTAACGTGTGTTGCACGTCACGATAAAGATAAAGACAACTACACTAACATCCGATTGCACTAAACTTAAGGATCGCCTAAGTTTTTTCCTAACTACAACACGACCAAATTAAAACTGTGTCATACATAAACTTAGCCATCATGTAGCTGTCATTCGCCTAGTTATCTTGGTCGAGTTGTAGATAAGAAAAGACTTAGGCGATTCTTAAGTTTAGTGCTTTTGCACCTAAGAATCGAATATAAACTGTGTGATGCGAGGCTGGATGTGTATTAATTTGTGATTTTTTCCGCATAGTGTATGCAATATTGTGGTAGCGTAGGGTGTGTGTGCTACTGACCATCCGCTCGCCGAGCAGCAGGCGCGCCTTGTCCTCCCCCAGCGGCTCGGGCGCGGCGGCGGCGCGCCGGTGCAGCTGCAGCTGTAGTAGGGTGTGTGTGCTACTGACCATCCGCTCGCCGAGCAGCAGGCGCGCCTTGTCCTCCTCCAGCGGCTCGGGCGCGGCGGCGGCGCGCCGGTGCAGCTGCAGCTGTAGTAGGGTGTGTGTGCTACTGACCATCCGCTCGCCGAGCAGCAGGCGCGCCTTGTCCTCCTCCAGCGGCTCGGGCGCGGCGGCGGCGCGCCGGTGCAGCTGCAGCTGTAGTAGGGTGTGTGTGCTACTGACCATCCGCTCGCCGAGCAGCAGGCGCGCCTTGTCCTCCCCCAGCGGCTCGGGCGCGGCGGCGGCGCGCCGGTGCAGCTGCAGCTGTAGTAGGGTGTGTGTGCTACTGACCATCCGCTCGCCGAGCAGCAGGCGCGCCTTGTCCTCCCCCAGCGGCTCGGGCGCGGCGGCGGCGCGCCGGTGCAGCTGCAGCTGTAGTAGGGTGTGTGTGCTACTGACCATCCGCTCGCCGAGCAGCAGGCGCGCCTTGTCCTCCTCCAGCGGCTCGGGCGCGGCGGCGGCGCGCCGGTGCAGCTGCAGCTGTAGTAGGGTGTGTGTGCTACTGACCATCCGCTCGCCGAGCAGCAGGCGCGCCTTGTCCTCCCCCAGCGGCTCGGGCGCGGCGGCGGCGCGCCGGTGCAGCTGCAGCTGTAGTAGGGTGTGTGTGCTACTGACCATCCGCTCGCCGAGCAGCAGGCGCGCCTTGTCCTCCTCCAGCGGCTCGGGCGCGGCGGCGGCGCGCCGGTGCAGCTGCAGCTGTAGTAGGGTGTGTGTGCTACTGACCATCCGCTCGCCGAGCAGCAGGCGCGCCTTGTCCTCCCCCAGCGGCTCGGGCGCGGCGGCGGCGCGCCGGTGCAGCTGCAGCTGTAGTAGGGTGTGTGTGCTACTGACCATCCGCTCGCCGAGCAGCAGGCGCGCCTTGTCCTCCTCCAGCGGCTCGGGCGCGGCGGCGGCGCGCCGGTGCAGCTGCAGCTGTAGTAGGGTGTGTGTGCTACTGACCATCCGCTCGCCGAGCAGCAGGCGCGCCTTGTCCTCCTCCAGCGGCTCGGGCGCGGCGGCGGCGCGCCGGTGCAGCTGCAGCTGTAGTAGGGTGTGTGTGCTACTGACCATCCGCTCGCCGAGCAGCAGGCGCGCCTTGTCCTCCTCCAGCGGCTCGGGCGCGGCGGCGGCGCGCCGGTGCAGCTGCAGCTGTAGTAGGGTGTGTGTGCTACTGACCATCCGCTCGCCGAGCAGCAGGCGCGCCTTGTCCTCCTCCAGCGGCTCGGGCGCGGCGGCGGCGCGCCGGTGCAGCTGCAGCTGTAGTAGGGTGTGTGTGCTACTGACCATCCGCTCGCCGAGCAGCAGGCGCGCCTTGTCCTCCTCCAGCGGCTCGGGCGCGGCGGCGGCGCGCCGGTGCAGCTGCAGCTGTAGTAGGGTGTGTGTGCTACTGACCATCCGCTCGCCGAGCAGCAGGCGCGCCTTGTCCTCCTCCAGCGGCTCGGGCGCGGCGGCGGCGCGCCGGTGCAGCTGCAGCTGTAGTAGGGTGTGTGTGCTACTGACCATCCGCTCGCCGAGCAGCAGGCGCGCCTTGTCCTCCTCCAGCGGCTCGGGCGCGGCGGCGGCGCGCCGGTGCAGCTGCAGCTGTAGTAGGGTGTGTGTGCTACTGACCATCCGCTCGCCGAGCAGCAGGCGCGCCTTGTCCTCCTCCAGCGGCTCGGGCGCGGCGGCGGCGCGCCGGTGCAGCTGCAGCTGTAGTAGGGTGTGTGTGCTACTGACCATCCGCTCGCCGAGCAGCAGGCGCGCCTTGTCCTCCTCCAGCGGCTCGGGCGCGGCGGCGGCGCGCCGGTGCAGCTGCAGCTGTAGTAGGGTGTGTGTGCTACTGACCATCCGCTCGCCGAGCAGCAGGCGCGCCTTGTCCTCCTCCAGCGGCTCGGGCGCGGCGGCGGCGCGCCGGTGCAGCTGCAGCTGTAGTAGGGTGTGTGTGCTACTGACCATCCGCTCGCCGAGCAGCAGGCGCGCCTTGTCCTCCTCCAGCGGCTCGGGCGCGGCGGCGGCGCGCCGGTGCAGCTGCAGCTGTAGTAGGGTGTGTGTGCTACTGACCATCCGCTCGCCGAGCAGCAGGCGCGCCTTGTCCTCCTCCAGCGGCTCGGGCGCGGCGGCGGCGCGCCGGTGCAGCTGCAGCTGTAGTAGGGTGTGTGTGCTACTGACCATCCGCTCGCCGAGCAGCAGGCGCGCCTTGTCCTCCTCCAGCGGCTCGGGCGCGGCGGCGGCGCGCCGGTGCAGCTGCAGCTGTAGTAGGGTGTGTGTGCTACTGACCATCCGCTCGCCGAGCAGCAGGCGCGCCTTGTCCTCCTCCAGCGGCTCGGGCGCGGCGGCGGCGCGCCGGTGCAGCTGCAGCTGTAGTAGGGTGTGTGTGCTACTGACCATCCGCTCGCCGAGCAGCAGGCGCGCCTTGTCCTCCTCCAGCGGCTCGGGCGCGGCGGCGGCGCGCCGGTGCAGCTGCAGCTGTAGTAGGGTGTGTGTGCTACTGACCATCCGCTCGCCGAGCAGCAGGCGCGCCTTGTCCTCCTCCAGCGGCTCGGGCGCGGCGGCGGCGCGCCGGTGCAGCTGCAGCTGTAGTAGGGTGTGTGTGCTACTGACCATCCGCTCGCCGAGCAGCAGGCGCGCCTTGTCCTCCTCCAGCGGCTCGGGCGCGGCGGCGGCGCGCCGGTGCAGCTGCAGCTGTAGTAGGGTGTGTGTGCTACTGACCATCCGCTCGCCGAGCAGCAGGCGCGCCTTGTCCTCCTCCAGCGGCTCGGGCGCGGCGGCGGCGCGCCGGTGCAGCTGCAGCTGTAGTAGGGTGTGTGTGCTACTGACCATCCGCTCGCCGAGCAGCAGGCGCGCCTTGTCCTCCTCCAGCGGCTCGGGCGCGGCGGCGGCGCGCCGGTGCAGCTGCAGCTGTAGTAGGGTGTGTGTGCTACTGACCATCCGCTCGCCGAGCAGCAGGCGCGCCTTGTCCTCCTCCAGCGGCTCGGGCGCGGCGGCGGCGCGCCGGTGCAGCTGCAGCTGTAGTAGGGTGTGTGTGCTACTGACCATCCGCTCGCCGAGCAGCAGGCGCGCCTTGTCCTCCTCCAGCGGCTCGGGCGCGGCGGCGGCGCGCCGGTGCAGCTGCAGCTGTAGTAGGGTGTGTGTGCTACTGACCATCCGCTCGC
The DNA here is from genome assembly GCA_928269145.1 of Agriphila tristella. NCBI lineage: Eukaryota > Metazoa > Arthropoda > Insecta > Lepidoptera > Crambidae > Agriphila > Agriphila tristella. Next base: position 27,522,265 of record OV743437.1, on the reverse strand, counting down.
CGAGCAGCAGGCGCGCCTTGTCCTCCTCCAGCGGCTCGGGCGCGGCGGCGGCGCGCCGGTGCAGCTGCAGCTTTTGCCGGATCGCCTGCGACAGGATCACCCTGCCACCACCACGATAGGTTAGCGTCAAACCCAACACAATTCTTACAGAACCGAAAACTTATAAAAACGCAACTGAAGAAGGTGAGAAATAGCAATCCTAAATAGAGAAGTGGCTCAGTCAGCTGGCCCTTTAGTTTGTGCGTTAAAAAGTAGCTCAAATTGTATGTTGTCTAAAAATTTTTCTAATAGATGTCGCCACGAGGTATTCGAAAGCAGTACCATGTGCTGTTTTTTTTTTTTTATTTTTTTTTATATTTGACAACATCACATACATTGCTCCAATCCCAAAGTAAGTAGCTATAGCACTTGTGTTATGGAAATCAGAAACAACGGTGGTATGACACACACCCAGACCTGAGACAATATTGAAAAGTTCATTTTCTACATTGACCCAGCCGGGGATCGAACCCGGGACCTCAAGAGATGGTGACGCCTAGAAAACCGGCGTGCAAACCACTCGACCACGGAGGTGTTTGGTAGGTGTTCTTTTATTATATCTATTCAGAGCTAGATGGCGCTTCTAATTTTGATCATTTTTAATGGGTGAATTTTTTTTTAGAAACTGAGTCGACAAATCTGCATAATTATCAAACCTGCTCACAATATTTTTTTATGAGAATCAGTTGAGATGCGACCTGTAGCGAACAGACGAACAGCCGGACAGACATACTAAAGCATTTTGCCCAAACTGAAGCAGAGACGCTGCGCTCGCGCTTCACGCTCGCTTGGTCAATAATTCTAAACAGAAGAGCTCGGTTCGAGAAGTTCGGTGGCGCATTGATTTATCGCCTGCGGTTGAGGAGGTTAAGCAACTTTCGCAAGGATCGGTCATGGAACGGGTACCCAAAAATTTGTTGTCTTGTTTTTGAGCTCCTCCGTGCTTCAGAAGGCACGTTAAGCCGTTGGTCCCGGCTGCATTCTGCAGTCGTTAACACCTACTAATCCGCATTGGGTCTGTGAGGTGGATTATGGCCCATCCTCTTTATCTAATAACGTCTTGCTGTCCTTGTAGGACACTCGCTGTACCCACCTGCGGGTGTCACTCTTGGTGGCCAGCAGCAGGTCGAGCCAGGTCCAGGTGACGTTGTGGTACTCCAGCGTGGGCAGCACCAGGGGCAGGTCTCGGACATCCTCCAGGTTCTTCTCCTTGCTGCCCTTATACGACACCCTCACTGGCACTTCAGGGATCTTTATGTAGATGAACAGCTTGTTCTTCTCTGCACGTTCCTATTACAAAAGACCAAAATGCTATTAATAAGAAACAGGTGGAATCTTTTTATCAATCCTTCATCTTTAAATCCATCGACAGAACCACGACACAGTTTTTTTTACTTTGAATGTTTTATTTGAGACGTAACAGTAAACAGCTAACTAAACATATGACGTGTCTTTCTTTTCAATATTTACTATACAAATTTCTCATCGATTACGACTACAACGATTTGATATGAATCACACAACTGATATCATCATCATGTTTACCATCACATTTTTGTCCACTGATTGATATAAGGGTGCCTTCAAGTTATTATTAATTTCATCCAATATGTAAAAGCACAGAGGCAGCGCTCTGTCGTGCTAGGGGCGTTTGAATTTGTATGAAAATTTGCAAGAAGAAAGAAAAACCATTTATTGATTGCAACAACAGCATAAAAATTTACTGAAAAAAAAAATCGGCTCACCCGTAGCAACTTAGACGGGATCCCGTCTAAGTTGCTACGGGTGAGCCGATTTTTTCTAATATTTTTCATTATTTATTCATCTTAATATAAAAATAGCATTGTGAATGCAAAAATCTAAAAGTTTTGAAAAAAAAACCTTTTTTAAAAACACGTTTTTAAAACGGACCAGTAAAAACAGACTCCCTCTCCCTCTTGACGAGTAGTAACTCGTCAAGACGATTCTAACGAGCCCAAACACGATGGGGTTGTATGGTTTCATCATAGAGTTCCTGTGGCCTTCTTCCGGATCCATCATCAGATCAGCTCTAGCTCATCGGGAAGCTAGTATAAAATCGTTCGCAAACTTTGCGGACAAACAACCAAACAAACAAACGAGAAAGCAACCTTATAAAAACGTGTTAATAAAAAAGTAAGATAACAAAACAAGATACGAGCTCAAAACTAATTTGTGCACGGCCAACTAGGCCCCATCCTCAACAATGCTACAGGTCGTGGCATTTCGGAGTAAACCACTGCAACTGGTAACAGAGCGGTTGCTACGCCACAGTTGCGCCACTGCAGCAAATTTTATAATACGCATAGAATCCTTATCCTTACTAATTATATCAATGCGAAATTCCTTTTCTTTGTTTGTTTGTGACGCCTTCACGTCTTTACTATTGAAATATTACATACACGTTGTCAGGGGTTCTGAGAAGGACATCTTACATCCAGAAAAAAAACATTGTTCCAGAGGAATAGCAAAAAAACTTTCTACACAGACGAAGTCGCGGGCAGCCGCTAGTAAATTATAAAAAGGCTCAAACCTTCATCTTCTCAACATCGTCCTTGTCCTTCTTATCCCTCTTGACGTAGAAGTTGGAGTTGGAGTCCTTCCCCCTCTTCTTGGCCTTCTTGGAGGGGGCGGGCACCAGCGTGCCCCCCGCCCCACGCGCCTCCCCCTCCTCCTCGCCCTCCTCCATCGTGTCCGGGTCGCGCTCGGGGAAGCAGAACTTTAGCATCGTGTTGAAGAACTTCTTCGTCAACCCTAGTTTGAACAGACAGTTCTGTTGATTTTAAAACAACACAATAAAGTAAAAGACTACTTTTTGAGGAAAATAAATATAATACGCAGTATCCTGCACTAAAAACTTTTTAACTTTCAAAGATATAACTTTGAGATATTGATTAACGTTATTTTCATACAAACATGCTCACTTCACAGTCTCATAAATAAAAAAGGTTGTGCATCTCTGCAATGATTTTTATGTTGATAGATTAGTCAGGTGCTCATTTTTTTATTTTTTTTTTATTTTTATTTATTTATTTAGGTAGCAAACAGTCATATACATACAATTTTAAGATAAGGTATACAATTAGACCTACAGTACCATAAATTAATGTATTATTAAACTAAGTAAGTAGTGCATACAAGCGACGGATATACAAGAAAGAATTATTATTACAATTTTAATTTTCTTTTGGGTAAATAGCAAAAGAAACATACCACACTATGCGCTAAAAGGCTTAAATATAAAATTACTACAAGGTACAGGAAAATATATAACTTACAAAAACAATAATTCGCCCAATTTCCTTCTAAAAACATTAAGTGAATTGGAGAAGATATCCACTTCGTTGAGGGACTTATTGTATAAATTACACGCTCGTCTAAAAAAGGTATTTTTTGCATATTTTGTATGACAAAATGAGACATTGAATGTATCCTTAGAACGTGAGGAGACTCGAGGGACTTTGAAAGCAATTTTTTGTAATAGATCAGCAGAGTCAATATGATTGTTAATTAATTTAAACAAGAATATGATATCTAGGAACTGGCGTCTATGGACTAATGATTGTATTTTATGTCTTTTTGCACTCACTTCATAGTCATTATAATAAAACCCAGCACGATAGTCAAGAGATTTAAGAAATTTTTTCTGTATTCGTTCTATCCTATCTCTATGAATAATATATTGGGGGTTCCAAACTACGCTACCAAACTCTAAAATGCTACGGACGTAGGCATTGTACAGTATCTTAAGTGTACCACACTTAGTAAAAGGTTTTCCAAGGCGGAGGATGAGACCCAGCTGTTTATAGGCCTTAGCCACGATATTATCAATATGTATATTGAAGTGTAACTTCGAATCTAAAGTTACCCCTAGATCGCGAATCGAATTTACACGGCAAATGCTCCGATCAAAGATTTTATAGTCGAAGCTGATGGGACAATTTTTACGAGTAAAGGTAATAACGTAGCACTTGTCAAAGTTGATAAATAAATGGTTTTTTTCACAAAACCGCTCAAAGCACTTAATATCATGCTGAAATTTTGCACAGTCATCCACAATTCGAATTATCTCATAAATTTTTGTGTCATCTGCGTACAAGAGATGGTGTGAGTTAGAGAAGCAGAGGCCTATATCATTGACATATAAAGAAAATAAAAAGGGTCCCAAATGGGACCCCTGGGGTACCCCTGATGGTATATTTAGAAATCTTGATCGGTAACCTTTAAGCGCCACAGCTTGGCTGCGATTGCTAATATATGACTGTATCCATCTAAGCAGATCACCATGAATACCAATTCTCGAAAGCTTATTTATTAGTACCGAATGATTTATTTTATCAAATGCCTTCGAGAAATCGGTATACACGGCGTCTACTTGACATCCAGCATCCATTGCATTCAACAAAAAATCTGTGTATGTGATTAAGTTGGTGTTGACACCGCGACCCCGGAAGAAGCCGTGTTGTTCAGGTGCTAAAGCGTTATTCATTCGACTTGACAAAAAGGAAGTGATTATTTTTTCCATTATTTTGGCAAACACGGACAACTTCGAAATAGGCCTGTACTGTTTAACGTCATTCCTATCACCACCCTTTGGGATTGGTGTTATTAGCGCTTTTTTCCAAATTGTAGGAAAACAACCTTCGGAGAGAGACTTCCTAAAAATAATTGTGAGAGGTAATGACAATTCCTTAAAAAGTTTCCGAGCTATAATAGGATGAACATTATCAAAACCAGCACCTTTGTTTATATCTACTTGTTCGAGTAGCTTTTCAACTGTTTTCTGAGAAATAGCTACAGAAGATAAGTCGACTAATGAAGGTGTGCTACTATTTGGCAGGGGATCGCTCCCGTTGGTGTTACTATCCGGGACAAACACAGAATGAAAGTATTCATTAAACATATTAGATATGCTATCAACATCAGACGATGACTCATCATTGTAATTCATGCAGGCAGGAATATTACGACTTGCCAACTTAGACTTTATGAATGACCAAAAGTATCGGGGGGATGTTGCGATTTTCTCCTCAGAGAATTTGTAGCGGCATCTACCGTACTGCCGCACATACCAACACATGGTTGCAACAAGATTCATCACCATGTAACTAGATGGCGCTAGTGTCGTATAAACACAAAGATTAGTGGAACAGCAACTCGTAGTATGCGGAATGTATGGAGATAACCTACACCTCGCTATCGGAGTTTTCTCAGCGACGCAGCATATATACAACTGCCAACCATCATTGGTTGGACCGCGGTCCCCGGGCTAATACCACCCAGCCCGGAGGAAGATCTTTCACTTTGGCCTTCCTACTAGTGGCTACCTCTCTCCATCTCCATACTACCATACCATACTTCATTTCCTACACTGGTGACCACCGACGGAGCACATCAAGCACCTTCAGCAACGCAGCGCAGCCATCACACCCCATACCTTATCCAGCATCCGCAGCAGTCACACCGCAAGCAGAAGCACAGCAGCCAGCAGCCTTCAAGGTTCCATCGCAGCCTCATTGACGACGCTTCCTGGACCTTCGGCACTCTCGACGGCACTATCCCGACCTGGTCTTCGCAGCCCACGACTGGAGCATCACTGGGCCCTTACTCCGGCGTGGCAGCTCTGCGCACCATACCAGCAGCTCGGACCTACCGTCACCTTCCACTGTCCCGACTTACCGTGGACAGGTCCCGACTCACCGTGGACACGGATCTACCTGCAGCATTGGCGGACGCGCCTTCCTTCACCCCGCATCGTCTCGACTCACCGTAGACTGTCTCGACTCACCGCAGACTGGGGCATCTCCTGCAGCACTCTACTCTTGCACTCCTGCACTTGCATAGCTCTGACGCACTGACAGCTGAGCTTGGACAATCCTTGGACTATCGACCTCCGGTCTCAGGGGGGGAGTGATGTAGCGGCATCTACCGTACTGCCGCACATACCAACACATGGTTGCAACAAGATTCATCACCATGTAACTAGATGGCGCTAGTGTCGTATAAACACAAAGATTAGTGGAACAGCAACTCGTAGTATGCGGAATGTATGGAGATAACCTACACCTCGCTATCGGAGTTTTCTCAGCGACGCAGCATATATACAACTTCAATATTTTCTTCATTAATTTTACAAAATATTGTTAATACATAAGACTAGTAGGAACTACAAATTTTAATATAGTTGTAATGAATTTCTTAAATCTATTTTAACTTATCACAAAAAAATTCTTCTATTGTATAATAACATTTTTGTAATAATAATGACTTTAATTTGTTGGTAAATAATTTTGAGTCTTTTGTTTCTGTCATAGATGGGGGTAGTTTATTAAATATTTGTATGGATTTATAATAAGGGCTGCTTTTAAATAATTCTAATTTTGGTTCTGGTAGTATGAGTTTGTTTTTCCTTCGCTCACTTTTAACTTTTTCATAAAGGATTTTATTTTTATGGACAAATGTTGCTGTTTCTAAAATATATATTGATGTTAAAGTTAATATGTTGTGTTTAATAAAATACGGTCTACAACTCACTCTTTGCCGAATGTTTACAATAATGCGGAGGCATTTCTTTTGTATTATAAATAGATCCTTAACATCGGTACTATGGCCCCACATTACGATTCCGTATTTAAGCCACGCGTATGCATACGCAAAGTATGCGGATAATGCACATTTTGTATTTGTATTTAATTTAATTACACTAAGGCCGTAAACAAATTTAGAGAGTTTGTTTTTTATTTTAGCAACATGACTTTTCCAGTTAAGGTTTGTGTCTATTGTTAGACCTAACAAGTTAAAATCTGTTACTTCTTTTATATTTAGTGTATTCGATATTTTATTGAGGTTTAGTGGACTTTTTTGATAGGGTCTGAATTGTATTAGTTTGGATTTATTGCAATTTGTTTCTAGATTATGTTTTTGGAGCCAAGAGTTTATGTTTCTAAGGGTTTGGTCTATGTTCTCTAAATTTGGTTTGTTTTTAGGACATTCGAATAATACGGATATGTCATCAGCAAATAATACACAAAGTTGATTACAAATTTTGGGAAGGTCATTAATGTAAATTATGAAAAGGATGCATCCGACGACACTTCCTTGAGGTATAGACCAGTTGGTAGTTGTTATTTCTGAATCTATGCTACGCAGGTCACCACTTTCTTCATCGAAATGTTCTATTTGTACTAATTGTTTTCTGTTGTTGAGGTAAGATTTGAGCCACTCGTAAGCTTGACCTCGGATGCCTAGACTGGAGAGTTTTGAAAGTAGTATGGAATGAGATACCCTATCATATGCCTTCGACATGTCTAATAGGAGGCCCACAGCATAACTTTGGTTCCTTATATAATTTAAAGCTTCTTGTATATACTTGTAAACTGCTTGTGTTGTAGTTCTGTGTTTTCGGAAGCCGTATTGGTTGTTGTCTAGCAAGTTGTATTTTTCCAAATAACTATTTATTCTGGTAACCATGGCTTTTTCAAAGATTTTGGATATTGTAGAAAGTAGGGCAATCGGCCGGTAGTTACTTGGATCATCTGATTTACCTCCGTTTTTTAGAATAGGTATTACTTTTGCTATTTTTAATTTTTCAGGAAAGATGCCTTCTAAGAAGGATTGGTTTATAAGGAATGTTAATATCGGGGTCAGTTCAATGCTACATAGTTTTATTAGGGCAGGTGGTATTTCATCTACTCCACAGCTGTATTTATTGGGAAGCCCACGGATTATATTTGAAATTTCGGTTTCAGTCACGGGGCTTAGGAACATAGTGTTCAAGGGGGTACTAAGCAAAGGTAGATCATTAATTGTATTTTTGTTTTGTTGTGTATTAGTATTACCAACCGCAGAAAAGTATTTATTAAATTGATGAGCTACTTTTTCTGGTGTTTTTATATGTGTATTATTTATTTTTAATGTTATTTGTTTATGCTTTTTGCTACTGTTTTGTTTAGTAATTTTATTTATTATATTCCACATTGTTCTTGTTTTATTGGAGGATCGCGTCATTTGTTTAGAATAGTGAAGTTTTTTAGATATTTTTACACTGCTTTTGAGCCGTTTAGTGTATTTTTTGAAATGATTGTTAAGAATTTCATCTTTTGTTTGATTGACCAATGCTTTGAGTAGACGTTTGTGTGTACATGATATTTTTAAGCCTTTTGTTAGCCATGCAGATTTTTGTTTTTTCCGTATTCTTACATTTTGTTTAGGGATAGTATTGTCCAGGATATCTTTTATTTTTTTATCGAATATATTGTAGTTTTGGTTAATATCGTGTTTTTGAGAGATGAATTTGCTCCAGTCTATTTGTTGCAATTGTGTTTTAAACATAGTAATATTATTTTGATTTCTGTAATTTCTAAATATTTTGTTTGTTGCATTCTTACTTGTATTACTGTTTGTTTTATTTTGGTCAAACGTATATATTACTGCCCTATGATCTGAGAAACCAAGATCTTCAACGGCAATGTGGGCTTTCTTGTAGTTAGTAAAAACTAAGTCTATACCCGTGCTACTTGATGGAGTTACTCTAGTTGGTTTATCAACTATTTGATGTAGATTATATTCAAGCATCAAGTTTACTAGTCTTTGGTATTGATTATTTTTTTCCATATGGTTTATATTAAAATCTCCTACTATTGCCACGTGCTTGTTAGTTGATCTTAATTTTAGTAATAGCAAATTTAAAAAATCAAAGAACTGTTCTATTTCCCTGTCTTTTCTATACAAGCTTACTATTAAGAAATTTGAAAATAACTCTACGGCACAGCACTCGATGATGTACTCTCTAGAGAGTTCTGTAATGTCTGGTCTATTTTTATATTTAAATCCTTCTTTCAGTAGAATTGCAGCACCTCCTCCCCTTAGTTTATGCCGACAGTATGCCGCAGCGAGTTCGTATCCATCCACGTGTACCAGTGAACGTTGTTCTTCTTTGATCCAGGTTTCAGATAAACAAAGTACTGGGTAATTTTTCTCATTTGTTAAGTTTTCTAGTATATGTATTTTGTTTTTTATACTTTGTACATTTTGGATAAATATATTAATAGTTTCGAAATGAATGGATTGGAGTTTTCTGAGACTGTTTGTTTCCATTCTTTAGTGTATTTTCTGTAATGCAATTACTGAGTCGATTTGTGTGGTTTTCACCTCCAATGCTTTGTATTTCTTCTGTTTCTGTCTCTTTGAATTCTTTTCCATTTATGATGAGTTTGTTATCGCGTATAATAGCATGTTTGCCTTTCTTTTTCTCCTCCTGTTGTATCCGTCTTAGATATTGACGCTTTTTCATTTCTGTTTCGTCTAAAAGCGGTGCTATGGCTAATCCTGTTTGAAAGAAGTAGCTTTTGTTGTTTAGTATATGTCTGGTCGTGCTTTTACTTAGTAGCTCGATGACTAATGGTCTACTGTTCCCTCTTTTACCTAGCCTGGTAAAGTCTTCTATGTAGCCGTCCAGATCGAGATTAAGAATGCCACGAAATATGTTTATGACACGTTCGTAAATTTCGTGATCGTTTTCCCATTCGGTTTCTTGCAGCCCATATAGTACAAACTTCTTGTCTTTATCAGACTTATTTTGCTGAGACGATATATAAGTATGATTGCAAGTCTTTTCCTTCTCATTTTGCTGTTGTAATAATAACGTTATTTCGTGTTTTAATTTGTTTTTTTCATTTTGTAATTCTTCTATAATTTTTGATATTTGTTTCATTTCTTCATTCAGTTTTTCTTGTTTCTCTGTAATTTTATCAATGTTAAGTGTATAATCCAGTTTAAAAGCAGTCAATGCATTATGAATTTCTTGTTGAATTAAGAATTTTATCTCTGAAGTCAAACTTTCTTTGATTTCTTTAAAGGCAGTTGTTGAGTTTTTTTCTAATTTTAAATCCAACAATAAGCTAATTTCTTGCAGACTTGGTGGTGCTGGGCTTGCAGATTTGTTTAGTAGTTCTTCAAGTTGTAAGGAGTTATTCATAGTATCGCCCAGTAAGCTTTGGTCTTGGAAGACTTGTTCATCTATGGATGTTTCAGAGCTACGTGACGTTTCATTTGGATTCTTAGTATTCTTTCTTTGTCGCAATGTAATATTTGCTTCACATTGATATTTTTCTGTTGATGAGCAATTTTGAAACCTAGTAGTGGGAGTGGTCGTGTTGTCTTTTTTTGGTTTCGAGCTTTGGCACTGAGAACACGTCCACTTTTTTTTGTGTTCAGAGGTCATTGTATTTCGAAATCGGGCTTCGGAGACATTTGCGCAATCAAGGTCATATAGTTCAGGAAATGAACGCTCAAAAAAGGGTATAGAGGGAAAGGCGTGGAACACAATTTTTGACTTCGTAACTTTGTTTGGACCTGTTAGGAGGTGAACATATCAAAAGTCCCCGCCCGTAGCCCCTATGCCGGGGGGGAGGGGGAGTTTTGAAGGTCCCATTTTTCGGTTTTTCACATATATCTCAAAAACTATACATACCAGCGACATGAGTTTTTTCACAAAATGAAAGCTGGTTAAATTTGCTACATGTTTAATTCAGTTTTTTTTTTGATATCTTGTATAGTTTTCGAGATATTCACTATTAAAAGTCTGTAATTTTATCTTTAATATATAAAAGAAGAAACTGATTGGTGACTGACATATCAACGCACAGCCCAAACCGCTGGGTCTAGAGACTCCAAATTTGGCACATAGGTTCCTAATGAGATCTAAGGATGCACTAAGAAAAGGGTGAAACGGGGGTCCAAAGTTTGTATGAAAGTCCGTCAGTTTCGAAGCTAGGATCTTCAAATTTTGTGTTTAGGCTGACGATAAAAAATTAATACATACGTGTCCCAGCGTTTTTGAAAATTTTACTTCCGAAGGGGTGAAAATGGGGATGAAGTTGTGTATAGAAAATTCATTCATTCATTTTCGAAGTAAAAATAGCTAAATTTATAATTTTGGCATATGGATGCAAATATAACTCGACGTATATCGTTATTGTTAGTATTTCAGCCATTATGGGGATGAAATGGGGGCGAATCATCATCAATCAAAAAATATTATTTTTCCTAAATCACAGATATTCAGGAGCGGATTTCTCAAAAACTATACAAGATATCGAAAATTTTTCCATAATAAATCTTGTCTCAAATTTAATCAGCTTTTATTTTGTTAACACGTTAAACGCCAAGGTGGAATTGGTGATTTTTGTAAAAAAACTTTTTGCTGTAAATTTGTTTCTTATAACCGGATACGTGTACAAATAATTTTATTTTAATATCTGAAATGTAGTTTTTGAGTTATTTAAAAAAAACTGACTGAGGTCACCCATGACCCCCATGGCGCCCTGTGACGGAAAGTTAAAAAACCGTTACGGCAGCGCCGCGTCGCCCACTATGCCGGTCACCCCCGCGCCTCAGTCTGTCTTGTATGTTTTAATAAAGTGTACTGATATAAATAATATTGTTTTGTTTTATTCCATAAACTAGCTTTTTCTCTTATAGGTACATAACTTTTCCGTCGGAGTGGTAGTTTCCGAGAAAACATAGGTAGTTTTTCAATCTATCAATCATTCATAAAGAAGCTATAAATTTAGTATATATTTATGATGATTATCCACATGGTTTATGCCAAACATTTTCTGAATAATTTCAGAACATTTTCTGAATAATTTCAGTGACAAACAATCACATTAATCACAAACAAAAAGGATTTGCAAAATTTTTAAATTTTTTTTTCATACACTGTCTTAATTTCATAACTTCCGTCTGTGGCACCTAAGTCCCAGACGAAAGTTTTATACTTGGGCGCCATGCCGGTCATCTCAGTACACCAAATAGCTACAAACTAGCGTGTACGGCGCAGGGCAATCTCTTGAAAACAGGTCTGACTTGAGGTCACTGGTGACCCCCAAGGCGTACTGGGACAGAACATATGAGGTCACCAGTGACCCCCATGGCGTTTAACGTGTTAAAAAACTCATGTCGCTGGAATGCATAGTTTTCGAGATATATCTGAAAAACCGAAAAATGGGACCATCAAACCCCCCCCCTCCCCCCCGGCATAGGGGCTACGGGCAGGGACTTTTGATATGTTCTCCTCCTAACTGGTCCAAACAAAGTTACGAAGTCAAAAATTGTGTTCCAATCATTTCCCTCTACACCTTTTCATTTACTGGGCTAATAGTAAAGTTTGCAGTTCCCACAAATTAAATACTGTCTAATCGTTATCGCTTTTAGACATCTAGCACATTTTGTATTTGTGACAGGTGGTGCCATTTTTATAATTCTTATGTTTCTTTTTACTGTTATTAATAAAATTGCTATATGGCTCTAAATTCCATATCTAGAAAATTTTTTGCCAACAAAAACTTCTTCGGATCTCAGGATCGAACTGCGGGCCGCAGAGGTAAGAACGCCGTACGAAAATCGTGCTTCTGACCGATGCGCTACTCGTACATTACTTTGGTTGACGAATTTGTGGGTCAGTATACGCAAGAAAGCTTTTTTGAAAAGAGTTCGTTAAGAATGCGTTATTTGAATCTTTTAGGAACGCACTTTTTCACTTTTTTCAATCACTTTTCTTTATTTAACTATTTCTTAAATTATATTTGTCGTTTTAATTAGTATGTTCACTTTTTTTTGCGTATTTAACTGTTTGTTTACATTTTAAGCACTGTTTTTGTATGTCAGTATATTTTTGTAATTTTCACATTGATGCAGAAGCCTTTTTTTGAGATAACGTTTGTACGGATGTATTAAGTTATTTTTCACTTTATTATACGTTTGTTTGATAATAATTAACACTTTCCTATTTTTCCTTCTAATTTAAATACGGAGCCTATCTGTACTTGACGCACACTAGCGCCACTCCCTAATACCACCTAGCCCGGAGGAAATCTTCCACTTTGGCCTTCCTACTAGTGGCTACCTCTCTCCATACCTTCCATACTACCATACCATACTTCATCCCTACAAATTTAATGTGGTTAGCGTTACATTTTCTTTCGAGTTGTTTCTCTTGCGTTCGAAAGCGAGAAAAGTCTTGATAATCAAGGTCACACTTATATTTTTTCCATTTAGCATGCGCTTTCATTTTTTGTCTAATTAATTTTTGTAAAGCTCGAGAGTACTTTGTCTAATTAAGGGGGGTGGTTAGACTGCGGTGCAACCAACTTTTTAGGAATGTGTTTGTCAATTAGTTGATTTAATACATTATATAAGAAAGATGTACATTGTTCGGTATTTAGATCACTTAACTCATTTTGCCAATTGACATTCAACATTTTTGAATAGAAATGTCAAATAAGTATAGACACCTCTCAATTTATCCAAAAAGAGGAAAAGTAAACCAATTTTCTCGTTCCATACAATGATATATGTGACGGTGTCAGGAGGCGAGCGGGGTGTCGTCAGGATAAGGTTATTCACCGCCGAGCACAAAATAATAGTTTCTTTACAATGCACAACCTCTATTCTTACAATCAACATCAAGTTAGCTCAAAATAACGGATGATCGAACAGATTCACACGGATTCAAGTCGGTAAACGCGGCAAGTTCGACACAACGAGGTGAACTCAAATCAACGACCGTTCACTACGGCTGCCGGTAACAGAATGTCCCCCGACTACCCGAAACTAGCGTTCTTTACATTTTCCCGCCTCCGGAAACGTCAAGGCTGTCAACTGTCAAACTGACAAACATCAAACCTGTCAACTGTCACACGTCCTGCACAGATAACACACTCGCTGTATCGACCTTACCCAAGTGAGCCACTTGACGTTTCCGACTTGATAGTTACGACTAAACTCAATAGATGGCGCTAGGGGTTCCAATAATTTTAAGCAGCACGGTGCTCACGCTCCGACACGGCCATCTTGACATTTCACACGTCCTCGTGTGAGGTTGCTGGTGAAGATCCTGCAAAGGGAGATAGTACCTGAACAGTAAAATGTTCAAACGCTCGGCCTTCCTGACCAAAAGGGTCAGGTCTTGTCATAGCACAATTTGTATACCACAGCTTTATTCAAAATTACAACATTGCTTACTCCATTGCTAATCCATAGGTACTCATGAAATAACAGTGATGAAAGTAAACAAACCATAATAACTATTCACTAAAAATTCATCAAAACTCATCAGACCAATCTTTCCTAATCAAACTAAAGATATTGTGTAATCAGTGTAGTATGCAATACTCTACAATTCAGATGCTTCCATCCAGCACCCAATGACAACCTCTATCCGGTCATCACCCAAAACAAGGGCTACCTCCATCCGGTACCCTTACACAACACAGCGCCTCTATCCGGCGACTCAACAGCGATCGCTTACATCTTTGAGCTAAACGCACGCCACTCACAAGCGTGGCCGCAATGCGACGGGAAATCAGGCCCGATTTACGCCTACGACTACGAATGCACGAAAGATGTAACCAATCTGAGCGACTTGCATACTATTGAATAAACAATCACAAAAAATTAGTATTGTTTGAACTCATTAAACTAGTTGACAGTCCAGCCCCTTCGTTTACTATCATCACTATCACCATCATCACCATTATCATCACCATCATCATCATATTCCCCATCATCACCATGATAACTAATGATAACTTTTTACAGAATTTACAGCCAAATATGCTGGAGGGCCAAGTACCCAATTGTTTTTTTTCTTTTTTTTTTCAAACAATTGAATTATCAATTTACAATCAAACAATTGAATTTACTGTGTACCTCTTTAGTCCGGCTATCCCTGTAGCTCATAAATTAAGTCATCCCTGTGACTCCTCAGAACCATCCCTGTGGCTCTTACACATTTGATCATCCCTGTGATCTCACACATAAGATCATCCCTGTGATCTTACTCAAGAAGATGACTTAAGAGGTCACAATAAAATAATCAGTTAAGACTCAAAATTTTCAGAACACTCCGAATCGCTGATGTCATTAGGTACTTGTCCCTCAGGCATCTTTTTTTTAACCTATCATGTGCGTACTTGTAAGTACGCTTTGAGTTTAGGGCTTTTAAAACATAACGATCGTTATCAAGTATTTCTATGACTTTAAATGGCCCCCTGAACTTCGGGTCTAACTTTGTTAAATCAGGAAATAATTTAATTTCATGATTATGAACAGTAGTTACTAAACTGAATTTATATTCCTACATAGCAACAGCTGCTTACTCAAATTCACCACACTATGACTAAAAGTGTACTGACAGTGTACAAACGGTGTACTAACAGTGAACTAGCAGTGTGCTAACAATGTACTAACAATGTACCAACAGTGTACTAACAGTGTACTAACAGTGTACTAACAGTGTACTAACAGTGTACTAACAGTGTACTAACAGTGTACTTACAGTGTACTAACAGTGTACTAACAGTGTACTAACAGTGTACTAACAGTGTACTAACAGTGTACTAACAGTGTACTAAAAGTGTACTAACAGTGTACTAACAGTGTACTAACAGTGTACTAACAGTGTACTAACAGTGTACTAACAGTGTACTAACAGTGTACTAACAGTGTACTAACAGTGTACTAACAGTGTACTAACAGTGTACTAACAGTGTACTAACAGTGTACTAACAGTGTACTAACAGTGTACTAACAGTGTACTAACAGTGTACTAACAGTGTACTAACAGTGTACTAACAGTGTACTAACAGTGTACTAACAGTGTACTAACAGTGTACTAACAGTGTACTAACAGTGTACTAACAGTGTACTAACAGTGTACTAACAGTGTACTAACAGTGTACTAACAGTGTACTAACAGTGTACTAACAGTGTACTAACAGTGTACTAACAGTGTACTAACAGTGTACTAACAGTGTACTAACAGTGTACTAACAGTGTACTAACAGTGTACTAACAGTGTACTAACAGTATACTAACAGTGTACTAACAGTGTACTAACAGTGTACTAACAGTGTACTAACAGTGTACTAACAGTGTACTAACAGTGTACTAACAGTGTACTAACAGTGTACTAACAGTGTACTAACAGTGTACTAACAGTGTACTAACAGTGTACTAACAGTGTACTAACAGTGTACTAACAGTGTACTAACAGTGTACTAACAGTATACTAACAGTGTACTAACAGTGTACTAACAGTGTACTAACAGTGTACCAACAGTGTACCAACAGTGTACCAACACTGTACCAACACTGTACCAACACTGTACCAACACTGTACCAACACTGTACCAACACTGTACCAACACTGTACCAACACTGTACCAACACTGTACCAACACTGTACCAACACTGTACCAACACTGCAGTAACAGTAAACATATTCAGAAACATTGATGCATCTACCAACTGTTAGCAGTGAATTCGAACAGAAAAGTGGTTACATTACAACAGAAAAGTACTAAGATTACATTACCACAGAATATGACATTACTAAGAAAGATTTTATTCTATTTCCTTATTTTTGCACTAAATTTCAACTACAATTTCTAATGAATGAAGTCACCAACAACAAATCACCTAGCCCTTTTACTCTTTAGTTAAACTCCTTTCCTTTGAAAACCTACTTTTGAAACAGATAAAGACTTCAATCTGGATCGTTTTCTTTGTAATTTTTTTGTCATAATCATAACCAACAGAAATACTTAGTGACTTTTCAGTTGTAAAATAAAATCAAAATAAAATTGTAACGACTGACCCTTATGAAGTGACCTCGTGAGGATGCTCTCGGCTTGTAATGCTGCACTCGCACCCGCCACTGCGTCGCCATCGTGCTGCCACCGTTGCATCGCTGCCGCCATTGCATCACCGCTTGCGCTGCTAGTTGCTTTGCTCAGCTTTACAACCGTTGCCGCTGCAGTTGCACCACTGTCGCCGCTGCAGTTGCACCACTGTTGTCTGATGAAGCAGCTTTAGTGTGCGGCTTATTAGTGATGCGCCTTGTCGCTGATCAGTCCCGCACATGTCCGCCGTTGTGATCCAGGCACGCACGTTAACATCTTTTCTTTTGAGGTCGAAGCCAGGAACGAACATTGGCACTCGAAGTAGGCGCACGCACGCTTGTACCAAAGCCATAAAATTGCGATTTTACTGCTCCATCAAATCAAACGCCATTTTTCGTCGATCACATTGATTTTACGTTGCACGTGTCTCGTTATCACACCTCATAACGTTTGATTCACTTTTCTCACCACGTGGGACGTTTGGATTGCATCCCGCTTCTGATGACGGTGTCAGGAGGCGAGCGGGGTGTCGTCAGGATAAGGTTATTCACCGCCGAGCACAAAATAATAGTTTCTTTACAATGCACAACCTCTATTCTTACAATCAACATCAAGTTAGCTCAAAATAACGGATGATCGAACAGATTCACACGGATTCAAGTCGGTAAACGCGGCAAGTTCGACACAACGAGGTGAACTCAAATCAACGACCGTTCACTACGGCTGCCGGTAACAGAATGTCCCCCGACTACCCGAAACTAGCGTTCTTTACATTTTCCCGCCTCCGGAAACGTCAAGGCTGTCAACTGTCAAACTGACAAACATCAAACCTGTCAACTGTCACACGTCCTGCACAGATAACACACTCGCTGTATCGACCTTACCCAAGTGAGCCACTTGACGTTTCCGACTTGATAGTTACGACTAAACTCAATAGATGGCGCTAGGGGTTCCAATAATTTTAAGCAGCACGGTGCTCACGCTCCGACATATGGTATTAAAATTATGCATTGCTTTACTGCATTTTTGGCGAAATTGAGAGATGTTGCTTATTTGACATTCTTATTCGAAAAACGAGCACCTTCCAAATCTATCAACACACAAACCATTGCAGAGATCCGAAAAATTTTATATTCATGAGACATTTTATTTTTATTTAAATACATATATTTATATATTTTTTGTAATAAATAAACGTCAAAATTTTTTAAATTTAATATGAGGTCGAGCCCACGATATTAACGCTCGAGCGACCGAAATGACTATTCTCAATAAGGAGTTGGCGAGTCAGGTGTTGGCGAATCGGGAATTGGCAAATCAGGAGTTGGCAAATCAGGAATTGGCGAAAAAGGAAGTTGGCGAATGTGGACACCCCCGGTCCCGGCTGCATTTGCAGTCGTTAACACCCACCAATCCGCATTGGGCCCGCGTGGTAGGTCATCAAGTTTGTTAAGCAACGCTCGGTCCGCAGGCAGCTCAAGTGCTCACCTATCCGGATGGGCACGATGTTGACCTCGAAGTGCTCCTTGACGGCGATGCCGCCCACGGGCGGGCGGTCGCGGCAGAACACGCGCAGCGCCGCGCGCCGGGCCAGCGGCGCGCGCCCGCACGGCGCCTGCGGCACTAGGACCTGCCAACATAAACCATTGAACTAATATGTAGATAGACAAAATAAAAAACAGTTTTGCAGTATTTTATTTAAGTCATTTCATTTTGAGAAAGATAACAACTATTAATGATTATAAGCTTGTAATATAGAGAGGAACGCTTTCGAGAGAAAAGGAAGAAATTGCTAAAACTATTTACAACTTTCTCCAAGGAACATTGATCGAAAAACAATATTTTTTCGACTTTCCATAGTAAGTCGGTCAACTGACCAATACATTATTGTATGGGAGTATGAATATTTCTTTTCCTTTTTAACCTATGTTCCATAAAGAGAGTTCTTTAGTTTTCACAGCTCTACCACCTGCCTTTTTCGGAAGTGTTCCACTCACGCCCTGAATCTACCGACGACGCTTGTTTTCAATTTCGTACCTCAGGGAATGGTTCGTTGGGCAGTAGGTTCGTAACTCGTACGTATCCAACTTCCAGCTGATGTTCCACGGAGTCATCCGAACGGGATGTTTTGGTATATCTGTCAATAAAGTTTTACTTTAAAAAGCACCAATTAGTCTGAAGGCACACCAAGATTGAAAAAAAATTAATTTATAAATTACTTACGTATCGAGATCGAGACATTTTTACTGATATTTTTTTGAGAATAGCTTACTGTGGTTTTAAAACCTAGGGATTTGATGCTTATCAAAAAATACCAATGCCAAAGTTTCAGGAAATTCTCACAGCAGTTCAGCCCGTCAGCGTTAGCGAGCCGCCATCACGCAGATCTCGTTTCGTTGTACCGATGCAGCTTGCTCGCCACCACAACATTAGGCCAATGTCTAAAAGTTTCCTATACTTACAAGAAATTAGTCAACAGTAGATCAGCCATCGGTAAGTGCTGCCCACGTCACACCACTAAATTAGACCAATGTCCTTCTGCACACCACTTACAAGAAATTTGTGAGCAGCAAATCAGCAATCCCCAGATATCCGTCAGCATCCGTGAGTCTCCACCGCGCAGATTTGAAGCAGATCTCGTTGTATCTGTGGGGCGCGCCGGCGGCGGCTGCCCTCGCACCCACCCCCCGCACACCTTACGCCACTAAATTAAATCAATGTCCAACTGCATACCACTTACAAGAAGTTAGTAAGCAGCAGATTTGTAATCCCCAGCTGTCCATCAGCGTCCGTGAGTCTCCACCGCGAAGACTTGAAGCAGATCTCGTTGTATCTGTGGGCCCCCGCACCCTCCCCCCACACACCTCGCGCCACTAAATTAAACTACTATCCAAATGCAAACCACTTACAAGAAATTAGTAAGCAGCAGATCAGCAATCCCCAGCTGTCCATCAGCATCCGTGAGTCTCCACCGCGCAGACTTGAAGCATATCTCGTTGTATCTGTGGGGCGCGCCAGCCGCGGCCCCCGCGCCCACGCCCCGCGCCGCGCCGCCCCCCTCCGCGCCGCCCACTTCGCGCCACGCGCGCACCATCGCGTCCAACTCCTCGCCAAGAGACCACACCACCTCCTTGCACTCGTTCACCTAATATTGGGAGCACGATTGGATTCACCGTATCCTTCTCTATTATTACACGAGCCATGAACACAAGTTTGGCAACGTCCTTATCTGTCAGTGTCATGTCGTCACTCTGTCTCCATTCATAATAAATGTATGGGAATCTTTGAATTTAAAAAGGTTGATATTATATTTCATGAGAATCGTGGGGTAGAAAATGTGAAAATAATTACATATAATAAGAAAGATAATTAAATATTATAAGAAAAATAATCAACGTTAAACAAGAAAAAATTGCTGTCAAAGTTATTTCGTTTTATTCCTTAAGATATTGTTAACAGCCATTTTTTTAAATAGAGAAGGCTATGAAATCACAAATATGTACATCTGTTCACGAACGTCACTTCAGAGCATTTTGGCCGGTAGAGGGCCACAGACTAAAAACAGTCGTTTAACTCTGTGTCGTTACAAATAAAATAGATAGGTAGTAACAATAATATAAATAAATAAAAAAAGAAAGAAAAAATTCATAAAAACGAAATAATGCTACAACATTGGATAACAAAGGTAATCTGGAGCAGGTACCTGATTATCAAGAGTCTTTAGTTCCTCAATAGCGACTGGGTCATCCCCGGATATAGAGCGGTTCTTCAGGTAGTACTCCTTCTCCAGGCGACGGAGCCTCGCCAGCGACTCGCGGACCTAATAACATTCACTTATACGTACAGCATAAGAATAACTTACTGTAATCCGCGCGCAATGAGAATGGGGTGGAGTGGAACCTTGTCAAACTAAAATGCGCACGGTACGCCGGCCAGCCACAGCCAACGATATTCAAAAACACGGTGTCACGCATCCTAGGTGAAGGAACTTTTGCTTCAGCAACTTCAAGGAAGATAATAAGTAAACAATTCGTTGATTAATTAAAACTAATTTTTATTTACTTTGACAAGATTCCATCCCATTCTCATCGCGCGCGGATTATAATACACCGGTCGAAATCACATGGATTTGTTTAAAAGAGTGGTCTACTAATGAAACCAATGATTTTTTCCCAAACAGACACAGGTAAAAACTAGTGACTCTGTAGAGCTGTAGACCTCACGTTTGTGACATTTTTGAAAATGTCTGAAATATGATTTTCCCCACATCTCCACCATTTTGAAAAAAACGCTCGTTCAAAAAGATTCGATCGTCTCATGCGTCTCTCGTTTAGTACCGTACGGGTGCATCATAATTTCACAGTATTGTGTTCTCTGACGCAATGAAAATAAAAAAATAGGTACTCCGTATCAATCAACAAAGAAACAATACATTATTTGCACATTCTATCTTCTTCATTCGAATAACCTGTTTCGCAAATTTGTCACCTCTCATAAGTCTTCGGTAGTATAGTGGTAAGTATCCCCGCCTGTCACGCGGGAGACCGGGGTTCGATTCCCCGCCGGAGAGATTTTTTTATTTACGTTATTTTACTTTTCTCGATCATGTTTTGATCTGATTTCTAATTTTAGTGTTTGTACCGACTTTCACTATAAAAAAACTTATAGAGAATTTTTTTATTTGTAACGATTTTTTTCAAGTGGAATAAAATTAATTTTAAACTCATATTCTTTAGCTCATTTATTACGTTTTTAAATCACTACTCAATTCAATTCAATTCAAATTCGTTTATTTAGTCTGCACTCGCGGGCAGGTATCGGATCGTTATGAAAATAACGTTATTTTACCTAAAAAAGTAACGTTATTTATTGAATTTTAAAGTAACGATAACAAAAGTAACGTTATTTATTAAAATACTGTTAATATTTAAAGTAACGGTAAAAAAATAAGAAATAACGTTATTATTCCCTGCTGTGCAGATACTTTCTTTGTAAATAAATATGTATTAAATTAAAATTAATATTAATTTACAAAGAAAAAGCGCGGTTTTATTGAAAGTACTTTAGTAATTAGTTGGTATTTGGTTAAACTTTTGATTTTCCCGACGTTTCGGCACCTTTGCAGCTGCCGTGGTCACGGGGCACTGTGACCACGGCAGTCCCCCGTGACTATGGATTAATATAATTTTAAATTCATTAAGTAGTGATTTAAAGACGTAATAGATGAGCTAAAGAATATTAGTTTAAAATTAATTCTATTCCACTTGAAATCGTTACAAATAAAAATATTCTCAAACGTTTTTTTTAATGAAAGTCTGTACAAACACTAGAATAAAAAATCTGATCAAAACATGATCGAGAAAAGTAACGTAAATAAAAAAAATCTCTCCGGCGGGGAATCGAACCCCGGTCTCCCGCGTGACAGGCGGGGATACTTACCACTATACTACCGAAGACTTGTGAGAGGCGGCCAATTTGCGAAACTAGTTATTCAAATGACGAAGATAGAGTGCGCAAATGTATGTATTGTCAGTCCTCCTTCACTCGCTCAAGGTCGCGCGATAAGCACCTACCGCTAGCCGTTCCGCCGGCGGGACAAGTGAGCAGAGGGCCGTCACATGCCCGCCTGTGTAGTCGCGCGGCATCTTACTGCCTGCGTAGGTATTGTCTCTTTATAATAGTAACAATGTCGGGTCGACATTACTGTGCCGTGTACGGAAGTCAAAATTAAAAAAACCAATAAACAATTGTCGTTTTTCACATTATGATATATGCTACGCAGTTCATTTATAAGAAGACAACCCTAACGTTGAGTTATTAGAAAAGGTAAGAGCACGCGATAGAAAGAGAGGCAACTACTGGGTGAACTGCGCGACCTGAATTGCACTTTATTGTGTCGGAGCAAATATGATAGAGCTTTTTATTTAAATGACTTTGAGGCGTGCTGCTTCTGTACTTGTACTATTATTTATTCTGTGGTATTGTTTCTTTGTTGATTGATACGGAATAACTATGTATTGGATTTTATTTTTATTGCGTCAGAGAACACAATACTGTGAAATTATGACGCACCCGTACTGTACTAAACGAGAGACGCATGAGACGATCGAATCTTTTTGAACGAGCGTTTTTTCAAAATGGTGGAGATGTGGGGAATATCATATTTCAGCCATTTTGAAAAATGATCATAAATGTCACAAACGTGAGGTCTACAGCTCTACAGAGCCACTAGTTTTTACCTGTGTCTGTTTGGGAAAAATCATCGGTTTCATTGTAGTCCAATCAATGAGGATATTTGTTGTATGGCGACTTCCGAATAATTCTCCCGTCTATGAAATTTGGCATGTGATGAAGTTAGGTAATGCAGATTACAGATGATCAATAATCCAATAAATTTTGTTACGAGAAGTTAGGTATTTTTACCTAAACATGAAAATCGCTTATATCTCTCTGTGAATATTTGCTCGGGCTAAAATACTTTCTGTATACGTATTTATGTATTAGTTGGAATAAGTATGTAAAGAAATCCAACATTTTTTCGATTTCAGAGAAACCCCAAATTTAAATTTTAATATTTTTCAATATATCTTCTGTTGAAAAATCTTTTTTTTTTATTTTTTGGTCTAAAGAGGTAATGTGAAAAAATACATACATACATACATACATACACTCACGCCTGTTTCCCATGGGGGTAGGCAGAGACTATGGATCGCCACCTGCTACGATCCTTGCACACTTCTTTCGCTTCATTCATATCCATCAATATTTTCATACATGCCCTGCGGTTTTTGTCACTGCGTACACCAGCCTTTTTTATAATAACCTCTATTTGGTCCGCGTAGGTTTTTCTGGGACGCCCTCGTGCAATCGTTCCTTCCACATTCGCACAGTATATCTCTTTCGTAATTCGCCTTTCATTCATCCTCTCTAAGTGACCAAACCACTGGAGCATTCCTTTCTCAATTCTTGTCACTATATCATCTTTCAGACCACACTTTTTGCGAATCACCTCATTGCTCACTCTATCACTCAGTTTTACTCCGCATATTTTCCTCAACGATCGCATCTCTACCGCATTTATTCTGCTTTCATTCTTCTTCTGCCATACCCATAATTCACTTCCATACATCAGTGTCGGTACCAGCACTCCGTTATGAATAGCCATTCGCGCCTTTGCAGAAACGGTTTGGCTACTCATAACCGAGTGTATAGCACCACTCACCGAATTTCCTTTCTTCACTCGTCTTTCTATGTCTTCCTCACTCTTTCCGTCCCTTGTGAACAAGCTCCCCAAGTATACAAACTCACGGACTTGTTCCACTTTTTCGCCACCTAACATTACCGTACAGTCAGTCATTTCTTCATCTCTCTCAAACACCATCACTTTAGTCTTAGTTAAATTCACTTTCATCCCTTTTCTCACAAAATCTTCATTCATAACCGACATCATTTCCTGCAACTCTTGCGCAGAAGACGCAAGTATAACTTGGTCGTCAGCGCAGAGAAGGCACTTGATTTGAGTCCCATTCATCACAACCCCACAGTCACGTTCTTTCAGACCTTTCATACAACTGTCCAAAAACAGATTAAAGAGCCATGGTGACGCAACACATCCCTGTCTGACACCCCTAGAGATGCCAAACCAATCAGAGTATACGCCGTCAATCCTGACGCATGCACGGGAATCCTCATAGAGAGATTTCAGTGCATGAATCAGTCTGCTCTCCAATCCGTATTCGGACAACACCTTCCATAGCTCATTCCTGTCAACTCGATCGTAGGCCTTCTCCAGGTCCACAAAGGCACAGTAAACCTTTTTGTGCTTAGCCAGGTGTTTTTCGGTTAAGCACCTCAAGGAGAAGACCTGATCCGTGCATCCCATTCCCTTTCTGAATCCCGCTTGCACATCCCAAATACTGTAATAATCAATATATGTAATAATCAAATAATGTAATAATGTGAAAAAATAGTCGGTCCATTTTTATACATTTATGTATAAATATGATTAAAGAAGAAAATTTATTGGCTTACTGAACAGAGCTATATATTAAAGGTATAAAAACATATTAAAAAATTATAATCCGCTAATAAATTTTTCAACAGAAGATATATTGAAAAATATTAAAATTTAAATTTGGGGTATCTCTGAAACCGAAAAAATTTTGGATTTCTTTACATAATTATGCTAACTAATACATAAGTATGTATACAGAAAGTATTTTAGCCCGAGGAAATATTCACAGAGAGGTATAAGCGATTTTCATGTTTAGGTAAAAATACCTAACTTCTCGTAACAAAATTTATTGGATTATTGTTCATCTGTAATCTGTATTACCTAACTTCATCACATGCCAAATTTCATAGACGGGAGAATTATTCGGGTTGCATAAGCCCCGTTGATTGGACTATTGGTAGACCAGTCACGGGGGACTGCCGTGTCAGTCCCCCCCCCCCCCCCCCCGTGACCACGGTAGCTGCAAAGGTGCCGAAACGTCGGCGTAAGCTTGAGAAGTGAGAAGAGAAAGTAATTATTGTCGTAATCACCAAGCTATTGTGACTACGTCTCCCGTTACATAATATACACTAGTGTACCTGCGTCTGCAGCTTGTGTATGAGGTGCCTCGGGTCGTGGTCGCGGTGCAGCTGCAGCTGGAAGCGCATGCGCGCGCGCCGCTCCAGCGTGCGCCGCCGCTCCGTGACACTACACTAGTGTACCTGCGTCTGCAGCTTGTGTATGAGGTGCCTCGGGTCGTGGTCGCGGTGCAGCTGCAGCTGGAAGCGCATGCGCGCGCGCCGCTCCAGCGTGCGCCGCCGCTCCGTGACACTACACTAGTGTACCTGCGTCTGCAGCTTGTGTATGAGGTGCCTCGGGTCGTGGTCGCGGTGCAGCTGCAGCTGGAAGCGCATGCGCGCGCGCCGCTCCAGCGTGCGCCGCCGCTCCGTGACACTACACTAGTGTACCTGCGTCTGCAGCTTGTGTATGAGGTGCCTCGGGTCGTGGTCGCGGTGCAGCTGCAGCTGGAAGCGCATGCGCGCGCGCCGCTCCAGCGTGCGCCGCCGCTCCGTGACACTACACTAGTGTACCTGCGTCTGCAGCTTGTGTATGAGGTGCCTCGGGTCGTGGTCGCGGTGCAGCTGCAGCTGGAAGCGCATGCGCGCGCGCCGCTCCAGCGTGCGCCGCCGCTCCGTGACACTACACTAGTGTACCTGCGTCTGCAGCTTGTGTATGAGGTGCCTCGGGTCGTGGTCGCGGTGCAGCTGCAGCTGGAAGCGCATGCGCGCGCGCCGCTCCAGCGTGCGCCGCCGCTCCGTGACACTACACTAGTGTACCTGCGTCTGCAGCTTGTGTATGAGGTGCCTCGGGTCGTGGTCGCGGTGCAGCTGCAGCTGGAAGCGCATGCGCGCGCGCCGCTCCAGCGTGCGCCGCCGCTCCGTGACACTACACTAGTGTACCTGCGTCTGCAGCTTGTGTATGAGGTGCCTCGGGTCGTGGTCGCGGTGCAGCTGCAGCTGGAAGCGCATGCGCGCGCGCCGCTCCAGCGTGCGCCGCCGCTCCGGCTCCACGTGCAGCACCACGTTGTTCACAACGTCCAGCAGCATCGCATACTGTGCAAGCGCATTCCATACATTATTTTCACATTAAAGTATCTCAACAGAATGAAGTGACTCAGGTTTCAGAATGGAGTCCGTTAAAAAAAGTTCATACGGTTTCTGTGCTACAAAACTAAGGATCAATATCACTCTAGCAACTACCATAACTTGTGCAGAAAGCATCACCTTCTTCCACTAGAACTCCGCCGCGATATTACTGACTTGACAATTTTTTTACGGATAGCGTCTAGCTCCATAGACTGTCCAGAGTTGCTCGCACTTTTATCTCTAAGGAGCCCAGCGGAGGCATTGAGGAGTAACCAACTTTTGCATCTTCCTTCAGCAAGTACTAACTATAGGCAAAATGAATACATGTGGCGAGCCAGTGACTTATTCAACAAACTATGTAAAAAATATTAAAATATAATAGGTCTTCACCTATGAAATTGCCGTATTGCAGTACAGACTTTTTCAAACAAAAAAAGTTTTGATTGGCTATGAATTCTAAATTCAAATTAATTTTGTTTTAAAAATATGACATTCTATTTACAAAATCAGTCTTTTGTTTATTGATTAGCGTTGTATTTTCATTACATTTCAAAAATTTTCCTCATAATGGATACTTCGAAATTTCGTGTAATTATGGAATATGAGTTCCGTCGTGGCACCAACGCGGCACAAACGACACGTAACATCAACGACGTTTACGGAGAGAACTCTACAAAGGAACGTACAACCCGTTATTGGTTTGCTCGGTTCCGTTCTGGGAATTTTGACATGAAAAATGAACCTCGTGGTCGTCCGGAAACTTTGGTCAACAATGATGAATTAAAGGCGATTGTGGAAGCAGATGAATCGCAATCTACAGCTGAGCTGGCAGCAGCTTTTGATGTTAGCATCAAAACAATATTGGTCCATTTGCGACAGATTGGCAAGATAAAAAAGCTTGATAGATGGGTGCCCCACTGCTACTTCATGACAACGCGCGACCCCATACTGCACAACAGACCGTCTCTAAGCTGCATGAGTTGGGTTTGGAAGCTCTCCCTCATCCGCCATACTTACCGCCATCATACATCTTGCGCCTACCGACTATTACTTTTTCCAAAATTGGGACAACTTTTTAGCGGGAAAAAAATTCAATTCCCGAGAGGCAGTACAAAACGCCTTTGAAGAGTTTGTTGTCTCCCGTCCAGCTGATTTTTTCAAGAAGGGCATCCATAAACTGCCACAGCGTTGGCAAAGATGCATTGATTGCCGGGGTGATTACTTTGAATAAAAGAAATAAATAAGTTCGAAAAAAAAATACTTTAACTTTTTTCAAACAAAACGGCAATTTCATAGGTAAAGACCTAATATTTCGATTTATTTAACACCAGTTTAGTTTTGGCGAGGACCACAATAGCCAATCAGTTTTTTGACTGTTAAATAGTTTTTGTTCTATATCTAATTAGTATAAATACTGTTAACATAATTAAGGTAAATGAGATAAATATTGTATTATATTACCTAACTACTCATGTATATCATAATTCATAATAACTGAGTACATTACGAATTGTCGCTACATAACTTTATATAACCACTATGTTTGCTATTTGTGGAGTTCTGTAATTGGCTTCCTGTCGCTATTATTTTTTAAGTATTCTGTAACTCTAGCAGTTGCACTTCCATTAAATAAATAAATAAATAGTCCCGCCCACTGCTACTTCAGCTGAGCGGAACAACGTATGTACAACTGTATACGTACCTGTAGTGAGTTGGTGCACACGTCCAGGTCGTGGTGCATGAGCATGAAGGAGTCGTAGGGCTGCTGCTGCTGGTTCCAGCCGTCGCCGCCCGCCGCCTGCTCCGCCTCCTCGTGCGACACGTAGTAGAACTCGCACGCACAGCGGGACACTATGCGTTGTAGCTGAACATACAACACATCCACTTAGACCAGAGGTAGCCTAGGAAGTAGTGGCAAAAGGTCAAAATTTTTCTTTAGATGAATTCACTTGGCACATATTTAGCTTAGGTAAAACTGAGCTGATTTAGCCCGGTAGCCATCCTCCCCCCCTTGGCAGGTAGTGGGGGGTGATATTCAAAGTTTCACGCCGCCGCACTTCAGAAAAAAAATCATATCTCCTTTAATATACCTACCACCTCGAGTGTGGTATCATTTTATGATAAATTAGGGATAGGGGATTCATTTTTGAGACATTTTATGTACAGTTTCATAGAAAAAAAGTAAAATATTAACGATAGTATCAAAATCTCTTTGCTATTTTTTTTATTTAAGAGTCGGTATCTTCGAAAATACTCATTTTGTGCAAAGAAAAAAAATACTGTATTAAAGCAAATATATTCAGCTTTTAAAAAATATATACTTTATATATAGGTATCGTACAATGTCTATCTGAAAAAAAATCGAACATGGTATGCGACGGTGTTTCCCAACGTTTCCGAGAGCATGTATTAGATGTTTTATTTCATGCAAAATGTGTAGAACACAAACTTAACTTTGTAGCAAGCATAAAGAAATTCATTTTTGAGATATTTAATGTTATAGACATTGAAAAAAAAAATATATTGCTGAAAGTATCAAAAATTGTTTTGCTATTATTTTTATTCAACAGTCAGTATCTTCGAAAATACTAATTTTGTGCAGAGAAAAAAAAATTAGACTTAAAGCTCACTTATTCAGCTTTAAAAATATGTATTCTTTATATATAGTTATCTTACAATGTCTCTCTGAAAAAAATCGAACACAGTATGTGACAGTGTTTCCAAGAATTTCCAACTGCAAATATAAGTTGGTTTTTTCATACAAAATGTATAGAATACAAACTTAACTTTGGTATATTTTGTCGCCTATGTTCTTACGGTCTTACAATCTCTCTCAACTATCCTACGGTCTAATACATACTTAGATCTTTTTGTGGAAGTCATAACGACTATAGAAAAAATTAGACATACTTGTTCTCAGTACGAGCAAGTCATAAAACGACGACGCGACGTGGCGTCAAAAGAGTAGATCTCAAAATGACCCAGGTAGGAAAATATTTTACCACATTGAGTCTAAAGTGCAAACAATGTTTAAATTATAATTATTAGGTACCCAAGGACCTAGGCATATAAATATATCGTAAAAATGAAACTATTGTTGCATTAAGTATTTTTATACACTTGTGAGCTGAAAAAAATGATTAACAGGCCTATTTTCATACAAACGAGGTAACTTTAAAGCTTTGGTTCTCCGCTCAGGATCAAACGAGATGTTATCTGATGATGGCAATTTAAAGAATGGATGACGGAGACTTATGATGCTAAAGAAATCGAACGGATTAGATAAGTCATTTAGCTCAGGGTTGAACTTAAAAAATAACAAGCGAAAATTTTAAAGTATGGAAAATGTAACACTCAACATTCTAGACGGTCTCTGGTGTAAACGACTCTTCTGACCCGTTAGGTTTCTTTAGCGATCTGTGCCTTCTCCATTCATTCTTTAAATTGCCATCATCACATAATACCCTGTTTAATCTTGGGCGGAGAACCAAAGCTTTAAAGTTACCTTGTTTGTATGAAATAGGGCTGTTGTTCCATTTTTCTGCTCACGAGTGTATAAAAATACACAATGCAACAGTAGTTTTATCTTTACGATATATTTGTATGCCTAGGTTCTTAGGGTACCTACCTATTGCGATTTAAACACTTTTTGCACTAACTTAATATGGTAGGATAGGACGTTTTCCTACATGATCGTTTTGAGATCTAATCTTTTAACGCCACGTCGCGTCGACGTTTTGTGACTTCCTCATTCTGAGATCAAGTCTGTCTATATTTTTCAATTGTCGTTATGACTTCCACAAAAAGATTTAAGTATAAATTAGACCGTACGATAGCTGAGAAAGACTATAAGTCCGTAAAAACATAAAGCGTCAATTGGCCGCAAAGTTAAGTTTGTACTCTATACAATTTGTATGAAAAACCAACTTAACTTGAAATTAAAGACGTTTGGAAACACCTTCGCATACCATGTTCGATTTTTTGTCAGATAGATATTGTATGATAACTATATATAAGTTTGTATGTATTTAAAGCTGAATAAATGTACTTTAAGATAGTATTTTTTTCCTTTGCATAAAATTTGAATTTTCAAAGATACCAACTGTTGAATAAAAAAATAGCAAACTGATTTTGATAATGTCGTCAATGTAGTAAAATATATCACATTTTTTCTATGAAACTGTACATTAAATGTCTCAAAAATGGCTTCCTCATCCTTCATTTATCACAATATGATACCACACTCAAGGTGGTAGGTATATTGAAGGAGATATGATTTTTTTTCTAAAGTGCGGCGGCGCGAAACTTTGAATGCCACCCCCCCCCTTACCTGCCAAGGGGGGGCGGATGGCTACCGGGCTAAATCAGGTCTGTTTTACCTAAGCTACATATGTGCCAAGTGAATTCATCTAATGACAAATTTTGACCTCGCCATACATGAGTGCCACTACTGACCTAACTAAGGTGCCCAAACGGTCGATCGCGATTGACCGGTCGATCGCGAGAGGTTTTGAGGTCGATCGCCAAGGCTAACAGATTTGACATTTTGCACCCAATGTAGTTTTACATACCTATGAATATTTTTTTTCTTGTTAAATATTTGGTAGGTTAAACGGTCATAATGTCGATCTCTTAATGTAGGGCCATTTTAATAGGCCACATTTGACATTTATCAATTTTCGATTCATAGTGAGGTGACCGAAGGTGTTAATAGCTTCAAAACATCGATTAAAGTGAATGAATCGATACAGGCTTCAAACATGGAATATGAATTTAGTTATTATGAAAAAGTACTTATGAGGATACTATTTAATTTTAACTAAACTGCAATGAAAATCAAATCAAAAAATCATCAGTGAAATCCCTGTTCCATTATTATTTTATATCGTAAAAGGAAATATAGTAAAACAAACAAGTACGTACATTTAACAAAAACGTTACGTTTTTTAACGTAAGTAACCGTAAATATTAAACTGATTTTCTTATTTGAAAATATAAAAAAACTGGCCAAGTGAGTGTCGGGCCACGCGCCACAGGGTTCCGTAGATACCTTATACCATACCATATTTAATACCACTATAATTTTTCGTCTGCAAAAATAACTTAATTTTTACAGTGTTGGTAAGAATGACAAAGTTATATTTGCGGTTTTGGGAAATCAACTAAGTATATCTCAAAAACTGATTACTATATCATGTTCAAACCAATTTTCGTCGTCTTTAATAAGATCTAGAGCATTTAGGCTACGGAACCCTGAAAAATGCTAACATAGCTAATAAAGATTTGAAATAATATGACTTTCAAGTATCTACCTACGATAAATAGTGGAAATAAAATTTGATGTCGCGTGCCGCCAATTTCTTATTATAAAAAATTGATATTATTCATTTATGGTGAGAATATTCCTTCACAAGTACTCATTGCATTCAACTTTCGATTTTTCGATTTTTGGGTAACATCCCTAGTGTTTAAAAAGAAAAAGTTTTCACTGACATAACATTGTAACGACGTTTCGTTTTATTAAAACAAAAATTGATTTTTATGTTTAGAATGGTTTTTCAGTGAAAATAAATCGTAAAGTTAATTTTTTCGGTCAGTTTACCGTAAATATACATTCGTAATTGAAAAACATGAAGTAATTGTGCTGTTCTAACATAGAAAAAATATATTATAATTGATGCCCGCCGTTACAAGGTTACGTTGAGGAATTTTGATGAAGTGTCAAATGTGGCCTATTAAAGTGGCCCTACTTTAGTCATAAATTTTTGATAAGTCGATCTCCTTAAGAAAAAGTATGGGCCATACTATTACTATTAGACCATACTGACATAACATTAAACAATGCAAATCTTGACCAGATAAATAAAAAAATACTTTCATGTCAGATTTATGTCAGTTTCAAGTTGATTAGAGACCTGTTAAAAGTGAATATTGTATTGAATATATTTTGATTGATTGATTGGTTCAGTGCAATACTGCGATGCCAAATGACGGCAATGACAGGCCTTTTTTTTCACAAATAATAGCTATTATTAGGTGAATTCCTAATCGTTGCGTGTCGCTTCGCATGGCTAGCATTGCGACTCTATACAGGGTGGCACAAAGCAACCCGCAATGCCGAATATGGTAGATAGGGACCATCAAACTGGTCAACTTTTACTATAGGACCAACTCTGAAATCGCGAAAATAACAGCCGTTCATACAAGAATTAATAACGAAAATATCAAAATGTATGAAACAGCAGATTTTTTGCGATTCCAGAGTTGGTCCTTCAGTAAAAGTTGTTCAGTTTGGTGGTCTCTATCTACCATATTCGGCATTGTTTTGTAACACCATAGCATACCGATGATCATAGTGGACCGAGCTGAACTAAACCATCCTGATATATCTATGATTGGCAATTGTGATGTTGTCCAATCTTATGTGTACCTTGGTTCCACTATTACAAACTCTGGAGGATGTGAAGACGAGGTTCGAAGGAGATGTGCTATCACACGATCTGCCGTCGACAAACTGAAAAGAATCTGGTGCAACCGTAACATCACTAAAGCCACAAAAGTCTGCCTAATGAGAAGCTTAGTCTTTCCGATCTTTTTTTATGGCGCAGAAACTTGGACGGTTCGCCTCAAAGATCGACACAAAATCGATGCACTTGAAATGTGGTGCTGGCGGCGACTGCTGCGGATCTCCTGAACAGCGTTTAGTACCAACATTTCGATCCTGGAAGAACTAAAATCAAGTAGAGATTATCGTCGACTGTGCAAATACGAATTCCCAAACATTTCCGACACGTTATTCGAAACGAAATATCCATGGAACGACTCGTTGTCCAGGGGCAGGTAGAGGGCAAGCGGTGGCGCGGACGATCACCTACGCGTTGGACAGACCTCATTAAAGTTGCGACACAAACCTCCATAGTCCAGAGTTCCCGAGATGCTGAAAATCGCAACACGTGGAGGCGCATCGCAGGGGCTGCTTTAGCCAATGAAAATGCAGCGTCATCAACCACGACCACTCTGTGAAGAGTGACCGACTAAGGAGGAGTATAGCATACCTGCGCCAGGCCGGTGTCGGCGCCGGGCCCGACGGTGCGCCCGATGACGCCGCCCGCGGAGTGCCCGCTGCCCACCAGGCGCGGCACGTCCGGCAGCGCGCTGACTAGTAACTACCTGCAACATACCTGCGCCAGGCCGGTGTCGGCGCCGGGCCCGACGGTGCGCCCGATGACGCCGCCCGCGGAGTGCCCGCTGCCCACCAGGCGCGGCACGTCCGGCAGCGCGCTGACTAGTAACTACCTGCAACATACCTGCGCCAGGCCGGTGTCGGCGCCGGGCCCGACGGTGCGCCCGATGACGCCGCCCGCGGAGTGCCCGCTGCCCACCAGGCGCGGCACGTCCGGCAGCGCGCTGACTAGTAACTACCTGCAACATACCTGCGCCAGGCCGGTGTCGGCGCCGGGCCCGACGGTGCGCCCGATGACGCCGCCCGCGGAGTGCCCGCTGCCCACCAGGCGCGGCACGTCCGGCAGCGCGCTGATCTCCGCGCCCGCCCACCGCTCCGAGATCTCCTCTACTGACACCCACTGAATGTTTTCTGCACAAATGCACAACACTTTATTAACAATTAGTTCCTCAGCCGCACGACACCCACTGTAGTTACAGCACAAGTTAATATGGTGGATCTTACGCACGAAATTGAGCCTAGAAAAAGACAGAATTGTTTCTGGCGGGCACCATAACGCGGTGGTGGTGGTGGTGGTGGTAGAAAATGGGGTCAGATTGCTAATGTGTATCGCAAAAGTCGTTAAGTCATTGTCAATTGATAAAACAGAACACCTCAACGACAAAAAAATGTCTTGAATGTCGATAAAAAAGTAGAAAAATATAGACGATTCAAAAGTACTTTATTTCTAAATTTATTTGAATAAAGATTCTTGACATTAAGTTAGGCATCCTAAACAACAGCAAGAGACACTTAGGCGACATGCTGAGTTACCGAGCAGCTGGTCCCGGTCGGCGGCGCTGTCGGTGGCGTAGTACTGCATGGCGGACAGCGCGCCGCTCCACGCCACGGCGGCGGGGCTGCGCCGCACCGCAGCACGTGGCCGCGTTAGATACAACTCGCACGCTAGTTACCGAGCAGCTGGTCCCGGTCGGCGGCGCTGACGGTGGCGTAGTACTGC
Organism: Agriphila tristella; assembly: GCA_928269145.1. NCBI lineage: Eukaryota > Metazoa > Arthropoda > Insecta > Lepidoptera > Crambidae > Agriphila > Agriphila tristella. The sequence goes on along the minus strand of OV743437.1, from coordinate 27,487,701 downwards.
ATGGCGGACAGCGCGCCGCTCCACGCCACGGCGGCGGGGCTGCGCCGCACCGCAGCACGTGGCCGCGTTAGATACAACTCGCACGCTAGTTACCGAGCAGCTGGTCCCGGTCGGCGGCGCTGACGGTGGCGTAGTACTGCATGGCGGACAGCGCGCCGCTCCACGCCACGGCGGCGGGGCTGCGCCGCACCGCAGCACGTGGCCGCGTTAGATACAACTCGCACGCTAGTTACCGAGCAGCTGGTCCCGGTCGGCGGCGCTGACGGTGGCGTAGTACTGCATGGCGGACAGCGCGCCGCTCCACGCCACGGCGGCGGGGCTGCGCCGCACCGCAGCACGTGGCCGCGTTAGATACAACTCGCACGCTAGTTACCGAGCAGCTGGTCCCGGTCGGCGGCGCTGACGGTGGCGTAGTACTGCATGGCGGACAGCGCGCCGCTCCACGCCACGGCGGCGGGGCTGCGCCGCACCGCAGCACGTGGCCGCGTTAGATACAACTCGCACGCTAGTTACCGAGCAGCTGGTCCCGGTCGGCGGCGCTGACGGTGGCGTAGTACTGCATGGCGGACAGCGCGCCGCTCCACGCCACGGCGGCGGGGCTGCGCCGCACCGCAGCACGTGGCCGCGTTAGATACAACTCGCACGCTAGTTACCGAGCAGCTGGTCCCGGTCGGCGGCGCTGACGGTGGCGTAGTACTGCATGGCGGACAGCGCGCCGCTCCACGCCACGGCGGCGGGGCTGCGCCGCACGCGCTGGCGCACTTCTGCACGCGCCGCGCACAACAGCACGTAGCCGCGGGTCTCGCAACCCTTCAGAACTACTTGCGAGTTCACCAGCTCAACTGTCACACAAAAATCGCTCAATCATTGATAAGCCAAGCTAATAATTTTTGATTTAACAATTCAGAACTGCGGTGAAAAGAGTACGAGAAATAAGAAATTAGTTTTACTATCCACTTTATAAATTTCAGTTTTAAGCTTGAAGATTTTTTGTAAAGAGAAAGAAATATCGAAAGTGTTCAATTTTTTTTATACTTCTCCGTTTGTCCTGATACATATAAGCAGACTATTTATTTCAGTAATACGACAAAAGCATAGCTAATGTAACGTAAATACCTAGATTGAAAGCTAAATGTCGGAAAAAAACCAAAGATCGAACCCACATCCAAAATTCAAGCTAACTAACCAATAAAAAGGCAACTAGGGCTTCATAATCATAAATCTTAAGATTTGCCTGCTTATGTATATTGTTCCTGAATACTTAATTAAAATAAATAGTAAAAATATTTTTTTTAATAATTTCCATCTTTTTTAAGTTGATTCAAAATGTATAAAAGGCGGTTCTAACTGAGGCAGGCGGTGTGCGCGTTGTCGTCGTCGAGCACGTGCTTGCTGGCGTGCGGCGCGTGCGCGGGCGCGTCGCCCAGCTCGTCGGAGAACACGACGGGCGCCTCGCCGCCCGCCTCCGCCACCAGCGCCGCCAGCATGCCGCCCGCCGAGCCCTCGCCGCCCGCGCTGTTGCCGCTCGCTTGACACTACCCACATTATGTCCATCAGACATTTTTAATGTCCCCACTGCTGGGGCACAAGCCTTCCTTATGGGTGGATAAGGAGGACGGGCCATAACCCACCAGGCGGGCCCAATGCAAATCGGTGAGTATTAACGCAGCCAGGGCGGCTTAACGTGCTTTCCGAAGCACGGAGGAGCTCGAGATAATAAATTTTTGGTCACCCATCCCACGACCGACCCTTGCAAAAGTTGCTTAACCTCCGCAACCGCCGGGCCAGGCGCTAAACCACTGCGCCACTGAGCTCCTCACCGACATTATAACACCAACACCAGACAAATTCTTACTTCCTTATCCTTAACGCCTGTAGCACACCTCCGCCGCAAAACAAAACCTGCGAAACCGCAGTAGTTCCGCCATGATTTGTCTTCTATCGACGACGATATACGACGATCACATCTACATAGCGGTTTCGCATCATTATTTTCGCGGCGATGGTGTGTCCGAGCCGATCGGGCGGAATCGCGCGAGAAAGAAACAGCATCAAGTTAAATCTATGCGTTAAGCAAGGATTTCCTAGGATGACGGTGCCCTCATATTACGCCCGTCATTTAGCGGCGTAGAACGTTGTCTATGTAAACAATACGGCGCGGTTTCTGACTTTACGGTATCGCAATATTTTTCACATAGACAACATTCAACGCCGCTATATTACGGCCGTAATATAACGGCACCGCTATCCTAGGAAACCCTAGCTTTAGAACAGGCTGTACCGCATCTGTTTCGCCTGTCGTACTACTGACAATTCATGGCGGAACCTACTGCGGTTTTGCTGGTATTGTTTCGCGGCGGAGGTATGCTACAGGCATAATATTATAAATGCGAAAGTAAGTTTGTTTGTTACGCTTTCACGTCTTGGCACTCTTTAACATTTATTTTCATATTCTGTGGGGTTTTTTTTTTACTTAAACATCCTGAAAAAATAGAAGAAAATTGAAATCCGAGCCACAGTTTGATGGTTCGTCTCATATTAAGAGGCCGTACAACGTCAAATACACATTTTAGAACAAAGATTACACATAATATTACTTGAATTATCGGTCCCAAAAAAATTATGTAGAAAGTAAATTATTTTACTCGGTTATGTGATTTACAGAAACATGATAGCTAAATGAAAAATACGTAAAGTGACCTTTTTGTTTTTCACTGATGTGCTAACCAATATTAAACCTATATTTTGAATCTATAATAAAAAGACACCTTAACTAACTCTCTAGTTAACAATTTTCCAAAATAAAGAATAGTTTATTAGTTATTAATAATCAAAATTGATAATCTTGGTAAAAAATTCGATAATTTTTAATGTGAAAATATTGCTTCCAGCTGTACAAACCTGTGCTGCTGGTGGCGGTGACACAACGTCGGCTTCTCGTTGGTGTTTCGGGGAAGTATTCAATTTCTCCTCTTCTTTGAGAGCTTTGGTTGACAAATTCTTCTTTAGTTGCTGTAAATAATGAGTCAATGAAGCTAAGAGATAAAGTATACAAGTTACTATTTTTGAAATTTGTAAGATTAATAACTGTGCAGAGGATTGTTAAAACGAAAGTTAAAATACGAAGCAATTTTGAATAACCTAATCATAACTAATATTATAAATGCAAAAGTAAGTTTGTTTGTTTGTTTGTTACGCCTTCACGTCTTAAATACTTAACCGACCATCACAATGCACACACGTTGTCAGGAATACCGATAAGAAAACCTTTCATCCCAAAAAAAGTATGGTTCCCGAGGAATAGAGAAATAACTGTCCGCGCAGACGAAGTCGCGGGCGTCACTGTTACTTAATAAAAAATAAGAGAAGTAATTTGCTCAGTTCATCCGACAATTGCAAAATCTATTTATCAAATAAACGATAAAAAAACCATTTATGACAAGCCCTTCTTTAATCATCATACCTGTGTTTTTATGTAAGTGTCAATGAGCGCGAATGCCAGATCTCTATTGAGCTTGGTCCACGCGCCGCGCAGGTCGTGAACAGCCAATCGGTGGGTAGCCCCGCCCCCTCCCACGCCCCCTCCCGTGCCCCCACCCGCTTCACGCCCGTATGACACGCGACGTACTGATACGCAGTACCATTTCTCCACTGCTGGTGGTCGGAGCACAGAGTTCTGGTTGCGAAAAAATTATTGGGTTATAACACTATTGTTTGTAATCTGTTTAGAGGTTATACTGGAATTTACGCCTGTAGCACACTTTCGCCCGAATAAAAACACCGCAGTAGGTTCCGCCATAAGTTCGACAAGCGAAACAAATGCGAACAGCCAGTTATTTATTTATTTATTTTATTTAACCATTTATTTCAGGCATCAATGGCCCATACAATAAATACCTTATAGACTAGCATACATAATAAAAAAAGTTACGCATAGATTTTTCACGCGCGACTCCACCCGATCGGCTCCGACCGTTGACGCGAAATCGCTACGTAGATGTGATCCTCGTAATATCGGCGTCGATAGAAGACAAATCTAAGCGGAACTACCGCGGTGACGCTGTCACGATTTGGCGGCGGAGGTGTGCTACAGGCGTTAGAAGCAGATTTGAAACTGCAAGGACCAGCAAAAATCGAATAAGCATATACTGCATACACGATATAAGTTGCATCACTATTTTTTATCTGTGCTCGTCGAATGATATTTATCCATGTTTGAGACATACCTCATCCTTGTCGGCGGGCGGCGCGGTGGTCTTGAGCCAGATCTCGGCGTCGATGAGGTCGCAGTTCATGTAGAGCGTGGCCCAGTGGGCGCATACCTCGTCCTTGTCGGCGGGCGGCGCGGTGGTCTTGAGCCAGATCTCGGCGTCGTTGAGGTCGCAGTTCATGTAGAGCGTGGCCCAGTGGGCGCATACCTCGTCCTTGTCGGCGGGCGGCGCGGTGGTCTTGAGCCAGATCTCGGCGTCGTTGAGGTCGCAGTTCATGTAGAGCGTGGCCCAGTGGGCGCATACCTCGTCCTTGTCGGCGGGCGGCGCGGTGGTCTTGAGCCAGATCTCGGCGTCGTTGAGGTCGCAGTTCATGTAGAGCGTGGCCCAGTGGGCGCATACCTCGTCCTTGTCGGCGGGCGGCGCGGTGGTCTTGAGCCAGATCTCGGCGTCGTTGAGGTCGCAGTTCATGTAGAGCGTGGCCCAGTGGGCGCATACCTCGTCCTTGTCGGCGGGCGGCGCGGTGGTCTTGAGCCAGATCTCGGCGTCGTTGAGGTCGCAGTTCATGTAGAGCGTGGCCCAGTGGGCGCATACCTCGTCCTTGTCGGCGGGCGGCGCGGTGGTCTTGAGCCAGATCTCGGCGTCGTTGAGGTCGCAGTTCATGTAGAGCGTGGCCCAGTGGGCGCATACCTCGTCCTTGTCGGCGGGCGGCGCGGTGGTCTTGAGCCAGATCTCGGCGTCGTTGAGGTCGCAGTTCATGTAGAGCGTGGCCCAGTGGGCGCATACCTCGTCCTTGTCGGCGGGCGGCGCGGTGGTCTTGAGCCAGATCTCGGCGTCGTTGAGGTCGCAGTTCATGTAGAGCGTGGCCCAGTGGGCGCATACCTCGTCCTTGTCGGCGGGCGGCGCGGTGGTCTTGAGCCAGATCTCGGCGTCGTTGAGGTCGCAGTTCATGTAGAGCGTGGCCCAGTGGGCGCATACCTCGTCCTTGTCGGCGGGCGGCGCGGTGGTCTTGAGCCAGATCTCGGCGTCGTTGAGGTCGCAGTTCATGTAGAGCGTGGCCCAGTGGGCGCATACCTCGTCCTTGTCGGCGGGCGGCGCGGTGGTCTTGAGCCAGATCTCGGCGTCGTTGAGGTCGCAGTTCATGTAGAGCGTGGCCCAGTGGGCGCATACCTCGTCCTTGTCGGCGGGCGGCGCGGTGGTCTTGAGCCAGATCTCGGCGTCGTTGAGGTCGCAGTTCATGTAGAGCGTGGCCCAGTGGGCGCATACCTCGTCCTTGTCGGCGGGCGGCGCGGTGGTCTTGAGCCAGATCTCGGCGTCGTTGAGGTCGCAGTTCATGTAGAGCGTGGCCCAGTGCGCGCGCGGGCGGCGCACGAGCCCGTCGGCCGCCGCCACCAGCGCCAGCCGGTGCCGCGAGCCGCACGTCACGCGCGCGCACACCATCTCGATGCCGCGCTGCATCGACGACGAAGACCAGTAGAATACCTATGGGCAAAAGACCCGGTTTAAACCTGACCACTGGGTTTAAACCTAATAATTTTTTTTTTTTTTTTTTTTTATTAATTAATGTATAGAAACAAACAGTCATACAAAGAATTTGACTTAAAATAAAGTGTTAATTATAGACCTATAATTTCCTAGCTTAAATGCTATAGAAACTTTTTAGTTTTTTCTATTGATATGTCAAATGTGACGTTGCTTTGGAAACAATTCTTGTTAAATCAATACAGAAAAAAAAATATAAGGACGAAACATCTTTTATTTTTTAAGATTTTATTTAGTTTAACCAAATGGTCCACGATTCACAAGCTGCCAAGATTACCAAGTGACTGACCAACAACAACAACAGACTAGTTTTTAGTTAGTCCAATGATGTTCATATTTCAACAACAATACCGTAATAAAATACTTTTCACAACACATAAAATGATAATTTCGTGACACATGGAAATATAGAAATACTATAGATTTAATAAATACGCTTACCTGCAAGTTGTGCAGCGTGAGTGACATGCTAACGTTGCGGTAGTGCCGCGACAGCTGCAGCTTGCGCGGGCGCACGTTGTTGAACACGCGCCCGCGCCGCGTCGGCCGCGTCACGCCCGACAGGATCAGCTTCAGGCTCTCGAACCATCTACGTACAAGTATACAATGTACGATCGGCAACTCACGCGCTTTAACACTTTGCAGAAAAATTCATGTGCGCGCGTATCGCCCCTGCACGAACTAAACGTATGTAGTAACGGCGCGGACTGCAAGCGATTTTAACCTTAAGAGTGGTTAACCGAAGTGTTGTTAATAGTACAAAAGTGGGCAAATTGTGGAGCGTGTATAAGACGGTAATGTTTCAGTAGTATCGCGACAGCTGCAGCTTGCGCGGGCGCACGTTGTTGAATAAGCGCTCGCGCCGCGTTACGCCCGATAGGATCAGCTTCAAGCTCTCGAACCATCTATGTACAGTCGAATAGGAAAACATGGTTTGGAGGTATTTTTTTATAAAAATAAATGAAAAGTTGTAGCCGCAATAAAATCATACGACAAGCTAAAGAGATTCTCTAGTTGCTACAAATATAAAATTACGTATAAACCTCACAGATAATTGTACAAAAAAAACAGAATATCATCAAAAGCGCTTGCGTAGGTTCAAATATTGACAATTCAGCAATCTTATGGCATTTGTAAAAAAAGTCTAACATCTGTCAAAAGTGTGGACATCATTTAATGAACTCGACTATACAATACAACTTTTCTATTCTAGCTTGTCCACTTTGACTAGAAAAATTTACAATAGACGTTTCATAAAACATCGATTAGCATCGAGAGTTACTTCAGATTTTCCTATCCGCAAATGCAACAAAGAGCGTTATTTTGGCATCCGCTGTTACGTTGCGAGCAGGTGTTTCTTTGACAGTATAGAGCTCAGTTAAAACTGACATCGCTAGTTATTCGTTTTTATTTGAAAAAATAAAATAAAAAGAAAACTATTTGTATTCCGTCTAGTCCTGTTTAACCACAGAATTTACAAAAGTACTAAACGTACAGAAGCCCATGCGCGCAAGGACAATCAAATAATAAGCTACTCTGCAGCACGGCAATAAAGTACAATTTCAAATTGCACAGCGCTGCGTGCCGAGTATTATAAACGCCTCCGAAGCACGTATGTCTGTCGCGTAGCTTTGTCTCAACCGGCACATGACATCCCTCGTGGGCTGTCTTGACTGAGTCAGCTGCGAGCAGTAGACTAATATAAAATTTTTATCGCATTATGACCCCCTGGTTTAACTAAAGAAAGTTGATAAAACATTGTTACCTGAGTGTGCTACCGTACAGCAACAGCACTGGTCCGTCCCTGTCGATGGGTTTTGTCTCCATACTGAGGTGAAGGTCCAGCCCTTGAGATCGGAACGCTCGATACGAGTCGTGCTCCTAAATAAAGCAAAATATGTTTTAATAAAGTGAGGAGATTTAAAAACACGTCATCAATATATCAAAAAGAAAATGCAGTCAACAAATCTATTTGAGATAGTGTAGTGTGTGTACTAATTAATATGTACTCACACACACTCATCTCTCCTCATAATATATAAGCGCATGCAGCGCACCAATAAATGGTTATTGATCGCAGTCAGTTACTTTTATTTCACGTCTCCTGGTCGCCTCCTTGCATGGCGACCCTGCCAGTGCCGCCTGCGTCGGCGGCGCTGTGCAGCCGGTTTTGTTATCAAGTGAAAAACAATGGACTATAAACTAAAATAAATAAAATGGACTATAAATTGGTTACTATTTGTGATGTGGTGCTACCAAAATAAATAAAGGACTAAAATAAAATGAAGTCTAGTTAAAAACTCTTAATTAGCAATAAATAAATATAGTAGCAATATAAAAACATATATTATATCATTAAGAAAATAAATTCTTCACGTGTAAATTAATGAACTCAAAGCAATCATTATGAACAATCTGAATAAAAATTATGTAAAAGTGTTGTTGCTGTGATGCTGATGAGGTTGGAGAGATAGAGCAGGGTGCCGGGAGACGGTGGTGTCGGATGTGGACCAGCCGGCAGATGATGGTGTCATTGGAGGAAGGAGCTGAATTTACCGACTGAAAGCAGCCAAGCAGTAGGCAGCGGAAGTCGGAACTTCTGAAATGAGCCTTTATCTCAAAGATCCTTTTCAAGTTTATGGTTTCTTTTGGATATTTTTTTTGTCCCTTTTGTAAACTAATACATACTAACTTTAATTTTAAAATGTTGAGAAGAATTTTTTGTTTTTGTTTTGGACAAAATAAAGTTAACGTTAATTATGACTAAAATGTATTTGCCCTTTACATGATGAAATGTTTAGTACATTTAGAAGAATTTATTTTAATTTGATCTTAATATTTTATTTGGTATTTAGTACTCTTTTTTTAATAATTAATGAACATGTTTAATCAATTAGGTATTGTTGTTGATTATAAGGTAGAAATATGCGGAGTACAAGTATCATAATTTGATTAAAAGTAGAAAAAAAAAATATTTCGTAGTTAATGTTTATTTTTTTCTAAGTTTCTGATTTATACGATTGATTGCACAGAAAACAATGAGAAGTTAGTTATTTTTAGTGGTGTTGGTATTCAAGTTTATTTTTTTATTTCACAGTATAAGTACCAAAGTTTTCCAGATATTCAGCGTGGTTGATAAAGGTAACTTTATTTTGCATTTGTGGAGATTGTGTTTGATTAATAATTCGAGTTCACATAATATAATTATAGGATAAATAATGGATTTAAATTTTTTTGTCTCGAAGTATTAAAGATACATTTTGTAGCTATGGTATTTTATATTATTTTGAAAGTTTTATTACATCAATCAATTAGAATGATATAAATGGATGTCATTTAGCAATTAAATCTTTTGCTTAAGTAGATAAAATTTTGTTTGGATTTCGTAATTGCATTCAATGTGAACGACATCGAAATTGCTGACGTAGCGACACGTGTGATATTGCATGTATGATTTTGTTGAACCAAAAGAATTTAAATATCGTTTGAGTTTTTTTTTGTTTATTCATCGTAAACTAAGTAATGTTTAAATATTTTTTTTATCGAAAGGGTTTAAAAACGGCATATACAGGAGTTTTTTTTTCCGTTAAGTAGGGTTTATATTTATTTTGTGTTAAAAACCATCTTTTATCCCTACATTAATATTTTATATTTTAATATTTGATATTATTATTACTATTTTCCTTCAGTCAAGTTAAGTAATACAATTACAATTTCTCATGATGACGTAGTTTTATACTCATTTAACAAAATTTAAAAAATAACTTCAATAGATTTGAAAAACATTCCACTTTTCTTTAGAAAAAGTACGTAACTTGTTCAGAGAAATTGAAAATTATCATTATGAAATTGTGAATTACTTAGCTATCTTATTAATATTTTTTGGTTTTCTTGTTTAGCACATATTTGTCTATGCTATGTACCTACTTATGTATTTATGTAGTTTCAAGTAATTAATAACTATTTTCTTTTTAGAAGCTTATTATTTTAAATAGAGAAAGTTAGACAACATACATAGTTCGAAAATCCATTTTACTTACAAGGTTTGCTGACAATAATAGTACCGAGAGACAACATTTTATTCACGAATTTATTAGTTATATGACATTGACCAAAAAAAAATAGATTTCATTACATTTGCGTACTAGAAATTTGTTTACGCTCTAATTTCTACGAATAACAATTACTTATATTTTATTTATGTATAATTTTGTTACGTATAGTGAGTAAATAAACGCTCGATATAAATTTAGTTTATTCGTTTTGGTAGTGAAGTTAACTAAGTAGGTAATCTTATTATATGTTTTAGAGAGTGAAAAATAAAGATCAATTAGGTATAGCTATTTTGGTACTATTGAAAAGACATTTGATTTTAACTAATAGTATTCTTATAAATTTTTTTTATTAGTGTCGAGTTATATAGTGAAATTATTTTTCATTTTGTCCTGATTATTGTTTCAGTATAAGTTTAGTAAATACGCAATTCAATTCAATAATATCGGTAGTAAATTATCATGTGACAAAATTATTTCTTATTAGAAGTGATGTAATCATATTGTTTTGATTAACTTAACAAACAAGGTATTGGAATGTAGAGTGTTGTATTTCGATATCGGCAGCTTACAAAGAGAAGCGCAGCTGCATTTATGCAAGTTGATGCAGTAACATTAATCTCGTCACAAAATATCACACGGGTCTGCTGGTTAAGCTGTAATATAAAACATTGTTTTAATAGGAAAAGATAACGAGTAAGTATTAATTTGTTGGGAAGAAAACTTTAAGGAACTTACTCATTAATTTTGGATGTGAAAGTTTATGTTGAGGTATGATTGAGATATTTATGTTGGTGGAAATTATATTTAGTTGAGGTTTGAAAGGAAAAATTTAGAGGAACAGTTTGAAAGCTTGGTAGGTATTTGATTAGAATAAAGTAAAGGTATACATTTTATAGGTAGAAGGAATATTGTAGGTAAGTTATTGTAGCTGTATTAAAAATCTTTTTGTACCTAGCTGTTTAGGTTGCAATTAGGTACAGCATGGTATAGGTTTAGGTAATGTGATGCGTTTTTTTATATAGGATTTGGAATGATGGTAAGGATTTATTTATAGAAGTTAGGGAATATACGGTTTATAAGGTTTCACATGCAATTGGACTGATCACCCAAAAGCGATGAATCTCTTATTTACTTTATATTCAATTTAGGATTGTTAGTTTATTTGATAGGTTTTGGAATGAAATGGTTAAGATAAAAGCTCGATTATACGGTACACATTAAAGGAAAGGTACTATAGGGTTCAGGTCCTTTAGTTGCATCAAGGTGTGAACGAGATTCCCCTTTGAATCCTGTTTGGAGACCAAATTAGTATGTGTCTTAATTCATAACCCTATTAATAATGGTACATACGTGGGGTGTCAGATCCTTCTAGTCGATCATGGTGCGAAACGAGATTTCCTCTGTGAGATTTGTTGGAGTCCGAGAACTTAAAAAACTGCCCCCATTAATAATTGAGCTGTGGCCACAGCCCAAAATGGCAATTGTCCATTTTTATGATGATGATGAAGTCGACTATAAATAAATATGATAAAGTATGTATCAAAAATGATGAGTTAAATAAAAATGAAAGTACGCCGGCGCCGGGCGAATTATGATATATGAGTACCTAGTAGGTGATATGAAATGTGTATAGTGTACCGATAGTGTTACTATGAATCATGGAGATTATAACGAGCAAGAGTAGGATTCAAAGTGAAGTAAATATTATATGGGAATATTGTCATTGACACAGTATAATTTAGGGAAGAATATTGAGAGATAGGAATATTAAAAAATAGGAGGTTATGTGATAAATAAGTAATGTTTGACGATATTTATATCAGGAAGATGATGAATGATTATAATTTGATTAAAAGGTTTGAAGGGAGGAATATTTTGTTTGTAAATGTGATGAAAAGAAATATGAAAGATGATCTTTAAATAAAAGGGATGAATTAGAATGAGAAATGATTACTTGGAAAAAATGTTGTTTAAGTATGATAGCGAAAAGTATCTTGAATTCGATGTTTTATTTGTGAAAGAAGAATAAATAAGTAAATAAAAGTAAAGTGATTTTTAAAGTTCAAATTTTATTCAGTTACCTTTTTCAGCAATCGAATAAAAGAAAAGAGGAAAATATTTTGTTTTTTTTCGTAGAAAAATTTAAGGCTTTTATTATTATTATGGAATATGAGTCTGTGCAATCTACTTATACTGGTATAAATCAGAAAAATTACATGTATAATGTATTTGAATATTATTATTCGTTATAGTGTGTCTATTTTTGTGCTTAGAATTTCATGCGAATATTTTTAGTAAACTACATAAATAAAAGTTAAATAATTTAAGGTTGTCACTGACATAGTGATGCTAGTAAATTGATAATTTGATAATCTGGAATATAACGTGCATAAAATATTTTATCAAGAATTATGTATTTTCGTTAGGTATTGTGATTGGTAATGAAATTGATAATAATTCTTTCTTTTCTCATAAAATTACAGAACGAAGATTAAGGACCTGTGTATTGATATATTACCATAATGATTAGGTAACAAAATTTTAGATGTTCTAATGTAGGTAACACGAAATAGATTTTCGATATTATTTGCATCAAATAAATTTTATATTAAGTATCTTAGTTAATAGTACTTATAGTCATACACTTTTTTACTTACTTACAACTTTTTATTTTAACGTGTAAAACATTTTTTTTATTAGAGACTACTTACCTACTACGTAGATTTTGTTAGAATTTGACGCAACTTTAATTGATTACTTAATTGGTACAAAATTCATACGTAATTATTTCAATCTGTTTTTTTTTTCCAAATTATATCAGTATTAATCATTTAAATATGAATTTATATAATACTAACATCTATATTTGTACTTAAAAAATGAAGTTTTGGTTGAATTTATGTAATTAGCGTGATAAAGAAAATAATAATGTTAGAAGTTCGAAATTCATCTTGAATAAAATGTAATAAAAATCTGAAATTTTAGATAAATGTACTTTACCAAAAAAAAAGGTATAATCTCTTGATAAGTAAACATTTTTTTTTCTTTTTTAGGGGGGAGGTGTAGTGTGTGTACTAATTAATATGTACTCACACACACTCATCTCTCCTCATAATATATAAGCGCATGCAGCGCACCAATAAATGGTTATTGATCGCAGTCAGTTACTTTTATTTCACGTCTCCTGGTCGCCTCCTTGCAATAGATTAGCCCACGATATTAAATCTCTGGGGGCTAGGAGGCTACACACCCACCTGGAGCCTATTGCATAACAAAATATAAGCTAATACAAGCTAATATTATTAGTGATTTACCATAGAAATTCACTAATAATATTAGCTTGTAATTTGTTATGCAATAGGCCCCTGGTTGCTGGAGTACTCGGGCAGGCGCGTGGGGGCGCAGGGGGCGACGGCGTGGTGGTCGCGCGGGTCCCCCACGCACTGCCAGCCCAGTGTGACGGCCAGTCGCAGCTGTAGTGGGGCTAGGGGGCTACACACCCACCTGGTTGCTGGAGTACTCGGGCAGGCGCGTGGGGGCGCAGGGGGCGACGGCGTGGTGGTCGCGCGGGTCCCCCACGCACTGCCAGCCCAGTGTGACGGCCAGTCGCAGCTGTAGTGGGGCTAGGGGGCTACACACCCACCTGGTTGCTGGAGTACTCGGGCAGGCGCGTGGGGGCGCAGGGGGCGACGGCGTGGTGGTCGCGCGGGTCCCCCACGCACTGCCAGCCCAGTGTGACGGCCAGTCGCAGCTGTAGTGGGGCTAGGGGGCTACACACCCACCTGGTTGCTGGAGTACTCGGGCAGGCGCGTGGGGGCGCAGGGGGCGACGGCGTGGTGGTCGCGCGGGTCCCCCACGCACTGCCAGCCCAGTTTGACGGACAGGCGCAATGACGGCATACGCAGTACTCGGCAGTCGTCATACTTGCTCGCCGTGCGCACGAACACGTTCAGCTCGCCCAGGAAACCCAGTCTTCCTAAACAATGATAGTTACTGATTAACACCCCGAGGTTTTTTAAATAAAAGCGCGATAACTGTGTGTACAATCCCAATAAGGTCCAAAATACTGATATTCACCAAAGTAATAAAAGTATTGTTAATGCAATACGAACTCCCGAGATACCCACTACACCACGTATACATTAAAACACACTTTTGACTGATTAATGCGGTTATATTAAAGGTTTTCTATTTTAGGGTTTTTGACTAAAAAATTCGGGCAGCATTCGGGAAGCTTCGAAAAATCTTTGCGTCCGATTTACTTCAGTGTCTCCAAACGAAAATCTGTGTGTTGCCAGTAATGATGACTTACGGCAGTGAAACGTGATCGCTAACTATGGATCTCATAAGAAGGCTCAAGGTCACCCAGCGTGCAATGGAGATAGCCATGCTCGGCGTTTCTCTGCGTTATCGAATCAGAAATGAGGAGATCCGCAGGAGAACTAAAGTAACCGACATCACTCGAAGTATTGCTTAGCTGAAGTGGCAGTGGGCTGGACACAAAGCGAGAAGAACCGATGGCCGTTGGGGCGGAAAGGTTCTTGAATGGCGACCGCGCACCAGACGACGCTCTCCCGGAGCGTCGTCTGGTGCGCGGTCTGGACGATCTGGTGAAGGTCGCAGTGCGCCGCTGGATACGGGCAGCGCAGGACCGATCATCGTGAATACCCTTGGGGAAGGCCTATACCTAGCAGTGGGAGTCGTGCGGCTAATATGATGACTGAAAAAAATCTATTTAAAAGTGTTTTTAGGTGCTTCGTATGCCGTACCTATTTTGCTCGACTGGACCAACGTCCAGTCGAGCACGAGCTCGGTCCACGTGAGCTCCGTCTCCTCGGTGGTGTTGTAGGGGTCCAGCGACACGTGCAGCGAGCACGTGAGCCGCCACGATGGTGGCGCCACAGTACGTACCGTTGGTCCAGTCGAGCACGAGCTCGGTCCACGTGAGCTCCATCTCCTCGGTGGTGTTGTAGGGGTCCAGCGACACGTGCAGCGAGCACGTGAGCCGCCACGATGGTGGCGCCACAGTACGTACCGTTGGTCCAGTCGAGCACGAGCTCGGTCCACGTGAGCTCCATCTCCTCGGTGGTGTTGTAGGGGTCCAGCGACACGTGCAGCGAGCACGTGAGCCGCCACGATGGTGGCGCCACAGTACGTACCGTTGGTCCAGTCGAGCACGAGCTCGGTCCACGTGAGCTCCATCTCCTCGGTGGTGTTGTAGGGGTCCAGCGACACGTGCAGCGAGCACGTGAGCCGCCACGATGGTGGCGCCACAGTACGTACCGTTGGTCCAGTCGAGCACGAGCTCGGTCCACGTGAGCTCCATCTCCTCGGTGGTGTTGTAGGGGTCCAGCGACACGTGCAGCGAGCACGTGAGCCGCCACGATGGTGGCGCCACAGTACGTACCGTTGGTCCAGTCGAGCACGAGCTCGGTCCACGTGAGCTCCATCTCCTCGGTGGTGTTGTAGGGGTCCAGCGACACGTGCAGCGAGCACGTGAGCCGCCACGATGGTGGCGCCACAGTACGTACCGTTGGTCCAGTCGAGCACGAGCTCGGTCCACGTGAGCTCCATCTCCTCGGTGGTGTTGTAGGGGTCCAGCGACACGTGCAGCGAGCACGTGAGCCGCCACGATGGTGGCGCCACAGTACGTACCGTTGGTCCAGTCGAGCACGAGCTCGGTCCACGTGAGCTCCATCTCCTCGGTGGTGTTGTAGGGGTCCAGCGACACGTGCAGCG
Organism: Agriphila tristella; assembly: GCA_928269145.1. Classification (NCBI taxonomy): domain Eukaryota; kingdom Metazoa; phylum Arthropoda; class Insecta; order Lepidoptera; family Crambidae; genus Agriphila; species Agriphila tristella. The sequence continues at coordinate 27,472,157 of OV743437.1, read as the reverse complement.
AGCACGTGAGCCGCCACGATGGTGGCGCCACAGTACGTACCGTTGGTCCAGTCGAGCACGAGCTCGGTCCACGTGAGCTCCATCTCCTCGGTGGTGTTGTAGGGGTCCAGCGACACGTGCAGCGAGCACGTGAGCCGCCACGATGGTGGCGCCACAGTACGTACCGTTGGTCCAGTCGAGCACGAGCTCGGTCCACGTGAGCTCCATCTCCTCGGTGGTGTTGTAGGGGTCCAGCGACACGTGCAGCGAGCACGTGAGCCGCCACGATGGTGGCGCCACAGTACGTACCGTTGGTCCAGTCGAGCACGAGCTCGGTCCACGTGAGCTCCATCTCCTCGGTGGTGTTGTAGGGGTCCAGCGACACGTGCAGCAAGCACGTGAGCCGCGCGAAGTGCGCGGTCAGGCGCCCGTGGACCAGCAGCCGCACTTTGTCCCAAAACGCCAGCGGCGCTGACGGGTCCAGCGATGCGCGGGATACCTGGTCGAACACTGGAACCATACCACATCATTATCATCTGTCAATTGCAGGATGACAGAAAATTTATCCCGCTTGATGGCGCTGTTGTAGATGGAGAACTTTTGTACGTGTGCATATGGAACATGTTCCCAGTTATTTTTCAATTATGTCTAAAAAAGTTGATAATAATATGGGGAAAGGGAGAGCCACTCCCCCTAGCCCATCTTTTATTTTAATTAATATTTGCTAGCCAAAAGTTGCTGACCAACTAACCAATTTGGCTGACCGAATAGATGTTTCTGCTCACCAAAATAGTAATATTTTAATAACCAGTTAAATCACACACTATTTTTTTATATAATTAATGGGTTTACTCTTGACCCCAGTCTAGCCCAAAATCAAAGACAGGGTCTACGATGGAGGGAGCTTGCCCAGAAGGTGCCTATTCACTCTGGCCTTGAAAAGAGTCAGGTGGTATGCGCTCGACAACACAGACGCCGGCAAGGAATTCCATTTCTTAGCTGTGCGCATTATAAACGATGTTAAGTAGTGTTTGGTCATAGAAAAGGTATATCAACCAAGAACGGGTGGTAAACCGCAATGCGTCTGGATGTCCGATGGTAGAAAGAAGAAGGTGGAATGAACTCATGAAGCTCTTGAGCAACTCACCGAAGTACAATCTATAAAAGACCAATAAGCATGCAACTTTTTCTTATTTAATGAAGTAAGTATACAAAAAGTAAGAAGACAATAATATTTTCATCCCTTCTATTCGAAAAATGATGCTTTGTTCCTATAAAAGTGGGACCAAAATAGCTCTTTTCTGGTAAGAACTTTTTAGTGGGAGGAAAAGAGATTTGAATGGGGAGGCGAAGGCAAAGTGAATTACAGATGGCGCTTAGTCTTTGGAACAATTGTCAGTTTGAGCTTATATTGTCTTGACTGTGTATTACGTGATTTTACTTTCTTAGATTGTATTTTTTTCGGTTTTGCGGACAAACAATGTATTCTATGCTAACTTTAGCTCATATAAAAGAAGAATTACGGAAAAGAAAAGCCAAAACAACAGGCAAGAAAGTTTATAGCAACTTACAAAAAATTGCTAACAAGCATTACATTTCTTTAAATTTCGTGTTAGATTTACAAGTAATCTTTTTATTTCAGATTAGAAGCATATGATTTAAATTTTAACAAAGCAACTGAGTGTGAATTTCCGTGTTTATAGTTGCCTGATGATGCCTTCTGTGCAATAGTAATTTCAGGTTTCTGTACTGGAATTTCTGTACCATCCAAAATTACACGAACCGTTTTATCATATTTATTTTATTATTCTAAGTTTCTTGAATGACTCTGGCATATAAAATTCTATTAATTCTCTGTTTGGCCCCAATATTGGGCTTATTCCATATTTGATATACCTATCAAATTCATCCAAGTTATAAATATGTTAGAAACTGCTGAGGTTGAAATATTAAAGAACAAAGCTGTTATAATTCAAATATTGTTTTATTTTGGCGAAGCTTCATCAAATTCATGAAACATTCCTTTTGATTTATAATGTTTCTCAGGCTCAGCAAAGGAGAAAATCGAGGAAAAAGCATATGTTTTTTGATATTTTTTTGCCCACTATTTTTTTTTGTTACTGTCGATGATAGCATAATCGATGAACTCCAATATTTTACAAGTTACATGCATAACAATGCGGCATTTTCTCAGTATAAAATTAAAAAGTGCAATACTCCAAGAGATTCCCATATGTTTTGACAGTTTCTTTGAGGCGGCTCGGTACCAACGACAAGACGCCACCTATCGGGATAAAATTGCGCTTTTCCTCCCCATTTAGAACATGTATCTTTCAAAGAATTCGAACGCCGCGCCCCGCCGCCGGCTGGTACCTATGTATTGACTGGCTGTATAGACGGCGCGGCGAACTGAAAAAAAAACATAAGCGCGCGAATTAAGTCTGTGTTCTTGTAATTAGTAAAGTCTGTCTAAAAAGTCAGTTTACATGGGTAATTTCAAAAATATTTTTTTTACCCACCTAAATCCCCAACCACCCCACCAATACCCATCTAAATAAATAAATAAAAAAATATGTTTACTATTAGAATTTTGACAGCACCGACAGGGTTACCAGTATAAGTTTTTTTTAATAATTTAATAATTTCTCAGGTAAACTGACTTTTTAGACAGACTTTACATACTTACGTACTTACGTACTTAGTACAATAACCTTTGAAAATCGCGCTAGTGTATCAAACGTAACTATAAATTTGTAATTATTTTTACTTTTCACGTGTCTTTTTTAAATAAAGAACATTTTCATTAATGGGGAGGAAAAGCGCAATTTTATCCCGATAGGTGGCGTCTGGTCTTTGGTACCCGGTCGCCTCAAAGAAAGTGTCAAAACATATGGGAATCTCTTGGAGTATTGCACTTTTTAATTTTATACTGAGAAAATGCCGCATTGTTATGCATGTAACTTGTAAAATATTGGAGTTCATCGATTTCCCAGTAACAAAAAAAATAGTGGGCAAAAAAATATAAAAAAAAATGCTTTTCCCTCGATTTTCTCCTTTGCTGAGCCTGAGAAACATTATAAATCAAAAGGAATGTTTCATGAATTTGATGAAGCTTTGCCAAAATAAAACAACATTTGAATTATAACAGCTTTGTTCTTTAATATTTCAACCTCAGCAGTTTCTAACATATTTATAACTTGGATGAATTTGATAGGTATATCAAATATGGAATAAGCCCAATATTGGGGCCAAACAGAGAATTAATAGAATTTTATATGCCAGAGTCATTCAAGAAACTTAGAATAATAAAATAAATATGATAAAACGGTTCGTGTAATTTTGGATGGTACAGAAATTCCAGTACAGAAACCTGAAATTACTATTGCACAGAAGGCATCATCAGGCAACTATAAACACGGAAATTCACACTCAGTTGCTTTGTTAAAATTTAAATCATATGCTTCTAATCTGAAATAAAAAGATTACTTGTAAATCTTACACGAAATTTAAAGAAATGAAATGCTTGTTAGCAATTTTTTGTAAGTTGCTATAAACTTTCTTGCCTGTTGTTTTGGCTTTTCTTTTCCGTAATTCTTCTTTTATATGAGCTAAAGTTAGCATAGAATACATTGTTTGACCGCAAAACCGAAAAAAATACAATCTAAGAAAGTAAAATCACGAAATACACAGTCAAGACAATATAAGCTCAAACTGACAATTGTTCCAAAGACTGAGCGCCATCTGTAGTTCACTTTGCCTTCGCCTCCCCATTACATATACACAGTCTCCTATTTATTTTCTCATAGAAAGGGGATGAAAAGTAGAGTATATGACTCGGGCGCAAAATATTTTTGGCGAGGGCGACATACTTTGAACCCCTCGCTACGTTCAGGATTCTACTCTAGAATCCCTCACTTCGCTCTGGATTCAAAAAAGCGCCCTCGCCGTAAAAATATTATTTTGCTCCCTTTTAATACAATCTACTATTGATATCGACGTCTTAAAGTGAAAACCTTGTAAGTGTAAAAGAAGAAACTTTTCGGGAGGAAGAAAACACTGCGTGCTGTAATTTTTTTGTACGGAGGCTTTTATGATTTTTTTATTGAACGATGTTGTTACGAGTACCGAAAAAACAAATCAGTGAGATCAGGATTGTGCGTTGCGAAGTTTTCTTCCTAAATAAGCAATAAAAAAATGAATACCAAAAATGCATTTCCGAGGTTTTCAGTCTAAGGCTATATTTGGACCACTTTAAAGATGAGCCGATCAACAGCGGTATCCACACAAGAACGAAAATGTTTTGTGTCTGATTAATGTAACGCACCGAGGTTGCACTGCGCGATGACAGGCTCCCAGCAGGGCCCGAAGGCGTAGCTGAACTGCGCCATCTCGCAGCACAGGTCGTGGTACCACTTGAGCGGCATCATGCTGCGCTCCAGCTCGCACTCGCCCCACCCGTCGCCCTGCTCTATCACCACCGTGCGCAGCGCTAAGGGAAACAAAACAATTAGTGAATTCCAAAAAACATAATAAAATGTAGTATAGTTCGGATCACGAAAGATGACCACAAACGGCGCCCATCTTCGCATCATAACTCATAAAAGAAAAGATCTACAGACAAAATAATATTTTATATATTTAGATAAAATTACTATATCTATATGTATATGAAATACTAGCGGCCGCCCGCGGTTTCACCCGCGTGGTTCCAGTTACCGTGGGAATATCGGGATAAAAAGTATCCTATGTTTTAATCTAGGCTATCTACTATCTGTGTGCCAAATTTCAACCAAATCTGTTCAGTAGTTTTTGCGTGATTGAGGAACAAACATCCAAACATCTAAACATCCAAACCCACAAACTTTCACATTTATAATATTAGTAGGATTATTCTATCTTTAGTCTTTTTTCATCAGTTATGATGCGAAGATGGGCGCCATTTGTGGTCATCTTTCGTGATTCTAAACATCTACTCGAAGCGACGTAAACACGAGGCGGCGAAACATCTTAACAGATACACAACCAAGAACATACGTTGAGCGTTGTGCATAGCGAAGGGGCCATCCGTAAATTTTATAATTTTTGCCCCCCTCCCCGTCCTTGTCACAGCTAGTCACATTTGTGAGACCTCCCCTTCCCTAGTGGACGACACATATTTTACAATTTTTCTTAAGAAATAATTATTGAATTGGGTTGGTAAACTTTTTCAAAATTGTTGTGAATTATATATTTTCTGGTAGCTTTTGGCTTTGGAGTCAGGAATAACCAATTGCGGAATTTTTACAATACGTCATTTTAATTTAAATAATTATTTAAAATTTAAATTTACAGCATGGTACAATAAATCGCTATTACGGCTGTATGCGTAAGTAGTGCTTTTGCTCAAATAAAAAAAAGAAAATTTTGGCATTGGCAATGTCAACTATTTGTCATGTTAGTCACAGTCGGCTAAAATAAATAAAATAACTCTTTTGTAAGTTTGTAGATATACATATATTTACGTGATCATCACAAACGTATAAAGCTTTCTGAAGGCAATTCCTGTTTAATCCTCTGCACCCCACGTCTCTTTCAAAGGTATGGGAATTGTACAAAATTTGTTCTGCGGATGGTCACATCTATATTTCAAACTAAACGGAACAAAGCAGTGTAGGTACTTCATCAGCGTAATAAACTGGATAATGGATTTCTTCAAGCTGATCCATTTCCCATAACTGAACAATAAAAACACTAGAAAATCACAATAAAGAAGCTGAAAAACAAACAACAACATTACGTCGTTATTAATGATTACCAAAGAGTAAAATAATTGGATTACTCTTTGTCACTTTCTGTCAAATCTGTCCTGTCAATCAGTTTTTTATCAGTAAATGCAAGGGAACTTCGTGTTCAGCCGTACGTTTGATATTTTATCGCGATAATAATATAAAAAAATATATTTGATTAACAAGGTGAAATAAAAAAATCATAATATTATTTTCTTTATTCTTCAAACTTGTGCTATCAATAAAAAATATAAAACAATTATCTTCGAAAAAGTTTACCAACCCAATTAAAACAGCAGTTCCGAAATTTGTTTCATTTCAATTTATATGATTTCTTAATGTGAGGTCACGAAATTTAGGACCCCTCCCACCCTCTTGTCACACAATGGTACAGCGGCGTCACCCCCTGTAAGTGTGAGCTTGGCGCCAGTTTGGCGGCGGCTACGACGGAAGCGTGACGAGTAGTCACGACTTGTGATAGGGTTGTCTATTAGCATCATTAACGCAAGGAAATTATAAAACGATAGTTTGGTGAAGTAAAGTATTGATTTTATATTAATTTTAATATTAATGCATTATACTATATTACGATTACAAGGTGATTACATTTTGATATTTTCATTATTATTTTTTGTATGAAACAGCTGATATTTTTTTCGCGATTTCAGAGTAGGTCCCATAATAAAAGTTGTTCAGTTTGATGGTCCCTATCTAACATATTCGGCTTTATAAGGCTATTACCAAACATTCTGTAGATCAATAAATTAATACAATTTCTTGATATGCGCCACCATTTAATATTTTTCTATACTTACAAAAGTACAAAAACTTTATTATGTGTAGTGTCTGTGTAATAGATATATAGTTCGGGGTGAAAAGCAAGACACCATAATTAATTATTGTAGCTATTTTAATTCAATATTATTTTAAGTACTTATTTATTAATTTTCTGTAGTATAAAACACTATGTATCACTCTGAAGAAAGTGCAATTACCACTTCACCCCTCAATGTACAATATACTATTAATTTCCTCACATTTCTTGAGAAAAGCAATAATAATGCCCTGTATTCTAAATTATTCTATATTCTACATAGCAAATTACCTACATTGCCTGAACGATGAATGATTAAAGCCCTCGCATGCGGCTCGACACATATCACTATAGTTTGTCGTACTTGCCTGTACTATTGCGCGGTGCAAGCGAACTAGGCAAGCCTGATAGCACGTGCCTCCGCGGAGGAGATTCCTCGCCCCGATGGCGTCGCGGCACCCCCTCGCTCGCCCGGCGCACTCACACATAGCCGCGAGCAATTTTACAGCGCCCATGCGCAATTGTCGCTTCTTTTCACGTTAGTGTATATTTTCTTTGACAATGTCACATTTCGAAGACCCCTTCCCTCCCCCTTAACGTGTGACGTAATTTATAGATGGCCCCGAATGGAAGTGACAAAATCTTTTGTAAACTTTTGTTCAAATTAGTAAAGTTCGTTTCTTATTTTCGTACGTTATTTTTTTCTTGAACTATAGAAAACTCATAAACTTTATGAGTAAGTTACTAAGTATGTGACTTATACAACTGAGTAGGTATACTGACCGCGGGGCGGCGGTTGTTCCTCGGCGGCCAGCAGAGTGCCCCACAGGCGCAGCTCGCTCATGCTGAGCAGCGGCTGCGGGAAGTCGCGCAGCAGGATCTGCCACTGCGCGCACGACACGCTCACCGCGCGGCACCACAGCGTCGTGAACTCTATGCCGTCCTCCGGCCACGGGCTGAGGACGAACAATATTTTTAGAGATAAATTTCTAACAATTTATGCGCACTAGTTTTCTACAAGGTATCCTAAAATTCCAACTCTGTTAACAAATGTACATGAAGCACAGAACGAGGCAAAAATCTTGACACTCTTTCGATGGAGTGGGGATAAGTTCGCGCAAGTGCACTTGTGAGCGACCAATAGCGTGCGCCCCTCTCTCGCCGCCCGCAGACCTCACCGTGCATTCCCCACCCGATTTTAAGATGTTTGCCTCATACTGTACAAGTCAAGTTGTCTATACTCGTCAAATTCGAAAAGTACACAGCGATGTCTCACCGATTGGTAATGACTTAAAGGGGTTGAGAAATAAAAGATAATCTTCGATATAAAAGGTGGACTGCACGCAAAGTTTAAATAATAGGTTATTTCAAAAAATGTGTGCAAAGGGAGCGTGCACGACGCACGCTCCCTTTGCACACATTTGTAGCAGTGTCATCGGTAGCAGTGGAAGCAGAGAGAAAAAGGCTCCCGCTGGCTGGCGGCTAGTGTCGCGCGGTCGTGGTAATTCGGCTCTCGTCGCCGATCGTCGAGGTGTTTCCCCCCTGCGCCCGCGGGTGGCGCGGACACCGACCTGTGTCCATACTCTGTAGAGTGGTCTCCCGGAGCCGGTGGACCGACAGATACCTCGCGCTAGTCTCACCTGTCCTGGTCCATGGCCCTGAGGCGCGCCTGCGCGTGGTCGGCGCCGTGCAGCGCGGGGTCCGCCAGCGCGATCACATCGACTAAACACCGAATAAACAGATGTTGCCAACTAGTATTGTGGTCCTCCTGCCCTTACCACCCTGGAGCGAGGAGTAGATATACCATGCCCCAGAATGGGGAGAAATGGTAGAGGGACGTAAGGAGCGGATTAAAAAAGAATTTGTAGAGAGTCAAGCATTGCGCGCGGAGAAATTTCGCGCGCATCTCTCGTGATTCGGCCATTATAACCACACGGTTGGTATGGCCATGGGTGGTGGTGGGTTATGCCCTTACCACCCAGAGTTATGGGATATTAAAAAAATACAGGGTCTATATCAGAAACCAGAATGCGGTCCGCAATTTTTGCAAACGGAACTCCACTGAGAGCCCATTCAGTCTCCTCACCTGTCCGGGTCGATGTCCCGGAGGCGCGCCTGCGCGTGGTCGGCGCCGTGCAGCGCGGGGTCCGCCAGCGCCACCACGCGCAGCCCGCCCACGCAGCACGCGACACATACTCGCGCTAGTACCTGTCCGGGTCGATGTCCCGGAGGCGCGCCTGCGCGTGGTCGGCGCCGTGCAGCGCGGGGTCCGCCAGCGCCACCACGCGCAGCCCGCCCACGCAGCACGCGACACATACTCGCGCTAGTACCTGTCCGGGTCGATGTCCCGGAGGCGCGCCTGCGCGTGGTCGGCGCCGTGCAGCGCGGGGTCCGCCAGCGCCACCACGCGCAGCCCGCCCACGCAGCACGCGACACATACTCGCGCTAGTACCTGTCCGGGTCGATGTCCCGGAGGCGCGCCTGCGCGTGGTCGGCGCCGTGCAGCGCGGGGTCCGCCAGCGCCACCACGCGCAGCCCGCCCACGCAGCACGCCACCAGGCGCGAGCGCGGCGGCGGCGCGGCGCGGCAACGCTGCACGTAGATCTGGGCGTCTTTCTGACGTAGCGCCGCGTAAAGTTCCTCAACTTTTCCCGCAGGCAAGAATAAGTGCGGCTTACACAGCTCTTGCACCTAAAACCCACACCACCTTATTAATAAACTAAGGTTAAGTTTAACCTAGTTTAACCAAAAAGCTTGCTTAGGAATCGGACGCTTTGAAACGTCAAATGTAAGGCGTAATATTGCTAAGCAATAACATTGCTAAACAGTATTTTTGGTTAAACTTACTCTTCGTTTATTAAAAGGCCGACTATGACCATTATCAAAAGAATCAAATTAAAAAAAAACAAGATAGTCCATAAACTACCCTGATTGTGATTGGCCTACGACAACTTCGGCTACTTTAGAACTTCAAGAGTAACATTTTCAAAATGAAAACCAAAATAAAAACATGTTAAAAATACCACTACGTAATAGATATTAGTACATACTAATACTGTTTTTTTGCTATTTTTTTATTTTTATTGATTACTTGACTCTCAAAATTATACAAAAGATTTTGAACAATTCACAGTACCTTAGCATCCAGCATAGTTCGCCTCTTCTGGCTCTCCTTGTACTCGTCCTCCAAAAGCTCGTAATTATCGCGCAACTTCACTTCAAACGGATCATCACTCATCTCTATTAATATATCTTCAATCTATAGCAAAAAATACAAATCATGATGAAAACATAACGAGCTACACTGAAGTGAATTGTAGCTAACTTTAGAGTATAAACATACCTTGATATGCAGATCGCTGGGCAGCGGGCTGTCCGCAGTGAACGGCTTTTTCTTTATACCGTGGACAAACTTCACCCACTTGAAGAGGGACACGAAGTCGCCCTGCACCGCCTCCGCGAACCGGTGCTTGTACGGGAAGATTATGCGCACGGACTCTATGTTCACAGCCCTGGTACAAAATATATGGAACATACTAGCACATCAATACGCCACAAAATAAATAATAGTTTGGGCATAAACATAGAAATAGAATGCCAAAGAACAAAAATGTCAATAAACAGGTGATCCGAAAAACAAATGTATACATTTTATATGAGATACGTAAAATATGAATTACATACATAAAATATGACTATATTATGGCAAAGGAAATTATTAATAAACTATGTTCCATACTGTTTTCTTCGTCGATAAAAGAATAAATGTAGCGACATTTGGTTTTAGAGAAATGTGTGGCAAAATCTTATTTACCTTTGAAAAGTTTAATTACTTGGATTGTTTCTTTTTAGCACATCACAATTACTTAGAACACAAGACACCATGGCTCCACGATACCTTTATTTGAAATTCTAATAAGGATTAACAAATATTTTAAACAGCGATTGTTCATTGGCAAGGCGGGACGCTAGGGGCTATTACTGTAAAAAATATTGGCACATTGTCACTTGATTCTTTGTCTCTTTTTTTCACAGACCGTGTCCGTATAATTCAACTTTTCTTTTCCACGCTTTGTTGGTCTTCTTGAGCGCAGCGAAAAATTTTCTATGTCTATGGGCATAAATAATAGTTCACTCATTCAACTTGCACGCGAAATTGAAACTAATCTTGTGGGACAAATGTTCATATTTCATTGGGCTTCATGGGGCTGCCTTTTGGAGATACAATGAAGAATAACAGCGATTTTTATTTAGTGACTTATCCAATAGCTTATGGGACCACAAGAACAACTGTGAAAAAATTTACGCGATATCTCTTAGAACAGAAAAGTTATACTTATGGTTATTTTGTGATGTCGAATGACGTCATTGGACTTACAGGTGAACCTTACGTCGTCGTACGTAATAAAGCACATATTTCAGTGCGCTTGTCATTTCCTTCAAACCCTTATAAGTTTGAAAGTACTCGTTTGATTTAAATGAAACAAAAACATGTGTATTGCTAGACATTTAGCTACATGATGATCATAAAGTTTCAAGTGATTCAACAGACCCAGTGACATTCTTTATTCAAACTCAGTACAAGTAATGAAACACGCGAGACACGTCATACTGTAGACTCACCACACTTTGTTCCACGGCAGCGTCAGGCCCTCGTTGGCGCTCCTCTCCAACCTAACATCGTGGTCATCCACAGCGCGCACCATGTTGTATCCCTGGACTGTTACTAGCTCGTCTCCGTTAAGCACCATGCGTAGCTGTGACCACGCAATTGATAGACCAGTTTCGTGGTCGTACGCCACTGTCATGTCGTCTGAACAAAGCGAAAGGTCATTTCAAAACTGACAGATCTTTTAGGACTATAGAATACAGTATTTCGAAAGACGTTCAAAGCCAATTTTTTTTACAGTATTATACGACAGTTAATAATTAAGATAGCAAATTTAAAAAAAACACATTAAACAAATAGAACAGTGATTTTTCTGCAAAACATACCAGTAGTAAACAGCATGTTATTTTCCTTCGACAGTAAAAGTTCTAAATTCGTTTCTGCCTTGAACGACACTTGCCAGTCTAGCGCTCTCTCTTTCTTCTTCTGCTCCATAGAAGAAGACGGAGAGACTTGTCTCTTAGTTCTTAGGTCCTCTTTAAATGCCTTTATACCTCTAACCAAAGTCAGTATCTTTAAGTGTAAGTTTGCACTCCATTCCATGTCGACGTTTTCTAAGAATTGGAAGTCTAATAAGGCGGAATGTCGGTCCTTCGAGGGCACATGCTCTATCTTCGCTAGCTGAACGTAAACTATCGATGAGATTATCTCGTCAGATCTTTGGCAGTGGAAATTACCTGTTGAAAAAATATAAACCAATGGAATTTGATTCTTCTTTATACAGCAATGTAAACATACGATTACATTTAGCTCTGAGGTTAATACGCAAAAGATATACGTCAATATATGGTGAAATCTTACGACCATTCAGGTTCCGCCCGTACCCTAGTGAGTTCACCCTTAATTATTACTAAATTATACACACTTTACTGCATAGAACTAATGTACAATTCAAACCAACCGGCCCGCGTCGGAGCGTATTTTACCTCGAAGCGTCTATACAGGTTAGGGTCGCCAGACGTCCCGTATTTCAGGCACAATTTTTAACGTCCCGCCGGGAAAGACTCTATCCCGTATTTCAACATTCTTTCGATTAATATTTAAGGTTTTTTTACCAAGAATGACATTCCTAACATTTTTCAAAATTATATTATATATCTTCAATATCCCTAGTTGGAACAAATGTACCCCGGATTTGATAAAGAGCTAATTAATGACTTGGAACTATGATTAAAACTGCAATGAATTTTACAAATATGCGAAATCAAACAAAGATGTGTTATAATTATAACATACATGATCTTCTTTAAAATATAACTAGCAATAAAACACACAGTACTACCTTTTAAAAGAACAGTTCTTTAATACTACAATCCAAAAAAAAATCAATCATAAAATTACAACCCGAAAAGTAACTAACGAACAATTAATAACCTCAATAGCCTGTAATGTATACGGAAAACGGACAACGCACTATTTAGTTCCTCGTTTACTAAACAGCATTAATACATCCGTGAAAAATAGCATCACTAAAAATAATTTAAAAAATAAATTAAAATTACACTTCTTAAACAGCCTGTAGCAGCGATGCACCGTGCCTGTGCATTATGCACATTGCGCGTGACCTTCAATCGCTCGCTCGCGTCAACCGCACTCACTATCTCCCTCACGCAAAGAATATTTGCTTGGCTCGATGCGGTTCATATTTGTTTACTTACTTGGGTACATGATATGAGACAATAGAATGTTGTATTGTGAATCTATAGTTGTAATCACTGCTTTGTTATATCAAATAGCTGTAGCGAGCTCAACTTTGTAGCACGCCAGTCAAATCTCTGTGGTTTATGGTGTGTTTTTCAAATATTTAATTTGTATTTAGTTCATTAAATAAATAAAAAAAAAAAAACATAAAAATAAGAATGTAAAATACATATTCACTTCTCAAGCTTACGCGCTCACTAGACATGACATAATACAATTTTTAACGGATACTAGCGCGGTTTTATTGAAAGTACTTTGGTAATTAGTTGGTATTTGGTTTGATTTTTGGTTTTCCCGTACACAACATAGGCGCGATAACAAGTCTGCAGTGTGTGATCACGCCTTTGAGGGGCCCAACCATTACATTAGATTTGACAAACCCCAAATTCTTGCTAAGGAACGTAGATTTATTTCTAGAATGCTCCGCGAGGATATCGAAATAAATGAATATCCTAATTTCAATAGAGATGATGGTTGGAAAAATTCCACCAGCTTGGGACCCCATCATTCACAAGCTAAAGCCCCAAACACACACTGCAAGATCTAATGATACAGTTAGTTCCTTTTGCAAATAAATTAATAAATATAAAAGACGGAGGTCGGCTTTCCTCTCCAAGTTTTATTTCGCCATTTCTTTCTTGGAGGGGACTCCCAATTTTGTGAAACGGTGGTAGTTTCAGTAGATTCTCTCTCTTTAGCATTAATTTAATCACAAAATTAACTTAAACCAATTAAAAAGATAAAAAATTGTAAAATATTAATTTCTGAACGTCTTAAAAAATTCATCGCTTGAGGGTAGGCTCACGAGTAGCTTCAGTCCCCCGTGACCACGGCAGCTGCAAAGGTGCCGAAACGTCGGGAAAACCAAAAATCAAACCAAATACCAACTAATTACCAAAGTACTTTCAATAAAACCGCGCTAGTATCCGTTAAAAATTGTTTTATTTCATGTAAAATACATGTTATTCATTTGTCCTGGGAAAAAAACAAAATCCCGTATTTTTTGTCAAATTGAGCATTTGTCTCTAACAGGATCAAAACAAATCTGGCAACCCTAATACAGGTAGTTAATTCCATATTTACAAGAAAACTGACATGCCGCGCCACACGTTGGCGCCTTCCGCAATATGAAATTTAACTACTGTATAGACGCTTTATCTTCCTCTAGCAGAGGTAAAATGCGGTCCGACGCGGGCCGGTAGCTTTGAATCGCACATAAGAATAATTTTGCTCACCTTTATAAGGCACCATATCAACAACTTTGAACCCAGAAACCAACGCTCCAGATTTACTCGTCGTCTTCTCTAGCGTAACCGCGTCCACCCTCGTCATGAGGCATATATTCGGCTCCAATATAAAGAACAGGTTGATATGAGATAACGCGACATTAACGGCGACATTGCAGGTGGAGGGGGACGGGACGGGGGGCGGGGAGGGGGGCGCGGGGGCCCGGTACTGGTTGAGGCAGTCTGCTAGCGAGATGATGGCCGCCGCGATATCCGCGCTCCATTCCAGCCGGAGACAATCCATCATGGCTTCCACCTATTCAAATTGAAGGGTTTCAGTTCGTATTTTAGTCAACGCCAAACAAACTATCAAAGTCAAAATTACTTTATTCAAATAAACTTAATAATTAAGCACTTTTGAATTGTCTATATTTTCCTACGTCTCGTTCCAGACTTTTTGCCGGCTGAACCGATTCAAACGATTCAAACGTTATAACATGAGGTTTGTTTCCAAGTTGGTCCCATTTTTTGAAATTTTGAAATCGGTTTAGTAGTTTTCAAGTAATCTTGAAAATACTGCCGTTTTCGTTACCATTTTATATGAATTGAGACCGACTTTCAACCATTACTTTTTTGTTTATGAACCGATTTAGACAATTCTTTTTTTGTTTGAAAGAAGACACCTTAAGAATGATTCCATATTATTTTCATTGGTATTGGACTTTGGATTTTGAAGATACACGAGGGAACTCCTCAAAATCAAATAGGAACTGTACAGTGATTGAAATATTGGTAGGTTTATTATTGTCAAGGACATTCTGGACTAGATTTGAACTGCGAAGACCCAACGGAACACCTTTGGACATTGAGTTACACGGGGTTTACCATTGAAAAATGTGAAACATTATACTTAACGTTTTATTTTATAAAATCATCGCTTACATACCTACCACAAAAAAGTTTAAAATAAAAAGCTTTTTAAAAAAAAGTAAAACCTTATTAAAACACGTCTATTGAAGTCGGGTGGGGCTTTTAGAATATAAACCTCACAATAAGTAAAAAAAATACTTCCAGCTCCACCCGACTTCAATAGACGTGTTTTAATTAATCGATTTGAACATTATTTCTTGCTTTTTATAGAGCTGTTTTTTAAGGTTTTTGAAGGAGGTTTTACTTTTTTTTAAAAGCTTTTTTTAACTGACAAGATGAACGGGCGCAAGAAACTTATCAGCATATCATAAGTAACGATATTTACACATTCAAATATATCGTTACTTTATTCACTTCTCAAGCTT
The DNA here is from genome assembly GCA_928269145.1 of Agriphila tristella. Classification (NCBI taxonomy): domain Eukaryota; kingdom Metazoa; phylum Arthropoda; class Insecta; order Lepidoptera; family Crambidae; genus Agriphila; species Agriphila tristella. Next base: position 27,456,708 of record OV743437.1, on the reverse strand, counting down.
ACGCGCTCACTAGACATGAAATAAAACAATTTTTAACGGATACTAGCGCGGTTTTATTGAAAGTACTGTTAGGTTTTGCCGTTTATAGCACTAGTTTTTAGCGTTTTTGCTATTTCTAACGATAACGTTAACGCTATTTTCCAAATATGAGTTATTCATTTTACTGGCAATACTTGATTGTTGGCAACACTAGGGCTATATAAGCAGAGAGTTACGGTAGAATCGGATTCATTCTTGCTCCAACCGTTGACGCAGTAACTTGAAAAGTGAAACTACCGTGTAAAATGTACGACAGTGTATAAGTCCTGGGAAAGTAAAGGATGTTAAAGGTATTTATGTGTTCTTATTTTATTATAAGTGTCCTTTAGAAGAATAACCTTACAATTCAGAAGTGGGATCCAATATTGAACGCAGTAAAAACAAAATTGTCACTTTACTTCACACTCTGTTCTACACCAGCCTCAAGCGCTGCTCGTTAATGCTTGGTCAGGGCCACTCCCTGATAGCATTGGTGGGTAGGGTAATGAAAGCTCTGCACGCTAATCCTTGATCGGGGCTACTCCCCGATAGAATTGGCGGGTAGTGCGATAAATGATTTGATCCTACTCACTTCACACTCATTGCACTTGGTCGAGGCTACACTTCGACAGTGTATACTTCACACTCTGTTCTACACCAGCCTCAAACGCTGCTCGTTAATGCTTGGTCAGGGCCACTCCCTGATAGCATTGGTGGGTAGGGTAATGAAAGCTCTGCTCGCTAATCCTTGATCGGGGCTACTCCCCGATAGAATTGGCGGTTAGTGCGATAAATGATTTGATCCTACTCACTTCACACTTATTGCACTTGGTCTAGGCTACACTTCGACAGTGCATACTTCACACTCTGTTCTACACCACCCTCAAACGCTGCTCGTTAATGCTTGGTCAGGGCCACTCCCTGATAGCATTGGTGGGTAGGGTAATGAAAGCACTGCTCACTAATCCTTGATCGGGGCTACTCCCCGATAGAATTGGCGGGTAGTGCGATAAGTGATTTGATCCTACAACATCTACATGAAATTCATGACTAACTATCAATACGCTGTACGCTGCATAAAAGAAAAGGGGGTTTTCTTAATCATTTTGTTTTTATTCTACCTTAATTAGTTAAAAAAAATGTACCTTACACTCTACTCTTGCTAAAAATTTTTTTTTGAACTGTACTTAATACCACAATTATATAAAGAAAAGGAGAGGTTCGAAACCTTTCTTAATTATTTGGTTTTAATGGAAACCGATATCACATAATTTTGTAGCATTCGGTTTCCATTGGAAAACTACTAATTATCAGTTAATATGAAATTTTCTCCATTCCTGAAGTTAAAGGTCAAAGTCTTTCCCAACTATTCCAGTAAATTTTGTGTTTGAGATAAAAACAAAGCTAAATTGGTACGTACTCATGGCTTTATTTATTCTAAAATTTGCATCTGTTCTCTAATCTGTTTAATACTCATTGGAACGAGACTGACTACCCACAAGTTGCGGCAGCGTGTCGAAAAGTCTTAGTTCGAGATGCGAGAATAAAGAAGATGAAGTTGAAGAAACGAGATCGAGGATGGAATGCTGAGGTATCCCCTTCAAAGCGGTTAAAGGTCAGAAGTTACATTTCATCTTACTATTTTATGAGTTATGAGGTTGAAAGTAACCCTACTTATTTACAAATGTTTAATAATTTTGATAATTCATTTAAAGGGAATGGTTCAGTTTATAAGGCGGCTTTGCGTGAACATTAAATAATAAAGTTGCCCCAAAATAAAAATAAAAATGATATACTTTTATGAGTAATAGAAGTTAATTCTGACGTTTTCTCTTTTTCCGATACAAATTACACTTTCAACTTACTTAACTTTCAAATTACTTACTGTTTACATTTTTGAGGTATTACAGAATAATAATAATAAAAAGTGATTTTTATGGTACATACTCTTTGGCAGATAGTGGGCATGTACTAGTATTGTGCCATGTTTTGAATAAGTTCTCATCTGTAAGTTTCCTATAATTATTTTCAATTAGATCCAATAGTTATTAGATTTTTGATATTTATTATTTTATTTTATTGTAACTTTGTAATTATTTGTATACCAGTAATTGGTGGAACACGCTGAACTTGTGCCTTAAATATTTTATATGAATAATTTGTACCGTGTTTCGTACGAATAAATTTCTATTTCTATATACCAGAGGTGCCCAAACGGTCGATCGGGGTCGACCGGTCGATCGCGAGAAGTTTTAACGTCGATCGCCAAGAGTAACAGATTTGCACTCGATGTAGTTTGACTTATGCAATTTTTTTTTTCTTGTTTAATATTTGATGGATTAAACGATAAAAATGTCGACATCTTAGTCATAAAGTTTTGCTAGGTCGATCTCCTTAAGAAAAAGTATGGGCACCCCTGCTATATACTATGTGCTAAGACAACTAAAGCTACTTTTCAAATGATTCCCTTTCTATTTACTTTCTGGCGAAGAGACTCCCACTGTCATCTTAATCTTGAATTAGTTGTATTTTCTGTAAAAATACATTTTACAGAACTTTTTCGCCAAAAGCCTTAATCAAACCATTATCTTCCCTGAAGTGCTTCATGGTTATTGAATTTGAATTTCTCTGCAAACTGAGTATCATTATTTTATCATATTATGGTGACATAGTTTAATTTGCGTGTTGTGTTGGGACTGTATATCCGCATTTCAAATAAATTTGCGTTTTTCAGAGAAAGAAAGAAAGAAAGAAAGAAACGTTTATTAACAACACACAAAATAAAATAAAACAGTATACAATGAAACAAGATACAAACAAGAAGAGATAAATACATATTAATTCTACAATATAAAAACAGAAAGTGTGAAGCTAATGGGCCCTGCCTCAGCAAAATTAACTTCTGGGTCATTCTTCGATGTACAGAATGACCAGAAGCACTGATATTCTGACAGGGCCAGAGAGAGAGAAGTTATCTTAAGAATTAAAGCATTACTATTGATATTAACTTTAGTTTTAGGAAACAAAATACTTACTTAAATTTGTGCCGTATAGAGAGAGAAACATTATAAATTATCAGGTATTTTAAAACGAAAACAATGTGTTCAAGTGGAATTTCAAATTTGTTGGTCACGGGTATTTTTCACAAAAGTTTCAGCTGTAACAAATAAGAATACGACTCATATTTTTCACTTGTTGTTTATTTTTCAAGGAGTGCACTATATAGAGAATTAAAAAAAAAAGAGATTTTAATCACAGAGAACAGGGTTTTTCTAGTGGTTTAAGTATTTAAAGATTCTAAAGTATTTTTTTTATTTTTTTGAATAATGTGATATTTGTCTAATGTATCTATTGCGTGTTTTGTATATCCATTTATCTATTTAATAATTTAATAGGAATTTTCGAAGTTCGCCCTCATTACGTCTCGCGCAGTTGTGATCATTTGAATTGAAAATGTAAAAAGGGAACGTGATGCGAATATACAGCCTTAAACCAGGGCAACTCTCTGGTGATAACGTGTAACTATTCTCTGATAACTCCTGATGCCTATCTTAATTTTGCCACATAAAAGTGCGTATGTGCATATATATAAATATTTATGTATTATGCCATGTTTTACGTAAGTTAACATAAATATGTATACAGGAAGATGCTAGGGTTGGTTGCTTGCGCATAGCGCTTGATCAGGATGACTCTCTGGTAGCGTAGTGCGCAAGCTGCTGGATAAGTCTTGGGCACAGCCACGACTGTGACCAAGGCTTACTCCTTACCCTTGGTAGCACTCGACACGCACGCCATTGCGCCACACACACACGGTGAGCTAGTTCGGGCTAAATGATAACGCTAGATCAGTTTCTCTGAAGTATAGTGCCTATGTTGAGAGTTTTTATATTTTCTCCATCGCTGTAATTAGTCCAAAGTTAAGATCCTAACGCAGTTCTTAACTATTCTGTACGATGTATGGTTTCAATCATGTTAACACATAGGTACATGGTAACTAATTTGAAGTAATCAGTGGTAGATAATGCACCATGTTTGTGTCACATTGTAGTTATCATGATCAGTGATTGATAACAAATCGCAAGTTTAATAGTGGGAGGACGGGATTTCCTAGTCGCTGGCCGCCAGGATTTGGCGCCGTATCTACTGCTTATGCAATAACTGTTAGGTTAGTTTAAGGAACTTTAATATTATAAAGACATTAACATTGTCACCATACATAAGAACATTATAAATAAAAGGACTAAAACAGTTCGTGGTCACTGGTCGCAACAGCAAGGTAAATTAGTTAAAAGGGGTTAAATAAAACATCACCAGCAATTAAAAGTTACAGTTTTAATTGCATCAATGTATAATGGTTTTTTTGACGTTCAACAAGAATTCCACAGAATACAATTACTCGATATCATGGGAAAGTAGAACTATTACCAATTTAAACAGTATTGAAAAATAATACACTAATACCTGACCTTAAGCAGTGGTATCTCTCCAGCAGGAATAGCGTGTCACGACAAATTCATCAAAGTTTCCTGATATTACGACTTTACTTAACACTTATTCCACCGTTGAACCTTTCACTGTGACGACTTGAGCACGACTGAGCGCTCCTCTACCCTGTCACCGCATATTTATAAGTTATGCGTGGCGTGGTAGGGGCCACTGCAGTCGCCTGATTACTACAACTACCGTTTAAGTACTTTTAATGGAATAAACATACAAATTTAGTATACTACATGGTTCATGGCGAATAATAATCAAAGTAATTTATACAGTAACCTTACAGTCGGCCATCCTGCTAGAGCGAGTCCCATCGCGTGAAACAATCTCTTTGTAATTTTACTTATATAATTCTGAGTACATCCAGTCAATAGTCATAAAATATTATTAAATAAAAAACATCATTTTATTAGAAGAAAAAAATAGCAGCCAATATTCCAACAAAATATTTCGCATTCTTGCGGAGGTCATAATTATTGTTTAATGACATTACACATATTTATTGCATGACACAAAGCGTAATTACGTTTTTATTTATATATAAGTAGGTATTCAGAAAACATCCTATAACAGAAATGGTAGGTATATAAAGTGACAATTAACATAATTATATTACTTAACTTAATTTTAACTATACAATTCAATACAATTCTGTTAGCATCAATAAAAATATAGCCATATGGCATTTCATCTGGGCACGTTATAAACACGAGCAGTAGTTTGTTCGACTATATATTGTTAGCATCAAAATTCATTAATATAATTAAAAGATACTTTAGAGATTTATTTAAAATTGATGTATACTTTAAACGAATTGCGAAAAAGTTAATTTGCAATGCATCGAATTATAAAGATTGCAAACTTAGAAATATATATTTTTTTTGTCATTACCTATTGCAAACTTATTTTATTTACTTAAGTCTCAGAATAATTAGTTATGTGTAAGCATTTCAATATTTGTCTCCAATACAAAATACCTACTAACAATCAACAAAAAGTCATCAAATTGCCATAAAAAGCTCATCATTAAATTAGAAGTTAATGTTACAATTTCTGAATGAGTGAATGCATAAATAAAACTTTATTCGGTTACTTACACACAAAATGGTTTACAAAAACATTCACTTATAGGATACTTAAACGTAAGGTATTATTATGTAACGGTAACCAAAAAGGCAACCAGCTCAGCTGTAAATATTCTGTAAATATGTATATACATATATCATTAAATTGAATGTAATATCTTTCTCATACCATATGTAATGCTTGAACAACTTTCATAGTTTTAATACCATTTAATAAAAAATGAATGAAAGAGTTGCTTTCGCAGCGGCGCGCGGGGCGGCGCTATGATATGACTATGGGCAGCGTTAATTGCATGGAGTATACGTTTTCATAAAATTTGGCTTAAGATAACTTTGGGGTGCACCCAGTGCTCCAATTAGTATAACACAGTGACTGAAAAAGCATGTTTCAGTGATACATGTCATCAACTATTATGGTATCCAATAATTGTCAAATCATCAAAATGGAAAAAGTTTTCTTTCCTTTTAGAAGTTATTGTACATAACACTTGTACTATTATTTATTTTGCGACACAACTCAGTAAGAGTAATTTTTTTTTACTTCTTGAACTTATAAAAATATAGGTATCCTACATTACAGCAAGGTAAAAAATATTTACTTAGTATTCTGAAGGTCATTTAAATTAGTAATGGTTTAAAATTTACCCTTACTAATTTAACCTGGTTAACCTTTTATTTAGATATATGCATTAGCATACTTCCCTATACAATGGATATGTAAATGTAATAAGTACTAAAGAGGAGCTTAGATGTCGTAGAAGTGACTCCACTACACACAGTAAGTTATGTGGAAGTACTTTCCTCGAATATAACTGCACATTTTAAAACTCAATCAGAGTAAACACTATGTAATGAATAATTTTAGTAATCAGTATTTTGGAAATCTTACTTCCCATAGCTGGCACACAGAGTCCAAATACAAATCATATTATACATTATCAATCAATGTACAAAAGTAATTAGCTACAATTCCACACAAGCACCACCCTTACTATCTATCTGCTTTAAGTTTTTAATGTGTTCTAAACGCAGATTGAATTGTCGTACTAAGTGCCTAGTTACTTCATTCTATCGCGACCCTCAGTCACGAGGAACAAGAAATATTATGATAAAAGTTTTTTATTATTTTTATTATTATAGTTTCATTTTAACGAGGAGCACTGTCATCACCAGGGCCGTGCGCGAGACTACAGAATTAATTAAATGTTTTGTGAAGAGTTTCACCTAGTTTATGGATCGCCTGGAATTTCTCAAATAAGAAAAGCAGGGTAAATTACCCAATTATTGGTATTTAGAGCAATCCGATACAAAAACTTATACCTAGTAACATTATTTAAAATAAATATTGTGAGTGTTACACGCAATACACAATACAGATACTCATTTTTTTTGTATTTTGTATGTATGTCGTTTAAACATATCCCACCATACATACACCATTATATGTATAAATAAATAGACCATTAATTGGTACCCTTCACCCTATTATTGGCATGTACCGATCAAATTACTGGTACACCTTAGGCCAATAATTTACAGGCAACAGTTAATAAAATTATAGGTATTATTCTCAGCACCTTTATTAAAATATTGGCATGCTCTCACCAATCACTGGTACAACTTATAAGTTTTATTTTCGACTATTGGAGTTGGGCCAATTTTTGAAGCCTACTACAATTTTAGAATACCTACTTCATTATTTCCATTATTTGATTAAATAGAACACATTTAATGATCTTGAAAATAAGGTTCTAAATTCTCATTAAATATTAAAATAGTATGCCAAAACATTATAATTGAGTTCTTTTCATAAAGTAGGTAACACAATTTATTGAATAATATTATAGTTTTTTTTGTTAATTTTAGAGCGCCAACAAAAAGCGAGGGGTGTAATAACAAGTCAAGTTACCCCTACATGACTGATGTGAGAAAATTATTTTTTGATTAATTTAAAATTATAATAATGCGATATCGGAGATAAAGTGCAATGAATACGAAAATAATTATTTTGTCTAGAAATTGTATCATTTATTACGAAATTTTATTTCTTTTTGTCATTTAATAATTCTTTATTTCATATTACAAAAAAAATAATATTGTAACAAGTACTTAGATAATTCATGTACATTGATTTATTTAAAGATACTTTATAAGGCTAAACTTACCACCTATAAAAGCTTTAGAAATATGTAATTCCACTGTAATTTTATTATCTTGAAATATTAACACACAGTATTTAAATAGCACTATTCGCAGAAAAAAAATCGATACAAAACATATGTAAGTGATTTGCTTATTGCATATTAAATTATGAAATAAAAAGGACAATAGTTTTGTTTTTCAATATTATATGTGAAGGAAGAATCAGAATTAATATCAAGTATGGTAAAATTACTGTTGTATTAATGTGTATAATGAATATAGTTTTATTTTAGGATTTATTTGTAATTATTTCTTTTATTTATTGTTTGTTCAATTTTTTTTTAATCAAATTGGATTAATTATTGTTATCTGAAATAAATGAATTTTATTATTGTTCTTTTATTACCAGTAAACTTTAGTAGAGTAGGTCATTGCTCATCATGGCCATTTAACAATATATACGCTCAATACTCTATTGTAAATGGCATCATATTCTATGACTTATTAATTACTCATTAAAGGACTTGGCAACAGATGCATAAGCTGATCATAGTGTAGTAAAATTAATAAGAATAATATTTGAAATTGTATTGCTGCTATATTTATAAAACGGTAGGTATAGCTATAATTGGCAATAATACTTGGCTGGACTCTTGCGGTAAATACATTTAGAGAGGATTTACATTCAGCATTAATTATTTGCTCTTTATTGTACTCACAAAAGTGTTGCAGAGGAATAATTAATTAAATCATTGTAAGGATAAGTGGATTTAGCCGTCAGATAGCTTTCTTGCAGGTTCCAGCAAACCCAGGACATGTTAGGGATTTTTCAAGTAAGTATGGATAAGTTATGAGTTGCAAATATCTAGAATATCTCTGTTTCTACTGGTTTTATTGTTCGTTTTACGCATCAATATATATCATTTTAAATAAGAAAAATAATATAAACAAAACAGTAAACAGGACTTTGAAAGAATCTACTATAGACTTTCTCCTTCGTATCATAGGACACAGCAATTAATAATTTACTGTCATCAAAATAAAGTAATACTTAATAAAACATGATTGTTTAGTGATATATTAAACAATAATGATGATAAAACAATATGATGATTAAGATTTAATAGAAATGATAATAATATTATAATCTAGAAAACTTGTTAAAAATTACCTTAAGGTTTTTCGCAATAATTTCACTTGCTTGTAAAACAATAGAGTTAAGAAAAAATATATATTTTAAGTGGAACAAAATTAAGCGAACTTGCATGAGTCGCATGTTCAAAAACCAAATACTTAAACAGCTTTTTTTTTCATACTTAATGTAGTAGCTTGATATGAACTTATTTAGACTATGTCCATCTAACATAGCAAAATGTTTAAATAATACAAACAGGTAGGTAAGTAATTTAGAATAAGTTAAGTCGAAAAATTTTCATAAAGATTGCTATCAGATTCAAGCCTCGTAAGTCAATCCTACCCTAGATGATTTTATTACTTAGTTAGGTATTTATCTCTTACAGCAGACAATGTATAAACATATATGATATAATTGCATTCACTTGATAATGCTCTGATAATTTTGAAAAATAAGATATTGAGAAGCAAGCTTCATGTCAAAGAAAAGTTATAGTCTAACTAAGGCTATTAAAATGTTAGGATCATTTATTTATCCTCGAATTATAAGTATTATTCTCTATAAGCATTTGCGTAAATAATACACACTTTTGCTATATTTAAAACATAATTAATAAAACTAACTGAAATTAACTCTTAACCTCTTGCAATTATTTTCAAATAAGTATATTAATTGATGAAGTCTCTCTCAAGCGTATGAGTTTTGATTCTTGATATCGTATAAACCAGCATGAATGATTGCGACTTTGGCTGACTTTCAGGCGTCCGCTTCTTAACTCAAAATATCGCCATCCCAATATATTACTAGTTATTGACTACGGACGTCTTACGCTCTCACAGCTGCGTCTTAAATTATACATATTAATATACGACATACGAGCGCTTGTGGCTTTTCCCTTGTATGTTAGGGTCTTACTTCCACTCCCTCACTCGCGTCGTTAGTTAAGGTGCCGTACAACGTCAAACACATATTTTGAACCAAGATTACACGGTATTACTAGATTTATCGATCCCAAAAGTTAAGAAGAATTTAACTGTGATAACACTGATAACCAATTAATATATAGTTTAGAAATTTAATTAAAAAAAACTTAGCTAGTTCTCTAGTTATTTTTAGCAACAGTTTTCCAAATGAGAAATAGTTTATTCGTTATTAATTAAAAATGTGATAACCAGTAATAGACCTTTACTCTAGAAACTTAATTAAAAAGAAACTTAGCCAGCTGTCAAGTTATTTCTTTAGTAAATAGTTTTCCAAAATAAGAAAATAATTTATTCGTTATTAATAAAAAACGATAATGCCAATAATTTCGATAATTCTTACTATGAAAATTCCTTCCAGCGTTGTACGGCCTCTTAAGGATGATGCCTTACGCTCTCACAGCCGCATCTTAAAACATATAAATAATACGATATACTTGCAGCTTTGCCCGAATCTTCAGGCTCCCTTCTGCTTCCCCATTTATTACTTTTATGAATCACCACAGTGGTCGCTCGCCAGCATCAGTTGAAGTCAGTATTGTTACAATGAGTCTTGCACTCAACTTCCAATTTCCGATCTGAATTTTTCATTGCTGAAATTGTAGCTTTGCCCGAATCTTCAGGCTCCCTTCCGCTTCCCCATTTATAACTATTATGAGTCACCACAGTAGTCGCTCACCAGCATCCGTTGAAGTCAGTATTGTTACAATGAGTCTTGCACTCAACTTCCAATTTCCGATCTAAATTTTTCATCGCTGAAACTTGCACAAAATTTTATGGAATTAATCACTATTAGTCACCCAATAAATCTAGAATAGTCTTATCATATTAATTTGGGCAACTGAATTGTTAAATATGATTGTACAGAATCCGTAATCTATACTCAATAATTATATTTCAGTTCTTTACGTTCAATGACTTTTGTAAATAATATATTCAACAATGGTTTAATCATCTATTTATATATTTTTAAGATTAATCAATGTTACGTGATACTATTTGTATTCAATTCAAAGAGACAGCAGGGATGAAAAATGCTAAATTGATCTTAAAAGGACAGTTATTTTCTAAATTTAACTGTTATATTGGTAATATTATTATCACATCAGTATCAACAAAACGGTTCATTAAAACTAAACCCGTATTGTAATAAAAAGTCATCAAAAGAGAAAACTATCTTCGAGAGAGAGAGTGAAAAATGATACGTAATCCGCCTCTGAGCACTAGGCTGAATAGTTATAGATAATAAGCAAAAAAAAAAAATACTTAAGAATTACTAAAATGAAAATCTTTTAAAATTAATGATTTCTATACATAGTTTCTCTCTCTAGTTATCCCTATAGTATGCTTAGGTGGAATTCTCTATTTTATTTATTCTGTGCGGGCAGGATAAGCGAGAATTCTAAGGAATCTACTCGTTTATCCCACTTCTGAAGTTAAAAGGGGTTAAATAAAACATCACCAGCAATTAAAAGTTACAGTTTTAATTGCATCAATGTATAATGGTTTTTTTGACGTTCAACAAGAATTCCACAGAATACAATTACTCGATATCATGGGAAAGTAGAACTATTACCAATTTAAACAGTATTGAAAAATAATACACTAATACCTGACCTTAAGCAGTGGTATCTCTCCAGCAGGAATAGCGTGTCACGACAAATTCATCAAAGTTTCCTGATATTACGACTTTACTTAACACTTATTCCACCGTTGAACCTTTCACTGTGACGACTTGAGCACGACTGAGCGCTCCTCTACCCTGTCACCGCATATTTATAAGTTATGCGTGGCGTGGTAGGGGCCACTGCAGTCGCCTGATTACTACAACTACCGTTTAAGTACTTTTAATGGAATAAACATACAAATTTAGTATACTACATGGTTCATGGCGAATAATAATCAAAGTAATTTATACAGTAACCTTACATTAGGTAGGCACAATAATAATTATTGTCCACTGGTATGTCTACCAAATTATTCCTGTAAGAATCTTTTATTCCATCCAGTCCTACTATTAGTTCGATAGTCGAACCGTTTGGACATATATTTTTTTCCAAATTGTTAGACTGGCGGAGATAATCGAACTGTTTGGCTATTGGCTCGCTCAATTCGCTAAAAATACATACCAGTGCCACTTTCATTCACAATAAAAGAAGAATAAACATTTATTCTGCAAGTAGCATGGTACACATTACATAAAAATCTTAAAATAACTAATATCCGCTACACGACACCAGTTTCAGGCAAGCAGAATGAAGGGAGATAATTATCATACAATCCTTTAAGCACATTCATATTAATCATTTTGAAACTCTAATTCTTAAGTTACAATTTATTAAGTACATGATGTCAAATTATTATACATTTTACGTTCTACCCTCAAAATATTCCCTAATTGAATAGAAACACTTATCTGTTAACCACTTTAACCTTTTCATAAATAAAACTGATGGCATAGAATATATAGTACTGATGGTATCTCTTCGGTATATGATTATAAACTAATGATGACAGTGTTTTTGTGACAAACTTGGTTCTACAGTCCGGAACCTTAGACTGTTGTGCAAACAAATTATGATGTTTATTTACAAAACATCCTACCCCAGATATACAGACAGTTCTTTTTAAATAATGGTCTGCAACTATAGAGTAGTCTTGATCTTATATTCCACATTATTACTATTAGTATTTCATGTTCGAGAAATGTTTCACACTATTGTAATTATACTGATACAGTCAGATAAATGACTTTATTTTAAATGATCTCATATTTAGTACTTAGATTCAATCGGTGGCTCAATGTACAATATTAGTGTTATACATACAAATAAAGATGGTTAATAAATGGTAACAAATCAAGTTCCTTGAATAACGGATTACAGAGTCGCGTGGTGAATTTACCTGATCTTTCGGGTATTAACTGGATCTTGACACTGAATATAAATAAATGTATTTCAACATTTCTATTTACTTTAGCATTGCCGATCTTATTAGGGAAAGTTTGGTTTGCTATAGGGTTAAATTATAATAGTGGGGTTTGCACATATAAGGTTTCATTTGATAATGTATTAAAAGTTTTGATTGGAAATGTTCCTAGGTATTTTGATAGTATAGTCTTATGATAATACTTGGAAGGGTTGCTGTCGCTTTTGTGTTTAATTTCAGAAAGATGATGGATTTTTATAATTCGAATGATTATGATGGTATACACTTCTAAGATGAGATCATGAACCTGGAACATGCTTTAAAGGGATCCAGCAGCTAAACTTTGTTTTCTTGTTAACTTTAATGAAGTTTAATTCATTAATCATAAATCAAATCAGCAACGCAGCTGTAAAATAAATTGATTGACTTGAATGCATTTTATAAAGTTCCGATTCCGAGCGAGCAATTTCATAAAAAAATATGTAAATTATAATGACAAGTCTCATACATTGGAATCGGTGAGTTGAATCATAATTATGTATTTTATCGGTGATTGTATAATTGCCAATGTTTTTCTTTAATATTATGACAAGAGTATTAGGTTTGAGAAAACTTTAGTGCAAATAAGCCCTATATTTTTGTTTGAATATGCAAATAGAAGTTATTAGCTTATATGGAATGAGAGTGAATGAGATTTAATACTGATATACCCTCATGAGAGCCAAGGTGGCTCCATTCCGGTGATATGAGTTGATCTACATTCATAGATTATAGCTCATGTACCTTCATGAGCAAATGATCTTGGTGGTACATGAGTAGGATTTTAGATGATTGATTGAAGAATGAGATTTAATACTGATATACCCTCATGAGAGCCAAGGTGGCTCCATTCCGGTGATATGAGTTGATCTACATTCATAGATTATAGCTCATGTACCTTCATGAGCAAATGATCTTGGTGGTACATGAGTAGGATATTGAACGATTGATAGAATGAGATGTAATACTGATATACCCTCATGTGAGCCAAGGTGGCTCCATTCCGGTGATATGAGTTGATCTACATTCATAGATTATAGCTCATGTACCTTCATGAGCAAATGATCTTGGTGGTACATGAGTAGGATATTGAACGATTGATAGAATGAGATGTAATACTGATATACCCTCATGTGAGCCAAGGTGGCTCCATTCCGGTGATATGAGTTGATCTACATTCATAGATTATAGCTCATGTACCTTCATGAGCAAATGATCTTGGTGGTACATGAGTAGTAATTTAGAAAAAAAAGAGATCTGTTTTATAAATGAACTAATGCTATGATACAGAATATATCTTAAAGATGAAAAAAAAATTAACTCTGAATTTGATGTTATACCTATCAAATGGATTTAGTATACATTTAATACATAATTTTGTAATAAAAATTGTCATTTGCCTCGAGGTTGTTTCATAAATGAATTAATGTACAGCTTTGTTGTACGAATTGTTTTTGTGACGTAATTAATATTTTGACATGATCCATTATTATTGTGTACTGTTTCGATTACTATAATTAAATCATCATGTATGAACATTTTATTATAAATTAGCAGAAGATTAGTGCGCACTTATTATTATTTTTTTGTGTAGGTAGCTTCATATCACAACTTGTACCCAATATTTGCATGCCTTTGTTATGGGTCAAATATGAGAAACTTAATTACTGTTCGAACATCAAATGTATACCATGTTTGTGGCAAATAAATGTTTTCTATTTCTATTTCTATTTGATACTGAATATATGTTAAAAATGAAAAAAAAAATGTAACTTTGAATTTGATGTTATTAGCTAACAAATGGATTTATAATTATAATACATAATTTTGTAATAAAAATTGTCGTAAAATAAAAATACAATTAAATTATATAAGTCATGTCTAAAATTGCCTCGAGGTTGGAGCAAGCAGGCCGATTGTTAGGTATAAAATCCTGGTCGCGTGCGTGCATGGGGACATGCACGAGGTCAGGATGGTCGATTGTTAGGTTTTGCCGTTTATAACACTAGTTTTTAGCGTTTTTGCTATTTCTAACGATAACGTTAACGCTATTTTCCAAATATGAGTTATTCATTTTACTGGCAATACTTGATTGTTGGCAACACTAGGGCTATATAAGCAGAGAGTTACGGTAGAATCGGATTCATTCTTGCTCCAACCGTTGACGCAGTAACTTGAAAAGTGAAACTACCGTGTAAAATGTACGACAGTGTATAAGTCCTGGGAAAGTAAAGGATGTTAAAGGTATTTATGTGTTCTTATTTTATTATAAGTGTCCTTTAGAAGAATAACCTTACAGTACTTTGGTAATTAGTTGGTATTTGGTTTGATTTTTGGTTTTCCCGACGTTTCGGCACCTTTGCAGCTGCCGTGGTCACGGGGGACTGAAGCGGCAGCTGCAAAGGTGCCGAAACGTCGGGAAAACCAAAAATCATACCAAATACCAATTAATTACCAAAGTACCTACTTTCAATAAAACCGCGCTAGTATCCGTTAAAAATTGTTTTATTTCATATCGTTACTTTGCTAACGTGTACTGTATTTGATACAGTACAACATGATTATTGACAACAAAGTGTATACTAGAAGGTTATGTGTTACATGATTTACACGCATTTCGATCGTTCAGATAATCGTCATAAACAAAAACGAAATATCGCGTTCTTGCTCGCGCTTACTGACCAACACAACCATAGCGCTTAATTGTTTCATGGCTCCGTGTACCAGTTTGGCATTGGGTATAGGATAAACCATAGGAGTTTGAATGTTCTTGAAAGCTTCCTAGAAATTGGCGTCAGAGTCGTCATAAAAGCAAGTGGTCATACACGCAAAAATCGCAAGTCGACAGAATCGCAACTCGTCAAATTCGCAACTTGCTAGATTTGCAACTCGTCGCATTTTGCAACTCGTCAAATACGCAGTTCGCCAGAAACGTAACTCGTCAAATTTCGCATCTTGTCAAATACGCAACTCAACAGATTTCACAACTCGACACATTTTTTCGTTTTAATACAATGTGCCCAACTGCCCAGTTATAAGGCTCAACTTATTCTTGCTTTTGATCACACAAAAAGTGTCTGCACAATCTTACTCGAACCTAATTTGGTGACCATATTCGGTTGACACGCATGTGGTCAGATATGCAGGTGGTAAAATACGCGAGTCAACATTATGTGGCGAGTTGCGTTTGTGACGAACTGCTTGTCTGTCAAACTGCGTGTGTGGCGAGTTGCGTATTTGACGAGTTGAGAATCCGTTTTGAAATGTGGCGAAATGCGTATATTATCACTTGCGTATCTAAAGACTTGCGTGTGTTTTTGGAAAAAACTACAACCTTATTTTCTAGGTGGCAAACACTCAAAAGTTTGTCGTCTGTGCAAGCGCTTCCATAAGTTATGTACTGATTACCTTAGAATCCGTAGGTCCATGGCTGCCCCACTTAACGAGCGCGACAGCTAACAGCGCAGAGCCCCACGTGTGGTGCTTCCTAGTGGGCGGGGGCGCCGGCCACGCCTCCGCGCCCGCCTCCGCCCCCGCCCCCGCGCCCGCCGCCACCCACCCGCCGTCCACCAGCAACTCGGCGCTCCAGTGCCGCCGCCCCACTACTAGCCGCGCCATCGCCCATTGGTACGGCTCATCTGTTTCAGTAATATGAGAAATGTTACCACTTTCTTCCCAACGGGGAATGACTGAAAAGTTTAAATGTGATTTAGCTAAAAATAAAATGGCATATATTAAGTTAAGCGGAAGACCGCAGAAAAGGTGGATGGATTGTGTGCGGAATAATATGAATGTGAAGGGAGTGGATGAAGAGTGACAGGTAGGGATGGAACCCATAATAAATTGGGATAAGGGGATGATGATTAAGTTAAGCTGACGCGCCTGTCTGTCATAGGTATAACTTAGCGGTGTGTTTAAGCAGGTAAGTCGAGGCGGCAGTCGGCAGGCGAGTCTTTCTGCCCTAGAACACCGGTCCGGCAACCTGATGCCCTGACGATTTCAATATGGGAAGTGCTTCTTGGTACAAATTAGTACAAATTGTAATGGAATTGGGTTGGTAAACTTTTTCGAAGAGAATTGTTTTTTTTTGATAGTACACGCTTGAAGAATAAAGAAAATAATATTATGATTTTTTTATTTTACCTTGTTAACCAAATATTTTTTTTATATTATTATCGCAATAAAATATCAAACGAACGGCTGAACAAGAAGTTTCCTTGCATTTACTGATTAAAAAAACTGATTGACAGGACAGATTTGACAAACAGTGTCAAAGAGTAATCGTAATCACTTTACTCTTTGATCATTAATCACGGCCTAATGTTGTTGTTTGTTTAACAGCTTATTTATTGTGATTTTCTAGTGTTTTTCTTGTTCAGTTATAGGCCAGTAAATTCTTACAAATGTTTTTCCTAAAATCGCAAAACGCGATGTAAAGCTGCATTTTTGGTATGTTATTTGGACCCCTTAAGGGAGTGTGGAACCATGTTTTGCAAGCAAAAAAAAGTTGTGCTAGCTGCGTTATACGTGAAAAACAGCAGCTTTTTTCAGTTTTTGCAGTTTTATTAAAAAACTATGAGCTTTTGACATTAGTTGCCTTCATCATTTTGAAAGTGTATTAAAGGACCATGCCCATGGGTCTATAGAAGTCCGGCCCACGGTACACCGCGGTGTACACAGACGAATTGTGCATTAAATGAAAGCATGGCATGTCAAATACTCAATAAACTGAATGTTGGTTAAGAAAATAAGTCGCCTTTTTTAGATAAAACGACTTTTTTTTCGTTAATATGGGCACAATTTATTTTAACAATTTTTATATCAGAGGCATTTGTTTTATCGTTTTAGTCACTCGTAGTCAGTTTAACTAAATGTAATGTTGTTTATTTTGAATTAACTAACCAGAGTTGCTTCCAGAATCCAATGCATGCGCGAGTCAAGTGGGCAGTTTCCATTCCAGATTATCGTCATATAAAATAGCGGGGCCTAACTCGAAAGTTCGGGATAGGGTCGGAGACTCGAAATACCATTAGCGTAAAATGGGTCAAAATGTGAAGGATGCACGAGAAAAAACACACTCACTGCAAAACACTTCCAATACAAAACAAAACAACAAAACACAAACAAACGACAATCAAACGTTGTGACGTCGCCGTCGTCGTACTGTCACTATACTGTCAAACTGACAGTAGACCAGCCGAGTACACAGTGCTGCCATTTTTAATTCTATTGGAATCGATTACTAAATCGATTTTAGTCTTGTTCAATACTGATCTAATCTAAAAAATATTAAATGATATTATGTACTGGTTTTAATAAAAACTATATTTTTTGAAGTTATACGCAATCAAACAAGAATAACCGTTACAAATAATGTTAGTAATTAATAATATATTTTGTTGGTATCGATTTTTATATCGAATCGATTGTTTACGAGATTTTTACGTACCTAGAGCAACGTCACTTGGATAAAAATCTTTGAATTGTTATTAAAATGGTTTTGGTGATGGCGACTTTATTACATAATAATTCCAATTGCATTATTGATATTAAATTAAATAATGATTTTTAAATTTTATCGTAAGTTTGTACACGGTATTTTAAAGTTGGGCCGTAGATGGGCGTAAGCCTTTCAAACAATTAAAGCCAACTTTTAGTTCTATATCTTTAATAGTTTTTGAGATATGATGCTTCAAACATTGACACACACCGGCATATCTAACCGCTTACACCGTTATTTTCATATAAACATGCTCACTTCACATTCTCATAAATAAAAAAGGTTGTGCATCTCTGCAATGTTTTGTATGTTGATAGATTAGTCTGGTGCTCATTTTTCGAATAAAAATGTCAAATAAGGATAGACACCTCTCAATTTATCCAAAAAGAGGAAAAGGTAAACCAATTTCCTCGTTCTATACAATGATATATGGTATTAAAATTATGCTTTGCTTTATTGCATTTTTGGCGAAATTGAGAGATGTCTATGTTTATTTGACATTCTTATTTGAAAAACGAGCACCTTCCTAAACTCTTAAACATACAAACCATTGCAGAGATGCGTATACTTTCATATTTATGAGACTGTGAAGTGAGCATGTTTGTATGAAAATAACGGTGTAGGCGGTTAGGTATGCCGATGAGTGTCAATATTTCAAGCATCATATCTCAAAAACTATTAGACATACAGAGCTGAAAGTTGGCTTTAATTGTTTGAAATTTAATACACTTTCAAAATGATGTTGGCAACTAATGTCAAAAGCTCATAGTTTTTAAATAAAAATGCAAAAACTGAAAAAAAAAACAGTTTTTCACGTAAAACGCAGCTAGCACAACTTTTTTTTGCTTGCAAAACATGGTTCCACACTCCCTCAAGGGGACCAAATAACATACCAAAATTGCAGCTTTACATCGCGTTTTGCGATTTAAATGTAGATTTTTACTGGGCTATTATGGGAAATGGATCAGCTTGAAGAAATCCATTATCCATCTTATTACGCTGATGAAGTAACTACACTGTATTATTCCGTTTTGTTGAAATAAAGATGTGACCAGAACATTTTTTTACAATTCCCATACCTTTGAAAGAGACGTGGTGCAGAGGATTAAACAGGAATTCTCGTCAGAGAGCTTTATACGTTTGTGATGATCACGTAAATACATATATACATATCTAACAAACTTGCTCACAAAATAGTTATTTTATTTTAGCTGACTGTGACTGACATGACAACTAGTTGACATTGCCAATGACAAACTTTTTTTTTTATTTGAGCAAAGGCATTACGCATACAGCCGTAAAAGTGATTTATTGTACTATGCTGTAAATTTAAATTTTAAATTATTATTTAAATTAAGGCGCGGTGGTAGTGAATGTGGCGCCCCCACTACATTTATTTTTATTACTCGTAAACCAAGTCAATATTTAAAAAAAACACAAGTATAAATCTCTTAAATTGTGTCTAGTATTTTTTGAATAACTCTTCAACAGTTTTCATTCTTTCTGTAAGTTTTAAAATCCATTTTAGCTCAAAGTGGCCACTTTTGGCAATTATGGATTTTAAAACTTACAGAATGAATGATAACTGTTGAAGAGTTATTAAAAAATTATTAAACACAATTTAAGAGATTATTACTTGTGCTTTTTTCAAATATTGACTTGGTTTACGAGTAATAAAAATAAATGTAGTGGGGGCGCCACATTCACTACCTACAGCGCCTTAAAATGAAGTATTATTAAAATTCCGCAATAGGGAATATGCATAAGTCACCGATTTTGATGAATTTGAGCTTGATCGCTGCGGACACGTATAAAAACATGATGGAACAGGAAAAAAAAAAAATGTATAATTTTAGTTTTATCACACGATGAAATCAGGGGAAAATAACGATTTTTTTTTTTCATTTTCGGATATAATGCACTTTACAGTCAGATAGAATATCGAATATGAAACAATATTTTGTATGACACGTATGTACTTAAACGAAAAATTTAGGGAGATAATTGAAGATTATTGGCTAACTCCATATTAAACGCGCCGAAACACACCTGAAACGTGATGTGTGACGTCACCGTTTTGTATGGAGCGTTTTCGGCGAGTGCTGCTGCGCGCTAATTTCAAGTAACTATATCACGAGAACAAAACGCAAGAGAAAAGTTTTAATATTACAGTTAATTTTCTCTCGCATTATACTTTTGATTAAGATTAAAAAAAAATTGATGCATATTCCCTATTGGTTATTCCTGACTCCAAAGCCAAAAGATACCAGAAAATATATAATTCACAACAGTTTTGGAAAAGTTTACCAACCCAATCGTAACCGTGGGTAGGCCCCCGACAAGGTGGACCGACTATCTGGTAAAGATCGCGGTGCGCCGCTGAATGCGGGCAGCGCAGGGCCGATCGTCGTGGAGATCCTTGGGGGAGGCTTGTACCCAGCAGTGGGTGTCATGCAGCTAATATGATATTATGGAATTCCAAAGTTTAACGCGTATTAAATCACTCGATACCCTGCAGCTACCTCTAGTGTCCAGCTGCTGGTCCAGCTTGAGCTTGACCCCGCCACAGCCGGCAGCCAGCAGGCGGCCCCCGGCGAGCCTCGCGCGTGCCCGCACCGACCGCACCTCCGCACACCCCTGCACGACGCAGCTGCCCAGCGCGCGAGACATCAACGACGACTCGGACCACGCCGCTAAGTAAAAATATTGAAATTAATTTTTTCAATAAAAAGGTGAAGTGATAGTTTTGTGAAGCGCGTATTTATTTACTTTACTCAAAAATGCTTGTTATATGGTCATTATTTTGACAACCTTCTTTGAACAAAGTCGAGGTTGCCGAGCTCCTCCGATGATGACGCAGCAAAGTTGTATGGGATTTCATTATTGTCGAGTTTTGTTTTAAACATAGTAAAGGTGAAAAATAGTGCATTGTACAACCCAAGCAGATAAAGAAAGGGACAATAAAAGGCGTCGTACATATTCACTTCTCGCTCGCACTCATACTCGTTGTGGTAAGCGCAGTGAGCCGCCATTTTTAATCCCATTCTTTATCTGCGCAGTTGTTGTACATTGAGGCAGCTAGCAGGCCTCTATCACTCGCTCAAGGTCGCGCGATAAGCACCTACCGCTAGCCGTTCCGCCAGCAGCGTGACAAGTGAGCAGAGGGCCGCCACACGCCCGCCGCCGTACGAGCGCGGCATCTTACTGCCTGAGTAGGTATTGTCTCTTTGTCGACATTACTGTGCCGTGTACGGGTGTCAAAATCAAAAAACCAATAAACAATTGTCGTTTTTCAAATCATGATATATGCTACGCAGTTCATTTATAATAATAATAATAATAGTTTATTTGGAACAAGTTACATTGTTACATTTTAGCATTGTACGTTAATAACCGCTAAAGTTATAAAACTGTGTCGCAGCACTAACGCCCGTCTCCGGTAATAACAGGGACAGCGTTCCAATAAATAAATAACACAAACGCACTATTTGATGCTTAGATAAAGTAATACACTAATGGCCGAATACTCAAACGCTAATTAACTTTGAAATGTCGTATAACTAACTAATAACTAACTCTCAAATGTCGTCCTGTCGCATTAAATGTCAAAGATATGACAAAGACAGCATGCTGTTTGAGAGCCGTTCAAAGTTAAGTAGCGTTTGAATATTCGGCCATGAGACTGTCTGAAACACAGCAATATAAGTAAAAACTTAACAGCCCTACTCGTACTATGTACTACACAAATGCCTCACTCAATATATGTTTGATTGTAATTAGTGTGCAGTATAAGAAAAACAAGTGCTATCATGAACGTATCTTACGTATACCCACCACACAAAACATGAAGACAACCCTAACGTTGCGTCATTAAAAAAGGTAAGAGCACGCGATAGAAAGAGAGGCAACTACTAGGTGAATATAAACTGTACTGCAGGCCATTGCGCGACCTGAATTGCACTTTATTGTGACGGAGCAAAAGTCGCTATTTATTTAAATTACTATGCGGCGTGCTGCTTCTGTACTTGTACTATTAGTTATTCTGTGATTGAGGGGAGAAAATCCTATTACACAGGATGCTGTTTTTGTATTTTTAACACGACCGTTTTTTGACCTTTCATTAAATACCTCGCATTTTTGAGTAAAGCACTATACAAGCCTCGGTCCACCCACAATGACTGCACTGCTGGCCACGTTATGATGGCCTCGAGCTAAGCTTAACTACGCTCTCGGCCTTCAAGCTTGGTCATCATTGCAGCCCTTGCTGTCCGCGCTATAAAGGCTTCGACCTCCGGTTTCGGCCTTTATTCCAGCTTGTCCATCAAAGGCTGCAATGCTGACCGCGCTGTGACGGCCTGGACCTGCGCTAAGCTCCGCTCTGAGCCATCATCATCGCTGCCAGCAGCGCAGTCATTATATATATACTGCGGCAGTAATGTACTATTAGTTTATGAAACAAGACGTTATAGTTTAAGCGAGATAAGAATTCGAAGCTTCGTCACGCAGGTATGGGAAAGGCATCAGGTACAGATTCAACAATAGGTACACTCACAGCTGTCGGCCTCCCTCAAGTACAAGGGGGTGGAGGCATCGCGGTCCGCCATGGAGGCGTACCAACCGAACACTTGGCCATGGTCGTACATCATGTGCAAAGTGCTCACTATCAGGTACAGATTCAACACGCCTTTCTCCAGCTAAAACATATTGTTCTATTTCAATGTCTAGGTCTAGTACAATGCGTAACAACATTACTGAGGGATCGGAACGAAACATCGCGGGAGCAATTTCGATGCAAGTTATTGTCACCGCCACTGTGGTCTAGTGGTTCGCCCACCCGTGTAAGACGCAGGGGTCCCAGGTTCGATTTCTAGGGAGGGTACAATTTGTACTCGGCCTTTCAGTCCACAATGTCAAATTCCCAAAATGTCAAGCGATTTTAAAATTTCAAGTTCCCAAAACGTCAGATTCTCAAAATGTCAAGTTCCCGAAATGTCAAGCTCCCTAAATGTCAAATCCCCGAAATGTCAAGTTCCCTGTTATAATAGGGGAGCAAATTATGATGAATAGGGTATTTGACTGATTTTTTTTATTGACTTTAAATGTTTACTGAAATATTAGCAACACAACATAAGTATTTCTTTTCAAATATCTTGCATATTGTTTGGATGATTTTAACAGGGTACTTGACATTTCGGGAACTTGACATTTCAGGAACTTGACATTTCGGGAACTTGACATTTTGGGAATCTGACGTTTTGGGAACTTGACATTTTGAAACCACTTGACATTTTGGGGATTTGACATTGTGGACTGAAAGGGTACTCGGTTTGGTTGGTGATAGGACTTATTTCAAGTCCGCCTGGGTAGCTACCACCATTTTACTTAAGTCTGACGCCATAACAACAATTTAAAAATTGATGTGTTCCTGCAGTTAGAGTTAAGATAGCCAGTTCTTTAGTGATGAGGATTCCGGGTGTAGTGCGCTTCCACCTTCGGCCTTATCGTCACTTAACATCAGGTGAGGTGAAGGCCAAGCACTATCCCATTGTGCATAAAAAAGTGTGTGGGAGAGGCGAGTGGTGGGGCGAGGCCACGCGTAGTGGCTAACTTCATAGCCACCATTAAGCTTGAAACGCACTGTACCATGTTAAATTTAGCATATAAAGATCGGCACTTGGCACTAAATCAGTTAGGTACTTATAAAAAAAAATGAATTTGTCACACTTGCTGGTTAAAATTCTACAACAGATTTTATTAAATCAAACAAGAGCAAGTTGTGTGTGAGATTTGAACACACAACTTGCTTTAATAACTTTAACTATGGCTAAACAAGATCGAGAAAAGGGAAGTCACTTCTAGAGCCCTATGTCCCTTTTAAGGGGTAGGTAAAAGGATTTCACGATCATCATTAAGAACTTATGAACGTAGTACAGACCTTAGCATCCAATTTGATTTTGTTTATTGAGAACAGGGGCTCGTTGTCTGCAGCGAAGCAGAGCTGATCCGTCTGGAAGGCAACATACACCTGCGGCACCCCGGACGCGCCCCCCTCCGCCGCCAGTGACGCGCTGAATCTCGAATTCACCTACACATAGACAGGACATTGATATTGTAAGCAAATACTACAAAGATGACATTTCTATGGTTTTACGGGCTGCCAGCCGAACACGCGCCCACGACGAAATTTTGTCGATAGTTTTCTTTCTTGCGTTAGCGCGATGTCTGTCTCGACTGATATCAAGAGATATGAATGTCCACAAATAGTCGTGGTACGTATGCTAGGCCGGCTGGGCTCAGAACAGAGCCACCGGGACGCGGCGCCCCAAGCGAATTCCTATGGCATGTGATGGCAGCTGTGCTGTGAGCGTTTAGACCATTCTAATGATCATTTTCATCAACAGACAGAGTACAGAGTATGTAACTGAAGAGAGAATTCACTAGCTGCGCCCGCCGGTCGCTCAGCCCCCCTAGCATGACCGCCAAAATGCGATATAGCGATTTATCAAGTTTGACTGTCAAAAGACAATGGATTATGACAGTTGAGTGTCGATAAAATGCTATATCACGTGATTATATAACGTGTTTCAGCGGCCATGCTACGGGGGGTGTTTCGTAGTCAGGTCGTTTTAGCTACTGAAATGCCATTTGACATAAAAAACGTACCAACACCTGCAAGTAGCACATCTTGAGTTGACCGATTTCCAAGATGCAGCGCTCGGAACAATGGTAAAACACATCTTAAATTATTTCACATTTTGACATACAGATAGCAGTACATACATATCGCTCCATAAATTTTATCTATGTTTAAAATCGAAACTCTAGCATGTTGGATGTTAAGTTCAAAATGGAATGTCGTAATTCGACATTCCGTGGTAACTTAACACTAACAGGACAGATGTGCTGACGTGTGCAATTTAATTTTCTTATACTTCTTTTTGACATAATTATCAAACAAAATTTGATAGTACAAAAACGTGTTAAAATTGTACAGACTCCAAAAAATTAGGATATTGATTCAAAAGCGATACGAAATTACAAATTCATATATCCAAACTAAAACAAAACCAGCAAGTTTTTAAGCTTACTTCAACTTGAGTCAGAGAAATATATTTGAACTAGCTTCCGCCCGCGACTTCGTCCGCGTGGATATTAGAGAAAATCCTTAGGGAACCTTCAACCAGGATCCGACCAACCGTTTTATACGCGATTACACGGGTCCCCACCAAGCGCGCAGCCTCGTGCGAGGCCTGTCACACGTCGCAAATGTTTTGCCTCGCGAGGCAGCGCGCTTGGTGGGGACCCGCCTAATCGCGTATAAAACGGTTGGTCGGATCCTGGTTGAAGGTTCCCTAAGGATTTTCTCTAATATCCACGCGGACGAAGTCGCGGGCGGAAGCTAGTTTATTACAATAATCAGAATTAGGTCCAGAGATATTAAGAGTATCACGTTCCCGTTTCTTTACTCTTTCCCGTTTCCGTCCCCGCCCCCGTTCCCGTTCCTGTTCCCGTGTCCGTCCCCGTCCCCTTGGGCTGAATCATGTCCACCGTGTTGGACTTCAAAACAAATGTCATTTTCGCATTCCTCATCCCATAAAACCTCAAGAACGACATCCACATCGGCTTTCATGTTTACTTACCCCATTTACCCCCTAACGGATGATTTTCAAAATAAGAAAATATGTGTTTGCCTATTTATTTTTAGACATGCTCCTACGAATTTTTAAGCTGTAAACTATGTAATGTCTATTTTATATTATTTTTCCATATATAATTTGTACCCCATTTTCACCCCTTTAGCGGTTAAATTGGACTTCAAAATTAATGTCATTTTCGCAATCACCATCCCATAAAACCTCAAGAACGACATCCATATCGATTTCTACGTTTACTTAGCCCATTTACCCCCTAAGGGGTTGATTTTCAAAACCACAAAATATATGTTTGCCTATTTATTTTAAGACATGCTCCTACGAAGTTTTAAGTTGTAATGTCTATTTTATATTGTTTTCAATACCAAATTTAAATCCAATTTTCACCCCTTTAGGGGTTAAATCATGTCGACCGTGTTGGACTTCAAAATAAATGTCATTTTCGCAATCTTCATCCCAGAAAACCCCAATAACGACATCCATATCGATTTTTAGGTTTATTTACCCCATTGCACCCCCATTTCATCACCATGGGGGTTGAAATTATACCAATACAATATGCGTTGCGTTAGATTTCCATCCATAAGCCTAAATTACAAATCTAGCGATTTCTACTTCAAAAATGAAGGATTATCTTCTAAACACAACTTCATCCCCCTTTTCACCCCTTTGGGGGTAGAATTTTGAAAAACGCTGAGACACGTATTTATTTATTTTCAATCATCAGCCTAAACACAAAATTTGAAGATCCTAGCTTCAAAACTGAGGGACTTTCATACAAACTTTCATCCCTTATTTCATCCCCTTAGGGATGGAATTTTCAAAAATCCTTCCTTAGTGGATGCCTACACTGTATAAAGTATCTGTGTGCAAAATTTCAAGTCTCTAGGTTCAGCGGTTTGGGCTGTGCGTTGATATCTCACTCAGTCAGGACTTTGAATTTTATATATATAGATAATGCTGCTGTTTTTATAAATACCTTTAGAAATTTTCCATCACGCCTATAAATAAAATCATGAGTGTTCTAATTCTCATAAATGATCTGACCTTGACTGAGTTTCAATAGCAAATGATCTATTATAAGAAGCACATCATTGCTTGTTTTTGTTTCGAGAGTATGCTAATTACACCATAATTGCACTTTGAATCTCTGCACTACAATAAATTGTATTTAATATATTATGACTGCAAACAACAAACTTATTTGACAGCCCACACATGATTACATTGTTACATTTCCCTATTGGTTATTGCTTCATTTAACATTTAAGTCGTACTTACATGCAGGCTCTGTAAAGACATTTTAAAGTCTGTTTTAGTGACTTTATCTATGCATTTGAATGTTGTAGTGTCAATCTTTAAGCTAAAAATCTGAAACAATTGGAAACAAATTAATTTATACCTACTTGTAGCAATACACAAAAAAAAAATTTTTTTTTTCTAAATTTGTAATCTCACCTTTGGTATGACCGGTGATAATCTCGGAATGATAGTTGCAATGTGATCTTCACTAATCACATCTTTCCTGACCGACGCAGGTCTGTATTTCTTTTGCTTCTGCACAAACTGATACAGTTCATCTTGAAATGAAAGTGTTGTATTGTTTATTGCAGCATGTATTTTCTGAAATAGAATAAATTACACTTCAAATATATTTTAAATTAAAAGGATTGATTGGTTGATTAAAACCTCATACTTGACACATACCTCAACATTCAATGGTCCATCCGCTTTAACAGTGCCTTCAATCAACATGCTGCAACCTGCTTCTCCAAGGCATTTGGTGTCCTTAAAAAGTCTGGCACTGAGTTGCACTAAATTTGCTGAAAATACTAAAGCGCGAGCTGGTCCACCCGCTGCACCGTCGGCATGCACTTCTGATGCAGTTATGTTAATGGAGCCATTGCTTAGAGCCCCATCCCGTAATGTCACTGAGGCATTGAAGATGTGGACACCCATAAACTAATGAAAGAATAGAGTAGACCTTTATGAAACAAAAATTTGAGACAAATATATAAATATGACAATACTTCACTAACAATTTCATTGGTTTAGCAATTAAATTAGTTATATACTTCTAATGTGACCTGCGGATGCCACTAAATTTATATGTCCGTAATAAGGCCAGTAGTCATGTATGGATCAGAATGTTGGGCTATGAAGAAGATGGATGAAAGAAAATGACATGTAGCAGAGATGATAATGCTGAGGTGGATGTGTGGTGTGGCACGAATGGATAAAATTAGCAATGAGAGGAAGTTTGAACGTAGCACCAGTGACAGAAAAGTTGAAATGGAATCATCTCGCTTGGTATGGGCATGTTATGAGAAGGGATGAAATTTTGCAAAAAATCGAAGAATCAGATTTTTTCGAGTTTTTGCTTACGCCTTTAAAATCCACTTAAAATAGTGCGTGAAACCACAACACGCTTTTGTTTTACTTATTTGACACTTTAATTCGGAAGAAACACAAGTAAAGATCAATAAAATTGTTAAAAATGACTGGCAGAAAATATAAGAACAAATGATTTGGCAGTTTTTTTTTTAAAGAAAAAAACGTATTATGCAGTAATTCTAACACAATGTTAATTTTAACATATACTTCTCTATCAATTATTTAATATTAAGAATTTCATTTTTTTATACAAATAGGAAAGAAAAAAGGAATTTGAATTGAATCAATGATTTTTATTCAAAAAATCTCTTGATTTAATTCGTGATTTAATCATGCCAACCCTGCTGGAAAGTAAGAGGAAAACCGCAGAAAAGATAGATAGATTGTGTGTGGAATGATATGAATGTGAAGGGAGTGGAAGAGGAGATGATGAGTGACAGGACGGAATGGAAGAGAAGGATGCAATGCACCAACCCCAAATAAATTCAGATAAGGGTAGGGGGATGATGATGACTTCTACACATGCAATCTCTTACCTGAGCAAACATTATCAAGCTAGGTGGCAACTTTTTATCCCTAAAGTCAAGGACTTTACGTTGGGTTAATCTGTTGAGTCCACTACTGAGAGATCTGAAGCTTGCCACCTCATCATCTGGAGCAGCATCCTTGTTGACAGAGTTCTGCTTCGACAGCAGCGGCTTGAGGATGGTCTCCACGACCACACTACGTTTGGCTTCCACATTATTAGTAATCTCTACACCTTTGATCACAACCCATACTAACTTATTTATCTCAGAATTGAAAAAACTGCTACGGAATGAAATTTCATCAATGTGCTGTAAGTAAATGGAAGATTAAGTTTAGTTGAGTATCAATATTAAAAACTTGGTTTTATTAACTTGGTATAAAATTAGAAATACTTACAATAAAGTATCTGTCTTTAGACAAACTGACATCTTTCAGTATCAATTTTAGTACGGCAATTCTACCTATTTTCAAGTTTATATGATACTTTCTCTTGAAAAGCCATGACAATAGAGCCGGCAAAAGCCTGAAAATAGGCACAGCAAATATACAGCGTAAAAAAAACAAAAACAATAACAAGAAATAGGGACGTCACCTTGTAAGACTACTTACCATGAAACACAAGAATAGATAGCAACAAATATTAAACACAATATCAGTAACACATTCATTTTGACTTTAATTTCTCATTTCAATATAGTAAACACTATGTATGTAGGAATTAATTTCATTTTAAAGTAAATAAGTTAACCTCGATCCACGATCGAAAGGACGTACAAAACCGACCGACCGAGGGTTGGTAGATCCAGATTTTGAAATTTCCCCATATTCAAGATTTTTTTTCCCCAAAATGATACGTTTGGCAAATCTTTTTCCCCATTTTTGTTAAACAGGAAATAAAACGAATTGAAAGATATTAAACTAAGTTTATTAAGAAAATAAAGAAGTATTCGGAAGTTCTAAACCGAATCATCTAAATCATTTAGAACTTTCGAAATTTCATCTTCGCTTAACATGGCCAGATACAACATTATCGGAGTATTTATACTCCAACCAAAACAATCCTTGTATATTTTTCTCCCCAAACATTTCCCCAAAGATTTCATTTCCCCAAAATTTCGCCAAGACCATTATTTTTCCCCAAAAATGCGAAAAAAACCCCCAATCTACCAACCCTGCGACCGACGCAAACGTCACTGTCAATGTCAAATAAAATGTCAATGAGTGCATTCCAGCAGGCTAATCGCTGACTCACGGAGTCCTCGATCGCCATAGAGTACATTTGTTGTTCACAATCCTTCAGTGACGGATAAACAATTTCTTATTTTGGTATTCAGGGGCCTTACTATGAGCTCTTATAGCAGGACTTATACTGAATGGCATTACTTTTTCGTACCATGACCTCGATTTAGCAGGCTTGCGGAGGGCCTGCTTTAACACACGCTCTTAAACCGTTCACCATTTTTTATGTATGGACGAAGCGTACCACGACGCTCCGTTTGACAGTTTGGGAGCTGTTTTATAGCGTCTGTAATGTCAAATAAAGCAATTCATAAAAAGTTCCTACGTGATCAGCTTTTTCAAAATTGTTTAGTGTATTTAGATAAGTTTGGTGTGAGAATTTTAAGATTTGTGAATTTCTTTTAATGTTTATTATTTAACAGTGAATTATGTAACTTGATAAAGGCAACGCGACGACTTCCTTGTTGTTGAATATCACTAAAATAAAAAGAAACGATGAGAGATGAGACCCATAAATAAGTACCTACTATCCCCTTCATTTGGTAATGCGCCTGGCGGCCATGATTTTAACCTCAAAAACGAAAAACAATTGCATTTTTTTTAATACCTAGACCCTTTCTTATTGAAAATAAGAATTAAATAATTGTCCATCAGCCATTTTTGATGTCCCCACTGCTGGGGCTCAGGCCTTCCTTATGCGTGGATAAGGAGGACGGGCCATAACCCACCACGCGGGCCCAATGCGGATTGGTGGGTGTTAACGACTGCAAATGCAGCCGGGACCAACGGTTTAACGTGCCTTCCGAAGCACGGAGGAGCTCGAGATAATACATTTTTGGTCACCCATCCCATGACGACCCGACCCTTGCGAACGTTGCTTAACTTCCGCAATCGCTGGGCCAGGCGCTAAACCACTGCGCCATCGAGCTCCTCAATTAAATAATTAATACACTATTATTACCTATTAGAATTTTTCTGTTTTTTGTCATTTTTAGCTGCGGATGACGTTGATGTGTATGTTAATTTGACAAGGTTCCAGCGCATTACCAATTGACGCGGATAGTAAATTGCATTACATTTTATGTTATTATGAATAATAATAATCAAAGAGAGAAGAAAATGATTTATTTTATATGGATGTAAGTAATTTACAAACTAATGGTGTGAAATGATATTGAAAATAAAAAAAACTGAAATAATATAACTTTAATTTGTTTTATTGACTTGCGACATTTTATTAGAGCACGCACCTAGTAAATCGCACTTAAAAATAATTATGAAGTTGTGATACTTTATTTGCAATGTTCTCGTTAAAAAAAACTAGTAAAGACCCGTTATTTTATTTTTCATCAATTTAGAACGTCGCGGCAGACAGAGATATACTATCCCCGCCAATTGGTAATGCGCAAGAACCTTGTTACATTAACATCCACATCGACGTGATCCGCAACTAAAAATGCCATAAATTAAGAAAATTCTTAATAGGTAATCTAATAAATCTTATAATATACCTAATTATTATTTATTGAATTATTATTTTCAGTAAGATAGGGTCTAAGTACATCAAAAATTTACAAATTGTTTTTCGTTTTTGAGGTTAAAAACATGGCCGCCAAGCGCATTACCAATTGGTGGGGATAATAAGCGATAAATTGGGTGCATTCTGCCAAGTAAATGAATATTCTAAACAAATTACGTTCCATGGTTAACAAATTTATGGCGATCGATGACTCAGAGATTTGTCTTACAGAATGCACCCATCGATTTGTATAGGCTACCTCGTTTTCGCATCGTCTACAAAGCATTAAAGTCGCATTACTAATTTCCCAGCAAAAATGTAAACAAAGAAATGTCACTGTCAAATTGACAAACTGACCCTGATAGTGACATTTTCAGATATTGAAAACCTTTGGTAACTTTTATAACTTTTAAATTTGTTTATTATATTTTAAGTCATAATAATATAATGTCATCCAGGGTAATTTTAAAATAGGATGGTAATTAGAAATTTTTTCTTATATCCTATAATATTTTTGATGTTAAAAGTTCTTGAAACAAACTGATAAGAAAACTTTACTTAGATATTTACTGTATGTAAACTATCAAAAATACATAGCATCTTCGCCTGCTCCCCCCCAATACCAAAAGACAAATGTTACTACTACAGCTACTACTCGTAATATTATTTTTTATTAAATTTTATAAAATGAACCAAAGGTTGATGTGTACGGTTTGCAATTGATGTGTGCACAGCATCATAAAAATGTTTTCTACTATGAAACTGTTATTATGAAATATCAAATTATATAACTGTTCTTGCCGCAAAACTCATGATTAAGAATATTTATTTAATCTATTCTTATTAGGTATGTCATGAAAAAACATGTAAGTGTGTCTATTTCTTGACTTAGCAATAAACTATTTCCTTTTGTGTTGTTTTGTTCTGGCAACACCTTTGTTTACATTTTTGCTGGGAAATTAGTAATGCGACTTTAGTGATCTGCGACAAAGCATACCAGAGACAAACTAACCGTTCACCATGAGTCAAAACAATCTTTAAGCCGTTCACCTAAAAGACGGTCATGGTACCGATTTAAGCAATTTTGTTTAGGGCCTGCTTCTGAACTGAACGGCTTAAGGATGGTTTCTTATTTGCTGATGGTAAGCCCCCAGAACAAACGTAACGCTAGAATTTATGAATTATTGACGTTTGAACATGGTCCTCACGAAATGACACTGAAGATCATGGATGCTGGAAATAACAAAAACTAGCTAACGAAAGTGTAGTTTCATTCCATAGATGCTCAGTGACGCAAAAATAAATAAGATTAAAGCCTCGATTACATACGCCGATTTAGCTTCCTTACTGAGGATCCAATCTAGGAACCCAAATTGGATGTAGCGATCACACTATTTCACTGATTAGGGTTGTCACCAGTACTTGACAATAACATTATTATACATAGATTAAACAATGAACGGAAATGTAAAGGTAGGTTTTGATGAGTACTCTGATAGGAAATGGTTTGGTTTGATGATGAAGCCGGACGGAAAAAGACCACTAGAACTCTGTAATAAAAAAGATGGCGGTCAACTTTATTGTTTGCGGGCCGATTTCAATGAAACTCGGTTTTGTTACTATTTTGACAAAAAATAACAACGAAATGTTGAAAATATTAAAAATCCAAGATGCGGCCAACATTTTTGTTTGTGGGCCGATTTTGATGAAACTCGGTTTTTGTACTATTTTAACAAGAAAATAACAACGCAATATTGAAAATATTAAGAAATCCAAGATGGCGGCCAAAATTTTTTTTTGTAGGCCGATTTTGATGAAACTCGGTTTTTGGTACTATTTTAACATGAAAATAACAACTCAATTTTTTAAATACTAAAAATCCGAGATGGCGGTCAACTTTTTTGTTTTTGGGCCGATTTTGATAAGACTCGGATTTTGGTCCTATTTTGACAAGAAAATAACAACGCAATGTTAAAAATGTTCAAAAATCCAAGATAACGGCCAACTTTTTTGCTATTGGGCTGATTTCGATTAAACTCGGTTGTTGGTACTATTTTGACAAGAAAATAACAAGGCAATGTTAAAAATATTAAAAATCCAAGATGGTGGCCTATTTTTTTGTTCGTGGTTCGATTTTAATAAAACTTGGGTTTTGGTACTAACTACTTAAATAGTAACAATAATCATCATCATCGAAATCGAAAAATTGAGAAATCGGCCCATAAATAAAAGAGTTGGCTGGTATATTGATTTTATTATTATTTTCAACATTTCGTTGTTATTTTTTCGTCAAAGTAGTAACAAAACCGAGTTTCTTTGAAATTGACCCATAAACAAAAAAGTTGGCCGCCATCTTGGATTTTTTGTATTTGAAAAATTGTGTTGTTATTTTTTTGTCAACATAGTAGCGAAAACTGAGTTTCATTGAAATCGGCCCACAAACAAAAAAGATAGTTGCCATCTTGGATTTTTAGTATTTGAAAAATTGTGTTGTTATTTTCTTTTTAAAATAGTAGCAAAAACTGAGTTTCATCGAAATCAGCCCACAAACAAAAAAGATGGCCACCATCTTGAATTTTTGGTACGCACTCAAATGGTAGTGGTGGTGGTAATGCAATGTAAATTATTGACAAGCCATGCTTGAGCATCTAGGGGTTACTTATAATCAGGGGCGTAGCGTGCCTTGGCGGGGCCCTGTATTAAAATTTTTTTTGGGGCCCTTAGGAAGGGTAAAGATTTCTTACAAAAGAAAAATATGTTTGCATAAAATTAATAGAAATATTTATTCATTACAATTTATTATATATCTGTCACTTTGTCCAAAATATTTACAAACAATCCAAATTAAATATATACTACAACGTGTAACAGAAAGGGGGCATCAACCCGAAAGGAGGTCAATGTACTCGTGAATCTGAACACCTTCCAATAGAAAAAAAAATTGGACTCTCCATAGAAGATTTGCATTTGCCGGCAACATTTTGTATGGAAATTTCAATTTTTTTTTCTGTTGGTAGGTATTCAGTTTCACGAGTACATTGTTAAAATTAAGGGATCAGGCATACATAATTAAAAGCACTAAGTCACTGTTTAACAAGGATATATTTGAGTAACTAAAAGCAATACTCGCATTATCAAGGAAACAACATCTTAGACCTTATTAATCACTATAATATTTGATTTACCAAGATTTTACAAGAAAATATAATTAATCTTATCAATCACTATATTTTAACGTAACTTTTATAATCACTAACATTCTAAATTGTGTTACAAATAAAACAACACATTAGACTTTATTATTCATAGTGAATAATAGCATAGCCAATAAACGAATCATAAAACATTAATCATCATGAATAAACCATTAAACTTTACTTTTGTAATCACTTCTATTTTAAATTTATTGTATTACAATGAAATAACAAATAGTCTTTATTATTCATTCTAACGAACATTGCATAAAATGCCAATAAAACAACACATTCAATCAAACAAATGAACAGAGTGTTCTGAACAGAATAACATCTTAGATGTAACACAGGTATTCAATACTTATCTTATTATTCGGCGAGGCACAAAATCAGACTGACCCGTTACACTATTTCGATTTCACTTTTATACATTTATTCTTGGCGGGAATTGAGACTTCTTTCACCGTTACTGTCCATAGTCATTTCACTACTTATTATCTCGATAATAACTGTAAAACATTAATTTCCAAGAAAGCATGCGTAACACAATTTTGAAATGGACAGTAAGAGTTATTGAAATAGAATCACGCTCATAAGTGTGCTTAAATATTTCTATAAATTTAACAAATGAACCTTGCTCTAAAGCCAAATACACTTCCGTCAATTTACATACTTTTAATCAGTGCACTAAAATCTTATAATTTGTTACTTAACATTTTTACACTACTACAGTTCGTCATAATATTTGTGATCATTAATATAAAATGGTAAATAAATAGTTTTAATAAAATTAACAATTAACCATTACACAGTCAAATAATTCAACCGGAAACCAATAAATATGTTGATAAAATTAAATAATCACTTTCGATTTATTTAAATGCTTATAATTTTGCGAAGATATTAATTTCAGTAATGAAAAATATAAATAAACTTATAATTAAGCCTAAAATTGTTTGAAAACATCCGTATGACAAATTTATTATCAATTGTTACCCAGCCGGAACACTCGATATATTATAGTTCGTCCATCCTGACAAATTTGCGACCCCGCAAACCACGTGGTTTCTGTAGGAGATATCTGTAATGAGAAAACATTTTGTATTACATGTTATCAATGATCCAATTTCCATTGTGATGATTTACCTATTTTTTCATCGTCTGGTCCGACGGCCTATGTTATTTATTTTTAAATAGAAAAATCTCAACAAAATATCGTCCAATATTTACTGAATGTTATTTAAGTTATCAATATAAATACAACGGACAATTCATTAACTTTTAATATTCATGAAATTAATTAATTCGAACTACTACACATAGTTTGCCCATGAAAGTTCATTAAATTTGGTATAATTCATTTAAACCCTTAATTTCTGATAAACTTTATTAAGATGGTCCCCGTTACATGACACCAAGGTGGTCCTTAATACTTGCCAACCAGGCGGCCCTTAGCAAAATAAAGTTCTTTTTTCCATCGTCAGATGAGACGATCTTTAACAAGATAAACCCTTTTTTTATCGTCAGATTAGACGGCATTTAACAAAATAAAACTTTCCGTTTTCATCGTCAGGTTAGACGGCCCTTAACAAATTAACCTTTTTCCATCGTCAGGTTAGACGGCCCTTAGCAAATTAACCTTTTTCCATCGTCAGGTTAGACGGCCCTTAACAAAGTAACCTTTTTGCATCGTCAGGTTAGACGGCCCTTAACAAAATTATAAGGTGTTCGTATTACTGTAACATCCATTATTTTATTATAATTCTATTAATTGCAGTAACATTATCCTTCCAACAAATCTATAAGTTATCTGTGCTATCAAATTGACTCACTAATCTCACTATCACTTGCCTTATGCATTTAATTGGGATTCAAAGCAACTACTAATACACTTATACTCATTGGGTCCCTCAATGAATACTATTATTTATATAAAATCAAAATAACTGGAAACTTTCGACATTCATATCACCCTAAGGCCGCTATTACATTATCATATTTTTATCATTTATATATGATTTCATATCTGTCAAATTCTACGATCATAGTTAAATGATGCTGTCCTTCATTTTTACTTATTACACTTATGATCCACCTATGATCATATAAACGTCATAAATCAAGATGGATAACGATTTAGCCGTGATTCCCGTTGCTACGAGTGCAATTTTATTAATAGCATTAAAAAAGGAGAAAACTGTTAAGAACAAAACATTAAATAAAAGACGTATTTGGGTTTTATATAGACGTATTTTGTAATCTGGAGCAAGATTATTATACATATAAACACTTATTTTCCTCGTAAAGAGTAAATATTTTTGTTATTTTAATATTCCAGTCAAAATTAATGCACTTGAAAGATGCCATTTATTAAGGTTAGGCGCATAGAGGAAAGAAATAATTAAGACTGGGGCGACGAATATGATCCTACTTGTACGCTCGCTGTCAAATAGGATCCCATAAATATGATCATAGACAATATAAATCATATGTAGTTATTAGATCGTCCTAGTTTCTTCATATAAAAATGACTCATACATATATGATCATATTTCTATGATAGTCTAATAGCACTCTAACACCAATTTAACTTTTCTAGCTGACAGGAAACTAATTTTCAGCTTCTGCAAAGATAAGTTCAGTAGCTTTATTTACATAATATGCCCACTCGTAATTATTATTACCAATTTTATTAAAATACAGAGTTGCAACCTTGCAACATATTTATAAAAAATAATACTATAAAGTCAAATGAAAACAAGCATTGCTGTCTTTTAAATAATTTTGTAATAACCCTTGCTCGTGAGCAAATTTTACCATGTATTTTAAATCTATACGAAGGCAGCTCTATGCTGTCGTGTGCTCGTGTCGCAATCGCAACTATGTTGTGAAATTTCATCAACGAAAGGCAATGCCTTTCGACATATAGTTTCTGTTGTCTAAATCTTGGAGCGGCAACTTCATTCTATTTCCCGTATCAAAACAATGGGTATCACCTTATCAATTGATCCGTATTACTAACAGCCTTAAACTAAACTCCTTTACATATCAACATATTAATTTTTCCTTAAACAATTCTCTCAGATAATCCCGCAACAAAGGGTGTATTGTGCATTCTGTGGTACAGCTTGCCGTACAGACGTCTTAAACATATATTTTGAAGTAAAAATTATATTCTCAATACTAGCTGCTGAGATAAAAATATATTTTTATTGAATATTATCCATATTACAGTACACTATGAAAGCAACTAAGGTAGGCCAACCCTGCCTTGTCGCTTTAGGTAAACTGTAAATGTCACAAAACAGTCATCTTGATAAGATAAATATGTAGATTGGATACAATTGTCGTCGTGAATCATTACATTTTTATAGGTACATTAGAGATTTTGTATTTTCAACAAACTCAAACTATGTCTGCATTCAAATTAATATTAAAAAGTATATAAGGTAATTTAAATAATATATTTTATATTCACTTCTCAAGCTTACGCGCTCACTAGACATGAAATAAAAGACTTTTTAACGGATACTAGCGCGGTTTTATTGAAAGTACTTTGGTAATTAGTTGGTATTTGGTTTGATTTTTGATTTTTCCGACGTTTCGGCACCTTTGCAGCTGCCGTGGTCACGGGGGAATATATTTTATTTTCTTCGATTGATCATTTATATTGCTTCAATGTAAAACTTAAAAAGGAGCACTGATTTCGTCGTTAGAACAATTTCATTATCAATATCACTGTTACCTTTGGGAAAAATTAAATTGAATCTTATATTGAATATAAATAATTGGGAAATATTCCAATAATTAATAGAAAACTTTGAATTATTTTCTTTTCCCATTATTTTACTGGGTACATGTAATTATAATATACTTATAATATGTACTACGTACAGGTACAGGTAAATTGGCCTAAAAGATAGGCTCACTTTTTATCTCCTGCTTCAAACAAAATAACCAATTTTATTTACTACATATTTTCCACTGGGCCAGGAAAAGTACCTCCTTTAAAATAAATGTTAACTATTATTGCATCAATATTAATGATTAAAAATATTGGTAGGATTGACCCAGAGCCTCGGTTTTTTTTAATCTAAATACCTCAACACCTATCGACACCTGATTCAAGGAGGTCAACAAGACAACAATGTTAAGACAAGAATTTAAATTTCTGACATTTTCTAAGAGAACCCAAGTGAATGATTTTCCCAACCTTATTCCTAATTTTAAGAGAGAATGACTATACCATTTGTTTTTCCAGTTTCTTGATTAAAAATTTTCACAAACAAGTTCTGATTTTCATTCGACATATTATACTTGGAATTTGCTAGAATACATGCATGTCAAAATGTTCTTGATGAAGTAATCAATACATATTCAAAGCTATCAGGATCGAAGTAGGTCCTTTTTGAAAACTTATTTAAAACTCAACATTAATATATAAATTAAGTTAAATATTACTAAAAATTTGTTCAAAGCATTGTATCTACTAATTATTATCTTTTAGCTCTAGTTGTTATTTGTTAGTAGGTTTTCCACAAAACAAATAATAAATAAAATTTATTTCTACTTCTTTGATGATCAGTTGTGGCTAAATCTCATAAATTACTTTGTTTGGACCACTCCAAATAAAATATGATAACAAAGGTTATCGAGTTTCCTAGTAGGGATTGGTGCAATTCCAAGTTTACACAATTTATAGTTATTGGCCTATTTACTACCCATTCCGCGTTTTAAGACAAACATACTTTTAAGGTGTATGTAATTGAATATTGATACTATTGCCATTGTTAAGCTTTTATATTTCATAATAAAATAAACTTGATAGATTTAAGACATATTTTCGTAATGTTGCATACTGATTGTTCATCGAAACATGTTGGCTAATATAATGTATATCTACCTATATCAACAATGTTAGCCACGTTTCTATCCAAATGAAATTATTCTATTCTTTTCTAAAACTTGCTCCGCAATGAAATGAACTCAAACGCCGGGTGTTCCCCAGGCAGTCTGTACGTATACACTACACTACACATTAATAATTATTTATTCCAGTTACACACATAGTAACTAATTGTTTTGTTCAAATATATTGGAAACTTTTTATCTTGAACTATGTAAGAATATAACGCCTACGTCTCTTAGGGGGATTCCTACTAAACAAACTTGCATCCTTTTACAACTTTCCAACTACAGAATTTTACAAACCGCTAATAATAATTTAGGATATATTATCATTATAATTGCTTATAATTCTAATTATCATTATAATTTATAAAAACGGACGCAATTATCAATATCAATATCAGTAGGTATCAACATCCACATTAACACCAACATCAACACCAACATCGACATCAACATCGACATCAACATCAACATCAACATCAACATCAACATCAACATCAACATCAACATCAACATCAACATCAACATCAACATCAACATCAACATCAACATCATTATCGTTATCATTATCATTATTGAACAGTTTTTGCAAAGCGTCAATGTACTACCATATTAACTAACCGTTCATTGAAATTATTAAACTCAGCAAATAAGATATTAAGTATTTGTATAAAAACCGACATTTGAATATCGAATCTCTTCGGATTATGTTAATACCAAATACTGAAAAACCTTCTTTTTAATATTACAAAGCTAGCCTCTAATGTTTCAAGCGGTAGTTTTAAATTAATTAAAAAAATGAAAAATTTCATCATATTTAAATAAGCTCCAACGAAAATTATTTTTTACTTGTAGCAAACTTAGACTACAGGGAAATATTAAGACTTCAATATTTCTAACATTCAGGGAACACAATGTATTGAAAAACCACTTCATCCTACTCCCAACGTCACCTTACATCCCTAACATCGCATTACATATGCACTGAATTTGATCAATGTATGCCTATTATAATAAATAATCGGAACCGACTTG
The DNA here is from genome assembly GCA_928269145.1 of Agriphila tristella. NCBI lineage: Eukaryota > Metazoa > Arthropoda > Insecta > Lepidoptera > Crambidae > Agriphila > Agriphila tristella. The sequence goes on along the minus strand of OV743437.1, from coordinate 27,415,912 downwards.
CCTTGTGTTTTGCTTGCGTGCCAATAATACCCTGCTATAGTCGGAGCTGGAATCTTGCGAAACCTCTCTTGAACTCACGGACGCAATCGCTTCTGTTCTGGCTCACAAGGATTCTCGGCTCGAACTCGTTGGCACCTTGTCTTCGGACTTACTGGTTATCACCACTTCTGAAATTGTTAAAATTAAGGGATCAGGCATACATAATTAAAAGCACTAAGTCACTGTTTAACAAGGATATATTTGAGTAACTAAAAGCAATACTCGCATTATCAAGGAAACAACATCTTAGACCTTATTAATCACTATAATATTTGATTTACCAAGATTTTACAAGAAAATATAATTAATCTTATCAATCACTATATTTTAACGTAACTTTTATAATCACTAACATTCTAAATTGTGTTACAAATAAAACAACACATTAGACTTTATTATTCATAGTGAATAATAGCATAGCCAATAAACGAATCATAAAACATTAATCATCATGAATAAACCATTAAACTTTACTTTTGTAATCACTTCTATTTTAAATTTATTGTATTACAATGAAATAACAAATAGTCTTTATTATTCATTCTAGCGAACATTGCATAAAATGCCAATAAAACAACACATTCAATCAAACAAATGAACAGAGTGTTCTGAACAGAATAACATCTTAGATGTAACACAGGTATTCAATACTTATCTTATTATTCGGCGAGGCACAAAATCAGACTGACCCGTTACACTATTTCGATTTCACTTTTATACATTTATTCTTGGCGGGAATTGAGACTTCTTTCACCGTTACTGTCCATAGTCATTTCACTACTTATTATCTCGATAATAACTGTAAAACATTAATTTCCAAGAAAGCATGCGTAACACAATTTTGAAATGGACAGTAAGAGTTATTGAAATAGAATCACGCTCATAAGTGTGCTTAAATATTTCTATAAATTTAACAAATGAACCTTGCTCTAAAGCCAAATACACTTCCGTCAATTTACATACTTTTAATCAGTGCACTAAAATCTTATAATTTGTTACTTAACATTTTTACACTACTACAGTTCGTCATAATATTTGTGATCATTAATATAAAATGGTAAATAAATAGTTTTAATAAAATTAACAATTAACCATTACACAGTCAAATAATTCAACCGGAAACCAATAAATATGTTGATAAAATTAAATAATCACTTTCGATTTATTTAAATGCTTATAATTTTGCGAAGATATTAATTTCAGTAATGAAAAATATAAATAAACTTATAATTAAGCCTAAAATTGTTTGAAAACATCCGTATGACAAATTTATTATCAATTGTTACCCAGCCGGAACACTCGATATATTATAACATTGACCTCCTTACAAGGTTGCCACCTTTGGGAACAAAAAAGTCGTTATAAGGGCGGCGGCGAGCGCGAAGCGCGAGCCGTGAAAAAATGTTTGGTCTATTTTCTAAATGTTTACTGGTAGTAAAACTACTGTAGAGACTGTGGTAACTGATAAATGAATGCCCTGCCTCCATGCGGGTTGATACCCCCTTTCTGTTACACATTATACTCTCCTTGCCTATTTTTCGGCCAACTGATTTATGCGCACGCTTTATGCAGGAAAAAAATAGCTTTTTTTTACTTTTTCCATTTCAAAAAACATTTTTTTTATTAATTTTTGCTTACGCACGTTTGGGGCCCCTGTGGCCCGGGGGCCCCGTATAATTGATACGGCTGATACGGCGGTAGCTACGCCCCTGCTTATAATGTGATATAGGTACCGGCATATAACTTGGCAAAACAAAGATGAGACAAAAGATGCACCGAGTTTAGTGTTAGCAGCTGCTGTGCATCTTTTGTCTCATCTTTGTCTTGCCAAAATACGTGCCCGTAATAATACACCCGCAGAAATGCAAACTAAAGAAAAAAATATGACTGAAGACTTGGCTGCATGATCAAAGTTTCATTTGCCTTACCTATATAGCCTTGGCTAGGGAGGCAACCCTTAAATTCCCCAACTAGGATCCAATTCGGGGCATCGTTTCCAATCTGAAATTGGATCCCCAGTAAGGATGCTAAATCGGCGTATGTAATCTAGGCTTAACCTAGTTTTATTGAAATCGGCCTACAAACAAAAAAGATGGCCACCATCTTGAATTAAAAAAGTTAAGAGCCATCTTGGATTTTAAATATTTTAAAAATTGCGTTGTTATTTTCTTGCCTAAAGCCTCGATTACATACGCCGATTTAGCTTCCTTACTGGGGATCCAATCTAGGAACCCAAATTGGATGTAGCGATCACACTATGCCCCAATTAGGACATGATTTCACTGATTAGGGTTGTCACCAGTACTTGACAATAACATTATTGTACATAGATTAATCAATGAGTTTTCACTATTAACGGAAATGTAAAGGTAGGTTTTGATGAGTACTCTGATAGGAAATGGTTTGATGGTGAAGCCGGACGGAAAAAGGCCACTAGAACTCTGTAATAAAAAAGATGGCGGTCAACTTTATTGTTTGTGGGCCGATTTCAATGAAACTCGGTTTTGTTACTATATTGACAAAAAATAACAACGAAAAGTTGAAAATATTAAAAATCCAAGATGGCGGCTAACATTTTTGTTTGTGGGCCGATTTCGATGAAATTCGGTTTTTGTACTATTTTAACAAGAAAATAACAACACGATTTTTCAAATACTAAAAATCTAAGATGGTGGTCAACTTTTTTGTTTTTGGGCCGATTTCGATAAAACTCGGTTTTTGGTCCTATTTTGTCAGGAAAATAACAACGCAATATTGAAAATATTAAGAAATCCAAGATGGTGGCCAACATTTTTTTTGTGGGCCGATTTCGATGAAACTTGGTTTTTGGTACTATTTTAACAAGAAAATAACAACATAATTTTTCAAATACTAAAAATCCAAGATGGCGGTCAACTTTTTTGTTTTTGGGCCGATTTCGATGAAACTCGGTTTTTGGCCCTATTTTGACAAGAAAATAACAACGCAATATTGAAAATATTAAGAAATCCAAGATGGCGGCCAACATTTTTTTTGTGGGCCGATTTCGATGAAACTCGGTTTTTGGTACTATTTTAATATGAAAATAACAACACATTTTTTTTAAATACTAAAAATCCAAGATGGCAGTCAACTTTTTTGTTTTTGGGACGATTTTGATAAAACTCGGTTTTTGGTCCTATTTTGACAAGAAAATAACAAGGCAATGTTAAAAATATTAAAAATTCAAGATGGTGGCCTATTTTTTTGTTCGTGGTCCGTTTTAATAAAACTTGGGTTTTGGTACCTACTAACTACTTAAATAGTAACAATAATAATCATCATCGAAAAATTGAGAAATCGGCCCATAAATAAAAGAGTTGGCTGGTATATTGAATTTATTATTATTTTCAACATTTCGTTGTTATTTTTTCGTCAAAGTAGTAACAAAACCGAGTTTCTTTGAAATCGGCCCATAAACAAAAAAGTTTGCCGCCATCTTGGATTTTTTGTATTTGAAAAATTGTGTTGTTATTTTCTTGCCAGCATAGTAGCGAAAACTGAGTTTCATCGAAATCGGCCCACAAATAAAAGATGGTCACCATCTTGGATTTTTAGTATTTGAAAAATTGTGTTGTTATTTTCTTGTCAAAATAGTAACCAGCAAAAACTGAGTTTCATCGAAATCAGCCCACAAACAAAAAAGATGGCCGCCATCTTGGATTTTTATTATTTGAAAAATTTAGTTGTTATTTTCTTGCCAAAATAGTACCAAAAACCGAGTTTCATCGAAATCAGGCCAAAAACAAAAAGTTGGCCCCCATCTTGAATTTTTGGTACGCACTCAAATGGTAGTGGTGGTGGTAATGCAATGTAAATTATTGACAAGTCATGCTTGATCATCTAGGCCAGGGGCTACTTATAATGTGATATAGGTACCGGCATATAACTTGGCAAAACAAAGATGAGACAAAAGATGCACCGAGTTTAGTGTTTGTAGCTGCTACGCATCTTTTGTCTCATCTTTGTCTTGCCAAATTACGTGCCCGTAGTAATAGACCCGCAGAAATGCAAATTAAAGAAAAAAATATGACTGAAGACTTGGCTGCATGATCAAAGTTTCATTTGCCTTACCTATATAGCCTTGGCTAGGGAGGCAACCCTTAAATTCCCCAACTAGGATCCAATTCGGGGCATCGTTTCCAATCTGAAATTGGATCCCCAGTAAGGAAGCTAAATCGGCGTATGTAATCGAGGCTTTAACATTCGGAAACTGTACAAAACAGAACAGCGGGCTGATTAACCGACTTCAAAAAAAAAGGAGGTTCTCAGTTTGACCTGTATGTATGTATGTATGTTTGTATGTTTGTATGTTTGTCCGCGATTATCTCGCGTTTGGCCGAACCGATTTTGATGCGGTTTTCAGAAAAGTATTTCTTACATTTAGGAGAAGGTTTTAGTATTTTAACCGACTTCAAAAAAGGAGGTTCTCAGTTTGACCGGTATGTATGTATGTTTGTCCGCGATTATCTCGCGTTGAACTGAACCGACTTTGTTGCGGCTTTCAGAAAAGTATTTGTTACATTTAGGAGAAGGTTTTGGTATTTTAACCGACTTCAAAAAGGAGGTTCTCAGTTTGACCAGTATCTTCTTAATATATATAAAATCGTAAACTGAATGACTGATCTATCAACGCACAGCCCAAGCCGCTGGACCTAGAAACTTGAAATTTTGCACACAGATACTTTATACAGTGTAGGCATCCACTAAGGAAGGATTTTTGAAAATTCTATCCCTAAGGGGATGAAATAAGGGATGAAATTTTGTATGAAAGTCCCTCAGTTTTGAAGCTAGGATCATCAAATTTTGTGTTTAGGCTGACGATTGAAAATTTATAAATACGGGTCTCGGCGTTTTTCAAAAATTCTACCCCCGAAGGGGTCAAAAGGGGGATGAAGTTGTGAATTGAAGAAATTCCTTTATTTTCGAAGTAACAATTGCTAAATATATAATTTAGGCTTATGGATGGGAATCTAACGCAACGTATATTGTTATTGATAGTATTTTAACTCCTACGGGGATGAAATGGGGGTGAAAAGGGGTAAAAAAACCTAAAAAAAATAGACATGGATGTCGTTATTGGGGTTTTCTGGGATGACGATTGCAAAAATGACATTTATTTGAAAGTCTAACACGGTGGACATGATTTAATCCCTCAGGGGGTGAAAATGGGGTTCAAATTTTGTATGAAAAAATAATATTAAATGGACATTACAACTTTAAACTTCGAAGGAGCACGTCTAAAAATAAATAAGCAAAAATAATTATATTTTGTAAATTTAAAAACCAACCCCTTAGGGGTGGATGGGGTGAGTAAACTTAAAAGTAGATATGGATGTCGTTTTTGGCGTTTTCTGGGATGACGATTGCAAAAATGACATTTATTTTGAAGTCCAACACGGTGGACATGATTTAACCCCTCAAGGGGTGAAAATGGGGTTCAAATTTTGTATGGAAAAAAATATTAAATGGACATTACAACTTTAAACTTCGTAGGAGCACGTCTAAAAATAAATAAACAAACATATATTTTGTGATTTTGAAAATCAACCCCTTAGGGGGTAAATAGGGGTGAGTAAACATAAAAATCGATGTGGATGTCGTTCTTGAGGTTTTTTGGGATGGTGATTGCGAAAATGAGATTTATTTTGAAGTCTGACACGGTGGACATGATTTAACCCCTATATAAATATAAATAAATAAATAAATGGGGTTCCAATTTTGTATGGAAATATAATATAAAATAGACATTACAACATTGAACTTCGTAGGAGCACATCTAAAAATAAATAGGCAAACACATATTTTGTTATTTTCAAAATCATCCCTCAGGGTGTAAATGGGGTAAGTAAACATGAAAATCGATTTGGATGTCGTTCTTGAGGTTTCATGGGATGGTGATTGCGAAAATGACATTTATTTTGAAGTCCAACACGGTGGACATGACATGACACATCATGGACCTGGACCTGGACCTGGACATCCAGGGAACGGGAACGGGCAAGGGCACGGGCACGGGAACTGGAACGGGAACAGGACGAGAACGGGACGGGAACGGAACGGGACGGAACGGAACGGAACGGAACGGAACAGAACGGAGACGGAACGGGAAGGGATCGCGAATGAAACGGGAACGGAAAGGGAACAAAACGGGATGGGAACGGGAAAGGAACGGCACGGGAACGAGACGGGAACGGAGGGGGAAGGAACGGGAACGGAACGAGAGCGATACGGGATCGGAACGGGACGAGAACGGGATGCAAACGGGAACGGGACCGAGAACGGGACGGGAACGGAAATGGGAACGGATGGGGTACGGGACGGGAACGGAACGGGACGGAGTGGGAACGGAACGGGAACGAAATGAGAACGGGAACGGAAGGGGTACGAGACGGGAACGGAACGGGACGGAATGGGAACGGAACGGGAATGGAATGGGAACGGGAATGGAACGGGAATGAAACGGGAACGGAACGGGACGAGAACGGTACGGGAACGGGAACGAGAACGGGACGGTAACGGTACGGGAACGGGAATGGCAACGGAAGGGGTACGGGAACGGGACAGGAAAGGGACGGGAACGGACGGGAACAGAACGGGAACGGGAACCGGAACCGAAACGGGAAACGTAAAAATGACTAGTCAGATCCAGGTTGAAGGTTCTCTTAGGATTTTCTCTAACATCCACGCGGACGAAGTCGCGGGCAGAAGCTAGTCTTAATATATAAAAGAAGAAACTGACTGACATATCAACGCATAGCCCAAACAGCTGGGTCTAGAGACTCCAAATTTGGCACACAGGTTCCTTATGAGGGTTAGGGGTGCACTAAAGAAAGGATTTTTCAAAACTGACTCCTTTAGGGTGTGAAATGGGGGTCCAAAGTTTGAATGAAAGTCCCTCAGTTTTGAAGCTAGCATTTTCAAATTTTGTGTTTAGGCTGAAGATTGAAAATTGATTTATACGAATTTCAGCTTTTTTGAAAATTCTGCCCCTGAAGGGGTGAAAAGGGGGATGGAGTTGTGTATAGAAAATCCTTCATTTTTGAAGTAAAAATCCCTAAATTTATAATTTAGGCTTATGAATCGACATTTAACATAATATTCGTAATAATAGAAACACGTCTATTGAAGTCGGGTGGGGCTGGAGTACATATTCCTTTTAAGGGTTCCGTAGCCTAAATGGCAAAAAACGGAACCCTTATAGATTCGTCATGTCTGTCTGTCTGTCTGTCTGTCTGTCCGTCCGTATGTCACAGCCACTTTATTCTGAAATTATTAGGATTACACAGTTGAAACTTGGTAGGTAGATGTATTCTGTTAACCGCTTAACGAATTTAACACAAACATAAAAAAATAAAAGATTAAGGGGGGGCTCCCCATACATGGAACCGAAACTGAAAAAAATTTTTTTGTCCCAACCAATACGTGTGGGGTATCTATAGATAGGTCTTTAAAAATGACATTGAGGTTCCTAAGACGATTTTTCAAAGTCAACCGTTTGAAAGATAAACACCGCCAAAGTGGTAAAATGTGTGTCCCCCCCACTCTAACTTTTGAAATAAGAAAGTGAAAAATCTAAAAAAAATATATGCTGTAGATCTTAATAAACACTTTCAAAGAAAATTGGTTTGAATGAGATATAATAATTAGTTATTGAGATATAACACATTTTGCAAAACAGCAAATATAACTTTGTCATTCATACCAACACTGTGAAAAACAAAGTTATTTTTGCAGACGAAAAATAATAGTGGTATTAAATATCGTATGGTATAAGGTAACTACGGAACCCTACTGCGCGTGGCCCGACACGCACTTGGCCGGTTTTTTTTTTATTCTAAAAGCCCCATCCGACTTCAATAGACGTGTTTTTATTATTACGAATATTATTTCTTGCTTTTTAGAGGTAGATTTTTTGTTATTATTACGAATATTATTTCTTGCTTTTTAGAGGTAGATTTTTTGAAGTCGGTTTTTTGTTTTTTTAAACAATTTTTTATTTTTAGTGTAGGTAGCTTGTATGTAAATTATTTAGGTAGTAAAATCGGCTCAGCCAAACGTGAGATAATCGCGAAGAAATATAATATATACATACGGGTAAAAACGGAAAACCTCCTTTTTAAAGTCGGTTAAAGAACTACACAGACATCCCTCTTCCAACAAAGAAATATTATCTTATTCAGTTCATAAACAAAGAAGTAATACGACCATTATCATCAAGGTAATTCACACAAAATAAAAAATTGTTTTAAAAAACAAAAAACCGACTTCAAAAGCCTACGCTACCTCTAAAAAGCAAGAAATAATATTCAAATCACTAGATACGCATTATCATTGTAAATAAAACACGTCTATTGAAGTCGGGTGGGGCTGGAGGACAGCTTTTTTTATTCTAAAAGCCCCACCCGACTTCAATATACGTGTTTTATTTACAATGATAATGCGTATCTAGTGATTTGAATATTATTTCTTGCTTTTTAGAGGTAGCGTAGGCTTTTGAAGTCGGTTTTTTGTTTTTTAAAACAATTTTTTTTATCTAATTAGAAACCGCCTAGCGACCGGTCGCAGTTCACAGATGAACGTAATACATTGCTACTTTTCTTTGGGGTAAAAAAAACATACCAAAGAAAAGTAGCAATGGATGTCAAATGCAACCGGTCGCTAAATAGTTTCTTTTTAGATAATCAGGGTGCGGAACTCATAAAATCGTTGTTTAAACGTGGCACACACGGAACCGTATGTGCCAGTTTTCATTTGTCAAAATATCGACAACTAAACCGTTTGGAACTAAATGAAGCAGTCTAGCAGCGTTACGTTTGATAAGTGACAGCACATAAAACTTTAAATCCGTTCGCGTAATAACACATCAATAGGAAAAGCAAAAACAATATTTCGACCCATCAGACTGTGTGGCCCACAATTAATACCGTTACGTTACGTGAATTTTGCGTCACTTAAGATGTAAAGCAGTTTATAGTAATAAGAATTTCCGTCACTGAGGATCTAGCTTTATTTGGAACCAATCACTGCAGTAGTTTCAATACAATCATGATACAATTTGTATGAGATTTTTAAGATAGGGTGACAACAGTGTACGCACGTTGATGGACAGAAAGGATATATAGAACCGTCCTGTTAAGGAGGGCTTTTCAATCAAAATGACAAAAAGCTGTCTGCTCGATAGATGGCATTGATAAAAATGTATGTGTCAATGTGTTTTTTTTAATAAGCAAGCCTCGATGAGTACTTAGGTAGGCAGGTAGATGTAACCCTGAAATGTTTCTTTCTGAGTAGATGTCAGCCAGCGTTCGCTTAAGCCGAAATTAGATGGTTAATTTTTACGTTTATTTTCGATGCTTCATTAGTGAAGCATCGAAAATGAAGTGTCTAATTATTAATTCATCTTTCATCACTGATGTGCCTTTTTGATGAAAGTCACTAGACGGCCGTTCGCTTTCATCGGTATCTGCCTTTCATTAATCATTGGCATCAGAAATTAACGATAAATGAAACGTGTAAACAGCGCCATTCACTGCAGTGAACGGCATGTCGTCAGCCACGTTTTTGTTTTTATTTTAATATGCCTTTATTTTTCATTTTTCGACGTTTTTCAACCTGCATCAGACAACATGCATACAAGCAATGCATGCAAGCATTTTCTCGCTCTTTAATTAACTACTAATTATTTAATAAAAATTATCACGCACAACCTGTTGCCGCGAAAGAGGAAAATAGTAACAGACAAACATACATGCAAACCCTTACCCCAAATGCATATACCGCCTCCGTTCCGTTCCATCCATCGTGGGTTGTAACGATACGCTGCAGTCTCAGTAAACATCAACACGATACGATGTCCGCAAAAAAATACTTCGTGGTCACCCTAGGTGATCTACATACTAATTTAAATCTCGAATTGCATCGTAAGTACTGCAGTGATTGGTTCCAAATAAAGCTATATCCTCAGTGACGGAAATTTTTATTACTATAAGGCTGGCCCCAGACCTACCGGTTTCATTTCTTTGCTTTGCTGTTCTACCATGGCATGGACCGCCGGCCAAGAGGCTCATTTTCAATCTATCGCATATTTTGACCTGACCACATTGGCAAGATAGCCATTAGTTTGGTGTTATCAAATATCGTCGTCTGGGGTGCGATGAGAAGTTTTAGTTTTCGTTTTAAAAAAAACTGCTGTTTTATACAAAAGTTAATAACGAAATTATCAAAATGTATGAAACAGTTAATTTTTTTTCGCGATTTCAGATTTGGTCCCATAGTAAAGGTTGTTCAGTTTTATTATGGTCCCTATCTACCATATTCAGTTTTATAAGGCTTTACCAAACATCTTGTATAAATAAGCGATCGAGTTATTTTTAACGATCGGAGTCCATGTTCAGGGTGGCATATCTCCTAAAAGCTTCCTACTTCGCAATCCAGGCGATGATATTTGATAAAACCAAGCTAATGGCTATCTTGCCAATTTGGTCTAGTCCCAAAATGCGATAGATTGAAAATTACCCTGGTTGGCCGGCGGTCTTTCAAGCAAGGTAGCACAGCAAAGCAAAAAAAACGGAACCGGTAGGTCTGGGGCCAGCCTAAACTGCTTTACAACTTAAGTGACGCAAAATTCACGTAACGTAATGGTATTAATTGTGGGCCACACAGTCTGATGGGTCGAAACTTCGAGCAACAAAAGGCTTCGTTTGTCACGAAGGGAGAAGCCTTAGCGATATTACTCTATTCAAATTATTCTGGCATTTTTTGCGGGGGGGGGAAATGCACACAATTGCAGTTCCGCATACCCACATACAAAAACTACACTGTAATGACGACACTCACACATAAAAAATAAAACAAAACAGCAAAAATTTGTGTACGGATGAGTCACACATCAAAATATGACACGGTTTTGACATAAAGGGCTGGGCTCAACTGTCGATGCAGCAATATCGATACGGAAAAAGGAATAAAGGTTACAAACTCAATCATTTTACGATGGGGTGAATAACAACAAAGAGGTCATTTTTATACGCTTGAGCTTTATACAAAAAGCTCGAGAGTGTAGGTGATTGGGTTAGGACTAATGTGTACCCAGGGAAGTTGGGCTCAGGCTGCTGACACTGAACATCGCTCCATGACAGTACTGCCATCAAGGGCGTATCCAGCTTTGGCACCAGGAGGGGGTCACATAGTCGTGGTCAAGTCAAGAACTTATAATTTAATTTTGATAATAATAGAAGTAAAAAGTACGTATTTTATTAATGTACGTAAGTAAAAAACTGGTAAACTGGGCATTTAGGGCATTGGCAACTTGCGTGGTGAGTAACAACAGCTACATTTTCGATAGAAAAAATTAAAAAAATGAAAATGAACTTATTTAGCCTGTTCTTAGAACACTTTTCTATAAAACTAATAAGGTCATTTTGATTTTAGTTACCTATTTTTTCTATCAAAAATGTCGCCGTTGTTATTCACCACTCATGTTGCTATTGCCAGATCGAAAGTCCAAAATATCTGGAGAAAATTTGAACATGTTTGATCCATCAAGCAATAGTTATTTTACTTCTTCATTACATGTATTTAATTAAGTTTGTAATTAAAATATCTACGTAACGGTGGAGGTGGTTAATATAGCATCTGTTTACAGTTTCTTCGCAGCACGTTAGGTACCTACGAGTATAATATCGCGCGCGACCTTATATTGTGTTAGTTCGATGAGGACTTTTATGACACAACTAAGTCAATCAAGCTATTTAGCTAAGCAAAGTTAGTGAACGAGAAATATGGCGTTTTATGCATTTTAGTAATTCGTCTAGAAAAAAATCTAGACATAATTAGCACATGGGAGTTCTCGTCGTGAGTTACAAATAACTAGAACTAACAGATTTTGGAATTATCTCGACGATGTCACTTTTTCGGGTTCCAAAATCCACTGTGCGTTAGTCCCTCGAACTAAATTCCCTTTTTATTCACTTGTTGTATAATCTACTATTTCGACATTTATTTCGCGATATCTGTCGAGCTCACATCAGTGCAGAGCAAATCATGCTAAAATCTCGCAAATGAATGTGGCGCAGAATCCGGGCCAGATTGACCAACACTTTATCGACAAACATTATTTAACGGTAACATCACTAAGTTGCCCATCGGCGAGAACTCGGATTTATCTAGCGACAGATCTGAAATTTGTACGGACGAGCCATGGACTAGCAGACCCGATGTCACTGAACAAATTTGACAACTAATCAAGAATAAAATATAGGAATTTAATGTTTAAATGTAAACAAATAGCAATAATACGATAAAAAATTACTTTTATGTGAAATGTAAAACCGTCTTTTTGTATACTTGATGTTCAAGATCTCATTTAACAGCAAAAAACTCATCAATTCGACATTTTAAACAGAGCAGCGTTCACATGCGCGACTGGACTCGGTCTAGAAAGAAATCCGGGCGCAACTGGTTTTCCTAACACGTATGCCCATTTGGGCTTGTACTTCGGCAGAGGGGAAACGCTTCGTATGGCTTCTCTTTCTGTAGAAGCCCGTCTTACTCTAAGGGTCGAAATATTGTTTTTGCTTTTTCTATTGATGTGTTGTTACGCGAACGGATTTAAAGTGTTATATGCTGTCACTTATCAAACGTAACGCTGCTAGACTGCTTAATTTGACTCCAAAGGGTTTAGTTGTAGATATTTTGACAAATGAAAACTGGCACATACGGTTCCGTGTGTGCCACGTTTAAACAACGATTTTATGAGTTCTGTTCTGTTTTGTACGGTTTTCGAATGTTAAATCTTATTTATTTTTGCGTCACTGAGCATCTATGGAGTGAAACTGCACTTTCGTTAGCTAGTTTTTGTTATTTCCAGCATCCATGATCTTCAGTGTCATTTCGTGAGGACCATGTTCAAACGTCAATAATTCATAAATTCTAGCGTTACGTTTGTTCTGAATACCAAAATAAGAAATTGTTTATCCGTCACTGAAGGATTTATAAGCTCACAAGCCTGAAGGAGTAAGGCACACACGAGATGACGATCATCATTTGTTGAAGGGCCCAGATGCAGAAAGTCCCTTAGTCCAAAAACTAATTCAAACATCAAAAAATTCACAGAAATATTTCTATGTAGGTTATTGAAAAAATCAAACTTCACTGTGTTAGGCATTAATCAATAAAACAGACTTTATTTTTTGTTAAAAACATACAAAATTAGGTACAGTACACTTATGTTTTTTTTTATTTAGTTATACCGGTAAATAAGAAATAGTGTATGAAAAAAAACATATTCTTGTTAATATTTTAAAAACAACAAAACCTAATTAGCAGTTTTCAAAAGAACAATCATAGGCAATCATATAAACTTTCAAATGGCATATCAAACAACAAAATTGATGCAGTATAACTCGAGACATGAAGAAAATATTCATAAAAAGAAATTGAAAAAAAATTGATGAGTAGGTACTCTCCTTACAGAATTGGTCACAACTTGTTTGTTTATTATTGCACTACAATGATGTTTATATTTTAGAGAAGATATGAAAACGCACTTTATTTTTTATTATAAAATTACAAACTTAGGTATAAGTACACAAATCTTTTTCTATATTTAGTTTAAACCTGTAAATAATAAGAAGTTTATGAAAACAAAACATATTTTTGTTAATATTTCAAAAATGACAAAACTAAATTAGTAGGTTTCAAAAGAGCAATCGTAGACAATTATATAACCTTTCAAATGACATATCAACGACATATAACGAAATTGATGCAATAAAACTCGAGAAATGAAGAAAAACTTGTTACGGTCGGCGCCATTTTTGTGACGTCATAGCTATGCGTGTCCCCACTTTCTCCTCTTAAAACCGTCAGTTTTGTGTTTTGCAGAGCACAAGGAACACAACACATACATACCAGTTTTAGGATAGGGATATAGAAGAGAGTCCGACGAAAATCGTGAAGGAAACAACTTATTAAATATTTGCCTCCTGACTGGAAGTCCTATCTGTTGTTGTTTAATCTTTGAAATCGTGTTTGACCGCGGTCGTGACTGCGGACAAATATCGGCATTACACAAAGCATCAAACGAAGCCGCCGCGACGCGCGCTATTGCACAGTTAAAAAACCCGCCTGCATAAAAAGACAAGTCAACTGAAAAGATGTAAACAAGATTAAATATGAAAGGCAACATAATAACATGCAGTCGGAGGCATGCATAAAGAAAGTGACGTTATGAATGATTTGAATTATATGCCTCCGACTGCATGTTATTATGTTGCCTTTAATATTTAATCTTGTTTACATCTTTTCAGTTGACTTGTCTTTTTATGCAGGCGGGTTTTTTAATTTTTTTATTTATTTTTTTATTTATATCTTTCTAGTCTTAGAGTAAGACGGGCTTCTACAGAAAGAGAAGCCATACGAAGCGTTTCCCCTCTGCCGAAGTACAAGCCCAAATGGGCATACGCGTTAGTAAAACCAGTTGCGCCCGGATTTCTTTCTAGACCGAGTCCAGTCGCGCATGTGAACGCTGCTCTGTTTAAAATGTCGAATTGATGAGTTTTTTGCTGTTAAAAGAGATCTTGAACATCAAGTATACAAAAAGACGGTTTTACATTTCACATAAAAGTAATTTTTTATCGTATTATTGCTATTTGTTTACATTTAAACATTAAATTCGTATATTTTATTCTTGATTAGTTGTCAAATTTGTTCAGTGACATCGGGTCTGCTAGTCCATGGCTCGTCCGTACAAATTTCAGATCTGTCGCTAGATAAATCCGAGTTCTCGCCGATGGGCAACTTAGTGATGTTACCGTTAAATAATGTTTGTCGATAAAGTGTTGGTCAATCTGGCCCTGATTCTGCGCCAAAATCATTTGCGAGATTTTTGCATGATTTGCTCTGCACTGATGTGATCGCGACAGATATCGCGAAATAAATGTCGAAATAGTAGATTATACAACAAGTTGTGGGGACAGGGGACTCACCTCGTGTACATCAAATAAAATACTGATAGAATTTTTATTATTTATTTGCGACAGCGACCGATACGTGTCACTGCGCATACACGACTAAAAACTTAAATACAAAAATGCTTGTTCTCTACATAGGTACTTAGCGTGCGTAACTTGATACACGCACGACCCCACAATATTCCCCCCTTTTTAAAAAAAAATACATTTTAATTGAGAAAAAAAAAGAAAAAGATCATACAATTTTAAAATAGGTAGAGCATCTTAAACTTTTTATCGCTATCTATTAAATTAACTTATACACTTATATTTTTTATACTTTTCAGTCAATTACTACTACTTACTTATATTTTTACTTAAACATTACAAAAATACGTTAGAAACATAATAGGTAGGTACATAAACGTTACTAAACTAGGGAATCTATAATAATTACATAGAGATTTTTCATCATAACTAAAACAAACATATTATTTATTAGGTACTACTCTACTAATAATACTACGTTGTTACAAGTTCACACGAAACTTGAATGGTATAAACACAGGAAAAAAAATTGTGGCCACTTAAGGCACTTATACACACACTGCTTGGCAACGTTAGTCTAAACAATGTTTACTTATAATACAGTAACACATTATTTTAAACAAGGGAAGTACTTAAGAATATTTTTTTTAATCAACGAAACGTGCTTGATTCTGAATCGGTCGATTGTGAATTACGTTCGATATCTGAATTTGATGTCTGTAACATATACGCGGGTTTTAACCGATCGATGGATATATTAACTTTACGATTAGGAAGTTCTATTTCATAAACCTTAGTTCCACGTTTTAATACGCGGTAAGGACCGTCGTATGTAGGTTTCAAAGGTTTATGTACCTCGTTACGAACAAAAACAAATTCACAATCCCGTAAATCAGGATGAACGAAAAATGATTTGTTTGAATGTGACTTAGGGCTAGGCCTAAAACTGTTCAAAATGCCACGCAACTTTTGAACGTATGTGAAATCATCAGATGCATTAACTGATCGTACGTCGTAAAAATCGGATGGTAGGCGAATAGTTTGAGCATAAGTCATCTCGGCAGCACTTATCTTGTTATCAGTTCGAACAGCTGCTCTGAGACCAAGCAATACCGTTGACAATTCATCTACCCAAGATGATAATTTTTCAGTAAGACGTGCTGTTAAAGCTACTTTTAATGATCTGTGCCACCTTTCTACGGCACCGTTGCTTTGAGGATGATATGCCGTTGTTCGGATTTTTTTAATTCCTAGCAACAACATAAGTTTAGCAAATAAATCGCTCTCAAATTGACGTCCTTGGTCGCTCGTTAATTTTAAGGGACAGCCAAAACGCGTTATCCAACCGTCATATACATTTTTAGCTACTGTTTCGGCAGTTATGTCCTTGAGCGGAAAAGCTTCAGGCCAATGTGTTCGTCTATCGATAATGGTCAAACAATACCTATATCCCTCAGAAGTTATTGAAAGTGGGCCGATAATATCGATATTAATTTGATCAAATCTGTCGCATGACGGAAAAGCTTCGACAGCGGAATTAGTATGTCTAATTACTTTTGAGCGTTGGCAGCTTAAACAAGTTTTAGCCCAAACCCCAATGTCACGGTTCATATTGGGCCAAAAGAATTTCGTCGACATCATTTTCCTAGTTGTGTTAATTCCCGGGTGACTTAAATTATGCACAGTGTCAAAAGCGATTCTACGATACTTAACAGGTAAATACGGCCTTACATTGCTCGTAGATATTTCACAGAAAATAGGTTTGCTACACGTGGGCATAACTATTTTCTTTAATTGTATTTTGCTATTACATTCGCTTGATAACTGAGTGACGTACTCATCGGTGCATTGCGCGTCTGCTAATTCATCATAATTTATTGAAGTCGGACAGGCTATTGTCTCTATGCGTGATAATGTGTCCGCTACCACGTTGTCGCTACCGCTTATGTGACGAATGTCTGTAGTGTACTCACTAATAAATGCTAGTTGCCTAATGCGTCTAGGTGTTTCCTTTTCGCATCTGGTTTTGTTAAAGGCGTAAGTTAAGGGTTTGTGGTCGGTAAAAATACAAAGTTGACGACCTTCAATTAAATCTTTAAAATAACGAACTGCTAAGTATACAGCTAATAATTCACGGTCGTAAGTGGAATACTTAGTTTGCGCTTCAGATATTTTTTGAGAAAAATAACCTAATGGTTTCCAATTATTATCAACAAACTGTTGTAAAACTGCTCCTACGCAAGAATTCGAAGCGTCAGTCATAAGTGCAATTGGAGCTTCGCTGTGTGGGTGCGATAACGTGACGGCGTCTTGTAGACTCGCCTTACACCGTGAGAAAGCTTCGTCAGCTTCAAGTGTCCATGTTATCGATGTTTTGTCTCTTTTCTTCGCATTGCGCAAATAGCCATTCAATACTAACTGATATTTGACTGCGTTAGGAATGTGGGAACGATAGAAGTTTATTATTCCTAAGAAACGTCGTAATTCCTCGACTGTTTTCGGCTTAGGATAATTTTTAATGGCTTCAATTTTGCTATCCAAAGGTCGGATGCCTTCTTTAGATACTTCGTATCCCAAATATTCAATTTTAGAAACGCCAAAACAACATTTGCTTAAATTAATGGAAATTCCGAATTGATTAAAACGTTCAAAAACTTTCTCTAAATGTTCTTTATGCTCAATTTCAGAATTAGAAGCAATTAACACGTCATCTACAAAAGTGAATAAAAAATCAAGTCCTTGTAGTACTGAATGATCCATAAAACGTTGATAAGTTTGACTAGCATTGCGCAATCCGAAAGTCATCATTGGAAACTCGAATAAGCCAAATGGTGTCGTTATTGCGGTTTTTTCAATGTCATCAGGAAATATGGGTATACAGTGATAAGCTCTAACTACGTCAAGTCGCGTGAAAATAGTTTTACCGTCCAATAGATATGTAAAATCGCGCAATCTTGGTACGGGATACCGATCGGGTTTTGTTATGGCATTCAAACGTCTGTAGTCCCCGCACGGTCGAATTTCACCGTTTTTTTTAGGTACGACATGTAGCGGGCTGGACCACGGACTTTTGGATGGCCTGCAGATCCCCATTTCCTGCATGACCTTGAATTCTTCCTTGACCCTTTTATACTTATTTGGAGGAAGTTGGCGAGCACGGGCGTGTACGGGTGGACCTGTCGTTTCGATGTGATGGTAAACATTGTGCTTAATGGGACTATCCTTAAAATTAATAGGTTTGGTAATATCCGGGTACTTACTAATTACATCCCAGTACGGATGACTTTTGTCGATAGTGTTTACAGTTGATAACCTGCAATTTACAATGGGCGCTAAAATGTTCAAATTGGTTACCTTATCTATTAATTTCCGTTCTTTTAAGTCTACTAATAATCCATAAGTACTTAGGAAATCAGCTCCTATGATGGGCTGTTTTACATCGGCAATTATAAAGTCCCAGCGATACGGTCTGCGTAAACGTAAATTTAACACAAGTGATTTCGTTCCGTAAGTCTTTATTTCGGTACCGTTCGCTGCATACAGTTTATAGTCTGAACATTTACTATTGTGATAGCCGCGTTTACACACTGAGATTGGAATGACAGACACGTTTGCGCCAGTATCTATTAAAAAACTATAGCCACTATTATGATCACGTACGCGAAGGCGATGGGTTGGAGAAATTGCACAGATATTCGCCTCTCCTACCTGTACATTTTCTAGTTTTCCTTCTTCCAGGTGCAAGGTTGTACGCATTTATTTGCACGTTCCTTGAAACGAAAGTGATAAAAACATAGCCAGTCTTCACTTTCTGGAGTACGTCGTGGTTGGCTTTTCGAACGAGAACGGGAACGATGATTGAAACGGCTCTTGCTGCGCTCTCGGAATTTGCTGCGAGACCTTTCCATGTTGTCAATTCTGGCACTTAATTTTGCGATTTCCGCTAAAATTTTGTCATTACCTTTGTTTTGCTCAGAGGTACAAAGCTCGGAAATCTGTGGCTGCGTCATGGTTTCCATTATCTTGTCGGCTACAGTTGCCAGGTTGTCTAAGTCCGAAGCTTCAGTAACAGCTAGCACAGCTCGTACAGAAGGTGGTAAGTGATTTTGCCACAAAATTCTAACAGTGTCATCTGGAATTTTTTCCCTCGCCAAATCACGCATGCGGCGTAGAAGTTGCGACGGCTTTTGGTCGCCTAACTCCATCTCTCCTATTAGTTTTTGAATTTTGCGATTTTCCGACTCTTCATATATCGCGAGTAATCTATTTTTTAGAGATACATATTTTTTTGTCTCAGGAGGCTTAATTAATAAATCTGTTACTTGCTGTATAGCCTCTTTACTTAATTTCGCTACGAGTACCTGAAATTGCATTTCATCACCCATCTTCTGTGGCAGCATCACGGCCTCAGCACGAATGAACCATACCCGTGGCTGGTCTGTCCAAAATTCGGGTATCCTGTTACTAATTTGTATCGCAGACAGTTCGCTATCCGCCCTAGCGGTGGCGGCGGCGGCGTACTGGGCGGCTGACGGCGCGGGTGCCGGCGCTGGCGACGGCGGTGCCGGCTCTAGCGGGTTTTTAGGCGGATCCATAGCAATATTATATTATTACACTCGCGACGATTTATTAATGTTCCTTCGGGGTCACCACTGTGGGGACAGGGGACTCACCTCGTGTACATCAAATAAAATACTGATAGAATTTTTATTATTTATTTGCGACAGCGACCGATACGTGTCACTGCGCATACACGACTAAAAACTTAAATACAAAAATGCTTGTTCTCTACATAGGTACTTAGCGTGCGTAACTTGATACACGCACGACCCCACAAAGTGAATAAAAAGGCAATTTAGTTCGAGGGACTAACGCACAGTGGATTTTGGAACCCGAAAAAGTGACATCGTCGAGATAATTCCAAAATCTGTTAGTTCTAGTTATTTGTAACTCACGACGAGAACTCCCATGTGCTAATTATGTCTAGATTTTTTTCTAGACGAATTTCTAAAATGCATAAAACGGGCGAAAAATTTTGGAAAATCCTTTATTACTCCTAAACGATATCAGCGATTGTAAACCTGATAGCATACTATTATGAGCTTAGTAAACGCCCTTGATGGCAGTACTGTCATGGAGCGATGTTCATTGTCAGCAGCCTGAGCCCAACTTCCCTGGGTACACATTAGTCCCAACAAAATCACCTACACTCTCGAGCTTTTTGTATAAAGCTCAAGCGTATAAAAATTACCTCTTTGTTGTTATTCACCCCATCGTAAAATGATTGAGTTTGTAACCTTTATTCCTTTTTCCGTATCGATATTGCTGCATCGACAGTTGAGCCCAGCCCTTTATGTCAAAAACGTGTCATATTTTGATGTGTGACTCATCCGTACACAAATTTTTGCTGTTTTGTTTTATTTTTTATGTGCGAGTGTCGTCATTACAGTGTAGTTTTTGTATGTGGGTATGCGAAACTGCACTTGTGTGCATTTTCCCCCCCCGCAAAAAATGCCAGAATAATTTGAATAGAGTAATATCGCTAAGGCTTCTCCTTTCGTGACAAACGAAGCCTTTTGTTGCTCGAAGTTTCTAGTTATTAATTATTAGAGATGCGCCGAATGTAGGTTCAACCGAATACGAATGTTCGGCCGAATATTCGGTCCATAATGTACCGAACCGAATATTCGGCCGAATCATTTGGTTCAATTCTACGCGGTAAACGGCACCCTGATTATCTAAAAAGAAACTATTTAGCGACCGGTTGCATTTGACATACATTGCCACTTTTCTTTAATGTTTTTTTTTTACCCAAAAAGAAGTAGTAATGGATCACGCACGATCATCTGTGAACTGCAACCAGTCGCTAGGTGGTTTTTAATTAGATAATCAGCCCGCGGGATTGTACATATATATCTGTACAAGAGCGGTAGGCAGCCACCGGTCTCATTTGTGCACCTAGTGATGTGCATTTCTATATCGATATTTGTCTTATTGTACTTTCTTACTTTATATTTGATGGGAACAAAAAGTAGAAAACCATCACATGGCTTGGCACATCTTTATTTTATGTAAATAAATAATAATCACGTAATTTACATTGAAAACTCAAATCAGTTGTAATATAATGTTTTGTATGTAGGTACTACTACAAGCTCAATTTCTTTGTTTTAGGCGCCACCGTTATATAACAAAACACAAAACGTAACACGTCAGGAGAGCCTGCGAGCAATCTACATGAAGCAATTACCTATATATAGTTTGCAGCAACAACAACTAGAAAAAGTTAAAAAAAAAGAACGCCTTAAAATAATAAACACTGATATTTTTAACGTGTTATTTTTATTTCCTTGACTAGTTTCCGCTAGGTTCTAAACTAAGTGCGTGCTTTTATCCAAAATGAGTTCAGCCTTTTTTTCGTGATTGATTGAGAAATAAGTAAATACTTAGTTTAAATTAGTTTTTGTCAATTTTGTACATTTTATATTGGATATATGTAAAAAAAACATATTTCAATCCAGCTTTCCGGCGCTGTTTGTTCTCTTCTACAGGTCGCATTTCTCAACTGATTCTCGTGAAATTTTGTGAGCAGGTTCGAAAATTATATAGATTTAAAAAATCGAGCCAGGTTTTCGAAATATTGGATATATTTAAAAAAAATACTGGCCTTAAAAAATAAATTTATCCCGCATTTTGTAACGTTATAAGTTAATTTTTAGTTAAAATTACACAAAATCTTCATTTTATTAAAATAAAATAAAATAAATAAAAACAAACCATTTTTTTAAATAGCTAAATTAACCTAATCTTATTTCTAACTTAATATAACACTAAACTAATAACTAGGTACAATTAAAATAATAATGCACATTAAACTGCAAATCGAACGTATTGTTTATTTAAACGTTTTACCACTTCGCGAACAGTACCCTAATCTTACTTTGTTCGCGTATCGACGTGAAGGCAGTGGTTGCGAATAACACAATGCGTGTGCGCAACAGACTGCGCAGCTCGTACTAATTTCGCGATGCAGTGGTTTGCTGCGTCATTGTCACACACCGCTTCCTGAGCTCCCGCGGACGACACGAACTTACTTCGTCATAAAGTCGCCGTTGGAAATCATTTTTTTAATTTTTTGAAAAAGGACACCTCAGTGATCAAAATTGTATTTTGTCACTTTATTTCATTTTAAATATAAATTCAGTGCAATCCCCGAAAGGGTAAGTGTTGAACATCGCTTTGTAGTAGTTATTAGTTAGTAATTTTAGTTTGTGTTTTAAAATAATTGTGTTTCATGTAAAAATTAGTGCACGCTGATGATTATGCATTCCTGTGTGTAATAATCTCGGTGTGATCTTTTAAATTCCATAACGACGAAATCAAATTTGCAAAATCATTCACTTCATACCCTCCCATTTTAATTTTATTAATTTTACAATTTTATTCAATGTTATTTCATTTTATAATATTAATCCCTTTGTAAGCAATTAGCGCAATGCTTTTCTGCACAATTTAATTTGTTTTAGTATTTGTACACTCCGCTCTGATTGCGATAATTTGCCACTTCACCTACTGCATACTTTCTCTTCTCCCAACTTTTCTTGGCTTGGCTTAGGTGAATTGGCTATCGCAATCGGCGGCTGCTTAACATCAAGCTTATGCAGTTTGATGGCAATTTCAGGGATCCAGTTTGACCCATTCAACTTTGGCCAAACCAACTTTGGCCGACCAACTTTGGCCACTTGGTTTTCTGCTGGCGGCCATTTTGCGACGCGCTTCACACGCTGCACTGCACCTTCCCACGCCACATCGGGCCACCTACCACCTGAGGGCCCCCCTTAAGATAAGTTGGGACACGCAAGTAAATACCAGTCGGGCCCCTTAAACTCACGACCCCATGCTCAAGCCATTAATAAATTATTGTACACGTAAGTTGTGGTTTCTCATTTAGTTACCCGCTACGCGACAATTTGTAAAAAAAATCAAAATTAGAAGTGCTATCTAACTGCGAATATAAAAAAAAGCTGAAAATATTTATATAAGCTGGCGACATTTAAACGTCGACTTTCTCAAAATGAAAATGTTGTCTATTATCGACATTACTTACAGAAATCCCATGCCACATCACTATCGAAATCATGGTGTCATATTGTCACAGATAAGATCAAAATTGTTTTTTTTTGGCAAAAGCTACACATTTCAACTTCCTGACAATGTACTTACGCTCTTTTAGAATGAGTAAGATTTCAAACAGTGATTTAATATACAAAAAAACAATTAAAAGTTTAAGTAAAAAATACGTGTCCCCTAATTTTGTATCTACTTTCATTATACAAAGTGAAAACAACATATTATATTTTTGAAAGGTTGTCCATTTTAGTTTTAAAATGGCATGACAGAAATGCCTATATTCACAGACTACAATGATTATGTTTCTACTGTTGATTCAATGATTACACTTTAAATTATTGATAAGGAAAAACAAGTTTAATAAAAGAAATTAAAGCCTAAAATAAACAGCTACAGATATCTATTCGAGTTTTTAATTATGAAATTTAAGGCCAGGTTGTCTTGGCAGTATATCCTTCATACTTCTTCCTAGTTTTTATGCCAGAAACTATTGTTGAACTCTTGGGGAATGCTGATACTCCTTTGAAAACTGTGTCTTTATCTGAAAAGGAAAGTTCATAGTATGTATTTAACTAAAACGTGAATGATGTGTTTTTCAGAATGAACCCAGAGGAGAAACGCATGTTATTCAGGACTATATCAATACTACAAATACAATGAATTTTCATCTTCTTATTTTTGGTTTGGCAATCTACTTTCCTCTCTAGGGAGTAATTTTTGCCAGTGTTAAGTGTTGAATAGTTAAGTGGTTGATATTTTTTAGTTTACACTATAATGCAGGTGTATCGCATTCTAATGCTGTTTACAGCCACATTTAGCACCAAGTATATCAAGACAGTTTACTCGGTAAGTTCTGCCAAGGTAGCCACCACTACAATAAAAGTCTCAGCTTCACACAACCAAGATCGCGCCTCGCCTATTTCAATTATCCCAAATATTGTTCAGTTGCAGTTTAAAATAACTTTTTGACATAAAAACTAACCAGGATGAAATCGAACATAGTTTTCTTGTATATGAAGATTTTTAGGTAGTTCCATTTTCTTCAGTGTATCAAATGGTGTGGTGGTGATAACAGGTGTCTTGTAAAATTCTTTAAGGTCATCTGTAATAAAATCAAGATGGCATTAATTAATTAAAAGAATCAAAATATTTTTTTTGGTATTTCAATACATAGTTTAATCTAAAAGTATAGTTGTGTTGTTATATAATAGAAATTATTAGTTTGAACAAAAATTACAACATTAAAATTATTCCAGTGCTTTCATATAAATGTGTTTTAGGCGACATTACAAAAGCCAGAGCGTTTCGGCCAAGTAGCTGGCTGAAATCAATATGCTTTTGTTGTATCGTGTGTTTTAGTCATGGTGTCAACCGCGTGGCTGTCATATGCATACACTTTTTTACAGATACAGATTTACAAAGGACATACCAACAGTCTCTATAGTATGTAACAGGGAGTTGGGAACAGAGTGGCCGGTTTCCTTGAAGCAACCATTTAGGACCAAGAACTTTGTATCCAGTCCATCAAATTCTGAGTTGACATTAAGGCCATTATCTACACATATTTTAAGTATTGTTTCTTCAATATTTATGGGTGGCTCCCATGGCTTGTTTGGACGAAGAAACCTGAAACATTAACACATTTTGCCCCATTATGTCCCATGTCTGGACACAAAAGCTCCGAAATAAATAAAGACTGTAAAAATCACATTTTTCTATAATATTTAATTAAAACTTTGTTCAGTATTTTATTTACGAAATACGAGTAATAAAAGATATGGTTTTAAGTATGACTAACAGTACACTGTGCCGGGTCTGAGCTGAGTCCAAGCTACGTTGGTCACGTCAAAATTCTGTATCGCACACCGGTGTTAGTTACCACTCAGTCGCTAAAGCCAGGGGGCTCAAAATTCATCGGTCTTTATAAAGAATATTAGAGAACGACTAACGTAGCTTGGACCCCACTCGGACCCGGCACGGTGCACTGAGAGTCTTCCTTTACAGCTATAATTGGTACACAGTGAAAACCATTCTTACCCTCTTGCAGCTAATGACTCTGCAGCAGCTTGAAGCTTTTTGTCTATTTTAGGTACTTTTTTTTGCTTATTCCTTACAGTTATTACCTAAAAATGCAATGTTAGATAATTATATTTTACTTTGAGTATGTAAGGTAAGATCTAAGGAAAAGGGAAAGGTTATACTACAAAAACTAACCTGTAAATTATTGCGTAAAGATGGTAGTAACACATTTCTTAGCATGTTTTGTGTCTAATATTTTTTCTGTATTTTTCGTACTGTGTATAGCGTGTTCGTGAACCAAAGACCCAAAGCAAATTTATTCGAATACAAAATAAATAAAATTAAAATGTTTTTTATTTTAATGTTTACTTTGACATTTGACGACAATTTGATTGACATTGACATTTGTTTGACATATGGTGCATTCCAGCAGACAAATATGAGTCATCGATCGCCTCACCATAGAGTACATTTTAACATGGAAAGTAAAATATTGAACATTCTTTGATTATTTTATTATATTATATTTATTATTATATATTATCTATATCAGAATGATCGGCGCACACGTCGAAAAGATATAGATATATTTCTGCGGGATACTCGTCGAATGAACGAAGGTTAGGTGTCTAGGGTTAAAAAAAGAAAACTGAGTGCTCAAATCAATCAAGAGACATTAATATATAAACAATATTTGGCTCCTGCAATCACTCTTGGCGGTACCCTGATAAAACAGGTGAAACATTTTAAATATCTGGGCCATTGGGTCACTGAGGACTTAGTAGATGATATGGATATAGAGAGGGAGCGGAGGGCGCTGTCTGTGCGGTGTAACATGCTCGCTCGTAGATTCGCACGTTGTACAGTAGATGTAAAAGTAACATTATTCAAGTCATACTGTCAATCGATGTACACTTGCAGTTTATGGGTGGGGTATTCGCGGCGGGCATACAGCGCCCTTCGCGTGCAATACAACAACGCGTTCAGGGCGATGATGGGGCTGCCGCGCTGGTGCAGTGCGTCTGCGATGTTCGCGGAGGCGGGAGTACCAGATTTTTATGCTGTGATGCGCTTACGCAGCGCTTCGTTATTAAGACGCGTGCGTTGCAGCTCCAATATCCTCCTGGCGACGCTGTCTGAAAGGTGGGATTCACCCATGCTGCGAACCTGGGTGGGCTATCACTCTCTCGCTAACGATGGGAGGGCCACCAGGCCCTTATATTAATGTCTTTTGTTTTTAGATATAAGATACTAACATTAGCTTATAAGTTTAATATGTACCTACTAACAAAAATGGAACCAGTTTTCTGAAATAAATGTTATTATTATTATATTATATTATTATTAATGTACGATAAGTGAAGTTATACAAATACTGTGCTCGATTGGTGCAGACAATTTAGAGGTTAAGTATAACGGAAAAACAATTTTTCTACACAGAGCTAAGAGAGTTTTACAGCGCTCGTCAACATGTTTGTGCAAAACCTTGTTAAAACTTTAATTGAAGAATTTAATTCGGCAAAATTACGAAAAAACTCCAAAACCCATCAGCAATGTGTTCTGACCAATCAGAATGAAGACGTTATAAATCGTCTCTTAGATTATCCAATCAGCATTCAAGTTTACAAAAGTCCTAAGCCTAAAGTCGCATTACTAATTTCCCAGCAAAAATGTAAACAAAGGTGTTGCCAGAACAAAACAACACAAAAAGAAATAGTATATTTCTAAGTCAAGAAATAAACACACTTACATGGTTTTTCATCACAAACGTAATAAAAATAGATTAGATAAATATTCTGAATCTTAAGTTTTGCGTCAAAAAGAGTAATATAATTTAATATTTCATAATAACAGTTTTATAGTAGAACACATTTCATGACGCTGTGCACACATCAACTGCAAACCGTACACATCAACCTTTGGTCTTTTTATAAAATTTCATATAAATTAGTATTACGAGTAGTAGCTGTAGTAGTAACATTTGTCTTTTGGTATTGGGGGGGAACAGGTGGTGATGCTACGTATTTTTGATAGTTTACATACAGGCAATATCTAAGTAAAGTTTTCTTATCAGTTCGTTTCAAGAACTTTTAACATTAAAAATTATGATAAAATTTCTGATTACCATCTTACTTTAAAAAATAACCCTGGATGACATTATATTTATAATGACTCAAAACATAATATACAAATTAAAAAGTTTTAAAAGTGACCAAAGGTTTTCAATCTCTGAAAATGTCACTATCAGGGTCAGTTTGTCAATTTGACAGTGACGTTTCTTTGTTTACATTTTTGCTGGGAAATTAGTAATGCGCCTTTAGTGGGATTTTTACAAAGATCCTAAAAAAATCTCGGACGATTCCGAAAATCTATCTTAGATTTCAATTATCAGGTTCTTTACAATCAACCTAGGGTTTTTGTAAAGATCCGGTTTATACGATTATCCTACGTCATATACAAATTACTTTCCAAGGTTAAAATTTACTCTATGGCGATCAATGACTCAGAGATTTGTCTGTTGGAATTGGAATGCACCAATACATTTGTGCCTGTGTTGCGATCAAATCACGAGCGATTATTGATATCTTATTTTAATTTGATCAGTAATATGGCAAATACTCAAGGTGGCAAATAATGCAAAAAAATCAAAAAAAATATTACAATGTTACTAAATCTATCTACCAAATGCACAAAATAATTTACTACCATTGTTTCACCGTAAAAGTTCTACAATATTATACGGTAAGAGTGTAAAATGGAACGTTTTTATTAATTTCTGAACGAAATGTAGTTCACAGAAGTGCCGCAGTGAGCAGCACTATCGGCTTGGGTTGTTGTTTCCTATCCGCCATCTTCCAGACAGTCGCCATTGAAAGGTGAAAACTACGCTAAATGTTGGTGATGATTTTAAGATTTTGAGTGGTTTCTTTAAGATTGAACCTGTTTTTAGTGTTGTGAAATGAAAATGAAGTGTCCAGGACTACCATGACGCATCAAAATCACCAAACAAACGGTGCAAGTCTAGAGGATTGCCACACAAACTTCTTCGCCTTGGTAAGTCACTTTTACATTGATGAAAGAACTCGTATGTATTTCTTTCGAAATCAGTATGTTATAGACGCGGTATCTGCGTTGCGTTTTGATTGTGAAGAGTTATATTTTGTGGTTGGAGTCTTTTGGAAAGAAATTTTTCGTGATACATACTCAAGTTGTTCTGATTCTCGTTTGCGGACGCTGGCGCTGGTCTAAAATTTACCTTATTGCGATACGGCAACCGCATTGATCTACTGCGTTAAATTTTTGTATGGATGAATTTATGTTTGGGCGACTAATGACGCTCGACCGTTAGTCATCCTGGCATCGTTCTATCCGCAGCAAAGAGTCATGTTGCGTTGCTAACCCATAAAATGTCAACGCTTTCGGCGAGCGAGGCCACAAGAAGCCACCGGTCCATAGAGGTCATTTTAAATTCACCTGGCCGTAACGCGGACCGTAATGCGTTCGCAAGACTAGTTTCGCCAGCTCGAAGAAATAACTTTCATGTTATATTTTGTAATACACTACAATCGTAATGGAGTATCATGAAATTTGTTTACGCGGGAGCATGCAAAAGAAACAGTCGGGGTCATTCAATAGCAGTGCATAGTAGGTACCTAGTCGCTTTGCGTAATGTTCATAGCTGGCGCGAATTTTATCAGATTGTTCGGATGAAGATTAGCGGGTGAGCGGGAGGGCGGGGTGGGGTGACGGGGGCGGTCGGTCGTCCTCGGCGGTCGGCGAGACCGAGAACAACACGGTGCCACTTCCACCTGACGCGTTGCCACATCTCCGCTCTCCGCGGCGGCGGCGCGCGCCTGCTTGCACCCGTCCCCGTCTCCCTCAGCGCTCCGCCTATCTTGCCGCGATACAAATTACCGATTTCTTGCCCTGCCTGCTTATTGTCTAATTATTTATGCGTCGTTTGCGGACACCGCTGCTTTTGTCCTGTGGAATTTTCTCATTCTCGCTCTGACGAGAGATGACGCATCGGTTGCCTAGTTTGTCATTGCGAGAGTTCAATACACCCGCTTCGATAGCAATGTCGTTTACATTTTGAATACGATGAGTAGCAGTATTGTTTAACATATAATTTGGATCAAGGGCTTCTGTTGTTGGGAGCCGCTGTCGATTATTATCTGAAGTAACGTGACTGGTCGGTTAAGTTGTCGGAGTGTAATGCGGCGCGGCGACATCTGTGCTGATGTCGCGGGGTCGGCGCGCGCGCACGCCGTTCGCTCGGCCGGCTGCGCAGGCGTCTTGCGCTCATTCAACCGTTTATGAATGGTCGTAATGATTGTAACTTTCCCATAAGCGGGCCTCCGCCCAGGCCCCAATTGCGTACTTTAAAAATGGTTAGCATAGCAAAGTTGCCTTTGTGCTTCTAGTTGTTACTTGGTATTGTAATTAGATTCTTATTGCATTTATAATTAGGCTCTCATTCTTGCAGTAGAAACTTGCTCAACAACTAAAGTGCTTATAAAAGTCAGTCAACATTGTGCTTGTTGGAGAGATAGTGTTTGACCTACTTTTTATGCACTCTTGATGGGTTATCCAGATTTATTTCACAAGCACTTTCTCTGTTGTACGATCTTTTAAAGGTGATATTTTTCTTCAGTCAGGAGGCTAATAGAATACCTTAAGGTCGTAAACCCCGATTTCAGTCCAGCTGTCCCGACGTAGGGGCACATAACGCAGCCGCCGGAGTCCGTCTTGCTAAGTTATTCATTACAAGCGCCGCAGCTTTACCTTCCTAATGCGACCCTATACATGCAAAGGCTATCTTTCCAGAGCTATTTTGAGTATCTTTCTTATCAAAGCTAACCCTAAAATTAGATTAAACATTTAACAGTAACTACCTTGAGAATCATAAATAGAATACCATATGTTTTCAACCTTTGCTTTTATACAAATATCAATAGTTCTTCTATTTGCAAATTAAATAATACTCTGAAACAGAAACACAGCAGAGTAAATAAAATTGTGATTACACCAGAGCTTGCTTTCGGTGGCTGCGCCAAGGTCGGGCAAAAACTGCTACCTGCTGTACAAATCTGAACATTACCTGACAAAAACATAACCAGGAATTTGACCTTTATGCCATTGAAAAAAAGAGTCGCCGCTTAGTTTTTCGCTGCGGGTGCTCTGTTCAAGGTGATTAACTCTTTTGTTAGCTGCTAACTCGTATTTATGGGTCGCAGGAGTCATCTGGTAATGTTAAATAAGTGAAACGGCCGAATAGAAGCCGTAAACATAAGCCTGATATCGTTCGTAACAAGTTATTTTATGGCATAGAAAAAAAATTGTGACCACTAACGCCGTCACCTGGGGACGGAATGACGG
Source organism: Agriphila tristella (assembly GCA_928269145.1). Lineage (NCBI taxonomy): Eukaryota > Metazoa > Arthropoda > Insecta > Lepidoptera > Crambidae > Agriphila > Agriphila tristella. The sequence continues at coordinate 27,385,325 of OV743437.1, read as the reverse complement.
CGCCGAAGTTTTATTATGACATCAAAATGACGGCCTGGATCAAGGCCGTCTTTAACCTATTTGAGGCCTTGGGCACATTAGGATAATGGGGCCCCTATGACCTTGACTTGGGTTACCATCAAAGTAGGAGAGGATGCCTGTATATGAGGCACAAAATTACAGATTTTTTTAGAAAAAAACTTATCTAGAAATAGCAAAAATCGGCCGCGAAGCGCGATTATTAGTCAGTTTCATTCACTAATCTTGTAATATTACCTGTCTTTAGTGATAAAAACGGCCGCGCAGCGCGTTTTTTAGTCAGTTTCATCAAATAATCTCGTAATGGGGAGGCGAAGGCAAAGTGAATTACAGATGGCGCTCAGTCTTTGGAACAATTTTCAGTTTGAGCTTATATTGTCTTGACTGTGTATTACGTGATTTTACTTTCTTAGATTATATTTTTTTAGGTTTTGCGGACAAACAATGTATTCTATGCTAACTTTAGCTCATATAAAAGAAGAATTACGGAAAAGAAAAGCCAAAACAACAGGCAAGAAAGTTTATAGCAACTTACAAAAAATTGCTAACAAGCATTACATTTCTTTAAATTTCGTGTAAGATTTACAAGTAATCTTTTTATTTCAGATGAGAAGCATATGATTTAAATTTTAACAAAGCAACTGAGTATGAATTTCCGTGTTTATAGTTGCCTGATGATGCCTTCTGTGCAATAGTAATTTCAGGTTTCTGTACTGGAATTTCTGTACCATCCAAAATTACACGAACCGTTTTATCATATTTATTTTATTATTCTAAGTTTCTTGAATTACTCTGGCATATAAAATTCTATTAATTCTCTGTTTGGCCCCAATATTGGGCTTATTCCATATTTGATATACTTATCAAATTCATCCAAGTTATAAATATGTTAGAAACTGTTGAGGTTGAAATATTAAAGAACAAAGCTGTTATAATTCAAATGTTGTTTTATTTTGGCGAAGCTTCATCAAATTCATGAAACATTCCTTTTGATTTATAATGTTTCTCAGGCTCAGCAAAGGAGAAAATCGAGGAAAAAGCATATTTTTTTGATATTTTTTTGCCCACTATTTTTTTTGTTACTGGGAAATCGATGAACTCCAATATTTTACAAGTTACATGCATAACAATGCGGCATTTTCTCAGTATAAAATTAAAAAGTGCAATAGGTACTCCAAGAGATTCCCATATGTTTTGACAGTTTCTTTGAGGCGGCTCGGTACCAACGACAAGACGCCACCTATCGGGATAAAATTGCGCTTTTCCTCCCCATTATGCCTGTCTAAATTAAAGAAAAACGGCCGCGCAGCGCGATTTTTATACTTAATCGGTTTTATTCACTAATCTTGTAATCTTGATAAGAACAATTATTGTATAATCCATAAAAGTAACTATTTTAGAATTTAAAGTTAGTGATTAAAAATCTATGTGGTTTGAAAAGGATTTTTTTTCGTAATATAATAAGCATCCGTTATCATTAAGCGATCTGGCAAGAAACAAGGGGCCCCTATCGATCGCGGGGCCCTGGGCAAGTGCCCAGAGTGCCCAGTGGGAAAGATGGGCCTGGCCTGGATTTTCGGTGGACAGGCTGTTACAGCTCGCGCAACATAACTTGAACCAAACCATAGACAATGAAGCTTGCGCAGTAGCAATTTTTCGGCATAGAAAAGAAATTGTGACCACCAACGCCGTCACCTGGGGACGGAACGACGACGCCGAAGTTTTATTATGACATCAAAATGATGGCCTGGATTTTCGGTGGACAGGCTGTTACAGCTCGCGCAACATAACTTGAAAAGTACAAAAATTGTAGTGTGCGTAGTAGTAAACATTGGGTCAAGTTATGTTGCGCGAGTTGTATAGCTAGGTATGTACTGCTATTGGCGCCGTCATCCATCTCGTCTCAGTGATGGCTTTGATGTACAAACGGCGGCGTTACTGTCATATATTTTTTCTTAATTATAGCAGCTACCACTAGTATGTCTTACGCAATAGGTAAATCTATGGTAAAAGTCCTCAATAAAAATAAGAGAGGCGCGCGGCGGTGCTAAGTTTGTTATGTTAGTTTGTTTCGTCTGCTCATAATCATAATAGCTTATCAGTACACTGTCATGTTATCAAGGTCTGAGTGAAAACGGTGGCCATCGCGGTTCCTTATCAGTCACTAGTTCGTCAGTGTCGAGCGTAATGTAATTATTACAGTTGTAGGTATTTTTCTGACATATTGAAAAGTTGAAACCAGATGTCTGAACCACTTTCGATCAAGCCAGTTGTAATTTCAATCACCACTGAAGTAGCATGAAAAGCATTGGAAAGCTATCCAATGGACAAGATTTCGTGGTTGAAGTTGATTTTTTTCTCTAAATAAATTAGATATGAAAAGAAAATATTTGAAATCAAGGAGGTGTTTCTTATTTATAGTGGGGCAGTCCTTAGTTTCGTCGTAAATGTTCACAATAGTATGCACTGAAATAAGGCGTTCAAAATAATTGTTTTATTATGTGGTTTCGCGCGGCGACTTCGGTGGGCCAATGAGAGCCGCGGGCTCACTTCGCACCGATATGACACTGATAACGCCACATTGCGGTGGTGCTATCAGTGCTACTTTGTATAAGTCGCACAATGATTCCATCGTCCCCTTACCACGCCTTTGATCTCTATTACAAACCAACTACTTGGTGACTGTCATATCAAATTAATTATTTGATGACTCTTATAATTATTGTAAAGCAAAGATTTCCATCCATCGAACTTCAAAATAAATGATCAACCAAAAAACAGCAATATGTTAAAGTTATTGTTATTGAATGCAGTTAAGCTCTAACACACTTGTAACATTTTGGCGTGTCATATTACCGTGTCTTTAGATATAGAGACATATTGTATGATGGTGTGTCTAAGGCCCGTATTTATAAACCGCTCTCAACTCAACGTTAATAGCTATCTTGAGGTCATACTTGAGATGTTCTTCTTTTAGGAACAGCATCTCAGGTATGATCTCAAGATAGGTCTCAAAGTTGAGAGCGGTTATAAATACGGGCCTAGGTGTATGATAATAGATCGCTAGTTTGGTTGGGCGTGCGCTGTGGTAATACCGTATCAAATAGACGATGTATGATAAGGTAAGGAAGGACACACTGATCTGATGACACGCTACAATCTTACAAGTGTCACAAGTGTGGGTGGCACGTTGTACTTGTCGTATGGTCTTTAGGGTGGACTCAGCTTTATGCTAAAAGGAATACTGTACAAATTGACGCACAAGCACCTTCGTCGTACGTATTCGTTTGTAAGAAGCATTTTGCAAAAGTTTTATTTGGATGACGGACGACGCGGTTAAAATTAAAATCTTATAGGATACACATCAAGGCCTACCTAACATGTTAAGATTGTCATTACCATAAGATCATAAATTGTCATCACTAAATAAATAGGACATCCAATGAATAGAACGTTACCTTGTAGTCAATGATAATGTTATCTCACTGTTGTTTGATTAAAGGTAGATATAACGAGGTTTGCATGGTTAAAGTCGGGACATTATCGAGATATTTCCGAGAATTTAGTCCCTGGATTTCTCAGCAAGGTCGTCCTTCACTCTTTAGCCGCCGACTATTCTGTGAATATAATTCTGACAATGAGGGCTTTTCCAAAGGACTAAAAACTGTAGGAGCGATAGATGGCGTTGATAAATTAAGCACTGTCAACTGAGGCCCGTTCAGAACCTACGCTCCGAGTGGAACCAATTGCTCTAACGGCGTATCAAACATTAGAGCGTGACGTTCGGTTGACACAACTTTGGTTGCACGCGGAGCGTAGGTTCTGCACGCGCCTCAGTTGACAGTGCTTAATTTATCAACGCCATCTATCGATCCTACAGTTTTTAGTCCTTTGGAAAAGTCCTCATTTCTATTGTTGCATAACCTTGATCACTACTTAAAACAAATCCTTGGCAAGAGACAATTGAATGGAATATGCATATTATGCTCATAGATACAGATTTATTATAAGTATATCCTGTGGTATAAAGACGAAACGTCTGTAAAAAAAATATATTACAAACAATTTACTTTGTTGGCGTTGCCGTCTCTTTACTTAAAAAACTTATTTTTCCTCGTAATCAGACGCAAACCGGTGTTGGTGTTGACGTAAACTTTTTATAGAGATATTAACTAACGGACGGTGTTCAATAATCAAGTTTGAATGTAATATAATGACTCGTGATTCCATATGGGTCGCCCTTTTCTTGTTTATTATGGAAGTCCATATCCAGATTCTGGGTCAAGGTTCTGTTTTGATGAGTGCGTCTCGAGGAAAACATTGTTGCCGCTTTCTCATTGGTCGCCGCGCCAGTCGTACACTTAATTAATAAACACTACTGCACTCCACCACATTATTCTTTTATAATGTGTGACTTCGTATGAGATAATTTTATCAGGATTTCTTTATTAAAATTCCGATTAGAGATAAGCCAAATCGTGTTGAAATATAAATGTATAATTTGGATCTATATGATGCATTCGGATCGGATATTCCTTAGAGCATTCAACCAAGTAAGGAGACGATACGAGCACTCATTTCTTTACGAAAAAGTCTGCCATTTTCCGCGGGGGACGAGGTAACGCACACACAAATAGTGTTAAACACTAATGCATTTTCGATCACGTCGCTACGCAAGCACACGACAAAATTATCAAACACTAGCTTAAACTTCACGCACACAAATATATACACACGCAGAAACCAACCTGTTAGTACACGAGATGACGTCATTTTCATGTAAACGATGATAGTGCTTGACACTATCGATATTTTACTCTCGATACCTTCGGCTCATATTTTTAATTTATGTCATAATGATTGAAATATGATGACAAAAATTCAAATATGAGTCTGTAATTTTTTTTTTCAATTCAGGCCCTTCGATAATGGTAAACCTTTGGTTGTCGTCAAAATCTACCAGGTGTGAGGTGACTTATTAGGATAAGTCAGTAAAATTATTGATACTGGAAGAAATATATTTTACCGCTACCGGCGGAGGCGGTAGCGGTGGTAGGTGGTAGCGGCCGCGGCGGCCGGCGGTGGCGCGCGACGCAAGCGCTGCAGGCGGGTGGCGCGGTGTGCGTCCGCGGGGTCAGTAAGGCTGTGTTCAGACGATAACCCACGACCAAACTGAACCGAACTCTAAATTGTAAGCGATGTTTTTCCAGGTGGGCTGCGGTCAAGGCGAGTTTGAGTTGAGTTCGGGTTGAGGTCGGGTCGTGTGTTATCGTTTGAACGCAACCTAAAAGTTTCGTTGAACACGCGATTTGTATCACGTACGTTGACAACAGCTGCGAAAATGCCATACAAAATACCCACGGCGGTAGCGGATACCGCTCAGCCCCCCTACTCAAAGGGCCAACTTTATATTCGTTTGAACGCTACGGTTACTTTTAAAGCTTAAATATGAGCAATAGATGATTAAATTACGTGTCGCAAACTTATTTAAATCACAAACTTCGATGTATTGTATGGAATTGTCAAGCTTACGGCACGTAATTTTATAGTTTACTGCTTATTTTAAAGTTTCAATAGTAAGTGTAGCATTCAAACGAATATAATGTTGGCCAGTTGAGTAGGGGGGCAGGTTTGGGTAGGCCTTAAAACGGAATAACTATATTAAAAATCTTTATTTGTTGTACTTATTTCAAAGAAAGTGGTTCATGCGTCATATTCGTGACCGGGTGCTGCCATTAAGTGCCAAGAAATATACAGGGAGAAAAAAGCAGTTCTTGACGAGTTTCTTGCCGGTTCTACTCGTTACAAGGTCTCCCGCTTGGGGTTTGCGAAGCGATTGCGTAGCTTCTATGACATTCACAAGTGCTTGTAACAGCCTAGACTGAATAAATTATTTTGAGTTTTGAGTTTATATTAGCTTGTATTATAAAACAGTAGGAAGCTTCAGAATGCTGTGAACAAATTGTGCGAGTACGTTTAGGTTTCCACGAAACATGTTCTGCATAAGATTGGATCGAAACATCTCGTATCATTGCATCTTTTAGAAATCTGAAATATAAAGATTTAGGCCACTTTCGTCACATTCCACTTCCGTCAACATAAATTACTTATAGGCTGTTAATCTGTTATGTTTCTGAAAAAACGAAATTCCTCTTTCGACAGAAAAAACGTTGGAATTTTTTTCAATATTTTAAAGCCAGAATAACATACCTACTGAGAAAGTCGATATCGATATTTGTTTCTTTCTGTGCTGTCACAACAATACTTTTGCTGCAGTGTGGCCACCGTTTTTAAATTAAAACGGCATATTTTGGGAATAATTAGTGACATCCGTAAATATTTTATAATAATAAAGTATTCTGTAACGTAACGAAGGTAAAAGAAAGAAAAGTGTAGTAGAACCTGCCTAAGGAGAATTGTATCTAAGAAGTGAAAGACAGAAATATAATTTAATAAAAATACAATGTATTTATGGTAATCCTAAAAACAAACACGTAGTGCAGTGGAGGCCCGCGGCCGGTCACGACCCTCACGATGGGGAGAACCACGGAGAATGGAGCCCGCGGCAGGTCCCAATGAAAAGAAGCACGGAGAGAGGAGCCCGCGACAAAATATTTGCACGGAGACTTGGATTGTCAGCCAGCAGCGGCAGGCTGATTATCTAATTAGAAACCACCTAGCGACCGGTCTAATTTGACAGATGAATGTGATACATTAGTACTTCTTTTTGGGGTAAAAAAAACATTCCAAAGAAAAGTAGCAAAGTATCACATTTATCTGTGAACTGAAACCAGTCGCTAGGTAGTTTTTAATTAGATAATCAGCCTGCAGAATAGGCAATGGTTGACTGACGCGGCGCGGGGCTTTCTTGTGCCAGAACTGCGGTTCGCACTTTACAATGGAGCTCATCGAAATAACTCCGGTTTTAAGTTTTGATTTGACAATGCGTTTTCTTTCAAGTTAGTATTAAAATACTAACTTTAAAGAAAACGCGTAAAAAATAATACTTACAGAATTTTTAAATGCGAATTTGTGTACTCATTCGGTAGCAATATAAAAGAGCGAGAAGAATACTAATAATCTAAATCAGTTTATAAAAAACGACGAAGTCGTCAAGGTAGTTCATACAAAATCATAGTATTTATCCGAGTTCTTTCAGGATTACTTGAAAACTACTAAACTGATTAGTATGAAAAATTAATGGGACCAGGAGATATCGAAGAACACAGATACATACAAAAAAACAGTTGATTGATAACCTTCTCCTTTTTTTGAAGTCGGTTAATAAGCCATACAACCTACGACGTGAAATGTGAAGAAAAGCAGATAAAATAAAATGTCATGAAAAACAAACAGCTGCCAAAATAAATGGACGGGCAGTACGCTACAATGCCTATTTTAAACATAAGTTTAATAGTCCTGCTATTTTTTAAGTATTGAGTAAAAGATAATAATAAATAAATAAATAAAGATAAAGAAAAACTAACAATAAATAAATTTGCAAAAAGTAATCTATAATAAATTCATCAAGCATCTCATTACATTACAGTAATGAATGGTAGGTATTAACAGGTAAAGAACGTGATGTTTTAAGTGCCATACATTCAACTTAAAATATTAGGCTAAAAGAGATCTTATACAATTTTGTGGCAACACTGTTTGATTGACAATATTTTGGATTTTTTTTCATTTTTAGTGCATTATTTGATAATAACTGGACAAAATAATACTAACAGATAGAAAATAACGTTATACTTTTGCACACTAGATGTTTCCAATCTTTTTTTACATAAAAAAACACTGCAATTCGACAGTTTTAGCTCCTGCCGTTTCGCGTGTACGATGATCAGCTGAATGGTGGGGAACTCGGCTCAACTAGTTTTATATAACGAGTATGACCGGCGCTCTTGTACCTTTGACAGAGGGGTACGCCTGACAGTGGCGTCTCCTTAATTGGTTGAATGCTCTAAGGGATATTCCCTCGATTCTAAGTCAAACTTCGCGATTATTTGCAATGTGGTCCTTATAACATGTAGTGTAGTAGCTACTTGTCGACAACTTGATTTGCTAAATAACAATAGCTCTTTGATTGTTGTTTGCCATTGCCATCCTTTGAGGATTGTTTTGGTTAGTGTCCAAAGCACATTCAATCAAACTGCAATTAAGGTGTTCCGGTAGATTGGCGTCGGGTCGCGCGGTGCGACCTCGGCCGCGGACGCGCGATGTGGGTCAAGTCGAAGAGGGCCACCCGCTCGCCACAACTCGCGCCTACTCGACACCTCTAAATAAATCATTTACTTTCTTCCAATTCCATCCGTCAATGAAATCGAAACACTGGCGGGAATAACCCGTTCCGACAATCTTCGCTTCAGAAGTTACATACTTGTCCATCGTACATACTGCATCAATCAATAAATAAACCATTAAAACTATCTGACAGGCACAATTACTTTGAGTTTGAACATTTTAACTAGGGATGCATCGATACGCCTTTTTGCCGATACGATACCGATACTCTTATAAAAATATCGGCGATACCGATACGTTGAGTGAATTCAAATGAAGGTAAAAAATGTTCTAAAAAGTAAGAAACAAGTATCATTGCAGTCAGGTACAATGTTATGAGGAACACAGAGTTTTTGGCAAATATAATTCTTATTTTTTTTTATTATTAATTTTTATTTTATACATTTTAATGAAAATTTGTATAATTTTTTAATGTGATTATCAATGAGCCTTTGATTTGATATCCATACTGTGATAATTTAAGAAAATATTTTTTCCTTATTAAAAATGGTGTCATATTATGTAGGCACCATATTGTTTTTTTTTAATCTATTGAAAGTAATGCCAGTATCAGTTGGCAAGGATTTTTACGATACCCACCCACACATCCAAATCTGTTCCAAAACTGTATCAAGTTACAGTGAACTTTGATGCGTGAAATTTGAAAAGTATCGTTGTATCGACAGTAAAAATATCGCCGATGCCGATATATCGGAAAACCCGAAGTATCGCCGATATATCGGTATCGGATGCATCCCTAATTTTAACCCTGACAGATTACAGTAGTTAGGTCCTCTTTAAACATTTGCATTCTGTAATAATTTTTACGACATGCTCGTGTTACTCATATCATACGAGATGTTTGATGCGTTTATGTTTAAATCACGTTTTTATATCATGATAAAGTAGACTACGTCCTGTTAAAGACACGTTCTTAGCCTAATTTATGTAATCCAGTATATCAATACATACTTACAAAATGATTCTTGCTTGCGTCATAAAGTGACACGTATTCTTGTTGTACTTGGGTCTTTACCAGCTATACAAGTTAGCCGTGTTATCGGCTTCCGAGTCTTCAATTAAGGCGGTATAATCTGTTGACATACTTACCTCTTTGAGTAATTATTTTGTTGTTAGATTTATTAGGTTACATTATTTTTTAAGTTTCCCACATTTCTAGTAAATAATCTTATTTATTCAATAGTACAAAACCTATTTATAAAAGCAACTTCTATCACCTCGTAATAGAAATGTGTAACTATCGATAATTTTGAGTACATAACATGTAGATAGTTACGTAATTTATAGATAGGTACTTACAGTACTGCCTGACTGATACAATGGTTCGATTTACAATTTACATCTAGTCGACCTCATTCCGGACAATCGGCGAATTCATCAAATTCATTAGTTTAGGTAGGTACTGTCAACGAAATAATAATTTACACGTTCGAAATACCTTGTCTATAATTGTGTAGGGCTGTAAAGTACACTGTCGACAATAAGGTACTTGCGCAACAGAATGCCGTAGGCTGTTTACAAGGGCCACCAAGTCGTAAAGTGCCGAAAGCGACGGCTGAGGGCATGCGATTTAAATTTGATTCGCTTTCACTCTTGGCCCCCACCTTTATACCCCATTTAGTGCCGCGGAAGTGAGAACTCGCTGTGCCCGCACGAAACGCACACCAAGCTGTTGCGTCGACGCTCGACTTGACCCATTCTATGCACATTGGGAAGCATTCTTATAAACATTGATTAGCTAGATCTGGCGAATTGAATTGCAAATATCCATGAGTCAGTCTATCAAGGACGAATGTGTTTTAGACGCTGACAGACTTAGACCATTGTTTGCGGCGTTATGCGGCTATAACCAAAACTGTTCAAAACGAGTTTTACCTCTTCGTATAAGTACCAACTGTAGATTGAGGCTCGAGTAGATTATTGCGAAACCAGTTCGTAGTTTCCGAACCAGCATCAGACGCGTTCCACTTACTAAGTGGTGCATAGAGCAATGTTTATGTGTCACCATAGACGCAGTACAGCCGAGTGGCTGATTTATGCAATGCTAGTAAACTCGACTAGACAATAGTTACCTCGATCGAACAGTATATACAGCATCAAATCGTCTTAAATCAGCACACAACTATATTGCCAGTGAAAGCAAGCAGTTAGCCTATATAAATATCTTTTAAGTAACTTGCGCTTATCATGCAAACCTAAGTTGAGTTGCGATCACTCACAAACTTCTGTCTCAGTCTTTTATATGCATAAGAGCTCCACCGACTTAGCAGGGTCGTTCATATCGTGGTTCCATCTACTTAATATTCAAAGTCTCAGTCGATTCTAAGCGGATATTTTAATGGTGACCAACTTAACATACTTGACCTTATTAAAAGTATCATGAAGTACTTTATTTATTGAGCGTGGTTTAGTAGTTAGCACACGTCGGGTTGTGTATGTGTAGGAGGAACTAGGGTAAACCTTCAAAAATCTCTAGTTATTACCTACTGTAAGGTCGTATAGGTCGTCGACCGCTGCGCGACCGTTAGCTATAGCGCACAGTTGCTTGCTACCTGCCACCCTTAACCGCCTCACTACTGGGAGATCGTCTGACCGGATCCACGACCATATTATAATTTTGAAGTATTATTTTATCGTTTCTGTAATGTAAAACGACACGCCAGTTAGTCAAGATTTCAAGCCAATAAACTGCTTTGTTTCACACGTAATCCATGTGTGGTCTTTTGTTTGCTGCTCAAGTTTATTGTGTAGTTGAACGCTCGTTCGTTTTCTATTATTACGATGCTTAGTCCTGTGCAAACAATAGGCTGAACACGTCCTCACATAGATTTCCATGAACAATTTTTATGTAACTTATAAAAGCCATGGATTATAACTTTTCTGAATATATCAGTGTTTTCTTTTAAAACATTTGTAACTTGTGTGCGTCCGCGTTAAATTGACGATGACCTCGGACCACGCATGCAAACTGTTAAAACGCATAACAATAAAACGTTCTCTACATAGAAACCTTGCTTATGTTATTTATTTCTTATCAGGGTTGCAAAAAATATTTTTTTTTTATTTTAATCAAAAAAATCAGATTTTTTAAAAAAAATCGTGATTTTTATGATTTATTTGATTTTTATTAGGTTTTGCGACCATTACCCTAGTTTTTTTTTGTGGGCAACATTTCTATTTAGGTAGAATTGATGTATAGTGCTGGCAACACCACCAAAAAAAGGAAAATGTCACATTGACCAGAAAAAACGATTTGAGTAAATTTAAGTTCTGAGTGTTTATTTGTTTATACTTCCGAAAATGAATTATCTGTGTCTGTCTGTCTATGCTACTTGCATTGCATGTAATTAATGAAAGTACCTAATCATTATTGTTAAGTATATTTTTACTGACACAAAAATCTAATATTTGATTGTTGGTTTTTATTGTGATAAATAACTTAGCTTACACCTATCGTACTTTGTATTAATATTGTTTTCGAACATTACAGTTCATTAATATGCACTCCCAGCGTTAAATTAATTCCTTTTTCGGATTTTGATTTAAATCAGTGATTTTTATAAAAAAAATCATGTAATAAAAATCGTGATTTAAATCATGATTTAAATCAAGTTGATTTAAATCATGCAACCCTGTTTCTTATGAGACGATTTCTGATAGTTGTGGCATGATACTGTGTCACTCGCGTGTCGCGTTGTTTCTATATTACAGCTATGTATTGCTTGAACTAGCGAGTCTATTATCTAAAAGTGTTTACGATGCTGTACGTTAGTGAGACGTACTTGCTTGTCCTTGCCCTTGACGACAGACTACTACTGTCGTCATACCAGTATGTAAATCGCACTTCTAATCTACTCTTTGTAATTTTCCTACTTATCTATGTACCTATGTCCGATTTGGTCTGAATCCTAGAGGTCAGAGGTAATCACTTATCATCGCTGTTACTACCGTTTATACGATTTGGCAACGTGTCTATTAGTATGGTTATCTCACTCCTTCTTGCGGTTAACTCCGTCGTTTAGATGGAGAGAGGTATAGTGGATAGACGTATACCGCCGCCCACAAAGTTATGGGTAGTTTGATGTTGGAATGTTCAGTATTATGTGCGTGCTTGTCATACCTGTCCTAGGTGTCTCATATTACGAATATGCTTCAGTATATTATTCATTTAAATAAGCAGTTATAATAAACCATGTTTATGTTGCTAATGGTATTACTTATCGTTACACGATTTCGACGTGAAATATGTAGGCCAGATTACTTGCAGCAAAATAAAATTTTTTATTGAAATTAGCAAGTGTATCATATCATTGTATACCACAGAAATGTACAAAAGAAATCAAAAACATTATGCCTGAAAAGACTTGGAATTCATGATTCTTTACATTATGTCTATTATTATTTCCTATTTCACAACGCCCACCAATCCAGGTAGGGCCCGCGTGATGGTTTATGTTATGGCACTTATGGCCCACTATCCTCATCCACCCTTAAGTCTGCGGCCTAGCAGTAGGGAGGGACATCAAAATAGGTCATGACGAATGTCATATCTCAGGAGCCTTATTAAATCTGTAGTAGTAATTTTCTCGTACCAGCAACGTGACAAATGTAAGTGGTTTATTCCAAGAGCAATATGGTCGGTGTTGGCTCGAGTTGCGTCGGTCGCCGCAACGCAACCAACACGGTGCAACGCGCTATCCATAGTAATGTTGATACACGGAAGTAGCGCACGTCGTGTTTCTGCCACGCACCCATGTACTTGCCACACTCGAGAAATTAACCTCGACTCGGCTAAATTTTTCCGTTGCCTTTGCCACGTTTAGTCCCTTTGTCGCCGGTTCGTCATCTCTGACAAACTTATGGCGCAACGGTTTACGCTAAAATCCGCAAGCACGATTTCCATTAATGAATTACCTTTCTGTTTTTTTTCCTCTAGCCTCTAACGCCTAGAAAGAGAGGCGTTAGAGCCTTCTTGAGAATCTGGCTACCTGCTTCTTAGAGGTTGACTGGTAGAGAATGCTTTTAGCATGAAGGCCGCCTCTTCTACGTTATAGTTATTCTATTGTCCTTCCTTAATATTATGAATGCGAAAGTTTGTTTGTTACGCTACGTTAGTACTATTATATATTCTGTGGTTACGCCTTCACGTCTTAACTATTGAATCAAGCATCATGAAATTTTGCATACACGTTGTCAGGAGTACAGTGAAAGACATAGGGTACTTTTTATCCTAAAAGAAAGTATTGTTCCCTAGGGATAGCAAAAAACCTTTCCACGCAGACGAAGTCGTGGGCGGCCGCTAGTTGTATTATAAATCGTATAGTCGCATTTCGCAAAAAACGATTTTTCTGCTAGATTTACGCGCCAAAAGCGTCCTTTCCGAGACGCTTTATGATTGGTCTGATCATAGCCTTCTATATCTTCCAAGCCATGAAGTGAGCAGAACGGCAACATCGCATGTGGTCAAGCACATAGTTTAATATTATTTTAATAATTATTTATTATTTGTTTTTCCTATATTGTCTATGTTTAAACTAGTTTTAAATTGTGATGTAAGATTATTTCAATAAAGATTTTATATTTATTATTATTATTTATTTATTAGGACATACGGTTTGAGTCAAATTATTTGAACTTTTCGGGGGTCCATTAGTACGATGAGTATTTTTGATCTAAGCCTCTCCTAGCAATAAATCTTACATCATTGGAAAGGTCTTTAAATTTAAAACACTTTATTGTACTACAATAAACGTCAACTATTAGTACTTTGTGAGTTATAACGCTCTGAACTTGACCATTTTTTTTAACATTAATGACCTAAAACTCCGAAAATACTCATAATTAATAGAAAGTGTGTTTGCAGCAAATATTTATCATATGAAAACCTTTCTAATGATATATCATTTATTGCTAGAGGTGGGGTAATTCAACTCCCATAGACAATAAACCACTTTTATACTTTAATAACCTTTAACTCCAAAAGTATAAACAATTGATATAAAGTATATTAACAGCAAATATTTGTCTTTAAAAGACCTTTCTAATGATATATGATTTATTGCTAGAGGGCGTGTTAATCAACTCCCTGCTGAAGAAAATCAACAAAAAAGATGACATCTTTGACAGCCATTTTTTCCTAGTTAACATTGATATTTTTCTTATTGTTTAATATACAAAGCATTTCAATAAAGGAACTAAATTATTTTCATATTTTTAACCTCACACGATTGGTAGGAAAAAAAATATCGACCTCTTAAAATTGAAATATTCCCATACATTTAGTATGGAGACTGGCCGACGACATGACCACGAACTGACAGTAACAGACGTTGCCAAACTTATGTTCACGGCTTGCAATTATAGAAGGCTATGGTCTGATACATTTTAAAGTTGCCCAATCTTAGTTGACCAACATACTATTATTCATTACATATTATGTATATGAGCTACTGACGTATGCATGTTGTTTATGTAATGGAGTGTTATGATGTCAAACTAAACAGATAGCTGGTAAACACCAGATACAGAGGAAAATTAATTTTCATCTGTACCGGTTCATTATCTTGATAATTTTATCTATCATTAAGGTTAAGGTCCATGAAAAATTCCTTCCCTTTACATCACTTCTGTTTAAGAAGGCTTTTTTAGATAGTATCTAGGTATATCTAGGTTTTGAGTAAATCTCGGCTGGAGAACAAATCAAATAGGTAGTTACTTGATAAAAGATAATATATTTTATCAACTAACTACCTATTTGATTTGTTCTCCAGCTGAGATTTACTCAAAACCTCGAATTATGTCAACTTTGAGGTTTGAGTTAATGGGTTGCAATGTCTCAACTGAAGTATCTGCGGTTCTTACATATTTTTTTGATTTTATAGTTTTCAGATTTTTTATTTTATTACATTTATAAAATTATGATATGTAATTTAATTTCGGACGACCAACAGACACATAAATTGACTATTAGACTGATGACCTGACTGATTACCTGATGGATACATAAATAATACTTTTATTTCAAAATATACATATAAAACTAAAAAAACATTTTATCAGTATTAGTAGTGCATGAAAACAAGTAAAGTTTTCACAATCGATCACGTCACCGCACATAAATATTTATAACCTACTTTGTTTATACAAACATTGTGATTATATTCACTTTTTCCATAATACTTATCTAATTTAACTTTCTATCAACGAGAAAGTTTTATTGCCAAATGATGTCAGGGTTAAAACTACCCCAAAGTGTCGAGTGACGTCACAGTGCAAAAATGCAGTAGCGAAATGCACGTTCGGCCTGGGCCATTTTCCATAATACTTATAAATCTCATTATTTAACTTTCAATTAACGAGAAAGTTTTATTGGCAAATGATGTCAGGGTTAAAACTACCCCAAAGTGTCGAGTGACGTCACAGTGCAAAAATGCAGTAGCGAAGTGCACGGTCGGCCGGGGCCATTTACCATAATACTCAACTCATTATTTAACTTTCAATTAACGAGAAAGTTTTATTGGCAAATGATGTCAGGGTTAAAACTACCCCAAGTGTCGAGTGACGTCACAGTGCAAAAATGCAGTAGCGAAGTGCACGGTCGGCCGGGGGCGGGCGGGCGGCGCGCACGCAGCCCGTCACATCACCGCGATTGTTTACCCCGCTATAACGTAACCGTGCGCTGTTGCCATATCGCGCTCGCCTCCTCTCACTTTCGCGATTAGCTCCGTCCCGCTCGCCGCCGTTCCACCCGTCTCGCTCTCTCGACTAGCGGTGCTCGACTTTTTTGGACATGCATTTTTTCCGTTCGTAGTTATGATAGTTTTACGGTTATTGTTGTTCACCGACAACCGTAAATGAACCTAAAAGTAAAATCTGTTGCCATAATGTCTTGTTATACTATTAGCAAACTAAATAACACCTAGTATGTACTATTATGGTTATTTAAGACAACCTATGAAATGTAACAATTTTAGAATTTCCACAAGTCAATAGTGGCAATGTAAAAGACATCAACGCATGTCGCAAGGACGCGTTCGGTTCGCGTATTACATTCGGTTTACGTGACTGTTGACACGTAGTAGTGGCAAGCTGGGTAGTGATAGTGTTGAATAGAGTAGACTTTAGTTTGTTAAAATGACCTACTTTACAAACATACTGCTCCCGCTTCGTATGATATCAAAAGCGCGATCACTTGTAAGAAGTAAGAATCCCCAAAAAAAGAAATCCTAAAATATTTTCATGGAACTAATAAGAACTATAACGTCGCTTCTACGATTTTCCGGAAAATCCGAGATACATTTGGGCGGACTCGCCCGAACGTATATCGCTATTGTTACCACATTTAATTTCAAAAAGTAGGTAACTGATATTTTCCTTCAAAAACGTCTTTCTTTAGCTTTACCGTATAAAAAATACATATTTTTTATGGAAGTAAATGTATGTTTGAAATTCATTCAGCTGTATGTCAGTGTAAACTGCTTAGTGCTAAAGCACATAAAATCTGGAAATTAGAAGTAGGTATATGTTCAATTTCTACATATCATACATACAAAAGGTTACGCCTTTCTCCCTTGAAAGTATGCAGATATTACATCTCTCCACTTGCTACGATCCTTACATTTTCGCTTCATCTGCTCCTCACAGTCCTTCAGTTTCTACCTCCTGGATCCTCAGTTATATATAATACATTCGGTTGCTTATATTATAAGTTTCTATAACATACGTTACTCCAATAAACTGTTATATCCAAAGTCGGGCGTCACGTTACACAATAGAAAGTGAAGCGGGCTGCGCGGGCGCATCGGCGCTAGAAAGCGGCCGGGCCCGTCGTCGCGGCCGAACGTTCACGACACCGCACCGGCCATGGCGCATTCTTTCACATATACTCTCTGCAACGCGATCAAATGTGCTCCAGACGACCGTATCACGTCGTGCTAAGCTTCAAATTCGCTGATAGAACCCTTGGAGCATTATTACCCCCGCTTTTATTAGGATGGTAACTACACCTCAATGTTTCTCTAAAAGTAGCGTTCGTGAACCGAAAATCGTTTTCGAGATCACCGGCGACTTAGAGTAAGACGGGCTTCTACAGAAAGAGAAGCCATACGAAGCGTTTCCCCTCTGCCGAAGTACAAGCCCAAATGGGCATACGCGTTAGTAAAACCAGTTGCGCCCGGATTTCTTCCTAGACCGAGTCCAGTCGCGCATGTGAACGCTGCTCTGTTTAAAATGTCGAATTGATGAGTTTTTTGCTGTTAAAAGAGATCTTGAACATCAAGTATACAAAAAGACGGTTTTACATTTCACATAAAAGTAATTTTTTATCGTATTATTGCTATTTGTTTACATTTAAACATTAAATTCGTATATTTTATTCTTGATTAGTTGTCAAATTTGTTCAGTGACATCGGGTCTGCTAGTCCATGGCTCGTCCGTACAAAATTCAGATCTGTCGCTAGATAAATCCGAGTTCTCGCCGATGGGCAACTTAGTGATGTTACCGTTAAATAATGTTTGTCGATAAAGTGTTGGTCAATCTGGCCCTGATTCTGCGCCAAATTCATTTGCGAGATTTTTGCATGATTTGCTCTGCACTGATGTGATCGCGACAGATATCGCGAAATAAATGTCGAAATAGTAGATTATACAACAAGTGAATAAAAAGAGAATTTAGTTCGAGGGACTAACGGCCGTCTCTCGAGCAAGATAATTAGGCGCATGATAGCTGCATGACAGCTAAGTTCATGACACCGTTTTAATTTGGTCGAGTTGTAGTTAGGAAAGACTTATGCGATTCTTATCCAAGCTGAATACTGACCGTAAGTAGTACTGTTAAATAAACTATATTCAAATTAAAGCAAATAACACTGCTAAGAGCTGAATAGTAGCCGAAGATTCAGCATCGCTCTGTATAACTTAAAATCGCTTATTATTCACTCTTATGGTTGAATTAAACGCACTTTTTAGAGTGGCGATGGTAAAAAAGCAATTATTCAATGATGTAACTGTGATCAACGTTAAGACGGGGAGCGATCACCGATTGTTGTAAATTCAAATTGTTGGGTGTGCAGATGGCAGTACTGTCATGGAGCGATGTTCAGTGTCAGCAGCCTGAGCCCAACTTCCCTGGGTACACATTAGTCCCAACCCAATCACCTACACTCTCGAGCTTTTTGTATAAAGCTCGAGCGTATAAAAATGACCTCTTTGTTGTTATTCACCCCATCGTAAAATGATTGAGTTTGTAATCTTTATTCCTTTTTCCGTATCGATATTGCTGCATCGACAGTTGAGCCCAGCCCTTTATGTCAAAAACCTGTCATATTTTGATGTGTGACTCATCCGTACACAAATTTTTGCTGTTTTGTTTTATTTCTTATGTGTGAGTGTCGTCATTACAGTGTAGTTTTTGTATGTGGGTATGCGGAACTGCACTTGTGTGCATTTTCCCCCCCCGCAAAAAATGCCAGAATAATTTGAATAGAGTAATATCGCTAAGGCTTCTCCCTTCGTTACAAACGAAGCCTTTTGTTGCTCGAAGACCGGCGAATGTTATTCACTCAGCCAGCATATCCGGCTGTTCGCATTTTGAAGTTTCCAAATATGACAACCGACATTTAAACAATGAATGTTACTAAAGTTATCAAAATGTAATTTACTGCTGTTTAATACAAGCCTGTTATTATAACATCACTCAAGTCAACAAATATAAAATTGCAACAGCTAACAACCGCATCAAGTCGACACGCCATAATTTGTTTCATTATCATTGTATGGACGCAGCCCTTCCTCAAACATTACAAGTAATACCCTCTTGCGATAACTGGTTAGTAATTAAGTTGGCCCCCCTTATCGTGCGGTAGCAACCGGCGACCCCAGCCGCGGCCAGGTGTGGGCCTCCGAGACCCCTTGTATTTGACGGTAGTCTTGCTAAAAAAGAGGCTCTATCTATCGGATAGGTGGATTTTTGAACCGATGCGGTATTTGTATGCATACTTTATTTATATGGCTGGCCAAGACTTACCTGCGGGTCTATCGGCTACAAACATGAAGTTCATGTTAACTATAATTTGACAGATGTATGTGATACATTGCTACTTCGTTTTGACAGAAATAAAAACTTACCAAAGGAAAGTACAATTTGAGCCCGCCGGTAACGATCAATTGCGATTGTCAATCTTTTCGTCAATGCCCTTGTTGGAGCCAATGACAATCGCTTCAATTGCACGCGTAAACGATCAATTTTCGCATCAATGGACATCAATGACGTAAAAATTGACAATCGCAAATGATCGTTACCGGGGGCCTTTACAGTTACCATGAACTTCAATGTTTCAGCCGAGATAGACCCGCTGGCTGGACGAAGAAATATAGTAGAATGAGCACCGAAATGCGATATGGCATAGCAATTTATCACGTTTCACTATCAAAAGACAATGGATTTTGACAGGAGTGTCGATACAACGCTAAATCACGCGATATAAATCGTGTTCCCGTGGTCATGCTAGAGGGCTGAGATGAAATCTTTATGCAAATTCTCGAATACCAGGAATGATTTGGTACAAATATGAGTGTATTAATTAAGCAAGTGCAGCAACAAATTGTGGCCATTGTGCGGTGGCCGGTGCGTGTTTCCGGGTGGAGGCGGCACCTCCGTCGCACCTTTGTGTACCTTCAATGCCTGGGTCGCTGCCAATTCCGCTTTTAGAACAATTCGAGGTCTCCGTTTTCCTGACGACTCATCCTTCCACGTTCCCTTATGACGGCTTTTTGAATAACCTTTTAAAGATTCTATTTTATTTAGGTCAACGACAATCAATTACCTTTTGAAACTAGCGGGCGGCACACACAGCAGATGGGGCGGGAGGGACGGCTGTGTACCAAAAACCCTCAAGAAATTATGTAGAAATAAATTCAGAGCTTTTTATTCTAATCGGACGTTAATATAATAATGCCCCATTTTAGATTAGTTTTAAAACGATTTACATAATAGCAGTGGTCGAAACTGGTCAGTAAAGTCAGTAAAAGTCAGTTTTTTTGGCTTCGGTCAGTAAAAGTCAGTTTTTTTCAAAAAATGGTCAGTAAAGTCAGTTTTTTAGCTACCTACGTTCATTTTTATACACTTTTTTACAAGAGTACAAGATTAGTGGATGATACACACTAAAAATCGCGCTGCGCGGCCGTTTGTTTTTACTATAGACAAGCAAGAATACAAGACTACTTGAAGAAACTGACTAAAAATCGCGCTGCGCGGCTGTTTTTTACTGTAGCCAGGCAAAAAGTACAAGATTGGTGGATGAAATTGACTAAAAATGTTGGTCTCGGGTTGCGACCATTCAGTGTAAATACACTGAACCAAAAAAAAAACTTCTTTTTTTTTTCAAAAAAGTGGTGATTTTCCGGTCTTGTGTGTTGTATGCATGGTATCTCATCTAACATATTCGGCTCATAAGGCTATTTATCGACTGTATAAGAAAACCATTTAATGGCAGGTCGATTTTTTCTAGTTCTTTAGAAATATTATAAAAATAACATTGTGAATGCTAAATTTCTCAATAAAAAAATTGTCAACTCTGTCAAACTCTGTCTTAAATCCCTCTTTTTATACTCTCTAAACATTTAAACATAGAAATTAAGTCAGTAATAGGTCAGTATTTTTGAGTCTTACAGTCAGTAAAATCAGTATTTTTGACACTGCAAACAGTTTCGACCCCTGTAATAGATTCAAAGTTTAGAAATAGAACTTTTAATTTGGATAAACGATAAAATGAATTATTAATTAATAACTTTGCAGAGATATTTGCTGTTTTATTATTACCCCCACGCCTGAAATGCGAATGTTTGTATTTTGAGTAGTTTCACTTAAATCGTTATTCTGTTGTGGCAGGTATGTGGAATTGTATGATTTTGGCAAACTAAGAGTTTACAATTTGCATCGTCATCCTTATTGTTAAGTCAATCCATCTTCTGTCACTTGTGATGTGACCCCGTCTTGTCACTTTTACTTGTTGGTAAATAGTACTACTACATTAGTACTGTTAGTGTCGTGCGTTTGATTTTTTTAGGATCACTTCATTACCTACGTGTCTTATCTTTTATAGGATCTAGTATTCTTGTTCATTGCCTGCTGAGCTATACTTTAGCATTACATCGTTTGGTATGTCTTAATATGAACTGATTTAGGCGCGGCAGAGTCTTGGGCGGGCGTTCCAAATCCTATGCTATACTAATTTATTGTGTGTGTATTATTATAAGGTTTTATTCTGGAAAAGAGTCTTCTTCTTCCTCGTATCCTCATGACTGATGGTCGCGACAGCATGAGGTCACTCGGTGTATGAGGGCCCTCCATGCGGTACGGTTTTCGGCCATCCGGATAGATGTCTGCATCTGCATGTCAGTTTGGCAGACCTCTAGAGAGAGCTTAGACGATGAGCTTCTCGAGGTTATCCGGTTTCGGTCTGGCCACGTGTCCGAAGTACTGGAGGAGACGACAAGAGTATAAGTAATATAACAACTGATTATATTTGGTTGTTTCAGACGGAGCTCTATGGCATAAAATGGCGTAAGCTCGTATGGGGGGAGTCGAACGGCGGCGGCGGCGGCGAGGGTTCTGAGGGCTCGGCGCTCGCGGACCCGGTGATCAGCAGCTACGCGCGCTGCCTGGCCGGCGACATCCTGTGCGTGTGGCGGCGCGTGCCGGCGCCCCAGCCGCCGCCCGACCTGTACGAGGTCCAGGCGCCCGCGCCGCCGCCGCCGCTCTCGCTGCAAGCCGCCAAGGAGCTCTGGATCTTCTGGTACGGCGAGGAGCCTGACTTGAACGGACTCGTCGCGCCCGAACTTATTGCCAGCCGTGAGTACATTTACATTTACTGAATACGCGACATACTTACTACCCGAGCAAATAAAGAATGGGACAGGAATTTTCGGCTAACAGCGCTTCCCACCCGCACCGAAAGAAGAGATTAAAAATGGCATTGTACACTCGCTCGCAATAACCATATCACCAAACCTATATTGCTCTCTCACTCATACTTATTCCTCATCTGCGCGGGCTATACTTACCTAAGGTCCAATTCAGAGAAGTAAGATAATAGAAACCGGCGGTGTTCAAGAAAAGAGAGGCACATCTCTGAATTTACATTTATAAATTGTTACATTACAGTCGTTTGTTCCTTTCTTACGTAAGATAAAAGTACACATTTATTTTGATAACATTTCTATATTTGACTAAATCAAAGTCGTTTTAAAATAGATGATCAAGAAACAACCTTGTTTATTCTCGTAACACAGTGTTTTTGTAATCGTGGTACGGTTACGTAAAGGCGAAAGTTAGCGGGAAATTAATTTGAATGTGAAACAAGGTGTAGCGAGTAGTTAGGCGACAAAAGCTAACAATGTCGCGCGTCTGGCGGCCGCATGGGTCCCGTGACGCGCGGGTAGGCCGACTGCACAATGTAGACTCATTAAGTTAAATGGATGTTTTAAGCTGCCTCTAGAGAAGGGTTTTATCAAATCATAATTTGGCACGCTATTGTAAATGATAAATTGATAACATAGAGTCATAGACAGTGAACTTGATATTAAACAATTTGACAATGTTGCATTGCAAGGGTTTCTTTATCATAAAACGCTACAGCTAACTTCAAACTATTTAAACTATAAGTCTTTATATCTGGTGTCCGGCTAGCTGTAGACATGCAATGATATTCGCTCGGAGGCTGCATCGGCGGCGGCAGGTGTGGGCGGCGGGTGGCTTCAAAGTACCGCAACCGGCGGCCGTTCCCACGCGATGCGAATTATTCCCCACGTACCTACGTGAAAGCACGCCGCGTATGCTTGCACAGATCGATTCTCTGAAGTGTCGCATATTTGGTTCAAATAATTTTGGTCTTCGAGATAAGGCAATGTTTGCTAATGAAGTTCAAATCTAAATCAAAGTAACGATCAAAATCACAGACGGGTCTGTGTGAAGTTAAAAAGGCGCAGGTCGGTGGGCGGCTCCGCCCGGTGTCATCGGCCGCTTGAGGGCGCAGCGGCGCACTCACCGACAGCAAAGTTTTTGCTTGTTCTTCCAACCTTAGTTGCATGTACGTACGACAAACGGAAAGCTTAATGCTCCAGCTTTTCATCTGAAAATAGGGACGGGAAATGTGTGCTCATTCACTGAATAGCAGTCTCATAATCAATAATATTGATAAATCGAGGGTAAAGTAAGATAAGATGGATGAGATCGTGAAAGATTTTAGTTTGTGCAGACATCTCTGAAAAAGAATTACACTGAGGCGGTCCAGACGATTTAAAATAGAAGAATTTCTTCATTAAGAAACTGCAAAGAAATAAATTGATCATCATTTTGTGGCGACGCGACAACGTCATTGACCTCTGAGAAGGACTGCAATTCAAGACGTTTTGCTGCTGAACTTTGTTCATAGGTGGTAGGGTAAAAGAATTGACGATTTAAAAATGCTTATTATGTGAGCTTATTTAAATAAAATATATTTCACTTTCACTTTCACATACACTTCCTTCGTAGCGCGGATCTCGGCAACCCATCAGATGCTTGGAATTCAAACATTTAGAATCAAATGCCGTCAAATATACTAAACGAACCAGGAAGTTAAGATTCTTCGCCCCAAAAATTCGTATATATAAAAACAAAATAAGAGTTCTGAATCTAGAAAGTGTTAGAAAAACAGAAGATAAATAAGCCATATGAGCAAGCAAAAATCCTCCTCTTGCCTCCTCGGCGTTGTTGAGAGCGGACGTGCGCTGCGTTTACAAGACATAAGTGTCATTTTGGCGTAACTTTAGCAACAAAAACCTTGCACCTGAGCCACCTGACTGGTTTTTGTGAGTAAACTGCATATTGCTGTCTTTATTTCGCTCCGTTGCAACTGTCCGCGGCCACGACCAGCGACGCGGAACAGAGACAATTGACATAATTGCCCTCCCGCTTACTCCACCGGTACCGCTACATCGGCTACGTTGATCGTAGCCGGCTGCTACGCGCTACGGATCCGAGGAACGACTACGCCGCTGTGTGCACCAGAGACTGTATTGGAAAGTAAACACAAGGTACCTTTTATAAGAGTGCTTTTTGCGCTGACTTGCTTAGAACAATATTCTTAATATACTTTTTTTCGACAACAATGAATAAGTCAATGTCCGCTTCTAACATAAGCATAATGGATAGTGAAAGTACACCCTTAAACTTCGCCTCCTTGCGCTGTAAGAGGATGAGAGAAGAAGATCTACCATCTGAATTCAATAATTTTAGAGAAGAGATGAAAGAATTGATGACATCATTCATCACCACTCAACAGAATCAAATGATTGGAATTATTTCGGACTTAAAGAATATTCAGCAAACGAACAGCAATATAAATGATTCCATTTCACTTCTTGCGACCCAAAACGAAGAGTTTCGTAAAAAAATCGATATACTTGAATCCCAGGCTAAATCGGACAGAGAATATATTACTGCTCTTGAGAGTAAGTTTGAGGACTTACAGAGGACATCAAATAAGACAAATATTGAAATAAAAAATGTCCCTAAAAACAACATAGAAACAAGAGAAGACCTAATAAAAATGATGCTCACGTTATCAACCAATATAAAAGCCAACATGGAACCACGGGATATAAAAGATATTTTTAGAATGCGTGCCAGAAAAGACCAGCCTAACAAAAACCCTACGATCATTGTAGAACTTGGTTCTACTATATTAAAGAACGACATTCTTAAAAAAGCTAAAACCTTCAACATTAAAAGTGGAACTAAAATTCAGGCGAAGCACTTGGGTCTCACCGCCAATGAGGATACACCTGTTTTCATCGCGGAGCAGCTGACACTTAAAGGAGCCCGATTGTTCTTCTTGGCTCGAGAGCTAGTGAAAAGTAAAAAATACAAGTACTGCTGGACTTCTTTTGGCAAGATCTTCGTCAGGCAGGATGACAATACGAGAGTCATTCAAATAACCAACGAAGCCCAAGTACATTCTCTGACTCTAGCTAAGTGACTATATTTTTCTGTTTCTTGTTTATTATTTTTTTCGTCTATGAAAACTGCGAAAGCAGGTTGCATGCTATTTAACTTTTGTTTAATCTTTTTTACTTACCGATTTGTCATTTATTTTTTCGCACCGTACAACAAAATTGTAACTTGCATTCTATACTACAGAGGTTACCAAGTGACACTCTTTCAAACAAACACAAAACACGTAAATCCGTCTCAAATACTCAATAATTTCCTGTCAATCACTCTCTCACTCATTCATCTCTCTCATTCGCACGCACTTGCACAAGTTCCGCCACAGTTTGTGAACGTTACCCTTAAAAGCGTTATGATGTGCCCTCGTATAATAATATACTATATACTGTGTTTTGTAACTTACATCTATGACCACTTTAGTCACTTAATAAAATTTAATGATTAGAAACCTTGATATTTTACAGGAATTAGACAAATCTGAAATTGCAAAATCGGTATTAAGTAACATAGATGATTTGCCTAACTTTTTAGATGCTCCTAAACCAAATTTCAACATTTTAACTCAAAATATAAGAAGTATCTATGCCAATTTTGATGATCTACTGTTAAACTTATCTCAGTTAAATTGTGTTCCTGACGTTATAATTTTAACTGAATGCCGACTTAATTCTAATAAAAATATACCAAGTATTGATAATTATTCATCGTTTTGCACTTCGAATCATTTGAATCAGAACGATGGTGTTGTGGCATATATAAGAAACAACTATCAAGTACAAGTCACTGAACCCAATTTAGAACATGCATCCTGTCTCCAGGTTTCTACACGTGGGTACACAATTCTGGGCATCTACCGCTCCCCATCAAATACAAACGCCATTAAGTTCATTGAGTCAATCGGCACTCATCTTGAATCCATAGCATCACATAAAAACATAGTTGCTATCGGAGATATAAACATCAATCTTTTACCAAAAAACACTGAAAAGAGTCATGAACGCAACAATAGATTGAGATACCTAGAAGTTTTGTCCTCCCATGGCCTTCTCCCTGGCCATACTTTACCGACTAGAAAAGACAGCTGTCTTGACCATGTCATTTTAAAGCTGGAACCTAACAAAAACTCTGCATTCATTGCTGTCCTAAACACTACTGTTACAGACCATGCAATGGTTCTACTAAGTATTACAAATAATAATAATAATAACAAGGAAATAAATAAAACAATAAAATCAAAATCGGTTACTGACCTGGACAATGTCTACAGCTCACTGGTAGCTACAGACGTCAGACATTTGCCAACAATCTGTGATCCTAACATACTGGCTGATATTCTTATTAAGATTATCAAGACAGCTATAGCTTCAAACACTAAAATTAGAAAAGTTCCAAACAAAATGATCATCCTTAAGCCTTGGATTAACATGGGCGCACTGAGATGTATCAGGCTGAGAAATAGGATGCAACTTAAGCTAAGAAGCGAACCTAACAACATTATACTAAAGTTAACTTATAAAAGATTTCGAACCTATTGTACAAACTTATTGAGAAAGCTTAAAAGACTATATGATAGGGAAAAAATTAAAGCATCCTCAAAAAATCCTAAGGCGCTTTGGAACACCATTAACGACATAACTCGGTATAAGGCCCCAAAAACACTGAATACTAACCTCCTTAATATAACACCTCATCCACTGGACTCCGTAAATAGCGTGAATTACTTTTTTAAAGATATTGGCAGAAAACTAGCAGAGGACATCATTTTGCAATTTCCTCAGCGAACAACCGCTCAACACACAGCCAGTCATCATTCCTCTTCTTTTGTTCTTTTGGACACTGATCCTCTCGAAGTAGATGAGATAATAATGAGCCTCGACGCCTCTAGTGCTCCAGGACTGGATGGAATCACCACAGCTGTTGTAAAACGTTGCAAAGATTTTCTCGTACCACTGATAAGCCACCTTGCCAACTTGTGCTTTAAGGCAGGCATCTTCCCTAGGGCTCTGAAACGCTCAATCGTTACCCCTGTGCACAAGGGTGGGGGCAGAAACGAGGTTAACAATTATAGGCCAATATCTGTTTTACCCTGTCTAGCAAAGATCTTAGAAAAATTAATCAACAGAAGGTTACAAAGTTATCTTAATAACCACAACATATTATCAGATTCACAATACGGCTTTAGGAAGGGTCTATCAACGCAGGACGCTATTAAGGATTTAACATCTCTTATTGTAGAAAACGTAGATAAAGGTCAAAAATGTCTTACTGTGTTTATAGATCTCAAAAAAGCCTTTGACACCGTTTCTGTGCCCATACTTGTGCAAAGGCTTGCCAACATTGGCATAAGAGGTGTTGCCCTATCACTTCTCGAAAGCTACCTGCATGAGAGGACACAGGTGGTGAAGATTGACCAATTTATCAGTTCGGAGGAAGACATAACCTATGGTGTACCGCAGGGGAGTGTCCTCGGTCCGACACTGTTCCTGATCTACATCAACGATCTGTGCAATCTTCGGAGCAGTGGCGGTCGAATATTTTCCTATGCGGATGACACCGCAGTGGTGTTTTGTGGACAATCTTGGCCTTGTGTAAAAGCTGCAGCTGAAAAAGGCTTAGCTGATATAGCAAACTGGTTAAACAGTAACCTTCTTACTTTAAATGCAGCAAAAACTAAATTCATATGTTTTACACCTACCCAGAGGTCTCAACCTAGAGCTGAATATCGCATTGTTATACACACATGTGTAAACTCTAATGACCAAAACTGTGGCTGTCAAACTATAGAGAAAGTTGAAAAAATCAAATATCTAGGGATAATAGTCGATCAGAGCCTTTCATGGCATTCACACATAGACTTGGTTACCAACAGAATTAGAAAGCTCATTTACATATTCAAAATTTTGCGTCACGTTATGACGAAAGAGCTACTGAATAAAATTTATATAGCTTTAGCGCAATCAGTCATCACCTACTGTATTCCTATCTGGGGTGGCGCAACCAAAGTTAAATTTAAAGATCTTGAAAGATCTCAACGGGCTCTGCTTAAGGTCATGTACTTTAAACCGTACAGATTTCCTACAGTTGATCTTTACAAGTTGAGTGATCTATTATCAGTCAGGAAACTATATTTTCTTTACATTATGTTGGAAACTCGCAAGACACTTCCTTTTGATAGAACTCATACACTCAGGAGACGTACTGGTAATGTTGCTCCCACACATAGCGTTCGTACGGCCTTTGCCAGGCGTCAATATTTCACGCAATCACCTTTCATTTATAATAAGGCAAATTCTAAATTAGAAATACATCCTAAACTTAATCATGAATGTAAAAGAGTGGTTACTGATTGGCTAAAATCTTTAACGTATGAGGATGTCGAGGCTTTTCTGGAGCGAATTACTTGAAGAATCAGACACGGACACACTAACACACACACACACATACACACACACACACACACACGCACACACACACACACACACACACACACACACAAGCACACACACACAAACACATACACCATACAAACATACACACACGGATAGACTCACACTCACCCAAAAAACACTATGTACATTGGTGCATTGAGTAAATATTTAAAAATTTTGTAAAGTACATTATAATTGACGATTTCATGTATAACTAGCTTCCAATTTTCATCATGTTCTTTTTAGTATTATTTTCCTTTGTATAAAAGAGTAGGTAAGAGCGAGTCGTCTCCAACACAAGTATTTTATTACTTTCTGGGGATGCCTCACAAACATCATTGTAAACTGATTTTTTGGAAAATAAAAACTTATTATAAACTTATTATAATCCTAAAAAACTTATTATAAACTTATTATAATCCTAAAAATAATATCCTAAATGAACTCTACAAGAAATAAAATTAGGAATAGAAAGGATGAAAACATAATTGTCGCCGGATTGCGTCCGAGAAAGTAACTAAGAGTCGATATCATCGGATCTTCAACAGGTGGCTGAAAGCTTCGGCCGAGTCGAAGAGTTACTCACCCTCCACAAGTTTTATTGCACCTATTAGACAACTCTACCTTTTGTCGGCAGCTCGGTTTACTGGCTTCGCTGTACACTCACACTCTTAAACGCACCACAATCAAGATAAACTACGAGTACTCTATTTTTAAACAAACTGAAACTAACATCGTTTTCTGATCAGGGGCCCTATTTTTGAATTACTCGTCTCCAATCGAGCGTTCTTTTCTACTGATTTTCGTTCGGCATTTGACTCAAATGTATGGAGATGTCGAACGAAAATCAGTAGAAACGAGCGCTCGACGCCAGCCGAGCGATTCAAAAATAGGGCCCCAGATCATCCCTGTTACATTTTGAAGGACAAATCATAAAGAAAGACGAGTATTTCTAAATGTAAAAATAAGTCATTCAGTCGACATCAGTTTACTTTTCACGCAGTAATATTTACAAACATAGCAGGGCGCTCCAATTGTTTGTCGAAGCCACACTTAAGTGTTCTGATGATATCGTTTAGAATTTTAATGACTTGTTAGAGTAGTGTAGAAACCGAAGATTAGCCGGCCATGGACGTTTAATTGGTCGTTAACACCGCGTGCGAGTGACCCACGCCACGCCCACGCCCGCGACATTGTCGCAATAAGATAGAGAGCTGTGAAGTCACTTACCAAATTACTTGCTCGGAGCAACATGAGTTACGATCCCATCAAACAAAAGTTCTGCGAAGGTGATTTTCCTCGTATTGATCTGGCGTAGTGCGGCGCGCGCGCACTCTCGCGCAAGTTCACGCTCGGCGGTCGAATCTCAAAATAGATCGTGACATAAATCTGCATAAACGGACTTTATTTCGGTCGCCGCCCATTGTTTTGCTTTACTTATGATTTCAGTGTGACGCTCATTACACTCTTTGTACATACCATGTAAAATGCAGCTTGTGTAGTAATGTTTTGCGCACCATCAAAAATAGTACCCAGTTAAGTTACATTACATCACTGTATAAAATTTTACGCTTCTTAATTGCCCTTGCCAATTGATGATTACAATATAATCTTACATAATCTGAGTCTTTGTATGCAACACCCATCCAGCCACTTTATCACGATGTTTAGCGACGATTATTGCGCGATTCACACCTTCAGAAGTCAATAAAATACTTATTACTAATTTACTAATCAACATGAAATGTATTGAACTTGTTAGGATTTATCGGATAACTTCCAATATATTTTTTATTAAAAATATTTGGTAGAGTGAAAGGTATTTTCTAAAATTCAGACTTGACATTTGGATTCTTCAGATTCAGAATGGGCGGTGAAATTGTTTATTTTCACGATTTGCCATAACGGCCTACGCATTAGGGCTCTATTGTCGATTCAATATCAGATGGATATTGGTGACTGGTGTATCTTCCACCCATTCCTTAAGTTTTCCGTTCAGACCGATTATCTTATTTAGTGATTCGGACATATTGTTCGTGGATGTGTAGCGTCGCGTCGGCGCGTGGTCGTGGCCGTGGTCATCTCAATTGTTTCAGCCTTGCGATTCCATTAGCCGAGCACCACTCGATCGGTCGCTTGTCCTACCATTCAATCACCGTTTTCCTTGTCGTGATATTACTTACTACCTCTATCTAAAAGTCTTAACTTTATTTCCTAATCTGCTTTTTAAACTAATTTTGTTATTCGATCTGCTGACTTGACTGCTTTTTTAAGTTTTGAATCGTTAAATTAAAGCAATTATTGATTCACAAATAAATAATGGTTCATTCATCGATTCCTAATTATATTAAATAGGTACTTTTACGTCCCATGTTTTCCTGTCTAGAGTAGCTACGTTTTTCTCACATCAACGATCACTTTCTCTTTCCATAGCAAAAAGTCGACTCTCATAAACCAGAGAGGTTCACTCACATTCACAGTCAAACTGAGTGTAAGTAGATTCTAAATTATATCAATGAAATTCACGCGATATGGCAAACATCTATATTTATCCCGCAATCCTGCTACGTTGTTGTTCTGTCACTTTATTGCTGCTCTGATTTTCCTCGATAGTTGCCGAAATTGCTTGTAAACAAAGAGTTTGACACTCCCGCGCCGACCACTTAGCGCCGGTTGTGTAACTCGCGCCTGCCCGTTAATGCCTGTAACGTTGTTATGTTACTCGCTAACCGCCGCCGATACACTCTTTTAACTCTATGAAACCATTTTATAGTTTGAGTGCCCCTAAAATGCAGTATATCGGTAATCTGGAACGCGGTTTACCTTCCTCATGTGTTTGTTAAACGAGATAAGTGCATTGTTACTCAAAAGTTATGCAATCGGTAATGGTATTTTGGATGAAGTACTCTGAAATTCCGTAAAGTACAGTATTACTTAATAGTTAATGGAAAAATGATGGATACATTAGCTCACTTTGTTATTCCATTAACCGAAATCAATAAGGATATGCTTGTTATTTATCGCTTACGTTTG
This sequence comes from Agriphila tristella, assembly GCA_928269145.1. Taxonomy (NCBI): domain Eukaryota; kingdom Metazoa; phylum Arthropoda; class Insecta; order Lepidoptera; family Crambidae; genus Agriphila; species Agriphila tristella. The sequence goes on along the minus strand of OV743437.1, from coordinate 27,353,549 downwards.
TCGATATTCACTTGAGTTTTCCAGGAAGTTGTTCCATCGTTAAATGCGCGGCTCACGTAATCGGATCGGATTGGTACGAGTACATAACTCTAGTTGCAATGCAAAGTAAAGCGACCTGGCCTCCGGTCACTCGCACTCACGACGCAGCATGGCAGCACAGTGCGAGAGGCTGATGTCTTCTTAGAAACAAATCCTCAACAACAATACTATGCTCGATGTACATCTGTTGGTGCTGCGGGTTGCAGGTAGTTATTTTACACAGCTTTACGTATGTGTAAAATAGCATGGCCGACGAGTAGGGGATATGTACTGTAGTAGGTTTGCGTGCCTCGTGAAATTGCGCCGTGAGCGTGGGAAGACCGTATTGTCTTGCTGCAGAGAGGCTGTGGTTAACTTATTGCTTTTTACTACTTCTTTATAATAACATTTAATATGGCAATAGTCTATTGTCTTCGAACCTGGAAGGTATTTTGTTTTCACTTGATCTATCTTTGATTGTAAAACTTAAAAACTAGTGGGAATGGACACCAAAAACTAACATCTTCATTTCAACTGAAGTACTAAGAATTACTTTCTACATGTTTCGTGTGAACACACGCGTTCAAGGTTCTCTGATACTAATATTTGCTTTAGCCGTAAATTCGCACCTCGATGTCATGCTATTTTAAGTGAGAATGCGCCATGTGTACGTGCTAAAAATAAATCCGTTATTGCTACGATAAATCTCCCGGTCACCCAGTTTCTGCTTATATGGAAACAAACAAACAAGGGCTGGCCGGGAATCGCTTTACGGCACATCTTGCACAACTACCGGTTGCATTATATTCAAGATCAACTAACTAGACGCTTATAAAAAACTAGAAACCTGAAGGTTAACCGCTGCATTCGATTAGATTTATTTTTACTCGTGCAAATATGCTGGTGTACTACAGCGCCGAGTAGGGTTAACTGAAACGAGGTAGACGCGGTAGACGGCAGTTGATTTGGGTAGTGAGCCGAGAGTAGGGCTTCGCGGGTGTTTTCGGGCCTCATGCGGACAGCACTCTGCTGGATCGAAGGTCGGCGCGACGGACTGCGGACGGACGGAAATAGCCGAACGGGCCAATTTCCCGTCCGCGTTTGCGCGCGCTCACCTCTATCGGCCGCACATTGTACCAAACTGGTTTTATTGCTTCACTGCTGCTGCGCCATACTGCCCCCGCCGCGCCGCTAACTAGGACACATCACCTGAAACTGACTGGAGAAATATTTGACTCAACTTGAACTTGTGGCTCCTTACGTCACTGTGACGTCGTTAGATAAAATTAGTATAAAACTGGTTTATTGTGATGTGTAGTCTAATTTTTTTTCCAATATGTCCTTTTATGGGCGTAGTATGATAATAAAATTGTTTTATGGAAAATTTATTATGAGTAGGCAGTACATAAGTGTCTGGGGGTAAATATTTCGCTAACGCCGTCGGTTGTAATTCGGCGTTCCGGCGGTACGTGAGAGCATTTGCGCGGAGATTAACTGCGGGTCGTCGGCGTGGCGGCGGCGGCGGCGGATGACAATGCCGGATAATCTGTTTAGGGCGGCGGCGGGCCCCCCGCCCGTGCAAAGGGGTTGCGCGATGTGCGGCCTATTGAGCTATCCGACTGCCTTGCCTATGCTAATATGGGACTTCAACTTAATACACGATGTAAAGAACCTATTTAACCCTGTTAATTGTGATTTCATTAAATCAGCATTTAGAATTTAATAGCTGACTCTTTATCATGGGCTCACGAAATTTTTATGGGGTTAGTAACATTCAAGTACTTAATATTTTATTGCTACACATTATGTGGAATTAATTATGTTACTATATTAACTAGGAGTATGCCTGAAATTCCGTAGACTATACATATATTGGTGGGGCGCGGCACGTGGGCCGATTGGGGGCGGGCGGGAGGCAAATGTCAGAGTAGCCCTCGCGGTCGTCCAGATACCGCGGCCCTTCACTTAATGAACGCCTCCACTTACTCACTGGCTAATTAACACTCCTTAAGCACGGTTTATTCACTTTTCTAAATTACCTAATGACCGATTTCATATTTGTCTTTAGAACCAATCTATACGAGGGGAGTTCAAAGTATTATCGGTATGGGTATGAAGGAAAAGGTAGAAAAATCTGAAATAATTATATTTTTTTTGTATAGTCCCTTTTCCAACGCGAATTGAACTTTTCAGTAGATACCCTCCAAAAAATAACTTTCCATCTCTGAAAAATGTAAGCTCTTTATCGTCTGAAAATCGCTTTCCACGAAGCCCTTTTTTCAGCTTCAGGAACAAAAAATAGTCACTATAGGTGCCAGATCTTGGTTGTAAGGTGGTTGATGGATAAGCTCTTTGAAACAACACTCCTGAATTGCAGCCTTGGCAACGCAAACGCAACGCAACAAAAAAGCAATGTCACCTTGGATAATGTCGTAAGAGAACCATAGACAAAAACTACCCTTATTACTAACCAGACAATCCCGATACCGAGAATACTTTGAACTCCCCTCGTATAGTAAGTACCTAGGTAGGTACTTCGTTTCTCTCGCGTTATTATCAATACTGGAGCGATTGCAAAGGAGTGATAAATGAATGCTCTTTCGCCCCTGACATTTTCAGCGTAACTTTCATTCCAATGATGCAATAAACTCGAATCGTGTCAGTAAAAGTAAAACTTATAAATATGTACAAGAAAAATATAATAAAATGAACATAATTTTGGCATATTCTGGGTCATAGAAGGAGGTCAATAAAATCGATTCGGTAGTTTGTCCTGAAATGTGATCGGTGGAGCACTGGAAAAGTGTACGCTAATAAGTAGGGGGAGGAGACGAGGCGAGTGGTGGAAGCTCGGTGGAAGGCACACCACCCCCGCGTGGGCGTGTGAGCCGTGCGATCGAGATGTTCTGCAGATCAGATACCCCCGCACCGCACATTGAAATTATTGCTTGTACAACCTGCATTGGTTACGTACGATAGAAAGGGGATAACAAATTCCGCTCCTTGGAGCACTTTCAGTTTCCAATTGAAATTGAAAAACAATTCTCGCAGCATTTTAAGTCAAGACTTAAAATGCTCCGAGAATTGTTTTTCAACGGAATTAAATGTAATATTAATTTCCATGATATTCAGACAGACCTTTAAGAGCTTTCCTCTACCACCGCCTACGCTGCGTTCAGGGTTGTGACCTTTACTGCAATCCGCTATAAGTGTACTTATCAGTATCGGGTGGCGTAGGCGGAGGTTCGCTCCTCGATGGGAAATGAGCCTTCATTTTCTTGCGTGGGACGAAATACTATAATTTTAATGAGCATTCAGCATAAAGAAAGAAAGAAGAAAGAAAATAATTTTATTTAGCACACACAAATTATCACAACACGCTATTTGAAAACTAACTTGATATATTATGTGCCAAAATGGCTCCCACTCAGCATTATGCCACAGCATCCTAGAGGAGCATAGAACTAATCTCCTGATTCTTTCGGGTATTTCGGATGATTACCAAATTAAATGCAATATAAATGACATCACACGAAATATTTCGCTATTCATCCATCATAAAATAAATAAAAATGTATTTGTTCGTGATTAGCCTAGATATTTTGAACAATTTGGCAAATTTGTTTAACAATAATGTTGTACAATTAGTGTACGCACTCGCACCTGGTGACTGCAGCGGCGGAGGGCGAAGGGCGAGTTCAAGGGGTGTCAAGGCGGTCGCCGCCCAATGCTGATTGATCCTTGGGCGATGTTCACGTTGCTCGAAGCGATATCACAGAATAGATAATAGTACTAGCGTACAGAAGTGGCACTCCGCAAAATCGTTTAAATAAATTGCGACTCTTGCTCCGACACAATAAAGTACATTTCAGGTACTCGCGCGCGGAGTGACAGAGCCCTGGCGATACAAATATGCGTTAACTTTAATAGCACGTGATGACAGGTTATTTTACACTTTCTCTCTATGCCACCTCTTACTAAAAATGCACATATTATGCTCAAGTATCAAGAAAAAGGCATTCAGAATATGCTCTGTTTTATTTATCGACCCGAACGCTGGATGAACTAAACGGTTCGTGCGTTAATTTGTCTGCGTGCTCGCGATCGGCCTCGACGATCCCAAACCAAATTCCTGAGTAACAACATCCATCAATCCACTGCCCAATGAGGCATTTAGTCTTATCTTCTGTGTCGCTTGAAATCGGTTATATTTTGTGGTGATGCTATTGACATGACTGACTTACCATCTGCTTGACAACTTGAGTCTATTCAAACAGTAAATATGATCGTCTTTTGTGCATCGAGACTCGAGATGGCCTAGTGGTTTAGCGCCTGGCCCAGCGATTGCGGAGGATAAGCAACTTTCGCTAGGGTCGGTCATGGGATGGGTGACCAAAAATGTATTATCTCGAGCTCCTCCGTGCTTCGGAAGGCATGTAAAGCCGTTGGTTCCGGCTGCATTTGCAGTCGTTAACACCCACCAATCCGCATTGGGCCCGCGTGGCTATGTCCCATCCTCCTTATCCGCCCGTAAGGAAGGCCTGTGCCCCAGCAGTAGGGACATTAAAATGGCTGATGGTCTGGTGGTTGTGCGCCCGCCTCTGACGCTTAAGGATGTGAACTCGCGATACGCTTAGGCGGGCGCGGGCGCTAGTGGCGGGCGGGCGTATCGATCGCGAGCGGGCAGGGCGGGCGGCCGAGGCCGCTGCCCCACACCGCGCCAATTTACGCGGCGACCACGTGCAACGCGACCTTCACGCGCGCCCCCTACAATAACAAATAAATGCATGTGACTAATCTCGCTACTGATAAACATGCATCATTAACGCTTGTTTATTTTACTATGTTCACACTTATAAATAAAATATTTCAACTTCATTATGACACGGCTAAAATAGACAATGAGTTTTTTACGTTTCATTTCATTTTTCATATATGTATGAACGTTTGAAGTATACCGCATTTAGCTAGCTTGAGATATCCAACGCTTATCACGTATTGGTTGTATTGAAGCGAAATATTGCCTGAAAAGCCATTAGCAATCATAACATCATCGCCCCTAACATTAAAAATGACATAACCGTCCGCCACGAACCAAAAAAGCCTATAACAAAATGTATACAAACAAAACGGCAAGATTGCGACGCGCGATAAATTAGGTGTGAAGACGGTGATAAGTGGTAGGGCTGGTCCCCACCGCGCCGCGCCCGCCGCGCCACCGTCGTCGCCGCCCGCCGCGCCGCGCGCTGCACGCTGATCAATACGCGCTGCTTGCGGGACGCACACCGATTTGTTTACATCGCCGAAGTACTACACTACCCACACACACGGGGCTTCACTACATATTACCTAAAATAAGCTAATGTTATTTTAATTCTCTTCTTAATCCAATAGAATCTTAAATGACACAGTTTTCTTCAACGAAAATGTAATCGATACAATACCACTCCCGTTATCTCATGTCAAACACATCTGCCGTCCGAGTATCGTTGCATCAGCCAACATCAACTTTTTATTGTATCATAGTTCCGAGACACGTATGCCAGCCACCGGGTACTCAATCTAATACACCATCTGCTATCTGTTTTTGAAACGGTGCCAAATACTACTAAAATCACCCAAGTTCATTGAGGAGGTCAATTCGATTCCTGCTTTTAGTATAGTTCTTCTGTCTACGATCTTTCGTAATCCTGTCATTTCTTTCCTACTATGTGGCTGATGTCAGAACATTGACTTCTTCCCTGTCAATCAATTATCGAACCCGAGAACATTATATGTCACTGCTCTTCACAAACTGCGTCACTCACTAACCCGCCTTTCACATGTAGATTAACCTAAAGCTATTCATGATTTATCTTGCAGCTACACAAATAACTAACGCTATACAATATGCAACTGTAACCAGTTCTCATACACTACTTTTTATTCTTTGAGTTCTTTAACATCATGCATGACTCTCCTTGCACACTTCTTGTACTTTTACTTTGCTATCCGGATTTGTAGTATTTGAAAGTTAATCCTCTGAAGCTCCATTATGCCGCTGCCCTGATCCTGATAGAGCTGACAAGAGCCGGAATACTTCTAGACACAGTAACGGCGCAACAAGAGCTGGCTAATTAGCCGATTAATGCGCGACATATGGGAGGAGGGTAGGCAAGCTTTGTCTTAAGCTCCCGTTTTTTGAGTGAATTCTTGCCAACTGAACTTTCCAAGTATACCCCCACCTCTATTTTTACCTTATGTATTTTCCGTGAAGAATCTTTGTCATTAGAATAAGACTAGTATCACCGGTTGGACGTTTCAGGAATGCCAACGCAACAGGTTGTTTTGTAACTAATTGTGGACGCAATTAAATCGTTTCTTTACGCCTCCTCCTCAGAGGACACCTCGTTATTCGTAACGAGCCTCAATCTAACTTGTTTTGTTCTTGCAACATTGTTCAGTTTAATTCTAATATGTCAGCACAGCTTTTAACTTAAAAGGCGTTCTGGCAACAGATGCGCTCGAGAAATCTTTCTTTTATTTTGTTTTTACATGACTAGGTCTTTGAAACTTTATCAGAATTTAAGTTTTTACTTTCGCCCGTGATCGCGCCTGTACGCAGTTCGTTGAATAACTCGTTCTACCGAGTTTGCCCGCGGTCAGTGCGACACCTGATCCTTCTGCACATGTCCCCTAGAGGTCCCCTGCTCCCGACACTATGCAGACAGATGTTCCGTCTACCCAGGATCTGGTTTTCGCATATGACCTTACAACATCTATAAGTATTGTGTTCTGTCGTAAAACATAAAGCATTTAAACGACGCTCAAACGCCACTGTTTATTCAAAAAAGTGGTCCTGCCACCTCAAAGTGGGCTCTCGTTTCGGGACCGATTTATAAACAGTCGACGATAAATGGATACAGTGCGCGTGCGCCCCGCCGCCGCCACATCGCCCGAATTCCTCACAATGGTTCGTTTGATGCCGGTGCGGTGTACGTGTTGTCTGAGCCTGTCACTGAACTCAATTTTCAAATTTTAACCGACTTCTTTCTGCGTTTACTGGCTTACTTTGCTACTAGCTGGCGTAGATTAGAACATAACATAATGTGACTGGCTTTATAAGTTAAAGCACAGATTAGGTTGAAGCCCGGGAAAACCCACATTCAAGAACCTGAAAAGCAATTGGAAAGGTGAATGTGATGGTTATTAAAAAGTAATGAAATGGAGTTGTGGCTTATTTGTTACGAGGCTATAGCGTGCCGTTACCATCGCAATTTATAGCCGATTGTATGTTACACGTATGTGTGACTAACCGATACAGCGATCGGTACAGCGCAACATTCTGTAAAGCCGGCCCGTGTCGAATGGTGGGCTAGCTAGGTGAATTATTTGACGGCGGGCCGCAGGCGGCCAGCGCAGTCGTTGACCCAGACGCGCCGCCCGCTGGCCCGTGCTACGCCCTTCTCAAACAGGGACTCTAAACGCTAACACCCCTTATTAACACGAAATCACTTCATCTTCAGCTCTAGTAATATGTAGATCTTTACTTAATATTAGTTCAGTTTGATCGCATGATACACTGTCCTTGTGTAGTATTCGTTCGTGGCTATTACAAGTGATTATGGCTTCGGCAGATACAAAATTGCTTCTGAGATAATCTGTAATATGAATATAATATCTAGGTCACCTTAAAACTAGTTTAACCGAACTTGTAAATCTTGTGTCTAAGCAGAAACATTTTATTTACTCGGTTACATTTTGTAACACACTGTTATCTAATCCAAACATTATCTCACCGTAATGTCTTCTGTTTGTGATGAGTTCAGATAATCTTTTGGTTTTGTTCCAGGATGTTCGCTGCTGATTCTGTTGCTTCAAAATTGTTTCTTTTTTTTACAAAAATAACCCTTTAAAAGCCTTTTGAAAAAGAATCGAATGTAACTGTTGGTGAAACATTAAAAAAGAAGAAACAGCACACATTGTTTCCGCTTGGCCAAATAAATCAAAAGGCTAGAAACGAGCCGTTAGCTCTATTAATTAGTAGTTAGGGCTGCGTGGGTTGAATGCGCGCGCGCAGCCAACGCAGTTATTGTGGGAATTGACTCGAGTGCTCCGCAAGAGAAATGCATGCATACCGCTTTCTACGGACTATTATTTTAGTCGACCATTGGAAAAAATCACTAGTATTGCATTTCATTTGTAAATATCAATTTTGTCTTCAGATTCTGGGTGTTTAATATACCCAATCATTAATCTAGCGATTAGTTAGTTCAGTTTTCATGGATGATTAGCTAAATATTTTGGTGTTACGACAATTCTTGGAGCTTTTACACTTCTACCTTCAATAGTAGATCTTCCATAGTGGGATGCGGGGCCGTGGGAAAGATGCGTTTCCGACTCGCTTCTCAGCAAATTGTCTACTTGTCATAGTTCGTAACGTAACGGTGCTAATGCTGCCACCACTCGGAATGTTCTAGTCTTCAATTTGACCCGGTTTACTTTAAAACTTCGCATTGATTAAAAAATACGTACAGTAGCTTATATTTTTCGCTTTGGTGACAAACTAAAGTACAATAGTATTGGTTCCAAAATTTTGAATGGGTTTTATTTTTTGTGGCACCGGTGATGTAACTATTGAGTAGTGCGCGTAAGAATGAGCTTGTGCGGGGTTGTTGAACGTTTGCCTCGTTCGCGCGTTGTTCGGAGTTTTATTAATAAAATGCCGTGACGTATATCGACAGGCGCGCACCGGATCGGGCTATTTATTGATGCGCGTGCGCCGACGCTACTGGCCAACTATCGATTTGTAAGCGATTATTGGGTGCACAACAATTTTGGAAGCCTTGCGTGCGGGACACGTGAAGAAGGATAGATCAGATTAGATAGAATTGTAGAAGAATTACACTGATCTAAAAGAGGCACCTTACAGTAAGTGGTGGCAATTTCCATGAGCAGCTTTATATTTCTTACAAATGTTTCTCCTCGTGTTTCTTTTTCAATCGCAACCCTAACGTAAACATGAATATTAGGGGCGTGTAGAATGTCGGTCGGGCTCTCATGGTGCGGGTAGCGACATCCTTACATAGGTATCACGGGCCTGAAACAAAGCGGCCGAGAGGGAGGGTCGGGCGAGCAGCTGCGTGCCTCTCCCGTCACCGCCGCCCGCCGCGCAGATGGCAGCCGAGATCCGCCCCGCGTCGCCGATAACTTGATAACCACACTATGTCATGTTCCCGGCCCATGTTATCGAAAAAAGCTCACTTCCTTGCATTTGGCTGAGAATGTCCGATTGATCTGCCTTTTTACTATGTCTGTATCTGTAACACCATTGTAAGCATTGAACATGTTAAGGACTGGGTAGGTATTATACTTATTAGTGACGGTACTATTATTCAATATTGATTGATTGAGACATGACCTGACCTAAGAATCATTATTTGTATAATTCGTATCATAGGGCCTTTGTGTGAAGTATGAATGATTTTTTATTTATTAACATGAAAATACCAATAGGTCAGCCCTCTTCGGAACGGGGTAGAGAGCTTCGCCCCGTCAACGGGTAGAAGGCTCGCGGGAGGTCCGTGACGTAGGCGGGGAGTCGCGAGTGACGTCACATGCACGTGGGCGCGTCAGAAAGGGATAGCAAGAGCCCCGTTCGGGTCGGGAGGGACCGGCCCGTCCATGGAGGGCGCACACGAATTGACAGATTTCCACGCGCTCGATACGATCTTGAATTACATTATCAGCCCGCTCCGAATCAGGTTAAATGCCGTATCCGACTTCGCAACAGAATTGCGTTGGTTGCAGTAAAAAGCGTCGGTTTTTGTTTGTAGTCGGCGAAGTCCTTGGCGCGAATGCCGTGACGGGCGGGTGCAGCGACTCGTCGGCGCTTGTAAACAAAGCGCGTACATTTGCGGCGCTGCCACTGCCGGCCGCCAACGTGTCGGCCGCGCATATATATAATTAGAGAAATCCTTCCCAATATTTGTCATTTACTTACATTTTATTTTTCTGTACAATTATGACCGACATTAAAATATGGCAAGATAAAGTAGGTTCTAAAACAATGAAAAGAAAACTAAAACACGATAACCTGTTCTTCGTCGTTTTCATAACATTGATTGAATTTAGCTGAAATTACACTGGTTAGCAGGAGGATAAAAATGAGAAGACGAGTGATAGAGATGTGTGGACGGAAAAGTCATGCGCCAACCCGACCCCAAATAAATTGGGGATGATCATGTTCATGACACTCCTCGCTTTTAAAATTATTAGTAAGTAGGAAATCTAAACATTCTTAAAATGTTTCCAAAACAAAACCAGCAAATTACAACCCTATAAATAAATCATGATCAAATCATGATGAGGTATGGTGTGATGATAGTTCACGCGTAGGTAGGATGTGAGAGTAAGAACTGTGAAATACTCTACCCACGTGTGCCGCAGTGGTGTTGTCGCCGTCACCCGCGCGATAAATCTCGCGCTCTGCTGTTTGTTTAACTAGTCGTTATCATACTGTTATTAACAAACACGTTTCCCTTTCAAAAACTATTCGTTAACAATTTGCTGAAAGCATATCAAGTAATCGTGTTATCATTCGGCAATACATTGGTCGTTATCGCGGTGTTATCGCATTAAACGAAGCACCAAACAAACAGCGGGTCGGGCGATAATCGGTCGTGTGCGAGGAAGAGACGGCGGGTAGCGGCGCGCGTCGCTGCTATTGATCCCGCGCCGTGCCGGCCAGCGCCACGCAGCGCCGCCAACGCCACGCGCGCGCGCCCTTGAACCCTCAACTACTCATTACTGCAATGAATGCATCCTACCCGAGTCATTCAATATAAAAAAAAAACTAATCACATAATCCTACTGTAACTGTAGGCAGAAGCCTACTTTAAAACATTTCATACATTTTTGGTCCAAATATGAAAGTGCCAGCCAAAAGACAAAAGTGCTTTATTCTGATAGATTTTGTCGACTTTTTTACATTTGTGCCAAAATGTATGAAAAAACAGACTTTTTGAACTTATTTAAATTCGAGTATAGCGGTGCTACAGCTTCGGTGCCATAATAAGAAATGCTAAGGTGGACAAAATCTATCAGAATATAGCACTTTTGCTTTTTGGCCGGCACTTTCACATTTGGACCAAAATGGATGATGTCCTTTCACTTGTTTCTATACTCAAAATTATGACTGCTTCGATAAAAAGTTATCTAGGTTACAATCTACCCATTAAGAAATTTCAAAGTACGAAGATAGGGCAATTAAAATCAATGCAAATGATGTAAAGAGGCCAAGTCGCGATGGCATCGCGGTTGAGTCGTGACTGGCCCGGACCGAGTACCTCTGCGGTGGAGTACAGTAAGAGGAGCCGTTCGCGCGGCCTTGAGCTGGAGGCTGCCGCTGCCGAACCGGCCGCGATAATGATTGCACTCCGATCCGTTCACATCCATGCCCGATAGCGGTACTTGCAGCCCGCGCTATGCGTTAGGGTAGATCAGGAAATAGACTCTACATTAAACAAAAGACATCTTCTAATTGGGAAAACAGTAGTAGATAATGCCGCCACCAATTCCCCGTTTGAATAGGCGGAGCATTTAGACACAACGATTGTGTTAAACCCAACAAGGCCTCGCCCCTCGTTCCGGTGGATCCGACGTGAGCGCCGATCGAAGGTGTCTGATTCATTTGTTATGGTCAGGTTACTGCCGCGGTACTGGACGCCCTTGAATAGTGATTTTAGTCGCCGACTTCTCGACTCGTTTGTTTCCTTAAAAGGTGCAATATTTATGTTACGCAATCACTCGCTGAACTTCAACAACATCGCAATTGCGACCACATTTTTACCTTGCCTCATTTCTCGTATGAACGTGACGTTATCGAGATTGATCAATAAACATTTTCATAATCGGTTTCAGAACATGTGATAGCGGTGTCCGATAAGCAGATTTCCAATAATTTAATACTAATTCAGATTGTCAAATAAGTCAAGAGACTGTGCTAGATACTGGAAAAACTAGTTCTAGTGTAGTGGCGGGAGATGGCACGCGCACACCTGGAGCACGAATGTCAAGGCTGCCCGCTTGGAAGCGCTCCAGCTATGGTTGCAAGCGCAAAAAATATCCAATCCTATCCTTAGCACTCATCTGAAACTGATCTTAGTTTACGTTAAAGACGTTATAATTGTGTATAACAGATTGATAGGCTGATCAACACGCAAGTTGTTGAACGATAAGTTATCAGAACAGAAGTCATATCGCCTGATTGTTGCCCCATAGTCTCACTCTTTGACGCTATTGATAAAACGATTATTTTGCGAATAATTTTATCTCATATTTGAAATATAAACAGTTACCCCTAAGGAATAGAATACGAATTTCAATGTCAATTAAATTGTTAGCGGACGGTTACCATTTGCCCGCAGCGTATGTGTTGGTGCGCGGCGTGCGCGACAAACACAAGCACGTGCGCTGCGAACGGGCGCGTGACGTCACTCGGGTCGCCCCGCCCCGCCCCCGGCGAGCGGGACGGCCGACGTGCACGGAGCGGCAACGCGCCGTGCGCGCCGTTTTGTTTTCGCATGTAACACCGGTGATAGGCCGAGTTTATCTTCCGATTGCGAATGCAACAACAGCCATTTCTATTCTAGAGCGATACACTTCACACTGCAAGTTCTGCAACTTGCCGTTTTATAGCTCTGTGACCCTCTTCGTTTGCACTACAAACATTAGTCATATATCTATGCACCTATGTAATATCATCCTTGACCGCTATGCAAAATGAAAAACTAACCTCAATCAACCTAGAATTCTGTAAAAGAGGCATCATGTTGGAAGCCATACCATGTTCTTTGATTTGACGTTGACGTTATACCAACCAACAATAAACAATTATTGATACTCAATGTCATTAGGCTATAAATAAATGCACAACACAAACAAACAGAACAACCTCTTAAAATTACTTAACAAAAACTAGATAATAAATTGTCTGAAGACTGACCCGCTCATAGGCTGACTGACCCTTGGCACAGAATACATAATAGTACAAAGTCCCTTGGTATGCGTAAAGATTGCATTCTCCTTTCGTAACAAAAAAAAAGGCTGACTGACCCTTAAGTGTTTATCTTCATAAACGTTAACCCTTTTGGTCACATTGTCATCTACTTCCCTATGTTTAATTCTTTATCTAAAGCTATAAATGTGATTAATGTATATTTATCTTTACAGAAGGAGATCAAGGATCCTGGGAGAGTGGTCTATCCTACGAGTGCCGCTCCCTGCTCTTCAAGGCGCTCCACAACCTCATCGAAAGGTGAGGCTGGTCAACTATCAACTAATTGGCATATTTTTTATGCACAACGGGAATCGGAATAGTGCTTGGCCTTCACCTCATCTGATCTTAAGTGACGATAAGACCGGGTGGAAGCGCACTACACCCGGAATCCTCATCACTGAGGAACTGGCTATCTTACCTCTGACTGCCGGAACACAACAATTTGTTTAAATTGTTGTTATTGCGTCAGACTTAGGTAAGATGGTGGTTGCTAGCCAGGCGGACTCGAAGTAAGCCCTAGCACTAACCAAACCGAGTACAAATTGTACTGGAAATCAAACCCAACAACCAACAACAACCAAACCACTAGACCACTAAGGCGGTTAACTTCTTCTCATCACTCAAGTTATTTGTGGTTCATGACTAGAAACCTTCTGGATTCATCAATATTATTTTCGGTTTGCATGTAAAATTATCATTAATCGAATCTAAACTTACATTCTAACCAAAAGAAGGAATCAGAACGTTTGCTCTTCAAGGCACTCCACAACCTCATCGAAAGGTGAGGCTGGCCAACTTTCTACAAATTGGCATCTCTTCTCATCACTCAAGTTATTTGTGGTACATAACTAAACCTTCTGGATTCATCAATATTAATAGCCATCTTGTCCGGATGAACTTGGACAAAACCAAGATTATGTTCAATGAACAGGTAATTCCAGGACCAATTGCAGTACAAGGTAGTTCTCTCGAAGTTGTTGCGAAATATGTCTACCTCCGGGCAAACATTGCAATTGGGTAGAAACAACTTCGAGGGAGAGGCCAACAGAAGGATACAGCTGGGCTGGGCAGCATATGAGAAACTTCGTCGAGTCTTTGAGTCGCCTATTCCACAGAGTCTAAAGACGAAAGTCTTAAACCAGTGCGTCCTGCCTGTCATGACATACGGAGCCGAAACGTGGACACTCACTGTAGTGCTGGTTCACAAATTTAAAAGTCGCGTAGCGAGCTATGGAAAGGGCTATGCTCGGAGTTTCTCTGAGAGATCGGGTCCGGAACGAGGTGATCCGACAGAGAACTAAAATCATCGACATAGCCCACCGGATTAGCAAGCTGAAGTGGCAGTGGGCCGGCCATATTAGCCGTAGAACCGATGGCCGCTGGGGCAGACGAGTTCTGAGTGGAGACCGTGTATGGGCAAACTTAGTGTGGGACGCCCTCAGACAAGGTGGAGCGACGATCTTCGCAGGGTGGCTGGCCTAAACTGGATAAGTATAGCCGCGGATCGTGCTCAGTGGCGTGCACTCGGAGAGGCCTATGTTCAGCAGTGGACGATGATAGGCTTGATGATGATGATGAAATGAATAGCCATCGAGAATAAGGCGATATGCGACTGCAGGGCATTATGCGAATAGATCCTTTTGCTACTAAGACATATTTTAATGGACTTTGTTTTCGGTTTGCATGTGAAATTATTATGAATCTAACGATAGATTCTAACTAAAAGAACGGAGCTACTAGAAAACTTAAATGAATCAGATCAATTTGTTCTATTTTTATACAAGCAATAAATAAACTCTTAATGGTATTCAGTAGTGGAGCAGACGGTGCGTATCGATGCGTCCCTGTCGATGTAACAAACATCCAAGCCATTAATCTTTTAGTAACTGTTGCAGTCCGGTAACAAAGTTTTAACTAAAAGGAGTTGCGCAAGGGTCTCTCCTAGGCCTCGTTTTTATACTTAGTTTATATTTGCCACGTCCCATAACCCATTGTGATGCTGAGTTGATATAGGTAATATTATGGTTCGATTGACTCATTTATTACGTAATCTTGAAATCCAGCTACCTTTGTTCTATGTAGTTCTATTAATCCAACAGCATACAACTCAGGTCTAAAAGACACTAACGTTTTCATTCATATTATGAATAAAAACTTTCAGTTGTTTCTTTGTTAATTTCCTTTCATATTACAATAATTTTATAAACAATCAAACATGGTTCTGCCTTCAGAATAAGCTGCAAGAACAAAGCGATGAATAGTGGAGTTGTATTCGCATCAGAATCGCACCTGGTTGCGCGGGCGGCTCGTCATTGTGGCCCGAAGGTCGATGCATCGCGCGGGGCGTTCTAATGACGTTTTTTTCCTCTCACACATCTTGTATTCTTGTGTATCTGCAGGCTGTCCTAGTCGGCCTGCATGTGTTAGGTTATACTTTACAAAGCAGTTGTTTGAAATTATGTTTGCATAAAGGGAATTATTAGCAATGGAAATGCCTTCCAAAAACAAGGATAGAATATCAGCTGTGGTTCCGATTCATTAACTTTAGTCCTAGTCGCCCTGCATGTGTTATGGCCGAATACTTAAAGGCTACTTAACTTTGAGCGGCTCTCAAACAGCATGCTGTCTTTGTCATATCTTTGACATTTAATGCGACAGGACGACGTTTGAGAGCCCCTCAAAGTTAATTAGCGTTTGAGTATTTGGCCATTAGGCTCCTACTATACAATGCAGTTGTTTTTGAAATTAAATTATGTTTGCATAAAGGGAATTCGTAGTAATGGAAATCCCTTCCAAAAGCAAGGATAAATATCAGCTGTGGTTTCAATTCATGTAGTATGATTTCATAACCGAGCAAAAATGTTAAGCGATCAAGCTTCGCTCGAGATTGACGCAGCGCAAATGTGCAATGAAGCTGTGAGAAGCTTTACTGGAACTAATCAAGTGTAATAGGTGATTACATGTGCTCGTCTCCCGGTCCTCAGCGTCTCGACATGAACGAAATCCGTGCATGTCGTTGACCCCGGCGCGCGGCACGTCAAAGCGACAATGCCTCGCCGGATCGCGACCGCGCGCGACCGACCATTTTACGATACGCGCACTAATGTAGAAATATGCCGCACTTCGAGTTGGACCACTTTTTAACGCTTCTAAAACTGCATAAGTCGATGCCTTGTTCTCAACCGTTTTAAAACAATGCTTTCAGGTTTATATCAAGCCTGTCACACTGGTTCACAAACGCCATGAAGCTGATTGACATTAAAATTTCATGCGCGTTATTTCTTTTTCTCTGCTTTTTGAATCTTCGATTTTGTTTCTTTGGTAACCTGTACATAAGATATGCGGCTGAAATATTGCGGCATTCATTATAATTTAATTTGGTTGCTAGCTCTAAGTTTCATGAACGTATGAAATTGAGTTGTCAGTTCGTTCAAACTATTCTGTGCTTCGCTTTAGCCGCACGTTGACGCCATCTTTCTGGTTTAGTCCTCGTACGTGTTTATACTTTCCTAGCAGAGGTCTAGAGGTCAATGATCGCCATCAACATTGACACCAGTGTTCAGACTCTTTAGAGTAGGCCATAGAATCCAGATTGATAAAATGAAGGTTGACAATTGTATGGAAACCACAAGATTGATAAAGTATTTAATCAACCTCGTAACAGTAATTTTTAAAATTAATCAAATAAGGTTTGCTATTGTGCATACTGCAACATGGCCGCGGTCTACCTGCGCTTGCGCCGATTTCTCCTCTCATTACAATTCGATCTTTGCATTTGATTGTTACTAACTAACCTAATAAACGCGCAACTATTATATTTTACCCGACTATACGGCGAAGCCAAAACGGATGTATTTAAATATTAAACTCGTGTGCTTTCAAACAAAGCTCTGAAAAAGCAATGTGTTTTTGTTAGTGAGCCAGGATAAAAAAATATCTACTTAATTGATGAGATCTTTGTGTATATCAGTTCTTATTAACATTCATGACGCGTACCCTTGTCTAACACATATAGATCCGAGTGTTCATATATTTGTATGCCATTAATTATCGCGGTTTAGGCAAGGCGGTGATTTTTATTATATGTATGACGTAAATCAGGCTTGTTTTGAATATTGTATTTACTGACAGCTGATGAATGAGACCGGTTAATTTTATTTCTCAATCATGAAGTAACAAAACTTTAAGGCTCTCCGCTGTGTTAAGCGGGACACGCGCGCGGGGCGACATAGATTAGAGCTTACTCATGCACTGCGCAAGCATCTGTCCGTCAAAAACCAGCAATCTATATTCCCCCGCCGTGTACCCGCGGCGGGATCCCGCTCAAGGCAGCGGACGGCTTAACACAAAGCTGTAATTGAGGCGCAACAGTGTAAATGATTCAAAAGCCACAAACAATAACCATTTATTACAAGTCTTAAAACTTTGAAGTAGCGACAAACACTGAATAATGAAATAATACTGGCTTGTGTACATACATGCCTTTTGTCAAGAAACCGACCGGAGTTTATGGCAATTCCTAATAAGTAATTAACAATGAGTCGGTCCAGCTCTCGCAACGATTATTATAATTTACACATTACGCAAGTCGCCCGTGCGAGCGACAAAACGGCGATTATTCATACTACACTACACTATGACTCGATATTCTATATACCTACACTACACTTTGTAACAATGAAATCGCAGTGGCCTTAGAAGCAATGTTTTTAGATCGGGTAGTAAGTACTCGTTTATGTGACTTACCTTTGTATTATTTCAAATAAGTACCGCAATATATTTTTGGTAATAAAATAAATCTAAATTATGTTAGGACTTTTAAATTGTTAAATAAATTAAACGGATAATCTAGGTGTTCCTAAATGTATAAGAATCCTTGTGCAAGGCCCTTGATAAGTTTAAACAGTAAAATATGTTTGGGCTGTTTGAAGAGCTTGCAACTGCCTAGACAGAATATTAGTTACCGTTGTACTTCTATAACAAACGGTGCTCGTTACTATATAACCATATAATTTGACTGATGAAATTGAAGTTTCAATGGTATAGTGTCTCTTCTGAGACATAGCAAGGAAGTAGATCAGTGAAGAAAATGTAGAAGGCCAATAGATCTGTTAAATAACTTGAAACTTTATGACCGTGTAGCTTAATGTCTAGCAATACACCTGTTTTATTTTCATTTAAATCAAGTGAGTAGTTTTCAAGTTATAAGAGTTTAAAGGAAATGCCAAGCGCACTGAAATATGTGCATTATTACGTTCGTTTACCGCCTGCGTTATGACGTCATAACGCGAATCAAAATAACAGATTTATAGACCATAATAACTTTTCTGTTTTAAGAGATATCGCGAAAATGTCTTAACATTTGTTCATGTGGTTGGTACCATCAGCTATTGGATAAGTCACTAAACAAAAGTCGATGGTCAAACTCATTGTAATCCTTAACTAAAGAATTTGTTTTTTTTTTATTTCAGATGCCTTCTTTCGCGCGACTTCGTCAGGCTGGGCAAGTGGTTCGTGCAACCTTACGATGGCGACGAAGAGGACGTTGGCAAAAGGTTACAACATACTTTAACTCTTAAACTGTTCAGTGGCTTTTGTACAATATCAAATAAACCGCTCTTTTACAGAATCAGCGACAACGTTTTATGGTGGATATTCCAAAGACTCGGCACTAAGCGTTTTGCTTTAAATTTTATCATATGTACCGCTAGAGAGTGGAACTCCTTGCCTGAGGCCGTGTTTCCCGATAGGTACAATCTGGCGGCCTTCAAGTCACGATTGAATAGGTATTTTCTAGGCAAGCGAGTTGCATCGTAGATCGCATCATCGCTTGCCATAGGCGTGATAGCAGGCAAGCCTATCTATCATAAAAAAACGATTTAGCTCACCAACCCGTACATAATTCTATTAACCGCCTAACGTTGACCGTCGACGATTCGAGGACGATTATCCGCTCGTCCTTAATTCAATGCTTACTTTATCTACGCTGATAAGGTGTTCAGAATATCGTACTTAAAGAGTTTAATTGGCAACTGCAATAAAAAGCAAAAAGAGTTGTGAAGTGACACAAGGTCAGAAGCCGTTTTCACAACGCCGACGCCCGTGGAAAAGTATTGATCTTATATTATCTGTTACGAGTTACACCGTCTAGTGTTAGTTGGTTACAGGAAAACATTATTTTCTAAATAAGGTATATAGATATCGTACTTCAGTTTATGGGCTTAGAAACGGAAGTTAAGTTTGAAGCAGTTACTATTGACTGTTCTCAAATGAAGGCGATGGTAAAACATTGCTTGCTGCTTCCAAGATTGACATGAGGTTATCTGATTTGCACTCGTCAAGACATTAGTGTGCGATTTCGTTCCACTTCATACATTTTTATTTTAATACTAGCGGCCGCCCGCGGTTTCACCCGCGTGGTTCCCGTTCCCGTGAGAATATCATATGTTTTAATCTAGGCTATCTCCTATCTGTGTGCCAAATTCCAACCAAATCCGTTCAGAAGTTTTTGCGTGATTGAGGAACAAACATCTAAACATCCAAACCCACAAACTTTCACATTTATAATATTATTTTAATATAAAGTTATGCTTATACCATTAAAATCTTATTAAGGTACCTAAAAGCACTGTGAATTCAATTTCCCAGTTTGTTGAATTTACTATCTACATGAAATATATTAACAAATTCACGAATACTTATTTCTTTATTTATGTCGTTCGCTTGAATCTATTAGTAAGCCAACTGTTAAAGAAGCTAAAATTCATTAGAATGTAACAACAGTGATGTGCGAACCGATAAACCTTTCTGTTTCGTTTAACTACGCGGACACATCAATGGGTGTCGTTTGGCGTATTGGCGTTTACATCATTGGCTGTCACGATTTTACAATTACATTAGTTAAAGTGTTTGAGAACCTCTGAGAGTTTGGTTTTGTCTTTAACCCTTTACCGCATGGAATTTTTAAATCGTGCGAAAAAATACACGAGTTTTTATTCACTAAATGTAACATGGGAAAATAAAAAAAATATTTAATTGTTTTTAAAAGTTTTATTTAGAAAAAACAAATTGTTCCAAATTTGGAACACTATGCACTTATGGCAAAAAAATCTATGTTCCATTTATGGAACAATATGCAGTGAGAACTATTTTAATGAGAAAAAGAAGTAACAAAATTACTCAACATGCATTAATTACATTCGTAAAATGTAATTTACGTTAAATACTTGATCATGATCCGATAAAAAATTCTTCAAATTGGTTCGATCATCATCAGATAGATATATTTTCGTCCTCACTACTATCTGTAATACAAATATGCATGCATGCATGCATAGGTACCATGCTTACAACCCCCGGCAAATTATAAATCCTAAAAACCACACTTTTTTATTTCATGATAAACTACATAGTGGCAACTGGCAACCCTAAATCTAAATGATGTTTTACTTTTGCCTAGTAATGAGATTGATTATCGAAAACACACTGTAGTTTTCCGTACAAATAAAAATAAAATTTTAATGGTTACTATGAAACACCCTGAATATGTAACTGCATGGTGTTCCAAATTTGATCACATAAGTTTAATAACCACGCTGCATAATGTTACAAATTTGGCCACCGTTTAAATGCATTAATGCATAGTGTTCCGAATTCGGAACAAAGTTTAATCGACAAAATTAATAGTATGCATTTATTGATACGTACGTTTTTTGACATAAAAACGTTAAGGATCCATTCTTCAGCTGAACTAATCATTTGTTGTATTTCTACTTGGATGAAAAACTACCGAAATTCAGCATCAAAGTATGAAAATTCCTTGAGTTCACAAAATGATGCACACGACAAGTTTGTACCGGCAAAACGATAAGACTGAGATCCGTAAATAAGTCAGGTTCATTCTTAAATTATAAATATACCCTCATTTTACCGAAATTTTAGCAATTTTAATGTAAATATTGCGCAATTAATGATTTATGGGGGAATTTTGTAAGTGTTCCAAATTTGGCACACCATGCGGTAAAGGGTTAAATTTCTGTTTAATTTATACCTATAAAATGCGATTTAATGTGTCCTATGTAGCCTGTAGCCATGAAATGATAAGATTGATATCGAATCTAGCTAAAGTTATTTTTTGTGTCAAAAAATAAGCACATTCTGTTGCCATCCAGTGTTATTTTTAGGGTTCCATACCTCAAAAGGAAAAAACGGAACCCTTATAAAATCACTTTGTCGTCTGTCTGTCTGTCAAGACCCTTTATCTCGGAAACTCGTGAAATATAACCATATATACTCAGGTCTACAGTCCCTTGAAGCTGTGAAAATATGAAACTTCTAAGTTAATATAAAAAAAATATACGGACGTTTATGCCTCAAAAAAATCACATTTCGTCACTCAAGGGAATAATATGGTACTTCCCGTTGACCTAGAACTATGTTTGTCTAGTAATATAATTTTAACCTACAAGTACAGGGAAAAGTTTGAAATTCATACATTTGTAATTAAATCATAAAAATAATAGTCTTTATTTTAAGTACGTAATCAATTAGCGTAGTTTGTACGGAACCCTTTGTGGGCGAATCCGACTCGCACTTGTCCGGTTTTTTTACTGGAACTGATTGTTTCTCTTTTATTAAACTGTTGTGATACAATTGACTAATGTTTGAACTGTGTTGTGTAACAGCCCGTGGCACCTGTCGTTCTCGTTCGCGTTCTTCCTGCACGGCGAGAGCACGGTGTGCGCGTCGGTGGACGTGCGCCAGCACCCGCCCGTGCGCACGCTCACCGCCAAGCGGCTCGCCCGGCTCAACGCCGCCGACCACCAACCGCACGCCAAAGGTAACGCATAGTCATTTTATGGTTTTTTTACACAATAGGTAATAGTGGCAAACGAGAATACTATTTCTATGATGGTGACTGTAATCTAAAGACGTTTGTGATATGACTAACCTCATTTCCTATTGATGCCGGTCACTAAGTACCTGATAGTTTGTTTACTTGGATTTGCACTGCCTTACTAATGTATTGTGTCTGTCACCCATCACATTTTCATCTATAAAAGTAGTAAAAATGTGGGATAAATAGTCGCCGGTCATGTAGACAGTGGTTTGTGACTTTTCAACCAGTAACCGACAAGGCAATCTTCATCGGAGGTCTTGCTGGCAGTAGTTTGGCCCACTTTTAAGACCGACGGTTTAGGACCATCCACTATTTTTAATGTTCCCACTGCTGGGGCACAGAGCACGAGAAGTTCGAGATAATACATTTTTGGTCATCCATTTCATGACTGACCCTTGCGAAAATTGCTACCTCTACAATCGCCGGGCCAGCCGCTATACCATTAAAATGAAATGAAAAATAATTTATTTGAATAAACTTAGAAACTAGTTGCTGTATAGAACAGCTTTCAACGTTAAGAGTTTCTTTAGATCATACTGGAGATGCTGTTTTTTATAAGAAACAGCATCTTCAGTATGGAATTGTCTATATTTTCCTTTGACTACGCCAGTGAGCTCCTCAATGGTTTATTTACACAGTGTATTAATAAATGTGTTGTTTCCGCAGTGATCCTGGCGCCGTTCGGGCTGGAGGGCACGGTGACGGGGCGGTCGTGGGGCGAGGCGGACGCGGCTGCGGCGCGTTTGCTGGACGCCTGGCGCCAGCTCTACCCTCTTGAGCAGGGCTGTGGCGCCGTTGAGGTGCGCGCCATACTCATACGCCACACGCGCGCGCCGTACTCGTGCGCCATATGCACGCGTACTCATGCGCCATATAAGCGCGACTGCTGCTCTCGATAGTGACTAGTGAAAGTGATCAAGTGAACGTTTAGTGACCTGTGAAGTGATTTAGTGCTCCGAAATTGCGCTGATTAATGCCCAGTGTCATTCGAGAAAAATCGGAAAACTAAGTGAAAGTTATGTGTTATGTGATATTTTAGTGAACGGATCTTGGATGTTCAGGAACAATATGCATTTTGCCTGGAAAAAAAACGCATCATATCTGCAATGGAACATTTTACATGGTTGCCTCAGCCATTTGCGCAATTGTTTACATTTTACTTCATAACCTTTTAATTTGCTCACCCAAATAAAAATTGCAGCAGAGGAAAGTTCATGATGAAATCCCTTTTGATATCTTTAATGGAAAATCTACATTTTTATTTGCTAAAAAAGTAAAATAAAATAAAAAATTAATAAAATTATATTTATTGACTGCAAAGACATATAACAATTTGAATTTCTCCTGCCTCCTGAACTACATTAGACCTGTATGTCAGGATGCAGTCGCGCCTCATAAGTGACCTAGTAGAGTAGCCAGTGCATACAATACATTAGTAGGAGATACAAGATGACTGATAGAGAATGCTACTAGCATTAAGTCTGCTTCTTGTACCATAAAGAACACTAAAGATAATAAAATAAAATGGTCAAGTAACACAAAGTCATACTAAACTAATTTTTTCGCAATTTTAATCATGGATATTTAATTTTCTCAACAAAAAATTAGTAAAAGTGTCTTTTCTGTAAAGTAAAATGAGATATTCCACTACGTGATTTGGTTTAATGGATTTTATAAAGTGAGTGTTAAAGCGTGCTATAATTTGATTAACAGTGCGTTTTATACATGTCCCATGAGACAGTTTAAGTTGATGGACTGTGGACAGAGTTAAAATGACAAAAAAAATTATTGAGTGAATTAATAAACCTTGTGAGAGTGGCATTATCAGTGTAGCAGTCGCGCGCTATTTAATATTTTTACGGCATTATTTTGTAATTAATGAATGGTGTTAAAACTACCATAGTACCTATTACTTTCTTATGTTAAAAGTTAAGAGTGCTTTTTAAATTAACTGAATATTTATTTGAATATTGATTTCTTTTCTTTATTTTTTATTTGATGATGTACAACAAATTGGATTCCTAGGTCACAATAATAAAATCTTAGAACAAGTTATTTAATCATAGCTTATTAAATAAATAACTATTATGAACTACCTATAACATCAATAATCAATTTTGTATATTAAATGTCTGTACTGGCCTATGAATCAAATTGGTTGACTGAGTCACAGTTTTAAAATTCATACAGTTGTGAAACAAATGTACTTGCTTAAAGCAATTCTGTATTGAAGCTATTGTATGGCCCCGCCCACAAACACGTTTAGATTGCACATAAATATAAGACGTGTGATGAGAACGGGAGTCGGCGAGTGCGATTGCCCCTGACTATTTTGAGAATTAACTCCTTATTAATTTGAAATATTTTTGTACATTTCGTTGCTCCACTGTATGAGTTGTATACATACTGTGATTATACATTATAAACGGTAACAGTACAATGTACACTTCATGGCGGCTCTCGTATTAGGTTCAGGTCGCTGCACAATATTCAATTTAAGAGTCACTAGGTGGGAGAGATGACGAATGGATATTAGAATTAGAATCACTGGATTTCTATGGGTTAATTCAATCCGACGCGGATGTCCGCGACGGACGGTAAAATGTATGGCATATACAGAGCGTGCGACGCGGAAAGCTCCGCGCGCGAATTGAAATTCCGTCCGCGTCGCGGCGGGTGCTATGATTGCAGAACTGTACTACTCTCGGTGATCTGCGTGGCACTGAACGACGAATTCATCTGCTACTGATGCATGCGCTGGTCTGCGTCACACTGGTATACCTGTTCAAAGTCGTGAAATAGTGCAGCCCAATGTTTAAATATGGGGATTCCATAATTTCACATCACATACTTGAGAATACTCCAAGTTATTGATGTTGATTTTGTAAAAAGCGCGAGGTCTAACAGCTCATAGAGCCCCTAGTAATATAGGGCCCATAATGCCTTAAGTTTTCGGCTGCCATAAAGTTTGCATCGTACTATCGAGACGTTATTGTGAATCACTGAGTTCACACGGCAGGTCCACAATTACAGGACCGTTTTTAACGGATCCGTCGCTATCGGAGGTTTATACCGCATTTACGGGGCCTTATTATCGTATCCGTCGCTTCTGGATACAGTAAATAACTCATCACTCGTGTGTTTACTCGATCCGATGTAGTATGTCGTGTCATACTCATACAATTATCATACGCTATTGCCCCGAATAAAAACATATTCGATAAAACGGACCTGTAAAACGGATCGCTTTGTGAACGGGCAATCATTGAGCGCCCATATTTTAAGTCACTAGGTGCGGCCACTAAACGCGACCACAAGCTGCAGACGAGTTTTTTCATACACTTTGTTTAGTATTGGCGCAAACCGAGCGTTCGAGTGGCCGCCACAGAGCACTAAGCCACTAGCGGCTGCGATCGGTGGCCGCGTTTAGTGGCCACGACTAGTGTCTCAATGTGCGGAGGGTCTAAAACTCGTCACGTGTATGGATGTCAGGTGGTGTGCGGCGGGGCCCGCATGCGGTACCCGCTGCCGTA
This sequence comes from Agriphila tristella, assembly GCA_928269145.1. NCBI lineage: Eukaryota > Metazoa > Arthropoda > Insecta > Lepidoptera > Crambidae > Agriphila > Agriphila tristella. The sequence goes on along the minus strand of OV743437.1, from coordinate 27,328,060 downwards.
CGTGCTGGTGACGGAGATGGAGGCGCGCGCGCCGCCGCCGCCGCCCGCCGCCGCCCTCGCGCGCCGCGCGCTGCACGCGCTCACCACGCCCGCGCCGCACCAGGTACACTACCCAATAAAACTCACAAACTTTTCACAGTTTTCTTATTTCTATTGATATGTCAAATGTGACGTTGCTAATGTTGCTATAGAAACAATTTCTTGTTAAATCAATACAGAAAAATATTCAAAGGACGAAACATCTCTTATTTCTAAAGATTTTATTTAGTTCAACAAAATGTTCTATGGGCGATAACTGGGCTTAAACCTAGCAGTCGGGTCAAAATCGGGTCCTTTGCCCATCTCTAACTGCAAGTCTATATTTTCTATTACACAAATTCTACATTTCCCATCAAAATTTCCGGTATTAAACGCTTGCTTGATACGATGTCCAATTTGTTAAGAATCTAATAAGAAAATTAACAGGTGTACACACAATTACAGCCTGACCATGCAACAGCGCGACTGGCAGCGCTGCGAGCTAATCATTTTGTTCAGTCATTAACGAACTTAAAAAAATTAAAAGGAACATGTTATCACAATTGAAATGTTAACCGCACGTTCATTGATTTTTTGGATTCACTCGACGCCTTCGACTGGAAGATGGAAACAAAACATTCTTTGAACACCAGATTGTTTTGAGTATTCTTCCTAAATGATAACCGAAAAACTGAAGTAGTAACCATTTTTATAAGTCTAAAGTGGTGTACCGCATACATTCGAACATAAAAAGTAAACAAACATTCAAACTACAATTATTATTGACAGTGTATAGTTGTTGCAACTCACGATTGCGCGTCGGCTATGAATGTTGTTAGGCGTGCACGTGCACATTGTTTTAGTGTGCGTCTGCACGCTTTCGTATTACGCACACTAAAACAATGTTCACTTGCACGCCTAACAACATTCATAGCCGACGCGCATTCGTGAAATGCAACAACTATATACAGTCAATAAAACGCCAGCAATGTTTTCAGTCATCTGAGGTGTGCTACAACGAAACGTCGAGTGACAAAGGCGAAGACTTCCTAGACCCGACGCGCAAGACGCCCTGCAGCTGCGCCAAGTGAGTCATTCAGATTATGCGACCGACATTACATACTACATTATGTTTTTATTGTTTTACATTACCAGCAGCCGAATCAAACATTCACTATGTCACTGAAAGATAATGCAATAGAATCCCACAATATTGGCTGTTTTTAATATACAAATACTGTTGTGTAATAATCAACTTGTATTGCAGTATAAAATAGTGCATGTTCGGTTCGAGTTAGTAGAAAGCAGGAGCAGTATATAGCCGTAGTTGTATGAGCGTTGTGTGTTTTGCATTTATAATATCTAAGTATGTATGAAAGAATTTATAGATTTATGCATTCTAATGAGCCCGAATGATCACAGGCAAACTTAAACCTTATTTTTTAGGGCATGAGGCACAATTTGACTGTGATCCGTTTTATGTAGAATATTGCATCCGAGGGTGCGGATCGCCGTGTAGATAGATAGGTAGATGTTATGTATGTGAATGTTTCTAGCGTTATGTTTATTATTATTATTTATTTATTAAGTAACGTTAAGCAGTAGAGGGTTCAGCAGCTTCGATGCCGAAGAACGTTGCGTTCTTCATAAGTGACACGGCGGCGAAGGCGACGCGTATGTTAAGGGGGCTTTTTATGTGGACTCGTTAACTGTTCTAAAAGGGTTAAGTACTAACGTGGGTACAATTCCTAGCAACGAATCTGGACCGCTGTGCGACAGAGGCGAAGGGTTTATTTTAGGTCGAATCGGTGATAGGTTCGGAGACGCGTGGGTGGGAGTTTCATTCCGATTATGTGATCGGTCACTTACGGGACGAGGGGGTCGTTATTCGCCGGTTATGTCATTCTAGGCTACGATTTATTCGTCCTAAAATATATGATGACTAAAAATAGATCCCCACTCTTTCACCCAGCGCCCGAGATCCGTGCCGACACCAATATTAGCGCCTCCTTCGCCGTCCGCGAGCCGAGGCCTATCGTACTCGAACCGCAAAAACCTTACGAACGGGCGAGGGGGTTTCAAAGATAGTTAGCGACGGAGCGGGCGTGAGGTTCGTGGCGATAGGCTCGTGTCCGCCGCGGTCAGCAGCTGGTTGTCCGCAGGTGGCGCCGGCGCCGCGCGGCCCGCGCCCCGCGCCCCGAGCCCTTCCACCGCCGCGCGCCGCCGCCGCCCCGCGCGCGCCACCGCCCGCCCGCCCCGTGAGTACACTATCTCCCACTCACCACCCAACCCTCGTCAGCCGCTGGTACTCGAGCCCACTCGCTTGGTAAGTACTCACTCTTTCGTACACCGAAGACGCGATGGGTTATTCTTCAGACTAGTTGGATTCAGAGTTGCTCTCGAGAGATTCTATTGCAATCAGTAATGCTGGCCTACAGAAAATTCAAAGATCGAATTTTATGTAGATTAAATATTAGCATTTAAATCTGAAAAGTCAGAATATTTTGTTTAATTCATTAGAAACCGTAGTTTTCCACAAAATACAACTAATTATTTTAATTGGTGAATAGAAGGGATGGGTTAATAATGTTAACAAAAAACAGCTATTCTTTTATTAAGTCGTGTCTTCGGTGAGTTTTCTACTGGATCAATAGCGCACCGGTGTCTGGCCATCTGTATAAGACAACGGTAAGTAATGTCCGAACTCGCATACATATCGCTTCATATTCGCCTCGAGCATGTTCTATATTATATATTGCATACGCCTTCTTTAGTGCATGACCGATACTGTGCATGACTCGACGCTGCGTATTGCATGCTATGTTAGTAACTATTCAAACTTTATCACAAATCACATGTCTAGTAGTATTTTTTTCTAACATTTACACGTGATCAACGTTTGGTCACGGAATATTTGTCTATCGTTCACCAATGAGTTATTTATAGAACACAGACTTTTTTTATTATTAGTGAACCCAACTACGTAAATGGGTGCAAGTAAGACAAATAAAAAACACTTTGTCATAACAAAAGACAGCTCAAAGGCGCTTCACATCCTTGGCACATTAACCATTTGCTCTGCTCTTTATATCATTGTAAAGCGTATACGTGGCGATGGTATAACTGAAGCTAAGTACCTACTCAGAGACATTAACATCTACCTGTCATATCAGCAGCCCTATCCTACTCATTTACTCGAATTCAAAACATATCTTCAGTAAGAAAAAGTTTATTACAAAGTTTATATTGTTTCTATAATTTACCGTCTATTTATTAAAGTATAACTTTCTCTTACTGATGAATGTATAACCAATAAACGTTTATCATGATTCATAAATATAAACAAGATTTTCATAATCATTGTTAAAATTGAACATGAATTCAATTAAAACATCTTTAACAACTTTTGTACTCTAGATGTCAAATAAGTAATGAAAGTTGAAACGAGGCATGCCGCCGCACATAGCGGTTTACTTCATAACTGCCATAAACTTCATATCACATACGGTTGAAATTAAAACCCACCGGATGCGTACATGTAGTCGTGCTTGCTCGTGCACGTACCCGTTCCACAGCGTTGTATCGCATATCAGTCAATTTTTATGTACCCACTGCTGGGACACAGGCCTTTTTTATGGGTGGATAAGAAGGACTAGTGCGGATTGGTAGGGTGGGTCCGTTTACTATATAATACAAACGCAGTGATACACACGCGCATATTAACACCGTTTCGGTTTTACAATGCCGGCACTTCATGCTCGCTGAATGAAGACGAGCGGTGGCGTATATTGCCGGTTTTGTAACAAACGTGTCAAAGAGGCCCTTTTCAATAGCATCAACGCACTATACACTGGCCGAGGTTTGGGCGAGCGTGCGGTATCTCCGAAACGTTGAAATGAGAGCACTACGCATCCGATGGGTTTCGTTCGACCCCCCTTGTTAACGAGACGGTTTCTACCCATGTCTAGGCACAGTTTTTAACCGTGACTACGCCCGGTCGTCTGTTAGGAATGAGACACTATAGAGCAGGGGTGCCCATACTTTTTCTTAAGGAGATCGACATAGCAACAATTTATGACCAAGAGATCGACATTTTTACCGATATTGGAAAATAGTTGCAAAGTAAAACTACATTGGGTGCAAAGTGTCAAATCTGTTATCCTTGGCTTGGCGATCGACTTTAAAATCTCTCGCAACCGACTGGTCGATCGCGTTCGACCGTTTGGGCACCTCTGCTATAGAGGTTCTGTAACGGCACCGGCACTAGCGACAGTTTGGGCACGGGGTGTGACTACAAACCTTGCTCGTGAACACGCGGGGTCCGGGCAAAGAAAATATACAGATACACTACGCGAAAAGAAGCGACACTTACGTATGTGTGTCGTAAAAGTGCTCGCAGCTATGTGTGAGTGACGCGGGAAAGCGCAGGAATTGACTCCGCGGAGTCGCGCGAGATGAGAACGACATACACTAAACCATAAAATAGAGAGAGACAAGACTGTCTCCGACAAGTTCACAAGAGCCCTTACACCTTGTACGTAGGTGAGGAGCTGTACAACCCGGTCAAGTTAACTCGGGACCTGAAGCGCGATAGACCCCTCTCCTTTCCTCACGCCGCCACCGTCGTCAATTTTTTGAAAATTTTCGATAGATTATCGATTAATTATCTCACTAACGAATGTACTTACGCTATTGGCATGACAGTGGCGTGAGGCAAGGAGAAAACAAGTGGGGTCTATCGCGCTTCAGGTCCCGAGTTAACTCGACCGTGTTATACCCCTCGCTTAATGTTGACTGTGTGTCGGTGTAGGAGCGGCACGTTGGGCGGCGCGTCGCCGGGCAGCTGCGGGGCGCCGTCGCCGGCGCACCACTCGGCGCCGCCCTCCGCCGGCCCGCCGCCCTCGCCCGCGCCCGCCGCGCCGCCGCCCGCCAACAACCAGGTAAATATACCAATCCAGATTTAATCACTTGCATTTCAGGTGTGCCCGAGGTTGCATTGTGATAGGCCGCCACAGGCCTCGGCACGGATCTTGAGCGGTAACAGTTAATACGCAGAAGTCATTTTTAGGTCTCATTGGCGGGAGACGTAGTGAGCTCCGTTTTAGGTATGGGGGAGCAAGTATATACAAGCCTTTTTCTTTAGCCATCTAACCGGTGATAAACAAACGATTTGATTATATGTTTGCATAAATCTAATTCCTAATATTCTAACTGCAAAATAAAGAGTTGATTTTCTACTACAGATAAAAAATCATTCTCTAATTGCATTTTTTATTTATTATTGGAATTAACTATGTTTTTAATTTTTGACGTCGCGTCGCCGTCGTGTAATACCAAGAAATCGTTTTAAGGCCTTTCAACTTGAGTCCATAATAGGGAATATGCATAAGTTACCGATTTTGATAAATTTGAGTTTGATCGCTGCGGACACGTACAAAAACATGATGGAACAGAAGAATAAAAAGAAATAATGTATTATTTTAGTTTAACACACGATGAAATCAGGGGAAAATAACGATTTTTTTCATTTTCGGATATAATGCACTTAACAGTCAGATAGAATATCGAATAAAAATAATATTTTGTATGACACATATGTACTTAAACGCAAAATTTAGGGAGATAATTGAAAATTGTTGGCTAACGCTAGAAACATACTATTGTGTTGTGTTGTGTCGTGTCGCGTATCGGTTTCATACATTTAGTATGACTAGAAACACACTATTCTGTTGTGTTGTGTTGTGTCGGCATCTGTTGTGGCGCGGATCGCTCGGCTGCGATTGCAACAGAACCCCCACCACCGATCTCACCCACAACACAATAGTATGTTTCTAGCATAACTCCATAATAAACGCGCCTGAAACGTGATGGGTGTCGTCACAAATCATGACCGTTTTGTATAGAGCGGGTGCGGCTGCGTGCTAACTTCAAGTCACTATATACGGAAAAAAACGTAAGAGAAAAGTTTTAATATTAAAGCTGACGCATTATACTTTTGATACAAAAAAAAATTGATACATATTCCCTATTATTTAAATGACGGTATATCGGAATATTGTTTGGGTCCGCTAGGGCGGCGGCGCGCTCCCCACGACGCTGCACACGCCGGCGCCCACGCCCGACCCGCACGCGCCGCCCACGCCCGCCCCGCCTTCCGCGCCGCCCGCCCCGCCCAAAAACTACCCACAGGTAACATCGAAAAAAAAGTGTATGATGTCTAAAGGATATATCATCCACGTTTCATACATTTTTGGTCCAAATATGAAAGTGCCGGTCAAAAGACAAAAGTGCTTTATTTTGATAGATTGTGTCCTTCTAAACATTTTTTATTATAGCACCGAAGCTGTACATTTGTCTCAAAATGTATGAAAAGACAGACTTTTTGAACTTATTTAAAATCGAATAATAGCGGTGCTACAGCTTCGGTGCCATAATAAGAAATGCTTAGGTTGACAAAATCTATCAGAATAAAGCACTTTTGCTTTTTGGCCTTCACATTTGGACCAAAATTGATGATATCTTTTCTATACACAAATCTATCTATCTATCTATAATCTATCTACATTTACAACCAATCATCAGTCAGTAGTGTATTCATAAAACAAAGGGCTTTGAACATTTTGGCAGAGTGTTATCCATATTTTTTTATTTTTGCCGGGGATTTCGGAAATAATAATAGCGCAAGATGAAACCTTTATATTGATAGGGAATCTATAGACGAACATAAAATGTCTCATGATATAAAATCCTACAGTTCAACGTTTTCGAGGGGAATAAGTTTGGATTTTTATCTACACCGTCATTTTGTAGTCGTTTTAATTAACTTAAGGGTGTATTATACCAATGAAAATAATCATTTTTGCCCAAGAAACATGGGTCGAAAAACGACAAAAAATTTTGGGTCTCCCATACTAAGTAGACAGCTAAAATATTTTTTTAGTATGGGAAAGTCAAATTTTTTTGTCGTTTTTTGACCCATGTTTCTTTGGCAAAATGTTTAGTTCCGTTAGTAGAACAGTCCCTTAAGTTAATTAAAACGACTACAAAATGACGGTGTATAGAGGTTTCATCGTGCGCCGCTATGTTTCCGAAATCCCCGTCAAAAATCAATAAATATTACCACTATGTCAGCCTCTCATACTAAAAGCTTCAAACTAATGTTCTTAAATCGGTATAATTTGGTGCGTTTAGGGCGAATCTCCATCAGCGGCGACAGGCGTAACTTCCCTAAACGCGAGCGGGCAGCCGAGCAACGCGTCGGAGCTGTGCTCGCTGGCGCGGCGGCCGACGTTACCCAGCCCCGAGCACAAGCCCGACCCGCTCGAGGACGAGCACTCGCTGCACATGCTCTACGACTACAGCACCGTGCTCGCATGGTCAGTATTACTTATCTAGGGTGAAAGTTGATGATACTTGGTTAGTGAAACAACTCTTTGCAGCAGGGATTGAAATACCGTTAAAAAAATATAACGATAAATAAAAAATAACGTTAAAAATACCGTTAAAACATTTTATCGGTAAATTTACCGGTAAAAATAACGTTAAAAGTAGTTTACCGGTAAAATTAACGTTAAATTTAGCGTTAAACTTTACCGGTACATTATACCGGTAAAATTATCGCTAAAAAAATAACGTTATTAATTAGAATAACGTTAATTTTAAAGTTTAGCGGTAAAAAAAGTAAGAAATAACGTTAAAATTAACGGTATTTACTGAAATAACGTTAATTTCAATGTAACGTTATCTAAATTAACGTTATTTATTGACATAACGTTAATTTTAAAATTAACGCTAGTAAAAGTAAAAAATAACGTTATACTTAAAAATAACGTTATCATTCCCTGCATTGCAGCCTCAGCGACTCGAGGAGTTTTAAACTAATGAACTGCATTAAGTATTTTCTGATCTCTAATCTGAATTATTTTATACTAGCCTCCACACACGACTTCGTCCGCGTCGACAGTAGTGGACGTGCTCAGTAGGTCGTCCCTTTTGCCCGCAATATACAATAGAGACCAGTTCAAACGATCTCCTTAGTGTATGAGAGCTAGTACTACGGAGAGTTTAAGCTGTTTTCCTTGTTTTTAGTCATCCAAATTATATGAAACAAGGCTTAAAATTTAAGTTGGACGTCTAAGTGTTTTTTTGCTTGATTCGCGCACAAACATTTAAAATTTGCATTTTTATTATATGTATAGATTTTCATTTAGTCTAATTATGAAGTAAATTTGTCAACCTAGACTACTGTTGGTTTTTAGTACAGTATGTAATAAAATGCCGTCAAAATGAAAAAATCTTTCATAGATGGTCATAGTTTTAATTGTCTCCAATATTTAAAATTCAACTGCAACCAAATTGGTACAGTACCAATATTCTTTTCCAATCTTTTTTGACCCAGAAAGATGTTATTACCATAAGCATTTGCTTCATGCATGCATATAGCGAGTAACCGGTCACATTTTATAACAAGACTTTGAAGATGTGGATCTTTAGGCTCGCAAGATAAACGCCTGTTTGCGCATCAACCTCGCTTCAGAGAACGATTGTTGTGTTCAATGCTAGGCGACATTTCACACTAAACACATAAATCATATGTTTGATCTCCATAAAAACGGCGTTAACGTTTCCCACTTTCTAAACGTTAACCTACAGCAATGAATATTTGGAATGTATGTTTTTGAAATGCCTAAAAACTAGGGTTGTATGTTTTGTTTTTTTTAATATTCATTGTAGATTTGAAAATATTGCAACTTTTTTGTTTTGTATGAAGTCACTAAAAGCAAATATTTCAAAATCTATTTTAGATATTAAAAAAATCAAAATGTATAGCCCTTATTTATAGGCATTTCAAAATCGTACCAAAAATTAATTGCTGTAGGTTAAGGTTTAGAGGGTGGGAAACGTATCACCGTTTGTTTGAAAATCCTCTTAAGGGATTTCGACCTTTATGTAACATGCGTTATATTTCGAAGTGATTTAACCTTACTACGTTCTTTAGGCTGGAACATCCCGTAAAGCGGTTCAAAGGGGAGGAGAATCAATTTCGTGAAGAGTTAGCGCTAGGTACAGCGCTGGGCGTGGACTTGTACGCTGGCCATGACCACACCAAGATGGCCGCCATGCTCGACCACCACATCGACATCAAGCAGGAGAAAATAGAACAAGTACGTTTATTATTTAGATCGATCCAACTCAAATTGACTTATCGACTTTGCGTGTTCTATTCTTTGGTAAATATTTTTCTGCATTTTTGTGACCAATGATGATGCCTAAAAAATACCCGAAACGTTCTTATATGTATATACGAACTTCGATAAGTTCTAGCTCTAAAATTAACTATTAAAATTCCAGTGATCATTGGATGTGTTATCCATTTGTTTTAGGTTGCTTTCTTGTTTTTTTTTTTTATTATAAACTGGTGATATTGTTAGAAATATATTCATTTTCTATACGTGTTGTTTAGGAGGACGTAAAAGAGTACAAGAACTTATTCACGTCGGACGGTTTATGCCCCACGCTCAAGGACCTCGACCAAATATTCGACAACTCCGACGACGCCGCCAGCGGCGATGAGACGGTAAGACTTGTGAGTGTACCCTTATTTATATATCTTTACTATAAGTAGAAGATTCGTGTTGCTTTGTATTCCATTTACCTATTGAATGAAATCCAGCAGTTTGTAAAAAAAATCCTGTATGCAACTCTAACAACCCTGACAAGATTTTTCGATTGTTCACTAATGTTCTAACGTTGATTGGTGTTTAAGGGGTTGTTAATATATGGGTGACAAGTATTACCACACTGATAAAGAACAATGGCGACCCGCCATACATGAATTTGATTTAAAATTTTAGCGTTTAGAAATGAAGTACCTACTACCTAAACGATCCAGAATTAATTTTTGGGGAACTTATCATCAAAATTCTCAGTAGGAAAAGTCTCCAAATAAAGAAATTTCATTTTGTATTTATCAGGCTGGTGAATCTCTCGTAGCAAAAAAAGTTGAATTAAATAACTTCTTATGAGCTCAGAAATAATCCGTTCAAGTTAAACTGAATGTTGACGCCCATTCAGTACCTAGTGAAAATAGACTCACACCTTACTTGGTTATACCTGGAAGTCATTTTGGCTATGACTGTCGTAGACCAAAAATATAGTGATATTTATATTCTCTTTGATATGAAAGTTGATTGTCTATTATTGCTTTCTCTGTGATTGATTGGATTGAAACATACTTATTTGGCATATAAGGTCATTTAAGTGTTATTTATACAGATTTTCTTAAATTCAGTTACAAGTCCTGAAAATTCGCAACTATTATTTTATTCCGATTTTTGAAAATATTTTTTTCTAAACGCTAAACGTTTTAATAGGTATATTATCGTCGTCGTTCTTTACGTATTAATGATTGTCTTAAAAACTATGAAGCTTGTTTGTTTATGTTTCAAATGACAATGGACCGATGGACGGAGTACAGCACTCACGACTGCATCAAATATTTGTTTGACGAACATGGACGGTGAATATCGCACACGAGTTTTAGGTTTTTGACAATATAGAGCGATGTCTGTTTGCAGCTGCAAGTACAAACGCCGCCGGACTCGAACAAGTCGGCGGACGAGACGCGGTGCGCGGGCGGGAGGTGCGTGCGGGCGGAGGAGCTGAGCAAGATGTTTCCGACGCCGCCGTCGATGGAGGCGCACGCGCAGCCCTCGCCCGGGTTCACGCTGGCCGACGACCCGCCGCCGCCGCACCGGCTGGCGTCCGGCAGCCCGCCGCCCGACCCCATCGAGGTGGGTACTACTCTACACCACGCCGCCGCCGCCTCTACACACATCCATCTTCTACTTGCTATCGGTTTAGGCGCAGAACGTCAAAAGCGCAAAATGTCAAGCCATCGCAAAACGTCAAAAGAGCAGAATGTCTGAAATTGTCTGAAATTTTGCGCTTTTGACGTTCTGCGCCCAAACGTTGCTATCTATAAGCTCTGCATCGTTTGTTTAGACGGAGTGTGTCAATCGCGCGCGCATCTTATATTTGTATCGAATGGCGGTATATTACTGGCGGTAAAGCGCGATCTTGCTGTTATTTGCAGGCCGGAATGGAATAACTCGGCAGAGGACATTTGGGTTTCCATTTTGTTGCAAAATAAGAGACCAGCCGTAACATACAGGATGCATATTTGTACTTTATATTTGTGTAGTGAGAAAGGTGGCAACTCTAAGGCTGGCCCCATACCTACCGGTTTCATTTCTTTGCTTTGCTGTTCTACCATGGACCGCCGGCCAAGAGGCTCATTTTCAATCTATCGCATATTTTGACCTGACCACATTGGCAAGATAGCCATTAGTTTGGTGTTATCAAATATCGTCGTCTGGGGTGCGATGAGAAGTTTTAGTTTTCGTTTTAAAAAAAACTGCTGTTTTATACAAAAATTAATAACGAAATTATCAAAATGTATGAAACAGTTCATTTTTTTCGCGATTTCAGATTTGGTCCCATAGTAAAAGTTGTTCAGTTTTATTATGGTCCCTATCTACCATATTCAGTTTTATAAGGCTTTACCAAACATCTTGTATAAATAAGCGATCGAGTTATTTTTAACGATCGGAGTCCATGTTCAGAGTGGCATATCTCCTAAAAGCTTCCTACTTCGCAATCCAGGCGATGATATTTGATAAAACCAAGCTAATGGCTATCTTGCCAATTTGGTCTAGTCCCAAAATGCGATACATTGAAAATTACCCTGGTTGGCCGGCGGTCTTTCAAGCAAGGTAGCACAGCAAAGCAAAGAAACGGAACCGGTAGGTCTGGGGCCAGCCTTATAGTGAACAACTCGGTAATTTTTGTGATAAGCTTGAACAAATAATTAACAACCACCCAATGGACAAAGGACATCAGGCAGAGTCCCATAGAAAAAAACCAAAGAATGTATAACATTTCTGTATTTTCCAAAATGTAGGCATGTATTTAGTAATTCATAGAAAATATTCAGATTTTTACGAAGATTTATGTTTTAAGAGTTATTTATGTTTGAAAGTATTTTTTTTGGTAACCCCGACACAGTCATAGCAACACCACCACGACAACACGTTTCGTTAGCTGCGTTATGCTAGGGCCACACTACCGTGATATGCCAACAATTATGACCATTGATGAACCTTATGCGTATAGGAATAAGGAAAATTATGGCCATAATTATTGCCATATCACAGTAGTGTGCACGTAACATTAGTGATACAGATTAGCACCACAATGTACGAGTCGGAACCAGATCAAACGGATAATCTGTGAACAAAACACTTTTGACAGTTGACAGACAGCCGGCAGACATTTTCTCTTGTGCCACAGAACAAATATACTCAGGGGAGACTTGTGAAATCGCTGACAAAGATGTCCGTTTCATTGATATGCTTTTTTTTCAATAATTAATTAAAGCTAAATGAAGGAGTTAAAAAATAATGTTGCTGCTGTTTTATGATTCTAGTAACATAAAGTGTTTATAGATAACAGAATTATGTTTATACACTTTTGGGTCTCATGTGCCTGATGTCCTTTATTATACTAGGCGATTTTAATTTTGGTAGTGATGTGCAATGGGTGAAGTCAGGACATAGTGCGCTAATGTTGCCTGTTAACTATTGTACTGATACTCTCACTGATTTTTTAGATGTCATCAATACTTGTAATTTAAGTCAGTATAATGGTGAATACAACCATAATAACCAGGTGTTGGATTTGGTGTTCTCCAATGACGATGTAAGTGTAAAAAGTTGTGACAAACCGTTGGTTCCGGAAGATCTACATCACAAGTCCCTCGATATAAATGCTAAATTTGTCGAAATTCATGAATTAGCAGTTAATAGTCAAACGAAGTATATTTTCAGTAAGGGTGACTACTCAGCTATATCATCAGAGCTCAATATTATTGATTGGAGTTCTTGTTTAAGTATAGGTACATTGGACGACGCGGTATCTACCTTTTATAATAAATTATACGAGCTTCGTGACCGATTTATACCACAAAAACGAGTTAAGCCTAATTCTCATCCACCGTGGTATAACTCCAGTCTAATAAAGGTTTTAAAAGAGAAAATGAAGTACCATAACAAGTATAAAATATACGGGAACCTATCTGACTATCATTCGTTTTCTACATTACGCAAACGAGCTTCTGATCTAGAAAATAAATGTTTTGACAACTACATTCAGCGGTTAGAGTCCTCAATTATCGAAAACCCCAAAGCATTTTGGACATATATAAAAATGAAAAGAAGCTGCTCAGCTTTTCCAAGTGTAATGTATTATAAGTCTGAAACCGCTGACACTGGTCAAGATATTACTAATCTGTTTGCTGAGTACTTCCTTTCCACGTTCTTGGAGTCAAACCAGCCTTCAAATCATACAGTTGACGCGAGCTTGGAGAGTGATCTTTGCGGTATTGGTGATATCGAGATTAACCCAACTAAAGTCTTAAACCTACTGAAATCGCTTGATTTGACTAAATCTGGCGGGCCTAATATGATTCCGCCACTTTTAGTCGTTAGATGTGCAGAGGGTTTATTAGTGCCATTGTGTATATTGTTCAATCGTTCATTGTCGGAGGGAATTGTTCCTATCATATGGAAGTCTGCTTTTATTACACCGGTACTTAAAAAAGGCGATAAGAGTAATATTGAAAACTATCGCCCCATCTCGAAGCTATGTCTATTCGCAAAAATCATTGAAAGACTAGTTTGCTGTGATGTTTACTCTGGTTTATGCAATTCATTTAGTGACGAGCAGCATGGTTTCCTCAGGCAACGCTCGACATGTACAAACCTTATTGTTGCAAATGAACTTATCTCCGAAGGGATGGATAGGGGGGCTCAGGTCGATGTGGTCTACACAGACTACAAAAAATGTTTTGATAGAATTGATCACTCGATACTAGTCACCGAGCTTCGTGCGGCTGGCATTCACGGCAACTTGTTTCGCTGGTTTTCATCTTACATTGAAAACCGTAATCAGGCTGTAGTCTTGCGAGGTTACATATCCCGGTGGACTAAAATACCGTCTGGCGTGCCTCAAGGATCGATTCTTGGACCTCTTTTATTCACGGTTTTCATTACAGATATGAATAAATGCTTCCTACATTCAAAGTCTTTGCTTTTCGCGGACGATATGAAAGTGCTCAAGGTAATAAATAGCCCATTGGATTCCTATGATTTGCAACAAGATCTGATTAGATTCCAACAATACTGCGTACAGAATAGACTGGAACTAAATGTACCTATCTAACCCTCGTATCTATAGACGAGTATAAGCCATTACTTGAGTATAAGTCATAACTTAAGTCGCCGTTTTTATGCAATAAACAAGAATTTGAATGAAGTAAGAACTGTCAAAAGTAAGAATACTCGGCTAAGAATTAGTCGCCAATTGCATTACTTGAGAAACGTAGAATGCTCAGCTATCAGTATTTTCAGTACATTTATAGGTTATTTCGTCAACTGTCTGTCGGCCTATGATATTATTTTTGAGTGAAATTAATCAGTTTTCGTATCATAATAATGGATGATATAGATACCTTATTTGCAGGTTTGGATAATATCACTACCGATCCATTGGAAGAAGTAGAAAATAATATTTTTATAATTGAATCCAGAGTATCCAAAATTTATTTTCGTGATAAAGACGAAACGAATAACGAAAAACAATTGTAAAATGTTTATACTATACCTAGACCCTATCTTACTGAAAATAATAATTTAATAATTAATGATAATATTTTAACTATTAGAATAATCTTGTTTCATGACATTTTTAGTTACGGATAACGTTAACGTAGATGTTAATGTGACAAGGTTCCTGCGCATTAGCAATTTTATTGGCGGGGATAGTAAAATGTACTCTATGGCGATCGATGACTCAGCGGTTAGTCTGTAAGAATCGGAAAGTCGGAAAGTCTGTCTATGGGTGCACCCATTGACATAACATAACTGACATGACAGTTTCGTTTCTTTCTACGCAAACTTATAATGAAATAAACTCTTCGTTTCTTTTATTTCCAAACATCTGACCAGTCACACTATACAAAAAGCATTAACGATAAATGTTTATTATTTTAATATTATTTAATAGAATATAATACCAAGTTTTCACTTAAAATTAGTTTTAAATGTTACAACTTCAAATTGAACACAGAATCATACGGAATGTAGAATGGCATTGCTGCCAACCTAATATGATTGTAAGTCAAAAGTATTACTTGTTACTTTTCTCAAGTAAGTAATGCCTTTTACTTGACTATTAAATATATATTTTTTCTCAATGAGAATGTTCTCAAGTAATGGCTTAATGAAGTAATTGCTAAGTAACAAGTAATGACTTGTTTATAGATACGAGGGTTAGTGTTTTTTATGACATTCACGCGAAAAATCAATAAGGTAGATTATTCCTATACATTACATAACCATCAGTTGTCCAGAGTTAATAGCATTAAGGATTTGGGGGTAGTTCATGACAGCAAATTAACATTCGCGGATCATATCGAGCATATTGCCTCTAAGGCCTCCAAGGCTTTGGGATTCATCATGCGAACGTCTAGTGACCTAAAGTCTCTCAAAGCAATCAAGATTCTTTATTGCGCCTACGTACGTAGCCACCTCGAATATGCTTCGCAGGTGTGGAATCCACAGTACAACATTTATGTAACGAGGTTGGAAAAGATACAGAAACGGTTTTTGCGCTTTCTCGATTATAAATCTAGACAACGCTCCCTGGATTATGAACACCGATGCAGAAGATACCACTTTCTGCCCCTTCACATCCGACGAGAAGTGAATGATGTTTGTTTTGTCTCGAAACTCGTTAACGGTGGCATTGACTGTTCGGAACTGCTAGCTAAAATTGGTTTTCGTGCTAACTCACTGGCTCTGCGACGACGCCCACTGCTTCACAAACCGTCCGCACATACTAATTACAGAACGAATACCTTCTTAATACGTGGTCTCACTACTTATAATAAGTATAGCGCTGACTATGACTTGGTCTGTTTGTGACAAGCACTGCAACTATTAGTTTATTAAAGTCCTTGAGAGACAAATATGTACCATTTAAGCTAGTACATCTGGGTCGCTATCCAGTGTGGTATTCCTCAGCACTTTTAAAGGTTCTAAATGATAAAAATAAGGCTCATAGAAGGGTTAGGACATATGGCAATGAATGCCATAGCGTCTCTTTTAATGTTTTGCGTCAGCGAGCAAATAAATTAGAGCAGGAGTGTTTTATTAATTACACAAAAAATATAGAACTTTCTATTCGAGATAATCCCAAGGCTTTTTGGTCTTACATTCGTGCTAATAAGCAACACAATTCATATCCGTCTGCAATGAATTTTAAGGGTGCCACTGTTTCATCAGGTGACGGTATCTGTGATGCTTTTGCAGAGTTCTTCAACTCCAACTTCTTAGCTTCTGATCTCGGGACGAATGTAATACCAGGGGACAGCCGGCTGGATGCGCCGTCTTATGTATCTCCCGATATTTCTTCTATTGAAATAGTCGAACATCATCATCATCATATCAGCCACACGACACCCACTGCTGGGTATAGGCCTCCCCTAAGGATCTCCACGACGATCGGTCCTGCGCTGCCTGCATCCACTGGCTTTCCGCGACCTTCACCAGATCGTCGGTCCACCTTGTCGGGGGCCTACCCACGGAGCGTCGTCCGGTGCGCGGTCGCCATTCCAGAACCTTTCTGCCCCAACGGCCATCGGTTCTTCTCGCTATGTGTCCCGCCCATTGCCACTTCAGCTGAGCAATCCTTCGAGCGATGTCGGTTACTTTAGTTCTCCTGCGGATCTCCTCGTTTCTGATTTGATCACGTAGGGAAACGCCGAGCATGGCTCTCTCCATTGCACGCTGAGCGACCTTGAGCCTCCTTATGAGACCCATAGTTAGCGGCCACGTTTCACTGCCGTAAGTCATCACTGGCAACACACACTGTTCATAGACTTTCGTCTTGAGACACTGAGGTAAGTCGGACGCGAAGATTTTTCGAAGCTTCCCGAATGCTGCCCACCCGAGTTGGATTCGGCGAGAGATCTCTTTCTCGAAGTTGGACCTACCTAACTGGACTGCCTGTCCTAGGTATACGTAATGGTCAACAACTTCAAGTGTAGTGTTCCCAACATGAACTGGAGAGGCTACAACATGGGCATTTGACATAATTTTCGTCTTTTCCATGTTCATCCTAAGACCCACTCTTTGGGAAGCACTACGGAGATCTTCGAGCATTGTGTTCAGGTCTTCCATGGTCTCAGCCATAAGGACTATATCATCGGCAAAACGAAGGTGTGTTAGTTACTCGCCATTAATGTTGATGCCGAGTCCTTTCCAGTCCAAGAGCTTAAAGATGTCCTCCAACGCAGCTGTGAACAGTTTCGGAGAAATAACGTCTCCCTGTCTCACACCACGCTGCAGTTGGATAGGATTTGTGTTCTGGTTCTGTACTCGGATCGTCATGGTGGCATTTTGGTATAAGTACCTCAACACCTCGATATACCTATAGTCCACTTGGCACCTTTGGAGAGACTGCAGCACCGCCCAGGTTTCAATCGAATCAAAGGCTTTCTCATAGTCCACGAACGCCAAGCAAAGTGGCTCATTATACTCCTCAGTCTTCTGTATAACCTGCCGCAGCGTATGGATGTGGTCTGTGGTGCTAAAGCCTTTTCGGAACCCGGCTTGTTCGGGAGGTTGGAAGTCGTCGAACTTGCGAGTGAGACGATTCGTAAGGACTCTCGAAAACAACTTATAGACATGACTCAGAAGCGAGGTGGGTCTATAGTTCTTTAAGAGGGACTTGTCATCCTTTTTAAAGAACAAGATCACCTCACTTATGTTCCATGTCTTTGGTGTTCTGCCCTGGACGATGACGGAATTAAAGAGCTTTTGGAGGACTTTGAGTATCGGCTTACCGCCCGCTCTCAGAAGTTCTGTAGTGATTCCATCGTCACCCGCCGCCTTGTTGTTTTTCAGCTGTTTGAGAGACATACTAATCTCGAACAGGCTGACGTCCGGGATATCTTCGGTATAGTGTCGGGTAAGCTTGGCTCTGGTGTCTTTAGCCTTGCTTTCAACAGGTGTCTGCGTGGAATATAACTGCCCATAGAAGCTGCCGATAACGGTTAGCATCTGCTGAACTCTGGAGCCTCATTTTACGTCTGATCCATGAGTAGGAGTGTGTGGTCGGAGAGTTTCTTTATCTTGGGACGGCGGGTCTTAAAGAGCTTGGACCCTACCGTACGGACAGTATCCACCACCATGTTGTTCAGATCGTCCACATCTATGCTGTTCTCAAGGGCTTCGAAGCGGTTTTGGAGTTCGAGTTGAAAGCTCTCGGGGTTTTGAATATGGGCCGGCAATGGTCGAATTGTTGATTTTATCAGTCGAGATCTTTCCAGCTTTGGGTTGATATTCAATGTGCCACGTACCAATCGGTGATCGCTCCCCGTCTTAACAGCGTTGATCACAGTGACATCATTGAATATTTGCTTTTTCGTCGACATGATAAAATCTATCTCATTTCTGACTTTACCGTCCGGACTGACCCAGGTCCACTTCCGGCTTTCCGGTTTTCTGAAGAAGGAGTTCATCATAAAGAGGTTCTCCCTCTCCATAAAGTCAGCCAGCATCTGGCCTCTGTCATTCCGTTGCCCAACTCCAAATTGCCCCACTCTCAGCTCATCACCGCATCGTTTCCCCAACTTTGCATTGAAGTCCCCCATCACAACAGTGTAGTGGGTTTTGTAGCTATGCATGGCTTTAGAGATCTCCTCATACATAGCCTCCACTTCGTCATCTTGGTGTGTCGAGGTCGGTGCGTAAACCTGTATAACATTCAGCGAACACCGTTTGGATATTCTGAGTATAAGGTACGCCACCCTGGTCGACACACTTCCGATGGTAATCACGTTGTTGACAAGGGACTTGTGGACGATGAACCCGACACCACCTTGGGACTGTTGGTCGCCCTCCCGGTAGTAAAGCAAGTTACCGGATTTGAGGATTATCGAGTCCTCTCCCGCTCTTCGGACTTCAGATAACGCGATAATGTCCCAGTGTACCTTGCTGATAACTTCTTCCAACTCGGTTAACTTCGCGTCGGTCCTTAGTGTGCGCGTGTTATAGGTTGCCAGGTGCAGTTGTCGTCGTTTTTGGTAGCCGAGCCGCACCCGGGGATTCTTAGCACCCCCTGCCCCGCCGTTACCGTAGCCGCTCCGTTACCGTAGCCGTAGTCGAACATCAAGTTTATAAAATGCTGAAAAGTCTAGATTGTAATAAATCAGCGGGACCTGATGGACTGCATCCAATTCTCATTTCCAAATGTGCAGCTAGTCTGGCTCTTCCTGTTTGTCACTTATTTAAGCGTTCTCTTAGGGAAGCCACCGTTCCAAAGGTGTGGAAAACAGCTACAGTTACTCCCATATACAAGAAGGGTTCTAAGCGCGAAGTTAGTAACTATAGACCAATTTCTAAACTTTGTGTTTTGGCTAAGATCCTGGAAAAAATAGTCCACCTACAAATTTATGAAGCTCTAAAACATACTTTCTTTCGAAGGGAAGATCAACGGTTAGTAATCTTGTAGCATTTACTGAGGATGTGACTTCAGGTATGCAGTCTGGAGGCCAAATTGACGCTGTATACACAGATTACACCAAGGCATTTGATCGAATTGATCATATGATCCTTCTTGATAAGTTGCATTCTGCCGGTATTCACGGAGATCTCCTGAGATGGTTCGGTTCTTACGTTGATCACCGGTGTCAGACTTTCGTTCTAAAAGGGTTTTCATCTCATCCACGTTTCTCTGCTGTGCCTTCTGGAGTACCACAAGGCTCAATTCTAGGACCACTCTTATTTGTACTTTTTATTAATGATATTAACAAATGTTTCCGTCATTCTAAATTCTTGTTATTTGCCGATGACATGAAAATCTATAAAAAAAATATAGGACTGAACGACTGTCTTCTTTTGCAGGAGGATCTCGATAGACTGCAAAGCTACTGTTTCATTAACAAACTTGACTTGAACGTCTCTAAGTGTAATTGTATTTCTTTCAGTAGATCCAAAAATATAATCTGTTTTTACTATAAATTGAACAACCAATCACTTGTACGTACTGATTCCATTAGAGATCTCGGTGTAATTTTGGATTCTAAGCTCCTGTATGACAAACACATTGACGCTATCACATCTAAAGCTATTAGGACTCTGGGGTTCATTATAAGAAGCACCAAACACTTTGAAACGGTGAAGACGCTGAAAATTCTGTACTGTTCATTGGTGAGAAGTCAATTAGAATATGCAAGTCAAGTGTGGAATCCTCAATACCAATTTTACATTCAAAAAATCGAAAGAGTCCAGAAAAAGTTTCTTAAATTTCTAAATTACAAACACAGGTTGAACTTGGGCTCAGACTATGAGATCAAGTGCAAGCACCATCATTTACTTCCTTTGAACTTGCGAAGAGAGGCGACTGATCTAACTTTCCTTCTTAACATAATTAATGGCAAAATGGATTGTAGTGATCTACTTTCTTTGATAAATATAAAACTGCTCGTCCGCATTAACTCAAGGCGAAATTACCTTAAATTTCAAGTAGACAAATGTATTCCAAATTATTATTTTATTTTATTTTATTTTATTTATTAGATACACCATCAACAATATCACATAACTTACGAACTAAAAAATACATAATTTATGAGACTGTGTGAATTATTTTTACAGGCGTATACAACACTTAAGACTTAATCAATGGTAGGTGCAAGTAAAGTGCTAAGATGAAATAATATTAACCTACTACATTAAAAATGAAAAATGATTAAATAAATAATAATTTGAACATAAAATCTAACAATACACATTATACACATAAAATACAATCTAACAATATACATTATAGATCTAATTCTTACTTTAACAGGGTATTAACTGATTTCAATCAAAATCATTCAGAAAATACTGACTTATTTACAGCGGGATCGAATTATTTCAAAAATAAAATTAATGTAGATTTCTTTGATAATTAAATAATGTAGTTTTTCTTTGACAGATATTGGTATGGCTCTCTATATATATATTCATTTATTACTATCTTTTTTCTTGTGTTATTTTTATTTTGTCTATGAGTAGGTACAATATTAAAAAGCAATTTTGCTCTTAGTTTGATAATGCATGTTTTTCATCTTTTTTTTCTTTCTTCATCTGGATTGTATTAATTTCTATCTGTGAAAACTGATAAAGGCATGTTTGTTCTAGTTTTATCTTATCTATAATTAATACATGAATGCTGTAATAAATAAATAAAATAAATTAGGCGAACTGTAGGCTTGAGTTTCTTTGGCCAAAATACTGCCCAAGGAGACTCTGAGTAACCGCTGCGTGTTAAATAATATAATTTATAATGTTGGCAGTTGATTGTAAAAGTACTGTTAAATAGGCATAAGCAAATTTTGTTCTCAAATCTTACTAATGAGCACATATTTTAAGTAATATCTTCGGCTATAGTTGGTGGTTCTATTATTGTAAATTTTTATTTTTAATAAGTTATTCCTTTTTTCTATTCTGGTTAGCATTAGCTTAATCATTTTGCCCTAAACTTGTAACATACCAGTGGAGGTTTGTAATAGGCTTTTAGTTTTTATCATATTATACTAAACTGTATTAACCCCCCAAAGATCAATAAAATAAAACAATAAAATAAAATAAATAAATAAAACCGACAAGCGACGGTCGGTGCGAACTTCGCCGAGCTGCGCCGATCTGTCTCGGACCGAGCTTTGGCCCGAGACACAAGTAAAGACTTGTGACTGTTTATTAACGTGTAGTATGTGTGGCAGGACTGGTCGTACGTGTTCAAGCCGCCGACGGTGTGCAAGTATGTGGGCTCGTCCAAGTACGCACCGCTGCAGGCGCTGCCCAGCCAGCTGCTGCCGGCCGCGGCGCTGCCCGCGCACGCCGTGTACCGCCCGCGCTGGCAGCGCGACCGCGACCCGACCGCGCCCAGGACGGGTATGTTGTAGCACAGCATAGGTACAAGTACGCGCCGCTGCAGGCGCTGCCCAGCCAGCTGCTGCCGGCCGCGGCGCTGCCCGCGCACGCCGTGTACCGGCAGCGCGACCGCGACCCGACCGCGCCCAGGACGGGTATGTTGTAGCACAGCATAGGTACAAGTACGCGCCGCTGCAGGCGCTGCCCAGCCAGCTGCTGCCGGCCGCGGCGCTGCCCGCGCATGCCGTGTACCGGCAGCGCGACCGCGACCCGACCGCGCCCAGGACGGGTATGTTGTAGCACAGCATAGGTACAAGTACGCGCCGCTGCAGGCGATGCCCAGCCAGCTGCTGCCGGCCGCGGCGCTGCCCGCGCATGCCGTGTACCGGCAGCGCGACCGCGACCCGACCGCGCCCAGGACGGGTATGTTGTAGCACAGCATAGGTACAAGTACGCGCCGCTGCAGGCGCTGCCCAGCCAGCTGCTGCCGGCCGCGGCGCTGCCCGCGCATGCCGTGTACCGGCAGCGCGACCGCGACCCGACCGCGCCCAGGACGGGTATGTTGTAGCACAGCATAGGTACAAGTACGCGCCGCTGCAGGCGCTGCCCAGCCAGCTGCTGCCGGCCGCGGCGCTGCCCGCGCATGCCGTGTACCGGCAGCGCGACCGCGACCCGACCGCGCCCAGGACGGGTATGTTGTAGCACAGCATAGGTACAAGTACGCGCCGCTGCAGGCGCTGCCCAGCCAGCTGCTGCCGGCCGCGGCGCTGCCCGCGCATGCCGTGTACCGGCAGCGCGACCGCGACCCGACCGCGCCCAGGACGGGTATGTTGTAGCACAGCATAGGTACAAGTACGCGCCGCTGCAGGCGCTGCCCAGCCAGCTGCTGCCGGCCGCGGCGCTGCCCGCGCACGCCGTGTACCGCCCGCGCTGGCAGCGCGACCGCGACCCGACCGCGCCCAGGACGGGTATGTTGTAGCACAGCATAGGTACAAGTACGCGCCGCTGCAGGCGCTGCCCAGCCAGCTGCTGCCGGCCGCGGCGCTGCCCGCGCACGCCGTGTACCGGCAGCGCGACCGCGACCCGACCGCGCCCAGGACGGGTATGTTGCTATATATCACCCATAAAGTGCTCACTGCTGGGTGTATAGGACTCCTTGCTCCAAGAATATCCGCAACTATCTTTAGCGTTGCCCGCATTCATTGACTTCCTGCGACTTTCATCAGATTAACGGTTCACTTTGTCGGGATCTTTGTTGTCACCATTACGAAACTTTTATACACCATTAGAATCTATTTTTCAAATTGCCAAATTATTTCTATGAATATTTAATTTAAACTTATTCCATTATTTTTTAGTTAAACCAAAATATGACATCTTTTTTGTTAATCATGTGGATTGAAGTCAATAATAATCCCTTTTACCAGGCGTCAAACGCAGCGTGTCCCCCTTGAGCGATTCCCGCGAGTCCCGGTCGCGGCGGTCGTGCGAGAACCCCACCGTCGCCCCGTCCCCGGCGTGCGGGGGCGGGGGCGGCGGGGCGCCGAGCCCCGCGGGCAGCGCGGCGGGGCCCGCCGGGGCGCACAGCCCGCGCGCCGCCGCCGCCGCCTGCCCGCTGCTGCTCAACGTGCTGTTGACGGACACCGTGCTCAATGTCTTTCGAGACCACAACTTCGACAGCTGCACGCTGTGCGTCTGCAACGCGGGGCCTAGGGTGAGTACTTTTTTATTTCTTTTTTTGTATGGAAATTCTAATTCCCGTTATAAATAAAATTGTTTACTTCTAGTCAATGTTTATTAGGAATTTTGATGTTTGAAAGCTTTCTAATAAATGTGGTTCCACTATTTTATCCATAGTTCGTAGTCAATTGTACGACTTTTTTCTTGGCATTGTACGACTTGATGGAATGAAAATTAAATGAAATTGTGAATTTGGCTCTAAATATGAGCTGACATAACGATTTAAATGTGATTTTCATCATCGTTTGATACACTCGACGACAGAAAAATCGCACCTCTTCGAAAATAAGTTTAGGCTTAGCTGCCTTCTATTGCTAGCTCACGTTTTATTGTGTAAATGTTGATATCTAGCTTTCAATTAATAATTGTTTGATTTAATTAACATAACAGTTACCATAATTAAACGCTTAAAGCGTTATTGCTTGCGCCGCCATAAAAGGGAAATAAAAGGGGTCAATTCAGGAAATGCGGGTAAATTCGCTATCGAGATGATGAAGAAAACTCATTTCAACAGTTCAATTAAAAAAGGAATACCCAAGATGGATACTATTGCCCATGAAGTTGCTCAAATATTGCAAAAAAATGAGGCAATGTAATGTTGCTCGGAAACTGAGACTCGGTAATAGGGAATATGCATCAATATTTTTTTTAATCTTAATCAAAAGTATAATGCGTGAGAAAGTTAACTGTAATATCACAGAATAAATAATAGTACAAGTACAGAAGATCCACTCCGCAAAGTCATTTATTTAAATAGCGACTCTATTCCATACACAATAAAGTGCAATTCAGGTTGCACGCCGCTCCCTTGGCTACAGTTATATTCACCTAGAAGTTGCCTCTCTTTCTATCGCGTAGCTCTTATCTCCTCTAACGAATTCAGGGTTTCACTTTCTTCTTTTATATAATAATTAAATAACAGGTAGTTAATTTATTACAAGTTATGAGGTTGTGAAATAATGTGTTGGTACTTAAATATGTTTCAAAATAACCTTGGATAGGTACAGTCAACGCCACATCAGACATGCTGACTTTGAGTCAATTTGCTTTCATACGAAATGAAATTGTATTCATAATTAACTTTATTTCGAAAGTAGGTAAGTAAGTACCTACCTAAGAATAAATGGATACTAAATACTAAGTACCTAGTAGACAAGCACTTCTTACGTTTCGATGTCGTTTGGAACTTTTGGAAGTATGAAAAACACGTGAGGTTCGGATCCTTTTTATTAGTATTAAGGCAGCCCATTGCGATGTAATATGCCTTCATTTTGGTTATAATAATATTATTATAGAGTGACTGCTAATGTGCGACCCAGCCGGCACGCGATAGCCCTCTGAAATTAGTCCGTCCGGACGGACCCGCTGGCTACTTGTAGCTTCGTACCTAAAGCGCGGAGTGAGCCTAGCCTGGTAATATTAAAACTTTTATCTTGCGTTTTTTTCTCGTGATATAGTTACTTGAAGTTAGCGCGCAGCAGCACCCGCCAAAAACGCTTCATACAATACGGTGACGTCATACATCACGTTTCAGGTGTGTTTCGGCGCGTTTAATATGGAGTTAGCCAATAATCTTCAATTATCTCCCTAAATATTGCGTTTAAGTACATATGTGTCATACAAAATATTGTTTCTTATTTGATATTCTATCTGACTGTAAAGTGTATTATATCCGAAATTGAAAAAAAAATATCGTTATTTTCCCCTGATTTCATCGTGTGATAAAACTAGGATTATATTTTTTTTATTTTTTTTCCTGTTCCATCTTATAAGTGTCCGCAGCGATCAAGCTCAAATTCATCAAATTCGGTGACTTATGCATATTCCCTACTGATTCCGTTCGATGAGTATTCCAACGGTTTCTAGAGACTGTTGGATATGTCCAAAGGGGAAGAAATATAAAACAACACTTACCATTAAATTAAATAGGATTAAATTAACATTAAAGTTTTTTTTTAAAAGGAGCTTTTTTCTGACGCCGAGTGTATTATTTGATTGGTTTTTGTAACACTGTGTTGTTGGTGGTAGGTTGTGGGCAACATCCGTGGCGCGGACGCGGCGACGTACCTGGCGGGGTGCGGCGGCGCGGGCGCGGCGGGCGGCGGCGAGTGGGACGACGGCGGCGCGGACGACGAGCCGTCGCGCTGCACCTGCGGGTTCAGCGCCGTCGTCAACCGCCGCCTCGCGCACCGCGCCGGACTCTTCTACGAGGTAACACAGGCTAGCTATTGGGTGGATATTGGGTGTAGCGATTGGACGATAACTATAATTGCATGATACTGGTAGGTTGATACAATCACTGTTAAATAGTCCAATCAATGAGCATATTTGTTGTATGGAGACTTCCGAAAAATTCTCCCGTCTATGAAATTTGGCATGTGATGAAGTTGGGTAATACAGATTACAGATGGACAATAAGCCAATTAATTTTGTAACGAGAAGTTAGGTATTTTTATCTAAACATGAAAATCGCTTATATCTCTCTGTGAATATTTCCTCCGGCTAAAATACTTTCTGTATACGTACTTATATACTAGTTAGAATAAGTATGTAAAGGAATCCAATCTTTTTTCGAAATCAGAGATACCCCAAATTTAACTTTTTATTATTTTTCAATATATCTTCTATTGAAAAAAAATATCAGCTGATTATTATTTTTAATATGTTTTTATATCCTTAAATATATAGCTTTGTTCAGTAAGTCAATAAATTTTCTTCTTTAATCATATTTTTTATTTTTTGATCTTAAAAGGTAATGTGAAAAAATAGTCGGTCCATTTTTATACTTTTATGTATAAATATGATTAAAGAAGAAAATTTATTGGCTTATTGAACAAAGCTATATATTAAGGGTATAAAAACATATTAAAAATGAATAATCAGCAGAAAAATTTTTCAACAGAAGATATATTGAAAAATATTAAGATTTAAATTTGAAGTATCTCTGAAATCAAAAAAAATATTGGATTCCTTTACATACTTATTCTGACTAATACATAAGTACGTATACAGATGGTATTTTAGCCCGAGAAATTATTCACAGAGAGATATAAGCGATTTTCATGTTTAGGTAAAAATACATAACTTCTCGTAACAAATTTTATTGGATTATTGTTCATCTGTAATCTGTATTACCTAAATTCATCGCATGCCAAATTTCATAGACGGGAGAATTATTCGGGTTGCATAAGCCCCGTTGATTGGACTATAAATGCTTTCACACTGTGTCGTGTCCTTGTGGTTAATGTTATCGTCGCCGACAGCAATTTTTAAATCGATTGAAAATCTTTTTTTTTTTTTTTTTTTTTTTTAAGTTCTTACGTTATTTAGTCCGCTTTGTAACTATATTGTCTTACGAATAAGGTCCAAATCTAAAATTCAATAAATTGAACGACATTATGTTGTTCTTTTGCAATGATTATTAAAATGTCCCTACGTTTTGTTACTAATATTGCATTGGGATTGGGACTAATTTTGATCAATTGGGAACAGGGTAGTGAAATCTCGAATGAAATTGTATTTGTATTATGTAGCACTTAAATTGTGATCAACTTGAAAATCCGAAACCAAAGACAATTTTTGGACAATCCCGACTAATCCTGATGTCGATCATCTTGGACTAAAAATGAATTTAACTGTTCGTTTTTCCATTTTTCTACTGGGGCCGTACCGGCTAACGAATCGATTATCGAAAAGTCTGCTGGGTTTCAAATTAAAACAGATAAATCGAGCCCCAATTGGGCCAAAATGGCGAACCCCAATTCATGATGTCACACGAACATCGTTATCTTCCAAATTACGTCAACAGAAAGTACAAGACGAAATTCGTTACTTTGATTTTTCTGTTTTAAGTTGAAACCCAGCAGACTTTTCGATAATCGATTCGTTAGCCGGTACAGCCCCAGATCGTCTATTGAGTCCATAATTATTAT
Organism: Agriphila tristella; assembly: GCA_928269145.1. Classification (NCBI taxonomy): domain Eukaryota; kingdom Metazoa; phylum Arthropoda; class Insecta; order Lepidoptera; family Crambidae; genus Agriphila; species Agriphila tristella. The sequence continues at coordinate 27,300,327 of OV743437.1, read as the reverse complement.
TGTCTCTATTTGTGTAATACGTAGTAACTATGCATACGTGTGCAGGACGAGATGGAGATCACCGGGCTGGCGCCGGAGCCGGGAGGGCCGGGCGGGGGCGGGGGCGCGGGCGGGGGCCGGCTGGCGGAGGTGGCGGGCGCGGTGGCGGCGCTGTGCGCGGGCCCCGCGGGCGGCCGCGCCTCGGCCCTGGCGCGCGCCGCCGCCCGCGCCGCCGACCACCCGCCCGCCGACGAGCTGCGGCTCAACCTGCTCGAGTGAGTATACCGCACGGTGACGTACGATCTGTTTTTTTTTATGCACAAGCTTAGTCTTCACCTCACTTGATGTTAAGTGACGATAAGGTCGAAAGTGGAAGCGTAGTACACCCGAACTCCTCATCACAGGAACTGACTATCTTACCTCTAACTGCCGGAAATGGTGATAGCTAGCCTGGCGGACTTTAAATAAACCCTACCATCGACCCCCCTGGGAAACCCCCTGCGTCTTACACGGGTAGATCACAGACGCGGTTAACTTCACTAATATTCAGCGAAAACGGAAAAACTTCCACGGAGCTAGGTAACTGTGCTCGGGGACCGCGGTCCGACTGTTGAATGTTGGAATTTGTAATTATGCGAAACGCGTAAAAAACATTAAGTTAATATTTTTCTTCTCGAAATAAGAGTTCAAAAATGATAAAACAAGTTTGCATTTACCACTAGTTTCCGCTCGTGACTTGCGTCTGAAAAAGCACCAGTGACGCTCTCGTCTCGTCACCGACGGCATTTACTCTGAATGCGAGTTTTTCAGTATTTTGTTAGCGATTCTTTGTTCATTGCTAATTTATATGTCGAGCGCTAAAAACACGGCAACTTATACAGGAGCCGATTAATTAATGTAATGTGTTAATGTATGTACAGATACTCAGACGGCGGCACGGCGGCGGCGCGCGCGCTGCGGGCGGCGTGCGGCGCGGGCGCGGGCGCGGGCGCGGGGGCGGGCGCGGGCGCGGGCGGCGGCTCGCCCGTGCACCGCTGGCCCTTCATCGGCGCCCGCGCGCCCCGCTCCTCCAGGGACGTCGTCAGGTAAACCTACTCGCCTAACTTTTTTACTTTACTTTTTATTAAGTTCGAAAAACGTTTTGTGATTTTTACTTATCATTTTCCCTGATTGTATATAGCAGGGATGGCCAAAAGGTCCGCCAAGAGCACCGCGGTCTTACCGGTCGACCGCGAAGGTGATTTAGGTAGCGCTTGAGAGTCAAATAAATTTAATAGAAAAATATGAAAAAAGAAAGTTAATATCAAATAACTTACCCTACCTTGCAGTCGACCACAAGAAATATTTTTTAAACACGAGTAAATCCCACATTACAAGACATAAGTTTGGCCACACCTGGTCTATAGGTAATAATAGATTCAATCTAAGTGAAAAAAACGTTTATGAATAAACTAAACAGAAGAGTCAAGTAGCATTTTACTGTTTACTTAAATCTACTCTACCATTGGCATATTTAGTAACGAATTCATTACTTAATCATGCCGTGCTTCTGTCATTAAATCCACTCATGTTCAGAATCCTTCGTTTTACATTTGCTTATTTTTAAAGTTATAAAAAATGTTTACTAGAATTTGTAAAAGTCATTTACTAACGTATCTTTACTTTAATACTTACCCAGTGTAAAAGTAAACTTAACTACATATGGCCACGTCCAATAATTAATCCACAGAGAGGGATAGGCCTAATCCAGATCGGATGCTATGTTATGTATGGTTGATATTGGTTAAAAATTAATGACAGTTGCTTAGCAACTAATATGGATTAGGCGTAACCCTATCTGTGGATTGATTATTGGATCTGGGGACTAAAACACAGAATAGATAATAGTACTCGCGTACAGAATTTGCACTCCGCAGAATCGTTTAAATAAATAGCGACTCAAGCCCCGACACAATAAAGTGCAATTCAGGTCGCACAGCGCTCCATTCGCTCCAAAACATTCAATTAGTAGTTGCCTCTCTATCGCGTAGGTCTTATCCTTTCTGATGTATGAAATTTGTCCTCTCAGAGGACGCCGAGCGTTTCATAGTCGCGCGCGGAGTGACGGAGCCCTGGTTAAAATATAAACTTTTCGTCTATACAGATTGATGCGTCGCCTCCGGCCGCTGCTCCAAGACGCGATCCAGAAGCGGTGCTGCGGCGCGCGCATGTGGGACGGCGTGACGGGCCCGCTCACGTGGCGGCAGTTCCACCGGCTGGCGGGCCGCGGCAACGAGGACCTCTGCGAGCCGCAGCCCGTGCCGCCGCTACTCGTGGGCCACGACCGGGACTGGGTCTCTCTCTCACCTTACGCCCTCAGACACTGGGAGCGCCTCGCGTTAGAACCTTATTCCTACGCGCGTGACGTCACCTACGTCGTCCTCGCCGCTGACGGAGACTCGTTAACCGACCCGTTGCGAGCGTTCTTTCGGGAGTTATCGGCGGTCTACGAAGGCTGCCGACTCGGAAGACATCGACCTGTCACTCGTGATGGGTTGTATCGAGCGGCGCCCGACCGGACGACGGACCGAACCGACGACTGGACTGGAGAACTACCCACCGGAAGATTAGGAGACTACTTGAGAGCGTACGCCGACGCGTTGAGATCGGCGGTGTTACCGACGTTAGTGGATCGGTCGTTGGTGGAAGCTACGCCGATGCGAACGCCGACTCAACCTGAAAATCCTTCGACGCCCGGAGCGCCCTCGAGTTCTGAGGAGAATGAATTGGGCGGGGGGGTTTGGGAGGAGGACGAGGGCGGAGCCCCGGCTCTAGTGGTGTACCTGGTGGAGCCCCCCGGGGCCTCGCGCCGGCCCGCCGCGCTGCGGGCGCTGCTGCGGCTAGCCGCGAGGGTGCATCACCATCTAGCGCACCATAATCCACTAGTTAAGGTAAGACCGGTTAATACATTGATGTAAATTACCACGGAGGGTCTTCTGTTAGCGTGTTTTTGAAATTCAAAATTATCTTGACTTCTAAGTTTAGTCAACTCAAAATAAGTTAAAAAAAACGATATTACTTTACTTATCCTATTTCCACTTCAGTTCGATTAGAGCCTTCGTAGGTGATGAACTTTATTGTTAATGCATGTTCGCGATTATACTTTTTGCTAATATTATAAAGTTAAACTTGACCGCATATAAAAAAAAGTCGCTGAATGTCTTCTAAGTCCTTAAAATTACTAACACTAGAATAAGTTTCGCTGTAACTAACACCTTGTATGGATTTTATGTCCGAAATAAAATAATTATTATGATTATATTATTATAAGTAAAAAAGTTCGCACTCCCATCTTTGTCCATCACGGGGGGATATCGGGAAAAAAAGTATTTTTACACATTTCTTCCCGATGTCCACCAGTGGTAGACAAACAGTGGGGATAACGGGAATAGGTCCAATTTCCTTGTTTGTACAAATGCGTAATTGAATTATCTGTCCATCAGATAATATCCCTGGAAGGCGTGTGCGAGACGTGGGGCCTGAGCGCGACGGAGCCGCACGGCGGCACGGCGGGCGGCGCCGGCGGGAACGCTGAACTCAGAGCTCTGGCGTTCAGCGTGTTCTGCGGCGCGAGGAGGCTGCTCGCGCACAACGCTAACGGGAAATCCCTCACTGGCTTCGGAACTGCTGCCGATGCCAACCTGTTCCTCTCTGGGAAAGACGTGAGTAACTAATTATACGAAATTCTAAAGCACACGAGATAATAATGACGTCTCGATTCCCGATGGTTTATCTATGCGCAAAACAACTGCTGATTACAAAATGTATCCTGGGGCCGTACCGGTTAACTTTTTGAACTTCGGCGGGTCTGCCGTGCTTCAACTTAAAGTAAACAGATAAATCGAAGTAAGGAATTTCGTATTGTACTATTTGCCGAAGTTATTTGGAAGATATCGATGTTCGTGATGTCGCATGAATTGGGGTTCGGCATTTTGGCTCGATCGGGGCTCGATTAGGGAATTCGATCCCGGCCCTTATTTCTGATCCCAGGATTTCGGGATTACATTCAGCTAATCCCGGGATCCCGCGAGCTTCTTTCGGGATTGAAGATTAAAAATAAAAGTACATAAATCTTACGAAAGACGGTTCTCAATTATCTAATCAACAATTCAAAATAGACAAAAATAAACGTAATAAAGATTTGGTCCAAAATAGACGTACCTTGATCAAAATTTTAACAAAAACCAATATATTTTCACAATCACTTGAGTCAAACTAAATTTGATCAGACTTAAATAAAGATAATTGACAACAAAAGTTTTATTTTGATTTTAATATTGTATTTGTCCATCCATATAATGTAATGTAATTATAAATAAAAGTAACTAAATTGAGACTGATTGACAACACCTCTTTTAACATCGACCAAATAGACCTACCAAAAACTAGTTAGTTTTTAGGTAGTAAAGTAAGTTTCTTAGCAAAAACTGATTGAAAATAATGGATGGATTTGATCCCGGTTTTCAGGATCCCGGGATCAAATCGTTTAGGTTCGATTTATCTCTTTTAATTTAAGACTGTATATCAAAATTCTGACAAGCCAAAATCTGTCAAAATTCTGCCCGCACCCTGATTATCTAAAAAGAAACTATTTAGCGACCGGTTGCATTTGACATACATTGCCACTTTTCTTTAGTATGTTTTTTTTTAACCCAAGAAGAAGTAGCAATGGATCACGATCATCTGTGAACTGCAACCAGTCGCTAGGTGGTTTTTAATTAGATAATCAGCCCGCCGATCTTGAGATCGCGTTTGTGCACATGCGCAGTGGCTACTTTAAATCACAGAGAAATATTTCATATCAAACTTTAAAATGTAGTGCTTACTATACGCTAACTTGATACTTTAATTTATGTAGGTAAGTACTGAAAGGTATACATTGTATGGGCCTAGTTGCCTGAAATAAATAAATAAATAAAATTATTTTACGCATCCTGTGATTTGCCTTTTTGAATTTCAAAAATAATTAAGAAAAATAAGAAAGGTACTTTAAAATTCTTGTTTTTTCTTTGAATAAATTATAATTGTATATTTTTTGAAGGTAACATTTTTTTTTCAAAGTCTCTTTTTCTTTTTTTTTTATCAAATGAAGGAATTTATATGTATGATAATAATGAAAAAAAAAATTGTAAATCGGTACTAATTTAGTGCTAAATAAGTACAAAATAAATATTAAATAAGTAAAAATGAGTTCCAAAATGGCAGCCAACTTTTGTTTACGGACCGATTTCGATGAAACTCGGTTTTTGGAACCAATTTGACACGAAAATAACAACGCAATGTTGAAAATTTTAAAAAATCCAAGATGGCGGCTAAATTTTTGTTTGTGGACCGATTTCGGTGAAACTCGGTTTTTGGAGTTATTTTCTTGTCTAAATAGTAATAGACAAGAAAATAACAACAAAATGTTGAAAATATAAAAGAATCAAAATCTTGGATTTTTTTATTTTTTTACATTGCTTTGTTATTTTCTTGTCAAAATAATACCAAAAACTGAGTTTCATCGAAATCGGCCCAGAGACAAAAAAGATGGCCGCCATCTTGGATTTTTTACATTTTAAACATTGCGTTGCTGTTTTTATTTTTTATTTTATTTTATTTATTGAGCACTGCCACATGGTACATATTATGACTTACATTACACAACTTATAACTACATACAAAAATAACTGATATGCACCACAATATCGGCGTGCATAGCACTTAAAAATGTTTTCTTGCCGAAATAGGTAGTACCCAAAACCGAGTTTCAAAAATACACCAATGTAAACAAATACACCAATGTGCGGCCGCCATATCACAGAATAACTAATAGTACAAGGCCATATTACCTAAAATACTTTTTTTCCTAATTCTTTTACCAAGCGAAGTTTTTTTGGGAATTAATTAATTGGGTGACTGGAAATAATTATTAAAGGCGACCGTTAATGGGATACTTAAATACTAACCCTGGCAGCGGTTTATTTTTGGGCGACAAAATAACTAAACGGGCGACAAACTGTGGATTACAAAAAAATTGTTTTAAAAAACAAAAAACCGACTTCAAAAGCCTACGCTACCTCTAAAAAGCAAGAAATAATATTCAAATCACTAGATACGCATTATAATTGTAAATAAAACACGTCTATTGAAGTCGGGTGGGGCTGGAGAACAACTTTTTTTTTATTCTAAAAGCCCCACCCGACTTCAATATACGTGTTTTATTTACAATGATAATGCGTATCTAGTGATTTGAATATTATTTCTTGCTTTTTAGAGGTAGCGTAGGCTTTTGAAGTCGGTTTTTTGTTTTTTAAAACAATTTTTTATTTCTTTCTTTTTAGTTTAATTACCTTCTGTATTAGATATGTTATCTAGGTAGAAAAATCGGATTTGACCAAACGTGAGATATTCGCGGACATACATGCATATGGGTTAATCTGAGAATCTCCTTTTTTGAAGTCGGTAAAAACACCAAAACCTTCTCCTAAATCGAACAAATACTTTTCTGAAAACCGCAACAAAATCGGTTCAGCCGAACGCGAGATAATCACGGACAAATATACATACACTAGCTTTTTCCCGCGACTTCGTCCACGTGGACATTCGGAAAATCGCTATGGAACCTTTGACCGAGATAAAAAGTATCCATGTTTTACCACAGGCTATAACTATCTGTGTGCTATTCCAAATCCGTTCAGCCGGTTTTACGTGATTGAGTAAAAAACATCCAAACATTAAACTTCACATTTATAATATCATTAGTTCCCGTTCCCGTTCTCGTTCTCATTCCTGTACCAGTTCCCGTTGTAGTGTGTGTACTAATTAATATGTACTCACACACACTCATCTCTCCTCATAATATATAAGCGCATGCAGCGCACCAATAAACTGTTATTGATCGCAGTCAGTTACTTTTATTTCACGTCTCCTGGTCGCCTCCTTGCATGGCGACCCTGCCAGTGCCGCCTAGTTGGCGGCGCTGTGCAGCCGGTTTTGTTATCAAGTGAAAAACAATGGACTATAAACTAAAATAAATAAAATGGACTATAAATTGGTTACTATTTGTGATGTGGTGCTACCAAAATAAATAAAGGACTAAAATAAAATGAAGTCTAGTTAAAAACTCTTTAGCAATAAATAAATATAGTAGTAATATAAAAACATATATTATATCATTAAGAAAATAAATTCTTCACGTGTAAATTAATGAACTCAAAGCAATCATTATGAACAATCTGAATAAAAATTATGAAAAAGTGTTGTTGCTGTGATGCTGATGAGGTTGGAGAGATAGAGCAGGGTGCCGGGAGACGATGGTGTCGGATGTGGACCAGCCGGCAGATGATGGTGTCATTGGAGGAAGGAGCTGAATTTACCAACTGAAAGCAGCCAAGCAGTGGGCAGCGGAAGTCGGAACTTCTGAAATGAGCCTTTATCTCAAAGATCCTTTTCAAGTTTATGGTTTATTTTGGATATTTTTTTTTTGTCCCTTTTGTAAACTAATACATACTAACTTTAATTTTAAAATGTTGAGAAGAATTTTTTGTTTTTGTTTTGGACAAAATAAAGTTAACGTTAATTATGACTAAAATGTATTTGCCCTTTACATGATGAAATGTTTAGTACATTTAGAAGAATTTATTTTAATTTGGTCTTAATATTTTATTTGGTATTTAGTACTCCTTTTTTTAATAATTAATGAACATGTTTAATCAATTAGGTATTGTTGTTGATGATAAGGTAGAAATATTCGGAGTACAAGTATCATAATTTGATTAAAAGTAGAGAAGAAAAAAAAATATTTCGTAGATAATGTTTATTTTTTTCTAAGTTTCTGATTTATAAGATTGATTGCACAGAAAACAATGAGAAGTTAGTTATTTTTAGTGGTGTTGGTATTCAAGTTTATTTTTTTATTTCACAGTATAAGTACCAAAGTTTTCCAGATATTCAGCGTGTTTTCCAGATATTCAGCAGTTGATAAAGGTAACTTTATTTTGCATTTGTGGAGATTGTGTTTGATTAATAATTCGAGTTCACATAATATAATTTTAGGATAAATAATGGATTTAATTTTTTTTTTGTCTCGAAGTATTAAAGATACATTTTGTAGGTATGGTATTTTATATTATTTTGAAAGTTTTATTACATCAATCAATTAGAATGATATAAATGGATGTCATTTAGAAATTAAATCTTTTGCTTAAGTAGATAAAATTTTGTTTGGATTTCGTAATTGCATTCAATGTGAACGACATCGAAATTGCTGACATAGCGACACGTGTGATATTGCATGTATGATTTTGTTGAGCTAAAAGAATTTAAATATCGTTTGAGTTTTTTTTTGTTTATTCATCGTAAACTAAGTAATGTTCAAATATTTTTTTATCGAAAGGGTTTAAAAACGGCATAAACAGGAGTTTTTTTCCGTTAAGTAGGGTTTATTTTTATTTTTTGTTAAAAACCTTCTTTTATCCCTACATTGATATTTTATATTTTAATATTTGATATTATTATTACTATTTTCCTTCAGTCAAGTTAAGTAATACAATTAAAATTTTTCATGATGACGTAGTTTTATACTCATTTAACAAAATTTAAAAAATAACTTCAATAGATTTGAAAAACATTCCACTTTTCTTTAGAAAAAGTACGTAACTTGTTCAGAGAAATTGAAAATTATCATTATGAAATTGTGAATTACTAAGCTATCTTATTAATATTTTTTGGTTTTCTTGTTTAGCACATATTTGTCTATGCTATGTACCTACTTATGTATTTATGTAGTTTTAAGTAATTAATAACTATTTTCTGTTTAGAAGCTTATTATTTTAAATAGAGAAAGTTAGACAACATAGTTCGAAAATCCATTTTACTTACAAGGTTTGCTGACAATAATAATACCGAGAGACAACATTTTAGTTACGAATTTATTAGTTATATGACATTGACAAAAAAAATAGATTTCATTACATTTGCGTACTCAAAATTTGTTTGCGCTCTAATTTTTACGTTTAACAAATACTTATATTTTATTTATGTATAATTTTGTTACGTAAGTAAATAAACGCTCGATATAAATTTAGTTTATTCGTTTTGGTAGTGAAGTTATCTAAGTAGGTAATCTTATTATATGTTTTAGAGAGTGAAAAATAAAGATCGATTAGGTATAGCTATTTTGGTACTATTGAAAAGACATTTGATTTTAACTAATAGTATTCTTATAAATTTTTTTATTAGTGTCGAGTTATAAAGTGAAATTATTTTTCATTTTGTCCTGATTATTGTTTCAGTATAAGTTTAGTAAATACGCAATTCAATTCAATAATATCGGTAGTAAATTATCATGTGACAAAATTATTTCTTATTAGAAGTGATGTAATCATATTGTTTTGATTAACTTAACAAACAAGGTATTGGAATGTAGAGTGTTGTATTTCGATATCGGCAGCTTACAAAGAGTAGCGCAGCTGCATTTATGCAAGTTGATGCAGTAACATTAACCTTGTCACAAAATATCACACGAGTTCGCTGGTTAAGCTGTAATATAAAACATTGTTTTAATAGGAAAAGATAACGAGTAAGTATTAATTTGTTGGGAAAAAAAACTTTAAGGAACCTTTATATTAATTTCGGATGTGAAAGTTTATGTTGAGGTATGATTGAGATAGTATATTTGTGGAAATTATAGTTGAGGGTTGAAAGGAAAAAGTTACGAGGAACAGTTTGAAAGCATGGTCCATGACTAGAATAAAGGAAAGGTTTAATAGGTATTAGGAATATTGTAGGAAAGTTATTGTAGCTGTATTAAAAATCTTTTTGTACCTAGCTGTTTAGGTTGCAATTAGGTACAGCATGGTATAGGTTTAGGTAATGTGATGCGTTTTTTTATATAGGATTTGGAATGATGGTAAGGATTTATTTATAGAAGTTAGGGAATATACGGGTTATAAGGTTTCACATGCAATTGGACTGATCACCCAAAAGCGATGAATCTCTTATTTACTTTATATTCAATTTAGGATTGTTAGTTTATTTGATAGGTTTTGGAATGAAATGGTTAAGATAAAAGCTCGATTATACGGTACACATTAAAGGAAAGGTACTATAGGGTTCAGGTCCTTCAGTTGCATCAAGGTGTGAACGAGATTCCCCTTTGAATCCTGTTTGGAGACCAAATTAGTATGTGTCTTAATTCATGACCCTATTAATAATGGTACATACGTGGGGTGTCAGATCCTTCTATTCGATCATGGTGCGAAACGAGATTTCCTCTGTGAGAAAGTTGGAGTCCGAAATTAGAGTCTTAAAACTGCTCCCATTAATAATAATTGAGCTGTGGCCACAGCCCAAAATGGCAATTGTCCATTTTTATGATGATGATGAAGTCGACTATAAATAAATATGATAAAGTATGTACCAAAAATGATGAGTTAAATAAAAATGAAAGTACGCCGGCGCCGGACGAATTATGATATATGAGTACCTAGTAGGTGATATGAAATGTGTATAGTGTACCGATAGTGTTACTATGAATCATGGAGATTATAACGAGCAAGAGTAGGATTCAAAGTAAAGTAAATATATTATATGGGAATATTGTCAGGATAATTTATACAAAATAGGAGGTTATGTGATAAATAAGTAATGTTTGACGATATTTATATCAGGAAGATGATGAATGATTATAATTTGATTAAAAGGTTTGAAGGGAGGAATATTTTGTTTGTAAATGTGATGAAAATAAATATGAAAGATAATTTTTAAATAAAAGGGAAGAATTAGAATGAGAAATGATTACTTAGAAAAAATGTTGTTTAAGTATGATAGCGAAAAGTATCTTGAATTCGATGTTTTATTTGTGAAAGAAGAATAAATAAGTAAATAAAAGTAAAGTGATTTTTAAAGTTCAAATTTTATTTAGTTACCTTTTACAGCTATCGAATAAAAGAAGAGAGGAAAATATTTTGTTTTTTCGTAGAAAAATTTAAGGCTTTTATTATTATTATGGAATATGAGTATGTGCAATCTACTTATACTGGTATAAATCAGAAAAATTACATGTATAATGTATTTGAATATTATTATTCGTTATAGTGTGTCTATTTTTGTGTTTAGAATTTCATGCGAATATTTTTGGTAAACTACATAAATAAAAGTTAAATAATTTAAGGTTGTCACCGACATAGTGATGCTAGTAAATTGATAATTTGATAATCTGGAATATAACGTGCATAAAATATTTTATCAAGAATTATGTATTTTCGTTAGGTATTGTGATTGGTAATGAAATTGATAATATACTTTCTTTTCTCATAAAAATACAGAACGAAGATTACCTGTGTATTGATATATTACCATAATGATTAGGTAACAAAATTTTAGATATTCTAATGTAACACGAAATAGATTTTCGATATTATTTGCATCAAATAAATTTTATATTAAGTATCTTAGTTAATAGTATAGTCATACACTTTTTTTATTTACTTACAACTTTTTATTTTAATGTGTAAAACATTTTTTTTTATTAGAGACTACTTACCTACTACGTAGATTTTGTTAGAATTTGACGCAACTTTAATTGATTACTTAATTGGTACAAAATTCATACGTAATTATTTCAATCTGTTTTTTTTCCAAATTATATCAGTATTAATCATTTAAATATGAATTTATATAATACTAACATCTATATTTGTACTTAAAAAATGAAGTTTTGGTTGAATTTATGTAATTAGCGTGATAAAGAAAATAATAATGTTAGTAGTTCGAAATTCATCTTGAATAAAATGTAATAAAAATCTGAAATTTTAGATAAATGTACTTTACCAAAAAAAAAAAGGTATAATCTCTTGATAAGTAAACATTTTTTTTTCTTTTTTAGGGGGGAGGTGTAGTGTGTGTACTAATTAATATGTACTCACACACACTCATCTCTCCTCATAATATATAAGCGCATGCAGCGCACCAATAAACTGTTATTGATCGCAGTCAGTTACTTTTATTTCACGTCTCCTGGTCGCCTCCTTGCACCGTATTATTTTTCCATAAAAAAAATTAACCCCCGTTTCAGTCCTTTAGGTGTTGAATAATGTCCACCGTGTCGTGTTGGATCCTAAAATAAAGTCATTTTCGCAATCAACATCCCACAAAACATTTAACGATATCCATATCGATACAACATAGAAGTCTTTGATTTTTAGGGGTAACCCACTAACCTCCAAGCGGTTGGGGGTTAGTGGGTAAATAAACCTAAACATTTTCGGAAAATCACCAAATACGTGTTATTGCTTAGTTTTTAAAAGTACTCTTACGAAGTTTCATGTCGAAATGTCGAAAATCCATACAAAATAAGCCCCATTTTACCCCTTTGAGTTGAATCATGACCACCGCATCGTGTTGGAATTCAATATCAATAACGACATTCATATCGATTTATAAAAAAAAGTATAAGTACTTGTTAATTTTAATTTAAAATTATGTTTGCATGCTATTGTCAATGGCTGAAGTGAAGAGGGAGATCTTTAAAAGTTGTACAGTGTAGGTACCCTAATCAAATGCAAATAAATGATAATCTATTCTATACTTAATGTAATTTTTAGTTAATACAAAACGTCTCTTGGGGTTGATCAGACCATCAAACTTAACAACTTTCATTATGGGACCAACCTTGAAATCGCAAAAAGAGATCAGCTGTTTCATACAATTCGATGTAGTAGGAATGTACTTTTGTATGGAACAGCTGATCTTTTTTTCGTGTTTTCGAGGTTGGTCCCATAATGAAAGTTGTTCAGTTTGATGATCTGATCAACCCTACGAGAGGTTTTGTATTAACTAAAAATTGAGGGCGCCACTTTCTATGTAAACACGTCAAAATCACGAATAAATTGGCAACACTTACTAAATTTTGTACTGAAAAATTTTAGTTCCATTTTATTTAATTTCAACTCTTTATGGTCAAACTGTACGTGTTTGTTTTTAAAAGTTGTTAGTTTTTAAAAGTTCTCCTACGAAGTTTCACGTCAAAATGTCTATTTAATATATTATTTCCATACAAAGTTTGAACCCCATTTGACCCCTTTAGGGGTTGAATAATGTCTACTACTTAAAATAAATGCCATTTTCGCAATCAACGTCCCATTAAACCTTGATAACGACACCCATATCGACGTTGGGCTTTTTTTACCCCATTTACCCCCTAAAGGGTTGAGTTTCGGAAAACCACGAAACACGTGTTTGCTTATTTGTTTTTAGAAGTACTCCTACAAAGTTTCAAGTTGAAAAGTCTATTTAATTTTTTTCCATACAAACTTTGTACCTCCGTTTCAACCTTTTAGGGGTGGAATTTCCAAAAATTCCTTCTTAGTGGGTGTTACACTGTATAAAGTATCGAGGAGCAAAATTTCAAGTCTCTAGGTCCAGTGGTTTGGGCTGTACGTTGATTTGTCAGTCATTTTGGGCTTTTTTGCCCCATTTAACACCCAAAGGGTTGATTTTCGGAAAACCACGAAACACGTGTTTGCTTATTTGTTTTCAGAAGTACTCCTACGAAGTTTCAAGTCTATTTAATATTTTTTTTCCATACAAACTTTGAACCCCCAATTCACCCCTTTAAGGGTAAAATTTCCGAAAATCCCTTCTTAGTGGGTGTTTACACTGTATAAAATATCTATGTACAAAATTTCAAGTCCCTAGGTTCAGTGGTTTGGGCTGGGCAATAGTCTGTCAGTCACCCCTTCACTTTTATATAAGAGATACTGGTCAAACTGAGAACCACCTTTTCTGAAGTCGGTTAAAATACCAAAACCTTCTCCTAAACGTAACAAATACTTTTCTGAAAACCGCAGCAAAGTCGGTTCAGTTCAATGCGAGATAATCGCGGACAAACATACATACATTCCGGTCAAACTGAGAACCTCCTTTTTTGAAGTCGGTTAAAATACCAAAACCTTCTCCTAAATGTAAGAAATACTTTTCTGAAAACCGCATCAAAATCGGTTCAGCCGAACGCGAGATAATCACGGACAAATATACATACATACTGGTCAAACTGAGAACCACCTTTATTGAAGTCGGTTAAAATACCAAAACCTTCTCCTACTTTTCTGAAAACCGCAGCAAAGTCTGTTCAGTTCAACGCGAGATAATCGCGGACAAACATACATACATGCCGGTCAAACTGAGAACCTCCTTTTTTGAAGTCGGTTAAAATACCAAAACCTTCTCCTAAATGTAAGAAATACTTTTCTGAAAACCGCATCAAAATCGGTTCAGCCATACGCGAGATAATCGCGGACAAACATACAAACATACATACATACAGGTCAAACTGAGAACCTACTTTTTTTTGAAGTCGGTTAAAAATATGTAAAACGGGCGACTACATGTGGGAGACAAATAATTTAAGTTTGCAGTGAAAAATCTAAATGAGTGACAAAATACTTAGTGGGCAACTATTATACCAAGTAGGTAACTATATAGTGATTTAAGCTGCTCAACAACATGGTATTTTACAGTAGTAATCTCGATTAGGATTATATTCACCTTTTTTATTTTAAAATATATATGCAACATTTTTAATGTTTTGTGTGCCTTAATGTTGTCTCCCAAATAGTAATTTGGTCGCCCGTTCTGAATAACTAGTTACTCAATTTGTATTTTAAAGTCACCCATTTTCAACATTTGTAGTCGCTCTCAGTCCGTCGCCCACTTAGTATTTCAGTACGCTATATTCAGTATTTTTGATACCCAAAATGGGAATTTATTGTTACGCGATTAAATACTACTTTTTTTTTATTTAGTGTACCTAGGTACATTTTGTAGATTCTTACAAAATTATGAAAGTAGTATAATTTAGGACCAAAATATCAAAACCTTTCGGCTGTGCTTTAAAAGTCAACAACAGTGCAAAGAGTATAAGTTTACTCTTTGCGCATTTGGAGAAAAGCGATATGTCCTCTCGTTGGAAAGGCCTGCGGCCGACTGATCGTAATAATTTTGCGAAAGCCAATTTATAGGTGAATTTTAAAAATTCCTCATAAATAATTAAGTGTAAATATTGATAAACAAAAAATGCAGTGTTTTAGACGGTTACCTTGTTATTCTTATTTAAGTAAGGAGACGTCTTTAAAACCTTCGAATGCTAGTGAAAAAACGTGTTAAAAGGTACCGATTTAAGCATTTCTTAATATCTTATTTTTTCTGTAATTAAAAACATTTTTGTAATTTTTGCTCTATAGGGCACTTCTTGACGATACAGACAATAAGTTAAAAATTATATATGAGGCGTATTCTCATTCGATAAAGCTGAAACTTTCGTGAAAAATGCCACTGACAAGCAAATTTGTAATTCCGCTTGAACAAATTGTCTTCGTATAAAAAAAACTGATCATATATAATTTTTTTCTCTATACGGCACTAATTTAAGATTTTTACTTCCTAAATCTAAGGTCATCATCAATAATAATGCTTTCATTCTTTAGATTTCGCGTTTGAAAAAACGCTAAATTCCGATAATTCGTTCGAAATCAGATATACCGTCTTAATACCCCCCACAGACTTTCCGAAGTTCGATGCGTTAGGCGATCGGTATTTGTATTTAGTTAAACAAGTGTCTTTGGCTTATTCTTATTTTTTCTGTGCTATTTTCTTTCTTTTTACTTGATGTTTGAGGCTCATATTGTTATACCATTCCCAGGAAATAAACCGAGCACCGTACAAGCTGTTCTCGCCCGCGTGGGTGCTGGCGCCGCCGCGAGCGCTGAAGGAGGTGGCGGAGACGTGGGGCCAGAACTGCGGCGAGCAAACCGCAGTACTGTTCCTGTCCTACTGCCTGTCGCACGACCAGCGCTGGCTGCTGGCCGCCGCCACCGACGCGCGCGGGGAGCTGCTGGAGACGGCCGCCATCAACATACATGTGCCGCCTAGGTAATGGCCATAAATACCTCAACAAAACCCAAATGCGCACGTACAAAATATCTCCATCTTCAGCAGCACCACCAAGCGAGATAAATTGTCTGTCATCTTGCCATCACATTGTTAGGTACTTATTGATTTATAGGAAGGACTTCTACCGAGCTTGGTCGGTTGTTAACTCAATCCTCGGGGATCGGGAGATCTTATAATATTTGGAGCAGCAAAATTACCTTTTTTTTCTGTTTCAAAATTGCAATCAGTGCTTTTCTCTATGAGCATGAGTTCGCCTTAGATCGGTGTAGAGTGTGTTCCTCACCAAGGACATCTCCTCCTTTATTCCTCTTTAAAGGATATCTTTCCTATTGAAGCGCTTGCTATAATTAAAACTTGCTTCGAATTAAAAGCTGTAAAAGAAATTCATCAAACAAATCTCAATAATCTCATAATGCAAACGTCAACAGCACTTGGTGCCTTCTCCCAGGTAGTTAGTAGTTACAAGTTATCTAAAGTACAATTTCCCTCTAATCTAAGAGTTATTACGCCAATTCTATAAAAATCGAGTAATTTTAAATCCGATTATGTCGTCGTAGGTCTCGGCGACGGCGCGTGGGTCCGGCGCGGCGGCTGGGGCTGAAGAAGCTGATGGACTTCACGCTGGGCGTGATGAGCCAGGCCGCGCAGCCCTGGCGCCTGGTCGTGGGCCGCGTGGGCCGCATCGGCCACGGGGAACTCAAAGGTATCACACATCCTCTTCCTACTAATATTATAAATGTAAAAGTTTTGGATGTTTGTTCCTCAATCACGCAAAAACTACTGAACGGATTTGGTTGGAATTCGGCACGCAGATAGTAGATAGCCTAGATTAAAACATAGGATACTTTTTATCCTGATATTCCCACGGGTTCGGGGACAGTAGTATTATCTAACATCTGATATTTTTAATAGGATGGAGCTGGCTCTTATCCCGCAAGAACCTCGTAAAGGCGTCGTCGAACTTGCGCGAGCTGTGCGGCAGCTGCGCCGTGCTGTACCCGGGCGGCGTGCCGTGCATCGTGTCGGCCTGCCTCGTGTCCACGGAGCCCGACTCGTGCCTGCGCCTCATGGCCGACCGGTTCACGCCCGACGAGCGCTTCTCGCAGGCCTCCATACAGAGCCATCTGCACACGCCGAGGGACGTCTCGGCCACGCATATACTCGTCTTTCCCACATCTGCCACCACACAGGTCAGTATAGATAGATTGTCTGCTAGATTCCTGCCTGCGCCTCGTGGCTGGCCGGTTCACGTCTGACTAGAGATTCTCGCAGGCTTCTGTAATCTGTGCGGGTTGTGTTCGTATTCACCACATCTGCCACCACAGGTCAGGTACCACACGCGGTATTTATGATAGAAATGTTAATGTGCTCTGCCTGTCACCGAATTGCTACGATTCTTCATTCTTTTAGCACAGTATCTACTATAGACGATTTTCAGGCGAATTAGTATGTAGTGAGGTGCGATCTACACTGTACTACGGCATCACACGAAAAAACGTTACCTACACTGTCGCTCACTCAATGTTTTTTACGCCTGTAACACACCGCCCGTGGAACACCGCAAGAGGTTTCGTTATGAATTCGACAAGCGAACCAAATGCGAACAGCCTGGGGGTCAAGTCTGCTAATGTTAACGTCAAAAACGTGGATCAATGGTGTTGGAATGGTAGTGCTTTTTGACACAGTTCTTGTTTCTTATACCTAAAATCGAGATGCAATGTGTTTCCGTTTTGGGTTTAAGAATCACAATGTGTTTCGGTTTTGGGTTTAAAAAACAAGAACTGTGTCAAAAAGCATTACCATTCAAACACCACTGAACCACGATTTCGACGTTAACATTAGCAGAATAGACCCCCTGTTCTAATGCATAGATTTTTCACGCGCGATTCAGCCCTATCGGCTCCGACTTTTGACACACGCGAAAGCAATGACGCGAAGCTACGTAGATATGATCTTCGTATATCGTCGTCGATAGAAGCCAACTCATTGCGAAACTATGGCAGAACTACCGCGGTACCGCTGCTGGCACGATTTCACGGCGTGTGTGTATGTGTATACGTGTGTTACAGGCGTTAAACATGCATGAATCGAACTATACTACCTCTTATATTAAACGCAACCAATACTACTTTATATTGAATTAAGGATCAGCTTACAATGTTTTATATTTACATCTACAGTCAAACCAAATGCCGTTCGAGCAGCCTCTAGCGAACGGAGTGGACGGCGACATGATGTTCCTAGACGTGGATATGGGCGACGAAGACATCAGCGAGGACAACATGACGGAACTGCTCATAGGGGACATGTTCAACAACATGTGGCCACAGGGCAGCCCGAGGAACTCGCCGCGTCGCCACGACCACGACCACGACGACGATCATGCTGGGTCGCCCGCGCACAATCATCACCATCATCATTACCATCACCAGGATGATCCTAATGCGGTAAGTACATTTTATTTGTCATAATATCGAGACATGTTCAACAACATGTGGCCACAGGGTAGCCCGAGAAACTCGCCGCGTCGCCCTGACCACGACCACGACGACGATTGAGCTGGATTGCCCGCGCACAATCATTATTACCACCACTATCATCACCACCACTATCATCACCACCACTATCATCACCAGGATGATTCTAATGTGTAGTACCACATTTTAAATCTTTAAAAATGCTTAAATTTTAGTTCCCACGGTTAAGGTACTTTTTGCTAATTTAATTTAGAATTTGAGCGGGTAAGGTTGTCGTGGGCGTGTCTCATATGATGATCCGTCGTACGCACGTGATTGTACATTGATATGCACGTGATTTCGCGCTCTTCATACTTTTGTGTGAAAAGTGTGCGTCTGCGGCTTGTTATAGAAGATGAGTTCGACATAGAAACCTTCTGCTTTACCTGTTGAGATCAAAAAATTACGTGTCGAAGCCGCCCGCGACTTCGTCTAGGTGGACAGTTTTTTTTGCTATCCCTCGGGAACTGTACGTTTTTTCTGGATGAAAGGTACCCTATGTCCTTTTTTGTATCCCTGACAACGTGTATGCAAAATTTCATGATGATCGGTTCAATAGTTAAGACGTGAAACCGTAATAAACAAACAAACAAACGGACAGCATTTATAATATTAGTAAGGATGCCTCGCGCAAACCATGTTTTCCTATTATGGCCCCTTAAACTAAACCACTCCGAATTTTAACGCATTCATATCGTGTTACGTAAAAGCTTTATATCGTCTGATGTTTGTGTATGATGGGACTCAGGAAGATTGTAATAAGTGTAACGTTGGTTGTGTGTTGCAGGAGCAAGTGGGCACGGTGCTGCAGCAGCCGCTGGCGCTGGGCTACACGGTGTCCACGGCGCCCGTGGGCGGCATGCCGGCCTGGTGGTGGGCGGGCTGCACGCACCTGCGCGACGCCTGCCCCGCCTTCCTCAAGAACGCGCTGCTGCTGCACGCGGGCAGCCTGCAGACCGACGACATGTACCTCGCCTCGCGCGACCACAACGCGCACCCGCTCGACTCGCAGCTCACCACCGACGTGCTCAGGTACTTGTGTGTGCCCCCCATGTAGCGCGCCGCTGCTGCACGCGGGCAGCCTGCAGACCGACGACATGTACCTCGCCTCGCGCGACCACAACGCGCACCCGCTCGACTCGCAGCTCACCACCGACGTGCTCAGGTACTTGTGTGTGCCCCCCATGTAGCGCGCCGCTGCTGCACGCGGGCAGCCTGCAGACCGACGACATGTACCTCGCCTCGCGCGACCACAACGCGCACCCGCTCGACTCGCAGCTCACCACCGACGTGCTCAGGTACTTGTGTGTGCCCCCCATGTAGCGCGCCGCTGCTGCACGCGGGCAGCCTGCAGACCGACGACATGTACCTCGCCTCGCGCGACCACAACGCGCACCCGCTCGACTCGCAGCTCACCACCGACGTGCTCAGGTACTTGTGTGTGCCCCCCATGTAGCGCGCCGCTGCTGCACGCGGGCAGCCTGCAGACCGACGACATGTACCTCGCCTCGCGCGACCACAACGCGCACCCGCTCGACTCGCAGCTCACCACCGACGTGCTCAGGTATGTACTCTCATGACGCTCACGATAGTTACTCTTACAACTATGTTTGTCTCTTCTTCAATCTATAGTCACTTACAAGTGATAGACTTCCCTATTTACACACCATCATATACGATCTTGAATTTTATTTACAGCCAGTTCTTGTCCTATTATCCACTTTCTAGCTTTCTGGCAACCGATACATTCTTGACCCGGTCCTTGATATCCTCTTTTTGTACATTCTACAACTAAAAAATGATTTACGCTACACTGTACCGGATTTGAATCTAATCTCGATAGTGTACTTACGGTCAACTAAGGGATGACTCACGTTACACCGTGCCGGCTTCGAGCCATGACGTATATGACATTGTTTATTGGACCCGCCTATTCGTTTCAAACTTAAGATTGATATTTGTCTGCGACTAGATACGTGTTGGAGGGCTACAACGCGCTGTCGTGGCTGGCGCTGGACGGCGAGTCGCACGACCGGCGCTCGTGCCTGCCGCTGCACGTGCAGGTGCTCATGCAGCTGTACCACACCGCCGCCGCGCTCGCCTAACTGCACCTGCAGGCCTGGGACTAACCACCGAGCGACGGGTCACCTCACCAACTAGCGGGCTCCTCAACCGATCGCATGTAGTCTGCTTTAACCTTACTTTTCCTATTTACTTTTAACAGTTGCCTATACGTCTTTCAAGGAACAAAGACTGCTCATTCGTTGACCTGTCAAATAGCTTTATAAAAAAGTTGATATCTAATGACAATAAAAATAGTATTTATTGAATTTTAATTTGGAAATCAGAAAAATATGTAATGATAAAATCAATAGGTTTTAATTTATATAAATTGTGATTATTGACAATCTTTATTATTTATTTTCTCTATTTCTGTATTGTCAGTTTTTATTTTAGTTATCAATTTATGAAAAAAACATTCAAATGTAATTTTATCAATTATATTACTTCTCTATACATACAGAATAATTGATAATCAGAAATCTGCGACCTTCACGTTATTTTAAATCAATCGTTATTTTATTTTATTAATTTATTTCGTAATCTATGTGTGGGAAACCATTTTTTGTATTTTATAATCGATTCTTTCAATAAAGAGTTCGAGTGAATATTGTTTACCAAATAAGACAAGTAAGGATGAACAGACTGTATCTAAGAACTGGCAGATGTACAGTACTGTGACTAAAGATATGGAGAATTTCATGCGATGTTCCAATGACAACATGGTATATCGATAGAGTACATGTTCACCTCGTTAGAATAAATGTCAGATAGTTAGCACTTGCGGTCGCTCCGGCCGCCTTACCTATCCACGGAGCGACTATCTATCTGAATGTCGTGCGGCACCTGGGCACTATTTCACCAAGCGGACATTGAAATTGTCTGCTTAATATTCGAATTTCCTTACTTTAATTTATTTACAACTATGTTGTGAAACCGGGGTTGTTTTTACAAGTCTTCAAATAGGGTCGGTCTTGAACTGTAGAACACAATTTGGCTACATTTTATAGTAAATTCTCTTACATGCATAGTTTATATTATTATCTAAATACTACTCAATTACCTATTTTGTATTTATGGAAAAATATCGTGTTAATAAAATCAGTGTAGAATATTAATAAATAGATTTTTCTTTTTTAAACAATTGTCACACCTGTCAGCTTGTTGAAATAGGGCCCTGGCAAATTTTCGACGCTGTTGCTCAACGAACACAAGACGACAAATGACGTCAGGTCGCATCTTCGACGGCGGGTTGCGCCCATAATGTAAATAAGCCTCTAAGGTACGAAGCTTTTACTGAAATTATTATTTATTTTCACTATTTATTGTTTGTCGCCGGCGGGCGACGAGATGCATACAAGTCGGTAGCGAACGGTAGTTCGCGGAGGACGGTACTTAGGTAAATTATTGTAAATGGAGACGAGGCGACGGCGTTCTATCTAAAGACCGCCGTCGGTTGCGGCTTCGACTGTGGTGACACACAGTATGCGTTCGCGTGAAGTTCTGTTTACTACGAGTTGCCTGCGGAAATTTCTTAAAGATATTTATTTTCAGTTATGTAATTTTATGTAGTCAGTACTTATCTATTGCGAGCGATGACGCATTCAGTTATTATATTTCGACGCAACTTATAGTGTACGGACACCGAGTGACTTATTGTTACCACGCACAAACCTTTCGATGTCGAGTGTTGTTGGAGACTAGGAAAATTTTATAAGGTAGTTAAGCCGGGGATACTAGTTTGTCATGACTTGATGTAACATTCGGAGGTCCAATTTGGCGTATGGATGAGTTCCAATGTACTATAGTTATGTTATAAATATGAGATTAATTCTCGATGAGGGCATTTCATATTCATTATTTTGACAATGTTTCCTTTGCGACAAAGGAGCCACTTCCATTGCAGTCTTTCTCTTCAAATCATACTTCCTGATCTCTCTCCCACAAGAAATTACCATGAACCTCATTTTGTGTAGAACGATTAGAATCCATTTGTATACAACCTTTTGCAAACAATACTTTATCCATTGCAAGTTAAGATTATCGCCTAAAATAAAACAAGCATTCTGTACGAATTGTTAGAACGAACTGACAAAATTATTTACGCATAATTTTAAACATTAGATATTAGTGTTTACAGTAAACGATAAGATTACTATTTAAATATGGTTATTTTTCCACTCGCTTGAATGTTCAATATAGAGCCACTAGGTGAATTCGCTTCTAAAATGTTACAATTTGTATTAGGGGCGGCGCTCAGCCGCCGCATGACTTGCACTACTGGTTGCCATATTTTAGTAAATAGCTTCACTTGTTTTTTTCTTCACGTTAGAAAAACGTCGTCGAGTGTATCACGTACACGCATCCTAATGCTCACAAGAATACATTGTCACAAGTTATCTACTGCAGTTGTAATAATACTATTACGTTGTTGTGCTGTATGTGTAATGTAATATATTATTTTTATTTTACGTTATTGTGTTAAACCGGTATAAATTACCAAAGGAGTTAGCTATGTGTAATGTTTTTAGATATTTTAACACCATTATTTCTATAGGACTCGTTCCACAGACCATCTCGTTTCACAGGGTTTCTCATTTCATCTCGGTATTGCTTTATTTTATAATTGTCGACATCACTATTTAATTTATGTATCGAAAGGCATTATTTTTTATAAGCTTTTTACTTTGAATACAATGGAAATACATTGTATTGTTTTATGTTTTTTGGACTCAATTTGTATATTCGAATCACGTAGTTTAATAAATTAGGGACAAATATATTTAGACGAATTGACCATTTTGACTAAGCGATTGGGTTATATACTCATGTACAGTTTTATACTTGGGAACAATAAGCTCAAACACGCAGCGGCGCGAGCGGGCGGGTGCGCGGCCGCGCGGTGCCCCGCAGTGCAAACTTTTATACTTATCTAAGTTAAGTCCACCACCCACCGTCTGCGCATCCGTGGAACTCGCGTAACGTTCTTAACTAAACCATCTAGAATATTGTCTTCTTATGAATGACAAATAAACAGCCGATCGAAAACTTATTAATTAACACCAATAGTTAACGTTTAGGTATAGCTGTAAAGAGAGCCCCCTAGATCATGTTTGAAAGTAGCATTTGTAAACATAATATTAGACATCGTCGTTTTATAAAAATATATATGGAGCCCACAAGAAGCAACATTAGTGTTGATTCGATGAATCTCCGACAGTTTAGTAGTTATATGAATTTTTTATTTTAATATATTATTAAAGCATAAGCGTAGGAAGGTGTACCGTGAGGGATATCTGTGTAAATAAAAATCTAGCGCACCATGAATCGCGTGGTTGCGTAATCATTATCATTGTGGTTTTTATCGTTTTGTGTCGCATCTGTGGAGTGCGATTGAGTTCTATCAGACTAAAAATCAGCTTACCGAATGAACAAAATGTCTAAAATCAATATTGGTTATCGAATTGTATAGTGTCACTGTGTTTTGTTGGTTAGTGCGTAATGTTGCCGCGCGGCGCGCCGGGCGCCGGTCGCATCGAGCGGCGCGCGGCCCGCCGGCGCGGCGCCCTACATTATTTGTAACAGCGGCTCGACCGTCACTTAACTGAATTATGCCTAGTTGAATATAAAATGTTTTAAATGTGTTACAGCATTTGAGAATATTTAATGATGTTGTATATAGTTTATATTTTGTTTTGTAAAACGACTTTTTGTACATAGAAACGAAGTAATTATTTGCCCACATTGCCGATGTATAACGGAGCACGTTTTAAAGGAACCACTCGTAATATTTTGTACAGTTGTTGTGAGATTGGTAGTTGAATGAGTTATTTTTGTGTGCGTTACCCCAGCAAAAAGTTGTGCTTTAGAGAGATGAGACCTTATCAGATAATTAGTGTGTCATGAGGAGAAATTTGTTTACTAATAGCAAAATTTGTGTGAGTTGTAGTTTTTAAGATATATGAGAAAAACAGATTTTGCTGGGGTCACGTTTTAAACATTACCCTGGCAAAAAAAGTTGTTTCAGCCTGGAACCAAATACATGAATAGATAGCTTTTGTTGCATAGTAAATGTTAGCAAATAGCAAAAATTGTGTGTGTTATGGTTCTCGAGTTATTTAAGTTTTTGCTGGGGTAACGTTTTGGGTTTTCCCAGATCTCGAAAACGGTTCAACGCAGAAGTTTGAAAAAAATACCACTAAGAGACCTTAATTTGTTTAAATTTGTTTAATTGTTAGTTTTTGATTTGGTTGTCGCAAACCAACGTAATTAAATGGTTTCGAAAAACAGAAAAAACGAATTTGCAAGTAAACTAGTACACTTATAATCAAATAAACAGCTGTTAAAAATAGCCGTAATAGACACTTATTACGTCAAGAATTTTAGGCTTTGTAACTTTACACGATATAAAGATATAAACAAATTTAATAAATTTTAGACCGCTCATACTTTAGCGATCGAATACACAGTTTCCATAACATTAAGACACATGGCATACATTAAACAAATTTAAGTAATTCATTAACATTACTTCCTGTTAATTTCAGCTTTCAATTACGTCTATCATGAAAGTTTTAACAAAAACAAGATTACGACAGCAATTCTTGAATAAGCCGACCAAATTGTAAAGGTCACTAAAAAGCGACCGCACCATACGTACGGGTTATCTTCGCAAATTAGCAGCTTAGTATCCGATGTTTTGTACAGTTATGAAGAAAAATGTTATTCATATAGCTTAAGATTCTACTAGTTTTCTATTTTATATATTAATATCGTGTTTATTAATATCAAATAATACACTTACGCGATTAATAGTATTTTTAAAGAATGTAATGATTTACGAAAGTTAAAAGTTTGAAGGCACTCAACATTACATAAATAAAGGTAAATAATAATCTAAACCTAAGTAGGAAATAATCTCGCTAAGCAATTTATAGTGTGATTTATTTGTCAGTATCAATATATACATTTATAGTAATTTGTTGCTTCTGTTTGATCAAACCAAATGTTTTATTTTAATACCAAACCTACTCATGTCAATCCAGTGACCACAATGTTTGACAGGTAAAAACATTTACCCATAAAAACTGTTCCTACCTAGGAAGAGTTTTTACGGAAACTACCTCGCATTTTTTCCATATATATTTCTCACCATTTAAACCTTCCCCTGGAATACGACAAACATTTTAAAACCAAAATCGGCCAAGCCAATCTTGAGTTTTCGCGAGACTAACGTACATTATACAAAGTGGAGAGGACAATGCAACAATAAATGAAATTTCGTATATCTAGTAACGCTCCCAGTCTGCCTGTAAAATATCAATTAAAAATACCCAGTAGTTTAGTCACAAGAAACATTAATTCGATTTTAACATTACTAAGCTATTGCCGACAAGTCAAAAACCCCTACATCAGTATAAATTAACACAACGTTGCCAAATTGTACCTTAGGCTTAAGCCGTAAGAGTCATTTTTAAATGACACGCTTAAGCGTGTCATTTAAAAATGTGCGAATGAGACAAAATCTACTTCGAACAAACAATAAAGTTGACAACGTTTCAAATCTTTTACCTTTGTAAAAATGTGTATTTATTATTATTAAATTACTTACGAAAACAGGAGACACGTATTTTTTCCTTTTGCAAAATTTTATTTTGATGAAATGTCCAAACAAACACATTTTTACGTGCTAAAGTTCTACACCTTGTCTACACGTTTACCTACAGTGGGGTCTCTTAAGTTTTATGGAAATTGAAAAAAATGCACTTCACTTCACACTGTATTTTATTAAACAGATTCAAACGTTAACAATATCGACTTTAATTTCGCAATTCAAAAAATTTTTCACTGCAAACTTCGGTTTTAGCAGTATCATGACATGAATTCCACCTAGGGACTGTTACATTACGACTGTCTGCCATTACCAACGAACTAAGGCCATTACAAATTCTTGAGAAACCTTGATGTTATTTTCGAATAACGTTAAACTAAATAAAATACTAGTACTTATAGACAATCCAATTCAAAACATTCAAAGCACAAGCGAAAATATTTTGGCACTTGACAGCGACAGTTTTTTTTGTGAATGCTCGTTGTCCGGTTTTTTATTTTTCATAGCAGCAGATATGCAATGTGTTCTCTAAAAGCTAGTAGTGGAGAAAATTCATTCAACTATGGTATAATAATATTAACTTCACCAACAAAATAGGTCACCATTGTACTGTAATTTTTAGTCTGTGACTTTTTAATATTTTATTTTTATTCTGTTTACTTTTTGTACAACACAACACAAAAACGCCCAAAGAGCAAGTCGATGATGACTGACGTCTCATTGACGCAGTCTTATAAGACTGCGTCCAAACTGCGTCAAAGGTGTTAAAATCTGTTAGAATACGAATAAGTATTACTTCTACTATGCCTTATTATAATTTCACAATTTTCCAGTACACCGACGTGATTTTAATTTATGGGGAATGTCGTTGCATTAGCTTTACGGACATACCGAGAGAGATATTATGGTAACACTTGTGTTTGTCCTACCAAGCAATAATGGTCGTACCATTGTTCAAGCTGTCCAAAGGATACAAGAAATATTAAATTTGTGAATAGGTATTCAGTGTACAGAATAACTTTAAATCAGTGATCAGTGGTCAGCTCGAGTCGCTGCCGTAGATATCAAGAAAAACACTGTTTTAATTCAGCATTAAATGGCGCCAAAAGTTCATTTCGCGGCTTGTCACCTGTCAATACTATTCTGTGATCTAACACCGCGCTGTTGCCGCTCTTACCATATGTAAGTAACCAATATTTACAAAGGGTGTTTAATTTCGTACTTGTTTTTGTGGTATTTAGTTTGTTCGAAAAAAAATTTTTTTTATTTCGCTCCTAGGAATTATTTGATAGTTTCAAAATACTTCTATGAACTAGTGTCTACAGTGTTATCATTTATTGTTGCATTGTCAAATCCACGTTGTATATTTAAAGATAATCTGACCAGCAAAGTTTTGTACGCAACTGTACTAACAAAAGATCCATAACATCCCGTTCATTTAAGATGGTTACGCTTATGTATGGCGCGGTCGCTTTTTAGTGACCTTTACAATTTGGTCGGCTTATTCAAGAATTGCTGTCGTAATCTTGTTTTTGTTAAAACTTTCATGATAGACGTAATTGAAAGCTGAAATTAACAGGAAGTAATGTTAATGAATTACTTAAATTTGTTTAATGTATGCCATGTGTCTTAATGTTATGGAAACTGTGTATTCGATCGCTAAAGTATGAGCGGTCTAAAATTTATTAAATTTGTTTATATCTTTATATCGTGTAAAGTTACAAAGCCTAAAATTCTTGACGTAATAAGTGTCTATTACGGCTATTTT
Organism: Agriphila tristella; assembly: GCA_928269145.1. NCBI lineage: Eukaryota > Metazoa > Arthropoda > Insecta > Lepidoptera > Crambidae > Agriphila > Agriphila tristella. Next base: position 27,272,420 of record OV743437.1, on the reverse strand, counting down.
TAACAGCTGTTTATTTGATTATAAGTGTACTAGTTTACTTGCAAATTCGTTTTTTCTGTTTTTCGAAACCATTTAATTACGTTGGTTTGCGACAACCAAATCAAAAACTAACAATTAAACAAATTTAAACAAATTAAGGTCTCTTAGTGGTATTTTTTTCAAACTTCTGCGTTGAACCGTTTTCGAGATCTGGGAAAACCCAAAACGTTACCCCAGCAAAAACTTAAATAACTCGAGAACCATAACACACACAATTTTTGCTATTTGCTAACATTTACTATGCAACAAAAGCTATCTATTCATGTATTTGGTTCCAGGCTGAAACAACTTTTTTTGCCAGGGTAATGTTTAAAACGTGACCCCAGCAAAATCTGTTTTTCTCATATATCTTAAAAACTACAACTCACACAAATTTTGCTATTAGTAAACAAATTTCTCCTCATGACACACTAATTATCTGATAAGGTCTCATCTCTCTAAAGCACAACTTTTTGCTGGGGTAACGCACACGTTATTTTTAGGGTTTCGTTTTTGACCTCTTTTTGTTATTGTGAATTTGTCAATTTTTTTAGGGAATTGGGATTGTACTGTAAATAGACCTCACCATTTTGTCATATATTAGTTATAAGCGGTCAAATCTGATGATTGAAGTGGAAATCAAATTTTCTAAATGGAGCAATCATTAGAAATTCATAAAACAAAATTAGTGTAATACTTGATATTAATATAACTTTATAAATAACTGTGAAAATAGGTAATAATAATTATGAATAAAATATTACATATTTAAAAGAGTTGTTTTTATTCTATTTACATTATTATAGTGTATTTTGCTTATATTCGCAATGAGTCACACTGAATCGTGTCACACCACAGTGACAGTAGTTAGTACGTTCACTGACTGGTGGTTGAGAAAAAAAAATCGCTATGAGGTAGGTCAGTGGCTATCTATAGTACAGTAGCCCGTAATACATTTAAATTACCAAAAAGGTTACCGCTCGCCGTTGTGATATAGTTATTTATTACGAAATTATAGATCCTTTAACCCAAGTTTTACAGATCGCAACCCGCCGTAACCTATATTTGTATATCTCCAAAAATGATATTTTTTAGTTTTCGAGGTTTACCACATGGTTTAGCTATTGTCGTGTTCTACAGCTTTGTTTGATTGCCACTAATAATAGTAAGACTATGAAAAGCAGCCATAGACAGATTTAAGACCAGATGAAAATGGATAGACTTTATCTGGTCTTAAATCTGTGTATGGTCACTTTCCATAGTCTTACTATTATCAGTGGCAATCAAACAAAGCTGTAGAACACGACAATAGCTAAACCATATGTGGTAAACCTCGAAAACTAAAAAAATATCATTTTTGGAGATATACAAATATAGGTTACGGCGGGTTGCGATCTGTAAAACTTGGGTTAAAGGATCTATAATTTCGTAATAAATAACTATATCACAACGGCGAGCGGTAACCTTTTTGATAATTTAAATGTATTACGGGCTACTGTAGTACTATAACAGTGTGACTCGATGCGATTTTTAATGTGTTCTGTGTTTATTCTCATCTAAACTGGTTCACGTGTAGTGTGACATGTCCGGAAAAAAATTCGCTTCCGGTAACGATAACGATGCGAATTTTTACTCTCATATTTAAAGTAGTAACTAGCGGCCGCCCGCGACTTCGTCTGCGTGGAAAGGTTTTTGCTATCCCTCGGGAACAATATTTTTTTTGGGATGAAAAGTACCCTATGTCCTCTGTACCCCTGACAACGTGTATGCAAATTTTCATGATGATCGGTTCATAAGTTAAGACGTGAAGGCGTAACAAACAAACAAACGGACTTTCTCATTTATAATATTAGTAAGGATACTTATTAGTAAAATAATCATAGAATTCTCTTGGAGGAGTTACTAACACCGTCACTTGAAGAATATTATGGAAGTAGGACAGTAAACTAATTAAAGATTGAAGAAAACCAAAATGTGTTTGAAGAAAAAATTATATTTACGGAAATTCGTTTCCAACATCCAAAAATGGATAAAACAACAAAATGACAGGTCTACATCTACACTTGCGCCAAGTTGGCCGTAGTGCGCCGACTGGTGGACGATATGTGAATCAGCCAAATTATCCTGTCATTACATAGATACGACATTAAAAAGTGTCATTACATTAAAATAAAATGTTGGTTTATTGCTCGACAAAATGTTACAAAAGTAACAATCTGCCAACGCTGTCCGAAAATGGCAGAAGTATTCCTCGTTGTGGAACATCACCAGTGGCGGATCCAGGATTTTGGTTTGGAAGGGGCTTAACGTAGTTGAGGGCAGGCTTTACCAAGGTAATCAACAGATTTGTTGGGTGTACCCAATTGATTTGGGGGGGGGGGGGGGCTGGATCCGCTAGTGAACATCACCCTGCTGATAAATGACCTTCCCAACTACGCGAATAATTTATGTGAAACAGTACTATTTGCGGATGACACTTCTTTAGTTTTTAAAGTAAACAGAGGTAATAACTGTTCGGACGAAGTAAATAGTGCCCTCTCTAAAGTTTCATACTGGTTTAATTGAGCAGACAAAATTAAATATTAATTTGAAATTAGCGTATAGTTGGCAGACTCACCATGGAATTAGAAGGTTTTGACTGGGTCAAAAAATTGTTAGTAAATAGTGATAAATAGTGAACTATAGCATATAAATAGTGATACTATGATTCAAAAGATATTTGAATATCTTGGTGAGGCTGCAAACTTGACGTCAAGTTGGCAGACACCTTAAGAAATACAGTTCGTATCAATATGATTTATATGCCAAAAAATTGTTAGAAAATAGTGAATCGTATACGCAAAATTTCAATAACATTGCTTCAATACAAGCCGAGATATTACGGTCTCTAAGTGGGCTGCTAACTTGACGTTTCAGGCGATAGCGATTCCAGAGAAACGGGTACAAGTTTTAAACAAATAAATATATCAAAAAATTGTTAGTGAAATTGTGATTCCTACGATATAAATAAAACAAGAATTCATCATTGCTATTTTCTAAAAATCAAATGTTAACTTTTACATAATACTCTGAATAGGCTGTCGATCAATATTGAACTTTGCTCCACAGTAATAAGGTTCCAACTTTATTGCAATCGTGAGGTGAGTACTATCAAGCAAAAAAGTGAGATTTATATTTTTAGCCACATCCTCGAATTATTATTACACTTGTTTTATTAATTAAACGTTGGTATCAAACAATAACGATATTCATTAATAACAATCATAGCAATAGCGCCATCTCTCAGAAAAGATTGTCAATTTCTCAGTTATAATTTAACGTTAGGTAGTATCTATTTATGTATTAGGTAGAATAAAGATATTATTATTATTTGGTGAGATTTATAGTAAAATGAGTATCAGTTGGTATGTGAGTAGTGTAACGTTGTTACATATTTTTTAATTGAAGAAATTACAAATTGACTACCTAAAATTAAATTCTAAATATTATTAACTAACATACCTATTATTTATAAACACAAAATTCATTAGACATCGATCAATGCACACACTGCGCTCAGCGGCGTCCGCGCGTTCAAGGTCAACGGGCGTTTGTTGAGTTTCCTCTCCCCTCGACCCGCACCGCGTAGTTGCGGCCGGCTGTTGCATTCGCTTCGTCACTCCGAATTTGATCTTTGAGGCAGACCCGCGTTCGTCTTTTGCTCCCAACAACATTGCGGACATCGCGTAGTGTCTTATAATTTTTCCACCCTTATTTATCAGTGCTACTCTAATTAATTATTACATTCAGTGCACAAACCCACGTATTGGTAAGTGTTGAACAAGTATTTCTTCAATTAGCGATTTGAATGTAGAAAATTTGAATTTTGAAAATAACGTAACCGTCAATTTGAATTTTGATCGTTGTAATTATGCTTTTTCAACTTGTATTAGTTATTTTTATTGTAGATTGTTGTTCAGCTCATTAAGCTGTGTATTAACTTAATTTAATTATCATTTATTCCTCCAATTGTAACTCCGATCTGATTGTGGCAAAACACATCACTCATACGGCCCGGGTACTTTCTACTCCAGTTCCTGCATTAGCCACAATCAGAGGAGACAACGGAGTTTGGTTTCCTAATGCGACCTAATTACAGGGTCCATCGTGTGGCGTACACCATACCCCATCGTTTGACGTCCACCATCGATCGCGCCTGCTGCCGTCATAAGGGCGACGACTCCCACATTTTGGGACATCACTGTCGACCCTACGACCTCCGCAGCGTGAACATCACCCCACACGAACCCCTTCTTCTCTGGGCCCGGACCTCACTTCGGCGGAACCAGGAGAGTACCAACCCTGGCCGGGAAAGCATAAAAAAACGTTCACTTGTAATTTTTTTAAGTACCGAACACTGGCATAAAAAACCGTTTGTAAATTTGTACCGGGCACTTCGAACCACGCCCAAATAAATTTTGTTGTTTACACCAAGGGTCTAGTTTTTTATTTAAGCACCCTTGGAACGTAACAGTAGGTAGGAAGTAATATAAGTAGAAAATATTAATAGTTTCTCCTGAATTAATAATATTGAATTAAGAGTAAGGTATTGACCACAGCACAGCCTACTAGTCTTTATACAGTCGATCATCGCCTTTATTGTTGGCGCAAAAGCCACCGTTCGTAAAAATAGACAGTTGACGCAACGACTAAAAGTGTAAGGGTTGGCACGCTATGATTTGCCTTTTTGTATTTCAAAAATAATTAAGTAAAATAATACCTAATACATAAATAGGCACCTAACGTTAAATTATAACTGAGAAATTGACAATCTTTTCCGCGAGATGGCGCTATTGTTATGAATATTATTGTTATTAATGAATATCGTTATTGTTTGATACCAACGTTTAATTAATAAAACAAGTGTAATAATAATTCGAGGATATGGCTAAAAATATAAATCTCACTTTTTTGCTTGATAGTACTCACCTCATGATTGCAATGAAGTTTGAACCTTATTACTGTGGAGCAAAGTTCAATATTGATCGACAGCCTATTCAGAGTATTATATGTAAAAGTTAACATTCGATTTTTAGAAAATAGCAATGAAGAATTCTTGTTTTATTTATATCGTAGGAATCACAATTTCACTAACAATTTTTTGATATATTTATTTGTTTAAAACTTGTACCCGTTTCTCTGGAATCGCTATTGCCTGAAACGTCAAGTTAGCAGCCCACTTAGAGACCGTAATATCTCGGCTTGTATTGAAGCAATGTTATTGAAATTTTGCGAATACGATTCACTATTTTCTAACAATTTTTTGGCATATAAATCATAATGATACGAACTGTATTTCTTAAGGTGTCTGCCAACTTGACGTCAAGTTTGCAGCCTCACCAAGATACTCAAATATCTTTTGAATCATAGTATCACTATTTATATGCTATAGTTCACTATTTATCACTATTTATTAACAATTTTTTGACCTAGTCAAAACTATCTAATTCCATGGTGAGTCTGCCAACTATACGCTAATAATTTGAATGACGATGAAGTCGAGTTTATCGAGAGCACAAAATTTCTAGGTATCACACTAGATTCTCGACTGCAATGGGATCCACATTGAAGCCTTGTCAAGTAGACTTAGTTCAGCGGCATTCGCTGTTAAGAAAATAAGGCTTTTAACTGATATTGAAACGGCAAGGTTAGTATACTTTAGTTATTTTCATAGCGTAATGTCGTATGGACTGCTATTGTGGGGCTCAGCTGCCAGTATTGAAAATATTTTTGTACTCCAAAAAAGAGCTGTTCGCGCCATTTACAATCTACGGCGGAGAGATACCTTGAGAGAATTGTTCAAAGAAATAAATATTTTAACTTTGGCAGGCCAATATATTTATGACTAGCTTCCGCCCGCGACTTCGTCCGCGTGGATATTAGAGAAAATCCTTAGGGAACCTTCAACCAAGATCCGACCCGACGGCTTTTACGCGATTAGGCGGGTCCCCACCAAGCGCGCTGCCTCGCGAGGCAAGACGTTTTCCACGTGTGGCGAGCCTCGCACGAGGCTGCTCGCTTGGTGAGGACCCGCCTAATCGCGTAAAAGCCGTCGGGTCGGATCTTGGTTGAAGGTTCCCTAAGGATTTTCTCTAATATCCACGCGGACGAAGTCGCGGGCGGAAGCTAGTTTTTTACAATAATCAGAACTGTAGGTATTTCGTTCCCGTTCCCGACGTGCTCCTACGAATTTTAAAATTGTAATGTGTATTTTATATTCTCTTTTCATACAAAATTTGAACCCCATTTTTAACCCCTGCAGGGGTTAAATCATGTCCACCGTGTTGGACTATAAATTAATGTCATTTTCGTAATCACCATCCAATAAAACCTCAAAAACGACATCGACATCGATTTTCATGTTTACTTACCCCATTTACCGCTAAGGGATGATTTTCAAAATAACAAAATATTATGTAATTGCCTATTTATTTTTAGACTTGCTACTACGAACTTTAAAGTTGTAATGTTTATTTTAAATTATTTTTCCATACAAAATTTGAACCCCGATTTTACCCCTTTAGGGTTTAAATCATGTCCACCGTGTTGGACTTCAAAATAAAAGTAATTTTCGCAATCGCAATCCCACAAAACCTCAAGAACGACCTCCATATCGATTTTTATGTTTACTACCCCATTAACCCCTAAGGGATTGATTTTCAAAATCACAAAATATATGTTTGTCAATTTATTTTTAGACTTGCTCCTACGAAGTTTAAAGTTGTACTGTCTAATTTATATTCCTTTTCCATTCAAAATTTGAACACAATTTTCACCCCTTTAGGAATTAAACCATGTCCACCGTGTTGGACTTCAAAATAAATGTAATTTTCGCAATCGTCATCCCAGAAAACCCCAATAACGACATCCATATCGATTTTTATGTTTACTCACCCCATTAAGCCCCTAAGGGGTTGATTTTCAAAATCACAAAATATATGTTTGCCTATTTAGTTTTAGACGTGCTCCTACGAAGTTGAAAGTTGTAATGTCTATTTTATATTATTTTTCCATACAAAATTTGAACCCCATTTTCACCCCTTTAGGGCTAAAATCATTTCCACCGTGTTGGACTTCAAAATAAATGACATTTTTGCAATCGTCATCCCAGAAAACCCCGATAACGATATCCATATCTATTTTTAGGTTTTTTATCCCTTTTCATCCCCATTTCAGCCCCATAGGGGTTAAAATAATAACAAAAACAATATACGTTGCGTTAGATTTTTATCCATAAGCCTAAATTATAAATTTATTAATTTTTACTTCGAAAATAAAGGATACACAACTTCATCCCCCTTTTGACCCCTTCGGGGGTAGAATTTTGAAAAACGCTGAGACCCGTATTTATTTATTTTCAATCGTTAGCCTAAAAACAAAGTTTGAAGATTCTAGCTTCAAAACTGAGGGACTTTCATACAAACTTTCATCCCTTATTTCATCCCCTTAGGGATGGAATTTTCAAAAATCCTTCCTTAGTGGATGCCTACACTGTATAAAGTATCTGTGTGCAAAATTTCAAGTCTTTAGGTCCAGCGGTTTGGGCTGTGCGTTGATAGATCAGTCAGTCAGTCAGTCAGTCAGCCAGTCAGTCATTCAGTCATTCAGTTTACGATTTTATATATTAAGATTTAGTTTATGTAAGGAAACACTATGATTCATTTGCTAAGAACAGTAATATTCACCAGTTCAATACAAGAAATAAAGATAAACTTGCCGTTCCAAGATTTTAGGCTTGCAAAAACTACAGGTTCATTTATGGGGAAAGGCATAGCCTTTATTAATAAAGTTCCACAACAAGTGATTGATCTTCCTTTGCATGAATTTAAAAACCATGTTAAAAAAACGCTCATGGGTAAAGGTTATTATAAAGTAGATGATTATCTTAAAGATCTAAATGCGTGGAAATGATGTAACACATAACTTGCTAATAAGTACTTTGTTGAAGTAATATAATAAGTCTATGTTGTTGCCAATAATCCTGTCACCCTGTTGTAATTTTCTGGTAACGATATATTCAAGTTTGTAAATATCGTTACTTATGGCTGTTACAGCTGATAAGTTTCTTGCGCCCGTTCTTCTTGTCAGCTAAAAAAGTCTGGAACGGGTGGTAGGAAAATATAGACGATTCAAAAGTACCTACTTAATAATTAAGTTTATTTGAATAAAGCTTATTTGACTTTGACTTTGATAGTGATGTGCCGAGTCAGGCGCGGTCCGAAGGGGGGGGTCACGGGGGACATGACCTCCCCCCAAAATCGTACACGTCAAATAGAAAATCTTCAATATCACTGGGCGCTCTCGTGTGTGGGGCGCCGAAAACGCCCGACCACCGGTCGACTATCAATCGTATTGCTGCCTGGTGATGAGCGACGAAGCGACGAAAGAAACAGACTAAAAATCGCACTGCGCGGCCATTTTTTAATATAAACAAGCAGGATTAGTCGATGAAACTGACTAAAAATCGCGCTGCACAGCCATTATTTTTCTAAAAACAAGCGAGATTACAAGATTAGTAGATAAAACTGACTAAAAATCGCGCTGCGCGGTAGTTTTTTTTTCTGTAATAAGTAAAATTAGAAGATTAGCAGATGAAACTGACTAAAAACTGCGCTGCGCGGCCATTTCTTACTATGAACAATCAAGGTTACAAGATTAGTAGTAGAAACTGACTAAAAATCGCGCTGCGCGGCCATCTTCCTTTACTATAAACAAGCAAGATTACAAGATTAGTAGATGAAACTGACTAAAAATCATGCTGCGCGGCTGTTTTTTTACTGTAATAAGCAAAATTAGAAGATTAGCAGATGAAACTGACCAAAAACTGCGCTGCGCTGCTATTTTTTTTGCTATAAACAAGCAAGGTTACAAGATTAATGGTAGAAAGTGACTAGAAATCGCGCTGCGCGGCCGTTTTTTTTTACTACAAACAAGCAAGATTACAAGATTATTAGGTGAAACTGACTAAAACAACGCGCTGCGCGGCCGTTTTTTGACTAACAGGCAAAATTGAAAATCGCATATAGGGGGCGCCCCGTAGAAATATCGCCCAGGGCGCAGGTAGTGCTAAAACCGGCACTGCTTCTATAAATTTACAAAAAAAAAGCAATTGTATTATTGTGTGTATAGTGACCCCCTCCAAAATTTCAGGCTGCGACCGCGCCTGTGCCGAGTACGGCTTGACTCGAGACAGACTCGATTCCTGCTTTGGACTCGCCTACTCGAATACCAATTTATTTGACGCTGCTGACGACGTGAAAAGGAGTGGATTGCCACATAAAAAAAAACTGCTTAAAAATCAAAAAACCGACTTCAATGAATTTAAAAAAAATTAAAAACCCGCTTGCATAAAAAGACAAGTCAACTGAAAAGATGGAAACAAGATTAAATACTAAGGCAACATTATAACATGCAGTCGGGTCGGAGGCATGCATAAAGAAAAATAAAAAAAAAGTCATTAATATAGAGAAGAAATAAAACGGGACCTTAAATGCTTCCTTGTGGAACACCAAATTTATTTTCACAATAGTCAGATGTAAACGTCACCAATACTTGATTTATTACATTACTCACAGAGACACACTGCTTACGATTCTTTAAATATGAACTAAACCATTGTAGTGAAATACCCCTTAGTCCAAGCGATTCTATTTTTTTTAACAAAATGTCATGTGAAACATAGTCAAAGTCTTTGGTCAGATCAACAAACAACCCTGTCGTCAAACAGTTATTATTTAAATTGGTCAGTATATTTTTAACAAGGTCGAAAATAGCTAAACCAGTCGATTTATTCTTTTGGAAACCGTATTGTTCACTTTTTATAATATTATATTTCTGAAAGAAAGCCAATATCTCTTGAGCATACATTTTTCAAACACCTTTGCAAAAATTGTAATAAGACTAATTGGGCGATAATTATTTGGATCATCACCCTTCTTAAAAGAGGCAATCACTAGATACCCTTATCATTATAATAAAATATGTCCAATGTAGTCGGTTGGGGGGCTAAAGGACAACTTTTTTTACTATAAAAGCCCCACCCGACTTCATTATACATATTTTATTATAATGATAAGTGTATCTAACTAGTGATTGGAATACCATTTCTTGCTTTTTAGAGGTATTTCATTTTGAAGCTGTTTTTGTTTCTATTTTCAGGTTTTTGAAGTCGGTTTTTTTATTTTAAACAGTTTTTATTTGATTTTTTTAGTGTTTACTTTCTGTATTATGTATTTTTTTTTTCTGGTAGATATATTTAGTGACGATATTATCTAAGTTACAATAGCCTTACGGCAATGGCTCATCACCTTTTACAAAATACTGCTTTTCGCGACGCAGGGGCGTTAGCTGTTGAGTTCTCCTGGTACTTCACTATCAGCTCCACTTCACCATAATGCATGATGACGACCATAAATAGCCTAGCAATCATATTAAAGTAATCGTATCGCACCACTGAAATACTTAGTATTGAATAGTTCCGATGATCATCTATGGTCTTCATCATCAGTTTCACTTCACCAAAATGGTGCTTCCCAAAAGCAAATGCACGAGTTACTTAAGGAAATACAAAAAACGCTATAGGTGTGCCTATAATATTTGAAGACTTCCTTAGATTTCTCCAGGATCCCATCATCAGATCCTGACCTTATGACAATGGAATCAATTTGAATTTATATGCTTTCAAACAAAAAAAAATCGGTTTACAATAAAATTGACAAAGTAATGTGTGTGTGAGGTAATAAAACTTGGTATTGTATAGTTCCGATGATCATCTATGATGTTCATCATCAGTTCCACTTCACCAAAATGATACCTACTATAACATACGCACAAGTAGGTAGTTATCGGGAGTTTTGTTAAGTGAAGGATCTCCGGCTCACCACCACACCAAGATGGACACACTCTTCTACCAGCACTCTGTACACCAGGAAATTCCATGAGCTCCTATATATTATATTACTTGGCTTTTCCATTAATCCAACATAAACAGCCGCTATCACCATACTGACTGACTGTGACAGTTCAGTGTTCCCATATACTGAGTGTTGCCCTCTTGTGCGTGTGAGACAGAGTATTATATCTATTCCATAGATACAAACACTACATCCCTTCCTTATCATTTTTTTTTTATATTTTTTCTGACCGTTGAGATCACATCACATAATCACAGGAAAGCAATCAATCATGTAACTTACTACACAATCGTTTAACACAATCAATTAAGTACTTATTTACTTATAAAATTATGTCTTTAGAGATCACAGCAAAGTACTTATTAAGCTTACACTATCAATTAGAACAAGCAACCATTCATATTAACATTAGGTAAATATGCAATGCAGTATTGAAATGAAAACCCAAAATTAAAACTTTAGAAACCACAACAAAATAATATTTTGAACCTAATGCATTAGAACTAATTATCCTTGAGAAATTACAGTAACGTTCAGTAGTTATTGATTAATTACTTTATGAATTAGACCCAATCATATTTAAATTACCTATATTAATTGATAGAAGTCTTTTAAGTATTACAATAACATGTCCGTTTCATTCTAGTTCCCATTATACTGTATCCTCTGAAACCACTTTCTATGTACAATTGACGGCACATCAAACCACACATGCTGCCCTTGAGGCCGTCCGTCCCTTACGCAATAAAAGCTGCTTCCACGTCTCAACCGTTCACTCGTCGTGCTGTCCCGTGTACCCTGTACAATGTACATGCCTATACCCTCTATTTCATTTATGTGTACTAAATACGGAATGTATTTTCTCAACTTTTCCTGTTCCTTCATTTCTTATTTAATGTTCTCACTGTCTACGCTCCTTCTACATATAATATGTAGTAGAATTAAAATCAATTACTACTTAAGTTATCTTTTCCATTTATCCCCATCTCTCTTTTCCCTTTTCTTTTTTTTTCCTGGTTCCTCACTTTGGATCGTTTGGAGAATTATTTTAGCTAGGTGATTTTCCAGTTACACAGTCAAGTTATAGGTACACAATTCAATATTCATTTAAAACATATATATTTAGCTTGTTTATTGATTGTTGCTATTAAAATCATTATTACGTAGCCGGCCAAATAGAAAAAAGAATTAAACTGTTTGATACATTTTGAAATAAAAGAAGGATGTCCAACGAATTCCTTAAACGAGCTAATAAGCTCACTGTATTTTTTATGCAAGGCAGCTAATGTTTTGTTATTAAACATATTTTTGTTATAATGTCATTCATTTACTATTATTTCTTACATTTGCTTAGTATTTAGTTTCCTGTCTATTAGCTGTCAAATATTAGTATCATTTCCAAATGTATTCCCTAGCTTTGATTATTATAAATAAATCAAAGTTTCCTGTTATCTAGTTCCTTTAGTTAGGTACCTACAATATAAAATTTTATTTTGTTATTGACATTAAGTTGAATCAAAAATTTTACTATAGTTATTATCGAACTAATATCAAATAATAATTTTATTCTTCAATAATGTTATTCTTATTATATCATGTATCCTCTGTAATTTGTACCTAGCCAATATTTGCATGCCTCTACTACAGGTTAAAGACCTATGTGAACTTTGATATGTATTATATCATAAATATGTATTGCCTTTATCGAATGAGTGTACCATATTTGTTGCAAATAAATATCCTGCATTATGAATAGAGATCCTATCAGCATAGCTTGGTATTTCCATCTCCCATTGTCAATATCCTTTTTTGTCTCCGATACACGCCCCAGGCAAGTAGTAAAACTCCTTGCAATGTTGCTCCTTCTAGCACCAATAAACTAGCATATATGAAACAGATAATATAAATACCTAATATACTAGAAAATCTCGACCCGTCACCAGAATTTTCTCAGGCAGGAATTGAACCTGCGACCTTTGGAAGACCAGTCCAATGCTCTTCCACTGAGCTACTGAGACACTAGTGCCAACGTCAAAATCTTTCTAGTGCCTATACATATGTATATTATATAATGAGGATAACTATGAGATAGATTTAGACAGATTTAATGGTCATCTACATCCAATTTAATGATCGTCAGGTAACTCCAATTGAATGGAATTCTACATCCAATTTAATGGACGTCGGTTAACTCCAATTTAATGGAATTCTACATCCAATTTAATGGACGTCGGTTAACTCCAATTTAATGGAATTCTACATCCAATTTAATGGATGTCGGTTAACTCCAATTTAATGGAATTCTACATCCAATTTAATGGACGTCGGTTAACTCCAATTGAATGGAATTCTACGACCAATTGAATGGTCGTCAGTCATCTTCGATGAAATGGAAACCTTTGCCGACTGGCAAATAGACCTGCATGAACAAAGGACATGGCCAAAAGGTACATTCCATTTACACACACATAATAATATTGTAAAATAAAAATAGAAAAATAAATTTACACGTAGTTTTGACCCTCTCTGAACTTGTCAGTTTTTATTTCAAAATAATAAGTAATGCAAGGTGAATTCAAAGTACCGTTTATCACAGCCAATAAAGTACATTCCACTTACACACGTAGTAAATGGGTAATATTGTAAAATAAAAAAATGAATTAACACGTAGTTTTGAACCTGTCTGAACCTGTCAGTTTTCATTTCAAAATAATAAGTAATGCAAGGTGATCAAAGTACCGTTTGTCAACTGTCGCCATAATGAACCATAATAATGGACTTTCAACACAAGCACACTACTTTGTAGCCATTGTGATATAGACGACGCCAATGCTCTTATTAGGAACATTTTACTAAATGAAACTGTTTTCAATAGATTTTTTACATATATTATAATCACCTTTTTAATAATGTTGCCCGTCAGCTTTTTGAATATACTTTGTTATTATTGTTCCATTTTTTAAGACTATTACCCAGTTTAATAAATGTTAGTCAATATATAGTTGCAATCCTTAATTCAGATGGCCATTACATGCTTAATAATTCCAAAACCATATCAGTTTACTGTAATAATTCGCTACTGTTCGCCATTAAAAGCGCCTTGCGTTTTTTAATAGCAAAATCATATTCTTAACACTTGTTGCTAGCGATCTGATTATAAGGTTTCATGAAACTGTTTAAGTCTAGTGTGTTGTAATGACAGGTTCTTTGAATTTTTTTATTTACAGCAATTGAATGTGCCAATATTCTTAAATATAAAACACTAAAAATCATAGGTGTAAAATAAATTTGATAACAATGCAAACCCCCATACAAATATTGGCCATGTCATTTAAAACAAAAGTATCTGAAACTAAAGCTATTGTTATTATGAATGGAAATCCATCTTAACTTAATTACAGTTTTTTTCCTCTAAGTACATTTTGATTTATTCTTTTACTAGCTTACCACCCGCACCTTCACCTGCGTTGATCATGGGTTATATCGTACGGCGGAGACCCGTGCCCAGCAGTGGGACAAAAGTAGCCTTTGTCCTTCTCCAAGGTCCCATCCAATTCTGTACCAAATCTCACCAAAATCGCTTAGCAGTCCAGGCGCGAAAGCGTAACATAACATAGTTTACTTTCGTATTTATAATATCAGTAGATATTATTATAAATGTATTTATTTATACATTTAGTACACACAATGTTGAAAGAAATGGTAGTGGACAGAAGAAAAGTACAAGGGCACAGCTTATTTCATATTGAAATCTCTTCCAGCAGGCCCGGAACAGGAAAAGACATTTAAAAGGGCAGTCTGTGTGTAACTCTAAGAATACTCGTATACATATTATCACACATAATACATAAACATAAAAATAAACTTACACATTTACTTAACTAAGATAAATATAAATAAATACGTATAATCAAAATAAGAAAGGAAAGCTGTTGTAAATAAAGAATAAGGCAGAGTTAAGTAGAGGAAGATAGATAGTGCTCTTTCAGTCGTTTTTTAAATAATGAAATGGTGCTACAATCTCTGATTTGGGCCGGCAGCGAATTCCACAGACGGACGGCATGAATGGAAAAGGAATAAGAAGCAAAGTCAGTTTTATGGGAGGGGAAATTTAGAAGCGATTTGAGATGAGATCTGCACTGGGAATCGGGTGAATGACAGAAAGAAAAGCGATCACGGAGGTAGGATGGATAAGAAGGATTGTAAAGGACGTTAAAGAGGAGACAAAGGATTCTAACATTCCTGCGCTGACGTATTGGGAGCCACTTGAGTTCCTTCCGAAAGTTGGAGACGTGGTCGTACTTGCGTAGACTAAAAATGAAACGGATTGCAAGATTTTGAAGGCGCTCAAGTTTATTTAACAATTGCTCAGTGGCATCTAAGTAGCAGACATCAGCATAGTCGAGAAGAGGGAGGATGAGTGACTGGGCAAGAGTGATTTTGGTGGGCAAGGGCAGAAAACTTTGAAGACATTTGAGGGAGTGAAAAGAGAAGTACATCTTGCGACTGACATCAGCGACATGTGTGGTCCAGTCAAGATTTGAGTCTAAGATTACACCTAAGTTTTTGACAGTGTCACTGTATGCAATAGTAATCCCATCCAGGAGCACCGGCGGCAACTGTGTAGGACGGGCTAAATTGCGCATATATCTGCTACCAATGATGATGGCCTGTGATTTATTGGGGTTAACAAGAAGGCCATACTGCTTTGCCCAGGTAGAAATTCTGCTAAGGTCGTTATTAATATTGGCAATGGCTGAGTTCACTTCGTCGATTTTAAAATGACGGTAAAGTTGCAAGTCATCTGCGTAGAGATGGAAGTTGGAGGAGATGACTCTAGTAACAGAGTTAATGAAAATGGAGAAGAGGAGTGGCGATAGAACACCCCCTTGAGGTACCCCAGCAGTAAGTACGCACCCATCGGATTTTGTATCCTCGAGGCGAATACGTTGCGTGCGCCCCCGAAGATAAGAATCAAACCAAGGAATAGCGGACGAAGATACATTTAAGGAACGAAGTGTGGCAAGAAGGATGTCGAAGTCGACAGAGTTGAAGGCACTGCTAAAATCAAGCAATACCAGAACTGTAAGTTCTTTGTTTTCCATGGCCCAGCGAATATCATCGGTGACATTGAGTAATGCGGTGACGGTGCTGACGGTGGTGCTGGCAAGGTAAGGATGGGTTAGGAATTTTAGGTAAGGGGATAATATGAGCAGTTTTCCAGATTATAGGAAAGCAATTTGATGAAAGAGAAAGGTTGAAAATAAAGGTGATTATAGGAAGAAGGATAGGTAATATGGGAATAAACATTCTAGAGCACAAATTATCCTCACCAATGGCGTCGGAAGAAATAGCCAAGATGGCACTTTTGACGTCGGCTTCTGATACCGTAGAAAAGTTGAATGATGAACAGTTAGGTCTAGAAAGAGAGGAAAGTTGCTCCAATGAAGCATCCCTCGAACTACGATCTAGACTTACTGGAGGAAGAGAGAGATGCTTGTTTAAAGCGTTTATATCGGTGCCAATGGGAATGGATGCGGAGGGTTTACCCACCCCAACAGAGCGTAGGAATCTCCAAGCATCCGCCGGGTTACGATTCGACAGGGACTCGTGGAAGAAGCGTCTCTTAGCATCTCTACACATACGACTGCAGCGATTCCGTAAAGTTTTAAAGCGAGTCAAATTAAAATCGGTGGGACATTTTTTATATTTACGTTTCGCTTTATCCCTTTGTGCCATGAGTTCTTTGATTTCAGCATTTAGCCAAGGAGCGGGGTTGCGTTTAATCCTGACTCGTTTCTGCGGTGCATGCCTGTCATATAAGTTGAGCAGAAGAGAGTTAAACCTAGAAATGCTAGTGTCTATAGAGGGAGCCTCGAAAACACCTGACCAATCCATGTCACTGGCGTCCTTTTGCAAGGCCTCCAAGTCAATGTCCTTGTAATTTCGGCGCAAAATGAAAGGGGACTTACGTTTGGGAGGGCGAAGTTGATAAGAGAGGAAAATCATGTCATGATAAGAGAAGCTTGCAGGGAATTGGCCATGAGAAACCACTTTCTCGGCAGAAGATACTATCATGAGATCAAGAAGTGATGGCGCGCAGTTTGGAAAATGATGAGTGGGCGATAAAGGGAGAATCTGTAAATTGTAAGAAAAAAGGATAGATTGGAGCTTAGAAGAACGAGAATCAGATTTAAGTAGGCATGTGTTAAAGTCACCCATTATAATGACATTGTCGTAAATGGGTCTTAGCTCTTCGAGCAGTTTGTCAAACGACTCGAAGTAGTCAATTGAGAGATTAGGAGAATAAAAAACACCAAGTAGTAGCTTGGTGGATCGAATAGTAATTTCAAGGAATAGGTGTTCGGCTGATGCGCTATAAGGAGAAGGGGAACTTCTAACAACTTGGAACGGTAGATCGGCTCGAAGGTAGATAGCAACTCCACCTCCGCCCTTACCAGTCCTGTCGTTGCGTATAAGGTTATAACCTGGAAGAGAGAATTGTGTAGAGGGTAGGGAGGGTTTGAGAAATGATTCAGAAACTAAGAACACATCGACTACTGAGCTGCTAATAGACGCCAGAAGATCTGAGTGATGGGCAGGAATGCTTTGCACATTGACATGTGCGAGGTTAAGGTTGTTTCGATAATTGGAAAAGGTGGAAGCCAATTTGTCATGTAACGTCCCAGTGGAGCCACTGTCGGCACTTGCAAAGCTGCACGATGAAGAAGAGCAAGAGAAAAAACTATCATCTAGATTATACGAGTCCATATCATTATACGTAGTAGACAAATATAGAAAAAATAAAATAATATATAACTTCAATAGTAAAATAACAAATAAAATGATATAAGATGGAAATTAATAATATATAAAATATTAGATATCGAGTGGAGCTTACACACAAATGCTGCTTACAAAGATAACAGAAAAAAAAAGAAAAAAAGACATCAAGAAACGAAGAAGAAGAAGATAAAAATTACTTATATATTCATGTTAAGACTATCGCAATACACATGAAGCAAATGACTGATTAGTGATAAAGTTACATTATTACTGGTATTTTAAAACTTAAAATTACATTACACTGCATGTTCCACAACCAGCATAAAAATAAAAAGTTAATAACAGCTAGTCTCAAAAGACGCAGGTCCAAGGCTAACAATCATGGCGATCGATGACTCAGCGTTCAGTCTGCTGGAATGCACCCATTGACAATAAAATTGACAGTTGATTGATTGAGCCGTCTTGCTTGTCAAAATTATTTTAAACTAACCACGCATAAATAAATATGTGAAATCATGAATATTTAAAATGTTTTAGGTTTAAAGAGAAAAGATAATCTACCGTAAATTTAAAATTGATAAAAACTGTTTTTAAAAACTGCAAAGTAGTGCAAAGCAGGATGGGTAGCAATGAGCTGAATGCACAAGTGAATGTGTATCAAACGCGGACAGATTAGGTACTACAATTTACAGTAAAATTGCGCTTAAAGTAGCTAGCGCCGCCGTGTCTTCCTGGCACCCCGATTAGCTGCTCCAGCCTCAGGCGCCTTAGGCGAACTTTGTCCTTGGCCGGCACGGTTGTCAGCTGGAAGCGGAGGGAACAGCGCTGTTACAGCCAGCAGCTCAGCTTCGCTTTCGATCCGTCTTCGCGTTTTATCAGGCAGACTAATTACTATTCTGCCCTCCACCGACCAGCAGTTCTTGATGCCGAAGTGCTTACGTGCAGACATAAAAACGCTATGTCGAAGCCTAGTCAGGAACTCAGAAATAGTCACTCCAGAGCCTTTAAGTGCCGTCTTGTTTTCCCAAACGAGTTTACGATGCTCAAAGTCGTGAAAACGCACCAGAATTGGACGCACTTTATTACCTTGAGAACCAAGTCTATGGCAAACCTGTAGCTTGTCCTTAGTAATGTCCGGGATCTTCAGTTTGTTGACAATCAAATGATGAACCTCTTCCATCAGGTCACCGCCCTGGGTTTCAGGCATACCATGGAAGAGTAGCACTTTGCGGCGCATGGACATCTCATGTTTGTCGTAGCTGATTGTGAGGAGATCGAGTTGTGATTTTATGGACTTCAGCGCTTGACAGATAAACGACTTGAAATCGGAGAACTCACGTGCCAGTGTAGTAACATCGGGGCTCAGAGTCGCAGATCCTTCGGTTGCCTTCTGTAGCCTTTCCTCGTATTGATTGAGACGTGACTCAAAAAGCTTCTCAAGGTTCTTCAAGTTATCAGCCAGATCGTGTTCCATAGTGCAAGGTGAAGTGAAAAATAAAAGGAGCGATTAAGGAAAGGTGTGAATGATTTTGTATTGCAGCTGTGTGGGAGCTCCACAGGTACTTATGCCATCAATTTGATGTTATATTATGTAAAATAACGAATTATAATTGAAATTTAAGCAGGAGCTATAAATCAGATGACTTTTACTTGCGACTACCCACGAAGAAAAAAAAAAAAAAAAAATGTAATTATTAAAGAGCTTTATTAAGTAGTGAGGAACTTATTGCAGAGCAAATTGTCATAAAGATACTTAGGTATGTTAATGGTGCTGTTTGTCAATTTAATTGTTTGCACTCATCATTTTTTTTTGCACCAATTTCCGTGACAAAACATAAAAATTACAGATTGAAAACAAAATGAACAAAGCGTATATAACAAAGCTTACTACACTGAAAAACTTAATGTGTCCACTATGAATTCCAGCTAAAGAATAAGAAAGTAGAACAGCACAACATTTGCAAATTCCAATGTTATTAGCATTTCCTTTAAACACTAAGGTATGTACATATAGCTAGAGACAAAATAGTTCATACCATACCTTTTCCTCCTTTTTTATTTTTTCTTTGTATTTTGTATTTTTTGCCATTGATTTTGCATATTTTGCTTTTGTCATTTCAAGATTTAGGCTTGCAGAAACCTGTGGCTCATACATGGGGAAAGGCATAGTCCCCACAATGCAACAAGCCACCGATCCTCCCTTGGATGAATGCAAAAACCATGCCAAAAGACGCTCATGGGCAAAGGCTACTATAAAGTAGATGACTATCTGAAAGATGAAAATTCCTGGAAATGATGTAACACATAGCACATTACTTGCTAGTAAGCACCTTCCTGCCACAATCATGCTGCACTGTATTTGGTAACGAGACATTGAAATTGCAAACATCGCTACTTTTCTCTGTTAAAGCTGATAAGTTTACCGTGTCCGTTCTTCCTGTCAGCCAATAAGCCCGGAACGGGTGCAGGAAAACAGATCGATTCAAAAGCACTCCATCATTAGTTCAATTGAATAAAGACACTTGGACTCTGACTTTTAACCAGGGCCCTGTTTCATATACATTTTAACTTAGTCAATTACACGAGTCCGGTGTTCATTGCATTGCCAATTTGAAACCAGAGAACCAACCACTGACAGACACCGCAATGTATGCTATCTACTGTAGCACTACACTGCAATGCTTTTAAAATAGTCCCAGGCGATTCGCTAAAAACAGTGCTGTGCTAATGAATTTCAACTATTTTAAATAAATAAAAATATACATACAATGTACACGAGTATGTATCTGGACGCTCGCTGGGATGCACTAGCTAGATAGTAGGGGCCGCTTTAGTGTTATCAATAAAGATACCTAGATGCATTGCACATTGATCTCTTCAAGAGTAAAAGGGACACTCTTGTTTAGAATTGTAAAAGAGATTCTCAATACACTTTTCTGAAATCACTATTTACTATTACTCAAAAAGACTATAATAGGTACCTATCTAGTATTTCTTAAACATACAACAGTATCAGGTTAGACACAATGCTGTGCCGGTAATATACATATACAATACCTAAATTATACAGGTTGCCAGTGGGTAAGTTTTTATTCTTTACTTTTAGTTTGACATTCTTACCTCAATGATTTAGCCTAAAATAATGAATAGGCACTTAGATTACAGGTCATTGAATCGAATAGTAATAATCAAAAGGTCATTTAAGGTAAACAATACCGAAAATGGGTACCTACAATGTACCGCTTATAGCGGGTAACCTAACCTCTTTTCCCCCACTGAAATATAGCTAGTTAGTTGGTCTTGTCTTACTATTATGGTGAAGTTAAGCAATAATATGGTTACCCAAAGAAACTGAAATACGTGTTCTCGATAAGTACGTCTCCTTCCCTTCAAAATAAGAGCAAAATTTTTACCTTCGTCGCCACTTATAACATACGCACAAGTAGGTAGTTATCGGGAGTTTTGTTAAGTGAAGGATCTCCGGCTCACCACCACACCAAGATGGACACACTCTTCTACCAGCACTCTGTACACCAGGAAATTCCATGAGCTCCTATATATTATATTACTTGGCTTTTCCATTAATCCAACATAAACAGCCGCTATCACCATACTGAATTACTGACTGACTGTGACAGTTCAGTGTTCCCATATACTGAGTGTTGCCCTCTTGTGCGTGTGAGACAGAGTATTAGGGCCGCGTTCCGAATCACGCCAACAGTGCTCACAGCGTGTGACGTCATTGTACACCGGTCCAAATCATTAGCACGCTGTCAGCACGCTCACGAATCGATACTATTGATTCGGACCGCTCGTGAGAGCGCTCACACCGCTAACGTTGGATTGTTTTTAACAACATAACCTCCAAAAGGGGTTATCTCGATAAAGTAAATATTAATTCTATGGGATAAATTAATACAAAGGCAGTAATAAATATGAATCAAGTTCACCACCTATTTACTTACCAATTTATAAACCATCAAAGATTCAAAATACTTATTACCACTGCTAGCTCTCTCAACATCAATTTATTATAAGTATTTCGTTCGTAACTTCGCAAAACACCTGCAGATCAATAAATTCAGCCATCTTTTCTAAAAATCACAAATAATAACCACAAATTTTAACAAGAATGAACTTTACAAGGAAGTTTGACAGCTACACCGACAACGCTCACAGTGCTTTGGTAGAATACGCGGAGCGCCGTTAGCACATGCGATGACGTCATCAGTGACGTCACTGCAGCTTACGGGAGCGTTGTTAGCATGAATCGATCCGGGCGTTAGCGCGCTCATAGTACTGTAAGCGTGATTCGGAACGCGGCATATATCTATTCCATAGATACAAACACTACACCTACTTTCCGAAAGCAAATGCATGAGTTACTTAATAAAATACAAAAAATCGCCATATGTGTGCCTATAATATTTGAAGATTTCCCTTGATTGCTCCAGGATCCCATCATCAGATCCTGACCTTATGACAATGGGACCAATTTGTAACTATATACTTTCAAACAAAAAAATAATTTCTAAAATCGGTTTGAGGTAACCTAAGGCTAACTAAGATTTGAGGTAACAATCATAAAAAAAAATAAAAAAAATCAACCGAACATCGAACCTCCTCTTTTTTTAAGTCGGTTAAAAATAAAGAAAAAGAACTGTCAATGTCAATAGGCACATTCTGCCAGACAAATCTTTGAGTCATCGATCGCCATAGAGTACATTTTAACCATGGAAAGTAAAATATTGGTGAGCATGCAAATACCATTAGGCAAATCAAACCTCAACATTATATCAAAAAAAGTTGATATAATGTTGAGGTTTGATTTGCCTACGTACTCGTATCGTAAAAAAAACTAAAGTTTATCATCAGATTGTTACTGACTGTGACTACCTATCCCTATACAATATTTTTAGTTTTTTTATATCTAGTTCTTTTGCTTAGGTAGGAATTTTGTAATTTGTAAATACCTATTGTAAACTCTGACCAAATAAAAAGATTGTAATTAAAATATCCAAAGTTGACCAAATGCAAGTGGGTATTTTCTCGTAAAAAAAATTGTAAGTAAATAAATAAATATAAATAATAAATATTTGACAACATCACATACATTGCTCTAATACCAAAGTAAGTAGCTATAGCACTTGTGTTATGGAAATCAGAAACAACGGTGGTTTGACAAACACCCAGGGCCCCTATTTTTGAATCGCTCGCCTGGCGTCGAGCGCTCGTTTCTACTGATTTTCGTTCGACATCTCATACATTTGAGTTGATTTGTCGAACGAAAATCAGTAGAAACGAGCGCTCGACGCCAGCCGAGCGATTCAAAAATAGGGGCCCAGACCTGAGACAATATTGAAAAGTTCATTTTCTACATTGAGCCAGCCGGGGATCGAACCCGGGACCTCAAGAGATGGTGACGCCTTGAAACCTCGTAAGATAAGGATAAGATCCAATCTCAATAATTTTTAGAATAATGAAAGTAGGTGTCTAATACACCTATCATACCTGTCTAATATTTGGTCGGTGCAAGTTTATATAGCCTGGATTAAAACATAGGATATGTACTTTTTATTCATCATCAGATCAGCTCAATGACACCATAAATATTGCATTGTCTTCCAGCGGGTCTACCGGCTAAAAACAATGAAGTTAATGTTAACTGTAATTTGACAGATGTATATGATACATTGCTACTTCGTTTTGGCACAAATAAAAATTTACCAAAGAAAAGAAGCAATGTATCACATCCATCTGTCAGATTACTGTTAACGTTAACTTTATTATTTTTAGCCGGTAGGCCCGCAGTTCTGACCTATATCAAAGTTCGACCTATAAATTGTTTTAAAAATTTGTGGATAAACAAAAGAACGACTTAATAAAAACGTGATTAAATAAAACGTAATTATATCTACAAATAGTTGGGATAAATCTTTAATTTATTCCTGATTCACTTGATGGACGCCTCACCCTAAGCAAAATACCTGTTTTTTTTTGTATGCCGTAGAAAAACACCTTTACGCGCTTCCCTTCCCGCTGGTGAACGGGAAGGGGGCATGTGGGACTCGCCAGGAGGGGACTGCAACATTCAACGTTGCGGCTCCCTCCACGACTGCCTCCCGTAATTCCACCAAGTCAAAGCTCGGTGGAATCCCAGGAGGAGGGAATACCCACTAAAAAACTACGGCACTTGCCCACTCGCCACCGGTTGGTCATACGGGGGGCCATGGGTGGTAATCACCCCAATTGACCCGGTGGCTCGCCCGGCTATCCGGGCCTCCTCGCGGTTGGGAGATGGCCGGGCAAGTTTGGCCATCTCCCCAGACGGTCGAGGACCGTGCAATGCAGGCGATGGGTCACCACCCATCGCCCGCGTGGTCCTCGTCAGAGCGGAATGAGGTGCGCATAACGCCTCCTCCTTACGCCCACCCGCCTGCGTCGGAGCCGGTTCACATGAGCCTCCTCTTCGCGAACCCGCTCCGATGCCTCCGTCTGCAGGATGACCTCCTCACAGAAGGAGACTACCGCCTCCCAGGATCTCTCGGTGGCCAGCATGGCCCGTACCATGCTGAGCAGCGAGAGATCCGTCCCCACCACAGCGACCAGAGTACGGCGCTGCGGCAGGCAGGCAGGACACACCTCAAGGGTGTGCTGTGCACTGTCCTCCGCATCGCCGCACCCGTGGCACTGTGGCGACGCCTCCTTTCCTATCCGACACAGATACTTTCCGAAGCATCCGTGCCCGGAAAGTATCTGTGTCAGCCTGAAGGTAAGCGCCCCATGCTTCCGAAAGCACCACTCCTGCAACAGAGGCCGGACTGCTTCTAGGGTTCTGGTCCCGTAAGGCTCCCGTTCTAGACGCTCCTGCCATACCTCCATCTTTACCTCTTCGGCCATTTGTCTGAAGGCCAGGGCTTCCTCTGGGGTGGGACGTTCCCCCCTCTCCAGCGCCGTCCTGCGATCCCTGTACACCTCCCTAAGCACCTGGGCTTCTAACTCCCAGGGAGGCGTACCAGCAAGTGTGCAGGCCGCCGCGCCCGCGACCGTTCTGTAACCCCGGATAATCCGAAGCGCCATGGCCCTCTGCGCCTGTCGTAATAGCCTCTTGTTATTATCGTTAAGTCGATCAGCCCACACCGGCGCGCCGTAAATAGCCATGCTACGTAGCACGCCGGCAAACAACTTCCTACATTTGTCTCCTGGGCCCCCGATATTTGGTAAAATTCGCCCCAACGAGTTAGCCGTTCTTACAAGTTTTGGGGCTATTTGACGGAAGTGCTCCTCAAAATTCCACCTTCCGTCTAACACTAGCCCCAAATATTAAATCGAGGGACGCAATGGTATAGAGGCGTCGTCCACAGTTAGGAATGACCCTGCTGGTGGACCCCTCCATGGGCCGTAGAAGCACGTAGCTTCGGTCTTTTCAATGGCTACATTTAGCCCCAATTCCCTTATCCTTCCTATTACCAGAGAGGCCCCCACACTAGCTAACCGTTTTGCCCCGTGGAGAGTCTCGCCCCGGGCAACGACCAGCGTATCATCTGCATAACACAGAACGCTCATCCGAGGCAAGAGTCTCCCTCGCAAAACCCAATCATATCCGATATTCCACAGGAGTGGCCCTAAGACCGACCCCTGTGGAACACCGCACATCATCTGTCTAGCCACTACGCCTCCCTCGCCGGAGGGGTAGATAACTTCTCTGCCCTCAAGGTAGCTTCCTATCATTTTTATTAAGTAGGGGGCAGGCCATGATATTGTAGCCCATCCCTGATAACCCCGAAGGGAAATGAATTAAATGCGTTCCTTATGTCTAAGGATATCGCGATTACCACTTCCCCTCGCTCTATGGCCCTCTCGGATATGTCCCGAAGTGCCTGGATGGCGTCGATAGTCGACCGTTGTCTCCGGAAATCATACTGGTTTTCGGCTAGGTTAGGGCCCACCGTCTCTAAGTGTTGCATGATCCTGTCCGCGAGAATTCTTTCCAACATTTTTGCTACCTCGTCCAGCAACACAACGGGACGGTAGGCCGACGGGGAGTCCAATGGTCGACCTTCTTTTAGGAGGAGGCACAGGCGCCCCTGCTTCCAAACCTTGGGGAATTCTCCCGCTTCAATGCAGTGACTAAAAAGCACCCGGAGAAGTTCCCCAAGGTGTTTCAAGGCTACGGGCAGTACCCTCCCCGGAATGCCATCCGGGCCTGGCCCCTTTTTCTTCGACAGGAGCCGATCCACCACTCCCTCCATTTCGGCCTCTGTTACAGGGTAGAAACCTGAATCCAACTCGGCTGGGCTTTGTGGAGTGATTAAGGGTGCCACCAGCAGTGAAGCAAAATACCTACTAAAAATATTGCAATATTGCATGGTCAGTGTCAATATGATAGTAGGTACGATACGAGTACGTAGGCAAATCAATCCTCAACATTATGTCTACAAAATTAGTCTTTAAAAATATATAAAAACTTCAACTTGTATTTTCTAGCTAATGATTCCGACGGACCGACGATATGGTCACCCTACACACTGATTATTCATAGTAAATAAATTTACAAATTTCTCTAAAACGAATGAAGATATCGTGAAAATATGTTTTTGGGGCGTTTATCGTGACCAAACGACGGTTACGAAAACCTGCTTATTTTTAATCTTCATACAATTTTCACCAATATTTTAGACTTAAGCGTGTGGGCCGGAGAGTCGCATGCTTTTAAAACATTAGGTCGCCATATCTTTGTACCTGTTGCGTTACATGAGCAACGAATGTGTTTGTAGCTGTTACAATGAATATGTGACGGCTACAAATACATCAACCCACCGGTACAGGCTCCGACTGATCTGGAATTCGACGATTTAACAAAATACATAACCTCAAAGCATACGACTCTCCGGCCCACATGCTTTTGTCAATCATTCTGCTGGGAAGCCGGTACCATCGATTTGATATCTGAAATAAGAACGAATATCGTCGGTACATTACTTCTAGGTTGTTTTAGAATGGAATTATTCATGTGGTATGGAGAGTCGCATGCTCACAAATATTGAACATTCTATCTATGCAAATTACTTTCCGTGGTTAAAAATCACTCTATGGCGATCGATGACTCAAAGATTTGTCTGGCAGAATGCGCCTAACTAAATGTCAAAAAAATAAGTAATAACGTGAAATAAAAATAGGAAAAATCGTACATAATAATACAATGAAAAAGAATAAATTATACAAAAACGACAGTCAGAACTGCTTTCTAAAAGTGAAACTGTGAAAGAAAAGACTCATAATTTTCTTAAATTCAACTAATGTGTGTTTTTAGTATATGTAACTTTCATTAAAACTAGGCGGCTGTTGTGGATGTGTGCAGTAAATCTGTGTGATTTATCATTATGAAAATAAACGAGAAGAATTTATCTGCTTTCGCGCTGTCCGCGACTCCGGTAGACCGCGACGGATGGCTCGACATGCGAGGCGAGATCGGAAAGAGCTACCAGAAGCGGTGGTTCACTCTCAAAGGGAATCTTTTGTTTTATTTCGACAAAAAAGGTGACAAAGAACCGGTTGGAGTTATTATTCTTGAAGGATGCACTATTGGTAAGAAACTTTCTTCCTACGCAGCCATAGTTGGCCTCAGTAATTGTGAATACTTAAGTATAGAAGCTGGCATGAATTGTGAGCGATGAGAGATATTGGAGGGTATTACTGCACATGTTTGCAGGTGCCCTGCCCCCTGATTATGTAACTTTGTTGCAATCAACTCTGACAGAAATCACAGTTACATTGCTGCTTTAGTTAAGAACCAATGTGACAGGTATCTTACTTAAAGCAGCAATGTAACTGCGCTTTCAATCGATTTCAATCAAGAATTGTTAGCAACAGACTTACGTAATCAACGGGCGGCTTCACGTCCCCTGCCAATGAGACTTAAAAATGGCTTCTGCGCATTAACTTCACCTCTCAAGATCTATGCCGAGGCCTATACTTTGTTATAGTTCGTAGTGTTATAGTTTTTTCTAAGATCATCGAGAAGCTGTACAAGTCACGACTGTATTTTTTCCTAGTTAAACACAATATAATAAAGGAAGAACAAAACGGGTTTCAAAAAAACAAGTCGACTACGCTAGCAGCTTTTTCCTTAATTCAAGAGATTACAAGAAATATCAATAGAAAAATCAAAGTAGCTGCTATATTTTTTGATATGTCTAGTGCATTTGACTTAGTAAACCATAACTTATTAGTTGATAAATGCGAAAAGTACGGTATACGAGGACCAGCATTAGACTGGATTAGTAGTTACCTCAAAAACCGATTTCAAAGTACAGAAATTAATTGGATTGATGATAAACTCAATTCTGTACCCTGTAGATCTAATTTTCAATTGAACCCGCGTGGGGTTCCACAAGGCTCCATACTGGGTCCTCTTTTGTTTCTGTTGTATATCAACGATTTACCGGAAATCAATCAATATAAATATATTTTGTTCGCGGATGATGTATGCGTAGTTGTTCCGGAAGATAAATGTAGCGGGATATCCCACACAGACACTCTAAATTCTATTTTGAATGATGTTATGAAGTGGTTAGAAACAAACGATTTGCACACTAATCTATCTAAGACAAAACTAGTTCAATTTGAAAACTATAACGCAAGATCTAGTTTACATAACCTCACATATCAAGGTGAAACTATTGAGCAAAGCCAAGAAACCGTCTTCTTAGGCATAACACTAGACTCGAATTGTAATTGGAGAGCTCATATAGAAAAAACATGCAGCAAACTCAACAAGTTTGTTTATGCCTTGAGACAAATCCGTGCAACTAGTGGGGAACCAACAGCCAAAATTGCATATCATGGTTATGTTGCATCAGTTTTGAGATACGGCATTCTATTGTGGGGTGCTTCTGCATCATGCTCAAAGGCTTTTCTAATCCAAAAGAAGTGTATCAGGGCGATTTGTGGAGCAAAACCATTAGATAGCTGCAGACCTTTGTTCAAAAGATTAAAAATACTAACAGTCACAGGTTTATACGTTTATGAAGTTGGATGTTTTGTTAGGAAACATTCACAATTGTTTGCACAATCTTGCACGACTAGTAGATATTCTCGCAGAGATCCTACTAAAATTCAAATACCTGGCTCTCAAAGCATTATGCACAGAAAAAATTGTAATTTCATGACATCTTTCATATATAATCACATCCCTATGCACATTCGTGAGATGCCTTTGAAACGATTTATGATATACTTAAAAAAATGGTTGTTAGAAAAATGCTTCTACTCACTTGAAGAATATTTTAGTTGTAAATGTTAATAATTAATTTACTAAACTAATAACTTTGACATTAATAAATATTTTATAATAATGTGTATAAATATATTTTGACATTTTTATTATCTTTTGACATTTTTATTATCTTTGACATTCTGATTAATGACGTACTAATTTAAAACTTAAATGATCTGAAGGTTTTGTAATATTTTATTCAGTAATCCATTGTTATTTAAAATGTAATTTAAAAATTTCTTTTAATTTCCACATACTAGTTTTAGTGTAATATGTTGTGATCATTATTATATTTAAAACAGCTGTATTTTACCATGTTACAAGGTGGAATAAATGATTTGATTTTGATTTGACCCAATTTCATGTCTAGTTCTATGTTATATCCATGCTTCTTACAAGAACGCAATGATTAGTTTGACACTAAAATTGATCTGCTACTTTTAGACCAACTAACATGGACACAGGATAGAACGGGGGTGGGGAGAAGGCATTCTCTGCTTGAGTACAGTTAGAAGAAATGGCTCTATATGCAATGAATCGCACCATTCTTTGCCCTGCTATAAAACAATCCGTAGTTTTGGTCATCAATCTATGCTAATGTTTGTTAGTTATGAAATTGAAAGTAGAGTTTAAAATTGTACTGGTACAAGACTTTAAAATAGTAAATACCACTCAAACCTTTAACACAGAATACATAATAGTACTAGCGTACTGAATTTGCACTCCGCAGAATCGTTTAAATAAATAGCAACTCAAGCCTCGACACAATAAAGTGCAATTCAGGTCGCACAGCGCTCCCTTCGCTCCAAAACACTCGCTTAGTAGTTGCCTCTCTTTCTATCGCGTAGGTCTTATCCTTTCTGACGTATGAAATTTGTCCTCTCAGAGGACGCCGAGCGCTTCAAACTCGCGCGCGGAGTGACGGAGCCCTGCCTTTAATGAGAATCAAACAGTAAAAAGTATTGGAAGTACATATTGAAACCAAACTTATTTAATGAGATTCTGTTGAATTGTTTCTTATAAAGTGTATTACTTTTTTAGAATTAACAGAAGAGGAGGCATATAGTTTCAAAATAGTGTTCCAATGCGAAGGCGGCCGTACATACTTCCTGTGCACCAACTCACAGGCATCGATGGAGGCGTGGATGAAGGCTCTGGCATGCGCCAGCTACGACTACATGAAGCTGATGGTGGCAGAGCTGCAAAGGCAGCTGGATGAAGCACAAGGTCCGCTTTAGATTTTACATACCTATAGTTTTCTGTATTTTGTACACTTTCAAAGAAATTAAGATTCTTTTTATTTTGATAACTAATCTTTGCCATTGTTTACTCATAGTAAACAGTTTCAGATTGTTTAAAATTTTAAACTGTGTCTCAGCATTTTTGTAAAAAATGAAAATGAAAAATGAAAAAATATTTATTTTCTACCACAAATTAGCTCTAATTAAATATTGAATCCCCATTCAACTTATTTATACTTTATTATTTACAATTGCAATTCAAAAAACACTAGGACAATGAGGATCAGTAACAGGTTTTAATCTTATAGTTTTATTGATATAATATAAAAACATATTCATAGCTATGAAACTTAGTGAAAGATTTTTTGAAATCCATTTAGAAAGAGTTGACTTATTAGGGTTTTGAAGGAAATGCCAAGCTCAATGCAATATGTGCTTTATCACGTACAACATAAGGTACGCGTACGTCTCGATGACGTCATAAGGACCCCCCAAAATAACAGTATTTTAGCACGTTTTAGCTCGTATAACTTCTTAGGTTTAAGAGATATCGTAAAAATTTCTTCACAGTTAATCATGTGGTGGCATAAGCTTTCTGAAACAAAAATCGTTACTGATCCTCATTGTTAAACTATACTGAATTATATTTCCAGCTGAAGCAGCAGCAGAGGCGGCCGCCCTTGTGATGATCACCCCCCCAGAGGATGAGCCCAAAGTCCCACCTCGGGGCCAGCGGTACAATCCCTTCAACAGAGGACTCGAAACAGAGACCAAAATTGTACAGGGCAGCCGGCACCGTAAGATATTTATTTTATTTTAGTATCTTTTTTCTCTTTCAAACAATATTGTCAAAAAAGTGACATCATCACATTTAAACAGTGTCTAATCAAACAGGTGTTTAAAAATCTTTTGTAATAATACTGATGTTCGATGTAAGGATCTTAACAAGGAGGACCACATGAGTGGAATTAAAAGAGAATATTTAAATGAATATTTTATAATATTGAAAGGCGCGTTTACAAGTTGGGTGCGCAGCGACGACTGCCCACACCTACAGTTACACAATACAAATTGGTTCAGTAATATGAACCCGTAGGAACATACTGTGTCCCTACAATGGAGAAAGTTTTGTATATTTAACTATTAGTGTAAAGAAAACAATAAGGTATAATTTTAAACAACATACTCGTTTTTATAACTGACTGTAATTAAAGTTTAATTAGTAGGTGAATATTATGTTAAATAGAAAAAAACTAGAAAAAAAACTCTTCACCAGAAGCTTTTCAGATGGGAGACTAACCCGCCCAATTTAGCAAAGTTAGCCTAATTCTCTAACTATTAAAATTATAACTAACCTTTTACAACTACCTACTAAACCAAACATTTCTAATTATTTTAGATAAAGAGAACCTCCGTCCCGAGGTGGTTCGCAAGAAGGCGGCGTTCCGCGACATCCACACGTCGTACGGGCGCAAGATCCTGGCAGACCGCAACGAGTGGCGCGCCAAGCTCGCCAGGCAGCGTCCCCCGGACCAGCCCCTCATACAGCTGTAAGGAACATACCGTATGTTCGTAACCAGTTGCGAATTAGGAAAAAAATTAACTTTGTACGAAACCCGTTTTGAAATAAGAATTTTTCTCCCTCGTATAAAACCTCTAGTTACGGAAGTACTAGTTGTCAAATGGAACCGGTAAATTAGGTAGGCACTCCATACCAACCTGTCATACTGGTGTGACCACGGGTAATAGGGATGTTGACTTATGAATAAAATAACGAAATACTAATAAAAATCGTAAACATATCAAAACTTTTGGAGTAGCTTGTATACCTCTTGGTTTTATATATTGCGTATTATTTGTTTTATGACCCTTCAAAGTTGGGTGGACAAGTCCATTTAAAAAGTATAAAATTTGTTAAAATAAATAATACATTTAATTAGTCCGTAAAATTTATAGCAAATTTGTCAAAGAAACCATTTTGATAAGCACAATCTTAATATATAAAATCGTAAACTGAATGACTGACTGACTGACTGACTGACTGACTGACTGACTGACTGACTGATCTATCAACGCACAGCCCAAACCGCTGGACCTAGAGACTTGAAATTTTGCACACAGATACATTATACAGTGTAGGCATCCACTAAGGAAGGATTTTTGAAAATTCCATCCCTAAGGGGATGAAATAAGGGATGAAAGTTTGTATGAAAGTCCCTCAGTTTTGAAGCTAGAATCTTCAAATTTTGTGTTTAGGCTGACGATTGAAAATTAATAAATACGGGTCTCAGCGTTTTTCAAAATTCTACCCCCGAAGGGGTCAAAAGGGGGATGAAGTTGTGTATTAAAGAAAATCCTTCATTTTCGAAGTAAAAATCGCTAAATTTATAATTTAGGCTTATGGATAGAAATCTAAAGCAACGTATATTGTTTTTGTTAGGATTTCAACTCCAAAGGGGGTGAAATAGGGGTGAAAAGGGTTAAAAAAACCTAAAAATAGATATGGATGTCGTTATCGGGGTTTTGTGGGATGACGATTGCAAAAATGACATTTATTTTGAAGTCCAACCACGGTGGACATGATTTAACCCCTAAAGGGGTGAAAATGGGGTCCAAATTTTGTATGGAAAAATAATATAAAATAGACATTACAACTTTAAACTTCGTAGGAGCACATCCTAAAATAAATAGGCAAATATATATTTTGTTATTTTGAAAATCAACCCCTTAGGGGATAAATGGGGTGAGTAAACATAAAAATCGATATAGATGTCGTTATTGGGGTTTTCTGGGATGACGATTGCAAAAATGACATTTATTTTGAAGTCCAACACGGTGGATATGATTTAACCCCATATAGGGGTGAAAATGGGGTCCAAATTTTGTATGGAAATATAATATAAAATAGACATTACAACTTTAAACTTCGTAGGAGCACATCTAAAAATAAATAGGGAAATATATATTTTGTTATTTTGAAAATCAACCCCTTAGGGGGTAAATGGGGTGAGTAAACATAAAAATCGATATAGATGTCGTTATTGGGGTTTTCTGGGATGACGATTGCAAAAATGACATTTATTTTGAAGTCCAACACGGTGGACATGATTTAACCCATAAAGGGTAAAAATGGGGTTCAAATTTTGTATGGAAAAATAATACAAAATCAAAATTACAACTTTAAAATTCGTAGGAGCACGTCTAAATGTATATTTTGGGATTTTGAAAATCAACCCCTTAGAGGGTAAGTGGGGTGAGTAACATAAAAATCGATATGGATGTCGTTCTTGACTTGGGATAGTGATTGCGAAAATGAGATTTATTTTGAAGTGCAACGCGGTGGACATGACACATATGGACCTGGACCTGGACATGCACATCCAGGGAACGGGAACGGGAACCGGAACGGGAACGGGAACCGGAACGGGAACGGGAACCGGAACGGGCACGGGCACGGGAACGGGAACGGAACGGAACGGAACGGAACGGAACAGGAACGGAACGGAACGGAACGGAACGGAACGGAACGGAACGGAAAGGAACGGGAACGAGACGGTAACGGGAACTAGAACGGGACGGGTACGGGAACGGAAACTAGAACGGGACGGGTACGGGAACGGGAATGGAAGGGGTACGGGACGAGTACGGGACGGGATCGGATGGGAACGGAACGGGAACGGAACGAAACAGGAACGTAACGGGAACGGAACGGGAACGAAACAGGAACGAAACTGGAATGAAACGGGAACGGAACGGGAATAGAACAGGATGGGAACGGGAACGGGAACAAGAACCGGACGGGAACGGAACGGGAACAAGAACGGGAACGTAAGGCGTACGGGATGGTTAGGGTACGTTTATGGGACGGGAACGGAACGGGAATGGGAACGGGAACGAAACGTGAACGGAACGGGAACGGAACGGGAACGGAAAGGGAACGGAACGGGAATATAACGGGACGGGAACGGGAACGAGATCAGGATGGGAACGGGACAGGAACGGGATGGGAACGGGAACGGAAACGGAAGGGGTACGGGACGGTTACGGGACGTTTACGGGACGGGAACGCAAACGGGACGGGAACGGAACGGGGAACGGGAACGGGAACTGGAAGCCTTGTGCGAGGCCCGCCACACGCGGCAAATGTCTTGCCTCGCGAGGCAGCGCACTTGATGGGGACTCGCCTAATCACGTAAAAATGGCTGGCCGGATCCTGATTGAAGGTTCCTTAAAAGGATTTAGTCTAATATCCACGCGGACGAAGTCGCGGGCAGAAGCTAGTATTTAATATAGCTGCCGTCGCTGCCGAACAAATTTCCTACGCGTTGCATACAACCTACGAAGGCGTGACGTCATAACTTGGTAGCCGTTAGTATGGAGCGTTTTCGGGTGAGTCCAATTTTGTGCATTTCAAACTTGTGATATCTCGGGCAGTTTTCATGCTAGCGAAATAATTCTTATACCAATGTTTATGTTTCTTTTTTTGAGGGATAATTTATGTAACATAAAATAAAATAAAACTAGTCAACATGCCTATTACCGTAAGTCACACTTATACATACAACAGAGTGGTTTGGTAATACATGACTATCAAGTAGAGTGGTGAGGAAGATAATTTATAATATTTATTATGACTAACTATACAGTATCATAAAGTCCGTATTGATGCTATCTTAAATGAATTTTGCAAAAATTGCTTTTGCTATACAATATTGTAATAAACTGTCTATGTGTGAGTGCATTGCACTTGCATAGATGGCGCTATAGACAGTGTCAGTTGTGTTCGCCAAATTCTACCAACATATTGCATTTAATGAGATAATTTTGCTTTGATAGCATAGTTCATAGTGAACAATTGTCGTTAGTTGCCGGGACACGCTAAAATATATTGTGTTAAAGCTAAAATTCTGGGAAACCACGTTATGTTTAAATAAGCGCCATCTATTAGCTTATAGTAGCGAGTCCAGTGCTACTGTTTAACCTTAATGGGAATTTTGGGAAAGAAATTGGTTCAGTGGTTTAGGTGAAAACGTTATAAACAGACAGCAACTGTCGCATTTATAATATTAATGGATTTAGAAAATTTAATTGATTATACATACTTATACTTTTAAAATTGAAATCTAAAGAAATTAACTGCCACCTAAAAGGTAATATGTTTGCACATTAAATGTAAATGTCGATTTCCATTATATCAAATGTATTTTATTTAGGCAATTCATTCACAATTACACAGACACTTTTTGCATAAAAATATAGTAAAAGGGAAAATGTATTATATCAACTTGCCACCCTCAATAATCTGCAGTACCTAGCGTATGATTTTATATTGAAACTAAAGGAGATGAAAAGTAAGCAGTCATTTATTGTAAGAGATCAAGTCTAAATTATATTTGTAATAAAAACAGACAGTATGTCTGATATGATAATTAGTTTTTAGCAACATAGTCATAAGTAGGTAGATTAGAAGAATTGGATTGCATTTGTTTTTATTGATTTAAAAAATATTATATCTATTGAATAATCTATTTTGTTAGTATGAAATGAACAAAATAGTTTTTACAAAAATGTTTTCATATAGTCAGTAAACTTGCCTTAAGTAATAGGGTTTACGCTTAAATAGTATTAAATAAAATAAATAGTTTTGAAGTAAATAGCGTTTTAATCTACTATCTTCATAATCAGTCCTACAAAAACTTGTCTGCGAGCGAGATAGCATAAAATAAAACAAAAATATTGTATTAAGTAGTTTATTTTAAAATCTTTGTTACATAAACCAACACAACGTCAACTGATACAAGAGGAGAGCCGATACATGCAGCGCCGTTACAGTGCCCGCGGGCGGTGTCGTCGGCCGATTTGGTATTCATCTTAATCAACAACTAGATTACATTGAGCAACACGATGCGTCCGCGGCGTAACGCGAGTGACACACTATACACAACAAAGTGAAAATACGAAAAACACGTGAACGGAAGACAGATTTCAAATGCCCAGATCGAAAAATGGTAACGAGTTAACACACAATGACACAGGTTAGGTACCAGTAAACAATCTGAAAACGTCAAACTTTAACCGTCTAAAATAATGTGTTAATGTTTAAAACAATATAATATGCCTCTATAAATATAAAAAAATGCGCTGCACGTGCTTTATGTGACATACGCGTTCTGCACGTTAGCCTCTAATACTCTTTTTAAAAAACTACAAATACATTTTTGTAAAACTTAATGATGCAGAAAACGTATGTCGCATGATTCGTTCCACGCGTAATATATAAATCATGTGGAACATTTCATAAAGTTCAATTAAAAGTCGTTTACGATATAATATATCGTATATATCTTCCATGTCCGCATATAAAGTCTATGTTACGTATAAATCTACAAAAAATTATGAGCAGGCGTGCGAGTGCGAGACGCGCGGTATCCGCCGGCCGCCTGCGCCTGCGCGCCCGTCGTGACCATCAACTAATATTCAATAATAATAGTTGGTCACGCTGAATACGTTTCAAAACCATCGTACAGTCAAGATATATTTTTTAAATATATTTCACTCGTACATTTAGTGATGTCTCAAACATCGGCGCAGAGCGAATACCGCCGCGTGTCCGACACGCCCGTATTATAGAGTGTGAACGTCATAAATACGAAAATATTTGGTAACGATTCCTTAAAGATTAAAATGAAATACGGTACAATAGAAAATGGTCACGAAAGGTGAAAGAACCGTCAGTATTTACATGAAAGTATTTAAATTTTTACAAGTAGGCGTAACATCACTAACCAACGTACTACAGCTAACTTAGGAAATTAGTGAAGGACTTAAATAAAAGAAAGAACAGGCTTTTAAATAGAAAGAAAGTAATGTACAAACTATAGTTAATTAAAATTACACAGTAAAACAATAAGTAACGTTATATACAATTTACGTGGTGGGTGGGAAACAATCTGGCCACTTCTCATAGGGAAATAATATTGTTTTTGGTCTTAAGAATGTAACTTACGACTATTAAATAATAAAGGAGTCAGTACTTCGATAACAATAATTTAAGTCGAAACTCATGTTACTCGACGCTTACAATACAAGAGTAACAATTTATGATCATAAACGACCGAAGTTAGTATACATTTTGTGACATGTTCCTACTACCTATCAACATTTACTTAGTTATATATTTTGGGATACAAAAAGTCATAATATAATACGGCAAATGTCAAATCAGCAACGGTCGGGACCGTTTCCTAATTTCACATCTGCTCCAACTTACCACTAGATAATAAAACATGGTCATATTAATGCATCTACACGCTGTCATGTATAATTTTATATGGACGTATACTATTGTCATGTTAATATGATCTACTATATAATATGATTATTTGTAATAAACATGTGACGGAGACGTTAGTCGTGGATGCGAAGCAAAGTGGCCAGGTGCGTGGTGGGTGGGGCCGTGCGGGGGCGGGGCTCGGTGGGCGGGGCGCGGGGGCGGGGCGGTGGGGGCGGGGCTATAGCTCGAAGCGCTTCTTCCGCTCGGCGACCATCCCCACCAGCGGCGTCACCGTCGAGCCACCGCTCACAGAGCAGCGCTGTCTCGTTTTTAGTTCTGAAACGAATGTTTACTTTTTTAAATTTGAGATTTTTGCATTAACAATGCTATTTTTAAACAATACTAAATAATATACTAGAAAAAATACGACTCGCACCAGATTAATACTCAGACGGGAATCGAACCGAAGTATATTATTTGTATATTATTTGGTATTGTTAACATTGTTTTAACCTCATTAGTACCTCATTACCATGAACATTTTAAGGTCATAGTCTCCTTCCGTAAATATTCAATCTCTGTTTTAAGACGACTCATGTTGCTTGTCGGCGCTAACTTGCGATTATTGTTGTCAATATTGTTAGGTTCAGTTCAGACAGAATGGAAAATGCATAAGTAATTTTCTGGCATCGTTGAAAATAGGACCATATTACAATAACCGTAAGTGTTATAATATAACCCTAACCAATGCGTCGACATTCATACAATTTTCTGCATTAGGTTATTGTGATACGGTCCTATTTTCAATGAATCTAGAAAATTCCTTTATTCCATCCAGTCCTACTATTAGTTCGATAGTCGAACTGCTTGGACAATTTTTTTCCGAATTGTTAGACTGGCTGAAATAATGGAATTTTTGATTAACAGTATTTTTCAATCGCTTGTTTTTCCTTCGTAATAGAAACGTCCCCATTCCTAAGTACCAGGAACACAAATATGGAGAAGGTAATTTTTTATAATTGAAAAAGAAAACTTATTTATTGTTTTCTTTTATAATATTTTCAATCACTTTTAGATATATTTTTTGATTTCGTTTTTTTTTTCTTCGTAACAAAAACATCTCTAAAATACCAGGATCACACCTTTGTGATCACATACATCTGACATTTGTCAAAACAGTTCGATTATCCCGCCAGTCTAACAATTTGGAAAAAAATTGTCCAAGCAATTCGACTATCGAACTAATAGTAGGACTGGATGGAATAAAGGAGAAAATTGCTCGGGCATTTTTCCGTTCTGTCTGACCTGACCCTTAGTTTCTATTTTACTACAGCTCTAAAGGGGTAAAGAAATAATAACATAATAGCAATGTTACTACTTACTATCAGTGCCCCTACCATGAGTTAATGCAAACTGTTTTCGTTACCGTAAACTATAATTTTCTGTCTTATGAATAGTAGTTACGGTAGCGGAAACATTTTGCATCAACATAGTAGAGCTACAGGCGGCGGCGGTCATAAGTTGTTGATAAAAGTTAGCAAAATATAGGTACCTGGACGGGCGAGAGTTGCATATTTCGTGTGCTCTCCGTCTTGGCGAACTGTATCTTGGCGGGGCGCGCCGCCCGCGCCGCCTCCAGCAGCGGACTCGCCCTCGACGACTTCGTCTGTGCGTTATTATTGCAATATTACTAATTTTACACAGTTAATTTTTAAGTATATCTAAAAAAATTACGAGTCTCTTACATGTTCTAATTAGTATGTACAGTTAGAAGTTTCAATGTTTAATAATTGGTCCAGATATTGAGGTCAAATTATGTTCCAAAATTTTACTGATTTCTAGAGTTCATTTATAGAATTACATGCGCGTAATCAAAAGAGGCTATCTTGTTTGACTACGTACATCATGAAAAGAATGTGTCTATACGCACGCACGCGTCTTGCTATTTTTGTGAGTTTGCCGATTAATCAAGTTTTTTCCCGATATTTTCCAAACTATTAATTTTTTACTTTTAACTGCACATTCATATTTAGAAACGTGGTCTGACTCCCAATTTCATTTTTAGATTTTACTTAAAAATTAACGGTGTATTTCTAAGAGTACAACTCTTAAAAATCTTCTATTTGGGGCTTATTTATCAATCCTCAAATAACAGATATTTTTTAAATTATTAACCAAATAAATATGGCATTCAAAACATTTGACAGACAAGCGAATAACAAACTTTCTGACGGTTTAATACGTTATCAAGCGAATAAATTTTATCAAGGCATTGAAAAATCCAGCCCTCAGTGGGATAAAACTGGTTTTAAATCAGTCAGAAAAAAATAGATACGGCTCATCAAGACATCCATTTCTTAATAAAATTCAACAACTTTGATTCTTCAATTTAGGTTATTTTAATTAAAAACAAAAGAAAGATAACTACTTTTCTTTACTCTCAGAACGAAAATGGATAGCCTGACTCGCTGTATGTAACTTATTTTAGCAAATGGTATCTTAAACAAAAAAAATATAATTTTGTAAAAAATATTTAATAAAATTATTGGGTTTTCGTGCCAAAGTTTAAAACCACACCAAACTCATAAAACAAATGAATGCAAAGCAAACTTGCTCATACAAATAAAACATTAAAATGTGATGAAGTAATGTTGTAAAATATTAATATTCAAAATTCAATATAAAATGTGAGTGTCCAAAATAAAAATAAAACGTATTACGTTACATTTTAAACATAATTAAGTACACCATAACCATAAGTGAAATCATATTAATATATAAAGCCGCGGCACGTAGGTTTAGCGGTGAGAGAAATTGAAAGGGCATATTTGCAGGAGCCCCGCACCACGGCTCCCGCCAATGAGACCCAAAAATTACTTCTGCGCACAAAATGGCAGCGCTAAAGTTACATGCCGAGGCTTGTAATAAGTTGAAAATCATTAATAAAATAGAACTACACATAATACATACACCATAAATACATGTCCTCAAGTATAACATATCGTGTGGGTATGTGGTTACCTGTTGGTCGGTTGTGTCTTGTCCAGGCGGCCGCCAGGTGGCGCAGGTGAGCCCACAGCGGCGCCTCCGCCCTCCCATGCTGTTAGTGCACCCAATGTACCGTCACGCCGTTGCAATATACAGTGGAACTACGCGCACACACCGAGCTAAATGAGGGGTATACGGCGCGAAGGACCATGTCCGAAAGCACTGTTACTCGCTGGGCATTTTGACCAAGTGACCTTTTTCAAATTATATTTTCATTCATTAGTAAAGATATTCCGAAATGCCAATTGAAAGTGCCAATTCTAAATACGCACAAAATTATCATCATTTCATTATTGCCAATGATTTACCTGTAAACTCCCTCTTTTAACTTAGTTTGTGCTTAATTTGAAAAACATCTAACAGTCATCATTTATTTACAAAGAAGTTAACAAAGAAGATTGTTCAATTTCTATTGACAAAATGTCGATTTCAAATCGATTTTTTTTATTGCAAGTATTTTCTCGTAAGAACAAATTTCACAGATGATACAATGGCTAGTGTTACGTGCGGTGACGTCATGCAGGCGTGGGCGTCTAAGCTCGAATGGTGAGATGACTTTAAGCGCTCAGAAACTAAGCTGTCAAGCGTGTACGGTGGGGGGAGGGTGATCGCTAGTCATCACTGAACGTCACTTACCGGCGCAGTTTCTTCTATGAGCTGTCCGAGTGAGGATGCCTCGCTGTTCTTCATTTCATTCGCCTCCGATATTATGTGAGCTCGAAGTTGCTTATTTCTGGAATAGAAAAAGATTGAAATAGATAGATTAGATTACGATATTTTAGCAAACTAAACAAGAGGAAGTTAATCACGCAAGACCGGT
Source organism: Agriphila tristella (assembly GCA_928269145.1). Taxonomy (NCBI): domain Eukaryota; kingdom Metazoa; phylum Arthropoda; class Insecta; order Lepidoptera; family Crambidae; genus Agriphila; species Agriphila tristella. The sequence continues at coordinate 27,231,004 of OV743437.1, read as the reverse complement.
AGGCGTATTATGAGTTTACGCTTACTACAGTTACCGCCTGAGAGGCTGTGCCAAATCGCATACAAAAATTGTTTACTACAGTCGCTATGGAGTATAGTAAACAAACGTAACTGTGCGAAGAGCTAGATGACGCAGTCAAAGTCAAAGTCAAATAAGCTTTATTCAAATAAACTTAATTATTAAGTACTTTTTGTTCAAATAAACTTAATTATTAAGTACTTTTTGTTCAAATAAACTTAATTATTAAGTACTTTTTACTCAGTGGTTTAGCGTCTTGCCCGGTGATTGCGGAGGTTAAGCAACTTTCACAAGGGTCGGTCATGGGATGAGTTACCAAAAATGTTTATCTTGAGCTCCTCCGTGCTTCGGAAGACACGTTGGTCGTCGCATTTGCAATCGTTAACACCCACTAATTCTCATTGGGCTCGCGTGGTGGATATGATTTACGACCCATCCTCCTTATGCACCCATAAAGAAGGCCTGTACACCAGGAAAAAAATGTCTGATGCGGCCGGCGCGCGGCAGCCCTCTGCATTGGCCCAACCGGTCGAGCCCGCCGCGTACTTATAAGAGGAAACACCACGATCGAGAGAATTGAAAAATTCCTATACAAAGTTGACAAAATCAACGTTTCGTTGTCCCCTGTTTTCTCTTCCAAACCGATGTTTTTTCATTAAAATTTAAAGGAATGTTCCTATGTTTTGTTTTTTTTTTATATATTATCTCGTCAATTTTGATTGCTGGATGTCTAAACAATGGGATTTTTTTGGTTTTTTAAAGATAATTATCTCTTTTAACAATTAATTTATGAAAAAAGGAAAACATAGGAACTAGGAACACAGCGAAACCTTTTCTTTAATTTTTAATGAAAAAAATATTTAAGTCGGTCTGGTTTTGGAGGAGGAAACAGGGGACAACGAAACGTTGATTTTGTCAATTTAGAATAGGAAATTTTACAAATTTAACAATTCTCTCGACCGTGGTGTTTCCTCTTAAGGTGCGGAGTAAGGACCGGATTAAAAGGTTTTTTAAGGGTAAAAACCCTTTCGTGCGTTAGCTTTTTAGTATTTACAGAATGAAAATAAAATAAAAATATGATAAATAGATTATTTGATAGGGAAAGTCTATACGATATGCTAACATAATAATCACTGCATCGTGAGAATACGAGATATAGTAGATCAAAATTGAAAGGGTTCCGTTCCGATCCTTGTTGCGGAGTGTCACTGCCCTGGTTTGAGTTTAAAGGTTCGTAAAGCTATAGGGTGTCACCTGGCGTCGAGCTGCATGATGTGGTTGCGCGCGTGCTGCAGCTGCTGCGTGGCGGCCGCCAGCCGCTCCTCCAGCGCCGCCGACTCCACGCACTTCACCGAGTACTTCTCCGACAGCGACAGGATCTCGCGCTTTATCTCCTCCATCTCTTGTCTGGGCCAAAGGAGTTAAATACATACTCATTTCCGGTGTTTTGTTTAACCCTAGGGCCGCCTACGCATCGACTGGTGCCTAGATTAGCGCCTAGATCCTAAATATGTATCGAACATATCTAGAACTAGCTTCCGCCCGCGACTTCGTCCGCGTGCATATTAGAGAAAATCCTTAGGGAACCTACAACCAGGATCCGACCAGCCGTTTTTACGTCGTTTGGCACCCGCCAAATAGTGCCCACCAAGTGCGCTGCCTCGCGGGGCACAACGTTTGCTGCGTGTAGCGGGCCTCGCACGAGGCTGCGCGCTTGGTGAGGACCCGCCAAATACGTAAAAACGGCTAGTCGGATCCTGGTTGTAGGTTCCCTAAGGATTTTCTCTAATATGCACGCGGACGAAGTCGCGGGCGGAAGCTAGTTTATTACAATAATCAGAATTGGGTCCAGATATATCCTTCTCCCTCTCGCTCTCGCTCTCCCTCTCCCTAATCCTTTCCCACACCCCTTCCCGTCCCCGACCTCTTAACAAAACTTTGAGCCCCTTTTTCACTTTTTTAGGAGCTGAATCTGTCCACCGTGTTATCACCATCCCATAAAACCCTAAGAACGACATCCATATCTATTTTTTATAAATACTTACCCATATTACCCCCTAAGGGATGATTTTCAAAATAACAAATTATGTGTTTGCCTATTTATTTTTAGACGTGCTCCTACGAATTTTAAAGTTGTAATTTAAATTTTAGATTCTTTTTCCATACAAAATTTGAACCCCATTTTCACCCCTTTAGGGGTTAAATCATGTCCACCGTGTTGGACATCAAAATAAATGTCATTTTCGCAATCACCATCCCATAAAACCTCAAGAACGACATCCATATCGATTTTTTTTATGTTTACTTACCCCATTTACCCCCTAAGGATTGATTATCAAAATCACAAAATAATTGTTTGTTTCCTTATTTATTTTAAGACGTGCTCCAGCGAAGTTTAAAGTTGTAATTTCGATTTTATATTCTTTTTCCATACAAAATTTGAACCCCATTTTCACCCCTTTAGGGGTTAAATCATGTCCACCGTATTGGACTTCAAAATAAATGTTATTTTCGCAATCGTCATCCTAGAAAACCCTAATAACGACATCCATATAGATTTTTGGGTTTTTTACCCCATTTCACCCCCATTTCATTCCCATAGGGGTCAAAATACTAACAATAACGATATACGTTGCGTTAGATTTCCATCCATAAGCTTAAATAATAAATTTAGCTATTTTTACTTCGTAAGTGAAGGATTTTCTTTACACAACTTCATCCCCCTTTTCACTCCTTCGGGAGTAGAATTTTCAAAAACGCTGAGACACGTGTATATTAATATTCAATCGTTAGCCTAAACACAAAATTTGAAGATCCTAGCTTCGAAACTGAGGGACTTTCATACAAACTTTGGACCCCCGTTTCACCCCCTTGGAGGGTGAGTTTTGAAAAATCCTTTCTTAGTGCACCCCTAGACCTCATAAGGAACCTACGTGCCAAGTTTGGAGTCTCTAGACCCAGCGGTTTGGGCTGTGCGTAGATATGTCAGTCACCAATCAGTTTCTTCTTTTATATATTAAGATCTAGGATAAAATTTAACCGCCTCTGTGGTCTAGTGGTTCGCCCACCCGTGTAAGACGCCCCCCCTGCGTCCCGGGTTCGATTCCCATGGAGGGTACAAATTGTACTCGGTTTGGTTGGTGTTGGTAGTAGGGCTTATTTCAAGTCCGCCTTGCTAACTACCACCATCTTACCTAAGTCTGACACCATAACCACAGAATAGATATAAAAATTGTTGTATTCCGGCAGTAAGATGCCAGCTCAGTGATGAGGATTCCGGGTGTAGTGCGCGTCCACCTTCGGCCTTATCGTCACTTAACATTAGGACGTGAGGTGAAGGCCAAGCGTTGTGTATAAAAAATTCACAGATTTTACAGTCCCCGCAAGAATCGGAGCATTGAAAATGAACACAAAAAATTACGAAAAACCAAAATCAAATCAAATGCAAAGTCCTATTATATTTTTAAAGTTACCTAAGTAGTACCTATTTATTTTTACGATTGTGACACTCGGCTCCGCCTCGTGTCACAATAGCGCCCGCTGACTGCCTCGACGCAGCCGAAATATTATTAACTGATTTTCAAAATTCCAACGAATGCACTTCTCGTCTGCTTCTGCATCTTTTAACACTATTACCATGACGATCGGTCAATAATCATAGAAGCTACATAACTTTTTATGTATGGAAACACCCGTTTTTCTAGAATTCCAAATCTAAAGGGACCACCTACAGGTCACAATTATTTACCGATTTTCAAAATTATTTCGCCATTTGGTAGCTAAACTAATACCCTAGGACCCTTTTTTTCATTTTTTCTTAAGTCAGATTTTTTTCCGAAATATTTACAATTTAGTAAACCAACACCTCCCAAAAAACCCGGAATTTTCGGAATTTTGCGAAATTTCAAAAAAAGTTACTAGTAGATTTTCAAAATTCAAACGTTCACACGTGTCTCGATAAATTCCTCAACTTTTGGTACTATTTCCATCTCGATCCTCTCAAAATCCTCGGAGATATGGTCAAAAATACGTCTCAGGCGATTTGCATCTGATAACCATTTTCAATGGTAAAAAGAAGTAAAACGAACGTTCACGAATGTTCGATACCGGCCGCGTTGCACGCTAGGCACCTCGTATGCAGTGCAGGGACTACCTAGAATGTATTGTAGGCGCGAGGCTTACAACCAAAGACCATGAGGCCAAGCCTCCTATCCTAGCGACCGTGTTTCAGAGGGCACGTTAAACCGTCGGTCCCGGCTGTTGTCATCGAAAAACAGTCGTTAAGCCAAGTCAGAGCCTTACTTACATTAGCCTAACACACCGGAGGTGGCCACTAACCCTTAACAATAAGAAGAATTAAATTATTATTATGTCTGCTGAAAAAACATTCGTCATAATAATATGAAGGTATGTATGACTCACTGGTGGCGGGAGCTGAGCTGCGAGAGGTCGTGCGAGGCGCCGCGGCTGAGGAACTCCGCCTTGAACTTGTCCACCTCGCGCCGCACCTCGCTCTCGTGCGCCTTGCGCATCGCGTCCAGCGCGGCGAGCGTCGCGCGCGTCTCCTCCGCCAGGGCTTGCTCCTTGTCCAGTCTACCAAATTAAAACATAGATTAAAAATACAGATTTTTTGAATTCTGTAGGTTAGGAAGATATTTTCAAAATTGGGTGGTTTTTGTTTAGGTGTTACAAAAGCAAGTCCGAAAAGACGTAGCGAAACGTTTGACTGTATGTGTATAATATATTGTACCTGACCTTGTAGTATAGTAGGTACCAGTGGCGAGGGGTGAAATTATGGCGAAGGTAAGCCGCTCTACAAAAAATATGAAAAATGTTATGATCTGCACAGTGGATCAGTGGGGTAGGATTTCCAAAAGGTAAGCCGATGGGAATCGGCTTGTATGGACCCTTCGCCACTGGTAGGTACGTGTATGTACCTGACCCTTGTAGTCTAGTATGTGTATATGTACCTGACCCTTGTAGTGCAGTATGTGTATATGTACCTGACCCTTGAAATATATTATGTGTATATGTACATACCTGATCCTTGTAGTATAGTGTGTATACATATACCTGACCCTTGTAGTATAGTGTGTATATGTACCTGACCCTTGTAGTATAGTATGATGTGTATATGTACCTGACCCTTGCAGTATAGTGTGTGTATGTACCTGAGCTGGTCGCGCTCGGCGCGGTGCTTCTCCTCCATCTCGCGCACGATGCGGCGGTGCGAGCTCTCCATGGCGAGCAGGCCCTTCTCGCAGAGCGCGCGCAGCTGCTCGATCTCCTGCTGGTAGTATAGTGTGTGTATCTACTTGAGCTGGTCGCGCTCGGCGCGGTGCTTCTCCTCCATCTCGCGCACGATGCGGCGGTGCGAGCTCTCCATGGCGAGCAGGCCCTTCTCGCAGAGCGCGCGCAGCTGCTCGATCTCCTGCTGGTAGTATAGTGTGTGTATGTACCTGAGCTGGTCGCGCTCGGCGCGGTGCTTCTCCTCCATCTCGCGCACGATGCGGCGGTGCGAGCTCTCCATGGCGAGCAGGCCCTTCTCGCAGAGCGCGCGCAGCTGCTCGATCTCCTGCTGGTAGTATAGTGTGTGTATGTACCTGAGCTGGTCGCGCTCGGCGCGGTGCTTCTCCTCCATCTCGCGCACGATGCGGCGGTGCGAGCTCTCCATGGCGAGCAGGCCCTTCTCGCAGAGCGCGCGCAGCTGCTCGATCTCCTGCTGGTAGTATAGTGTGTGTATGTACCTGAGCTGGTCGCGCTCGGCGCGGTGCTTCTCCTCCATCTCGCGCACGATGCGGCGGTGCGAGCTCTCCATGGCGAGCAGGCCCTTCTCGCAGAGCGCGCGCAGCTGCTCGATCTCCTGCTGGTAGTATAGTGTGTGTATGTACCTGAGCTGGTCGCGCTCGGCGCGGTGCTTCTCCTCCATCTCGCGCACGATGCGGCGGTGCGAGCTCTCCATGGCGAGCAGGCCCTTCTCGCAGAGCGCGCGCAGCTGCTCGATCTCCTGCTGGTAGTATAGTGTGTGTATGTACCTGAGCTGGTCGCGCTCGGCGCGGTGCTTCTCCTCCATCTCGCGCACGATGCGGCGGTGCGAGCTCTCCATGGCGAGCAGGCCCTTCTCGCAGAGCGCGCGCAGCTGCTCGATCTCCTGCTGGTAGTATAGTGTGTGTATGTACCTGAGCTGGTCGCGCTCGGCGCGGTGCTTCTCCTCCATCTCGCGCACGATGCGGCGGTGCGAGCTCTCCATGGCGAGCAGGCCCTTCTCGCAGAGCGCGCGCAGCTGCTCGATCTCCTGCTGGTAGTATAGTGTGTGTATGTACCTGAGCTGGTCGCGCTCGGCGCGGTGCTTCTCCTCCATCTCGCGCACGATGCGGCGGTGCGAGCTCTCCATGGCGAGCAGGCCCTTCTCGCAGAGCGCGCGCAACTGCTCGATTTCCTGCTGGTACCGCGCGCGCACCCCGTCGCCGTGCGTGTCCGCCGCCACCGCGCTCTGTAATCGGTGAATTAATTTAATAAGATATGTCGGGGAATATTTTTAATGTCGTCAAATGAATACGTAAATGAAATTTATGCATTTCTATTCCATGAAATAAAAGTTAATATTTAACGTTCTGTGTGAACTACAATAGTGGGAAAGCCATATTCGGCTACTTTTAGTACAAATTATTGGATAATACAGTCGCCACATTTGGTCACCGATCGATATAGACAGGTCATAAAATGTAATTGGAGTGTATTATCCTTACATATAATAAAACAGTAGAAAAAGTGTGTCTGTACATTACATATATTTCAAAAAAAAAAAAACTGGGGCGATGGAGACATAGTAATAGAGTAAGGATTAAAAAAAAAGTGTGTCTGTTTGTCTGTTTGTTTGAACACGCTAATCTCCGGAAATACTGAACATATTCGAATGAAACTTTTTTTGTTATATAGCTGTTAAGCCTGGGAATAACATAGGGTATAATTGATTTTGGAAAATGGAACACCTGATGCAGAACCATAATGGTTCAACTTAACTATAAGGAATATAAAAATGACAACTTCGCAAAAGTTGTTCAGCCTGATGAGCATTTTTTGTTGAGGTATAAAAATCGAAGATCTGGAACACCTGATGCAGAACCATAATGGTCCAGCTAAACTTTACAAAATATAAAAATGACATATTTGCAAAAGTTGTTCAGCCTGATGAGCATTTTTTATTGAGGTATAAATATCGAAGATCTGGAACACCCGATGCAGAACCATAATGATCCAGCTAAACTATACAAAATTTAAAAATCACACTTTGCAAAAGTTGTTCAGCCTGATGAGCAATTTTTTTTTAGGTATAAAAATCGAAGATCTGGAACACCCGATGCAGAACCATAATGGTACAGCTAAACTATACAAAATGTAAAAATGACACCTTTGCAAAAGTTGTTCAGCCTGATGAGCATTTTTTGATGAGGTATAAAAATCGAAGATCTGGAACACCCGATGCAGAACCATAATGGTACAGCTAAACTATACAAAATTTAAAAATGACACCTTAGCAAAAGTTGTTCAGCCTGATGAGCATTTTTGTCGAGGTAAAAAAAATCGAAGATCTGGAATAACTGATACAAAACCAAGTTTAATTTATTTGCATCAAACCTGTTTTTACAAAAAAACGAAAAACCAAACCAAACGAGAAACACAAAAAAACGAAGATCATCTGATGTGATGTGGTGTGGAAGATTTTCTCAAGCTTCCGGCCAATTTTATTTGCGATAATCTTCTGATCCTCGCTTACCACAACTTTTCCGACCGTGTGCCATGCATTTCATCGTGATGTCATATGACGTAGGCAATACTGTCGTGGGCTCACGGACTATTATATGCATACGCCGCGCGCCGGAGTCATAAAGTCCACGCGTTTTTGGACCCCTTTTCAAATTTTGTAAGGTCTTTCTATAACAACTTATGAAGTAAAAAAATTTTTTTATAAATAAATAAATATTTGACAACATCACATACATTGCTCCAATCCCAAAGTAAGTAGCTATAGCACTTGTGTTATGGAAATCAGAAACAACGGTGGTATGACACACACCCAGACCTGAGACAATATTGAAAAGTTCATTTTCTACATTGACCCAGCCGGGGATCGAACCCGGGACCTCAAGAGATGGTGACGCCTTGAAAACCGGCGTGCGAACCACTCGACCACGGAGGTCGTCGGTTTACATTTTTACCACAAACTTTTCCTTACACAAATATTGAAATTGTTGTCACTTTTTGCGCAATGCACGGTCGACCCGCGCGAGACCCCCTTCCCACCTACCGCCTTCCCCCGCTCGCGTTCCGTGCGCGAGGTAGAGCGTGCGCGCCTAAATTTTGAGGATATAAAAAGTGGCTGAAAACTGTGAATTTAAAAATAAACTTCCTTGAACCTGTAGTTGATTTTGTAAAGGGGTCGCAATATGACCCTGTATGTGTATATTGTTTACCTGGTAGGCGGCGCGCAGGTTGTCCAGTTGCGCGGCGTACTCGGAGTCGAGCGCGGCGAGGCGGCGCTGCAGCGTGCGCGCGCGCTCCCGCAGCGCGCCGCGCTCGCGCTCGTGCTGCGCCTGCAGCTGCGCGCGCGCGCGCCGCGCCGCCGCCAGCGCGCCCGCCTGCTGCGCCAGCGCGCACTCGCCGCGCGCTCGCTCCGCTTGTAGCCTGTACGATTAAACACGTACACGTTATTAACACTACATTACATTTTAGCTTTCCTTACGTTCCGGATTTTATTGGAATATTTTTTGTAAAATCTTATCTCCAATGTGTTAAACATTTATTGAACTACGAGTAAGTATTAAAAGTGTTATATTTTTATTTAAAGAAATTAGCAATGTTACTAGTAAGGTTTTCGTTTCTTCAGTTTTTTTACTTATTTTATTTTTATTTTTTATTCAAGGAAAAAAAAAATATAAAAATAACATCAGTAAAAACAAGACTTTTAGTGGCGTCAGTAGGGTGAAAAATAAGGCGTTTTGCGAACCAGAGATTTCCTTCGGTAGGATTGGTCCTTCCTTAGGACCCTAGGATGGATATAAGAAGTGGAGCCACCACGATTTTTGTAGTAAATTTTTTGAAGTTTTGGCTTTCAGCCCAATCTCGATAGATGTATTAGGTAAGCTGCTATGCCCAGTTTGATATCATATTCGTATGAATTTAGAGTGTCGAATTCATTTTTGGATTCATATTTGTACGATTCAATTGTTAAACTATTAAAAAAAAAAAACGAAAATAAAATACTCGCTTGATGAAAGAAAAAAATTGCCATTAAATACACAAATTGGAATATTGAAAAAAGAAAAATACCTCGTAGGAGCCCTATTATCCTTTTATTTTTAAAATAATAATAAAAGAAAATATTCTTGTTTTGGCTACTTAAAAAAAATAACTTCGTTACCGTAATAAGGAAGTTATTATTTTTATTAAATACTAGCGGCCGCCCGCGACTTCGTCTGCGTGGACAGTTTTTAAGCTATCCCTCGGGAACTGAGCGTTTTTTCTGGATGAAAGGTACCCTATATCCTTTTCTGTAGCTCTGACAACGTATATGCAAAATTTCATGATGATCGGTTCAGTAGTTATGACGTGTAGGCGTAACAAACAAACAAACAAATAAACAAACAAACGGACTTTCGCATTTATAATATTAAGTAAGGATTTATATTTTCAATATCAATTTGAAACTTGCTTTTGATAGGCTCAAATTGTAGCAAATTTAGTTAGCTTTATAAAAGTATAGAGTAGAGATACCTAAAACACGCTTTCTTAAGGTAGTTTTTTCGAAAATACTGAAACAAGTGCCAAGTTTTTCCAGCAGTACAGGGTTTCCAAGGGTTAAAACTTAGGTAAAACTACTCTGAAGGTACCTAACAATATCTGAAAAATATCGTACTTACATGCACGCTTGTGATATTTGCCTTTTTTTGTCGGTATTGACTGGCATTTTTGGTTTTTGTAATAATTTACTGATATTTTTTAATTCTGCGTTATTCTTTTTAAGTTTATTTCAAAACAGTTTCATAAAAGTATTATAATGTATATATATTTATTACCTTTCAATTGATACCCATATCGGTGGTGAAGACGCTGAAAATTCTGTACTGTTCATTAGTGAGAAGTCAATTAGAATATGCAAGTCAAGTGTGGAATCTTCAATACCAATTTTACATTCAAAAAATCGAAAGAGTCCAGAAAAAGTTTCTTAAATTTCTAAATTACAAACACAGGTTGAACTTGGGCTCAGACTATGAGATTAAGTGCAAGCACCACCATTTACTTCCTTTGACCTTGCGAAGAGAGGCGACTGATCTAACTTTCCTTCTTAACATAATTAATGGCAAAATGGATTGTAGTGATCTACTTTCTTTGATAAATATAAAACTGCCCGTCCGCATTAACACAAGGCGAAATTACCTTAAATTTCAAGTAGATACATGTATTCCAAATTATAGATCTAATTCTTACTTTAACAGGGTATTAACTGATTTCAATCAAAATCATTCAGAAAATACTGACTTATTTACAGCGGGATCGAATTATTTCAAAAATAAAATTAATGTAATCTACATTAATTTTATTTTTGAAATAATTCGATTCGATTCTTTGACAATTAAATAATGTAGTTTTTCTTTGACAGATATTGGTATGGCTCTCTATATATATATATATATATATATTCATATATTACTCTATTTTTTCTTATGTGTTATTTTTATTTTGTCTATGAGTAGGTACAATATTAAAAAGCAATTTTGCTCTTAGTTTGATAATGCATGTTTTTCATCTTTTTTTCTTTTTTCATCTGGATTGTATTAATTTCTATCTGTGAAAACTGATAAAGGCATGTTTGTTCTAGTTTTATCTTATCTATAATTAATACATGAATGCTGTTCGTTTTCCATGAATAAATAAATAAATAAATAAAAAAAAATATTGTTATGATAAAAAATATTAATATTTCCATAGGTGTAAAAGAAATTGACGGCACGCGACAGTGAAATTTTTTTTCGCTATTAATTGTTAATAAAAAAATTGTAAGTTATATTTTTTCAAGTCTTCACTCTATACGCTTTGTAAACGTGTTTTTTGTTTGCAAATAAGAACATCAGTTTAATATTTACGGTGACTTAAAGTAAAAAAAAATGTAGTTGAAAATATTGGTTATTGTGTAATGTTTAGGAAACTTCTTAATAAATTGCAATTTTTATACGAGAAATGAATTCTACGTCATTGATTTATCCGAAAATGATACCAAACTTGGCTTAGTATCTAAACTTAGGCAGTTATTAACCTCGGACTTCGTTAAGGCAGAATTCCCCCCTCCCCCCACCTGCTTGAAAAATCCAGTCCAAATCCCAAATCCACTTCGTAAACCCAATTTAGGAACCCAAGGATCAATCCTACCGAAGGAAATCTTTGGTTCATGGATAGCCGTATTCTTCGTTTTTTTGCTTCCTACTACTGGGGCTATTTATCACAAAAATAAAAATGAAGAAGTAATTTACTCAACTGACTTTATTAATAAACAATACTTAATTCATGGATAATACCAGAATATGATATGATAGTGATATAGAGTTATCAATTACCTGTCCAACGCGTCTTGGAGCTGCTTGCAGTGCTGGCAGGGCACCAGCGCTTGCAGAGCTTCCACGCGCCGCCGCAGCGCCTCCACGCGGTCGAGCACCGAGCGGCCCTCCTCCGGCCCCTCCCCCTCCCCGGCCACCTCCCCCTCGCCCGCCAGGTGCCGCGCCACCGCCGCCACCGCCGCCTCCACCCGCTCGAGGCTCTCGCCGATCTTCATCGAGTCTTCACTGTTGCCCGAACAGTCACTGGAGAAGAGCGCTCGGCACTCGTTCGAGAACCGCTGGAACAGGTACACGAACTCCGCCTCCTCGGCGGGGTCCGCCTCCAGCGAGGAGATGGTGTCCTCGGTGGCGCGGTGCGCGTCGTCGCGCGGCGCCGCGGCGCGGTACGTGCCCTCCAGCACGGCCACGCGCGCGTCTATGAGCGCTCGCAGCGCCACCACTTCCGCCAGGTCGTTGACCGCGCCCGGCGCCGGCGAGCCCTCGCGGCGCGCCGCGGCCGCGCCCACGCCCGCCGCCAGGGCGCGCGCCACGTCGTCCATCTCGGCGCGCAGGCGGTCGTGCGCGGCGCTCCACCACAGCTCCAGGTCGGCGCGGTCCTGCGCGGCCAGCGTGAGGTGGTCGCGGCGCGCGTCGTCCAGCCTGCGCTCGCAGGCGGCGGCGGCCCGCGCCAGCGCGCGCGACACCTCCGCCTTCACCAGCTCGGCGCCCAGGACCTCGCGCGCCGTGGCCCACGTCTCGCCGCAGCGCCTCGCCGCCTCCGCTTCGGCGGCGGCCTCGGTCACGCCGGCCCCGATCGCCGCTCGGAGCTCCCCGAGCCTCTCGTTCTTGTATCGGTCGACCGCCTCGGACACTTCGCGCCGGGCCGCCTTCAGCGCCTCGAGGTCCGCCCCGTGTATCGCGAGATCTACGCTTCTCGGTCGCGGCTCGCGGGAGTCGTTCGCGAGGTCGATGCGGCGCGATAGAATTCTCGCGAGGTAGTCGAGCGAACTGCGAGGCGCGGTGGACGTGCGGGCGCTCTCGCCGTTCGTTCGTCGACGTAAGTCGTCGATGAGTCGGCCGGTTTCCGCGATCTCGGCGCGCACGAGCCGCGCGAAGAACGCTCCCCCGTCGGCGGCGTCGAGCGCCTCCTGAATCTTGCCGACGAGCACGGCCTCGTACGCGAGCTTCTCCGCGAGCAGCTCGAGGCTGCGCCGCTGTGTCAGCTCGCCCGCCTCGTACAACGCCGCCTTTCTTCTGGATATTTCGAGTAACTTCGTTCGCAGGCGTTCCTCGAGCTGTGCGACCGCTCGTGCGATACCGTCGTCGATGTCTCGTTCGGTCGGATCAGTCTTATCGCAGTCGACGACGCAACGATCGAAGCATTCCTGGAGTCTCTTGCTGACTTCGGTGAGACACTTCTCCATCGATCTGATGCTGTATTTCTTCTCGAGACTAGGGGACGGAGATCTTCTCGATTTGGCGGCGCGCATCGCGCTCATTTGACAGAGACATTCGTTGACTTTGTTTCTCGAGTGAATGACGACACTCTCGAGGCTCTGTAATCTATCTAGGAGATGCCTCTGTGATTGTGTACCAACGGTGGAACTCTCTGAGATTTCGTTAAGGATAGGACTATCGGTGGACCTCGTCGCTTGACTGAGAGACTCGCAGGAGTTGGTGAGATCGCGTCGGTTTTCCAGGGCAGAAGCGACCTTCGTCTCCAAGGAACTGAGCCGAACGAGCATCTTCATCGGCTCCGAACTCGTGGCGCTGTCTAGCGACTTCCTCCGGAGCCGCGCGGCTAACCTTTTCATGCGCTTTTCTTCAGACAGACTGTCTGCCTTGGAATTTTTTTCTTTGGCTGGGGAAGCGCTTTTGGACGGAGAATTTATAGTAGGAACTGTTTCTCCCGTTTCTAATAAAGTAATTTTATTTTCTAATTCTGTTAATTTTTCCTCGACTTCTTTTCCCAAAGTTAAGGCTTCTCTACCTTTTAAAGATAAACTGCGTCTCTTTTCTCTCGACTCTGTCTTTTGTATTTTGTGTTTTAATGTTCTCACTTGCTTGTCAGACGCGGTCAACTTTTGGGTTAAGTCTAAGATGCGAGCAGCCATAAGATCTATTTCAGACCTACTACACTGTTCCCTTAGCTTCATTTCATTTTTTAGCTTCATGTTAGTTATCTCGAGCTCGTCGTACATGTTATGTGACTCACGAAGTTCTTTTTTCATAGCTTTAATTTCTTGTATAGCTCTTGAAAACCTATCCCTTAACTCTACATATTCTTCTATCAGTCTGCTCTTTTCTAACGAATCTAAATTTAAATCTCTGTTTATGTTAGCGAGGTCGCTCAGTGAGCCGATACTTTTCCGTTTTTCTCTAGTCGGCGACTCGGCAGCTACTCTACTCTCTAGGTCTTTTATTCTAGAATATAGGTTTTCATTTTCTCTCACGCTTTTGAGTAGCTTTTCGTTTAACTCGTTAAGTTCCCTCTGGAGTTGTTTTATAGTGTCCTGAGCGGATGTCAGCTGTCTAGTCAATAGCTCACAATGTTCAGTAGATTCTTTAAGGAAGTTCTGAGTTTCGGTCAATTTATTTTCCCACGTGGTTTTATCTTGACTGTACAGCTGTTTTATTGTGTTTAAGCTTTCTGCTTCTTTTGTTCTCACTATAAGTTCTTCTTCTTTTTTCTGTAGGGTAGTTACCAACTCCTCCATTTTTTGCTCCCTCAAAGCAGCCTCTGATTTCAGTTTTCGTAGTCTGGCCAGTTCGGATTCTGCCGAGTTTACGTCGCTTAGCGCTAGCTTCAGCTGTTTGCGCAGGCCTTCGATTTCTATCGATTGTTTGTCGATAGTCGACACGTAGCTGCGTTTACGTGCTTCAGAGGGTTTTTCGTTATCGTCAATTTCGTTAATTTCTTTTTCTTTGGCGTCAATTTCATCTTTTTCTTCTTTAGGGCTGTCGATTCTCGCTTGCATCTGGTGACAGCTTCGGGCACGCACCTTATCTTTAACTTTGGATATTGGAGTTCGGTTGAGAATCGGAGATGGCGGAGGCTGTGGAGCCACGTCTCCCCAGTCTGCGCTGTCTCTTCTTCCTCCTTCTGATGCCGTTCTGTACTCTTCATCCGAAGAGAAAGGTGCTGATCTTGTAGTGCTGGGCGTTACTGGCGTGACTGGGGATGTCGATGATTCCGATGTTTGGTCCACCGCATCTTCTCGAAGTATCAGGGTCAGAGGCCCTGAATCGGGGAGACCAGCTGTCCTCTGAATAGCCGATACCCAATTAGCTCTGATGCCCGCTGTGACTGCTGATAGAACAATATGTTTTCCGTCCCAAGTCTGAAACAATAATGACGTTACATTAAAATCTATTATAACATTTACACGTTTATATTTTGCAGAGGGTTTTTGTTAAGCTACCTTTGTTTCGAAAGCATATCCATTAGAAGAAGCAGAGGTCGGTAGCTCGACGACTCTAGCGACGCCGCTCAGGTCGATAACGCCGTCCATGAGCCCCCTGTGCTCTGCGTGAGGGTCCCTGAAGTACAGCAGCGCGGCGCCCCGCAGCACGAACCAGTGGCGCGACCACCCCGCGGGCCCCCGCCGCTGCAGCCAGCCGGCACGCGCGTGCAGCAATCTCTCTGCTGGTAGCTCAACTCTACCCCCTTCACCCCCCTCTGCCACTTCCGCCTCGGTGGGTTCGCTGCCTTCGCTGGATGAGCTAGAATTGCCCTCTTCTGGTGGTATACCGCCGTCTGGAGTGCCACGAACCTGTGGGATGGATAGACTTATTTGAATCATTTTCGAAGGTTAAGATGTTAAAAACCTTTTACTTTGACGCTGATCTGGGAGTGCCGCTCGACTTGAAAAAGTCGACAACTTAGAGAGTGCGACTGATGAAGATGTTTTTAGGTATTTTGTTTATGAATGGTAAGGTAAGTAGAGTGGTGTGTGGTATACTGACCGGTAGTCTATCGGGCGGCGGCAGGCGGGTGGGGCGCTCGAGTGTGGGCGGCAGGGCGCGGCGCGAGCGCGGGCGGGTTAGCGACGCCGCGATGTCGCGCAGCTGCTCGTCGTACTGCTGGTGCTGTTGCTGCAGCAACGGGGACCGCACGTTCACGCCACCTGCTAATAGACACGCAATTCAGTGTCAAAGAATAAGGTGCGATGTACGAATTGTACGTAGAGCTGGCATCGGTAAAACTGAACTATATTTCATTCGTTTTATAATACTTTTTCATCAAACTAGTCCTTCGTTCTAGCTTTGGAGTGGTCTTACACACATTGATTTATCCCGATTCTACCACTTTTGAAAAGCGTTGCCTCCTGACAAAATGTATAGTCGCTGCTTTTCATTAACATCTCGTAGAGTATTTATACACTCTTTGATGAAATATTTATATAAGAGTAGGTAGTGCTTAACGAAGTGTACCTAGAGCCTAGTTTAGTTTAGTGATAAGTCTATTAAGCTTCTGAATATCTACAGGGTGATTTTTTGAACACTCGACAAAATTTTGTGGTATGGCTTAGTTAGACCGTCAAACTGAACAATTTTGTCTATAGGACCAACTTAATCAGAGCAAAAAAATAATCAGCTGTTACATACATTTTGGTCGAGTGTAGATTTAACATTTTCTATGCAGATAACAGCTGATATTTTTTTGCTCTAATAAGTTGGTCCCATAGACAAAGTTGTACAGTTTGACGGGCTAAGCCACACCACAGGTAGGTATTATAATATATAAGGGGGTTTGTCGCCTGTTTTCGACTTCACCCTGTATAGTCTAGTGTATTATCTAACAGTGTACCTTCGTCGTCGGCGGGGGCGGCGGGCGCTTCGGGCCAGGTGTCGCGGCGGCGCGAGCGCGCCTTCTCCTCCCCGTTGATCTTGTCGCGGGTGGGCGGCGACGCGGACGACACCGGCTGGTCGGTGTACACTGGTGAGCAATTATTACCTATTAAGGCTCCGTTATGCGAAATCATTACTGCACTTTTTCGTTGTTTTTTCATCATTATCTTTAGCACAACTATCTTTCATGAAAAAAAGTTATTGGAGCAACAGCACAGTATGTTAAAGTGTATTTTGATGTAGAATTTCAATTCAATACGTTTCCGCTATTATTTACGCCAAAAATATGGCCCGCGACAAGCACTTTTGATGATATTCTGTTTTTTTTTCTACAATCATCTGTTAGGTTTATACACAATTTTATGTTTGTAGCAACTAGAAAAACTCTTTAGCTTGTCGTATGATTTTTTGGTGGCTACAAGTTTACGTTTTCTATATAAAAAAAAAAATGGCCCGCGCAAACCACGTTTTTCTATTACCGCCCCTTAATATCCTTGACAAATCACACCAAGTCATCATCATGAACTGAGCTCTTATAGCAACATCAAAGTAATGTTGTTATACAGACTAAGCTATACATGTGTATAGCGCCATCTCAATCACAACATCGTTTCGACATTACTTTTGAGTTGACAGTCATTGTAGTGGATAGGTCTTACTTTATACATGGTGTTACAATTTAGAACTCAATTTTAATAAAACAAAAGTAATACAATTTAAGCCACATCAAAAAATCGCACTACCCATTAATTATAAATATAATGACATCAAATTAGAACCCGTAGAATCTGCAACTATCTTAGGAATTGATATAGATACTCACATTAACTGGCAATCTCATATCCAGAAGCTAAGAGGTAAACTGTCATCATTTACCTATGCTCTGTACCAGTTAAAAAAAGTAACAGATTTTAAAACCGCATTAACGGCATACTATGCGTACGTACATTCAAGACTTACTTACGGCGTGATTTTGTGGGGAAATTGTTCCGATATTCAAAGCGTTTTTGTTCTACAAAAGAAATGTGTTAGAATTCTGACTAACATCCATCAAATGGAATCGTGCAGGCCACATTTCAAAAATCATGCCATATTAACTTTAACATCTATTTATATATTAGAGTGCTGTAAATTCGTAAGAAAACACGAAGACTTATTTTCTCCAGTAAAATACGTTGCAAAAAGAAATAACCGCGATGCAAATAAGCTAAAAATACATTCTTCAACAATGAAACTTGTGACTTCAGGCCCATACGCAATGACCATAAAAATATACAACCATATACCAAATAACATAAAAGAAATTGAAGAAACAACGCAATTTGTAACAACACTAAAAAAATTTCTTATCGATAAAAGTTATTACAACATAAACGAGTTCTTTGACGAAAAATCTATAACATTTCCCTTGTTTTAATTTATTTTAATTTAATTTAATTTACTTAATATTTTGAAAAATATTTAAAAAAATATTCTTTTAGCCTGTGTGTAAAGAATGGTGCATTGTATCCTAATTAAGATCGTAATGAAAAGCGTCTAGATAATATTATTGTATTGAATGTTACTGCATGAAGTTGAATATTTGCACTTTCTTTTTTATATTATTATCATTATTGTGGATTTTGAATTGAATTTTTTTTAATTTATTTTATTTTGTTATACTTGAATTGTTTTGATTTTAATTGTTTGATTTTATTTGCATGGATTTTAAATTATTTTATTTTATTTGTATGGATTTAGTAATTTTAAATTTTTTTTTTACTGTATTTTAATTATTTAGCTCTATCAATTAATTTATTTAATGAATTTTATAATTACACTTCAAATTTCTCTCTCGCATTGCAACGCCCTTACAGGGCGTCACAGAATCTGTAAACTGTAATCCTATGTACCACCTTCTAACTATGTGACAAGCAATAAATGAATTATGAATTATGTTAATGGATGAACCAAAAATGGGAAAACCGTTTCTTCTAACCATCAAACTGAATACTGACCATCAAACTTTAGCTTTAGCTTTAGTATGTCATGCTCACTTTAAACATTTCTGCGGTGGTGTCGTATGAGGCGGGTCGTTACGTTCCCTCAAATATGGTTGAGCGAAGCGATGGCTGGTTCATGCGCCATGCTCGTGAACGGGTGCTGCCAGTGGGAATGGGTCTGCTTCTGTCTGTTTGTACTAAGGGCGTCGTATATTTATATATATTAATTTTCTGATTAATATTATCAATATGTATGGCACTTCTTACTCAAAATTTAAATTAATAACTAAACTTTGTTTTGATTTCTAATTTTTTTTTTCATTGCAATCATTTTGCTTTCTATATTCAGTAGTTTTGTAAGTAAAGGCCTATGAAAAGCTTTAGGATAATAGTTTTCAATTCGGTGCCTTGGGATGGGTAGCCTAAAGAGCTTATTAGATCATCCTGAATCAAGGATACGGAATGAAGTCGCTCCTTAATTCAGAGAAGTGTAATTGCATTCAGGAAGGTAGGATCCTAGTTAGGATCCTAGTTAGGATAGAAAATGGTCTCCGGCGTTAAGGATGCTAAATCGGACGCAGTTAGGACAGTGTAATCGCATTCAGGACGCTCGGCTCCGACACAGTAGTATCACAGCCCAAAGAGTATACAGTCAGTCAACGCTTCTTATGTTGGCGAAAAAAAGTCGCCGTTCGTCTAGTTTTCATAGTGTTTGTAAACGACAAAGTTATATTTGCGGTTTTGGAAAATGTGCTAGGTAGGTACTCTAAAACTACTAATTATATCTCATTCAAACCAATTTTCGTTGATAGTGTTTATTAAGATCTACAACATATATTTTATCAGATTTTTAGAGAGGGGGGGAGGACACACATTTTACCACTTTGGAAGTGTATATTTTCCAAACGGTTGATTTTGAGAAAAAATACTTTTAGAAACCTCAATGTCATTTTTATAGACGTATAGGTTTAATGATTTTTTTTCCGTTTCAGTTCCATGTATGGGGAGCCCCCCTTAATCTTTTATATTTTTTTTATTTTGTGTAAAAATCGTAAAGTGGTTCACAGAATACCTACCTAGTTTCAACTGTGTAATTCTAATAGTTTTGGAATAAAGTGGCTATGACATACGGACGGATAGACGGACAGACAGACAGTCAGACATGACGAATCTATAAGGATTCCGTTTTTTGCGATTAGGCTACGAAACCCTAAAAAATAAATCGCCTTAAATTTCTAACCTAACCCGGGACCTACAGGAGTAAAACAGGTTCGATTCCAAACTCAATGAGCCCCGCTCGAGCCCCCCTCGACCCCCTTCTAGCCCCCCTCAAGTCACCCTCGACCCCCCTTGACACCCCCTCTCTAGCCCCCTCGAGCCTCCCTCGACCCCCCTTGACACCCCCTCGAGCTCCCCTCAAGTCACACTCGAGCCCACCTCGAGCCCCCATCGACCCCCCCAGAGCCTCCCTCGACCCCCTCCAGCCCCCTTTGGGCCCCTCTCGACCCCAAGTTTGACAGCTGTCATCTGTTAATATTTGCTTTTAAAATTGATTTTAGGTATGTTATTAGATGAGTTATTCGCAAATTCACGCAAATACTAGTACCTACATCAATAAACCTGGTTGAGATTAGCATTGAAAATGACATGTACCTACTACCAACCTAGCTACTTACTTACCTCTTACCTACATACCTATACCTCCTACCTACATGTATTTTTACGGTCACTGTATTTTGCCCCCCGTTGCTCTGCGTAAGTACATTCGTGTAACAACTGTATTATCGTTAAGCTGTGATATCGGATCCGTTATTCAGGACGGTCTAATTGGCGACTGAATTTCTCGTCCTAAATCGGACTCTGAATTCCGGATCCTTAATTCAGGATGATCTAATAAGCTCTTAAGTATGTCATGCTCTCTTTAATCATTTCTGCGGTGGTGTCGTGTGGGGCGGGTCGTTACGTTCCCTCAAATATGTTTGAGCGAAGCGATGGCTGGTCCATGCGTCATGCTCGTGAACGGGTGCTGCCAGTGGAAAGGGTCTGCTTCTGAGTACCTATCTTAACGCATATTGAATTGTAAGAATTGCATTTTTTTTAATTATTTTTTTATGTCTTGTAACATGTGGTTTTTTTTTTGGTAAATTTTGCCTACTTAGGTGCACTTTCGAGTAACAGACACAGTGATTTCTCAACTAGTTGAAAGTTATTTATTCTCATTACTTAGTAGTATTTAGTTAGTAGTATTTAATTTCAACCTACCTACCCATTGTGTGCAAACTTTTGTTAATTATTGTGATGGAAAATGACCTCACTTTAAATGAGGAGCTCATTTTTCAATGTTGACGACTCTGTATGAAATATACAGGGAGAAAAAAGCAGCCCTTGACGAGTTTCTTGCCGGTTCTTCTCGTTACAAGGTCTCCCGCTTAGGGTTTGCGAACCGATGGCGTAGCTTCTATGACATTCAAGGCCGTCTTTAACCTATTTGAGGCCTTGGGCACATTTGGATAATGGGGCCCCTATGACCTTGACTTGGGTTACCATCAAAGTAAGAGAGGATGCCTGTATATGAGGCACAAAATGCCAGATTTTTCAGAAAAATGCTTATCTAGGTATAGCACAAAAATCGACCGCGAAGCGCGATTATTAGTCAGTTTCATTAACTAATCTTGTAATATTACCTGTCTTTAGTGAAAAAACGGCCGCGCAGCGCGATTTTTAGTCAGTTTCATTCAATAATCTCGTTATTTTGCCTTTCTATAGTAAAAAAAATTGCCACGCAACGCGTTTTTTAGTCACTTCCGTCAAATAATCTCGTAATGATGCCTGTCTAAAGTAAAGAAAAACGGCCGCGCAGCGCGATTTTTATACTTAATCAGTTTTATTCACTAAGCTTGTAATCTTGCTAAGACACATTTAATAAGAACATAATTATTGTATAATCCACAAAAGTAACTACTTATTTTAAAATTTAAAGGTTAGTGATTAAAATGTATGTGGTTTGAAGAGGTAATACTCTTCTAGATTTGTTTTTTTTTTCGTAATATAATAAGCATCCGTTATCATTAAGCGATCTGGCAAGAAACAAGGGGCCCCTATCAATCGCGGGGCCCTGGGCAAGTGCCCAGAGTGCCCAATGGGAAAGATGGGCCTGATGACATTCACAAGTGCTTGTAACAGCCTAGACTGAATAAATAATTTTTGAATTTTGAATTTTGAATTTTGAACTGAACTGAACTTACATGAGACCAACTCAAAAATGCAAAAAAACTCGGCTGTTTTTTTTCGCGATATCAGAGTTGGTCCCATAGTAAAATTTGTTCAGTTTAATGGTCCGATCCGAAGAAACGGTTTTCTAATTTTTGGTTCATTCAATAACACGTTGTAAGTACAGGTTCAAAATAAACCAATTTTTATTAATATTTACAGAAACCTAATTTATTTTCAGTGCAAAATTCGCGCGATACAATACGAGTCTGGTTTGAAGAATGGACTCAACAATTTTAAATAATGACAGGTACATTTATATTGTTTGATGGCCGGACCGCCGTGCCCGGCCGCCGGGCTGGGCCGGTAACTAATCGACAAAGGGCACCGGTTCGTAACCGGGTTCGTAACTGAGTTAACCTTGGGACACGCAACGCTCTCGTTAAGACATCTCCAATTATCCAATCACCGGGAAAGGTCACAGCCGACTTCAAAATAACTAATAATGTCTTCGAATTATAGTCTATTTTGCGAGTTGCCTCAGCTTATTAAATGATTTCAGAATCGTCATGATTACCTGTACCTACAGATATAATTCAATAAAACTAAACTATACTCATCATGATCATTATAGTAGGCATGGTTTTTGCCACCATATGATATTAAATATAAATAAGTAGTGCCATCTTCTTAATAGTACAGTATAGCCAATTTTTTTTTACATTTAGTCTTGTAAATACTGAATTGACTTAATTTTATTTTACAATGATACACGGTAATTTAAATGCCAGGTTGAGCGTGCGCACAATAATTTTGATTGGGTGCGCAAGCGCATGCGGCATGGAGCAGTTTGCGTCGAAGCGTCACATATGTCACCGGTAGAGATTAACACGCGAAAAAATCGCGCGGACGATTAATATGAATGAAGCGGTTCGGTTCGGAGTGCGCGTAAATCATTGACACCCACTGCGCGGGCGCAACGCATTGTGGTGTTTATGAAGCAGGGCTGGTGCCTACTAGTGTAGGAAATGAAGCAATCTTTTGTATGGAGACCCCAACATTAAATCCTCAGTCGATGAAACTTTGCAAGGATGTAATATAGTATGAACCAAAACCTATATACAAATATCAAAACAAAAAAAATTTTGATAATTTAAAAAATATGTTTCATTTATGATACTTTATCATACTGTAAAGTTTCGTATACTGAGGATTTACTGTGGGGGTCCACTACCTTCCTTTCCTTAACAATACGTGTAGCAGTAGCTGGGTTATTTTATTTTCTCTTTAGAAGTGTAATTCTTTAGGTTTATACTACTTAAACAAGTTTGGCAGGTGTGTACAAAGGGTTTAATTATTTTTTTATTTATAAGATAAATGCAATTTGAGCATGACTAAAAAGTATGGTATGTACAACATAGGATTTTAAAGGTATGATACATAGGATTTAAAATTTTCACGATGTATTTTAATGCCCAAACATTGTAATATACACCTACATAACAAACAAGAGTGGTCCTAAGTTTTAACCTTGAGGAATACGAGATGTAAAATCATAAGGAATGAAGATAGTTTTCAGAGCCATATATTGTTCGTCAAGATAAATAAGAAGCGAGTCATCAAAAAAGTACCCCGTAAATACCGAGGTGATATAACTTACGACATAGAATGCCATGGTCAACTTTGTCAAATGCCTTGGCGAAATGGTCGGTTACACTACCAAAATTCAATTGGGAGAGCTGTAATAGGCCCACTTCGCTAGTTAGTTACTCATTGCATTGCATTAGGTATATGTATATCTGTTATTGTCATCGGAATTTGTATGTTATACATGTTTTTTTTTCCATTAAATAGGAAAATTAGGTATATAAACTTTTATTTTCCGAATTGGCAACCCTTACTAACTGTCTTCTCTTCTCACCGTGGGGCCCTCACGGCCTGCCCTAGTGCTAAAATTAATGTCTTAGAAACACTCTGTCATGTGGTTAAACCTTTTTTCTGGGCGTAATGATCTACGCGTTCTGGAGCCTATCTATAGGATTTCCTATTGTAGATATAGGTAATAAATTGTCTACATTGTACACAAGGCACGCGAAAAGCGAAGAAAAAAAACCAGTTAACAGGAAAATGAACAACATTGTACTTCTTCTTGAGTTTCTTGAGAGGGTTTCCGATTTTCCGCTAAAATAGAGCACCAAATATTAAGTACGCGGGTCGTGTGCTTTTCACACATCAAGAAAACCAACGAAACTATTAAATTTTACTGTCGCGAAACATATAAATTCTATTTGAAAATCAGCAAAATTGGGAACGAAAATCGCATTACTTAATTTTTTTTCTGTATGTAATTTTAAACAAATAGGCACCTTCAGCGCATCAAAAGCAAATCATTAAAGAGAAAGGCATTTTAAATTAGTGAATCCCGACATTAGTCATGTCGAAATGACTCTCTTGATTTCTGAACCATAAACGTCAACGGTAATCTATTCAGTGTCGTGTATGTATGATAGCACCAAAAAACCAGGGATAAAAACCATTATTAGGAGGCATCGACCTCTGCATCTCGCATGGCATGGGCCATGGTGTGGCAGGCGGCGGACGTCACGACTCGTCAGCGCTTTTTTGCTGACATTACGAGAGCTGCGCAAGAGTGGCGAGCCGCCTAGATTAGTAGCTGGCGCGAATCATGCGTGCAAAGTTGCCAACTTGTACTTATTTATTTGAAAGTATAGTAATACTACCAGTGGTACCCAATACGTTTGTTGTAAAGAAAAAATACTTTTACGAACTTCCAAAAAGATGCGGTAATTATAACAAAATAATTAGCTACAGCTTTCAATCAACTTGAATGAGCTCGTTGAAAATGAAAGAACAGCATTTAAACTGCACTTTGCAAACCAAAGTCAACAAAAGAATTCGTATTGATAGGTGAATCATTATATTTTTAAAATTTCGCAATCGCATCGCACCTTCCACTCGAGGTCTATGACCCGACGGACACCACAAACAATTAGTTATTATAATAACTATTATAATCGAAACTATTAAATACCGATAGAAGCGTCATAGCGGTGATGGCTCGGACTTTTCAGATGGATATTACGTCTTCGTTGCCAATAGTGCGTCGGTAATTACTTTGCAAATCGCTGAAGTGCCTTTCTTGTGTTGTGGTCACTTTCGCCGTATTTCGTCATACTTTCCAGCTTCATAACGACATGTTATGTTGACGTTTCGAATGAGAATAAAGTCAATGTTTCAAGTTAATGTTATACCTACCGCAATATCTCGATTGTTTTGATAACTTTGTTTTTGTGGTTGTTATTCACAGATGTTCGAAATCTTCGATGATGGCTGTATCCAATAAAAATTTAGTAATTGAAGTGCAGACAGCAAAAACATTCTACACTAGTGGCTCTGTAGAGCTGTAGACCTCGCGTTTGTGATATTTTTGAACATTTTTCGAAATGGTTAAAATATATCTCAGACATTTAATAAAAATGAAACTTCGTCATAAACATTCCATATACCTAATTAATAGAACTTGCTCAACAAAATTTCACGAGTATCGGTTGAGAAAATATGTGACCGTAGAAGAGAACAGACGGACGGCCATACGAAAGTATTTTGCCCAAACTGAAACGGAGACGCATCGCGCTCGCTCGGTCAAAAATCGGAACTGAAATACGATATCGTGAGAATCATTGATAGTGTAGTCCCCGTGATATTGTATTGTGCGTCTAAAGGATCTCAAGATCCATCCAATAGAAAAAAATTACAACTATTTATTTCTAGCTATGTGAGTTTTTAACAAAATATTGACGTTCCTCGAAGTTTACTATTTTTGCCATTTCTCTTTTTCGCGCTATGAAATAATTTCACCAGCAGCAAGAAAGATGCAAAAAGTATAGTTTTAGTGTCAAGAAGCGCGCGTCACGGTCTTTGCGCCGACGCCCGACGAAAGTGAAACGCCACCTGCAGGAAATGCTGGTCGCATCGCTGCAGCGCGTGACGTCTACTTATCACTGTTACGTTGGAAACGGCAGCACGATTTATTGCAGTTGGAAATTCAATCGAAAACTAACATTTCATCTTTTACTTAGGTTAACCATCATCAGTTCAGCTTCAGTTCACTGCCACATCCGATTCTCCTCGAATCGGATGTGGCAGTTTCGCAGTTCGCTCTGTAGTGCAAAAATGTCAATAGTTGCGTGTCCTTATTTGTTTTACGGTTTTAGCCCCTTCAAACTATTTTGCTTTCGGCCCGACTGTAATAGGTCGACATATTTTTACTAAATAATACATTATTGAGTTTGACTCACTAAGGATTCTCAAGGACATAAACACGGATTTACTAAACGTATTAAAATATCTTCGAGTAAGCGAGACGCGCAAATAAGGAGATAACTCCATTCGAGTAGCTAACAAAATAACATAGATAATTGTAAATGGTAAACGGCATTAACGTAACTTCAAATTACTAACTTAACATTTTCTGTTATCTGGCTGCTATGAAATATGGCGGTTGGCCAAATACGTTTTAGTATTATTGTGAATTCTCAAGTGTGTTCAAATACCATTTGTGTTTACTGTTGACTAATAGACGAATGATAAATGTTACTTTTGAAAGAACCCGACGATGTAATAACAATTGTACATAAAAGGTAAAAACATATTTACCTGTTTTCGTTAGTTTAGTTAGTGTCATAGTCATAACTTCGCTTATACCTCTATGGTCGAGGCGAGTGGCATGTCAGTCATGTACCGATCCTGCAGTCAAACTGTGTTAACAGTTTTGTGGGACTATGTATTACACATAAGTTTATTTGAGTGTTCAAATAATAAATAAATAAAAAAAAAGCTTGCCATTGCAGGGTGCGATTTCCGGACGGGTTGTTGTCAATAGTTAATATTGAGCAATATCCCAAAAGCAAATTAAATAGCTAACACACTTGTGTTTTGGATACTATACTAACACTAACCTAATAATTAACCCAACTCAATCGCACTGACCTGTGAGACTTAGAAAAAGTTTTGTTTATAGGTACTGAGACTGAGAGGTCATAAATACGAACTTTTTGTAAATACCTACATAAACTCAGGGGCTAATTGTCCAATTGCAAAAATCTATCGCAATCACTTTCAGGATGTGACACATTGATGCTTATTTTTGGCACAAATAAAAACTTACCAAAGAAATGCAGCAATGTGTCACATCCATCTGTCAAATGAAAGCAATTGCGATAGATTTTGAAAAATAGACAATATAGGTAAGCAGGCAGATTCTCGGTGATTTTCCGGACATTTAACAGGGAATCAAACCCAACTCAACTTCCAGTAATACGACTAGGCTAGTTTGATTAATTTGATTAATTAATAATAGAAATGGAATAGGAATCGACCGGCTTATTTGATCTAACTATTTAAAGGTATAATTCAGTCGTAAACTTTCACGTTTATTGCGGCTATGAGAGTGGACGGTGGGGCCATCTCGTGGCGCGACCGGGTACCTAGTTTAATTAGAGGCGGGACGTTAGATCAATAATTAGGATCAGACAGGTGCATAATTTAAACTGTTGCGCAGGCACAAGTACCTTTTGTTCGGGTGTTAAGGTTGAACCTATAATTAAGTCATGAGAGTCGGAAGTTTTAGATTAGTAAATCATTTAACACATTTTCACGTTCCCACTCAATTATTTGAATGTAATTAAGATTCCAGCGAATCGTATAATTGTAATAATGAATACTTATTTTCTTTTAAAACTTTTCCCGATCCCGGAACACCAACATCCAGGAGCTTACCTAAATTAAGATATGTAGTCAGAAAATGAAAAACTAAAATTGACAACATAGCAAATGGCATAAAAGTACGGAAGCTACATAATTATAATTTATGACTTAAACTATCGATATTAACATTTTGATAGGTTTATGTTGAATGTAAATGGGCAGGCAACAGGCAAGGCAGGCAGTGTCCAGTTAGTAGCGATGGACTGGACGGTGGACGGGCTCCTTGAATAATTTATGGCGGTAACGGAAGGTGTCTAATTGACGCGAGGAATCCGGCTCCCGAAGCCTGCTTGTTGAATCATGGCCGATTAGAACTTGGCCTAAACGGTTGGTAACTTAGCGATGATCAACTTTAGATTATTGGTTGAGGGTGGTGAGACAAATGACCAGGTGGTCAAGTCTGCTAATGTTTACTTCAAAATCGTAGTTCAATGGTGTTCTAATGGTAATGCTTTTTGACATAGTTCTTGTTTCTTAAACCCAAAATCAAGACACAAAATGTTTCCGTTTTGGGTTTGAGAAACGAGAACTGTGTCAAAACGCATTACCATTGAAACACCATTGAATTACGATTTTGACGAAAACATTAGCAGACTTGACCCCTTGATTGCTATAAGCGAACGGCGTACGCTCTTGAATAAGGTATCAAAATACTATCAAAACTAATATAATACCAAAGGCTGATGAACCATATTATTATAGGATATCAACGCGCTAGCGTAAAGATCGGACGTGTTAGAAAATAATTAAATATAATAATTAATCACTAAGCTAAAATTGTGACCTCGTTTCGCCAACACGGAAGTAACATAAACTGTGTCATTAGTCATGAAATGAGTGAGTGTTTTCAAGACATTATTAAAATTCAATGTCAAGTCTTTTTAATAGAAGTGCCATGACCACCCGCACTCCACCACCAACGCCTCCACCGGGATCTACACCATCAAGACCGCACAGTCAGGAAGATGAAGTGGGCCCCTCTGACGTTATCCCCACCCCGGAGATCCAGAGCTGGATGTCGTCAATAGAGCAGTGTTTAAATGAGGTTTGCCATATAGCTTCAGAAGGTAAGCTAAACTCAGAGCAGAAATTGCGTATCCATAACTTGTGCAGGAAAGTAAGCCATGGCTCAGCACAGATGGCGGTACAATATCAGTCCCTTAAGCTTAAAACAGTCCAAGCACACCGCTCTATAAAAAATCTCCAAGACCAACAAGATCTGTCACAACAACTCCATGACATAAAGCAAAGAATTGAAGAGTCTACGAATACTGACAAGCGAATGTCTTTTGCCGATATGGTTAAGAAAGGAAATAACTATATTAAGCCCGTTAAAGTCAGCTCAGTGGCTATTTATCCTAACGACAAAAACAAGACGAGTGAGGACACCAAATCGCTGGTTCAGAAGATTATCTGCCCTGAACAGATGAAACTTCACGTCA
Source organism: Agriphila tristella (assembly GCA_928269145.1). Lineage (NCBI taxonomy): Eukaryota > Metazoa > Arthropoda > Insecta > Lepidoptera > Crambidae > Agriphila > Agriphila tristella. The sequence continues at coordinate 27,202,123 of OV743437.1, read as the reverse complement.
GAGGCCTGCGCAAAACAAGGAACGGCGGTGTCATAATAAGCACAGATACCAAAGATGACATTTTAAAACTGAAAGAATCGGAGTTATTAACTAATTCTGGCCTCAGCGTCGATGAGCCCTTCAAGCGTAAACCTAGAGTAGTGGTAATCGGTGTGCCCACATCTATGCAGGAAAAAGAAGTTTTTACCTGTCTATATAATCAAAATCTGGCGGAGAAACTAACTAATTCAGACCTCGAATCCTTCCTAAGCACAATCAAATTAAGCCACAAGTCGGGCAAGAAAGATGCAGAGACCTGCAATTACATCATCGAAGTATCAGCAGTTATTCGCAAGGCCTTGGTTTCCAGTGAGAGAGTTTTCGTAAACTGGTCATCTTGTCCAGTACGTGACTTTACCTTGGTTACAAGATGTTATAAGTGCCAACAATACGGACATGCGGCAAAGTCATGTAGGGAGCCAGATCACACCTGTGGTCATTGCGGTGAAAAAGGCCATTCCATCCAAGACTGCTCTAAAAAAGCAAATCAACCAAAGTGCGCTACCTGCATACGGTTTAAAAAACCAAATAACCATAGTACAGGTTCTGCAGATTGCCCAGCGAAAATAATGGCAGAAAAAAGGTACATTAACTCTATAGATTATGGTGGCGCCTAAGAGCGCCAATATTATCTGATTATCTGCCCATTGTATAGTTTAGTATCTTTTATTATTTTTAACAACCTTATTAGCATAGTATAATTATGATTAATGATTTAATAGATGATATAGATAGCTTCTCGATATCTGAGTCGAGTCTATGTGAAGTCGAAAAGTGTAAACAATATCTTTCCGCCTACAGTAACCCTTTAACTATACTAACACAAAATATCCGTAGCATCTCGAAAAACTTCGACCAATTTAATATTTTTCAGCAAAGGCTTAAGATAGATTGTGATGTAATTGTTTTAACAGAATGTTGGAATAGTAAACAATATAATCTGCCTCCAATAAAAGATTACAATATGTTTAAAAGTAATATATTAAACAACCAAAATGATGGCGTGGTTGTATATACCAAAAGCCACTTAGACGTCACTGTTGAGGAACCAAAAATTGATGACTGCAGCAGATTGCTGATAAAAATTGGCAAAGACTTTGCAATTCTAAGTATATATAGATCGCCCTCATTTAGAAATATAAGTAATTTTACTCAATCTCTGGGTGATACGTTGCAAAACTTGTCGTCTTTCAAAAACATTATTTTAATTGGTGATATCAATATCAATATTATTCCCAGTCAAGAAAATGTTGATGCATCGGTCCATGATTACCTTAACCTATGTTCCTATCATGGTTTACTTCCTGCACATTTGCTACCAACCCATCAAAGTGGGTCGTGTTTAGACCACATCATGCTTAAATCAAATTTCTCCTCACTAGCTTTAGTTATGAATTCGTCACTAACTGATCACAGTGCTGCATTACTAACTCTTAACTGTAAATTACCTAAATTAAATAATAAGCGCACAATTAACAAGTTGAATATAAATAAACTCGAAGCTGACTTAGGTAATATTGACTTTGCCCCAGTTTACAATTCTGCTGATATGCAGTTTTGTATGTCATATGTAATCGAAAGTGTAGGTCAGGCATTGCTGAAAAATACAGTAAATATTTGTTTAAGTAACAAGAAATCTAATATAAAACCGTGGATCACACCCGGTCTTATTCGCTGCATAAAACACAGAGATAAATTGCATATGAAAGCAAAATGCAACCCAAACAATCTAGTTTTACAATTATCATACAAGCGTTATCGAAATTTTTGCAATAATCTTGTTAGAAAAGTTAAAATTACGTATGAGAAAGCATTAATTGAAAAGGCTGGTACAAATACTAAGAAAATCTGGGAACATGTTAAAAATGTAACATACTTGTCAAAGAGCAAAGAGTCCCCTTCGAGTTTATTACAAGCCCACCCGTCGCAAATGGAATCTGCTAATGCCGCAAATAATTTCTTTGTAAATATTGGTAAGTGCCTGGCTGAAAAAATACAATCTCAACCATTGTCAAATAGTCACACCTCTACTAGCTGTAGTACTTCACTCTCATCTTTTGTGCTGATGGATACGGACGAAACTGAGATAGAAAATATAATACTGAGTTTAAAAGACGATTGTGCTGTCGGATGGGACAATATTCCAGCCAAAATTATAAAAACTTTTAGGCACATTTTGATTCCTCCTCTGACTTTCATTTTTCGAAAATGCCTGTCAACAGGTATTTTCCCTAAGTGTCTGAAAAAAGCTATTGTTGTCCCTGTCCATAAATCCGGCGATAAAAAACAAGTTACAAATTATAGACCTATCTCTCTATTACCCATCATGTCTAAAATACTAGAAAAAATCATAAATAAAAGGTTAATTAATTTTCTGGAGGAAAAGTCAAGTCTATCGAAAGCGCAGTTTGGATTTAGACCGAAATTATCAACTGCTGATGCAGTTCATCAATTAACCAATCACATAGTGGAAAATCTAGACGAAGGTAGGCACACATTAGGAATCTTCCTAGACCTCGCCAAAGCTTTCGATTCCGTGTCCATCCCTATTTTGCTGCGCAAGCTTGAAAACATAGGTATAAGAGGCACTCAACTGAAATTATTTGAAAGTTATCTGGAAGATCGTACTCAGTGCGTGAGGATTGGCAGTGTTATCAGTAATGAGCAAAATAATACATCCTTCGGAGTTCCACAAGGAAGCATATTAGGGTCTACCCTTTTCCTGGTCTACATAAACCATCTCTGTAATGTACATTTAGATCATGGTTACGTCATAACATATGCTGATGACACTGCTCTCCTTTTTTCAGCTGAGTCGGAAGAAGAAGTATTCAGTTATGCACAACACGGTTTTAACGTAGTTAATAAATGGCTTCAGGATAATTTACTAACACTCAACGCTAAAAAGACAAGCTTTATAAAATTTTCGTTGCGCAAAACATCACTAACACCAAATTTATCAAAACTATATGCTCATTACTGTTCTGATCCATATGATAATAAATGTGTATGCACAGAAATTAAATCAACCGCCGAATTAAAATATTTGGGTGTCATATTAGATGAAACTCTATCCTTTAAACGACATATAGAAACTCTAACGAGTAGAATACGTAAGATGATATTTGTGTTTAAAAAACTTCGTCATATTGCTGATGCGAAATTATGTAAACAAATTTATTTCGCGCTTTGTGAATCGTTGCTGACCTATTGTATTTCTACATGGGGTGGAGCGAGTAAGACTTTACTCTTATCTGCGGAAAGAGCCCAGAGAGCGATCCTAAAAGTATCGACTTTTCGTTCCTTCCTTTATCCTACAAAACTGCTTTATAAAAACTGTGGAGTACTAACAGTTAGACAACTGTTTATACTGAGCATAGTTCTGAAGCAGCACGCAGCCCTTCATTATAGCACTGAGATTACTAACAAAAGACGGAAAGATAAAGTTTGTACTATAAAAGGTGGAAATAATCTTGCTTTTACGAGAAAATTTTACAAGTATTTAGGACCGTTTCTCTACAATAAATTAAGTGCTAAAACATCTATTTATCCACTCAATTTCATAAACTGCAAAAAGATCCTGAAAGACACTCTCCAAAAGATGACGTATGATGAGACAGAGGAGTTACTTGTAGTATTAAGATAATTAGTATTAGTATAAGTATACTTAGTTGATTAGTTTATTCAAAAGTATTAATTCTATTTAAATATGTACTTAACTTTAATTATTTTCCATATTATGTAATACCATAATTATCTCTTCTATAGGCGCATTACGCCTGAAACACAGGATAACCTAGTTCAGGCACGAATAATTTTATATTACCTAAATAAAACTTTATCAGCAATTTTTACGAGTAGGTATTCAGAATCTAATATTATTTAGTATTGTATAGAAACTAATTCCTTACTAATTTGTTTATGCATACTAACCTAGTTTTAAAGCTGATATTGTCCATTGTTATAAAAGTGAACAAAATGAATTTGTGAATAAATGATTTGATTTGATTTGATTTGATTTGATATTGCCACTAGTAAACAAGACATAACGCTTCACAAGAAGATCAAATCAAATACCACAGGCAAATTGGGAACAAAGTGAACAAAATTACTTAAAAAAAATACATAAGACAAAGATGAGTAAAAAACAAAACCAAAAATTGTTCCACTTAAACTTAATTTAACCACAAATGGACAACATTCATACTCACACTGCCACTCAAGGACGGAGATGAGGCAAAGGTCAACATAAAAGACAGTTCAGTTGCAGACTGCGGTCACTGCATTAAAGGCCAGTATATTCCGAAAACTCTGTCTCTGTCTTTTTCTTTACGTGTGAAGAGTAATGAAAATAACCTCACTTTTTAATTTTTTCAATGTTTTTGTTGTTATTTTGAGTAGAAAGTCACTTTTTGAAAAAGTTACCGTTGAATAATCTTCTATATGTCATTACCTATTTTACTATATATTTTTCGTGAATATTGCATTAAAAAACTTTAAGTATAATCCAAAAAATATAAAATAAATGAAAATTTTCTTTCACTTTGCAAAATTTTTTAGTCGAGTGAAGATACGAATATCGTATTTTTAACCGTAAAATAATCAAGATCGTTTATGAAACTTCAACATAATTTTTAACTGCTCAAAATAAAGAATATTTGATTGTTTATTGTTGAATCAAAAATAGGCCAAATTCGATAATTTGGAATATACTGGCCTTAAAGGCAACCGATTCTCGTAACGGGCCTTAATTGACCTAACGCGTCCACAGATTGACTGAAGATTTACTGCGCGGACGCAGTGCGAGAGGGACAGCAGATCTAATGCACCTGCCACGGATTATCCCTGACGTAACTGACCAGGCTGCGATATTAGAAATGCCTGTGGGGTACAGACACTACCTGCTCTGTACCGCTCTGGGTTTTCTAACTAATAACGTTAGAAAAAGCCTGTGAGTTTCAGAGCATCGCTTGCTCTGGAGCGCGCGGGGTTTTTCGACTAAAAATTTAATAATATCACCGTAAAAAGCCTGTGGAACACAGACAATTCAGAAAATTACAGTTGTGGTTAAAGTATTCCTTTTTCATGTTTCGGTAAATTATGTAGAATATTAAAATAGTGATTTATAGTCATACTAGCGATTTTTTTTGTGGTATATTTTTTTAGTTTATCCTACTATTACTACTTAATTTATTGTGTATGTTAAAATATTTTTTCTCTTAAACCCATAAAAATGGCAGGCTATGCTAAATGGGATGGATTGGGATGAAAGGCACACAGATAGTTTTTTTTAACCTGGATTAAAATATAGCAGACTTTGGTTCCTAAGAACGTCGCGGGCGGTAGCTTGATAGAGCGCATTTTCAAGTTCCTTGGATAATTAATAAACAATACGTAATTATGTTTTATTGTATCACTAATCTGACATAAGTAATATTTATGTGTTACTTAATGTGTTTTTCATTTCGATTTATTATTTTTTCACTAACATTTTTGTTATAAATAAATAATATTACAAAAAAGACAATAAAACACATTATCAGTGATTATAATTTTCTTGTTAACAGAAAAAGCCAGCAAGATTCTTTATTTCCTATATTACAAAAGTACTCTTTGATGTGGGTATACAAGACAGCACGTCAAGTTAAACAGTTGAACTGCTAAACAGCTTTTATAACGTACGGCATAAAGGCGGTCACAAGGTCAAGTACCTATAGTCTAAATCTGATGTGCTGTTGACTGTAGGTACAAACATTATCAAATAAAAAAAATGAAATAACGTTCGGCTGTTAGTTATTGCACTCGGAAATTGCGAAAAACTAACAAAATACTTTTCTATTATAAAAATATATTTTTTGTAAAACTCTCAATTAATATTATTTATGGTAGGATATTTTCAATTCCCTACACACATTACACACATTTTTAGGTAAGGTAGGTAAAATGAAAAGTTTGATTGTGCTATGCCGTTTTCGAGAAATTTTGCAAATTACGATAAAACAGCTGTTCTTTGGGGATTTCTTTCTAAAAGGACCTACCAAAAATAAATTATGTCCCATGTTTTTTTGACGAGTTAAAAGTTTTTTTGATAAGAGAGATTTTATTTTAGTTTAATATCCAAGTTTCACGATACTTAGGCTCGTATTATAGAATCGAACTCAAACTCAAATCTCTGCTTGAGTACAGTTAGAAAGGGATAGCGCTATATGCAATGAATAGCACCATCCCTTTCTAACTGTACTCAAGCAGCAAGCAGTGCTTGAGTCTCGTCCTATAATACGGACCTTAGTGCCTTACGCGTCTGTATCGCTCGGGGTATTTATATTTAGAAAATCCCTGTGGATCCCAGCGCAAGGTGTCTGTGTTCCACAGGCTTTTTAGGATGATATTATAATTTTTTTTGTTGAAAAACCCCGCGTGATACAGAGCAAGCGGTGCTCTGAAACACACAGGCTTTTTCGACGTTATTAATTTGAAAAACCCAGAGCGGTACAGAGCAGGCAGTGTCTGTACCCCACAGGCATTTCTAATATCGCGACCAGGCTCGTGCAAAGCGGATTAAGAGATGGACCGATAGTTCTGATTAAAGTGTGGGTGGGGTGTTACAGTTAGTGATATGGGACGTGCGATAGCAGAAGGAATAGCGGTTCCTAAATTAAAGACGAAACTGGAAATTGAAACGTCATTTGGCGAAAACAAAAGAAAGCTAACTGCATATTATGAGTCAGCTTAAGCTGAGGTTAAACCTCATGTTAAAAGTAGTTTGATAATGAAGATAGCATTGTATAGGAATGGAGGAAGAAAGCTATAATTTTATTACATGGATAAGCGTTGTTTTTATCTTTTCTAATTTAGTATTGCATTGCCGAAACGGTCGCTACTATAAGTTAAACCGCATCATTGTAATACAAAAAAGCTTGTAATGAAAAAAAAAAAGATATTTAGTTCCATCACTTTGGTAATTATTAGGTACTAGCGGCCGCCCGCGGTTTCACCCGCGTGGTTCCCGTTCCTGTGTGAATATGGGGATAAAAAGTATCCTATGTTTTAATCTAGGCTATCTACTATCTGTGTGCCAAATTTCAACCAAATCCGTTGAGTAGTTTTTGCGTGATTGAGGAACAAACCTCTAAACATCCAAACCCACAAACTTTCACATTTATAATATTAGTAGGATGCCTATTCTGGAATTAATGAATTTATTTGCTTATTGAATAGGGTAGAAATAAGATTACAAACGGTTTTCAAAAACCATATACATAGCAATAGTTTCACCTACTCCCCTACAGATAATAAATACCATGCAAATAACAGATAGATTTCTGGAACGTATGATGCAATGTTACTTAATATTATTAATGTTCATAGTTAGGCAATAAAGTTCTGCCAGACACCCGTCAATAGCTAACAAGTTGTCTATAATTTATAATTAGGATTATTTACGAGCGAAAATTTGAAATGCAAATGTTTCCGAGGCTGTCTCCATGTATGTGCCGTGGGTCGAGGAGTTGATGGGCTGCGGCTGTTATTACAAAACTGTGTCTTAACTGATGCATGCGCGGTTGAAATACGGCCCGCGCCTGACGTCAGTCGGATGCGCCGGCGCATCGCCCAGCTGTAACTCAAACTATGGGTGTTGACGGGCGAAGCGATTCTCACAATTCACAACTTCCGTGAGAAAATCCTAATAGAATACTTGTAATACACGGTCATGGTTCCTTCCAATCATCAGTGCAGTTCACGAAAACAGATTTGATATCCATGAACAAGTTTATTGAGATTTCTCTCAGAATTTCGCTTATCTAAACCCGGCAATGTTCCCACGAAACAAGCCTCCCTTTTTACTAATGTAGATGTACTTACACGTTTCTACGTTGTGTTGTCGGCAAAGATGGAGCGTTTAATATTGAATCACACCTTTTAAGGTGAAGTCCTTCGGAAATACTTTAGTGCACCGGGTACCTTGCAGCGACTTCTCGATGCGATTCCGCGATACATCTCGATTCACCATCGATTAACATTCGAATCGGTGTGCACGGAATCACGGTTGGATTGTGCAAATGGCACATAAATAAAGTGGCTGGGTTGGGTGCACGCCCCCGCGCATGCGCTTTTTACACCTTGCTATTAGGCGGAGGCGCAAACGCAACCGACCTCGACGTCGATCTATAATTTGTGATTCGGATATCGGCCTGGTGAATGGGCAATCATGTGACATAATGCGGTTTTTTGTTTCGTAATGGAGACCTTTTGATTTTGACACCTCGTGGGTGGATCCCGGCGCCAATTCTAATTAAACAGTCCCAAAGGTTTTAATTAGATTCGACAAACAATCGTCATAAGTACCTATACAGAATAAGAATAACATTATTATTATGTAACGTTGGATGTTTGTCTGTCACACACCCACTCCATCCCATAAAGTCTATCTAGCGGCTGTTGAATGTTGTATGAATTAAATGCTAGGCGGTCACTTAACAGATAAATGCTTCATTTGGCCAATAAACCTTCGATTTTGGCTAATCTTGAGATTAAGACTGCTAACTTTTCGTCAGACAAGAAGAAATACCTTTGGTGTCGAGAGGTGCAGGCGCCGCCAGACTAGGTATCTCGGGCTGCGGGGGCTGCACGCGGGGCCCCGGCCAGGTGGTGGCGCCCCCACCGCAGTAGCGGGCCCTGGCGCCCGCGCAGCCGTCCGCCACGTCGCGCAGGGTTGACGCGTCTGCCGAGTACTCTGCGGACGTTGACACTACATTACTTGTTAGATTACTGGCCTTTTTGGGTAAGGATTTGTGGTATCGTAAGGAAAGCCTACTGTAGATTAACTGTTCCAATCCCCTAGAACACTAACTTGATAGATTAGCAAAACTCGTCGAAGTTGCTCCTGACGATATAAGAAACTCATCAAAAACAACATTGTTGCTTCATCATCAACTTGATACAAAATGAATAATGCATTTTTTTATTTGTTACTATCAGGGGTTTTCAGACACCAAGTACCACCAAGTAATAGTGTACTACCAATCAAGGAAGAGGTGAAAGATCTGACAGGATTACTTTTAACGAATGTGAAGGTCAACATTTTTACTACCTATATACAAATAAAGCCAGCTTCATTATTGATTCGCCATCTAATTTCGTAATATGCTTTGTGTCAAACCCGAGGCTAGTTGCAGTGGTCGTGCGCACTCGCGCCGGCTGATTGCCGGTTATTTATTACGGAGGTCAAGCAGACTCCAATGAATGGATGAGTGATGGGGGTCGGTGCGGCGCGTCACGTTGTTTGAACAGCACCGGTTCGGCATGCTAATACAAATACAGTTGTTCTTTTCAATCTTCATTTTTAGCGATTGTAAACACTTGACTTATCCCATTAGACTCCACATAGACAATGAGAATTAATTTTATTGTAAAAACAAATAAGCTAACTTTATTCAATCATTTCCAACTGATTGTTCCCAAATATTCGATTAAGAAAAGTTCAGAAGAGATGTATCCAGAAAGGTTTTAATACTCACTTCTCGTAGTAGACGACTGCAGGAGACTCGCCGTTTGGCCACCAGGGAACGTCGCGTTTCGTTTGTGTCGACCCTGCAAACAATACATAAATAAGAATCAACGGCTTCCAACGAGGGTGTGGTTAGAAAGTTGCGACAAAAGGCGAGTTAAGGACCACTGACTTATGGTATTGCATCGAGTTATCATCCGGTGCGGTGTGTTATGAACTGCAACCAACAGCAATCAAATTGCAATGGAAACGATTGAGAGGGGCCCGGTATGGCGATGGCGTTCTCGCCTCGTCCAATTAAGCTTTTTCATACCTATTTCGGTTTGAATCACATCTTCATCGGCGGCGGCTAGCAGCGCTGTCCGGTCGGTTTCCACGCGAGTTCCACGCAACGATGTGAAACGCGGTTAGAAATTGTCGGACATTTGTTAATTGTTCGAAAGCAGATTCTATCAAGTGGCTGGTTAATAGCTGTAGTACAGTCAATAGGATCTTAATGGATTGATTGTCGTTTACGGGAAATTGTCCGACAACTTTCAATTGGAATGTCGAGACCAACTGCGACTACCTACCAGTTTCTTCTCCATTATTGTAGAATTGCAGTTTGGGATTTGTTGATTTTATTGTTATGTTATGCATGTTCGAAGGGAATACAGTACTGTTAGTGAGAACATAAAATTGATTGCAGCATAAAACAATAATAAGCCGGTGGCCGGCGCCGGGCATCCCGTTAAAGTTAAGATGTGTTGATTACGTGCGCTCGGCCGTGGGGTCGCTGAACTGATATATTGCTCCGATTTTATAGATACGAGAGGATTGTAAATAATACCATTGGCATCCGCATCTGGTGCAGGCCACATTCTTGGCGCTCGATATATTGTAATAGTTAACAGTTATGGACGCTTTGCTGGTAATGACGGCTATGTCGAATTGGTTTTTTGAATCGTCTGGTACGTTAAGAACTTTATGTTACTTATTTTGTGGATTAGAATGATTATTGAGATAAGTAATAAACTAATGTAAGTGGTTGTATTGAATCATAGTTTTTTTTTCAGGGGCTTGTCTAACCAAATTCATAAATACAACGTGAAAAAAGTTTTTCTCTTTTATTTGGTTTGAGAAGGAGGATTTCTTAAAGAGGAAATTCCGATCACTTCCTCATGAGACCAAATCCTCTGATGTAGGTATGTACTTTTAAATGGAATTCGACGTGCATATCTTCGGGTGGTATCAAAATCTCAATATCACGGTTCGATACCTCAGCAGATATGTCGCGGGGTATCATCCGGTTCTCTTTGGGGGGGTCGCCGACCTTCGCGTCACGAATCCCCAATGCGAATGTTTTGTCGGACCGTGCGTGCTCCCAAATATTTTGATGGACTGGTTTATGCATTTTTTTATTTTGGTTTTAAATCTTGTTCGAAAAGGCAAACATTCTTCAAAAAGCCATAACATTGCTAACCTATTTCCAAACCATACCCATATTTTTAACCCCCGACGTAAAAAGAGAGTAATGTTATATATAAGTTTAACGTGTCTGTGTATCTGTCTGTGGTATCGTAATGAACCGATTTTCGTTTAGTTGTTTTTGTGTCATAGATAATGTTATCCCGAGTGTTCTTAGCCATGTTTCATGAAAATCTGTTCCGCCATTTGAAGATCATCAGCTCTTTTCTAGTTGATGAGGTAGGTAATCTGATAGTTTATTTTTTGTGTAGGGCGGTTTTTTTACGTGTGTCAACAAGTTGTTATTCCTATCTAATTCTCTGAATAATTTGTCATCATATAGCTTCTTGTTTATGCGAAACCAAACTACCCAACAGTTGACAGATTACGGATACTGCGTACAAGTTGTCTCAATAGCAAGAACTAATATCAATCAGCCGGACGAGATCGGCTCACCTTCGCGGCTGCTTCCTCGTTAATTGCTTACAGAATTTCTTCGTTTCCTCATCGGCCATGTATGGCACTGGTACATGGTGAGGAATCTCGTGTCGGGTGCCTTTTCCGCGTCACAGCAAAAAATACTCTGGGCTACCGGTTCTTGGAGTTGGTCCGCGAAGGCCTCTGACACGGTAGCTACGAAGATAGCGATCTATGCAATTAGTTCGGTATTTTGAAAGATACTCTTGTTCTTAAAATTAAGAAAATTACCAAAATAACCAATTAATCTATTGTATGTATTGATGGTAGCAGTAGCAAATTCAAGATTTTTGTATGGTGCAGGTTTTTCTCTCAGTCTAATTTACTAATACTTATAAGAAGTTTATTGTTTGAAAATACTGTGCCGGATGGATTCATTTATTCATAATAGGTACTTACATCGATTTCTAGTCATAAATAAACTAATGCCTATACCTACCAGTGGCGAAGGGTCCATACAAGCCGATTCCCATCGGCTTACCTTTGGAAATCCCACCCCAATGATCCTCTATGCAGATCATAACATTTTTCATCATTTTTGTAGAGCGGCTTACCTTCGCTATAATTTCACCCCTCGCCACTGATACCTACTGTTAAAATATTTACATAAACTTACTGCACGAAGAACAACGTAAGGATTGCCTATAACTTATTCACATAAGTACCTACACCTACATTAAAAGTAAGTAAGTATATCCAATTTTATGACGTTCTAATGAACATAAAGTGATAATTCATAAAGAAAATTATCATAACGGCGAATGTCATAGATATTTGAAGAACAACTCATATACACATTAATTGCTTAAGAATTTTGGCCCAAGAGGACATGGTAAAAGAGAATAAGGGTATTAGAATGTTGCCTTTTGCAATATTGCTTATGCTTATCAAAAATGCAATCTAATATACTCATGTACCTATATTTATAACGGGTGGCGCAAAAGTACTGGCACTAAAGAAAATACTTTTATTTTTTTTATATGACATTTTCTGTCATTCTGTTGTTGAAAATTGTGTAGTGAACAAATATAAAATACACTGAAAATAAACATGGACCGTTTTACTCCCCAAGAACGTGGAATAAATATGGATTTAGTGAGGGACGCTTTTCCAGGCCGAGTTATCTCTCGTTTTGGCGATTTGCCTTGGCCTGCAAGATCACCCGATCTGACCAGTCCAGACTTCTTTCTTTGGGGTTTTTTGAAATCTCGGGTGTATGTGAACAAGCCACAGACTCTCGCAGCTCTAAAAGAAAACATTCGTCAAGAAATAACGAACATATCGCAGGAAGTGTTACGGCAAGTTATGCAAAATGTCATAAATAGGGCTCAAATGTGTATCAACTCTGGAGGTCACCATTTAAAAGACATCATCTTTAAATCCTAATGGTACGAAATTTAATGGCACAAATATACATTTAAAAAAACCTAAATCTAGTTTTCTAATTTAGAAAATTTTTTATAGCTGAACCAAATAGGGTCTTTACTTTTGCGCCACCCGTTATTACAAATAGTTTGCCCAAAAAACATAACTGTTATGGCTGCACTTATGTGTTTCTCTAACGTAATGCAGAGTACCTACCTAATCATCGAAAACCAGCAAGAGTATAATTTTTTCTCTGGTATGTGATTAGAACACTAACAATACGATTGCTACTTTCAAGCGATATCTTTAGCGTTTTTTTTGTCTCGCTGATCTATCAGACATTCATAGGACAACTTACTGACATCCATTTCAGGGTAGATACCTACGTACTCCGAGCCAGCTGTGTCTAAACTTTGGCCGTTGACCCCGGCTTACGCTACAAAAACGGCTGGCATGTTGGGCAGCGCGCTCGCAGTTCCGACAACGATGACAGGAGGTGATGGGCGAGAAAAAACTATAGCCATAGTACACTGGAAGTGGAACTGTACCATGGAGTAGGAAACAATACCTGCCACTCCGGGGACTAAAAGGGTATTGTGTTATGGTACCCACTCGAGGATTACCAAGCACCAACCAAAGTGCATCGAGCCTGCATAGTGGGTTAAGAGCTATCGAACATGGTTGTCTATCAATTATAAGAAAAATGCATAACCTCCCAAAGTATAGACATGGAAAAGTTAGGTTCCTGCTAGATGGCATTCGTTGTGTCAGGCCTAGCACAATCAATCAAGCGCAATGTTTAATAGGGTCTTTTCGTTTTGTTGTTCTTAACTGCGATGATTCATGTAAATCTTGGTTTCCAATTTCTTTGCATATATCGACTTCGGATCAAATATCAGTAAGTATTATTAGGATCTAGGAGCGATGTATGTAAGCGTGAGTCAGGTTGCGCGGGCGCACGCTGCATGTAACCCGATCCTGGCCCATTAGCCGACCTACTCGGTTATTAGGCCGAACGTATGTTTCCAAAAGTGACGTGCTCCGAACAAACTGGGTGTATTAAATTGCTCATAGCCAATAGTGGGGTATTTAAGTCCCATTCTCGATTGCGATTTGCGAGAATGTTCATTGAAGATAATTACGCGAAAGAAAGACAAAGAAATAAATACAAACGTCACTTTAAAATAAACCGAAGCCTTTTCAGTTAAATTGGCCGAAAAGACTTTGTTGATTGTCCCCCCTATAATAAGAAACTCAACTAGCAAACTACCTAATCAATGTCGCTTCCAGTTGGTGCCAAATAACTAAAGAGCTGCTTTATGTTATAGTAGCTTTTAACCTTTATGTTAAACACGATGCACGATTGATATGCTGAGTTTACTGGATTTTACTTCCTTCACGCTTGATAATGTGGGAAATTCCAAAGCAAGAATTTAGGGAAGCAGTACAAAAGTATTGTGATATATCAAAAGAAACAAATAAGGGAATAAAATAAACTTATACAAAAAGTTTAGCATATTTATTAATAGGTGCTTTGAAAACATCTTTGAAATTCTAAATAAGTAAATCGTCTTATTTAGTTAGTAGCGTCACAACGATTCAGTTTGCTATTTTCCGAGAATGCTTGAGTCAGATAGAATCTTGGGATTCGTAAGAAATAGATCAATCATTTACAGTGAACCAAGTGGCATCATCAGTGGAATAAATTGAGCAAGCTAATTTGGTAATGTAGGTTTTTAACCTCCATACCTAAATACTAAAGCAGCAGAGTGAAATTCATGACGGAATCATTAACGATGCTGATGAAAAACAACATTTATCGTAAAGTATAACTGATTCTCATGATAAACATGAAATAATCAAAGGGCAAAGGCAAAAAGAAGAACATACATCAAAAGAAGCGTTCATAATATCACCCCACGCTATTGTTTGATCCCAACTAGATGTTCGTAGCGTAGACAGGTACGGAGCACAAACAGGATAATTGTAATCTAAAGCGAAGGAACCAGTTTGTCCGTGTGTCATCAGCCGAGGAAGCATTGTGCGCGACAATTGTGAGCCGTCTGCCGTCACATTATACGCCAACAAAAACTGGAGGATCAATGGAACAGCCCAGTAGTAGGGTCACTCTATGCAACTGGACGTAAACGAAAGAATAATGCGTGCGACGTACACAGCTGTGTGAGAAACTTATACATTCATGATAAGCTGTGTACGCACCGCCATGTAAGGCGAACTAACCTATCACATTTGCGTTTCGGTCCACCGAACAAATCCCAACATAAGGAGTATTATACAAGCCGTGGCCTCAAGTATCTACCGGCAGCATTCTACAAGAAGAGTGACGTCGTAGGTATTTATTTTGTAAAGGCATTCATAGATTGGTTTTGTGATATCCCCTGTTATTGTAATTATGAATGGTTGCTATTGAATTTTTCCTTTTACAAAACGTCTTGCTTGGCATGTGCAAAGATGGTTTTTATAGATCATCATCTGCAAGGAAATGTTCTTTTACTGGTTTTGAAACAAACAAGTTTTTATGTCTTTAAATAAACAATTTAGAAAGGTAGCGTGAATTTTAAAACTAAGTTACAAAGGACATTTCTACAATTATTCCGCAAACCTAGATTGCACGACACACTAGTACATAACGTTCTCTCCACTTCCAATTTCACGTGTATTCAAAACACGTCTAGTTAATCTGTACAAGCGTTATTGAGGAAGCGAACTATTACAGATTAACATATTCCGCTATGCCTCAAATTACAGCGACGAAGTGCGCACGCGCTCAGGAAACGCACGGGTCTCATTACCCGTCACCGCGAGTTCCTTTACCAATGTAAACACTGTATTTTGGATCCACTGCAGTTTCTCAGAGACCCGTAATATGGACGAATGGACAGTTAACTTGGAAGTTATTACAGAGAGAGTTAAATTTAGTTAGACTGCGTCTTGCTGGCACGTTGAACGTTTTATGACAATTGGGAAGAACAACAGGTTAGCAGAGAGGCCGGCCTTTGAATTAACTTCATGTTGATGCAGGCAGTGGCAAAAAATCTACAATACTTTAAAAATCTTTTTTCTGTTTCTAATACAAAAGGTTCTCGTCAAGTACAGGCGGAATGCTTCATATTAAACAATGATTACCGTGACCTCGTCATCCTCTTGTTTTTGATGAGTTGTGTAATTAGTAGTAATAAGCCCCAACTCCCAGCACAACAGACACTAATTAAACTAACGAAGCTATCGATTCTACAACTACCTTCGGTGCTGTTAAAGCTGATTATGACTTTGACCTTATTGTCGAGTACCTAGATGGCAAACATAACGCACTTACATTATCCTAAGCAGGTATTTGTTTAGTTTAGATAAATATTTCCATTGGAATGTAAATATATCTACGAAGCGAAATATAAAATCATAAACACCTACTTTAAGACAACTTTTGAATCCTTAGCATAGAACTAATGTTAGAAATCTGTTATCAAACAAATGCCTTCCAAATGAGGCTTGATATTTTCTTAGTGGCGTTTTTATTTATAAATGCTGCTGTAACTCGAGGGCGTTGACGAAAACGGCATTTCATACAAAATTTCAAGTCCTTATGTTTCGAAATGAATAAACCAATTTTAACAAAACTTCGCATAAGCAAGATACATAGGTCTAAAAAGTTAGTTAAGAACATTTTTGAAATGTTTTATTAAGATAATTGGAAGTCCAATTAGTCCTGTCGTGTAAAATTTAAAATCGGTCTAATTAAGCTGTAACACTATTTACCTATACTAATTGCCTATAACCAACAGTGGGTGTCGTGTCGTGCGGCTGATATGATGACTATTTATCGAACCAACTTTTTAGACCATTGTATTCTGCTTATGTGTATGAAGATTCATTAAAATCTGTTCATTCATTTCGAAAAATAAGTTCTTGAAATTTTGTATGAAATGCCGTATTTCGTCAACGCTCTTAACTTTTATCATCTTACTTTACTCCTCGAGCACGTCAGCCTACCACCTTGCCTCTTCTCTGCAGGTACCCTTGACGATGGTGATGGCCAGGCTGTGCGCGTGGCCGGTCACCCCGTCCGCCTCACTCACTTCCAGCATCGTCGTCATGTCGATGCTCGTTTGCAATAACACTGTCTTACCTTACTCCTCGGGTAGACAGCGAGCACGTCAGCCCACCACCTTGCCTCCTCTCTACAGGTGCCTTTGACGAAGGTGACCCGTTCTGGGCCGGTGATGGCCAGGCTGTGCGGGTGGCCGGTCACCCCATCCGCCTCGCTCACTTCCAGCACCGTCGTCATGTCGATGCTCGCTTGCGGGACTGTGTCTGGCTGTTGAACAAAAGAAAGTCGATTTTAATACACATTCGCTAATTTAGCTATCGTCACTCAAAGTTGCTACATGGGGTCCCAAGAACTCTATACTTCAGTATGAAGAACCACGCTACATCATGTGTTGAGTGTGACTGCAGAATTTTCAAAGTTCATAATGATAACATATTATATGATCTGCATATGAATGAAACGTTCTATTTTCTAGGAGATATCTAAAACTGTCAAAATCATGTTTTTCCCAAATGAATATTATTTCAATGGGCATGCTATCTAATGCAATAACGAAATGTAGATTATCAAACTAAAAGGCATACCAGAAGTTATTCCAGATGATCTGGCAGAACTTGAAACGTTATTAAATCCCAACATTACATTTAACATCTTAGCTGAAGTCGGCTAGTTAAAGATCGCGGGGAGTAACGTTTATAAGCCGGACAGGAGATATGTCAGTGGTCCGGCTAAGGGCCGGGGCTGGTGGGAATTCCTGAGAAATGGAGGTGTTAATGACGACAGCTCCCGCCAGCCACGAGCTTTGATGTATGCCTGTAATGAGCTCGACCCTACCATGTTTTATATTCAATGATGTGCTGTTTTTATGATTTCACTAATTGTCGCAATAGTCTGTTACCGGTTAATTGCCATCTTTTATTATTGTATAGTGTAAGATAGAAGTAGGAAAAAGAGAGGATCCTTGTACGAGTACCCACGGCTAATCCTCGAAGGCAAAATTCCGGAAAAGAGAAGTCCGGGATTTATGTCCGAGACGCAAATGGCTGGAGCTGGACGACATGAAACAGTCAGTTAAAAGATGCTACATGGGATCGCAAAAACTATTGTCTACTGACCGCCAAACTTCAGTATGAAGATGACACGAGATGATGATGATAAGTAGTGTAAAAAAGAAAAAAATACTTGTAATAAATATAATTTGTACTGGTTGGAAACTTGGTAACGCCTAATGGTAACACTGTTCTATAGTAGCAGCGCGTGATGTATTGCCATAATGTCCAAAGCACTTCCTCACGTGGAGCAACGAGCTACATTTTCTCGATAGTTGCGCATGCGCGGGTACAGGCGCCCGCATATCTCAACCTGACGCCCGCAATTAATTAGAGACTCATTAACAGGTTATTAAATCCCAGCTCGCTATTTATCCTGCTTAGTGTACCTTAGATTTTATCGCCGATCTTTATGGCACGGATGCGGTAGGAAGGTAAATTTACTGACTAGTGATCGTGTTTAACTGATTGGATTTCAATGTATCTCTATTGATCGCTGTGAGTAAATGGTGACTAAGTAGTATTTCCTAAAGGGTTTGAAAATTTTTGTATGGAGCGTGGTCCTCGTCCGCCATTTTTTTTTTTAATCTGTCGCAATGTGAAACGTGTATTTCGATTACTGCAGTGTTACTGCCATTTACTTCTCTCAGAAGAATATCTAGTGAACACAAAAAGACGACCCGTGCAAAACATCCTGTTGTAATTTTATTTGCATCAATTCGCGCATACATATTGGCTTATTGCATCAGTATAATGATTCGTCCATTTCAGTCCGCAGACGTTGACAATAACGAATAATTTAAAGGAATAATTTTACGTCGCAGGCGGCGGCTCACAGGGCAGTTAAAGTTAATTGCAATTTACGAGAGGCAAGTATCGGAGAATATTGTTTATTCAAATCTGGCCTTGGTGTTAAACTTGATTCTTACCGGTTGTTCGATCGAGCGTGTAATTTAGCGTTTATCATAGCGCGTGACCCGGTGGTTAGTAGTGGGATGCGAGTGTCCGCAGCGGCGCGGGCGCACAACTAGCGGGATTTTAATTATAAATGTAACAAACAAAATGCTACAGTCACGGGATATGGACAGTTTAATTAAATATCCTCAACAAGGAAGAGTTGTTTTTCTGACTTTTTTAATGATTGTTTCTATCCTTACTAATATTATAAATGCGAAAGTCCGTTTGTTTGTTTGTTTGTTACGCCTTCACGTCTTAACTACTGAACCGATCATCATGAAATTTTACACACACGTTGTCAGAGGTACAGAGAAGGACATAGGGTACTTTTCATCCCGAAAAAAGGAACTGTTCCCGAGGAATAGACACAATACTATCCACGCAGACGAAGTCGCGGGCGGAAGCTAGTTAACTTAATAAAGGTAGGTAAGCTGCAATGGGGAATGTCCAAAAAAAAATCAAATTGGCTGAATATTTTCTTATAGGTAGGAATAATCTCCTTTTTTTCTATTACTAAGGGAGCTTATTCCTACCTATAAGAAAATATTCAGCTAATTTGATTTTTTTTGGACATTCCCCATTGTAGTAAGATGGTTGTTAGCTTATTATTGGCATTAATAACAAAACCTATGACAAATAATAATGGCTATGTAGAAATTTAAGAAAGAATCTTTCCCATGATCCCATCTTGATTTGAAGGGGACGTAATACTGATGTTTGGCTTGTCGCGTCGTCGTCCGCTTTGAATATGGAGTGATGCACCCGCGCATCTCCACAACGGGACTTACGGGACTGCAGGGGCATCGCCAATTTCAATTCGCAATCGGGCAAAAACGTGGGATGTTATTTAAGTGTAGGGCCCTGGCCGGCCCTGCTAATGTTCTATAATTTTATGCGTTCATAAACATCATACAACCAAATAATTTTCCAAAATGATTATGATCAAATTGGTTCTCTGAAATTCAATACAAAAGGAGATCACAGAATGTCTAAATGTAAATAACCTAAGATGATGAACTGCTCTTATTGTTTTCACTATTCTAATGCCATACGTCTTCACGGTACAGTTAACATAAGGAATCGTGTCACATTTACCCTGTACATTTCCCGAATGTCATCAGATTAGCGTATATCATAAATATATCATGCGCTGGAGCGTATCGATTCATAAACAATGCGACAATGTCGAGATTTATAACACAACTTTCGCCGGCTCCCAAAACGGTCTAATTGACGTCGCCCGCAACGGATTGCGCACGCGCCTTTACGTACCGATTTACGGTTGCGTAATGCCAGAGTTGCCATGCCCAAATTGATAGATCTACTAACCAATAATTAAGTGAATTGAAACTGATGATTTGAATGTTTAGTGTATGCAAAATATATTATTTTGATTGAGCAAATCCATCTTGAAAAACACGTAGCATAAAGATACTAATGATAAGTATTTACTTTATCATACATACTCTAATTCAGATTTGTCTAATCCAGATAATGAAACTTGAAATGAGCTTTAAAGAAATTTGCATTGTATCAAAGAGCTGGCAAGTTGGCAACCCGCGGTCGCGCAGTCTGCCGCGCGCGCCGCACATAATTTCGGTCAGCGGTTGCGCCTGCGCCGGTAACGACACTCAATGGGAAGCATTCCTAACAGTAGTATTCCTATTTCAGGACCACAAAGCTGCTGCGCTGGCTATCAACGGATTTACAGCCGGGACAAGCTAGTAACTATAACTGGACTTAATGTACCAAGCAAAACTTCATGTTTATTAGGCATTTCTATGATAATTTAACTGAGTTCGATTTAGAATCGATGTTCAAGCTGGATTGATATTCAAGCCGACGGAGAACAAGAATTTAATGTTATTTACATAAACATGAGTGTTGTTTACACTGGAATCGTCATTAAACAAATCAGATTATTTTAGGAAGGAATAAACATAAAAGGACATTCAATGTTAATGCTAAGAGATAAGTAATGTCACAGTTGGGACAGTATTTTGGATTTGGATGCGAATGGGAATCTCACAGTAAGAGTTATAAGGAAAATTCAATCTTATGGTTTAGAGTACTGCTTTGAAATACTGAGTTAAGTATAAAAAAAATATGAGAACACACATTCCTGTAAACTTTTTCTTATTAGTTTAGAAAATTGATACCAAACCAACAGCAACAGCAGTACGTCTACACATAGACTTTTGTGTCTTAAATAGGCAACTATTTATTAGAACCGCAGCTTTTGTCTTCGACTTCTAATACTGGTGGTAATTTGTAATGTCTGATGGAAAGATCATTGTCATTAAAGCTAAGGTTTATTTTGATGAGAGCTTTGGCATTTTACAAAGTCTTTAAAATCACGGAGTTGTCTCAAGGCAATTTTCAGATGTGAGGAAATCTTCACAGAGAACGACATTAGTTAAAAACTTTACGAAATACGTTTCTTAAATTAGTGAAGTTTTTTTTATTTTATTCTTCTCTTATTAATTTCTTCTGGTCACGTTAAGTAATAAATCTTCAACCGTTAAACATTAGTACCCCGGCCAGTGTTATCAGACCCCTGTTTCCTTTAACAGTTTCTCTTCAATTATGGGAATGAGGATGTGGAAGGGAGATCGGGAGGTCAGGTTCGCTGGCGCGCCCGTGTAGTTTGCACATTATGAATTTGTCATGGACTGCAGTGACTGAACGGTTTGTGTGATGGGATATTGTGGATAAATAATGAACTGGGAACTGTTTGCTTTCGGTCGATACGATACCTATGTTGCATACCTTTAACTTTATTTCTAGTTTGGCTTTTTCTAAGGGTTCGACTTTTCCAGATTCTATCTTGGTGCGAAGCAAAAATATCACTCACAAAAGTGCATTAACATAGAAAATTAAGGCTTTATAACGATACTTCAATTTAAAATGTCTAAGTATAAGGTATTTCTCAAGAAAAGTGTCCATGCATTTGTCTAGCCTCAAATGGAATAAAGCTAAACCAGTAAACATAACAAAACCTTTATGGTAAAGTCGCAGCAGTGCCGTTAAGTTCTCGTTAATCATGTAAGGATGTCATTGCGCACAGCATTCAGCCGAGGGCGGGCGGGTTCAAGCCCCAGAGGTGTCAAACACAATTGAATAGATATTGTCTCCTGACACAATTACTGCGAACTGCGACCTTTTGAAGGCCACGAGCACGAAGCCATTCAACGCGCGAGGATATAGCGGAGCCGTTTTGTTCCGTAACACGTGATCATCAAGAGTATTAAAGTAGTCATTTACTACAGCTAACCGTGGTTTTGATTCGAATCTATACATATAATAAAGCTGTAGAAAAGTTGTGTCTGTACAAAGAAAATATTTTGAAAAAAAGTGGTTGGGGTGTTTGATAACAACCTATAAAACCCATTTCTATCATTTTTGAAATTTTTGTCTGTTTGTCTGTTTATCTGTTTGTCTGTTTATCTGTATGTTTGTGCGCTAATAACTTAAAAAGCGCTAACTCAATCGTAATGATGTTTACATAGAAATATACTATGTATTTTGCGAAGTAATTTAGCCTTTATTTCATCGCAATCGGTTCACTCTATCAAAAGATATACGACTTTTAAGTTTTAAGAAGAGTTTACGATGAATTCGTTGTAACAATATCTTTGGGGAATTATACTGTTAGAACGACGACTACCTGGACCTGGTGTTCCCACATCTGGCACGGTAAAATGGTCAATGGCTTAAAAGGAAACAATAAAGTGTCGAGTTTTGGGTCTGTCTTTTGTAATTTTTTGAAAAAAAAAATGCACGTGCATGCAGTAAAATCTAAGCCCGCTTTCTAAGTATTATATTATTTTATACTACTAGCTTCCGCCCGCGACTTCGTTCGCGTGGACATTCGAGATAATCCTTAGGGAACCTTTAAACTGGATAAAAAGTTTAATATCCTGCCTTGCTAGGTAGCCCGCTTGGTGTGAACGTGCCTTGCGCGCAGCAGGCCTCTGGCTGGTAAGCGCGTACTATATCGACCGAGTGCGATGTCGGGCCGCATCCTCACGCGCAAGTGGCAAACGCCCTGCCTGCAAGCGAGGTACGTCCACACCAAGCGTACTGCCTAGCGAAGCAGGACGGTAGAACATAGAATACTTCGTATCCTGGTTAAAGGTTCCCTTAGGATTTTCTCGAATGTCCACGCGGACGAAGTCGCGGGCGGAAGCTAGTATTCCATATACTTTCCAATTTTGTTTATGTTGAGATCACGGAATTTCACACTATCAAAAGAAACATATTGTAAAATGTTGTTTCTCATATTATATCGTGGGCTGGAAACGTAATTTTTATTATTAAGTAAAACTGTTTACTTTAAATGTCGAATTACCTATTCCCGATTATCTTCAAATATTAGTTAAGCAAGTGTTACAAAATCTTCGAGTAATCACAGATAAAAAATTGTTACGCGTAGCTTCCATAATCCAACTTTTCACTGTCCACCTTCGGCATCAGCTTTCGGATTTCAAAACATAAAACTTACTTTCCGTAAGTTTTTTATGTGCATGTCTCCAGAAGATTTTATCGTTAAAGTATTAGTTTGGTGAGCCCTTTAATACAGGCCTATTACGCCCACTTGCGTACGCGCATCGTAAGTTCCAAAGTTATGGAATTGTTGTTAAACTTCAAACCAGCTGGAAAATGTTTATAAATGTTAAAGGATAAGTAGTATTCAAATCTTGAAACAGAATGTGTAGGTACACCAGGATATTTGATCCACTTTTAATTTATATCATGTAGGTTCGTAGAAACAAGGATCTATCATAATATATAGTTTATAACAAACATCCAACCAGTATCAGTTAAAACATGGATTTTTCATTTGCAAGTCGGCCGTCTCATATTTACTCATCAACATTCACGTATTTCTAGGTGAAGAACTCGACCATATAATTGGGGCGGTTGTCCCATTTGCGGGGTAATCCATTAGCTGGCAACACTGCTGATTAGATACTGCCTCGATAGTGCTGTCTTGTGGCGGCAGAATTGCGAAGTTCCGTCTTCCGTGCGACAAGATTTTAGACGCAAATGAACCTATGTACCTACCTAGGTTTATCAATGTTGATTGTATTTTATCTAGACTTTTGTTATAAGTACATAATTAATTAATAAAAGAGCTGAAATATAAAATTATGACGATTATCGTTGTTCCCATATTAGGTCAATCGCCCAAAATCCAAATTGTCATGGATTTAACTGCCAACAGCTGTATTTCAGTATAAACTTTCTGGATAAGATAAGGTAGTGTGTTAAGAGTTTAAGAACTTGTTGATACCTTGGTTAAAATTTTAGTCACCCAAACCTAACAGAAGTAGGTACTGAAATTATGTTTTTTATTATTGAACTTTGCTTGATCCCTTGGTCAGGGTCAGGTACTAATGGCTAAATATTAAATGATAATTTGCTCTAACAACACTACTTGCTGTCGATCACGGATGTGGTGCGCTGCGGGCCAACGATCGAGTCTACCTAATTATTAGGGTAATGAATACAGATGGCGTGTGATTTGCATGCGTGACACAGTTTTACATGGAAATGCCACCAGTTGCAGTAGTAGCATTTATTGCCATTTAACTTGTTAAAGTACATTTAAAAGCTATGTAAGTAAATATTCATTGAATAAAGTTCCAATTCAAAGCTTTTTCTTTGAATTAGTTAGTTTTAGTTTTTTGCACAGGGAACCAATTTATTTTAAAGTTTTATGGTCTTTTTAAATTAATAGGTACTTATTAGTATTATTTTGCTACCTACATCAATGAAACTTCAAAACCCATCTTATAGATTCTCTATACTATACTTAGATCCTTTAATAACTGCATTATGTGCACAGTGCATAATGCACTTGTATTGTATGTAAGATACGCCATCCGTTCGCAAACCCTAAGCGGGAGACCTTGTAAAGAGAAGAACCGGCAAGAAACTCGTCAATTGCTGCTTTTTTCTCTCTCTTTAGTTTTTACATTTCATACGTGTCAAAATTGAAAAATGACCTCAGAATTTAAAGGGAGGTCATTTTCCATCACATATCAATTTTATGATAGCGAGATCAGCTGCCACTGAGGTGTAGGTGGGCAAGACCTCCTCAGAGTAGCGCCATAACGATATCTCCCCAGTTAATGACAAATTACACACTAGCTAGGCGTCCACATATGGGCGCATGATGGCGATTGCCATGGCCTACCTGGCAACACTGTCCCAGTTCTGGTCTCCCGCGTTAATATGGCGTCGCGTCGCCAGTACGATTAGCAACTCCACTAACCACAGGGTTGCGACATGACATGATTACTTGTTATTTCTCATTTCCTATCGACTTGAAAGTGTGGAAAATTGCATATTTGTAAGTTTAATCGGTAAGAAACAACCAGAGACCAGCTTTCTATAATTATTTGTAATCTGTAGAACTGGAATAATAGAACTAAGTACCTAGGTGTTTGAAATAAACTTTACGGGACTAAATATTTGATAATATTGATATAAGTTATACTTAGAAAATAATATTTAAAACATTTTCTTTTCGAAATTAATACTTTATAACCAATATGATGTGATGGTCCATAAGCTACGATCATCAAGGGCGTGGCATGCGTGGTAGTGAGGTCCTACTGTAACAGGATGGGCCAAAAGTGGAACACATTACCTATAGAGTGCGTGTCAATGCACAGCCCCAGGATCTAATAAAAATACTTGACATGAAAAAATTCGATGCCGTTAATTTTACAGAACTGAGCAAGCGCAAAGCGCGAGCGAAGCGTTTCCGTTTCAGCTTGGACAAAACTGCTTTTGTATGTCCGCCGGATGTCCAGTTGTTCTCCTCTACAGGGTCGCATTTCTCTGCCGATTCTCGTGAATTTTTGTGAGCAGGTTCGTTGATAATGTGGTTTTTCGTCAGTTGTTTGGAATTTTTCAAAATGGGCCGAGATATGGGGTTTGAATTGAAAACGTAAAAAAAAAACAAAGTCTCTCAGCTTTTTGTTTTAATCTATACAATTTTCTCACATTCCCGAGTGAACTTGCAGCGGATCACTGTCTATTGTCAATTTAATCCCATTGTACCTTTATTTAATCCCATTATTTCTTAGGTAGGTACTTATCTTTAAAAATATTTAACTTTTGTACTCTTAAGTATGGTACAACCAGAGAATTATCGATTTAAACTTTTGTACTGGTAAGTGGTACCTATAAATAAATGTCGGTTTTCCTACATTTCCCGAACCGAACCACAATAATAAAGGAAATGCATCAGCTTTTCCAGATCGAATGCGCAGAATTGCCGACTTTCTCCCATTATAATATAAAATGGGCGGCGGCGGTCGGGCAGAACCCCGCGGAACTAGCGGGCGCAACAAAAATTATCGATAGCGGTTCCACAGTCACTGTCTGTGACGAGCGGCCAACGAGCCCGTGGGACGAGTTGAGGGAGACAGACAGATTATAAAACTTGGGCATATCCTCTCACACAACTTTTTATTTGAAAGCACACTGAAAAAATCAACTGATCCGCCACTACTTACTTTGTGGTAAAACGTAGAATGGTGATCTTGTCGACCTTATGTGGTATCTCATTGGTAACTAAGCCGCACAACTTTCGCCGCACGGCGAAAATCGCCCGTGCAAATGGAAATTCGGCCTAAGCCGCAGGTGACTAAACGGTGGCCAAAACTGGAACTAAGTTATAACGAATTGTTGCCTAGGTTACACCATCAACTACATAGACAACAGCGACGCCATCACCTGCGATTCAATCCTGGAAGCTGGAAGCGAATTGCTAGGTGACTAAAGTCGACCCATTTAGTTTGAAGTTCTCCACTATGAAGAATACTTGAGATTGCATCGACTAGCAAACTCGGCTACGTGGTCTGTCTTACACCACAAGGTTCTACGTCTAATGATACCTAATCGCTGTCGCACGTAACTTGCCCCACCACCTACTCGGACGTGCATTTCCTACCTGCGGCTTTGTTTGCATTACTACTATATTGCGGTGATATCGTAGCTTTTTGCCCGAGTAGCGGGACCGGCGCAGGCGCACCCGCCTCTAGCGTGTCACTTAAACCTTTTGTTGGACGCCTCCGCGCCCTGTAGGACGCTGTGAATGCCTGTCAATTGATATCCTAATATTGTAAATTGGACACTTTATTCGTTTCCCTATGATATTACGAATATAACAAACGGTCGGTGATTCTGCAACCGCGATGTTTGTTACACAAAAACATGAATGCTGCAATTCAAATGACGCATGAAAAGCTTAAGTTAACACATAAAATAAAGCGAATCGTTTATGATGTTGTATCATATTTCGTACCTTTAAAGTTGAATACGCAATCGCATATTTACAGTAAAGAATGGACCAAGAATTAGACTAACTACAGTTTATTGGACCGCGTCGAAATTCCATACGTTTCATGTAAAACATTACGATATGATATTCATAAGGAACACCTAGTTCTGAAACATAATGTAGGCACGCACACTATATTTATTAAGGCAATTTTATTCTAAAAACTATATTTGTGAAACAGATAGTTTTGAAAAAAAATTAAGCATCGTTCCTGACAATAGAAAGAAAATTAAAGCTTTTAAGAAATATTTTTTTTAAAAGGCAACTTTTCTTCGGAAACTCCAAAACGTAGTTTTGTTTGTATGTTGAAAATGATCCCAAAAACCATTCCAAGATTTTTTTTTTTATTAGTAATTTTATTTTCTCGCCAGAATGACATGATGATAAGCGAAAGCGGCAGTTAACCAATTGGAAATATTTTTAAATAGTTTAATTTCATCAATAACTATCGAGGTTAACAGCAAAAGTAAATTAAAATTGCTAAAAAGGCGGACATAAATAATTTTCAATTTCTCTCAGTATGTAGACGGTGAAATGACCCAATCGTGTTTATCATACACGGTAGATAAGGATCTGAAGATCGGCAGCGAAATATCGAATATTGATTAATTAAATAAGATTTTTAATCGATTTCTCATTATATACGAGCACTGATTGCCGGTTTCTTTGATTTATCGATATTTTTTATATGTTTATCTGATGCGTACGAGTTGTTCGGACATTTTTTGCAGGCGAAAGCACGCGTCTTCACATTCCGATAAAACGAAATTAACACAGATAAGATCAGTCTCACCTTTTTTAATACACGATGAAGAAAAATATGAATATGATTTAACATAAGTACCTTAATAAAAATATAAAAATAAGTAAGAATTGCAAACATCATGGCGTTTTTTTCTGATGTTATTAGTATTTCAGTGTATTGTATTGTACGCCGTGTCAATGTAGGTATTTTACTTTGGTCATCGCGAAAAATTTGGTCCCTTTCGCAGAATGTCATTTTCGCAAATGGTCACTTTCGCAAATGTCATTTTCGCAACTGGTCACTTTCGCAAAAGGTCACTTTCGCAAAACGTCACTTTCGCAGAATGTCATTCAATATTTTTTTGGTTTTCAAAATTGTGAGTTTGCGAAAAAATTGTGAATGACATTCTGCGAAAGTGACGTTTTGCGAAAGTGACCTTTTGCGAAAGTGACCTTTTGCAAAAGTGACCAGTTGTAAAAGTATTCATTTGCGAAAATGACATTCTGCGAAAGTGACCAAATTTTTCGCGATGATCATTTGCGAAAATGATGGTCTGCGTCAAAACCGTAGCTGGTTAGCTAGGCAATCCCTGGGGCCTACCTACCGCCTAACATACATTGCTATCGTAATCGCTTTGACAGATTGATGTGATACATTGCTACTTTTCTTCTGTAAGTTTTTATTTGTGCCAAAAAGAAGTTACAATGTGTCACATCAATCTGTCAAATGAAAGCTTACCTGAACTTCAGTTTTTTTAAATGGCAGACCCGTTGGCCTTTTGCATCAGGCTGGACGCTGGACACATCACGCCAAGGCATTTTTTTTCTATTTTTCTGCTCTTATAAAATAAAAGTACTGAAAAAATATAGTACTTACTGTAAACTATATTACATATGAAATAATGTTATGAATGTTATATCTCTAGCATGCATATGAACGACATGCATAATAATTAGTAATTCAAAACTAGCGTGACAAAAAGAGGTTTTTAGAATAGGCTTTTGAACGAGTTTGTCAATAAAGCTTATTTAATTTACTCGCATAATGGGTACTGAACACACTACTTTTTTACATACATTCCATTCAAAAATGCTTTTGTTGTTCGGAACGTGATTGCTTATTGTATTACAATGGGACAGGACAATAATTTATGATTGTAAAGCCAAGGGCACAATGCCACAATCTGTTTCGTTATTTTATTTACAATTCATTATTTAATGAAAATAAAAATAGTTGATTTGAACTTGAGCTTAGAATTTATGTCATAAAAACTAGTTACAGACACGACATGCAACTTAGTTAAAATTATATGTTATGTATGAAGATGATCTTTTCTATTTTTGAATGGGTAAACGTGGGTACTGCGTAAACATTTTGAAGCCAGCCGTGGCATCATTTTTGGTCATATTACTACTTATAACAATACTAGCTTCCGCCCGCGACTTCATCCGAGTGGACATTCGGAAAATTCCTAGGGACCTTTGATCGGGATAAAAAGTACGTTTTAATCCAGGCTATAAACTATCTGTGTGCCAAATTTCCTGCATATTTGGAGTTCAGCTGTTTTTCCGTGATTGTGTAACAAACATATAAACATCCAAACTTTCACATTCTATAATATTAATAGGATACACTAACTGCTCCCGAGGTTTGGCCAAAGAATGTGCATCCATTTTATCGTGCATGTGTATCAAGCACAGACTTTGTCTTTATAGTATTTGTTGTATGGTCTGTGACATCAAGCCACCATTTGCATTTTATCAATGATAATAGTCTCACTTTCTGTGCCTAAGGTGTGGCCAGTGCATGTGCGTGCATCTATCCTAAAGTGCTTTTTATCAATGACAAGCGACCGCCCGCGGTTTCACCCGGGTGGTTCCCGTTCCCGTGGGAACATCGGGATAAAAGTATTCTATGTTTTAATCTAGGCTATCTACTATCTGAGTGCCAAATTTCAATCAAATCCGTTCAGTAGTTTTTGCGTGATTGAGGAACAAACATCCAAACCCACAAACGTTCACATTTATAATACTAGCGGCCGCCCGCGGTTTCACCCGCGTGGTTCCCGTTCCCGTGGAAATATCTGGATAAAAATATTCTATATTTTAATCTAGGCCATCTACTGTCTGTGTGCCAAATTCCAACCCAATCCGTTCAGTAGTTTTTGCGTGATTGACGAACAAACATCCAAACCCATAAACTTTCACATACATATATAATATTAAGTAGGATTAGTAGGAAGTAGGATTACAGTAAACTCTAGCTTAGCTGCACCTAAGGTGTGGCCCAGAGCATGTGTACGCAGCCCAACGTGCTCTAAAATTGGCCACGTGAATCCGTCCAGTAATTACGGGCACAATGGCGCATTGTCTCGCGACACTTCCTGCGCATCCGATCCTCACCTCTGATCTTTATCGGTTATGAAATGTTTACTTGTGCCCCATCTACCATTTCCGCTAACTAACTCATCAGATTGAGAACAGTCTATCTCATCTTTTAATCATTTTATTGTTGTATTTTGTTTTGTTGGGGGTCCAAAAGTTGTGTCTTAATCATTTATTGTTGTTTCTTGTTTTGTTGTTCGAGGAGCTCGGTGGCGCAGTGGTTTAGCGCCTGGCCCAGCGATTGCGGAGGCTAAGCAACTTTCGCAAGGGTCGGTCATGAGATGGGTGACCAAAAATTTATTATCTCGAGCTCCTCCGTGCTTCGGAAGGCACGTTTAGCCGTTGGTCCCGGTTGCATTTGCAGTCGTTAACACCTACCTACCAATCCGCAATTGGGCCCGCGTGGTGGGTTGTGGCCCGTCCTCATTATCCACCCATAAGGAAGGCCTGTGCCCCAGCGGACATTAAAATGGCTGATGGCCCCTTATTTTGCTGGGGGTCTAAAAAGTTACGTGTCTATATTCCACTTTACCTGTCGAGGATCATAGTTGATCAAGATCGAATGATTAAGAAGACTTTGTTATTGTTTTTTAAAGGGAACACCCCTATGATCATTTATTTTGAATTGGAAAATTAAACCTAGCGATCCCTAAATTAAAATTGTTCCTATGAAAAATTTTGGGTAGGGAAATAAACATCACTTATCATACATGAGATTTTTACTACTTCACTATAAATAAATATACCTATAAATAGAGGATAATAAAGTCTCAAAGTTTATTATTATAGAAAATTCTAACATAATAAAAACAACAAGTGAAGAAACTATTACGTAATTTATGGCTAAGATTTGAGGTTAAATTGGTCCACGCTTTCATACTTTTTCGAGGCGTTTTTTTTCTAATGCGTTTAGTTTGGAGTGAGAGCGTGAAGTGACACGGTAGCCCATTAGTGGGCGACACACATGAGAGTAATCAGCTGATCCCTCTAATCGGCTTACACGGTAACTAGCTTTGACCGAATACCAGCTCATGTACAGTGTGAGCTTAATTTTTGGTAGCAAATGACAACATGGGAGGCATGGTATACACCAGGGATGGCGAACTAATGGCACACAATATTTTGGGCACGTCACCAATCACAAAATTCATTATGCGCTACAAAAAAATTACGAACTAATTAATTTAAATTACGCATATAATTAAAACACTTCAAAATGTACCTATTTTTTGTAGTAAATAAAGACTTTTGAGTTGATAGTATTTATTATTATTATTTTCCCATTCTATTTCATTTTATTTCATTAATCACAAAATCAAAATTATTTCATGGCCCGTCTAGGACCTCATTAAAGATTTCATTAGAAAAATGCCACGTTGGTACCAAATGGTTCGCCAACCCTGGGGCCGTACCGGCTAACGAATCGATTATCGAAAAGTCTGTCGGGTTTCAAATTAAAACAGATAAATCGAGCCCCAATTGGGCCAAAATACTTGTAGGTACTATTATGTATTCTGTGCCAAAATGGTGAACCCCAATTCATGATGTCACACGAACATCGATATCATCCAAATTACGTCAACAGAAAGTACAAGACGAAATTCCTTACTTTGATTTTTCTGTTTTAAGTTGAAACTTGGCAGACTTTTCGATAATCGATGCGTTAGCCGGTACGGCTCCTGGTATACACAATGCATTTTGTAAGTTCGTTCAATATTGAGCAGACTGCAGTGTTTTAGTATTTGGATACATCAAAATTGATTGCCACACTTATGCCACACATAACTAATGATGATAATTTTAACATTGGAAATGTTTTTTTTTAATGCACAACGGGGTAGTGCTTGGCCTTCATCTCACCTGATGTCAAGTGCCGATAAGGCGGAAGGTGGAAGCGCACTACTCCCGGAATCCTCATCACTGAGGAACTGGCTATCTTACCTATAACTGCCGGAGCACAACAAACTTTAAATTGTTTTTATGGCGTCAGACTTAGATCTTATTATCTCTTAAGATCATTAATCTAAGGGTAAAGATGGTGCTAATTTAGCCAGGCGGACTTGTAATAAGCCCTACCACCAACCGAAATAGTTTTTAAGTTTAAATTGATACGTTTGTGCTTTTAATTAAATTAATTACACTGGCAAGATGTAGAGGGCCATTTGTAAAAGTCTTTCAAGATTGGTTTTGGTAAATTCCACGTCATTGTAATTTCCAAAAAAATGAACTATTTTAACCACAGCCTGTGTACGTACTCGCTATAATAAGTAAGTACTTATCTAACGGCTCTCGAGAGCCCCGTTTTGATATTTGCCGCCAATTAAATGCTGCTAATCAAATCGTCATTTTGAGGTTGAGTTGAGGTTAAACCAAACGCATCGAACTTAACGAGGCTTAACAGTTCGAATGAGATTGATTAAATACTCTTCAAGTATTCTGAGCATTGCTTGCTTGCCTACAGTCACATTTTATAGTTCGTTCCATATGGTTTTTCTTATTTTATTTATTTGTCTGTATCAGTGTAACTGTACCTACATAAGGACCACCGAGGTCCCCGAACACACGACACCTAGCTCGGTGGAAGTACTTCCCTTTTCGCTGAACATATGGTGAAGATCCTGCCTCAACATGTACCTAGAGAATATCTGCTTGTTGTAATTGGTATTTTACTATTTCATTAATTAAATAAGTTCTACTTTATCTACTTACATATGAACGATTAGTTGGAATGGATTGATGTTAAAAAAAGAAGATGTCGTTCCTTTAGCAATCCAAAATCCCAAAAACATGTTGTACCCAAAACTGGAATACATAGGTTCAGTTGCAATCAGATCCGACCTTCGCTACCATTCGCGTCATATAACCTACAAATCTCAGTGCCCTTATTCCCAGCAACCAACAGATCTCCGAAAACCATCTCTCAGATGTCAAACGTACCTCCGGGCTGACATCCAGACCGTAAAATGTGGTCCAGGTTTTTTAAGTAATAAGGGGAGAGCGATTTACAGGTATTGCAATCACTACTGAACGACATGGAACTACTTCCTCGTTCGGTAATATCTAAAGTACGGAAGACTAATGCCACCGAGAAGAACCGGCAAAAACATCAATAATTAATGATAAAATCGGACAGCTTTACATCAAATTTACCCCAAGAAAGCATTCGCTGAATAATTTAGTATCTGATCTTCTTTTTCTTCTTAGCGTGTAGACTCTGTTTATAATTATATTTGTGAGAATCAGAACTCAGCCACTGATATAGCATTATCAGTGGCCTTGTAAAGGTCCTCGTGTGTTCAGGTGTTGGGACACGCAGGGCATGACAGAAGATGTGCCATTGTCTGGGGGGAAATACCACACACATGCGCCCACCGAGCTGTAGCCCCACCTGAGCATGTTCTCCCTGATTCGGCCTACTTGAGTCCTTTGTCTATTTATGGACTTCCAAGTTGCCCAAGGTAGATCATGGCCAGGGGGAGTTGTTTCGCCAGATCAGTATTTGGGTATAGGTGGTATCTGATGTATAGTTGAGTAAATGGAGGATGGAGGAGTAATGGAGTCACTATGTGATTAATCAATTCAGAAGTGACCAGCTTCAGAGAGCTTGCAGAACAAAACGACGTATTTCAATGTGTAAAATTTACTCTTTGCCATATCGAGTGAAATTGCAGCGGATCACTGGCTATTGTTAATTCAACCGCATTGTACATATTAATTTTAAATGCTTATTCAGCTCCAAGACAAATCCGCTGTCTCTTAGAATTTAAGCCACCGGTTATCTCCGGTTGAGATATTTGATGCAGGGGCGTCTCACAGGTACCCCGATTTACGAACTACGAGAGGTATACATTAGGGATGTAGAGAAGATTTCGGATATTTATTAAATGAGGTGCTTCTTACATATTTTTTGTTTCATGTTTCGCTTTTTAAGCTAGTAGTTAGTTACATTCATCTATATAAACACACATCAACTTTGTCTAGGGATACAGGTGTTATTTTCTTACAAACGAGGTAACTTTGAAGCCTTGGTTTCCTGCCAAGGATGTACTGTGCTGTGATCTGATGATGGCTATCCAGGGAGTGAATGGAGGAGATTCATATCGCTATACACACCCAACTGAACTGACCAGCATTGTAAAAGATTAAAGGACATGTTTAAAAAAACCGCAAACAACCATGAAAATGTTTGGAAGTCTTGAAACTGAGAACTCTGACCCATTAATCTTTTAGAATGCTGATCAGATCAGTTGGATGTGTATAGTTATCTGAATCTCCTCCATTCACTCCCTGGATGGTCATCATCAGATCACAGCACGGTACATCCTTGGCAGAAAACCAAGGCTTCAAAGTTACCTCGTTTGTATAAAATATAACACCTGTCTGTATCCCTAGACAAAGTTGATGAGTATATTATTAACAATAGGGAATATGCAATGCGTGAGAAAATTTACTGTAATATTAAAACTTTTTTACCATCGCCACTCTAAAAAGTGCGTTTAATTCAACGATAAGAGTGAATAATAAGCGATTTTATTCACCGAGTGAATAAAAATAATTTGAATTTGGAACAAGCGCGCATCATGAATTAGTACAAAAAAGTACCTATACCTACTGGCTGCTATGGATCTATTCCATAGAGCCATAGTTACACAATAACATTTAAGAAGAAAAAAATCCCGCCAAATTTAATTAGGTTCTTTTTAGTGTCTTATCTTTGGGTTCTTTTCTATCTATTAGAGGGAGATTAAATGTTCAGTCTTTCATCAGTCCATTCCATCAGTCTGGTACGATATTCAGTCTGCAAAAATACAAAGTCTACACAGACTGATGAAATGGACTGATGCCAGACTGATCATATAATCTCCCTCTTAGCGTGGTTGTTTTATGTCATTGGAAAACTTCTAATTTTACGCATGGGCCGCATGGGTCGGTCATGGGATGGGTGACCAAAAATAGATTATCTCGAGCTCCTCCGTGCCTCGGAAGGCACGTTAAGCCGTTGGTCCCGGCTGCATTTGCAGTTGTTAACACCCATCAATCCACATTGGGCCCGCGTGGTGGGTTATGGCCCATCCTCCCTCCCATGAGGAAGGCCTGTGCCCCAGCAGTGGGGACATTAAAAATGGCTGATGGTCATCTATAAATACTAAGTATAAAGTACTGCTAGGTAAGTAGGTAGGTACCTATTTGTTTTCTCGCAGTCAATGGTAAAAAGTAGAGTACACAACTTGTGAATAAAAAATTTCATCTCGGTCCTTTGTATCCCTCGCTACGCTCAGGATTCTACTTTTGAATCCCTCGCTACGCTCGGGATTCAACTCAAGAATCCTTCGCTACTCTCGGGATCCAACTTAGTCCCTCGAACTAAATTCCCTTTTTATTCACTTGTCGTATAATCTACTATTCTCTTGCGTTTTTTTCTCGTGATATAGTTACTTGAAGTTAGCGCGCAGCAGCACCCGCCGAAAACGCTCCATACAAAACGGTGACGTCACACATCACGTTTCAGGTGTGTTTCAGGCGCGTTTAATATGGAGTTAGCCAATAATCTTCAATTATCTCCCTAAATTTTGCGTTTAAGTACATATGTGTCATACAAAATATTGTTTCTTATTCGATATTCTATCTGACTGTAAAGTGCATTATATCCGAAAATGAAAAAAAATAATTTTATTTTTCCCTGATTTCATCGTGTGATAAAACTAAAATAATACATTTTTTTTATTTTTTTTCCTGTTCCATCATGTTTTTATAAGTGTCCGCAGCGATCAAGCTCAAATTCATCAAAATCGGTGACTTATGCATATTCCCTATTATGTCTACGTCCGTGTATGAAATTACTGAAACCTTTTAAGTTAATGTAACTACGGCAATGGTCTCAAGCTGTGTTCAAGTATTTTTGGTAACTATTATTCAACTCAAGACAGTGCTTTTTACTGTATCCGTTGGGCATAAATAATATCCGAAAGCAGCCCGTCACTCGAGTAATTGGCGGATATCTGACCGATACCTCGAGACAAGTTAAATGATGACCTGTCCACTACAAAGTCGGATTCAGCAAAATAATATTTATCGGTAGACGGTCAGTTGAAGGCAAAGCTTCATTCCGACACACCGCTACTGAATTCATGTGAAACGACTGGCGAGTAGGTCACTTTTTATATTGATAAAGAATTTATAAACTTTAGACAATTTAATTCATTTACGACAGCAATAAAACAAAGTAATATATAGTACGTACTATTTAGTGAAATGTAACTTAGAATTGCATCTTTTTTCGGGCATAACAAATTCAAGAGTAAACGTTTACATAACGAAAAGTGTTAAACAATATTGGA
The DNA here is from genome assembly GCA_928269145.1 of Agriphila tristella. NCBI lineage: Eukaryota > Metazoa > Arthropoda > Insecta > Lepidoptera > Crambidae > Agriphila > Agriphila tristella. The sequence continues at coordinate 27,165,387 of OV743437.1, read as the reverse complement.
CTTAGGAACCGGATATACTCGTATATTAGACATACACATAGTAGATTCAGGTATTGTATACAATACCGGATTCGGGATTATACACATTGCCGGTAACATATACTTCATAGAAATTTTCTTACATTTTGATATTTAATGCTAACAGTAAGCCATAAAAAAGTACTTATCCCGAAGCGACTAATGTAGTAGAGAAATTTCAGTAGAGTTCCAGATGATTTTGAGAAGCCCAGGATTGTCATACGAGTGTTATTATAGACAATAATAAAATTGATCATCATCATCAGGCGGTTTCGATAATTCAGTATATGTAAAAAAAACCAGCCAATAAAGGCTATTTATCCATTGGCTTAACCTACATTCTTAGGTTTAAAAAAAGTTTTGGGTAGGGTGTAATCTTAATCGAGTACTTTATGTACGTAGATAACGCGGCGCGTGTGGTCTTTTAAAGGGGAATTTGTGGAAGTTAACGTTGCCAACAATGGTACCGAGCTCTTACTATTTATAACTACGTGTGGACTTTTAAGTGTGCAGTAAATTGCTGAACATTTGTTAGCTGATAACAGGATTCTGGGGTATCCATCTTAAACTGAGTGGACATTAACGGCCTCTCCCAATCTTTTGAACGGTACTGCGTAGGTCACCAATTAGCAGTTAACGTTATTTTAAACTGAGTGCATGTTTCAAATTGTTTTAATGAAAACATAATTTGTTTACTTTACTCTGATTTCAACTTAAGTTTGGCACGAAAACAAAAATTGTTTCCATTAAGGAAATACTGGGGTTCTTGTCTTGTAATAATACATATAAGGTGGAACCATAATCATTTAACAATACTGAAGCAGTTGATAGCTTTGAATAACTTTCTTCAAAGAACATAGGTTATTTTTTTTTTGTCGGACAGCTGAACACATTTTGAATAGGAGTATGAAGTTCCTTTTTTTTATTTTTCGACCTATGTTCCTCGGAGAAAGTTGAGAAGCACTATCAACTGTATCATTATTGTTAAGGCTCGTTTATACGGAAACATTTGTCTCTGTCTTTTCTTTACGTGTAAGTAAAGAGTATGGAAAATACTTCTGCACTTTTTCGATTTTTCTCGTTGTTTTTTCATCATTATCTTTAGCTTTCATCATTAAAAAATTTATTGGAGCAGTTGCTCAAATATTACACTTTAACGTAAGTACTGTAGTTACAAAGTACGTTAAAGTGTATTTTGATGTAGAATTCAATACATTTCCGCTATTATTTACGCCAAAAATATGACCCGCGACAAGTGCTTTTGATGATTATTCTGTTTTTTTTTAATCATCTGGGAGGTTTATACGCAATTTGTATCAACTAGATAATCTCTTTAGTTTGTCGCGTGTTTTTTTCTGTGGCTACAACTATACGTTTTCTGTATAAAAATATGGCCCGCGCAAACCATGTTTTCCTATCATGGGCCCCTAAGTCCATAATTTGTTTCCACCTTATATATTTACGTAATTTTGGTTTTGATTTTGGATGAAAAAAAAATTTAAGTAAGTAGGAATTATCATTTCAGTGCATCATCATCGATACTTCGAAATTGACAAACAAAGATCGCCTTATAGGCTAAAAAGTTTCCCAACTTTATCTTCCACGTGTCTTTATACGCTACTTCATGAGAATGATTGTCTGTGCGTTTGTTTACGCGTGCTAGCCCCTTTTTTCTAGCGTATGTGTGTGTATGTATGTAGATTAAGCTTGGTTTACATGCCGTAGCCGTGTACATGTCGTCGGTCGCCTCGAGCGCTAATGGACGTACGTGCGGTAACAGTCATAAGCTTAAGCGATTTTCTATTTCATAATGAACTAAGTTGTATTAGTACATCATCATAGCTATTAATGGAAATATAAGAAAAAAAATATAACTTTTATATTTACATTTAAAATATGCCAGAGGTATCTTTGTTAATACTTTTGATTTCAGTGCTTCTTAGCATTTAACATGATAAAAAAATCTGTGTTGTACTGTTAGAAAACTTCGATCCTCATTGTTTAACAGTGAGTGATGTATTTTCAGAGACAATAATGCAAACAAAAGTATTACATTACATACAACATTCCATAAGCTGATAATACAAACATTCATTGTAAATATGTTTTATGTAAACAAGGATGAAAGACTGGTAAACAATAAGGAGTGGCGTGAATTTTCAAAGCGTTTTAGGCTTTTGAAATCGCTATCTGCCCTTTACTCGGACCCAAACACGAGGCCGCTAGACCCGCCTTTTGCCGTTTCCATGACGACGTTTCAGAGCAAATGCCGCCGCAAATAACTATTTATTACCGCCGCCGCCATTTGCAACTAAACACACGCTGCACCCGGCTTCCGTCACCAGATTGCACCAGGACGCCTGTACGGACAGCAAATTATTGCAGCCGCCATGTTAAGAGGGCTCCACACTCGCGCCGCGAATCGCGGCCGCGAATCTCGGGCGCGGTTCGCGCATGAAAACGGTGCGAAAAATATAGCCCTCCAGACTCGCGCGTGAACCGCGGCCGCGAATCACGGCAACATTAGTTCGGCACACAAGTCCTTTGACACGGACCAAAAAACCGCCACCGGACGGGGAACGCCGCGAAGCGCGAACGCAGCCGCGAAGCCCATACGCGAAGCCGTGAAACCCTCCACACTCGCGGTTCGCGGCCTTCGCGGGCTTTCACGGCGCGAGTGTGGAGCCCTCTTTATATTTGAGTTCTGAGTATTTTAAAAGACGTACAGTCAGCAAATAAGGCGCTAATGGCTAAAGCATCCATATATTGCTTGTGCTACGTCAAAATAATTATTAGCAAAATAATTAATATTTATTTAATAAGACAGAATGACAAGAAACTAAGTTACTTACAGCCAACTGTGTTTTTAATGTATTTCCGAAAAGTTTTTAGTACTTAGACAGACGGCGCCTGTCGAAGTTCACGTTCAAATATTAAACTTTGACTACAAAGAATTAAACAAGGGCTAAATACTCATTTTGATTATTATGGTCAATAACTTTTTTTGAGACTTTTCAATTGTAGCCATCTGCCCTAGCACCTATTTAGCAGCGTTAAGAATTAGTGAACACCTGTTCATACCTTTTGTGTAACATTCCAGGGTCGTACCTACGGGCAGGAGTTCCCCTACCGGACCCTCTCCTGCGCCGCCTACCACTACACCTCCGGGCACCTACCTGCCCGAGTCACCACCTGCTGCTTCCGGCCTACCCCGGAGCAACACCACGCCGAGCCTGCGCACTCGCCTCACCTTGAGCGCGTAGCCCTCGTGCTGCACATGCGCTTCTGCTTCCGTTAAGCAAAACGCAAGCTAAGTGCTTTTTATACTACAAGGCGACTACCACGAAACGAAGATCTGTGTACCCCCCTTGAGACCTTTTTTTTCAATATATCTTGGTAAATTGTAACATTGACGTTTCATTTACCACCTTCTGCGCACTGGTCGTGCTTCACACTTCCAGCTGTGGCAAGGTCCAATTTAATATACTTATAGCTAAATTGTTTTAAGTTTGTAACTGGTTCCTGCAGATAATAATCAACAACATTACCTGCCTACTCAAATAACATAACTGCCCTGATGTTATCTTAGAAACTTATGTTCAGAAAGGTCTGATAACTAACATTTTAGCTCGTACATGAATTTAATGTCATAAGTTGAATTCATTTTAGTCCAGATAAGGTCCCAAATCGAGTGAAAATCATCATACGCCGTGTATGGTATCAGATGCACTTTAAGCCGAAATTAACGACGGTCATAATTTTTAATTACTTGCCCGAAAATATACGAGTATTATTTAGGCTTGCTTGTGATTTGTATTATGGCCTTATTAGTTTGTTAGAAGTCTCTTAAAGTTTTTTTAGAATCATTTGTGAAGTTAAATATGCTTATAATATGTAATTTGTATGTAGGTACGTACTTATGTCCATTTTTATTGTTACGAACTGCATCAAGCCTGGCTTGATAAATAGTTTGTGTAAATACTTTTTTGTTTATAGTTTTGTCTTTGACTATTTTCTTTGCTGATGCCATCTGTCATGGCTTCTGTTCTCTTTCCTGGGCCCTGGTTTGCTGCTTTTTTGGTTTGTGAATTAATTTCATTTTTCATGTATGATTCCTTACCTTGAGCCTCGACCATTTTAGCCAATAAAGGAAATTCTTACGGCCAAATATTCAAACAAAGCTTAGAGCAACCTGAAATTCAAAAAAGTTGTCCATATAGTTAAGGAGACCTCAACAAAAGATTTTAGCTAAGAAGTCTGAGTGTTCGGCTGTTAAATATTTTTTTTTTTTTTTATTTTTTTTATTTATTAACACAAACACAATATCATGACAGGACATATCCCAATTCGATAAAGTGGTCACTACAGCTTATAACATATAATATACAATGAAACTTTCGCGAATGCACTCAAAGAACACGAAAAAATATCAATACTTTGGGAAATTTCGTTGAGTGTGTGCAGAGCGCGTGTGATTGGGGCTTTATTTAGCAAATTAGTCCTGCCTCGCGGTACCACCAGCAGCCGTGGCTGTCGCCTCCTCCCCACATAATTGTCAGGTGCCTGCAACATCACCTCCTTAAGCAATTCCGGATTTGAAATTTTACCACGCAATAATTTAAATAAATATACTACAAGTGCCAAGTCTCTTCTTACCACCAATTTGTTATACCCAACCATCCCCAGAACAAATAGTGTTGGGTACATTAACGGATAGTAGGGGTACACACCGTAAAGTTTAAGGTACAAATAACGCACGAATTTGTTTTGTATTTTCTCCAACATGTTACTATATTTAGTTTCATGCGGAGACCATATGACTGCATTGCATTCTAATTGGCTCCTAATGAGTGAATTATATAATGCCGTAATGGCTTTTATGTTGGTGAAATTTTGTGCTCTTCTCAATATAAATCCTAAACTTCTATATGCTTTTTTACAAACGGTCACTATGTGATTACGGAATGTCAACTCGGTGTCCATGAGCATATATGGATTAAGAGCTAGCCCCAGAAAAAGGTAAACACTTTAGATACAGAGCGACGAAACCCCTCTCATTAGTGTGCCATACTATCATTATTAATAGATCCGGGCGCCTGAAAGCTTTTCAGTGGTGGGGGTGGGAGGTTGGGCAACAAGGGGGCTGAAAAACCCATTGAAGGTATACAATTTACAGACCTCTGGATTTGGTGTGGTATAATAGCAAGCCAATCATGTATCTAAATCGAATATAACATAGCCAGGCATTTTGGCCGGTGGGAAAGTAGTGCCAGGCGGCATCAAACTTTACCACTTTTTCGCGCACCTTTGATGCCGCCTGGCACTACTTTCCCACCAGCCAAAATGTCTGGTGGGAAATTTATTCGGGGGGAAGGGTATTCGATTTAGATACATGATTGGCTTGCTATTATACCACACTACATCCAATCCAATACCTAATTAACAGCCGAATACTTCTTAGTTTCGGCTTTAAGGCTCCTTAGTTAAAATCTTTGGATAAGTAAGGCGTCAGTTTCATAGAGTTTCTGTCAAATCTTGACAACTTTATTGAATTCACGATGGACTTAACTTTAACCCCCGTATCTATAGACGAGTAATTAATGACTTGAGTAAAACTTGTAATTTTCTAATGCTTCTCATATCATATTCACATGCAATTTATAGTAAAATTCATCTTAAATGACTTCTTAGTGCAGTTTTTATCCATTTAAGGTTAATTTATACTGTAAAATGTGTGTGAACTATATTAGACTACTACTATAAGAAGCATTTGAAAATTGCAAGTTTTACTCAAGCCATTACTTACTCGTCTATAGATACGGGGGTAAGAATCGTTTGAGTATTTAGCCGAAACAATAAAACATTTTGACCGGAAAATTCAGCGTAAAATAAATAGATAGGCTTAATGAAAAAGTGAGAAGTAGGTTCTTATTAATTACTCAGTGTAATAATCTGCGTTTAATGATGTAGCTTTAATTCGTTATAAACAACCGTCTATCAGTTACGATACGAACAAGTGGTACGGATGAGTAACGCAAAAGACGCCTCGCCGCGGGAAACCGCGCGCGGTCTCTCACTACTATTATTTTATTCTGTGACGCAGCTGCTAGCGGAAAGAAGGGCGTTCACCGCGCGGGCGGGGTCGGGGGACGAAGACGTTTGAGCGTGCACGAACGCGGGGCGAGACGCGGGGGGACGGTCACGCGTCGAGCGTGCATGGCAGCGGGGGCCGGGGCGACACGCCACAATCGACGCGGCGGTTACGGCGGGCACGAACGTATCACGCCACGCGATGCCGATTTCGAGCATGGATTTGATCAAACGAGTGCGAGACCACCCTGAAATATGGTTGTGCTCGCATCCTTTCCACATGAACCGCGTCGTCCTTCGGCGGTTTTGGTTGAGCTTGGCTGAGGAATACGACGACGATGGTGAGTTTGCATACCAAGTTTTCTAGAAGACGCTCAAACGCGGCGCGTTCGTGTCATCACTTGTATAACCAGTTCTTGTTTGTAGTATTTGTAGTGCTATAGTGACGTGGTTTGGCGGCTTGTGTGTAATTTTCTTTCATTAAGCGTGTGATGTGACTTATAGAAAATTTAAGTATAAGACTAATAGTGTTAAATTTAGAGAATTGACGTGATCGATGATGATGTTAATAACATGCTGTACTGCATCTAAATTCACCGCACTGCCTGGCCAATACCCGCACCCTGATTATCTAAAAAGAAACTATTTAGCGACCGGTTGCATTTGACATCCATTGCTACTTTTCTTTGGTATGTTTTTTTTTACCCCAACGAAAAGTAGCAATGTATTACGTTCATCTGTGACTCTCTTAATAAAATCTTGTAGTTGTAATACCTTTCAACTACCTTGTCATGGTTGGTTATTAAATAAAAATTCCTCACCCATAATGATACCGAAGTCATGGATAGCATTTACTCTGCTTAGAATATTATTTTTGACTAAGTATGGGTGAATAATAGATTTTTAATTTATAGTGTGTTACTTTTTTCTATCTTACTGCGACCGGTCGCTAGGTGGTTTCTAATTAGATAATCAGCCCGCCGGTTTCGGTACAGAGCGGTAAACAGAACTCGCGTCATCGGTACCTAACTAGATTACGTCACGTCATGCTCACGTATTCGTGTGACGTCACGTAACATAACGCAACAAAAGTCAAGACCGACAAACACTGATAACAACATTATATTAAATTCTTATAAAAGGTATTATGTTGTTAATAGTTTTTGACTTCTAGATATTCTAGATATTATTTTAAATGTTTTAAGTTCAACTTAGTCCCTTAGCATAATTACACCTAGAAGCCGTGTCCTTGTATGCAAAGTGAGGCAACTTATACTGAGCCAAAATGGCTCAGTTCTCAGATTTATATCCTTCATACGTTACCTAATCGTAACTAAAATCCAATAATATAATAAATAATCTCTTTAAGGTAGGGAAATTGAAACTGTTTTGTGCTTATTAGGTATGATGATTGAATAATGGACAATAAAAATCTGAAAACGGCGCCATTTTGGTTGTTTTTGTTGCCTCACTTTTGACAGCGCGCTTTGTAGGGAATTATCGTTCTAGGTGTAATTATTCTAAGCTTAGTCCTAATAACAAGAACGATTGGCATTTTTAAATCAAATAATTACTCAAATATTCATGAGATCACAGTTCAAACGTAAGTTTGACTATACATACATACATACAATGCGATTAATTTAACAATGATGTACATACAATAGAATTGACCAACTTCAGAGTGCTTGCGGTACAAAACGACCTGTTAAATTTACTCTTTGCTATACATTCTCGAGTGAAGTTGCCGCGGATCACTGTCTATTGTCACTAGTCGCATAAATTTACTAAAGCAATATGTTTTCCATAAACAAAACCATTTTGTTTTTGTTACAGAAGCAAGACTGAGAAAGCGTTGGAAACACTACAAGGATCAATTCAGAAAAGAGTATAAAAAGCAAAAAGAAAAATCAATCCCAGACCAAAACGTGGCGTGGCAATTTTTTGAACCTTTATCTTTTCTTAAAGCGGACATAGAACAAAAAGAGAAGGACGCTGACGCTGATGAAAACGAATCAGATAGCTCAGATGAAGTACCAATAAAAGCCAAAGTGAAAACCGATAAGTTTCGCGAAGGACGTGTTGTTAAGAAAGTACCAAACCCTAAAATAGACATTATTTTGAAGAGAGTTAAGGAAACAAAGGCGATAGTTGAAAACAGACTGACAGATTTACAAGCTGTGAATAGAAATGACCCGGACTTCTTGTACCTTTTGAGTTTGTTCCCCACCATAAAGCAGTTAACGGAAATACAGAAGCTGCAGTTAAAAGGCAAGATCAACGAATGGCTTTTACAACATATCACCATTAACACGTACGGGAGTAGCGCAGAGACCTATCTTACTTGTGACATTAAAAGTGAAGCATCTGAAGATTAATACAGTTAAAAGTTAACTCAAAGTGATAAAAGTGTACCTATTAAAATTCAAAACTCTTCATCTAGATATAGGAAATTTATTTTTGACAAAAATATTTTTCACACGATGTCTGTTCGAAGTATTGAAAACATTTTTGTAAAAACCTTGAAAGTTAGCATGCTTTATATCTATATGGCACAAAAAAATTAATTGTAAAAACTGTGGGGAGTGATATTATTACTTTCGTTATTTTTTGTGTTTTCAACACAAACATTGAAATACAATAAGTATTCTGGTTAAAATAAAAATATATGTGATTTTATCAAGATAAATAAGTGAACAAACATTTTTGATAAATAATAACTAACATTAATTACTTACCTACTTATGTAACGTCAAATGAATAAATGTGATTGATTACTTATAATTATAATAATCTATTGATAAGATGAATGAAAAAGACAAGACTCTTAAGATTAAATATTTTTTAATTAATTAAAATGCGTTTTTCTTTAAATATTTTAGTTGATTGAACCCTTTGTGAAATGGAAATACATTTATCTATAAATGTATATCATCAGCTATTTTAATGTCCCCAGTCACCACTGTAGGGGTACATACAGTACAGTACAGGCTATTCTTATATTCATCATCATCATATCAGCCGCACGACACCCACTGCTGGGTATAGGGTACTATTAGTTATTCTGTGGTATAGGCCTCCCCTAAGGATCTCCACAACGATCGGTCCTGCGCTGCCTGCATCCACTGGCTTCCCGCGACCTTCACCAGATCGTCGGTCCACCTTGTCGAGGCCTACCCACGGAGCGTCGTCCGGTGCGCGGTCGCTATTCCAGAACCTTTCCGCCCCAACGGCCATCGGTTCTTCTCGCTATGTGTCCCGCCCATCGCCACTTCAGCTGAGCAATCCTTCGAGCGATGTCGGTTACTATAGTTCTCCTGCGGATCTCCTCGTTTCTGATTCGATCACGTAGGGAAACGCCGAGCATGGCTCTCTCCATTGCAAGCTAGGTGACCTTGAGCCTCCTTATGAGACCCATAGTTAGCGACCACGTTTCACTGCCACGTTTCTTATATTCATTATTAATTATATACTTTTTAGATCCTAGCCTGAATGGCCTGAATGAAACCTTATTGGGGGTCAGCTCTCTTTACCTTTTTGCGGCATTCGTCTCCATTTTATGACAGGGTTTATGCCCATCGTCTGACGATGAAAAAGTCTATAATGCATTGCATAGCATAACTGATGTGAATGTGTCGCATAGTCTTAATATCATACATTTTTGTATCTGTTGACCAATATTTTATTTTACACCAAACCGGTGTACATTAACTATTGGATTAAATATAATGGTGTAATGAAACGTGCGTATGCGCAGTGCATTAGAAAGCCATCTCACGGGTTTCTGGTTGCAAGTGGGTGCCTATCGGGGCGTGACCAGAGTGTAAAATTTACATCGTGATTTATTTATACAGCTGTCTATGGCGAGCTCGATGATTTATAGTTTATCGATTTGAAGTTTGTCACTGGGGAAACTTCGCAAATGTCTTTGGAAGACAAACGTATCCGTTTATCGAAGGCCTTATAGCAAAATTGTATTATTTTGATTCTTGTAATATTGTATAATTGTAAAAACATAACATATGGAAAGTTGGAAACGGAATTATTCAAGGGATTAATTAATAATAAATTAATGTGACGAAATAATCAAAGTTTTGGATATTAGAGCTAATGGGATGAGACGTCATAGGATGAATATGGAACAACCTCTTTACACACGTTCCACTGACGTCTTTTCGCACCCTCAGAAAGGACTTGGCTAAATTAAAGTATGGGCCACTGCCCCAGCAATGTATTAACATTGTATAATTAGTTATATAATATGTAATTGTAGATAGCCAAATATAATTTATTTCTTATGAAAAAAGTTTGAGGAACTTTTCATAAAGTTACAATCCTGAAAATAAAATCATAAAATTAAAAACTCCTACTACAATATGTTTTGTTTACAAAGGAACTGCAGGAATCTTTTAAATAATTGATTATTTCACGAAAGTGCTAGGATAACTAAATAATAAACACAAAATACTGAATAAATTAATGTTTGAATGTTACGAGCAAAAGTTTGGGGCAGTAGCTTAGCCATGTCCTTTATAATAGTTCCACACCCGACAAACTAAGTACAAATTTACAAAGCTGTAGTATTTAGCTGTAACTTCAAGAACAGTTTTATTTCATCAACCAGCGCTATTATGTATCGTTACGCGAAATCATAAAGAATCGTTTGACATCAAATAAGATTTATAATCGTAATTTAGTCGGAGTTGCTTTATAATTTATAGCCAAAACCGACAATCACAGTCAAAACATTTACTGTAATTAAAAAAGCGAAGAATTTGGATTAAGGTGATCTCAAATGGTGTGAGATCTCAAATGTGTGTCTCGAGGTGTTGAGGTACTTATACCAAAATGCCACCATGACGATCCGAGTACAGAACCAGAACACAAATCCTATCCAACTGCAGCGTGGTGTGAGACAGGGAGACGTTATTTCTCCGAAACTGTTCACAGCTGCGTTGGAGGACATCTTTAAGCTCTTGGACTGGAAAGGACTCGGCATCAACATTAATGGCCAGTACCTAACACACCTTCGTTTTGCCGATGATATAGTCCTTATGGCTGAGACCATGGAAGACCTGAACACAATGCTCGAAGATCTCCGTAGTGCTTCCCAAAGAGTGGGTATTAGGATGAACATGGATAAGACGAAAATTATGTCAAATGCCCATGTTGTACCCTCTCCAGTTCATGTTGGGAACACTACACTTGAAGTTGTTGACCATTACGTATACCTAGGACAGGCAGTCCAGTTAGGTAGGTCCAACTTCGAGAAAGAGATCTCTCGTCGAATCCAACTCGGGTGGGCAGCATTCGGGAAGCTTCGAAAAATCTTCGCGTCCGACTTACCTCAGTGTCTCAAGACGAAAGTCTATGAACAGTGTGTGTTGCCAGTGATGACCTACGGCAGTGAAACGTGGCCGCTAACTATGGGTCTCATAAGGAGGCTCAAGGTCACTCAGCGTGCAATGGAGAGAGCCATGCTCGGCGTTTCCCTACGTGATCAAATCAGAAACGAGGAGATCCGCAGGAGAACTAAAGTAACCGACATCGCTCGAAGGATTGCTCAGCTGAAGTGGCAATGGGCGGGACACATAGCGAGAAGAACCGATGGCCGTTGGGGCAGAAAGGTTCTGGAATGGCGACCGCGCACCGGACGACGCTCCGTGGGTAGGCCCCCGACAAGGTGGACCGACGATCTGGTGGAGGTCGCGGAAAGCCAGTGGATGCAGGCAGCACAGGACCGATCGTTGTGGAGATCCTTAGGGGAGGCCTATACCCAGCAGTGGGTGTCGTGTGGCTGATATGATGATCTCAAATATTTTTTTTTGTATTTTATGGATGGTCTGAAATCAACAATATGGCGGATTATACGCACGTAGGTAATCTATCCTATTATTGAGATCGAAAGAATAGGTTTGGGTTCCATAATCATCCTTTAGTTTAGTGCGTTGTGTAACAAAATGTAAGGTAACTGCGAGTTCCGTAATCAATCACAGTATGTTTATATATTACGTAATATAAACGATATAACATTAGATAGGAATGTTACTTCTTATGTTCTAACAATGGGAGAAGCTCGTCTATAGCGATGAAGGGCATCTAACATTAACAATTGAAACAAAGAGGCTTCAATAGGTATATTGATTTTGCATCTGTTGTGATTTTTTGTGATCTACAGAAAATTTTAATAGACAGTTATTCAACGGTCAGGGTTCAAACCTGGTACATAAACGTCCGGTTGGCGCTCTTGTGATTGCGAGTTACAGTGCTCACGGTCTAATTATAATTAGGCCGTATACAGAGAGGACGCTGTTTGCAGACTGCCGCTTACTGCCGCAGGTTCGCGCAGGTAACCGTCACACAAAGCAAGCAGGTTGAAGCAGGATTTCATACTAAACGAGCCAGCGCTGACCTGCGCGTGTAGGCGCTTGTCAGCGCTTGTCGGCGCTTATCAGCGCTTGTTCATACAAAATACCTTCGCTGGTTACCTGCGCGAACCTGCGGCAGTAAGCGGCAGTAAGTGGCAGTCTGCAAACAGCGTCAACCTGCTTTCTCTCTGTATACGGCCTTATGTCAAATATTTTTTTTTATATTTGAGGTATGTCCACAGCACAGTAATATTGCGTGATACAAAATGAAATATTACGCAAAGCGAATTCTAAAGAAAATGGATCGAAAGCACGAAGCTCTAGTTATGGCGAAATTTTTCCTGAACAATTTTCTATTTCGCACGAAATGGCGCGAATCGACGAGATTGCGGCGCGCGACCGAGTTACGTCATGCGCGGGCGCAGGGCAGAGTTCATAAGTATGCTCACCAGCTACGACCAAGCCATGTCGGCGTGCTTGGTTCGATCACTTTTACTGCTGACGATAACATTTCTTTGGGTTGCAGCAACAATTTTAGATACATGTCCAATGCCCACATCTTATAAGTACATCGAAAGTAATCAAAAAGTGTACACGACAGCGTACCTACTTCAACTTTTGTCGATAAAACACCTTTTTTCTTAGGTTATATTATTTTTTCTTAGGTAGGGTAGGAAAGTAACTAGAACTAGACATACTCATATGTAGGTACAATCTAAGTTACAAATTGTAAGTTGGCCATAAAATCTAAAACTTCGATCAATGGCGATTGGGGCTAATTGTCTCATTTAAAAATCTGTCGCAATCGCTTTCATTTGACAGATGGATGTGAGACATTGCTGCATTTCTTTGGTAAGTTTTTATTTGTGCCAAAAAGAAGCATCAATGTGTTACATCCTGAAAGAGATTGCGATAGATTTTGAAATTAGACAATAGAAAGGCAGGTTTTACTGGGTTATCTGCTTCCGTAATTTCTTTAATTAATTTATTTTTGGAGAAATAATATCTATTAGGAGGATATTCCATATTGTCAGCGACTCCTGCGACGGTCGTGGGCCTGCACATGGAAGCGCAGGTGAATCGCCGTGGGTGCGGCGCAGGCGCATCGGTTGCTCAACCCACGGCCGCATTCCGCCACCGACCGCGGGTGCCGCCGCACGCGCCCTGACTCCGCACCAATACGTGACGAAATCTCCGACAACGATATTTATTGTGTTACGTACATATTAATCCACTATGTTGGTAGATTTCGCGATTGCTCAAGCAAGTTCGTCTTAAGTTTTTTGGATGCAAGTAAATTTGGATATTGTTAATCAGCTACTCAAACAAGGGATAACTTGTCAAAGAATTTTTGCAGCTGATGATAAAGAAACTTGTTCCCTTTTAAGGGATCAATGCCAAAGGTCAAAATTCACTTCCTTCAAAAAAAGTCAATGCCAATGCCTAACATCAGCTCGCATACCTTTTCAATAAAAATCACTGTAAAACAATACAAGCATTAATTGTTTAACAATTACGATAGTGATTTGTAGCAAAGATCACTATCATAGCAAACATCTACCTACACAGAACGAGCAGATTATAAACTAGTTCGATAATTACCGACCATAATTCCTTAAGACAAGTTCGTTCAAATACCCCCTTGGGCTCGAATTAGGGTAAAGCACACAGTAATTGGCACTTGCCAGATCCAGAGGAACAATGCTCTATTACAATTAGCTACTGTCACCGTCGGCTGTTCTTTATTCAAAATTAAATCGCCATTTATTTTTATATTGACGTTAAGGACGGCTCTTTCTGGTCAGTTGTTCGAAACAAATTGCTATGTCGAGAATAGCTCAGAGCGACGGTCAAAAATACTGGTGTGTTTTGAAAATTGCAAAGTAATGATAAATTGCCGTAATTTTAAGGGACATTTGCGCTTGTTTGACGCTCGGAGCGGTTAGCTCGAATCAAACAGAACTGACCCAATGTGGCATTTAGGAATGTTGCAAAATAATGAATCTGTCGGATGGAACTGTTCGGTTCGGTGTGTAATAACGTCTTAGTATTATTCGCGAGTACTTCGGGTCACTCGCATTACTAATCGAGTCAACTTGTAAGGTTTTAATCCAATACAAAACTGGGGCTTCATTCTGACGCATGCATCGATTTACTGGCAAAGTGTTTGCAAAACGATGTTTAACTCCGTGAGTAGAGAACAAGCAATAATCATTCATTGAAGAGATAATATTCTTTTAAAAGTTATCAACCAGTTTTCATTTATGAAAATGCAAAACATTGAAGATTAATAGCAAGTCCCAGAACGAATCAGTGTGTCTTGTTGGAATCATAAATAATAACTTGATGCAATTGAAGGTTGAAATAGCACCCACACTACTGGGCCGCTTAACATTCGGTTCCGCGTTTCTCATTAGCTCTCACATTAATTTATGAGCTGATTTTGCATATGCAAAGCCGACTACTCGATGACGTTCGTTTACGGAAGACAGTTCAGCAGGCTCGTAGGTGGTGCTTTTTGCATGTTTATAGGGCAGGACCACATCCTTAGGGTAACTTGAACCCAACGGTATAATGACTACTAGAGCACAGAGCACTGTCAATGATAATACGTTTTTGTGAATTTAAGATGTCCTATTAAAGAAAGGGGTTCTCTTGAATCAGTATTATTACCAAGATACTACTGATTCAAGAACCTCTTTCGTTTATTTTCTTTAGGTGCTTTCTCGTTAAATAATGATGAGTCAGATTACAAAACAATTGAAACTCATACGTATTGGATTATTGTAAATTTACTGAAGATCAATCGAATATAGATTATCCATTGTTTCCGCTCCATATACCGCTGGTTGACAATATGCGAGCAAGCGAAAGATTTAACCGACGACTCTTTGAAAATTAACCGAATAGTGGCACATAAACATAAGATAGCTTTTATAATTACTTACGTACTTAACTCAAAATTTACGATCATAATTTCACCAACTAGTTATCAAAGTGGGTAAACTTCTAACTGCAATTAATAAGCTTTCCCTTCAAAAAGACATGAATGGGTTTATAACTTCCTCTCTCTATTTTAGAGGAAACCAGTATTGCAAATCTCAAGTTCTATTCACGTGATAACGAGGTGCGAATAGCTAGAAATAGAAGTCGAGTTTTATATATGTGGTGTGCCCCAGTATTGTCAAATATCGGTCTAATTGGCAAATGGACTAATTATTCAAATAAGTTTATTGATTGGTTGGTTGTATATTTATTTGGAACCACTTAGTTTATGTGAAAGATGAAAGAAGTTTTTCTAATCGATCAATTAAATTACTTCAATAAAACACAGCTAAAAACTGCATACGATCAGTTCCATGACACGGAAATTGAACTCTTGCTTATGTATAAAGTTCAGATAATTAATACCCCCTCTATTTACCACGTGCAAATCTGGAGCGGGATTTATTTCAGGAACAATTTACTTGTTTAAAACTCTTCTAGATGACCGTCTCAGACTCTCAGTCATCGAATTCAATGAATTAACATTACAATAATTATACTTTTCTTTAACTACTATCCCATCATTGTTTCAGTTCACTATCCATGCGTGTCGTCGACTTTTTACTGCACAACTGCTCTCACATACAAAGTTTTAAAATTCATACAGCGGCTTTAAATCGCCAATAATTATGAATATTTATGAGTCCCGAGGAAATTGTGGACGGATACTGATACGCGAAGTAGCGATGAAATCGAGTCTTATGAAGACCAGTTCGGACCGGCCGGTTTCAGAATCGGCGATGTTTGTTTTTGTAAGTGACCACACTAGAGCCGCCGACGTGACTACAATATCATTAGTCATAGTTATTATACCAAATATAGTTGACAATATTGTTCCGTATTACCGTAAGTACAGAAAATTATATTATAAACCAATCTGTACCTGCTTCATTCAATTACGTTCTAAATCTAGCGAATAACGAAGTATGTCCAGCTCATGAGTTTGGTCAGTAATTGGCAGTTACAGCAACGTAACAAAGTAATTTAAACAACGAATTCTATGTTGCTTTCGATTCAAATTGTGGCAGTAAAGTATGTGCGGCGTACAGTAGTGCTCGCTCGCGTCGCTAGTTACGTTGGTTAGCTGAATATCTGCGCCCGGCTGTTGGGTATTCCGCTAACGAGTCAATTATTCGACAGGCTGCCCAAATAATTGCCACGTTGTCGAGTAATGTGGTCTCATGCGGAATCTATTGATATACAGTCAGTGGCACG
The DNA here is from genome assembly GCA_928269145.1 of Agriphila tristella. Taxonomy (NCBI): domain Eukaryota; kingdom Metazoa; phylum Arthropoda; class Insecta; order Lepidoptera; family Crambidae; genus Agriphila; species Agriphila tristella. The sequence continues at coordinate 27,148,651 of OV743437.1, read as the reverse complement.
AATCATGAAATTGGGTGGGGATTGCGCGGAACGCGTATTTTGGGTATGTGTTGCGGTGAGGGGCGCGGGCGGCGGGAGAGGGGCACGCACTATTGGTCGCTCACAAGAGCACATGCGCGAACTTATCCCCACTCCGTCGAAAAATATTCATGATTCGTGCCACTGACTGTACCGCACGATATAGTTGTTTGCGGTTTTTATGCAATTCAACGCTCACGTATAGTGCTGTGCAATATTTAAGTACTGCATCTATGTTCAATTAACCTATTCCGCAGTTTGATCGTCATGTTGTTCGATCGTAATGGTTTGTTCATAGCTCAGAAGTCATCCCACGCCATGTTGCACGTTTTGTTTATGACTATTAATGATATATCAAAGGAATAATAAACTTACGTGCTCGTCCAGGGAGTATGTGAGCTCCCCGTCGTCGTAAAGGACGAACCACCTCCGCTGCCATCTCTGAAACCAACAAAAACATTACTCAACCGACTGTTTATTAATAGTTAACAACAAATACACAAATGTTCTCAGAATATTGCATTTAATTACTGCTAATGGCCACGTAACCATTTACTGGCTCGATTACCATGCAGTGACCCGTAATTAATTAGCTGAGAATGTCATTAGCCATTCTACTGCAACAATAGAAACTATGAACGGGCTGCAAACAGAAATGGCACCAAGAGAATAAGGCGATGCTTTTTGAATCGAAAATACTTCACCATACGATAATCATAACTATTACCAGTTATACAAATTACAGGTAATAAAAAGGGTTTACGTGCATATTATATTATTAAACGTTGGTATCTACAAAATAAATGCAACACATTAAATTGATTCAAATTCGAAACCAATGTAGAAGTAGATTAAATTTAAGCTTTAATGCACACAGTAAATCCATATCAAGGCAAGAGAATATAAAATAAATCCGCATAACAGCTTTGATTTCCATCTAAATTGTAAACATAACACCTCTAATTGCTGGTTAAAATTTACTGATGCCGAATTATTGATACACCAATGTGAATTGAACGAAGCAAGATGGCTATCGAGCTAGTACTCGTTCGTGGGCACTGCAATTAATGCCAACACAATTAACCTATTAGGTTTAGCAGATAATGTAAGCTAACACGGCGATAGCTGCAAATGCTGTACCTCCAACGGCTAAGTGATCTGCAAACACCGAATGTAGCGAATACATGATTATATTGTACCATTGTTTTGCGTCGACCTTGCGCTCTGTAGTCAGCTTAAATTGGTTTTCAAATTGTCTGTCAAACATTTCACTGTAGGCTTTGGCCGTGGACGAAGATTGCAAAAGCAGATTACAATGGGTTCGCCTGAATTCCTTCTCCTAATGATTATGTATTTAATGCTAAATTCATTCTATCACGTGATTCACGTGAGAAGTGACTAATGCAATTCTGCTAAACAATCCATTATAATTTGTAACACGTCTTCAGGCAATAATGACAGTAAAAAAATTCTAATTTGCCAAAATTGTGCTAGCTTTTCTTAATACCTGCTAATATTTTGACATTTTGACTGAACCGTTAAATGTCAGCTTGTATCGTAGTGGAATCGACATAATTAAGTAAGGTTTTGGTTTAGTATGGCACTCCCGCGCAGATCTCGAGATACAGCGCAAGCGTGCCAGCCGTACGTGCATGTACGTGACAACTGCACGATTGAGTGGTGCCGCCAACCTGACAGTTTACCCTAAAACTCGTGTACCTGTTGTAATTTAAAGCATTAGAAACATACTCGATTTATCACGAACATTGTGGAATTGGTAGAACAATTTCAAAAGACGGTAAGAAAATTAACCGTTTCAATTTCAAGTTTATTGAATTCAAAAGTTTTATTCCTTTTAGTATATGCTGTATTTTATTGAAACTTTGGTGATCATAGTTTGACAACAAACACAGCACAGTAGCTACGTATAAGTTTTGACTTTTTACTGGAATTCAAACATTATCAATTAATAGAAAATAATATAATGTTTTAAATAGAAAGGATATAAAAGATCGAAAGCATTAATATCAACCTTACAACAAAACAATTTCATAATACCGGTTTTCAAGCTCATGCACTTGTCTCGCGCGCATCCGAACCCTGAGGCCATCCGACACCGATCCGTATTACGCAACGCCCGATGCGCACACGCAAGATGTATATAAACGTCCATCGCGATAAACTCAAACAACCGATTAATTGGCAACAATTAGCCCAAAACCGATGGCCCGAAGCGGTCCTCAATGGAAGCGTGTCGCAACAGATACCGTGTGAACGTCCGTCTCGACAGTCACATTCACAGTTTCTCAACTGGGTGTAAAGGACATGCTGTATTGCATTAACCTAGGAAGTTGGAAACGAACGGTATGACTTTATTGATTTAAATAGGCAAAACAAAAAGGGTATAACTAAGTAGCTTCGTTTCATGATATAACATTTTAAGAACGTGAAAGATTATTGTATAAGTTGCTTCCGCATCTTCACATAGATGTGAACCACTTAGATCTTAAATCAGGAACCTCATCAATTGCGATGTTATTAACTTGTTCTTGAGACGAAGGAGCAATTCTTGGGGCTGAGCAACAAAGATAAATTAAGATAGCAGCGAATTGCCGCGTTATCGACGAGGAAGCCTCGGATGCCAGGAGCACTGAGTGCATCAGCTTTATTGAGATATCGCCAATGTCGGTACATGATATTCATGATTTACGATGTTGTGCACTTAAATAGATGGCGAATAACTAATGCGACAGCAGGGCTGCCGGAATCATGTCGATATCGGAAATCAGTTATTCTCCAACTCCATTTAATGTATAGAATTTCAAGTCGAACTCCATTAAACGGCATTTTGTAAACCGTCTTTCTCTATGGAATTCTTTAGGTTATTTTCGATATGTCAAATTTTGCTTTTATGTTGAAAATACTATGATAGTAATGTGTCTGTAAAATATGTTTTGGATAATTTCAATTCAAAGATTACGTCAACTTCTTTACAACTACTACAAATTTTAGCAGTAAATATTTGCGGAGGCAAACAAAGTACGTCAGTTCACCGCACTTGAACCGTTCAAGTGGTGTCCCTTGACACGTAGGTACTGTGTGCTAGGACAGCTCGCCGGATTACTGCCTCCCACAATCAAACGGTTTCTGACTCAGACGGTATAAACCCTGGATGTGAGTAGGGCTATCGACACTATCTGCTCTCCAGGTTAGCTATATAGTGCAACACAGAACATTGGAAGCGGGTGTCCTGCCAGGTTCTATCTTAGGACCGCTACTATTTAAGGTTGATAATTCGTGAATTTCAGTAAAAAAAAGCATCTTATTGCTAAATCTCTCGTCATTAATTAGATATTGGTTACATAAAAATATTGAAAGCTAGTGGATATTTATGTGAATAACAGTACGAATAAATAAAACTTTGAGAGTTAACCTCTCTATGCATTTTAAATGCCAATGAGACGGTCTAAATAATTGTAGTCGTCAGTTTCATCACTTACTATGTATTCATTCTCCAACTTGATTTAAAGTCAATATTATATCCTAAGAACTCCTAAGTGCTCTATTTTTGTTGGCTTGTCTTTCAGTTCAGATATAAACACAACCCTGCATGTGAGTGATTATTATAATCAGCGCACCGTTCGCATAATGAATGTCAGTGTAATTTCATTGTTTCATCTCGTTTATACGCAAATGTATGCGAGATTTCAGATTAGCTTGTCCTGAGGCCTTCGCCCACTATGAGGGCTCAGAACCGACGTTTTGTATGAAGTGGCACAAACGGTGAATAATTACGACAGTTCACGCTCGTCTAGTGTTGTGGAGTTATTATTGCTTATGTCACCTTGCGGTTTGACTTGACTCGGTAAACGAACCTGCTGCGCCCACGCGCCACGTCCGCACACATGCTGGCTCAACTAATGTTATCTTGCAAATGTCGTTGTCTATTTTTTGAGACTAAAAATATTTATGAGCAGGAATTTACAGTTACAGCTGCTGTGAAGACTCGAAGAGGCGTTTGGAAATTTCTGAATTGTTGATTATTTTATTTGAAACATAAAATAGAAACGAATATGGTAGTAGTATTATTAGACCCTGAGGCAAAGTTCTCGTACGTCGTCTAGACAAGGATTACAAGGAGTTAGGCGTCCCCCAATTTGCCTGTATACAAATGTCGCTGCGCCTGCGCCACCGATGTTATCTGTGTACGAGTTTATTTTGCCATCGACAGTATGTACTATGGGCAACAGCGTCGCTTAACCAGTTTGCAACAAAATTCGTGTGCACGCGTATCGCCCCTGCACGAACTAAACGTATGTGACAGCGGGCGCGGCGTGCAAGCGATTTTAACCTTAGCAGTGGTCAAGCGACGCTGTTGCCCATGGTACCTATGTCTGTATGTCGATTGAACGTGGTACGACTAGCAAAACTTATTTTTTCCGACGAATTGTCCTACGTGTTATTCATATTTTATAAGCGACTGGCTTGTGCCTTTTGCGTGGTCCTGTCTTAACTTAGGAGATTAGTATTATGTTTATCCTGAACTTTTTTGTATGGTTCAACTGTGTTTCCACTAGCTGATGAGAATAAGTACCTATTTTTGCTTTGCTATTTGCGTCATAATGTGTATCATCAAGGATATGATTTGTATCCCGCTTTACTACAGCAATTAGAGCGATTGACGCATGATATTTGTAGTGCCTAATATAACTGCAACAGCGCAGAACGGCAACTGCTTTATCAGAAAATGAGTGGACCAGGTCAAGTGGACAAGCAGCCCATTAAATCCAGGCGTGTTATACATTTTTAGCACAAACCTCGACCTTAGTGAGTCATTTTAGCGCGGCCACTATTCATATTCATAGCTCGTTACGCAGGACAGCCGTCGACAATCGCAGTTACCTTACAGGGAAAGTCGGTCGGCCAACTAATGGGACTCGCTGCGATACAACGCCCAGATAACACCGCCATTATCTACTGGATTGCGCCCGCGTAGGAATGTACGACATTTGACTACAAAAATAGGGGTAAGTAGATTAGATAAGTGGTAAGGAAAAATGCAGTTGTTTGCTTGATAAGCGATTATGAGTCGCATATTCTTCAAAAATGAGACTGAGTCCCAAATTCTTAAAGATTGTGCATAAAGTAGTTTAGTTTTCAGTTTTGTAAATAAGGGTCGATTATTCTAATTAGGTAAGTCAATAGTCAATAGTCATTTATTTACTATTCTTGTGGTATTCTAGTACTTACCTACAATTCTGTTTTTTAACTGTATCGTATAATAGTAAAGTGATATGTCAAAACACTTTAAATAGGTACATTTATTTGACATTCCATCATCCTTCGCAAATATTAATAGAATGAAATGGTCATTTTCAAGTGCATGCTCCTGCGTAAGAGCGGTTTATCTGTATTTGCCCGACAAGAAAACGCATTTGCTATTCAATATTCCATTTCAATATCATTTATTCAATCTTTCACTATCACGCACTCGAACCTTATTGTAGAATCATCGGAGAGCGAATTGCGCGAGCTCCGTCTGTCATCATTAATTATTTTCTAATATCGTTTCGCGAATACCGCGCAATCAAATTCTGCGAATATTCGAATCGGAGTAGCAGCGCGCATGCGCGGCGTATCGACCAATCGCATCACACGAGTTTCGCGCCGCGCCCGATCCAACCATGTGATTAGCCGATCAAATTCTTTATTTTTTTTAATAGTGCGCTCATACACGGACTTGAATAGGAGCTATTTAGCCATTTCCGCCGATATCTTCTTGAAGTTTTTTTTATTTCGGCGGCAACAACACATGTATAACCAATTAGTAATAATGATTGTTAAAATATTTTATGTGCGCTGTTTAATCTTATTGGGTCATCTAAACGGAGGCAGTAAAATAATTCATTCTAATGACTAGGATTTTATTGTCCGAGTTATTATTTTATAGTGGTTATTAAAGTTGATGCTGTTTTAAATATAACATCCACATAGGGTAGGGTATCAAGCGAAGTTCATGTTCCATTATTACAAGTGTCATTATTATTTTTATTGGAGTTTTGGAGTTCTGTTCAAATACTTACAGTAATTTACCTCGCAATGGGCGGGACACATAGCGAGAAGAACCGATGGCCGTTGGGGCGGAAAGGTTCTGGAATGGCGACCGCGCACCGGACGAAGCTCCGTGGGTAGGCCCCCGACAAGGTGGACCGACGATCTGGTGAAGGTCGCGGGAAGCCAGTGGATGCAGGCAGCGCAGGACCGATCATCGTGGAGATCCTTAGGGGAGGCCTATAACCAGCAGTGGGTGTCGTGCGGCTGATATGATGACTTACAGTAGTTACAGAATTTCTAAGGTAAACGAGACATTTCGAGTTCTGTTGAACGAATAAACATTAAACTACTTCGTATTTGAAATCTGAAATAATTGATTAAAGTTTTTCGGAGTTCTGCCACAATGGAACGGAAATAACAATATTGGCTTGGCCCGAAACCGGAAAAAGTACATCGATATCAATACCCTCGATTTAACATAAACGCTGTGTAGGCACAGCAACAATATCTATTTACATTCAACTAACTTTTCCCTGCCATACTTTACAACCATTATATTATCAGTTTACATTGTCCGATAATGCAAAAACAGCCGGTGACACTACAAGTAGAAATGCAAATCAAGTGAAAGTGCCGCCGGTGTTGCTCGCATTAAAATAATTACGCTGCTTTACAACAAAGAGGTTGTATCTGGCGAGAGCAAAAAACTTATCGTTCCACCGGTTGGGTTACACCCGTTTTGAATGATTGACGAGCCGTTTCGGGTTAAATAACTGAGACTTGCGTAAGTAAATTGTTAAACAAACACTGCTACAGAACAGGAATATCCTCATCAGCCATTTTTAATGTCCTCACTGCTGGGGCACAGGCCTTCCTTATGGGTGGATTAGGGGATGAGCCACCACGCAGGCCCAATGCGGATTGGTGGGTGTTAACGACTGCAAATCCTCTATCTGCCTGCAACGAATCCTACAATATTTTGGCCACATCGCGCGTAGAGATACCGATAACATACTCGTAGATCAGCATCGTAACAGGCAAGATAGAAGGAAATAGACCGTGAGGCAGAAGCCCAAAACGTTGGTCAGACCAGAGGCCGTACTCTGAGCTCTTATAGCAACCTCAAAGTGATATTGCTATAGAGACAGAGCTATACAGCGCGTATAGCGCCGTCTCAATCACAACATCGCTTTGATATTACTTTTGACAGTCATTGTAGAAGGGCGGGTGTCCCAAAATTTCGATATGCCAGTGAACGTCGCACTGCATCAAGTCGAGGACCGCAACAGATGGAAATATCTCGTACGAGACGTCCTTGCAAGGAGTCACGATCCTCAACCACGAGGGAACGTCTGAGGAGGAGGGAACGACTACAAATGCAGCCGGGACCAACAAAATTAACTGAAGCACCTACATCATTGAAGATCATACGTTACTCAGTAGTTGTTCCCTACTTCTACCAAATAACCTAACTGTAGATAAAGTCTTATTGTTTTCCATCACATATGAAAAACTTTCGTTACTTTAACGACTAGTCAAGCAAAAAAGATCCGGCCTCCACCCATTGTACACAGCCATTCACACTCGTCTCAAAATCAGATTTAAGATTGATCGTTTTTCTAGAAGCGCGGAGGAAAGTTGATTAAATAAGCGAGAGTCGCGCAACATTGTCGCCAGGTCGTTTTGTAACCGGTCAACTTGTGTCAACGGAACATCTGGTCGTGGCGACACGTTACGTAAACGATACGAAAGTATCTACTATGCCGACTATGCGTGTAATGCGGGAAATGTCACATGTAAAATGGTAAGTAGTAAATATTTGTCAAGTTCTTTATACATTATTTTGGGAGGTGAAAGCTAGTTGTATGCAAGAAATAGGTAGTATTTACAGCTTGTCTAGAAAGAGTAGAAATAAAATAAAATTATATTTAAACATTTTCAGTACAAAATATAGTTAGTGTTGCCAGGTTATTCGTGGTTTTGACGTGTTTGTCAACTCGTTATGGTCAAGCCATAATGATCAAGCTGTATCTACGTTTATTGATGAGTAGGGCCACTTTAATAGATCACATTTGGCACTTCATCAAAACTCAACAACGTAACCTTCTAACGGTGGGAACAACATTTATTTATTCAAAAGCAAATTGCTTAATTTTTTTCAGTTAATAATACAATAATAATTAGTGTAATAAATGCGAAATAAAGCAAATTTACATCATACTGCTCGGCAACTAGGATTTACTAGTATAGTAAGAGGCCGTGTAAGTTGGCATGTGCAACACAGTGCATTGTTTAGATAGAACGTTCCATTTTCAAATCACTTTACAATTCAAGCATGGTGAATGCTTTAACTGTAAAGTACACTTTACAATTCAAGCATTTAAAACTCCTTAGTCACCAATCTCTTTTCTTATGTTATAAACTGTGGAAACTTTTTACTGAAAAAAAACAATAAATATGGCGGCATTTCATTTCCGTTCAAGCTATGCAAAACTCCTTGGATTTTGATTTTGTTTTTTTTTAATTTTTTTTTATTTTTTTTTTATTTCTTTTTTTATTTTTATTAAATTTACCTCGCATGAATGATGTAAAGTAGTATACTTACCTCGGTTGTAAGTAGCTATTACACTCTAGTGCACTCGATCCATTAGCGCCCTTTGCGAGCTGCGCTCGCACGGGCGCCAAATTGGATCTTGTTCTGTAATAGCTCACTTACGTCCCTTGTGTAACAAACTACTATTACCATGACGATCGGTCAATAATCATAGAAACTACATCACTTTTTATATACCGAAATACCCGTTTTTTTTACAATTCCAAATCTAAAGGGACCACCTACAGGACACAATTATAAACCGATTTAAAAAAAAATCGCTATTTTGTAGCTAAACTAATACCCTAGGACCCTTTTTTTCATTTTTTCTTAAGTCGGTTTTTTTCTCGAAATATTTACAATTTAGTAAACAAACAACCCCGTCTCAGGCGATTTGCATTTGATAACCATTTTCAATGGTAAAAATCATACTACAGATAGGTACATACAATGAGGGATCACTTCTTTCCACTTGCTACGTCACGTCTACGTCTCCATTCACTTCCAATTCATAAATCCATTTCGTCAATCTCTTTTCACTCATCCTTTCTTCCCAACCCAACCATGGATTGTAAAACTGTGATCAAAACATCTTCGGATCTCCTTCTCAATAATTTGTTGTAACTTGTCTCTTCTTATTGAACAGATGTTCAGTTCTCCGCTGGATGCGGGCACAGAAGAATTTTATTGACTTTGTGATGTGGGCAGCACAAGACCGATCGCTATGGAGATCCTTGGGCTTGCTAGGGGGAGTTGCTAGCCGCAGTCCTCTAGCATTACCACCTAAACACGATACGATAAGAACACGATATACGAGTAATATAGCGTGATATAGCATTTTATCGACACTCAACTGAAAAAACATAATTGTCTTTTGACAGTTAAATTGTGTATATCATAGCAATTTATCACGTTTAACGTCTCGCATATTATGAGCAGGAGTGTGTGCAAGGGCGCTGCAGTCAAGTGCACCTAGTGAATTTATTCAAGGTTTGAGATGTGGGATTTATCGGAGAAGCAAGCCTAAGGACTTTGGTTATTTTACAGTTGGCTACATTTTTTAAGTTCTAGGGGGGAGGGGTGGGCTGCCCGCCCTTGGCGACGTCCTTGAGTGTGTGTCGTGACGCTGATGTTATGATGATGATAATCTCGTAATATAATCCGTGTGAAAAGTAAAAGAAAAAAAATCGTAGTTCCGTTTCAAACAAAATATCAGTAAAGCTGATAATGCTCCTAACAAAACACAATGTTAGTGTCGGCCTCAAAGGTAGCAGTGGGGCGTCCCCTGTAATTGTAATGCAATTGTAAGCCGTAATAATTATTATGTAACTGGGTGTCGCTAGCAGCAGCTTGATTAGAAACTATAGCTAGTGATGTGATCAGCCCTGAGTAGAGACTCAAATGGCCAACATTATGACGTACAGTAAGCTTGTCAATACAATACATCAAATTCTGTGATTTACATAAGTTTGCAACATGTGATAAAACGTTTATTCCTCATAATTATTAAGCTTTAATAGTAAAGGTAGCGTTCAAACTTATAGAATATTGGCCATTTGAGTTGCGGGGCTAATAGTGATGTACAAGACTCGAGTCCTCCGAGTCCTTTTCTCTAGAGCTCGGAGTCCTTTTACAGGGCTCGCCTCATTTATATGAAGCTCGACGACTCGGGAGTCTTTTTCAAAGCTCGAGCCTTTTTCAGAGCTCGGCCGATTTCAAGCCATTTTCACGGCTCGAGCCTTTTTGAGAGCTCGGCCGATCTCGAGGCGAGGAAAAAGACTCGAGCCGTGCCCGAGTCTTTTTCGGCGCACTAGCTGTGATGGGTTGCTGATGAATGAGGACAAGTAGAGCTAAAGCACAATAGATTAAGCATCTACGGTGCTCTTTACAACATAAGACATTTATCTTTTTGAGTTCTAATTTGAAGACTAGAGTCAGATTTTCAGGGCTCTGTGAGCTCGATAGGCTCGGCTTTAATATCTCCGTAAATAATAATATAGTAAATATTATTATTTACGGAGATATTAAAATTATAAACATAAACTCTAACCGTGTTATTTCAAAAGATTTTTAAGCACTGTTTAACTAGACACATGTTTAAATGAGATGCTGTCACTTTTTTGACAATATTGTTTGACAGAGACAGCATCACATTAAAACAGTGTTTAGTTAAACAGGTGTTGAACAATCTTTTGTAATAACACCGTATCAGTGGCGTGCAATGCAAATAAGCACTGCATACCCTGTAGTCCCATAAATATATGACCCTAATTCCCTACCTTATTATTTGTAAACTACTTGTAATTAAAAAGTTATGACCCATCATCGTGCACAGCACTTCTTCGGCTTTCCCTGTCTATTAGTTTAAGCGCCATTTATTTGTGGTTTTTGAAACTAACTTCACTTCACTTTAACCAAAAATCACAAGAACCAACGATCGGCCGGGCGACAGAGGCGCCAATTATTTACCGCGTGTCCATAAGCAGTACTACGGGCTGCTTCTTTTTCATATAACGAATCTCGTGTAGTACACATCAAAAGTGTGATTGTGTGCGTGAAAATGTATGCGCGTGTTTATGTTTTGGAGGCACTGCTTATTTGCAACCCGACCGCGTTATGATTGCATTATGGCTATTTTACATTGAGTCAGTAACTGACGTCAGTGCTGGCGCCGAAAACTGACTCGTGCTATTTAGACGCCGTCAGTAGTCGAGGATATTTCTTTCGGTGGTGGCGTGGTCCCCGTACAATACAGTGGCAGCGACTGACTTCGACATTTTACACGGCGTCAATTGCGCTGGCGCGGGTGGCGGGGGGAGCGGACTGACGCCGAAAATATGAAGCGGGAATATTGGAGTCAGTGCTGACACGACAGTACTGTACTGACATGAAATCAATTTATACGATGGCAGTACCAGGTCAGCACTGACTCGGCAGTCGACTGACGTCAGTTACTGACTCAATGTAAAATAGCCATTACAGAGAGTAGCGTTTTTTAGTTTTGCTTTGTTTTGATTGTTTTTCTTGGCGCAAGTAATTGACTATTTTAAGTTAAGTAAGTAATAATTTCGTTAATTTACTGTGAAAAATTCAATAATTTACATGCGAGACCTATGCTGGCAAAGTTTGTTTAAATAAGTAAATCAAAAATTGCCACTTTATCGAAGTTATCTTTTGAGGATAAAGTTTAATTAAATTGATTGCAAAGGGAAGATGCGTTGGGTTGGGTTTAAAAAAATGGTAGGTAGGTTATGAATGCCCCTCGTTCTTTTCATAAAAAGTTTTATTATAATTAATTATTACTGGCTAACAGCTTGTGTACGTACACACAAACCAATTGTATTGTTTTCCAATCAAGATGATAAAAATGTTTGGATTTCGTTCAGTATATGTTGGTAGATACCGAAACAGTGATAAAATTGGTATATTTTTTATCCGTGCCTACCCTGTCTAAAATCTCTGTGCACGCCACTGCACCGTATGCTTTTTATGAGGCTCGCGTTCATTTTAAGACTCGAGCTTTTTTGAAGGCTCGAGCTCTTTTGATTGGTTCCAGCTCTTTTGAAGGCTTGAACTCTTTTGAAGCCTCAAGGCGTGGCTCAGAGAGCTCGTTTCTCGGCTAGGCTGGGCTTACGAGCCTACCAATCCGACTTGAGTCTTCAAAAGTAGAACTCGACGACTCGAGTTTTGAGTATCTACTAGTGATGTATCACTAGGGGCTAATGAGTTCGATGTCATTTGATATTTTTCTGTTTTTGAAAAGTTTGAGAAACTGCTTAAAGGTACTGTAGAACTGTCTGTTCAATATTGTAGCGGGCGTTTAATTATTTAAGAGCCCCATTTAGTTTAGAAGTCGATACGATATTAAGGGGCTAGCAAACTAAGTAGATAGTAAAAGTTTTTGAATGTTTTGAAATGACACGAAAATTAATCGCACTTTGTATTAAAATGCAAGCCACGCCAGCATATTCGTCAGTTAAAAGAAATATAATTTATTTTACCACCCAGCACTAGATCGATAAGTGTACCAATGTATCAAAGCGCGACGATTTGTCACAGCGACGCCATCGCACATTGTCGCGCATGCGCCCCTGCATCGATCAGAATTAATTAACCATCGATTGTTGAGATTTATCGATACTTCACGGTGAAAATCGGCCGCGTACACACGCACTCGCACGCATCGATCAATGTACCCTACGCGTGATTTAATTGGTGTGTGTCGCGAAAGATGCGGACGCATAATTGGAGGTCATGTAAACACAGCTGTACAGAATTTTGATAAATAATTTGTGTACTTACTGGGTAAAAAAGTGAAATAAATCAAGGATGAGAAAAATGTTCGCATCTCTGGAAACTGGAATAGAGTACCTATGACAGAGTGTATTTTTTTAAAGAAAAATCTGCTTATTTGTATGTTTTCCTTCTGAAATCCATTTGTGCCTTCTAAGTACATACCTAGCTACTAAGTATCTTAAATGACGTCTTTGAAATAAGTAAATAATTTTAAACATTTATGATTATTTGTTCATTTTAATGATGAAACGTTTGATTCACTAAATACAAATGAAAACGTACAAACCCAATCCAGATTAGCTTTTTTATAATATCAACATAAAATCTTTTACATGTCCAAAGTTATTAATAGGATAAAATATTCCATGCTTTTTGCATCAGTCGGACTGACAAAACGCGATTTTTTGCGATATGAGGAAGACCAGTTAGTATTCATTATGACCATTGTTCATAAGCTACGTCAAACAGAACAATAAAAAATAACACCCATTACGGAGCAAATTATTTATTATTTTGCTTTTATTGTAAGCGCTCATTAGGTCAAAACGGTCATTCGCAAAAGGCGTTTACACAAAAAGTCACGTCACTTCCCTTTTTTTGCTAACATCCTTTGAAGTATTTTTTTTCTGATGTAACATAAGGTGTTATCTTCGAAACATTAATTTTTTAACAGTCTTACATAGTTAGCTAAACCACACCTAACCACAGAATATATAATAGTACTAACGTACCCTAACTTAACACTATAAATAAAAATAAAAAATATTCAGTAACATCAAATTTTTACAAAAAAGTAATATACTGAGGATCCCCTTTTAAGTATTATTATATTTACTTGTGTCAAGAGTAGGGTTTCTGATTTCTCGACCTTTTTTATTTCTCGAGTTTCGGGTATTCTCGAGTCCGAATTCTCGAGTTTTCTCGGGTCTCGAGTCTTTTAATTGAAACGTTGAAATCTGATGAAATTAAGTAAAAATACAAGTTTTTTTAAATACTTTATTGCACCACAATCAATATTTAAAATTTAGTAACTCTTATTGAAACAAAAATCCACTTTTTGTTCGAAAAAATCCCGGAATCCGGAAATTTGTCGTTTCCTTTTCTTTCACTTCATAGCACTGGATTTAAATTTTGAATTTGGCTTGAACCCTGTAAATTGATTCATTAAGAAATGATCTAATTTCTATATTATACCTATGTTCATTGTAACCTATTTATATGAATGTAATGTCTGGAAACGATATAATTATTTGTAAATATCGTTCCATCTAATAAAGCCGATAACTTTATTGCGCCCATTTTTCTTGTCAGCTAAAGACGACTTGTCATAATTGGTGGTACAGTAGGGTAGAAAAATTGAAAAATGCTTATTATGTGAGCTTAAATATTTTTATTTCATTTCACTAAACATACATTATAAAAGGGGATTTCCAATTGGGATTAAAATCAGATGAAAATAAAACTTATCTAGTCGTGTACTACTTTTTTTGTGATAATTTTGAATCGCAGACTTAGCTCATATCAAATAGTTAGTACAGTCACGAATGAGTAACTTAAAACAATTGTTGTTTTGTTTAAAAGTAATTGTACAGCAGCACTCTCATGCTTGTTAAAACCAAAGCACGGACCAGTTTTAACGGTGCTGTCAAAACCTAAATATCGCTAAACGGCTAACTGATTGCTATAATTATCGCAAGGAACTCAATATGCGAATGTTAATTTTTTTGTCCATGTTTCTCATATGGGGTTTTTTACAGTAACATTCTTCAGGTATCTTAGTTCGTTGGGTGTAACCATAATTAGTTTAGCAACTGCTTGAGGTAACTGTTGCGTGTTAAATCATATCTAATCCAAGACTTAATTAGATGTCGGATGTATGGCATAGCAACTAACTTGTACATGATGCTTAAAACATGTCGATTTGATTTTGATTTATTTTTTTCATACTTTTTTACTCAAATTTCTGGTACCGATTTGTTTTCTTATCAAACACTCTAAAACATACATTCAATCTTCGTATTTTTCTCTTACACTCAAAAATACTGAGACATAAATAGGTAAAACCAGTAAACTTTGTTCCACGAATGGAGTATGGAACTCATATGTAGGGTTACCAGATGACCGGAATTTTCCTGACATGCCAGGAATTTAAGGCATCTGTCAGGAAAACAGGGAAAAACTTTAGTTGTCTTTCAGGGATTTTTGAAATCCCAAAAACTGTAAGTACTTGATGAAAACATATAATTCGTTAATCATTTTGATGAGAAAATAATATCAAACATCAACTTAATTAGGAATGTAGATGTAGGTGTGGAAAGTGTCAGGAAATTTACTGAAAAGTCAGGGAAAAAGGGAGGAAATCTCAACGGCAACCCTACTCTTATGGAACAAATTACTCTCATATAGGTAATTTACTATTTAATGTGGTGTTTCCTTATGTACGTGCACTATATGTTTAATTTAATTATAGAATTTCGATAAATTAAACGTTTGATTAATTCCTCAATTGTTAGGAACATAACCACAGAATATATAATATGACATAACTAAGGGATACGAGGAACGACACAAATCACGAAATGTGAATCATAACTTAAGGGATAACTGTTCAGATCGACCATAACATATGTTACCGGTGACATTTATGCAATGCTGTTTGTTTTACTTCATGACAGTTTTATTAAATTTAATACGTCGCTTATAAAATTGACAAACCCAGTTTGTCTTACCTAATTACATAATTAGTTCTTTGACAACAAAAAAGTATCCTAAATATCAACTAAACTGCAGTTAGAAAAACGAAAACATGGTTATTATGCGCGATTGAAAAATAATCTGAGATTTGTACATATTTAATAGGTTTATATAATTTACAGTTAGTTAAAAGCATTATGTCAGGGTCAAGTTACGGATTCCAATTTTCCGGAATAAATTATTGTTATAAATACCATAATAATATCAACTAGTGTTCAAATCTACCCACACGGTAGGTACCATGGGCAACAGCAACGCTTAACCACTGCTAAGGTCAAAATCGCTTGCACGCCGCGCCGTCACAACCATACGTTTAGTTCGTGTAGGGGCGATACGCGCGCACACGAATTTTGTTGCAAACTGGTTAAGCGTCGCTGTTGCCCATAGTACCACAAATTACCGATGACAATGCATCAACAATAACTGCCGTCACGCTTTCAGGCCGACATTTTATTTCATTTTACTTCATTTCTTTCCGGTTTAAAATAATAGCTTATTTAATACATACGTAACAGCAATGTTTCTACCAACCTGTAACAATGAAATACAAAAAGTTAGTAACACAGAAATAATACATACATATTTACTAATTGTCGGAACAGATTAAAAAACCATTACGGAAGTCTGCACGACTGAATGTAATATTACAATACAACATGAATCTATCATTCATTCGACATGTTACAAAAACTGCTTGTGTTTCTTCGTTATATTTTGGTTAAAAGATTGTAATTTTTTATTTTTTTTGAAGATATCTTGACAATAAATACCAAAGTAAGTATTTCACCCACCACTAATATTCCTCTATACTGCAGATGGGACACTTTTGATTAGAAAATGTATTTCTTATTTACTAATTAGCAATTTTTTATTTACGAATTCAAAATCTCATATGTAACCTAGCTATAGGCTTCGTATCTCGGAAGGGATGTTTAATTAAAAACAACGGTTCAATCAACGTAATAACAAGAGTTGTATTTCACATAATTATGGTTCACAGTATTTCAACACATTACCTGTCTTTAGATAGTATTTTAAAGTAATTCCTTATTCAATAATAAAAGAGATCGTTCTTGTAAGCTTCCTTGCAAAAAGTCTACGCGCCACCTTGACATTAGCTGTCAACTGTCAACTTGACAGTGACAGCTCACTTTGACGTATGATTCAGCTATAGAGTTATAGACAATATTTATGTTTCGTTACAGTCGGCCATCCTTCAAGAACGAGTCCCTTCGTTTACGCATTTAATAATAAATAACAGTAAATCTATACCAATATGCTAAAGTATCGAGTAAAGTACCCATCTCTAAAAGCTATAATACATAGTGTTATTTTAAAAACAAATATTCCGACGAACTGAGAACCTTATCTTTTTTTTTTTGAAGTCGGTTAAAAAGAAAATTAAAACAGCATAATGGCATATAACTCGTTGAAAACATTAAGTAGGTACACAAAATCCTTTTTATTTCAATTCTGATTATTGATACATCAACTTTATAATTGTTAAGTAATTTTCTAAAGTTCTTATGTAACCTATAGATTATTTTCATGTCGGTAATCTAAAATTCCTAATTATTATTTTATTTTTATTTCTTGGAAAAACTTATGTACAGCTAAGTATTCTTATAATGCTTAATAACAATAGTTAGTCATTTTACATTAGTCACTCACTAATCAAGTTTTCACATGTAAGAAAGTATTATAACTAAGGTGTGTGTGATTGATTACCTATTCTACAATAGACTAGTCCATTCAATTTTAATTATGTGCAGGAGTGAGTAAGTAATTTATTATGGTAGTCCTTTTTACAAGTAAAACCCTTTGAAATTTGTCAACAATCACCAAAGTTTACAGAGATATTCACAATCAAAGTTTGAAGATAATGAATGAGTACCTACCTACTGCTAAAGCTCGCATTGCCGTGACGTCACAAGTCTCAGCCGCCGACACCAGAGTATAATGAGCGGTGTGACTCCACTCTGGGTTTGTAGCGTTCATTCCCGTGCTTAGGATTTGAGACTTTAAATTAAGTACTGTCACTTTGTAGGTTCTTATCGTTACAAATAAACTTTGTTCCAATTAAGTTACAAACAATTCTTTCCATTTATAAAACAAAGAAAGTTGGTGGATTAGTCTATCACGGACACAGTGGTCATCGTTCAATTACTACTTACTTAATTATAATAACTTAATGAGGCAACAATGTCAGTCAATTCAAGTTACGTACTTACTTATTCTATTATTGTCTGTCTCAGAATGGAGTGAAGTTTTTAACAAAATTATCTATGAAGTTAACAAAATGAAAATAAATCAGAACATGTGAAACAGGCGCTTACATCGAAGTGTTAATTTCTTTTCTTTCCTACCTACTTACTTAATCTATAGCCGGGTGGTGAGACTGTTGAGCGCTTCTTCCTTAACAACAACACCACCACAGCTGCGGTGCTTCGAGACTTCCGTGAGCTCCTGCCCTCTGTGACTCTAACACCCATCACTCACTTAACTATAACCGGGAGTGACGTGCTCTTCCTTCACAACGCCACGGCCACGGTTGCGATGCTTCGAGACTTCCGTGAGCTCCTGCCCTCTGTGACTCGAACACCCCTCTATCACTTAACTATAACCGGGAGTGACGTGCTACTTCCTTCACAGCGCCACGGCCACGGTTGCGGTGCTCGAGACTTCCGTGAGCTCCAGCCCTCTGTGACTCGAACACCCATCTCTCACTTAACTATAACCGGGAGTGACGTGCTCTTCCTTCACAACGCCACGGCCTCGGTTGCGGTGCTCGAGACTTACGTGAGCTCCTGCCCTCTGTGACTCGAACACCCATCTCTCACTTAACTATAACCGGGAGTGACGTGCTACTTCCTTCACAGCGCCACGGCCACGGTTGCGGTGCTCGAGACTTCCGTGAGCTCCTGCCCTCTGTGACTCGAACACCCCTCTATCACTTATCCTAGACTGCATCGAAGACTTCACCCTACAAGTAGTGCCACCCTCGCCTTCCAGTCTCACTTGCCCTAGACTGCATCGAGGACTTCACGCCACAAGTAGGGTCACCTTCGCCTTCCAGTCATTCACTTATCCTAGACTGCATCGAAAACTTCACCCTACAGTAGTGCCACCCTCGCCTTCCAGTCTCACTTGCCCTAGACTGCATCGAGGACTTCACGCTACAAGTAGGGTCACTTTCGCATTCCAGTCATTCAATTATCCTAGACTGCATCGAAGACTTCACCCTTCAACTAGAGCCACCTTCGCCTTCCAGTTAGGTATTGATCATGTTACCATTTGTTCTGCAGCTGACCCCTCATCGTTAGTTATGGATTTTCAGTTACTTTGATATCACGACCGTGTCAACCATCCAGAACATCACAAAGCCAACATATTTATTAATGTAACTAATACAAAATCAAAGCAATCAATCTAGGAACTCTCTATATTGTAACAAATTACAGTAGTCATTCACTAATTATTTGTTATCGCTAACATCTTCATTCTCATAACTTATAATATCACTTTTATATCATTCTCCTATCAAGTAACAGTAGGTAGTGTGTTCATTAGTTGTCATTGCTATCGTCATCACTCATCATCATTCTCTTATTGAAAATATCACTTTTATCATTCTTGTAACAGTAGGTAGTGTAGGTATTCCATATAATAGTTGTTGTCGCTATCATCATCATATATTTTTTTTGAAGAGCAAGCAGAGCGTTGTCAAAGCGTAACTATCATGGATATAATATTTTAATACCAGCCACAACAGTTTCGTATTTTGCGCATTTCCCAATTTAAACGAGTGTCCTACAATACTTACATACTCTTTGAAAGTATCGAGTGTTTTATGTTTATTGCCTTTTAAGACCATATCCTAATCATTCATTAAATCGGATCCTGAATACTCTATATATCTCAACGTCTTCTAAGGGTGAGGATTATTTAAGAAAGTCTAGCATCAGCTAGGGTAGGTAGGGTACGGTTAGGATTATCAAACCCTACCAAGACTGTATTTAGTATAAAACTTTCTACCTATATATCATTACAATTAATCAGTTCTTACGTTTTTTTTTGTGTATGGTATTTTTTTTTATAAATTACAAGAATAATGTAGTACAGTCAGTAGCAAGTCAGGATATACAAAACTGACAAAAATCTCCTGTTTATTTAGAACCTTAATGTCTTCGTATTTAAGTTCTAAATTGATCGAAACTGCCCAGCGTGCCTCCGACCGTACCTACATTTCAAAAACATTGTTCTATGGATATTATAGTATGAAACTGACTGAAGCTGCTGAAGCACTTCCAGTATTTTTTTCGTAATACAATCACTCAGCTCAGGAGCAAACCTGAAGTAAGTAATACTAATCCTGGTTACAACCCTTTAGCCACGGTAATTTAGCTTTAGCAACAGCACGTAGCATTACTGTATTTTCGACTAGGTATTCCTCAGTTTCTTTAATTTGTAATTCCTTTTAAACAACTAGACGACTCATACAAGATGTAACAGTCGTCCCGTCTAAGTTGCTACGGGTGAGCCGATTTTTAGGGTTCCGTAGCCAAAATGGCAAAAAACGGAACCCTTATAGATTCGTCATGTCTGTCTGTCTGTCTGTCTGTCCGTCCGTATGTCACAGCCATTTTATTTCTAATATTTTTCATTATTTATTCATCTTAAGATGTACCTAACAGTTTTAAAATATTAAATCTGTTTCTCGAAAGATTCCAGTCACAAGATACGTACTTTGGGGTTCAGTATAAATTCCTCGTACCTAACCCACCTAGTTATTGTCACAAAGTACGTAGCAGTCGCAGTCAGACACATTGATATTATGATCTCATAGGGATTCTCGAGCAGTTTTGGTTGGACAGAGCTCAGTCGCGGCCATCACGGTACTAACGCGGATGATGAAAAAGACTCGAGTATTATTTTTTTATTTTTAATAAGTCTTATAAATTGATTCACACTTACTTTGTTTTTTTTTGTCAATAAAAGTTCTAGCTAACATGTTTCTGTCAATCACTTAACTGAGTAGGTACTATAATCTACATCGACGTCGTACGGCCCCATAAATCCCAAGCATACATTTTCTTGTGGTGAAACTATTTTTTTTTTAGATGCGTGGCAGTACGGCATTACTATAACTACCTATTAATAAGTAACCTACCGCTGGTTTATTAAAATTGCCTCTAACCCAATCTGCGCATGTTTGAAGCCATGATATAGACTCACTGCTTACTTTACCAATATTTTACATACCTAGATTCATGTTTTAAAAGTCACTTTCTTTTCTGAGAAATAATTCTTTCGTGTTCGCTAAGCGTAGGTCTTTCGCGTCGCGTGCGCCTATTTTGCGTCGGGAGGGTATGCGGTCACTCACACCAGCCAGCCCAGATCAGCCAGCTGCTCCTCATGCTTCGATTACGGCCTCGGCCTAGTTGATGTCTGTCATACGCTGCAGCGTCACTTCGAGATCGTTGCTATCGTAATTGTAGATCTTGTTTCCGCACATCGCAGTCGTACTCTATGTACGTTCCAGGCTCGATCGCTCTCTTTCACTTATTTTCTGTAACTTAAAAACAGTGTCTTAATTTTCCATTTCAATAAGAGGTATTTATAGTCGTTTCATTCTCACACACAAGGGGAAAACTATCAATATTGAATTTCTCTTATTGTCTGTATTTTAACACAATGTGTAGTTGAAAGTTCATACTGCACATACATACATAAATTAGATTCATAATAATAAGCTAAAATATAGAATGTAATATAAATTATTAATCACTTTTACAAAATTAACTATTTTATGGCTAGTGCAGTAGGTAATAAACCATTCTAATTCTGTCCTACCAGTCACAATTTAACCAATATTTTAACATTGAGAATATTGATTGTTTGGCTTTACTTTAAAGGATTATAGCCTTAGCTATGTTTTATGCAAAATTTCACTGTTGTAAGACTTATAATAATCTAGTCATAATTCAGAGTTAACCAAATTCTGAGGTTAAATGTCCCACTAGTCACAATAGAACTGCATCACAATATAAGTCAATGTTTCACTTTGCTTGTTTCTGAAATTTCAGAAACCAATTCATTCCAAGAGATAATGGTAATAAATTTGTCTTTTTACATATTTTATACTAAGGTCTTTTTATAATAAAGATATGTAATTTCAATCTAATACCCTATAAGTAATGTGAACTTTGAGCTTATAATGTTCAAACATTGAGATGTGATGAACTCTGCCTCAGAAGTTAGGACCTCCGGAGCAGGATTACCATTAGGTAATAGAAACAATACATTGCACAGATTTTCTTGAAATATTTAAGATCAAAACATAAGACTCCATCTATAATGTGGTCACTGAACAACATTTATGTAGGTAACATAAAGTAAAAAAAATGTCTCAGTTTAACACTCAAACACATAAAATCACCAGGATTCGAACCCCAGGTCCCTGAAACTTTAGGCAGAGCTTAACTATTCTAACGAAACAACAAAATAAAATGTTATTTATTCACATCATATTAGGTGTAAAAATTTCTCTAAATAATCATACTACTTAACCAAAGTCTTCAAAATCACTAAATATGAACTTATTGCAAGAAGTGTACTTACACTTGACTAAGATTTTTGTGTGACTTCAAATTCCAAAACATCCATTCCATTATCCATGTTGTACTTACATTACAGCTGGTTTCTGTTTGTATCGACATAGACTCTGACACAGGACACGGCAATCTTAAAATAATTAATTGTGTTAAAACTCCAACTGGACTATACACTTTAATACATATATTTTTAGCAAATTGGAATATTCAATATACTATTATATTGATTATTTGAAAACATTATCCATTAATTCATCAATGCCTGAGCAGTCGCTGGCATCTGGACAGCAATAGAAAATCTAATGTCTTGTTTTCTGGGCGTCGTTGACTAGTTAACATTTTAAAGTGAAAGTCTGTCTTCTTTAAACTTCAATCAGTCACTATGAAACTCTTGTATTGAATTTCTGTATTAAAATGATCAATCAAACAATTTTTTTTTTTTACCTTCTTCATTAAGTAATGCACATAAAGTTTTCTGGTAAACATATAATATCAGTGTATTTTGTCACTTATGAAACCTGTACTTACTGTTATAGGCATAAAAGATTTGCACATAAAGTTTTCTGGTAAACATATAATATCAGTGTATTTTGTCACTTATGAAACCTGTACTTACTGTTATAGGCATAAAAGATTTTTATCTTTCTCATTGTTTAACACCTAGATGATTTCAATTAATACTCACCAGGTTATCATATCCTTTAAATGTGTATGATGATAGTACTTACTAGAACTGTAATGTTACCAATCAACCATTTGGTACTTACTTGGCATTCTTTCACCGTATATCACTTACCCATGTAGGTGAGGCAAGCATGTATCATCAGCTCAAAAGAAAACTATAAATGAGGCAAAATTCATTATAAGATCATTGTAAATATGTGGGGAGTTCAATCGTTTACCTCAGCAGTCTTGTCAATGGTCGGGTCGGCATATCACACGGTGTTACTACTATACTATTTAATATAATTTAGTCAGCATCAGCATTGGATGGGACACTTTATTTATAGCATCTCTTGAAAACAGGTACCTATTCTTATACATTAGGTACAGATAGTAAATTCAAAGTTTTTGACAAGTATTTGACAAAATCATCATCAATACTGCTTGATAAGTTCCATTCCATTATTACTTGGACCCACAAAGAGCATAATTCTATTACCTATTTGTTTTTCCAGTCATCGCAAAGCATTCTAATTACCTGTCTGACCCATTCTACATTCTTAGACAAAACTCCATTTTCAAGTACTTACTTGATACATTGACCTTCACAATTTAGGTACTTGTTAATACGTTGACTGCCTAGCTAGTTAATTGCAATCAATTGCTATTTTAGTCGAGCTTATGGGCGGGTCTATCTATATAAACAATTTGTTTATAATGTGTTCCCACTTCGGAGATGTAACCTAGCTATAGGCTTCGTATCTCGGAAGGGATGTTTAATTAAAAACAACGGTTCAATCAACGTAATAACAAGAGTTGTATTTCACATAATTATGGTTCACAGTATTTCAACACATTACCTGTCT
This sequence comes from Agriphila tristella, assembly GCA_928269145.1. Taxonomy (NCBI): domain Eukaryota; kingdom Metazoa; phylum Arthropoda; class Insecta; order Lepidoptera; family Crambidae; genus Agriphila; species Agriphila tristella. The sequence continues at coordinate 27,124,793 of OV743437.1, read as the reverse complement.
TTAGATAGTATTTTAAAGTAATTCCTTATTCAATAATAAAAGAGATCGTTCTTGTAAGCTTCCTTGCAAAAAGTCTACGCGCCACCTTGACATTAGCTGTCAACTGTCAACTTGACAGTGACAGCTCACTTTGACGTATGATTCAGCTATAGAGTTATAGACAATATTTATGTTTCGTTACACATACTTACCTAACAAGTGATAAGAAAAAAGAAAAGAAAAATCTTTACATAATATTGATTGACCTATACAGTTGGAATTTTAAACTGCCACATTTCAGCACTCCGCCCGCCTAATGATTTTTAAATGCCATTTTCGAGGAAACAGCGCAAACAGCGGAGTGTTGTCATACGAGTCGTATGATACGACTCCGGCGCACCAATTAATCATGTCAGAGGAGCGACCAAGAGCCGACGACCTCCGAGAAATTCGGACGCCCATAGAACGTTTACAAAGCCGGCTTTCGACACTAACACTAAGTAATTACATCGTACACGTTTTTAATTGCGACACTACGTGAACGCCACACGCGACTTTAAAAAACAAAACTCTCAGAAAGCTGCCAGAAGCATTTTAGCTCTTAACACTCGGTGATAAAACCTCCACCGAATGTTTATACAGCTAATTCTGTAAGAGCAGATGCTATCTCATGTTTCTATTGCTGCTTGTGCAGTCAGCTTCTTATCTACCTGTCGATCGCGTTGTCACTGTCTTCTTCAAAAATGCTTGGTATTTAAAACACCAGCGTTATTATTTCTGCGTATAATTATTTCTTAATTAAATAAGCTTTAAATTGAATTACAAGAGGACGTGTTGGCATGGCATGGCATAGCAGTTAATTGCAAAATGTCTTCATAGTTGATACGAAGAGAATTGTGGAGGCTACTTGTTTAATCTAAGTATTGCAAATTTGATAGGTATAATAGGTATTGAAATTGAAAGGTTATCGTAGACGTTATGTACTTGTTGTTGCTCTACGAAGAAAATTACAAAATGAAATTAGATTTCACAATGTTTTCGAAGCATTATTAGCTATTACTTATGGAGCACGAAAACAATGTTAAATGCTGGGCGCGTTCGGAACAAGGACTGCGTTACAAGTTTTCATCATTTCGCTGTCAGCGGTGGGTGACGCAACTGCGCAAATGTCAATCTTTGCGTTCGACGCACGCGCACGTGTGCGGCTAAATGATTGATCACATGCACGTCTGTCCAAACTTCTCTATGTAGGTTTTGTTTAGAAACTCGTGATTGTTTTATAATACCGTGTGATGTAAGCACAAGAAGAATTATTAAGACGAATGGCAAATTTAATCAAGGTAATAAGATGGCTGTTGCTGTTACCACGGGCAAAAGCGTTTTCTTGGTCAAATATTATTAGGCTAATAACTTTGAGAGTGTGGGAATATCATCCCCAGCATCATTACTAATTGGCCAGGTGATTGCACCTAAAGCACAGAATAACTAATAGTACAAGTCCTAAAGCTTTGTTGCGATTGTAAAGATCTTGATTTTAAATTGTTCATTTAAATTCTAAGACACACACTTGTTTTAGCAACGCCACTAATTTGAGCGCTAATTAAAATTTGAAGAGAATATAGTGAATAATAATTTCTGTGACAAGAAAAAGTTCAAGTTCGCGCTCGAGGTGAGGTGAGACTTGAGAGCCAGTCTTTGTTGCGCAAACGCAATAAAACTCGGCACCACGTGATTCTCGTGCCACGTGCTCGATATAAAGTTTACCCCTTTGTTTGAGAGCATAGTGACGAGTAAATATCCAAATTATGTAGATTAGAGGAGTTGTCAAATGTCATTTATGTTAGTCATACGGAACCTGTTTATTTTATCTCGTATCTTATCTTTTCATTACTTATGTGTCAAACTTGATTTAGAATTGCGATATCTTAATTTCGAATTTTCGATTACCTCTTGGCTTTTGGAATTAGTGTGAACTATTTTAGTGTAAATGGATCTCAAGGTGGTTGGAATGTTACAAGTTCAAAGTAAATTACTTAGTATTAGATGAATCTTATAAAAGTTTTAGTTAAATGCATTAAAGAACATCTAAAGAAGAGAAATTACATTATGTGAATCCTGCAATCACGTAGATTGGTCAGATTATTAAATCTACGTAATTTCGCCAAGATACCTATACGACTTACTGAATCATCCATAATAATGGATCTTCACAAAAAGTTCGGATATTTAATGAAGGCGCAGAGCTTAACTTTTACCGTGTCGGCAACCTTTGTAATGACTTTTCAGACACTTCTTAAAAATTTACTGGAGTACACTGATTGATAAGTACTTCGGAAAAAGAAAAACAATGTTGATGGAAGAGCTTTTATTCAACCCCTTGTGATGCCGTCAAGTTTGCTTCCTCTGTTGACATAACATTGTTCCGAAAGTCTGCTACGTTTATTTGTGTTTGTCAAAGATTTCGGCTAAAAAAGATCACAAGCAAGCAACTTTACTCGATTCACCACTTAAGCGGACGACGTGTGTTATTTCTAAACGGCGTATTTACAGAATAATGGCCGGCATAATAAACGAATGTATGTACCTGTCGGCCGATGAAGGTGCCCAAATATTTTCATAACAGAGCACCAGTGTCAGGGTTTAATTAACTCGAGTTTTCTCAGAATATTTCTCGCGTTAACAACGACGTGTCATCGAAAAAAGACGATGCGAACGCGACGAAAGCTTATTCAAATTGCATCCCGGGTGAGTGAACGAAGCGCGAAGGCACCCATCATTTCGGTAGCCAAAAAATCGAGAAACAAGAAACGCCGCATTTTGGGTGTAATTAAAGGCCCCCAAAATTCCCTCCATCACGATTCTGACAAAGGCCGTCGATTTTATGGGTGCATCGCTAACAAAGTGCGCGGGCGCAGGTTGCGCGGTAATATTTTCAAAATGGCTGCCGACGTCTCTCATCATGTGTATCCGTGAGTGATTGCCGATGCCAAGTTTGCGGGCAGCCTCCTCTAAATGTGATGTACGTTGACCTTCGAGCGTGGGCTTTTTATTGAAAACGATCATTTGTAGCGGTGGTCCTGATAAATGAAGGATTCGGTCATGTTTTTTTATTTGCGTCCCGCGGCGAGAAAGCGCGTTCTAACACAGCGTTAATTACTAAGTACGTGTAGACTAATTACCGTGTATACGTGTCTTTGGTGCTGACCCTGACTAATTTTGATAGTATAATAAAGGGTGTTTATTAAATCAATGTCAGAAGTCCATTAGAAGAGACGAACCCCACTGCAGCAAGCGCGGCTATCAATCAACTGTGAGACACAGATAAAGAAACATAAAAAAATAGATTGGTCGCATTTGTTACTTCCACTTGGTGCTTGGATTATGTTAAATTACTTATTAAGGACCTTTTGAAACTAAAGCTCCTAACATGTTTAATACCTAGTTTGAAGTTCCTTATTCACTCTGAGATCAAATCCCAGATGTAAAGTTTCATAAACATTAATTTTGTGAAACTTGTTTGTTAATAAAAATTAAATGTTAACGATAATGACTGTACAAGCTCATTACACGGAATCGCATCAACTGCGCAAACATTAAAATCCCCGCTGCAATTTAGCCTTAAGGCGGTCGTCTTCCTTAAACACCCTGTAACCAGATGTAGGGTATATGTAGATAGGTACCTTTATTGTATTTAACTGGGATTAAAGTTGAAAACATTCTGATAACATTATATGACTGTCAAAGAGTAGGTAACCTAACCTATATGCAATTAATAAACTAGGCTGCTCAATTGAAGATTTTAGACAAATTGTAGGTACTTACAGGTACGTATACTGTTAATAAATAGGTACTGTGATTTATTTAAAATGACAAACACCTATTTAGTAGGCGCATTCGATAATAAATAAACTTAATAGAAAAAAAAAACAGAAATTGTATAAACGAGTTACAAAAAACCTTTTAAAGCCGAATATATATGGTAGATCCCTATCTACTATTACACTGAACAGCTTTTACTATGGGTCCAACTCTGAAATCGCGAAAAAAAAATCATTTTGATTTTGCCGTTTGTATATATTTAACAAGTTGTTCAGTTTGATGGTCCCTATCTACCATATTCGGCTTTAAGGGTTTTTTGTAACACGTTGTTTAGAATCATACGACTGATCCGATTTACTACGCCTGCCACCTCCCCTCTAAACACGTTATCTTTGGAATTTTAACGTCTAACGTTAAAGTTTAAATTTGAATATTCAAATCCTTTTAACCGAGGCACAATCTGTGGATTCTATTATTATCTGCGCACTGGACAGCGTCATTAGCGGCAGGCCGAAGGAGATGAAAAAAAAGAACTGGCCGGTAGAGCGTTTTTGTTTTTTGTTTACGGGCGCTGTAAAAAATGTGATGCGTCCAGATTTGGACACGCTTCCAGCCCAGGCGGACATTCGGGAAATGATGAGGGGCATGGATTTATGTTTTGTGTTTGTTTCTCCGCTTTGCTCGGGTGATTGGGATATTTTAGACAAAAGTTTTACAAAAAAGTTTCATTTATTTTATTGCTTATGTTTTTTCTTTTTCTTGGTTGAGATGAACAATAAGAGCCTATGTTACATCAGAGAATCTTAGGGTCGGTTCACTTGTGTTTATTAATTATTACATTGTGTCCCAACTAAAATTTATTGTAGAATATTGTTTTCCACGACAGAGCGGTTTATTTATGATATAAGATTTAATAATATCAATGTTATTGTTGTACTGCAGTTTGCCTTTAAATTCTACTAAAGCAACCAGGGAATGATAACGTTATTTTTAAGTATAACGTTATTTTTTACTTTTTTTAGCGTTAATATTAAAATTAACGTTATGTCAATAAATAACTTTAATTTAGATAACGTTACATTGAAATTAACGTTATTTCAGTAAATACCGCTAATTTTAACGTTATTTCTTACTTTTTTTACCGTTAAACTTTAAAATTAACGTTATTCTAATTAATAACGTTATTTTTTAAGCGATAATTTTACCGGTATAATGTACCGGTAAAGTTTAACGCTAAATTTAACGTTAATTTTACCGGTAAACTACTTTTAACGTTATTTTTACCGGTAAATTTACCGATAAAATGTTTTAACGGTATTTTTAACGTTATTTTTACCGGTAAATTTACCGATAAAATGTTTTAACGGTATTTTTAACGTTATTTTTTATTTATCGTTATATTTTTTTAACGGTATTTCAATCCCTGAAAGCAACACAAACAAAAAACAAGAAAACAAGAACATCGAATAAACGAGTTTACTTTCAACATCTTACGACCACGACACATGTTCCCCATTCCACAAAACATAACTGGCCTAAAAATGATTCCGAGAAACGAATTCCCTCCAATTTAAACCCCTATTTTGTTGAAAGCGAGATATCGGCTAAATTGCCGCGTCCGTCACGTCATGCTCTGAAGACGTACCCCATTCGAAGAGGAATGTCCATTAGATCGTATCGGGTACAGGTCGTGAGGTCCCGAAATGGAGGACCCTAAACGTGATAGGATGAGAAAAAAGGGACAAATTGAACCTCGAAAACGAGTAAAGAAAATTGGTCTGACCAAATTATTGAACCTAATAATCGTTCTGGATACAAAGTTACAAACTCACATTCCAGTTTTCAGAGCAGAGATAATAATAAAAGTAACTACATATTTATTAATCTTACACTGATTATAGATTTTAATCCATTGATGGTCCATGTCATTTATGAGAGAAATTGTACGCTTATTGTGAATTTGGTTTAAGGTAAATTTTAACATAACGATTATAATGATAATCATTGATTAATAATCATTGTGACTTAAAAGTAGAGCGTGAACGGCAAAGTCCCGATATGCGCGTTGCACGCACAATACGCGGTGCGCACGCGCCGCCTCACCTCGCGCGCAAATCGTGCGACGATTGTTAAAAACACCCGCGCGGATAACGCCAGTTTATATTACTAATCGTGCGTTTAAATAAGTTACCGTTGAAGGTAAATGCTTCCATTTGAGCCCCATTTAATTGACTTCGTATTTATTTACTTTGATACTTATCAGTCTAATTAGGTACGATAATTGTAGTACCTAAATAAATAACAAAGAACAGCTAATATGTATTGTAAAAAAAGGAATATGTAGCTTAGGTTTACGCACGATTTAACTCCTGAGGATGCTCGGCACCCTGATTATCTAAAAAGAAACTATTTAGCGACCGGTTGCATTTGACATCCATTGCTACTTTTGTTTGGTATGTTTTTTTTTACCCCAAAGAAAAGTAGCAATGTATTACGTTCATCTGTGAACTGCGACCGGTCGCTAGGCGGTTTCTAATTAGATAATCAGCCCGCCGGGTTGGGGCGAAACACGTGTAGAGAGGTCTAATTGGTCAAAGTGCAAGGTGTGATGCTGTCTAGCTAATGTGCACTAATGTTTTGTGGTGTGCATATGCATTTTTTGCGGGCGGGCGGGTGGTGCATTTGCGGAAGCAAACTACATATAGGTATTCCTTTTTTCACAATGGTTTGGGACTGGCTAACTAATCAGTTAATTTAATAACTTTAATACAGGATTAGAGCGATCTTACAAACCAATCAAAATTGTTTAACACTTTTAACAGAATAAATAATAGTAAGTACTAGCCAGGGCGAACATGAGCAAGGATTAAGCAATGAAAAAGAAACGCCTTTTCATTCTGCTTCACTCAAAGCCTATCAGCCACGCATGTCAAAGTATATCTCTTCATCAAAGTAACAGCCAACGAAACCCATAACGCAAACAAACATTCGGCAGTCACAGCCGAAGATCAAGATCAGGAGCGGCGCGTGACCGGCGCGCACGCACCCGCCGCCGGGACCCTCCGCGCATGCCATCCATCACCACTGACCTACGGCACCCACGTGCCTTGAAGCCCAAAAAGTATTGTGATCTATTGACATCGAAAAGTTAAATAGTGACGTAAGCATACTGATGATACTTTGGCCCATAAATAACATTATAACAAGCGAACTTGTCGACCATAGAAATAAAGATTTATAACATTATGAAGATTAGGAAATACAGCCATTAAATATTGTGTAAGCTTTCGTCAACTCCCAATTCTTTATCGCTCATAAAAACGCACCCACAGTTAGACGATCGTAACCAAATATGTTCATGCAATGCAAATCCGATGCCTTCCGATCTCACCCACGCGATTCACGTATCATGTTTTATAATGTAGTTTTTACATAGAATAATTGATTCGAGGAAGGATAAACTATAATATGTTCTCATGATTACGCATCGAAAAAACCGAACTGATCTCGGCGATATGGAAAGAGAATAAAACGAATCGTTACCTCTAACGACCCCAGAGACATGGGAACTGTAATCCATATCGAAAACCACAGGACCTGCACGTCTTACGTTAAAGAGCTCGCGTTATATACAAAACTTCCTCTAGCGACCGCAAGAGGGCTGGATTAAAAAAAAACGGCGGACGGACAAGGAACTCGATCCTTCGGCCTATAGTCGATCTGACCGCACGATACGTGGTCTGATGATCGCAAAAAAATTATCAAAGAGTATGTGTCGATAAACAATGATATATGAAAAACACTCCCTTGAAAGATAGTTTTCATTAAACGAATGATAGAAAGAAATATATCAATTTATATTGAACATGTCTCAGTGAATGAAGAAACAGAGTTACTTAGATAAAGGTGGATAAAGCATTATTAACTCCATATCTATATCATACGTTGTCAAACGAAAGTGAATAGCTGGCAGATCAAATAAGGTTCCCATGCCATTTTCCTTTCAGTTGCACGATCGACCATAAAACTTAAATGCAAATTCAGTAATGAACACCGTTTGGGCGGCGCGCGCGCAGGGCGATGGCGACGCGTCGGATGCGCTTGCTGCTCCTTTTTTGGTTTTGTTAATTTATAATCCCATCAACTGCTCACCGGTATAATTACGCTTGACTGGATGGAAGCTAAAGTGGTCAAAGATTAAGATAGATAAATTGGACAAAAGGCAGCTGCCACTTTGTAAACCAACCTCCATGTTGATTTTACTGTTCTGTAATAACATTATGGTTCAAGCAAGCTTCAAAGCTTAATGAATACGGGATACACCAGAAATCAAATTCCAAATTGAATGTAGAAACTTTATGTTGTAATTTGTGATTCTATATCCATTGCTTTACAAATTAAAATATCCGTTAGGTATTGTAAAATACTATTAAAATATTAATTCAATCAACGTTTTGCATAAGGAGATATTACATTTTACGGCACATAATAACACCTGACGTTATTCAAAGGGGTGGACTGTCTTGATGTATTCCATCTATGGCTGATAGTCGATCATACTTTATTATGGTCTCGATTACTATGCGGAAGGTCCATCGACTAATAACTGAGGCGATTGTGACGAATTGACCAGATTTTATGGAACCATTACCTCAAGGATTAGACGGCTGCGCCCATTTGTCCCGACAAAATGGAGGTAGAAACAATTAGCCGGGTAATACTTAGGCATTAACGTCGTATATATATATTCTGTTCGCTCCTCTTATAATTACACGCTCTTTGATGAGATTTTCTCGATCACATTAGGGCTGCACTATTGAAAGGACACAAAGCGAGTCATATACATGTATCGACTTATTTTGTATCATTGTTTAGCTTAAAAATAAATAGCCTGTTAATAGTCAAGATTATTTTGGCAGTAATGACTGCTGAAGTATAAAAGAAGCATATTTAACTAAAAAGGAAAATACTAAAGAATTTACGAGAAAGTTTAGCGACAATGTTAATCAACTATTTAATAAAAATATTATGAACGTCGTTAAAGTAAATGGCGCGTTAATATTACGATAGGGGGCGGTTAAACATTAAAAGATGCGGGATTCCTAAAAAATAAAACCTCTAGTGGGTTTTATACATGACTAGCGGCCGCCCGCGACTTCGTCTGCGTGGACACTTTTTTGCCATCTCTCGGGAACCATATGTTTTTTCTGGATGAAAGGTACCCTATGTCCTTTTCTGTACCCCTAACAAAGTGTCTTAGATTATTGAAAGTGTATGCAAAATATTGTGAAGGCGTAAGCATCAAACGGACTTTCGCATTTATAATATTAAAGTAAGGATGATGCTTCTTTAGGAAAGTAAGTAGATTTGTATCCGAATTTTCCGAAAATAACGAAATACCTATATGTCTCGAAAACGGCACATCTAAGAGACTCCTACTTAGAATTCTTTGAAGTTTAATTTATAAAATTCTTTGTGTGCGTTTATGCATTATGTAGAATCAGCAAATGGAAGTTATAAATATTTTATCCTCAAATCCATAAAATAAAAATAGTAATATGACGTCATAGAAGTTAACTTTCTTCCAGAAAAAGCAGGATACCTTTGATAAAAGCTATTTCAATAATTCATTAATTTAACAAACAAAACTCGTGACTTTGCGTCTCGTCATTATCTTTATAATGGACCAGTAACAAACAAAAAAAATACAATTACTAACGTTTTAAACATGTCATTAGGTCCACAGAAGACGATAAGCATAGTCAGCTATGTGATAAAATGAAAGGTCATTTCCTAGAACTAAATTGAATGTTGGAGCGTCTAGACAGAATTCTTGGAATGTATGACACATGGCAAAACTGATTCAAAACAAATTTATCAATACTTACTTACATAATTTGATGAAAGACAATATTAAACATATCAAAAATGGTTCAATATTGGATCTTCTTTGCGTATGATTGAATTTAGTATTTTTCCTACAAAGTAAAACTTAGAATTTGAGTGACGTGACTACACAGAATACACTAGTGGCTCCGTGAGCCGTAGACCTCGCGAAAAAATAAAATAAAATGTCGCCATGAAGTTTTCAAAGCACACAGTAGGCACGTGAGTATTGCAGCTAGATGGTGCTTCTAATTTTGATCATTTTTCAAAATGGGTGAGTATTTTTTTTATAAATTTGGAAAAATTGGCTTGACTGAACAGTTATATATAATTATCGAACCTACTCACAAAATTTCACCAGAATCTGTTGAGAAATGCGACTTGTAGAGGAGATCAAACAGCCGGAAAGCTGGAATGAAATATGGTTTTTTACATATCTCCGTCATTTTCACAAATTTCGAAAAACTGTCTCGACTATTTTTTTTTTATATATTTATCGAACCTGCTCACAAAATTTCATCGAGATCGGTTGAGAAATGCGACCTGTAGAGGAGAACAGCCAGCGTTGGAAATACGGACTGAAATTTGATTTTTTTACATTATTTCCGCCATTTAGAAAAAAAATGAAAAACTGGCTTGACATAAGAAATCTATACAATTTTCAAACCTGCTTACAAAATTTTACGAGAATCGGTTGAGAAATGCTACCTGTAGAGGAAAACAGACAGCCCTGGAAAGCCGGACTGAAATATGTATTTTTAACAATTCTCCGTCATTTTGAAAAATTTCCAAAAACTGGCGTGACAAAAAAAATCTATATTATTTTCGAACCGGCTCACAAAATTTCACGAGAATCGGTTGAGAAATGCGACCTGTAGAGGAGAACATCCAGCGTCAGAAAGCCGGACTGAAATACATTTTTCTTACAATTCTCCGCCGTTACGAAAAATTTAGAAAAACTGTCTCAACTTGAAAAAATCTATATGATTTTCGAACCTGCCCACAAAATTTCACGAAATTCGGTTAAGAGATGCGACCTGTAGAGGAGAAAAGACAGAGCCGGAAAGCTGGACTGCAATAGGTTTTTTTTACATATCTCCGCCATTTCGAAAAAAATCGAAAAAGTGGCGTGACAAAAAAATTCTATATCATTTTCAAACCTGGGTACTTATTGTCTAATTTCAAAATCTATCGCAATCGCTTTCAGGACGTGATACATTGATGCTTCTTTTTGGCACGAATAAAAACTTATCAAAGAAATGCAGCAATGTGTCACATCCATCTGTCAAATGAAAGCGATTGCGATAGATTATGAAAATTAGACAATAAGACCTCAGCTCACAAAATTTCACGAGAATCGCTTGAGAAATGCGACCTGTAGAGGAGAACAGACAGCGCTGGAAAGCCGAAAAACCTGTTTTTTTAACATATCTCCGCCATTTTGAAAATTTAAAATAATCTGGCTCGACAAAAAAATTCCATATAATTTTTGAACCTGCTCACAAATTTTCACGAGAATCGGTTGAGAAATGCGACCTGTAGAAGAGAACATACAGACATACGAAATAATTTTTGCCCAAGCTGAAGCAGAGACGCTTCGCTCGCACTTCGTGCTCGCTCGGTCAATAAGTGACGTTAGCAAAATAAGGTCCCTAACCCTAACCTATCTTTGTTTGTTCTGTTAGGCTAGTCTAACAGAACAAAGCAATATGTAGTATGTTGGTTAAATTCATCATGTTATGGGCGGTAAGAACCAAAAGGTGAAGGTCAAGGTCCTGGCATGTCATGTGTCATGGTATGTCAGGAGGGGTCACGTTCAGATCCTGCCCGCTGTCATTTGCCTAAATAAAAACTACCTGACTGACAGGAAGGAAGAATTAATTGCTTGTTCTTCTTTCTCAAATACAAAATCTTCCGTGTTAGCTTTAAAAGACATGTTATTTACAAAAATCTTACTATTTTTAATGTTATTTTTATAAGGTTTTGAAATTAATAACACTAATAGAATTAGAATAAACTATGTCGGGATCTACACCATGTACCTTTTTATTTTTGAGACTCTCTTTGAGAAATATCGAAGTCTCAAAAATAAACAGGTACATACATCACATACATGGTGTAAATCCCGACATAGTTTATGGAAATTAAAAAAAAAAATATTACGACTAACACTATAACTCACAAAAACAAACTTCTGAAAACGTATGAGCAAAAAGTTCCTACATTAACCGATAAAAAACAAATCGCCATAAGATTTATCATTAATCACACCGTTAATATTCTTAATTATCTTTTAAACGCTCACAAAAACGTGGCGTAAAGATATATACCAAAAGTTCAGCGTAGATCCGGCAGACAAAAAGCCTTATTAATTATACGGAAGATAGTTAAACAAAGACTTTATGAAAATGACTTGTACACCTCTACATTCTAAACATAAATATTTAAAGTTCAAGCACAGAATAGAATTATAAAGTTGTTTGGACAATCGAGACGAGCGAGATCGAGATACAAAAAGTTATAAATGATTACTTAACTGGCAAATATTTATTGCCATGCAAGAAACTAAACGCAACTCATAAAACCTTTTTGTGTATATACAATATTAATGAAGTTAATATCTCATTATACTTCAACATGGAATGGAAACAGAAAAGAATGTCTCCCTAAATTTTGCCACGGAAGTTAAAATTGCAAGCAATGATAATAATATATTCTAAAGAAAGTTCTGTTTTAATCGACAATATAAAAAAAAACCGAGGAAAAAACCTACAAGATTAAGAAAATATACGACTTAAATTAATAAAATTCTTGAGATTATCACTTCATTCATATGAAGATTTCATAATTTATTTAAGGTGGAATGTGGCGCCGGCGCCGCCCTCAGAAGTTTTTATTTATAAGCTGTTGTGTAATAGAAAACAATTTTAATAAAACTTTACGTGGATTTTTTTGGGCCCATGATCTAGTATTTTTAGAAGGTATCACTAAATTCTCTCGTAGTCATTCGTAGAAGTAAAGCAAATATATCAAAAACGGACACTTTTAGCAGTTTTACTAGGTATTTACTTCTAGCAGTGACTACGAGGGAAAGTAATGATACCGTCTTAAAATATTAGACTAGGGGCCCTAAAAAATCCACGTAAAGTTTTATTAAATAAAATTGTGTATTACAATTACAATATTCAATAAAATACTTCGCGGCGCCACTGTTGGTCAGGGTGCCACCTTAAATAAGTTATGGTATTGAAAATTTTAATCAAAATCCGTAACAAATGTCTTTTGAAGAACCTTTTGTATTTCTACTTCATAAATAACGAGGTACTAAAACGGGCATAGAAATTAATATACAATACTGATACTTAATAAGGTAGACAAAAAGTCAAGTTGCAGGAACTTCTGTTCTACCATTAGATAGATAAATTAATGTTATGTCAATGTCTTATGCAAATAAATCCTAACAATCCTCAAAAGACTGGTGTCTCGAAGATGGCAGATAAGTCCATTGTCAGATATTTGTGATATGTTAGGTTCCACAGTTTGTTCGTGCGCCCTTGCTAGAAGTTTCGCAACGCGTATCGACTCGTGAGCGGCCTTCGTTCGTTACCGAGCACGAGTCGTGGGAAAAGACTCCTAAGAATAGGTGGAAATTATCTGCTCCTAAGACGGATGTTACGATTATTAGTTTAACACTTGTTTCGTGTCTCAAGGGTGTGGTGATTTGGAATATTAAAGTGATATATGCGCTAACAAATGTGTATTGTACTTATACTCAAAATAGTTTAGAGGGCAACGTTTATATTAACTGTCAATCATTAAGGTAATAAATAGTTAGTAAAAATAGACGCGAAGTCAAGGATACTTGATATAAATCACGATGAATAACATACAACGATTATTAAGATATTAGATATAATAAGGAAGGAAAACCAACAGACCATAACGCAAACGATGATCAGGAAACAATCATTCCAGTTTTTTTCAAACTAACGGGGAATAAAAAATGAAATAACAGTTGGATCATTTCCTAAAGAGAAAAGTATACAAAAGAATATTGCGTAAAATATACCATTTAATGTCTATGACGTGTGATCTTGGGTTAAAGTCTCCTCCTGTATGAGTAACATATGTATGAACCGATTGCAGTAATAAAGCATAGTTGGAACAAATTCTACAGCAACAATTTAACACCGTTACAAAGGTCAGGGTGTTGCATCTGATGAGTTGCCTTCAAAAGACAATACTGCTAGTGAAGACGCATTTGCACCTCTGACATTTGCCGCGCACCTGCGCCGGCGCAGGCACCACGCTGCAATTAATTTTAATGGATACCGAATTGATGATCAGCGAATTGCACGCCGTTTGATAATATAACTTCAGCAATATTCTTGGTGGTTACGGATGATGAGGTTATTAAGATCGATATCGACAAAAACATAATAATTTATTTGAGGTTATGGTTTCCAGTAATTTTAGCAATGAGATTTCAAAACAATGGGTGCTGCTTAACCTCCAAATAATGCATCAAAAATAAAATAAGATAATAATTTTGTAACAAGATTTTCAATAGATGGTGGAGATGGCCTCAATGGAAAGAGATCTTGATATTTTCCTGTAACTTTAACAACATACATATACTGCGGTAAGGTAATAGAGGCTGGACTTGGCGGATTGTCCAGATTTCACATGTTGTCCAGTGTCCCGGTTTTAGGCAAAATGTCTAGCTAAAAACGCACGCACCGCTGCCTCTCACGCTCTTTTTGCTTTGAACTTCAATTCGACCAGCCCGGCAGCCTCCGGCCGATCAGCTGATTTTTATTTTTTCAGCGAAATATCGTATTGTCCAGATATTTTAGAATAGTGTCCAGAAATTTTTATTTTTCAATCTGGCTACCCTGTAAGATAAGGACCCGGACTTGATAATTTTCGTGCAAGTAACTTTTTTCTTTCTGTTATTCATTTTATGAACTCTGACAACGATTTTTCACTTAAAAGTAGATAACAAAACCGTTAACTCAAAATTATATGAAACAAAAATGCGTAAAAGCAAGACAAAGTATTAAAATACCTCTATCTGCGTTGTAGTTACATAAATCCAGAAATGGAAGACGGTCAAGCATCCCGTGGGACGGACGTGTCCCGGCAATGTATCCCGGTTGTTAGGGCCTACTTACACGTAGCAGCGAAACTATAGCCATTCTTTAAGCACCCAGTTTTACATTCCATCTTGAGTTCATACTTGAGCATCTCAAGTATGATCTAGAGATAACTATCAACGTTGAGAGCGGTTTATAAATACTGGCCCAAATCACGATGGATAACAATAACCACTAACAAAACTTATTAATAAAAGTTAATTTGAAACTAAACAAATCACATCTCTAAAATAGTCAAAGACTGAAATGTCAATACTTCTAGACTTTTTACATCAGGCAATAATAATAGGTTTGCCTCTCCACTGAGTCATTGTGAATTACCGATTTGAACTTAACGTAAGAAGTATTATTACTATTCAAAAATAATATTCGTAATAATTATGGGGGATGGCCACGGCTTCTTATTGGCTCTTTGTATAATTATAATAATTAACGCGTAGGGCTGATTTTTTAATGCCTAGATAAGACTTTATACGTTTGATAGCGTTATACCTACTATTATCTATTCTGTGGTTATACAGCCAAACTGAAAATGTCTGTCATAGATTTTTGAATGACTAGTTAACAATTCCTGTTATCTGAGGATTGAAAAAATCTGCTCTTAGATGAAAACATTAGTTGATGGAAATCAAAAGGTAGTGTTAATGATTTTTAATGGGGATGATTACCGATTTATGACGCTCTGGAATCAACCACGCAAAAATTTGGTTATGATGTTAGAAAGAGGAGAATATTCAATTTGGCGTTGGTTTATGTTACGAGTAGTCCTCGATAGTGGCTCAGCGTAAATGACATGTAAGTTTAAGCTGTTTGCTATTTAGAATGTTAGCTGCTGGTGGGTTTAGGGCACGAGCCAGCGGCGCGCCTTTGTGCGATGCGCACGCGCATGCAATCGGCGCGGTTCGCAATCAGCGCGTAATGGCCGCCGCCACCACGACACTTCCTAACGCTCCACAATGACAGCTTCCTCTAGCGTCTTGTGGCTTGTGTTGTTTTTTATTGACTACAAAAAAGCAATAATAATAAAATTTTAATGGTGAGTTCCGTTTCTGGAGAATATTTGGTTACATCATCATCATATCAGCCGCACGTATAGGCCTCCCCCAAGGATCTCCACGATGATCGGTCCTACGCTGCTCACATCCAGCGGCTTCCCGCGACCTTCACCAGATCGTCGGTCCACCTTGTCGGGGGCCTACCCACGGAGCGTCGTCCGGTGCGCGGTCGCCTTTTAAGAACCTTTCCGCCCCAACGGCCATCGGTTCTTCTCGCTATGTGTCCCGCCCACTGCCACTTCAGCTGAGCGATCCTTCGAGCGATGTCGGTTACTTTAGTTCTCCTGCGGATCTCCTCATTTCTGATTCGATCACGCAGGGAAACGCCGAGCATGGCTCTCTGGTTACATCAATCAACCTGAATTTTGGGCGTCCATCAATCTTGGTCTTTGCTACCAGTCAAACTAATGTATAGTTCATATCACGAAAGATGACCACAAATGGCGCCCATCTTCGCGTCATAACTCATGAAGAAAATACTTTAGACAAAATAATATTTCATATTCATATATATATATCGATATTATTTAAATATATGAAATATTACTTTGTCAAAAGTCTTTTCTTAGATTTAGCATGAGTTATGACGCGAAGATGGGCGCCATTTGTGGTCATCTTTCGTGATTCGAACTGTAAGTGGTAGTCTTCTGTAAGTGACCGATCCTACTCTCCAGGCACTAGCTACGTAAAATACTAAACAATAATAAAACCAAATCCACATTTTCAATAGATGAATCATGCAAGTCATTACTTTTTCACACGCCAACGACGTTAACAAAACACTGCCCATATTTACGAACACACTCAACTTGTTCACATGAAAAATAATCTTCCATCTTCTGCATCTCCCATGGCCTTTTTGCACGATGCAATCCCCGACCGCGTATATTGAACCACGCTTCAATCTGCAACTTGTTAAGGCTTTTTACATTGTAAATAAATAAACATCGTACCGTATCCAACAATACTCTAATCATTTCTTGCAGGTCGGCAATATATTCGCTCGCGGGCGGCTCGGTTAGAGACTTCGCACACGCAACAGCACTCGACATAAAGCATAAACCTACTTTCCGATGGTAACGTAACATACGAAATTGGAATAGCGGGCGTGTATCGTTTTTAAATTGAGGAAGGGAAATGGCCCAACCCAATTCTCTTACAACATTATGAACATTGTTCAGTGGTAGTGTCTGGCAAAGTCCTGTAATTGGAGGTAACGAAAGAAAACTCCACTGCAAGATTTAACACACTTTTGCTTTTTTAGTAAACAACACTTTCAAGCACTAAATATACAACCGGCATTATGATGTCATTAGAAGTCGCAATTATAAATTCAATGACAAGATGGATGACCAATTACTGGCTCCATCAATCAGTCAGCGCTATTCATAACATCATTATCTGATATGGCGCTACTATGCATGTATTGTTTCTTAAGTACTTTTATTAATCGCCGTCAAGATTATAATAACGTAGACAATGAAATACAATGCAATCAATGCGTTTGTCCTAGAATCTACTCTTACGCATGGCTTAAAAGGAAAATTTATTTATTTTCATTCTAATAAAAAAGGAATCGGGGTTCAAAAGTTAAGTAGAGGTATAAATTTCACATATCTTTTGTATTTGTTTTATATAAACGTAATTCTTTAAAATACTCATGCTGTAAAAGCACGGCAAAATCGAGCAAAAGTATTGACACTTTTACATCATGAGTGCAGGTCTTAAGAGCTTCGGCCTCCATAGCAGTCGATACTCGCAAATTGAGCGAGTGATCGATGTTCGAAGCGCGGGAAAAATATCTCAATTCATTAGGATTGAGAGGAGAGATATATAGTCACGCGATCGGTCTGCCCTTTCAATGTTGTGAATGTTGTGATATAACCTTCTTGTTGTGAAATCTCTTTTCCTGTTACATGTTATGCGTCTTAACAAATAATAAATCAAATTATTAATAGGAAAGGTTTTGGTAAGTAGACTTGTATAGGACCAGTCAGTATATAAATAATGATAAGCTGTTCTTTGCGAAGTGAAATGAAACACGTGACTCCACAATTGAGTTTAATTACTTTTTGATTGTTATGGATGTTTCTGCTTGTTTTACAGCAACACAATGTCTTTGATATCGTAGAAACTATAAGGTCGCCTATGCGACCTTATAGTTTCGCCTAGATTAGAACCTAGAGCCTGATATGATACTAAGTAACGTTCACGAATGTTCGCAACCGGCCGCACTGCGCGCTAAGTGGCTCGATATCCAGGCGATTACCTAGAATGTATCATAGGCGCGAGGCTTACAACCAAAGACTATGAGACCAAGGCGACTATCCTAGCGACTCACCTACCAGTCACAGTAACCAACCCAACAAGCAAAAACGTCATATAAGATCTGACTTGTACGACTTTAAGTCGGATAGCAGTCTTAGAATAGTAATGAGATAACTGCTAGGTCCTATAGATGTCTTAAATTTAACTTTTTAGTCGTGCGACAAATATGTCCGAATAAACTGGTCATATTGTAACGTCGGCACGACTAAACTATACGACGTTTTATTAAAGTTTTAGCTAAAACGTCTGTACGACTTGTAGTCGCATTTGAGTCAAGTTTCGACTTTTAAACGACGTTTAACAAAATGGCGGCTTTACTTGGTCTTCAAATAACCTTAAAATTACTTTTTGTCTTTAAAACGTCATATAGAGATTAGTGTGCGACAAAACTAACATGGCTGACATTTTTAGAATTAAATATAATTTTATTAATACAAATTTTATGTTTCAAACGCAAAATTATGAAGGGGCATGAAAATATGAATAGTATTTACATAGGTATACTATCATAAAATTTTAATTCCCAGACGAACTAAACGGTATGAGAGACAGACACAGTTAGCAAGATATGAAAGTTAATTAATACTTAACATTTATTTCCTTGTAATTAATTGATTTATTTTGCACTCAGATCTCAAAACATAACCACAAACACGAGTCACTGACGAACATTAAAAATCAGTCGTACAAGTGTTGTTACTTGACTCATATACAACGTTTTCGTCATTCAAAAACGTCTGTATGACCACAATATAACGAAAGAGTCGTTGTAAAGTTTTGATGCGACTACTGTACGATGAAAGTAGTAATCTTGTGACTTTTGTATGACCATTAAACAACAATGTAGGTCGTATAAATGGGGCCCTTTTCGCGTTGAGCAAACGTTATTATAACGTTAGTGTGACCTATCTTTTGCGACCAGTGGTAATAAGATAACGTTTATACGACCATTGTACGACGTAAAATTGTTAGTTGGGAAGTAACCTGGATATATCTAGACAACAATCTAAGCACCTGTCGGTGCGTTCGCAGCCTAAAGCCTAAGTTATATCTGATCAAGTAATTTTATTATACTGATTCAACCTCTTCATAATAAAAGAAATCACTGTAATTGAATCAAAATCAAACTCGGCAGTTGCACAACACTTTCACAGGTAAAAGTGATCGAGTCCAGAGTGGAATGGTGTCATTTTCTATGGCGTCCTATTGATCGGAGATTGCCGAGGGGATCCGATCGCTTCCGGTCGCTCATCGGCCGATAATGAGTCTCGGCATAATGCGAGAGAAATGGTAATGTGACCTCGTTGCTGACCACTCACAGGTGGAAACACACGCAGAGGTAAAACGCGCGCCTACGACGCGGTATGTGTAATTTGTGATGATTTTTGAACTGTAGTACAGCTGAAGAGCAAATCAGTATTGTTAGGTTAACCAAAAACTGTCTTTCTTCTATTGATTGAAGTCAAAGTCAAAGTCAAAGTCAAATAAGCTTTATTCAAATAAACTTAATTATTAAGTACTTTTGAATCGTCTATATTTTCCTACCACCCGTTCCAGACTTTTTTTAGCTGACAAGAAGAACGGGCGCAAGAAACTTATCAGCTGTAACAGCCATAAGTAACGATATTTACAAACTTGAATATATCGTTACCAGATAATTACAACAGGGTGACAGGATTATTGGCAACAACATAGACTTATTATATTACTTCAACAAAGTACTTATAGTAGCAAGTTATGTGTTACATCATTTCCATGCATTTTTATCTTTAAGATAATCATCTACTTTATAATAACCTTTACCCATGAGCGTTTTTTTAACATGGATTTTAAATTCATGCAAAGGCAGATCAATCACTTGTTGCGGAACTTTATTAATAAAGGCTATGCCTTTCCCCATAAATGAACTTCTAGATTTTGCAAGCCTAAATCTTGGAACGGCAAGTTTATCTTTATTTCTTGTATTAAACTGGTGAATATTGCTGTTCTTAGGAAATGAATCATAGTGTTTCCTTACATAAACTAAATTTTCATATATGAATTGGCCTGCCAAAGTTAAGATGTTTATTTCTTTAAACAATTCTCTCAAGCTATCTCTTCGCCGAAGATTGTATATGGCGCGAACAGCTCTTTTTTGGAGTACGAAAATATTTTCAATACTGGCAGCTGAGCCCCACAATAGCAGTCCATAAGACATTACACTGTGAAAATAACTATAATATACTAACCTTGCCGTTTCAATATCAGTTAAAAGCCTTATTTTCTTAACAGCGAATGCTGCTGAACTAAGTCTACTTGACAAGGCTTCAATATGTGGATCCCATTGCAGTCGAGAATCTAGTGTAATACCTAGAAATTTTGTACTCTCAATAAACTCGACTTCATCGTTATTCAAATTAATATTTAATTTTGTCTGCTCAACATTAGGTAATGAAAATTTTACACATTTAGTTTTTTTGGGGTTAAGTGCTAAATTATTGCTATTAAACCAGTATGAAACTTTAGAGAGGGCGCTATTTACTTCGTCCGAACAGTTGTTACCTCTGTTTACTTTGAAAACTAAAGAAGTATCATCCGCAAATAGTACTGTCTCACATAAATTATTCGCGTAATTGGGAAGGTCATTTATATAAATTAGAAAGAGCAATGGGCCCAATATTGATCCCTGTGGCACACCCATATTGGTGGGGGCTCCAGTAGATTGAGTTCTATTAATCACTACTTTCTGAGTCCTATTGTACAAATACGATTTCATAAGGCTAACTGATTTGTCAGAGACACCATAATGTTCTAGCTTCTTTAATAGTGTTTGGTGATCAACGCAATCGAATGCCTTAGAAAGGTCACAGAAAATGCCAATTACATCTTGCTTTTCTTCCCAAGCGACAAAAATATGTTTGAGAAGTGCAATTCCAGCATCAGTAGTATTTTTACCTTTGGAAAATCCAAACTGATTTTTATGAAGAATGTTATTGGATGTGAAATAATCTAGTAATTGGGAATATATAATTTTTTCAAATATTTTACTAAGTGCTGGTAGTATAGATATTGGCCTAAAGTTAGCTGGGTCACTTTTATCCCCAGATTTAAAAAGAGGAATCAATTTACTATTTTTCATTAAGTTAGGAAAGACCCCTTCATCAATACATTTGTTAAAAATAAAAGCCAAGTAAGGGGCTAGTATATCAATTATTGATTTAATAATGCTTGTTGACATGCCCCAAAGATCTTCTGTTTTTTTGACATTAATTGTTTTAAAAGCTTTAATAATATCTTCACTATTTATATATTTAAAGAAAAAGGTTTCCTTGCGCTTATCAACACTAGACTCTAGGAGGGAGACTGCGATGTTGGGACAAGCACTAAGAGTACTGGTTGTTTCTATTGGTATTCGAGCAAAGAAATCTTCAAAGACTTTAGCGACCTTATCGTCAGATTCAACAGTTTGATCACCAATTTTTAAACAGAAGGAATTTATATTGGATTTTGATTTGCCCGTTTCTTTGTTAATAATGTTCCAAGTAGCCTTAATTTTATTATCTGCTGATTTAATTTTATTTGAAAAGTACTTGGACTTTGCTAGAATACAAACTTCTCTGAATGTTTGTGAATACTTCTTGACAAATTCAATGAAGTTAAGATCACAGGAAGTAGCTTTCTCTGCATAAAGTTCGTATAATTTCCTTCTGCTTTTATATATACCGGGTGTGGCCCAGTCACTAAATTTCGTACTATCATTACATTTGATGACTTTTTGTTTAAAAGTTTCACTAAATTCAGTTTGGACTACGCTAAATAAATGGTTATATAAGTTATTGGCTTCAAAATTTGGTTCTGGTAAAGTTTCAATTTTACTTGTGACATTGTTTCTGAATTTTTCAATACAGTGTTTTTTTATTGGCCTACACATTATTTTCCTTTTAGACGGAACATGATGGTGCTCAATAGAGGCTAATTGTCCACTATGGTCGGACTTAATACAATTCAAAATTGATTTTTCAAGTACATTGCAGTTACAGAAAATATTATCTAAGCAAGTTGAAAGCCTTATTGGATATTAAAACAAGATAACTTGAAAGTTAATTGCAGTTCGATGTAATAGTTGTTGTACAATAATACAACGTGCTGCTGTATTTACTATCGACAGCACTTCCGCTTTACTACTCCTAAGGTTAAAATCGCTTGCACGCCGCGTCTTCACTGCATTTAGCAGGGGTGATACGCTCGCTTACGATTTTTTCTGAAAATTGGTAAAGCATGTGAGTTGCCGATCGTACAATATTGTACATTGTACAAACATTCTCAATGGATTTGACCACCATCTAATGAGTTGTTGTGCAAGTTGACAAAGAAAATAACACTGCCTTGACTATATCAAGACTTTATCGTAGTGCCAATTCCACTTCGCGGAGGCACAATATATGCTACATATCGCATGGAAAGCTATTGATTAGTAACTCAACTCACAGTACCGGTGAAAAGGGTCAGCTAAACCACAGTCTTATTATAAACTCAACGGTTTTCGACACCAATTTTCGCTCGTATGTTTCCATAGCGAGGCGTTTATTCGGGACACCTGCTTACCCATTGACTGACCTCCCAGACACTCGAGTATTCGTCATCTTCGAACGAAGTCTTTATAAGGGAAATTGGCGTAAAGCAACCGGTTACGAGACAAAACGGATCAGAAAGTTTTGTATTTCACTGGCGATTAACTTAACCGAACATATGAACTTTGATCTTTTACGATGTTATTTAAATTAAACCAGAATAACTTTGTAATATTTAGAGCTCTTTTATTCTGTGGTGATCTGCTAGTTATGTGGGATAAATTAATAACTATAATACTCAATACACACTATCTTCCCTTCTTCCATCGGAGAACCAGACGTACCAATCAACGCCACCGTTTTTTAGTGGATATTCCAAAGACTAGCACCACAGTTTTAATACTACTAACAGTTGTCCGACTCATGTACTTGCGCGGGGCAACGATGGGGGGTACGCGGGGAAGTGAGCGGCAGAGTCGGCGAGCGCAATCTCCTCTAGTTTGCGCTCTCTAATTTGAAGGGGTGTACGTTTTAAGAAGCGTAACGAAATTTCAAAACGTCATAATGGTTTACAGGATTTGTTCCATTTTTAATTGTAAATCCACGTCAAGGTTTGATAGGGATCATCAAACTGAACAACTTTTACTATAAAAAAAATGTCAGCGGTTTCATGTTTGCTGTTTCTGTTTAATCTGTAACGATGTTATTCTTGAAAAGGTTCTATTGACTATTTTTATTCTTTCGTTATTACTTTTAGTTAAAACTTTTATGTAAAATATTTGAGTAGTTTTTGCTGTGACAACCCTGACCCTTGACGGAGTTTCTGTGCACATACCTACGCATTGGCGGCATGTGTTTATCAACAAAAGAGTCGAATTACTGGTAGGTGATTTATAATACTGTGCTAGCACTAAGCGTTTTGCTTGAAATTTTATCATTCGTACTGCTAGAAAGTGGAACTCCTTGCCTTAGCCTATGTTTCCCGATAGATACAATATAGGGGCCTTCAAGTCGCGTGCGAATGGAGAATGAATGAATTTTCTAGAAAAAAATGTGTCAACAAAAATAACAAATGTATTTCTGCAAATTGAACAGTGTTTTAAAGTCTTCGATCAGTAGGTTAAAGTGTTTAAGTCACTTAAGGGTCTGTTTCATTCATAGGCGACAGTAGCGCTTCTGCTTTCATTTAGAAATGCAACGGAAGTGTTATGAAATTATCCAAATTTATTGGAACTTCACACCTTTTTAACAGGTCATTAGTATCTCAAACCACAGTTCCTTTTATTCACAACATCAGCATTTTTGTTAACCCCTCAAAATGTGGGTGGTTTTAAGAACAAGAAACCCATAATCTCGCAAAGGTTGAGACCAATAGGGTCAAAGTTTGGAATTACACCATAAAATGATCGAGTATTTCTCAATGTAGTTATAAGTAGAATTACATGATTCCCTCTCGAAGGTAATAAGCGCTTAAACCAATTGAACAAGACTTATTTTTGTATGACTCCATAAGTTCAGATTGGGCAAAAAAATTTTTACTAACCAGAAAAGGAGCCATTATCTCTTCCGCATATTTATTTAAAAAAAAAACAGCTAGAAGCGTTTTCGCGAATTGCCCAAGCAGCCTTATTCGGTCGCCAATTCGCCATAAAAATCTGAAAGATAACGCGTCAAGCCTATAGAATTTTTAAGCGATTTCTTCACTTTAGCCGTCTTTAAAAGAGTTATGTATAAGCAATAGTGCAAAGGTTGGTTTGACAAGACAAAAAGTAGTTACTTGAGTGTTCAGCTGTAACTTTTTTCGATCAAAAATTCGAAAAAAATCGAAACCGCTTTTCCTTACAAGAGCGGTTCAAGTTAAATAAATAAACTTTTAGATTTTTGCATTCACAATGCTATTTTTATATTAAGATGAATAAATAATGAAAAATATTAGAAAAAATCGGCTCACCCGTAGCTAAGTTGCTACGGGTGAGCCGATTTTTTCTAATATTTTTCATTATTTATTCATCTTAAATAAATAAAACAAATATTTCGTTTTTTTTCTTCGTTATAATGTATACAGGGTTTTTTGCAAAACAACAAAAACCTCGCAGAAGTAGGACAAATCTACGTACAACTTTTCCGAAAACAGACAAAAAATATCCGACTTTTCATACAAAACTCGATCAGGGTTCGCATATTTGTACGGAAAGTTTTAAATTGTCGGTTTTCGGAAAAGTCGTAAAACAAACGTTGTATTTTATGATGTTAGTAATCTACTCCTGCGGGGTTGTTATGTTTTACAAATAAAACTGTATATGTAGTATGACACTGACTATACAGAACTTATAATTTTTTACTCATTCATAACTTTTTATGAAACAAATATAAACTTTTTAAATTGATGATTTAAATTTTCCCATTTTTTATTCACAATGAGGGCTTTTCAAAATGACAAAAAGCTGTAGGCTCGATAGATGGCGTTGAAAGTATTTTTTACTACCGATTTTGACTTCCCTCTTACCATCAACGCCATCTAGTGAGGCAAATAGTTACGTTTCTTTTTTTTAAATGTCAATTTGAAAACCCCTCATTGCTTACTTATGAAAATCGTGATCCGTTTGTCAAGCTACTTTCGTTTTCGATAACAGTGTTATAGTTTCTTAAAAAAGCGCGCGCAGTAGGAAGTATTCTTGTAAAAAATTAAATTAAAGTACACTGGTGTTGTACTCGAATTCAATTTGGTAATACGAAACGTGTTTGGTGAGAAAGGGACCAATGGACGTGACAATTGTAAACTTGACTCGCGTTCGGGGTTCCGTCAGTAGCGTTTGTGGTAGGCGTGTGAACATGAAATAGTTGATAAAAAAAATCTAATAAGTTTAAGAATAGAGAAAACCCTGCCTGCAACTTGTAGTAACACTATCTTTATTAAAAATAGAAAAAATGTAGCGAGTATCATAAAAATTATTAGATAAAACTATTTTTAGCGCCTTGTATAACAATCTACTATTTCACTCCTCTTGGTCAAAAAGTCGCATTGTAGCGTACTAAAGCTGGGATAAAAAAAGCATAATATTTACCTTGAAAAACGTCTCCCTTGAAAATATGATGTTATTAATTACTAGCGGCCGCCCGCGACTTCGTCTGCGTAGACAGTTATTTTTTTCCCTGTATGTATGGAACTGGAACAATACAGTTTTTCTGAATAAAAGGTACCCTATGTCCTTTTTTGTACCATGATGATCGGTAAGCGCAACAAACAAACGAACAAACTTACTTTCGCATTCCTAATTTAGAACTGTGATATTAGGATAAATCCGTACTTCCTTACTAATATTATAAATGCGAAAGTCCGTTTGTTTGTTTGTTACGCCTCCACCTCTTAACTACTCAACCGACCGTCATGAAATTTTGCATACACGTTGTTAGGGGTACAGAGAAGGACATAGAGTACCTTTCATCCCGAAAAAAAGTGTTGTTGTGCCGAGGGATAGTTAATATTTATACATATTATAAAAGTAAATGTGACTTCTATCGGGGATACTCCACTGTATACTTGTACTATTATGTATTCTGTGACTGTATCACAAAATAAAGAGAGCATTGCGACTGTATGCTCACTCTGTTGGCTATACTTAACTTTCATAATATTAAATAGTAATTTATTCATTCGCCAGAGGGCTCTTCCCGCCCAAACGTGCGACTTTTGACGCCTGTAGCGTCACGAACAGTAGAAAGTGTTTCATCAAGAACCGCCGCCGTGCGTAGGCGCACGCCAAAACGCACTCATTAGCAATTCGGCTGCCGTAGCTTGCATACGTCATGTTTGCACTTTTACTTTTAATATTTTCACTCACTCTTCTCACTTAGGACTGATTACATTGGGAATGATAAATAGCATTGAATGTTTTAATGTTCGAATGGTTCACGTTTTGTCCGAAATTTGCTTATGCCATACCGTACAGTTCGAATCACGAAAGATGACCACAAATGGCGCCCATCTTCGCGTCATAACTCATTAAGATAAGACGAAAGACCAAATAATACTTCATATATTTAAATAATTTCGATATATCAATACGGATATGAAATATTATTTTGTCTAAAGTCTTTTCTTCATGAGTTATGACGCGAAGATGGACGCCATTTGTGGTCATCTTTCGTGATTCGAACTATACTCGATGTTGCTCATTCATTGCACTAATCGTCAGCCCGAATTGCGTGTCAGCAAAGGTATGAGCTAAACAACTTAAGGTTCATTTCTAGATTGAGTAGTCTATATTGTCTTGCATTTACCTAAAGGTCACAAAAGCATCTATCGTATAAAAACAATGGAAACAGGTAAACAAACTAGTGTGATCGCACCTTAAGAACTTTTAGGGCCTAATACTTCAGGATCCATTAAATTAACTTACTTTATTACCACGACGAAAGCAAAGATAGGTACCTAAATTACATTAAAACGAATTGAATTCTTTATTAATTGGTCATTACATTACTATCAGTATTAAAGAAAATGCAAATAACATCGGAGTAGGTAGGTACTAGCCGCATAATTTACACTCACGAAGCAGAAGTAAAAGATCAATTAAGTAAGAAATTAACTAATTAATCTAATCTAGTTTAATCGATCCGAGTTAAGATAAAGGTTTGTTTATTTTCAGTATAAATTAACTATAAGATTTACTTCTTTGTCGGTTGCTTCCGTCCGCACCGTTTGATTAAAAGTTAATTTCAACTTTTAATGGGCTGTTATGTGGAACCCGTAAATCATTGGTTTCGCCTTAACATATCCAATAGTGTAAGTGATGAACAGTTCAATTGCTTTTTGATTTCATAATCTCCCGACACTAAAATAATAAAAAACCGGCCAAGTGCGAGTCGGAATCACGCACGAAGGTTCCGTACCAAAAAACAGCAAAAAATATAGTTTGTTGTATGGGAGCCCCCTTAAATATTTAATTTATTTTGTTTTTAGCATTTGTTGTTATAGTGGCAACAGAAATACATCATCTGTAAAAAAATCAACTGTCTACCTGTTGTCGTTATTAAAATCGAGTGAAAAACGACAAAAAAATCACGTTTGTTGTATTCCCATACAACAAACGTGATTTTTAAAAAGTGCCCCCCTTAAATCTGTTTTTAGTATTTGGTTGGTGTTATAGCGGCAACAGAAATACATCATCTGTGAAAATTTCAACTGTCTAACTATCACGGGGCAGACAGACAGACGGACGGACAGACAGACAGACGGACAGCAGAGTCTTAGTAATAGGATCCCGTTTTAACCCTTTAGGTACGGAACC
Source organism: Agriphila tristella (assembly GCA_928269145.1). Taxonomy (NCBI): domain Eukaryota; kingdom Metazoa; phylum Arthropoda; class Insecta; order Lepidoptera; family Crambidae; genus Agriphila; species Agriphila tristella. The sequence continues at coordinate 27,096,729 of OV743437.1, read as the reverse complement.
CTAAAAAACGCTAATCAAGTGTTTGGTTTTAGTGCTAGTAATAAAATAAAACTCGAAAGTTTAACGCGGCGTTTAATCGTTAAATGTAAAGGATTGATTGTTTTATAAAGTGAGAAAATATTAAAATTTCCTTTCTCTACATTGGATTAGGTACTTATACTAATGTTTTACACAAGTAAATAAAATGCTCTATTGAATGTCGATCTAATTTAACTATTGATTTAATTTGCCGACTTTTACCTTACTCAGTTCGAGAAGCCATCTGAATCAGCAATTATTTTGAACCAAGTATTTACCTGTAACAAATAAAAATAAATAAGTCAAATATTGTCGGTGGAGTTAATACAATAGTGGTAAAATGGGAGAACCCGTTTTTTTCGGACCATTAAACTGAACAATTTTTACTACGGCACCAACTCTGAAAACGCGAAAAAAAACAGCTGTTTCATACAAAAATTAATAACAAAAATATCAAAATGTATGAAACAGCTGGCTTTTTCAGAGTTTTTCCCATAATAAAAGTTGTTCAGTTTGATGATCTGTAAAATTGTTTTCCCATTTTTGGCTCATTCATTAACACCCTGTATATAGGATGTCGTAGGATATACTAGAAGAAATTCGAAGATGCCACTAGTGACTCGGTAGCTCAGCGGTCAGAGCATTAGACCGGATATCCAAAGGTCGCGGGTTCGATTCCCGTCCGAGAATTGATCTGGTGAGAGTCGAATTTTTTCTAGTATGTTATTTAGTATTGAATAAAAATAGCATTGTAAATGCAAAAATCTCCAATTTAAAACTCTGTGTATAAGTTCTAAGGATATTTAAACTTTAAACCATCAATCGCAATACAGCCTAATTGAAACTAGTCCCAACAGACTGAAATATAAATAGAACCATCTATCCTCTACTATCTCTTCACATCTACCGCAAGGAACATCTCACTCGAAATCTTACGTTATTACATGTAAGAATGTCGTTCCACGGCATTTTATATTGTTGAACATATTATCTAGTCGGAGATTATTGGAAAGCAATAAATAATAATAAAGCGGACAAGGCTGGTTGCGTGACGCACGCTACCGTGCGCCGGCGCAGCGTGCGCATCTCCGTACGCATACGTTTCTCGTCTAACGATTTATACATCGTGTTACAAAAATACCCCTAATGCCGCATAATGGTAGAAAGGGACCATCACACTGAACAACTTTTACTATGGGGCTAATTCTGAAATCGCGAAAATAAAATCAGCTGTTTCATAAAAAAATGAATAACGAATATATCAAAATGTATGAAACAGCTGTTTTTTTTCGGCGTTTTTTTTTACCATATTCGGCATTAAGGGTATTTTTGTAACACGTTGAAGTGTGCGGAGAGGTGCTAAATATGCCGTTTGTCTCAGATATTTACATACACTGTTATTTTTTTAGGGGACGGAGATTAGCGAATTATACAAAACTTTATCCAGACTTATTTTGTTTGTAAGGTAATTTTACAATTGACAGCAAATGTAGTAATCTATTAGTTGTCAGGTCCACCAGAATGTGGTTTATACGTTATAGTATACTAGCAGCTGCCCACGGTTTCACCCGCGGGGTTTCCGTTCCCGTAGGAACATCGGGATAAAAAGTATCCTATGTTTTAACACAGATAATATAGTTTTAATCTAGGCTGTCTACTATCTGTGTGCCAAAGAAGACCGGCGAAACTCGACTTCATATTTTACAAGGACGTTCACAATCGGAAACATGTTAAATAAATAGGGTTAAATTCATAGAATTTGATTCCATAAAATCATGATTTTTAAAGAAGGGAGTCAAAAGATAAATAACTTTCAATTATATTATAACAAAACGTTTCTATAATGCAAAAACTAAACGATTTTTTCTACCAAAGTAATCAATTCCATTTTCAAAATGCATAATGTTAAGGTATATTCAAAATGTTTTGATCTATTAAACATCAAGCAATACTCTTAAGAGACATTAGAAAAAGGATACACCTGTATTTTTAATGTATTCTACTACAAAGAGAAAAAAATACTGAAGAATATGGCTGTATGAACATAGACTTCATTGCCATTTCCCATTAATAAAGTGTGCAGTGTCAATGTCAAATCCATCACTGACATTGACGTTCGGGGTTGCCAGATCGTACCTTTTGGTACGATTTGCGTATTATTTGAGCGTGTGTCGTACTATGGTTATTTAATACTTTTTAACGATTGAACCCCAAAATGTAAAAATAGGCGTATGTTTCCCAAAACACAGTAAAAAAACTTCATTTTGTACCTTGATTTATTGGTTTGCGTGCCCTTTTTGCCATTTTCGTACTATTCTAGGAGTCTGGGCGTACCTTTTTTGGAAACGACTACTGGCAAGCCAAAACTCACGCACGTTTGAATTTCTGTGTTCGTTTTCGTATCATCGTGCGTATTTAATATCTTTTTTATCCCAGCTTTGAAATAGTTAAAACGATTGACTTTTTTGTTAGTCTAGTGTAGGTCTATAAATATCAGTCAATTCTTTTCATGAACGGGACCCATAAGTAGAGGTCTGAAATTACATAGAAGTTCGCCGGTCTTCTTTCAACCAAATCCGTTCAGTTGTTTTTGCGTGATTGAGGAACAAACATCCAAACATCTCATTTATAATATTAGTAGGATTAGTAGGATACTTATCACATATTGAAAACAATGTAAAGTAGAACATTGCTCTAGTACGATTTAAATCATAATGCAAATCATTACCATCGGTCCAGAACGTGAACACTTTCAAGACATTTGCATGCGCACGAGTGTTCTGTAGATGCACCGTGACACAATGGGCACAGATCTCGAGTCAGACTTTATGTCAGAGATGTAAATCACTCGCTTAGACCATTGTAGAACAGACGGACCTCGGCGCAGATGACGATATATGAACATAGTATTATTTATTATATTCATATTTAAGTTAAGATCAACTTATAATAACTAACACGACTGTTTTCAGTTTAATTTCCAAAGCGAGCACCATCAGCCATTGAATTCCAAAAAAAAATAAGTTCATCCAGAACTTTACGGCGATGAATATTCTATCCTTGGTAGCAAATCTAAATTTTAACCAAATTCATGATTTTCAGACTACGATTCGATGTTAAACCGTTAAATGTACATCTTACAGCCGAAGGTCCTATTTTGCACCCAGACAAGTTCAATTCTGCCAAATTCCTGTTACTCGACAACATTTCTCCTAAGTGGTAGCAATAGGTAACAATGCACCTAAACCCAAGCTTAACTTTAAATCCAAAACTTTGACAGACTTATAACTCAAACAGACAGACTTTGACAAACTTATTGAAGCATAGAGTACTTTGTACTATTAGTTATTCTGTGGTAGAGTTAACCGCGAGCGTCTTTTGTACTAACACAATTGATACCTTAAACCTACAACCTATTAAGCAAACTCTTAAGGACTACCTTAATGGGGGCATTATTTATTTTGTCACAGATGGTTAGGTACAATTTCTGGCCATCATCGGGGTATGCAGGCTTTCTTCAGGGCTAAGTAATGCTATTTCTATGCTCGGCATTGGTGTCTAACTAAATACATCGCTGTACTTGGCACGCACCTCGCCGCTTCCAGGGTCTTCATAGAACTGGAGCTGTTTAATGTTTTCTTCTCAACACCAAAGAAGTCATTGTTTTAAACTTTAGATTTTTTTATGCATTTGCAATGCTATTTTTTCTAATACTTTTTCAATTATTAATCATCTTAAGTCATTGTTTCTTCTGGCATTTTTAAAACTAATGAAGACCATTCGTCCATCGGAGGCTCTTCTGAGCTCTCTTCGCCATCAGCCACAAAAACCACCTCAGTTGCCTCCTCCGTGTCGAAACTGTCGTTAGACTCGTTAGCCATATTTTTGTCTGTTAATAAAAACATGTGAAACAATATTTACCAAATAAAACTCAAATTCAAAAAGGTAATGACAATGTGACAATTTCGATGTAATAATGAAAAATGCTCTTTAATCAAACACTTCTATGTTATTGCTACACAATGCTCTAGATCTTGGGCTTCTGTCGGGACGAAGCCGGCGTTGCTCGAAACTCTAGACAATCACAGAATAAAAATATGTATTGTAATTACACCTTTTCTATCTGCTAAAATACATCAGTTATTTTACCACAAGCGAAAAACTTTACTACAACTTGAAGTATTAAGATTTTAAGCCTTTGTCATATGGAAATCAACAAATCTATATCCCCATTTTCAAGACTTCATATAGGTACATAGGATATATTGAAAAAATAAAAAACAATAACGAAATCAGCCCCCTAGCCAAAGTATTTGCAAATCTTCGTCGCTTCGCTTTCAAAACATTATGGATTTGACGTTTGTAAATTCGATTGTTAACGAAAACTTAGGTCAATCCCATACGTTTCGAAAGCGAATCGTTAACGAAGATTTGTAAATATTACTTTGGCAAGGCTCTCAGAGCGCGGTAATATCATTTCCACTCCAGGTGCGAGGCACTAATATAATACCTCGTCATAATAATTATGACGGAATTGAGAAATGATTATGAATTTCTAGGTATCAAACCGTTTTGAAATAGACTACTCAGCTAGTATAAGAACGAGCTTAATAGCAGTATGATTATAAGTTCTTAAACAATTTTATTGTGGTCATTGAGTAAAGTTTACGATGCTTTAATTATTGTGGACTCTAAACTTAATTCAAATAAACATCAGGCAGCGGTTAAACTTTCCTTAATACTTAAACAACTTAAAGCTAAACGAATGGTATAATTAATCGTATAATTAACGTTACGAATAATTATTAGCCAAGTAAATGTTAGTTTTAAGTGTTATTGCCTTTCTAATGCTATATAAATTTAAGTTTATCCGTCACTAATTGACATCACATTTACAGGTGCTTCAATAGAATTCAGCATTTCGAAAACACAGTATCTATGGGTCCATATTCGGTTGCATAAAACAGAAAGGCATATTATTGCACTGCATAACGTTTTTTGGCATACTCATCATTTCGCATAACGTTCATACAGAATAAATCATAACGCATACTTTTTTTCCGCATAACCTCTATTGTAATAATAATATATCGGCACATTTCTTTTTTGCATAAATGTTTTCGCTATTTATTGGCATATCAATCTTTATCATAAATATTCCAAGTCATATTTATCAAATATCATAATGGCTAGAAATTATACTAACAAATTAGTAACACAATAAATAAAATTTATTTATGTTTTATAGTTTAGAAACTTTGCTATAATTGAGGCATAGGCGTATAGAGTTGACCATGGCCTTCAGGCATGCAACATGCAAGCAAGCATGCATCATGCAAGCAAGCATGCAGCATGCAAGCAAGCATGCAGCATGCAAGCAAGCATGCAGCATGCAAGCAAGCAAGCATGCAGCATGCATGCAAACATGCAACATGCATGCAAGCATTGTGGAGAGTGGTCAAAACACTAACCTAACCTACCTATAGTGCATTAAAAGTTTTTCTTTATAGCGGGGGGCCTCGGGCTCCCCGAGCAGGGGGGCCAGCCCCCCTGCACCCCCCGGCAAGCATTTTGCAAGCAAGCACCCAACATGCAAGCATGCAAGTGAGCAAGCATGCATGCATGCATGCAAGTTAGCAAGCATGCATGCATGCAAGCAAACAAGCAAGCAAGCACGCACGCAACATGCAAGCAAGTATTATATAGCTCCACCCGCTTCGCGCGCTCCGCTACGAGTGGTCAAAACACTAACCTAACCTAACCCACCAATGTCAAAGTCAAAATAAAAATAACTTTATTAAACTTAGTAACTAAGCGCTTTTATGTTTTCCTTCGTTTCGGACCTTTTTTAACTGACAAGAAGGTAGCATTAAAATTTTTTCTTCTTTAATAATAATTTTTAAAATTGGTTATGCTTTTTTATATTATGCTTTAAAACATTAGAACCTACTTATGTACATTTTTAATTACATAGTTAAGCAAAATTATATTAACCATAAAAAAAGATAATTATTTACAATGTTACGTATTTATCTAATGTTTTTTAGGTAATCTGAATTAAAATGATTCTTCCAAAAATCGTTTCTGACTTGAATATTTATGGTTAAATCCATTATGCACTCCGTATTTTATGGTAAATTACCTTTAGACGTATAACAATTATGCCCTTTCCTTTTATGGTGATTAAAATTATGTTAAAGGAGATTAGAGTAAGTAAGAATTATACCAATGAAAACTTTCTGCGTTCATAAAACTCTGCTTATCATAAATTATGCGAAAAGACTTTCTGCCAAAACTGTTATGCCAAACGAAATTATAACAAAAAACATTATGCGACCGAAATGGCACCCGTATCTATACCCTATTTTGTTCATCACGAAATCACGATCTGATTTACTTATGGGACCGTTTCAGAGTTCCGGATTCCACTATCGGCTAGTTTATGAACCTGTAAAACTGCGCTATGATTTAATTTAATTTAGTGCATAAAACTCGTTGTCTATTCCTATTCTTACTTCCTACGAATCTTGATTAAAGTTCAGGCGATTCAGCGTAAGATTACATGAATGAGAAGAACTTTAAAAACTTGGCTTAAAAACGTGTTTTAACTTTCAATTTCAGTTACCATAAATCGCACCCATCAGCAGGCCTATTTTTTTGTAACTGAACTGACAGCTTAAAATGATCATCACTGATCTAAGTACATGCTGGGTTTTTGTAGAGAGTCATAACATTGATTTTTACTGTAGCAGCAATGTACTTACAACTTAGATCAGTGATGATAATTTTTATCTGTCAGTTGAGTTACAAAATAGGCCTGCAGATGATGACGCGATTAACGTCGTCGTCCCGCCATCTCCGCATCCCGTCTACTGTCAATTGTTTCACGTCGACGTGTACGCAGCAAGGTGATGCCGCGGACGGCCCCCGACCCCGCGACCTTCGCTCCAGGCCATTTGTAATGGAACACTTAGTCGCGGTTATGCAAATGGAAGCAGGGTATTTTATAACAATATGCCAGTTACCTTTGATTATTTTGAAGTTCAGGCAGTTCAGCGTAATAATACAAAAGAAGAACTTTAAAAACATGTTTTAACTTTCAATTTCAGTTACCATAAATCGCACCCAATCAGATGATGCGATCAACGTCGTCGTCCCGCCACCTCCGCGTCCCGTCTACTGTCAATTGTTTCACGTCGACGCGCACGCAGCGAGGTGATGCCGCGGACGGCCCGCGACCTCGCGACCTTCGCTCCGGGCCATTTGTAATGGAACACTTGGTCGCGGTTATGCGAATGGAACCAGGGTATTTTATGACTACATGCCAGCTACCTTTGATTATTAAGACTTTTACCTATTTATATAAAAATGACTGCGGTCGATGAAATTAACTGGCACATGCTAAGTGTTCCTGGTAGCATTTGCTTTAGTGTATTAATTTCGTTTTGACCAAATTTCACTTTTCTGTTCAGAATTTCCATTTAACTTTTTAGATGCCTAGATAGCTGTGGACGCTGTGGTGCTTTTGTTTATCATTATTTATGATTTCATTAGTTCATTTTACGAATGATCTACCACATCTTACCTGAGATAAGTTATCCTAGTATTTTACTTAGGACAACTTATTTTAAAAGTTAGATCATGAAAATAGTTTGCAATGTAACTGATATGTAAAGATATCAGAGTATCCAACAGGAATGCTGGCTTACTCCAGCATACCACATCCATCTCAGTACTTGGGTTGGGATACCTAGAAATAGCTTTCGCGAAGGGCAGAGTGAAAGTGCCGCCGCCGGGCGAGGAGCGGCCAAGGTCGGAGCTGGTGCGTCGATGCCTCTAATTGATCAAGCATAGAAACCGTTCGTTAGAGGGCCCATAAATCCTAGATGACGTCCGAGATATATCCGAGGAAGGAATAACATTAACCGGTGAAATCGATGATATTTATTTACAAATGATAGAATGGGAAACGGAGAAGCATGTCACAGACTGTAATAATAACAAGCTGCGTTTGAATCAGTTAAGAGGCAAACAGTTATTTTAAGTCTACATCGAACATTTATACTCAGATGAAAGTCAATATCTAACAAGTCTATATGAATGGTGACAAATACGTGAATAAAAATACCTCTAATAATATAAACAACTGTAATAGTCGTTTGTAATATCAATATGATTACACGAGTAACTGTTATAACTTATATTGTTAAAGGCTACGCAACAAGGGGCTTTATTTAAAACTTCTTCTAACGTGAGCTAAAATAAATTAAAACAAATAAATACCCTATGCAATTTGCTCAGGTGATGAATGAATTTGCAAATTCACTTCTATTTAAGGGCTGTTGCTCATCAGTATGCCATCGCGGCTCAGCCTGATTCGAGTGGCGACTGGCGACCTGAATCGCTGGTTAATCTTCACAGTGTAAAAATTGGTCACACTTCTAAAGCAGTAAGTCTTGCTTGATTCGATAGCCGTGCATGATTGCCTGCCGCCCAACGAGCTAATAGCGATAACTACATGTAATAACGTATCTTTTGTACTTAGATAAATTTATACGCCTAAGCAAGAGTTTTTATTCGGCTAACGCATAGGGACTTCCTTGTTCATCTTTTATTTGGTGGTCCTCTCGCTCATTCAATGTGAACCGAATTATTGTAATTGGTATTTACCCCCAACATTTTGAGTGTCATCAATAAGAATATATTTAGAGTTAGTGAATTTATGTAGAGTACCACTGCTCGTCGTGGCAAATTAAATTATTAGTAAACCATGTTAAATTGCTTTAGTACGAGCGTGATCTCTTCGATTTTATCGAAATTCCAAAGCAACAAAACATTATCTCACAGTAACGGCCCTTACTTATTAAAGCAGTTATGGAAAGTTGGAGAAAGTTTGAAAAATTGAAGTGGGAAGAAGTCATTGGAGTTCAGCTACGATGCACCAGGGATAATTCGTTGTATTGTCAGTTGACCCGGGCAATTGCTTGCCGATGAGCACCCACAGTTGACGGCTTTCTCCGCCATAAAGGTAAACAGTGGAATACAAATGGCCGCCAATGGGACCTGGGACTGATGGAAAGGGCTTAGTGAGTTCACCGCTTACCGAATTTGGACCGAGAACAGTTTAGATTGGAGACAATTAGGAATCCCACGATTGTCTTGGAATCGTTGAGATAAAAGATCAATATTTTTATAAAGTTTTTTGTGACTTCTTAATATGAACAAAATGGTGACAGTAATCACATTTGACACAGTAGTATCACTTCAAATAAAAATAATTGCCATTTTAGTTCTAGAAGGTACTGGTCAGTCACACGCAAACTATGTTGGAGCAACTTTGGAGGTTCTTGTATTAGTAACTAGAACAGCTTAAATAAAATAGTACTAGCGAGTAGTAGGTTGCAACACGTAAATTATGTGAACTACCGGACGGAAGTATGGTACAACAAACAAGTAATTATTTGAGCTGTTTTGGAAAAACCTAGATATCTGAAATGTCAAATAAAAAGTAAGACGTTAATAAAACGCGTGATTCAATAATAGATTTTTTTTTACTTCTTTGAAGTGCACGTGCTATAAGCTCGTGGGAAAGTAGCCGCACTGTTCGCAATTATTAATACAATTGTCTGGTCAATGGGCTCGATTATCACTGTATCGAGATAAGAGATTAACGCATTGTAATCGGTTCTGGGTGCGCCTGAGTTTAATTGTTTAGTCGCCGTCCGCTTTGGGCCTTATAAGGCAGAAATTTCGACGGTTGCTGTGAACGTGACCACTGTCGCGTGTCATTGTGTTTAAGGAAGTAAGATTTCAATTCAATTTATTTTGTTATATTGAAGTTTGCTTAAAGAAAGGTATGATTTAAAGTTTAAATCATCAATCACAAGAGTTTTATAGTTTAAGAACGTATAAAACTTTGTTGTGATTCAAGGCTGCGACTAACCCATCAAGAAGGTGACAAAGAATTGTTTGATGGTGTGGTTACCTACTCTACTACTGTATTTGGACACCTTACGGTCTTTCTTCAGTGAAACTGAGTAGCAACCCTACAAGGACAAGTTGGAATAGCAAATCGCACATAACCGAAGGACTTCATCATCAGACCCGGAGATGTTTAGCTCACAAATGGTCGGCTACCAGAGCAGATCTAATCGCTATAAATCGTGTGCGCAAGCGCAGCTCCATAACTCAAGGGCGCGCCTGCCGACGTCAGCGCCTCTCATAAGCCGACGGCCGCTTTCGGAACTATTTGATTTAGAGAAATGGAAAGGCGTGGTACCTACAGCATTGTTTTCACTTTAAAATTTACTGAACCTAGATAAACTGTATTTGGTCTGATAATGAAAGCTGCCGTTTAAGAGGAAAGTGCGGCTGACACTCGATAACGAATGTTTGCGGAACTAATGCTCCGAGTAAATCAATCCGCTCGTACGGATTTTATTGTAAACTAGATTGTACTGGCAGGAAACTTTATCTTCAGCTTTAATTCAAAGCAACGTTATTTGAACTCGCTGTGTATCGAAAATATATCGTATTTTTTCTCGCTCGTTCTCGTTATTTGAAGACTTCAGAGAAATGTTTGATGCAGCAAAAAGTCCTGATTTAAAAGAAGTCACCGCGTACGTCAGGGATGTAAACATCGGTAGCATCGACAAAAATAATGTAACCAGTTTTTGGGCCGGACCGAATCGTAAGGACTGACAAAAAAGGACGGCCGGCAGCGCAGACGTCAGATCGTGAGCTGCCCGCATCGAGGACCAAAAGATCGAGCACCAGACAAAATACAAAATAATGTTAATTGCTCACTCGTAGCACGCGCGTGCGCACCGGCCAAACACAAAAAACAGGACGACAACCGTAAAAGGACTATGTAAAAAGCACAAAAGTGGCCGAAGGAATCCATGAATAAAAATACCGGACCAAAAACAAATGGCGCCAATTAAGGACTGTTCGGAACTGTCTAAACTGGAGGCCGAGGTTCGACGCCCGTGCGCCTACGCGACCACAGAGTAATTAGCACAGCAGTACTGCTGATGCCGCGAATCAATTAACAAGAATTTCATTTTTGAAATGCTTTAACCCTTAGTTTATAGCGGTATAATAGCAGATCCAAATTCTTGTATTAATGATCTTTCGTTTGTTTGTTTGTTTATTGTTTATTGTTTAAGACATATTACATACAGATTCTATTATACATTTACTCACTGGCAAAACCACTAGGGTTTGTGTGCCCATGAGAGTTCGCAAGTTTTAAGCATTGTATAAATCAAAACATGAAAATAGAAAAGAAAGCATGCATAACTAACATTATAAGGTGCACGCACGAACATTAGTCATTATGTATATAGTATTGCTTTATTTAAAATTAAATATTTGGGTAAGTCGTAAGGACCTGATAATTGAGGTTACAAAAATAATGTTACTAAAAACGTTGAAACAAGGAATAATAAATTGGAGAAACGATCACAACAAAAAATATAAATCAACGTGATCAAAATGGATAGCGAAATTATTCAGTCCATTAGTAAAAATGTTCTGTTAAACAGGTATAATAAGTCGTTGGCACGACCACACAATTATGTAAATAGACCGAGTTTAAATAAGCTTATAGTATTTAGTCCCTGCTTACTGCAGGTCGTGAGTGCATGATTACCAGATCTTGTATCGGGAAAATCATTATTTTATACACTCGAGAGCCTATTAAATTGTAGTAAGCAGTTCTGGATCGATTGTTATGGTTCGTTAGGTTTAACCAGATAAATAAGTATAGGGATTTGTAAATTATGATTCTTTATTATACAGTATTGCATCGAAACTTTGCTATATTACCTTTTTGCAATTTACATATTAGTTTTCTTTATTTTTAACATCAATGTTTTGTGTAATGACTTTGTAATACAAATTTCATTTATTTTAATAAGTTAATTATATTCTTAGAAACAATTACTAAAGGACAGAAGAAGGAACAGTGAAAATAGAATGTCAGTTGAGGCATTCGACTTTACTACTACGTCTATTAGGTATGTACACAGTTTCTATAGCCCGAATCATATTATTATGTCACCTAAAATGTCACCTCACATATGTCAAATGTGGCCTATTAAAGTGGCCCTACATTAGCTCGATAATCTCATTGCCAATAACTTAAATACTTAAGTATTAAAATTTGTTACACCTAGGATTACTTATAGCTAAGTCATAAATGTAGATTACTTGTTATAGTTCTACTCTGTGGCATCCTAAATCAAAGCCTACGCGGTGATTAATGTTCTGGTATGAATGAATGAATTTATGCTAATTTCTGAACCTGAAGATAGGTCAGCATCCTGCGCATGCGCTTGAATGGTGGTGCGTGGTGTGGCTAGGGTAACCAGACGTCAGAATTTGTCCGGACATGTCAGGATTTATTGATTCCTGTCAGGATTCCGGTCAGAGTTGGAAAATGTCCGGATTTATGGATTATTTACTTATACAACGTGTTACAAAAATACCCCTAATGCCGAGTCTACGGGACCAACTCTGAAATAGCGAAAATAAAATCTGCTGTTTCATACATTTTGATATTTTCGTTATTATTTTTTTGTAACCTTGTAACGCTGTTTAATCTTCTTTGCTAACATTTAACTATGTACATTGGCAGTAAATAATCAACACAACTAAAACATAGCATAATGCCAGGACTTTTTTAGTAAAAATCAGGCTTTTTGTCAGGATTTTATAGGCACATACCATCTGGTATGGTAACCCTCTGCGTGACAGACTGATCAACGTTGGTGTTGAATCAATAGGCAAATTGATACAACCAATGCATTAGATAACAACATTACTCTTTCATTACGGTTAACATTGATGTTAATTATGTACACTTTTTATACAAAGCGGAAATAAAAGTAGCCATGTTGCAGAAATAATGAAGCTTTTTCACTTTATTTTTAACTGTCTAGACAAACATTGTTCGATGTTTCGCTTTCAAAGCATTGCATAATTTTGAAAGATAATAACTTTTCTTTTTATATAAACATTATAAAATTACTTAGACCGTAGCGAACGTACGACAGTCAATTGTCTAATTAATAATATAAAAGAAAGTGATATACGGACATTGCCAAAGTGATTTGAAACGGAATTTTCACAGAAATAAGGTTGAATCACGTCTGAAGACAAGGCCGTGATGCCCTGAGGTGGTATTGAGCAGATACGAGATAATGCTGTTTTAATATGTTATTTAGCGAAAGTCGAATGAAATCGAAAATTCTGAAGCCTCCTAACCTAGCATGAGAAACGATGAGTTCGATAACGTGTAACTATCGTTAGGGATAAACAAAAGTAAAAGCCAAACCTCCTCCAAAAAAGCCTAAAAAAAACAGTTTCAAATATTAAAAAAAACTCTAAAAAACAATACGCTTATCACGAAGTTGGGAGGGGCTGGAGGACAACTTTTTCAAACATACAGACCAACAAAGAACCTCCTCCTTTTTTGAAAAATACCTTGTATGTGATTGTTTTTGCAGAAAGTTCGGTAGGTACTCAAAGTTCACTACTAGGTGTATGTACTTACAGCCCTGTATATACAAGGTGCATTTGTAACCACTCTCCAAATTTTAAGGATGTGTTCAATCCATGAAACTGAACAACGTTCTCTAAGAAGCATAGGTTCAAAAACGTAAAAAAATGGCTTTTCATACAAATCAAAGAGATCACGTGATCAGTTTGGTATGGGATCATCATCATCCTCCTGCCCTTATCCCAATTTATTTATAGTGTTCTACACAAAATAAAATTTTGAGCTCGTAGAACGACCACTATTGGGGTCGGCGCAGCATGTAATTCATACTGCATTAGGTTTTGGCAAAGTTTTACGGTCGGCCGCCTGCCTGACACCAACCCTCCTTGGGAATGCTGTTGTTGACAGTTTCCTCGCTGCCATTCGAGTGACCCTCTGTGCGATGGTTTGTACCGGGTTCCTAAAAACTTCCCTCTATCGCCTTCTACGATACCCACGGGATGAGATGGGGCAGTCCTATTCTTAACCGGAACTGTACGGCTGCAGTTTAGTGTGGGATGACCAACTGTGTGGACTGAACAAATCCTTAAAATTTGGAGAGTGGTTACAAATGCACTTTTACAGCCTGAAAAAAGCTGTTATTGTATAAATAACCATAAAAGCACTCTTCTGTAATGTATTTTTGTCAGTCACTTTGTTTCTAAATTTGATAACATGGGCTTTATGACGAATATTTTTAGTATAGGTTAGATTTCGTATTCGTGCATGTCTTAAAACAGCGTAGGACATAGAAAGTTCCTTGTCTGTCAATCTGTCGGATCTCGCCCCTCGAAAGCCCGAGTTTCACACACGGGGGGATAATTACGACCGATCGAGAACTTCTTGCGAGTTCTAATATCGTTATTAGAAAACACCACTTTCATAAATAACGTCGACTTCACGAATAGTGTTGATGGTAAAACGATATTACGATACTTAGAGGAAAATAACAATTCCTCCTATAAACAACCAAATAATCCAACAGAATGCCATGCCATTGCTTTTGTATAGGTGTTTATTTAAGTTATTTTCTTTCCTGTAACTTCGTCCGCGTAAATAAGGGTTGAATTTCCAAAAAATATTTTTGGGTTCAACTACAATGCGACAAATCCTAGTTTAAATTTTTAAGTTTTCTCTTTTTATATTACCTAGAACCTGGGCGACCGAGCTTTGCTTGGTTATTACTATTTATTGTAATATGGTGGTGTTTAGATATAATCTAGATTGTTATCGCAAACATTAACTTAATTTTTTTTTACTTATCTAAAAACAATAAAAATTAAAAAATATATTTAAACATGAACATATAAAAAAAAAAAAGTAAATCACAGAGCGGGATTCGAACCCGTAACACTCGTTTCTTGCCGTCCGCATCTTAACTCGGAGCAGACGGACAGTGGCCGGCAGGCCGAAATTAGCGACCATATTCTGCGTCGAAAGAAAAACGCATGAAAGTCGAAAACAGGCATTTCCCCAAACATAAGACCAATCTAGATCGATTGTTTACCCCCGAAAACCCCAATATACCAAATTTCAGCAAAATCGTTAGAGCCGTTTCCGAGATCACAGAAATCATCATCAAGACATCAGCATTTCGGTCTTTCATATAGGACAATCACCAAACATCACAAATATTCATTACAATTATAACTTCGTTATTTATTGTCGATCATATTTTACGTTCTAATTTATAAAATAACCATTCTCAGTCATAATTTAAGACAGAATAATTAACTCAAGACAATAAAGTAAATTATTATAAAACGCGAGTTATAATTAAGTAAGGACAAGATTGTGAAACAAAACAAATCTAATTATGCAAATAAAATTGATGTTATTGAAGTTTCATTCAAACAAACCCGACGGCTGGGCGTTTAAGGTGTTATTATTAATTATTGTTTTGTTTCGTATCGACATTATTATTGCATTTGCCAATTTGGGGCGTGTTGCAAAAAACAAGACTTATTTTATTAGCTCGGCTATTTTCTTTTTATGAGTTTTTGCTTATGATTATGATTAACAATAGGGTTATAATATATAACAACGTTTTTAATAGTGTTGTTTTATTAATGGATTGGTTACAATAGTTGCAATCATAATTATAAATTAAAATTGTTGCAAGGATGCCTTAAAACTTAATTGACCACGCGTCTGTTTCAGCTAGGACAAAAATGCTTCCGTATTCCTGGATGTTGGGCTGTTCTCCTCTACAAGACGCATTTCGTGAGCAGAGTCAATAATTGTATGAAATTTTAAGTTTTTTGTGTTTCTTTTCAAAAATTTTGCCATCTCTAAAAATGTCACAAACACGAGGTCTACACCTCACAAAGCCGCTAGTTATTTACATGAAAAAAAAAACTATATATCCATTTGTACCAATCCACTAAATTACTTGTCAATCGTACCTGTCTATGATTTAAAATTAAAATGTGAATGTGGAAAACCCAAGCTATGGAAGATTACATGGGTACCTAAATCAAAGGATAGCAATTTTATACAATATGAGTTCAGTCGCCTTTTTAGATATCAATGTTTCGCCGGCGAACATTTTCAGTTTCACTGTAACTGAAAAGAATGGAAAAAGAAATTGAAATTCACCTTTTTATCGTCATTCAACCAGAACATCAAAAGAAGCATCTATTCAAAAGTCCAGGGGGGGTATTACAACCTCTTAAAACTAGCCAGGTTTATGAATTGCTTATAAGTAGTTACATCTCTATCAGATCTCGCTGGTTCTTTAGTGATCAGTTTAATTAGTGATCAGGCGATGACAAATGAATCGGAAAATCGAGTACCACCTGTCACAGACACACGGCCAACTGGAGCAAGGTGAAATGATAATCACACACCCATACCGATTACAGCGCTGCACTATCTACAATCAGAGAAACCTTCTTCCCTCAACATAAAGCCCAATTTCGATTAACACGATGTCGCAACAGCTGTTCACAACTAGCGTGGGACATTATTTGAGGTTACAAACGTTCCAATCGATTTCTCGCAATTCATTATCGATTCATTCGAATAGTACCGAGTAATAAAACAGACAGATTGCCATTTTACTCTAAATACCATGAAATGATGTTTTGTTGATAATTAATTGGGTTTAACGCTCAATTAAATTACAGCAAACTATTTAGCTATAAGCAAATTATTAAACAAACGTCGATTACCTAGGTCAATTGATTTAAAAGAAGTTTGACTCAAAACACACGAGGCCACTTTAAACTTTTCTTCAGTAAATAGGTACTCTTTGATCCACGCGATCCACGTAATACTCATAATGATAAACGAGAAGAAAAAAGGTACAAAATATAATAATATACGAGAAGAAAAAAGTTAGAAATAAAGGTAAAGTGCGGGGTTAAATCACAACAAAAGTATAATAAAAACTAGACTATAAATATTAGAGGAGAAGGCAATATGTTTCGTTAGTACTTGTTTCGTAATAAGTATGCAGTGATAAATAGGGTATGTATGTAAAAACAGGCACAACAAAAATCTGAAAAGGCCAGATTTATGAGCCAATTTTCGAGCACAAGCACTTATTATTCAGATATGAATAAACCTACTGAATACTTACATCAAAAAAGGGCATAACAAAACCTCTTTATAAACAACCTTTGACAACCGGCAGTCCATTATTAAAACACAAGGACTCGATTAATACGATACGAATAATCAGATACCGATCTCAAGCAACAATCGAGATGGGGCGAATAATCGAGATATCGGATAAAGAATACCTCGTAATAACAGCCCTGATGCTTGCCAAAATAATTTTCGAGCACTTAAGGTTCAATCGCTTTAAAAGCATTGAATTTCAATACCGTCGATTGCATAAAACGTATGCGAATTAAATTTCCTTCAAGATTGTAAGGTAAGGGTTTCGGTCTTTTGAAGGCAGATAATAATATTCTTTGGAATCGATAGAAAAAAAGAAGAGACTAAGAGCGAAGATGCAATATCTGAGTTTTTATTTCATTCTATACTACTTTATGATTCGATATTGCATTCGATTATTCTGTAATCTGACACCGCATCAATAAATATTGCAAAAAGAATAAATTCAAATGGCGTATTCAAAAGTCGTGTAAAACCGTGCGTGATACATTTTTATATTCTGCCATTTTGCATAAAGTCATTCGAAAGATATAAAACTCGTGTTTATTTAATTTTATAGAATTCTCGATGTTAAAGGTGTGTTTTTTTTTAATATTAGTTTTAAGCATAAATAATAACAAATGCATCCCTGTAACGCTTTTAAGAGTGAATCTAGAGATCTTTAGTTCTTTCTCAAGAGATTTTATTATTACCTAATAATAATGGTCTTTTTTCAATATTTGTGTTGTGATATATATAAACGAAAGAAAATGTTATCCAAAACTGAAGATTTACAAGTAAAGAAAGGTTTAGATAATAATGTGATTTTTACTAAATAATTAGTTATGTTCAAACTAATTATTGTTTTATTTAAATATCTGACACTTGAGTAATTTGACGAGACGTAAGCGTAATGTCTTGAAATTAAGTAGGTACCTACCTGTCTTTAATTAAGACTGAAGCTGATCTTAAAGAGTCGAGGCTGAGATAGTGCTGGCAAAAATTTAAAAACATCTATCGATAAACTAAGTAAGTAATAATTTATCTTCTGAGTAAGATAAGAAGTGGTAACAGAACTAACAGGTAGTAGAAATTATAAAAAAATGAAGTCATAAAATAATTACATATAAAAATAAATTGAGGTGTAAATGAGTGAATCCGAAATGGGAAAACTGTTTTTTCGGACCATCAAACTGAACAATTACTTCAAAAAATAAATCCATATGTATGTATAACAGCTGACTTTTTTTCGCGATTTCAGTGTTGGTTCCATGGTAAAAGTTGTTAGGTAAAATTTTGAGTTCATTCATTCACGTTGTGTACAAAATTAACATCTAGAGCTGAGATAGCTAGAAAAGTTGATAGTTTTTCACACAGACTCAATCGTGCAGAGAAACCTCATAGATGGCAAAACGCACAAGCCATCAACCAAAAAGTTCGTCCATTAATAAGTCAGGACTCAGGATTATCAATCACCAAATTGCGAGCGTTTTTAGCATGAGGACGCGATTTGGAATTCTGACCATTTGAAAATCTGACGATTTGACCTACCAAGTTAATAAGGAAAATAAATGTCGAAAATAAACAAAGTATCGACTATCGATACAATCGGTATTATAATCGATACAACAACACTTTTTAATGATCTTCGTGTAGATTACCGATTACCGCACTTGCTCAGTTTAAGGAGCACTTAAAGGGTGTTCCTTTAGTTTCCCTGGTTTATGACGTTAAACTCGATTAACGTGTAGTTCGCAGTCATTTATGAAGACGCGCTAAGTAGTCTGCATTCTTCATCTACACCGATGAGATGGAAAAGTTTTATTACACCAAGAGAATCGATCAATTCGCATAAATAAACTTCAGGCGTCAACCTCAATCTAAAACTGTATGGGATTTAATTTAAACGTCTTAAAGACACGATGGTTTATGAACAGATGTGAGAAACTAAAGTATAATAGCATGCAGCTGACATGATGACGAATGATAAATTATAATAAATTATAATAGGTACCTACATAAGTAATGAAGTTGCTGGTATTATCGTCTTGGATTTTTCTTAAATCTGTAATGGTAGTACTAAGTTTTGTTGAATAAAATACCTAGTTGGTTACTAAGTTCTGTAACTATGGAAAACATGAATAATACTAAATTTACAAATAATGCTACAATGAATTATATACCAAATGAAAGCACAAATATTTAAGATTATCATGTATTAAAATTATTCGAAATGACCGCCTCTGGCATGAATACACGCCTTTAGACGACGAGGCCAGTCATCGATGGCAGCACGAACTACCACCATATCCAATTCTGCGACTGCCTTGAGAATAGCGCGCTTAAGAGAGTCGAGATTCATGTGGGGCTTAGCACATGCTTTCTCCTCAATAAGTTGCCATATGGCATAATCCAGAGGATTTAAGTCTGGGCTGGAGGATGGCCATTCTTCCTGCGCGATAAAATCAATTTTGTTAGCCCGAAACCATGCTTGTGTAAATTTTGCTTTGTGCGCAGGGGCAGAGTCCTGCTGGAAGACCCATGGCTGGTTTTGAAATAAAGTGTGGCTTAAGGGTTTGACAACAGGTTCCAGAACGGTATCTTGATAGACTCTAGCGCCAGTTTTCACACCTTTTTCACAGAAATGAACCTTACTTAGCCCTGAATAGGACACCCCCAGCCAAATCATCACTGATGAGGGGTGGTGACCTCGTTGGACCCTCGGAGCAATCATGCTGGCTTCTTTACTATTCTTAGCGTATACTCTATCATTTTGACGGTTAAAATTTTCTTCGACTGTGAAGATTTTTTCATCAGTAAACAAGATTTTTCGATGGCCGTTTTGTGCGTACTGCTTCAGTAGAGCGCGACTTCGTGCTAACCTCATAGCCTTCAATCGTGCGTTTAGCAGATGGCCCTTTCGTCTACGGTAAGCGTGAAGCCCAAGGTCATCATTGATAATTTTTTTAAGGGAACTTCTCTTCACAGTCATCTGTATTGCCAATAACTTTTGCTTCCGGACGGGATTTCTCGTGATTCTCGCCTTCACTGCCTTGATCACAGCTGGTGTCCGAACGGTGCGTGGTCTTCCTGATCTTTTTCGGTCATCGACGGTCAAGGTATTACTGTACCTATGGATAGTGCGATAAATAAATTGCTTGTTGATTTTCAACTTTTGTAGCCACTTGAAAATCATATTCGGTGGCTGCCCACATTTGTGCAGAGCAATAGGGAATATGCATCAATTTTTTTTTTAATCTTAATCAAAAGTATAATGCGTAAGAAAATTAACTGTATTATTAAAACTTTTCTCTTGCGTTTTTTTCTCGTGATATAGCTACTTGAAGTTAGCGCGCAGCAGCACCCGCCGAAAACGCTCCATACAAAATGGTGACGTCACACATCACGTTTCAGGTGTGTTTCGGCGCGTTTAATATGGAGTTAGCCAATAATCTTCAATTATCTCCCTAAATTTTGCGTTTAAGTACATATGTGTCATACAAAATATTGTTTCTTATTCGATATGCTATCTGACTGTAAAGTGCATCATATCCGAAAATGAAAAAAAAAATATCGTTATTTTCCCCGATTTCATCATGTGATAAAACTAAAATAATACATTTTTTTTTATTTTTTTTCCTGTTCCATCATGTTTTTATAAGTGTCCGCAGCGATCAAGCTCAAATTCATCAAAATCGGTGACTTATGCATATTCCCTATTACAGCGACACGATTCTCCTTCAACCCCCATTCCATGGTGAAATAAACAAAATATGATATACGTGTGGTATGGAATTATAGCTTATAAAACTGTCAATAATACGTCATTTTTATTTTTTCTTTTCATTTGTTTTAATGGCCAGTAATCGATAAAGAAACTCAGTAACAGAACTTTTGACCAACCTGTGTACAGAGTTGAATTTTTTAATGCCACCTGGAGGGAAAGTACTCTAATCTAAATAATGGAGATAGCAGATTTCACTCAAAGGAAACATTCCTTTTTTTTTAAAAAGAAACAAAACTGCATTCAAAGATTCAAAAAAATACGCTTCCCACACCCAGGAATCGAACCGACAAAAATTAGAAAAAACAAAACCTTGTACTTTTATGTTATCAAGCAATAGGGTCAATCCTTGGGTCAATCAAAAGGACTAAATCTCTTTAACACACATAGTAAATTAAATGAAAGGAAAACCATGAAATCTAAACAAAAGGAAAACAGATGTAAGGTAACAAATAGTTGTTCAAAATGGACCCCAGTTGTTGGATATGTCGTAGGATAATTGTAAAAAAAAAGGATTTTTATAAAAATCCTAGTATGATTGTAAAATACCGGGTAATTATAATCTAAGACAGATTTTTGCAATCGTCCGAGTGATGTTTAGGATTTTTACAAAAATCCAGCGTATCTTAGGTAAATCGTCAATGATCATCACTTTGCGCACGCTGATTGGCTGACGTAAACGTTATGGGCTGACGGATGCTCTGATTGGCTAACAGCAACATTCATTGCGTCCATTGTTATTATTGTGATTACTGTCAAATATTTTTCCAGCGTTTTGTTCGAATTTTACGTTTTTTATTAAAAAAAGAAAACTGAGTGCTCAAATCAATCAAGAGACATTAATGTACGATGAGTGAAGTGAGTGAAGTGGATATTATACAAATGCTGGGCTCGATCAGTGCAGACAATTTAGAGGTTAAGTATAACCGAAAAATAACTTAACTACACAGAGCTAAGAAAGTTCTACAGCGCTCGTCAACATGCTTGTGCAAAACCTTGTTAAAACTTTAATTGAAGAATTTAATTCTAGAATTTATTTCTAAAAGGCAAAATTGCGAAATAATCGTAAAACCCATTAGCAATATGTTCTGACCAATCAGATTGAAGATGTTGTAAATCGTCTCTTAGATTATCCAATCAGCATTCAAGTTTACTATTGTCCGAAACATACTTGGATTTTTACAAAGATCCTAAAAAATTCTCGGACGATTGCAAAAATCTATCTTAGATTACAATCATCCGGTTCTTTACAATCGACCTAGGATTTTTATAAAGATCCGGCTTATACGATTATCCTACGACAGATACATAAAATTCTTATCTTTCACGGTTTTTTACCATGTTTGTTAAAGAGATTTGATTCTTATGATTGACCCAATCGGTCGATTATTCCTAACATAACATTCAACTAAACATCGTTTTCAAAAAGAGTTCTTAGCTATAATAAGCTATGTTATGGATATTACCGTATTGATTTCACAATATAAAATTTTCCTTAGCCCAAGGAAATCAGTTACTTAATCGACCTCCATAGCAATTATTGAATCATGCGTAACAATATTTGCAACGCACGCAAAGTGTTTAATTGAGCAAATAATTTTACGCAAATGCCGCAGCAAATTCAATACCATTGTAGCTTTTACCGAGTCTTTAAACAAGTCTGTAGTTAAGCCAGATAAAAAATTTAATGCCGCTTTATCAGGGCAGTTGAATTATTACCTGTATCAAAAATTATAAATCGTTCTAAAAACCAACGGCCAACGAATAATAAAATATTGAATTTTAACGAAACCGTTTAATAGGTGCAGCTTAGTAACAAATATATCAACTGATAAAACCTTGTAGAGCATGGTAAGTTATTTAAAAAAAAATACAATTTTATGCTCTTACTAATGTCAGAAGCTAAGTACAATACGACCATATTCATTTCTAAAATATGATGTGCAAGACTTTTAAACTTTATTACTTACGTAAAATGTACTAACACAAAGTACTAACTAATAAAGAAGTATACCCTACCTACTGAAGGGTTGTGGCAATGAGACCAGGAGACTTTTATACAGGCGTTTATTTAAGCATTCTCACACTTTATATCACATTATCACACTTCAACAGATAGTTTTCCTAATATAACTCTATGACAACCTTTCGATACCACGGCTTTACAACGAATACGTCAAACTACAGATGTGCAGGCAGATTGACATAATCAAACTCACTTGAATTCCGAATGTACCATAGAGCAGAGCATATAGGTTAGAAACCTCCCTCAACACACCCCCTCAATCTGCTGCACATGCTAACCATACTGACTAAAACAGTTTTCTACCTACCAGTACAACATCAGGATAAATTTCGAATCACCTGCCAAACTTATAGACTTCTTAAGTCCTACCAAGTTACATTAACCTTTAACCCAACCCAGGAACCTAAGTTTAACCTAACTCAGACGACACATACAATAATCCAAACCAAAGACCTAACTAACTAAACATCAGACTAAGCCACAAAAAATATCAAAATACACTTGGATATCAAAAACATTTCATTTTAAATGATGATTCATTTACTTACTCCGTTGCTAAGGCCTCTATGCAACTCTGACAAGTTAGTTATGAACAAAACATACTTTACATAGCTTCTGAACTAATGTCTATACATCTCGACGGATCCACAAGAAGTGCGTCAAACTACAGAGTGCTGCGCATGTCCAAGCAGATTGACATAACAAATCTAACTTGAAATTCGAATGTACCATAGAGCAGAGCATATAGGTTAGAAACCTCCCTCAACACCTACAGCAATAAATCCAAATTAACAAAATAGTGAAATAACAAAACAAAGGTTTATAATAATAAGGTAAGATCGAGTAAAATAGAAAACAAGTTATCAAACAACAGTAATAATAATAAAAATGATACAACATAAAATAATAATAATTTATTAAAATAAGACACTCGGTTGTTTTGCGAAACCTAAGTGGATGATAATTATAATTCACGCTGTACCAATATCAAACCCTATCATTTACAGGAAGTCAATTTAAAACCCTATCTGTTCAGTACGTATTGAAACCGAATAAATTATCAAGGCAGCACTAAACCAGAGTTTCAAATAACAGTAATGAAACAGCGAAATGGGATTCAATTTCCCATTTCTCAGTCCGAAACCGCAATAAATAAGAAATATCTGAACAAACAAACAGACAACAGGCTCTCAGTTATTTAACTGTAGCTGTTCGAACGGGGCGCTTATAAAATTATGGATAAACTTCAACGCTCTTGTTTTACGACAAGGTGCGCAGGCGCAGACATGAGAGGCAGCGATTTGGTATAACTGCTTTTAGAAAGCATAAATAAATATTTTTGCTAAAATATTAAATCAAGTTTTTTTTACATTAATGGGCTTACTCTTGGCCACATTCGAGAACCATAAGGCTAAGAAGAGGCCGAGGATAGGGCGAGTTTGCCCAGAAGAAGCCTATTCACAAGTAGGTATAAAGTCGGAAATTGTCATTGATGTAATTTTATTAGGGTTCCTCTTTGTTATAGACGATTATTAGGGCTCCTCTTTGTTATAGATGACTATAGCGGTCACCCGCGATTTCGTCTGCTTGGTTTATCTCTCGGGAACAGTAAAGATTTTTTTCTGGATAAAAGGTACCCTATGTCCTTTTCAGTATCCCTGACGACTTGTATGTAAAATTTTCAAGATGAGGATAAGACATGAAAGCGTAACAAACAAACTTACTTTCCCATTTATAATATTAGTAAGGATAATTCTCAAAAACAATTCGATTTTCATTTGTGTTCATGTACTTGCGGTATCCATAGATAACGTAAAAAATATAGATAAAAAGTATTCTACGTCTTCCACGCTACCTCTCATCTCTTAGACCACGGCCATATCGCCAGAGCCTCGTCTGTTGTTAATTGAATATAATATATTTATCTGCGTTTGGTTTACTTGTAGTTGTAGGTCAGGACTCAGAACCAATGCGAGGGATAGCCAATCATACAACTCTTCTTTAAAAATATTCTACGTCTTCCGCGCTACCTCTTATCTCTTAGACCACGGCCATATCGCCAGAGCCTCGTCTGTTGTTAATTGAATGGGGAGGAAAAGCGCAATTTTATCCCGATAGGTGGCGTCTGGTCTTGGTACCGGGCCGCCTCAAAGAAAGTGTCAAAACATATGGGAATCTCTTGGAGTATTGCACTTTTTAATTTTATACTGAGAAAATTCCGCATTGTTATGCATGTAACTTGTAAATTATTGGAGTTCATCGATTTCCCAGTAACAAAAAAAATATTGGGCAAAAAAATATCAAAAAAAAGATGCTTTTCCCTCGATTTTCTCCTTTGCTGAGCCTGAGAAACATTATAAATCAAAAGGAATGTTTCATGAATTTCAGGATGAAGGCATCATCAGGCAACTATAAACACGGAAATTCACACTCAGTTGCTTTGTTAAAATTTAAATCATATGCTTCTAATCTGAAATAAAAAGATTACTTGTAAATCTTACACGAAATTTAAAGAAATGTAATGCTTGTTAGCAATTTTTTGTAAGTTGCTATAAACTTTCTTGCCTGTTGTTTTGGCTTTTCTTTTCCGTAATTCTTCTTTTATATGAGCTAAAGTTAGCATATAATACATTGTTTGTCCGCAAAACCGAAAAAAATACAATCTAAGAAAGTAAAATCACGTAATACACAGTCAAGACAATATAAGCTCAAACTGACAATTGTTCCAAAGAATGAAGCGCCATCTGTAATTCACTTTGCCTTCGCCTCCCCATTTAATATATTTATCTTGTTGTAGCGTTTGGTTTACTTGTAGGTCAGGACTCAGAACCGATGCGAGGGATAGCCAATCAGACAACTCTTCTTTAAACTGCTACTTACTGGCTGGTGTGTAGGGTTTGGCATTACCTGTGGACAAATTGAGAAGAAATTAGTAAAATGTATAGTTATTAAAATTTATTATTATTTGAGTGTTAGGGGCTCTGCTCAGCTCTGATGACAGAGCTGTAGTCACTGCGACCTAAAATATTTATTGTGACTCGCCACTTATTTATAGTAACCCTGTAAGCCCTACGCTGTGACGTCCAGGAAGTCTAGAAAATGTATAGTTACTTACTTATTGAAATGACAAATTACTTACTTAAAATGACAAATAAAATTGAGCAGCACTTGCTAACCTGGCACTACAGCTAAAATATATGCATCAGCCATTTTTATTGTCCCCAATGCTGGGCACAAGCCTTCCTTATGGGTGGATAAGGAAGATGAGCTATAACCTACCACGCGGGCCCAACGTGGATTGGTGGGTGTTAAAGACTACAAATGCAGCCGGGACCAACAGCTTAGCGTGCCGTCCGAAGCACGGAGGCGTTCGAATTAATACATTTTCGGTCACCCATCTCATGACCGACCCTTGCGAAAGTTGCTTAGCCTCCGAAATCACTGGGCCAGGCGTTAAACCACTGCGCTATCGAGCTCCTCAAATATCATCAATCAACTAACATAATATCTATACATCACTGCCATGCGGAGTTTAATATTCTAATTTATTCTTTCCGGCTTATTAAAAATTAAATCCATTTTTTTTTACATTTATTTGAACACCCTGGAATATTAATGAGTAGGTACAAACATAAAAACTATACCTGATAACAACGGCACTCCTGTAACCATATAATATAACATTCGTTGAATCAAGTGTATATCATTGAGTTTAAACGATTCCAATAGAAATTATAGATTGCGCAACACGAAAACATCTAAGAGTTTTTAATAAGCACGCATGTAACTAATTCCTTACTGCGTACACGCATCCGTTGGTCATGGATACGTTACCTTTGATTTGGAACCTTATACCATCGTGATAAACGCTTGTTTTTACATTTTTTTTTATTATTTTTTACTAAACGTGTTTTGTGAGACCTTTAATTCCTATATTTTGATGTTCATTAGTTTGACGGACATACGGACAGACGTAGAGTGGCCTGTAATTTAAACATTATTGTAAACGATAACTCGGACGTGTGTGAAGACTTGTTGATTGTCAAGGATTTTTATTCATTGAATAAAAAATAAGAGGAATGACATTACATTAGAGGTCGAGAATATAACATCACTTGATAACATGTTTAAAAAATCATTACATTTTTATTTGCTAAGAAGGGAAGATATGCTGAAATTGCTGAATCCGCAATGGTTGATGACAATACTAAATTTCGATACGGCCATATACCACCAACCTCTTGTAAAAATAGCCATCACCATAGCCTATGGACACTTGCAAATATATTTGTCATTCTTAATTAACGTTTTGATACAGACGAAACCCTTCTCGAGCTCTTCAGCTCTGCTTATGGCAGAACTTATACAACTTACATTGATCGTATCTATAAACTACAACTAAAAATGTTAAAAATCATAACGCCTAAATACATTTGGAACAAACTTACCAATGAAGACAAAGATCTATTTAAGTATTGTAATGTCATGACTATTTATGACAAAATCGAGTATCAAATTTTAACGGAATCTAACTATCCTGATTATCTAGTAGAAAAGATAAGACCTAAGTTTTTGAGAACAGTACCATACCTTAAGAAGTATAATTTACCTAAATATAATAATCTATACGGGACAAGAGTTCCGAGTTACCTAATACCTTACTATTTAAATAAATTATCTACCGACTTACAGAATAAGTACAAGGAAAATGCGAAAGAATTTCGCCTTAAACTAAAGCATTACTATCTACCTACATGTGTATAGCAACTCGCCGCTACCCAGATAAACCCTGCGAGGTTTTCGTGGTGCGGTCCATATTCGTTAAACTGTATATTGATGTGTAATAAAGAATTGAAATTGAAAAAAAAATCATGCTACAGAGGCAAGGCCCTTTATTCATTTTACAAATAGAAGTAACTCTAAGTAAAGATCTAAAGGCCTATTCAGTTATAAGAGACAATTTATCGCCTTACCGAAGATGACTAGCGAAATCAAAACGATCCCACGGTTTCCGCAGTCCACTGCCAAAACGCAAATACTGATAACACGGCGGGCTGAATACCGATCTGTGATAACATTGGTTAACTGTCGACGTGCTGTCCCTTTCTAGCAGCCGGTGAAAGTGTTCGCCAGAGCGAGACAGTTGCTGGTTGCTAATGAGCTGGAGAAACGGTGGGCAGGGAGAAATTAGAGAAAGTGCAGTATTTGCGACATTGTGTAAGGGTTTAACATCTAAAATTATAGGGGCGGTATAATGCTTCTGTTCTGACTTCTAAGCTTCACTGAGTCGAAGAAAAGAAAACATTTACAAAACTCACAACACTACGCTAGTTTAATTTTCCAGAAGCTCTTCAGCTATCGTCATTCGAATAAATGTTTTGAAATTGTTAATAGTCAAAAATTAGGAAACACAAAGTTCAACTTTGCGGAGTAGACCTTCGGAACCTGTTTTTGTAGCTGGTAGAGATCTTTGTGCCCAATTATTTGGTCTTGCTCATGATATTACTTACCAACATATATTTTTCACAAACTTGAAAGTGTAAACATGCACCATGTTCTATAGGTCATTTGCTAATATCTGACTGAAGTAGTTATGTTCATACTAAAGGTCAATATTAAATTAAACCATATCTCTTGGACCGGTGCAGATCTATTGCTGTGCAACATATTAGCTTCAGGAGGTGCACATAAGATTCATAATGTAGCGATGCCGATGCAAGTCCCAATCGGCAATCGGCACCTATTGTCTTCGTCTACGCATCTACTGGCACATATTTTTCAATGTCACGCGTTTTCAATAACGATTATCGTATACGACATTGAAACTTTCCCAGACCACTCCCGCCATTGTGGTCGACCATTTGGACTGATCACATGTCAGCGCTCGACAAATCAAGATCGATTCCGATACTATTCTTAATTTGAATTTATTTCACCTCACCTCCCGTCCCTTTCACACCTATTGTGTTAGCGTATCGCTGTCTTGTTTCGACGTGCGCGTGAGTGTGCAATCGGTTAAGACCATTTGTCATGGTAATTCTTTCGGTTGGCGATAAGTGAAATGCGTTATGACACCTAATAAATTAGGCAAATTGATAGTATTGGCTTATTTGCATTTTGAATGTGTAGCAGGATTAGAAACCGTATTGTGAAGATCAATGGCAGCACCTTTCTTATGTAGTTTCTACAGGTCACGAATTCACGATTGATATTTCTATTTGGCACAAAAGAAATGGAATTTTAATATGTAAAGTATGCTTTGGGCCACCACCAGTAGATGATAATCTCGTTACTACTGAAGACTAGAATTTAAATACTTGTTTTATTGAAAGAAGAGACATGAAGAAAGCCCATGACTTTCCCAAATCATGGTGCAGAGTTACTCCTGGCAAAAACCAAAAATATTTCATAATTAAGCTATGTATGTCCTTTGAAAGCTGTGTTTAAACCTTACAGGTCGTACCTCCCAGCCCGACACGGCTTATGGCCACATCACGACCTCAAGGACGGCACCGCTCCAAGCGGTCGCGACCCTCATGACCCCTTTATGCCACCTTCTACAGACCACGAATAGACTCATTATGTAACAAAAGATGCTGCATTGTGCTAGCAACTACCAACAGCGAAAGTGTTAAAAAACAAATTACTCGGTGGCATTCCTAAAATAAACACGGCGATTCATACTTCCGAAAGCTAGACAGTGAGTCACAAGGAAGCCTGAAATACTTAAAGTTGTGAAATATCAAATTCTATGCGTCTTTGCAACAATGTAAGCATAGTATAAGGAGCTTTATATTTGTCTTCAACTTTCTGGTGACTGAAGTACTAATTGCTATAAAATAAGCATAGGTACAGTTGATTAATGATGGTCTGGCTAGAATTCATAAATGCTTTGTTGGAAAAAAGTCGAAAAGAAGCTTTCGCTCGTCTGAAATCGTAATTTTTATCGTGTCAAGTTTCTCCCATCCTTGTCATAGCTCCAGCTTGAGGTAATGCCACGTTCACAGA
The DNA here is from genome assembly GCA_928269145.1 of Agriphila tristella. Classification (NCBI taxonomy): domain Eukaryota; kingdom Metazoa; phylum Arthropoda; class Insecta; order Lepidoptera; family Crambidae; genus Agriphila; species Agriphila tristella. The sequence continues at coordinate 27,066,747 of OV743437.1, read as the reverse complement.
GGCTGCAGGCGCAGGGCGGAAGGCACGCATGACCTGGCATTTTGTTGGATGCACCCAGCTCCCAGGTGACGCAACCGCCGCGGAATCCCTTGGTATCCACGCCACGAAAGGTCGGAGTTAGCTTCCTACTCCATATTTTGACACTATTGAAGAAAGTAATCAAAAATCTGTTGAATATCTCTATATTAGCTAGGAAGATGATGATGGATGGCTCAGTTCTTCAGTTTCTACACATTCGAGATTTGGAGCATCGCTAATTTAGATGTTAATCTATAAAATGTGACATCAATATAAAAAAGATTTTTCTTCATATAGATATTTTTTGAAAAGAAAATACCAACGTCTGATACCGATATAAAATAGTGTGAAAATTAAGATATAGGTAAACTGATAAGATAAATAAAACAGTATAAAACTAAATCAACGACCGGATTAGATGCTGTGGAAGTGGTTTATTATACGGAAACCTCTTTATTAAATTTTAATGAATGAATTACATATACTATCGATAACAAAGTTCCTATCTGAGATTACTTAATCGAATCAAAGATTTTATTCGATACAAGCAACGTCGGAACATATGTTTATTCGGTGCTTCCGCTAGAGGTAATTCGAAACACTTCTCTAAACTGATTACACAATCCAAAGATGGTATAATTAAGTTTCGTAATGAAACATTCAAAAGTTTTTTAATTCATCACAAGACATTGTTCTAATATTGTTTCCAATACAGTCGTCGACGCCACAATTTAACAATGGAGGTACTTACAAATTTACACTTTTCATTGTGCAAAGAGCTGTTATTTTGTTACGAAATAGAAAGTTTTATGTTTTATGTGAGAATTGTGGTTTTATTGCGAGTTTTAAACGTATTTTGCAATATCGACATGAGCGCCATTCCAGGTCAAACGCGAAGCATTGTGTCTGTAGGTACTGTTAATGAAATAATGACTGTTACAAACTTAAAACATAACATACCGCGTTATGAAATGTTGTCTGTTCTTTTGAAGTTTTACATTAGGTGCTATTCTTGTTATTGTTATCATTGCTGCGTGTAAATTGTTGTAGTATTGTTCTTTAACCGTTATGTTCTTTTATTTCTTTTTCGCCATGTTGTAACGCATTCTTATTTCTATTAAAATCTGTTTTCTAGTTGAGGCATTTAATACTCTCGTTTTTTAGACTTTGCTAAACTGGTCTTCCTTGCCTTTTCCAGTTAGTACCTAATGGAACAGTCTCTAAAACCAACTTGAACAAATTAGATTTTGCGGTTTAACCGTAAAAAGCAACAGATACTACGTAAAGTTTACTTTCAAATTCATAATTATTATGTAGCGTAAGAATATAAGAATCTAGAGCGTAATAAAATAAAGATACATAAACTACACGATACGGTGGTTTTTGTACTCAAATATTTTTCAGGTAGGTAGGTAATTTTACAGAAAATCAGAGGATATAATGCATTGATATGTAACGCGGTGCTATGTGGAAACCGAAATTGTGAAACAGGGAGTAAATAAAGCTTTTTTGATTTCCCGTCCCGTCTTAAAACACTAAATTCAATACCAGGGGGCTATTGGCTTATTTCTAAATCTATCGCAAGAAATCGCTTTCATTTCACAGATGGATGTGACACATTGCTGCATTTCTTTGGAAAGTTTTTATTTGTGCCAAAAAGAAGCATGTGTTACATCCTGAAAGCGATTGCGATAGATTTTGAAATTAGACAATAGAGATAATTTCAGGAAATAATTTGGATGCAAATCCCTTTCTCAGAGGACCACATCGAGAAATGAGAAATAATAGTACATAACAGCCGAGAACGGGAAGCTAGCATTTGCATTGTCGAGGATGGTTTGAATTTAATCATTCGATACTTTACTCATGACTCACGATATGGAAATAAAATTTTCTTAGTAAAAATGTAATATTTAAATTGGTTCGTGTGGCCATGTTAAATGACCAGTCATGCAACCATAAAGTTTTATATAAATAATGCTAGCTGATGAGTTCTACCGATTTGAATTTGGAATACTTACTTCCCAAACAAGTGCGGGAAGTAATATTTCCGCACTGAATTTCAAATTTAGAATGTGATGTACCCCACGAAAATGTTGAACGCCCCACATTCCTTTTTCAAATGGAATGATAACATTTCAGAGCATAACTGAGTATAATATGAATCATTCAAAATACTGTTCCTAGGGGGTGCGTCCGCGCAGCTCAGCCGGCTTGGCGCCTCGGGCGACTTTCACTGCGCGGGTCGTCGACCGAGAGCGCGCCAAAAATAATGGGGAGGAAAAGCGCAATTTTATCCCGATAGGTGGCGTCTGGTCTTGGTACCGGGCCGCCTCAAAGAAAGTGTCAAAACATATGGGAATCTCTTGGAGTATTGCACTTTTTAATTTTATACTGGGAAAATTCCGCATTGTTATGCATGTAACTTGTAAATTATTGGAGTTCATCGATTTCCCAGTAACAAAAAAAATATTGGGCAAAAAAATATCAAAAAAAAGGTGCTTTTCCCTCGATTTTCTCCTTTGCTGAGCCTGAGAAACATTATAAATCAAAAGGAATGTTTCATGAATTTGATGAAGCTTCGCCAAAATAAAACAACATTTGAATTATAACAGCTTTGTTCTTTAATATTTCAACCTCAGCAGTTTCTAGCATATTTATAACTTGGATGAATTTTATAGGTATATCAAATATGGAATAAGCCCAATATTGGGGCCAAACAGAGAATTAATAGAATTTTATATGCCAGAGTCATTCAAGAAACTTAGAATAATAAAATAAATATGATAAAACGGTTCGTGTAATTTTGGATGGTACAGAAATTCCAGTACAGAAACCTGAAATTACTATTGCACAGAAGGCATCATGAGGCAACTATAAACACGGAAATTCACACTCAGTTGCTTTGTTAAAATTTAAATCATATGCTTCTAATCTGAAATAAAAAGATTACTTGTAAATCTTACACGAAATTTAAAGAAATGTAATGCTTGTTAGCAATTTTTTTTAAGTTGCTATAAACTTTCTTGCCTGTTGTTTTGGCTTTTCTTTTCCGTAATTCTTCTTTTATATGAGCTAAAGTTAGCATATAATACATTGTTTGTCCGCAAAACCGAAAAAAATACAATCTAAGAAAGTAAAATCACGTAATACACAGTCAAGACAATATAAGCTCAACCTGACAATTGTTCCAAAGAATGAAGCGCCATCTGTAATTCACTTTGCCTTCGCCTCCCCATTGGCGTCGCATCGCGCGTTACGTCACGTCACGTTGACGCGCGCGCATGCGCCCACAACTATTTACACTTGCGGTTTTGGGTGTTCGGAGGTTCCTTTTGTCAGCCATGTTTTGTTTTCTTATCTTGTCTACAATTTTTTTCAGCGAGCTGTTTCTTTAATGTGCAATATCTCTTCCTTCAATCGGTTCTTTACGTTCACTTAAATGCAGCAAACAAACTGCTAGCGACGTATTCGGTCATTGGCCGTCAAATATGACTATCTGAACATTCATTCAACACCCTAGGATTCCTAAGGTCAGCATATCTTTAAATGTACCCTACAGCAACCCAACTTTTTTATTCATTACCCAGGGGCGTCCGAATCTTTATCGAAAAAAATGATCTACAACAAGATAAGATAGTTCTTTTATTAAGGCTTAATGTTTGCACACCTCTTACAAGACTTACGAAATTAAAAAGTAAAAGCAACAAAACTAAATGGCATTGGCATTAAGAATGATAGATACAAAAAGCCTTAGATAAGTGAGACAATAGAGAGAGCCGCGTGCGCGCGCGCAACCGGGTATCGATTACGTTCCATCGCTGGACGAACACTACACTTTGCTTTTGAACTGTTTATGATAAAAGTATAAGTACCTACTCGTAATTTGGTAACCAGCAAAACACATTACCAGGGATTCATTTACCAAAACGTATGTTTCCTGTATGAGTGCTAGCTAACACACACGCTGGACATCGGGACACCTGAAATCAGAAATTTACAAAACCAGCAAAGAGTTTGAGATACTAAGACATAACTAGTAATTTGATTTTAAAACTGTAGTTAGAACTACAGTGTGACGTGAAAGGGCCAATAGGAAAAAACTATGTGAAAGGGCCCAAAAGAGATTCTGCCACTGCCTGTGAAATGTCAACAAACCTTTGAATGGGGAAATCGTGAGATTTTTTCATTTGCGCATTTTCCCAAAATACAAAATGTTTTGTAATTCCTACCATTCAAATAGATGCTGCATTGCATTTGAAATGACAGTATAGAGTCAAACTATTGCCTTTAGAATTTATCTTAGCGCGTTGAAATCTATTACTCTGGCCAACTATTAGTTATTCTGTGCTCTGGCTGCGTAGCTAAAAAATGTTATCATGTAAGTATATTTCATTGATGCCTAAGCACTGCTTACTTAATAAATTAGTTGCAAAAATGCATAATAGGGTATTTTCCAAATTTATGAAAACTGCTTATATTTAAAGATTAGGACGAACGATTTAACAGAAAAATAAAAATAAATTAAATAATGGCTTTTTTCTCCATTAAACCAATTAAAATCAAATATATTTTTAATGCTTTTGAATTTACCGCCAAAACGCTCGGTTCAATGACGTCTGTTGTGTGACGTCAACTTTGTGTAAACAATTTGCAACATCTTTGTAGTCTGTGTTACAATTTACTCTATAGTTTACACAAAGTTGACGTCACTCAGTAGATGTCATTGAACCGAGCGTTTTGGCGGTAAATTCAAAACAATTAAAAATAAATTTGACTTTAATTGGTTTAATAGAGAAAAAAGACATCAATTAATTTATTTTTATTTTTCTGTTAAATTGTTCTTCCCATCTTTAAATATAAGCACTTTTCAAAAATTTGGAAAATACCCTATTCTTTTTCCTGGAAAAGCATGAAATAAAATAAGCAACCTTTTCCTTAACTTTTCTCATCAGATTTCATCAAGTGGTTTTAAGTGATTGTGGACTAAGTTCCTCATTCATAAGGAATGCAATTCAACATTCGAAAGTAACCCACGGCAGGTCAATAAATCATAATCTGGCAGGGTCCTGTTAGCCATGTTATCTAATAGCAAATCGCGCGCGAACAGACGGACAGCACGACCAATGCCATCTGCGCACGCGCGCGCGCCTATACATAACCGATCTCATACATTCTGCCTCCGTTTAAAGAAGTAGAAAAAACACCTTAAAAATGGAAAATATTTTACAACGGAAATCTTATCTCTTTCATTCCAAAAACTGGGTACGTATAGCAAAGGGTGAAGTTATGGCGAAAGTAAGACGACATCCACAAAAATGTTGTGATCTGCATAATTAGATTGGTAGAGTTGGATTTCTAAAAAGGTAACTTGGCTTGACATATTTAGTATATTTTTTAAATTAAACGAAAACATTACTAGTAACAGTAGTAACTAATAGGCGTTGATCCATTGTACGAGACAAAGTAGCATGGTTCCTGTGAAACCAGAGAGGACAATGGGCTAGATAGCACAGATACAATCTGTCCAAGCTGCACAACAAGGAACAATGGATGCCGATCACCCATCCGATGACACGCCGCGATGGTAAAACACCGTTACCGGGAAAAATAGGCGTGATATATAAAAAAATATATACATGATAGATTTTAGAGTTTTAAATTGCTAGAAAATAAAGCCGCCGCTGGTATAATAAAGATGAACTAGTACAATATTATGTGAAACCCTCAATCTCTTTAGGTTTTATGTAATTATTAATGGTTTTTATTATTCGTTTATAATTATGCAAAAAAAAAACACAAAAAAACACTGGTATTCGAACAATATTCAATTGAAAACTATTGACTTTGCCTATGATGATTGAGCCAGAAATTCGCCTTTTTGCTCAAATATGGCAATCCCGCTCAGTTGGGCTATAGTTTTGTCCCCCCACTTTTGTTCCACACTGGGAGATGTCGGGGAAAAAATAATTGTGTTTCTATACGTTTTTCCCGATATCCCCCAGTGGGGCCAACAGGTAAAGGCCGCACAGTTGCAGCGATATCAGTAAGTCATAACAAAAAAAAACGGTTATCATATTTTATTCTGCCTCTATCATATCGATCATCTCATTAGTCTGCAACCTCAATCTTCTGCCCAATAAATAAAATTAAAAAAAAACTTGGTGCGGCATTCTCATCTGACAACAAAACTAACATGTAATCTTCACGGCCATGAAAGTAAATGTTATAACATAAATCACTTATGAAACAACAACATCGTTGTTCTAAACAAGTGTGTAAGATGTCCCTGACTCACTTGTCGATCCCAACACAAATTATCATTTAATTGCCGTCAGTAGATCGCTGATATGCCTTATAAGGTCATGTTTGGGTCGACGGCCTTATACCTCACAACCTCACATATAGGAATGGAGATACTTTTCTTATAGTCCTGACTAGAACTTGCAAGATTGCTTACTAAGATTTTTGTTTAGAACTTAAACAATCGTATTAGTTCTTGTGACTATCTGATAAAAGGTTGTTAAGATCGTTTAGATTTGTTAATAAATTGCCAAAGTTGTCAATGAGAAAACCTCGATAATTACTGTAATTACACAGTGGCGCCAGACAATAATGATCATAATTATTAACAAAAAAAAATTCACAGATTTCGCAGTTCCCGCAAGAATCGGAGCATTGAAAATGAATACAAAATATTTACGAAAAAACTAAATCAAATCAAAAGCAAAATCCTATAATTTTTCTAAGGTATGCTAGGTACATTTTTATTTTCACGATCGATTGTGACACTCGGCTGCACCTCGTGTCACAAAAGTGCCCCTGACTGCTTCGACGCGGCTGAAATATTATTAACCGATTCACAAAAATCAATTAATGCACTTCTCGTCTGCTTCCGCATCTTTCAATACCTTTACCATGACGATCGGTCAACAATCCTAAAAACTACATCACTTTTTATATACCGAAATACCCGTTTATCTACAATTCCAAATCTAAAGGGACCACCTACAGGTCACAATTATACACTGATTTAAAAAAAAACCGCTATTTTGTAGCTAAACTAATACCCTAGGACCCTTTTTTTCATTTTTTCTTAAGTCGGTTTTTTTCTCGAAATATTTACAATTTAGTAAACAAACACCCCCCAAAAATCCCGAATTTTTCGATATTTCAAAAAAGTTACCAGCCGATTTTCAAAATTCAAACGTTCACACGTGTCTCCATAAATTCCTCAACTTTTGGTACTATTCGATCTCGATCCTCCTAAAATCCTCGGAACTATGACCAAAAATACGTCTCAGGCGATTTGCATTTGATAACCATTTTCAATGGTAATATATACCAGATATTTTCTCGGAATCAGTATACCCTATTTAACGAACAAACTGGTAAAAAATCGAAACAATTTACCATTTCGAAAATAACCCTTCGGTTTGACGCGGTAAAGCATCAATTTACTTAATTTTCTTTTAAATATTCTGATACGAGGACAACGTGGTTTCAATAATTTTTAAATAATGTCGACAAATGCACCAATATCGACTTTAATGCATGACATTAAAGTGACAAATGCTTGCAAAATGCAATTTGCACATGCTAATGACAGTGTGAATCGCAAAGGAGCCATGTGACAGTTTCAAAATTACTGTGGCTACTTGAAAAATTACCTTTGATAAATTCCCTTTTAAAATTCTGCAGCATTGATTTAAAAGTCCTTCTCCCCTGCTTGTTAACAAGCTGGGTCCATTTATAAATAGACTTGGTGAACGAGATTGCAAACCATATTTAAGTGACAATGTCGCTACCTTTTTGCAAACCTGACCCGACACCAAAAATAATAAACTAGATACAAGGCAAAATGAAAAGCTATTTAATTAAATAATTAAAGTAACAAAATCTTATCTTACTAATATTATAAATGTGAAAGTTTGTGGGTTTGGATGTTTGGATGTTTAGATGTTTGGATGTTTGTTCCTCAATCACGCAAAAACTACTGAACGGATTTGGTTGAAATTTGGCACACAGATAGTAGATAGCCTGGATTAAAACATAGAATACTTTTTATCCCAATATTCCCACGGGAACGGGAACCACGCGGGTGAAACCGCGGGCGGCCGCTAGTATGATATAAAAAAACTTTACGGAGATACTACTTAGGACTTAGATAGATGATTTGTGTTTATAAAATATTGTAGGTTTCAATGACATAGCTCAAAATAAATCTAAGCATTTAGATGTATTTTGAGCCATGTCTATTTTTAGCTATGTATGTGTTTTCAACAATTTACACCCCATTCAAAGCCGATTAGATGCGCTACACATGGGCACAATAGAGAAGTGACGGAGCGCAAATATCGATAGGAACTAGCACAAAGTAGAAATTTAACCGCAAACCCCGATTCGAGTTCGCACGTGCTCCTCGCGACCTCTAGGGTCATGGCGTGTTAACCCCCAAGGTCGATAACATGTCAACGCTACCATCATATCCGATTCTTCGTATATCGAGTAATCGACACTTCACAATCACTTCGACAACAAATCCAAACTTACGATTTCTAATTTAGTATCGGTTGTCCGGTCTTCAGAAGGTCACCGTAGGCGTTACTTCTCAGATATCAAAATTCAAATATGAATAGGCTCTTTACAATGTAAGAGAAAGTGTATAATATAATCAGGGATTACATAAGGCTGAATATTTTTAATACCGAATCGATTTTATCTAAAAATAAAAATTTATGCCTTCGAGGTTGGAAGTCGACATACGCCGATCATAAAATCTCTATGCTGTCAGACTAATCACATATTTAATGATGTACCCGCAATAAACACCTAATCATCTGCTGGACATCTTTTATAGTGAAGCGCTGACTATAAAATTCTAAAGAAGTTTCGATACTTTAGTGAAGCTAAGCTACTCTTAATAATTATCGATGAAGGGAAACCAATACATATTCTTAGAGCAATATTTTTCCCGTTTCCTGGGCGAATGCGGACAGAATCTTAATCTATAATTCATTTACATCGCAATGCAAAAAGATTATACAGTACAGTATTTATATACTTAACGCTGAATTAACGTAGATTAAATCTTTAGTGGGAATATAAAAAAAAATTTTAGATCGCGCCAGCCACATGAGAGCTGATAAACTATTAATGTTTAACTGTGTTTAATGTGGAAATAATCAGGAAGGTCTTTTACACAATGAAAACTGATTGATAAGCCTCCAGTCCAGGGTCCGATGTTATATGAATGTGAATATTAAACAAAACCTGTTACGAGTTTAAATGAATTCTATTAAATAATAAAACACAATAGTCAGCGTAGCACGTGATCCTTTCCCAGCAGTATTGCACGATGGTTTTTTGTTTTATTATTCTAAAAAGCGACCTTATTGTAGGTAGCTATAAGGTTGTGAAAAATGTGGCTGGGCTTAAAAGGTTACGTTTAGCTCGATTGCGATGCGACATGCGAGACGCGCCCCAGGTTCAACAAACGCAATCACATTGTCATTCTGCGTACGCGCAGGAGCCGTGCGAAGTCATGTGAACAAACGTTGGTTTTCGATACGAGACTTGTAACGAGTTGAGAATTGCTACAGTTAAGAAGAAACTCGACTTAAAGAAAATTTTCTAAAGTTTAATTAGCTAGGCGCCGTAATAGGGAAGGCGCGTTATGCCGTTATTTTCCGAGTTGAGAACACAACAACGGCACTTAGATGTTCAGGGACAAAAAGGTTAACGATTACTGTTATATAATCCTGTGGAGGCACTTCAAAAATCTTAATCACAACGCCTCATCTCGAGTGTAATTCATTTATATTTTTTAAATTGAAATAAAAAAAAAATTTAACTCAACCTGTGGAAATCACTTACTTATGATATAATACTAAATACCTACTTAATAATACTAGAAAAAAATACGACTTCACGAATTCTACGAATCATATTAGTCTCGCACCAGATCATATTAGTTGCATAAAACTCAGTCCTTTAGTAAGAATTTAGATTTTAATAACAAACATGGTAAAGGGTATGTTAATAAAGAGTTATAAAATAATCTATTTTGGCCAAGCGTAAACTCATTCATCGAAATTCGATGAAATGTGCTGACAAACCACATCACTATGCTCGCAGTATGACAAAATTGGGATTTATTGAGGCCCCAGTGATAATTGAATTTAAATTGACGGTTATTACCGAATTACATTTTGAATTATATCCGCCATTCATCATTGGCATCATCAAAATATATCCCAAAAAAAGAATAATATTATATGAGAATATGCAATGAGCGGTTTTTGATGTCTGCAACTTAAAATAAATCAATTTTGTTTTATTTTTTTCACTTGTGCATGATGAGATTTTTTTGCAATTACTCCATAATTTTGTCATAGCGCTAAAATATGCTGTTTTTTTAATGGATTCATAAACAAATAGTTTTGAAAATTTTTCTTATATTTATGAATAGGATGATGTACTGTACTGATACAATTTTATTTGTGAAAAATTTACAATTTAAAAATGTTTGTGACTCTTCGTTATCATTAGCGAGACTTGAAGATAGTGACATCTAGCACGGGTAGGGTCGGGTAGGGTTACCATCCGTCCGGATTAGTCCGGACATGTCCGTACTTTTAGAATATTGTCCGGACTTTGTCCGGCTTTTTAAAATGGGCGGTGTAGTACTAGTTAAAAAACATACATAACAGTAGTGTTCGAAAGAGAAGTCCTAAAATGTATGGAATCTTGATCTGTCTGTGAAAATGTCTTAACTTTTATTGAAATGTCCGGCTTTTTGTCAGGACTTTCCAAATTTTGAAATGGTGACCCTAAGAACGGGTGGTAACGACCAGCTTGGTTTTTTTTCGAACTTGCTATGGTCAAAGTCATGGGTTGCAGAAATTAAGAAACCGGTATTTGGCCGGCTGGTCTGGCTATTTCATGTTACAAAGTAGTGGCTCGTAATAGTCGTAATATTGTAATCGATGAAAGCTTTCGAATTAATTACTGTAACGAGGTTGTCTTCGCCGCGTTGTCTAAGGTTATGTTTTCTGTGCGTAAATTTTGTGTCTGGCTTCTGGCACAGATAGCTTACCGACTACAGTCGCCTTAAAATTATATGTAATTCGTAAATGTTTTACAAAAAGAACGGAACCAGCGCCCCACACTTGATATATATAATTAAATCAGCCGGACCGTCAGTGTGCGTGAGGATAAACATTTTTTCCAAGAAATCTGTAAGAAAATATTAGCGGTTAGCGCCGAGACAATTACCCCAAGAGATTAATGCGTTTTAGTAAAATTACATGAGTATTTTAAAAAGCTACTTACTGATACTTACATACTGATTGTACCTTTAAAATTGGCTTGAACTCGATGTGTAATTAAGTTGTCTTAATATAAATGATGTATAGGTCAATATGGATGGAGTACCTACTTTATCTCTTTGATTCGTGTCATTTCGAATGTGTGTCATTTCGCGTAGGTAATCAAGATGTGTTATAATGCGTGAAATTTTGTCAACCAAATCCATATTCCAGAATACTATCCCCGCCAATCGCTAATGCGCAGGAACCTTGTCACATTAAAATCCACGTTAGCGTCATCCGCAGCTAAAAATTACATGAAATAAAAACAATCTACTTATGGGTAATTTAATATATTAATTATTGAATTATTTTCTTCACAAAGATGGTGTTTTGTCCATCAGCCATTTTTAATGTCCCCACTGCTGGGGCACAGGCCTTCCTTATGGGTTATTAACCCACCACGCGGGCCCAATGCGGATTGGTGAGTGTTAACGACTGCAAATGCACCCGGTACCAACGGCTTAACGTGCCGTCCGAAGCACGGAGGAGCTCGAGATAATAAATTTTTGGTCACCCATCACATGACCGACCCTTGCGAACGTTGCTTAACCTCCGCAATCGTTGGGCCAGGCGCTAAACCACTGCGCCACCGAGCTCCTCAGGTGTTTTAGTACATAATAATATGTTTTTGAGGTTCAGGACAGGTAAAAAATGGCCGCCAGGGACCAGCAATTGGCGGCGATTATAGGCGGCCATTACACACGTCAATCTGGTGTGATCTGATCAAAACCGCAGATTGATGGAATTTGATGCGGTTGGTTTGCGACGTTACACGGTCAATCCAGCGAGATCTGGATCGCAGTAGATCTTGGTAGATTGACAATCTACCACGATCCACGGTGGGCTTTGGCAGGGTTGCCAACTTTTTGCATTAATTTTCGCGTGATATCGATCGATGACCTGAGTGGTGCAGTATTCAACATGCCAGTCTACCGCGCAAGAGATCCTGGGTTCGATTCCCGGACGTAATTGAAATGATGAATTTTAATTTCTGTGACGGTCTGCGTATAATAAGTACCTATCTATTTCGAAAAGTAAGTAAGTACCTAGTAAAATCTGTTGTCTAGCACCCATTTTATGCCTTGATTAGTTAGGGTTAGATGAATATCGATATTTAATTTTACACGCACAGGTGTGTAAAATTTCATCAAAATCAGTTCAGCCTTCTGAAGCTGAACTGATTTGGATGAAATTTGGCACTCAGTTCATAGCTTGGTAATATCGTATTATAAATTTTAATACGATTTTTTATAAATTTTAATACGATATTACCAAGCTATGAACTGAGTGCCAAATTTCATCCAAATCAGTTCAGCTTCAGAAGGCTGAACTGATTTTGATGAAATTTTACACACATCATATATACAGCGTGAAATTTTAACCATTTGGTTCCCGCCGTGGGGTGGTTCCACTCATGATTACAAGCAACTTTTACTATGGGGCCAACTCTCCTGCACGCAAAAAAAAATCAGCTGTTCCATACAAAAGTGCAGTACCTACTCGACCTTAATGTATGGAACAGCTGATTTTTTTTTGAGAGTAGGAGAGTTGGCCCCATAGTAAAAGTTGCTTGTAATCATGAGTGGAACCACCCCACGGCGGGAACCAAATGATTACAATTTCAGCGTGTAGTTTATAGCCTGGTATAGTATAAATATCGAGGTAAAATAGTATTTTTCAAAACATTGCAAAAAATATAGTAGGTAGGTTTATGGGAAATTTATGAAAAAATATAGTCCTCATTTATTTTTAACTAGCTTCCTTTAAAAATTAAAAATAGGGTACATACATAGGGTAGGTACTTCCTAGGGTACCAAACTAACTGTGTGCCAAATTTTATCATCTTTTACTGCAATCCAATATTTTTAACCGACTTAAAAAAGGAGGAGGTTCTCTTTTCATCTGTATATTTTTAAGGGATTCTTCAAATGCCCACGCGCATGTAGTCACGGCCGGAAAGAAAGTTAAAATAAATATGGGTTTTATTTTTTATAAATTTCCCAAATGTACAACAAATTAGTTTCAATGTTTAAAATAATTAAAATGCCTAGGGTACCTTTGATCGAGATAAAAAATATAAGTTTTAATCCAGACTATAAACTGTTTGCCAAATTTCATCCAAATCAGTTCAGCTTTCATAAAAAACAAATATACAGACGAAGAGAGAACCTCCTCTTTTTTTGAAGTCGGTTAAAAACATCGGATCGCAGTAGATTGTGCTAGATTGTCAGTCTACCATGGTAGATTGACAATCTACTATGGGAGATTGTCAGTCTACCATGGTAGATTGACAATCTACATTAGATTGTGCTAGATTGTCAGTCTACCATGGTAGACTGACAATCTAGCACAATCTACTGCGATCCGATGTTTTAACCGACTTCAAAAAAAGAGGAGGTTGTTTTTATGTTCGTCTGTATGTTTTTTTTTTGGGTATTTTTCAAATGTCCATCCGGATGTAGTCGCGGGCGGAAGCTAGTTAAAAATAAATATGGGCTATATTTTTATAAATTTCCCAAAAGTACTACAAATTAATTTAAATGTTTAAAGAAATAAAAATGCCTAGGGTACCTTTGACCGAGATCAAAAATATCATAAGTTTTAATCCAGACTATAAACTGTTTGCAAAATTTCATCCAAATCAATGCAGCCTTCATAAAAAACAAATATACATACGAACAGAGAACCTCCTCCTTTTTTGAAGTCGGTTAAAAATATCGCATCGCAGCAGATTGTGCTAGATTGTTTTTTAATGATTTTTCGAATGTCCACCCACGCGGATGTAGTCGCGGGCGGAAGCTAGTTAAAAATAAATGTGTACTACATTTTTATAAATATCCCAAAAGTAAGTACTATAATGTTTAAATGTTTTGAAAATAATACTTATACCTCGAAAAAAAGGTGCCAACCCTAAGCCAGACCAAGCCAGATTGACGTAGATTGACAATCCAGCACAATCTGATCACGCCAGATCGCGCCAGACCGCGCCAGATTGAAACAGATCGCGAACAACGTTACACAATCAATCTCTGTCAATCTTTGTCAGTCTGGCGCGGTCTGGCGTGATCAGATTGTGTGTGTAATGGGTGCCATACTCTTTACATCTGCATTGCAAAAGCTTGACGAAAGAGAATTACAATAAAACTGCGTATTTATTTTTAAATTTCGTCAAAGCAAAGACCTCATTGTAATGAGCCTGCGCGGGCGCACCAATTTGGACAAATTTCGCGAATTCCTCCCCAAATGTAACGAGCGTCATTACATCAACGGACCTAATCACCGGCGGTCATGCGAGCTGGTCGCTTTATTAATGTACAATTGTACATACACTCGACGTCAGAAAAATCGCACCAAAATAAGTTTAGACTTGGCAACCTGCTATATTGCTAGCTAACGTTTTATTGTGTAAATGTTGAAATATATTGAAAGTACATTTAATGAGCTTTCAATTAATAATTGTTTGATTTAATTAACATAATATTTACCACAATTAAACGCTTAAAGCGTTATTGCTTGCGCCGCCATAACAGGGAAATAAAAGGGGTCAAATTAGGAAATGCGGGTAAATTCGCTATCGAGATGATGGAGAAAACACACTTCAACAGTTCAATAAAAAAAATACGCAAAATGGATACTATTGCTCATGAAGTTGCTCAAATATTGCAAAAAAAAACAAGGCAATGTAATGTTGCTCGAAAACTGAATCTCAGTAATTGATACCGTCCGAAGAGTAGTCCAACGGTTTCTAGAGACTGTCGGCGATGTCCGAAGGGGAAGAAGTATATAACAACACTTACCATTCAATTAGATAGGATTAAATTAACTTTGAAGAAATTTTTGAAAAGGTGCGATTTTTTTGACGCCGAGTGTATACAACATTATTTTTTGTATATAGGTACGAAAGCCGAAACACGGGTCACATATTTACATATTCAGAATCAGTATAAAAAAAAATTATAATGATACCTGAAAAACTCACGAAGTTAAAAAAGCTTTTTGTGTTGTGTGCGCGAGACATTTTAGTAAGGTGTGCGTTAATTATGGTTTTGTAAATATTATTTACTAAAATATAACATAATATAAAAAATATTACAATCGATTCTATTAGTGATTCTGAACAAACAGTTTTCAGGTTTCGTATATACTAAAAGTAACCTTGTATACATGTAGCATTAACAAGTAGAGTTGCGGCCCGGCCCCGGCAAAGGTTCGGTACCCGGCAGGTTCGGCACTTTTTACGAGGTTCGGCCGGGTACCGAACCTTGACCCGCGGTTCGGCCGAACCTCCGAACCTTTTTAAAATGATAATTTGGTCGTTAAATTAAGTACAAAATTTCGAAATATATGTTTTTACTAAACAATATTTTATTCACACGATATTATTAGGTTGCTTTCTTGTTTATTTGTGTGTCCGCAAAGTTTGCAAACGATTTTATGTAACTTCCCGATGTGCTAGAGACTTAAAACTTTGAACATAGGTCGGAACTGAAAGGCAATGCAATATTATGGCATCATTGAGCTGATCTGATGATATAGCCGAATGAAGGCCACAGCAAGAACTCTGTGATAAAACCATACAACCCAATTGAGCGAGATAGGGCTCGTTAGAATCGTCGTGACAAGTACTTTGATGGAATCATCTTCCGTCAAAGTACTTGTCAAGACGATTCTAACGAGGTCCAGGGTCTGATAATGAAGCCGGAAGAATGCTACAGAAACCATGCAACCCCATCGAGTTTGGGCTCGTTTGAATAATCTTGATGAGTACTCTGTTAGGAAATAGTGTCCAAGGGTCTTATGATGGAGCCGGAAGAAGGCCACAGACTGTAATAAAAACCATGCAACCCCATCGAGTTTGGGATCGTCTGATTCGTCTTGACGAGTACTCCGATAGGAGATGGTGTATTTTTAATTAAGTTTTATTTCGTTGACTAAAAAGCAGACAATAACAATATACTGAAAAAACCGACCGAATTTGCCGACTAAAAAGTATAAAAATCAGACTAAAAACATTCTGCGCGATTGGGATCAAGCCGACGAGCCCAGCCTCTGAAAACAGACTGAAAACAAGCGCGCCTAATGGCCTAAATGAATACCGAGTCGGTTCGGCCGGGTCGCGAACGGTTCGGTATTTTGGAACCGAACGGTTCGCGACCCGGCGGTCCGGTATTATTGAGGTTCGCTGCATCACTATTAACAAGCACTAATGTTAATAAACTTCAGCGCACGCATATCAGATAAATAAGAGTTCGTTAATAAAGTACGATTTATTAATATATAAAAAAGATTTAATGGATTTACCGTTTTTTTATCTACGGCGCAATGTAGGTTAGGTACTATTATATATTCTGTAACAGAATCAAGAAAGAAAATAGATAAACTCAACCTGATAATTATATAAGGGTTCAAAATAATATTGTCGTTATTTGTACCGACATAAGATTGAAGTGTCATAGTAAAATACTGACCACTGAACAATAACTCGAATAAAGAGACGCATTTCAAGCATTTTCTTCAAAAAGAGAGATAAGGTCATTAGTGCATGAAATGGCATAATTTCACTAATTGAACCAGTTCCTCCATTAATTCGACACGCTTCGGATAAGATTCACTTTTTCTGAGTGCGTAAGTGCAAGCGACCGAAACTTGAAGTTGGGACAATTCTAAGAAACCTTCGCCAAAAGAAATTCAACATGTTTGGAACAAAGTGACACTGATTGATCAAGTTAATGATTGGTAATTTGTACTTCATCGCATGATTAAATATATTACGGGTTACACTTACAATGCTACAAAAAATGCTACAAAGAGGGCAATTATTGTAAACTATTTTTAGTTCGTTTTTTTTTCTTTTATGAAAACATAGTACCTATTTATATATGTTACGGCTAATACCCGAAGTGCGGCTAAACCTAGTTTTAGCCGGCTAAAACTAGGTGTAGCCGCTAGCTGTTGGCTAAAACTAGGTGTAGCCGATTTGCTCGCGGCTAATACTAGGTGTAGCCGGCTAAAACTAGGTGCAGCATGGGATATAAAGAAAGTTTTTTCTGTTGTCTGTTAAAAAAAAATAACCTCGAAATTTAAGGCTCACGCTCCGCTGCGCTTCGCGCTCGCCTTAAATTTCTAACCTAACCCAGGACCTACAGGAGTAAAGCAGATCGGTTACACCTAGTTTTAGCCAACAGCTATCGGCTACACCTAGTTTTAGCCGGCTAGAACTAGGTTTAGCCGCACTTCGGGTATTAGCCGTAACATATACACTTCTATCGGTGAAACTAGTTTTACTATTAGATTCATAGCATTCCCAACTTTGCCACACGTAAAGACGGAATAGGCTTTTATTTTATTTATTTTTATTTAATCTCTTTATTGTACTACAATAAAATAATGTACAAGACGCGGACTTAATGCTAAAAGCATTCTCTCCCAGTCAACCTTTAGGGAACAGATAGCCACGAATGCAGTACATTTAACATAATAATAAGTCCGCTAACGCATTGTGAGACCTTTCATCCTAGATGACTTGTATTTATGAAAACATGGTATTATTAACACACGTCTATCGGTAAAAGTAGCTTTACTATAACATTCCTAGCATAACCAACTTTGCCACACGTAAAGACGGAATAGGCTCTTAACAAATATGTCCGCTAACATTGTGACCTTTCATCCTAGATGACTTGCAACTTGCCCATAAAGGCCTATTGAGGAAACGTTTGATAAATAGGATAGAGTAAAGGCATTTGATGCAGGCCCAGTGGAGGTTGCGTTGCTATTAGTCAGTGTGCACGCACGTCCCGGCCCGGAAATAGACTGAATGAGGCATAAATCAAAGCCTGCGCGCGCGCAACCGTAACGGTGCACCGTATTAACACTACACACGCCTCCGGGTTCGCTTGGATTAATCGAACTTTGATTATGTTTGTGTTTTCATTGTTTTATTGTGGAAATATGATTTATATCACAATTTACTCGTGTTTGTTGTCTGTATGTGAAATTATGTTTTAAAATAATGCAATTAAAGATACATATCCTTAGATCATAATTTAAAAATACTTTTAAGCAAAAAAGTGAGATTAGCCAACAAGTTTTCTAATGAATTAAGAATTAATTCAGTAAAATGATTTAAATGATTAAAATAATGGTGTAATTATTAAAATTCTAGATTATAGGCATTCACAATGCTATTTTTATATTAAGATAATTAATTTAATAGAAAAAATCGACTCACCCGTAGCAGCTCAGACGGGACCGGACGGGTCAAACTCCCGTCTGAGCTGCTACGGGTGAGTCGATTTTTTCTAGTTTTTTTCTATTAAATTAATTATCTTAATATAATGGTGTAATTTTAGCCGTACCGTTATGAAATGGCATTTTTCATTCAGCTTTCCTCAGAATATACAACATGAACAAGCAAAGCTTAACAAAATATACATCGCTAAAACAAGAACCATTAAAGTTTTTTATAGGAAGAAATAACACGACAGTTGAACACTTCTACCGATTCCATGGACGCTATAAAAATAGCGTATAAATTCTTCTGACTCCAGTATTTGTCAAAAGGTATTGACACGACTTTTGCATTTCAAAGCCTTAGTATGTCGACTTATGGCCCTAGTCACTAAGACCGAATGCTTGGAAATTAAGTGATGATGGATCTCTCGAGGAAGCAAAGGTTTCTGGTGAATTACTGACTCATAAACATGGTATTCCTATTGAGGAAATAAATATTAGATAAATGGAATATCCCATAAAAAGCTGTATTTCAATCTCCACTTCCGATGGAGAATTTAGAAACGAAAGAAGCCCAAAATGTGAACATTTCATGAAGATGTGACCTAATGCATGAAAAAAACACGACACACACTATCCTAATAGTACATATATTAAATGTTACATGCGACCACGAAAATATTGATAAGTTGAGGCATGAATTTGATTAGATTTGGAACACAGGTTTTAACGCGATTTTAACTAAAACATAGGTGTTGAGCACCTATTAAAATCCAGTTAAACCAGTTAAAATCGCGTTAAAACCTGTGTTCCAAATCTAATAAAATGCAACGCGAAAGTTTAAAAGTGTATATGAATTTGATTCATTACAATAATGACGTAAGTCACTCGATTATTTATTCCTAAACCGTATATCAAACTAACTTGTCAACACTTTCATCAAAGCAAAACAAGAAAAAAAGCTACCATATTTGTATAAAACACTTCTCTATTCCACAACTGATTAAAGCCACCTTTTATAGAATAAGGGAAATGAAATCTGACAGGTTATGGAAATTATTTTTTGTAGCCAACTGCTGGGAGGTAAATTTCCCCCTTTTTAGCTTTTCCCGACAGGTTCCGATCCGGTCCGACCAACATGGGCATGTGAAAATGAGATAAAAATGCGCGCGCGCACACTTTCGATCTATCGGGCGCGTTGACTCTTAGTTTCTAATGACGTTCACTGAGGTTACTTATAAAGTAATCATTTTTAGATATACGTACCATGGGCAACGGCGTCGCTTAACCACTCCTAAGGTTAAAATCGTTTGCACGCCGCGCCCGCCGTCACATACGTTTAGTTCGTGCAGGGGCGATACGCACTCACACGAATTTTGTTGCTAACTGGTTAAGCGACGCTGTTGCCCATGGTACTTATTATACTAACGAGTCAATATTATTTGAATTACTTACTGTTTCATTACCTTCTTTATGACATTTTTAACTTCACAGTTTATAATGTTTTACATGAGTAGGTTAGGTAGGTATTATTTATTAGAAGTACTTGATAAAAACAAAATCAAATCACTATTTAACAATATGGAGTTAATCTATTGTTTGCAAAGCGTTCAACTCGTTCGATATCACGACATTTAAAAAAACTATTTTTTTATAATTACAAAAGTTGTTAAGCTGAAATTCACTTTTCCAAAACACATTAAGCTCCTGTTATTTTTAATTCGATAAGATCAGTCGACAGTAATATAGATACTAATTAGATAGCTTAAGGACAGTCAGGTTTGGTTAGAACATTTGATTGATTGAGCTCTTGGAGAAATGCATGCGAATGAAAGTTGTGCAGATCGCGATTGGCGGACAATAATAAATACCTTTGGTAGATGTATTATACAGTAGCTGATTGCATAAGTAAATTTTAGGTATTTTTTTAGAATGATTGATACGATGCATAACAAAACTTGAAAATAATAAAGTTGAATAACAATTTACAGCGTTAACGCATTCCTAGATATTGTTATTTCTGTAATACTATATTTTTACTTTATACAATAACCTAACTGCCTAAATTATCACTATCCTAAAAAGCTGTACGAAAATACTATTAAAGAAAATGTTTCAAAATTTTTTGTATCATCCCATCAATTGTTACATAAACTTTAAGGCGTTACTAATGCTGCAAACAATACTTCAAATAAGAATCTGAAGTTGCCGAAAAAAAGCGATATTATATTTTCACTTGTTACACTTTTTCGGGGCAAGCTCGAAAAAAGCCAACTAGATGCTGCTGAAAATAAGTAATATTAAATTTTGAGTTTCACTTGTTGCACTTTTTTTCGGGGCAAGCTCGAAAAAAGCCAACCAGTACTTTTACTTTTTCCTCAGAAACGTAAGAATCAATTAGATACACTGCCATCGGAAATAGTTGAAAAAGGAAATAAAATAGAGCGGTTGGTTCCACTTTTACCGCGCGGGCGCAATCCGAATCACTTGATTTTACACTTATACTTTTTGAGACCTACTAAAAACGATGATTTGCGATATAAAACCGAAAGCCGATTGACGATTACCGAATGACAGGATGATTTACTGACACGTCTCGAATTTCTGACCTCAAATTGTCCGGTATTCTGTTCTGTACATAGAAAGAAAATAGGAAAAGCTATTGACAATGTTGGACAAGCATCTTTTTGTTATAAAACAAGGCTTTAACAATTGCTTAACCTTAATAAACCTTACACTTTCTTAAAAAAAACACGGTTTTGTTTATTTCTGGTTTCTACGATAACAGACATAGAAGTTTTGCTTCTTTGACATTTTAACATAGTAGACGTAAAACTGCTAAGGCAATATTAATTTTTGGACGTTTTTCTTCTTAGACTTTTTACAACTTAGACATTGATTTTAGACATTTTGCTTTAAAGACGTTCTACAAGTTAAGCTTTCTGATCATAAAGGATGTCGTTCAAGTCGGCATGAAATTGCCTGAAAAGTAAGCAGAAAAATGAAAAGAAGATCAAGCGTTTCTTAATAAAAATTTAAGTTATTACAAGTATTATTGAACTTGACTGCGCTGTTGTGAGAGACACAAAGACTCATAATATACAGTTAGTAATAAACGCTTCAATGAATACTGCGATATTTTGTTGATAGCGAAACCAAAGTCATTATTCCATTAAATATTATTAGCTTCTCATAATGTGATTGAGAGTTTCCTCTTAGTATCGCAATTTGCAGTAACTACTCACACAAAATGTATGTCGTAAATAATAGACAGTAAGAATATAATGCACATTATTAAGATACTTTGTATGAAAAGTTATAGATACTAACTTCATATTACAAATATGGATAATGGACATACCATAGTCAATATAGTGGTGGTATTTATACTGTTAAACTTTCGCGTTGCATTTTATTAGATTGAAATGACAGGTATTAACTAAAACATAGGTGTTTACATGTGTGTTTACTTTGTGTACACCTACCTTTTCCCGACGTTCCAACCGAGTTGCATCGGCCGTGGGCACAGGCTGACTGAGTCAGAATCAGAACCTATGTTTTAGCACTTTTAATTTTAAGATTTAAACGCGTTTAATAATCTAGTTTTGTTTTTTAGTTTAGTAATTTTAATCTAGTTGTGGTATTTTTTGGATTTACTTACACCTATCTTACGAATCGTGCAGCTTCCAGCTTTTGTTTAACGTTTCACATACCTGAAAGAAAAGATATAAATAATTATTAAAGATTTATAAAACACATTTGCAACAGATATTGCAAGGAGTTTTTGGTGGCTTTATTAATAAAGACTACATGGTGCTCAAATATTACCTAATGAATAAATGTGTTCTCAAACAGCGTAATAAGTTAGCGGTGACTACCTTCATGTTTTTATTAGGGAACATGCATCAATTTTTTTTTGTATCAAAATCAAAAGTATAATGCGTGAGAAAGTCAACTGTAATATTAAAACTTTTCTTTTGCGTTTTTTATCGTGATATAGTCACTTGAAGTTAGCACGCAGCAGCACCCGCCGAAAACGCTCTATACAAAACGGTCAACATGTATGACGGCACTTATGTCACGTTTCAGGCGCATGATTATGGAGTTAGCCAAGAATTTTCAAATATCTCCTTAAATATTGCGTTTAGGTACATATGTGTCCTACAAAATATTATTTCTTATTCGATATTCTATCCGACTGTTAAGTGCATTATATCCGCAAATGAAAAAAAAAATCGTCTTTTTCCCCTGTGTGATAAAACTAAAATATTTTATTTTATTTTTTATTTTTCTGCTCTATCTTGTTTTGTATATGTGTCCCAAGCGATCAAGCTCAAATTTGTCAAAATCGGTGACTTATGCATGTTCCCTCATCCATACAATTCTAGTTCCAATCGAATCGATCTTTTTCATCTCTGGAAGTACTGAGTGAAAGATCAATTAAGTCGGTAAGTGAGCTCCAATAAATTACGTGGTGGATATAAATAAGTGTCGTGTTGACAAATACGCGACTTTCACTGCGCAAGCGCATGTAGAGCCACCATGCCTTAGTTAGATAATAATAAGCGGCTAGGAGCTCGATGGCGCAGGGTTTAGCGCCTGGCCCAGTGATTGCGGAGGTTAAGCAACTTTCGCAGGGGTCGGTAATGGGATGGGTGACCAAAATGTATTATCTCGAGCTCCTCCGTGTTTCGGAAGGCACGTTAAGCCGTTGGTCCCGGCTGCATTTGCAGTCGTTAACACCCACCATTCCGCATTGCGCCCGCGGGTTGAGTTATGGCCTATCTTCCTTATCCAGTCATAAGGAAGACCTGTGCCCCAGCAGTGGGGACATTAAAAAGGCTGATGGTCAAGCGGCAAGACTTAAAATTTCAGAGACGTTTCTGAAAACAGATTCATTTAAATGGTTAAATCGTTAACCTAAACATGAAACTATTGAAACTAGAGCTATTGATTTTCAAAACGTGTAGGGAAATTTTAAGATTTCCGAGAAATGTTTTTTTTACACGACTGCCCAAAAAATACGAGTGTATTTTGTTCAGCTTTAGTGTATATTTGTATTTAGGTATGTGAGTTTTCTTATTCCATTATAACTTCTAATCTAAATGCCTGAACTGATTAGGATGTTCTTACATCAATCCTTACATATCACCCCGAGTGACACTGGCTATAGATTTTTTGATAAATTCAATATGACAGCTGGCTGCATAACACCCTTTTGTAGACTGGACGAAAACCTAAATCCTAAATATCCGCTTCCTTTACCGTTTCAACGGCATTTTGTAAACCATTTGGGCAACATGACTTTTCCGATGTAAAAACGGCTGCTGAATTCGGAATGTTGCCAAGCCGAATTTTATTTTATTTAAAAGTGTATATTTTTCTTCAATAATTACAATATGGGTATCAAATTAAAGGCCTTGATGAGCACATTCCAATACTTTACATTTTGCCACTAAAATGTATGAAATAAAAAATAAAAAAAATCAAAAATATTACTTCTCTCCTCTAACCTGTAAAAAATGTTTCACAGAACGGTCCCCCGACTGCAATGACACCTTGTTATTTAACTTTTTACTTAGTTTTTGGCAGGGCAGTCGTGTTTTTATTTTTACTTAATGATTGAGTTTGGTTGCTAAGCTGCTATTAAAGCCAGTTAATTGAGTTTTACATAATTTTTGAACGTTGAATGTGAACTTTGAAAAAAGTTTAAACAAATGCATTAATGAACAAAATATATCACTTATAAAAAATAAAGGTATGCGTCTGTCTATCTTAGACGCACTACAAAAAAAATGAAGAAAATTGTACGTCACCAAACTTCAATGAAAGTAAAAGGCATTTTCGAAAACATACGTCCAGCGCTTGAAAGTGCGCGTATCCGGTGGCGTGCGGCGCGATTTGCGCGCACGCACGACCGCCGCCGAATAGAATAGCAATATTTTAGTCGTGCATGTACTCGGCCGAAATCGGTGACGTAACAAACACATCATGATGATAACGAACCGCATTCCTGCTTCCAATACGTTATGGCGAACGCGCAGGGCTGCCAAAAATATTTTTGAAGATTTATGTTTTTGTTTTATACTTCCATGAAATAACCAAAAGGGTTCATTGTTTTCAAAATTTCCTTGAAAAGGCCAAGGATAAAGATCCAAACGATGGAAAGACAAGAAGATCAGCTTTCTAAACATCATGGGATAGATTAGATATCCGTCCCTCGCTTTCATCGGGTGACTGAGTGCTGCAACTGATGCGAGAGTGCCAGACAATTTGATCGACAAATCACGATATTCAGCAGAAGAAGATGGTGGAATATTTCCATAAAAATGCATTGCTCTTTCAGCCTTCAGAAAATTTCTTCTATTTGCTTATGACTAAAAAAACTATCAGTCAGCAAGTTAGAACAGGTGTAATTTGCCATCTGCAAATTTAACCACAAGTAGGGTAGCAAAAATTGCATCATACTTATGACAAGATAGTATGTGGCAACTTCAATAACATTTCCTAGTAACTGGCAGCCCTGGCTCACTCTCGCTTTCACCGGCGCGCGCGCAGCGTGGCGGGCGCGGGCGTGTATCGCGCGCATTTCATCGCGATAGATCGTCACAAAGCGGCCGCTTCCTCGCTCGTTACCGTAAACGGTATTTAATATACTTGTCGCGGCGAGATAACGCGCGGCGGAACGAGGAAATCCGATAGGCAACTGTTTATTACTAGAGAAAAGTTACTGCAACTATGTTTTTGATTTCAGTAACATGAATACTACCAGTTCTTACCACTTAAGTTTGTACTTATCACCATTATTACAGCAACATTCCTTTAATTTAATTATTGTCATCATCATTAGGAGCTCGGTGGCGCAGAGGTTTAACGCCTGGCCCAGCGATTGCGGAGGTTAAGCAACTTTCGCAACGGTCGGTCATGGGATGGGTGACCAAAAATTATTATCTCGAGCTCCTTCGTGCTTCGGAAGGCACGTTAAGCTGTTGGTCCCGGTTGCAGTCGTTAACACCCACCAATCCGCATTGGGTCCGCGTGGTGGGTTATGGTCCGTCCTACTTATCCACCCATAAGGAAGGCCTGTGCCCCAGCAGTGGGGACATTAAAAATGGCTGATGGACATCATTCATAACGCTTACAATTTGATTTCCGTCCACGTGTTACTGTTAAATTTCTTGAAAGACCCCCATAGCTCTGAAAGCCTCGATAAAAAAGACTAATATTCTTATGTCTGAAGTCCATATTATTACTTAAGCTGTTTTAAATGGAATCATATTCTATTACGGCTGTTGCCTATTATTTCGGCACATTATTCAAAGTATGTATCTTTGATGTTCACACAAATGTCATAATGGCCCACTGTCAAGTGCGTATTGCATAACCCGTCGAAAGTCGAGGCGGTCAAACAGGCCCCATTACTCAATAGAGAAATTCAAACATGTGATTAGCGCTTCACCCTTGATTTATAATGGGTTGACAGCAAACGTCAATAACACTAGATCGCGATACCACCGAATATTACGTGAACGGTGCGTTCGAGTGCGCTAAATCGCATCTGTATTACCAAAACCATAAAACGGTACCTAATTTAATTACACACTTTCAGGGCTACCATCTATCTGAATTTGAATAAAACGATTTGTATTGACTCAATCGACTTTTTATAACTTTGACTGAAATACTTTTAGTTACCTGCGCTTCACCCTTGATTTATAATGGGTTGACAGCAAACGTCAATAACACTAGATCGCGATACCACCGAATATTACGTGAACGGTGCGTTCGAGTGCGCTAAATCGCATCTGTATTACCAAAACCATAAAACGGTACCTAATTTAATTACACACTTTCAGGGCTACCATCTATCTGAATTTGAATAAAACGATTTGTATTGACTCAATCGACTTTTTATAACTTTGACTGAAATACTTTTAGTTACCTACACTCGCGAGCAAAAGTATGGAATCATAGGCCTATTTCCATACAAACGAGGTAACTTTGAAGCTTTTTTTTTAATACACAACGGGATAGTGCTTGGCCTTCATCTCACCTAATGTTAGATGACGATAAGGCCGAAGATGGAATCGCACTACACCCGGAATACTGGCTATCTTACCTCTAACTGCCGGAACACAACAATTTTTAAATTGTTGTTATGGCGTCAGACTTAGGTAAGATGGTGGTAGATAGCCAGGCGGACTTGAAATAAGCCCTACCACCAACCAAACCGAGTACAAATTGTACCCCCCCTGGGAATCGAACCCGGGACCTCTGCGTCTTACACGGGTGGGCGAACCATTAGACCACAGAGGCGGTTAAATATGGAATCTACTTCTAAAAACAAATAAGCAAACACGTGTTTCGTGGTTTTCCGAAACTCAACCCTTTAGGGCCCATATTAGTGGGTAGCCTTATGGGGAGTCTGGGAGGAGCCTCCCTCCCCCTGCCCGGTCCCCCCTCGATCTTTCGAGATCGTTAGGGGGCGGGGCAGGGGTGAGAACCGCCCGGCCCTGACATGAAGCCTATTAGGCTTGGTGGGAGGGTCGGGTGTGGCGAGGGACATGCTCGGGTTTCCCGAGTATGACTGAGTCCAACACGCCGTTTGGTGTGCCTAAAGACTGCATTCTCCTCTTGATACAACAAAAAAAAAAAAAAAAAAGGGGCTAAATGGGGTAAAAAAAGCCTAACATCGATATAAGTGTCGTTATCGAGGTTTTATGGGATGTTGATTGCGAAAATGGCATTTATTTTTAGTGGTAGACATTATTCAACCCCTTAAGGGGACAAACGGGCTTAAGCTTTGGTTCTCCGCCCAGAATCAAACGGGGTATGATCTGATGATGGCCATTCAAAGAGTGAATCGAGGAGGCTCAGATCGCTGAAGAAACCCAACGGATCAGGGGGCCTACTCAAATGGCCACTTACTAAAATTAACGCTAGTAGAATAGAATGACAATGTATGGGATTGACATATGTCACGTGATCAAGCGTAACGAATTTGTTGATTCGTACTCAAATGTACAATGTTTCTATTTGATGAAATAAAACTATGATCTTACCTTAAATGAAACAAATAGTCGTCCATCGGATGCCTGTGACTGTTCAACAAACATAACATTGCCTTATTGTTAATTTAAAACACTAACTAATCCAAAATCAAGGCAAATCCAATTGCACAAAAACTTTTCTAAGCGTTTCTCTATACAAAATCCAACTCTTTGGCGATAACGACACTAATTTGGTACTCAAAACAACACAAACATCGCGAACGCAAATTCTATTCGAAAAACACAACACATAAATACTAAAACCCGGATATTGTCCATGGTTTCGTCGCGAAACGTAGTACATATGTGACATTGAGTGCATTCTAGCAGACTAACCGCTGAGTCATCGATCAGTTTTCAGAATCGTCTCTAGCAGGGAGGAATTTATTAAATTCGTCCAAGTTATTTTCAGCTTCTGATTTTTTCAGCACGCACTAAATACTCGTAGTGATGGACAGTGGACTCAAAAGGTAAAAACTCGAATATTTATCAAAAATTGATAAATATCCGTTTTTCTCAATTTTTATCGGGTATTTACTAAAAATTGCGGATAAATTATATTTACCCTGTTTCTATACTCTAGTTTTGGCCCCAGGTGAGGCCAACCACGACGACAATTTATTATAACAGGCGCACATTGAGGACTAGCGCAAAGTCCTTAAGCTAGATGGTGTCGTTTCATCGTCCACAAGTCCCTTGTCAACAATGTGATTACTATCGCAAGTATGTTGACCAGGGTATGCTGGCCGACTTATGAAGAGGGAGAACCTCTTTATGATGATCTGTTTCTTTAGGAAACCGGGATAATACCACAGCATAAAGATTTTTTTCCTTACAGTAGGCCGACGAAGACGTCTAGATAGGGCAATGATGCGTGGGGTGCGTAAGGGGGGAGAGTCGCATGAGCCCGAGCTGCATTCTTCACTGTACTTAGTAGCTTGGTACACGTCTTCTTGGGCTATCGCGTCTTTACCATTTTAATTTCTTATTCTGATATTATGGTGCATACGATGAGTCGTGCAAATATTCGATTTCGATGAAACCCGGTTTCGAGTACTATTTTTTTAAGTAAACAGCAATGCAATGTTGAAATGTCAAAAATCTAAGATGGCGGCCAACTTTTTATTTGTGAGCTGATTTCGATGAAACCTAGTTTTTTTGATAAGTAATGTTAAAAATAAAAAATCCAAAATGGCAGCCACCTTTTTTTGTGAGCCTTTTTCAATGAAACTTGGTTTTTGGTACTATTTTGATAAGAAAACAGCAATGCAATGTCAAAAATCCAAGATAGTTGCCAACTTTAGGCCGATTTCGATGAAACTCGGTTTTTCGTACTATTTTGACAAGAAAACAGCAACGCAATGTTAAAAATATAAAAAATCCAAGATAGCACCCATATTTTTCGTTTGTGGGTCGTTTTCGATAACACTCGGTTTTTTATTCTACTTTGACAAGAAAACAGCAACGCAATCATTGAAATGTATAACGCAATGTACCTATAAAAATATAAAGAATTCAAAATGGTGGCCAACTGTTTTGTTTATGGGCCGATTTCGATGACACATTGTTTTTGGTACTATTTTGACACGAAAACAGCAACGCAACGTTAAAAAGATAAAAAATCTAAGATGGCGGCCAGCTTTTTTGTTTATGGGCCGACTTCGATGAAACTCTGTTTTTGGTACTATTTTGACAAGAAAACAGCAACACAAAAAAAATGCTAAAAATGTCAAAAATCCAAGATGGTTGCTAACTTAACCACCTGTGTGGTCTAGTGGTTTGCCCACCCGTGTAAGACGCAGAGGTCCCGGGTTCGATTCCCAGGGGGGGTACAATTTGTACTTCGTTTGGTTGGTGGTAGGGCTTATTTCAAGTCCGCCTGGCTAGCTACCACCATCTTACCTAAATCTGACGCCTTAACAACAATTCAAAAATTGTTGTGTTCCGGCAGTTAGAGGTAAAATAGCCAGCAGGCCTATTTTGTGACAGTTTAGTCCCACCGTTTAAGGATTAAAAGGTGCATTGTGATTGGTTTACAAGCATTAAACCAGGTTTTGTTAGAACAGTCTTGCACTCCAGTTTTGTGAAACATCTCTGAATAAGACAGAAAAAGTACTCATTGAAATGTATGTAATACATTTCGATGAAAGTACTAGAAAATTTCGCCGCTCCCACTAGCGACTCGGTTATACTAAACTCGGTCGATTATACTAATAGGGTATGCATTACAA
The DNA here is from genome assembly GCA_928269145.1 of Agriphila tristella. Taxonomy (NCBI): domain Eukaryota; kingdom Metazoa; phylum Arthropoda; class Insecta; order Lepidoptera; family Crambidae; genus Agriphila; species Agriphila tristella. The sequence goes on along the minus strand of OV743437.1, from coordinate 27,036,843 downwards.
TGCCGAAGTAGAAATGACCGAATTTTACAAGACCTATGGACGAAAGACCGAAAATTAAAAGGCCGAATGGTTGTTTGGCCGAACGTTTAAAATCCCGAAAGGACATTTTACCTAAAAGACTAAATCTCGAAGCTTACAAAACCGAGGGTTAATATACCTAAGTTCTGTACCCCAAACTACTTAATACCGAATTAATGAAAGGCTTGGGCTTTGCCTAAAATACTTTACAGCAAATTTAGCTGCCGGATATGAGTCTAAACAGTCTACTGGGACTTAGAAACCGTAAACCGTAGGTCACGAGATAGGTGCAAGGAGCGTAGCGACGAGCATGTTAGGTTGACATGAACCCAGCGCGCGCGCCGAGTGACCGAAATGAACGAGCGTGCCGCAGCAGCGGCCGACGAAGCGCCAGAAAAAAAAACGATTTCAAACTCGATTGGTGGATTTTGTCAAAATAATGACCATTTTACAAGCATTTTTGAATAAAACAAATTAACCGCAACTTTTTACCGTTTTAAACTTTCGGGATTAGGAACTTTCGGGATTTCGAACTTTCGGGATTTCAGTCATTTGATAATCGATCTTTCAAGTTTCGGTCTATCGGATATCGACATTTAGGATGTTCGGTATTTTGAAAATAGTTGTTTTATACGTCGATATTTCGGTCATATGTATTATGAATTTTCGACATTATAATGAATACCCATACTAAAATTATCAGCTGTCAGAAAATCGCTCATGAATAAAAAACGCGTGATTTAACTGCAAATCGATTTCGATTGCTTTTCCTTATTAATTTAGTTAGTAGAATCAATCTGGTTCTACAAATCCTTATCGTTTAGGAGTATTATGGATAGGCATCAATTTTGGGCGTCTCAAATATTCACCCAGCTACTTACGTACAAATACAATCGCTGTTTCTCATCAAAAATCAAAAGCGATGGAAAAAATGGCGTCCGATTGCCTTCAACCGCTGAAAATCATCGGAATTTTTGGAGCATTCAGCAATCGATGACCTAGCGGTTTGTCTACCAGAATGCACCCGACATATCGGAGGCCCGCGAAAACTCACCAAATGACAAAAACAAAACAAGTGACTCCATTCAAAATTTCGTTTGGTGCAAGTGCAAGCAGTGAGTGATGAAGTGAAGTGACTGCACGTAAAGTACAAAAGTAAAGTTTTGTAAAGAAGTTTGATAGTAATTTAATGCAGTAGGTAAGTATTCAAACAAACTAGTGAGTCAAATGTTGAAGTTAATCACCTATTACCACATATTCAGTGCTATTTGCTATTACGTTGCATCCATTGTGAATACTTTTTGTATACCTACGTATCGTTCCTTGTACTTATCTTCTTTTTGTTTTAGTAATGGAGCAAAGGGTACGTGCCAGCCCCGAGCAATTCAATGCTCTAATTGAGTTTATGGAAAGGTAATTTATTGATATAACTTTTCATATTATATTATGTGATCAATACCGAATAAAAATAATAAGCACTGAAAATTTCGATCTTAATTAACATCACAGGCACGGAGACCTTGCACGACCACAGCCTGGTGCACAAGGTCGGGCTAGGAGTGACAGGTTGTGGCAGCAGCTAGTGGCGCTGCTAAACTCAATCGGAAGTGGCATCGACAAGACAGTCGACAAATGGAAAAAAGTATGTAAAGTTTTTTACACTGAAAATTCTATTTTCAATCTCATTGTAGTAATATCATAAAAGTATGTATTTATGAGACACTTAATTGCACTTACAACATTCTTCAGGTCTGGGCAGATTGGAAAACCAAAACAAAAAAGAAACACCTGACAATACGGACGCATGCATCTGGAACTGGTGGTGGTCCAAACAGCAGGCTCACCCTAACTGCCTTGGAAGAGAGAGTTGTGGCAGTGCTGGGTGTGTCTGCTGTTATGGGGCAAGCAGGCGTTCAGGAGCTCGGGCTTGATGTAAGTATTAAAACTTTTGTCTTTATAAGGCAGTACCTATCTAGGTACAGTTTCCATTATGCTTATCTTGTTATTTAAAATATGGAAATTTATAGAAGATTATATTAAAAGAATAGAAATGGAAAATGATATAGGATTTTCAATTAAGATTTATTAATACCTAATGATATACTTAGGTAACTTATATGAAACAATGTGACTGTTACTTAATTTTCACAAAATTAAAATCCAATGTAAGAAGCTTTATAGTAATTATTTATTACTAATAAAATGGGTTTATTTATGATTAAATACAGTTGAACATGAAAATAGTAAAAAGTTTATTATATAAGGAAAAAATGATTTCAGAGACCATCTGTAACTCAGTCTCATGAAGTTGAAGAGAATGAAGATATACTTCATGATCCATTAAGTTTTGGTAAGTTAGTTATGTAAATACGTTTAGGCGCATTTGGTCCATTACTCATTTGGTCCACTTGCCGAAAAACATATACTTTGCATTTGGTCCATTTCCCGGAACACCTAAACAGTAAAACATTATTAATAATATAGGTACATTGGAATGAAACACTTAAACTAAAGGTACAATATTTTTGAGGCCGTATTCAGTGCTTTACGTACGGTCAGGATTGACGTCGGTCATTCATAGTTATTGCCATAGAAACCATGCATGCGGTCAGAGCAGCACTGTCTGCATCCTCATAGATTGTTGGGCCGTGCGTACGCAACTGAATGTCAGTTCTGAGTCCTGTCTAAGAAGAGCACTGAATATGGCCTAAAATGTATGAAATGCATAGATATGACAAATCCTCCTTAAGGTGCTATTTGGAAGCGAGCTGCCAATTGGAACTGCCGACAGCACGTGCAGCGGCTGCATGAAGTCGGCCCCGCAGCAGCAGTCGCCGTCAGCTGCATTTGCAGCTGCAGCGGCGAAAAGAGAAAGCCGTTTCATATAATCACATACATACCAGTAGTGCAGCTGCGCCCGACTTCATGCAGCCGCTGCACGTGCTGTCGGCAGTTGCAGTTGGTAGCTCGCTTCCAAATAGCAACAATTCAATATCTACCTATGTTTTATTTAGTACAACTTTATTTGATTTGCAGAGTTCCCTGAGTCCCCGTCACCACCACCAGCAACGAGATCGTATGTGTTCCCTCCCGTCACCATGCCAATGCCAGACTCCATGCCGTCGCCGTCACCTCCATTACTGTCGCCGCCTCCGCCGCTGTCGCCGGAGCCTTCTCCACCACTGCCGCCACCGCCACCGCCACCGCCGCCGCGACCGAGGGCGCGACCACGAGTGAGACCACGGGGGTCTCAATCTCAACCATCGCCGGCACCGCCACACTCTCTTCCAGGACCGAGCCGCCGCCGACGACGTCCTTCGGCATCCCCGCGATCCACGGCTACCACTCCGCGCCGATTGCTGCAGCGGACGCTACGGCGAAATCGCGGCGAAACGCCGTTCGAACGGGCGGCGGCTGCATTTGTCGCTGTAGAGAACCGCCGCCTTGAGCTGGAGGAGGCGCGCATTCAGCAAGAGGAGGCGCGCGAACAGCGCTTCCTTCGGCTGGAGGAGGCGCGCCTTCAGCAGGAGGAGGCGCGCGAACAGCGCTTCTTTAGGCTAGAGGAGGCGCGCCTTCAGCAGGAGGAAGCGCGTGGGCGGCGCGAACATGACTTAGCTACAGAAAGACTCTGCATCGAAACCGACAGGGTCGCGGCAGAAAGACAAAGAAACGTCCTGCTGCAACAACTCGGTAACATAGTAGAAAGAGCTTTGGAGACACAGGGACGGAACAACGTAAGCCTTGCGTCCACGGATTTAATTTAATTTTTTCAAGGCAACGAAAATAAATTATTAAAATGTCAGTAAATATATGAAAAGGTCAGTAAATGATACAAGTGTAATGTTGCTGTGATTAAAAAATATTATGTGTTTTTTAAGGTCCTTCTTAAATAGTGCACAAAATTTTAAGGGGTCAATGTACTCATGCATACGAACAACTTTTACTATGGTACCAATATTGAAATCGCGAAAAAAAAATCTGCTGTTCCATACATTTTGATCTATTCGATTTTAAATTTTCTATGGAACAACTGATTTAAAAAAATAGTATTTGTTGTGCGGCAACAGAAATACTTCATCAACAATTTCAACTTTCTAGCTATCACGGTACATGAGATACAGTCTGGTGACACGTGCCGCACTACTAATACAGCTGCGCCACAAAAAAAAAGTTGGAAATCCGACTTCTTGAATTTGTCGGTCTTGCGTTTAGGAGATACGTGTGGCGCAGCTGTAAAGATGTCTCTACAGCTGCGCCACACAGATCTCGAAAACGGAAGGTCGTAGCGAAAACATGATTACTCGTGTGTGCAGCCGTTAGTCGTCTTTGTGGCGCAGCTGTAGTCCGGCACGTTCTGGTGACAGTCAGACAGACGGACAGCGGAGTCGTAGTAATAGGGTCCCGTTATCAACCTTTGGGTACGGAACCCTGTAGGTAGGTAGTCAGTATTACCTACTAATAATTATATTAGTAGGTAATACTGACTACAAAGCAAACTGAGCAAACATTAACAGTTTGCTCTGATTATGTGTGTGTAAGTAGGAAAAGACAAGATTATTTTAATAATATATGTTTATTATTCCAATAATTAGACAAATTTTAGAATATTAAAAATTAGGCAAAGATTAAAAATAACAAGATTACTAGTACCTACTTATAGTATTATATGTGATAAGAATAAATATTTTTGTGTAATTTTCGTTTTATTTTCGTTCGAAATAGTGTAATCCCATAAAAGGGGGTAAACAAAAAAGCGGGGGGCATGAGAGTTCATCAGGTTAGGAGAACTGCGATCAAGATGCGCCATAAACGACGTTTCTTTTTAATTTACTTTCTATAGCGGTATTTTAGCTTAAATTTCATGAAGCCCCGTCTGAGCTGCTACGGGTGAGGGTGAGTCGATTTTTTCTAATATTTTTCAATTAAAATAATGATCTTAATATAAAAATAGCATTGTGAATGCATAAAATCTAAAAGTTTAAAATTCATGAAGCCTTGCTTGGCTCACTGTCTTCCACACTAACGGTGTACGTAAGCATACCTAATAGGTACTTATGTCTATTAAAATATGCTTTGACATTGACATCATTAGGCGTGATTATGCTTAAAAAAGTTATGCATAAGCTGTTATGTCTAAATATTTTATGCGTTAGTATCATTCGGCTAAATAAAATTATGCTATAACAACGTGCCGGACTACAGCTGGGCCACAAAAAAAAAAGTTGGAAATCTGACTTTTTAACTATGCAATGATGAAGTCGATAATTTGTCGCCAAAAACCAGAATTTGTCGATCTTGCGTTTAGGAGATACGTGTGGCGCAGCTGTAGAGACGTCTCTACAGCTGGGCCACACAGATCTCGAAAACGGAAGGTCGTAGCGAAAATCTGATTACTCGTATGTGTAGCCGATAATTTGTCAGATTTTGTCGCCAAAAACCAGAGTTTGTCGGTCTTGCGTTTAGGAGATACGTGTGGCGCAGCTGTAGAGACGTCTCTACAGCTGGGCCACACAGATCTCGAAAACAGAAGGTCCTAGCGAAAATCTGATTACTTGTATGTGTAGCCGGTAACACAGATCTCCTAAACGCAAGACCGACAAACTCTGGTTTTTGTGCGACAAATTCCGACAAATTAACGGCTGCACCTTCCGTTTTCGAGATCTGTGTGGCTCAGCTGTAGAGACGTCTCTACAGCTGCGCCACACGTATCTCCTAAACGCAAGTCCGACAAATTCTGGTTTTTGGCGACAAATTTCGACAAACTATCGTCTTCATCGTGGCATAGTCAAAAAGTCAGATTTCCAACTTTTTTTTTTGTGGCCCAGCTGTAGTCCGGCACGTGCTATAACCTTATAATAATTACACCTAGAAGCCGTGTCATTGCATGCAAAGTGAGGCAACTAATACTGAGCCAAAATGGCTCAGTATTCAGATTTATATCCTTCATACGTTACCTAATCCTAACTTAAATCTAGTAATATAATAACTAATCTCATAAAGGTAGGGAAATTGAAACTGTTTTGTACTTATTAAGTATGATCATGTAGTAATGGACAATAAAAATCTGAAAACGGCGCCATTTTGGCTGTTTTAGTTGCCTCACTTTTGACAGCGCGCTTTGTAGAGAATTATCGTTCTAGGTGTAATTATTCTAAGGCAATATAACATACAAACTATCCCCTAAAATTTTATGCAAAAATACATAGGGAACCTTAAAAAATTGCCTCAGCATTCAGAGTGAGGTTATTTTCCATTCCATCACAATGATTAACAAACGTTTACATACAATGGGTAGATATTGAAATTAATTTAATAAGGTACATAAGTAATTGTGTACTTTCAAATAGTTGAGAAATCTCTGTCAACTAGTCGAAAATGATTTAATATTTCAGTAAAATTACGGATTCGTAAAACATTAAATGCTAATAAACTTGACATACCTACAAGTTAACATTTAACAAAAAAATCAACACCTACAATTCAATAGGTATGCGTTAAGATGAGTCATGCATGTGAACGGGTGCTGCCAGTGGACATGGTTTCCAAGGAGCACTTTCGCCTTGATAAGCACTATCCAAAAGAGCTTTGTGTTGATCTTTGTCACTTGACGTCAGTCAAAGGAACCAAGAATATTTCCTTGGAAATAAAAGTAAGTTTTTTCAGGTTCTTTGCACCCTCAGCGTCCTAGCCACCGGATCATACCAGAGAATAGTAGGGACAATATTAGAGCCGCGTTATCTGAGGTAGTAATTGCACCAAACAGTCCGTCCATAATGGGCAAGTGGGTAAAATTTCCTCAAACCCAATATGAAAGGGCTATAAATAGACAGGTGTAAGTACTTAATACTATTTATTGTTTTTCATTTTTAAAAACAATCGTTTTATATATATATTCTATATATGATTATAGAATATACAAAGATTGAAATTAAAAAGAAAAACAATAGCAAGAGCAAGGTAAGGTACCTATTAGTTATAATTTTGAGGTACAGTCACGTCCACAAAGATGCACACATGAGGGAGCCTCACAAAATAGAAGCTATAAAATAGTAACTTACCTATATCTATTCTGTGCTATAATATAAATATGGACACTTATTAACGCATCGAAAACTCCTAGCACTTAAACTAAACTTATATTTACGAAAATGGCGTCGTGCGAATGAAGACCAAATAAAAAATTGTGTAAGTAACAAATTATCAACACTAAGAAAGTGATATACATGCTCAGAAGATAATTTAATAGATCAATAGTTCCTAACTTCAATATAGGTAGTACAAAAAGTTGTTAGGTAGTTTATAAATAAGCCTTAAATAAATTGACTAAAGGTCAAACCGCACTACAGCGGAGCGGCGGGCGCCGCGGCGTGGCGTGGCGCGGCGCGGCACTGCAGCGGAGCGGCGCGGTCGCTCCGAAACGCACTATCGCGAGAGCGGAGCGGTGCAGCGCGGTGCCAAAAACGAACGCAGTCGGGGCCTCGGGGGACCTCTTTGATCAAAAGTCAGTCGTGTTTCAATATTTTTTAATTTATTTATGACAATCATAACTGATTATGATGGGTTATGATTATGATGATTTACGAAATGATTACGTAAAATAACACTTTGTAAATTGATCAAAATTTGTTCACTGAAATATCAGTAGAAATAGATATTTCCAAATACCCTCTGTAGACTGAAGCTCGATTATTATATTCGGCCGCGCCGCGCCGCGAGCTATACCGCACTAGCGGCAAAGGAGCAAGTAGGTATTCTTTCGCACCCAAGTCTACAGCGCCGCGCCGCGCCGGCACGCGCTGCGCCTCTCCACTATAGTGCGGTTTGCATCATTGCAATCAATAGAAATAATAGCGGCGCGGCACGGCGCGGCGCGGACTGATGCGGCCAAATATTATTTCTATTGAGATTGCCGCTAGTGCGGTATAGCTCGCGGCGCGGCGCGGCCGAATGTATAATCTAGCTTCAGTCTACAGAGGGTATTTGGAAATATCTATTTCTACTGATATTTCAGTGTTCAAATTTTGATCAATTTACAAAGTGTTATTTTACGTGATCATTTCGTAAATCATCATAATCATAACTCATCATAAATAAATTAAAAAATATTGAAACACGACTGACTTTTGATCAAAGAGGTCCCCGACTGCAATAACACTTGTTATTTAACTTTTAAATTCATTTTTGGCACCGCGCTGCACCGCTGCCGCGATAGTGCGTTTGGGAGCGACCTGCAGTGCAGCGCCTATAGATGTGAAGCTGGTTACTAACATTTCTAGCCTAGCGGCTAGAAACGGCTTATCTGGCTCATTATCATTTCTAGCAATAATTAGCGGCTCGAAACGGCTTACATTTCATTGATATATTCACATGATTTAGTTTGTTGTTTTTGTTTCTCTTCTGATTTATTTACTATAGGATACATTTAACATAAATATACATAAACCATGACATTTGGATCTGTATTAAGTGTTAAAAACTCAAAATTATTATACAAAATGTGACACAGCAGTGGTTGGACTGTTTTATTAATTTATTTGTGAGAGATGTTTTGAAACAAGGTATTTATCTATTAAATAAGTGACTACAGATACCTAGTATAATAGTAAACATTTAGTTGTATTTCTTTAATGCACCAAAAACAAAAATAGCAGAACATAATATGTGCTACTGTATTATAAAAATAAGAGTTTAACAATAAAAAATGTAATAAAGGTTTTTTTTTCGATGCTCAGATCGAGTATCTCCTAGGTATCAAGCGGCTCGCTATTCGTTTCTAGCCGCTTGTTTCAGTTACTACCGGCTCACGAGCCGCTCGTTTACAAGCCGCCCGCCGCTCCGCTGTAGTGTGGTTTGACCTTAAGTATTTTATACAAACAAACAAGCAAAGTAAAAAAAACACCACCACCACCTAATCCTACTTTCGATACAGCCTCTCTATCGCATCCGATTAATCAGGCAATTGAGCATCGCTCTGCCACGCAGCAAGTCATCTTGACTGTTAGCTGTGGATGGGCCTGCTTGTACACCAGAACTATCATCATCATCATCGAGTTGCTCAGTTGTTGGCAGCGGTAAGTTAGCATTCAATGCAATATTATGCAAAACACAGCATGCATTTATGATTTTACTCGCAACTTGAGGATGGTAATGAAGAGTTCTGTGTTTTAACAAGCACCTCCAGCGAGCCTTGAGCACACCAAAACAACGCTCTATGCAGTTTCTTGCCTGGATATGGCGATTTGTATACGTCTCTTCTCTAGACCCTGGTTCAGCATTCAAAATTGGTGTCATCAACCAGGGCCGTTGCGGGTATCCGGAGTCACCTAAAATTACAAAATAAATGTTTTCAATAAATTATCATTACAATACATAGGTATTAATTTTAATGAATATAAGATCCTATGTTTTAATCCAGGCTATAAACTATCTTTAGTCAGAGCCCAGGTTTGGCATCCTTAAGTACTAAAGCACACACCAGAAGTTTGGAAACTTGTCAGAACCTCAGACCAAATAAAAAAAGTAAGACGGAGTCTTCTGAACGAAGTGGTGAGGCCTGTAAAACTACGCCTTGGCTGTGTCCATACACAGTTCACGCACACACGTGTAACGAAACTACGCCTTGGCTTTCCATATAAAATCCTGCCGCCCGGTCCCCGCCCGCCCCCTTGTACTCACACATGTTCCATCAAAAACCGGCCTCACTTCATTGTTCTCAATGCTCCATCTTTCTTTTTTATTTGATCTGAGGTCAGAACTCTCCGAAAAGGAGCATGTTGTGGATAAAACTGTCAGATAAAGTATCAATGGACAGCATCAAGAGTCAAATAAAAACATTCTTAATCATTCTTACCTAATAACCATGTTTGTTCACCACTTAGATGAAGGCCACGCATATATGGTTCCATCTGACTTGATGACCATATATAAGAGTCATGGGTGGCACCTCCAAATTTAGCATTGACATTTATTATTACCAAATCCTGATTGCAAATCTGTGAATAAATGCATTATTTTATTTAATCATTTAAAAATCTAAGTTAGTAGAAAATTATTAAAAATCACATAAAACTCAGGCATAATTGCTTAAAATTATGCCTGAGTTTTATGTGATTTTTAATAATTTTCTAGGTAGGTACATACACAAAATAATACAGACTTACCATTTGTACATTAATCGAATGGTACCCCTTTCTATTAAAAAATATATGCTCATCATCTTTGGGTTTAATAATGGCGATGTGGCTGCAATCAATTGCACCGACCACCCCCGGCAAATTGAATCTTCTTTGGAATCTATAAGAAAGATTATATTTTAGGGAATAAGAAACTATGTAGATATAGTTTTATTATTAATGAATGTTATGTTAGTTAAATAGTAAGTACTTACTCCTGTCTATTTATAGCCCTTTCTTGTCGGGTTTGTGGAAATTTGATCCACTTATCCATTATGGCCGGACTATTTAATGCATCTACCACTTCTCTGATAATACGGCTCGTTGTCTGTTGCGGCAGATCGCGCGTGATCCCTACTATCCTCTGGTATGATCCAGTGGCCAAGAAGCTGAGGGTGCAAAGAACCTGAAAAAATATCCATAATTGTTAGTAAAAGTAACCACAGATTTAATACTGTATTTTAAGTTGCCTTATTGAATTTTACATTACTTACTTTTATTTCCAAGGAAATGTTCTTGGTTCCTTTTAATGGGGTCAAGTGCCGAAGATCAATACAAAGATTTCGAAAAGTGCGTTTATCTAAACGAAAGTGATCCTTGAAGAGAGAGTCCGGCATTTCTCGGAGCGTGTTCCACGACAACCTTGCAGTTGTTCGTAGTTGACGCCGCAGCCACACATCCTCATTATGTGCAGCCCACAGCAAACGAAGTGTATGCATTGTTTAAATTAAATGATTCGCACGCACAACTAAATAAAATAACACACCACTTTGGTCACTGGCACTCGATAGCAAAATTAATTATCACTACGTCTAGCGTAGTACGACTATTTGTTTGTATCTACAGGCTATCGGCGTTCGCTCGGATTGGCTTCAACACAGTAGAATGTAGAATAGAAAATGGACAAAATTTGCCGTTTGAGTAGCTTTGTCACGGTGCAAGCGATTATCGTAAACCACAGATCAGAATGTGATCATCACACCGTAGGGAGCGTATTTATCATACCATAGAGATTAATTTATTTGATCGATCGATTAATTACAGCTTGACCATAAAGAGTTGAAATTAAATAAAATGGAACTAACATTTTTCAGTACAAAATATTGTCAGTGTTGCCTAATTATTCGTGATTTTGACGTGTTTACATACAAAGTGGCGCCCTCAATTTTTGTCAACTCTTTATGGTCAAGCTGTAGGTGCCACAGTAAATAAATACTGTGGTGTGGTCCAAAACTACAGTTTTTCGAGCTAAGTTTCCTGACTTATTTATAAGATAATGTATTTAAAGCACTTTTATTGCGTGAATTATTTAAATAAAACTTGGAATACTTGTCAGTGTTATTAAAATCGACGTTCGTATGGTCTATTAGCGCCAATATGATCTTTGTTGCGGGTGCAATTATTTTCCTTTTTAATTGATACACTGTTTAATTTTGACGCTATAGTAGCACTGGGGTGTGATGGTTATAATGTTGTACACGATTTAATAAAACTAAATCACTGGTTGCAATTTTTTTACTGGGACCACTCGCACGCTTTACTGCGACCACTCGCACGCATTTTTGCGTGATCGTGACGTGACGCGACCCTGGCACGATCACTTATCGTAGAGATACTCCTCCATGCTAAATGCTACTGCACGATAGGTCCGACAAAATTTTACGGGCAGTATTCGTGAAAATGAGTTTTTGCTGCATTTTATTTCACAACATACCTTCTTCTATCATTTTATCAGCGTTGACTGTACCACGCATATTCTGATTTTATTTTACCCGGTGGAATGGACTTAGATGAATTTCTAGAAATTTTAAGAATAAAACACATTTTTCCCCCTTAATAATTTAATTATATCCAGCAGACAAATCGTTAAATTTTCGTTCGTTCACGACAGTACACAGTAGGTACTTTATATATTTTAACCTAAGATTTTAAATTTTTAACCAAGGAAAGTAATTTGTTTTAATGTTCAATTTACTTTCCATGGTTAAAATGTACTCTATGGCGATCAATGACTCAGCGGTTAGTCTTCCGGAATGCACTCCTGTCAAAAAAAAAACGACAAACTTGACCGTTTACGGAGGCCCTTAGCGAAGCAATCGAGGAACGACAGCGAGCATAGCATAGCATATTTTAATCATTTTAATCATTTTAACTCTCGACATTTGTAACTGTGATAATTTTAATTAAGTAAGTAATTGACATGTAATAATCTGTAATTTTTCATCAAGCTTTAATTAAACTAACATATTCTTAAGTCGCTACTAACAAAAATGGATCTTTGTTATCTGGAAATAAATAAATAATAATAATAATAATAATAGCGTAGCGTCATCTCTGTATCTTAACCATCAACTTTCACAAGACTTCAAGACTTTAACTGGTTATAAAGTAATTTAAATTTATTTAAAAAATATGAAAATACTATCACGGTAATGGTATATAGGTATAAGGTATATCAGTATTCCATCTTCAACACTCGGTAAACAAACATTCGCTGATGCACCGCAGTGTCGAACGAAAGATACGTACCTACCATTTATTGAAATACAAGTACTTACTATGGCAAAGTGCAGATTGTACTGTTTTTATTATATTTAATTAACAAATTAATCTAAAGATGACATGCTAAATACCTGAAAGTCTGAAAAATAAGATTAAGTATACTTTACAATCTTTTTTATCATAAAAGTATTACCTACTAATTACGGCCAGAAGGATTCGAAACATTTTTTTTATTTCTCCCTTTAATATGTAGGTATTTAGCTTTTTTGTTTTTTGTTTTCACCATTGGTTGTGTTAATCTAGGTATTTCATTGCTTAGAAATGGATTTCTAGGCGAAGGTAAACCCTATAATATGGATTCTAAAATATTACGTAGGTACCTACAATTACAAAAGTAGAAAGATACGAAAGTACTTAATGAAATTAATACTGTAGCCGGGTGGCGGCCCTATCGCGTGTTGATGTAGGTATCGCGCGGCAGACAGGGCTGAGTTTCTCTGCCGCACTTTATAATAAAGTATATACTTTATTTCGGAGTAAGTAATTGTTATCTATACTCTATGAGGAAAATAAAGTAGGTACGTGAAAATACTTTATTTCACATGGTTTGTTTAAATATTGACAAAAGTAATAAAAAGTAAGGTTTAAAAGGTAAAAATAAGTCGTACATACTTTATTTCCATATAATATAGGTACTTTTTTTTACCTTTAACAACCAAAATACTTTATTAGTCCAAAAAAAGGTGGCAACCCTAGTTATAATACTGATAGATATCATTACTGTGCTACTTTATATCGTTTGACGAATACCGCGTTCAAACCTAGCCAAATCTTATTAGTTTTTGATGTTCTTAAGATGTTTTTTGCTTTGATTTATTATTTTTTCATTAATATTTTCTATTTTGTTATAAATAAAGAAAATTTGTTATTTTCTTTATTAATAAATAATAGAAAAGTAAAAAAAATATATAATAGTAAACAAAAAATAAGATTTAGCGATTATAATATCGTGTCAGTAGTTCCGCATTGATTTCCAGAGGCGCTAGTGGACTTTCAAATCGATGTGTACTTTACTCTTTGTAATCCATAGATACGAGCGTTCAAAAGTTGACGTACGGAGTGACGTTTTGAGTACGAAATTATTATCGCTAACGCCAGATCGTTGACTCTTGTAGAAAAGAGAAACGCCTTTAACGTTTGCCGTTTGAGTAGGCCCCCAGAAGAGTCGTTTACACTAGAGACCGTATGGAGTTTTAAGTGTTACATTTTCCATACTTTTGATTGTAATTTTAGCTTGTTTTTGATATTTTTTTAATCAACCCTGAGCGACTCATCTAATTCATTCTTTTGAATTGCCAACATCAGATCACACCCCGTTTAATCCTAGGCGGAGAACCAAAGAGTCAAAGTTACCTCGTTTGTATGAAAATAGGCCTGTGATTCCATATTTTTGCTCGCGAGTGTAATTCGTATCAATGTTATATGATAGGACTCACTTTAATTAAATTAGTAGACTAACTCCCTTGTAAAAAGTAACGGAACAGGCTAGCTCTTCATACCACTATTTTATTCGCATTTTCAATTTATTCAAATTTTAAATTAGTTAGTAACCCTACCCACTTCCGATGTTGTGCAATTCCTTAGGTGTGCTCAACATAATTATAATCGCAATTAGATTGTAGGTTGCTTATTTAACGATCAATACGGAAGTAAAAAAATGATCGTCAGATTAAATCACCGAGTTCTAAGATAATCGATTTAATTAGATTACACTTTTACGCTTTCATGGACATTTTGTAGCTAATTGAAAGCTTCGCAAGGCAAAATTATTACATAGATGATTCGATAAGAGTTATGATATAACTCAAAAACCGGACAAGTGTGAGTCGGACTTCCGATTTCCGTACCAAAAAACGGCGTAACAAAAACACGTTTGTTGTATCGGAGCCCCCCTTAAATATTTTTATTCTGTTTTTAGTTTTTGTTGTTATAGCGGCAACAGAATGGGTACGGAACCCTAAAAAGGATTAGTGCAACTAGATTTTCATATCCGGAGCATTTGAAAATAATATTCAAATTCCATTGCTATTCCACATGTCACATAAAAGTCATAAAACAGTAAAGAAAAGACGCTTATTATTTCAGTTACGGTAAGAGACGTCCATGTCCATCAGCCATTTTTGATGTCCCCACTGCTGGGGCTCAGGCCTTCCTTATGGGTGGATAAGGAGGACGGGCCATAACCCACCACGCGGGCCCAATGCGGATTGGTGGGTGTTAACGACTGCAAATGCAGCCGGGACCAACGGCTTAACGTGCCTTCCGAAGCACGGAGGAGCTCGAGATAATAAATTTTTGGTCACCCATCCCATGACCGACCCTTGCGAACGTTGCTTAACTACCGCAATGCTGGGCCAGGCGTTAAACCACTGCGCCATCGAGCTCCTCTGTAAGAGACGTAACGGTGCAATAATAAGCGCATGACATAAAGCTTGTCATAAAATGATTACGATCATTAGCGCTCAAGTAGGTCGCGCAAATGTCGCGCTATTCCTGTGCGCACAATGCGATCCCGGGTATGCGCACGCGCCGGTTTGTACCAAGGATAAAGCTACTGAAACTTTAGCACGTGGCTAAAGTAGAGTCAACGGCACGCTGGACAAGGTAATAAGATTCAATCAATTTTATACTTAAATGCATACACATTAGGCATTAAGGTTCAAAATAAATTGCAGATTTTTGTATAACCTGACGTGCTGCTTACACTAGGCATTGGACAAATAATTATGTATAACCATATATGTGCTAAAGGCTTAATGTAAGCTACTGAGAATCACCTATCTCAGTCACAGTAAATATAATGACATTCAGAATTACTTCAACGATAATTGACTACGCTGATGTCTGTTACACTGACCTGTCGGAGGAGCTGCTTGACAAATTGGAGCGTCTGCAGAATGTTTGTATCAGATTCATTTTTAATCTCCGTAAATTTGACCACGTGTCTCACTTCCGTACTAAACTCAACTGGCTCCCCATTCGCCGGCGCAGGGACTTACACACTCTTACGCTCCTTTATTCTATTCTTTTCCTACCTACTTCCCCACATTATCTTAAAAAATGTTTCTCGTTTCGCACTACATCTTCACACTGCACACTGCGTTCTTCCTCAAACCTTACCCTTGATATCCCTAAGCACTCCACTGACTTCGTTTCCTACTCCTTCTCCGTTCATGCCGTCCGCCTATGGAACGCACTTCCTGAGGGTATCAGAAAGGCTCAGACTCTAAAATCCTTTGGCGATCAAGTTAGAAGTCATTTCCTTTCTTGTGATCGTAACTTATAATACATATCTCTTTTCTCTTTCTATCTATATACATTACCTGTCCTCTAATAAATTTGCACCCTTTCCCCTACTTCTACTTATTTATTTTCTCTCACCCAAGGTTGCCTGGAAGAGATTGCTATTTAGCAATAAGGCCGCCTTTTGTATGTTTTCTTTTTGTCATTTTTGTTTCTTTCTGTTTTATGTTTTTGTCGTGTGCAATAAAGCTCTTATTATTATTATTATTATTATTCATGTCGGGTGCTCTGCATCATCAGACATTTTTATGTTCTCATTGCTGAGGCACAGGCGCATAATATAATCGGGGCTGAGGCGATTATCCGCCGAATAAGAACGTTGGGCGTAGAGGTGGCTGTGGCAAAGACACAAGCCATCCTCTTCCACGGCCCGAGACAGGGTCCTCCACCGGGGGCGTACATCATTATAGATGGGGCTGAAGTGCGTCTGCGCCCTAGCATGCGCTATCTGGGCCTCATACTAGACGGTCGCTGGTCGTTCACCGACCATTTTATCCAGCTTGCTCCCCGATTGGTTGCCGCAGCGGCAGCACTTGGTAGGATACTGCCAAACCTGGGCGGGCCGAAGGGGAGCTGCCGGCGACTTTATGCAGGGGTCATCCGTAGTATGGCCCTCTACGGAGCCCCTGTATGGGCGGATGCCTTAAACGAGGCTAATAAAGCCGCCTTAAGACGGCCCCAGAGGGTAGTGGCCTCCCGCATGGTGCGAGGTTACCGCACTGTGTCGTGGACGGCGGCATGTGTTTTGGCCGGTACGCCTCCCTGGGAACTGGAAGCCCACGTGCTTGCGGAGGCGTACAGGCGTAGGAAAGAAATAAGGGCGGCGGATAGCCGCCTTGCACCACAGGAGTTTGCCGGGCTTAAGCGTGTGGCAGAGGCACAATGTCTTGAGGACTGGGAGCGGCAACTGGCAGAGCCAATCGCAGGTCCTAAAACGGTGGAGGCAATCCGCCCAGTCCTCAAGGACTGGAAAGAACGAGCCCACGGGGCTCTTACATTTCGTCTGACACAGATACTTTCCGGACACGGGTGTTTCGGGAGATACCTGTGTCGGATACAGAGGGAGGAGTCCGAGGTGTGCCACCAATGTGGCGCACTGCAAGACACTGCACGCCACACACTTGAGGAGTGTTCGGCGTGGGCGGTGCAGCGCCAGGAGTTGGTCGCTGCGGTTGGGCCGGCCCGGACCTCTCGCTTCCCAATATCACTGTTGCGATGCTGCGAAGCGAGGGGGGATGGCAGGCCGTGGCCTCCTTCTGCGAGGACGTTATCTCCCAGAAGGAGGCGGCGGAGAGGGTTCGCGAGGCGGACGTCGCAGCGAGCCAACTCCGACGTGCGCGGCGGGGGAAAACGAGACGCCAACGTGCGCGTCTCGATCTTCCCTAGTCGCAAGGGGGGGCGCAGTAAGGCCCTCTGCCTCCCATAGGGTGGAGCCTTAACGGGCCGCTCTCCCCGGGTCAAGTGGAGCGTGCCAACGCGTACCCACGGACTCGGGATAGGAAAGGCGCAGGTCTTCGAGAGGAGTTTAGTTGGTAGTGGTGCCTCCTCCCATTCACCCCATCTGGCCCGCCCACACTTAGTGGGTAGCCTTATGGGGAGATGGGGAGGAGGCTCCCTCCCCCTGCCCGGCCCCCTCTCGATCTTTCGAGATCGTTAGGGGACAGGGCAGGGGTGAGAACCGCCCGGCCCTGACACGAAGCCTATTAGGCTTGGTGGGAGGGTCGGGTGCGGCGAGGGACATGCTCGGGTTTCCCGAGTATGACCGAGTCCAACATGCCGTTTGGTATGCGTAAAGACTGCATTCTCCTCTTGATACAACAAAAAAAAAAGGCGCATAATATAATAGTACGCACAGGGTCTACCTTATGGGCAAATAAAGATACTAACGTATTTTGCAAAGCACGACGTGCCTGAGATAATGGATTTTTGGTCATTTACACACCTAAAATATGCTTAGTTGCTAAGCCACCAGCTGTTTATTCCGCAAGAGTTGTTTCATTGTATGTAACTTTTTCAGCGAAACGTAATCCGTAATAATTTACGTTAGTTAACGTTTTTTCTCCGCGTTCGTGTAGTCTTTGCTAGAAAAGTCCTGGAACGTCAGTGATTTTAATTAAACCAAGAATAATGTTTCCTTGTTTAGATTCTGCGCTGTACTCGGGATTACCTTACGAGAAGACAGTCGCTTCCATTCCACATCGACCAATCCTTTAGTGTACCTATTTTAAATATATTTAATGATGACTTAATATTCAATACATTTATCTGTATGTTAACATTTTTTTAATTTACTTTTTAAAATGTAGAGCTATTAACAGAACTGTACTTGTACTTATATTATCGACATTTTTTTCAATTCTTCTGTGACTGGTTAGAGTTTCCTCTTTCCTTTTTTTGAGTCACCAATCCTCACGTTAATAAAATGAATCATAATCTAACCTTATATTTTACGCCATCAGAATTGAATATTTATTTCTACGAATATTAATTATCATACTTTATAGGAAACATTGTAAGTCAATAACTCTACAACACAAACTAACAATAAGAAAACATACATTGATTTCCCGTATACCAACGACGATACTTTCTCGAGTCGTAAAGAAGCCTATGAAACGTGTCAGGTTTCCACAGGAAGCACCGCGTATGGAGATGATTGCCGACCGATAGCCACTAATTGCAGAAACTGTGGGACAACAGGATTGTTCTATAAATATCTTGATTTCTTCAGAAAGCGGAGACAGAAACCACGATATGGTGGGATTAGTCATCTGAGACGATGATCTAACTCGACATGTTTGGCGTTTATTTAAAGCCATAAATAGTATTGGATACGATGCGATCAAAAACCAAATGGATTAAACAAAATAACTGTTAAATGTGGAAAGGATTATTGTCAACCGAGGTCCTATTAATCATGATGGTCCAATGAAAATAAGCTACGACAATATTGACGATAAAATAAATAACATTGAACTAAGAATTTTGTGTCTATGTACGATCAACTATTCACGAAATGAAGTGGAGCATAATTAAGGGGTATAGTAAATCTATGCAATATAGCTGCATCATAATAACAACAAAATAAGTACTTAGGTAATAAAAGTCTCTTGCATTAGAGACACGGATTCTCCAAAAGTATTTGTTAAACGTTTGCCCTGACAAGTTAACATTGTTGATGTAACTGTATACGGAGTGAAAAGACGAGTTGCCACAAGCGATCCTGTTACATACGACCCGTTAACGATTCGACCAAATATTTGAGGGCGATGTGGCGCCGCTAACGACTCAATGATGCGTGCCGCAGTATCTAATTAGGCTTGGTTAACGCGAGCCCTACGGTTAACTAACGGTTTTAACTGTAAAAGGGTTAAAAACTGGTCCGGACCAAGTGTGAAGTAACGGAGATTAACTAGTATTTATAGGTTTTTTCTAGGGAGGATATGCTGTAGCTTAAACTGATAAGGAAGAAATAGTGTACATTAACAATGTTGTACTAGAAAAAATCGACTCACTCGTAGCAGCGCAGACGGGCTAAGTTTTTGATATTACGTAGGTTGTAGATCTTAAAAAAAACCAAATTCCATTATAACTGATGTTGTATATCGCCGGACGGATACCAAATACAGATATAGGTAGCTGTCAGATTTCTAAATGATATCGCATTCAGCTACAAATTATGGAGAATAGCCAATTAAGTTGGGTTTGGTTTTAGTGCGTCTATTTCATATTGTGACTTTTATGGTGTGGCTTAATTTCATCAGACAATCCTTGAGATCGTGTGTCGATATTTTTAAGACCAAACTCACTTAAGAAAAAATTCTAAAGGTTTAATATTTTGAGAGCGGGTTTAACACAAAAAGCATCATTACAGGTGATTACCAGAACACCTGAGTATTCACTAAATCCAGTTTTGTTTCCGAGGAGCCTTTCGAGGAGAGAAGAGAATTCAGTTAGAAATTAAACTAATAACTGGTTATGATACAACGCGCCGAGAACGCAGAATGCTGCCGCCACATACAGTCTTTTAAATCGGAAAACAGAATCAAAATAAAACGCAGTTTTCAAACATAGATTTTAATTCGTAATAAACTTACTTAAACAACGTACCGCTCAGGGGTAAAAGCTGGGGTCTCATTTATTTTACTGTCATTACAAAGTTAAATATTGAGCCACTTAAATTAAAATTGTTATTGTAGTTGTAATTATCTAAAGATAAAGATAAAGATAAAGATATATTTATTTGCAAAAAACATGAGTACATGAGTGGTGTAATAAAATATGGAAAATAGATCTTACATGTTTTGCCGGTCAGCATGCAAAAATTCATCATATAAAACATAATTATTATCTATTCTCATCTATTCAGATATCAATCAAATCAATTATGATTTTAACTACAAAACTTAATCTGATAGTTAATCTCTTTTCCCATCGCATTGTTTTTTGTAAATAAGCAATTTATATTAGATTTTTTAGCCACGTGACATTATCTAAACTAGTTTTAAAAGCTTAATGATTACTTAAAAAACAAACATATTTCTTTCCAAACACGATGAAAAAACAAAGACAGTACAAACTCTTTTGAACATTAGGCGGAACACTATTTTATTCTTTACTGGCATTCTAAACGTTACATGGTAACAAATCTGACAAACAAATCCTTCACAGACACGCCGGTGTACACAAAGGTGAGGTCTGCATTCCACCGTCGCAAGCGCCGGCATTTCGATCAAGACGTAAAAATTACAGCCAATTAGAGGGCCGACGACCTCGGGGTCGGGTCCCTAACACCGCGGGATGCGTTTGATAAGCTGCTTCATATTTTAGATGGAGTTGAAGCAGCTAATGATCATCATGAAGGTTTCAAAGAAAGTGAAGCGCGAGAGATATTGGGATAAAGTAGCAGCTGCGTGATTGTTGCTTATTAAGAATATAAAAAAAAGAAACAGGTTAATTCACTTTTAGTTAAGAACCAAAAGTTCTATTCTGATAATTATTGTAAGTACATACGTCTCATTGCGTTCGCTTCGATGGTTGTTTTTCTTTTTTAGAAAGATTATTAACAATATGAATGACGGCAACTTTATAAACAATGAAAAGTATTTATGACATATATCATGACGAAAGCTAAACGTCTTCTCAGGTAGATAATAATCAAATCCAACATGGCTATATTAAAACAATATTGTAACCATATCGTTGCTTATCGCAGTTCCCGGCGATGTGTATCAATTTATAACTCCAGTACTCCATTTCTTTGCCGTAATTGAAGAGATACGGACTTCCTAGAGGTTCCCTGGAGGATCGTAAGCCGTAAATAACGCACATTGTTCTCAGGAAAAAAGCCTTTTATCTATCCCACCGGCCTCAATCATTACACACCACAAACCACATTAGGAAAACTAAACAACAGCTCTCCTTATTATTCATTGGATTTCAATCAGAGGTTTCTCAGTCTTATCGCCTAACACGCAGATATTAAAATCGAACTGCACTTCATTAATAACAACTTGCCTAATAAAATTGTGAGTAGGCTGCTTGATTGCACTGTTTTATTATTCATTATTTACAGTTTTCCGTAAACAGAATCAATTTGCGAATCTATTTATTTTATTTTATAGTGCTGTTTATGGTCTGGTTTGAAAAGGAAGTTAAACACTCACTAGTGATTAGGGAAGGGAATAATCTTGATTTTCATTAGAATCACTAGAACGTGCATTTTATTTCATGAGGAAGAGTTCTTTTTTGTATGTCATTATGACACATGTATATGTTATATTCAACTCTCAGAATACTTGATCAAGTTAAACATTCATTCATATGCTTCTCTCTTAGTGCACACACAACCAACTCAGACAGACTCTACGACTGCACATCATACAGCTTATGCATAAGAAAATCCTAAAAATAGCAGCAGCATCCACTGTCTTGTATAACGAACCCAGCGATGCGATGCTTCGTTTTTGTTTCGATTTATAGTCTAGATACACTTCCGCATAGCGCGTGCGCCACCGAGGCACGCACTGAAACCGCAGGCTAGAAACATCGCACAGTTGTAGTAATATTTCAACCTTATCCCAACACAATAAGAGTGACAAAAGTGTCACTTAAAACGGTTATCACTGATGTTGACGGAGATTGCATCTTCTCTCCGAACCACAGAACAAACCGCGAAGATTTTTTAGATTTTTATTTCTTTTAAAACGTTGCTAACACTTCCACTATTCTTCTGCCAGAGATTATAAAGCAACTCCCCACTCTGAAAATATTGCGTTTCGATTTTATAATGCACTACTTAATTCAAGATGCCAATAACTTGGCCTTTAAGGTAACAACCACGCCCAAAGCCATCATATAAGCCCATCTCGTCATTGACTCTAGGTGACATTAATGCAATTATGATGACGAGATGTTAAATGTGAGAACATTTTATAAGGACGCGGAGGACAAGAAAAGAAGTACGTAAAATAGAAACAAGTAGCAGCGACATATGATAAGACCACGCTCACAGCGTGACGCGTTATTAGAGTAGAACGTCGGACCGAAGAGTCTGTCTCGCTCCGACGCCAATTTCACAGTGTTGCCACGCAAATTAACTATGTTCCACTTTCTACTAACGCGCTGTTTGAGTTATGAAGTGAAGACATCGGTATTATGACCTCTGATTAGCGATCATTAGCAATTGCCGCAAGTTTTCTAAATTCCATATAAACAAGTGAGACTCAGTTTCAGCACCTACATTTTAATTGGTAATAAAGCTTTTAATAGCTCTAATCAACTTTCTTTCTTCGCTAATCAAGCTAAATTGGAATTTCATTTGGGTTTGTGCGCTGATTGGAAATAATTAACACCAGGATAAGGCGACAAGCAACAATTTCTCAAAATGAAATGAAAGTGTGTATTTTTTGCATTTTGCAAGATAACTTTTAATGGTATCTAAAGATTCGACTGATCGACTTCAATTTTTCATTATTAGATATAGCAGATAGACCACCTAAAGACTTATCTCCTAAATCTGATTCACCATGGTTAGTCAATGACGCTCGATGTTCCTCAGAAGATTTTTAATTTCCGAGAATTTTGAACATAATTTTGTGATTTATTTTCATAATACCTTTAGTAGGCCTTTTGCTACACTGACACACAACACAGTGAAAGGGATGCAATCTCAATATTGTTATCCATTCCAAATGAACCATCGAGTTAATAACTTAGAAATCGATAACCGATAAGATTTCTAGGGATTGCGGTCTCGCTTTTATGAGGTAGATTGCGAGGGCTGACTTTCCCTGGCGACCTGGCTCCAATATCAGATACCATGTGGTGGATTGTTGCAATGACACCAGCTCGTTGTACAGTTCCAATTATGTTTGGAATTTACGTCGGAAGTGAAACTTTCCGTTGTAAGATATCGGTTTGAGATAAAAGTGTTGTTGCTAGTGTCTCCTCCATCTAGCTCTATAATAAGGTACCTAGTTATCATTGAAATGTACTAGTTATGTAGTTTATAGAGGTAGGGCTACTTGACCAAACCTAATGACTAGATATATTCTAGAATAAATTTTATTACTGAATGAAAGTACGAAGCTTCTAAATCTGAAACATTGTGTTATTCGATTTGATTATCAATGATGTTGTTGTTGCCATTTGCGGATTAATCTGTTGGGTTAATTTTTTGTAAAAAAATATTGTTATGTCATAGCTAATGCACCCAGCCATCAGTTCCATCCTACCAATAATGGCTTCCGATTCGTACCTTAATCACAGAATATATATAATCCTTAGTTACTATACATTGTATGGCATAAGTATCCCAAATCATATTTATGGAAAGTTTGGTTATTGATCTATCTTAAGATATCTTAAGGTAGGTTGATAGATCTTAAGATCTATCTACCTACTTTGATTGTTATTCTCATAGACCCAAAATCTTAGCATAAGTCCTTCTGTCCATAATGGACAATATTGTGTGTTCTAAACCGATTCGAGTCGGTGTCGGCTAATGCGCGCGTTATTTATGCGTTATGGAGCATTATAATCACATTAGATTAGGCTACCGGCGCCGGTGATCGGCCAGGTTGCCGTTGGCAGAATTATGTGACTAATTTCCTTTTACACAGAAAATTGTGGCGGCATTCTCTATAGACGATTCAAATACGCTTAATTTTTAATTTATTTGCATGAAGATTATTTTGACTTGACTTTTGACTATGGCTGCTACATGAAGGATTAAATTCTTAGCTGACGGAATGCCAGGCAAGACTTTGACGTAAATATCGGTCGCCTGCCGTCGTATATTATCAATATAAGCACTGTAACAAGAGAATGTAACTAAATGACAGGAGTTGTTAACGATTATTTCGTCAACTAAATCCTAAGACCGGACTTACGGAATTCCTTAACAAAATTACAAAACACAAATTATTGGCCACTTATCTTAAATTCACCGCATACCAAAGAGTAATTAAGATCAGATGATCAGCTCGATGTAGTATTTGCTCCAGTGCACCTAGTTCCCATAAATAAATACCATGCCGATAGTATTACACAAGTGGTTGCTTCATGGGGCCCCTTGAACCGGCTAGGCTTGTTCTCCATATATATAGTAAGATAGCTAGCTGAAAATATATTTTGGTGTACGTAGCTTCAAAAAGATTGCAACTCTCCCGAAGCTCTTTACTAAGAACTATGTTTACTAAGTAAGTATGTATATTTAGTCAAAAGTATGTTTGTTTATCAAATCACCTGATGACTGCCGTTGCTAGCATACCTAAGTACTTTTTCATACATCGTTGCAATGTGTGATAAAGGTAGATCAAAATTTAGGTTGTCTTTCCCAACACATAGCCAATAGCTGATTAATAACTTCCACTTTGAAAAGAGCAAATAACTGCAAATCGATAGATAGCCAATCGTCTCTTTGGTCTCTAGCTAGCTACCACCATCTTACCTAAGTCTGACGCCATATTAACAATTCTTGTTGTGTTCCGGCAGTTAGAGGTAAGATAGCCAGTTCCTAAGTGAGGATTCCGGATGTATTGCGCTTATTATTAAGTTCAGGTGAGGTGAAGACCGAGCATTATCCCGTTGTAGATAAAAAAAAATAACAAACTAAAGCATCCTGCTGATACTGGATTGCTAACTTTAAAAAACTCGTGTAGTGAACACCACTCCCAGAGTTAGCCAATGCGGGAGTCGGAAAATAAGCAGATTTTAATATCATGAGGTGCGCGTTAGCAGGCTGCGGGCTCACGATCGGATCTACCACACATAATGAGAGTTTTGCACAAGACGCGGCAACAGGTGATTTGGCCATACGGTGAGGTAACTCGGCGGTATTGTCAGTGTTGCCAGCAAATCGACCAGATTCTAATAAAACTATTAAAGTGATACTTTTGGAAAATCACAATTAACGCAACAATGCAGGTAAAGACTCTTATATGCGAATATACCATGTTTGCTGCTTTGAACTTGATTTTAGGTAACAAATGTAGTATAATATACCAAAAAGTAAATTATGTAGAAAACGAAAATTTTCTCTGCCAGTTGCAAGAGTATGTAACGTAGCAATTCATTCATATATAAAATCCAATTTCGCGTGGTCAAGCAACGAACTAAGATACTAAGGAAGTATAATTCCGCTCAAAAAATAGCACCACGCAAACTAACACAGAGTGGGCGGGGCTAAAAAAGTACTAGTGAAGCACGATTTAGTAATGTCTGCCACGCGCTCGGCGACAGTCGTTAGCGTTACCACAAAAAAATAATTAGAAAAATGATTAAAATGACGTCATGTGTGGGTCAAGTGGCGAAAAAGACCAAAAGAAGGCAGCAAAACTATACAGACATAACATAACATAGGAAAGTAACATATTTTTCGTTTTTTAGAAATATCTATGAGCGTATACATACAAAATATGGTCGTTATTATGCAACAAGTGTTCAGTCGCTTTGTGGGGCAGAGTTAAATCTTCACATTCACTGCTATCACACATTTTTAAACAAGAATAAAACTCTCTCATGGAATTCAGTACAACAATAAAAAGGAAAATTTAAATCAAAAATTTTTGTAATGCTAAAAATGGCGCGTCCTGCAATATGCAATACATAGAAAACGAGTAATCTGATGTAATCTCCTTTTTTTTATTATTATACAGAGTGTAACAAAAACGCTGTCCAATCCGTGAAGGGATGATTAGGTAGGTACCTATAAAGATTCTATTTACGCAATCCTCTTTGATTAATGAGTAAAAATCCCTGGTTAAAATAGAATAAATAAAAAAATGGAGAACTCACATTGCAACACCGAAAGCAGCAGAGTGGCACGACAAGTAGTGACGTCATGAGGTCAAGACCGTCAGATCAGAACACAAAGTAATGACAATTTCCATAAACTATGATTTTTATGCAGCTCTGAAAACAGCTTTTTAATATGGAGTTTGATCCGCGGATCATTCTGCTGGAAACCTAATGTGAGATCTGCTGCGAAAATGCTACTTTATATTTCCACCACCAATAGAAATACATGCCTAGCAACGGTGCACTAGATTGTCCCGAACACTTTGCAGCACACCTGTATTCCACTTAATTAGTACAAATGTGGCTATTATTCGCAAACGCATTACGGATTCACTCTCACAAATGTTTTTAAACATCAACTGTAAACATGACCTCACAAATAAAAATCAAGGGGTGTCAAATCTGGAGATCGCGCTGGCTACGGAGTTGGTCCACCTCTTCCAATCCACCGTCACCCATATTGCTAGTTTAGGTATTTGCGCACCGGTCAATAAGCATGTTAAAATAGTCTGCATTTGAAAAAGATCTTGACAAGAATAAACTTTGACTTGGTGGAATACGCTGCTATAAAAAATACATTACGACAAACTGAGAACCTCCTCCTTTGAAGTCGGTTAAAAAGGTGTCGCTATAAGAATTTTGTATTGTCAATTAAGGCATGCTTTTTTAAGTAAAAAATAAAAATAAAACGACGTATTAATACTGTTGTTCTTTATCAGTCACACCTCTAAAAGACGTATTAAGGTGTTGCTCGCGCAAATGTGATAATTATCTACATAATATGTACTTACATGTTATGAAAAAAAAAATCTTTACAGAATACATTGTCTTTTATCAAGCATACCTATTTTATTTCAATAGCTTGCCTAATTTTAGTCCTTCTTGAAATCATATGTCTTACCAATTCGTGACAAATAATATGATCATCATTCATCAACATCATCATTTTATAATTTTCATAAAATAAAATAACAATAAAATCATCACAGCCGAAAGACGTCCACTGCTGACATAGGTCTCCTTTAGTTTTTTAGAGCGACTAGTTACAGGCGACTTGCATCGAGCGTATTCGAGCGGTCTTTACCAAGTCGTCCGTCTACATAATAAAACAAACATTATATCTAACAAACAATAATGTACTAATTTCATAAAACAATTTTATGATGCCGCCCAGCGCGCCGTAGTAGGTTAGGTGTACTGACTGCATTCTACGTTACACCGTCCTCGCCTCAATGACAAAGGCACGACAACGGCCCAATGAGTGACACGAGGCGAGTCAAATATCCAATCATGTTTGATCTGCGTTCAAACCCCAGCCAATAGAAAACGTCATATGCGTTAGAATACAATCTAATGCCGATTATGCGTGCATTGTAATAAGGTATGTTTTTACTAGTTCATTGTTGAGTTTGCGACCTTTTGTGTTACAGAATATGTGAAGGTGCCATTTTTTATGCAATATTTGTTAGGAGTTAGGCTTCCTTAGATCTTAGTTCGTTGTGGTCAAGCCATCACGCGTGAACGGCTGGACCGATTTCGCTAATTCTTTTTTTGTTGTGTTTGTTATTATCAGGAGATGGTTGTTATGAAAGAAAAAAATAAGAAAATTGCGCGGAAAATTATAAACTTTAAGAATACTTAACCACCATGTAAAATTATTTTGGACATAAAAACTTTTTAAATGCAACCATAATAGACTTTAAAAAAATTTACTTTTAAAATATTTTAGACAATATAAACTTTTTTCTGATCATAAAGGCTGCAATACCCTCAAAGAGGATGTAATAAAACAGATGTTTCGGTCGGAGTTATTTTATTGATGAAATACATGTGAAATAATTATTTCTTACAAAAAGGATCTAAGAAAACTGAATTTGTTAGTGCTCATCACAGTTAGTTCAGAGCCATCCACGCCTAATATTAAATTGGTAAGTTTGGATAGACTAACATACACGTTACTAAGATAACAAGTGATATATACTTAGTTATAAAGCTGTTGGGTTATAAAGTAAACGGGAACGGGAACGGTACCTACTAATATCTCTGAACCCAAATTTTCATTACTTATACCAATTCGAATTCAATATTCATAACTAAGACAGGACAACGTCTGTCGGGACAGCTATTGTTTTAATAAAAGCGCTTATTAGAAAAATACGAGATATGCAAAATCGAGTCTGAAAAACAATCAAAATTTTTATTAGTAGATACAGTACTCACAGTTTTATGACTAGTGGTTTTTTTTTCTAGATTGACTCTCTGGAATTTCTCGTAAATATAGCTTTTTCTCACGTCTTGTACAAAACCAAGAAGATTTGGTTTTAATCTAAACGGCTACGCAATTACCAGTCGTGACTTATCAACAACACGATTTGCTGAAATAAACATCTTTTATTTGCACATTCTCGTATTTTTCAGCAAACACCATTAGTTAAGCTCTAAATTACAGAAACCAAGCAAATGGCAAATAGATTTTCAATCACTATTGGGAAAAGATCTTTGAAAAACGAACTACAAAAAATAAATATATTGATATGTACAAAACTAAAATTTCATGCTTTAATCTGAATCTAATTGGAAAGTAAACGAAGATAATCAATGTGGTTCACAAATAATTACAAGTTACAGATGAAAAAACACGACTAAACGAGTTAAAATCACTTACCAAAGGTGTTGGGAAATATATTAAACGAAGTAAGTAAAAACTTATCAAGAAAAAAACGCTTAAGTATGGCATGCCAAAAGTTTGTAGACACTCTTTACTCAATAATTTGATTATAGTGTTTTAAAAGGGTTTATGGCGTAGTGAGGTAGTATGGCTACACCTTCTTGGACCAGGAAATACCATCAGAAATAGGTAGCAGCCTTTTCGGGTAAAAACGGTTCAACACACTGCGATCACAATCCGCTTGGTAAGCGTGGATATGACAACTTCCTCCCACCCCGGACAGGCTAATGTCCTATACTGGACTGGACAAAAGTGATGATTAAATTAATATTTATACTCAATAATAATGCCACCTGATCGTAGCCACAGCAAAGTAAATGTGATAGAGAGGTTTACGACATTGGGATCCTAATCGAATTTATTGAGAAATCTAAGTTAGATATGATGTGTGTTCACTTTCACATTCTAGAAAATCGTCATGCTTCCACGAACCGTAACAGGTAAGTGGAAATCATTACAAAATTTGCGCCACAAGCGCAAGTGCCTCCACGCGTTGCTTTTCTAAACTTCTTGCCATAAAAGAACTAATGGCGCAAAAAAACACAAATATTTTTTGCGGTGTTCTAAATAAAGCGTAAATGCAACACTCACTTTGTGAGTCAGTCATTTTAGTTTTACGTAACCTATTCATTGAGAGGTCATGATGACATTGTGGAGTACAAAGGCAATAACGGCCAGGTTAACTGAATTACCCAATGTTGTGTGAATATTGTATAATTTGGCGACAAAAGCCGCGAGGTGGTGTTAGCGCCGACCCGTGACGCACGAACGAGGTTGAATTGAAAAAGTATCGTTCTTTTTATGAAATGTTAGGCGAAATAAGGTTTGAAAATTGCCGTTTTTATTATACTGCACTCATGCGCGAAGGGGGTTTGTTGTTGTTCGTTTGAAAATTAGGTCAATCTGACAAATAAAGAAAGGTTTCACCTTTTTATTTAATGCGATTATCATCCAGGGCAAACAACACCGAAAATAATGAAATGTATGTTTAATTAAAAAATATCGAAAAGGCTCATCTCAAAGCTATCACGTTTTTTGCTTTAGGTAGCATAAGGTGTATAATCCAATCAGCTTCAAATCCCTTCTCATACTTACGTGACATAAAACAAAACTACAACTTCTAACACAGAAAATTAATTATTCAATTAAATGTTATTTTATTCCCTTTTATAAACTTGGCAGCTTTTGAATTCATAAACAAGGTTTCAAATTAGAGATATGACATTTCAATTAATTTTGCGTCAGTATTTTTTGAAAAAGGAAGGATTCTAATGTATTGTAAAAAAAATTCAAGAAACATTTAATTAGCGTTTTACTTTATTTATGTAAGCAGATAAAAAATATAATTATTTTTTATGGATTTTTAAGATTTTATTAAGATTCCGACTCCTAAATAGGGTATTTTCCAAATTTTTGAAAACTGCTTATATTTAAAGATTGGGACGAACACTTTAACAGAAAAATAAAAATAAATTTATTAATGCCTTTTTTCTTCATTAAACCAATTTAAAGTCAAACTTACTTTAATGGTTTTGAATTTACCGCCAAAACGCTCGGTTCGATGATGTCTACTGTGTGACGTCAACTTTGTGTAAACAATAGAGTAAATTGTACCACAGACTATATAGGTTAACACAAAGTTGACGTCACATAGTAGACATTATAGAACTGAGCGTTTTGGCGGTAAATTCAAAACCATTAACAATAAAATTGACTTTAATTGGTTTAATGGAGAAAAAAGACATTATTTAATTTATTTTCATTTTTCTGTTATACTGTTCGTCCCAATCTTTGAATATAAGCAGTTTTCAAAAATTTGGAAAATACCCTATTATTATTCTAAAGATAAGCTTTTGCTTTTTCTATAAACAGACATTTGCAAATTGTCACAGAAATAATCTCGAACGTATGACTTCATTAAAAAGTATGTTTAACAGTCTGTTCGGAATAATTTAAGCATAAAAAATACTAAAGAAGTACCTACATTAAGTTAAGTTGTTGTGCATAAAATGCATAAATGGCAATGCAGTTACTTTACCAGGCTACATTAACTACAAGTTACATTAACAAGGTAGCAAGTAGCAACTATATGTGTAAAAAATAATGCAACGTAGTACCCAAATTACTCGTATTAACGTACGTAATATTTTTGAAAATTAAAAAGAAATCATGTTCAGTAGGAATCTAGTGCTTATCAGTAGGTACTAAGATTAAAAATAAATGTGTAAAAATAGCATTGTGAATGCAAAAATCTAAAAGTTTATAAATGTGTAACTTTAGTTGAACCTGTGACCAAAAGAAGACAAAAATTCGCCGAGTTAATACTATACTAACCAGTATGCTGCACTGCTATACTGACTGTGTATGCTCACGACTTTTCTAACTACTGGAAAGTTAGAAAAGTCTTAGATTGTATCTTTTATAATACAGCTGCCGATATACACATGGCTGGTTTCTATATTATTATATTTTTGAGCACCTAAGTAATTAATGTGAGCGCTCATAACTTTGAAATTACTTTAAGCTACTTTCTCGACAGTTAAAATAACAAAGCGCGTTACCTAATTTTAATAATAATATTAATAATTTTAATAATAATAATTTGACTTGTAATTTTGAATGACATTAATGTTGACATAATATATTTATCACCATTATATTTTGCATGCCAGCTCCTGGTGAATGTGATGTGACAATATGAAATATATTAAGACCCTTATGTACCGCATTCTAGCAAATAAATTCTTGATTCTTGAATGCGCCGCCAATCAAGAAAAAATTATTACAACGAAATAACTATGTTAAATAAAATTCAGAAAAAAAAAAAAAAACTAGTATTAGCTGTCAACTATTTTTGTATGAGTTAAATACTTAGTTTAAATGTGTTCGCGTAGTTAAAATCTGGATTAACGCTCAAAGTGGCCACTTTGGGCGTTAATTCAAGTTTTAACTACACAAACACATTTAAAACGGGAAAAAACGCATACAAAAATAGCTTATAACTAATACTATTTTTTTTTTATTTATTATTATTAAAACACTGATTACAATAATGTTTTAACAACTAGTTTTTATATTTTTCAGAATTTTATTAAACATAGTTATTTCGCTGTAATGATTTTTCGCTAGTGGAGGCTAGGTAGGTCATATTATAATAACTATGTATTTATAATATCATCGATAAGAAAAGGTTTTTTATTGTCCAATACTTTCAATAAAAAATATTAGGTACATACCTATATATCTATCCAGAGAACCATACGAATATCTCAGTCGTAAGTTATTCACAAAACGATAACTCAGTAACTTTATCACAAGGATTTGTGCTAAAAGTTTTTACATCGACAATGTACGGTCTTCAAAAAAGTTGAATTCCTAAGACTTAAAGGTTTTTTTAAGGTCACACTGACTTTACCTTGGCGAGGTTAACAAAAAGCATTAGACCCTAATCGGATTTCGCGGAACCTTCATATTTATTACCTCCATAAAGTCTATTATCGATAACCTACAGGTATAAAGAATCGATACAAAATCGAATGCGGTGTCGATTATTTTTCACTCAGTCGTTCGAACAATGCAGATTTTGAGGGTCAACGAAATGTGAAGAATATCAATGATTCTTAATTCAATGGATTAAAGTTTTCATTATGCTGCACAATTAGAGAAAATTGGTTAGCGAATTTGACGTTCAAAAGTGTAATTAATTTTAATCAACTGACAAGCGACCGTTACTGCAAAAATGGTCATCGTGCTCATTGCAATTATGACGAATAAGGAAAAAGATGAGATTAAAGGGATTTATTGATCATATAAATATTTGTGTATAACTGCCGCACAGTTCCGGTTAAATATAGGACTGTCCCATCTCATCCCGTGGGTATCGTAGAAGGCAATAGAGGGAAGTTTTAGGGACCCGGTGCAGACCATCGCTCAAAGGGTCACTCGAATGGCAGCGAGGAAACTGTCAACAACAGCATTCCCAAGGAGGGTTGATGTCAGGCAGGCGGCCGATCGTAAAACTTTGCCAAAACCTAATGCAGTATGTATTACATGCTGCGCCGACCCCAATAGTGGTCGTTCTACGAGCGCAAAATTTTATTTTGTGTAGACATAGCACTACAAATAAATTGGGATAAGGACAGGAGGATGATGATAAATATTTGTGTATAACGATAACAAAACGATACTTTTTAGCTAACAAAAAACGTGTGAAAAGTAAGGAAAGAAACTAAAATATATGCACTAACCTTATTCAAATGATATTATAATGTATGTATGTAGCATTGAACACATACATTTCAATGGTATGTAGTTTAATTTGTTAATAATTCCAAGTCAAACGTCGAACCCTCTAAATGTGCAATAACATTGTTTAAATGGCCATAAAATCAAATGTATTTTCGTCCTTCGTTTCGGTATATCTAGTTTTATTTTTTTATGGACAAACGAAACAACCTCAAATTAATTACACAACACAATTATGCACAACTTTAATAATTCATAACTCAAAATGACATGAAATTAACAGGCGAAAGTTAGCAATTACGTGTATCTAATACACAATGCATACGATAAAAACTTGTCAAATTACGGTCTTATACTGTATTACATTACACGTTATGAAACGTTTTTAAGTCACTAGAATTAATTTTCAGATCTCATTTTTGTAATGGTTCGAATTGTAATTTTTTCACAGAAATCAATATCTTGTCACCAAAATCACGGTGAAGTGAATACGGGGTACAAAAAGGACTTATGAAATTATTACGCAAACAGCCAAAAAAGATGGAGCCGGGACGTGCATCGCAGATTACGATAGCGCCCGGCAGGGGGCGAGCCGCGAGCGGCGCCAAAAAGTGTCAAAAAATATGCGCATGCGACGCAAAGCACTGTTATTTTTATTTAAACACTCGATTCATTGTGAGTACTCGAAACTACTGATTGCCCTTTATTTAAATCACAAAGCTGACCTCCTCCTGCAATCGATCTGCCCAGTTGGCTTACGATATTTTGATTTAAAATTATAAATTCGTGCGAGAAACAATAAAATACGACTTAAAGTCCAAAGTGGATGTTAAAATAAAGCCGCCTTATAAAATGCCTCATGAAATTTCAGATATTTGCAAGAAAAACTAATGATTTCGTGATCTGCAAATCAGCGCTTCTTAAATTCTATCTCCGAATTCCGATACAGAAAGAAGAAACCAACAATTGTGCCTGTCCATTGCTTCACGTATACTTAGTTCAAATACATTGAGGGGTCAAAAGATCCATCAATGGACAGCAAACAATCAGTGCCGGTTGTTTCCAAGAGGATGCAATTAATCATGAATGCGAAAAATCGCGTTATCAATTCATATGTCAGGTGCTCGTAAGCAATTTTATTTTCTTACATCCAAAGATTAGGCGCGATGAAGAATTAAATAAAAATATTCGTTGTTTTTGATATCCGCATTATTTGAGTTCGACCGTTTATTTTCGAACTTCATTTTTATTGTCAATGATTTTATTTAAAGTTATAAGTAGGTATATAATATAAGTACCTAATTTTTTAATGTTTCAAACTGTGGAACATCTGTTATTTTCACAAAGTTTTCTAAATCGCCTAGAAATGTTGCTCATTGTCACAAAAGTATGTCGTGAAAATTTCTAAAACAAATCATAAACACTGCTCATTACCGTGAGTGACGCTGATAAAAATAAGGGCCTTATTTTTAACCGACTTCAAAAAAGGAGGAGGTTATCAACTCCGTCGACTTATGAAGTCGGGTGGGGCTTTTAGAAGTAAAAAAAAGGTTGTCTTCCAGCCCCACCCGAACCCGACTTCAATAGACGTGTTTTATTAATATTGTTATGCGTAACTAATGATTTGAATATTATTTCTTGCTTTTTAGAGGTAGCTGTTTTTGTTTTTAGGTTTTTTGGAGGTGGTTTTTCTTTTTTATTATTATACCACACTTACTGTCTGTCCCCACTTTTGAAATGATAAACGAAACCATTAATCTTACGGTACTGCAGTAATGTGATATAATTGCTGTAGTCCGTTGCAGTGCAACGCGCCTGCGCCACGGGAATGAGAATTGCTTTCGGGGACGTAATTAGAGGGCATGCGCGTACGCACAAGAACAATCGCTCGGGTAATGTTCAGAGAATGAAGGCAGAGTGACAATTGAAAAAGTTGGACCTTTGGAGAGGTTGAAAGATGGATTGGCAAAATAGAGCACAAGAAAGTGAAGATGTTTGATTCGAATTTTAAACTTTTCTGTTTCTGAGCAGAGCTGTCAATCAATCTAATATGGTTTCTGATTCCAAGTGTGGGCTTATAGACTTATATGGTTTTTGTAGTAAAACTGTATATAGCGCCGCGAGGAAGGGGGATGGGAGGGAGGTGGGGGAGGGGGGGACGAAGGGTGGCACCCCCTGGTACCCTCCACCCTTGAAGCTTCCGGTTCTGTCACAAATTTTGTTCAGTCACAAAAATTTTGGGAAAAATCGTAAGCAACCGAGTAATTTGGTGATCTTTAATAATTTATTTCTCAAAAACTACTAGGTTGCTTCAAAACGAAAAGACTTCACTGAAAGACTTCTTGCATTCTGGAGTTTCTGTCATAAAATTATAAATCTCCAGACCAGCGGCCCTTAATAAATAATGTACAGTTTAGCCGTTTTTGTTCCCCTGTGTGGGTTTATAGACCAATCTAATATGGTTTCTGTTACCCACTGTGGAATTATATAGGTATTATCTAAGGACTATTTCATAATGGTAACTCTTACCTTTGTTCTGTAGAGCGGATTGGAGAAGTCCCACCCAGGCGCCACGAACAGATACCCGCATTTGGATATCTTCCGGCTGGCCTGCAGACAAAACAAATGTTATCATTATCAGCGATACAGCCCGACAAAAAATGAACGTTATCACTCACAGATAAGAGCACAAATGCATCATCCTGTCTTTGGTTTCGTTTTGTCGTAAAAGCCGTCGCCGAATAATTCTTTACGGCGATAAGGTATGATTGTAAATTCCGAAGCAAGCTTTAAAATGGCGTCACTGTATTTTTAAATTTTATTTGTGTCTGTCCCTAAATATCTGACTCGTTTGCTTTAATCGGGGTTGAATGATCTTTAGATGTTAGGAAAATACATACATACATACCTACATACACTCACGCCTGTTTCCCATAGGGGTAGGCAGAGACTATGGATCGCCACCTGCTACGATCCTTGCACACTTCTTTCGCTTCATTCACATCCATCAATCTTTTCATACATGCCCTGCGGTTTTTGTCACTGCGTAGCCTTTTTTATAATAACCCCTATTTGGTCCGCGTAGGTTTTTCTGGGACGCCCTTGTGCAATCGTTCCTTCCACGTTGTTAGGAAAATATGAATTGAAAACCGGGTCTTACCAACTGCTTTTTCCAAACGTTCAAACAATAGACTTTTAGAAGTCCTATAATATTAACAAAAATTCCTATCAATCTACAAGGTTTATTATACCTATAAGAGTTCGTGATGTATCTCACAACTGCAAAATAGTTGTCTCGCATACTTCGTTTATTAAATAATAATGCGATAATTAATACACACGTGCAAGGGTGCAAGGTCATATAAAAAACCGGCTAAGTGCGAGTCGTACTTGCGCACGAAGGGTTCCGTACCAAAAACAGCAAAAAAATCACGTTTGTTGTATGGGAGCCCCCCTTAAACATTTATTTTTTTCTGTTTTTAGTATTTATTGTTATAGCAGCAATAGAAATACATCGTCTGTGAAAATTTCAACTGTATACCTGCAGTTGTTATTAATAGTGAGCAAAAAACGGCAAAAAAATCACGTTTGTTGTATGGGAGCCTTCCTTAAATATTAATTTTATTCTGTTTTTAGTATTTGTTGTTATAGCGGCAACAGAAATACATCATCTGTGAAAATTTTACCTGTCTAGCTATCACGGTTCATGAGATACAGCCTGGTGACAGACAGACAGACAGACAGACAGACGAACAGCGGAGTCTTAGTAATAGGGTCCCGTTTTTACCCTTTGGGTACGGAACCCTAAAAAGAATGTGCTACATTTTATTAAATATTTTTTATGGATTCAATGACAGACTTCGTTTTTCGTACAAGTCAAAATACTAACAATGTAAATTAAGATATAGGCATCATACAAGTACTTACAGACAATTTTAATTAAGATATACAACTTGAATCTACTACAGATGATTTATGTTTATGGAAATTAAAGCTACAATTTGCCTCCGGTTTCAAACAAGTTTCTCGCATTAACCAATACGAAAATTGCTTAACACTTCTAGTTTAATCGACTTTACAATAAGAAGGTAAGTAATCCAATTAAACCAAAGAAATATATAAGGTCCTTCTGAAATAGTGCACATAATTTTAAGGGGTCAATGTACTCATGCATACAAACAACTTTTACTATGGTACCAACATTGAAATCGCGAAAAAAAATCTGCTGTTCCATAGAAAATTTTAAATCGAATATATCAAAATGTATGGAACAGCTGATTTTTTTTCGCGATTTCAATGTTGGTACCATAGTAAAAGTTGTTTGTATGCATGAGTACATTGACCCCTTAAAATTATGTGCACTATTTAAGAAGGACCTTATATATTAGGTACTTACTTAAATAAAAATCGAAGAAAATAGTAACACAAAACAAGTGCGGATCATTACAAAACTGAATGCACATAAAGTCAAGAGATCGGCGATTTGTAAAATGCTCGTCGAGTATTTACGAATTTGTTACAAGCAATCGATGCAATGTTGCAATGCAACATGACGAGCGGATTCATCAAATCGGAATTGCCTTTCAATGCGATCGTTGGCATCGTAACAATGCAAACTATAATATATTATGACTCGATTTATAGTTTATTGACAACAGCTTTCACACTTTATGTATGTTTTATTGTTTAACTTTTGTTTTTGATCGGCTACAAAAGTGAGAGTAAATCTTTAGCCAATTTGTTACGTAACATTCCAGATATTGTGGGAAAGAAATTGGAATTCGGTCCTTAATGATTTTTCAATTGAAATGTTTACTGACGACAAGGAAGAATAACTTCACAAAAAAAAAGTTTACAACATAAAGAGGTTGCTAACAAATAAATCAACTTATTTGCTCAGGATATCGAAATAACGTAAAGACAACGTAAATAACAGTACTCAATGAGTCAAAGTCAACATTGAGGCTTCCCACGGCTCTCATATACTCTGTAAAAGTACGTTTTCTCTAAATAAGTTAGTACATTCAATTTGGACTCTACTCCGTGGTAATAAAAACTTATAATCTCGAAGGGAGCTAATACCCCTCTTATTTTTGCATCATGTGATGTGATGTCATGTGATGACATGGAGATTACATGCTCGGTCTGAGTGACCCAGGCTTTTGAGGAACACTTGTTTTTAGGACAATGAACTTACAATTATTTACATTGTTTTGCAAATATTGTTGAATGATTATGCCGTATTGTAAATGTATACTTTATGGCTTTACAATAAGGTGGGAAGCGAAATGGCATTATACAGCAGTTGGTGTTCGATAAATAATAAAAAGAAGGTCATCACATGGTTTAGTATACTTGAAACAACTCACGGAAAGAAGAGCTGGAATGAATACAAATATAGTTTTTCAGTGAATTAACACCATTTTCTTCTTTGTAGTCTTTGGGTTGCCTATTCCACAGAGTCTAAAGTAAAGACGAAAGTCTTTCCACCAGTGCGTCCTGCCTGTCATGACATACGGAGCCGAAACGTGTACACTCACTATAGGGCTGGTACACAGATTTAAAGTCGCGCAGCAAGCTATGGAAAGGGCTATGCTCGGAGTTTCACTGAGAGATCGGGTCCGGAACGAGGGGATCCGACAGAGAACTAAAGTCATCGACATAGCCCACCCGATTAGCAAGCTGAAGTGGCAGTGGGCCGGTCATATTAGCCGTAGAACCGATGGCCACTGGGGCAAACGTAGTGTGGGACGCCCTCAGACAAGGTGGAGCGACGATCTTCGCAAGGTGGCTGGCATAAACTGGATGAGTATAGACGCGGATCGTGCTCAGTGGCATGCATTCGGAGAGGCCTATGTTCAGCAGTGGACGATGATAGGCTGATGATGATGATGAACACCATTTTGTATAGGTAAGTAAGTACTTATTAAGGTAAGGTAATTAACAGCTTTGCTTTTCATTAGGCATTCCTCAAATTCTATTGAGTGCAATGGTGGGTGCATAGATCTTCCTAGACCTTTCCTACCTAATAAACATAACGGTTGGCTCTGATGAGGTAATCTAGCAAATATGTATAAATTATACAGGAACGGGGCGGGAAAGGGAACGTGTGTTTGATGTTTGTTACTCAATCACGTAAAAACGGCTGAACGGATTTGGATTGGCACACAGATAAGTTGTTTTATCCCGATCACATTAGGGGATTTTCCGAATGTCCACGCGGAGAAAGTCGCGGGCGAAAGCTAGTTATATTTCATTATCAAAACAAGTGAAAGATGTTCTTTAAGAATTCTGCTAATTCATTAGTTAGACAAAAGGCAATCAACTTGAAAAAATACGACTGACAATTTCAGGTTAACTAGTAGCGTAGGAAATGAAGCGACCTCAACATTAAATGCTCAGTCAATGAAACTTTGCGAGGATGTAATACAGTATGAACCAAAACCTATGTACAAATATCCAAAAAAAAAACAATTTGGATAATTTAAAAACATGTTTCATTTATGATACTTTATCATTAGTACCTACTGTAAAGTTTCGTATACTGAGGATTTACTGTGAGGGTCCACTACCTTCCTTTCCTACACTATAGCATCAAGATAAGATTGCAGTAAAATTAAAATCGAATCAATGACATCAACACAGTAGGGTCGACGACCCCAATGACAAATGACACGACGCGACGATTCGGCGAAATACAGACGACCGCCGACGGATGACTGTACCTCTAATTAAGATTTGCAACTTGAACCATTAACGAAACAAAAGAAAGGTCATTTGTTGGCAGTGAAAAGCGAGACGTTTCGGGATTCTGGGGCCTAAATTCGCTAAAAATGTATAGCATTAAAGCTAAAAACTCTGCCATACGTTTACTAATCATCTTTGGTTCATAGCTGAAACATTTTGGTCTAACTTTGGAAACCCTGTTCCAAATTAAGAATTGAGATAGGAATGCTCCGGTGGTTTGGTCACTTAGAGAGGATGAATGAAAGGCATATCATCAGGAAAGAGATATATTGTGCGAATGTGGACGGAAAGATTGCGCAAGGGCGTCCCAGAAAAACCTACGCGGACCAAATAGAGGTTTTAATAAAAAAAGGCTGGGGTACGCAGTTACAAAAACCGCAGGGCATGTTTGAAAAGATTGATAGATGTGAATGAAGCAAATTCTTTCGCTTCATTCACTGCTACGATGCAAGGATCGTAGCAGGTGGCGATCCATAGTCTCTGCCTACCCCCATGGGAAACAGGCGTGAGAGTATGTATGTATGAAACCATTTTTTTTTGTATCAAGAGGAGAATGCAGTCTTTACGCATACCAAACGGCATGTTGGACTCGGTCATACTCGGGAAACCCGAGCATGTCTCTCGCCGCACCCTCCCCTCCCACCAAGACTAATGTATGTAACCCTGTTCGCGCCTGATTGGCATTTTTGGTCTAGGCTAAGGTTTAAAAAAGGGAGCTCTATGGGTCCAAGTGGTCTTCAACGCTGTGCATTAAAGTCTACGTGGTATGGGAACACGTAGACCATGTACTATGCAATTAATCTGACAATGTAGTGGTCCTCGACAACTTCACTCGAGAGTTGAATGGTTCGCACCGTGCGAAGTGCCAACCGTGTCGCATAGTAAATGGTGTAGGTTTTCCCATATGTGTTATAAATGAGTTACAATATAATCCATCATAAGCGCACTGAACAGAAGTTGGTCACGACTTGTGCATATTGTCAGATTAATCGCACTGTACTGACCATCAGCCATTTTTAGTGTCCCCACAGGCCTTCCTTAAGGGTGGATAAATGGGGCCATGCCCATAACCCGCCACGCTGGTCCAATGCGAATTATTGGGTGTTAACGACCGCAAATGTACCCGGGACCAACAGCTTGACGTGCCTTCCGAAGCGAGGAGGACCTCGAGATAGTAAATTTTTGGTCACCCATCCCATGACTGACCGTTGCGAAAGTTGCTTGTCCGCCGCAATCGCTGGGCCAGGTAATAAGTCACTGCACCATCTAGCTCCACACATATTTTGAAGTTACTGATATCACAAGGATGTAAAGTACAAATGCAAAAGAATAGCATTCCTAAATGTCGTAGGAAAAGTAACTGGTTTGATAGAAATGGCACCACGTCCACGTGTGACACTCGGTGACGAACGGTACATCTGTTGTCACACCGGTACACCATTAGGGCCACAAA
Source organism: Agriphila tristella (assembly GCA_928269145.1). Classification (NCBI taxonomy): domain Eukaryota; kingdom Metazoa; phylum Arthropoda; class Insecta; order Lepidoptera; family Crambidae; genus Agriphila; species Agriphila tristella. The sequence continues at coordinate 26,995,313 of OV743437.1, read as the reverse complement.
GAGGCGCGTGTCGAATCGAAATCGTGAGTTGGCGAGATGAGTTCGAGAAGCACCGGTGCTCAACGGATCACCTTGGTGCCCGCCTTTTTTTCCACCGGATTTTACTGCTTTGACAGCCAGCGGTATCAAGGGTGGTTGTGGTTGAGGAGAGCTGTGGCACAGATAATCATAGATTAAATAATATTAGGCGGAGGCTGGCGGGGGGTGGCACGAACTGAGAGCCCATTTTTGAAATCATTGCGCGATTTGTTTCTACGATAACAAAAATGTTTTCAGGTGCATTTATCAAAACAAATATGGATTTTGATACGACGACGTAGACCTCGAAAACCACTTATTACGACATTTGACCAGATCTAAAGACTGTTTGAAATAATGTGATTGGTGGATGACGAACTTAGGCACATAATGAATGGGTGATGTCTATGTCTTTTGACAAATTAAGATGGATTTTAGATAGCTACTTCACACATAATTATGTTTTTTTGTTATTTCACAAAGAGATGTCAAAAAATTACGCCCTCGTTGATTAAAAAAACTGTTCAGTCTTAATTCCACACCATTAAAAGTCTCAACTCGAAATTATTTTCATTCGATTATACATGTTTTAAAAGTTTAACGGCGACTCTGTCAAGGTATTTAGTAAGTTGATTTATTTTAACGATTGCAGTGCAGTGTTTATTTAGAACTCGTAAAACTACCGATTTTTAGTAAAACTTTATAACGTATTAAAATATAGTGAAATCTTCAATATTTTGCTGTGTGAAAATTAGATCGTCCTCAAATCAATTATTTTAGACAAACACACCTACGAGAGAGACCGCAGGCGCAGATTAATAGATATGTAGGACACTTAAAACCAAATTCCTTTTGAAAACGGATGTAGGTAATATTATGTATACTCGTAATTCGTATAATAATTTCGTATGTGTAAGTATGTTATTTATACTTTTTCAAATAAAATAATAATTGGGTTGGTAAACTTTTCCAAAACTGTTGTGAATTATATATTTTCTGGTAGCTTTTGGCTTTGGAGTCAGGAATAACCTATTGCGGATTTTTTATTATACTTCATTTTAATTTAAATAATAATTTAAAATTAAAATTCCAACATAGTACAATAAATCACTATTACGGCTGTATGCGAAGGTATTGCTTTTGCTCAAATAAAAAAATGAAAAGTTTGGCCTTGGCAATGTCAACTAGTTGTCATGTCAGTCAGTCACAGTCAGCTAAAATAAATAAAATAACTCTTTTGTGAGTAAATTTGTAGATATATATATATATTTACGTGATCAACACAAACGTATAAAGCTCTCTGAAGGCAATTCCTGTTTAATCCTCTGCACCACGTCTCTTTCAAATATATGGAAATTGTACAAAATTTGTTCTGCCGATGGTCACATCTACTATATTTCAAACAAAACGGAACAAAGCAGTGTAGGTACTTCATCGGCGTAATAAGCTGGATAATGGATTTCTTCAAGATGATCCATTTCCCATAACTGAACAAGAAAAACACTAGAAAATCACAATAATTAAGCTGAAAAACAAACAACAACATTAGGTCGTGGTTAATGATTACCAAAGAGTAAAATAATTGGATTACTCTTTGTCACTTTCTGTCAAATCTGTCCTGTCAATCAGTTTTTTATCAGTAAATGCAAGGGAACTTCGTGTTCAGCCGTACGTTTGATATTTTATCGCGATAATTATATAAAAAAAAATTTTTCATTAACAAGGTGAAATAAAATTATCATAATATTATTTTCTTTATTCTTCAAACTTGTGCTATCAAAAAAATATATAAAACAATCTTCGAAAAAGTTTACCAACCCAATTGGTCTACACGTCAATGTTCGCACTATTCAAAGAATATCATCATTTAAAAACTTCATAAGGTAGGTAGGTACTTGCCTACGTAAAAACTTTTGAAACCATATTACTATAATTTAGTAAGCAAGCATAAAAACTCAGTTTTAGTAAGCATAAAAACTCAGTTTTAGTAAGCATAAAAACTCTTAGTAATTTTTCGATTGACCAATAAAATTATAAAGAAAAAGCGTAATTCATAAATATTGTCGGGTCGAATGGTGAACCATAGGTACTCAAAGTTCTTTGACACTTTAATATTTTATCTCTGTATATTACTGAATTTTATGGCGTTAATAAAATAAAATAATGACACTTATTGCGTTGTGCTCGAAATAGGGAATATTAACGACCATATTAATGGTTGCGACACAAAGATGTTACGCAATCTTAAGAAGTTATCGAAATTTCAGTTAATCAATATTTTTTTATTAAAACATAATTGCAGTTAACCTCACCTAATATTCACTGAATTAATATTACTAGCGTATACCTATACTACACTACGCTTAACACACTCGACATAAGAGAAATCTACACGCGCAGAAATCAGTCATAACCTTCATTCGAAGTTCAATAAAGTCAGAAGTTGCGAAGAATGGGAAGTCACCGGTCACCCGTTACCAGTTATTACCACGAAGCCCTAGTGTACTAGAGCCACAGACCATACAACAAGTACTATTAGAGCTTAGCCCACAGAACACCTAGAAATGTCGTAAATAACAAACCTGACAAGCGTAAAACCAACGGAGGTTGGATCACTTTAAGTACCTACACAAAAAGCACATGATGTTAAATTAAATTTAACCTTCAATGTATAAGTCGTAAAGTTCAAAAGCGATCATGGAGATTGTTTTGCGGTATCCGATGGGCTGCCGACTGTACAAATAATTTACGATTATCCCTTGTAGGTGGCTGAATCAAAAGCGGGAGCGGTTTCTGTTATCGATTAATATGCGATAATAATAGAAGGATTTATGGTAATTGTAGATTTACCGATAATAATAGGAAACGAGAAGTCGATGGTTGTGGTTCAAGTGAATGATAAACAGGTCTTCATTTTAAATAACAACGTTATAGTTAGGTAGGCTCTCGAATTAGTCGACTAAAGTCAGATTCTAAAAGTGACTGGATGAACTACATTTTTAAACCTTGGGTGGGTTTTTAATTTTAATACAGCAACTATCTTCCAGTCTCGCAGTGAAGACTACCACCCCAAATAAATTGGGATAAGGGCATGAGGATGATGATGAGTGAAGACTATGAACGAAGCATTTCAACTGAATGTATTCGTCATGAAATTATATCGAATACAAAAAGCAAAATAAACATCAATAATATACGATGAAAACAACTTTCTGTAGAAGCATAGAATAGATAATAGGTAGAAGGAGTAAACAATTATAAGAGACCCTGACTCGCAAACTTCTGAGAAACTTCAATGAAACGGTTTGAGACCCTAATACCCTGAACATTATATGTCCGAACACTAAAAATGAAGATTAAGAGAAGCTTATAACTTAAACCGTAGTCCCGGGAATAATGCTCCGTCTCGAATAATATAATTTATTCCAACAACTAACACCGGTATAAACCAACATTATGATGACGTATCACTTCATCAATCATGTCTCCGGTATTTATGAGCTTCTTAATTAGTTCCACTCCAGTAGCCGCTTCCACCCACCTGGGTAAAGGGATAAGAGACTAGACGACCTTCGGGCCAAACAAGAATTTATCCTCTACACGCCATTTACAAAGCGAAACAAACCCTAGTTTGAACTGTAGATCATAACTCTCATAGACGATAATGGATATCGTTGTAATCCCCTCCATTTTTGGTAAATCAAATTTGAAATTTTCTCAGCACTAACAATGCACTAACCAAATACGGTTGTACGACGCCTTTTATCGGAGAACGATCTCATGCGCAAGCCAGATTGCTTCACGAAAGTGTAAATAATTCGGATTACAATAATCGATAGTTTCTCGTTGGTTCGGCAGCCGGAGATCGGCGCGGAGGGCGCGGGGAGGGTCCCGCCGTGGGAACTGGGCGACTTGCACTTTCGTCGGCGCGCGCGGCCGATGCGCGATAGCACGCGGGCGCGGGCGCCGGGCGCCGTGGAGTCTGCGCACGAGCTACTTCGCCTACAGATTAATCACTCAACGATCGCTCTCAGAACAGACCTCTCTGCCGCGAGGATCCCTGGAGAAAGTTATGACGCCTCCGTCTCTTCTGAAAGCAACACCTAAAAACCAAATTACGTTTCCCCAACAATACAGGACTAAACAAAATAAGAAATAAAAATAACACTTTCTCGCAAAACGTTGACAATGTAACATTAAAATGACCCGAGGACCAAAAAACACGAGCAGTTAACAATGTTGGTATCGAATCACGACTTTCGACAAACACTCGACAAAAGAAAGACAAACAAATGGACGGCTTCAATTGGTTTTCGATTAGAAAGAGGTGGTAGAGTGCCGAGCGCTTGAATTTAAATTATGGGTGAGTCATAATATTTAAAGCCCGCGCTTAGAGTTTATTTAATGAATAGATGATTTAACTATACCCATGTTTTCATTAACTTAAATGATTTATAACCACTGCAGTGCTTTGAACCAGGATGGAAACATTTCTAGGAATGATAAACCGCTTGTAACTATCGTCTTATCGCAAACTGGCCCGAATAAGTTCACGGATGTCTTGATTGACGTACAAATCAAAGGGACATAAATCAATCCAACAAATGGTTTTATATAAGCCTGTAAGTTTCTTTTTAGGAAAAAAAATAACTAACAGTGAATGATTGCCGATCAAAACAGGCTTCAACAAACAAACGACAGGCTTGGAATCACCGGGAGATCGAGTCAGGCTCGTCACGGAATCGCTACCGACACAATTATCGAATCTAGACCACTCTCACTGAAGCAAAAAGAACACGAGATTCAAAGAAAGCACCGTCAGGTGCGGCCCCATTTCACTTTCCAATGACTTATGTCCGACGTTGGGACACGCGATATTTTACTCTAAACAGCAGCCGATACAGTGGGTAATCCATTGACAGATCTGTCCTCTGACTCAGTAAACATTTCATTATCAAGATTTACAAGGAAACCCTTAAAAGCTGTTAATTGTGAAACTCTCAATTCGCTTTCTAACGATTTCTGTAAAATTTAAGAATTAGATGTTTATTGTTCGCTTTAAGCCAGTCGGTGGTTGGAGATCATAGATAGTAACGGTAAAACTTATCTCAGAGCACGAAGTAAAAGTTAAATAATTTGTGGTTGAAAAACTTTTAAAATTGAAAAGATGTAATAAAACAACGATAAACGTTAAGAATTATTGTGGTGTCTTGTTAATAATAAAACCAGCAAAGCGAATCTCTCTTCTTTGAAAAGTATCAACAGCTGTTGAGCATCGATGCTATCTCATTGTACACGTCTCAATAGTGGATCATGAGCAGCCATTGTGGCAGTGCGCAAGCGCAAAGAAGCATTCTTGCAGCTAATGACAGACCATTTAGTACAAGTATCGCGTCTGCGATCCGATTGAGACGTCGGCCATATTCTGACTGTTCGTTTTTTATTGTTTTCTATTTAGACTAACAGATTGTTGAGCGCAGTGATAAAGGCGCGCCTGAAAGAAATATCTCCTGTTCGATTTGTTTGTTATAAATTCACTATTAAAGTTGACACTTTGAAAACAGAAGACAGTACCCTCAGATTGCATATGAAAGTAGAATAAATTACCACGGTAGTATCTGTAATGTAAAAAGATATGACAACAAGTAAAGATGCCTCAAGACATGGTCTAGTTAGTAAAAGAAAGAGAAAGTTTAAAATTGCCTTTAAAATAGCAAAGTCTACAAATTGCATACACGAGCAAATACGTGCAGACTGACGCAGCCGACCGACACGGAGAGAGAACAAGTTTTTTAATAACGACTTTTCATTGTCATTGGGGTTGAGATAATGTCAACACTTACCTTGTGTTGTGATTCAAATCTTTGGGAACATGTGTGTACTCATGGAAAAAATTACCTTGGACGATTTTAGAACTCAGTTGTTAGACATTTTCAAACTTTGGGAAAACAAACCGACTCCAATCAATATTTTTAACATTTTTTTCCAAACTACATTAAGCTTTTACTATATAAGGTGAATGACGATGCTGAATAAAATGTGAATTGTGAATGACTCATACAAACGCTTATGCCAATCACTCGAACATTCCCAAATGCACAAAAAAAAATATTTATACTTTTAAAATTTTCAAATTTTAAAGACTATTTAAATTCCTATACAAGTCACTGCGTGTACGAGTACACATACATTAACAATGGACAATTAAAATATGTACCCAACTAAGTTATATTATAAAACTGCAAGTATTTACAATAGGAAGTATTCGGGCATAAACAATCTCACATACATTTTTACACACTTGTTTAATTTCAACACGATCGCATAATGAATGAGCGTGCCTTATTTGTACAAGGTGACCAATCTCACGTATCTGCTCAAACATTTCTATCTGTAACCAATTATGACTTAGATCAATCTCGCATGACCGACGACTGTTGACTTTGGTATTCGATATAACAACACATGACCTTCACTCGTTTTGTCGATTTCATTTGTCAATCATTTCTTTTTTATCGCATTGAAATGTTTTGCCTATCTCGATCGCCATATTTAGAGTTGTTTAATAATTCTTGGCTTGTACAACAGTAGGCTCATTGTATATGCAATTATGCATAGCAGAACATGCACCAATCAATATTGGAACTTCATTTTTAATTATTTTCAAGCATTTTTTTCAAAAGTTGTAAACACAAAATATTCCCGTCTTGCCACTAGACGTGCGTCAGTACTATCAAATCAATACATAAGAACTTCACCAACATTAGTAATTAATCAGGGTTAGTTGAGGGATCAAAGTGCCGCCGCGGAGACACTTTCGCCGCAGATAAATCGTCACGCCCACTGCACGCTCTCGCCGAACTGTCGTGATTTGAGAATTGAGACAGTAAGTGTGGCACTTGAGAAAAATATACTTAAAATCAGACCAATCTCGCTGAATCATCAGTCTGTTACGGTTTTATAACTATATCATTTCAATATCCAATATGTGTGAAACAACTCGATTGTATTCGTAAAGTGTTTCAGTTTAACATCAGAAGGGATATCAAGATGACATTTGGGTTGAAATGGCAGGAACTGCAGATCCATAATATGAATAACATTGTTCTATTAATAACTGTGGTTCAGCCGGACACATGCATTTGTAGCTCCAGTAATGCGAGTCCAAGGTGAATAAAGTCTGTGTAGGGTTTTAAGTTTCCCACAGTCCGGTAACAATACTTGCTTAAACAGCAGTTTACTAACTGAGTTATCCTTATCGCGCAAGGCTTGCTGTAAGTATTCGTCGCAAGCTTGTTGTTCTGCGATATCCGTGAAATTAAGAGCTGTGGGACAACTAACTGTTTCTATCCGCGATAATGTATCCGCGACTACATTTTGTCCCCCACTGACATGTCGAATATCAGTGGTGAATTCACTAATGTACGATAGTTGTCGAATTCTCCTAGGGCTTTCTTTATCACTATTTAATTTCGTAAATGCGAAAACTAACGGCTTATGGTCTGTGTAAATAGACAGTACTCGGCCTTCTACTAAATTTTTAAAATATTTAATGGCCATAAATACTGCTAACAATTCCCTATCATAAGTTGAATACTTTGTTTCCGCTTGCGAAAGCTTCTTAGAAAAGTAACCTAACGGTTGCCAACCGTTACTGCTCTTTTGCTGTAAAACAGCACATAAGAGAGTTACGAAATAGTATGGAATCACTACATCTCGCTATCGGAGTTTTCTCAGCGACTTTGCATATATACAACTACCAACCATCAACGGTTGGACCGCGGTCCCCGAGCACAGTCACCTAGCTCGGTGGAAGTACTTCCCTTTTCGCTGAATACCTAGCGAAGAGATCCTGCATCTACAGTCTGAACATGCATGAGACAGATACGAGGTTACGTAATGGGATATAGCGTTGTGTGTGACGTGATGCTGTACATACAGTATTACATGAACACTAAAAACAATATTGTAACTGAATTGGAAAATAATGGTTTAAGAAATCTAGATGATAAAATAGACTTTACCACTTCACTGAGAACAAAAAGACGCACAAAAGAAAACAATCATTGTTATTACATTCCAGATACCATTAACCACCACTGAGTACATACAGATAAACACTAAATCTGAAATTATGTAACAAAAAACAGACAAATGTAGGACAAAGCAATCAATGACATCACAATGAATGAACAAGCTTAAAGAAAACAAACAATGATCGTGTGCACACACCGAGTTTCCACTGCAAGTGAAATACGTTTTCCGAGGGCGAAACCAACCGCTTTCCACATACACAATTGTTGGGAAACCAGTTATTTCACTCACTTTCCATGCCGATAGAAATTATCGACGTACGTCCAAGTAACACGGCACGTAAGTAACGTAAGTCCCACACGACGTCTCTAATGCTACGTTATAAGAGTCACCTGCGCCTTCGCTATCTCCACTCCGACTAATGTATTGACAATTGGTTTCTTTTGTAGCTGCCGTACGGCCATTAAGTTGCCCATTGTTGCCCATTGTTCTACTGTTAAGGAGGGTAATGTTCGTGTAGGTGATAACTTGTTTACAGAAAGCTAAAGAAACTTAAAAGTCGATGATACAATCGTGGCCGCCGTGATCCACAAGACGAAGCTGTGAGGCAGCTAATGGTCGATATTCAAGTATTATGGCGGAGCAGACACGACATTAAGCATTCAAATAACAATAATGATGTGATCGTTGCAAAACATAACAAATTGTTTTCGTGATGTTATTTACTGAAATTAGGGACGACATTGAATTAGTTAAACAGAGGGTAAAAACATGAGACGAGAACTGACGCATCAATCTTGTAGGCTTCCGAATAATGAGGATACTCGTTCGTAAAAAGGACATAAATTAGAGAAGCGACGCGATAAAATGCTTCAACGAGATCAACTTGAGCAATTGAAAGTGGCGTGTGTCGTCGAAGAATGTTCGCCCGGAATGAAAGATGTGCTCCACGTCTCAAGAATGTGCGAGGTGTAAGTACGGATATTTGGACAGATGATTTTTTAAACGACATCAATATAAAATAATTCAGTATTAACAAAAAATGCCTTTTCAGATACACATATTTTCTTCCTACAGTTATGTAAACAAAATGTTGTAACCTCGAGTAAACGTTTTCATTAGATAATAAAACGTAAGAAGTAAGAACACTAGGGCATGCTACACTATCATTGCTTAAACTTATCTTCACTATCATCATGCATACAAACTTCATCTTCGTCACCATTTGCTTAACAAATATTTAGAGATATGACAAATCCTTTGTTAACCTTCTGAAATTCACATAAAGTTGATAGAGCAGATAACATCAAAGCGTGGGAGTCTTCGTCTAAAATTGCATCGGGTTTCCAAACCCTTTCATTAATAGTTGCTCGCGTCGGTTACAATGATTAGTTTATAATCATACGTTTTCAAAATTTCTCACTCACTAACTATCAAGAATTTCATAGACGAGGCGGCGGGCTATCTTAAGAAAACTTTTTTTGTCTGGAACAGGATTGGGTAAAAAGCGCCGGGGTCGTTATGAGGTCTATTATTGCTCTAAATAGAGAACGTTGCGGGCGGGAATGTTAATGGCGGGCGTCTGGTGCGCTATGCAATGCAGAACGCGCATTTTTTCCCCGATACATGTTCGCGCTTACAAATTGTGCCCGCGCAGCGTTTGGCCGCATTCCATTTTTAAATAGCCCGCTATTTTAACGCTTCCACAAAAAAGGTTATGTAAGGCACCTGTCGTAACAGTCCAATCTCTTTGGTCAGTTCGTGCGTGATAAGAATTTTCGCCGTATCTGATGCATTTGGCACGCAGCTTTCTGCGATGCACCATCAAATTTACAACGCATTGTAATTAATCGCCGAGAAGCCTCCGACGGGGCTTTAATTCGTTTTGACAGCGAATATTTTATGTAACACGAACTTTTAATTGTGAGTTTGGATTATGAATTTTAAGGTTCATAAAGGCGATAAGCATAATGCCAATCTTACGTAAGTGATATTACGTTCAAGCTTTCAAGCACTTGGCTACTAGGATAATTACGATCAATTCGTCAAAAAAAAAATCATAAAGCTATGTTTGTTTTTTCATACAACCGGTTATCGCTTTTGTTTGTCACCATTTACGCTTATTGCTACGCATAATTTATTAACGTTGCTTGGAAGTATGATTCATTCGAGGTTAATTTAGTTAAGATTAATTGAAATGAATACTAGATGGCGCCCTCCAATGCCATTTGTAGACGGTCATACAAAATTAGTCCTCATGGCTTATGATTTATTACTAAAAATAATTGTCATTTTTACGAGCACATAAAACGGCGCCGTAACTTCGAACGGGGCAAGAACTAAAAATAATTTACAACCCGATCCAGGACGTTCATCATCGCCAAATTGGATTTGTGTCACATGAGTCAACGATGCATTGCCTCGGGAATACATTAAGCCCTGTTTTATGCGAGCGCACTTTAACTTAAAGCCTGAAAACACGTTAACTGCTTCTTAAATAATTAAATTTAAGTAACACATAAATAGCCCTCATAAAAGACTCAACCAATAAATTTCAAAGACAGTTTCTTTTAACCGTATTCCGTTGGCGCAATCTAAAATATTATTCAAAACACATGCCTAAACCTAGCAATGCGACCTACAAAGGTTGGTAGTTAGAAAAATCGTTTAAAATGTATGACGCCACCGCGCCACACTAGTGGCTACCTGATTTCTATGCGCCGCGAAACCTTCAGCATACATTCATAATTTTCTTTAGGTCAAGAAAACCACCAATATTGAAAGAGCCATCGTAGTTACGCGTTGTAACAGCAAATAGTTAGCATATCGACGGTCGAAGGTTCTAATGGTTCTGGATGCGTGAAAGCACGTCCCTTTCAAGATGGCGCCGCGTGTACGTGACGTTCCGAAAGGCGGGAAACAATGGATGGCCCGTTATGAATATTGAGAGCGAGGATAGTCAAATGAATTCTTCACCGATTTTCGCCGCATAGTTCAGCGGTGACAGTGAAATCATAGACGCAAACGCACGAGAATTTTAGAACAGCGTTACGCATGCGCTGGCGCCAATCCGAGACCGCATAATATGTTCTCTAGAGAAGAATGTGACCATCGTGATTTTATTGGATCTCAGTTACTTTTCTGTCCAAATGGTGATGAGAAAGTCAATACTAATATTAAACCTAAATACTAAAAAAGTACAAATAAATGACGTTTTAAAATGATAAATCTTTCGCCTCTCAAACCACAAGACATAATTACAATACCACAAACGTTGACTTCTGAAAGGTCTATATTTAAACATGTCACAAGTAGCGACCTATTTACCTCGTATTTTAAAAACAAACAAGGATGATTAATCCTTAAATATGCATTCGAACTTCGTACCTTCAAAGCATTTCGTTTCGGTGACTCAAAAATTAATTTTGCCTTATTGAAAATGTATAGAGATATCCCGGATCTGACGTTCTAAGAAATACTGTGTAATGATTTAAGAATAATAATTGTCTACAGGAAAATGCACAAGAAAACTAAACAACTTTGAAGGAGAGCCTAAAATACTACCTTTGAAAGATCATCAAAGATGAGTTAGGCAAGACTTGATTAAAATGTAACTCGAAGTGCGGCTAAACATAGTTCTAGCCGGCTAAAACTAGGTGTAGCCGATAGCTGTTGGCTAAAACTAGGTGTAACCGATCTGCTTACTCCTGTAGGTCCCGGGTTAGGTTATAAATTTAAGGCGAGCGCGAAGCGCAGCGGAGCGTGAGCCTTAAATTTCGAGGTTATTTTTTTTTAACAGACAACAGAAAAAACATTCTTTATATCCCATGCTGCACCTAGTTTTAGCCGGCTACACCTAGTATTAGCCGCGAGCAAATCGGCTACACCTAGTTTTAGCCAACAGCTAGCGGCTACACCTAGTTTTAGCCGGCTAAAACTAGGTTTAGCCGCACTTCGGGTATTAGCCGTAACAAATACAATAAAGGACAATAAGTCAATAAACGTTCAGGCAATGCTAGTTTAAAAAGCTAAGCGAGTCTTGTAAGTAACAAAAAATCATTACCAATTAAAGTAAAATACTGTTGGAATAGACCTTACAGATTTATGGTTCCAATTAAAAAAGTCGTTCTTTATGGCTCATGTTGTGGATGATGAGGGGCGAGCGTATGAGGTCTCTATTTTATCTTTACAATAATAGGTATTACTACGATAATGCAAATTATTACATCAATACGTCACAGAAATAGCCTCTAGAGGACTCTAGAGGAGTAACGATTTTAGACGAAATCACTAAACATACAACTGGCACATTGCGGTTCCGTAGTAAGTAAGAATACATACCAAGAAGGCAAGCTAAAAATAAAACATTTCTTTAAATAAATAAGACATAATAAAATAATAAATCAGAGATAAGTACAAAAAGCTATTTAAAAAAATGAGTCAAGTGTTAGTTATTAACTAATAATGATGATTAAGAAACCGTCAAAAATGTCATTCACTCTTCAGCTGAAACTTTTAAGGTCAATTAGCAAATAACAGTCACCGCTAAAACAATGAGGACCTAATCTTTTAAAGACACAATGTGGACGATGACCACATCAGAGTTATTGCGAGCAGACAAAGTTACGCCACTAGGAGTCTTACCCGTAACATGTTTTTTGCGGACAAGTATCTCGAAAACGCTCAGTCTTGAAGTAATGAGGACATGTGAGCATTAAGTCCAGCGCTGCGTTTCTTGGAAATGCACATAGGTTAGGAGCTAGAGTCAATAAAAATAATGATATAGTTATGACTATTCCACTTCTTTAGATCTGTATAGCCACTTTTAATATCCCTTAGGGACTTCCTTAAAGTTTTGATGTCAGATAAATATTATTTTTCGCCTTTATTCAAAAAATGTTTATCTATTTATTTCGGGTTTATTTGTCCAGTATTCGAAAGTGCTTTCTTCTCATTGTTGCGATTTAGTGAATAGCAAAGTAATTACTTCAGCTTTGTTACTTTCCACATCGGGTAGAACCACTGCAACTCTCGCCATGATCATAAGTTCATTATGGGTATACTATTTTATAACTCAACCAAACTGACATTATAAGTTACTTATTGTATCCAAGTTTAATTACTTCAGATACTTCTCTGATACATAGCACTTCAAAAACCAGACATAAATTGCTGAATTCAAATTTGAAAGCTTTCCAGAAGTATTTATGCTACGGAATAAATCGATCATTCGTATACAGTATCTAAGTTATAAATTAGCCAATATAGTTTCTAATCAAGTTTCTAATATATTGCTGGGTCTTAAACTAGAATTAGAATGGAGGAAACTGGAGGCAGCCCTGGGCCTATTAGTTCGCCCTACGAGTCTGCCATAAGAGCACAACCTTTTTTTATGTAGGATTCCTTACGGATGCCTTGCGCTGCGTTACGTTGGTCGAGTTGCTCTCTGCACTGGGGAATAGGACGGTTTTGCTTTTAATTATAATCTTTTTGCTTCCTAGTTCTTCTTGTTACGGTATAAACTGTTTACTGTCACTTGGAATATATAACGTCAACTTAAGTTTTTATAATTTTCTATTTCGTTTGAGAGGTTACTGTCTTTTCACTGGAAAGAAGGTTTTCCGTTTTAAACTTTGCATTGTTTGCTCCAAACCACAACATTCTAATAGATGGAAAGAAAACAAAGCAGTGAATATCCTTTCTATAGTAAATTGGTGAGATAATTAAGTAAGGTAAAAAAAAAATTAAGAAGAAGGGTAGTCAAGAATCTAAACATTAATTCCACATATTTTCATACGAAGGTGGTCAGTTGGTAACATATTAATATAGTACCAAATGATAGACTTGGGATAAAACTTGACGCAATTCGAGGGTCTGACAGACCGATAGACGGTTTAATTTACAAACAGTCCATACATCTAATTTGCGTCAACCACGTCAATCAAAACATGGCCGAAGGAACGAAGTTATATCATTCGAGACAATATGTTATTTCGTAATTAGACTAGGAATCTCATTAAATGGTGTTGAAAGTTGAAATTGGCGATGTGGTAAATGCTAAGCCTAGAGGCGACAAACCTACATCTCCAGGCATTAAAACTGTTAAGATTCTTTCTTGATTTTCTTATCTCCAATACAAGTTTCTATATTGTTGTTAATTCCCTAGTGAAATTAACTACACTAGGTGTAGCCGCAGCATACGAAGGTGGTCAGTTGGTAACATATTAATATAGTACCAAATGATAGACTTGGGATAAAACTTGACGCAATTCGAGGGTCTGACAGACCGATAGACGGTTTAATTTACAAACAGTCCATACATCTAATTTGCGTCAACCACGTCAATCAAAACATGGCCGAAGGAACGAAGTTATATCATTCGAGACAATATGTTATTTCGTAATTAGACTAGGAATCTCATTAAATGGTGTTGAAAGTTGAAATTGGCGATGTGGTAAATGCTAAGCCTAGAGGCGACAAACCTACATCTCCAGGCATTAAAACTGTTAAGATTCTTTCTTGATTTTCTTATCTCCAATACAAGTTTCTATATTGTTGTTAATTCCCTAGTGAAATTAACTACACTAGGTGTAGCCGCAGCATACGAAGGTGGTCAGTTGGTAACATATTAATATAGTACCAAATGATAGACTTGGGATAAAACTTGACGCAATTCGAGGGTCTGACAGACCGATAGACGGTTTAATTTACAAACAGTCCATACATCTAATTTGCGTCAACCACGTCAATCAAAACATGGCCGAAGGAACGAAGTTATATCATTCGAGACAATATGTTATTTCGTAATTAGACTAGGAATCTCATTAAATGGTGTTGAAAGTTGAAATTGGCGATGTGGTAAATGCTAAGCCTAGAGGCGACAAACCTACATCTCCAGGCATTAAAACTGTTAAGATTCTTTCTTGATTTTCTTATCTCCAATACAAGTTTCTATATTGTTGTTAATTCCCTAGTGAAATTAACTACACAGGTTGGTCAAAAGTTCTGTTACTGAGTTTCTTTATCGATTACTGGCCATTAAAACAAATGAAAAGAAAAAATAAAAATGACATATTATTGACAGTTTTATAAGCTATAATTCCATACCACACACGTATATCATATTTTGTTTATTTCACCATGGAATGGGGGTTGAAGGAGAATCGTGTGGCTGTAATTGCTCTGCACAAATGTGGGCAGCCACCGAATATGATTTTCAAGTTGCTACAAAAGTTGAAAATCAACAAGCAATTTATTTATCGCACTATCCATAGGTACAGTAATACCTTGACCGTCGATGACCGAAAAAGATCAGGAAGACCACGCACCGTTCGGACACCAGCTGTGATCAAGGCAGTGAAGGCGAGAATCACGAGAAATCCCGTCCGGAAGCAAAAGTTATTGGCAATACAGATGACTGTGAAGAGAAGTTCCCTTAAAAATATTATCAATGATGACCTTGGGCTTCACGCTTACCGTAGACGAAAGGGCCATCTGCTAAACGCACGATTGAAGGCTATGAGGTTAGCACGAAGTCGCGCTCTACTAAAGCAGTACGCACAAAATGGCCATCGAAAAATCTTGTTTACTGATGAAAAAATCTTCACAGTCGAAGAAAATTTTAACCGTCAAAATGATAGAGTATACGCTAAGAATAGTAAAGAAGCCAGCATGATTGCTCCGAGGGTCCAACGAGGTCACCACCCCTCATCAGTGATGATTTGGCTGGGGGTGTCCTATTCAGGGCTAAGTAAGGTTCATTTCTGTGAAAAAGGTGTGAAAACTGGCGCTAGAGTCTATCAAGATACCGTTCTGGAACCTGTTGTCAAACCCTTAAGCCACACTTTATTTCAAAACCAGCCATGGGTCTTCCAGCAGGACTCTGCCCCTGCGCACAAAGCAAAATCTACACAAGCATGGTTTCGGGCTAACAAAATTGATTTTATCGCGCAGGAAGAATGGCCATCCTCCAGCCCAGACTTAAATCCTCTGGATTATGCCATATGGCAACTTATTGAGGAGAAAGCATGTGCTAAGCCCCACATGAATCTCGACTCTCTTAAGCGCGCTATTCTCAAGGCAGTCGCAGAATTGGATATGGTGGTAGTTCGTGCTGCCATCGATGACTGGCCTCGTCGTCTAAAGGCGTGTATTCATGCCAGAGGCGGTCATTTCGAATAATTTTAATACATGATAATCTTAAATATTTGTGCTTTCATTTGGTATATAATTCATTGTAGCATTATTTGTAAATTTAGTATTATTCATGTTTTCCATAGTTACAGAACTTAGTAACCAACTAGGTACAATGCTGTGATATGTTATTATGTGTAATTATTTTATAAAAAAAACAGAAAACTATCATGCCTTTAAATTGTTTAGTTTATTTTACTCAAATCGTACAACCATTGGCATGCAATGGTATAATAATATTTGTTAGGAGGAAGCCAAGGGCAGACAGAATGAACGACTGTGAGGGGAATTAAAGAAATTACGCAGACGGTTTCATTGTAGGCAATCTGCGCACGAGTGAGAGGCGGCAGGCGAGCCGAGTTTTCATTATACTATTTATATTGGAACATACGGTGAAAAAAAAAATATAAAGAAAAAAAAATACAAAAATTACTCCGGAAATATGCTAAATGAAGGGTTGGTGGTTAATAGAAATTCATAATAATTAGTATACAAGGTTATTTTCCTTTGTCTGTATATATATCTATAATCTATAATGTCCACTTCTCAAAATTAGTTTATCGAAATCCTCTCGTGGGTTTGATCAGACCATCAAACTGAACAACTTTCATTATGGGACCAACCTTGAAATCGCGAAAAAAAATCAGCTGTTCCATACAAAAGTACAATGCCTTGCCTACTCCATCGAAATGTAGGGTACATCCCGAAAACATGTTTTGTTCCGGAGGGATAGCAAAAAACTTTCCACGCAGACGAAATCGCGGGCGGCCGCTAGTACAATATAAAGCTATTAACAACTACATAATCATAATAAAATTGACGTGTCGTCTCCCAGAATGGAATCGTTCCTTATTTTTCGATCGGTAGGCTCCGGGGCCCAATTAGGCGTCGATTTGCGTACGCGCAGACCGAGCCCGCACCACCCGCACGGCTGGATCGAACTCGCACGACCAAATCGGATCTACTGTCGATTCTTAGCATTGGAACACATGCATGCACATTGCAATTTGGAAACAATTCTTATCATAGGAAAAACATATGATCTAGTTCTTACAAAGATCAATTTTACTGCAAATGTAACCTCAAAGAAACAAATAATTAATTTTATAAGCCTGGCATCTTCCTATGCATCGCTTAGTAGCAAAAAGGACCTATTCACAAAATGCCTTGCAATTGCATATTGCCTTATTCGCGATATGCCTCATTCTCAAAATGCCCTATTCGTGAAATGGAATATCGTTAGTGAAATGACCTATTCTCATTATTATTGCCTTATTCACCTTATTCGCGATATGCCTCATTCTCAAAATGCCCTATTCGTGAAATGGAATATGGTTGGAGAAATGTCCTATTCTCATTTGGACTCATTCGCAGAAAGACTTATTTTCAAAATGACCTCAAAATGAGTCTCAAACAGGAAGTTAGAAAAAACGCTTAGTTGAGTCTCATCATTACAATTTAGGCACAATTAGAATCTGAACTGAACAACTTTATAACAGTTTATTAATAAACTAAGGCCCATATTGTTTCATTCGGTAAATTATAATTTATGTCAGCAATTTTACCGAAACAAAAAAAACCTCGTTTTGTCTCCTCAGTAGCCGGTAAAACTGTGATATGTGTCAGCTTAAAATTTCACACGATTCATTTAATTTATGGCTTTTTTAAACAAATAAATACTTTCGTAAGTGGATTTAGCCAAAATTGTAAAATTATTTGCTGGGTAAATCTCGTTAAAACCACTTTTACATTTCTTTCTTAAAACCTTTACGATACACAAACTTGACGCTGATATTGATGTCGTACCTGCAAAGAGAGAAATAACAGTTAGTTATGTTCATTCATTACAAATATTTGAATAAGTAAAATATTCTTCAAACTTTTAAACGCATACAAAACTGCTTCTGCTGGAAACACCTCTTGTAAGAATTTCTTTCAAATATGTATTTCATTTCGAGATACCTATCGATTCTACAATTAAGAATCTTTCAACTTAGATCGCGTAATTTAATTGCTATATAAGAAAAAACTATTCACTAAAAGCGGATCCCTTAACATAAAAAAACTAGAGAGCATGTTTACTTGCTAATTCAATAGTGTGATGTTTTCAGACAGATTTTGAGGAGTCCAGCCAGAAATACCAGTTTTATGGACTGTCACGAGGGTTAAACGACTACAAAGCAACATTACAACAAACACTTAAAGTTTCAAGACCCTATTTTAACTGGGAATGCTTGTTTAGTTTTAGTACTTTCGTACCAAAAGCGACTAAAACTTCGCGTTGTTGAACACTTATTTCGCACATAACCCTGCGAGCTTGGTTGGGTTTTAGAATATTCAGATACAATAAAACTCAGGCACTCTTCATTCAGATCGGAATGTCTTGGAAACCCTTCGTGCTAGCATCGGAATCACATAGTAATAGCAGTCCAAGCTATTCTAAGGGCTTGCATATAAAATTTCCTTAAATGTCTTAGCATTGAAGATCAAAGAACTGCAGACATAAAGCAGTTAACCCTAACAACGCCTCAGAAACTATTGCGTCAAAGCAAAATATTTCAGCGAACAGTCAATGCGAGATAGCATCGACGATCGAAACATCAGACAATTACGAATCATTGAAAGAATCGACTCCCAATGAAACATTGTAATCTGAAGCTTAGATCTCACATTAGCATAACGGGGGGCAATCGCGGTAATCGAACTCCGTCCGGCGATTTGTCAACAAGTAAATATTATTTACACTTGCGGCTTGCGCAATGTTGCTGACTTTTATTTGCGCGAAACAGTGGCTTCTCGGGTTACGTGTATTCAAATGAAAGGTATTATATAAACAAATCAAACTGATTCATTAACTGGTAATACAGTATTTGAATAACATAATTATGTTGATGTAAAAACGTAAAGTAAAACAACGTAATTTGTTTGACCAGCTGCAACTGCAAGCTTCTTTGATCTTGCGAAAGTCACTAATACTTTAATGAGTAAATGAGTAACATGCTTTTTAGCCGTCGGTCGAAAACATACAGCTAGATGAAGCTTACAGATTTTAAAGCAACATTACCAATGATTTAGTAGATACGCAATAACTTCTTCGTTGAGACAGACATAATCCACTTGATCACTTAGCACCGACTGCAGACGCAGATGCCGATCAATAATCCTAGCACTGGCCTGACGGAATTCACTTCATGCTTATGCAAATTTTAATCTTTCTCTTGACAAGTGGACAGGACAGTTTTAAGTGTTTCGTCATTATAATAAAGGCTGCGATGTTTAGCAACTCCCATTATTCAGTGGACGGGTATTATCTAAGATTTACATACATTAGAGTTGTATTTGAAGGACATTATGTTGTGATTGCGAAATCAATCAAGTCGAAACACGGTGATGCTTTAGTTGAATAACATACTCTTAACTCGTTAACCATAGCCCAACTAATTCTTGTTTCACGATTTGATTGAATTAACTAAATTAAGATTATGTGGGGCAAAAATCCAACCTTTCTGCTGTAAAGCTTATTTACTAGATTAATTTGACCGATATAGGTGTAGAGACAAATATGATACCAGAAAAATCTACGATCGACCACGAAGAAAGCATGAAATTATAGGTAGTATCTTGATGCGTTCATAATAATCCAGGAAACTAATGGATAATAAATATAAAGCTCGCACAAATTGTGTATCGTGTTGAGGTTCGTAACGGTACGGTACTTGGATGCCGCTAATTCTCTCTATATTTGGCAACCAAGAAGCTAACATAACAACGTTGTCTTGGCGACACACTAAGTGAACACGTTGTTCTGTTATGTCCTTGATTATTGCAGCTTTTAATTATTACCTATTCGTAAATACTTTAATTGCAAATATATTCATAATATTTATAGTCAGTCAGTAAAATTAATTAGTGCTGAGGGAAGTGTGACAGAAGCCGAACAAGAGGAAACTAAAATATTTATATTATTTGCTTAGTTTGTCATATCTGTAAAGAGTCAGATAATGAAATTTACTATCTAAGGACGTATGGTTCTTTTGAAAATATTTTCTTTACCCTTTAAAAGCAATGTCTTTGGTATTGGTCCTATGTTTAATTTATTCATATGCCTTGGACTACATAAAACCCATTAGCTCTTAGTGAATGAAATGATAGTGAATTCTCATTTACTGAAGAGTATACCAATAAACAAAATAAACGACTAACCTTGCTAAAACTAGCTGCAAAAGCACCTCAATAGCTAGATAAAACAATAATTTGTTCAAACAAGTCTAGAAACATATTCAATTTGCATATTTGGTATATTTCTAAAGCTGCGTAGTTTTCTCGGCGCTAAGGCTTATCGCAAACGATCTTAGATGCAAATTCTCCGCCATTTGTGCAACAGACAGCAGTGCATGATTTACGCAAAATAATCAATATGGCGACCACTTTTCTTTTTATTTGTGGAGTGTGGGAATTATCGAGTGTGTTAATAAGATTTTGCAACTCGTATCTTTGAAAGCAAGAAAAATATATGCTAATGGGAATCGATACGTTGGTTCGTTGGGAGCTTTTCGTTCATTTTTTTGTATTAGTTATTTAGTTATTATTATCATTTATTTTAAGTACTAAAAGGTAACTGGAAGTTTTAAAGCTAGTTGTAATCTGTATTTTACTATGCTTATGTCTGAATCATACTCAGACAGAGTGCGTGTAATTGTAAACTAAACATCCAAAACACTAAAATTCTCGACGCTTATTTATTTTCTTTACCAGAAGTGTCCAATCCAATTGCTCAATGGACAATATCCTCAAGTCATCCCATTAATTACCAGTTTATTAATTAGGTGACAACTAATGGTGCACGCCTTCGACGTCGTGCGCCGGAGTAATCGAATGTATTGCGATTTACGGCTTGTCGATGGCTGTTTCTTGAGACTGTTCACGGCAAGGTACTGGAATATTTATGCTAAAATATATTTTAAAAAATATGAGAAATTAAATTTTAAGTAGCACACAGAGATACCCGAGAGGCATTGGTTTCCTTATTTCCCTTTCTATCAATTTCTAATTAGTTAACGATTTTTTATTAAATACCTATAGTCTGTACTGTACCCTTTATTTGTCATATTATTACATTAAATTTATTAATGTGCCCATTAACGATTGCCTTTCAAATGAGCTGAAGCTAATAAAATACCGGAACATAAATTATTGTGTCATAATTTTAATAAAATCATGCGATAATCTGGCAACCCTGGCTGATCCGTTAGCTCTCGGTACTATTACTTACTCTGTGCTCTCGCGCACGAAATTATGAACGCGCGAAAATCATAAAGCTCGCGCGTGCGCGTGCGCCGTCGGGACAACAGACGACACGACACGATGACTGCAGCAGACAACGCAGAGAAACCCGTCACCCTTATCACTGAGACAGTAAGATCTAATTTTGATAATTCACTCAAGGAATTACGGGTCTCCAATTTTGATATTTGCCAATTCAAAAGTGGTGTCCAACGATGTTAACAAGGCCCCAGCTGTTCCTTAGCTAACGCTCATATATTGCGCCCACGCAGCCAAACATTCTTTCGATTTTAGAGGCCGATAAATCTAGTGTTTCTATAATTTCACGTTGAGAAATCAAACATCGATCGATAATGTTATGGCTGATAACAATCGGACCCAGAATAACGCTTTCGATACAGAATTTGAGATAAATATCTATAGTTTACGGTTTAGATAACATGAGAATATTTTAACTGAAATAGAATAACTGCGGTAATGGGTTTCTTAAACCAAATATGGACATGGTATGCCATGCCACTATCTGGCCTATGCTATGTAGCCATGTATTTTGATTTAAATAAGAGTAGCATAAAAACTAGAGATGCGCCGAATGTTCGGCTGAATATTCGTATTCGGTACATTCGGCATATTTTTTCATGTTCGTATTCGGCCGAAGATTCGGTTGATTTGCCGAATAATTACCGAATATTGAAATTATTGCTATACTTAAAAAAAAAAAATAGCGCGAAGGGCCATGGGTTGCGCGCGGGGCAGAAAAGGGGCAGTGCAAACGCCACCCGGCTCTTGCAGAGCGCCGGACTGAGCGAGGTGTACAAGTGGTCTACCGCGCAAGTGTCGTCGACTTCGCCGTTGGCTTCATTTGACAGATGGTTGTAAATGTAATAAGTACATTACTATTATTCTTTGGTGAGTTTTTATTTGTGCCAAAAAGAAGTAGCAATGTATCTCATCTCATGTCGACGGCGAAGTCGACGACACTTGTCCAGTAGGTCCCCTGTTTACCGCCCGAATTGAACCGAATGATTCGGCCGAATATTCGGTTCGGTACATTTTGGACCGAATATTCGGCCGAACATTCGTATTCGGTTGAACCTACATTCGGCGCATCTCTAATAAAAACTATTATAAATGGCGAGGCACGTGATGTGACTCCTCTTGAAGTCAACGACTACTCTATTAATGTACTTTTAAAAGATACAGTAAAATAAAATATTATGCCTATAATAGCCTATAATATCCCAGACTATTTCGGGTTGCTCTCGGTACAAAAACTCCTTACCATAGCTGTTGATGATGATGAGCTAAATAAATTTAGAATAATTCACAAAATCTCTTTTTCCTAGAGTCAGATTACCATGCCGGTCATGCCGTTATAGTAGCATAGAACATTTTGGATCGGTTTCAATGGCTTACGCATCTCAAAAATATTATTTAACCCTGTGTAACTAATATACTTGCAATCGAGAAATACGACGAATTTTAAAAATAGCTGCTTCAATTTGATTGTAATTTTTTATTGGCTTCAATGAGACTGACGCAACGTTATTTACATTTACTAAATCGGTTGTTAAAGACATTTACAACATATTGAGGTCGAATACCTTGTATGGTTACTGATATCTGGATGTAAGAAAGGTTAATTCATTCGACGCAAACGGATGCAATCACATAAACGACTAATACATAAAATACTCGTAAAGTTAAATATTAGTCCTAAATAGGTTTATAGACTTTAACAAACAGTTTTTAGTAAGTGATAGGGACCGATCCAAATAATAATATTGATTTCATCATAGCCCCTACGGTCGTTATTTATGATTTAAGTGATTTTTGCTAAGTTTTTTCCTAACTACAACCTGCAACTCGACCAAGATGGCGCATGATGACAGCTGAGTTCATGACACACCGTTTTGGTAGTACTATGGTTTTGGTAATAATCAAGAATCTTATACATATTTGGTAATAATACCTAGTACCTACCTAATTTAGTCGACTTGTAGCACTAATATATTCTGTGGTTGTAGTAAGGGAAAAGACTTAGTTACGAAATTATTGCCTTATTTACTTTCTCAAGCATTTCACATCAAAATCGGTAAAAGAATCACAATTCAAAATTACACAGAAAGTAAAATCAACGCAATTTTTCATTCTGCCAATTCCATTTTGCCATCTTTTTTTAATCCATTCCTTAATGGATGAATAAGATGGCACTAAACTTGTGATAACTGCACTTTGCAGTTTGACAAATCATAACTTTAAAGTTATCATTGAGTAAGTTCACTATTACCGGGTTTACATAAGGAGTAAGGACTAATCCTAACAAGCCCGCACAACGCGGGTCATAAGCACCTCATTTCCTCTATGCGCAGGCGCAGGGTACATTTGTCAGTCTAAGTCTAAGGGCTGACAACTTTACAAGTGTTTGTGTTACAAGCACATAGCTTAGAGCTTTTAACTACACGTGCTTTCTCTGAATACGGAATTGCAGGCGAAATATAATCCGCCAAGAG
This sequence comes from Agriphila tristella, assembly GCA_928269145.1. Lineage (NCBI taxonomy): Eukaryota > Metazoa > Arthropoda > Insecta > Lepidoptera > Crambidae > Agriphila > Agriphila tristella. The sequence continues at coordinate 26,971,272 of OV743437.1, read as the reverse complement.
ATGCACATATTTTCTAATCAGGTGGTTGGTTTCAGAATAAAATCATTTTTTTCTAAATAGTTTAAAAAAAAAAGATTTACAACTACAAGTTTCCCTTCTTTCCACTTGATAACCTCTTTGTACCATTTTCATTATTTAGGTTTTTCATTAAATATAATAAACTAGCTTCCGCCCGCGACTTCGTCTGAGTGTCCCTAGGGAATCTTTGCCCGGGATAAAAATTAGGTATCTTATGTTTTAATCCAGGCTATAAACTATCGGTGTGTCAAATTTCATCCAAATTTGTCCAGCCGTTTTTGCGTGATTGAGGAAAAACATCCAAACCCACAAAATTTACATTTATAATACCTTACTTTCCGCCTAACCTCTTTAGATATCAAACCATTTGGAAAAAAAAGTCTAAGAAAACTTTGTCGTGTCCTGCACCCTAGCTGATCGTCGCAGGCGCAGGTCTAAAGCCACTCGCGTCGCGTGATAACTGTCGTCATAGCCAAGTATACTCGTGCAATTTGTTAGGGACAGGTTGCAAGCTAGCGGGACTTTCTTAATAAATCCTTCGATTACCTGCTTTGAATACGTGTTGATGAACGTGTTGGTAATGATAAATAATGCGGCGGAGGCATTAGTTATGCGAAAACACTTGTAAGTGCTTAATTTTTTTTAGAATCGTTAGTTGGGTAATGTGGGCTTTTTAAAATTACAAAAATCTGTAGGCTATGTGTCACTGTGAATGTTTTTACTAAGCTTTGAAGAGTACTCAGGTAGGCAGGCAGATGTAACTAAAATGTTTCTCATTGGGCAGATGTCAGCCATAGCAAGCGTTACTTGACTCTTTGGTACAGGTCGTTTATTTTTATAAGCCAATTTTGACACTTCTCTTTCTATCAACGCCATCTAGTGAGGCAAATAGTTACTATTTTTATTTTTTTTAATGTTACTTTGAAAAGCCCTTATTGACATGATGATAAATTGTTGTGACATTAATCAATATAACTGCTATAAGTAAATTTTTCATTTACATCTCACCTATTTCTGTCCTTATGATTTTTTTTCATACTCATTTCAATATTAACATAACATTTTGAATAAACATTTTGAACATGTAAGTACAGAAATTCCACAATTGAATTTTCTTACATTTTATTACGTGTACACAATCTATTAGCGCGAATGGGAATAGACAGCGCGCAAACTCCCGCACTGCGTGCGTTTGCGCAACGCGCATTGCCAAACGCGTTAGCGCTGTCCCGATAATTGCGCGCAGTGTGTTATGTTCTGTACTTTGGCAATCTTTAATGACAACTCTCATAGAAATATAGCAATTACTTTGATTCAACATTGTTGTTCTAGTTTATGGGAAGTGTTATGAGAGACTCGTAAGAAATTGATTGGACATTAAAATGTATGCAAGCTACTTATACAGACAAGATATGCTTATAAAACTAGTTTTATATTTATTTATCTACTCTATCATTTATCAATTTATTGAACAATTATTAGGTAATTATTATATTGTTTACTAGCGGCCGCCCGCGGTTTCACCCGCGTGGTTCCCGTTCCCGTGGGAATATCGGCATAAAAAGTATCCTATGTTTTAATCCAGGCTATCTACTATCTGTGTGCCAAATTTCAACCAAATCCGTTCAGTAGTTTTTACGTGATTGAGGAACAAACATCCAAACCCACAAACTTTCACATTTATAATATTAGTAGGATTGGCACATTCGGAACTTATGAAGTGATTGTACCATTATATTCTGTGATGAAGGCATGTAATGTATAAAGGTATTAGCACAAAGTTTACATAAAAATCACAAATTTTGAATAGGAAGGTACAATTAGTAAGTTTTACGTAACAAAGTTTAACTAGAAATCACATGATTATGTGGTAAAATTAATGGGTAGGTACAATTTAAATAAAAGCTAAGGACAATTTATTAAACACTGTTAGATACTTTGGTACTATTGTTTTTCGCATGTTTGTTCGTGTTTATTTAATATATACGTTCTATATAATTATTTGAGGTTATTTTCTTTATTTGTTTACAGGTCTACGGGATATAACAGCAGAACTAGGCGCTATATGGGCAAGCGCAAACATTACACGACAGAAAGGCGATAAAGCCCGCCATTCCATAAACGACGCACGATCAAACTGCTTGTTTGACAAATCCCAGAAACAATGTCGCCAACATGTTGTTCCCAACATGTTTGCTCCTCTGTTTAATATAAAACGAAACGCGGAAGGAGAAACCCACGTGCGTAGAATAAACGGTTCATGGTTTATCCAAGATTTTATTGCATGCTTTACTTTAACAATACATAGGGAAGAAGGGTTTTAATATTTTATGGTATTAGAAAGTAATTGTTTGGAATTATGTGGTTGCGTTATTGTTTCCGCAGAAATATCATTTCATATCTCAGTGATTGAAAGAAAAGCCCATAGGATTTATTAAAGTTTACAATTTTAAAGCCAAAACGTTTCGTAAGTTAACATAGAATAGATTTGAGAACAAAACAAAAATAGATATATGCGACACTGTGAAAAGACTGGCGAATTAATTATGATAATAAAAAGTTGGTTGTAGGATTCGTATTCGTAGGGTATTAAAATCTGCTGAGCCAATAAGCTTATTCATTAGGTACTAGGTAAGAAGAAAACTAAATTAGGTACCATTTGAAACCTAGAAATCGGTTAATTCGTTTAATTAGAAGCTGAGATAATAATTAATTGTTTAATCTGTCTGTAAATTTTAAACCTCATCCAAAGAATACTATTGACGAACTATAAAGAAAACTCATTGATAGTTCGGCTGAATTGAAAAGACTCAATGAAGACAACGTCACCGTTCTAAGAAGTTCTATAAAAGCTGAACAAACAGACAAATTTAAACAAACAAATAAGTTAATATGTTTCTTAATAAGTTATCCATTTCTCGGTACTGGCTGTAAGCTGAAAACTACACGCGCCGCGCGCCGGCCGTACTACAAATTGCCGAGTGTCGCACAATGCCGGCGGCATAGCGACCAGTGACAGGGTTGCCAAATTGCCAATGATGAAAGATTAAAAAATTGCATTCTTAACTACATAATCAATCTTCAGGTTGAAGAAATTCAATATTCCTGGGAATTTTGGTGCGTGAATAATCTGTGTACTAAAGTTTATCGCAATACTAAACTAAGTTATCATATCATAATATACTAGCTTTTGCCCACGACTTCATTCGCGTCGACATTTTAGAAAAATCTTTAAAAGCTGTAGAAGGCGTTCCCGTCCCCGTCCTTGTTCAGAATTGACCTTTCCCTTACCGTCACCAAAATTTGAATATCCTAGCTTTGAAACTGAGGGACTTCCATACAAACTTTCATCCCCTATTTCATCACTTTAGGGGTCCCTTTTTCCTAAATCCTTTCTTAGTGCTCACCTACACCGTGAAAGGTATCTACTACCCTTAAAAAATCTACTTTCAGCCGTTAGGGTTCTACTTATATCCCAAAATCAATTAATCAATTTAGAATTTTGTATGTTAGATTACTGATAGTTGTTACAACAAACATACATAATATGGTTTTAATTTGAGAGAAGGGATTAAATTAAATAAAATCATTTTAATAAAGAAGTTTATTGGAACGAAAGTGTAAAATGTTAATTGAAATTTGAAAGTAACTTAAAAGGCGAATAAATCACCTTTTTATTAAAAAACTCCCAAGTCCCATCCATTACCATACCAATACCAGCCCTAATCCTTGCACATGACCCGTCACGTACGGTTTAAGAGCTTATTAGATCATCCTGAATTAAGGATCCGGAATGAAGTCGCTCCTTAATTCAGAGAAGTGTAATTGCATTCAGGAAGCTAGGATCCTAGTTAGCATCCTAGTTAGGATAGGAAATGGTCTCCGGCGTTAAGGATGCTAAATCGGACGCAGTTAGGACAGTGTAATCGCATTCAGGACGCTCGGCTCCGACACAGTAGTATCACAGCCTAAAGAGTATACAGTCAGTCAACGCTTTTTATGTTGGCGAAAAAAAGTCGCCGTTCGTCTAGTTTTCATAGTGTTTGTAAACGACAAAGTTATTTTTGCGGTTTTGGAAAATGTGCTAGGTACTCTAAAACTACTAATTATATCTCATTCAAACCAATTTTCGTTGATAGTGTTTATTAAGATCTACAACATATATTTTATCAGATTTTTAGAGGGGGGGGGGACACACATTTTACCACTTTGGAAGTGTATATTTTCCAAACGGTTGATTTTGAGAAAAAATACTTTTAGAAACCTCAATGTCATTTTTAAAGACCTATCTATAGACACCCCACACGTATAGGTTTGATGATTTTTTTCCGTTTTTCCCCCTTAATCTTTTAAATATTTTTGTATTTTGTGTGAAAATCGTAAAGCGGTTCGCAGAATACATCTCCTACCTAGTTTTAACTGTGTAATTTTAATAGTTTTGAAATAAAGTGGCTGTGACATACGGACGGACAGACGGACAGACAGACAAACAGACAGACATGACGAATCTATAAGGGTTCCGTTTTTTGCCATTAGGCTATGGAACCCTAAAAAATAAAGATAAATAACTGGGTACTTGAAAATTCAACCTTTTTCTAAACGGGGCGTTGCGCGTCGCGAAGTCAACCTAGAAGTTGCCTCTCTTTCTACCGCGTACTTTCATGCAAATATTAGTACCTACATCAATAAACCTAGTTCAGATTAGCATTGAAAATGACACGTACCTACTACCTACCTAGCTACATACCTATACCTCCTACCTACATACCTATACCTCCTACCTACATGTATTTTACGGTCACTGTATTTTCCCCTCCGTTGCTCTGCGCAAGTACATTCGTGTAACGACTGTATGATCGTTAAGCTGTGATATCGGATCCGTTATTCAGGACGGTCTAATTGGCGACTGAATTTCTCGTCCTAAATCGGACTCTGAATTCCGGATCCTTAATTCAGGATGATCTAATAAGCTCTTTATCGCGTCGTCAGGGCTGTCGCAGGTTGTCGCGATGTCACGCGCCTGCGCGTGCGCATACTAATTGCGATCACGCAGATTGACAACCCTAGGTCGGGTAACGGGTTTGTTTAGAGATTACGAATAAATACGTCGTCGTCGAGTATAATGAGAATACGCTGGGGTAATGTCGTAACTTTAAGGGCCCAATTTCTTGAAAGTAAGGACTTAACAATACAGTTACTACTATACTATTAAGTACTTAGAACATAGATGTAACCTAGAAACAGCTCTTAAGATTGCTGTAAATTAAGCTACGTTTTAAAACTTCTCTTGTTTGTTACTCTAATCTTCATACTTACATCGTATAAGCCACGTATAGCAGTTAGGTTCTGAAACACTCAGTAACAGAACCCAAGTTTAAATAAAAAACAGCCAAACGGTTGGTACTTTAAAATTTATAGCAGAATCGATCCTAATTTTCATACAAAATTCATCTTTACTTGTAACTTGCATACAAATAAATAATATTATACCTGTCAGAGACAATTCAAGTGCTGATCTAATATGATACGAGCTCAATGAACGTTGGCCAGGAAGGCTGGCATACTGACAAGTGCACAGCGCGTGGGCAGCCATCAGATAAGCCGTATGTAGGATTGGCAGAATAAAGTGCGATTTGTCCAATCAATAAACACTGCATAGTGTAGTGCACTTTCCGTTCCGAACAGAAAGACACTTTCTTCACAAATACGAGTATAATACACATCACTGCTCACTCATGATGGTATGCAGTGGCGAAGGGTCCATACTAGCTGAATCCCCTCGGTTTATCTTTTGGGAATTCCACCACACCTATCCACTATGCAGGTGATATAAGTTTTGTAGACGGCTTACCTTCGCCATAATTTCAACCCTTGCCACTATTCGGTCATTGTCACCCTTTTTATTGTAGAAGGGGAGTATGCTGTTTCGCATGCCTTCATGCCTGGCAAGCAATGGGGTTATGTGGGACTCGTCTAGAGAGGAGACCATATTATTATAACTCCTAACTTCTTACTATGCGCCTTCAGAGGTTACCCTGTATACCTCGCGCGACGAGTTAAGAGCGCTCGGCAGTCTGGAGGGGGTATGCGCAGTATCATTTTTTCATAACAAATTCCTACTGCGCATACCCCCTCTACATTTGCCGAGCGCTCTTAACTCGCCGCGCGAGCTGTACTTTCGGGATCCTGAAGAAAGAATAAGAAGAAGCACGTAACCAACATCAAAGATCTATTTAGTATAGAAAGATCATACAGTATAATCCAATTACAACCTAGCCACGCCACCAGTGCGCTAACGCCCGCCGATAGCAAAAAACCTTGCAGATAATGAAAGAAAACAAAAATCAACAACTCTTTTCCTCCATATTTTAGATCATTCAGAAAACATTTGAAAGGTAACATCAGCCATCATCCTCCTACACTTATCCCAATTTAACTGGGGTCAGCGAAGTGCGTCCACCTCTTTAATTCTTTCCTGTCACTCCTCATCTCCTCTCAAACATTCATATTATTCCTTCCACAATTCATCCATCTTTTCTACGCGTACGGTCTTCTTCTTGCTTTCCAGTCATCCATGTCTATACTCTTCTAGTAACATGCCTCGGTGACAATCTAACATAGTTCTATAACGGACGACGCCCGCGCCGATTACGGAGCATGATGACGGAATGCCAAATACACAAATGATTCGTGTTTTGAATATCTGAATGACTGATGTCTTATTTGATAAAAAAAAATAGAGGGTAGTGTATTAACCATGGCTTTAGTATGACTACATTACTCCTATGTTTGTAGGTATTAAGTTATAAAATTTCTAATCTCTGAATCCGAAACTTTATGTTCTAGAATTAAAATTATAAAGCACTACCAATTTATCGCGTAATTTCCTCTCCATTTTTATCATGTGAAAATCTCATGTCGATCCAATTACCGGCACCTACACGTAACAGCTAATAACGTAACTTGCGCTTGTTTACAATATTAACAACCGCAAAAAGGTTTTATCCTCCTTGATCACGTCACTTACGTCACATAAGGAAGCCATGACACCGGATTTCCCAGTCAAGTATAATATGGAAAAATTACGCAATTAACTCGGTGCATTACACGTGAAAGGTTTAGCACACCGGCTGAGCAGTAATTTTCTTAAGGAATTAGAAATTACGGCGGTTGTAAAAAGGCTGACGCCAATTAATTATGATAACGAATGCTGTAAAATAATTGTGTAATAAGGGAAATAATAGGGGAATAATAACTCAATTGAACTTGGGTGGATTGTTTAGGAAAGTTGGTACAATTCGTGTTATGGCTTGATAGTAAATTCAACATGCACAATTATCTTTGGTTGAACCCGCAATTAAAGAAAACTAGTGTAAATTCACAATTAAAAATATGATGATGATAGATTTAGATGCATTGCAAGCAATTACTAAGTGTAATGGGTAAAAGGCTTTAAAATAAGTTATGAGAATAAGTTATGTTATTGGATTCAAATAACCAAATGATATGCTCTAATCTAATTACTATTACGATGGAGCAAGACGGGTATATTTCAGTCGAATCCCGGAGCACAAACCGGAGTGATTTGTCTATGGTCGGGCGCATAATTATTGGCGCGACAGAGATGGATGCGCGCTAATGACGGCCTGTGGCCTGCCGACGGGTACTCTTCAATTGTAATAAGTATAGGATCCAGAGGAACCTCCTGGGGCATGGGAAAGAAATATCAAGGCTTACACTAATGTAGATGACATAACATTAATATTAACATTCCTGCGATCACGCGATCGTAAGTTGTTATGGTAGGAAATAAAATAAAAGTTGAATTGAGGCAATTTCAATAGGCATCACTGATACAGCTACTAAATTTAGATGTGATTGTAGAGAAAAGCAACTAATTGCAGGAAAAAATCATGTTATTAATGAAAGTGAAGCGACTGAAATAACATTCAATGAGTAGGTAGTTAGCAATATTGCGTATCTACATAAATGAAGCGATATCATATTGAATGATATTCACTTTATGATCATATTCCCATTCAATAATGCAGATCACGAAATTAATGAACGCTAGAACCTCAACCCTGACACTATAACTGCCTTAACTACCATATAAACCAAGGGTCACAAAACACTAGGAGTGAATGAAAAGTGTCACTTCGCTGTGACTCTGAAGTCTGATGTCATCGCTGATAGCGGAATCGCTAATTTATCGCTTGCAACTTATAATTATCTGTAATAAATAATAACTTAATCGAGTTAATAACACCTCATGTACCCTTGTCGCATTAATATTTATGTGCGAATACATTATTGTTACATTTAGTTTCCCTACCCGCTGTGACTGGGATGCAAGCAAAACTAATAAATTGTTGGACTCGATAACGAACGATATTGAGCGAGCATAAGGAATGGTGCAGGTTTTTAAAATATATTTAAAAATATATAAAATTATAGGCTGGCTAGCCTATCGGTAATATCGGTATAGACCTAAAAAAATAAAAGCAACAAACAATGGAATGACTAATGAATCTCGAATCTACTAATTCAACAGCAGATGCACAATACAATAAAAACAGAACTGATAAACAAATAAGAGAAACCGCAGATGAATTATGGCAGCGGCTAAGAAAGGCTGGCCACACAGGCCCTAACTCTGCAGCCCGCCTGGTGCCTGGCAGGTTGTAAACCACGCACCAGCATTAATGTCCCCAGCTAATGAAACTTTTGAATTGTTGCAGCGAACCAGCGACTGCCGAGACAAATATACGCTGTTAGTTTGTGTTGTTAAAGAAATGGGTGAGATGATTCATTCCAAGGCGAATCGAGGCTATTCAATTAGAGAGCTTTTTGTATACAAATGTTTTAATTGCTAGATTCATCATCATTTTCTTTATGTCTTTCTTAGCAGCTGTATTGGCGTCATCAGCTTCGTTGTTATTGAAACGGTGATAGCTATTTAACAAATTGAGATGTGTATCTTTTGACGTTATAACATAAAACCAAACAATTTACTGAATGGACGTCTTATTAGATGGTGTATCCAGTTTCCCTGACGGAGTAGCCGTCGGAAAATCGTCGGTTTAACGCCTAGACGTCAAATCGCCGTCATCTAAGCCCCGGGGATTCTTGATTTCGCACACCTGTTTTCATGGATCAGAGCCATGTAAGACTAGCCACGGTTCTTTGGCATTCTTGTTAGATTTTAAGATATTTGTGCCGTGAAATCAAACATGGTGTTATGGTGTACAAATCTTGTATGTTAATACTTACATAATTCTTGGTGTGAATAAGAACACTGATTGTTGCTCGATAAGATTCGAAGAAAACTATTCGGATAGCGAGCAGAATAATGATCTAGTCCCAAATAATGCAAATGCGGCTGATGAAGAGCCACATTGAATATTATTAGTAATAAAAAATATGTTGAACAGTCGAGACAGCTACTTGATGCACGCCTCAGTGGATGCATTAAGTTGCAAATATTCCAACAGAAAGCCTTGCGTGGAACACGAAAGGAGATACAGCGCGAAGTATTAGACCGTAGAGAAATATAAAAAGACAGTTTTTGTATGTCGACTAACTGGATGGAATATTTTTATTAGCTTATCAAGAAAATAACAATGTTATCTTGCAGTCGAATGATTTTACTATCTTATCTAAGAGCCATTAGCGCGTAATGCTAAGACCAGTAGCATTTTGTTTTTAGTTTTCACACACTTTTTAATTTTGTTGTTGAGTAATAAAATCTGAGTGGTGTGAAAAATATTATTTCTTCTTCGCTTAAATTTTGTTAATTAGAGAAAGTATTTTCAAAGATCTTTCAAAATATTCAGAGTGTGAAATGCGCAGAAAGAATAAAATCAAGATGGATCATAAATCTGCGCAGACGCATTTTATATGTATCTAAGTAGAGGCAAATGTTGCAACTATATGGAGAACACAAATATTTTAATGAACACCGTACCCTGAATACGAATGTTCTCATTTCGTCTTAATTTTAGTGTAAAAGCTTGTAAATCCATTACGAGCAAGATAAATACGATAAAGATAGTATGAACTTTACAGTCCGCTAGGTATTCTAAACGGAGAATCAATTTACTTTGTTATTTTATGCAATTTGTTTTTTTTTACTTTTATGTTACTTTTAATTAAACCTCCTTGAAGCATTTGAGGATTTTTGGTTATCATTAATTTCATTATCATTATTGATATTTTATTATTGATTTTATCATTATTGATATTTCGTTCCAACATCCTGGACATTTTGGTAATTTTAAAATCAGTTTGCATTACCAACATACAGATGGCGTTGATAGTACACGTTTGGAAATGTGCGCCGGCGCGTCTTTAATTGCAACCCACTCTCCGGAATATTCGCTCTCATAATTTACTGTTAATAGAACTTCCGCAATATCTAGAATTAACTAAACTGTATCGGGATCGGCTTTTAATTTCTATTTAGTTGCCCTGGCTTCTAAAGAGGAGTTTACTGAGCAATAAAATCTCTCAGCTTAAATAAGTTTATGAGAAAAGAATTAAAATGAGCTTTGTGGAATTCATACTTAAGTTTTAAACTTTTGTTAAAAGATAGAATGGATTATTAATTTTCCTAAGCAAAGGTCCTTATTATGATCAGGCAGTGTGTCAAGTGGCTGATGTGACGAAAGAGCCAAAAATAGTAATGAGATTTTTTAGTAGATGACTTTTTAGATTACATAATTTAATAAATATTTGATTTGATTTGATAACCATTACCATTAGTGCGTCTTATGGCCGATATGATTAAGATATCGCATCCGCACGTTTTTGGGGCCTTGGTCAACGATATGTCAAAACAAGTTTAGATGCGTCATGCGCCAACATCATGCAATTTAAAACAGCGACAGGTACTGCAGATACACACATAGACATATTATGTCGAGAGAGGGACAAAAATGAACGCCACCATACGGAATACTTGTCGTTAGAAAGAGATAAACAGACATCATAAGTTTTGTCTGATACGCTGCATGCTCATTGGCGCGATCATGGGAGTGACAGTCGCAATGCTCGCTCTTTGTAAAAATATGGCCGATTAGAGTAATAAAAATACGAAAATACATTTTACGGTTAAATACAGTACTTACGTATGAAATGAAACATTTTTCCGATCTCTGACTCTTGCTGTATAATTTGCACATCGTTTAAAGACGCAGGAAGGCATTTTTGATAAAGATGTCACGGTTTTTTAGTGTCTGACTGACGAGAGTGGTGTGTGTTTACGTGTCACGAGCCTGTGCCTGACTAATTGAAAGTCGGGCAATTACCTGACTTTCGTCTTGCCATTGTGGAGCGCGGGTAACGTATCTAAACTTGTTTTAACATATCGTTGGCCTTGGTGAATGTTCACGATGCTGATTTTCAACTGGGCCTACAATAATCACACAAATAATATTGTCTGTGGGTTTATTTTGAAGTATATTATAAAAGCCTATTTTCAAGTGTAAATGATCTAGGTTCGCCAACAGCGTATTAGACGGCAGCACTTATCACAGCTCGCTCAGGGTGTTATTCCGTAGCTTATCGCTCATCGCAGCGTGGCCGAGCGCAGCACAATTAAGCGAGCGATACCGGCCAATCAGCAGCGGTATTTATCGGTCATCTATATTGTAGCTGCAGTTATCTTGTGTGGAGGAAGTACAAGATAGTTGTGTTTGACTTCACATGTATACTTTGAAACCTTGTTTCGATAAAGTTGGTTACGATGTTTTTTTGGCTACGAGAACACTAAATTGAATTCTAAGATTTTTAAGCCTATAGGATGTTGGAAGGATTGAAGCTTGTGCTAAAGTTCACTCTGATTGAAGTGTCCTTACCTGACGTGAAAAGGCTTATCCCGTGGAATGAAATGTTAAAATGACATCAAAACAACATCTTTGTAAGCATATCTAATGAGGATCAGTAACAGGTTTGAATCCTATAGTTTTATTGGTATAGTATAAAAACCTATTCATAGCTATGAAACCTAGTGAAAGATTTTTTGAAATCCGTTTAGAAATGGTTGAGTTATAAGGATTTTGAAGGAAATGCCAAGCTCAATGCAATATGTGCTTTATCACGTACGACATAAAGTTCGCGTACGTCTCGATGACGTCATAAGGAGCCCCCAAAATGACAGTGTTTTAGCATGTTATAGCTCGTATAATTTCTCAGATTTGAGTGATATCCTAAAAATTTCTTCACAGTTAATCATGTGGTGGCATAAGCTTTCTGATAAGCCACTAAACAAAAAACGTAACTGATCCTCATTGGGCAGCTGCCCTCATTCCAAATTCCACCATAATGTGAACTTTTGCCACTGAATTGTTAAGTATTTTGAATAATTACTAATTTAACTAAATATTCTTGCATACAAAATTATCGTTTTTGCCAGATTAGAGTGGCTTTGAATGTCACGAGGATATTGAAATAATCCTCGTTAAGATTTGATAACTGAGTGATCAATGCACTTAATAACGACAGGTTGCCAAACACAACAGACTTTTTACTTACGGCAAAGGATAAATTAATGTGACACTTAATTTACATGTTTATATTTTTTTGTAATTCGGTAAATGTGTGACATTGGCAATTTACATAATCACACTATTAACAAACAGCACATCAATCTGTGGTTAGCGAACGAAAACAATAAGCCATTTAAAAACAATGATTTTCGCTTACGAATACTCAATGCGAATTTGAGTCATTTTGAAAAAATATTTTACATACATCGGTACATAAAGCTTTAGCTAAGCGTCTCTTCTATTATTTATCAGTCTTTTTACACGACTGCCCAAAGCAAAAAGAGTGTTATGTGTTCAGGGTTCATGTATGTTTGTGGGTATGTGAGTTTCTTTATTCCACCATAACTTCTAAATGCCTGAACTGATTTGGATAAATGGGGTATCGTTAGAATCCTTACAACTTCCCGAGTGACACTGGCTATATTTTTTTTAGAAAAAATTTATATGGCGACTGTACGACGCCATTTACAAATGTGAAAAAAAAAATTTTTTCTCTTATTATTACAATATGGGCATCAAATGAAAGGCCTTGATGAGCACATTCTAAAACTATATAATATGTCACTAAAATGTGTGAAATAAAAATAAATAAATTAAAAAAATATTAAAAACACGACTGCCCTGCCAACACTAAAAAGTTAAACAACAAGTGTCATTGCAGTCGGGAGACCTCTTTGATCAAAAATTGTTCCATGATAAGGTCCCCCGACTGCAATGACACTTGTTGTTTAACTTTTTATTTCGTGTTGGCAGGGCAGTCGTGTTTTTAATATTTTTTTAATTTTTAGTTTCAGGATTTCCGTAATTTTTTATGTTCATTTCGTTTTTTAAATACTTATATCCATGTATCTCTTAGAATTATGATCAGGGGCCCTATTTTTGAATCGCTCGGCTGGCGTCGAGCGCTCGTTTCTACTGATTTTCGTTCGACATCTCATACATTTGAGTTGATTTGTCGAACGAAAATAGTAGAAACGAGCGCCACGTCGAGCGATTCAAAAATAGGGCCCCAGATCAATTGGGCGAGTATAGATCTGAATCTCCTCCATTCACTCCCTGGATGGCCGTCATCAGATCACATCTAGGTCAATCTTTGGCGGAGAATTAAGGCTTTAGTTTCTCTTTTGTATGAAAATCAACTGGTGTCCTTAAATATCTGGCAACCTCTGTATATGGTACTGTGGTATTTATAAAGACTTCTATCTCAATTTATGTCTCATCATCCTCTTGTCCTTATCCAAATTTATTTGTAGTGCTATGTCTATACAAAATAAAATTTTGCGCTCGTAGACGACCACTATTGGGGTCGGCGCAGCATGTAATAGATACTGCATTAGGTTTTGGCAAAGTTTTACGATCGGCCGCCTGCCTGACACCAACCCTCCTTGGGAATGCTGTTGTTGACAGTTTCCTCGCTGCCATTCGAGTGACCCTTTGTGCGATGGTCTGCACCGGGTCCCTAAAACTTCCCTCTATCGCCTTACGATACCCACGGGATGAAATGGGACAGTCCTATTCTTAACCGGAACTGTGCGGATTTTAGTGCTATATGATCGATTCTCAATTGAAATGAAACCCATTAAAATTTAAGAAACTTTTAAAAATATTTTTGCATATACTTGAACAAGATATCCCTCTCAACATGTAAATAAATACCCGTTTGCTGACAACAAGTATGACACAAATCCACACAATTGAACAATGAAAGAGCTTCAAAATTTGCAAATCATAAAACCGCGAATGACTACCTTAAACCACCAAGTAATTTCGGATGTTTGTTGAGTTGAGTTAACAAACGACGGAAAAGAACATGTTTAATATTTATAATGTTTTTTGTTTTGGCAAGTAAGTACAATAACAAAATGGCCTTCTTACGGAAATTGAACCCGACTAAAAGCTACCAACAATGGAGTTTTAAAATTAATATTATTATTTATTAAATGTTTGGTTTAATAAGTTAATAATAACATATTTATATAAGTAATACATACATCTGTACCTATACATATACCTACACTCACGCCTGTTTCCCATGGGGGTAGGCAGAGACTATGGATCGCCACCTGCTACGATCCTTGCACACTTCTTTCGCTTCATTCACATCCATCAATCTTTTCATACATGCCTGCGGTTTTTGTCACGTTTATTTAAGTAAATTAATTATAATCAAAAACATATACGTAGACGAATTTATCCCTTATTTACTTAGGTACTCCAAAATCAAACAAGTATATAAAGATTTCCTTTAAAACTAAAATATTTTGAACACTTTATTTGAAGAGAACTGCAATACGATTAATTTAAGGTACAACATAAGTGACCAACTTCAGAGCACTTGCGGTACAAAACGACATATTTTAATCTGTAAAATATACTTTGCCATACATTCTCGAGCGGATCATTGTCTATTCTTAATTTAATCGCACTTTACCTACCCTCACAAGTTGTGGCATAGGTCAGTGCTCACATATATTATCTACAACACTTTCTTAGCTGACAAATCCGAGTAGGTATTCGGGTCGTCGGAATAACTTTCAAAAACAATAAATTTTACGACAAACTGCAATTACGCCCACGCCACCTGCGCGTGCGCCGCCGATAGGCACACTCGGCGCATCTCCCACTCAGCCGATGAAAAATGGCGTAACACGGTGGGGTTATGTTGCTCAAATCGATCATGGAGTTTTTGGCGCCATTTTGTCGAGTTCAGTTTGGTGTCTATTTTATTTATTTGCAAATTGACTCATGTGGATATGTTGTGTCTTAAAATTGGTGCACTTTTGTGGTACAAGTGTCTACGCAACTGAACAATATGTGGGATAATTGAAATAGGCGCGATCTTGGTTGTGTGAAGCTGAGACATACCTCGGCAGCCATTACCGAGTAAACTGTCTTGCTTGATATACTTGGTGCCAAATGCTCCAAGCAGCATTGGAATGCAATGCACATGCACCCGCATTCTAATGTAAACTGTAAAATACCTACCACTGAACTATTCAACAATTGACACTGGCAAAAATTACATCCAAGAAGAAAGTTAATAGATTGCCAAAACAAAAATAAGAAGAAGAAGAAATCGATCATGCGCTGTGTGTGATTTGATTTCATCCTTTAATCAATCTAGTAAGTATCTAGATGCATAATAATTATTAATAATCAATTAATCATAGATGCTACATCTCGGTAACTTAGATAATATACGGCTTCTTAAAAAAACAAGGTAAGTAAGGAAAATGTCCCACCCACCACCACACGAAAGGTAACTGCTAAGTTTTTTCACGGAAAAACTACTTACATTGAAGTTTGAATTCACTGAAATAAGAACTCATATAGAAAGAAAACGCATAAGTATTTCATTTTAAACCGGAGATATCTGTTTCTGTTTCGTTTATAGCACTAGAAAGAGTGGAAACAGCTATCATATTTTCGTTTGTTAATTACATTTTTATGAGTTTATTAACGACTAAAAGCGACTCCGTCTCGCATTCAACACGTCATGTGCAATGTGTTGTATTTACTAGGCAGCCGTAATTGTTCCAGTCTACTCAAGTTGCGAGCTGTGAATCGAATAAATCAATCTGCAAGTGTGACGGCTAGAAAATCGATCCACTCGCTATCGAGAGCATTTCGATTCCAAGCTGTTTTTGTTTCGAACATTCGCGTAGCTTGCTTAGCGTTCGATAGTATTTGATCAAAAGCGGAAATCGATTGTCGTTTCGCGTGATATTTAAACGAGTGATAGATCGATTGTACGGTCTATATTGACAGGTACCCTTGCCAAACAAAATTGACTTTTACGCGGAAAAGATAAGTATGGTTGCTCGTTATAGAGACTAGTTTTATTTTGCCCGTGGTACCTGTCTGCCGCAATTTCATACAGGATATTGTTTTCTTCCATTTAACTATGGGTGACATCGTGGAATACATAAATGAATAAGAAGTAGCTGCTCTATAAAACGCAATGCACCCGAGAAATTGCGGAAATGTATGTGTTCCAGGAAAACTATCGACAGAAATATAGAAATATTTTTAAAAGATAATTTTCTTGAAACAACACCTCTCATAAATAATTTTAGGTTTTGTATCAAATCATAAAATGAGTTAATAAGAATGCATTCCAATCAAGTTTTGGACGAATGATTGACAACTTTTCTAATTTATGAGAGAGAAGATAAGATAAATTTTTATTGGAAATTTTAAATTTGGTCGTTACAAAACCATACCTAACTTTCGTGAGAATAATTGGCGAGTTTACAATATTGTACTTTCTTCCTAATTGCTCGTACCTCGTATCTATCTTTGGTATTTCATTTTATAGTTTTACGCAAGAAGCTTATACCTCCCTCCAATGGAGATTGCACGGCCATATGTCATAGTGAAGATTGAAAAAAGCTCCTTTAGTGACGTGACGGCTTATTGCAACCTCTTTCTTTAGTGTTACAATACGTGTTCGTTGTTCGTTCGTTCGTGAGAAACGAAAACGTATTGTAAAACGAAAAGAAAGAGATAGCAATACGCAGTGACGTCACTAAAGAGTCTTTTTCAATCTTCAGTATGATACTAGGCGTGCAATCTCCATTGTGGATTTAAGCTTCTTGGTTTTACGTCACAGTTTAATCATATTAAGTTAGCCGCGAGATTATATATTAATGCGAAAATGACAGAGCTTCTCCGATATGTGACTGTCATTTTCACAGCCAGTGTAACACAACACTCCTCATATAGGTAGGTTATTAAAATGTCTGTGCTTGCTAATGCACTGAACACCATCTTGTTATGGAGCCTTTAGGAGAAAATTTATCGTCCTTTATAGCTCGGATTATGATTGCGTTGAAATGATAGCACGAAGACGATACGACAATAACCGGCGGCGGTCAAGTATCAAAATTAACCAGTCTCCGGTTTTATTGCCGACATCAGATAGTAACTGTCGACAGTTTTGAAGTATCGTATCACACGTAGGGTTGTCAAACGTAAATAAAAAAAAGGTTCATAACTAATTAATAACCAAATGTAAACACAGTATTATTATTGAGCTAGGAGCACTTCGTAGAATGAAAGTTAAGCTCGTGGAATTGATTTCATAACCGTGATTTTTTATTGTACTCTGGCGTGTAAACTAGAAAGGCCGAAAATATAAAGACACTCGCATTCGTTGCATTGAAGATCCACAAGCTATTTAGGCAATTTTTTCTGTAAGCGTATATTATCTTTATAACGAAAATAAATGATTTACAAGCATTTATTATAAAGATACAACCGGAAGTGTTGAACCCTACCGGCGCCAGCGCACGTCGATAATGTACCGCGATGGGAGTAACGAGCCACATTACGTAACATGGCCGCCATTATAACGTTACTTAAATTAACCACCAACTTTACGGAACGTTAACGTACACGTCTATTTTAATTCCTGTTAGTGGTTGTTTAGTTATCGTCGGTAATGGTGACATAATCTGGGGTTCAGTTAATGCCGAACGGTGAAAAGCACTAATTTGAATATTTTGGGTATTAAAAATTAAAATAAAACCTAATTTAAAAAAGTAACATCAACACCTTAAAATCGTGCGAAGAATATCTCAACTTCAGTTGATCAAATCTTGATTGAATACTGATAAAATGTTCAAATGTGCGAGATGTAAATCTAACCATATTGTAAGCAGTAACCATTTTGTAACCGCAATGTAACTATATTCTAGCAAATAAATTATTTATCATTTAAATACTTTGGCTAAGGTTGTTTTAATTATAGTCAGGTGGGGTAAGTGAAACATACTTTATTTTTATTTTTATTTAACAAGGTGTAGTAAAGCTATAAAACTAGCAATTAAAGTAGCTGTATATATAGGCAATGTACTCCTAATTAAATCAGCCTTTAACGGTATGAATATAAATATCTAAAGACTTGCAAAGAAGTGTTTCACTTACCCCTGACAAGGGGGAAGTGAAACAGTGGCCAAAATAGCTTTAAATATTGTGTCCATTTAATTAAAAACAGGACAAAAGGATCATGTTTAACCGTTAATATCCAAAATGTATCAAATTCTCATAAAATAGGGTCCAGTTTTAAAGATTTATCAAAAAAACATCGTGTTTTGCGTTTTGACATCTAATGAATTTCTTTTTGGTTTACTAGCTAGCTTAATGATCGCAGCGATATCTGTGTTGTATTAACGGAAGTAATTCGTCATTCCTGATTTATCGACACATCGCTATGAGAATAAACTACAATAGTTTCTTAGATATGGTTGGGTGTTTCACTTACCCCGCACCCTGATTATCTAAAAAGAAACTATTTAGCGACCGGTTGCATTTGACATCCATTGCTACTTTTCTTTGGTATGTTTTTTTTTACCCCAAAGAAAAGTAGCAATGTATTACGTTCATCTGTGAACTGTGACCGGTCGCTAGGCGGTTTCTAATTAGATAATCAGCCCGCCGGTGTTTCACTTACCCCACCTGACTATATAAGATTTAAAAAACTTTGGCTTGGTTGTTAACAAAGATAGTAAATAGACTAAACAGAAATTAGTTTTCATAGCATCACTTTGCTTTTGAAAGATTATAACTATAGGAAATTATCTACTACTTTACTTATACGTAGACATTTCAAACTGTCAAGAAGCTGATTTACCCAAGACAACTTTATGACGATCACAAAAGCCCTGGACTTCTCTGTTTAGCATTTAGTCACGATTAATTGCCTAATGTTAGTCCAACTATTGTTAGGACATGAGTGCAATCATCAACAGTTATTTTAATTTCCTGCGTCCACTTACTCACTACGGCAGTACCGTTATTCTATTATCGTGGACGTACCTGAAAACAAACAAACAAACAATTAGCAATTTGTCACAGTTCGCGCGCACCATATTTGGGTCACAGTGACCACAAAAGTGGTTGTCGAATTACGTCAGACTAACCACTACAATAACAGGTTGAACAACAAAAAGTTTGTGTTGGAAAGCCAACCGTTGGACAAACAAAACGAAAATTATCTGGGCAAACTGTTGGTAAATAATTAACAAGATGGTGGGCAAAAAATATTTAGGTAATGCTTGTCAAGGGCGAAAGTACTTATCGCTTTTTTGTTTGGATTTTCTCAATCTGTATATCTTGTTGTCTTTTTACGAGAACGGTGAAGTTTAATTTATTGGAGTAGTACCTTTATCCTTTAGGTGTAAATAAACGCTCTAAACAAACCCATAGAAATATATAATCCATTTTATTATCATAAAAACAAATCAATACAAACATAATTACATAAGCATGAGTAGCTAGAAAGAGTAAAAAAGAGCATGCAATATCTTGGAGCATTGAATTAATTGACCCACATAAAATCCACGTTCAATAAAATCGCTGTGTTAATTCTAAATTAAACATTTAAATAAGCTAGCAAATTGACAGGCCAATTTAATCCAGACACAGAAAAACGGAACCGCTAAGCTCACGCCCGCAATGCCATCAAAACAGCATTTTGCCAGAAAATGACAGGTGGACTCGGTAGTACAGATAAAAAAGCTTGACACTGCAAGTCCCGTTAAATTTGTTCTAACAGAACTTGTCCGAAACTCATTCACAAAAAGCTGCGTCTAAATTTCGGCGCACGCGCACCGAGTTATTATTATGGTGGCCGGCCACAGAACGACCGCGTCACGTATTTAATAATAAACATTATTTTTCCTTTTTATTCAGCACCAATTCTATACTTCAATTAGTCGTCCCGGTCGATTTGAATGAACTAGTTTTCCATTTTATTTCATGGCGCTGCTACGAGTATTTTCAACAGCGTGGACGCACGACTACAAATTTATTACGAGAATTGGACATACACACCCTTTCAATGTACTGGAAATTAACTGGGAATCTCTCTATTTCGTTTTTTTTTTTAACTTAGTTCATCCTCAAAGTTTTGACATTGCTTTTCATAAATCGTGGTAATGGGTTTAGGCGCATTGGTCCACTTGGTCCATTTCGCAGAACGTCCATTTCGCATTTAGACGTTCTGCAAAATGGACTAAATTTGAAATAGACGTTTTTCGAAATGGACCAAATGCGAAAGAGACATTTTTTCGGCAAGTGGACCAAATGCGCCTAAGCCTGAACCGGGATAGCTACGGAAGAAAACCTGATAAATGCGTTAATCCCCAAATGGAAATGTTGGTTTGTCTATGTTTAAATCATAAACAATACTGTTATGCAGGCGAAGACAAGAGTAGCTAATGCATAGATATAGCTAATGCTTCAAACAAAAAGTATAAAGCACGGTTAAGACGTCAGTCAGGCAGTTCGAGCATAAACAATCACGGATCGTCGGCAAAAAGCATATTTAATTGCTAAGTAGCTTGTGCCACATTCTACTGCAGACGTGAATATATCTGATTAAAGAGACCGGTCAGAAAACCAGTGTGTATGCTTTAAATCATACCGTCTTCGAGATGGTTATCAAAAAGTAGACAACTATGTTTCGGAACGGTCGCTTGAATATGGGTTGTTAACAATTCCCGCCAGTTTTGGAAATATCATCGCTATCGGTGAGACCATCGATCAACAGCTATCAGGTACATTATCTTTAAAAGATAACAATGAAAATATTATTAAAAAATTCTTATCATGTTTTGCTTATAAAGACAAAATCGATGTGTGTGATTTATTTTGCGACGTTGTTTGTTCTTTAACAAGGTTTTAAACAAACTGATACAAGCTTGACTCATTCTGAGGCCTCCCATAAAATTTTACACTTTGTGAGTGTCCTACCTCAATACAAACTACAAATAGCGCTTGATTGATGACAAAACACTACACCGTTCAAGACACCGTTTTTTCCTAAACGCTGTTTCCTTAAAACCCATCAATTCCATCCAATTAATCATGCGAATGGCTTTGATCGTAAAAAAACTTGTTTACAATTCATCAAACATCGAAAGCTATGCTGAATACACACTGGCCTATATTCGGCATCATTTGAGGCCACGCAATCAAGTTTTTAATATACAATAATAGACGGAGGCCAGACTTTAACGCTCAATCACAAAAGCTTTATACCTTTGCTTAAAATTGGACACGCTGGTGATTTGAGTTCAAGAAAATAAACTCACTGATTTTGAAACGGTATATTTGAAAATAATAATAATTATAAGGAATATAATAAAATTGTTTTGCACAGATTTTTAGAAAATTAGATGATCAAATTTTCCCAATATCTTTAATTTACAAAAAGGCTGTTAAATCTCGAATCTTTATTTGATAACTCTTTAAATCAGGGAGATTGGAATGGAGGTCTGCCTTTGTCTTCTTGACTCTTTGACTTATTTGCAATTAAATCTAAACTGCGACCTAATAAGCAAGAAAATAAATGCTGTAACTGCGATATAAATCAATAAAATGAATAGACTAACGATTCCTTATTACGACGACGACTAATCTTAGGCATAAACTTAGCTTTAATTTAAAAACCTTGTAACAGTTCAAAATTGAACATGTTATCTTTGTCTCAAATATTTAATAAAAATAAGAGGGGTTACTGACCTATGAACCGGCACTGGGAAAGATATTTTGTTGCTCCTTAATAATCCCATCGCCTCCAATGTATTACCTTTTTCTATCGCCTTGGAGACTCCATTTCTTTCAATTAACTCTATCTTAGTGATAATTTGTAAATCTGCGAGATACAAAGAAGTCCAGGGTTGGAAAAAATAGTTGTAAGCAATAAAAAAAAATAAAGTTATGTGATGAATCAATAAATAAACTCGTTAAATAACTTACCATGAAGGGATGTTTATTCTCATTTTAATAAAAAAGGGGTTGTTTATGCAATTTGGGTTGTCTTTCAATGCATATTGCCTGGCATTACGATAATTACTGCAATCACAACAGTATTCTTGTAGCACAAACTCTTTGATCACAGATAATTGTAGGCTATGACTGCGATTTGCAAATGCAACATTTACGAAATATCATACTTCTATATAAAAAACGGATACTTTTGCGGGATTTCTTTAACCTGAAAATATGTTTCTACAATAATAAACAATTCGTTGACATTTACATAGACAAATGCATTTGACATTTGGTGGCCGTTTTTGGAATTAAAGTGATAATCCATAGAGAAAAATCACTCTATATTTTAAAGAGAAGAAAAAAAGAGAACGAAATAATCTTTGGTAAATTATATCAATTAATATTTTAAAGGTAAAAAGGAGTAGAATGATTATAAAATATTAATATAAACAAATAATAGTTTAATAACTAGATGTGTAAAATAATGTTTAGGTTTGGTGTAAACACACATATCGCGTTTCGTTTTCAGCAAATTTCAAAAAACACTATTTGTAAATTAAGCTTGGGATTATGAATAAAGTAAAATCATTTAATATTAAAAGTAAAGGAAGATTACGAATGATTATATTTGTAATAAATAAACATTAAATAGAAACGATAACTAGTAAAAGGTTGTAAAGGAACTAGACATAAAAACAACACACCGTAGAATGGATCGTGGCTTTCCTTTGTTCATAAACAAAAAGACGAAGGGAAAATGTTTGTGGTAGCCAATCAGGAGCTCGGATTATGTGTGGGCGTGGATTTTCCTAAGATTAAGCTACATGGCGCCAGATTTTAAAGTAACCAATCATAATTCGCAATAGTGACGTGTAAAATTAAATGTTACCAGTTAGAGTCTATAAAGTACCCTTAGTAATATAATATGGGAAAAGAACTGGCCAAGTGCGAGTCGGACTCGAGAGCAAGGTTCCGTGCCAGGGGAACGGCAAAAGAGGTCGCGTATGTATGTATGTATGAGTCGAGGGTGTTAAGGCCGGGATTCATCTTAAGGCTAGTATATTCGAAATTGTGGGATTTGGTGTATTTTCGATTCATCAATAAGCGATCAAATGTTCCTTTGTTTTGAATAGATGAAAATATATGCTTAGATTTTATAAACGACGTTGATTATCTTACAGTAAGAAATATGATATCCATATATTCAGTATAGTAAATCTGCAAATACAATAAAAACTTTAATTGATTTTATATTTTCTGAATAATACTTTGAGATTACAAATCCTTTACCCACAATAATAGGTATATGAATAGATTAAATGTTATGTGGAAGGATATTCAACGGTCACCTTTCAGTAAAAGTGACTTTGGGCTAGAAATAACAATAGAAACGGCGAATAGATGAAGAAATAAAAATGATGCCATTACTTTTGCACAAGAAAGAAAAGTTAGAGACAGAGAGGGTTTGAAATATTTTTAAAATACCATAGTATGTAGATGAACTCATTCAGTGACTGAAGAGGCAAATTGTAAGATGAGGCGACAAAATAATATACAACAGTAGGTTACGTATGTGAGTAATATTCGTTGTTAGCGTTATTATACCCCAAGTTTGGTTGGTTAAGCATAATATCATTGGGTTCTTGTTATCAATTCTTTGCTATTATTAAATAAAGCTATGCGTCGATTGGAAATAATAAAAGCGGTCAGATAACATATTTATTGATTATAAGATTTTTCTTGGGAGGTTAGAATAGCGATAGACCAAAAGATGTATTCAAACGTACAGGGAAGGTTAAATCGATTGTGTCATTAGGAAATTAGAACAATATTTGCGTATGTGAGGAGTTTTGTAAATTCTAGAATAAGCAAAACTAATTATATTTATAATTATAACTATCGTGAGTATCGAAGTAATTACGGGTTCCTATTATTATATTCACGTGATAGGTAGATTAGTTCAGGGAGAAATTACCCCATTATTGGGTAAATTAGAAAATTAGTGACAGGGCACTCTAAAAAATTAAGAACCAATAAGATGAAGCGTCATCAAGATTTTCGCAGAGGTAACTTTTCCGCATGTATATAAGGCCGGGCGCGGGGGAGCCGGTTCTCTTTCCTTGACTGCCACCGAAGAAGACGCAAGCACACTTCCCTCTGTAAGATGGCTGCTGAACAAGTTTTTATTTAACTCAAGACCGAAATAGTCAGCAAATAAGTGAAAGAAACGAAAGTCTATGTGTATAGGTCTTGCACGGGCAAGTTTCTAACCTTTGGGGAAATGTCTCAGACAAGCTTTAAATGGTAAAATTAAAGCCTGACTGAAATATATAGTTTGGTTGCAAAGTTTACATCAAATTAACGTAGCTGTATCAAGTAAATTCAAGAATTAGTGAAAATAGATTTTCTAAAACTAATTTCATATGAAATGGAATGTGGGAAAGGGAGTTTTTTTATCTTGAATAATTAAAAATAGGATTGTGTCGTACTGGGGCGATTCGCTATGGACTTTCGGGGTGGGTACTAGGTAAATGGAAGTTTATGATTGTGACGTCATAAACGGGCGGCCAATTCGTTGGTCTGCCTAGTTAGTCACATAATGTAATCCTGCGTGACTTAATATGGAAAAAGGCTTCATCAAGTGCTGCCGCTAGAACGTAGTTCTGTTTTCCGGTTAAGCCCCGAGGGCAGGTTTTCATTATTCCTTGAGCTAGGGCCCCGGAATCGGCTCCTTCCCCTCCGATTCTGGCACGTAAAGGTTGATAGGTTATGCTAGGTGAGTGCCGCTCAAAACTGTACAGGAATGGGGCGACGTGTGGCGCTGGTAAGAACCACAAAAATTGGCATAGGAAATTCTCATGTAGTCTGAATTAGGCAGGTAAAATCATAGGCCGACTGTAGGGTTAACTGCGCGAAAATTAGGTAGAGTATCACAAAAATCTGGGGGGGTTTGTGATACTGGTGTTGTGAATCGTCGTCAATAGAGCGGAATAGGCGCATAATCTGCTAGGCAGGCATGTGGAACGAGCAAAAATCTAGTTAGGTAGGTCGTCACATTGTAAAATTAGCATTCTAGACTCGAAGTTGTTGTAGGATAAGTTAGGCATAATTCAACAAAATGGCCGAATTATTATTTATCGATAGGAAAATTGCTAGGTGCATTACAAAATGGCCGCTATTGGTTCTCTAAGTGATGCATTTCATCCAAGCTAATTTTGACAAACAACATGGCGGATCATGACCAAAGTAAATTAAAATGTATGACAATTTTTAGGTTGTGTCAAGGCAGGTAAATGCGAGCAAGTTGGAGGGTTTAATGGGAATGTGTTAGTGAATTTGTTATCTTAAATTCTCAGTGGCATCTATGGGTGTTGTGAAGTGGCATTGTAAATAAATTTCAGTGAATGAAAAATATCTACCTACCATTGTGCTAAAGCTAGCTGGACGCACAATCTAATTAACTAATAGATTATCAAATCATAATAGAAGTAATATCTTTGAATTGGGCTGACTTTACTAATTTTGACCATGTTTCAATCTGTTGACTATAAATAAAATAAAATATTTTGGTAATAAATGTGGATGAATGCTAAATAAAAGTCTGGGTGTAATGTTGACCCGTGATATTATTTGAGCCATGTCAATTCCAACTCATTAATATCACAAGACACAATATTGAGTAAGCTTCCGCAAATTAACAAAATAATGCTCGGTGTGTAGCACTAAACAATACTTTGACCAACATTTATATACTATGAAAGTATCAATTAAATTGGTGAATATGTTAAGTTCACGATTACTGGAATCAAAGTATTCATTGAGTTAAATATTCTAAATCAATTTTAACAGTCGACTCAATTTAAAGGAAATCAATATCAAGTTTATCACACAATAATCATAAGAAGATTTATTCAATGCCATTTTGACAATGCAATCCAAGCTATTGTTCAAAAGTAGGAAAGGTTTAACGCAAATATTTATTTATTATATGTCCCTAAATTTAATAAACTTTCCTTCTGAAATCCCTAGATTTTCCAGTACTTATTCCCTTTTTTTAAGTTCATAAATTGTAAGATTGAATTTATGTTGATATAAGATAAATCAGAATTTAGAAAAAAAAAGAAAAAAAAAATTACATTTAATTTTGAATTCAGCCATCACACTGAAATAAGAATATTTCAGTTGTGAAAAACTGGGAAATCGCTTGGAGCAGTTTGCTTGTCCTCTTGTTGTTGGAAAGACTACAGACAAACATAGACTATTGATCATATACTTTATAGTACTTAATTTAAAGAAAGATTGTAATTGGCTGGATTCCTGGGGGAAAGTTGCCCAGTTCGGATGACGAGGCTTACCATATTGAGCGGAGGAGGGGCTCTTTATCTAGCCAGGAAAGCCACATTGTATATTTTGAGTAACACTAAAGATAGCAAATAAATTCTAAATCAGTGACGAAGACGGGTTTATCCATACCTTGATTTTAGGCGACTATAACTCTTTAACTTGCTTCAAATTACCTCTCTTATCTTGATAAACTAAGTCGACATTGGATAATTTACATTACTTAGAATAACGTTGTATATGACAAATAAACTAATATTTGGTAGCGGAGTAGAATTACCCAAACTTAACTTTCTTTATAGCTCGAGTTACCTCTTTTTACCCTATTGTCTATTATGGCTCGATATACCCTCTTATACCCTACTAATTTATAACAATACTCCAATTAACTCATGAATTCACTTTGACCAATTTCTATCAACATTGTTCGTACTTGCTTCATTCAGCGGAATGTAGGAGGAAACGCTTATCTCTTTCCTATAGTATCTCCATTTCTAATCGCTAGAGGACTATTAAAATCTCCATGGTATAGTAACAAATATTAAGAATTGGTATGAGATTGGAGTAGGCTTATTTAGGAAAATTACAAACTTAAATTCTGTTTCCCTGGTTGTATCAAAAGAGTAATAATATCTATTTAGTGGTAATTTTATTAAGTAATAGTTGTAATAACAGGAATAATTGAGACCTAGTAATAAAAGCGAATACTTTTGTTGTAAGATGAGGAATCAATACCATTAACTAGGAAACCGTCTGATTACATTCTTCTTTGGGTATAAACACATTAAACTGAAGATAGGCAACGACCAACTATGCAATCCAATAGTGATGAGTGAAGCCCCATTTGTTTAAGCACATACTTAATGTTACAAAACATACTTACTAAACTCATCTTGTAGTCAAAGCGTTGGTTCCATATCCTTTGTTCAGAGCTAGGACATCTATACATTAAATTAGACGAATAGGAATAAAGAAATAAATCATAAAAGCAAAACATTCAGATTTTCATAATATAATTTCAGTATTGGTTCTGCCATTAACATAGAAAACTAGGTGAGAGGCAACCCTAAGATACTTTTCCAAGATATTTAAATAACATTATTCCTTTTTAAAGTTAGAAAATTAACAAATTCTAGGGATTTTCTAAAAGCCGCAGTCGGGCCGGCTATGATTATTAAAATTTGTCAAGTAAAACCAAAGATATGAATTGAAACATTGTTGACATAGATAATAGATTCTTTATAACTGATAGTATAGTAGTAAAATAGGTAAATTCTCAATTTTTCATTAACACAGCAGGCGGTCACTAGTAATTCATTGTTGAAGTTATAACTAATTAGTAATAAATTTATCAATAAAGTTGATATAGCATGACCATGACATCATAAGGTAGAAATCTCATGGATTAGGGTCCTCCGTAATAAAATAAATCGGTATTTTATTTGATAAACGTAGTTATTTCTAAGCATTAAACAAAGTAACAGATTAGTATGAAGTTGGATCAACTTGGAATGAGCAATTAATATCTTAATTTCTATTCTGTAGGAAAATCAGGCAAAGTAACTTCCTTCTTTTAGTAATAGGTTCTTAGTTCATTATCTATCGAAACATAAATAATTAAAGTTAGTCATGTAAAGTTAATATTTATATCCACCCAGCAATATTCGAGAACTTAGGGTAATTACGGATTACAACCTGGGAAATATCACTAGACATCATGCGCCCATTTCACACTTACAAAAGCATTAATATTAGATTAATCTATCATGCAATAAAATAGGGTTAGGGAAAATAAACTAGGCAAAACATAGATAAAACATTTAATGGAATCACAAGTAGGGATAGTTAGTTCGGAAGCCGTTTAGCGGCTAATCAACATGAATGGGATTTGTAGTTAAGTATGCGTTAGGTTAACTATGCTAGGGTTAGAATATCACCAATCCATATAGTAAAACAGTAAGAACTAGAATCCAATAAAATACAATCACCAGGATCATAAGTTAGCCAGCACCAGGTAATAATTAAGTTAGGTATCAAGTTAGTAGTCAGTAGTTATCATCTTCATATAATAATAATAAGGAGGGGGGGGGATCATTACATTTTGGTGCCGTGACCAGGATTAGTAGTTTTTACATACTTTTAGCATAGATTCCACTTCAACGAATTCCAGGCTTTTGTAATGTGAAATGCAGTGATCAAAATACAGATAAGATGATTTTGGTCACATTTTGCTGCTGAGAAAATAGGAACGATATCGCTGGTTGTGGATTGAAAATTCCTTGTTTTGTAGTGTAGCATCCGGTTGATCTTTTGCGTGCGATCTGTTATGTAATCCTTTTGGTTATAGCTGAAATTAAAGAAAAATATCAAAATAGGTTATGTAGTTCACATTAATGTTTATAGAGTTATATTTTAGCGTTTGAGAAAGGGTTTCTTATTGATTGAGGTAAAGTAACATTGAGCTGGTAGAGGGGCATTGATTTTATGGACATTTTTACTCCATAAAGGTTTCACAATGAAAACAGAAAATTTTATCAAAAAAAATGCCAACCGAAAATTTTATACTTACAAGAAGTTTTGTAGTAGGAATGAAATTCACCACTAAAAAGCGCTATTTTCATTCTCCTTTGGTTATTGTGTACAAATACAACAAGTACAAATTTATTCTTGAGTAAAAACATCGTGAATTTTAGGTTAAAAACATAAGAAAATCACGTCGTGACAAAGATTACTTAGGATTCTGATAGAAAGAGGGGTTCTGTCAAATAAACAGACTAGAAAAAAAAATCTGACAGTTAAAACATGTTAGCACGTTGGCCCACGGCGGCCCATATAGCGATTTTAAAATCAAATGTTGAGTATCGAAACGGGTGTGTGATTGTTTATGGGCCTTGACGAGTTTTATAGCGGGATTTATATTGAACTGCCTTACCTTCGTACTACGGCTTAAGCAGTCCTGTTGGGCCGTTTAAATGAACGTTTTCTTGATTGCAAATGGTTAGAATTCAGTTTTATAAAGTTGACTTCATAAATAAAATCTAGAATTAAAATTTTACTAGCAATCGATAAAAGAAACAGGAAATGTACTTATCTAGAAATATTTTATTAGCGTAAACGTTATTGTTATTTTCTTTATGCTATTTCGGGAATTATTAGAATAGACGGGTTTTGTCGAACGTTTTATTACCGCCGGATTTCGATTATGATATTGATAGCATGATGAACACTGAGCTCATGTCTTGAAAGGAATTGGGGTCGGTTGAATTAAGAAAACTGAATAATGAATAGGGTAAAATATAATAAGCTAATATTCTTCGAAATGGCTCAGGTTATGATGTCAGTTGCACTGTCTGTTCTTATTTCTGAGATACGACAAGCGTGAACGTAGCCTTAGTATGAAATAGGCCTACGGAAAAATATCATAGATGGCGTTAGTGAAAACTAAGACTTGTAGTCATGGAAATAAAAAAAATTGTTACATTGATAAATAATAGATTTTATGGGTTGAATAAATATAAAGAATTTAGTAAGGATAAGGGATCGTCTGGGTTACGATAAAAAGACATTTAAGGCGGTTTCATTTAAAGAAAGAAATTAGAAAATAAAGAACGAATGTCAGATAGAAGAACGAATGCCGGATGAGCAGACGGACGGGGTTTTGTTTCATTGTCATTCAACTAAGAACTTCATTCAATTGTCAACGTCAACCTGACGGCAAAAGTCACTCTATAGTGTGGTCAGATTCAGTGTGCTTAACACAAATTCCGTCTAATTTCGCGACCGTTCGGACATAGAGATTTGGTAATTAAGTTGGCGGATATAAGTAATTATTGCTAACGGTGTCGATGTCATGTTAAGACAATTAAGTAAAATTGCTTTTTTAGCTTCATTAGAGTTTCCATAGTAATAAAACTATCGGCATTTGCTAAGCGTAGCTAATAATTACCTTTAGGTTGGTTTCAATTAAAATATTGTAGTACAACTTTAACGTTTGTCGAAATGACAAATGCGAAAAAAAAACATGTTGCGAGAGTTAGTATTTCACCGGTGTAATTTTTCTCATATGAGACTGGTAAATTTTCATGTTTTTTCTGCAATTTAGTCTGTTTTGCGTTCAGAAGCTGGCCACACTAGTCGGATGTCAACAAACAGAAAAGAGGTTATAATGAAGTTAGTAATTGAAAAACAATGGTTAAATAAACGAGTTTTAGTGAAAGTTTGACTGTGAAAATGATATAAAGTTTATGTGGGTCAATGTGGAATAAATATTGCATTGTGATTATGTGATAAAAATTTAAAGGTGTAAACAATAACAATGAGATTGGAGCCGGTATGCAATTGAGAAAATAACTGATTGTGAGTAATTTATGACTGAAATACTTATTGATTTGACTAGAGCTATAGGGAAACTTCTGATAAAGTTGCCTAGGAAATATAAAATGGTTTACAATAAACATAATCTTTAACTTGACTGTAATGTCAATTGAAGAAAAATATCAGATAACTGTACTTAAATATCAAAGTGAGATTTACTGAGAATACCTTAAAACAGACAGATTTAAAAGTGATGTATTGACAACGGGGGGTCGCGAATTAACTATGTAAATTTAAAAGCAGAAATTAAGTGAGCGGAACATGTCTAGTCGACTAGAACTCAGCTGGTTAATTGTCAACTAGTACAGTTAAGAGAAGTGAATACTTAAGAGAATGTTGATAAGAGAGTATAGCAATTATCATATAAAGTGAGACGGTTTAATTGTGGTTTTTAGAAGGGGTAATTTTTAAACATTTTGATTTGCGCTAACGGAATAAAGTTAATTCAAGAAGAGGTTGTATAGCATTTTTAAAGCAGACAAATGAACTTAGATAATTGCTTACAGATGCTTCTACGCAACCTTAGTATTAAAAGACAGCCGCTAGTTAAATAAAAATTCTTTACAAAATAATTTTAGCGGACGGAGCGTTGACACATATCTTGAGATTATTATTGTAGATGTGGATATCTGGCTAACGGAGTAGCCTAGCTGTTATTGTGGAATAGAAGAATTAGTCTAAGAGCCAAGGGTTTAAAAATGGTTCTTCAATATAAATAAATAAAAAAATCTATAGTAGATACTTAGTGAAATAGTCAGGTTGCCAAAGTATGTATATATTGAGTAGGTGATGTTTAGTTATAAAAGTCAAAATTAAAAATTCAATAAAAATTGTGCAGTAACAATGAAGATTCAGGTAAACCTTAAACAGCGATTATTAGCAGTCTGCGACTTTTTTTTAACTAGAGTTACGGAGGAATAATTTCTTAGTGAATTGTTTAGGTTATCGCTGACAGTTATAGAGACATGTTTGAGTATCAAGTTTGGATGTACGTTACAAAATTACTTTAGACATTTGTTTCCCGTGGTGATGACATTGCAAACGGCACGTCTGAGGAAAAGTCCTGCCATTAAGGTTTTGTTTAGCGTACGGTTTTAAAAATCATTCAAGTATGCTTGTATTGTTTTGTTACTAAAAAATATAAGTAGATAGACTAATACGATTAGATTTATGGCGCCTTTTGATGTGTCCATCTACGACTAGATATGGACTAAATGTTAGATTTATTTGGGAACTATTGTATGCATTGGTCCAAATTTAACTTTTAATTCTTGACTCGAGGTATATGAGGAAGGAGTTTTTGAGAGTTAGCGTAGAGTTTTATTTTGTTATAAAAAAAAAAAGAATAAAAATAACTTATCCGTATTTGGCTATAACTATCTACATTATAATTTATTTTATGGGGAAGGCGTAGGCAAGGAAAATTAACGGAATGAAAAAAAAAGGAATTTGAAAAAAAGATACAAACAATTAAATTAAAACTAACCAAATAGATAATTCGGTAGAAAATTAGAATTAGCTGCAATGTTAAAACCAAAATAAATACCCCAAACAAAAAAAAAAAACTTTATAGCGGACAAATAAAAATTTGAAAGCATGGTTTTTTTGTATCCAATCTTTGGATATTATAAAACCAAGCTAAATAAGGATGTGTGCTAATATTTTATATAGATCTGACATTACACTGAGGGCAACGAACGATTAAAACTCGCCATGGGGAAACCGGTCCGAGTTCGTCGCGCGCCAAAGCGGTATGAATCATCCGAGGAGCCGGCGGAAATAGTAGAGGGTCCACATAGTTCCCGACAGTCGGAATCCGAGGTTATAGAAAATAGAGGGCCTCAACCGGTAGAGGTGCGACAGCGGCTAGTAAAGACGATAGTGAAACCGAAGGTAACGCGATCGCGCGAATTGATGACAATACAAAGAATGTTGAATCGCACGGTAGGCGTGTTAACTAAGAGGATAGATGACCTAAGCGAAGAAGTCAAAAGGACTCAAGGTTCTAATCAGGATACTAGCGAAGTCGAAAAATCGCCGGTAGTCGAAGTAACGCCGATGAACGATGTGGAAATAGAAAATAGGAATGAGACTAAGGAGCCTAATGCGATGGAAGATATTCAGAAGTACGTCATTTGTAACGTCAAAAATATAAATTTAGATAGACCTAAATTTGGGGATTCGTCGATACATCCAGTCGATTTCATTGAAGATTTAGAAATTTACTTAAAAAAGGCGGGAAAGGCTGAAAACGAATTAAGCCTAATACAAGACTGCTTAACTTCGAGTTCGAAGGACTGGTTTAGAGTATATAAAGGAAGATGGACAGGATTGGCTGATTTTAAGGTAGATTTCTTAAAAGCATACTGGGGAGAAAATGAACAAAATGAGTTGAGAAGGAAGATAGTGCAAGGCGTATGGAATAGGACGGAGACGCCCACCATGGTGGAACATTTCTTGAAGCTGACAGTCAAGGCGCAGATGTTAAGCTACAACATTCCTGAAAAACAATTAATTAACGATATCATTCGGCATTATCCGAAATTTATTCAACAAGCGTTCGTGACAAACAAGATAGAAAATATAATAGAAGCGGCGGAATTTTTAAGAAGTATGGACAACATACAGAAGCAAGAAGCACCGAGCACTTCGGCAGCTAAGAATTCTAAGGATTGGGAACAGAAGAAGAGGGGCCTTCAGCAAAACTATAGGCAATGGCAGAAACCAAGAGAAAATCAAATACAAGCGGTTAGCTTAAATAATAATAATGTTAATGTAGATGG
Source organism: Agriphila tristella (assembly GCA_928269145.1). Taxonomy (NCBI): domain Eukaryota; kingdom Metazoa; phylum Arthropoda; class Insecta; order Lepidoptera; family Crambidae; genus Agriphila; species Agriphila tristella. Next base: position 26,937,428 of record OV743437.1, on the reverse strand, counting down.
TAGCGAAATGTTAAACTAGTGGAAGCTGATGCTTTAGTCTCCAGGTCAGCTTCAACTACAGGGGACCTAAATTATAATATGATGGTTAAAATGAATTGGTGTCCGGGTGAATCTTTAGGGCGAAATAATACCGGAATTAAGATACCTATTTGTACGTATCCGAAAGAAAATAATTTAAAATTGGGGTTAGGATATAGTGAGCCAGAGGGTTTAGTTCAAAACATTCCTAGCCAAATAGTAGAGATTTTAAAATTAAAAATAGAACAACTTTTGGTCGATACTGACAATAGCGTACACGCAATTTTTGATGAGGAAGTCACAAATAGGGTAGATACTCCAGCATTCAAGTCTGAATTATTAGTTCAAATATTTGATGAAAATCTAGTAGCTTTGCTGGATACAGGTAGTGATATAACATGTGTATCAGAAGAGTTTTGGAATAGGTTAAAAGAGAAAAGGCCGACGATACCCACTATGCCTATTAAACCACTTCTTATTAAAACTGCAGTAGGTCAGAAAAGTGTAGAAATAAAAAAAATTGCTTTGGTCACGTTAGGAATAGGGGCTTTTGAATGTGATTTAACAGTTTTAATTGTACCGGGTCTTAGTGCTGATTTGATATTGGGATTTGATTGGATGAAAGAAAATCAAGCGTCAATAAAACTTAATAAAGAGGAAGAAGGGGTAGAAATTATCATAGGGAATGAGAAAAAATTATTTAAATTTTATAAAGGCGAGAATGCTTTCAGTAGTTGTAATCCGTTAACAACTTTTAATATTGAAACAGTAGTTGAAGAGAACGTAGAAAAAAATATTCGAGATATGATTCACCAGTCAAATCTAGATAAAAATAAACGTGGAGCTTTAGAGGAAGTTTTAATGAAACATAAAAATCTATTTACATCCAAATTAGGGAGAGCAAATTGTTATGAACACGAAATTATTATGGAACCTCACTCACCTGTAGTAAAAAGAACATATCCAATACCTTATGCGTATAGAGACAAAGTAGAAGCCAAGTTAATGGAAATGGAAGAGCAAGGGATCATTAGTCGTTCGTCCACGCCATATTGTAGTCCATTGACGTTCACTTTAAAAAGAGACGGGTCAATTCGTGTGTTATTGGATGCCAGGGAAATAAATAAGTACATGATAGCAGAAACCGAAAAACCGCCATTACAATTAGATGTTTTAAATTCTTTTCAAGGGGCAAAATACATTAGTAAGGTAGATTTGAAAAATGCTTACTATCAAGTAGGGTTAACAGAAGCTAGTAAAAAATATACAGGGTTTTCTTTTAATGGGAAGTCTTACGTTTATAATGTACTCCCACAGGGTTTGAAGACCTCTGTCGGTTCGTTTAGCCGTTTGATTAGTATCATCCTAGGTCATGAGGTTAGGGAATTTTGCGTTAATTATCTTGACGACTTGGGAATTATAACGACAGGAACGCTATCTCAACATTTAGAACATTTAAACATTGTGTTAGGGAAGTTATCTGAGGCAGGGTTAACTTGTAATTTAGAAAAATGCGAATTTTTAAGTACCGAAGTAAAAATGTTAGGTTATATCATTTCAACTAATGGAATTAGCACCGATCCGGAAAAGGTTAAGTCCATACAATTATTCCCTGTACCAAAGAAGCTAAAGCAAGTTAGAGCTTTCTTAGGGCTTTGTAACTTTTATCGTAAATTTATACCAAATTATAGTTTTCATACTAGATCTTTATGTGAGTTGTTGAAAAAGGACAAGAAATGGAATTGGGGACAAACAGAGCAAGAAGCTTTTGAGAAAATAAAATCACTTTTTATTAGGTCCGTAGAGTTGAATCATCCGGATTTTACTAAGCCTTATTACTTACAGACCGACAGTTCAGGAATAGGGTTAGCTGGGTTCTTATACCAGATGGATAGTCAAGGGGACATAAAAATTTTAGGGTTTCACAGTAAATTATTAAGGGGGGCTCAATTAAATTGGACGGTAACGGAACAGGAATTTTATTCAATAATTTGTTGTTTAGAAAAATTTGAAACATATTTGAGAGGAGCGAAAGTGATAATTCGAACAGATCATAAAGCATTAACATTTGTAAAGAATTGTAAGTTATATAATGCACGGGTAACTAGATGGATAAATTATTTAGAGCAGTTTCAATATGAGGTTCAACATGTAAAAGGTAGGGATAATGTGGTAGCTGACGTGTTATCTAGATATCAGCCTGAAGGAGATTTATTACAAGAGGATAAAACTAATTCACCGAGGATATTTTATACTGAAATTAGAGATAATAAAGAATTACGCGATAAATTAAAGAATTTGGCAAAATTACAACAGGATGATACAGAAATAGGCGAAATAATTAAAAATCTGAATAGTGGGGTCGAACCAAATAGTAGATCAACTCAAATCTTTAGAAGGAGTTCATTAGTAGACGGGTTATTATATTATTCACCTGGGGAAGGAAATAAAAGGGTGTTATTTTTACCAAGTTCACTTAGGGAAGAAGTTATTTGGCAGGTGCATTTAGAAATGGGTCATCAAGGGTCGTACAAAGTAATCAAATATATTAGAGATAGATTCTTTTGGAAGGGATTAACGAAACAGGTCAAACGTTTATTAAGGGGGTGTCATGATTGTCAGGTCACTAAGAGTGATACAGCTAAGTATGTAGGACCTTGTCGTTCAATTATAACTGAAAACGTGGGAGACCTCGTTATGGTAGATTTATTTGGACCATTACCATCAGGGAAGTTTGGTATGAGTTACATTTTAGTTATTCAGGATTCCTTTAGTAAATTCGTGAAATTTTATGACCTTAGAAGAGCAACAGCAATATCAGTATTAACAAGAATGAGAAAGTTCTTTCGCATAATACGACCTGCGGCGATCATGTCAGATAATGGGTCACAGTTCGCTAGTAATATGTGGAAAGAAACTATGAAAGCAGAAGGGGTAAGAGTAATTTATACTACAGTTAGGAATCCTAGACCTAATACCACCGAAAGAGTAAATAAAGAGTTAGGACGTTTATTTCGGACTTATTGTAGGACCAATCATAAAAGTTGGGTAGACTTATTGCCAAAATTAGAAATTCTTTATAATAACACTTATCACGAAAGTACTGGGTTTACGCCTTGTGAGATTTTATACAGTGAATCTACTAGATTATCATTTGATAACGTCATACCGACTGATCTAGTACCACCACCTATTAATGAAATTAGGGAGAAGGCACGGGAAAATTTAAAGAAAGCAGGACAACTACGTCAAACCAAATTTAATGAAAAATATAGGATCATCCAATTCCAGATAGGAGATTTAGTAAAATTGAGGAAATTAAATAAATCCGACGCAAAATTAAAAATAACAAAAAAGTTTGAACCATTATATGAGGGTCCGTTTGTGGTTGGAGCTAACCCGTTTAAAAATGTATATTTACTTGTTGATCCGGAGACTGGTAAAGAAAGAGGGAGATTTAACGCTATACATTTGTCTAGGTATTATAAGTAAAGTTTAATGTCGTGTTTAACTTTAAGGAAACAAAATGTTTATGTTATGTTAACTAAATGAAAATGTAATTTTGAGTTGATTAATAAATGATTATGGGGTATGATTATATAGACTCTGTCGGGAACGGGAAAAGCCTATCTGAACTTACAAAATTTAAGGACTCAAATTTAAGAAAAAAAAACCACGGTCTAAAGAAAAGTTATAAATTTTTAAGAGCGGTGTTAACATTCTAACTTATCGTGTCATACGAAAGTAAAATTTTGTATAAATTAACAAACATTTACATAAACCCAATGGATGGTTTAATCATTGAGTTGCTTAAAGTTGTAATGTCAGATAGAGGGGAGTGTTGGCGGCTTTTCTTTCTTCGGGGGGGAATTTTTTTTTCTCATAAGTAAGTAGATATATTCAAGAGAATTAACTTTTACGATTTACTACTAACATAATCTTAGATTATTAAGGGATACTGGAAAGAAAAAAAGGTATCTTAATAAGGGAAAGACGCTTGTGGAATCGAAAATGTACGAGATTTCTTCAATTTATGAATCATTAAAATATATGCAATTAGATATACATGTATAAATATATATAAATATAAATGACTAAACAGATAAAATGAATTATGAGGTATTACTGCTAATGGTATTCAAAATTTAATAATCGACAAAAGCAGGATTACTGAAATAAAAGGAAATACATTTAGTTTGAACAGGGATATTTATTAACGAAAGGAGCGGTGTATAGTTGTGAAATAGGAGAGTTGCGTAAAGTAGAGATGCGTACTGGGGGAATGTTTAGGGATAAGCGAATCTAAAGCGTACAGACGTTACTATTGCGTAATTACTATTGCGTAATTTATTTGCAATCTAATTAACAGATATTTTAATGCAATCTGCGTAGAATTCCATATGGTGACAGACGACGTATTTAATCTTATCATTGCAAATATAATTCAAAATCATTCATCGTTAGTTGTATAAATTTTGTATTCAGTCTGTAGCTATGATATAATCTTGGGTGGCGTAAATGTAGGCTAGTGAATGATGATAGTGGGTGCCGCGTGATGAGAAAAGATGAACAAAATGAGAATCTAAAATAGGATAGAAGTATGAATAGAGTGATGAGCGAAGAGAATGAAAGAATGAAAGTTGTTGAGAGAAAGGAACGTTAGTTAAAATATAGATTCTATAGGAGGGCTTTGGATTATAACATATGTGAAACCTGAATGCAGGCTTATTATCTTTCCAAGAGATAGGACCATCACACTGCTTTAGCGCTAGGGCTGTGCTTGCGGCCAGGCCGGCGTCTAGAGTTGACAAACTTGAATTTTGTACAGTAGGACTATTTGGTGTTAGGTTAATAAAAAAAAAAGAGAAACAAACACAGTTGAAGTTTGTAATTGTCCTGGTGTAAACAGCTGTCCAAAATTCATACTACACAAGAAGCTAAGAGCTAAATTGATATTCGGCAACTGCACACTCTCCAAGGCTGTATTAGGGTTGTTCCAGAGTCTTAAGTAAGCTTTTGGAAATATATGGTCATTGTATATGCTCGCCGCTAAACCTTTGGTTTGGAAGGAGTAATATTTGATTGCGGAGGGGTACAATGCACAAATATGAAGCGCATTGCGCGTACTTTTTCATAAGGTTAGGAAAGGTCTTATTTGTCCATGTAGGCTTACTAGGAGCTGTGGATTCACAACCCACACCTTACCGTGATTTTGTACGACTCTGGTGTTGAATATGCATACGACGGAATTGGCAAAAGCAACAGACACTTAGAACTCGCTTAATAATTTTTGATATGGTCTTGGTTTAAATACACTCTACAATCTTAAATTTCATTTACACTAGGGCTCACCCAACAATTCTTTGATCTTGGAGAAATAATAATGATTAGGATTAAAGAGAGAGGGGGGAGATTCGAATATATATATATATTAAAGAAACAACAGTAGAAGGGGTAATATAAATATTTGAGATTTGAGAAGAAAATTTTACTTCGGATCCAATACGTAGTTTTGTCACCTATGTATAAATTTTGGGGTCGAGCTGTAACAGTTCAAAATTGAACATGTTATCTTTGTCTCAAATATTTAATAAAAATAAGAGGGGTTACTGACCTATGAACCGGCACTGGGAAAGATATTTTGTTGCTCCTTAATAATCCCATCGCCTCCAATGTATTACCTTTTTCTATCGCCTTGGAGACTCCATTTCTTTCAATTAACTCTATCTTAGTGATAATTTGTAAATCTGCGAGATACAAAGAAGTCCAGGGTTGGAAAAAATAGTTGTAAGCAATAAAAAAAAATAAAGTTATGTGATGAATCAATAAATAAACTCGTTAAATAACTTACCATGAAGGGATGTTTATTCTCATTTTAATAAAAAAGGGGTTGTTTATGCAATTTGGGTTGTCTTTCAATGCATATTGCCTGGCATTACGATAATTACTGCAATCACAACAGTATTCTTGTAGCACAAACTCTTTGATCACAGATAATTGTAGGCTATGACTGCGATTTGCAAATGCAACATTTACGAAATATCATACTTCTATATAAAAAACGGATACTTTTGCGGGATTTCTTTAACCTGAAAATATGTTTCTACAATAATAAACAATTCGTTGACATTTACATAGACAAATGCATTTGACATTTGGTGGCCGTTTTTGGAATTAAAGTGATAATCCATAGAGAAAAATCACTCTATATTTTAAAGAGAAGAAAAAAAGAGAACGAAATAATCTTTGGTAAATTATATCAATTAATATTTTAAAGGTAAAAAGGAGTAGAATGATTATAAAATATTAATATAAACAAATAATAGTTTAATAACTAGATGTGTAAAATAATGTTTAGGTTTGGTGTAAACACACATATCGCGTTTCGTTTTCAGCAAATTTCAAAAAACACTATTTGTAAATTAAGCTTGGGATTATGAATAAAGTAAAATCATTTAATATTAAAAGTAAAGGAAGATTACGAATGATTATATTTGTAATAAATAAACATTAAATAGAAACGATAACTAGTAAAAGGTTGTAAAGGAACTAGACATAAAAACAACACACCGTAGAATGGATCGTGGCTTTCCTTTGTTCATAAACAAAAAGACGAAGGGAAAATGTTTGTGGTAGCCAATCAGGAGCTCGGATTATGTGTGGGCGTGGATTTTCCTAAGATTAAGCTACATGGCGCCAGATTTTAAAGTAACCAATCATAATTCGCAATAGTGACGTGTAAAATTAAATGTTACCAGTTAGAGTCTATAAAGTACCCTTAGTAATATAATATGGGAAAAGAACTGGCCAAGTGCGAGTCGGACTCGAGAGCAAGGTTCCGTGCCAGGGGAACGGCAAAAGAGGTCGCGTATGTATGTATGTATGAGTCGAGGGTGTTAAGGCCGGGATTCATCTTAAGGCTAGTATATTCGAAATTGTGGGATTTGGTGTATTTTCGATTCATCAATAAGCGATCAAATGTTCCTTTGTTTTGAATAGATGAAAATATATGCTTAGATTTTATAAACGACGTTGATTATCTTACAGTAAGAAATATGATATCCATATATTCAGTATAGTAAATCTGCAAATACAATAAAAACTTTAATTGATTTTATATTTTCTGAATAATACTTTGAGATTACAAATCCTTTACCCACAATAATAGGTATATGAATAGATTAAATGTTATGTGGAAGGATATTCAACGGTCACCTTTCAGTAAAAGTGACTTTGGGCTAGAAATAACAATAGAAACGGCGAATAGATGAAGAAATAAAAATGATGCCATTACTTTTGCACAAGAAAGAAAAGTTAGAGACAGAGAGGGTTTGAAATATTTTTAAAATACCATAGTATGTAGATGAACTCATTCAGTGACTGAAGAGGCAAATTGTAAGATGAGGCGACAAAATAATATACAACAGTAGGTTACGTATGTGAGTAATATTCGTTGTTAGCGTTATTATACCCCAAGTTTGGTTGGTTAAGCATAATATCATTGGGTTCTTGTTATCAATTCTTTGCTATTATTAAATAAAGCTATGCGTCGATTGGAAATAATAAAAGCGGTCAGATAACATATTTATTGATTATAAGATTTTTCTTGGGAGGTTAGAATAGCGATAGACCAAAAGATGTATTCAAACGTACAGGGAAGGTTAAATCGATTGTGTCATTAGGAAATTAGAACAATATTTGCGTATGTGAGGAGTTTTGTAAATTCTAGAATAAGCAAAACTAATTATATTTATAATTATAACTATCGTGAGTATCGAAGTAATTACGGGTTCCTATTATTATATTCACGTGATAGGTAGATTAGTTCAGGGAGAAATTACCCCATTATTGGGTAAATTAGAAAATTAGTGACAGGGCACTCTAAAAAATTAAGAACCAATAAGATGAAGCGTCATCAAGATTTTCGCAGAGGTAACTTTTCCGCATGTATATAAGGCCGGGCGCGGGGGAGCCGGTTCTCTTTCCTTGACTGCCACCGAAGAAGACGCAAGCACACTTCCCTCTGTAAGATGGCTGCTGAACAAGTTTTTATTTAACTCAAGACCGAAATAGTCAGCAAATAAGTGAAAGAAACGAAAGTCTATGTGTATAGGTCTTGCACGGGCAAGTTTCTAACCTTTGGGGAAATGTCTCAGACAAGCTTTAAATGGTAAAATTAAAGCCTGACTGAAATATATAGTTTGGTTGCAAAGTTTACATCAAATTAACGTAGCTGTATCAAGTAAATTCAAGAATTAGTGAAAATAGATTTTCTAAAACTAATTTCATATGAAATGGAATGTGGGAAAGGGAGTTTTTTTATCTTGAATAATTAAAAATAGGATTGTGTCGTACTGGGGCGATTCGCTATGGACTTTCGGGGTGGGTACTAGGTAAATGGAAGTTTATGATTGTGACGTCATAAACGGGCGGCCAATTCGTTGGTCTGCCTAGTTAGTCACATAATGTAATCCTGCGTGACTTAATATGGAAAAAGGCTTCATCAAGTGCTGCCGCTAGAACGTAGTTCTGTTTTCCGGTTAAGCCCCGAGGGCAGGTTTTCATTATTCCTTGAGCTAGGGCCCCGGAATCGGCTCCTTCCCCTCCGATTCTGGCACGTAAAGGTTGATAGGTTATGCTAGGTGAGTGCCGCTCAAAACTGTACAGGAATGGGGCGACGTGTGGCGCTGGTAAGAACCACAAAAATTGGCATAGGAAATTCTCATGTAGTCTGAATTAGGCAGGTAAAATCATAGGCCGACTGTAGGGTTAACTGCGCGAAAATTAGGTAGAGTATCACAAAAATCTGGGGGGGTTTGTGATACTGGTGTTGTGAATCGTCGTCAATAGAGCGGAATAGGCGCATAATCTGCTAGGCAGGCATGTGGAACGAGCAAAAATCTAGTTAGGTAGGTCGTCACATTGTAAAATTAGCATTCTAGACTCGAAGTTGTTGTAGGATAAGTTAGGCATAATTCAACAAAATGGCCGAATTATTATTTATCGATAGGAAAATTGCTAGGTGCATTACAAAATGGCCGCTATTGGTTCTCTAAGTGATGCATTTCATCCAAGCTAATTTTGACAAACAACATGGCGGATCATGACCAAAGTAAATTAAAATGTATGACAATTTTTAGGTTGTGTCAAGGCAGGTAAATGCGAGCAAGTTGGAGGGTTTAATGGGAATGTGTTAGTGAATTTGTTATCTTAAATTCTCAGTGGCATCTATGGGTGTTGTGAAGTGGCATTGTAAATAAATTTCAGTGAATGAAAAATATCTACCTACCATTGTGCTAAAGCTAGCTGGACGCACAATCTAATTAACTAATAGATTATCAAATCATAATAGAAGTAATATCTTTGAATTGGGCTGACTTTACTAATTTTGACCATGTTTCAATCTGTTGACTATAAATAAAATAAAATATTTTGGTAATAAATGTGGATGAATGCTAAATAAAAGTCTGGGTGTAATGTTGACCCGTGATATTATTTGAGCCATGTCAATTCCAACTCATTAATATCACAAGACACAATATTGAGTAAGCTTCCGCAAATTAACAAAATAATGCTCGGTGTGTAGCACTAAACAATACTTTGACCAACATTTATATACTATGAAAGTATCAATTAAATTGGTGAATATGTTAAGTTCACGATTACTGGAATCAAAGTATTCATTGAGTTAAATATTCTAAATCAATTTTAACAGTCGACTCAATTTAAAGGAAATCAATATCAAGTTTATCACACAATAATCATAAGAAGATTTATTCAATGCCATTTTGACAATGCAATCCAAGCTATTGTTCAAAAGTAGGAAAGGTTTAACGCAAATATTTATTTATTATATGTCCCTAAATTTAATAAACTTTCCTTCTGAAATCCCTAGATTTTCCAGTACTTATTCCCTTTTTTTAAGTTCATAAATTGTAAGATTGAATTTATGTTGATATAAGATAAATCAGAATTTAGAAAAAAAAAGAAAAAAAAAATTACATTTAATTTTGAATTCAGCCATCACACTGAAATAAGAATATTTCAGTTGTGAAAAACTGGGAAATCGCTTGGAGCAGTTTGCTTGTCCTCTTGTTGTTGGAAAGACTACAGACAAACATAGACTATTGATCATATACTTTATAGTACTTAATTTAAAGAAAGATTGTAATTGGCTGGATTCCTGGGGGAAAGTTGCCCAGTTCGGATGACGAGGCTTACCATATTGAGCGGAGGAGGGGCTCTTTATCTAGCCAGGAAAGCCACATTGTATATTTTGAGTAACACTAAAGATAGCAAATAAATTCTAAATCAGTGACGAAGACGGGTTTATCCATACCTTGATTTTAGGCGACTATAACTCTTTAACTTGCTTCAAATTACCTCTCTTATCTTGATAAACTAAGTCGACATTGGATAATTTACATTACTTAGAATAACGTTGTATATGACAAATAAACTAATATTTGGTAGCGGAGTAGAATTACCCAAACTTAACTTTCTTTATAGCTCGAGTTACCTCTTTTTACCCTATTGTCTATTATGGCTCGATATACCCTCTTATACCCTACTAATTTATAACAATACTCCAATTAACTCATGAATTCACTTTGACCAATTTCTATCAACATTGTTCGTACTTGCTTCATTCAGCGGAATGTAGGAGGAAACGCTTATCTCTTTCCTATAGTATCTCCATTTCTAATCGCTAGAGGACTATTAAAATCTCCATGGTATAGTAACAAATATTAAGAATTGGTATGAGATTGGAGTAGGCTTATTTAGGAAAATTACAAACTTAAATTCTGTTTCCCTGGTTGTATCAAAAGAGTAATAATATCTATTTAGTGGTAATTTTATTAAGTAATAGTTGTAATAACAGGAATAATTGAGACCTAGTAATAAAAGCGAATACTTTTGTTGTAAGATGAGGAATCAATACCATTAACTAGGAAACCGTCTGATTACATTCTTCTTTGGGTATAAACACATTAAACTGAAGATAGGCAACGACCAACTATGCAATCCAATAGTGATGAGTGAAGCCCCATTTGTTTAAGCACATACTTAATGTTACAAAACATACTTACTAAACTCATCTTGTAGTCAAAGCGTTGGTTCCATATCCTTTGTTCAGAGCTAGGACATCTATACATTAAATTAGACGAATAGGAATAAAGAAATAAATCATAAAAGCAAAACATTCAGATTTTCATAATATAATTTCAGTATTGGTTCTGCCATTAACATAGAAAACTAGGTGAGAGGCAACCCTAAGATACTTTTCCAAGATATTTAAATAACATTATTCCTTTTTAAAGTTAGAAAATTAACAAATTCTAGGGATTTTCTAAAAGCCGCAGTCGGGCCGGCTATGATTATTAAAATTTGTCAAGTAAAACCAAAGATATGAATTGAAACATTGTTGACATAGATAATAGATTCTTTATAACTGATAGTATAGTAGTAAAATAGGTAAATTCTCAATTTTTCATTAACACAGCAGGCGGTCACTAGTAATTCATTGTTGAAGTTATAACTAATTAGTAATAAATTTATCAATAAAGTTGATATAGCATGACCATGACATCATAAGGTAGAAATCTCATGGATTAGGGTCCTCCGTAATAAAATAAATCGGTATTTTATTTGATAAACGTAGTTATTTCTAAGCATTAAACAAAGTAACAGATTAGTATGAAGTTGGATCAACTTGGAATGAGCAATTAATATCTTAATTTCTATTCTGTAGGAAAATCAGGCAAAGTAACTTCCTTCTTTTAGTAATAGGTTCTTAGTTCATTATCTATCGAAACATAAATAATTAAAGTTAGTCATGTAAAGTTAATATTTATATCCACCCAGCAATATTCGAGAACTTAGGGTAATTACGGATTACAACCTGGGAAATATCACTAGACATCATGCGCCCATTTCACACTTACAAAAGCATTAATATTAGATTAATCTATCATGCAATAAAATAGGGTTAGGGAAAATAAACTAGGCAAAACATAGATAAAACATTTAATGGAATCACAAGTAGGGATAGTTAGTTCGGAAGCCGTTTAGCGGCTAATCAACATGAATGGGATTTGTAGTTAAGTATGCGTTAGGTTAACTATGCTAGGGTTAGAATATCACCAATCCATATAGTAAAACAGTAAGAACTAGAATCCAATAAAATACAATCACCAGGATCATAAGTTAGCCAGCACCAGGTAATAATTAAGTTAGGTATCAAGTTAGTAGTCAGTAGTTATCATCTTCATATAATAATAATAAGGAGGGGGGGGGATCATTACAACCTATATTTCTCTAAGGAAAAACTAAGATTAATATTTGCACTGATGGGTAAGTAGCGTTGTTTGATCAGTGACGCTCTCGTCACGTGACCCCGCCACCTGCGCGGGCGCACGTGTTTCGCGCCATTCAACGCAAATCTTGCACATTCATACCGTCCGATTTAACAGTAAATGAAAACAATGACTATATTATACCAGTATTGATAACCTCTATTATGTATAAGTACGAGATAGTGAAACCGGGTTTTTAGTTTTTATTGATCATATTATATGGAAAGAAAATAAGTTCCGTATGTCAAATGCCACTGAAGCGTTTGAGCTCTAAGATTCTTTAGAATATGAAATAAGATTCTTGGTTTGAGCTAGCATAGCTAACATTACCTCATCTTGATTATATTCTTCACTCTTGTGTCTGATTTACACCAATAAATAAAGCAACCCTATTTTTTAAATGAGACCGGCCATTTTGAAAATAAAATTATCATATTGGTATAAATCAGACACATACTTAGCACAATGTAGCGTAGCTTAGAACAATTTTCTAAAGAAGGTGTTAATAGCTAGCTTAGATCCATTCGTGCTGAAACTGCTGAAATTTCCGAAGTAATTAAAGTCGGCTCCACATATTGGCCCGAGCAAATGCGCACATTTTGTATTTATGTTTCCTAAACTGAAATCTGTGGTTATAATTCTGTATTTTTTTTCTCATAAGCCAACTGACACTTTTAACCGCCTCTGTGGTCTAGTGGTTCACCCACCACCCGTGTAAGACGCAGAGGTCCCGGGTTCGATTCCCGGGGGGGTACAATTTGTACTCGGTTTGGTTGGTGGTAGGGCTTATTTCAAGTCCGCCTGGCTAGCTACCACCATCTTACCTAAGTCTGACGCCATAACAACAATTTATAAATTGTTGTGTTCCTTCAGTTTAAAGATAGCCAGTATTCCGGGTGTAGTGCGCTTCCACCTTCGGCTTTATCGTCATTTAACATTAGGTGAGATCATGAAGACCAAGCACTATCCCGTTGTGATTAAAAAAAAACACTTTGCAATTAAATTTATACATATAAAATATGTATGACGATGACAAAAAGAGTATCGCATTTCGATATTTGTCGAATCGGCAAGTGAGGACAACCAAGCCAGCTCCCCTTACAAGTATTGATACAAGGGTAACTCGATACAGCGGATCGATACTGAGTCACGGAAGTATTTTTTTATCGAGGATATCATGTCAGTTGGTTGACTCACTGTTTGATTACCGATGTCACCTTTTTTGGTCAATATTTTACGGTGTCAAACAAAAACAGCCGTTACAGTTCCAATAAGTTACAAGGATTGTGTATTATCTCATTGCCACCCAAGAGCAAAGATTATACAGGAAGAATATTTTTCAAATCAAAAGACCTTCGCCTCTCATATTTATTGTATGTAATAATAGGGGTAAGCACAGTTAAAGTATTTTTCACCTCTCCAGCACGAAAAGGGTGCTTTTGGCGCGTAAAAACTCGCAGCAAAATTGATTTTTGCTGCGAGCGTGAGACAAAGTGCTTTTTTAATTTCTAACACCAACTTTTAAAATAATAAAGAAAAAACAAATAAAGTGACAAGGATGACACTTGTAAAATTGATATGTGAGAAAAGGATAGATAGAGTGCTTTATGGTGTCATACACGGATTAAAAAGTAAAAAAATAAAATGCACGGATATACCAAGGAGTTTTAAATAAGGATTGTTAAAAAAGAAGGTTGATAATTCGAAATAAAGAGTATGTAGGTAATGAGGTCACACGTATGAAACAAATATTAAATAAGAAAAATTAATGAAATTTATTAACAAATTATATGTTTTATGATTATAAATAAATAAATAAGACGGAATATTAATGAATAAGAGAAAAACACAACGCAATGTAATCAAAACGACGGGAATCCACTTTACTGACTCTATGAATAAAAATTTTCAGCATAGGTTTGATTGAATTATTTTTGTGATAAATTACAAAAATGAATGCGTCCAACGATGAAGATAGTTGTCTAACTCCAAAAGAGTTAAGTGAACAAGTTTCTAATGCTGAATTAAGCTTTTTTACCAGGAAAGTCACGTGAAAATTTTCTCGCTGGTCGAGGTGAAAAGTTGTATGTTTTACACGAGACCAAAATGTTGTTCTGCCTCGTGCCTTTAAATCACTCACTGTGCTCAGTAGTCTATATTAGAATCACTCGCTACGCTCGTGAGTCAATTCTAGACTACTTCGCTAGTTCGTGATTTAAAGTCGCCACTCGCAGCACAATTTGATTTTGGTCACTTGTATAACAAATAACTATTTCACCTCTCCAGCACGAAAAGGGCGCTTCTGGCGCGTAAAAACTCGCAGCAAAATCGATTTTAGCTGCGAGCGTGAGGCAAAGTTTTTTTTTAATTTCTAACACCAACTTTTAAAATAATAAAGAAAAAAGAAATAAAGTGACAAGGACATCAAGACTTGTAAAATTGATATGTGAGAAAAGGATAGATAGAGTGCTTTATAGTGTCATACATGGATTAAAAAGTAAAAAAATAAAATGCACGGATATACCAAGGAGTTTTAAATAAGGATTGTTAAAAAAGAAGGTTGAGAATTCGTAATAAAGAGTATGGACGAAATGAGGTCGCAAGTATGAAATAAACATGAAATAAGAAAAATTAATGAAATTTATTAACAAATTAGAGTTTTATGATTATAATTAAATAAATAAGATGTGATATTAATGAATAAGAGAAAAATACAACGAATGTAACCAAAACGACAGGAATCTACTTTACTCTATGAATAAAATTTTTAGCATAGGTTTGATCAAACTATTTTTGTGATAAATAATTACAAAAATGAGTGCGTCCAACGATAAAGATAGTTGTCTAACTCCAAAAGAGTTGAGTGAACAAGTTTCTAATGCTGAATAAAGCTTTTTACCAGGAAAGTCACGTGAAAATTTTCTCGCTGGTAGAGGTGAAAAGTTGTATGTTTTACACGAGACCAAAATTTTGCTCTGTCTCGTGCCTTTAAATCACTCACTGTGCTCAGTAGTCTACTTCGCTAGTTCGTGATTTAAAGTCGGCACTCGCAGCACAAATTGATTTTGGTCACTTGTATAACAAATAACTATTTTCTCACACACAGAAGCTCTCATATCTTCTATGATGATAAAGATTGCTTCAGTTACTTGTTATTATTTCGAATTATTATCATGTCGGGCCACTCTCTGCCTGTCGATTCTGTAACCAAACTCGCATCTTACTTCGAACCTCACTTCACTTCGCGTGAATTTGTTATCTGGAAATTAGCTGAATATAAGCTATTTTACCGATTGTAAAAGGTTTTAGGTAGCTACCGTAGCTATCTAAAATATTTTGTGATTAAAAAAACAGCCTTACATTATAGCCTTAATAACATTGCCGTTCTTAGACTGCTGTCATGTTGGCTGTCCTGGATATATATATTTACGTGACGTGATTGGTTCCCTGTCTTTTTTTCTAGAGGGGCCAATATAACAATAATAAACCAAACCTCACAAAAGCGTTTTGTTTCAGATCAATTGCGTTTTGTTTCTAGCTAAGAAGAATATTACTATCATGTTTTTCTAAATGTTGCCTCCTTCTTTACGAACACTTTAAATTGAAAAGTAACCACCAAATTATGACCTTTAAATCTCATAAGGTCCGAATTGGGCACGCTCAGTATTTATGAATTTGGAAAATGGTTCCCAGTTTGCCATTCTCCTTTCCGCGAAGTGAAGTGAGGTTCGAAGTGAGATGCGAGTTTGTTACAGAATCGACAGGCAGTAATAAAAATATTTCGAATTTTATTCCTGAACGTTAATAAAGTGTCTTAAAAGTGACCCCTTTTTTCGTTAGCAGAAATGAACACTTATATCGTTGTTATAACTTAGCCTATACTTATACACATTTGGGCATTAGTTAGCCGAGTGTTTAAAGATTTTGTGCATAAAACTTTTAAAATATTAGCGTTCATGGTTGTTAAATAAATTAAGATAATGTTAGGGATAATGCAAATTCTTTAAAATTCTCCATATTAATCGTCAATTTCATTTTAAGCTTTACTGTATTTATTCTTATGGCTTTACCCCTAATTCAATTTCCATAGACAAAATAATAAGACACTCTTGGTTTGTAACTGAATAAAATTTGAATTGCACCAACACCAGTGTATTTAATAAATAAATCAAGAAATGGCAAATTTGTAATAACCAAGCGGTACCGTGCGCTGTCATGTTTTTTACGTCCACTTCGGAAACCTGTCGCGGCGTTGAAAAGTAAATTGACCCACATAGTGGCGAGCACAAATAGAGGAATTTTACGCAGCATCGGTTTAGTCAAAACTGGTAAAACCGTTAACACTATTGTGTACAGAAAACTCGGCGCAGATTCTGCCATTGTTGGTATCGATTCTTGTTTTGATGGTGCGAATGACATAGATGTGGTGACTATTGATACCGATTTGCACCCGCTGAGGTGGAAAATGTACTATTTAGAAAGTAATTAAGGGTTTCCAAGCTATTCCCCGATTTTACTTTAGCTTTTTATATCGGTGTAAGTAGGTTTGTTATTGGCTCCAACTTTTTATTGAACAAAGTGAAACAATTTTAAATATCTATCTACGTATATACAGTAATTATTTTCAATAAACACTTGCTAACATTACAAAACATTTATTTTTTTCAATTTATTTTCTACAGCAACGGCATTTCAGTCATCCAGCCGCACCCGCTAGTAATCAGAGAAAAACGTGGAAAAACGTCGTTCGTTTCAGCTTTTTGTGTGCACATAAAAGTTTTACTTAGATTGATCTACCATGTACTGTTAAATGCCGTAGGTTAAGATGAGACACCGTTAAAAGATAAAGTTTTACGAGTGAGTATCTGATGCAGTGGCCATGATACATTTTTTATGTAGCATGAGGTTTAGGATGCGAATACAGTTGACTTTTATAAGGACCATAGGATTTGCATTAATAAATGGCATTCTTAAGTGTTTTTGACAGCTTATAAACTAGGACCAATAGGTGCACACGTCATTATGGATGAAGTTAATTCAATGCTACTCAGAAAATGTTTTGTGTCTAATAATATTTACAACAACATAGATTAGATAGGTATTATATCTTACCGATCTTGGCATGTGGTCAACATAGTGATAAAATTAACATACCAACTTATTCATTTATGTATAAAGAGCATAAATATAAAGATTGCTTCAAAAAACTTACACGTCAATTTGTTTACCATGTTATTCGCAGTCAGTAGGGTAACACCATCTTGGAATTAATTAGGATATGTATTATAATTATATACAAAGTAAATCGTTTTAGGGCTGTTAATGTATAAGGAAATTTAATTTGTTTAGGTATTCAAGTACATATTAAAATTAACTAAGTCAACGGTTTTTTTTAAAGTGACATCTGTCTGATCCTGATCTGTTTGGTACAGCGCCTCTGGCGGGAGGTAACTAAATTAATGTAAAAGTTTTCATACACAAATTACATTATTAAAGTCTCTATCGGCTATAGTATTATACTCATCAAACGCCTACCTAGTAAAAGTTAATGGCACTTTGAAATAAACGATACCTACTTGCAATAGGCACCATATTGTATTTTCGTAAGAGATGCTGTTTTGATATGGATTACAATTTTTAATTATTAAAAAACAACCGGAATAAAAGTCGAGGACCTCATCTGTCAGCTTAATATAGGGAAGCTTTTAATAGTCGATTAATTCCGATGCCTAGTGCCAACGATTTATGAATATTTATTTTATTGTTTGCGTAGCCTTCGTTACGGATTTTGCATCATAAAAGAATCCGTAACAAATTTGAATAATGCATACATAATATTTACAAGACATAATTAATCAAAGCCATGGGAGGTCCATTAAGCTAGCGGATTCTAGCGAAATGGTTGGAATATTTAATTAAAGAAGTAAAAATGACATTGTAGATTTGGATTCTTCAAATGTATCAAAGGCATTGGATCATTCTGCTGACACTTGGCATTGGACCGATCTATGGCGGGCATACAAATTCTGTACAGCAAACAAAATGTGAGTCTATAGAAAATTAAAAGATAGAATTTTCGATCTGATGCGTCTTAAGAATTAACATTTATCATAATGTGTGACAAAAGATATCGAATTTCACTTAAATACATAATTTTCAAATATTTCGACAGCCAGATAGCATTCGAGACAACCAACCAGGATCAATTAAAAGGCTCTGATTACCCAATTAGCATTTTATTTATTAATTTGGCCAACCAACTGTTTCTTACTGATGATCATCATTAGGTTAATTACGTAATTAAGTCGAAGGAAAGCTAGTAATTAATTTGGTTTCTCTCATTTGAATAACATATAGGCGTAAGGTAAAGTAGTAATCAAAGATAAATAATAGTTAGCTAGAGCAGATACTTGTTTAGTGTCAATGGAACATTTTATTAGTATTATTACGTTTAAAACTCTCCATCAAGACTCATCTTGCTTTCGTTAAAACAGTTCGACTACGGATGTCATCAAAACCATGTCGTTAGATTTTATTTCCCCTGTAAAGTTTATAACGAGGTAAAATCACCATTTACATGCAAACGACATAGGCTAAGACTCACCTGAAGGAATTATCGGGCAGTAGGAGGCATATGCTGTGTTAATGCTTTACCAGATGTAACTGCATATCACTGATGTAAATGTTGATAGTAAATATACCTTGGTTAAGATCTTGTCAGCTACTTTATTGCATTAAATCAAAAGTCTCAAAGAAATCAGCTATCGTAAGTCGTTCTTGAGAACGGAGACTTATCAATTCTCACAAGCGCTAGGATCTATTTCACGAATTGAAACAATGTTATTCACCTGCGCATGATCGTTAATCAAACTAGCATTCTAAGCAATGATAGAAGTCGATCAATAGATAGCTTTAACTTAACCACCACTGAGTTTAGCAATAACGTACAGTAAATTTAGATCCAGAAGGTGATCCAACACAAAAGATGTCATAAAAATAAGATTAAAAGGTCAAATACTGCTCAGCAGTTGTCGAAATCTTACGCCATCAGTTCACATATTTATGGCGGGCGACCTTGTACTAATCAATCAGTCAATTAACTTGTAAGCATTGACATGTAAGTGGCTTTCTACCTATATATAACGCCAGCAGGCATAACAGATATACGAGTAATATTTATTTTATTTCCATTTTACACTCTAAAACCGCTCTCTAAGTGAAACGAATTTGTGAAATTAGTTTGTTCTTCCGAAAAGATTAGTAATTTTGCAACTTTGGTCATTTCAGCACCTTGGTAATTTTAGAATCTTGGTCCTAATGCTCCGGAAGGCTTGTCCTGTTTTGGCTGGAGTTAGTTTTGGGTGTTTTAGACAGGTATTGTATTTAGATCTAACAATCAAGAGATAAGATGCCCAAAACAGTCCAATATAGCTACGTCTAATCTTACGTACTTTGAAGTTTTATATGGAAAGGTACTGTACTGCTAATCCACTTGACTGTATAACCGTCCAATTTCGCAACCGATCGAAATGTGGCCGGTCTAGTTTTGGATCTGTTTGATCGAATGCGAGCACCAAGGTCCCAGATGACAATCGCGAGCGTTTCCCTGTTCAGCCTCCTCGTAAATATCACGCTGATCTTTGGGCCCTTCAGTTTATTTGACAAATGCCAGATACGAACTGTCTGAAGATAATGTATGTGGTAATAAACGACTTGATACCGTTCTATTGTTAGTTATTGGTGGTTCCCATCAATGCAACGTTTTGTTTCTGTGTTTCAATAACAGAATGATTTTCTGATATTTTTAAGTGTACGTACATAAAATAATTGAAATTTGCGTGTGCTTTATTAACAGTGTAAACTTCTATATTATCGAGCACAAATAAAATGAAATTGTTTGAAAATGTTTTCACAATGTCGTTAGATGAAAATATCTTTTGAACTCTCATCTAAAACAATCTATAGCAGCAATGGATAAGTTAATGCCAACATATTCTTCAATGCTCACGCACAAAAACAATCAAAGGCTTCAGAAAGCCGAGACGAGCTCTGTGGAGTGTTTTTCTTCTAAAATCCCCATAAACGGAAGATGACAATCTGTCGGCAATTTTAGAAACAGAACGTACACTTATGGGCATCTATTAAGTTAATACGCACAAAAACATGAGTAACCTCCACGCAGAATTCTGTCCACGCGTTGAGAAAATGTTCTTATTATTCAGCTTATATGGTCGCCCTAATGTTGTAAAGAGTGCCCTTTTTCGTACATAACTCCTTGGCTTTTTGAGGTCGCCATACTTAGCAACTAACGCCAATGAAATGAAATAAAGTTGTGGTAAAATATTATTTTATACTCTTGGAGGAAATAGAAATGCTACTGCTGTAATGAAGCTTTTGGAATGATTTGCTATTGGTTAGCTAATTGTTAAACAATTATGTAAAACAAAAGAAAATCTTTTGTGTAAAAATATGTTATAGAGTCGAAAGGAGGGGAAGAGAGATTTTTTTCTTCGCAGTTCTTTTGTATAGCTTGAACATTTGGTTTTAACATTGGTAATGCTATACCTATTCCATAAAAATATTTTCCTGGACTTTACCACCAGTTTGTAGAATCTTGGTAGACAAACCGCACGATCTGTTCAAAAGTTTGTTTTAGCACTTACAGTCCTGTCCGTTTGCAGTTGTCTGTACACATGTCTTTGGTTGTCCAAGACACAAATAGAAGCGGCTATATTCGGGTATGAAAAAGACCATAAGATTATAATTATTCCCTTCTGAATCCAGAAGTATCTGTAAGAAAACTGAGCAGATTTAAAACAGTTTTTTCCATACTTTTTTTGGGAATGACTTAGAACAATGTAAACTAGAAGAGGCGGAGGTGTGCTTATTGTAAAAGGTGATCTCTATCTTTCCATTACGAAGATGTCTGTGTCTAAAATGGTTGTTGTATGTGTGATTATACCAAACGCTCAAAGTTTCTCAGAACATTGTGAAGTCAAACAAGAGGAGCAAATTGAGATAGTCCTTTATTAAGTCTGCTAAAAGCTTCTGTCTTCCACTGGTGTCCGCTTATTTGTAAACTGGCCCGTCTGTTTATACTGCTGCGAATCCGGTGGTCAGCCATTGTTGGGCTGCGCTTGCGTTTATTTAGAAACGTATCGACTTTTGTTCGATGTTTGTTGACTCTCGCGAAAGTCAAACATGCCATGCTGGTTGCTCGCCCTTTTTCAACGCACGGATGTATTAGCAACGATGCAATGGAAAAAAAGATTTACGCAAACTTTGTTATGTAAATTGTGCATACCGGTATAAATGTTTGTGAAAAGTAGGTTTGAGTAAAGTGTGGACATTGTTAGAGAAAACTACGCCGTATAGTTCCGGTTAAGAATAGGACTGTCCCATCTCATCCCGTGGGTATCGTAGAAGGCGATAGAGGGAAGTTTTTAGGGACCCGGTACAGACCATCGCACAAAGGGTCACTCGAATGGCAGCGAGAAAACTGTCAATAACAGCATTCCCGAGGAGGGTTGGTGTCAGGCAGGCGGCCGACCGTAAAACTTTGCCAAAACCTAATGCAGTATGAATTACATGCTGCGCCGACCCCAATGATGATGATTGTTAGAGAAAACTATAGTACTTATTTTGAATAAAATTTTCAAGAATTCCTAAACAACAAGTTAATAGGCCTACTATATTTTTTATGAACGTTTAATATTAATGACTTATTTCTAAAACAAATCTTAAAAAGATTTGGCAATAATTTATGCAGCAACGCAAACTACAAACATAGTAAGTATGTACCTAGTATTGCAGTTCTATTTCCTCTATGTAAACTAGTGACTCTGTGAACTGTGCACCTCGCCTTAACATATCCGCCATTTTGAAAATTTTCGAGAAACTGAATGGACAATTAAAATCTATGATTGATTATCGAACCTGCTCACAAAATTTCACGAGAGAGCGACCTATAGAGAAGAACAGGAGAACAGACGGACATACGAAAACATTTTTGCCCAAGCTGAAACGGAGTCGCTTCGCTTGAAGATGGAAAGGCATCAATAAAATAAAGTTATGGTGAACTGCCCACCGACCGCCCAACGCCCAAAAGGCTGAGCGAGCGCCCTTAAATTAAACACAATGATGCGTCTTAAACGATACATTTAGCAGGTCCTTACAATGTTATCGCGGCCATGAATGGTTCCGAACAAATAAACACGTGTTAAAACTTCCCACTCGCGAGTTGTTTATTTTGGTAAATAAACTGCTTGTGAAAGTTCAGTTATTACTTTTTCATATTTAAACGTGTTCGAAGAAAAATGGATTTCTTTTTTATATTCTAATACAAGAAACGACATCCACCAATTCGTAAAAGCAGCGCAGTGCGATTCTCTAAAATGCAATTTCACTGTTCATTTCACTCATTAAGCAAAATGGAATACTTTGGTTCCATAGATTTTACTAGTTCCCACCAAAAACTCTTTACTACATTCGCTGACTGTACTATTCACACCATTATTTAAATTAAAAAAAATAACAAGATGGCGCCGACCACTAACCGAACCGTAAATTACGAAGTACTTAATATTTTATTGCAATGAATACAGGCCAATGACAGGATACGATTTCGGAGTCAATTTCAAGAACTGACCTTCTCCGGTTAAGTCGTGTAAACTCATGTTTTAAAGTGATAATTTGTGTAAACTACGGGTTAATGAACGAACGAGCTGTTAATTATTTTGTTGTTATACTTTTATGGTTTAATTTAATCTACACTTGGCTACACAGCTTTTTTGGTAAGAACATTTTTTCGCTAATTGGGACATTATTTGTAAGTTTGTAGGCCATCTGAATAGATAGGCGGTAGGTAAGCCGTTTAGTTACTAGCTAGCTATAGCTAAGCTAGCCTTATAGTCTATTATTCTACAGTTTCTTTAGCGCATTATACTCAACTCTGGCTATAGCAGCGATATAAAATTATAAGCAAGGGTCGCATTGTTACGGTCACGACACGAGCGACGCTGTGCAGTGAAATACGCTTTCCTCTGCACTTTGACCGCACACAGGTGCAGAAGAAAACTAATAAACCACACGAATATAAACCTTACAACCCTAGCTTGAAAACCCTGTTTCCCATAAACTCAAGCGTTTTCTCTTTTGCATATGATATGGGTAGAATTAGCTATTTTATCTCTCAATACGCACATTTATAGCATCTGAATAAACAATTATGCATCGTTAAATCTCACTGGCAAATTAATTTTCTCATTAACATAAAGAATGTAATAAATTTATTTTAATATTCATTTTGAAAATTAAAAATGTGTGGCGCACACCTTTTTCCCGCAGGTAGGGTTACCAGATCCAATAATGAGATTTCCTGACTTATTCCCTGACTTTTCAGGAAATTTCCTGACATTTTATACACCTACATTTACATCCTTAATTTAGTTGACTTTTAATATTTATTTATCACCAAAATGATTAACAAACTACTTAATTATGTGTTTTCATTAAGTACGTACACTTTTTGGAATTTCAAAAATCCCTGACCTGTACAGTTTTTCCCTGTTTTCCTGACAGATGCCTAAAATTCCTGGCATGTCAGGAATATTCCTGTCATCTGGTAACCCTACCCGAAGGTAGCCAACAACACTACAAAAAGTGCAAACAAACAAAAAATATAATCTGACATTTAGCGCGCCAAATCAAATGTCATTCACATGGTTAATTAGCCATTGACAAAATTTATGGTTTCTGTCTCTGGCCAGTGTGTTTCAAAAAGTTTATTCCAGTGGTTGGCAGTAAGAAGGTCAGTGTGCTAAGGATCCGTATCGGCGCGTGCGCTGCCCGGAACGCGCCTGCAAGGTCGAACTTGCGATTCATAAACAAAGCTGAAATGCTAATTAGGAACACTAATGTGCGACTAATTAACAGTTCGCCTAGTTAATTGTAATTTCGACATGTTTAGGCACTTTTTGCTTGAGAATCTCTTTAGATAGATCATACAGTCTGTCTAAAAAGTCAGTTTACATGAGAAATTATCAAATTATTTATAAAAACTTATACTGATAACCCTGTTGGTGCTGTCAAAATTGTAATTGTAAACATACTCAATTTTATTTAGATGGGTATTGGTGGGTTGGTTGGGGATTTAGGTGGGTATTAAAATTACCCTTGAAATTACCCATGTAAACTGACTTTTTAGACAGACTCTACATACAGTCTTTCGCTTAGTTCATGTTAAGATTTCGTTCAGTTCAAAACATAAGTTCAAAGTTTTATCTTATAGGAGTGTACAAGTAAGAGATTTAATAAGATCTTAATCTTTATTCTTAGTACAAGTATTATAAAATTGTAATTTGTAAATGAGCATACGCCAATCATGATCATGTCATGACCCATTCCGACCATTCACACAACTATGTATCTTATATCTTTCAGGTTAAACCTCCGATTTGTATAAAGCTCTAAACTACCGTTGTTGGTTAGTATGGGGAATTAATTATTTAATAGATACATCGTAAGTTGCTGCGAATTCCACAAATGTACCGGTGCCTGGTGTCACGGTGGTGGACCTCTGTCCCCTGATAACCAAGATGGCAGAAGATAAACTTAGGAACTGGGACAGAGTGTGCCTTGTTGCGAGATGAAGATTAAAACTTAAGAGGCCGGCAAACAGTGAGCTTTCCATACAAACGTAGGTAATACCAAAATTATTTGCAATTTGAGCATAATTAACTCTTCTTGTGATGTTATTCGCATTAAGACAGTATTTGTCGAGGGTTCTATTTTCAAAAAATCCTAAATACGAACCCAATGCACAGAATATATAATTGCCCCATAAACTTAATATCCACTGGAATAGACGAACAGAGTTCACTTGGCTGCGGAACCAAAAGTGAGATGAGCCAGTGTTTGTAAATATGTAAACGTGTGCGTGAATTTAGAGATGCACTGAAGTCCATTTTAGGTTGTCGATAACCATAATGTATTATTGCTCTAATAAATAAAACACAAACAAGATTTTGAACAATTTTATTTAAATAATTTCTTAAGGTCTCCTTTGAGGCTCCCTGCTTATTTATTTATGACATTTATCCAGTTTAATTTAATCACTGGATTTACAGAAACCCTGGAAATAATTGTTAAATTAGTACTTAAGTTGGTATAATTTACCATTTGAAAACTGTCGGTTACAAGCAGCTTTAAATAAAACTATCAGTGTTCACAAAGCAAACAAAGTTATATTGGAAATCATCGACATGAGTATCGATATCGATAATTTTTGATCAATATCTACACCTTATTTTCTCAAGTTCACGGACATAATATCTTTTTATCTAACACATAATGTTTAGAAATCAGCCTTTATTTAGGAAATAGGCGTTTAATAGCATCATATTAGTATATAACTTAGTGTGTTTGGGAATATATTCAACTAAAATATGAATTATGAAAATGGTAATAGTACAATCATATTTACCTGTGAAATGAGTGTTTATTTGGGTTATTGTCGTAAGTAACATTACAATCCAGTACAGAACACGACACCATTATTGATTTATTTAGCTTTGAGAGCCAAACCGACCCGATCGCGATCAAAATTACAAAATAATATTGTTGACGCTTTTCACCAAGGCGATAAACGATGATAAATGAAGTCAAACCAGGTTCAGCTGTCAGTTTTTTTTTTACTCTTTCTCGCACATCGCATAAGTCGTAAGAATCGGTTTCTCATTCGCACCTTTGTCCGTCTACTTGAGCATAGCGAAAAATTTTCTAAGTCTATGAATTGCCCAATGCAAAATAAATGCCAATGTTTTTTAATTTTTTCATACAAAACTGTAAATCGCATTCATTTTTATTTAGTTTGGTATTTTTTATTTTATAGAACCCTAGACAAATACTGTCTTAATCCGAATAACATCACAAGATGAGTTGAGCAAAATATTTTTTTGGTATCACGTTTGCATGGGAAGCTTGTTCGCCGGATTTTTAATACGAGTAAATCTTGTACTTGCAAAAAAGGATACTTATGTACTTACTTAATTATAATGTAAAAAAAATGCTTTTATGATTGTTTAGTCCTTTTTGGTAGATACAAGTAACGGATAAACCGGAAAACATGAACGAAAACCATTTATAAGTTTACAAATCTCACAAGATGGTGAAAATAGTACCTAACGAAGTTTATAGGCGGAAAACTCGTATTTTTGCATATTCTACTTATTTATTATGGTTTGCAAACCCTTCAATCAATGATATGCATCGCCAACGAGTCACTTCACTAATTTATTATAGTAACGGTACTAGAGATGCCATTTATCGACACGCCTACCTATCTCTAATCTGTCGATCGAGTGTCGATTTATCGATACACTTACATTATGGATAACTAATGCTACTTTAAGCGGCATATCAGATGACTGAAATTTAATAATGTTGCGATATAGGTAGGTAGGTACTAGGTATACTTACCTTATACTGTTCTTGCAGATTTTTTATTTATTTATTTAGTTAGATAAACAACAATTGAAATTGTATTTCGACGGCGATGTATGTACCAATAACTCCTAACTGACATTTTCTCGAGCAATTAATTTTCTTAAGGTTTTGAATTCAATGCCATCATTCGCATTCGAGTTCTTGAGTGGAGACCCCGAATGGGCAAACGTAGTGTAGGACGCCCTCAGACAAGGTGGAGCGACGATCTTCGCAAGGTGGCTGGCATAAACTGGATGAGTATAGCCGCGGATCGTGCTCAGTGGCGTGCACTCGGAGAGGCCTATGTTCAGCAGTGGACGATGATAGGCTGATGATGATTCGCATTCAAAACTTTAAGAAAATAAATTGCTTGAAAAAATGTCAGTTAGGAGGTATTGGTACTTCGCCGCCGATTTTCATTAAGATATTTTAATATTTTTACGGTCACAACAACATGTATGAGTATATTAAAAACATACTAAAAGGCGATAAAGAAATGTATTTCAAAATGCTAGTGGGTGATGAGAAGAGATGAGAATGAGGAGCTCGATGGCGCAGTGGTTAGCGCCTGGCGCAGCGATTGCGGAGGTTAAGCAAGTTTCGCAAGGGTCGGTCATGGGATGGGTGACCAAAAATTTATTATCTCGAGCTTCTCCGTGCTTCGGAAGGCACGTTAAGCCATGATTGGTGCCGGGTGCATTTGCAGTCGTTAACCTCCAACAACGCATTAGGCCCGTGTGGTGGGTTAAGTATGGCCCATCTTCCTTATCCACCCATAAGGAAGGCCTGTGCCCCAGCAGTGGGGACATCAAAAATGGCTGATGGTACTGACCATGGGTGATGGCGTTGCCGTTGGAGTGATGAAAACGTTGCTTGTTGTGATATCTCAAATCTCACGTAGCGTAGTTTAATCAGTGTTTATAGATCTACCTAGGTACAATGAGCTACTCTGTTCAATTCATGGAAAATACGTTAGTGAAGCGTTAGTTTTTTAATCGCCTATACTGGACTGGTCCCGTGTTAGCATGGAGCTCGAAGAGTGCGTTCACTATATAAGTCTGCCGGACGCTGTCCGTCGCCGCTATATAAGTCAAGCTAACGGGCGCCACATGACCTTCTATTAATTACCGTTCGCTCCTGTATCCGAACAGCATTTCTCCTACAGCTGTACATACTGAACATTCAAGGACGCATCTTAATTGGCAATAAATTAAACATTGAAAAGCAGATATTTTTTTTAATAATTCCCGCTAAACCACTCCAATAATTATCGCGTTGGATATAGCATCAATCATTAGCGGCTCCGACGAGCCGTCTGAAAAGAGATTAAATATCAATTGGACGTTGCTAATTAGCGTTTTGAGCAAACAGAGCGCATCGGGCGATCAACCACACACGTTCGTTGTGCACCGCTAATGTTCTTCGTAACGTAACGTTATTATATCTTAACACGTTATTAGCTGGGTTCATTACTGGCACGAGCTGAGCCGAGCGAAAAAAAAACAAAAAAGCTACTGTTATTTTTGCAGCCAAGACCAGTGGCAGATGTTATGGTGCAGCGACATGTCGTTGTAGCTATATTTAGCTTCAAAAGTAATTTACTAGCTATAATATTGAAATCGATACCTACCGCTCATCTATCGATTAATTACATTAACATTTTTAAGATCTTTGATAAAACTAATTGTTCACTGTTAGTACTGTAGTTGAAAACATTTTACCCAGAAACTTCAAAGGCGTACTTAGTTGTTTTTGGCTGAATAATAAAACGCGATCCGACAATTATTGAAAAAAGGCAGCTATGTGATGCTACCTAGAGACTTCTCATCAATCAAAATTGTTATGACACTACATTGTGTCTTCTACTAAGCGGATCAGTTTTTTTTGCATACAGATTACAATTATAATTTGAGTCTTCCGCCGACACGGAAATATGCTCAAATTTAGTTAGATAGATATCATATTTCAACACGAATAAAAGCTGTTACTAACGATCGACGGCTCTTGCCACAGTGACCTATGACATTGATCTACCTGTAATAAATAAACAAGCCATAATCTTTAAAATATTCCAACAACTTGTTGCGCTTGCGCCACTTATAAACCCACTCCCACTGCAAATCAAACACCACATTCTGAATATTTAAGAACTCAGCATAATGACTTTAGTTACCTAACATTTTACTCTGTATAGGTTATAAATAAACAACCTCTTATTACTTAATAGAAACCAACATTAAATCAAATAACAAAAAGCTGAGTTCATTGCAATTTCAACCAGTGGCATATGGTACAGTTCTGCGAATCAGCGCACATGTTATACCGGGAAACAGTAAAAACTGAACTACATTGATCTATTTCTCTCGGAATAAGTCTTGAGCCGCACCAATAAAGTCAACCTCATTTCAGTTCATGTAAATAAGTATTCTCGGAAAGATGATTAATTTATAACTGCTGACTTTACTCCGATTCTGCGTCCGAAAATTTAAGATACCTAGTGCTCTTTCATCAAGCATTTATGTCTCAAAGATGTCAGGTCTGGTTGTTTATGTATCATTGAGTTCACTTTTGAAATTATACAAGACACCTTTGAAGATGTTATTGATTTTTAGCTTCAGGTAATCTATTTCATTATTCATGTATAAATCTTGATGAGAGACATCTTCATTTGTTTAATATCTTTTTAATTCTTGGAATGATTTATAATTTTTTACTGCTAATATTAGTACCGATTAATCCTGATTCAGCGCCCGAAAGTTTTAGATAGCGATTTCTCCTCACACATTTTTGGCTCAAAGAACGACTGGTCCAGTCGTTTTTGTATCATTAAGTTCATTATATATTTGTTAGGTAGTAGGTACTTCTACATTTATTCTATCCCGATTTTAATATGCAGTACTTCGGCTATTTCCAGATGAGAGTAGATTCCCGAGACCGAACAAGATAAATTCTTTAAAGTGCAGACGGCGACAAGTAAAAAGGCGAGACGTCTGGGGAGTTTCAGTATCGATTTGGCTCGCAGACAGAAGATATAAAGTCAACTATAGTATAGTGTGTATGTAGTGCCGAGATGCATTAGACTGGTGAACGACCAATGACGAAATACATCTGTATTTCTGAGACATCTGGAAGTCTTGTTTGGGAATCACTGGAACTGGGACATAAGACGAAGACTTTTACGTTGAATGATTTTAGCGTTTAACTAGATTTGTTAGAGTAATGTTGGCTTTGTTATGGAGACCTTTTCAATATCGTATCGTCTTATCTTAATAAATATTACAATCTTAAACTTTCATATAAAAATATTTTATAAATATACATATAAATATGTAAATAACGGGATTAGTTTATGATCAACCGTTTTCTAAATTATCCTAAAAAGCTTAAGCACCTACGACATACTACTTTCTTCTTCGAGTAAATCCTGGTTAGGATCGAGCAAGAAGCAGTAAAGCTGGCAATAACACTAACCACACGAAACTAAGCCGCATTTTATGGTAATCCCTCACATGGTCTATGCCTTGCTGTCTATGGTCACAACTTTGTTGCTTCGTTACAACTAAGTACAGGAAAATACTTGTCTTCATCCCAGAGAACACATGAATAGGGCTTGCCTGTACTTATCACAAAATTGCCGATTGACGATTTTTTATTTTTAGTAGGTACTTTCTTCTCTAATGGTCTTTTTGTTAATTGGAAAGGAAGGCTTTATAAACTATAGGTTAATTAAAGGTTTCTAATAAACGTAAACATAGATAGAAATGCTCATTTCAGCAATGAAAACTTACTAGGTATTCATTGTAGGTAATAAATTATTTTTATGGTCTTTCTATCACGCCCCTTAAATGGAGACATTTAGAGAAATGTAGATAATTCTGTATTTTTTTTTCTAGAGCGGGGGCAAGACAGGAGTTCCAATATTCAATCATTTAAAATAATTTGAACGGCAATTGATTTTGTAAATGCCAACCATACTCGATCCTTGAGGAAGGGACGAGGGTCAGCTACCCAGCAGTGGGCTTCTTGCAGCTAATAATGATAATGACGTCAAAATAGTTTGTTTTATTTTCAGAACTTTATATGCATAATCTCTGTGTCTGTGTGTGTGTGTGCCTTCTATAGCACAAGAGCTTATAACGACTAAAGTTTATGTAAACATTGAAAGGTAACGAATGTAATAAAATCGTTTGTCAGCATTGTGGAATGAAATGGAAATGTAAGCAAAACAAAAATGGCGCGAACTATATGGCACGTGCATGATATTTCGGAAAGCAGGTCGCCGGGGTCAATGAACGCGCGTCGCGACGTCTAATAATACTGAAGCGCGTGCGCAGGTGCAGTGGGGGTGCAGCGCGGGGGGCGGGGGCTGACGCCGGGATGGATGGCGCACCGATATAGAAACTTAAATTAGGAATTAGCTTTGATATTTGAAACTGTTTTATTTGGGCATGTCATGTTCGAAAAAGGTTATTTTAGGACAAAACGATTAAGGCTGCGCATTAAAAATAAAACTATTAAAGTGTGAGAGCCTATTTGTAATCTTGATCACGCAGAAAATATACACTTTCTTGAAAGTTTAATAATCGTTTGCGGACGTGCTCGGAGTTAATAAAACCACGTTATCCACTTGATGCTATATTATTTAAGACTGTAAACTTATATAGCTACTAAATTTCTAGAAACGAAGCCAGATTAGAGTCTGTCTATTTAATAAAAGTACTTATACGAACCATCGAAGTACCGATGGATATCGCAAAAAGCAACATTAAACGTTCCTGGTTATCGAAGCGAACCGCAATAAACGAAACGGTACTTCATACAAATATTCAATACAAGTGGGCTCATTTATAGGAATTACCTTGATACGATGGTACACTACTGAAAGCGATGCTATGGAATATAATAATTATGTGACAGCCAATGCAGGGGCGAGCCTCACCTACCTAGGGTCACGGGGGCGGATGGTGATACTGGGAAACCTTAATAATCAGTCCCGGAAGCGGTAGGTTTCCGAGGGTGCGGCGAGGTGTCGAGTGGCATCAGCATCCTCATGAAAATCCGCAAATATACCCATGACGGCTGTACCTCTGACATGGCGAGTCAGAGCCGCCATTAAATAGGGACTAACCCTGGCAAAAGGAAGCAGCCTGCCAGCTTCTCAACAGGTGGACCTCGCGTGGAGGAAAATTGCCGTTGAGTTTGAAGATCTACAGGCGGCGATGAAAGCAACTTCTCCCGTCTGTAGTACTGCGATCACCAACCTATCATCTCTCGTGGTGATTACCGGCTTATAACCCCAAACATAACTCTAGAAACATGACTGCATGCGCGTGGCGGCAGACCCTCGTGAGTGGAGAAGTCCTCTCTGCGTCTCCAATGCCTATGTCCGAACCGAAGATAGACTTTACAACTACAAGAACTGCAATAAAATATAGATAGATAGATAGTGACAGTTAATTCTGCTCCACATTTTAGGAGCACAGTTAATTCATGTTAGATATTGTAATTGATTCAAATTCATCTACTAGACCAGTTTAAAGCCATATTTCACAGAAAGTTAATAAACCTACTTAAAAAGTAATTAATGCATAATTAAAGATATTGTCATAGACATTAGTAGAACTAAACCGTTATCGGAACAGAAAACCACTGGAGACAAGCAAAGGATGTCAATGATTTAACAAATTATCTCCGTTTATTTTTGACAGCGACACAAAATTTATGGCGGAACACGTTGAGATGAAACGGTGTCTTATGGGTTTTTCAATTTACCATATCACAACTTAACGTGTTCCGTTTAATTAAGTACCTAACTTAAGGATTAACGGATTTAGTCCGCAATCATTGATTTTTTTTACGAATATGATCATAAGTAGGGAATGCAATCTCGTCGAGATCTCGGCCATTTTTAAAGAGTATATCTCGGCCAAAAATCGGACGAGATCGCGAGATAAACGAGATTGTACAGGAGCCTAAATACATGTGTTTCCCGCAGGGATTGAAATACCGTTAAAAAAATATAACGATAAATAAAAAATAACGTTAAAAATACCGTTAAAACATTTTATCGGTAAATTTACCGGTAAAAATAACGTTAAAAATACCGTTAAACATTTTATCGGTAAATTTACCGGTAAAAATAACGTTAAAAGTATTTTACCGGTAAAATTAGCGTTTAATTTAGCGTTAAACTTTACCGGTACATTATACCGGTAAAATTATCGCTAAAAAAATTACGTTATTAATTAGAATAACGTTAATTTTGAAGTTTAACGGTAAAAAAAGTAAGAAAATAACGTTAAAATTAACGTTATTTACTGAAATAACGTTAATTTCAATGTAACGTTATCTAAATTAACGTTATTTATTGACATAACGTTAATTTTAAAATTAACGCTAAAAAAAGTAAAAAATAACGTTATACTTAAAAATAACGTTATCATTCCCTGGTTTCCCGTAGCTTCTACAATCATTTAATTACAGGAAGGACTTAAAGGATCTTTGGCTGCATTAAAAGAGCCAAACGAGAAAGTAATCGCATCAGAACTGCAAATTTGTAGCGAGTCATTGATTAAAAAATAAATTATTAGTAATAAAAATAAATAAATTAGACAACAACTAGGACTTTTTAAATACTTTATGCTTTTTGCGAAGCTATTTCCAAAATTTTGATTTAAATAACTAAAAAATAAGTTTTTTTTAATTAATGAAAACTGGTAGAAATATATTATTTTTAAATATTACATGAAACTTATTATTTCCTTATCAAAAATACCATTATTGTGACAATTTGTAAAAAAAGAAAAAGAAATTTTTAATCTCGCGAGATTTTGGCGAAACCGATTTCTTGCATCCCCTAGTTTGTCTAAGTTTTGTTTAACTTTGAATCAAAGTTAAAAGATCGTGAATAAAAATAAAATTATTTACAACTTGTTCTGTCGAATACCCAGGAAGAGATATTTTGACTTTGTCTTGACTAGCAGTGCGGCCCATTTCTCCTCCAACTGAGCTTCCAAGTCATATTTTACTATTAACTCAGACGCTATTAACATCCCACTTAAAAACTGTAAAGAAATAAACTTAATAACTGCTATCAAGTTTAACTCAACTAGTAGCTAAACGTAAAATTATGCAAACATAAAAACGTTACTTTATCGCCATTTATTTTATAGCTAAGCTCCTGTATCGCGTGTACGTGAAATGGATACTTATGCAGTACGAATGAGTCGAGGATACTCGCGGCAGATTCTGTATCATAATAACAGCTCCAATATAAGCTTGGCAATTAAAGCTGAGTGTCGTTCTCTGTCTCTGCTAACCGGTGTGCATATAAGCAAAATCTAACTCTCGAGTTTTGATGGTGATCTCTGATTGGTCACTATCGAACTAGCGCGCAACTGGGGAGTTAGAGTTTGCGCGCAAAACCTAACTACTGAGTTTTTTGACCAATCAGGGATCACCATCAAAACTCGAGAGTTAGATTTTGCTTATATGCAACCGGTGTCCCTCCCTACACCGTGCTTTGGTTAGCTTCTCGATTCGTAGTGATCGATAAATTGCATTCGATTTATTGGTTATATTAACTTATGAGCTTATTGGTTATATAAACTAGAACACTCTTCACAACATCTGGCACCATTCAATGCTCTTCGGACGTGTTAGTTGCTCTTTCAGGATGGTATACCTTATAAAACAACCAATTTCGGCTCGAAATACAGATCTTGTGCAGAATTCGGTAGTAGGTATCCTGCTGCTGGGTATTTATTTAATTATATTGAACAGCTTATTTTATTTAGTTTTGGTTGGTTGGGCTTATTTCAAGTCCGCCTGGCTAGCCAACGCCATCTTACCTAAGTCTGACGCCATAACAACAAATCAAACATTTTTGTGCTGCGGCAGTTAGAGGTAAAAGAGGTTGTGCATAAAAAAATAAAAAATCTAAACAAAAAGTACACCGCAGACTAACCGCCCACGTAAAGCGTATAAACCTACATACTACAGCCAATAAACTCGAGATAATCAAAAGCGCGACATAAATTGCGTTCCAAAATTCGACACTAGACAAATAGCTACCCGTTATCTGCACTAATATTCGTTCGAACGAATATCGCTATGATCCGTTTACTGAATCAGGGTTGCCAGATTGTGGGAAATTCTCCCGAAATATGCGCCAACTCCTGTGTAGTTTGTATTATTTCCGCCACTGGATCATTTGGATCAGCAACTTTTCTAACGTCTTCTAAGAGATTGCATTAGTCAAGAAAATTTACGGAACGCCTGGACTTGAGGAAGCCTAACAGACACCTTACAGATTTTTTTACAAAGTAACACAACATTTTGATATTCTTGTTAGACTGCAAGTGTGAAAATCTGCAAGTTTTTTAAGTCATAGGATGGGGTTAGGTTTGGCAAATAGGGAATATGCATCAATTTTTGCATTTATTTTTTTTTTCCTGTTCCATCATGTTTTTATAAATGTCCGCAGCGATCAAGCTCAAATTCATCAAAATCGGTGACTTATGCATATTCCCTATTCTCCCAAATGTCACAAGCATCCTATTCATCATAGGCTGTCATTAGTGGCCTTCGTTCGCCAACCTTAAGATTAAAAAGTATTGTTATTCTTCTAATCTGGCAACCCTCAATGGGCCCATACCGAGCAGGCTAGGTGCAATGGGTCGGGTTTAAAGGACAACTGGCATTTAGAGCGTTATCGACGAAATACCGCGATTGCTCGACGCTATCCGGTGTTGGTACAAATGTAACTGTTTGCCAGGAGATTTACCGACTATTTTAATGGAAATAACGATAACGATAGTTAAAGCAAATAAGCTACTTTTGTTTACGTATTAAATTTATTCTATATGTCAGTATGTTAGGGCGGAATCAGTCAGAATAATAGCGTGCTGTGGCGTTTTCTGAACGTCGCAACAACACACGCTGAGACAGGGTCATTATTAGTCTCCATTTAGTCACTTTTTGGTTTTTCTTAATTTTTTTTTTTGTAATTTTTACTTTTTTTTTGTTTTTATTGTATGTTTATTTGGGACTAATAAAAACATTTTCATTTATTCATTCAATCAAAGACACATATTTTGAGCGAGCAATCGGCTGACAGAGATGAATGAAAGATTGCGTAAGCTACGATTGCTTAAATTTAACAATAATTACGTTATATTCTGTAAAGAAAACAAAAAAGGTGTTTGTAAATTCTTAATTGCCTCTATATAAGTACAAAGAGGTTTTTACAACACAACACCAAAACAATTAATAAATGTTTGTATTAAATAAAATCTTAGTGGGTTAAGTTCTAACTTGTTATGTAAAGCAACTTCTATCGAATGAATAGCACAGATAAGCTAATTTTATACTGAATAACATTTTTATAGCTAACGGTCGAATCTCGAGAATAGCCGCCGAACTAAATGCACAGCTTGATTGAAGTAATATAACACCCACGTCAAATATACCACTTTCTAAACGCGAATATAAAAAAATATCGTTAGTTTATCTTGACTATGTACTATGGGCAACAGCGTCGAGATTCTGGCAGCATCCTGACTATGATAAAATAAAAATAAAATAATAAGTATTAACTGACTAAAATACATTACAATTTTGCTGCTTCCTGAACTAGGTAGTCGCCCTCCAAAAGTGACACTGATGAAATGATTATTAATAAATTATTAATAATTACCAAAACCAGTGTAGACGGTGCTGTTGATAAAGAATACGTGAAAGTCAAAAATAAAAACAAGGTAAACACGTGGTTTAGCTGCAATTAACAATAAACAAAAACACATCGAAAGAACATTCCATCTGACAAATAATTCAAATATTACAAAACAAGGAAACTTAAATAAACGATAACATAACTAACAGTGGTTAGTTAAATTAAAAACGGAATCCATTAAAGGCAGTATGACAAAGTGATATTACGTTTGTTAATAACAAAGGCAATAAAATGCCACTACTAACGAGCTATGGCTTCATAACGTATTTTAATCTATTGACAATACGCGGCCACACATTTACATACAAATTTGAATATTATATGGCGATGAGGACCACCTCATATCAAATGGAGACATTTTGTTTTTTTAAACAGAATCCGTTCTTGTTTATAACTTTGTTCTAGGAAAAGACGATAGCTGAAATGAGGACGCAGATGACGGTACTGTGGTAACTTTTATTATGGGAACTGAGGCCCTATTTTTGAATCATTTGTTTGAAATCGTTCTTGTATCGTAAGTCGCATGCGGCGGCGTACAACTATGTCACTCCAAAACCGCTGACCAAAGACATTAACTGACAATGGGGAGGCGAAGGCAAAGTGAATTACAGATGGCGCTCAGTCTTTGGAACAATTGTCAGTTTGAGCTTATATTGTCTTGACTGTGTATTACGTGATTTTACTTTCTTAGATTGTATTTTTTTCGGTTTTGCGGACAAACAATGTATTCTATGCTAACTTTAGCTCATATAAAAGAAGAATTACTGAAAAGAAAAGCCAAAACAACAGGCAAGAAAGTTTATAGCAACTTACAAAAAATTGCTTACAAGCATTACATTTCTTTAAATTTCGTGTAAGATTTACAAGTAATCTTTTTATTTCAGATTAGAAGCATATGATTTAAATTTTAACAAAGCAACTGAGTGTAAATTTCCGTGTTTATAGTTGCCTGATGATGCCTTCTGTGCAATAGTAATTTCAGGTTTCTGTACTGGAATTTCTGTACCATCCAAAATTACACGAACCGTTTTATCATATTTATTTTATTATTCTAAGTTTCTTGAATGACTCTGGCATATAAAATTCTATTAATTCTCTGTTTGGCCCCAATATTGGGCTTATTCCATATTTGATATACCTATCAAATTCATCCAAGTTATAAATATGTTAGAAACTGCTGAGGTTGAAATATTAAAGAACAAAGCTGTTATAATTCAAATGTTGTTTTATTTTGGCGAAGCTTCATCAAATTCATGAAACATTCCTTTTGATTTATAATGTTTCTCAGGCTCAGCAAAGGAGAAAATCGAGGGAAAAGCATATTTTTTTTTATATTTTTTTGCCCACAATTTTTTTTGTTAAGTACTGGGAAATCGATGAACTCCAATATTTTACAAGTTACATGCATAACAATGCGGCATTTCTCAGTATAAAATTATAAAGTGCAATACTCCAAGAGATTCCCATATGTTTTGACACTTTCTTTGAGGCGGCCGGGGGGGTGATTTTGTAATTTTGTTGCAATCAACTTTGACAGAAATCGCAGTTAAATTGCTGCTTTAGTTAGAACCAATGTGACAACTATCTTAACTAAAGCAGCAATACAACTGCGCTTTCAATCGATTTCAATCGAGAATTGTTAGCAACAGCTTTACGTAATCAAGGTACAGGTACCAAAGACCAGACGCCACCTATCGGGATAAAATTGCGCTTTTCCTCCCCATTAGCTGATCAAAGAGCGTTTCAAGAATACAGATTTTGTCATCGACGCCAGCCGGATTTAAAAATAGGCCCCTGTATCGTCATTCTTTCACCAATTTCACCATGTAGGTAGTAAGTATAATATTCCAATTTATTTGCAAAATTTCTAAGGACTCACCTTCTCGTTTGGGATATACAACCATTTAAGTACCAATAAAACCAATTTCGGAATGGAAATTAAAAGCTTTTCTCTGTGAAACCCTTGACCCACTGCCAACGCTTCATCTGAATAAGAAATTACATGTTTACAAAACGTTTCTAACAACATCTCAGGCAACAAAGAGCCGTTAAAATGGAAATGAAAACCAAGGGCTAATTTCAAAGAAATAGACCACCTTTCTACGTGGCTCCGTCGCACGAACTACTAAATTACGATTTCTTAATTAAAAAAACGTGTACTCTAGTCTTTTAGAGATTCTGTATTAAACAAAAGTAGTGGAGATAAAAATGTGTTTCTTTGTATTTTGATACACGATTCTTAATGAGCGTCTTGTGTCCCAAGACTGTTGAGAGAAATATGGTCCGATTGTCTGTAATTAAAGATTACGACAGTCGCATACTGTCCTCGGTCACTGCAGTCCTTAAGTGGCAAGAAACTATAAAAATAAATCGTATAGCAGTCAATCGAAAGTGAACGCAAGCGCACCTGTAGCGGCCTGCACCACCGTGACCGGCCGTGCCGATCGTTCTGCTCTTTTTCGTCGGCTCGGGTCACTGTGACGTTAAATACCGTTAACTACATTTTAAACTTGGAACACGCTTCTTACAAAACAAGTTTCATAATTCGAAATTTAAAATTTTCGTACGCTCCCGAAACAATTCAACTGCTTCCCATGGTATAATTTTTGTAATGTTTTATGGTGAGTCACCTCTTTCTAGGGAGCTTGTTGCGCCAGACTGGCGACAGACAGGACAATATGTTGAGAAAAACGTCTCCGGTAAGAACGGGACGCGAGCAAAAAATTTATACTGTCTGAAACATTCACCGTTCGTTGCGCATGATTGAGTAATAATAATACATGAATTATTTACTGCGTTGAAATAAAATAATCAAGCCGCCAGGCCGCCTTTTTCGGCATTTCGGTCTTAACTCTATCTTAGTTCGTTGCTTAACTCCCTGAGCTCACTGTGAATTTCCTGTATGAATCTGTGGATTGAGAAGCGCTGTGTACCAAAACAGCTGAATAGAAAGAGATTTCATATAAATGTTGTTGACAATTCGATATTGTAAGTTTTATGTTGTGTGAGGAGTTACCTTACCTACGTTACCTAAACAATACGAATTTTCATTTGCATTGAAGTGCAAGTTTTACGAAGAGTTAGTGACATACGTTAGAAGTACTATTATTTATTCTGTGCTGACATCTCGGACTCAACTTAGTTTGGGTTTCCTATAAACTATTTTAGTATGCCTTTTTTACGTTTTTTAAGCTAATTTTGTATTGTTCCTGGAATATCTGTCAAACTGTCTTTGCTTCCCAATCCTCGAGATGCAGGTCTCTTTCTTGTGCCTCGATGGATTCAATGGTCGATTAATCGTTCGTGTGATCAGATTAGACCACGAACGACAGCTCAGTTGGATTTTGTATGATTGAGTCAGAAATCATTTTAAAATAAACATGTAAGATTATTCCATACAGGCAAAAAAACCGCCAACAGTAGGCGGCGCGCGCGACTATCGTTGCGTTGGCGGGAAAACCAAACGTCACTTTGACAGCTTCACAAACACTTTTTTTTATTTTTTTCCATGTACCGCAGCCTACCCGTACTCGGTTCATGTGAGACCGTAAAAGGAAAGATAAGTGTTTGCAGACTTCATCATCACCTGCTGAAGCAATAAGTTGTGGTGACATTTTTATAAAATGTCAAATGAACTTAATTTTCCATTCCATTTGTGAGGACGGACGCAAAATGGATGGTATTGCGTGAAAAAACGGTGAATTGGTATTTTATTTTTATCAACGGTTATTTTCTATGTTCGAGTGCTAGGAGTAGGTATGGGATTTTTATTTACCAGGGTCCTTTTCGGTTCTGTCTAAGAGCTAGATGCTTAGTGGTAGGAACTTTAATAAATTCTTCAGTTAGGTAACTAGAGTTGTTAAAAATGTTTACCCAGATTTTTACTATTATTGTTATATCAGCCTAGTAAATGTAAAGTACTTAATCAGTTTCATATAAGTAGAGTATTTATTTATCGAATTCAAACAATAACCTATTTATTTTGGTTTGGTTAGGTAATTAATTACGTTCGTTGTATATCAGTTACTAGGTCGGGTCAAACTGAACTCTTTGACCCCTTACAAACAGTATTTATTTACACCACAGAGATCTAGTTAAACTGGTTTTGCTTACACGTGGCGATATCGGCAGAAAAAAAGTCTTATTCAAGATAATTCTATCGAATGTAGGTTTAGCATTCACGTAGATTTGAATGCCGAGATAGCAGAGTTGCTACAAAGTTGCTATAGATAGAAGTATAAACGATATAAAGTAATATATTCACAAATAACGTAAGAAATTATACACTTTCAGACGAAATAGTAACAAATCTATTCCATGCCTCTAGTGTCAGTGATTAAGGAAAAGTCAAAGATCTTTGAGAAAAGTTGGGAAAGTATTTATTAATCATTATTTCATTTTTTTTATTTAGAAGGATTTGGTGAGAAGAATATCCTTGGAAGAATTTGGTGATACGTACCAGGCAAACAATCTACTTGATAACTTCTGAAAAGTGGCATAATCTAGCTTGGGCTTTGCCTCCCGCAACTTTTAAAAAGTTCTGTCCGGACCGAAACGCGTTCTCAAGACGAATTTTGGCGCGTGAATGCCCCGCTTAAAAAACTCAACAGCAGTTTACAAAATAAAACGATCATCACGTCTTCAACCGCCATTTGTAACATTAATAGTTCACGATGTCGGCAGTAGTTAACTGGCGATTTCAATCGCCAACTGGCTGGAGATACCACGATTTTGGGCGATCGGTAACAGTAATTGATCTGGCCGATTATTTAACCTAGTAGCCGATATTGGGGTTTATATTGGTAAGATAAACTCGCGTCTGTCTGCAGAAAATGTAAAATATTTAGACGAAGAACGAATTTGTTATACCTACCTACATAATTCTATGTAATGTAGGTTAGAACAAACAAGTTTGCCACTGCCACATTGGCCATTGCATATCATTAAAATAAAACATGTGTGAAAAATACTGTTTGTATTATTCTTATTACAAAAGCAGTCTTTTATGGATTAGATAAGACTATACCTATTATTAGCATGTTCTAATCTTACTAAAGTAGAACGTTATCATTAATTTTCTTTATCGTTTTGAGTGATAGGTTTCTTAGAAACTTTTTCCTACTTTGTAACACGTACCGGTAGAATATGGAATTGAAATTGGAAAATATTGTATATTCACCAGTAGAAAAATTGTTGGTTGAATGTGGAATTACCCGTAGATTTCAGTCTAATCTATAATTCCTGGCATGTCAAACTATACATATCTAAATGTTGAAAGTCGAAACAAGCCCTAGTCTTGTCTCATTCATGGTGCAATTTCCGGTGCGTTGCAAAAGATTAAGTAAAAGGCATCGAAGACCTATTTGTAGAACTACCAAATGAAACTCAAGTCATAATTAACTTTGATGTGATTTACTGTGCATACAAAGACTTGACGCGGAACTAATCAACAATGCCATAATAAAACGCGATACTTGTATCAATATTATTGTAGAGAAAGGTAATTGGTTTTTGTCCAAACAAGACCACGATGAAAAAAGTTTAAGTTATATTTTTTATATGGAAAATAAACATTATTATTCATGTGAATAGATCCATTTCTTCAGAATAAACCGATATCGAATTGAGTTTTAACAAAATATTATTGTTTTACACCAATTGAATTTTACGACGTTAACAAGTCACGATCAGCTCGTTATTAGGTAGCAGCAGTACCTACTTGTCCCCAATTCGAGCGAAATTTACCGATTCGATAACAATTTCATAATGAGTAGGCGCAAGGTCTAGATACCGCTAATTAGCACCGCTTGACATTGAGGTGCGCGCGCGCACGTCATCGCGGGTCACGTGGGACTGTGGGACAGATGTCACAATAATTATAAACCATGTATGGAGACTCGTTAAACTGTACCCATTGATTGACTGCCTCCAAAACACCCATCCATTTTCGTGGGCACAGAATGGCTAATAATAGCCAACCAAATTAGTCGACTGTACTTTACCAACTTTACTAGTAATTTCCTTAGGCGTAACTTACCTTGGAGAATGAACTCTCTCAAGGTTTAATTTAATAAAGGTGTTTAAAAGTCCCTAGGGTCAGCTTGGCGTAACAAATAACAACAGTGCGAATACTCTGATCTATGTAAGCTACACAGGCTCATCATCATAAAACAGCCTATGCCTATTACTTATGGCATTAAGCCTCTGCCTTTCGTGGGAGGATGATGTTTGGATGGAGACCGAAGTGAGATCGTTTTCATCGAAAAATCACCCTTTAGGGAGGTGTTATGTAAGGTCTACTCCTGAATTCGCCTTTTCCGGAACCCTAGGTGTAAAGACTTGATGCTATTCCATTCTGCTAGACGGCACACGGCTACTATCTACGGTACGCGGTGTGTTTTGGTAGATTTTGTGGACATAAGGTAGGGACTTCACTGCACCATTACCATTTTCTCCATTACAGCTTCAAAGTTAACCCCAACTCTTGAGAATTCGCTAATGGATCATGTAAACGAGCAATCAAAGTGTACTTTGACGTCGCCGTATCGAAAAAGCTACTCTGTCCAAGTTACTTGGTCCAAGTATACTTTGATTATGTCAACGCGGCTTGACAGACACACAATTACTAATAAAAATAAAATATATATAATTTGTTCTCGTCGTTGAATGTCATAAAGATAGGACACGCTTGTCACTCTGCTAAAAAGACACGATTTTAAATAACGGTCAATTTGAGTTAAATTCGATTAATCGATCAAATGGAGTACTGTTAGACATTCTGTCGTTTTGATGAGCTATGAGCAAGGAATTAGCATAATTTGAATGACAAAATGCGATAAGCGTTTCAAAAGGCGCGAAATAACTATATTTATTGGGATATTCTTTAAAAAAAACTGTTTACGTACAGATAGGGAGTTTACTAATTTTACGAGCGCATAACTCAAAATGTCTTTCTTGAAAAATGCATAAC
This sequence comes from Agriphila tristella, assembly GCA_928269145.1. NCBI lineage: Eukaryota > Metazoa > Arthropoda > Insecta > Lepidoptera > Crambidae > Agriphila > Agriphila tristella. Next base: position 26,893,867 of record OV743437.1, on the reverse strand, counting down.
ACCTACCGTATGAACAAAAACAGATTTTCCTTAATAAGAATTTTATTGCTGCTCGTTAAATAATAAATACGAAGCGATATTGCAAATTGACAAAAACAACCTATAAATATTTATCATGCGCGTACGCACGCATACATTGTACGCTGCGTCAAGTGAAACTCACTATTTTATCACCACTTACCGACGAACAACGCTAATCAGACCTCAATTTAAACTTCTTTTCTGTCCCATATAACGTACCTGAAAATAAAAAAAGGGAGGTATTAATTAAAACTGCGTGGCTCCAAACTGTATGTGGTGCCTATAAAAAAGGCGATTAATGGCGGTCTCAAGACGTTGTAACGTTTCGTTTCACGATTTATTTTGCTTTCATAAAACGCTTAAGTAGGCTTGGCTCGGGTGGGGCTCCGTTTCCAGGACTTTGTAGGTCCGTTACAAAGCAATTTGAGTTGAATGTAAATCGGACATTTTATTGATAATGCAGTTACTCCAATGATCATCAAAGGCATCGAACACAGCTTCAAAATTGGCAGTGGCATAAACCTTAGACCAGTTCTCATCTACAACTATACGCACATGCAAAATTAAAAAAATAGAACAAACTAGGCAAAAACTAGGTAAGGTACTTACTTAGAACTAAGCTTACTCATAGCTACACCGTAAAGTAAACCATATATCATCATGACAATAGACAAATTGTCACTATACCTACCTACGTACATGCAGTTATAACTTAAGTGACTTTAAGTACCTACTTTAAAAATAAAAAATCAGGAAAAAAGAACTTTCTGTCGCTGACATTTACATCTGTACCTACCTACTGTCTACAACTCGATGATCGTAAAATGATAACGAGGTAAACATCGAGCCAGTTCCATTTAGCACAAGGTGAGGGTAGTTTCACTGTCAAGAATGAGTTTCCTAATAATGTCGTCACTTAATCGAAACCAATTTTCTGGTCCCATGTCATTTATTAGCGCAGATGGTGGAGCTAGTAAACGCTAGGGTTGCCATGAGCTTTATTAACTGTATATTTGATTTCTTTAAGTTATTTTGCTTCATATTTTTATGCAAAAAATCCCGTGATTCGTAAGGCTCCTTTTCAGCTGTTTTACCAATTCATACGGTTTAATATTCTTACAATTATAGAAGAAGATAACTTTATGACTTAGGTATCCCTATTGATTTTCTTTTCTTTTTTGTTGAAGCTTCAGTTTAGAATGATTTTCTACATATTCGTGCCAAATAAAACGACAAAGACAGTGTTGACAGAGAAGGTAAGGTCGTTGATCTTGTAAATATTGGCGAAATCCAAAAGCCAAAGCCCAAAAAGAAGAAGAAGATCTTGTAAAAGTCGCTTTGACAACCAGGCGATTAGGAATATAAAAAGAACGATCACTACCCGTGGTGACAACCCTACATACGCCGTCGACTGCGCGTGGGCAGCGAGGCCGCACGTATTGCGCTCTTAGCAAACAATCAATGAATGACAAATTAAATACACAGAATGATGGAATATCGCATTCATTACGCGAACGGCACTCAATTAACCCAGATTCCCTACGATTGTTCGTTTGCTAGTAGAAATAGAGACGAAGAGAAACCTTGAATCTACTTAGTAAAGCTTTATGACATAATTGCTTTGACCGGAACCAAGTAACTTTATTAGGGTTCCGTACCCAAAGGGTAAAAACGGGACCCTATTACTAAGACTCCGCTGTCCGTCTGTCTGTCTGTCTGTCACCAGGCTGTATCTCATGAACCGTGATAGCTAGACAGTTGAAATTTTCACAGATGATGTATTTCTGTTGCCGCTATAACAACAAATACTAAAAACCGAACAAAATAAATATTTAAGGGGGGCTCCCATACAACAAACGTGTTTTTTGCCGTTTTTTGGCACGCCTTCGTGCGCGAGTCCGACTCGCACTTGGCCGGTTTTTTTTAATCTATAATCGATTTATTACAGAACAAGCTAATTAATGTTAATTCTGAGTAGGTCCATTGAGAGACATTCTGTAACCCTTACGGAGACTTCGATGCCATAAATACAATTAGACCTTGATTGTAACGACCGCATGGACCTAGTATGCGACCACTTTATAGGAAATACTTAATTAATAAACTAACCGGAAACCGCCACAAATGCTAACTATTGAGATGACGATGTCGATTTTTCCGTTAACATCATCAACGAGTTAATCATATTGTATATCGTAACATGACATAGGTAACGGAATTGCTATTTATGTATATCATAACTTATTATAATGGGCATTGATTTAGTTTAGTTACTGTACTTACTTAATATGATCTTACTTCATTTTATCTTCTGCTCGCGAGCTAGCCTTGAACAAGTTCTAGCACACGTCGCACATGTATATTGTATATTGCTTAGAAACGTTTTATTTGTTTAAAAAGTTGTTTTGCAGCGAATTCCTGGAAGAGCAGATCTGTTTGTTACTCTCGCCATTAGCTTCTAAGTAACTGCAACTTCAGCGAATGCGAGTTCTCGCCAAAATTGGTCACGCCTTCAAAAATGACGGTCACAAAGTTGATTTTCCCTCGCATGCTGAGCAGCGTGCGGCAAAATTATATTGGTTTCAACTAAAATGGCTCCGTTTACGCACACAGCAGCAAATATGATGGATTGGCTGCGCTGCGCGTGGGTTTGGAGTCCTGCGAGTATGCTAATTCCTTGCATGCTACCCGGCCGGGGTAACATTGCTGTACGCTTAGAACATTCGATTGTTCCGTGCCGTGATACATGCGTATTCGCGGTTACGCCATCATTTCTTCTAACCTATGAAAGGAAAACGCCGTAGCACGATTCAAATGAACCTCTTAACAACGACTCGGAATTTCACTTGCGAAATACGCCGGACTTATTAATACTGCTGTTTGTAATCTTCAGTTTCAATAAACATTCCATAACAATCTCTAAACATCCACTATTTCAAACGTTGTTGACATTATTTGACGAGTTCTTCCATTCAATTCCAGTATTAAACAGCGTGTCAATTTACAAAACACCTGTCTGGCAAAGCATTCCAAAACAATGTGTTACGATGAAAACAAACATGTTGACAGGACTGGAAATTGGTGCAAAACAATGGCGGTGACAGGCGACGACGTGATGAAACGCGATCCCTGCGTCCGCGCAGCGCACAATGGCGTTCCCGCGAGAAGGCGAAAGCACGAACAATCAGCTAAATTACCACTGCCTTGCGAAAACACCCACCAACGTCTGCACTGCCAGGTATCCGACCGCAATCAACCAGACGAAGAAAGCCGCATATAATTCCTGACTAAATCAACCTCTAATGTTTCAAATATGATAATTAACCTGCATCTGTCCTACTTACACACGGTCTACTGACGTCTAAAACATTATTAATACAAGGCTTAAATGGAACATTATGATCTCCGACACTCACATTACATACAAATTAGCATCGGGCTGGTTAAAAACCTTCATTTTAACGGCGCCGGGCGCAAGAAAAAGGATAAAGTGCAATTTGTATTGCTTCCCTTTAGCTAGAATGCAAACTACAGCTCAAACTAGAACCACGTTTAAATTTTTCGTAAGTACTTTTGAAAGTAGAAAGCAGAATGACCTTAAATTAATACATCCATGGAAAAAGAAACAACAAGAGATCGCTTCCCGGTACATACACTCCGAGCAGAGATAAGCATCAATCAAAACAACCTGATATTACGCGGCGGGCAAACGATTGGCAACTAGGCGCCCGGGGCTAGCGCTGGAATAATGCTAAACCAACTCTATTCAATATTCCAGTTAGCAGTAAATTACTGCTTACTTAATTAAACATTCTAGTGGCGCGACTCATCCGACGCTGCGCTCAATCGCGGCGCCGAACGAACTCGCGTCGAAACCACTCATAGCCTCTTAATTGTATATAATTTTCATCTATTTCATTGCGAAAGCCAGGTTTACACCCGGTTAATTCAATTTCGAAATGAATGCGTCGCCTCTCGGTGCGTCTCGGGAGAGTCGATCGCTCGATTTCAGTTACGAGTCGTTTGCATGGTGTTGCCCAACGAGTTTCGAGTTCGACCTTTATTTTTTCGACACCGAATGTTCGAATTATGACGTGTCGCTCAGCTAGATAAATCATAGTTCGTTTGGAATGGCACAGGTGTTTAATCGATACGTGAAGCGCTGCGATTCGCCGCATCGAAATCTTAAACGAGTCAGTGAGAAGGTAATCATTTGGTTAAGAGGTTCCGTTTCGCAAAGGTGCGTTTAGCTGATAAAAATAACCGTGGTCACGGATAAACACGTAATTACAGAATTACCATACGAGTGCAGCTAGTATTTTATTGGTCGCATCAGACATGGGACGGTTATTACGGAGTGACCGCAGAAAACGGGGTGCTGACATTATGGGCCCACTATCTCGACAGCACTCGACGTGATCATATCGACGAATGAAAAAACTATAAATGCTCTTTAATCTGTTTCCATTCCAGCAAAATAGGTTCTAATAAGCGTGTTAAAATGTTACTTTGTAAAACCAGAGATCTAAAGAAGGCGAGATAAACAGATGACCATATAAAATCGGTGGGAACAGATAAAGCTAATGAGTAGAGATAGATATGTGGGTCGATTAGGAAAAATAATAATATCACAGTTTTTATGTGACTTTTATTCTGTGCCTGTGCCCCAACCCAGCCATGGTCAGTTAAGAAGTAAACTTATTTCAACGCTCACGCTCTTACAATTACAACTCGAAGAGGTAAACTGTTTCTTTTTGCAGTGTAGATAATACTAATTTAGCACAGCTTCTGGCTTTCCAAACGAGCCTCTACATTTTTATTTCTCAGCACACAAACTACGTTAAAACACTGGTATCTGTCTTTGCCGGTGTGGCGCAGTGTAAACATATTGACGTTATCACCGCTGCCACTCGATTTCTAAATGAAATAATAAGAAATTGCCGTCAATTAAAAACACGCACACCGCACGATGCACTTATGTATGCAAATGGTTTTGCTTTTTTAACATCGCCTGTGAAGGAAACAAATTGTATTTTTAACGTTTTAATTAGTGGTACTTGTATGTGGTCGCCGCTATCTGTAGTCTAGATTGTGATTATGCTAATGTCGAAACATCCTGACAGACATTACCTGCTCTGTACCGCTCTGGGTTTTTCTAATTAAATAACGTCGAAAAAGCCTGTGTGTTTCAGAGCATCGCTTGCTCTGTAGCACGCAGGGATTTTTGATAAGTATTTTAGTTTAAATATCCATGCTTCACGATACTTAGCGTCTTACGTGTGTCTATATCACTCGGGGTATTTATATTTAGAAAACCGCTATGGATCACAGCGCATGGTGTCTGTGTTGCGCAGGCTTTTTAGGGTGATATTATTCAATTTTTAGTCGAAAAACCCCGCGCGCTACAGAGCAGGCGATGCTCTGAAACACAGGCTTTTTCGACGTTATTTAACTAGAAAAACCCAGAGCAGTACAGAGCAGGTGTAGTGTCTGTACCCCACATGCATTTCTAATATCACAACCGGTACGACTATAGGTAATGACGCGGCTAAGCTATTTAAAAAACGAACTTCTGTTTTCTTTTCGTTATTAGTAAATAAGATGGTTCATTAAAATGAAAACACAAAAGAAAATAAAACCTTATTGGTAATATTCAAGAATTTGAGTTGGAATATAGATCATAGGTAGAATAGAAGGTACCTATGATAAGAAAGATTGAAGAAAGAGCATCTGATCATGCCATAAACCAAATAACTTCTATGTTTAAATATTTATATTCTGCTTACATCTTATTTCTGTCTGATAAAAAATGGTTGCCTCGTCTCACGTTGTATATGGATCCAGAATTAATCCGACAGGTGCGCGTGGGAACAATCTCCACATAATTTGATGTGACATCGTACTATCGCAGACTGAGTGGCTCGTAAAGTTTAATTCGACGCATATATTATTCTCATAGAGATTTACTATCGTGTAATGCAACACAAGACGTGTTAAATAATAGAAATAAAAGTGAATAAAGGACAGTCATTAACGAACGCGCTGCACTGATGCGTTTAATGCACAATGAAACGAAACGCATCCATCCAGTGTCCATCGTGCCTTTAACAGAGGGCCATTTATTTTAACAACAATAGCCAGAGCAGAGTCGGATTAAAAAATGTCTTTGAATGAGATTTAAAAAAGTTGGTATCGCAGCAGTGAATTATCTTTAGTGTACTTAGGCAAAGAGATTGTGACTCGTGTAGGCGTTAGGCAAACTCTCGTACCGTTTACTTTAGGTTGACTTAATTAATGACATAATTGTTTTATCTGCCTTATCTTAAGGATAAAGAGAGGTCAAGAGTGATGGTCTTCCGAGTTATTAATAGATTTACTGTATTAACTGTACAGTGGCGGCATTTAAATATTCAACAGTATAGCACGACAACCTATAAATATATGCATATCAACTTCGATGCGAATCGCCGGGTTTTATTATTATTAAAACATATTGATGGCGTCCCAAAAGTATTGAATAACACGTTTCCGTTTGCAACCTACTTGGTTATTCCATTGATGCTCCGTTGGCTGCGCTGCTGGCAACACATTCCAGATTCCAACGCTATCAAGTTGCGGGGACCGTTTCGCCCGCGCACCTCTGCCGTTACGCTCGAAATTTTAATTGTACGGATTACAGCACCTTGTAAACAAACCCCTATCAATATCATATTACGTTCAAGCGAGAGCGTCATAGCAATTTAAATTGATCGTATTATCTGGTGTCGCGTTCCGTTTGCAACCTACTTCATGTTGTTGTTTAGCACTGAGCACTGACCCATTGTCTCGTTAACGGTCCGCAGCTAGGACCGAGTCCGGATATCTTGGGTGTAAATTTCATCCGTCTCAATAGATGCTTACGTCTCTGCCTAAGGCCATTGATGTATTAAAAGATAAATATTTATAGCTAATGGATGACTTAATTACAAGGATCGGTTGCTCTTCGATTTATAACCAAACGTTTGGTTGGGCGAGGTTTTCTGTCCTGAGTTGTTCAGATCTCACATTAGGTGTGCGCGGACACAAAAATGCGAGTTGGGGCGGGGCCCGCGGGCGTTGCACCTGCCGATCGCGCCGACGCATTCCTCACGCACTCCTTTTTATGCTACAAGTTGAGCCCTACCATTCTAACGTGGACCTCTGGCACTCTCCACGCCCAATAGAAGAGGTCACGGCCGCGTTTGAAGGCGGATCTCGTTACACTAGCCGGCTCAGACACGGAACGTATCCATCCCATTTTCTTTTTAATTTGACTATCCAAGTCTCAGTTGATGAGAACGTGAATAAAAAAACGTGGCCCCGACTGACAAACCGACGCGAGACGACCGCGTCACACCGGTGTGGGTTTAGTGTGATCAAATAAATATTTACATTGTGTAAAACTGTACAGCGTTTGTTGAATGGATTTATGGCGCCTTGTACAGCGCTCGAATTTCGGCGAAATTAGCGTATAGGCACAAATTAGAGTTATAAGCCGGTTGGAGACTTTACGGACAGAGTGAGCCAAACACACATCAAGAACCGAGCTATGCTAATACGTTATGCGATGTTGAAGGTCAGCAACATACCTACCATACATACGACGTCTTAAAATATATGTAAAGTTAAAGCAGTCGAGATAAAAAGTATGTCAAAGTACTAAACGAGCGTTTGCGTTCTGGGCTTACGCATTAACCGCAAAACAGACAAGCCACGAAAACGTATAAAACCTGTTCACATAAAAAGTTGATTTCTTTAAGACAAATACACATGTGGCCTACAAACGGCACTAACCCGAGAAAGCGGGAAAAGCTAATAACGTCCTCTCGTTATTGGTGAACTTTCCGAACCTCGGTAACTTTAACGACAAGACATGCAATGATATGTCTAACACAGTTTCATAGAATTGGGATGTTGACTAATGAATAAAATAACGAAATACTAATAAAAATCATAAACATATTAAACTTTTAGAGTAGCTTGTATACCTCTTGGTTTTATATATTGCATATTATTTGTTTTATGACCCTTCAAAGTTGGGCGGACAAGTCCATTTAAAAAGTATAAAATTTATTAAAATAAATGATACCTTTAATTAGTTCGTAAAATGTACAGCAAATTTGTCTAAGAAACCATTTTGATAAACACAATATTTAATATAGCTGCCGAACAAATTTCCTACGCGTTGCATACAAACTAGCGAGGCGTGACGTCATACCTCAGTAGCCGTTAGTATGGAGCGTTTTTGGGCGAGTCCATTTGTGTGCATTTCACACTGTGATATCTCGGGCAGTTTTCAAGCTAGCGAAATAATTATTTTACCAATGTTTCTTTTTTTGAGAGGTAATTTATGTAATATAAAATAAAAAAAGTTGTCAACATCCCAATTGCTTAGCATCAAGCAAAGTTTCAATAGCTTATTTTAAGGTTAACGTTGTTCTTGAACTTCATCATTGTCCACTTCATAGTGACTATATATATAGGCGACGACAGCGCTTAAGTGGCGCGGCCTATCCAGGAGGTAATGGAGAGTAGCTCCTTGCCTGGTATGAAGAAGCGACAGGCATGCATCGCGTTAACCCGCCGCCGTTACAAAAGGATACACACACGGTTAACTGCGTCGGAACATTAAGATGCAATAATGCAGTTGCCGCTGAGGTTACCCTGTAATGCCTTGCGGTTACCCTAGTTTACTGCATCCTGTCTCTGTTAACATGTAGCTACTTATTGCCTCTGATTGGAATAGATTTGTACATGCATACGTTTATATATTTAAGACCTTGGAACTGCTACTACCTAATAAGTTCGTTATGAAATCTTCCCGAGTGCGATATTCGTCCAGACCTTAGGAGAATCCATTGCCTTCTTTTGCCTTCATTTGCCTTCTCATCTCAAATATCAAAGATTGTTCAACTTCAAAACGTTTTTATTTATTTACGTTGTCAAAACATCACTGGCAAGTTAAACGTACAAAATATACTTATGAAGCCGTAATTACAAGAGTATGTCAGACAAGTCTACATAACTCGGACAAGTGCACGAGGAAGGCATTTGCTTAATAAGCGAAAACTTTCACCAGCATTACACAAACATAATATTAAAAATTAGCATCTATTTAGCAAAGTGTGCAGTCAGCGGCCATTGTGCAGTCGTTAGCTTCCTATTCGAGTTTCTGTGCGCTGCGCACGCGACGGACAGACTTCGTTAGTAGAGCATTTGTCAAGATAATTGTCCAAACCTCGCCATTTCAGGTGTGATGTTTCCGTATCATTATGAATAGTCTCATGTGTCTGTCTGGCAGTCACCATGTCATTTATAACAAAAGAATAAAGTAGCGAATGCAAAATTAGTTTAGCGATACACATCTGTGTTAGCCTTGGCTTTGACATTTAGCTATTATCCTTCAGTTTTTGTTTAAAAATGTCTCGATATGGTTTGTTTTCTGTAAGTACCTAATCATTAGGTATTTTTAACATCTAGGAACTTAGTTGTTCGGAAAAGGTTTGGAATAACAAGTTTGACTTACAGCTGCGATTCTTAACATGCAATTTAATGTAGACTTATATCCCTATCCTATAATCATGGTTGTTTAAGATTTCAGGACTCTATTTTCTGTATTATAAATAACCAGCCTCCCTCATTAGGGGGAGGAAGCGATGCCACACCAATTCAGAATCGAGACATAATCTAGATACCAAACGCTATCCGCTTCATTTTGTGTTATCCGACTACATTTATAATACTTACTAAGATTTGAGAAGATAATTCTGGACAAAAATAACAATCCCATTGAAGTGTTTCAAAGACTACAAAGAACCGGTCAAAAGTTCTATCGATTTCTCCAAATTTTCGCTTGTGTTGCCCAATAATCATCATTTTCATCCGCATAATTATCCGCTTTCAGACATAAGCCTCCTCCATATCCTTACATGTTTGTCTCTCCGCCACTCCGATATTTTCCAGGTCCACCAATCTCGATCCATCCTTGGTTAATGTGACCCACCCATTTTCCCATCTACCCAGTTATCGTGTCCACAACGTTAATGACTCTACTAGTCATCCGCCGAATACGCTCGTTAGGAATCAAATCGAGCAATGTAATTCTTAACATAGTCTTTCCATTGCCCTCTGTGCTACTCGTAGATTTCGGCGGTTGCGGTTTCCATTCCGTAGATGAGCAATGGCAGGTTGAAGATTTTTCTCTAATCCAATAATCAATAACGATTTAAAATAAAAAAGAGCCATAATATTCAGAGCTATAATAACTCATTTATGTGTTCTGTCATTAAGTTTGTTTACAAATACTGCTAGCGTCGGGCCTCAGTGGGGTTACTTATCGTATTCACCTCTCACTGCCGCTGTTTCCACAGGTGTTTCGCCTGCGTAAGTGACTGTGTTTATTTAGAATTCTTTAATACAGCTAATTAAGATATCGCATTTTAGAGGTGAAGGAAACAATGTTTTTACTATGCGAGCCAAATAAGAATAGGACTGTCAAAACGGCCATTTTTGTTTGCGTTTCACTTCCACTTTAGGGGTGTAGCATGTGCAAGAAAAGAAAAAAAGATCAAGATTGCAGTTTGACAGTACTATTCTTATTTGGCGCGCATAGTACTTACAGTTGCTGCTTGATTTGATTTTAAAAGTTTAGCGCTAAATATTTAGTTAGAATAGACAGTTATTTTTTTTATTCGCTAAGCGCAATGAGTCACGTACATTTAAAGCCGACCTCAATGATATTGTTTGTTTTTATTCTATTGCACTAGATGCGCATTACGTCGCGGTTATAGCTGTTAGCGGCTTTCACGGTGACCTTAAACGTGAAACGTAACTCGAGTAATTAGCTGTTCTACTAAACTGAAACGGAACGTGTTATTACAGATATGGTGTGGAATTAATTCGGCGCAGACTTTGTTGAAAATGGGCTCAATAGCATTTCTATTCGTTTTTCCTTTTACTTTACAATGTTGAAGTAAAAAAGTAGGTAGGAAATTGCATTGCGTGATCATGGAGTTTGAACAGGTTGAATAGGTACTTGGCTAAAAATAAAGTCATGGTAACAGGGTCATGCATGTATCATGTGTATTATGGAAGTCTCCTTTGACAATTTAGCAAATATATCAATCCAATGAGCTAACAGGTATTTCTGAATAATCGGTTCGGCAGGCTTCTTCGCCGATCTTCAAGTGACAGTCGCAATCGTTACTGTCGAAACACAATGTGTTTCTGTTTCTGATTGCATATTGATGAAATTAGAACATAGATACTTTTATTAATATTCAGAATGGAGTCAGAGTTTTCACCCTTTCAGGGGTGGAATTATCAAAATCGCTGAGACCTGCTAATATTTATTTTCAATCGTCAGCCTAAGCACAAGTCCTAGCTTTAAAACTGACGGTTTTTTATACAAACGTTCATCCCCTATTTTACTCCATTTAGGGGTGAAATTTCCAAAAACCCTTCCTAAGTGTATAAACATAAAGTATCAATGTACAAATTAAGGGGGGCTCCCATACATGGAACTGAAACGGAAAAAAATTTTTTTTATCAAAACTATACGTGCTATACGTCTATAGATAGATAGATGTCTTTAAAAATGACATTGAGGTTTCGAAGACAATTTTTTCTCAAAGTCAACCGTTCGACAGATATACATTTCCAAAGTGGTAATATGAGTCCCCCCCTCTAACTTTAAAAGTAAGAAAGTGAAAAATATAAAAAAAAAATGCTGTACATCTTAATAAAAACTTTCAATGAAAATTAGTTTGAACGAGATATGTTTAGTGGTTTTAGAGATATAACACATCTTCTAAAACAGCAAATATAACTTTGTCATTTATACAAACACTATGAAAAACAAAGTTATTTTTGCAGATGAAAAATGATAGTGTTATTAAATAAAAATAAGGTATGATGGATGGTACCTATACGGTAACTACGGAACCCTACTGCGCGTGGCCCGACACGCACTTGGCCGGTTTTTTTTAACCTATAGAAAAATAAACAGTGTCGACTGTAGTTTAATCCTGTCTTTATTTAGTTTTAGTACATAAATTTAAAATCCTACTTCCTACTAATCCTACTAATATTAAAAATGTGAAAGTTTGTGGGTTGGATGTTTGTTCCTCAATCACGCAAAAACTACTGAACGGATTTGGTTGAAATTTGGCACACAGATAGTAGATAGCCTAGATTAAAATATAGGATACTTTTTATCCCGATATTCCTACGGGAACGGGAACCACGCGGGTGAAAGCGCGGGCGGCCGCTAGTAATAATCATATTTACCCGTCGCGTCGGGTGGATTCAATGGGAATTTTCCCGGGTATATTCCCGTTTTGGGAATATTTCCGGGTAGAATCCTATCTCTAGTGATGGCTAAAAGTCGGTAAATCACAATGCAGATAGTGATTGTGTGTGATGACTAAAAGCGATTAAGTAATGATAAGAATAAGTAGGTACCTAGCGATAGTAATTATTATTGCGAAACCATGCTATAAAGAAGGTATTATAGATGAAGTAGATATAGGAATAGGAATCAAGGTAAACTGTATTAATCTGCAGGTACTTAAGTGTTTTAACGCACCTGTGCTGTGTTCTGCTCATAAAAAGTTAACTACTATCCCCGCCAATTGGTAATGCGCCTGGCCGCCATGTCTTTAACCTCAAAAATGAAAAACATTTGTATTTTTTTATATAGACCCTATCTTATTGAAAATAATAATTCAATAATTAGTTATTCCCATCCGATCCCCTGCAATCGATCCCCTGGTGGATCAGTTTTATTTTTAATTATTTTTTATTCCCATCTGATACCCTAGTACTTATTGGCTTATTTTTGTAGGTACAGTGGTACTGATGTTCAAATCTGATTGTGATATTTATTTATTACATTAATAATAATTGCTCAATAAATGAATATTTGATTTTCATACTTCTTTTTCTTCTGACCTACCTTTTCTTGGTTAGAAATAGAAGGAGGGGATCCGTTGGGATTGGGAATAGAAAAGTATAAATAAGGGGATCGGTTGGGATTTTTAATTCTCGGTGGATTAGTTACAGTGGATTGGATTGGATGGGAATTACTCAATAAAATAGGTATAGGTACCTACTATATTATCTCCTATTAGAATTTTCTTGTTTCATGTCATTTTAAGTTGCTGATGACGTTAACGCGTATGTTAATGTGACAAGGTTCCTGCGCATTAACAATTGGCAGGGATAGTAGGGGCAAGTAGGATTATTACTGAGATATTGGTTTGGTAGGGTAGGTAGGTAGATCCCCGAACCTGACCCTCCGACCAGAAGTACCTCTCTCTCTATAGTATAGAATGAATATTTGAAGGTAGTTGCAGATTTGAAATAGCATGGCGGCTAGGGTTGCCAACTATACTGTTAAAAACAGTATTATACTGTTTTTCACCGCATTATACTTTTTACTGTTGAACAAACAAAAAGTATCCAAAAATACTGTTTTCAGCAAGCGTCACTGGTAACCATAGATCTGTTTAAAAAGTAAACGCCCAAACGTTATAGGCGCGCGGTGCAGCGCAGACATCGTTTCTTAGATGATCGAAAATATTGAGGCTCTTTCAAAAATGACACAAAATTGATAAGTTGTACTAAGAAATGTGTATTAAAAACAAATAAAATATAAAATACTGTACTATTTTATAAAATACTGTTTATTTTTCTTTTCCGATCTTAATATACTTTTTATTTTGTAAAAAAAGATGGCAACCCTAATGGCGGCGGAGAAATACAATAATTTCAGATTAAATGCCTAAATCTAAAATGATGTTAAGGTACTGGTACCTAACTATTATTATTCTGTAGTACCTACAGGTACAATCAACATTCCCATGAGACCGGAGCTCAATACAATTTTAATAACTCGATAAAATCCGTTAGATCAACACTGAAGTTAGTATGGTCAGCCCACGCACACACGCACGTGTTGTGAACGAGCACACATTCACGAACTGTCAAATTAGAAATGGACAGTTCTATTTTCAATTTTTTTTTAAAGTTTCTTACTTACCCTATTGGATTCCAAAGCCTCGGCACTGTGCTCCTCTTTCTGCCGGAAGCAGTTCGTGCACTTGCTCTTGTTGAAGATGTTTGGTGCGAATTTCCTGCAATCCGATCGCCCAGACATGATTGTCAGAGGTCAGGGTCAATTCAACGTTCACTATGTCACCGTAAACAGCATGGTGGTACAAGACACCCACACTTGACGATTATTCGCCTTTTTTTAAAAACCGAACACGTAGTTTATCACGCGCACCCACCGGTAAGGAGCTATCAGCGAAATCACTGCAAGTGAAGTGAGCGCTAACGTCATAAGAAAAACACATGCACTAACACAATCTACTTCGGCAACCGAACACCGACGTAGTCGAACAATATCGCATAAACAATATTCGTATTCACGTACAAAATTAAACAAAACATCGATTTTAAAACGATCACACGGAGTCCGCGAGCGCACAGCGACACGACCGCCCGTCCATTTTACATCTGATAGATAGAAAAGCAAAGCTGCCAGCGAACGCGAACTCAGTTGTTGTTTTACAACTTCTCTTTTCTTGTTATGTGTCTGGCAACTTTACTCGCATTTGTAGTGGTAATTACGCTATCTCGCTCTATTATTAACTTTTCGCTATCATCTCGTCTCTTTCGCACGTTTCATTAATTACATTTAGTCAAGTAGCGACATCTGTTGTGTATCGTTGGTTGCAAAGGTGACGCAAGAGCATCATTTTGCGTTGCGGATGTAGCATGCTTGTAGCATTGCAGCACGCGGTGAGGCAAATTTCACAAACAGTTTACTAGATGGAGTTTAGTGTGAATTCAATAGACATGCATTCATGACCAAGATTGTACTGTACCTGGGGCCCTACCGCCCAACTCAAGCGATAGCCAAAGCGATAGCTAGACTCTATCCGTCCTTGTCATATCATAACACGATGACAAGGACGGACAGTGCACTGACGTCATAAACCAAAGCCAGAGTCAAAGTCCGTCCTTGTCATCGTGTTATGATATGACAAGGACGGATATAGTCTAGCTATCGCTTTGGCTATCGCTTTGAGTTGGGCGGTAGGGCCCCTGGCTGTAAGGGTTAAGGTGCCTTCCCACGGTGCGTGCTACCACGCACCGCACCGAGCCGCACACGAGGGCGAGCACGGGCGCACCGTGGGAAACGCTGGCACGGGCCGTGCGTCGTTCGGCCATGTTCGGCGCACGGCCCGCTGTACCGTTCCCACGGTGCGCCCGCGTCCGTGCAACGACGCACGAGTGATGATGGCACAGTACAAATAGTCAATAAGTACTTGAAATACTCTTAGTATATAGGTATTACCTACTAACTATGGCCAAAAGGATTTGTAACTAATTTTTTATACAGGCTGTTTGGTAATAGCCTTATAAAGCCGAATAATTATGGTAGGTAAGGACCATCAAACTGAATAAGTTTTACTATAGGACCAACTCTGAAATCGCGAAAAAAATCTGCTGTTCTATACATTTTGATATTTTCGTTATTAATTTTTGTATGAAACAGCTGATTTTTTTCGCGATATCAGAGTTGGTCCCATAGTAAAAGTTGTTCAGTTTGATGGTCCCTATCTACCATATTCGGCTTTATTAGGCTATTACTAAAAAGTCTAAAAACCCTATATATAGGTTTTACGCAATTTTTTGTTTTTTGTTTTCACTATTAGTTTTGTAATTTGCTAACCTAGGGATTTTATTTCTTAGAAAGTATTTCACATTGAAGGTAGACCCTATATGTATAATATGGATTCTAAAATACTATTATTAATAATAATAATAATAACCTCAGTAATGAGTGAAAAAATAAAAAAGAATATATAATAATAATAATAATAAAAACACTTAATTGCACACTAAGACAGGACATATACAAAGAAAAACAGCAAATTACACAAAAAAGCGGCCTTATTGCTAAATAGCAATTTACGTAATACGTACAATCACAAAACTAGAAAGATACGATAGTACTTAGATGAAATTAAAATACTGCAGGTAATTATTTAAAGGACAGGGCCGATTGACTACTGATAGATATCATACTATGACGCGCGGCATATTGACAAAGGCGACGAGCCGCCACGAACGCGGACGGACAGCGCTACGCACCGATCCTTTGAAGTTACCGACGCTCGATGGATCGTACGCACGACGACGCACCGCGGCGCACGGTCGTTTCCCACGGTGTGTCGGTTCGGTCTGGTGCGCTCTCGTTCGTCTCCAGACGCACTGGTGGGAAGGCACCTTAACACTAAAGAAAGAGGTTGCAATTATGCCGTCACGTCACTCAAGGACATTTTTTCTATCTTCACTATGACACTGGCCGTGCAATCTCCATTGGAGGGAGGTATAAGCTTCTTGATATTTTCCTACCACCCGTTCCGTTAAAAGATAGTAAACCAATGTCAGAAAGTTAAAATGCAGCGCTTTTGCCAATTTAAGAATAAAAAAATCAAAAACTGGCTCTAATCTGTGACTTATGTCATCTCATCATCCATCATGGAACACCATGTTTCAATAGTGATGTGGCATGGGATTTCTTTATGTAATATCGATAATGAACAACATTTCAATAATAACAAGGATAGTAAATTAATAAACTTTTATTAATTGTTTAAATGTACAAAATACAAAATATTTACATACAAAATACAATTTGTTTTGTTAGTATTTTTTATTAAAATTCTAAATAGGAAAATTGCTGTGATGTTTGGATATTTTTCCAATAGCCCCACCCAACTTCATAAGGCGTTTTTGGGGTTCCGTAGCCTAACGCCAAAAAAAACGGGACTCTAATAATGTATTTCAAAATTGTTCAGTTTGATGGACCCTATCTACCATATTTGGCATTAAGGGTTTTTTGTTGTAACACGTTATTAAAGGGGCCATCCATAAATTTGTCACACGTTAAGGGGGAGGGAGGGGGTCGATGAAGTGTGACATTGTGTGACAAGGGGGTGGGAGGGGTCTTAAATTTCGTGACGTCATATTTCAAAATCATTTAAATTGAATTAAAACAAATTTCTGCTTTTTAATTCAATAATTGTTTCTAGATGTAAAATTGAAAAATATGTGACGTCACACTAGGGAGGGCAGAGGTCTCACAAATGTGACCAACTGTGACAAGGACAGGGGAGGGGGTCAAAAATCATTAAATTTGTGTGACGTAATTTATGGAAAATAAACCTAATTAGTAAATCGGTATTATGGTAAAAATAAGAGTACATTATGCAGCAAGTGAAAAAAAGGGAATTTAGTTCGAGGGACTAAATTGGATCCCGAGAGTAGCGAAGGATTCAAGAGTAGAATCTTGAGCGAAGCGAGGGATTCAAAGGACAGAGATGTTTTTTTTTCACGAGTTGTGTACTCTAATTTTGCCATCGACTGCGAGAAAACAATTAGCAGTTCATACTTACCTGTAGTATTTATAGTTATTAAATTTAATATTAATAGTTATCAAATTTAATATTTATAGTTATCAAATTTTAATATTTTTAATCGATAATATTTAAACATTAGAAAATAGTGAAATTAGAAGTTTTCCATTACATAAAACAACCAGGATAAGAGAGTGATTACATGATCAGTCAGTCTGGCTTCAGTCCATGCCATCAATCTGTAGACTTTGATTTTTTCCAAACCTGATGATCGTGCCAGACTGATAAAATGGACTGATGCCAGACTGGACATGTAATCTCCCTAACACCCCCCCCCCCCCCGGGGGAGTTAATAATTCTTTAAAAATAATTACCTAATCTTCTCTAATTCACAAATAATTCTTTTTAAATATTTTAATAACAATATCTGAAAATAAATATAACAGTTCTTATATTATCTCAAATAAGTAAAATATAAATCATAAATAGATGATTTAACGAATTATATTTAATGATGTTGTTAATTTTGTCATTTTAAAATAGACATTTTTAAGTTTGAATATTTTTATTTGACGTAGATTAATGTTTATTAAGGTTAAACTTATTTCATTAATAAGCCCATATATTCAATAATATGTGTAAAAAAATTAAGTAATTGGGATGATGACTAATAATAATAATAATAATCATTTTACTTCGGACATAAAATCCATACAAGGTGTTAGTTACAGCGAAACTTATTCTAGTGTTAGACAAATTATAATTTGGCCACCGATGCGGCTCCTGTGCTATAGATAGTCATAGCTAGTGACAGGGGCATGGCATGAAGCTCTAGCCAGCGGCGCAACAGTGGGGAGTCCCACCGGTTAGCCAACGTGCTCAGGATGCCGTTTGAGCTGCCGTGCACGCGTGCCCACAGCGAGGCTTTCTGATGATCGTATAAAAACAATCAGTACGCGCCTCGGCGAACATCAATGACGCGCTACAGTGGTGCGGCAGGCCAAACAACATTCTGAACGCGTTATTATACTGGACGCGTAGAGCGCCATATGTCCGCTGCGTAAAGATCACCCACAGACCGCACGTGTAGAAAGATTGACAGTAAGCTTTAAAAAGCGTTATCTTAACTTGTTTACTACACCGTGCAAATCTGCGAGCCAACATATTACAGCGAACACATAGCGCCCTACGCTCCCTCTCCACACCCACAGAATCTGACAAGTTGTCAGTGACCCAGTGGCCCAAATACTTAAATTGGTCAACTCTTTTCAATTTTATGCCTCCGAGAGTGACGGGGGGTATACTCCGGTGATTTGCGGACGCCCCCGCCTGAAACATCATGAATCCACTTTTAAGTGAGTTGTATTTGAGCCCATGAGCCACCGCATATTCTTCACACATATGAACTAGTCTTCTCAGGGCTCCGATCGATGGGTAAATAACGAAATACTAATAAAAATCGTAAACATATTAAACTTTTAGAGTAGCTTGTATACCTCTTGGTTTTATATATTGCGTATTATTTGTTTTATTACCCTTCAAAGTTGGGCGGACAAGTCCATTTAAAAAGTATAAAATTTATTAAAATAAATAATACATTTAGTTAGTCCGTAAAAAATATAGCAAATTTGTCAAAGAAACCATTTTGATAAACACAATATTTAATATAGCTGCCGAACAAATTTCCTATGCGTTGCATACAAACTACTCAAGCGTGACGTCATAACTGAGTAGCCGTTAGTATGGAGCGTTTTCGGACAAGTCCAATTTTGTGCATTTCAAACTGTGATATCTCGGGCAGTTTTCACGCTAGCGAAATAATTCTTTTACCAATGTTTCTTTTTTTTGAGAGGTAATTTATGTAACATAAAATAAAAAAATAGTCATCATGCCTATTATCATCATACCCCGTTATCGGCGGAGCACGAATGATCGAAGCCAAAGACAAAGTACAACAGAAGGTCTATTTTTGATTAATTTGATAATTCTGCCTAATCCCACTCAACCTCTGAGAGAATATATCTGTAATACATTTTTTTTAGTTTACCTGTACTTCAGGATAATCTTTTATCCACAACTCCATAAATTCGTGACGAGATTTTTTTTTCGGAGGCATATTGTTGGTTGAGGCCCTCCGCTGCCTTGAGCGGGACACGCGCGCGGGGCGACATAGATTAGAGCTTACTCATGCACTGCGCAAGCATCTGTCCGTCAAAAACCAGCAATCTATATTCCCGCGCCGTGTACCCGCGGCGGGATCCCGCTTAAGGCAGCGGACGGCCTAAGATAAAAATTATATGCATTTAGACAACAATCGATCACTAAATGACCCGTAAAGGGGAGAGGCCGCGGCGCGTGTGACAACATTAGCTAGATAGTGTACACGACGACACGACAGTACGCGCGCGAGTGGCGTTCGGCCGGCTTCTGTACGCCTTTGTCGGCATCCGTCAAAGCGGACACCGCGCGGGCCGCGCTGCGGGCTTATGTGCGCCATTTGTCGGCATCCGTCAAAACCGACACTGCGCGGTGACCGCGTGCGCGTGAGTGCGGTCCGCGCTGTTAAGGCAAAATGAGCTCTATACTTATTTTTTTAATTAATTAATTAAAAACACGATTCCAATTAAATATCGTCCTTCGCTTCCTGCACTTGGATTTTAGGAAGAATTAAATTTATTTATCTACAGGTATTGTTTAAAAATATAGTTCACATTCGCCATTATTGAACACGAGAACTTAAAAATTTTCGCACCTTAAATAGGTTTTTGAGTAGAAAAACGTAGGCAAAAAGGTGGCCCTAAAGGTCTTTCGCTTCTGATTTTTTAGTCTGTGAATCATTCGTGCACCGCCGATAACGGGGTATGATTATCATTAAAGACAAATGAGCTACAGAGTTTTGAGACGGCAAGTCCGTTTCTGGACCACTGCGCGGCGTGCGGAGTGCGCCGCGCGCTCCGCGGGCTGGTTATTTAATTAAAAACCACCTAGCGACTGGTTGCAGTACACAGATGATCGTGATCCATTGCTACTTCTTTTTGGGTTAAAAATAAAACATACCAAAGAAAAGTGGCAATGTATGTCAAATGCAACCGGTCGCTAAATAGTTTCTTTTTAGATAATTAGGGTGCCGGGCTGTACGGTGATGATGGTTTGGTCAAAATCGTTACAATCAAGCAATTAATGATAGTGTAGTACTCATATATTTTTTTATTATTTTTTGTGAATGCTGGCATTTAATCATGCAGCACAAAGCGTCTGAACACTGGTTGCTTATGAGCGATCATAATTTGCATACTAATAGATATTTTCTATACTTAAGTAACCAAAAAATAAGATACTTACGTTATTTCTGCATCTTTTTACCGCCTTTTTTAGAGACGTCATTTCTAATAAACTCTCTCTTTCTATCTTTTCTCTACAATACAAACTGCAATTATTGAAAAGAACATTAACGTCAGTCACCGGGTGCTAGCCTACCATGCACCCGGGGCGGATGCGTGCGTGGCTGGTGCGGCTAAGGCCCTCCGCTGCCTTGAGCGGGACACGCGCGCGGGGCGTCATAGATTAGAGCTCACTCATGCACTGCGCAAGCATCTGTCCGTCAAAAACCAGCAATCTATATTCCCGCGCCGTGTACCCGCGGCGGGATCCCGCTTAAGGCAGCGGAGGGCCTTAAGCTGAGTGCCTTTCTATCTATTGTCTAATTTAAAAATCTATCGCAATCGCTTTCAGGATGTAACACATTGAAGCTTCTTTTTGTCACAAATAAAAACTTATCAAAGAAATGCAGCAATGTGTCACATCCATCTGTCAAATGAAAGCGATAACGATAGATTTTTAAAATTAGACAATTAGCCCCCAGGTTGTACTTTTTGGCGGCCATTACATGCTCATGCAAGCGTCAGTCAAATTCCATCAGTCATGAATTACTTTTGACTGACTGACTGACTAAGGCACCCATTACACGGTAGGTTTTGCTGTCAGTTTAACCACAGTCACGGGCTCTGACTGACGATTAACCTACCGTGTAATGTAGTGACTGATGGTTGCATGATGTGATTTGTTCTTTCCATCAGTCAATCAGTCAAACGTAATTCATGACTGATGGAATTTGACTGACGCTTGCATGACCATGTAATGGCTGCCTTATGGAAATAAGAAATCAACTTCATGCAAACAATACACGGTAGGTTATTTGTCAGTCACATCAAACGTAATTCATGACTGATGGAATTGCATGACGCTTGCATGAGTGTGTAATGTCTGCCTTTCGGCCTCGTGGTGCCATTTTTTAAGCAATATTTGTATGCAATCACACTTCCATAGGTTTTAGTTCGCTGACTCCACGCATCTTCTGTCTCATCTTTGTCTTGCCAAGTTACATGCCGGACGGTATATTATGCAGTTCCAATTATTTTTAAAATCAAAGATCTTTCTTTTTGTTTTTCCAAACTTCAATATTTAAGGTAGGTACTTTCTCTTCGTGTGGCAAAGTTTTGTGTCACCCTGTTGTGATGTCCAATATGCAACAAACACATAGCGCCGGTTTTTACCATTGAAAATAGTTATCAGATGCAAATCGCCTGAGACGTATTTTTGGCCATATTTCCGAAGATTTTGGGAGGATCGAGATGAAAATAGTACTATAAGTTGAGGAATTTATCGAGACACGTGTGAAAGTTTGAATTTTGAAAATCTATTGGTAACTTTTTTTGTAATTTTGCAAAATTCCGAAAATTCCGGGTTTTTAGGGGGTGTTTGTTTACTAAATTGTAAATATTTCGAAACAAAAACCGACTTAAGAAAAAATGAAAAAAAGGGTCCTAGGGTATTAGTTTAGCTACCAACTGGCGAAATAATTTTGAAAATCGGTTAATAATTGTGTACAGGTACAGGTGGTCCCTTTAGACTTGGAATTGTTGAAAAACGGGTGTCTCCGTACATAAAAAGTGATGTAGCTTTTAAGATTATTGGCCGATCGTCATGGTAATAGTGTTAAAAGATGCAGAAACAGACAAGAAGTGCATTCGTTGGAATTTTTAAAATAGGTTAATAATATTTCGGCTGCGTCGAGGCAGTCAGCGGGTGCTTTTGTGACACGAGGCGAAAAAAAAATAGGTACTACCTAGGTAACTTTAAACATATAATAGGATTTTGCATTTGATTTGATTTTGGTTTTTCGTAAATTTTGGTGTTCATTTTCAATGCTCCGATTCTTGCGGGGACTGTAAAATCTGTGAATTTTTTAAATGTTTTTATGTTTTTATCGTTAAAATAGAGATAGAACATTGCACAATCACAACACTATTTTTTGACATTTCTAATGACGTATGGTCATGGTTGAGCACAGGCCACAGAATAGAGTACTTTTTTATATTAGGGAATGGTTGAGGTTGAATGCATGTTGAATGGTGTGTGGTGTGATAAAGTGGTGATGTGATGGATTAATTAGTTTCAATTTCAAATACCCAGTGTGCTGTGCGTCTCGCCGCTGTTGGCTGGATAATAACAGACGTGCGTTTCTGTCTCTAACCTCGCTCAATTCCGGTCTAACTGAAAAAAGCTTTAACCTCAATTACCAGTAGATTTCTTTTCGTTGCCAAGGTGAAACGCATTCAGCTAGCACTGCTGCCTAGCTAGATTTGTACTTCACGGTTATTGGTATGCTCATAAAAAAGGCGTGCTGGGATTTTCAAATGAGTTTCTGCTAAAGTGAGTTTGGTTAGTCATTATCGGCAATTAAAATTGCGCGCGCGTTTCTGTGAAGGTTGCCGATATACTTTAGTAAAAAAGTATTTTGGAGGCATGGAAGACCTGAGTTTCATCCCGGACATCCCTAGCGGGCCTCTGGACGGATATAGGAGTACTGCTTCGTTTAATTGGAAACGCTTGAAGCTTTCTCTGGAGGGAGATATTGAATTACTTAAGCTTAAGGTAAGCATAACTTAAGTACCTACCTAAGTAGTGTTTTCAAACTTGAAGCATTTCCTCTTAGTACCTATAGGACTTCTCGAAAACCACTGGGTTGCTTCAAAAAAGGAAAAAAGGACTTCACTGAAAGACTTCTTGCATCGTGTAGTATCTGTCAAAAAAATATGAATCTGCAGACCAGCAGCCCTTATGGTTTAGCCTAAGTATTTATTTACTAAAATTAACTACCTATCTAAATTCTCAACGTATGAGCTTTTAGTACATGAGTAGTCAAGTAGTTTTATATTATCCCATCTATTCCAAGACGTGTTAAATTCAATATTTTTTTACTTGTGTGATGAATTGTATTTTGAATACTGTAAAATGCATACCAGCTGTTGCAATGTCTATTTGATTTTTTATCAGTAAACAGATTATGTTAAGATTTATACCATGGTACAGTCAGTGGCACGAATCATGAAAATTTTTCGACGGAGTGGGGATAAGTTGGCGACCAATAGCGCGCGCCCTTCTCCCGCCTCCCGCGCCCCTCACCGCAACGCATACCCAAAATACGCGTTCCACGCAATCCCCACCCGATTTCATGATTTTTACCACTGACTGTACAATAGCATTCCGAGACAGAGGAAGTCATATGGGTAACACTTGCTTTTGTCATCTCCGCTACCAGTTTCGAAAATTATGTTCTTCATCTTTAACTTGAACTATTTCATTTGCCAAAAGAAACAAATCCTACAATATTATAAATGTGAAAGTTTGTGGGTTTGGATGTTTAGATGTTTGGATGTTTGTTCCTCAATCACGCAAAAACTACTGAACGGATTTGGTTGAAATTTGGCACACAGATAGTAGATAGCCCAGATTAAAACATAGAATACTTTTTATCCCAATATTCCCACGGGAACGGGAACCACGCGGGTGAAACCGCGGGCGGCCGCTAGTCACAATTAAAATGCACTACAATAATTTTGTAATGAGTGTGACAGAAAAAATCCATCATTCTTTGCTTGTTACTATAAAGTTGGGCAACTGGATAGTGAAGTAAGCTAGTGTAAATCCCTGAATGCCAGACCTTGGTTTCATTGATCATAATTAATACATTCTTCATAATACAATTACATTCATTTGTTGTATAGCCTCCGTTCTTCTTTTATACATACTTTTGTGAATAAATAAATAAACATAATGCCTAGTGGAATTAGTTGTTTAAAATATATCTTATGATTTCTACATGCCTAAATATTTACTTTCTACATTTTTAAATATCTTAACAAACCTTAGATTCTTCCGAGTGATCATACATTCTCTATTGATCATAATTATGAATATACATTGTATAAATAGATAACAAAAAAAAGCTAAGTTGTCACAGATATTCAAATTGAAAATAATTTTGCTAAGATGTTTATTTAATTTATTACCAAATAAATCTTGTTCCCAATTCCTCCTAAAAATTATGATTGATTTTCAATTTAGGTGTCTGTCTTGTGCCTAAAACCCTTTTCCTTATAATTCTATATGTTTTTGATGAATACATGACAGCAGTAATGAAATGACATCATAGTTGTTATTATGTTACTCTTTGGGACTCGGTTTGTAAATTTTCAACCCACACAAACTTTAAAATAACATTTAATGGTCCACATATCATCTCAATCTTTGTTCTTTGATAATACAAAACACAAACTTTAAGTGCCCGTTTACATGGATACGTTTTTATTCGACTGTGGTGTAGTTGTACGAGTTTGTTCACACACAATACAACAGATCGGATCGGAAAAATGGTCCTGTAAATGTGGTGTGATGTGAACGTCAGGTCCAGTAGTGACGGATCTGTTAAAATGCTCCTGTACAGTGACTAATTAAGGGCCAGTTTCGGTTGTTCTGGGCGTGTTCCAGCAGTGTATCCTGACCTGGCAGAAAATTTCATATCATTCTGTTGCTTTTTTACAGTAATCAAGAACATTGATCTGAAACCTGTGAAATGGGCAATAAATTGTAATAATCACAAAAATAAAATAATAAAAAAAATATTTTGTTTCAGTATAAAATATGGCAGACGCTAGAGAAGGATCCACTATTTGCACACAATTACGTGACTCCTCCATTGGACGAGCAGAAACGGATAACACAGTTGCAGTTAAAAAGAATAAATGAGTACAAATTTTATACAAAGGAAACTTTTAGGTCTAGTTATAAGAAAAGGGTAAGTTCTATTTTTAAACAACTAAATATAATATAACCATTTTGGCTAGTATGTGTTCATAAGTCAGTATTATGTGTTTCACCCTTATTTGCTGCTTCGAACCGAACATCGCACGAGACGATGTGCAAAACACTTTATTTCAATGTAAATGGGTGGGAGAGGCGAGTAGTAGTGCAAGGCTACGCAGACAGATCCTAACTTCGCAGCCGCGTACTATTATATTTATGACTTATCAAAGTAAAAGTGTCTTTATTCAAATAAACTTAATAATTAAGCACTTTTAAGAATCGTCTATATTTTCCTACCACCCGTTCCAGACTTATTTATTCTGAGCAAAAGCTGTATGCTTCAGTATTGGAGCAAACTGTTAAATTCATTGCAAGGTAGTATGTCAACTTTAGAAAATTTTGCAATTTGTAGTCTTATATTGGGATCATACGCAGGTCGTCACATGCACAACTCGTCACTTTTCAAAACGAATACTCAACTCCTCACATACGCATTTCGTCACAAACGCATATTGTCACATTTTTTCATTTAAATACAATGTGCCCAACTGCCCAAAAAGTGTCTGCACGATCTTTATCGAACCTAATTTGGTCACCCATCTTGCTTTTGGCCACACAAAAAATTGTCACAGTTCAAAATAAAAAAACTGCTTATTAAACCTATACTTTTTTTTCAGACTAGAGCATTAATGACGATAAACGAGGCTGTCAACTCACTAAACCCCAGTGTCTCAGTTAAAATGGCGATTGGTATATACCTCGTGTCAAACGCATTGCTCTCCCTCGGCACTGAGAGGCATTTGAAGTTCTATGAGGCAACCATAATGAATAGGGAGGTAAGTGTCTTTATAAATTATGGTATGATTACTATGACTAGCTTCTCAACTAAGGGACAACATAAAGAAACAGGGGCCCTACCGCCCAAGTATCGTCGACTTCGCCGTCGGCTTCATTTGACAGATGGATGTGATACATTGCTACTTTTTTGTGGTACAAACAAAGACTTACCAAATAAAAGTAGCAATGTATTACCAGGGTTGCATGATTTAAATCAAGTTGATTTAAATCATGATTTAAATCACGATTTTTATTGCATGATTTTTTAAATAAAAATCACTGATTTAAATCAAAATCCGAAAATAGAATTAATTAAACGCTGGGAGGGCATATTAATCAACCGTAATGTTCGAAAACAGTACTAAATTATTAATACAAAGTTTGATAGGTGTAAACAAGTTATTTATCGCAATAAAAACCAACAATCAAATATTAGATTTTTTTGTGTCAGTAAAAATATAACAATAATGATTAGGTACTTTCATTCATTACATGCAATGCCCGTAGCATAGACAGACAGATAGAGATATTAAATTTTCGGAAATATAAATAAACTAGCGGCCGCCCGCGGTTTCACCCGAGGTTTCATCCGCGTGGTTCCCGTTCCCGTGGAACTATCGGGATAAAAAGTATTTTATGTTTTAATCCAGGCTATCTACTATCTGTGTGCCAAATTCCAACCAAATCCGTTCAGTAGTTTTTGCGTGATTGAGGATTAAACATCCAAACCCACAAACTTTCACATTTATAATATTAGTAGGATAAACACTCGAAACTTAAAACTCAAATCGTTTTTTCTGGTCAATGTGACATACTTTTTTGGCGGTGTTGCCGCAAAACTTAATTAAAATCAAAAAAATCAAATTAATCAAAAAAATCACGATTTTTTTTTAAAAATCTGATTTTTTTGATTAAAATAATAAAATCATGATTTTTTGCAACCCTGTGTATTACAACCATCTCTGTCAAATGAAGCTGACGGCGAAGTCGACGCTACTTGGGCGGTAGGGCCACTGTTTTCCGGTGCAGGTGAGTCTGTGCAGCTTGGTACCATGTTTAAAAAAAAAATGCTTTTCCGTTTTTCTATACTTATAGGTATATGGTAACACTAACACTTTAGTGCACTCCACATACTTCTGAGGTTGACTATACTAACTAGAACTTTTTTTTCCTGGGTGGTTGTGACAAGGATTTTAGTTGCCTTAGATTTCCCTAACATAATGACCTTAGGATAACATAATAATTACTACAAAATAGTCTCCAGTTTAGGTTTTCCTTAAGGAAAGGCAAGTACTAAACAAACTTTTTAAGAGCGCGTAGTCTGCACACTAGCGCCGCCAACCTGTAAACGTTTCCTACAAGATAGAAAAAATGTCCTTGAGTGACGTGACGGCTTATTGCAACCTCTTTCTTTAGTGTTACAATACGTGTTCGTTGTTCGTCGTTCGTTCGTTCGTGAGAAACGAAAACGTATTGTAAAACGAAAAGAAAGAGATAGCAATACGCCGTGACGTCACTAAAGAGTCTTTTTTCAATCTTCACTATGATACTAGGCGTGCAATCTCCATTTCCTATGACAGAAAGGATTACTTTAGTGCTTAATAGTTTATTTTTTCCTAATAGATTTTAGCAAGTATAGCGTTAACGGAGATCGCGCACGGGTCGGACGCTAAACTGATGCGCACCACCGCGACGTACGAGCCCAGCGCGCGGCAGTTCGTCGTGCATACGCCGGACTTCGAGGCGGCTAAGTGCTGGGTCGGTAATCTAGGTAAACCACAGATTACACTTGTTAAACTTCTTGTGTGTTTTATAAGCCAAACTGATTTTTGGTAAAACTTTTCTCATGTTTTGTATGTCTTTTATGTGACATTTTATGGCCTATTTCCCGTTCAGGTTCAAAATGTACACTTCCTAAAATGTTCACTCTTTGAACAGATAGGAATAACTGATTGAAAATGTTTTAAAGTACCATGATCACATAAATATGGAGAAGGTTAACTTCTATTACTTATTAAAAAATATTTTAAAAATTATACTTATTTTTTTTATTTTTAAACTTATAAAAATATTTTAAAATATACTTTTTGAAACCGCTGTAAATTTTGGGGAACTGTACATTTTGAACCTGAACGCTATTTCCGTTGTCCCCCTTTGTCCCCACTGGAGGATATCAAAATATTTCTTTTCCATACATTTGTTCCCGATCCCCAGTGGGCTCCTTAGTAAAAAGCGTTGCTCTTATTACTCAGATTTTTTTAAATATTTACATGTTAAGAGTCCGTATACATTTTGCTGCTGACTGCCGCTCCCTCGCTCGCACATTTCATGTTTTCTCTAGATTTCTTAAATCTGAGTGCGTAATTGAAAAATGTGTCTCGACCACTTTCGCAATATAAGATTACGGAAATTTCAACATATATTTCAGTTTCGAGTTGCTGAAGTACAAAAAGTTGTCATTTTTGCCAGTTCAAATAACTGTTAGAAACGACAACTTTTTGTACTTTAGCAACAAAAACTGAAATATATTTTAAAATGTCCGTAATCTCATATTGCGAAAAGTGGCCGAGACACATTTTTCAATTACGCACTCAGATTGAGAAAAATTAAATGAGCGAGCGAGAGAGCGGCCGGCAGTCAGCGGCAAAATGAGTACGGGCGTACGGGCTCTTAAGTAAGTACTGCATCTTGAAACTTATTAATAACTAGCTTCTGCCCGCGACTTCGTCCGCGTGGATGTTAGAGAAAATCCTTAGAGAACCTTCAACCAGGATCCGACCAGTCTTCCCGCTCCCGTTCCCGTTCCCGTTCCCGTTCCCGTTCCCGTTCCCGTTCCCGTTCCCGTTCCCGTTCCCGTTCCCGTTCCCGTTCCCGTTCCCGTTCCCGTTCCCGTCCCGTTCCCGTTCCCGTCCCGTAACCGTCCCATTAGTCCCATACCCCTGCCGTTTCCGTTCCCGTTCCCATCCCGTTCCCGTCCCGTTCTCGTCCTGTTCTCGAGCCCGTTCCCGTCCCGTTCTATTCCCGTTCCGTTCTCATTTCGTTCCAGTTTCGTTCCCGTTCCGTTACCGTTTTGTTCCCGTTTCGTTCCCGTTTCGTTCCGTTCCCGTTTCATTCCCGTTCCATTCCCGTTTCGTTCCCGTTTCGTTCACGTTCCATTCCCGTTTCGTTCCCGTTCCCATTCCCTTTCCGTTCCCGTCCCGTTCCCGTTCCGTTCGCGTCCCGTACGGTTACGTTCCCGTTCTTGTTCCCGTTCCGTTCCCGTCCGGTTCTCGTTCCCGTTCCCGTCCTGTTATATTTCCGTTTCGTTCCAGTTTAGTTCCCGTTACGTTCCTGTTTAGTTCCCGTTCTGTTCCGTTCCCGTCTGTTCCCGTCCCGTACCCGTCCTGTACCCATCCCGTACCCCTTCCGATCTCGCCCCGTACCCGTCCCATTACCGTCCCGTTCTCGTTCCCATTCCCGTCCCGTTCTCGTTCCCGTTCCGTTCCCGTTTCGTTTCCGTTTCATTCCCGTTCTGTTCCCCTTCCGTTCCCGTCCCGTTCCGTTCCCGTTCCCGTGCCTGTTCAGGTTCCCGTTCCCTGGATGTGCATGTCCAGGTCCAGTTCCATGATGTGTCATGTCTTCCGCGTTGGACTTCAAAATAAATCTCATTTTCGCAATCACCATCCCATAAAACCTTAAGAACGACATCCATATCGATTTTTATGTTTACTCACCCCACTTACCCTCTAATGGGTTGATTTTCAAAATCACAAAATACATATATTTTTAGACGTGCTCCTACGAATTTTAAAGTTGTTATTTCGATTTTATATTATTTTTCCATACAAAATTTTAACCCCATTTTTACCCCTTTAGGGGTTAAATCATGTCCACCATGTTGGACTTCAAAATAAATGTCATTTTTGAAATCGTCATCCCAGAAAACCCCAAAAACGACATCTATATCGATTTTTATGTTTACTCACCCCATTTACCCCCTAAGGGGTTGATTTTCAAAATAATATAATATAGATTTGCCTATTTATTTTTAGATGTGCTCCTACGAAGTTTAAAGTTGTAATGTCTATTTTATATTATTTTTCCGTACAAAATTTGGATCCCATTTTCACCCCTTTAGGGGTTAAATCATGTCCACCGTGTTGGACTTCAAAATAAATGTCATTTTTGCAATCGTCATCCCACAAAACCCCGATAGCGACATCCATATCTATTTTTAGGTTTTTTAACCCTTTTCACCCCCATTTCATCCCCTTAGGGGGTTGAAATCCTAACAGAAACAATATACGTTGCGTTAGATTTCCATCCATAAGCCTAAATTATAAATTTAACGATATTTACTTCGAAAATGAAGGATTTTCTTCAATACACAACTTCATCCCCCTTTGACCCCTTTGGGGGTAGAATTTTGAAAAAGGCTGAGACCCGTATTTATTATTTTTCAATCGTCAGCCTAAACACAAAATTAGAAGATTCTAGCTTCAAAACTGAGGGACTTTCATACAAACTTTCATCCCTTATTTCATCCCCTTAGGGATGGAATTTTCAAAAATCCTTCCTTAGTGGATGCCTACACTGTATAAAGTATCTGTGTGCAAAATTTCAAGTCTCTAGGTCCAGCGGTTTGGGCTGTGCGTTGATAGATCAGTCAGTCAGTCAGTCAGTCAGTCAGTCAGTCAGTCAGTCATTCAGTCATTCAGTTTACGATTTTATATATTAAGATGTTGGTTTATTTATTGTATCAACGTTATATTAAAGTCATAAACGTTTATGCGATGTCCCTAATAAAAGCTGATTAGGATCTATTTATTATTTCGTAATTT
Source organism: Agriphila tristella (assembly GCA_928269145.1). Classification (NCBI taxonomy): domain Eukaryota; kingdom Metazoa; phylum Arthropoda; class Insecta; order Lepidoptera; family Crambidae; genus Agriphila; species Agriphila tristella. The sequence goes on along the minus strand of OV743437.1, from coordinate 26,862,594 downwards.
CCGTTATTAAAATAGCTACGTGAATTCACCCACAAATAAAATATTATTATAATACTTTTATACTTTTGTGATAATACATTTTATCGCTTAGCAACGCCAATTTTAATAAAAACATTTGAATAATTTGATTCCTCTTTGGTAACAATTGCGTAACCGATAACGTCGGCTAAATGTAGTGCTGAAAACGAAACATTGTTTAACGAAAATAATCTAATGCGTTGTATCGCCTGTGTTTAAAAAAAGGTTATCGTCTATTTTAACAGTAAAAACACTAATATCAAAAATGATACTATCAAACTTATCAGTCATAATTATATTAAGTGCATCGATTATGCATCAGATTAATCCTTTTAAGATATCGAAAAATAATTAATTGACTCATAAATTTCAACGACCTTCAATTTCAATTCTATTAAAAAACATTTACATTTTACTAAACATAAGTTTATTAAGTAGTAAATACTATGAAACCTATCGTTCTAAGCGATAAAGAAATCAATTTATCAAAGTGAAAAATAATAAATTAAATGATTGATTTGTTTCAGAATTGCAATAAATATATACAATAGTGTTAGTAAGCTAAATAAGTCTTTTTATCGCTATGTGATGCTAAACAATTCGATTTTGTTGTCCTAATGTTAAAATGTTTTTTACTATCTGCTTTTACCCAGAAAAATGGTTTTCGAGATAATAATTTCAATAATGAGTACAATAAGTGCGGAAATTCCACTACGTTATTTATTATTTAACTTTAATATCGTTCGTAACTATCTTCGATAAATGTATTGTCGGTACCAAATACCAATTCTGAATGCCGCCCGCATATTTCCATTACGTTAATGGAATAATCTCAGCGTGCAATGGAGAGAGCCATGCTCGGCGTTTCCCTACGTGATCAAATCAGAAACGAGGAGATCCGCAGGAGAACTAAAGTAACCGACATCGCTCGAAGGATTGCTCAGCTGAAGTGGCAATGGGCGGGACACATAGCGAGAAGAACCGATGGCCGTTGGGGCAGAAAGGTTCTGGAATGGCGACCGCGCACCGGACGACGCTCCGTGGGTAGGCCCCCGACAAGGTGGACCGATGATCTGGTGGAGGTCGCGGAAAGCCAGTGGATGCAGGCAGCGCAGGACCGATCGTTGTGGAGATCCTTAGGGGAGGCCTATACCCAGCAGTGGGTGTCGTGTGGCTGATATGATGATGATGATGATGAATGGAATAATCAATGTTACATACAATTACGACAATGGACTGGGTTACGATTAATTGTGAGATAATAGACACAAAATACCAAGTACTTTGATAGCTTACTCATTTGATTAAACCAATAAACAGTCATCGCAAATATTTGAAATAGTTATTTGTCTGTTACTTCCTGTTTACTGATACTGTTTTGAACTTAATGTTGCTAAATTAAGTTATAATTATTCTTGTTATTTATTTAACAACCTGTCTTTTCAATTTAGTTACTTTGTATGATCGAAAAATCCCTTTTTTCGATTGAAAACAGTCCTTGCCAAGTTCGCAATGGATCAGCTCGCCACCTGTTAATTTGCATTTAAAAAAATAAGACTTTTTTGTTAATATTTGCACGTTGTCATTAACAACAAAATGCTGGTGACTTGTATGAAACAAAGGCGCAAGCCACACAGAAAAGACGCCCGTCGCGGACCATTCGTCGTAGACAGGGCGACGACACATGGGCGCCCGTTTCCACGGCGGTTCTATACAAAGAACTGTTGCGACGCAACCACAAAGTACGTAGAAAAGACGGGCCGCAGACGTCTTTTCTTTTGTTCTCGCCGTGTCTGCGACGGGTCCACGTCGGGCGTCTTTTCCGTGTGGCTTGCGCCTCACGTAAACATATTTTTGCAAAAAAAAAATTGATTGATTAGAGAAAAAATACATATCAATTTTTCAGGCAAAACGTGCACGCACACTCTACTGTTCGCCCAGCTGATAACGCCAGACGGCACCAACCATGGGCTGCACGGGTTCCTGGTACCCGTAAGAGACCCTGCGACCCTCGAAGTGTATCCTGGTCTCATTATAGGAGACATGGGGGAGAAAATCGGCGTCCAAGGCATCGATAACGGGTCAGTTTACTTATTTTTACTAGATAACTATAACCTCCACCCGCGAATTCGTTCGCGTGGACAGTAGAAAAATATGGCGACTAGTTTAAATGACCTCCTTAGTTTAAAAAGCTAGTTCTTAGTATGGAGTGTTCAGGCTGTTTACCTGGTTCCATCCGGGTGGATGAATTAGAAACATGACTTACATTTTAAGTTGGACCCCAAGCTACCAAACTGAAAAGCCCGTTAAAACCCGTTCAGCGGTTTTTGCGTTATGCGCGAGTTTTTTTTAGGTATAGATAACTTCAGTTTTAGTTTCAGACCTGTGACATTGTTTTCTTTTTAACACGTTTTTAACATAGGTCAGAACTGGAAGGCAATGCAATATTATGGTGTCATTGAGCTGATCTGATGATGAAGCCGGAAGAAGGCCACAGGAGCACTATGAAGAAACCATACAACTCCATCGTGTTTGGGCTCGTTAGCATCGTCTTGATGAGTACTCTAATGGGAGACGAGGTCCAGGGTCTGATGATGAAGCCGAAAGACCATGCCATAGGAACTCAATATTGAAACCGTGCAACCCCATCAAATTTGGGCTCGTTTGAATCGTCTTGACGAGTTCTTGGTTGGGAAATAGTTTCCAGGGTCTGATGATGGAGCCGGAAGAAGGCCACTGGAACTCGGTAATAAAACCATGCAATCCCATCGAGTTTGGGCTCGTTTGAATCGTCTTGACGAGTACTTTGTTGGGAAATAGTGTCCAGGGTCTGATGATGGTGCCGGAAGAAGGCCACTGGAACTCGGTAATAAAACCATGCAACCCCATCGAGTTTGGGCTCGTTTGAATCATCTTGACGAGTACTTTAATGGGAAATAGTGTCCGAGGATCTGATGATGGAGCCGAAGGAAGCCCACTGGGACTCTGTAATAAAACCATGCAACCCCATCGAGTTTGGGCTCGTTTGAATCGTCTTGACGAGAGCTCCGATAGGAGATGGTATATTTTTAGTCTTAGCTCGTTAACTAAAAAGCAGAAAATAAAAATTTACTGAAAAAAACTTTTTTAAAAACATGATTTTAAAACGGACTAAATTATTACAAAAAAATCGGGCTAAAACATTAAAACGGACTAGTAAAAACAGACTAAAAAGTATCAAAGAAAATTTTATTTGATACTTTTTAGTTAGGTATAGACCTACAGAAATTTTAAACCTAAAAACGTGGGGCGCATTTTGTAAAATTTATTATCCATATTGTCTTTAGCATGCGCCCCACGTTTTTAGGTTTAAAATTTCTGTAGGTATAGGGTTATAAATATTTACAGAAAAATTTATTTAATACTTTTTAGTCTGTTTTTACTAGTCCGTTTTAATGTTTTAGTCCGTTTTTTTTGTAATAATTTTTATACTATTTTCAATTATTAATTATACAGCTTTTGCTTGGACGTTGTTGTCTGTACGGTATTCCATTTCCCGTTGGAATATCGAGAATAAAAGTAAACTACTATGTTTTTTCCGAGGTCCAAATTATCTTTATATCAAAATTGGTTTAGCTGTAACAAAAACATTCGCTTTTATTAATTTGTATGGATTTCTTTTACGTCGTAAGCAACTACGACCTACTGCTTACTACCGAGCTGAATGTAATCATCATCAGTTAAAAAATATCCTGTTAAATAACCGAGAAGGTACAATGTCTTCATTGAGTTAGTATTTGAAGGGTCATAAATAAATTCCTGCGATACGCGCGTTACGTAACGGCACCGAATGACGAATCGTTTCTGAAGGTCGCACTGTGATAAAGAATTCGCAGAACCATTACGCTGTTATCATGTGACTAATATTTAAGAAGACCGATATATTATCGTAAATTCTATTGATAATACTTCCCTATCTTGAGTTGTATGACATGATCACTTGAAGATATTGGTCGAGGATGTGACGCAGCGTTTGACAACGGATATTAACGCGCAAGTCTGTGACATGGTTTTTAGGATTCCATACCCAAAGGGTAAAACAAGATCCTATTACAAAGACTCAACTGCCCGTCTGTATGTATCTCATAAACCGTGATATTTAGACAGTTGAAATTTACACAGATGGTGTATTTCTATTGCCGCTATAACAAATACTAAAAATAGAATAAAATGAATATTTTAATAGGGCTCCCGTGGTGTACTATTATGTATTCTGTGCCCGTGGTACGGAACCCTTCGTGCGCGAGTCCGATTCGCACTTGTTTTATGACTTAGATCAGAGAATATCAGATTTATCAGTTCAGCTATGTAGGTGATGGTTGGGCATCGGGCCACCACATTTTATTATTAAAATATTTTGATGTACTTTTTTCTTTCTAATGTATCCTCGGAAATCGTTAATCGTTGAGGTACTTACCGTTGTTGATTCTGATTTGTAGATCAAAGTATTGTTGATGGAAATGGTTTGTCAATCATACAATATGGCGAGTTATATAAATAAACAAACAGATTTCATACACAGAGCGACTAAATTATTTATACCTTGTATTGTAGCGTACCTATAGTTTTTTTTATGATGCATTTAATTGTTATTTATTATTTTAAACTGCTCATTAAATAACTTTACGTTTCAGACGTTTGATATCAACTTACAATTTATGTTTTAAATAGGGTGTTTAGAAATAGCCTTATAAAGCCAAATATGGTAGATAGGGACCATCAAATTGAACAACTTTTACCATGGGAACAACTCTGGAGTCTCGAAAAAAAAATCTGCAGTTTCATATTTTCGTCATGAAATTTTTAAACAACAGATTTTTTTCGCGATTTCAAAGTTGGTCCCATATTAAAAGCTGTTCAGTTTAATGGTCCCCATCTACCATATTCGGCTTTATAAGGCTATTTCCAAACACCGTGTAGTTAAGATAATTAATATTAGAAACTAGAAAAAATCGACTCACCCGTAGCAGCTCAGACGGGATTAAAACCCGCGCCCTTGTAGTTTTCCAATAAATGATAATTTATTAAATTGATAAAATAACATTTTGAATTCGTTTTACTCAAAAAAAATATTTGTAATAAGTTAAAGACCATACAGGATTTATGCTATTCAGCGCACACATCCTCCATAGTGATTTTTTGGAGGTTCGAATGTTCTATTGTCAATCGTCAACGGTTTACTATCCCCGTCAATTGGTAATGCGCCTGGCGGCCATGATTTTAACCTCAAAAACGAAAAACAATTGTAATTTTTTTATATAAGGTGGTACCAAATTACCTGATGATACTTAAACAGGTGATAGTGTTGCTTAAACTGAATAACTTTCTCCAAGGAACATAGGTCGAAAAACGAAAAAAAATTTCACACTCCCAATTCCCATACAAAATGTCCTGGTCAGCTGACCGACTTACTATGGAAAGGCGAAAAAAAAAATTCGTTTTTCGACCTATGTTTCATAGAGAAAGTTGTTCAGTTTAAGCAACACTATCACCTGTTTAAGTCATCATCATCATCATCATATCAGCCACACGACACCCACTGCTGGGTATAGGCCTCCCCTAAGGATCTCCACAACGATCGGTCCTGCGCTGCCTGCATCCACTGGCTTTCCGCGACCTCCACCAGATCGTCGGTCCACCTTGTCGGGGGCCTACCCACGGAGCGTCGTCCGGTGCGCGGTCGCCATTCCAGAACCTTTCTGCCCCAACGGCCATCGGTTCTTCTCGCTATGTGTCCCGCCCATTGCCACTTCAGCTGAGCAATCCTTCGAGCGATGTCGGTTACTTTAGTTCTCCTGCAGATCTCCTCGTTTCTGATTTGATCACGTAGGGAAACGCCGAGCATGGCTCTCTCCATTGCACGCTGAGTGACCTTGAGCCTCCTTATGAGACCCATAGTTAGCGGCCACGTTTCACTGCCGTAAGTCATCACTGGCAACACACACTGTTCATAGACTTTCGTCTTGAGACACTGAGGTAAGTCGGACGCGAAGATTTTTCGAAGCTTCCCGAATGCTGCCCACCCGAGTTGGATTCGACGAGAGATCTCTTTCTCGAAGTTGGACCTACCTAACTGGACTGCCTGTCCTAGGTATACGTAATGGTCAACAACTTCAAGTGTAGTGTTCCCAACATGAACTGGAGAGGGTACAACATGGGCATTTGACATAATTTTCGTCTTATCCATGTTCATCCTAAGACCCACTCTTTGGGAAGCACTACGGAGATCTTCGAGCATTGTGTTCAGGTCTTCCATGGTCTCAGCCATAAGGACTATATCATCGGCAAAACGAAGGTGTGTTAGGTACTGGCCATTAATGTTGATGCCGAGTCCTTTCCAGTCCAAGAGCTTAAAGATGTCCTCCAACGCAGCTGTGAACAGTTTCGGAGAAATAACGTCTCCCTGTCTCACACCACGCTGCAGTTGGATAGGATTTGTGCTCTGGTTCTGTACTCGGATCGTCATGGTGGCATTTTGGTATAAGTACCTCAACACCTCGATATACCTATAGTCCACTTGGCACCTTTGGAGAGACTGCAGCACCGCCCAGGTTTCAATCGAATCAAAGGCTTTCTCATAGTCCACGAACGCCAAGCAAAATGGCTCATTATACTCCTCAGTCTTCTGTATAACCTGCCGCAGCGTATGGATGTGGTCTATGGTACTAAAGCCTTTTCGGAACCCGGCTTGTTCGGGAGGTTGGAAGTCGTCGAACTTGCGAGCGAGACGATTCGTAAGGACTCTCGAAAACAACTTATAGATATGACTCAGAAGCGAGATGGGTCTATAGTTCTTTAAGAGGGACTTGTCACCCTTTTTAAAGAACAAGATCACCTCACTTATGTTCCATGTCTTTGGCGTTCTGCCCTGGTCGATGACGGAATTAAAGAGCTTCTGGAGGACTTTGAGTATCGGCTCACCGCCCGCTCTCAGAAGTTCTGTAGTGATTCCATCGTCACCCGCCGCCTTGTTGTTTTTTAGCTGTTTGAGAGCCATACTAATCTCGCACAGGCTGACGTCCGGGATATCTTCGGTATAGTGTCGGGTAAGCTTGGCTCTGGGGTCTTTAGCCTTGCTTTCAACAGGTGTCTGCGTGGAATATAACTGCCCATAGAAGCTCTCGATCTCCCTCAGGATTTCAGGCTTTGATGAAATGATGCGTCCGTCGTCAGTTTTCAGCTTCGTCATCTGGCTTTGCCCAATAGACAGATCTCTCGCGAACACTTTGGAGCCTTTATTCCGATCGATAATACGATTCGTATTAAATTGGCGAAGGTCGCTTGTCAAAGACTTAGATATCTGTCTATTAAGCTGCCGATAACGATTAGCATCTACTGAACTCTGGAGCCTCATTTCACGTCTCTGATCCATGAGTAGGAGTGTGTGGTCGGAGAGTTTCTTTATCTTGGGACGGCGGGTCTTAAAGAGCTTGGACCCTACCGTACGGACAGCATCCACCACCATGTTGTTTAGATCGTCCACATCTATGCTGTTCTCAAGGGCTTCGAAGCGGTTTTGGAGTTCGAGTTGAAAGCTCTCCTGTTTAAGTATCATTAGATAATTTGGTACCACCTTATATACCTAGACCCTATCTTATTGAAAATAAGAATCAAATAATTAATATACCTATATTAGATAACTTATTAGAATTTTCTTGTTTCATGACATTTTTACTTGCGAATCACGTCAACGTTGATGTTAATGTGACAAGGTTCCAGCGCATTACCAATTGACGGGAATAATACTGTACCTACTTCAAGGTCCTTTATCCCTTCAATTCGGCAGGTTCGTAATGTTCAACCACTACCGGATACCGCGCGAGAACCTCCTGAACAGAACCGCTGACGTCACGGAGGAGGGCGTCTACGAGAGCTCCTTCTCCGACCCCTCCAAGATCCTGGGGGCTGCCCTCGAGAACTTATCAGCAGGTAAACAACATTTAAATAGCGTGCTAAAAGCTCTATATCCGTTTAATGAACAGGGGCCGTACCGGCTAACAAATCGATTTTCATAAAAGTCTGCTGGGTTTCAACTTAAAACAGAGAAATCAAAGTAAGCAATTTCGTTTTGTACTTTTTGTTGACGTGATTCGGAAGATATCGATGTTCGTGTGACATCATGAATTTGGGTTCGTCATTTTGGCCCAATTGGGGCTCGATTTATCTGTTTTAATTTGAAACCCAGCAGACTTTTATGAAAATCGATTCGTTAGCCGGTACGGCCCCAGTTCAGCATATATTGGGACAATAGTTTGACTTATACATGGTTATTTGTAAAACATCAACAACCTCGCAGGAGTAGATTACTATTAACATAAATAACAACATTTGTTTTACGACGTCTCCGAAAACAGTCAAAAAAATCGACTCTAAATATAAGTGTCCGAACAGCTGATCGAGTTTTGTATGAAAAGTCGTAATTTTTTGTCTGTTTTTGGAAAAATAGTAGAACAAATGTTGTATATGATGTTACTAATCTACTCCTGCGAGTTTGTTGGTCTTTTATAAATAACCTTGTATAATTTATACCTCTTTGGATTTCAATAATTATAAACAATGAGATTGGGCTACTCATACCATCATACTTTCGATGAATGCGTTACTTTTAATGACAATAATAAAGGGTAATTCGGCATTCTTACAATGCTAAAGTCTTAGCTACATATTTTTAGGTTTTGATGATATTTTTTTTAACACTACAAAAATATCTCGTCTCCATTTAGGTAGGTATTCAGGTGGGATTCGAACCCACGTTATTCGCAATCCGGGTAAATTGTTTAACCGCTGAGTCGCCGAGAACTTAGGAAAAGATACTCGTATTTGTGTTACGTGTTACTGTGTTACGGCTAATACTCAAAGTGCTACACCAGGGGCCTATTGCATAACAAAATACAAGCTAATTTATTATTAGTAATTTTCCATAGAAATTCACTAATAATATTAGCTTGTAATTTGTTATGCAATAGCCCCCTGGTTTAAGCCGGCTAGATCTAGTTGTAGCCGGTAGTCCTGTAAATCCCGAATATAGGTTAGACATTTAAGGTGAGCGCGAAGCGCAGCGGACCGTGACCCTTAATTTTCGTGGTTATTTTTTTTTTAATAGACAACAGAAATAACTCTCTTTATACCCCATAAATTACTCCCCCAAAGAAGGCTAGACCTAGTTTTAACCGGTTACACCGAGTGTTAGCCGCGAGAAAATCGGCTACAGTCAGTGGCACGAATCATGAAATCGGGTGGGGATTGCGCGGAACGCGTATTTTGGGTATGCGTTGCGGTGAGGGGCGCGGGCGGCGGGAGAGGGGCGCGCGCTATTGGTCGCTCACAAAAGCACATGCGCGAACTTATCCCCACTCCGTCGAAAAATTTTCATGATTCGTGCCACTGACTGTACACCTAGATTTAACCAACAGCTATCGGCTACACCTAGTTTTATCCGGCTAAAACTATGTGTAGCCCCACTTCGCGTATTAGCCGTAACGTTGTGCAAAAATTAAAATTATAGGTAACACTAGCTAGCTGAATATAATGCATATGAATCGGTTTGTGGTGCAGGTCGCGTGGGCATAATGCAGGAGAGCTGCCACTCCATCGCCAGCGCCGTGGCCGTGGCCGTGCGCTACGCGGCGGCGCGGCGCCAGTTCGGCGAGCCGCGCCGGGAGATCGCGCTCATCGAGTACGAGCTGCATGTCAGTCCTACACTTAGTAAGCCCGGCCACATACGCGACGGAATCCCGATTCGGAATTCCAAACGGAATATCGATAATGTATGCAAATTCCGTACGGAAAAATCCCGCACATGTGTGGTAGGTCCATAGATTTGTATGGATTAGCTGCGTTCGGAATAGAGATGGGCAAAGGACCCGATTTTGACCCGACTGCTGGGTTTCAGCCCAGTTATCGCCCATACACAATTTTTTTGAAGTAAATAAAATCTTTAGAAATAAAAGATGTTTCGTCCTTTGAATATTTTTCTGTATTGATTTAACAAGAAATTTTTTCCTTAGCGACGTCACATTTGACATATCCAAAGAAATAAAAAATCTGTAAAAAGTTTCTATAACATACAATGTGGGGTTTTATTGGGTTTAAACCCAATAGTCGGGTTTAAACCGGGTCTTTTGCCCATATCTAGTTCGGAATTACTACGAATTCAAAAACGTAATTCCGTCTGTGTGTGGCCACTCTTAAGGCGGTAGTCGAGCCACACTTGTTATACACAGTCTACCTTATTTGATTTGATGCGTTACTACAAGACTCAAAAATAAAGTTACTTGTTATTTAGTACGTGTCAGACAACATAGCAGTGCGGTACGACAAGCGGCGTAGCTGCCATGTCAGTCCAACACTTAGTAAGGCGGTAGCCGAGCCACATATAGTAATATGCGAGCCACATATGTTATAGCATCCTGACGCAAAATTCTATACGCACGCACAACAGGAGGACAAACATCGAATAGAGCAAGGATTCCCAAACCATTTTGGGTAAAAGACTCCTTTTCCAAAATTAACTGATACCTCAGACCTCCATAACCAAAATATCTTTTTTTTATAAATATGAGATGTTTAATTTTTTTTGTATCGATTTAACATTAAATTATTTTTATAGCAACATCTTATTTGACATATCAATTAAGAAAGAAAAACAGCAAAAAGTTATTACCCATTAACTGCGTAGTCGGGCAGTTTAACCCTGGTTTAAACCGGGTCTTTTTCCCATCTCCACTTAAGAATACACTTTAGTCACCCATCCCATTTCCTTCCGAAAGTTGCTTAACCTCCGCAATCGTCCAAGGTCCATGCGCTAAACCACTGGGTTGCGTTCAGAGGCTTAGCTTAGAGTGCGGTTGTTTGGTTGATTTTTAACTTGCTCTAAGGTTGGGAACGACCAAGAACTTTAATTGTCATTAATAGTACAAAGTCTACGTTTTCCATTTGGAATACGAATAATTTAAACTTTCCTTTATTCTAAATCAAATAAAATCCGTTTTTTGAGGATCTACCATGATCATTTAAAAAATTACACACTAAAACATCAAAACACAAAATAATGTCAAATGACATGGACATTTTTTTCTATAGACGTCAGTCGTCAGAGCGTTTTTCAACCACCGATTTTGATGGTTAAACCGAACGTCACGCTCTAATGTTTGGAACGCCGTTAGAGCGTAAAGTTGCACTCGGAGCATAGGTTCTGAACGCAACCCTGCGCCAGCGAGCTCCTTGTAATGTCTTGATCGTTATTATTCGTATGCAGCAATGGCGGCTGTTCGGGTACGTGTCGGCGGCGGTGGTGTTCCGGCTGTACCTGGAGAACTTCACCAACGTGTACCTCACTATCGTCGAGAAGTCCAACGCGGGACAGCGAGTCGATAACCTGGTCAGTTTGCACTTTATTAAACCACCTACATAAATAATAACGGGTGTAACAAGACACTCAACAAAGCCGAAGTCCACGCATTCCGACCATCATCAGGATCATTTTTGTCTTTTGGACTATACCTGGGAAACCAATAGCTGCGAAGTTATAGAAGGTCAAGTCATTTTTTTTTTAATTTTTATGAAATCTTATTTTATTCGTTATTTCCTAATTTTTGTTTACAGAAACATTATCAAAATTTTATGTATATTACAAACAATGGCTTCAAAACGTCATCACTCAATATATTTCATGAGCACGCACATAAACGCTGCCTTTCAACTCGGCCGCACGCAGCTGTGTAGCATTCACTCGCAGGCGCGGTTTTTTTGTACGCGTTATATTGCGTGGTAATGTATGCAATGCTTTTTAACACCAAAAATTAAAATCGTTTCCCAGCAATAATTTTGAACAGAAATGGTTCTGGTGATGGGCAGAATACGCAGACCTCGGCTTCGTTAAGGGTCTTGTTACTGGGTATAATAACACAGAAAAAAATTTGAAGGTATTTCTGCTCTGTAATCTCTTTATCCTTACTTGTTTTATTTGGTAAACAATCTTCACTCAACTCTTTATTGAAAAACAAAATATTATAAAATACAATTAATGGTTTTCCACACATATATCATGAAAGAAATTAATAACTATTAGTGAAGTTTAATTTAATAAGACAACATATTTTTAAATAACGATTTAAGACAAGTAAAGATAAACAGACTATATAGTATTTCTATGTATCTAGGCATCTAATCTTAAAAGGACTCTTTCAATTTAAACGACAAAAGACCACAAATTGTTCAATGCATGGGCATGTTTGTTCGGGCAGAAAAGTTCGATGCACGTCAAAACAACATTTGACAATGGGCGTGCGTAGGCGTCTGACTGAAGCTGTCGCACGACTGTTGTACTATGCAGTAAGATTTTTTGTTTTCAAACACCTAAGCAATTTCTTCAGAAACATCTCTCTCATCTCTTCTCATTTCATCTAAACCCGTTCAGCCGTTCTTGAGTTACAAATAGTGTAAATAACCTTATTTTGTTTTCTACTCCTTTATTGATCCTTTATAAAACAAAGTTGGGTTATTTACACAACTTATAACTCAAGAACGGCTGAACAGATTTAGATGAATTGTAGCATATAGATAGATAGTATTTTGCCGATCATCCAAATTTTGATATTTCCTGAGCGAGAAGCTCAAAAATGAAAAAAGGGAATTCGAACTAAGTGTATAGCACCAACGTTATAGAGAATTTTATAAGCTTTCATTTTATCTTAGAACATTGTTCGCTACAACGCACCATTTTTGAGATATTAGCGAAAAACCTTAAATTGAGACCTTTGTCCCCCTACCTCCGCCTCGCCTCCTAATCAAAACTGTAGTATGTTATCTCCCTAAGCACCCTGAATAGGTTTCTGCAGAAATCGCTGATATTTCCGCTCACGCACTCTACAACTACTTTATTGATTGAACTAAAACCTCTCTGTTCGTTCGATTGTCAGAGCGAGGCCGTGGGCGAGATCCACGCGATGGTGTCGTGCAGCAAGCCGGCGCTCACGTGGACGGTGCTGGACGCCGCGCAGCAGTGCCGCGAGGCGTGCGGGGGGCACGGCTTCCTCAAGGTATGCTATACTGACTCACGATATTCAACCTTAAGGCTTTAACATGCCTCAATCCGAGCGGGTCGATCCGTGATGGTGTGAAATCGAACGTAACTCTACTCACTTTGGGTTCAAATCAGTGCGCGTTCCAACGCGGCGGTTGCGTTGAGAACTAGCACCGAATTCTCAATTGTTGCATGTTTTTATTTAATTTCTACGCTTTCAAGTTAGTTAAAAAAAATCTGTTCAATTAAGATTGAAGGTATAACATCGCCGATTTTTATGTGTTGGTTTTACGAATGTTTCTCGGAAACGGAACATTAACGAATGTTCCGTTTCCGAGAAATTTTGCAAATAGGCCTAGAAACAGGGTCCACGGTATATATTTTTACATCAAAAGTGGTAACATTTTTACAAATGCTTTCAATTAAATCTATTGTGTATTATTCCAAGTACATTATATATTTTTCACCTCTCCAGCACGAAAAGGGTGCTTTTGGCGCGTAAAAACTCGCAGCAAAATCGATTTTTGCTGCGAGCGTGAGACAAAGTGCTTTTTTAATTTCTAACACCACTTTTAAAATAATAAAGGAAAAACAAATAAAGTGACAAGGATGACACTTGTAAAATTGATATGTGAGAAAAGGATAGATAGAGTGCTTTATGGTGTCATACACGGATTAAAAAGTAAAAAAATAAAATACACGGATATACCAAGGAGTTTTAAATAAGGATTGTTAAAAAAGAAGGTTGATAATTCGAAATAAAGAGTATGAAGGTAATGAGGTCACATGTATGAAACAAATATGAAATAAGAAAAATTAATGAAATTTACTAACAAATTATATGTTTTATGATTATAAATAAATAAATAAGACGGAATATTAATGAATAAGAGAAAAACAACGTAATGTAATCAAAACGACGGGAATTACTGACTCTATGAATAAAATTTTTCAGCAAAGTTTTGATCGAATTATTTTTGTGATAAATTCATAATATACCTAGCGGAAGGTATATTAACTTTATGGATAAAATACAAAAATGAATGTGTCCAACGATCAAGATAGTTTCCTAACTCCAAAAGAGTTAAGTGAACAAGTTTCTGATGCTGAATTAAGCTTTTTTACCAGGAAAGTCAAGTGAAAATTTTCTCGCTGGTCGAGGTGAAAAGTTGTATGTTTTACACGAGACCAAAATGTTGTTCTGCCTCGTGTCTTTAAATCACTCACTGTGCTCAGTAGTCTATATTAGAATCACTCGCTACGCTCGTGATTCAATTCTAGAATACTTCGCTAGTTCGTGATTTAAAGTCGCCACTCGCAGCACAATTTGATTTTGGTCACTTGTATAACAAATAACTATTTTTCATGCTTCACGCGCGTAATCTTTCAATAATTTGAATTGAATATTGGGATTTGACCCTTCTTAGCGCCTTAACCATAGAATAGATAATAGTACTAGCGTACAGAATTTGCACTCCGCAAACTCGTTTAAAAAAATTACAACTCTTGCTCCGACACAATAAGGTGCAATTCAGTTCGCACAGCGCTCACTTCACTACAAAATATTTACATAGTAGTTGCCTCTCTTTCTATCGCGTAAGTCTTATCTTTTCTGTCGTATGAAATTAGTCCTCCCAGAGGACGCCAAGTGTTTCTTACTCGCGCACGGAGTGACAGAGCTCTGCCTTAACTCGAACATATAGAGATCAATAACACTTTTTGATGTAATGCCCTAGGTCGCTAAAACATTCTACAGATCTGAAATTAAGATATACAGGGTGTCCCAAAACTTTGCCACATGGAGGGAAAGTACCTTAGATATTAAAGATAGGAAATTTTACTAAAATAAGACTACGTTTTATTTAAAAAAAAAATGCGAACTGCATTCAAAGTTTTTTTTAAATATCGCATTCATTCGTATACAAATTGATACAATACGTAACGTACGTAATAATTAAAATTTTAATGTTAAATTTCAATGTCTTCCTTTTGTTTAAGATGCTAAGTTACTTAACAAAAAATAATCCTAATGAGCAATAATTTCGATCGGTATCGTAAAAATAAAAGATTGTTTTTTTTTTCTAATTTGGTGGTTTCGATTCCTGGTTAAACATGCGATTTTTCGAAAATCTTTGAATGCAGTTCCAATTATTTTAAAAATCAAAATGAAGTCTTCTTTCAGTAAAATTTCGTATCTTCAATGTTTAAGATACTTTCCCTCCGTGTGGCTAAGTTTTGGGACACCTGTATATTTCTTTATATCTTTATCCAGATACGTATTGAATCAGAATCACGATATAATTATTTTTGCTCGATTCATTGTAATTTCGAAAATACCTTTTGAAAAGTCTAAAGTTTGAGATTATTTAGAAACAACATTAGGTCTTCAAGTCAAAATTGCTTCAAATAATTTGTATAATCAATATTCACAATCGTGTAGAAGCATTTCTCTTTAATCGCTATCGTTATGGAGAAATAATATTTTCAATCACTTTTTGATATATATTTTTGTGTTTTATAGTGTATTTTCAATCACTTTTGGAATTTGGATATTTTTTTGTTTTTTTCTTTCCTTCGTAATAAAAACATTTGTAGTCTTGACCACTGGCTCAGTTAAGCTTGTCTCATGTATTTTTAAAGTTACATCAAGATGGTGCAACCGAGCCTGCATTTGGCAGGTTCGGTCTCGCTCCGGCGCGCGAAGTTTTCTCATTGCTATCTCGCTTTACTGATATAGCGTCTTGATTAGAATGACTTTTGAGGTATTTTAATTTTGAAGTAAATATATTTTAAATACTAGAAAGATGTTTATTACTACCACCCGTTAAATATTGAAACCTTTCTCAGTGCGCGCGACTAGGCGACATCCGAAGTAGTCACGAGCCCACAGTGACATACGAAGGCGACAACAACGTGTTGTCGCAACAAGCCGGCAACTGGCTGCTGCGACAGTACGAAACGGCCTTGGGAGGAAACGCAGTGGACTCCCCGCTAGGAACCGTCGCCTTTCTGAAGGACTTCAGGGAGATATTGGGCTGCGTCTTCAAGTGCACGGAGACGAGGCAGCTGAAGACCGTCACATGTAAGTCCCTATAATATAATTACAAAAGATTTTTAGCAGTAAATGTAAGCACTACTGACTGACTACTTTAGTAATACTTAGTTTGTAATTATTAAATTGTCGTTATCATTTGCTGCTTCAAAGAAGAGTTTAAGGCCACATTAGACCTTACCTTTCAAGTGTGTGCAGACAGTCAGACGTAAGTATAATTATAGTAATTATAACAACGTGTTGTCTCAACAAGCCGGCAACTGGCTGCTACGAAAGTATGAAACGGCCTTAGGAGGAAATGCAGTGGATTCGGTCGCCTTTTTAAAGGATTTTAGGGATCTCCATTTATCTATTGGGCTTCGTCTTCGTCTGCATGGAGACGAAGTAGCTGAAGACCGTCACATGTGAAGTATTTTAGTTTTCCCACTTGCCCTTTTTAGTAAGCAATCACATTAACTGGATTTGACTTCAATGATGTTGGCTATAAATATAAAGAAATGAGACACTTGAAGAAGTTGTACATAAAATGTAAGAATATTTGTTCAAGTATGGCCGTCGAAAGAATGAACATTTGAAAAATTTGTCAAATGCCAAATGTCAACTAAGTGGAGTATATTTTCTATTATCTAGAAAAGAAAATAATATGCTGTCACTTTTATTTGCTGAATGTAAGACGGCGTCAGTTTGAAACCAGCCCCCTGATTACGTAATTCTGTTGCTAACAATTCTCGATTGAAACCGCAGTTACATTGCTGCTTTAAGCGAGATAGTTGTCACATCGGTTCTTACCAAAGCAGCAATGTAACTGCAATATCTGTCAGAGTTGATTGCAGTAACAAAATCAGGGGGCAGGTCTAGTAGCAATCATTAGATCAAATCTGAATTCTTTATTTATTTCATTGTTCCAGTTATAACTGAGACGTACAAATGGCTCATATGTTGGCTCCTAAAAGAAACTCATCAGAAGTACGAAGCGGAAATAGCGAAAGGTCTCTCCAAGTTCCAAGCGAAGACCAAAGCCCAAGTGTACAGGTGGAAGACGCTCACCAGGGCGTACGCTGAATACTTGGCTATCGTCTTCTCTGTCCAATCTATTGAAAAGAAAGAGAAGGAGGTGCAGCCAGTGTTGTACAACTTGTTTTACCTGTATGGGTTGTGGTCGCTGGATAAGCATTTGGTGGAGTTGTACCAGGGGGGGTTCGGAGAGGGGGATGGGCTGGCCAGATTGTTGAGGGGGGCTATCCTGGAGCTGTGCGGGGATTTGAAGGGGGAGATAGTGAGCGTGGTGGATGCGCTCGCGCCGACGGATTTCGTTTTGAACTCTGTGCTGGGGAAGAGCGATGGAAATGTGAGTATCCTTACTAATATTTTAATCCGAAAGTCCGTTTGTTTGTTTGTTACGTCTTAACTATTCAACCAATCATCATGAAAATTTGCATACACGTTGTCAGGGGTGCAGAGAAAGACATAGGGTAACTTTCATCCCGAAAAAAGCAACTGTTTCCGAGGGATAGCAAAAAATTTCCACGCAGACGAAATCGAGGGCGGTCGCTAGTGAAGAAATATTTTTGTTTTTACTAGCTCCTTTATCTTTGCTTTAAATTATGATCGATACGAGTAGATATTATGTAGTCCGTAAGGAAATCTTAGAAACCAAAGGGACTCGTGCTAATAAAAAAGACCACGAGATCTTTTAGATCTCTGAGAGATTTATGTATCTAATAATAGCATAAAACATAGCAATAGCAACAAGCAGAGATCATAAAGATTAGCAATAATTACAACTAGAACATTTGAGTTTACAATTACATATTTTTCTGATTGTCAAATTAAAATTCAATAAATACTAGTGTTCTACGGTTGTAGCAACTATTCAAATAAAATTTTATTATCATTATACATCCACTTAAAAAAAAACAATTTGACAGGTTAACATTTGTATGGGAAGTAATCATTGTTCTTTTTATACTCAGTAAGCGAGAATTTTTTCTCTAGCGTTTGCCCAAAACACTTCGTAGCAAGTTTCTAAACGTATGTAATTGTTGCAGCTATACCAAAACCTACAGACGGCGTTGTTCAGCAACCCGGACGCGTTCGGGCGCGCGACGTGGTGGCGCGACGCCGTCGCAACGCCGCGCGCCAAACTATAGGTACTATAGTTATCCAATAATCGTTCCCCACTGTAAATGTTCAAATAGTATTTGTATCAACTTTTTGTCGTACTGTACTAAAAATATTAAGGCTGCGACCGCACGACAGGTGCCTAGATATTATATTATCCAGGTTATTTAGTGACCGCACTGGTAGGTGAGTCGCTAGGATAGTCTCCTTGGTCTCATAATCTTTGCGCTTACAACACATTCTAGGTAGTCGCCTGTATGTATCGAGGCACCTAGCGCGTAGTGCGGCCGGTTGCGAACATTCGTGAATGTTCGTTTTACTTGATATCTAGGCACCTGTCGGTGCGCAGGCGGCCTCAGAGTGATATGTCACAAAAAACTAACAATAAGAAAAATATGAGTACGATGCAATTAAATTAACAACAGACAGTGCTCCGCGGCAAACTTCAGAGTGCTTGCGGTACAAAATAGTGTGTAAGTATTTTAATCTGTTGAAATCTGTGCGCACCTTAAATGGCGGGATGTCACAAAATTTATCCCGCTTGGTGGCGCTACTGCTGCTCGGAAACCTTTGTATGGGCATTTATCCCCGATTTTACTATTTATTTTAAAAACAAATAATTATTATGGTAGTCGGACAGTAAACCAATTAAAGATTGAAGAAAACCAATAATGTGTTAAAAGAAAAATTTATATTTACGAAAAATCGCTTCCAACATCTGAAACTTGATAACAAACACATAGAAAACAACGAAATGGTAGGTCTACATCTACACTAGCGCCAATTTAGTGGTAATGCGCCGACTGGTGGACGATTTGTGAATCAGCAAAATTATCCTGCCATTCTCTAGTGAAGTTGCCGAGTATCACTGTCTATTGTCACTTAATCGCATTGTATGTTTTATTCGAAAGCAATATTTAATTAAAATTAAATAATTATGTTATATGTTTACCAAATTAATGATTATGTCAGAAACGTAATGTTTTTTAACATAGTACCTAATATGTTTTATGTTACCGGAGTTCTAGCACTACTGTTTGCTTTTAATATTTAATTCTTAATGCTCTGGTTACACAAGCGCTATTATTGTTAAGATCCCTAAGTCTAGTAATAAAAAATACAAAATAGACATGTAAAATGGCTAATATTCAAAGACTTATCTGAAGGAAATGCATTTAAGCAGTTGTTTTTGTTACTGTATTTATCTGTGCATTTTTATTAATAAGTTAGAATAGAAAGAGTTGGAACAAAGTATTTTTCTCTTTATTCAGATTATGTACTACAAGTATATTATTATTATCTACATTATGTAATACAGGGTGTTACAAAACAAACCGAAATGCTCTAATATGGCCATCAAACTGATCAAGTTTCACTATCAGACCAACTCTGATATCGTGAAAAAAAATCAAGTGTTTCATACATTTTGATATTTGCATTATAAATTTTTGTATGAAACAGCTGATTTTTTTTCGCGATTTCAGAGTTGGTCCAATAGTAAAAGTTGTTCAGTTTGATGGTCCCTATCTACCATATTCGGCATTGCGGGTTGTTTTGTATCACCCTGTATAAATAAATCTGTTTCACTAAAGTATTATTTAAGCTTTGAAGTTTGTATACTCGCTTCGAGGTATGCTATTGGACTTTGTCATGAAACAATACTTTAAAAGTTACTATTTTGCTACTCGGAGCGTTATTGTTTGTTTTCCTACCATAGTGTTCAAACTATACTTATGCCAAATTCAATTATTAAGGTTAAACATATCCTTGTTATTACAAAAGATTTTTTAAACACTGCCACTGTTTAACTTAGACACCTGTTTGAATGTGATGCTTTCACTTTCAAACAACATCGAAAGACATTAAACATGTGTCTAAATTAAACAGTGTTTAAAAATCTTTTATTATAGCGTTAGGAGGAAACACCGAGGTCGAGAGAATTAAAAAATTCCCATAGAAAATTGACAAAATCAACGTTTCGTAGTCCCCTGTTTTCTCCTCTTTTAAATACTTTTTTCATTTAAATTTTAAGAAAGGATTAAACTGTGTTCCTATGTTTTCCTTGTTTTTCTGAATTTTTTTGATGAAAAATTCACTTAAATCGATTTAATTTTGGAGGAGGAGTAAACGTTGATTTTGTCAACTTTCTATAGAAATCTCTCGACCGTGGTGTTTCCTCTTAACATTGTGTACTTGTTCACTTTGTACACACTAAAGTTGTATTCGGCAAATACTACAAACACAATTATTGCATTTAATAATGAGTTAATTTTGCTTCGATAACATACACTTGGCGTCAGAAAAACCGCACCTTTTCTTCAAAGTTAATTTAATCCCATATAATTTAATGATAAGTGTTATTATATACTTCTTCCCCTTCGGACATAGCCAACAGTCTTTAGAAACCGTTGGAATACTCGTCGAACGGAATCAATTACTGAGATTGAGTTTCCGAGCACATTACATTGCCTAATTTTTTTGCAATATTTGAGTAACTTCATGGGCAATAGTATCCATCTTGGGTATTCCTTTTTTTAATTGAACTGTTGAAGTGTGTTTTCTCCATCATCTCGATAGCGAATTTACCCGCATTTCCTGAATTGACCCCTTTTATTTCCCTTTTGTGGTGGCGCTAGCAATAACGCTTTAATCGTTTAATTATGGTAACTGTTATGTTAACTAAATCAAACAATTATCAAAAGAAAGCTCATTAAATGTACTTTCAATAGATATCAACATTTACACAGTAAAACGTTAGCTAGCAATAGCAGATGGCCAAGTCTAAACTTAGTGTCAAAGAGGTGCGGTTTTTCTGACGTCGAGTGTAGTTCATAGTGAACAATTTGCCTTTGTCTGAACAAGCTAAAATATATTGTGTAAAAGCTAAAATCTTAGGAAACGACGAGCTAATGTTTACCCTTAAATGGTGGCTATTTACCACCATTTAGGACCCATAGGTACATACGACGGGATTTTATGTGGATATACTATCCCCGTCAATTGGATATGCGCTGGAACCTTGTCAAATTAACATACACATCAACGTCATCCGCAACTAAAAATGACAAAAAACAGTCAAATTCTAATAGGTAATATAAATTATATTAATTTTTGAATTCTTATTTTCATTATGAAAGGGTCTAGGTATATGAAAAAAATACAATTGTTTTTCGTTTTTGAGGTAAAAATCATGGCCGCCAGGCGCATTGCCAATTGACGGGGATAATAAAACAATTACTGATACTTATAAAATCAATTTTCTTTGAAAGCTTGCTTTGTAGAATGTACTTTAGTATGTTTGGTTGGACTTTAGTGTCGTCCAAAATACCATCGTCTGCGTAGGCTCTTAGTTTTGGAATGGGTTAGTTAATTGAGATGAAACTGATAAGTAGGTAAGTATATATCATCAAAAAAAAGTTTTTGCTGGAAGAACTGTATAACTATGTTAGATAAGCATACCAGAATAATATAGTGCGTCTGTAAGATCACTAAGATATAAATTTTTGTGAATCTAATCGGTTCCATTCCATTACATATATTTGTAATAGGGAATATGCATCAATTTTTTTTTTAATCTTAATCAAAAGTATAATGCGTGAGAAAGTTAACTGTAATATTAAAAATTTTCTCTTGCGTTTTTTTCTCGTGATATAGTTACTTGAAGTTAGCGCGCAGCAGCACCCGCCGAAAACGCTCCATACAAAATGGTGACGTCACACATCACGTTTCAGGAGTGTTTCGGCGCGTTTTATATGGAGTTAGCCAATAATCTTCAATTATCTCCCAAAATTTTGCGTTTAAGTACATATGTGTCATACAAAATATTGTTTCTTATTCGATATTCTATCTGACTGTAAAGTGTATTATATCCGAAAATGAAAAAAAAATATCGTTATTTTCCCCTGATTTCATCGTGTGATAAAACTAGGATTATACATTTTTTTTATTTTTTTCCCTGTTCCATCATGTTTTTATAAGTGTCCGCAGCGATCAAGCTCAAATTCATCAAAATCGGTGACTTATGCATATTCCCTATTCTAAAAGAAATCTAGAAAATAGGCAAAAGGAGTAAAAATATAGTTTTCTTGTCTCTTCGCCATTTGTCTTGTTATGAATAACAAAACTTTTTCGGAATCTCAGCTGGAAGGAAATCACTATTTCATGACATATACATTTTTAGAGGATTTTATCTATTTATTTATGGATTGTTCCTATTAACATAATATTGCAATCAACATAACAATTTCAATTATTTTTAGACATTTATTGATGTTTGTTTATTGCATTTATTTTTAAATGGTTTTCTTTGTTTTTTTTATTATTTTAAACTTGTTCTGATGGTATTTGTCAATATTTTCAAATACATTTGAAATGCTCTGCAGTGGCAGAGAAATTTTATAAGTGCCATTATGATAGTGTCAAACTTGTTAAGTTTATCATTATTAAGTAAATATATCTACGTCATAATAATTGCTACTAAGTTCAAAATAAATCATTCATCTTTTAATAGTTAAAAAAAACCTATCAATATTAAATTTTGAATTACTTGTAATAAGACCGAAAATAGAACCTTTTGTTTTTTTATTTAAAAACAACTTGCAAGGAAATCATAATAAAATTAGCAACTGGAACATGGTCTATGGATCACTTTGCTAAGACGGTGTATTAAAATCATTTTTTTTTATTGTTCTTATAATGTCTATGTATTGGTGATTCTACGAGTATAAGGTTACTATGAAAGTTACTAATAAAGACATTCCTTGTCTATGCACGTTATATTTTATAATAGATGTTGTAGTAATATTATTTTATTACGTTGCTATACAATATGTAAAAAATATTTTAATAAATCAAAGCGTCGTGTTTAAAGTGGTATAAAATTATGTTAAAATATTTAATATCTTTAGAATGAATTTCATATTTTAATCATTGATGTATAATATTATTCTATTCCTCCCTAGAAGTGCCTTCCTATAAATTGTGTACATTTGTATAGAAAAATAAATATACCTTTCGTGTGCTGTTTACTTTAAATGTAAATTCTCTAAGATCCATCATTGACCTCTACAAAATAAATGTTTATCATTTTCAACTATTTGTATTATTTCAATCTGTACCTTATTTTATCATGTAAAATAAAAAATAGTGTATTTTTTAATAATTTTTATTCATTAAACGCACTTGTACAGAGGAGAGATGATAAACACTATCAATGCAAGCTAACGAAGTCGCGAAGAATCTACTACCTATCAAAGAAAACCAACTTAATGTCGGTAGGGAAAGTTTTTTTTGGCAGACGTCACTGATATTTAACCACTTTTCTACTATAAATGTGGTTAAATTTCAGTTAGTAGCTTCTCAGAACTCCGTTATCTTGTGCTGATCCAATGACAACATTTAACAGTGATTAGAAGATATTCTTAAATAGTGCGTCACATTAATTATTTTTTAAAATGTTAGTGAATGTTTACAATATTTGCTAAAGGAATTAGTAGTGTCAACAATTAAATGCTTAGTAGCACCAATTAAGTTTTAAGTGTTTTTAAAGAAACTGTTTTACAAAAGTGTAGAATTCTAGGCATGATTTTTTTATGCAGTTAGTGCCAATTTTGTCAGTGAATATAAAACTATTGAAATGTCATTGGCAGGGAGAAGAGGCACCCCGTTGTCAGTATTATTATATTAGTTATCATTGTTAATAACAGCATTGCATTAAATAAGTAAAATAAAATTAATAATACACAATATTTCACTCGATAGTATTAATGAATTAAATGCATCATACAAATTTACAACGCAATAGTTACTTAAACTAAAATTGTTTACTTAATGAGCATGTTGAAATAATTAATAATTATCATTACATGTCATTTAAATCAAATGCTTGCAGTTCAATATATGTATCATCCATTCGCTGTCAGTTATTGCTAAGAGAAATCGCGATTTCTACCCGTTGTCAGAAAGTTTACGGGAGAGCTTGTTGCACAGCAAAATGTCTTTGTCCAATCGATTTTAAACCATAGACGATTGGATTTAAAGTTCAGAGTCGATGGAGGTCAAATGGTCACACAATTGGCTGTGAACTGTACATCTCGTGCCTCCTAAAACTGCATTGCCCTTTGATTTTTAAAGACACATTTTTATTCAACTACACTCCTAAACCTACAACCTTCAATAAGTACTAACCGTGTATCGCAGTCTTCCATTTTTACTTCTATAAAACGTATCGTAAGAAACGAAGGCACGAATTTATTACCAAAAGATAAACCCGATTGCTTCATGGCAACTCTGAAAAATACAAGAGTATTGATAATTCTTGTTAAAATATTGTTTCCCAAATTACATTAATGATCACAACTTCAATTTTATGAATTAGGTCTACATTTCAATACTTCACAAAATTTATTAAAACACAACCCTTAACAAGTAAATTAACTTATATATTCGAATCGAACATTAAAATAGATTGTTAGTAACTATTTAATATTATTTTACCTTCCTCTGATCTGGGGGTTGAAAAAAAACTAATTATGAACTAGCCAAGTCTTTTCGTATGAAGAATAAATAACTTGTCATCTATATAGCGTCGGTGGAATGATATGGCTTTTAGTCTGTGAATTTAAAATATGCAAAAGTATCTTAACATCTTATATCTATTTAGTGAGCATCACTTTAAAAAGACAATTATTGTAGATCTAACTAAATATGAAGGTAAACGTGAGCTTTACGAATTTTTATTTCGTTTTCATTTTATAAAAAATCTAACACGTATAAGTGACATCTGTATTGCACATCCTCAAAAATACAGTTACCGTAGAGAGTATTTGATTGATATGTTTTTCCACAAGATGTAATAGACTCCATATCACATTAAAGTAGACCTTTTAACGAGCACTAAATCAGCTAAATTAGGCTCACTGTGTTTTAAATTGACAAAATACAATAGTATGTATAGTATGCGCAAAATAACTTGGCGGTTCTGAACTTCTCGCGGAACGCTGCGCAGTAGACGAATACAAAGCTTGCGCGGGGACGGGGCGCAGGCGGAAGCACTTGGAACTATGGACCCTGCGCGAAATGTCACTTGCGGCTAACTTCCGAGCCGCTAAGTTATTTTGCGCAAATTATAACTGCATTGATTTGAGTATCATGATAAAATCGTTTAGCTGTTATCACTATCGGTGATAGTGGAACTAGTCATTCTGATGACGGGGTTTTGTGTGGAGTCGCTGGAGTCACATTCGACCATTAAGATCTCGTCCGGACTTTCGTTCCGGTCCGAATTGCTTTCAGTGTAAGTGCCTGTCGGTGACTTGTCTTCGATCACCGCTTTAAGGTAAGACTCCCTGTCCATTATAGCGGTGTCTCTGGCTAAAGCGAGGACGTCTAACGACATCATGCTTTTAGACTTTTCAGTCTTAGCTATGGGAGGGTTTGTGGTTTCAAATAAAACTTCTCTGCTTATGGATTTGGTTCTGCTCAAGTTGGATTCCGTTTTCCATGTGTCGCTCGGTGGAGGGGTGTGCTTCCCCGTGTTGATGCTGGTTGACGGCGCACTGGAGTTCCTCGGGGAACTTTCAGTGAATTTGGACCTCTTCTGCTGATTGCTCTCCTTCATCATCAGCAGTTGGTCCAGTTTGTTTATGGTCTCATTCAGCTCGAGTGCCCAAGCCTCGTCAGTTTCTACGTCTTTCCGGTCAATCGGTTTGAGTGCTAACTCTCGGACGCGCATCCTTAGTTCCTGGAGACTAGATTCTTCATCATGCTCTGCAGCTTTAGCGTCATTCTCGTCGTGGACGGGATCTCTCTCCGCTCCTACTCCTGGCTCGCGAGGTCCCACGGGAATAGTGTCCTTCCCTGGTGGATATTCTCCCCTTCGACGGTGAATCTCTTCAGAAATCTCCTCGAGAGCTTTGAGGGACTTGGAATAGCGGTACTTGGCGTCGGCAATTAGGCGCTGTAACTTTTCAATCTTTTCGTTTTGAGTTTGAAGTTGTTCCTCACAGAGTTTCTTCTCTTCGAAGTACAGACGAGATTTGATAATATTCCGTTTCAGATTTTCTTCTAATTGAGTCACCTGAAACAATAAAATGCGAGGTAAGTTAAATGCTACAAGGGCGCACTGCAATGGCGCATTTATAGATGAGCGTTAAAGACTTTAGAAATGAAAGAGACCTTTTTTTCCGCCGTGATATACGCAGCTGCTTTCTTCTGGTGTTCTCGTCCACTTTCTGCCTTCCTTTTTTCAGCGTCCATAACCTGAAAGTACATGAGATTTTTGCTATCAGTAAGCCGCTTAGTAAAAGTAAACTGGGTTGTAGAAAAAATATTAATTTTAATAACGATTGATCAGTAAAGGTAAACTGGTTGAAAAAAAGGTAAACTGGTTGAAAAAAAGGTAAAATTATAATAGTGACCTTGATGATGGCATGATTGAGCACTTCTTGCCAGTTGCTGTCAAACTGCCACTCGTCCTGCTTGCTCACGAAGCGCTGCTCGGCGAGGGTTACCGTCTCCTTCGCCGCTGCGTGGAGCTCTGCAAGATCGAGGTTATATCGTGAGGATGGAACAAGCAAACGATACATCTTTGAGGTAAGCTCATTATATCTCTTGAACGCCGAGCGTAAGAAGCAAATGTCAAACAAGATGTGGCTATCACAATAGGTCTTCGGGCCCTTTTGACAACGTATACCTCTAACATCTAATAGTTGACTTTGGGGCCAGAAAACCTAATAAAAAGCCTTGTATAAGCGATAACGAACTTCGCTTAGTTAAGATTGACATTAGTGATAAAGGGTTGGCTATCACTATACTAATTAGCGTTTTAATTGTCAAATCCATCACACAAAATCAAATCACACATCCACAAAATAGAGTTGTATTTTGTGTTACCTACATCTTACTAGCGAACTTTACGAAGTTCGCTATCGCTTTTACATAAATGAGAAAGGGCTGGCAACTTTAATAACAAATGTTTATTTATTCGCAGGTTGATTGAGAAACAAGCAAACGCCATATTCAATTTGATGTGAAGTTTGTTACTGGTAATCGAACTTATTGCTCAAACAAAGTACAAAACGTACAAAATGTTTCACTAAAATTAGCTGGTTTATTAGCACAATTACTCTGTACTCCACTAATATTTGCTAATGACGAGTTCACAGATAAGGCCAGCGGCCGCCTGCAACACCTCCGTATCTAATCTCCCGTCTGTCTGTTTGTATTTGTGTAGCATGTGGAACACGCATATCTCACTAATGTATTTATTCATAACTGTTTTACGAAATGTAAGAATCAAATGTTAATGTTACCTATTAATGAATAATATGCTTTTGGGTTGAAGTAGTCTTAAACTATATTTTGAAAACATTATAAAATATATTATTAAGATTTACTACCTACTACTTTTTTGAAGACGGCTAAAACTAACAGCTTTTATAATGAAATAAACGGCACATACCAAACGCATATTCAGAAAGTATCCCTCAAATCTGATTATGATGATATGATGACGAGTTAAGTGTATTCTGTTAGGCAGAAGCGACTCTAAACATGTTAACAATCTCCCTTTGATAAGCGCCTTCCTGCGCGCGCGCAGGCTGACCGCGCATACCAACCAAACGATTTGCAGCTATTTGTATAGAATGAGAATTATGTTATTTATCCAAATTATCGCTTTTGTCATAGTAAGATAGTACCTACTATAAATAAGCAATTAATTTGCAATTAATATAATTCCATTCACCTGCACGGTCAAGAACTCTTATCGAAGTCAATTCTTTGTTAACTATTCAAGGTGGACTGCATATTGTAAATTGAAATAAAACGGTTTCACAGTAAATAAAATGTTACGTTCATAAATTACTAGCGGCCGCCCGCGACTTCGTCTGCGTGGACAGTTTTTTTGCTATCCCTCGGGAACGAAACATTTTTGTTGGAATAAAATGTACCCTATGTCCATCTCTGTACTCCTGACAACGTGTATGCAAAATTTCATGATTATCGGTTCAGTAGTTAGGACGTGAAGGCGTAATAAACAAACGGACTTTCGCATTTATAATATTAGTAAGGATTAGTATTTATTTATTTTCAAACTAACAATGGACTTACTCTAATGCATAGTCCAGCTTACTAGACGCTGGACGTAAAATAACTCGATTGAAGAAGTGATATTTAATATATAAAAATATTTATTTCTAATAATAATCCTACTAATATTATAAATGTGAAAGTTTGTGGGTTTCGATGTTTGTTCCTCAATCACGCAAAAACTACTTAACGGATTTGGTTGAAATTTGGCACACATATAGTAGATAGCCTAGATTAAAACATAGGATACTTTTTAACCCGACACCCACGGGAACGGGAACAACATACATGGGTGAAACCGCGGGCGGCCGCTAGTTAGAAATAAATCTTTTTACGGATGACAGCGTGTATTCTGATGTTATTTAGAATTATTTAAACTCTCTCTCATTAAATAAGCCAAATAATTCCGTCTTTGTCTAGTTATCACCGAGGCATTTGAGCAATGTCAACAAAGAAGATAATTTATCTTTATACTAGCGGCCGCCCGCGGTTTCACCTGCGTGGTTCCCGTTCCTGTGGGAATATCGGGATGAAAAGTATCCTATGTTTTAATCCAGGCTATCTACTATCTGTGTGCCAAATTTCAACCAAATCCGTTCAGTAGTTTTTGCGTGATTGAGGAACAAACATCTAAACATCCAAACCCACAAACTTTCACATTTATAATATTAGTAGGATTTTAAGTCAAAACGTTGAAGTTTTCTTTGTCATGAACAAAACAGCATACCTTCTCCGATTACAAACATCTATTTAAAACGAAAGTAAATTGCGCAAGCGCATGCTATCGATGCTCATAAATATCTCGTAAATATTAGCATCTGCTCAACAAACAATCATCTCTAAACTATTTGCACATTTATAAGCGTTCGTTAGTTATGCTTATTTGTTGTGCAGAAGTATGTGATTTCATACACATGAGCTAAAAATAAGTAAAATAATCTATTATTAACTTAAATAATTAACTTTCAATAGTTACATAAAAAACCGGGCCCTACTTCTTTACCCACCGTATCCCAATTCCTACATTTACAATTACAATTCAGAGAATGATAAATTGGTACGCCCATTTTTTTATTCGAGAAAGGTAGATACAGGCAATAATTTAAATGGATTAAACAACGATTTGAGATGAGAAAATGGTTAATGTAATAAAATTGCTATTGTAACTGTGATAAAATAGGGGAGAGTCCAGCACTACATTAATTTTAGTTTGCTGATATGAGTGTGTAAGCTATAAAAATAGTTGAGCTCCAATAAAATCCGTGGTGCCCCTGACCGGCCCTCCGGCCTTGGAGGGTCAAGAGCGCCCTACCCCACCGGAAGCCAACATATCCGTGCGATAATAGCACCGCCCGATAACCGTCCCCGCATATTTTAAACATGGTGCGGTACTGGCAACTGGCCTATCAAGATCTTTATCTACCCATGCTTTAAATCCTCTGAAAAGGGTTCTCAAACGGTTAGCTTACTGCCAACATTACAATATTCGAGCTAGGAGTTACATTATGAAATTCAGTACAAATTATAACACTCGTTCGGATGATAAAATGACGGATGAATGAGGAGGAGGAAAATCAAAGTCAGAACATTTTAAAGAGGATACATATCATGGGTGGGTGTTTTTAATCCATATGTATTAAAATATTGTTTTCACTCCTCTTGCTCAAAAAGTCCGTCATTGTAAGGTACAAGAGTCAGGATAAAATAGCATAAATACCCCTAGGGGATAAAGTTTTTTCTTTTTTAATGTTTGTCTATTACCAATGAACCTACTAAAACGAAAAAGTCTTTATTCATAATTACGAATGAAAACTCGCTCGATTTTTGAAAATGGAACTAAAAGCAGCGATCTCTTCGGTGAAATCATAGACTTATTTATACTCTGTGACTTTTAGTTTAAAATGCGTGCATTGTGTTTCTTAGCTGCTATTATAAGTAGAAATTAAAAAAGGCACTGGCGCGAAATCTTTAGAATTTTTCTCTAATTCCAAACTGATTGAATTGTGTGACTGCAAGTAAGTAATAGAATAGAAATAATTTTAATCTTTTGCCGTCAATCACAAATTGCGTATTTAAATACTGTATGAAAAGTTTATGAAGTGGAGGATAGAAAAACAAGTGGATTCGTTTACGGAAGTATAAACTATAGGTATTTAATATTGGATTTTATTTTTTCGCAATCGTAGTGAAAAGTAGAGTGTAACACACGACGCTAAAACCCATTGTAACTCGGTTTCTATTTATTCCCTCGCTAAAGCTCGGGAATAAAACTACCTCGTATGCAATGGGTCATTTTAGCGTCTTGTATAACAATCTACTATTGTTTCCCAAATATATTATTTTTAATATCGTGGACCGGTTGGGAACCAGAGTGTAAACTTATTTTTTTTTTAAACAATAGAGCTTTGGGCCTTTGGAAATAACCCGGCTAGGCCTCGTGTCATAAACACACATTCGTGTTTTAATACCTCTCATTATAGTACAGTTGCATAAATAACTATTATGATATCTCATCCTAAACTTTATCTATAGGTTATAAGTACATATTAAAAGTTAATGATTTTACTTTGTATTTGAAGCATTAATGTAAGATTTTGATACTTTTTTCCTGCCCAGAGTTCCACAGCTCAAGCATCATCTGCTAGTAAGAGAAAACTTAACATTTTCTCACATTAATTTACGGTGTAAGTTATAGTAAAATCTAAACCCTAGTTAGTGTATAAATTTGCATTGTATTAAAGCGTTGCCATTTTCACTTAGTAAATATAAAATGGCATGACCTTCCTATTTTATCATACACGATACAACGCTTTGAACTGTTCATGACTAAAAAGGAAAGATAACATTTTTATACTTACAAAGTCATATGTCTCGCAACTGAGCTAACCGATTGTAAAATGTATGTTTGACTTTTTGTAATAAATGTACACAAAAGAAAATATGAAGGATTCTCTGAGGAAGGAAGGAAACCATTCAAAATCGTTTAGAATAGACCTGTTTGTGGAAGTGGCTTCTATTCAAATAATAGCATCGGAAAAAACGGAGGACGTTTTTTTAAATGTCAAGGTTTTCAATTGTGAGTTGAGAGTTGATAACATTTAAGATCGATGACTTCGAGGCAATTTAGGTTCGCTTTCAAAAGATAGATATTAATGTGTCAGTTAATACAAAAACAATGTTTAAAATCTTTTTGAATGTTGAACCTGTTTCAACCTTGTACTATGCTTGTACTATTATTCTGTGGTACTATATGTGCCTCTATCGGCTCTATCAGTTTGTTGGAATGAACAAAAATAAATCTATGTCGTTCCAACACAATCCATTCTATGGTTTTGACGCAGATCGTCATTTTCGCAAATGATCATGGGGAAAAATTTGATAACTTTCGCAGAATGTCATTTTCGCAACTGGTCACTTTCGCAGAATATCATTCACAATTTTTTTCTTTTTTTTCCTCTAAATATTATTTCAGAAAAAAAGGGGGCATTATTGAACAGCATCAGATTCAACCTTCACATTAGTTTTTATATAAGAATTGATTATGTTTGTTTTATTTTCAATAAAAGTTACTCTGTCCGAATACTATAAATTTGCGTTTCAATAATCAGTTATAAGTACTTAGCGGTTTTTAAGTATGTTTAAAAAGGGGGGCGTTAAAAAATAATTTATTCTTAAAGTGGGCAGTAGACAAAAAAAGGTTGGGAACCCCTGCGTATTTTATAAAAATTAACAGTATTTTATATATTTTCAGTGTTTTGAATACATATTTCTAAGTGTTTCTCATACAACTTATCAATTTTGTGTCATTTTTGAAAGCTTTGTAAGCCTCCTTACCTTCGATCATCCTAAGGAATGAGGTCTGCGCAGCACCGCGCGCTTACCGCGTAGTTTGGGCATATTCTGTGATTTGGGCATTTAATTTTTAAACAGATCTATTTGATATCAGTGATGCTTGCTGAAAACAGTATTTTTTATACTTTTTGTTTGTTCAACAGTAAAAAGTATAATGTAGTGAAAAACAGTATAATACTGTTTTTAGCAGTATAGTTGGCAACCCTAGCCATAACCCACCACGCGTGTCCGTGGTGGCGTGGTAGGGTGGGTGTTAACGACTGCAAGTGCAGCCGGGACCAACGGCTGAACGTGCCTTCCGAAGTACGGAGGAGCTCGAGATTGTATATTTTTGATCACCCATCCCATCATGACCGACACTTGCGAAAGTTGAAAGCTGAAAGCTTGACCTCCGCAATCGCTGGGCCAGGCGCTAAACCACTGTGCCCTCGAGCTCCTCACGGCTTATTCGCAAAACTTCTAAATAAGCTTTCCTCACGAGAGTTGTACTAATAATTAATGCCCGGTTTCCGAGGTAATTATCGGTGCCAGGTGCACACTGTTGTAACTTACCACTAGCTCTCTGGAACTGCACGGCCGCCTTCTGGCAGTCAGATCGCGCGCTGGCCGCCACCGCCACCGCCTCGTAGTATGGCCGCGACTTGTCCACGCAGGTGCCGAGACGTTTGGTCAGCGCCTGCAGTCTGCGCGAAGTCTCGTTCAGGAGGAGGTGAAATGTCTTCATAGACTCCTGCAGAAAAGATTTACTTTTAAAGGTTTTTGGAGTTTACATTGTATGTTCTGCATTGAGGACTCTTTGACTATGGGATATTTTAAGGTTGTTGATATATGTGATATCTGGCGACTCATTTGGGTATAACACAATGTTCACGGCGTCTTTTAGTACTGTAATGTTTCTGAAAGGTGCAAAAAATACTTTTTATACTATCTCTTTACAAAGTATTAGCTCGTCATCGCGTACCGTGCTGAAGTTATTTCTGATTTAAGATGCCGTACTACCTACTACTAGCGCCGCCCAGACATTAGAAATAGAAATATTTTTTATTTAAATAGACTTATTAAAAGTTCTTTTAAATCGTCCAGTTCTTTTTCCCTACCACCCATTCGGGACGTCTTCATTTATACTCGTAAACCAAGTCAGTATTTAATTAAAAAAGCTACGATCATGCATGCCCTCTTAAATTTTCTCTATTATTAATAACTATTCAACAGATTTCCTTCTTTCTGTAAGTTTTAAAATCCATTTTAGCTCAAAGTGGCCTACTTTTGGGTAGTAGGGCGTAGTAGGGCCTTTTAGTAAGTTCTCTATTTAACCAATTAACTTAGGGTCAGAGTTCATCAGAGCAATGTATTTCGAATTGCGTTATGTAATAGTTCCTTTCTTCACCTTTAGTGAAATACTATTCAAAGATTCTTTAGTACCTTAAGTCGTGAAGCCATTTGTGTTGCAAGAGCCAGCACTAAGCGCTAAATTAGGTCAGCAGAAGCACCACGCTTGTTGGCAACATTTATAAAATATGTAACACTATGTAAATGAGCTAGTGAGGACAATGTGTGTTCCAATTAGATGTCAGCGTGCAATTGACCTTATGTATGAAATGATACGCATATCCCGACCTCTGGTTCATTCAGCTAGTTTAGTTGGTTGCACCTTGACACTTATAGGTTTACATAACATACCTAGACTGTATGCATCAATTCTGATAAAGTACTTATTTGTCTAAATGGAGGAAACGACAAAAAACTGCAATATTACTTCGATTTAAGGCTCCGTACCGATTTTGCCGCTGACTGCCGCTATCTCGCTCGCATATTTCATGTTTTCTCAAGATTTTGTAAATCTGAGTGCGTAAATGTATAATGTGTCTCGGCCACTTTTCGCAATATAAGATTACGGACATTTTAACATATATTTCAGTTTCGAGTTGCTGAAGTACAAAAAGATATCGTATTTGCCGGTTCAAATAACTGTTAGAAACGATAACTTTTTGAACTTTAGCAACAAAAATTGAAATATATTTTAAAATGTCTGTAATCTTATATTGCGAAAAGTGGCCGAGACACATTTTTTTCAATTGCGCACTCAGATTTAAGAAATCTTGAGAAAACATGAAATGTGCGAGCGAAAAAGCTGCAGTCAGCGGCAAAATCGCTACGGGCTCTTAAGGAAAGGCAAAGGAAACCGAAGTCAATTTCAGAAATGTGTTAAGGAAATGGAATGATCCCAAAAACGCGCTATTTGTTAGGAGTATATGTTGAATGGCGGAAATTGAAAGGTCTATCTTTAAATATGGTCGATAAAGTCCTATTCCTATATTGAGAAAGAAATCTTGTCCATCATGATATAAGTTATAAAAATAAAGCTAACAATCAAGCAACGTTCTTTAAAAGGTAGAATTTGAATGTCCTAAGATTTATAACATCATAGTTAGAGAAAACTTACTTTATGTTAAGTAAGTACATAGGTACACATACATCTCTTTCCTACCTACCAAGAACAAGAAGTGCAAGGAATAACTACATTGAACTCGTTGCAGTCAGCGAATAACAGGATTTCTTTCATCTTGTTTGTTACGCAATATGCATTCTTAAGGCCATTGTTCAAAAGTACAATGCATCCTATTCTTGCATACGTGTGGAAGAAACACGCGTTTTTCACGCCAGCGCGCCAAGGGTCAAACACCAGATTACAGGCGAGTTTCCACGCATTGCGTCCGCGCAAAACAACCATGTAGAGCTTAGTAGCTAACTATAGCTTTTTACAACAGATTGTAAATTCATGAGCACTTACATCATCGATCAATGATCGAAGGAACGTGTATACTTTTTCTTCGTTGTTGGTGGGAAAGGTTACCAAAAGCACAGATAACAACGGATTGTATATTTTTTTATCTAATTAGTGGCGAATATAATTTCAACTTTGACATTCGAAATCTAAGTTATTTTTATAAATGGATAGAAGAATAAATATAGCCTGAGTGGTTTGCAACCGATACAAGTTACGCATTACGTAGCATCAATTAAATGGACATCATTACTGGACAGAATGTCATCATGTGTGTGCAAAAATAAGTCTTGTCACAAGGAAGTAAAAGTCATTCCTTTTCTGAACTGATTAATTACAAATACGGCCTGGGTTACTGACCCTAGAAGGATGATCAGGTTTCCCAAGTTAGAACATGACATAATTGAGGATTAAATTATAGGAAGACCAGGAAAATAAGGGCCTGGCCACGTCTGCCGCGGCAAAACTGACGGCAGAGGCAGGAGGCGCGGCAGGAGGCGCGGTGCGCGGTGGTATGTCACGGCTCACCTAGTGGCGGCGGCGGCGGCGGCAGCGGTGGCCTTATTCACACAGTTTTTAAATTTAAGATTTGAGCATACACAATGCTATAAATAATATACTAATAAAACATTCGTAACTCAGTAGTAGCTCAGTTGGAAGAGCATTGGACCGGGTTTCCGAAGGTCACGGCTTCGATTCCCGCCTGAGACAATCCTGGTGACGAGTCGATTTTTTTCAAGAAAGTACATACCAATATTATTTACTATTATTAAACACAAGTTTAAAATGGCACTATTGAAAATGGCAGTACCTACTGACTAGCCTGCCTTCATGGAAAATTAAGATTTGGAGCAAAATAATAAATAAAAAAATATTCTTATGTTAGGAGTACCTCCAGTCAATAAAAGGGTCGATCAACTTTAAGTGTCTTATCAGTTATCCTGTCCCCAAACATAGAAGTATATTTTTTTTGTAAAACTATCTTATACTTAAATAATGGTTTGGGTTAAATGTAACACGTAAAGTATCATTTTGGTCATAGAAATAAATAGGTACCTATGTTGTTTATATATTAGTTCGTATTTTAACGGTTGTCCAGTTGATATCGATGTCTCTTTTCACTGTATGAAATTTCAACTGGGCAACCTATACAATACGAACAAATAAGTATGTAAATAATATATTTATTTATGTTACCAAAATGATAGATACTTTATTTCTTAAGTTTAATTACTTATTTAATTATAAGCTAAAATTTTCCTTTATTTTTTATTTCAAGATTACACTTTTATATTTGATCAAAACCATAGGACAAATAAAAGTTGATTGACCCAAAAAATCAAAATAATTTGGCGAATTTCATACTCTTTATAATGAGTACGTGCACGTACATGTACAGAAACATTCGATTACATACTAAAAAAACTCAAAATAACAACGATAAACTGCTCCGTTTCCATATTCACGCACGGCAGAAACAAAACTGTTTGATTTGGTCGCTCGGTGCAAGAGCTGCCGCCGCGCGCGCCGCTCACCGCCGCTCGGAATTGTGGCCGCCTCCATACGCGCCAGTACATTTGTTTCGTTCTCTCGCCGCCCCTCTCGCCGCCGCCGCGCGCCGCTCGACTCGCGCCGCCCCGCAATCGTCACCTCTCGCCGCTGCCGCGGTAAGCGTGGCATACCTCGTACATGTTCCTACATTTGTTTTTGCCTCTTGCCGCTCGCCGCCCCGCAATCGTCGCCTCTCCCCGCCGCCGCCGTTTTCGTGGCCAGGGGGTAACAACTCTAGCAAGAGCATGAATTATACAAGGTAATTGGCTACTTAAAGTACCTACGCCATTTCATTCTTATAATAATTATGCAAAACCTGTCTACCGTTTTGCAGGACAATTTCTTACGCATAAACAACTGCGTGGGACATTTGATAGAAAATACCCCCAAAGGATTTCAGGAAAGGATTCATTCTGATTAGTTTGAAATTCCGCTTTTCATCAAATTGTTGGGATGAACTTTTGAGCACCCAAAAGCGATATATTTCCATTATACGTGGGATAGGATTAGATGAGACGGCTACAAGATGAAGATGAGGCATTTAAGTTAATTTTTTTTTAAATATTTATTTCTCCCGACTACAAATTACAACCCCTAAATCCCAACATTTTCAAATTTCTCCAGATATTTTGGACTTCCTGGCAACCCTAATTCCAGCGAGGTTCAGAGATCGGAGTTTAGCCGATCGTGTTGTAAGCTCAGACCCTCAGACCAAATAAAAAAAGTAAGACGAAATCTTCTGAACGAAGCAGTGAGGCCTGTAAAACTACGCCTTGGCTGTGTCCATACACAGTTCACGCACACACGTGTAACGAAACTACGCCTTGGCTTTCCATATAAAACCCTGCCGCCCGGCCCAAAAACCGGCCTCACTTCATTGTTCACAACGCTCCATCTTTCTTTTTTATTTGATCTGAGGTTGTAAGTACCTATTCCATTTTGACCGCACATTTTGATACAAGACGGCGCCAGGGTATTGATTGCACAAGGGCGCTACAAGGGCTATAGCCGCCCCTGTATGGAACATCCCCCCAAAAACTTTTAACGGTGTGCATAACAAACATACTACAATGTAATTTCCTGTAACGAAGGATCCTAGGATCTGAGGCAAATGCTCCACTTTAACTTTACCTACTTTGACTTTGACTACGCCCATAAAGGGAAATCTTTATACTTTGTGCTAACAGGCTTCAATCACAACAATAATTATTATAGCTATTAACCTCCCGAAACACTTATAAATATTAAACAACGCCCCGTGTAGAAGAAAGCCCGCATGGTAGCGGCCTTGCGGCGCAATGAGGATATCATACATACGATAGCACCAGTATTATGAGCTCAATAATACAACATGCTATTTTTATCTGTGATGATAGAACCGACTGTTCTATTAAAAATTGGTAGGTCAAATATGTCGGTATACGTTCAGTACAATACACGAAACGAAAGGGAATAACTAGGTACATTTTGTTATGCGACTAATTGGGTTTATGGAGGGCCATTTATGGGTTTATGTAGTATGTAATGCTGTGCTTCAAACGTCGAGTTCTGATTTCTGAATTCTTTTCGTTACAATGCTGTTCCGCTTTTCTTTAGACTAGTCATGCACGACAAAGACCAAAGTATCCAACAGTAACGATCTCAAAAAGAAACTTTGTATTATGGAAATTGAACATAGTAAAAAAAACTGAATTATTTTGCCTATACCAGAAGGTATGTGAAGACACGAAGGTATTAGATAGTTACTTCGTATATTAGGCCTTCGCCTTATGGCAACGGGGGCCATGTCTACAACACCGGGAGCAGCACTAAATGCTCTGCTAAACCTACCGCCACTTCACTTGTTTATTGTGAAGGAGGCGAAAGCAGGGATCTTTAGAGTGGGCAACACTGGTAAAGTAGTGTGGCACTCTCAAGCACTGAGGTCTTTACATGAATCAGTGCTTGAACTCAAACCGCTTGCAATGATATCTGATGTCATGCTTCCACTCTGGAACTTCACGAGAAATTATGGTGGAACTACCTAGCAGAGAGTTGTGGTCGGATGACCAAAGCTCCTGTAAGGCTGGAAGCCTAGTTTGGTTCACGGACGGCTCCAAAATGGGTCATGACGTAGGATGTGGTGTACATGGCGTGAGACCGAGAGTCAACCTTAGCGTTAATCTTGGTAAGAACGCCACAATATTCCAGGCAGAGGTCTATGCCATGCCATTATAGAATGTGCAGAGACCAACCGCCAACGAAACTACACAAATCAGACTATTTATATCTTCTCAGATAGCCAGGCAGCACTTAACGCCATAAATTCGAACGTAATACGATCGAAACTGGTAAAAGACTGCGTAGACAAACTGAATGAACTGGGTCAAAATAATACAATTATTTTGAAATGGGTCCCTGGTCATTCAGGCATCATCGGCATTGAAAAAGCCGACGAACTTGCTAGAACTGAAGCGCGAGACCAACAGATCAGCCCAGAACCTTTCTGCGGCATCTCAAAAAACCAGGCTATGCAACTCCTTAAAGACAATCTTTCAGACGAGTCGAAAAGATTCTGGCTAAAACAACCAGGACTAAGACACGCCAAATCCTTGGCAGAAGGCTACTCGCAAAAAAAGCAAAATTGAAAATTTTGAAATCCCTCGACTAAAAGTGACTAAGTAGGTATACATAATTTATCCACCTATTCATAAATTGCAAACTCAAGAAAAATCCGTCGGGGGCTGCCATTGCCATCTCTCTAAAGTACACAATAACTGCAAAATATTAGTTCATTTGGGGGCAGGTAATGGCAGCCCCAACGGATTAATTATGTCACTTTTAGTCGAGGGATTTTCGTAAAACTTATTTTATTTTACTCTTTTTAAATTAAGAGTAACAATTTTAATAGTCGTGGGTTTTTTTTCAAAATTTTCAATTTTGCTTTTTTATTTTAAAGTTTTTAAAGAATTCATGAAACATTTCTAAGAACCTGCTCTGAAATGAAACCTTTTGAATGCAAAAAAACCGCATCGAAATCGGCCCAGTAGTTTCCGAGGAAAATGGTAACAGACAAACAAACAACCTCTAACCCCAAACGCATTTACCGCCTCCGTTCCGTTCCGTCCGTCGTGGGTAAAAACGGATGAATGATCTTACACAACTCAGTAGATCGAACGACAGCCACCTGTTTCATATGAAATTGAGTGATACTGACGTCTGCAGATATTGTAATGAGGAGCAGGAAACACCCAAGCATCTCTTATGTGACTGTGGACCTCTAATCTACAGTCGTAGCATCCATCTGGGACGACACAATAAAAACTCTTAAAACCATGAAGATGCTAGACTTCTTGGAAGCCGTTGGGCTCAAAGAATTACTATAACTAGGTGGCGAGTTACAATAGATCTTTTAGGTCGCAGTGACTACAGCTTCATCTTGAGCTGCATAGCCCCTAACGCTCAAATAATAATACTTCGTATATTACCTACCTTTTCCTTCCGTTGTTCAAAAACATCATTAAATTCAACACAATTGAAAAAGTAAGGGACGTTTAGTACTATAATGTATTCTGTGGTAACGGCACTTTTTGAATCACTGGGTTATACGTAGGATAGGTAAAATAAAGAAGTCGAGCAGAGATTACAAGTATTCCAGCCCAAAGACTTTAGTTAGAGCTATCTATCTACCTACTTAATTACTTCCTTGGGAGTTAATGAAAATCCTCCATCCAGATTTAATTAGGTACAAAGTGGATTAGTAGGAAGGGGGGAGGATTCAATTCCCTTGAGTGTGGAGACCATTTATGTGTTCCAAGAAGGATTAAAAAGGTATAAGGTACTTTACGACCTTTAAACAACAGATGACGGTAACACGAGGATTTGACGATTCGAGAACACGGGGTAACGAGGCGTTAAAACCCTCACTTAAGCTAAGCCAGCAAGCCGAAATATAAACGGGGCTAAAGAATTCACGATGAAGCCATAATATAAACCAACCTTAATAGTTTAGGCGTGGGGTGTATCAGATTATAACATAGATAATTTTGCAATAGCTGATAAGGATGTCCTATTAGTCCGTGAGCCCGTGGCAGTATTTCCTATGTCATATGACATCACGATGAAATACATGGCACACGGTCGGAAAAGTTGTGCTGAGCGAGGATTAGAAGATTGTCGCAAATAAAATTAGCCGGAAGCTTGAGAAAATCTTCCACTACCGGTCAAAATTTTAAGATTATATTTACGTCATGTAACATCAGTAAGAGACCCGTGTCATCATTTAGTTTTCAATCGTAGAGAGAGTAAACATAAGTCTGTCAGTTCTGAAATGACTAAAAAACAAAAATTTGAAGTTTAAGGTATTCCGGCCATTTCAGAATTGACAGACTTATGTTTACTCTCTCTACGATCAAAAACGAAATAATGACACGGGTCTCTTACTGATGTCACATGACGTAAATATAATTTTAAAATTTTGACCGGTAGTGGAAGATTTTCTCAAGCTTCCGGCTAATTTTATTTGCGACAATCTTCTAATCCTCGCTCAGCACAACTTTTCCGACCGTGTGCCATGTATTTCATCGTGATGTCATATGACGTAGGAAATACTGCCACGGGCTCACGGACTTATAAGGAACACATATGAGGAAATTCGAAAAGGTGACATTATCATATCAGTACTTACACAAAAATGGCAAGTATAGCAATGACGTTAAGACTTAATATCGCAGATAACGTATATGGTATGTGATTGTGCTAGATAAATATTATGAAATGTTTAAACAACTCACATCGAGCTCCAGTTCCAACTTGTTGATCTCGTCAGTGGCTGCGTTGAGTTTCTCCAACTCCACCTGAAACGTTTTGAAGAACTTTAGGCAGTCGCATGGCACCCGCGCCGCGCTCCCGGGCGCGTACGCCAGCAGCAAGCAACACGTAGGGACGGGAAACATCCGCGCACGATTCTTATCACACTATTATGACAGTTTACTAGATCCAACGCTATCTAATCGTACCTAAGGCCTCGTCCGCACTAGCGGGTCAGCGCGCGCTTAAACGCTCTAAAACAATGCAAGCTACTACGTTTTGAATAATGATTCGCTAAAGATGCTTCATCAGTGTCTTGTTGTAAGAATATGAATCCTAGTTTTGCTCTTTTTCTTCGTTTACGCGTTTTGAAGAAGCGGTTTTGTCGCTAGTGCGAATGAGGCCTATATGATTGTTTCCTGTCCCTATTAAGGTGGGTACAGACGTGCTCACGTGCTAGTCACACAGAGATAAAGAAAAACGTGGACGAAGCAAACCTGTACACACCTTATCAAGCAACTACACAAATACAAATGTTTACTTACTTAACTTCACTGTGCCTTATCAAAACAATGGTCCAAGAAAACACCTCACAAAAATGCTAAAATTACATTTTATTTCAAATTATAATGAATGTAATAGTACAGTATACGTATAGTTAGAATCATACATGCCATAAATTTTCCAATACAAAAATACTTTTTATGCATTTCAATTATAGTTTTGTAGTAATTTCACTTAATTGTTAGGTGAATTTTATTAAAAATCAAATCAAAATTGCATAGATTTTTATCATTCCAAAACTTTGCACCATTTAGTAACTCAAAAACATACTTGCCAAAAACAAGAATACAAAACAAAAACTTAATTAAGTATTAAACAAATATTGTATAGATGGAATGGTCTAGAACGTTTACATAACTATAATAATAAAAACTGTTTTGAACACCTCACTTTTGGTAAAGTTAATAACTATTATACTATAAAAAAGGTAGGAATTTAATAATAAGTTAGGCCGTTAGGCTGTGAAAGAAAACATTTTAGTACTAAATATACATATAGTAATAACTAGAAACATTAAAGTATGAGATTATTAATGAGTAAATATCTAAAATAACAATTATTTTTATTTAATAATACAATTGCGTGTAAGTAACTTTTGTAACTTTAGTTACTATTTTTTAATTAACTGGTGGTTTATACACAGCTTTATAGAAGCTGTAATGTTAAGTATTTAAATTAAAAACCATAAGAAAACTAAGAAATTACAAAATAACTAATAAGATTTTTTTCATATAACATAAACACTCATTTATGATGAGATTCAATTAATAGGTATCTAAAACCCTTATATATGAATGGGTAGTCCATTATAGAAAAAAAATGTTTTGGTG
Source organism: Agriphila tristella (assembly GCA_928269145.1). Taxonomy (NCBI): domain Eukaryota; kingdom Metazoa; phylum Arthropoda; class Insecta; order Lepidoptera; family Crambidae; genus Agriphila; species Agriphila tristella. The sequence goes on along the minus strand of OV743437.1, from coordinate 26,819,881 downwards.
TTACACAAAGTGATGTTAAATATTATTGTACCTCATTTTAGGCCAGAGATTTATGAATAAAATTATTTATCTAATAGCTACCTAAACAAATAATAATTAAATAAAATATACTTCAAAATGTCTCATTTATTTTGAGAACAGCAAAAGATATAGAGAACGAAATAAGAATAACAAACCTCTCTCTGAGGTAAATAAAAAATGATAAGAGTGTTAGGAAAAAAATGAGTTTACCAAGTAAATACCTAACTAAGTATAAAGTATACTATGTTATTTTTAATACTAAACATGTTAAAGACTTTGTAGTAGATGTGACTTCATGTGACTGTACTAACTGTACTTTATTAAATAAAAATGTGATGTTTTATAATTCTTCATGAATAGTACAAAGTTAATTCTACACCTGTACAGTAACAGAGGGGTTTTATGAAAATAATAAAATATGTATGTAAATGGCACTTTCCTATTTTGAAATTTTATTTACTGGGTGAATAAATCAATTAATAATAAAATTGTAATTAATCACTAACTTACTTAACAAGAAAATTGACAAACTTATGCCGTGTAATAGTAATATAACTTAATTTTGTGGACAGGAAACAGTCCTAAAGGTACCAAAGACACATTTCATCGAGACATTAAGACGTGAAATATTATACAATTCTACACCAAACAGTTTGCATATACTCCTTAATTTACAAAGGTAAACATGTAGGTATATCTACAGATACGTGGATTCATAAGGAATTGGACCGATCAGTGCAACTCATTATCACATATGTATTTACCAGAAACAAAGCGCCTTTTAACGAGAGACAGGCGGTACCCACTCCCAATAAGCTCAAACTCAATCCCGGAAAGCGTGGCGCCCTCGCAGTTGAACTGGGCCGAGATGGTGGCCTTATCCGACGGGCCTTTACCCAGCTCGAAACGGGCTCTCAGAGACCCTACGCCCCTGTCTTCGGAATGCTGCGAGAGCTCAGTAAACCTCCAGAGCGCTTGCTCGTTGTCTGCATTCCACGAGTTCTGCGGCATCGCGATCACGTTCTTGACCGCGCCGCTCACGGGCACGCACACCGACACGTTGAGTAGTGGCGATGGAGGACTCATTGCGTGCAAGTTGTACTTATAATCCACCTTCAAATCCGTGTGATCGCGATCGCATTTCCAATAGGCCACCAATTGGAACGGACACGACGCGGCGCCCGCTTTCGGTCGTATCTGATACTTTAATATGTCAACGTTGAAATATTGCGCGGTAGGATTCTTTTCAGACTGTCTCTTCAAAAGAGAAGTCAAAGCAGGCATGTTAAACTCCAACACTGTCGAGTCTCGAGTCGACATCAAAGCGTTGATGGATATTAGTTGTTTATTAGGCAGCACATTGTCTAGTCTGTGTATGTTCTTTAGTCTGAAACAGAGCTTCGCAGGATTGGGGTTATTGGCTAGAACTCCTACAATTCCAGTTGGGAAAGATAGCATCATATCACCTGACATTTTAACTTGACATTTAGACTCCTCTGTGCCACGGAAATAAGAATGGATGATCTCGTGAAATGCTACAGCTAAGGGTATAGTGTCTGCCATGCCTATTGTGAGAGGGGAGGGGCCGCGAGACCCAGAAGAGCCGGCGGTTCGGAAGTCACCTTCCGACCTTCTTGAAGGTGGCCGTGGGAGCGATATTGTAGAGATAGTTGGAGTGGAAGTTCGAATAGCCTGACTCATCTCGCCCACTTCCGAGAACAAATCGCCTACGTCGGCCGTCGACACTGGGGTAGGACTTTCAAGTAGATGAGACTGATTGGTTTGTAAAGGTGCATATGGATTGGAAACATTACCATGAGGTGAAGTGGGGCTACTGGCTGTTGGGCTTTGAAAGAAATTAAGATCTAACAAATCACTACTTGCTTTGCTCGTGTTAGCATTTGAACCACGTCTAGTGGTGCCAATTTTATACAGTGAAATGTTCTCCACAGTAGCTCTTAACTCATCAACGCTGGCAGATATTGGGCCTGCACCATTACTAATGGGTTTTATCTCTACATGTATTTTTCTGTCCCGCTCTTCATCGGAATCAGTATCTGAGGACGAGTAAACGCTGCCCTTCTCATCTTTTGGTCTTATGCAATAGCCTTCTTCATCAACATCTGGTGAATTCATCGGATCCTCTTTAGTTACTACTTCTTCTTCTTTTTCTTCTAAATCAGACTTATCACCAGCATTTGAATTTTCTGATATTTCATCCTTTTTCTTTTTGGACTTTTTTAATTTAGTCTTGGTCCTTCTACTGCGTAGGAACCACTTAGACTCACGAAGTGTAGTCCGGCCCATGTTGCTGTCTTTGTCTGGAGCTACTGGTGTTGCCGGGGTACCGCTGGGACTTGATGGAGCAGAACAAGGAGCTGCCCCCTCAATACTACCACTAGGTTCATCTTTACTCTGAAAATTTGGAGTAAACAAATTCAGGAGAGAAGTGGTCCTTCTTGATGTCTTAGTTGCAAATGAAGGTTCTTTTTTAGGAGCTTTAGCTGGCTGAGCAGGTTTATGTGAACCGTTCGAAACAGTTGATATTTGATCTGCTTCAGATATTGAATTGTTAGCAGAACTCGGCTTGGGCAGTGATGGAGGGAGTTCCACCAAGTTGGCTTTTTCAATGGCAGTATATTTTTCTATTAGAAACTGTTCTAAAAGTTTTTCTACAGTGAGCTCTAAGCACTGATGTTTGAAATCTCTGTGCACTTGGCCGATGAGGTCATGGTTGTTATGAGTGATGTCGGCGTATGCATTTACAAATTGTTTCATTTGCTTCAAATGTGCTTCTTCTACATCCTGAAAATGTTTACATGTTTGGGTCATTTTCTTTTCAAAATCTTGTTTTACTAAGTTGTATTTTTCAGCTAGCTGCCTATAATCTTCATGAAGTTTTTTCAATTTAACCTCAGCCTTTTCGAGGTCTTTAGCAGAAGCATTGTCTTTACGGAGTTTTTCTAGTTCAGCCGACTTTGAAGTATACACATCCTTAGCTTTCTGCAACGCTTGCTTAGTATTTTGTATCAGTAACACTACCTCTAAAGTGTTGGACTCGGAATCTTTGACAGCCTTATGTTTCTTGTGCAATTCCTCCGCATAACGTGCTACATCTTTGACCAACTCACTGACTTTTTGAAACATATCTTGATGCAAATTAGATAGAATCTCAGCAGAGCATTTCAAAACGCCCCAGAACGGTGCAAATGTACCCTGTGCACAATTGCTATTTGCTTGTTTTGCTAATTTTGCCAATAACTTAGAATTGGATTCTTCAATGTTGGACCTCTCTCTAAGGTACTCTGAAAGTTCTTTGCTAGCAATGAGTCCGTATTTCATGTTTTGGTACAGTATATCGTAACCATTATGCTCGTTGGCGAAATAATCAACGAAGTTGACACTCATTTTTGCAGTTACTAATAATTACAGGTACAGTTTTTCAATACATTAAAATGTCACTCACTGACCTGTATTCTAGGGTCGAGCTCAGTATCACCATTGTCATCGGCTGGTATCGTGAATGAAGATTCCTCCATTGTAGAGTAAGAACTAGGAAGCCACCCAATCACTTAAATTACATCACCGACACAAAAGCGTATAGCGTCACATTCACAATAAATTTTAATCGAACATTAAAGAAGCACAAATTTCTATATTAGCTATAAAACATCTATGAGATGTAACACAACTCTGTGATAGTATGTTTAACAAAATAAATAAATTGAAATTAAAATCATTCAACATTTCAATTCAAGATGACGTCCACTTTCATGACGTCAGACAGACAGAACAGACAGACAGACAGAAGATCTTTCTTCTCTGTCATCCATCCGTCAATAATAATAGACAATAATTATTTTTTTCAATAGAGATGTAACCTTGATATATATTTTGTAATTGAACATTCAATAGAAATACTGTGCTGTGCGAGCCATATAAGAATAGGTGAATATCAAAACGGCCATTCTTGTTTGCATTTCAATCCACTAATCCACTTCAGGGGTGTAGTGTAGCATGTGCAAGAAAAGGAAAAAAGATCAATATTGCCGTTTGACAGTACTATTCTTATTTGTCTCGCATAGTAATTAATATAAAAATAATTTCAACAATGTAAATCAGAAGTGACTAACTACAGAGTGTTTACGTATGAAAAGACGTATTTAATTTGTACAATTTTCTCTTTGAACAGCGAATCATTGTATAATGTCAATTTATTCGCATTGTAATGGTTGGGGAATGACTGAAAAAAATCAAATTGACTAAATACTTTTTTATAGGTAGGAATAAGCTCCCTTATTTATTAATAGCAAAAAGATTCAGAATTTTGGATTGCGTGAAAAAACAAAAAATAAAAGTTACTTTGTTTTAGAAAACTAACAGAAGTAATAGCAGAATGGAGATGATTCATAACTAGTATGACCTAATAAACACATATAATTATAAAAAAGTAGTTTCCAACCGAAACTAGAATTCCAGCCGAAACCGAAACTGAACTTCGGCCCCTGATTCCAGTTTCGGCCGATACCATAACCAAAACCGAAACTTTTTGCACATATTAAATTGACGTCATTTTCCAACACATATAGAATTGTAGACACTTAACACGTGCTTAACATGTTTAACATTAAATAAAGTAAATATGTTACAATAATGAAAGTATGTAACAAAACTTGTTCTTTATTTATGTTAAATTAACAATTTAAACCAAAAAAAGAATCCAATACTTATTATGTTAAACCAGTGCCGGTTTTAGCACTACCAGCGCCCCTGGGCGACATTTCTACGGGGCGCCCCCTATCTGCGATTCCAAGATTTTCAATTTTGCCTGCTAGTTAAAAAACGGCCGCGCAGCGCGATTTTTAGTCAGTTTCACCTACTAATCTTGTTTGTTTATAGTAAAAATAAGTAGATTTTTTAGTCAGTTTCATCTGCTAATTTTCTAATTTTGCTTATTACAGTAAAAAAACCGCCGCGCAGCGCGATTTTTAGTCAGTTTTACCTTTTAATCTTGTGATCTCGCTTGTTTATGGAAAAAAAATGCCCGCGCAGAAGCGGTTTTTTAGTCAGACTCGCTCAATGAGCGTGTGTGTATAAAGGGACGCCTGCGGCTGCGAATATAAAGGGGCGCCGTGCCCCTCTATATCCGGCACCCCGGGCGGTCGCCCGTGCTCGCCCCCCCCTAACGCCGGTACTGTGTTAAAGTTAATTTTGTAAGTCAACTTTTCTATTAATCAACATTATTTAATGTTTAACAATAGACGTATGGTTATTTATTTGTTGTGTTTTACAGTACGTATAGCTACCGGCACGTAACTTGGCAAGACAAACTTGAAACAAAAGATGCACAGCAGCTACAAACACTAAACTCAGGGCATCTTTTGCCTCATTTTTGCCTTGCTAAGTTATATGCTGGCACCAATACTACCCGTTCGAATTGACTAAGCACCTCACGTTCTAAGACAAAAAGCTTCGATATGACTACTTATAGTTAGTTAGTAAGCATGCACGAGTTATAGATGTTTTTTCACAATTAAAATCAATCAAGTTACTGAAGGTATACACACATTAAGCTACGTAACATCAATCCCAACACAATCGCGTCGATTCACGCCGGCTGGCGAACTCCGAAGTTAGCTGATTGACGCGCGACAATTCACGAAAACCGAGTTTCGGCCGAGCCAAAAAGTTCGTCCATTATTTGACCGAAACTGAAACTGTAGTCAAAATTAGTTTCTTTGGCCGAAACTGGCCGAAACCGAAACCGAAACTTTGGTCAGTTACTAAAAAGTCTACCACTATATTTTATAGGGAGTTTATTTCTACCAATAAAAAAACAATATTCAGCCATTTTACCTTTTTAGACATTTCCTAATTACCTACTTATTTGGCTGTGCATGCATTGTACTACACTCAATTAACAGTAGGGTTGATGAGAATTCCTCATTCGCCTCCTCATAATGCAGAAGTTCCGTAATTTTTGAGTTCTTCAACCATTACCGTTATTATCCTCAAAATGAAAGTAAAAAAAATCTCTTTCGTTTTCTTAGATAAAGAGGAACGGCGTCAAAATTAATTTTCCTGAAAAATAACCTCCCCATTGTTAATTTTGATTATTAAATGTTATTGTATTGGAGTTTACTAATAAAGAGATAAAGACCGTTTGACAAGCGGCAGTACCGTTTGACCGAGTCTTCAAACTAGAAGATATCAAACAGTTTGATCAAACACATAAGGTTTGAGTCAAACCGTTTGGACTGGCTGGGCACTTGTTAGGATCGCTATTGATTTCATTGGTTTTATAAAAGACGAACCGTAAAGTTAAACACTTTCTCACTAAGCAATTTATCGCATGCAATTTTTTATTTTTTCATCACAAATGCTGTACGTATCTCCACCTTGGTTGGAGAGTTATAAACGAGGCAGGGGCCCTATTTTTGAATCGCTCGACTGGCGTCAAGCGCTCGTTTCTACTGAAAATCAGTAGAAAAGTGAAAATCGTTCGACAAATCCACTCAAATGTATGAGCTGTCGAATGAAAATCAGTAGAAACGAGCGCTCGACGCCAGTCGAGTGATTCAAGAATAGGGTCTCAGGGGAGTTAAAACGGCGAAAGGCATATCGCACATCGGTACTAAAGAGAATAAAATCACTATTCGGTACTACAAATATTTAACCGATCACAAAAATAGATATGACGTATGTATGGGTTATCTATCACGTGCACAGATAACTAAAATACTTCACGTCACGTGTCTCCATTTCTTGCACAAAAGTCAGTACCTAGTCAGTAGCACAAATAAAATTGTTTTTGTGCAACGCACGTCCTTTGTTTTTTGCAAAATGCCGACCTTTGTGGTAATTAAATTACATACAGAAATCGTAGTGATAAAGTTAATTCCAGCAATAGTGGAGTCATCTCTCAAAGGGAAGATACCTACTAATGGACAACCTTTCAAAAATATCATACGTCGTTTTCACTTTGTATAATGAAAGTAGATACAGAATTAGGGGACACGTATTTTTTATTTAAACTTTTAATTGTTTTTTTGTATATTAAATCACTGTTTGAAATCTTACTCATTCTAAAAGAGCGTAAGTACATTGTCAGGAAGTTGAAATGTGTAGCTTTTGCCAAAAAAAAATCAATTCTGATCTTATCTGTGACAATATGACACCATGATTTCGATAGTGATGTGGCATGGGTTTTCTGTAAGTGATGTCGATAATAGACAACATTTTCATTTTGAGAAAGTCGACGTTTAAATGTCGTCAGCTTATATAAATATTTTCAGCTTTTTTTATATTCGCAGCTAGAAAGCACTTTTACAATTTATTTTTAAGGCCAGTTTTTTTTTAATATATCAATATTTCGAAAAACTGGCCCGATTAAAAATTCTATATAATTTTCGAACCTGCTCAGAAAATTTGCTCAACCTGCTCAACAAACAAAACGTGACAGTGACAAACACCCACTGTTTTTTTTATTATTTAACTATAATGGAGGTCGTAAGTATTATTTCGTCGATTACACATCTTTTTACTTTTTAGAACATTCAATATAAAATGTAAAAAATCGACAAAAACTAATTTAAACTAAGTATTTATTTGTTTCTTAATCAATCACGAAAAAAAGGCTGAACTCATTTTGGATAAAGAGCACACACATAGTTTAAAACCTAGCGGAAACTAGTCAAGGAAATAAAAAGAACACGTTAAAAATATCAGTGTTTATTATTTTAAGGCGTTTACTTTTTTAACTCTTTCTAGTTGTCACTGCAAACTATAAATAGGTAATTGCTTCATGTCGATAGCTCGCAGGCTCTCCTGACGTGTTACGTTTTGTGTTTTGTTGGATAACGGTGGCGCCTAAAACAAAGAAATTGAGCTTGTAGTAGTACCTACTGTACATACAAAACATTATGTTACAACTGATTTGAGTTTTCAAATGTAAATTACGTGATTATTATTTATTTACATAAAAGAAAGATGTGCCAAGCCATGTGATGGTTTTCTAGTTTTTGTCCCCATCAAATATAAAGTAAGAAAGTACAATAAAACAAATATCGATATAGAAATGCACATCACTAGGCGAAATAATATAACCTCTACGACATGTAATAAAAAATCTGATATTTGCAAAATCAGCAAAGAACTGGACACAAACGACTATTTGCACAAATTATTAGTATATTTTAATAGTTTCAAGCTATTTACACTACATAAAAACATCTAAAACAATATAAACTTACCGATGAAATCATAATGTTTATTGATTATTTTTATTTCTTCCTGTGCGAGATTTATAGCCTTTAATCACACAAGACATCATTTCACTGATAACGCATAAGTATCCCAAACAATGCTATGACTTTCTTTTAAGTTTTTTACAAGAATATTTTATAAATTTCTACATTTTACTAGTGTGATCAGAAATACGCTTAAATGACATTCTGTCACTATGATTTATTATGACAATAGATTTTATTTTTTAATGAATGCACAGATAATATAAATACAAGACAAATAGACTCAACTCAAACTTCCTGACATTCCCAATTTGGACTAGATTTTAGTTTTTTTTAAATAACGTAAAAAATACTGAACTAAAAATTCTGAAAAGAAAAATATGAGCTTAGAACACTAAAATCTCGAAATGGTTTTCTAATTTTAGTACTTTCTCAAAATGAAATGTTGTCCATTAATTATATTCCATTTAGACTTAACGTTAAACATCACCACTCGAACTCGACTCGAAACTATGGGCCAAATAGATAGCATTCATTCTAACATAGCGTGCTTTTTTAGGATTTAAGCTTTTACACAGTATATTTGAGCGTGTCCGATAACTAATGTCAATTCATCACTATATGAACTATTTTATCAAAGCAAAATAATTATTATCTCATTAAATGCACTATGTTTGTAGTATGTGCCAGACAGATACAACTGATTTTCGGATGGAGCGTCATCTATGCAAACAGCACTGTAAGGCTGGCCCCAGACCTACACCGGTTTCATTTCTTTGTTTTGCTGTGCTACCTTGCTTGAAAGACTGCGCGCCAACCAGGGTAATAGGGATGTTGACTTATGAATAAAATAACGAAATACTAATAAAAATCGTACGTAAACATATCAAAAAAAATTGTTAAAATAAATAATACATTTAGTTAGTCCGTAAAATGTATAGCAAATTTGTCAAAGAAACCATTTTGATAATCACAATATTTAATATAGCTGCCGAACAAATTTCCTACGCGTTGCATACAACGTAGGAAGGCGTGACGTCATAACTTGGTAGCCGTTAGTAAGGAGCGTTTTCGGGTGAGTCCAATTTTGTGCATTTCAAACTGTGATATCTCAGGCAGTTTTCATGCAAGTGAAATAATTCTTATACAAATGTTTCTTTTTTTTGAGGGGTAATTTATATAACATAAATTAAAAAAATAGTCAAAATGCCTATTTTCAATCTATCGCATTTTGGGACTAGACCAAATTGGCAAGATAGCCATTAGCTTGGTGTTATCAAATATCATTGCCTGGAATGCGAAGTAGGAAGCTTTTAGGAGATATGCCACCCTGAACATGGACTCCGATCGTTAAAAATAAATCGATCGCTTATTTATACAAGATGTTTGGTAAAGCCTTATAAAGTTGAATATGGTAGATAGGGACCAAAATGAAACTGAACAACTTTCACTATAGGACCAAATCTGAAATCGCGAAAAAAAAATTACTGTTACATACATTTTGATGATTTCGTTATTAATTTTTGTATGAAACAGCAGTTATTTTTGAAAACTAAAACTAAAACTTCACATCGCAACCCAGACGATGATATTTGATAGAGTCTGTCTAAAAAGTCAGTTTACATGGGTAATTTCAAAAATATTTTTTTTACCCACCTAAATCCCCAACCACCCCACCAATACCCATCTAAATAAATAAATAAAAAAATATGTTTACTATTAGAATTTTGACAGCACCGACAGGGTTACCAGTATAAGTTTTTTTTAATAATTTAATAATTTCTCAGGTAAACTGACTTTTTAGACAGACTCTAACACCAAACTAATGACTATCTTGCCAATGTGGTCTGGTCAAAATATGCGATAGATTGAAAATGAGCCTCTTGGCCGGCGGCCCATAGTAGAACAGCAAAGCAAAGAAATGAAACCGGTAGGTCTGGGGCCAGCCTAAAACTGAGCTTTCCCACGATTTTAGTATTAGATGGTACTCCACATTTTGTTAATTTTAAATAAAACTTTTAAATTAATTGTCTTTTTTTACTTAGGAGCATATTGGCTGGAAACGGCAACCTAGAACGTTCCTTTATATTGGAAAGATATAGATTCAGATATTTTTTATGTCGTTAAATAGATAAATCACACTTATTTTTTAGTTGGGTATATAACTAGAATACGAAATAAACAAAATATTAGCAAAAAGACAACTGAATATGTTAATATGATGTTAATATTCAATTTTTTTACAGATGCATAAAACAACAATAGTCTATATTGTTTATGGAGTTATGCTACAAATTTTAATAGGTGACAAAACAACATACTCTTTCTCTTTTTCTCACATTTGTCTTTCTATCTGCACTAGCGCCAATTGCAAACAAACATCGGTTTTTTGCTTTGTCGTATTATGATGCTTGTTTTTTGACATTTATTTTTGATTGACGTAAAAAATCAACTTGCTTCTTTAATCTGTGAACTTGCCTGCTTGCCTTGCTCCGATTTCGTTGTTTGTTCCATGTTTTAACAGTGAATTTATTCTAAAAATCTTTTATGAGTGGCACAACTAGCATATTTTGCTATTTGTTACTTCAAGTCTTAGTCGTTTTCAGTTCGTCAGGGGTTTGTGTCTGAGGCGGTGATTTCAGTCAATCTGTATGCAACTGTTACGCGTTGCCTCTACTATGTCTTACCAAGGATCACCATATTCGGGGCCAGGAGATGATTATGATTATGAAGACGATGGGTATGACGACTTGGACGAATATAGAGATCATGAAGAATCTTTGCCACCGCCTCCAGTTGACGATAGTGACGAAGGTACATTGTTATGTTTACTATCTTCGACTTGGGACTGTTTTAGCTTGGCATTTCGGTCATTGTCACTGTAACCTTCTTATCTCATTGGCATTCATCTCTTCAGTTGATAAAAACTTGTGCAATTTATATTTAGGTTAGATTATCAGGTGCTATTGTTTCCCGCCTATTTCAGCACCAACCTGATTGGTGACGTAATTTAATATGTGGGACACTTTCACTTTAATTTTTACTGTAATTTTGATGCATTAATGTCTCACAATTTATGGTGAAACATGTGTTGTGATAAACCATTTTACAATTACTTAAATCACCTGTTTCTTTCATCACAGATACTGAAGAAGCCAGTGAAACTGATGTACCAAAAAATGATGAGCCTCTTGAAGTCAAAGAACAGTAAGTTAATTTTTTTTATTGTATATTTATATCAGCAACTGCAGTCAAAGAAATGCTAAGCAATGTCACATTCTCTATTGTAATATAAATAATATACAGTCATATAGGTACCTAGTAATATTTTTTACAATGCAATACTACACATTTACAAAATAATAGCCATATTATTTATAAAATTACAAATGACCAATAGTTTCTGCATGAAGTTAATTTTAAATATGACATTCTTAGTTACATTAAAAAGCTCAAGGGATCGCTCCCAGTGATAAAACTGCCATTGCCCACTTAACTTTAATGTTTTTGTAATTTTTTCTGTAATGTGTGAGCAATAAAGTGATTTATCTATCTTTCTATCAGTGCTGAAGAGTCCATACAAACTGATTCCCATCGGCTTGTCCATCAGCCTTTTTTGATGTCCCCACTGCTGGGGCACAGGCCTTCCTTATGGGTGGTAAGGAGGATGGGCCATAACCCACCACGCGGGCCCAGTGCGGATTGGTGTATGTTAACGACTGCAAATGCAGCCGGGACCAACGGCTTAACGGCTTAACGTGCGTGTCCGAAGCACGGAGGAGCTCGAGATAATAAATTTTTGGTCACCCATCCCATGACAGACCCTTGCGAACGTTGCTTAACTTCCGCAATCGCTGGGCCAGGCGCTAAACCACTGTGCCACCGAGCTCCCATCGGCTTACCTTTCAGAAATCCCACCCCACCGATCTACTAAGCAGATCATAACTTTTATGTAGAACGTCTTACCTTCGCCATAATTTCACTACCACCACTGTTTTCTATCTCACAAAATGTATATTCCATGCCGCCAGGATGTACCAAGACAAGCTGGCCAACCTCAAGAAGCAGCTGGTGCAGCTGGAAGAGGGCCTGCACTCGGAGTACCTCCGGCGGGTGAAGCGGCTCGACCACCAGCTCCACGAGAGGTTACGGCTTAATAAAATATACAAGTGAGTGTAGAAATTTGATATAATTGTAATTTGCATTGCAATATAAGAAATATGTTATCCTTACTTAGTATTATAATTGCGAAAGTGTATATTTTATTTGTTCGTTATCCTTTCATATCTTCTAAACTGATACCTAATCATGAAATTTTGCATACACTTTATCACCCGTACTGTAAGAAAAATAAATACAAGCAGATGAAGTAGCAGGGAACTGGTAGTTACTAAAGTCGGATTACTAGTCTCTCAGCAAAAAAAGCCAGAAGAAAACAACACAAATGGAAATAGTAGTTTTTCACCACAACCTAATTAAAATATATTAGATAAATATTCTGAATCATAAGTTTTAAGACAGTAAAAGTAATATACTTAAATATTTAATGAAAACAGTTTAATATTTTACACAATTAAATATTTTTTAGTAGAAAACATTTTTATGTTGTTGTGCACACATCAACTGCAAACTGTAAACATCAACCTGTGGTTCATTTTCTAAAATTTCATTTAGTACTAGCGGCCGCCCGCGACTTCGTCTGCGTGGAAAGTTTTTTTGCTATCCCTTGGGAACAATACTGTTTTTGGATGAAAAGTACCCTATGTCCTTCTCTGTACCCCTGAGAATGTTTATGCAACATTTCACGTTGATCGGTTCAGTAGTTAAGACGTGAAGGCGTAACAAACAAACAAACGGATTTTCGCATTTATAATATTAGTAAGGATTTACTATAGTAGTAGAGTAGCTGTAGTAGTAACATTCGCCTTTTGTTATTGGCGTGACAGGCGAAGATGCTAATTTTTAACCGACTTCACAAAAAGGAGGAGGTTCTCAATTCGATTGTATGTTTTTTTTTTATCGTTGTTCGCGCATATCTTCGTCATTTATGAACCGATTTTGATGATTCTTTTTTTGTTCGATTGAGTTTTCTTGCGAGATGGTCCCATTTAATTTTTTTTTCAAATCGGTTCAGTAGTTTTCGAGAAATCCTGAAAATACTATGATTTTCATCAACTCACATGACGACTTTGTTATTTATGAACCGAATTAGATGTTTCTTTTTGTTGGGAAAGGGGTACTTTTAGTGTAGTCTTTTTAACCGAGTTCAAAAAAAAAGGTTCTCCCTCAGTTTAACCTGTATGGATATATGTTTCTCCGCGAATATCTCACGTTTGGCTGAGCCGATTTTTCTACCCAATAATATACCTATAATAATATACCTAATATAGAAGGTACACTAAAAATAATAAAATAAAAAATTGTTTTAAAAAACAAAAAACCGACTTCAAAAACCTGCCTCTAAAAAGCAAGAAATAATATTCAAATCATTAGATACGCATTATCATTGTTATAACAACACGTCTATTGAAGTCGGGTGGGGCTTTTAGAATAAAAAAAGGAAGTTGTACTCCAGCCCCACCCGACTTCAATAGACGTGTTGTTATAACAATGATAATGCGTATCTAATGATTTGAATATTATTTCTTGCTTTTTAGAGGCAGGTTTTTGAAGTCGGTTTTTTGTTTTTTAAAACAATTTTTTGTGAGTTTCATGTTATTGAGTCAACTTTTAATATAAAAAATGGTTATGATAGACATATCAATAAAGAAGCAACAACAAGACAACAACTAATTTTATTATCCTACTTTAAAATTACCCTGAATGACATAATACTTATTATGACTCAAAAATGTATGAATAAATTAAAAGATAATAAAATGACCAAAGGTCTAAATCTGAAAAAGTAACTATCAAGTTCAGTTTGACATTGATATTTCTTTGTTTACATTTTATGTAAATTTTAGGATTTTAATAGCAACATGAAGTGTTTCATATGTCTTACATTTTACAACAGGAAGAAGTAATAATCTTTGCTCTTGAAATACATTTTTCTAACTCACTTGTTTATGATTCTTCTGCCTGCTGTTTTAGGAATGTTACATTAATGTGTCAATAACTTCATTAGATTCTTGGCACAATATTTAAAATTTATATACATGCGCCCTTTTCAAACCAATCGATTCAAATATGCAGTATCACAAACTACTCTTGTAATCACGTCAGTTTTCAAATAAACAAAACCGTATCAAAATCGGTCCAATAGTTTGGGAGCTACGTCTCAAACAGACACACACAAACATCAAACTTATAACACCCCTCTTTTTGCATTGAGGGTTAAGAATGATGCACAAAGAATCATCTTTGTTAAGAATGATGCACAAAGAATCATCTTTGTGCATCATTCTTAACCCTCAATGCAAAAAGAGGGGTGTTATAAGTTTGATGTTTGTGTGTGTCTGTTTGAGACGTAGCTCCCAAACTACTCATTTTATTAATAAATTACTTTCAGAGAACATATGTTTGATGTTGTCGAGAGGGAATATGCAGCAGAGAAGAAAGCAGCAGCAAAAGAGTTTGAGGAAAAGAAAATAGAGTTACGGGAAAACTTGCTCAATGACTTCGAAGACAAGAAAAAGATGATAGAGAATGAGAGGCATAGTATGGAGCTAAATGGAGACTCTATGGAGGTAAATCATTGGCTTTTGGTAGATATTTTAACATGTTCAAATTAGTTCTTTATAGTTTTATTGAAATGTAATAAAAGTTAATATAGCAGACTTCAAATTTTCCCGTCGCGCTTGGCGTTTGGTGTTGTATGACTGTGATGTCTTCTGTCTAATAATAACTGAATGTTATTATGTACAGGTTCTCATAAGAATTTCGTGAACAGTAGTAGCAGATGTCCTTCTTTCCAATCTAGATAGAGATGGTCCAATCTATATCTATTTCAAATTGATAAAAACTATACTATTTTGTGCAAACACACAATACAGGGTAATTTTGCGACCCCTTTACAAAATCAAATAATAGTTCAAGGAAGTAATAAAAAAAAATAGGTGAGATAATTATAAATTATTTCTTTTTAAATTCACAGTTTTCAACCACTTTTTATATCCTAAAAATCTAGGCGCGCACGCTCACCGTCACGAACGGGACGCGAGCGGGGGAAGGCGAGTGGCGGGAGGGGGGCTCGCGCGGGTCGACCGTGCGACGCGCAAACGGTGACAACAATTTAAATTTGTGTAGAGAAAAGTTTGGGGTAAAAATGTAAAAAAAATATTTTTGTTTTACTTCATAAATTGATTGTACTGCTGTTATAGAATGACCTGACAAAGTTTGAAAAGGGGTCCAAAAATGACCCTCTATATCGCCTTATTTTTCTGATGTCCCCACAGACGAAGTTGGTCCACACATTACGCGATTAATTTAACTATGTAAAAAAGAAGTGAGAACTTAAATCGAGAATGTATGGCGAAGAGTAAATTTTACTGCAAGCTTTCTGAATTTAGTAACTTCTGTTCATACAATATTGTGCATACAATGTGAATAATTTAACAATGTACAACTGAAGTGATTAATTTAAGAGTGCTCGCGCTACAGCGTACGGACGTATTTTAATTAAAAAAAAGTGGAACGGGTGACAGCTATTCAAAAGTACTTAATAATTAAGTTTATTTGAATAAAGCTATTTTTTTACTTTTTACTTTGATTTGTAAAATTTTCTCTTTGCCATACTTTCTTAAGTGAAGTTGCAGTGGATCACTGTCTGTTGTCAATTTAATCGCATTGTAGTTAATTTCGCAATGTACGTCGTACAGTCTGGAATGTCTGAGATCTTCAGAGAACTTCAGAGAACGTCAGAGTCTGGAACGGGTGGTAAGAAAATGAAGACGATTCAAAAGTGTTTAATCATTAAGTTTATTTGAATAAAGACATTTTGACTTTGACAGGTGAAGCCGGTGATGAAGCGCATCCTGCGGCGGCGCGCCAACGAGCCCGCGCCCGCGCCCGAGAAGCGCCGCAAGCCGCTCGCCACCACGCTCACCTTCCAGCTGGACGAGCGCGACGTGGACGCGGACCTACGCGCCATCGCGCGCCACTCGCCCGCCCGGCACCACGCCAACGCGCAGGCGCCCGTCGCGCAACCTCAAACACACGCGCCTACGCATCCACCGCCGAGGAAGCATCTCAACTCTACCAACAGCTGTGAGTACACCTTCCAGCTGGACGAGCGCGATGTGGATGCGGATCTACGCGCCATCGCGTGCCACTCGCCCGCCAGGCACCACGTCAACACTCAGGCCCCCGTCGTGCAAGCTGTCACACATGCGCCCACGCATCCACCGCCGAGGAAACATCTCAACTCTACCAAGAGCTGTGAGTACGCATTATTGTTAGCTCATGTCAGCTGGACGACCAAGAAGTAGACGCGGACCTACGCGCCATCGCGCGCCACTCGCCCACGAGACACCACACCAATGCGCAGGCGCCCGTCGCGCAAGCTGTCACACACGCGCCTACGCATCCACCGCCGAGGAAGCATCTCAACTCTACCAACAACTGTAAGTACTTACTTAGTGATAGCTACTTCAACTTATGCAGGGTTCTTATTCATAGGTCGCTGGTTTATTACCCGGCTCGAAGGACCAAAAAGATGTATGATCCTGTAGGTACAAATATATACTTGATATGTTGATGAATGCTGATAGAAACTCCTTGATAAAAATGTATATTTTCACAATGAACTAGGTATATAAACTTGATACGAGACTCGCGCGGCGGTGGTACTTAGTAAATGCAGACAAAACTAAAATACAATATTTAATTTATAAAGTAATAATTATGTGATTCATGTAAAAATGCTTACGCGGGAGAATGTGCGGTTGAACGACCATACAAGGTAGTGTTTAACCTATATGGATTGTCGGCCGCTGACTGTGAGCGGGCTCAATGATCAATGTTGACCATCGGCTCCACGATGAATACGCTGTACCTATAGCGCAATATTAACATAGCACACGACAACGTAACCGATACGTGTCTGCGGTGTACGCCTAGTGGTTGATTGCAGACTGATTGACCGCTGAAAGTCAGAAATAAATAGTCATATAATTAATGTAAAATAAGATGCAACACTCACATTCGACGCCCAACAATATCAGATGTGAATATCGTCATCTCGTATAGATAAACCAGACTAAAATATTGCGTCAAATTGTTCCCAGGTGATTCCCCGGTGCGCGAGAGCAGCGATACAGTAGAAACTCGGGTAGAAGACGGCAAGCTACTGTTCGAGCGACGCTGGTTCCACCGCGGACAGAGCGTGTACGTGGAGGGGCGCGACGTGCCGCGGTTCCCGGGCCACATACACGCCATCACCGACGAGGCGGTCAGTAATGTACTCTGTTGTAGGGCGAGTGTCACACTGCCGCAGGTCCCACCGCGGACAGGAGCGTGTACGTGGAAGGGCGCGACGTGCCGCGGTTCCCGGGCCACATACACGCCATCACCGACGAGGCGGTCAGTAATGTACTCTGTTGTAGGGCGAGTGTCACACTGCCGCAGGTCCCACCGCGGACAGGAGCGTGTACGTGGAAGGGCGCGACGTGCCGCGGTTCCCGGGCCACATACACGCCATCACCGACGAGGCGGTCAGTAATGTACTCTGTTGTAGGGCGAGTGTCACACTGCCGCAGGTCCCACCGCGGACAGGAGCGTGTACGTGGAAGGGCGCGACGTGCCGCGGTTCCCGGGCCACATACACGCCATCACCGACGAGGCGGTCAGTAATGTACTCTGTTGTAGGGCGAGTGTCACACTGCCGCAGGTCCCACCGCGGACAGGAGCGTGTACGTGGAAGGGCGCGACGTGCCGCGGTTCCCGGGCCACATACACGCCATCACCGACGAGGCGGTCAGTAATGTACTCTGTTGTAGGGCGAGTGTCACACTGCCGCCGGTCCCACCGCGGACAGGAGCGTGTACGTGGAAGGGCGCGACGTGCCGCGGTTCCCGGGCCACATACACGCCATCACCGACGAGGCGGTCAGTAATGTACTCTGTTGTAGGGCGAGTGTCACACTGCCGCCGGTCCCACCGCGGACAGGAGCGTGTACGTGGAAGGGCGCGACGTGCCGCGGTTCCCGGGCCACATACACGCCATCACCGACGAGGCGGTCAGTAATGTACTCTGTTGTAGGGCGAGTGTCACACTGCCGCCGGTCCCACCGCGGACAGGAGCGTGTACGTGGAAGGGCGCGACGTGCCGCGGTTCCCGGGCCACATACACGCCATCACCGACGAGGCGGTCAGTAATGTACTCTGTTGTAGGGCGAGTGTCACACTGCCGCCGGTCCCACCGCGGACAGAGCGTGTACGTGGAGGGGCGTGACATACAATGCGATTAAATTGTTAATAGACAGTGATCTGTTGCACCTCTCGGCAATGAGTAAATTTTACAGATTTGCTCTGCTTGAGGGAAGGTCGATAATTAGATTTTAGAATAATATACCTACTAAAAACTAAACCAGGTATAATTTTATTTTCATCCATATTTTTCATCGAGTACAAACTGTATGGCACACGTTGGCTAAGGCAAATTTCAACGTTGTTTGTGTTGGAACTTTCAAAGAGTACCTCGTCTTCAAATGGTGTAGGAGAAGCATTAAAAGCATAGATATAGTATATTAAAAAGGGGTAGATGCGCCACCGAGCGACCGGGTGTAAGGGATAGATATATTATGACGTCAAAATATGGGGCTGCCATGATCGCAAAAAAAATACCCTAAAATGTAGTTGGAATCGTTACAGTACTTGAATTCCGTAGTGAGTGAAAGTCAACATTTTGACTCGCTAATTAAACAAAGTATTGCAAGCGAAATCGCGAAAATAAGTGGTCCCGACCAACCACTCTTTTTGTCCAGACCGACCCTAAGTTATGCCCAGGCTTAACAGCTATATAACAGAAAAAGTTTCATTCGAATCCATTCAGTATTTTCGGAGATTAGCGTGTTCAAACAGACAATCAAATTTTTTTTTAAATACATATAATATGTAACTAGCTGATGCCCGCGACTTCGTACGCGTGGACTTTGACTTGCGCATGCATATGAACTTATGTAGTTACATAAGAAAATACTTGTAGCAGTGTTATAATGTTAAAAGTTACTAAATCAACAAAAAATGTTCATCAGGCTGAACAATTTTTGCTAAGGTGTCATTTTTATATTTTGTATAGTTTAGCTGAACCATTATGGTTCTGCATCAGGTGTTCCCAGATCATGGATTTCTATACCTCAACAAAAAATACTCATCTGGCTGAACAACTTTTGCTAAGGTGTCATTTTTATATTTTGTATAGTTTAGCTGGACCATTATGGCTCTGCATCAGGTATTCCAGATCTCCGATTTTTATACCTCAACAAAAAATGCTCATTAGGTTGAACAACTTTTGCTAAGGTGTCATTTTTATATTCCGTATAGGTTAGTTGGGCCATCATGGTTCTGCATCAGGTGTTCCATTTTCCAAAATCAATTATACCCTAAGTTATGCCCAGGCTTAACAGCTATATAACAAAAAATTTTCATCCGAATCCGTTCAGTATTTCCGGAGATTAGCGTGTTCAAACAGACAAACAAACAGACAAACAGACACACCTTTTTTTCAAATTCCTACTCTACTAATGTATCCATCGACCCAAATATTTTTTTTGAAATATATGTAATGTACAGACACACTTTTTTACTGTTTTATTATAAGTAAGGATGTACAGACACACTTTTTTTACTGTTTTATTATATGTAAGGATAAGGATGTACAGACACACTTTTTCTACAAATCAATTCGTGTGTACTTATGCTAATTCTTTTTTCCAGTTGCTTCTATCCATTTCTCACGAATTTTATCTTCCGTCGGAAATCTGGAAAAATCAAATCGCTTGAAATTCCCTGAAATATGGGGTAATTTTTGGGGAAAAAATTCTATATGGGTAGGCATCCGGAAATCGATTTATAAACCTACTGATTTTAGTGGACGTCAATGCTAAGCTGGCTTCTATTACGTAGATTAATACGCAATTTTCCTGGTTTGCATGTCAAATGTTTCCGAGGTTATTTTTAGAAATAATTTTTAGAGTTTTCCTATTTATCAGGTTTTTCATGATATAACTAATGATTTAGCTCAGAAACTTGGTTCCTGTGAGGTTTGAGAAAGAAATACGTGATCAATATATAGAAAACAGTGTACTTACGCATGAAATGTAACACCCGCTTCTTTTCTTTATTTGTTGCTTTTCCAGCCAAATATTGAACACCCCACCATTTTGTTGGCTAGACACAAACACTACACATTCGATTTATAATAAATTTTATGTATAAATTAGGTAGTAATCCACAAAACCTTTAATTTCTTTGGCACTTTTGATATAACCTCACTTGTTTGTTTTGCCTAGTTGAACTGTGCCTATAACCCGACCATGAAAAAAAGTCCGGTCGGTGATAGAGATAAAACATGAAACTCTTCTTTATTTCCTCCTATAGGAATCTCAATAAGACGATCTCGCTCTATCAAAGCATGTCAGACCCTTGATTAAAAGAGAGGGTAAAGGTGCGAGTTGGCAGCCGACCGCACGCGACATGAAGCCGCGACGTGTCGCTGCAGTCATGATATCGAACACAATATTTTTTTGAGCAAATTCACCGTGTTGTCGCACCAAAGTAGGCACTACTGATGTGCGGTCGGGTGACATGTCGCGGCTTCGTGTCGCTGGCTACGGAAGGTATTTCATAGAAATACATAGAAACCAGTAGTGTACGCGATATGAAGCGGCGACACCGCACCTTCGGCTGCCAACTCGTACCTTAATACAGAACTAAACCATTTTTAGTGTTCCGTAGCCAAAATGGCAAAAAACGGAACCCTTATAGATTCGTCATGTCTGTCTGTCTGTCTGTCTGTCCGTCCGTATGTCACAGCCACTTTATTCCGAAAGTATTAGGATTACACAGTTGAAACTTGGTAAGTAGATGTATTCTGTTAACCGCTTAACAATTTTAACTCAAAAATAAAAAAAATAAAACATTAAGGGGGGGCTCCCCATACATGGAACTGAATCTGAAAAAAAAATTTTTCTTCAAACCAACACGTGTGGGGTGTCTATAGATAGGTCTTCAAAAATGGCATTGAGGTTTTTAAAACGATTTTTTCTCAAAGTCAACCGTTTGAAAGATAAACACTGCCAAAGTGGTAAAATATGTGTCCCTCTAACTTTTGAAATAAGAGAGTGAAAAATCTAAAAAAAATATATGCTGTAGATCTTAGTAAAAACTTTCAACGAAAATTGGTTTGAACAAGGTATAATAAGTAGTTTTTGAGATATAGCACATTTTCCAAAACCGCAAACATAACTTTGTCATTCATACCAACACTGTGAAAAACAAAGTTATTTTTGCAGACAAAAAAATATAGTGGTATTAAATATCGTATGGTATAAGCTAACTACGGAACCCTACGGCGCGTGGCCCGACACGCACTTGGCCAGTTTTTTTTGTTAATTTTTAATACGTTGTTTCAGATATGGGTGAAACGACCTAACCTAGAACGGTTCCGGATATACATATCACAGTTAGCTCGCGGCAAAGTGACGTTAAAGAGACGTGCCTCATAATCACAATGTACATAGTTTAGTGTTTAGTGTCGTAAGTGTCCGACTGTCGTAGCACAAGCGCTAGTGGAGTGGAGCAATATGAACTTAGCTGTAAAGATCTGGATCATTTATTTATAATGGAATAGTTGATGGACTCATTGAATATACCAAGGTGATTTTGTTTACAATAGTTTGGCAGGTTGTTTTTCGTGCATGAAGACTGATTCGTATTTAAATCGTAGGATTTTTGTTATTATTATTTATTTTTAGCCTTTTATAACACGGTTTTACATAGACAACTTTTTTTTTTATTAATAGCTACTAAATAGAATAATTATTATAAACTTATTTTTTATCTTCACACTAGTATAGTCTAGTGACTAACCAAGAATTATAAAGGTACTTATAGGGGTTTGCTCAGACAGGAAGCGCTCACGCGTTCCGTGTAAGCGCTTATGATATGTGGTATGTGTCAAATAGTATACAAATCAATGAACGCAGAAAGCGAAAATCGCGTGAACAAACCCTTGGAAATTGGATGACATTCTGATAATTAATATCAAGACCTGTCCTTCCTAAATAATTAACAGAAATATCTTATACACTACCAATACCGGCATATCTTTGAGCCTAGCTCAAATGTTTTGTAAAAGCATTATTTTTCGACTATCTAACTATGAATTTATCGCGGCGGTACCTTTGTGATGTGATTTAAAAAGTAATGTATTTTCTTCATAGAAATTAGCTAAGGTACAGTTTGCAAAACGTGTTGCCAAGTTTTCCTCAACGATTATAAACATTATTTTCTACACATTAAGGGTTAAAATAGATTTTTAGCAACCTGCTGTGTTGATATTTATAATACTCCTTGGTTTATATTTGATGAATTCAGTATATTATATGGACAAACCTATCGGTGGAAATGAATACAGTATTGCATTGTAAATATGTAAATAAATGTAACATATTGATCAAATGTTGTGATGTATTGTTGCAAATGAAGTGGATTTTTGACTATCGCATTTGTTTCAGATTGATTATATTTGTGATCGCAATTATGGTGTAAATGTGTTGTGGAAACTGTAAATAATATAGTATGTGAAATGTTTTTACAAATGTAGAGGATATTAAGCAAAGATCTTTTAATTATATGTATTAATAGGATTTTACTTTGTTTTATTTAGGACTGGCGTCGATGGTTTCCGAATGTTTCCCGAAATTGAAAACATTTCTTTTATAAACCAGTAGAAATTTGTATTATAAAAAATAAAATACTATCGCTGCACTGCAATTAAGTCATAAATTGACGTTTATTTTAATTCCAACCTTACTTTAGTGAGATAAGGTTGAATATATCGTTAATTTTTAATTTCGCAATGCATAATTTTGTGTAGTCGCTTCTTTATTAAGGCTCGATCAATCACATTTTATGTTTATAGGCGTAATGACCGATACAACGGAACGGATTACAAGACGCCATGCAACATTTACTTTCAATAATGATCATCTGATTTAAGAAATTTGTACAATCAGCAAAGAGCGCAGAGTAGCTAGATAGTAATCAACAGTGTATGATGATGACCCAAATATAATACTTTAGCGCTGCCGTCCGCGACTTCGTCCCCGCGAACATTTCGTAAAAAAGTATCTTATGTTTTAATCCAGGCTATAAACTACATATATCTGTGTGTAATATCCAAATACATTCAGCCGTTTTTCGTGATTGAGTAACAAACATCAAAACTTCCATTATAATCATATTATAATATTAGTAGGACACTCTTTGTATTTGGCATTGGCAATCACAGATTTTCACCCCCTCTTGACTGGCTGTAAAGTTTGTCCCATGCATAAAAATATCGTCTTTATTTTATTTTGTGACTGGTTTGGCTGATTTTAAACTTAGGATGTTGATAAATCAAAACTCTTGATTTTAGGATACAAGCATCGATCAAGCATCAATCGAAAAACTGTTCCAATCCATTCGTATTATTTTGCTTCTGCGATGCCATCGAATGGTAATAAATTATCCCGGTCTGGTAAGAACATTAATATTGGAATATTTTCATAATAAAATCGAGACATGCCGTTGCGGATAAAAGCACATAAAGCGGTCGTTATGAGTTGGTCATTTGCATAAAAGTTTTCACCTTTGGCTTATTGGAAGTAGACTTGTTCTGTGGCTTGGAGCAACGATTGAGGCATATTGTGGCGTACGGCGCATGTGAATTATTAAATTCAATAAAGTGCAATATGGTCAAACTTCATCCCTTATTCTTAGGAAACTTAACACGTTTTACTGTTGCAGATTACGGTTCTTGGAAATAAGATAAAAAATACTCTACATTACAATATGTATACCGGGTGTAACAAGACCCTCAACGAAGCCGAGGTCTACGTATTCTGTCCATCAGCAGGACCATTTCTGTTCAAAATTATTGCTTCATTACCACGCAATGTAACGCGTACAAAAGACCGCGCCTGCGAGTGAATGCTACACAGCTGCGTGAAAGGTAATGATGTGCGTGCTCATGAAATATATTGAATGATGACGTTTTGAAGCCATTGTTTGTTACGAAATACATTAAATTTTGATAATGTTTATGTAGACTAAATTTAGGAAATAACGAATAGAATAAGATTTCGTAAAAAGCTTCGTTGAGTGTCTTGTTACAACCGTAAAGGTATGGTGTTAATTTAATTTGGTGGGTCTTCGGAAATTCTTCGGCGGACAGCGTAACGTAGGTATATAGTGACGTTACGTTATCTACCCACTACCTTTAGATTAATTATTATTAATCTATAGATTAAATTAGCCATCTATCTATTAATTTAAGTTGGCACCCTGATCGAAAATGGCGCTGCGGTGAATTTTATTTCATATCGTAATTATAATACACAATTTTAATAAAACAACGTTGAAGTTTTAGATTAGGGTCTTGTCTAGTATTTTTAAACGGTATCATTACATTCCCTTTTGTAGTCACTGCTAGAAGTAGATGGCAAAACTGTTAAAAGTGGTCGTTTTTGACATATTTGTAAAAGGAATTAAAATAAAACGTCATGAGCAATTAAAAGTTCTAGTTTTAATTGTATCTCTGTATAATTATTTTTGGTATTTAACAAGAATTCCAAGCATACAATTACTCGATATCATGGGAAAGTACTAGTATTACCAGTTTAAACAGTATTCAATACAATAATACACTGATACCTGACCTTAAGCAGTGGTATCTCTCCAGCAGGAATAGCGTATCGCGACAAATTTATCAAAGTCATCTGGTATTATGACTTTATTTAACAACTTTATTGAAAACACTTATTTCACCGTTCAACCTTTCACTGTGACGACTTGAGCACGACTGAGCGCGCCTCTACCCCGTCACCGCATATTTAAACGTTATGCGTGGCGTGGTAGGGGCGAGCGTGGCGTGACTGGCGTGGTAGGGGCGACTGCAGTCACCCGATTACTACAACTACCGTTTAAGTACTTTTAATGGAATAAACACACAAATTTAGTTGTACTACATGGTTCATCACGAATAATAATTAAAGTAATTTATACAGTAACCTTACAGTCGGCCATCCTGCTAGAGCGAGTCCCATCGCGTAAAACAATATCTTTTATAACTCTGAGTACATCCATTCAATTAGTCATAAAATATTCTTAAATAAAAACATCATTTTATTAGAAGAAAAATAGCAGCCTTCCAACAAAATATTTCGCATTTTTGCGAAAGTCATAATTATTATTTAATTACATTACAAATATTTATTGCATGACACAAAACGTAATTACGTTTTTATTTATACATAAGTAGGTATTTCAGAAAACATCCCGTTAGAGAAAGGGTATGTATATAAAGTGACATTTATTTGTCTACAATTAACGTAAGTAGATTACTTAATTTAATTAAACTTAAAATTTTACAATTCAATTCAACTCTGTTTACATCAATAAAAATATAGTCGTATGGCATTTCATCCGAGCACGTTATAAACACGAGCAATAGCTTGTTTAACGATAGATTATCAACATCAAAATTCATTAATATAATTACAAGATACTTTAGAAATTAAAAATGGATGTATACCTTAAATAAATTGCTAAGGGGTTAATATTTCATTGCACCGAATTATAAAGATTGCAAACTTAGAAATATTTTTTTATCATTAGCTATTGCAACTTATTTTATTTACTTAAGTCTTAGAATCATTAGTTACGTGTAGGCATTTCAATATTTGTCTCCAATACAAACTTAGTTTAGAAAAATACCTACTAACAACAATCAACAAAAAGTCATCAAAACGCTATAAAAGGCTTATCATTAAAATAGAAAATTGAAGTAATCGTTTCTGTAAATATGTATATATATATATATATATATATATTACTAAATACTATATTGAATGTAATATCTTTCTCATACCATTTGTAATGCTTGAAATACTTTTATAATTTTTATACCATATTAATTAAAAAATCACGCGCGGCGGCGCTATGGCTATGGGCAGCATTAATTACATGGATTAGACGTTTCAATAAAAATTTGCCCTGAGATAACTTTGGGGTGCACCCAGTGCTTCAATTAGTGTAACACAGTGACAGAAAAAGCATATTTCAGTGACACATGTCATAAACTATTATGATATCCAATAATTTAATCATCAATTTGCAAAAAGTTTTCTTTCTTTTAAGTAGTTATTGTACCTACATAACACTTGTACTATTATGTATTTCGTGACACAACTCAGTAAGAGTAAAATTTGTTACTTCTTGAACTAATAAAAAATAGCATTCTACATTACAGCAAGGTAAAAAAAACTTTTTATTTTATTTACAAAGTATTCTGAAGGTCTTTTAAATTAGTAATGGTTTTAAATTTACCCTTACTAATTTAACCAGGTTAACCTTTTGTTTAGTTATATACATTAGCATACTTCCCTATATAATGGATATGTAAATGTAATATGTACTAAAGAGAAGTTTAGATATCGTAGAAGTGACTCCACTATACACACAGTACGTTATGTGGAGGTACCTTCCTTGAATATAACTGCACATTTTAAAAACTCGATCAGAATAAACACTAAGTAATAAATGATTTTAGAAATCAGTATTTTGGTAATCTTACTTCCCATAGCGGGCACACAGAGTCCAAATACAAATCACATTATGTATTATCAATCCATGTACAAAAGTAATTAGCTATAATCCCACACAAGCACCACCCTTACTATCTATCTGGTTTAAGTTTTTTTTTTCCAGTACCTACGGTGCCCAATATAATGTGTTCTAAAAGCAGATTGAATTGTCCTACTAAGTAAGTAGTTACTTCATTCTATCGCGACCCTCAGTCATGAGGAACAAGAAAAATCATGATAAAAGGATTTTTTTTTTCTTTTTAATATTATTTCATTTTAATGAGGAGCACTGTCATCACCAGGACCGTGCGTTAGTCTACAGAATTACTTAATTGTTTTGTGAAAAGTTTCACCTAGTTTATGGATCGCCTTGAATTTCTCAAATAGAAAAGGCAGGGTAAATTACCCAATTATTGGTATTTAGAGTAATAAACCGAAACAATAAATTTTGCCTATTGATTTTAGTAGCTCTATTTGAAATAAACATAGTGGGTGCTACACGCAACGCAATACACAATACGGATTCTCTCTTTTTTTTTGTATTTTGTATGTATGTCGTTTTAAGCTATTACCACCACACATACACCATCATATTATGTATAAATAAATAAACCCATAGTCCATTCATTAGTACCCTTCAACCTATTATTGGCATGTACCGATCAAATTACTGGTACACCTTACGCCAATAATAATTTAATAGGCAACAGTTAATAAAATTATAGGTATTATTCTCAGTACCTTTATTAAAATATTGGCATGCTTTCACCAAGTACAGGTACAACTTAGAAGTTTTATTTTCGACTATTGGAATAGGGCCAATTTTTTGAAGCCTTATAGAAAACTTCATTATTATTTATGAATTATTTAATTTCAAATTTGTCCTGAATACTAACATAGGATTTAAGTTAATTGTTACTAACAAAATGGATTGTAATATCTGAATTATGAAATAAATTATTATTATTATTTCCATTATTTGATTAAAAAAATACATTAAATGATCATTGAAAATAAGGTTCTAATTTCTCATTAAATATTAAGATAATATGCCAAAACATTATAATTGAGTTTTTTCCATAATTAGGTAACACAGTTTATCGAATAATATTCATGTTTTTTTTTTATGTTAAGTTTAGAGTGCCAACAAATATAAGGGTGTAATAACAGGTCAAGTCACCCCTACATGATTGACGTGAGAAAATTATGTTAAAATTGTAATAATCCGGTATCGGAGATAAAATGCAATGAATACGAAAATAATTATTTTGTCTAGAAATTGTATCATTGATTACGAAATTTCATTTCATTTTTTTCATTTAAAAATTCTTTATTTCATATTATAAACAATATTGTAACAAGTACTAAGATAATACATGTACATTGATTAATTTAAAGATACTTCATTAGGCTTAACTTACCACCTACGAATGCTTTAGAAATATATGTTATTCCACTTTAGTTTTATTATCTTGAAATATTAACACACAGTATTTAAATGGCACTATTCGCAGACAAAAAAAAATCTACAAAACAAAAGTGATTTGCTTATTGCATATCAGATTACGAAATAAAAAGCACAATAGTTTTGTTTTTCAATAACATTTGTAGGAATGTGAAGGAAGAATTAGAATTAATATTAAGTATAGTAAAATTACTGTTGCATTATTGTGTATTATGAATATAGTTTTATTTTAAGATTTATTTGTAATTATTTCTTTTATTTATTGTTTGTTAAATTTTTTTTTCTTATCAAATTGGATCAATAATTGTTATCTGAAATAAATGAATTTTATTATTTTTCTTTTACTACCGGTAAACTTCAGTAGAGTAGATCATTGCTCACAATGGCCATTTAAAAATATATACGCTCAATACACCATTATAAATGGCATCACATTCTATGTTTTACTAATTACTCATTAAATGACTTGGCAACAGATGCACGAGCTGATCATAGTGTAGTAAAATTAATAAGAATAATATTTGAAATTGAATTACTAGTTTATTAAAAGAACGGTAGGTATAGCCATAATTGGCAATAATACATGGCTGGACTCATTGGACTCAATTAGTTGCATTGCAGTAAATACATTTAAAGAGGATTTACATTCAGCATACTTAATTATTTGCTCTTTATTGTACTCACAAAAGAGTTGCAGAGGAGTTATTAATTAAATCATTGTAAGGAGAACTGGATTTATCTTTCAGATAGCTTTCTTGCAGGTTCCAGCAAACCCAGGACATGTTAGGGATTTTTCAAGTAAGTATGGATAAGTTATGTACTGCAAATATCTAGAGTACTTATGTTTATATTGGTTTTAGTGTGCGTTCGTCGCATCTATATCTATCATTTTAACTAAGAAAAATAATATAAACAAAACAGTAAAATAATACTTATAACGATGATAAAACATTCTGATGATTTAGATTTAAAAGAAATGATTATAATAATTATAATCTAGAAAACTTGTTAAAAATTACCTTACGGATGTTCGCAATAATTTTACTTGCTTGTCAAACAATATGGCTAAGAACAGTTATTAAAAAATAAATTTAAGTGGAACAAAATTAAGAGAACTTGCATGAGTTGCATGTTCAAAAACCAAATACATAAACAGTTTTTTTTTCACGCTACATACTTAATGTAGTAGTATGTAGCGTATAGTAGCGTGTAGTATTTAGACTATGTACATCTAACATAGCAAAACGTTTAAATAATATAAACAGGTGGGTTATTAATTAAGATAAAGATTGCTATCAGATTCAAGCCTCGTACGTACTAAAGTCAACCCTACTCTAGATGATTTTATTACTTAGGTATTTACTTCTTACAACAGACAATTATAATTGCATTCACTTGATAATGCTCTGATAAATTTTGAAAAATGAGATATTGAGAAGCAAGCTTCATGTCCAAGAAAAGTTATAGTCTACCTAAGACTTTCTTTATCTTCGAATTATTTATATTATTCTCTTTAAGCATTTGCGTAAACACACTTTTTCTTTATTTAATAATCAATAAAACTAACTTAAATTAATGTTATCAACTCAATCTATTGCAATTCTTTTCAAATAAGTATATTCATCGATGAAGTCTGTCTTAAGCCTAAGTTATGACTCTTGATATCGTATAAACCAGCACGAATGCTTGCGACTGTAGCTGACTTTCAAGCGCCCGCTTCCTTACTCAAGATATTGCCGTCTGAATATTTTACTAGTTGTTACTACGGACGTCTTACGCTCTCACAGCTGCGTCTTAAATTGTACAATTTTGAACAAAGATTACACAGTATTACTTAATTTATCGATCGATATGATAACCAATAATAGACCTATAGTCTCGGAACATACTATAAAAAACGTAGCTAGCTTTCTAGTTATTCTTAATAACAGTTTTTTTTTTAATAAGAAATAGTTTATTTGTTATTAATTAAAAATGTGATAATGCCAATAATTTCGATAATTCTTACTATGAAAATTCCTTCTAGCGTTGTACGGCCTCTCAAGGATGATGCCTTACGTTCTCACAGCTGTATTTTAAAATATATAAACAGCTTATATACGACACACCGAGCGCTTGCGGCTTTGCCCGACTATGTCAGGCTCCCTTCCGCTCCCTCACTCGTGTCACGTGCCGGACTACAGCTGGGCCACAAAAAAAAAAGTTGGAAATCTTACTTTTTGACTATGCCATGATGAAGTCGATAATTTGTCGGAATTTGTCGCCAAAAACCAGATTTTGTCGGTCTTCCGTTTACGAGATACGTGTGGCCCAGCCGAAGAGACGTCTCTACAGCTGGGCCACACAGATCTCGAAAACGGAAGGTCGTATCGAAAATCTGATTAGTCGTATGTGTAGCCGGTATTTTGTCGGAATTTGTCGCCAAAAACCAGAGTTTGTCGGTCTTCCGTTTACGAGATACGTGTGGCCCAGCCGAAGAGACGTCTCTACAGCTGGGCCACACAGATCTCGAAAACGGAAGGTCGTAGCGAAAATCTGATTACTCGTATGTGTAGCCGGTATTTTGTCGGAATTTGTCGCCAAAAACCAGAGTTTGTCGGTCTTCCGTTTACGAGATACGTGTGGCCCAGCCGAAGAGACGTCTCTACAGCTGGGCCACACAGATCTCGAAAACGGAAGGTCGTAGCGAAAATCTGATTACTCGTATGTGTAGCCGGTATTTTGTCGGAATTTGTCGCCAAAAACCAGAGTTTGTCGGTCTTCCGTTTAGGAGATACGTGTGGCCCAGCTGTAGAGACGTCTCTTCGGCTGGGCCACACAGATCTCGAAAACGGAAGGTCGTAGCGAAAATCTGATTACTCGTGGGTGTAGCCGGTATTTTGTCGGAGTTTGTCACCAAGAACCAGATTTTGTCGGTCTTGCGTTTAGGAGATACGTGAGGATACGCTGTGGAGACCTTTCTACCTGGATCTTGAGAAAGGAAGGTCGTAGCGAAAATCTGATAACTCGAGTGTGTAGCCGTTAGTTTGTCGGAGTTTGTCACCAAGAATCAGAGTTTGTCGATCTTGCGTTTAGAAGATATTTGAGGATATGCTGTAGAGACCTTTCTACCTGGATCTCGAGAACGAAAGGTCGTAGCGAAAATCTGATAACTCCTATGTGTAGTCGGTAGTTCGAGCGAGTTTGTCGCCAAATACCAGAGCTTGATCGCCTTACGTTTACGAGATAAATGTGATTTGAATGTACCTTCGCGAATGTACATTCGCGTACAACTGTGTTTGAAATAATTATACTACTTTAATGAATGCATGCATGCATGCTATCTAGGTAAAAATTTAGAATACTTGAGCACGAATTTGGTGGTTTTGAGGGAAGGGGGGAGGAGGGGGGGAGGTAACCTCCCCCCTGGTGGTACTCCCATTCCGCGGAAGTACATATTATCGGCATGTGACGATGCACAGCATCTGTGGGAGAGTGCGCCGACTTCCGGTCTAGCTACATCCTGCCAAAGTAGTCATCTGACTTACCCTTTAAGCAGTGTTCCTGTCAAAAAATCGTAAAACAGACTTACTTCCGGTTGGCGCCATTTTTACTTTCACCTATGGAGTCGTTGTAACGAAGTGTCCTCATAGCGTCGTTACTTCTCGTCGAAGCAACATCTATTTTGAAATACTACGAAATTTTTTCATGATTTCAAAGTGAAAAGTTTTTTTATGCTAAGCTTATGCTTTAGTAATAGTAATTAACAGTGTCAGTGAAACAAACGCGTGCTTTGACCTCTCGAAACGCGCAGAGCGTGAGGTCGACGAAGAGTCCCGTCTTCCTAGCCATAGCAGACGTGCCTTAAAACTTCGACGCCGTTTGTATAGCTGTAGCCCGGAGCCGTCCGCTGACGATTTTCGGACGCAAGGTAAAACACAGGAGACTTGGTGAGTCGAACTATGATCTAATACTACTTAATGAACTTGTGACTAAAATAAAAGTGTTACATTTGCTCATTGCTACAAAAGCTGTATTACCGTCTTAGTCGGTTTTGATGAAAATTTTGTCTAGAATGCGGCCATTTTGCATGCAGTGCCTGCATCAGACGCCAATGGTACGCACACCTCAATGCTACCAACGTGGTACCTGTACCGGTGCCTTGGCCCAACTGATTTACAGCTTTTGACCGTCAATTGGATCGCTATGTGGTCGTTTCTGACACCAGTGACTTGAATCCTGATTTTATAATAAAATAATAACATTAAAAAAAAAAATGTAAGATCCCGTCTGCTCACTCGGAGCATATAAAGAGCCTAGGGTTTTAGAAAAATTTAGTAATATCGGAAAAATATTCGATACGATTTTGGCTCTTAAAAGGCACAACCTGGTTTCGTAGACCTGGAGGTGAACTATTCAACTTGTACGATTAAAACCGGTTGCCTTTTTCCGGTAATAAGCCTGTCAATATCTCTACTAATAAGAATATTGCTGGTATGATTAACTAAGTTGAGTCTAAGCTTATTCGTCTTTTCAGTTCAGTCTTTAAATTATTTTGTTATTATCTGCTTGCCTGCCAATATATAGCTGGTATGCTTAAAAAATATTTGAGTCTTAAGTTTATTATTTTCAGTTTAGACTTTCAATTTCTTTGTTAACTTGATAAGAGATTGACTTTTAACAGCGATTGATTTCGATTTGATCAACCTGTGATTATGTTATGTATGACCTCTGGTAATGTCCCACGTAGCTCATTTTTATTCTATTTCGAAGTGAATATTGTTGACAATATTTTTTTTATTACATGGATGTATGTACAGACCTATGTTAGTTACACCTACCTCCAGGTTTTAGAAACTAACGACAAGGTTATGTAAATAGTGTGCGGAAATAAGGGCATTATAAATATATCGAAAGCTGCTGGGACAGGAGCGTATCCTGAGCAAGCGGCTTAACAAAAACCTTCACGAGGATCTGCGCAAGCTACCTCCGTGGTGTAAGTACTTATTCGATGAGAACTAATGAAGTGTGACAGGTCTCCGGAACGAACAGTTGTGCTGCCCATTATATTATTGCATGGAATTGGTCGAGTCAAAACCTTTGTTTTGGACAGGTTTCCAGTCACACACAGTGGCGTTGCCTTATCAGATGCTTTTTGAAACCGTTGAGATTAGTTTCCACTGTGTGCTTACATTCTGAATACGAATGGAATGACGAATGACCATTCGATAAGGTAAGGTGACTATCAATCACACTAACATAAGACTAATGGGGCTGCCTCTGAGCGTATCGGAGGCAGTGGCAGGTTAGCTTCGGTGCTCCGTAGGCCCTTCTCGTCAAACGAGAATGCGCCTGCCATTTACCCCAAGCTTGCGCTCGTCCATCAGACAGCAAGTACTTTTTATAGCTTCGAAACGCCTTCGAAACGCCGAGACATAGCGGGCGACCGCTATGTCTCGGCTGATACATAAACTTATGGAGTGAGGTATCTTGGAGAAAGTGGATCGGTGACAATTCGGAATCGACTTAATCTCACTTAACCAGGTTCCTGACGGAGAGGAGTGACATGGATCGTTGACCATTTAAACTGACCTTTCAGATACAGATTCCTCAGCTTTTTCAAAATAGGCGACTGGATGACGAAGCTTGACCTGTGAGGCCCAAGGGAGGTTAATTCTGCTGGTCTACGACCACCGAGTCCTCCAAATGGCCTGTCTACCGTTTGGCCTATTGTGCGCGCCGAAATATTTCACCGCTTTGGCCAACAGGGTAACTCAGCACCTTCAGAACTCAACACAAAGGTATGCGAATTACAGTCTACTTGTACTTCTCGCTGGTCAAACAGTGTTATATTAGTAGATATATACTGGATAGATAGTAGAGAATAGATACAATAGTCTAGATTAGACCATCAGCATCAAAAAATGTAACTGAACCGAACCCAGCCAGAAACTAAAATTTATAAAACTGCATAAGAGAGAATGAGAGAACGCACTGCTTATCTTGCTGGTGAAGAGTGATAAGTACTCATCACGCATTGGTCACCAAGTTGCCCACGCGTCACCTGCACGCGCTGCTCGCGCAGCACGACCTTACCTACCGTTGTCAGGAGTACAACTGCACCACACAGCTGCCACTGCTCACGTGTTTGTGCGTTGATGATGTGCTGGTCGCGCGTCGCATTGGTATGTTGTCGCTACGGAGGAAATAAATTGGTCAAAGGTACTCTGAATCTTGCATTCCCAGTGACTGCACTTTCAACAAACGTAATAGTCGCGTGTTACGAAGAGAATCTCCTAACAGCCACTACAACATATCAGGACCAGTACAACGCGACTTGAAAATAACTACGTAAGAGTACCATCAGGTAGTGACAAGTTTACACCCTACTCTAGTTCCTTGTAACAGATGCAGCAGACCACGGTTGGAGTCGGGGACTCAGATGAGCATTGCAACCGCAAAGAGGACAAATTTACAGCGGTAAACCATATCAGGCCCTATCTTTAGATGACGTGACGGCGTCTACTTCACCTTGACCGTTGGAACATCTTAATGACAGCAGAATACCTGGCAGATAAGTATAAAGAGGTAACATACAGGCTGTCTCGGGGCAGCCAAGCGACCGGACGGCACCTGTTACGACCAGTGGTGAGCACCACGTTTTCGGAGTTCCTCCAGATCAAATTGTCGCAGCCGTATGAGACTTGGAGAACTGTCTACCACAAGATTGTTAGGATTATGCGGTGCCTTAAACAAGACCCACGTCCTGCTGAAGTCATTGTAGTTCTGACTAGTATAGGTATTTTGATCACAGAGCCTGATTACCCTGCTTGTCCCACCACCTGGCAACCACCTTGGACCCATGCCAAGAGTGTATATCTGGTAGTAGTACCGTTTTGCTTCTATACTTCCATCTACGAGCTCTTTATATTTTTATTTATTATCACAAAACCCACAACACAATCTTACAAACTTAGCTTAATGCAAATAACGAATTTACATTTTGTTGAATACTATGTAAAATATAAGATTCCGAACTTAGAATCAGTTCTTAGACCAGAGCACTACACTTCCACCACCTCAAGTTCGAGCTCTACGTTCAGAAAACTGGTGGCGGGATGGTGTGACACAAAAAGAGGTTGAATTTTGTAGAGATAATAATTTAGGCCATAAATATCTTGAAGCTAAAGGCCCATCTAGCTAGATTTTTAGCATACCTGCCTTTTGAAGAGAATTTAGCTTATCGGATGATTTTATTACATAAATCCAGAGCATTATTATTAGAAATAACGTTTATGTAATAATGTTTATGTATTTTTTTTTCTAATAAAACACATTTTAAAAGTAGCAAATACCTCTTCAAAAACAGCGAGCAGAGAATCCAAGAGCCACCTGTCTTGGTTTTGGGTGGTTTGTTCGCTTCGATACAACATAATCCGACATCTGCTTACATCACATTATTTGAAGCTTCACGCAAGGTTAGTGCCTGCTGCTTCTATCATCGGGCGCGTACACAACCTCACCTTTCTAAGTGTATCTACGAGCCACTACAGCGATGTCGGCGACCACATCGTCCTGAGTCCAGCTCTTGGGTAAAAGACGGACACAGTGTTTAACAGACAGGTTAAAAATTAAAACATAGTAATATATCTTTCCTGTATTCGTTTGAGGTGAGTTATAAAACTAAGGTTTCAGAGACGCATAGGCGTAGGCGATGAGGTGAACGCAATAAGGCTATATTATCAGTGTTAGAAGCATGTGCCCCGAGCCACTTCATGAACTGTAAGTAATCTACAACTAAATTAAACCATGTGAAAGATGCAGTTTAACCGTAGCTGCAGGTTCCTTGGGCTCGGCCGTTGCCCCCCTAAATTAGTACAATAAATTGTTTTTCCAACTAATAGCCTTCATAGAGACGAAAAGATTGCTGCTCGAATTGATTAGCAATAATATTAATAATTTAGTAATCAAAGCTAGCTTTTAAAAGTGAGTTCTGTTAATAACTCTGATACAGAGTGACACATATTATATCAATATTTCAATGAATTGAAATGTGTTTTCAGTTATCTCAAGTTAATCATGCCTTCAACAGCATCACATAGCGTCGTTTGGAGTCACCAGGAGTTAATAAACACGTCTCTCACAGATGCTGTGCATCGTCACATGCCGATAATAGTGCAAGTTTTACACAACAATAAAACTTGTATTATTGAGCAGAGACGATGCACAGCATCCCATTAAGGTCTCCTGGTGAGAGACTTCTATGAGGACACTTCGTTACAACGACTCCATAGGTGAAAGTAAAAATGGCGCCAACCGGAAGTAAGTCTGTTTTACGATTTTTTGACAGGAACACTGCTTAAAGGGTAAGTCAGATGACTACTTTGGCAGGATGTAGCTAGACCGGAAGTCGGCGCACTCTCCCACAGATGCTGTGCATCGTCTCTGCTCAATAATACAAGTTTTATTGTTGTGTAAAACTTGCACTATTTGCAGAGATATTGATATAAATGAATACACAAAAAAGTTATGATAACAGCCAAATTGCTGTTGTTTTTCGGCAATTAAAGGAGGGAGAGAGGGGGAGGGAAGGGAAACAACTCCCTCTTCCAATCCCCATCCGTCCGTGATGCGTAGTTTTCAAGAAATAATTTTTTGTGTAAACATAACCTCAAAACAAAAAATTTAGAAATTAAGCAGAGGAGGCTAAAAAGAGGTGGGTAAAGGGGAAGGGACGTACGTACAAAATTTCGCACGTAAAAAAAGTCGTTTCTGGCGCTTCGCCGGCCGCTGCCGCGGCACGCTCGCTTCGCTCGCTCGGCTCGCGCGCTGGGTTCATGTACACCTAACATGCTCGTCGCTACGCTCCTCGCACCTATCACGTGACCTGCGGTCTTTGATTCACCATCGCAACAATTTAGCAGTGCTACCAACCTAGTGCGCCGCCATTAAACGTCAAGAATGACGACACTGGTTTAAAAATTAGACTTAGATCTTTATTTTTTTCGAAAAATAAGTGTTTCCGCGGAAAATGAATATGTGCATTAGAATCTCTGCATGTTTTATAATAAGGTAGTAAACTCACTATATATAATTTCGTGCTCAAGTTTTCTAAATCCAAGCCGCTATCTAAGCTGCATGATGTTTTATTTCTTACAATATGCGGCCGCCCTGAATTAGCTTTAACGGTCACCCATCCGACACCTGACCGGACCGAGTGTTGCTTATAAAACGTTACCAGCAACTAGGGACCGACCGAACACACTTTTCACCGAGAATCGAGACCGCGATTAAAAAATAGTCTCGGCCGAGACCGAGACCGAGATTTTTGTTTTTTTTTAAGTTACTATAAAATGGCAAAAAAAAAAGCAAATCGATGTACTATGGGCAACAGCGTCGCTTAATCAGTTTGCAACAAAATTCGCGTGCGCGTGTATCGCCCTTGCACGAACTAAACGTATTATTATATTATTACAAAATTGCTTTCTTGTGGTTTGACATTAGGATATTAAATATATTTTAAGGTGTATTTTACAAAAAATAAATTAACCACATCGGATCTGCAGGAGCCTAAACTTGGTATATTTTGAAAATGTGTTTTGATTTAATTTAAAACAAGACAGTGGCTGAAATGTATTAATTTAATATATTTTAAGAACCGGCTTAGCAATACATGATAGGATTTAGAACAAAAAAATTTTTTCCCTATACAAAAAGATTACCCATAACTCCTCTCCTAAGGGAAGAATTTTTAAGAACTGCGGGTCCAAAATATTGTTTTGACTTCAAGTATACTTGTGCCAAACGGCTATGCTGTAGATGGGTTTGAGGTTTTCCATTGATTTTGAGCTCGTACGCCAACCACACCACTATATTAATATAACATTCACATTCTTAAATGGTAAAACTAAACTAGGTACCTACCTACACAAGTCATCAAAAAAATACCAAAAGACTGAAATCAACAATTTTGATTTGATTTGATTAATCACAGTGAAGGATGCGTCAGCGTATGCCCTGTGGCATGCGTAACAGCGTTAGTTCCAATTACGCATGCCTCAGCGAAGAAGAAAGTGCAAGACAAAAGCGCACGAGTGTAATCTCAGGCCTACGTAAGTAGGTACTAATAGGCCGAGATTCTCGGCCATTTTAGCCGAGCCGAGACCGAGACATAATTTTTGGCCGAGACTGGCCGAGATCTCCAGCGAAGTTTTAAATTGTAATTTCGATTTTATATTCTTTTTCCATACAAAATTTGAACCCCATTTTCACCCCTTAAGGGGTTAAATCATGTCCACCGTATTGGACTTCAAAATAAATGTTATTTTCGTAATCGTCATCCTAGAAAATCGTAATAACGACATCCATATCGATTTTTGGGTTTTTTACCCCATTTCACCCCCATAGCGGTCAAAATACTAACAATAACGATATAAGTTGCGTTAGTTTTCTATCCATAAGCTTAAATAATAAATTTAGCTATTTTTACTTCGTAAATGAAGGATTTTCTTTACACAAATTTATCCCCCTTTTCACCCCTTCGGGAGTAGAATTTTCAAAAACGCTGAGATACGTGTACATTAATATTCAATCGTTAGCCTAAACACAAAATTTGAAGATCCTAGCTTTGAAACTGAGGGACTTTCATACAAACTTTGGACCCCCGTTTCACCCCCTTGGAGGGTGAGTTTTGAAAAATACTTTCTTAGTGCACCCCTAGACCTCATAAGGAACCTACGTGCCAAATTTGGTGTCTCTAGACCAAGCGGTTTGGGCTGTGCGTTGATATGTCAGTCACCAATCAGTATCTTCTTTTATATATTAAGATAAATAAATTGCACATCAATCATACCATACTTTACGTTGTTTTCACTTGTTTTATTTTATTGACCATTTTCCTAAAGGTACATCGATAAATAACCAAATAAAACCTCATGAAACTCACTTAGCATGTCGTACTCATTAAATTACTACTTACATTTTTAGGACAGATGTACGCGACTGTACGATACACCACGTATATAGAGTAGGAGACCAGATACCAAACGTTGTCGATACAATAAACGTTGAATACATCAATTACTATTCGAAAAATTATTTGAAATCTTTCATATTTCCTCACTAAATTCTTTTAATCATATAAATTTTGGATTTAATATTAACTATGTACATAAAATAATACAAATCAACTATACTGCTTACGCATTTTGGATAAGGCTCTAAGACTATAATCATAAAAAAACAAAACCCTTATTTCTCTGGAAAGGGGAGTCGACCAAGTCTGTAACTTAAGGACAAACTCGGGAAAACTACCGGCTACACATACGAGTAATCAGATTTTCGCTACGACCTTTCGTTCTCGAGATCCAGGTAGAAAGGTCTCTACAGCATATCCTCACATATCTTCTAAACGCAAGATCGACAAACTCTGATTCTTGGTGACAAACTCCGACAAACTAACGGCTACACACTCGAGTTATCAGATTTTCGCTACGACCTTCCTTTCTCAAGATCCAGGTAGAAAGGTCTCCACAGCGTATCCTCACGTATCTCCTAAACGCAAGACCGACAAAATCTGGTTCTTGGTGACAAACTCCGACAAAATACCGGCTACACCCACGAGTAATCAGATTTTCGCTACGACCTTCCGTTTTCGAGATCTGTGTGGCCCAGCCGAAGAGACGTCTCTACAGCTGGGCCACACGTATCTCCTAAACGGAAGACCGACAAACTCTGGTTTTTGGCGACAAATTCCGACAAAATACCGGCTACACATACGAGTAATCAGATTTTCGCTACGACCTTCCGTTTTCGAGATCTGTGTGGCCCAGCTGTAGAGACGTCTCTACAGCTGAGCCACACGTATCTCCTAAACGGAAGACCGACAAAATCTGGTTCTTGGTGACAAAATCCGACAAAATACCGGCTACACATACAAGTAATCAGATTTTCGCTACGACCTTCCGTTTTCGAGATCTGTGTGGCCCAGCTGTAGAGACGTCTCTTCGGCTGGGCCACACGTATCTCGTAAACGGCAGACCGACAAACTCTGGTTTTTGGCGACAAATTCCGACAAAATACCGGCTACACATCCGAGTAATCAGATTTTCGCTACGACCTTCCGTTTTCGAGATCTGTGTGGCCCAGCTGTAGAGACGTCTCTTCGGCTGGGCCACACGTATCTCGTAAACGGAAGACCGACAAAATCTGGTTTTTGGCGACAAATTCCGACAAATTATCGACTTCATCATGGCATAGTCAAAAAGTAAGATTTCCAACTTTTTTTTTTGTGGCCCAGCTGTAGTCCGGCACGTACTCGTGTCGCAAAATATTACGATTCGAAATTGCGTTTGACGCTTTACGCCCTCATAGCTGCGTCTTAATTATATAAACAGAGAAAGTAAATAAGACATACCGAGCGCTTGCGGCTTTGCCCGACTATGTCAGGCTCCCTTCCGCTCCCTCACTCGTATCACTATTACAATTTGAAATTTCGTGTAACCACGTAGTGGACGCTCAACAGCATCAGTTGGAGTCAAAATTGTTGCTATGAATCTTGCACTCAACTTCCAATTTGCGATATGCATTTTTCATTGCTGAAACTTGCACAAAATTTTATGTAATTAATCACTATTTGTCACCCAATAAATTTAGAATGGTCTTATCATATTTAATTAATTGGGCAACTGAATTGTTATATGATTGTAGGTACAGAATCCGTAATCTATGCTCAATATGTTACGTGACACGTGATCTTATTTGTATTCAATGTAAAAAGACAGCAGGGATGGGAAAATGCTAAATTGATCTTAAAAGAACAGTTATTTTCCAACTTTAACTGTAATATTGGTAATATTAGTATTATATCAGTATCAACAAAACGTTTCATGAAAACTAAACCTGTATTAGAGAAAACTATCTTAGAGAGAGAGAGTGAAAAAAAAAATGCTACGTAATCCGCCTCTGAGCACTAGAGTGAATAGTTATAGATGATTAGCACAAAAACAAAAAAAACTTAAGGGTTTTAATGATTTCTATAAATAATTTCTCCCTCTAGTTATCATCATAGTATGCTTACGTGGAATTCTCCATTTTATTTATTTTGTGCGGGCAGGATAAGCGAGAATTCTAAAGAAATCTCGTTTATCTCACTTCTGAAGTTAAAAGGAATTAAAATAAAACGTCATGAGCAATTAAAAGTTCTAGTTTTAATTGTATCTCTGTATAATTATTTTTGGTATTTAACAAGAATTCCAAGCATACAATTACTCGATATCATGGGAAAGTACTAGTATTACCAGTTTAAACAGTATTCAATACAATAATACACTGATACCTGACCTTAAGCAGTGGTATCTCTCCAGCAGGAATAGCGTATCGCGACAAATTTATCAAAGTCATCTGGTATTATGACTTTATTTAACAACTTTATTGAAAACACTTATTTCACCGTTCAACCTTTCACTGTGACGACTTGAGCACGACTGAGCGCGCCTCTACCCCGTCACCGCATATTTAAACGTTATGCGTGGCGTGGTAGGGGCGAGCGTGGCGTGACTGGCGTGGTAGGGGCGACTGCAGTCACCCGATTACTACAACTACCGTTTAAGTACTTTTAATGGAATAAACACACAAATTTAGTTGTACTACATGGTTCATCACGAATAATAATTAAAGTAATTTATACAGTAACCTTACATTTGCTATCTACCTACTTTTCTACTTCTACCTATCTACTTCTGCGAATACTAAAATACTAGACTAGACCATCTATTACTTATTCTGTGACCTTTTATTAAAATCTTAATCTATTAACAACTTAATAATTAAAAACCTTCGAGTGCGCCACTTTCGGTGGACATATTAAACACCTTAATAGATAGATTGGCTCTTTTCAACCAGAGGAAATAATATAACAACTATAAAGAACCTAATTAAAACTTATATTTGGTTCCGATTTCGGCACACAATTTTAAAAGTCCAAAAGTACTCTGTTTCGATAATCTAATACATCTATTAGTAGGTTATTACTGCAGACTGTCTAGTTTCATTCAATTTAAAGGCGAAAGGCTGAGCGTTTCACTATGATAACCGAACAATATCGTTTTAATTGAGATAGACGCCTCACCTGTGTCAACAGAGCTACCCAGTAGTTCACTGGGTCACCGGATTACAATTAGCTTCATTTCGGAGGTGTTTTGATAGGTGCCATTTAAAAGTCATTAAGATAATATTTTCCATTATTGGGTGTTCCTAATAAATTTTACCTGGATTTCATATTTCATTATTTTGCTTAATCATTTCATTATAACAAGATAACAACCTTTACCAACACTTATATAAACAAAGTTCATTACGGTGAAAGAAAAATATAAACAACGGAGCTTTTATTGAAAATACTCGTAGGTGCGCTATCCCGGTATTTCTTTTTTAGGAAATAAAAGGTATTAAATAATATTAAATGAAATTATAAAATAAATTCTAAGTATTTTTATGCGTCAGATTTTGAGATTTAAAATCGCTGTGCGCCTTTATCTTGATCTAACTAAAGAAACAAGAAAATTATTAACACCTTTTTATAACGCGCGAATTGTTTATGATATTTTTGACTCCGAGTCGCTATGATTAAAATACTTATCGACCGAAAAATATTAATTTGTAAAGGTTGTATTTTCTTGTATTGATTTATGGCTTTCGATGTAGTGATTCTGCGGGGACATTTATATGGAGTCATTTTTTGTCTTTTTTCGAAAAAGTCGTAGAACGAATGTTGTTGTTTATGATTTTAGTAATCCTGCGAGGTTGTATATCTTTATTATTTAATTTAATTAACAAGTTGCGGGTATTTTACTCGACATTGGCAAATGTACTGATCGTACGAGCCAGAAAAAAAAAAAGTTGCGGGTAAATAGTCCGTAACTTCTGTTTTCAGGTCAGAAGCTTGTCTGAAGTATAGAGTTATAGAAGAGCACAGGTATAAATAGGTATACTCAATACTCAAATCATTTATTGCATTCACTTAAAGAGCAGATAGATTCTACATGTTTTAAAATGTATGATATCATGTGTTTATTATACCTATTCATGTGCTTCTTATACGAACTTATTTAATCCAATTTATAGAAGTTTATTTTTTAGTATATACGAAACCTGAAAACTGTTTGTTCTGAATCAGTAATACGATAGAATTGATTGCAATATTTTTTATATCATGATCATGTTATATTTTACTAAATAATATTCACAAAACCATAATTAACGCACACCCTACTAACGGGACAACACAAAAAGCTTGTAACTTCGTGAGTTTTTAAAGTATCATTATAATTTTTTTATACTGATTCTGAAAATGAAAATATGTGACCCGTGTTTCAGCTTTCGTATAATAATGTACAAAAAATAATGTACATTTATTTGTGCTCACGTCCTGCCAAATTACATTGGCCTTTAAATAATAATAATCGAATGCTGAATACGAATCAGAAAATCGGTTTCTTATACAGCTCAAAAAAAGGGTCCCACCAAAATTAACATCGAGGTGTTCCTCATTATCCTCGCAGTCATTGTTACGCCTACGGCCGTCTGCCTCGCAGGCGGGGCCCTAATATTACAAATTGACGCCTTAGTATCGCAGCTTATCTCAGGTTTTTATAACTTAAATCACGATTAATCAATAAGCTTTCACGTACGGAAATAATTTTAAACCGAACCGAAACACTTTTAAAGGTAGTTAGGTTAGTTTTGCTTGGGTCCTATTTAATTATTTCATTAATGGCAATATTTTTATTTGACTTGTACTTAATAATCTTAATTCGGGGTTTGAACCTTGGTTCTTTTCCCGGGCTTCTACTCCGAG
This sequence comes from Agriphila tristella, assembly GCA_928269145.1. Classification (NCBI taxonomy): domain Eukaryota; kingdom Metazoa; phylum Arthropoda; class Insecta; order Lepidoptera; family Crambidae; genus Agriphila; species Agriphila tristella. The sequence continues at coordinate 26,775,521 of OV743437.1, read as the reverse complement.
GGCCTCTACCCTCGGGGTATTCTTGGAGACGAATGATTGTGGTGAGTCCGCTCGGTGGGGTGGCCAAAATGAAAGTTATTACCAGAAAATAATTGTGAAGTTTTAATAACGATCTACTATTCAACATAGCTTCTATTTTATTCACGTTTCCATATTCCGTTATATGTGAATGCCTGCACCTGAATTTATATATATTTTATTTTTTGTTAATTACTTATATTTTTTTGATGCAGGGCCAATGATGGAAGCTCTATGAAAAATGGATACCTTGGGCAGTATGCTGCTTGAAGTTCATATGTAAGTACATACTTACCTAATTAAATTGTTTCAATAATAGGGAATATGCATCAATTTTTTTTTATCTTAATCAAAAGTATAATGCGTGAGAAAGTTAACTGTAATATTAAAACTTTTCTCTTGCGTTTTTTTCTCGTGATATAGTTACTTGAAGTTAGCGCGCAGCAGCACCCGCCGAAAACGCTCCATACAAAACGGTGACGTCACACATCACGTTTCAGGTGTGTTTCGGCACGTTTAATATGGAGTTAGCCAATAATCTTCAATTATCTCCCTAAATTATGCGTTTAAGTACATATATGTCATACAAAATATTGTTTCTTATTCGAAATTCTATCTGACTGTAAAGTGTATTATATCCGAAAATGAAAAAAAATATATCGTTATTTTCCCCTGATTTCATCGTGTGATAAAACTAGGATTATACATTTTTTTTATTTTTTTTCCTGTTCCATCATGTTTTTATAAGTGTCCGCACCGATCAAGCTCAAATTCATCAAAATCGGTGACTTATGCATATTCCCTATTAGCTTGAATACTTAACAAACTCTTTGAAAATTGTTTTTTCCCTATATTTTTCGAAGGTAGCGATTTCCCAAATTTTCGACTACAAATTGATCATGAAGGGATTCAATTTAAAGTCCGAAGAGATAATTTTATCGAGTTTCGTAACGAGATGTAGTTACTGCTCTCGAATGTTGATGGGAGTTATAATAAGATAATAAGTGATCTTGAAAATTGATTGCAGTTTTAATGTAAGTACTTACGTGATGCGCAAAAAATATCTTTCAAGACAAAGTTGGTCCGATCACAGAATAATATAAAACGATACTATAAGTGTCCTATGGAATCTAAGTGAGAGTTTGCTGGTTTCAAAACGTGGGAAAAATTACCTGTATTTGAAGTTTGACCACTTGTTGGTATTTGATTGAGCTTTATTGTAATGGTCTTCTTAACTCTAACCTGAGAGCGTTCACGCTAATTAACATGTGAATGATAATCTATTGTGACGCCTCGTTACGAGTATGGTACCGAAAACTCTACCGAAATCCATGTACAGTTACTTGTGATGGACAAAATCAATTTATAAAGTCGATGTCCTGCGGCTGGTGGCCAGAATCGTGGGCAGAGCGCGCCGCCGCGCCATTCAAAACTTCGCCACCGATGTGACAATACGACTACCAAAATATTTTCGAAAAAATCAATTTCGGCACCCGACGCCATTGCCATTCAAATCGCGCGCGCGCCTAGGTCGCCCCGTCCGCCGCCGAGCCACTGACACATTTCTGCGGTTGCGCGCGCCTTTCGAATTTAGAATAAGTAGTATTTTTTTTAAACCGTGATTTTGTATTTGTTGTGCCAGTACCACGTGCTTGGAAATTGTGTTTGAGCCATAAAGTTTTCCGGACTAAACAGCTGAAGGTAAGCTAATAGACGTCCTATTTCTTTATTTTACCCGATCATTTTTTTTTAAGAAAAGTTTCTCATTCAAAATGGTTCTATTTTCACAAAAGTTACTATAAAATGTGGAAGTATTTGTCGATTTTGGTAAAATTCAACATCAAATAAAAATAATAACAAATGAACCATACGGATACTGTAGCGCGTTGATGTTTTTTGTACTAAGCTAAATACGATATACGCAAACGAAGCTCTATCTCCGTAAAATCGTGTTTCTGAGTAACATCTTATACTTACTTTCTCTGTCTATTCCTATAAAATGATTGTTAAGTGGTTTGAGTATCCACTTTACTATCTTAAATAATACGGGTTCCGTGAAAATTAAGGCTTCCGTGCATTAATTAGTTTCAGAAATGTCATTTTTTATCTTATTTATTTATTCGCAATTTTTGTTCTATTTGTTTGAAATATTTAATGATCATAGATTTATTGTCAGTATTTTTCCATGGCAAAGATGTATTGAAAATTATTAATTGACCGAGCGAGCGCGAAGCGTCTCTTTTTCAGCTTGGACAAAAATGGTTTCGTTTGCGCCGGACAGACAGCCGGCTGTTTTCCTCTACAGGTCGCATTTCTTAACTGATTCTCGTGAAATTTTTGTGAGCAGGTTTGATATTGAATTTGTTAGTCGATTCAGTTTTTGGATGTTTTCAAAATGGCAGAGATATGTGGTAAAATGAGTGGGATAAAAGAAAAAAGTAAAGACTAGGACATAAAATGAAGCTTACAAGAAAAACGCATTCGAACTCTTCTCATGATGATTCATTTTGTTTTTATTTTTATTGGAAGCATGCAATACATGTTTTGTCGTCGCGATCGCGAGTAGCTAATAAGACTGAGCGTCGATCACGAACAATCTCTGTTCAACAACGAACAAAAGGAGCAGGGACACTCGAATTGACAAACAAACGTAAACCGGTAATGTTAACAGCATATAGCGGCTGACATTTTCGTTTAAAAAAAGATGACTACCCGTACCGAATGCCCCTTGTGATGTGATACCCATCAAGCGGAGACGGTAATTTCGCGAATTTCACGCCTTTGCTAAATATGTTCTTGACTACACGAACCCATATAGGCACTTGTGTTCATAAATTAGTGGTTAAAATACTTTATTGCCTGTCATAATTTATGGTAATACATTAACGGCGCTTTAACGATCCGTTTACCTAATCTTTCATCGCTCGTTTGATTAATTGCACTACTGACTGCTATGTACGTTGTTTGGAGGAATGATTCTGAAAATATAAGGCAATGTAATGTCTTTGGAAAATACCTATCTATGGAGAAGGAAATACCAGGAATTACTTTAGTTCAGATGGATGCTTATCGAGTACCTATCTATAGCAATATTTTTGCAGTGTTTATATTATGGTTTTGCTTCGCGTCACTCAGACGTAATTCGGGATTCGATAATAGTAGTTTGTTACACAAGGGACGTAAGTGAGCTATTACAGAACAAGATCCAATTTGGCGCCCGTGCGAGCGCAGCTCGCAAAGGGCGCTAATGGATCGAGTGCACCCGAGATATTTAGACGCCCGAGCGAGCGAAGCGAGCAAGGGCGAATATAGTTCGAGGGTGTGATAGCTACTTACAACCGAGGTAAGCATACTACTTTACATCATTCATGCGAGGTAAATAAAACATTGACAATGATATTTTTCGTTCATTAAAAACCTCTCGTGGGGTTGATCAGACCATCAAACTGAACAACTTTCATAATGGGAAAAATCACGAAAAAAAATCTGTTGTTCCATACAAAAGTAAAATGCCTACTCCATCGAAATGTAAAACAACTAATTTTTTTTCGCGCTTTCAAAATGAATGTTATCATTTTATGAAAAAAAAATTGTTTGACCAAGGAGTTTCGCATAGCTTGAATTTTCATAGTTTTTTTTTTTAGTAAAAAGTTTCGTCATTTTATAAGAAAAGCAATTGGTTCACTAAGGAGTTTGACATAGCTTGAATTGTAAAGCTACTTTACAATTAAAGCATTCACCCATGCTTGAATTGTAAAGTGATTTGAAAATGGAACGTTCTATCTTAACAATGCACTGTGTTGCACATGCCAACTTACACGGCCTCTTACTATACTAGTAAATCCTAGTTGCCGAGCAGTATGATGTAAAAAATAACAACGCATGACTAATTTCTTTACTGTTATCCTGTTAAAGCAAACGTATTGTGTAGAGTTATAATTGAATGTCAAATGCAATAAACTTTTCCCAGAAAATAATCATAGTTCATCTATATTGTATTTGAAAATGAATCTTACGCACTCAACGAACGTTCGTTGTACGCACTAATGTACTTTGATAACATAGAAAAAGAAATATCATCTAAGTATATTGTATAAAAACTTTTAATTGGTTTACATCACGATTTCACATTATAATTTTTTGGCTCGTAGACGTAAGTTTCCTAAATTTAGTAATACCATTTTCACTATACTAAAATGTAACTGATTCAGTCTGATTCACATGAAGTAACTCACCCATGTTTTTTACAAAAAATAAATTAAAAAGTGTTTAAATCTAGTGACTGGTTGTATTCACGGATATACTGAAATAGTTTTAATAGCCTGTTGTTATTGGTCTATAGACGATAAACTGATTATTCTTCCGAGATTTCGATTAAGTATGTTACATTGTAGAATGCCCCGTATAACTTTGAAAATTAATTTAATTAAAGCTTATAAAGATAAGACGTGAAAATTATATGAGTCCTTCTACTCGTTTAAACGAGTTCCAATAAAAAAACTCTTCCAACAGACTCATCTGCAACATCTGGAATACTTTAAAAAAGTTTCTAGAATACCTACTTACTTCTGACTGTTGCGGTCCAACAATTTTGTTGTCATTTTGACGCCAAACATGCCACATGGGCAGCCTTCGATCGATTTAATTGCTTTAAATATCATTCCTTTTTCGCACCATTCTTATCAGAAGTGGAAGCTGATGAAGATGAAATAAGTACGTGACTTGTAATTAATTTTAGAAGAGCAATAGTTCTTTGTTATATACAGGAGAGTAAAGTCAATTTGTGCTGCGAGTGCTGATTTAAACGCACGAGACAATTTTGCTCTCGTGTGAAACATACAACTTTTCTTATTCCAATTCAATTTGTGATTCAATACTATTTTTGTTTTCTATTTATCCTTTCACTACTGTAAAAGGTCGACATATTGATATGGAATAATTAAAAAAATTAATGCTTTGCTAAGTTTTTTGCTAAGTCGATACCTACTTTGTATTCCTGAAACAGGTCTATCAACATGACAGATTATAATTTCCTTTTTTTGTGCTTAATAAAAAGTTTATAAATTAATTATTATTTCTGTTCGTTTAATTGCTAATCGTTTGGAGCAAATAATGATTATTCGAGATTGGTAGCAGTTTGCTCAAACAAAAATTTTTCGGTGTCACGCCTTGGCCCTTGGATGACGAAGTTTTTAAGTTCTTTGATTCAGCCCATTAAGCTCAAATGAAACTAAGTCAATAATTAAAAATTCACTCGTATTTATTGGACTAACTTATCTTCTGCATTTCTTAGCTTAGCGCATGGTGCAAGGCAAGGGCAAAACTTTTTGAAAACTTTTTCATAATAGCTAGAACAAATTAATCTGTAAGTATAAGTAATATCAGTTTATCGAGCGACCTTCAGAGTTCAGAGTACCCGAAGACTGGTTACCTACTGAAATGTGCCTTGAATTCCAGTACTCCATTACACTGCCATCTGGGTGAACGCTGGCTGCCAATACTCAGAACTGATCAAAATAAAATCACTTTTTAGAACGACTAGTAGGTTTCGTAACTACGATTACTATATAAATTTAAGTACCTGTTAAAAAGTCGGAGATCCCTTACTTTTTATTACATAGGTATTTCTTTAAAGTAGGTGTATAATGATAATGAAATAATATTAAATTTGAAAAGTTTCTATGAGCATAGAAAATATTAAAAATTATTGAATTTTAATTTGAAAAAGAAAATATGTAGGTAATGATAAAATAAATATCTTCTACTTGTAATTATTGCTAATGATTATAAATTGTCTCTATTTATACACTACCGATTTTCTCTTTAGTAAGCAATTAAAAAAACAATAAAAATGCAATTAAAAAATTTTATGAGCTAGGTTTACTTTTCCAAGCACGATAATTTAGTAAAATCAACATTTTAACAGGTCAGAAATGGTCATCCTTCTTTATGTTACAACGTTATTTGATAGGGGTGATTTATCAATGATATTATTGGTGATTAAGATTATTTTGCAAAGGCTAAGATTTACTAGGCAACTGAAAAGCAAAGCTTGAATAACTTCGCCTGTATTTTTGGCATGCCAGTGCGAATGCATTTAATCTAGGCATTAAGAAGCTTGCGATGTGGGTATTCTATTTATATACGCATTATAACACTAACCTATTATAATAGGTGTCTTTAGCAAAGCAAAACGTCCGTTCCTTATATTTTTTTGTTCTGACAAAAATAAACTAAAGTATGTGGTCGATTTCCTGATTGTAAATTGTCGACAAATAACTAATCTAAAAAAAAATATAACGTAGTAATTATAGTAGTAGCACAGAATAGATAATAGTACTAGCGTGTAGTAGTAATTAATATGATCATTATATTATTGATCATTTTTAGGGTTCCGTACCCAAAGGGTAAAAACGGGACCCTATTACTAAGACTCCGCTGTCCGTCTGTCTGTCTGTCTGTCACCAGGCTGTATCTCATGAACCGTGATAGCTAGACAGTTGAAATTTTTACAGATGATGTATTTCTGTTGCCGCTATAACAAAAAATACTAAAAACAGAATAAAATAAATATTTAAGGGGGGCTCCCATACAACAAACGTGATTTTTTGCCTTTTTTTGTTCGATATTAATAACGACTGCAGGTAGACAGTTGAAATTTTCACAGATGATGTATTTCTATTGCTGCTATAACAACAAATACTAAAAACAGAATAAAATAAATATTTAAAAGGGCTCCCATACAACAAACGTGATTTTTTGCCGTTTTTTGGTACGGAACCCTTCGTGCGCGAGTCTAACTCGCACTTGGCCGGTTTTTTTTTTGTCATTCCAATCATACAACCATATTTAAAGTATTATTTTCGGATCATCATAAAATTCTCCACCTTTTTTGCGCTCTGTCAATTACGTAGCGACAATGAAAGTTAATTTAAAATAATTAACGATGTTATCGTAAAAACCGAGTTAATTGTAATAATTGGTGTAACGGCCCATTAAAGGATCAACGCATTTAACTGGAGATCTTCTTCCTATTAAAAAACCAAAAAATAAATTTTTCGATCGTTTTTGTATGAAACAGGATGAATGGTTACACCTTATGATGATTACCAAAGTAAAGTTTAATTAATTGAAATCATGTACCCACCTGTTTGTGAAAGGATCACACTTCGGTAACAATGCTTAATTGGGGCCTTGGATGAGTTTAATTAACTGAATAAGTACGTACATACAATTGCTTAAGTTTTGCAGACATTTTATTAAACCACGTTTATCAAAATTTGCATTTTAGTGTAGGAAAGGAAGGTAGTGAACCCCCACAGTAAATCCTCAGTAGACGAAACTATCATAAATAAAAGTATGATAAAGTATCATAAATGAAACATATTTTTTAAATAATACAAATAGTTTTTTGTTTTTGGATATTTGTACATAGGTTTTGGTTCATACTATATTACATCCCTGCAGTTTCATTGACTGAGGATTTAATGTTGGGGTCTCCATATAAAAGATCGCGTCATTTATACACTATTTTCACTTGGGATAGAATAACACATTGCCGATTAAAAAAATGCGCATTTTTATTTTTCTACTATGACTCTGACTGAATAAAGAGAAAAAATCTGCTGTACTTAATCTACCCAGAAAGTAAAAATAATATGAATCTCTTTGTTCTCTATAGTTTTTATACTCATCATTTTGGTAAACAGCGTTAGGAGGTAGGTATTTGTTATCCTTAAATATTTAAGGCTCGGTTATGCGGAAACATTTGTCTCTGTCTTTTTATTAAAGAGTATGTGAAAATAACTTCACTTCTGCACTTTTTCGACGTTTTTCGTTGTTTTTTCATCATTATCTTTTGCACAATTATCTTTCTTGAATAAAAAGTCATTGGAGCAATTTCACAGTACGTTAAAGGTATATTTTGATGTTTTATTTACGCCAAAAATATGACCCACGATAAGCGCTTTTGATGATATTTTGTTCTTTTTACAATCATCTGTGAGGTTTATACGCAATTTAATACTTGTAGCTACTAGAGAATCTCTTTAGCTTATCGTATGTTTTTTTGTGTGGCTACAACTTTACGTTTTCTATATAAAAGTAAGGCCCGCGCAAACCACGTTCTCCTATCATGGACCCTTAAGGCCAGTATATTTGAAATTATCGAATTTGGCCTATTTTTGATTCAACGATAAACAATCATATATTCTTTATTTTTAGCAGATATAACTATTTGTTGAAGTTTCATAAACGATCTTGATCATTTTCCGGTTAAAAATAAGATATTCGTGTCTTCACTCGACTAAAAAAATTCACAGATCTCGTGCCTTTCACGACCTTCTGGTACATTGAAAATAAATTTAATGAATTTAACAAAATATTTTAATGAAAGGTAACCTAAGTAGGTACTATGTATAACTAAAACATCTGAATTTCCAAACAAATTAACCCTAATAAAAAAATAAATCAAAATCATATGCAGCATGCGAGACTCTCGCGCCGACTTCATCATCACTCGAATGTGCGATAACAACCCTCATGTTTACCTAGGCATCATCATCACACTCTCATTCTCAGAGATCGTTGTAAAATTTGGAATCGCAGAGTCACTAAGAAAGACGTGACTGATCGAGTAATTTCTAATCTCGAAATTGAAATAACAGCAACCCACGATATATAATATTTTGGATGTAGTAGAGGCCCTCGGCTTCGCCTCGGGCCTCGAACTAAAACCTCTCTTCTGTTCAACTTTCGCTCAAGATTCGTTTATCCGTTTCCCTACACACAAAAACTCACTACGACGCCTAGCACGTGTACTGGAGATAATAGCGTCATCTCTTTTGCTCCTACAGTTATTGCTAACACTACTTTCTCTTTCGTTTTCACATAGTAAGCGACGTCACTTACTTGAATATGGACTTATGGAGACATTTCAGTGCAGTCACACTATGGTACCGCCCCGCGCCGCCGTATCTAACGATTTTTAAATCTTTAACTAGATCTGGAATCAGTCAGTCATACCATCTGTTGACCTGCTAGAGCAATATCAATATCAATATTATGGTTTTAATATATATCTCAATACTTTTTTATTTTTAAAAAATGTGGAAATAAATAAAAAATACAAAATATAAAACACTATTACAAGCTTTGAAATATTCAATTATTTAAAAACTTCAATCGTACCTACTACGTATTACCATTATCCCGCGCCGCGCACGTCGCCCGCGGTATCCCAACATTTCGCTTTATAAAGGATAAGCTACAGCCCAGACCGTTAGAGTCAGGGATATATACTAATTTCAGTAGGTAGCCTAACTCAATATCTCTAGGGGTTTTTTTATTTTTTCGATATCGCTTTTCGTTTTTGAGAAATTGTCGATTAAGTGAGAAAAGACCCCGAAAAGTGTGTCATTTTTCTACAATTATGCGATTTTCGAAAAAAGTTTTTGACTTTTTCAAAATTTTTTCACCATATTGTAGCCCTTGCTGAGACGCATCTTTTGACATTTAGTACATACACGTAGACCCAAAACTCACGGGACCAGGGCAATGTCTCACTTTGGCTGAAATTGGGTACCTTACCGAAGCGATCGAAAAAACATTTTCAATGTTAAAATATGCAAAGACATAGAAAATTTTCATTAATTTTATATTTTTTGGATAATACTCAAAGTTTACTAATCCCTTATTTACGAAAATATATAGAAAAATAGGTAATGACATATAGAAGAATATTTAACGGTTACTTTTTCAAAAAGTGACTTTATACTCAAAATAACAACAAAAACATTGAAAAAATTAAAAATGAGGTTATTTTCATTACACTTCACACGTAAAGAAAAAGACAGAGACAGAGTTTTTGGAAACGGATCAAAAATACCCCGAGCCTTCATGAGATATGACGGAGTGCGCGAGCGCAGGGCACTATAACATTTTAATCGACGTCACAAAAATATCAACCAGTAATTATTATTCTCTGCCGCTTGTTTTGATTAATTTTTATAGCTCAGTAATATTTTTAATCTTATGTCGCAAACGCATTTGTTTTGCATAATTTTTGTGGTGATAAATCTTCTTTTTTAACCGTCTTCAAAAAAGGAGGAGGTTATCAAGTTGACGGTTTTTTATGTTATGTTTTTATTTTATAAATAAGACAGAGAGGTACATGTGTATGGGTAATCGTTTCGATATCCTTACTTCCTTAATCCTTAACTAATGTTATAAATGCGAAAGTCCGTTTGTTTGTTTGTTTGTTACGCCTTCACGTCTTAACCACTCTACCGATCATCATGAAATTTTGCATAAACGTTGCTAGGGGTACAGAGAAGGACATAGGACCTTTCATCCCGAAAAAATGTTTTGTTCCGGAGGGATAGCAAAAAAACTTTTCACGCAGACGAAGCCGCGGGCGGCCGCTAGTTCATCAAATAAATTATTTTTATCAGTCCATTACTATACTAGCGACCCGCCCTCGCTTCGCTTGGTTTCCTTGGGTCCTTCCTTTTTTTTTGCCGATTCGACCTTCCAACAACACCCAATTCTTTATGGTTTTAACCTATAAGGTACGATTAATTTTATTAATGTTTGTAATGTTGATGTATTGTTATGCTGACACTTACCGACCTACGCCGGCAAATCCAAGATCCTCATAGGTACCCAAAATCTGTTATTTGTGTTCGTATTAAAGTTATTTATTCCCATTATGTTCTTAATAAAGCATTCAGTAGACATTGTTTTGTGCCAAAAAGATTGCGAATATAAACGGCGATCGTTTATCGCTGCCCGAAGGGTGTTTAAACACGGTCTAAGGAGGTAGTACATCACGCCAACAGAAGGCAAAGGAGTCAAGATTAAGAGCTCTCGATTGTTCTCACAACGCGTACTGTGGCTGTATGCGCTGGATTCAATGGGATATTAATTTTTATTCAACACTTTAAGATCAGCTAATTATAGGCTTTAACGATCCAAATATCTTAACGTCACGATGCCGTTTTGTATTAAGAAGACTATGTTCACCTTTCCCTTTGAATGATGAACTATCAATGTCATTCAGTTTATTAAAAAGTACAACAATAACTTTGTCGGATAAAAAATTATCTCGTTCTTTAGTGAATAGTTGTTGTAGGCGTTCCGTCGCAGAATGTCCCTTTTGCAAAATGTTCCCTGGTCGCAAAACGTCCCTTTCGCAGAATATCCCTTTCGCAAAATGTCCCTTTCGCCAAACGTCCCTTTCGCAAAATGTCCCTTTCGCAAAACGCCCCTTTCGCAGAATGTCCCCTTGGTATCAAATAAATATCACTCATGCCAAATTTCCATTTTGTTCGAAATGTTCTATGAAACTCAAAAATATAGTACCCACTTTAGTCCGATCAACGGGGCTTATGCAACCCGAATAATTCTCCCGTCTATGAAATTTGGCATGTGATGAAGTTAGGTAATACAGATTACAGATGCACAATAAGCCAATAAATTTTGTTACGAGAAGTTAGGTATTTTTACCTAAACATGAAAATTGCTTATATCTCTCTGTGAATATTTCCTCGGGCTGAAACACTTTTTGTGTACGTACTTATGTACTTGTTAGAGTAAGTATGTGAAGGAATCCAATCTTTTTTCGATTTCAGAGATACCCAAAATTTAACTTTTAACATTTTTCAATATATCTTCTAGTGAAAAAATTATCTGTTGATTATTATTTTTTAATATGTTTTTATATCCTTAAATACATAGCTTTGTTCAGTAAGCCAATAAATTTTCTTCCTTTATCATATTTTTTTTATTTTTTGACTTTAAGAGGTTATTTACGTAATGTGAAAAAATAGTCGGTCAATTTTTATACGTTTATTAGATAAATTATTATATATTAAAACAGATTTATCAATAATCCAATCATTTTTTGAACGCGTATATATTTTCAAGTATGGTCGCCGATTTATGATAGAGCGTAAGGGTTGACTTTCACTCGACTACTCAGCGCTGCGTTGCCACGCACTTTTGGAGTAGCGAAGGCGAGTTTGGTGGCCACCGTTATCAAAAATAATTAACAGTTTCAAGAGTTTAAGGATAGTGGTAGGTATTTTTGAATTAAACAATTAATAAGTGCGTTTATAAGTAGATATCAGATTATATGCATTTGCATATGCATGTAACTCTCTTAATGTCTATTTCGTTAATGTATATTTTAGCCTTTTTTCCCAATCGTGCATATTTCCTTTAGTAGCGGAAGCTACATATAGGCAGCTATTTTCTATTTAAATCAATAGAAATACTGTAAACAATGATTGAACTTGCCAACGCCATTCCTCATTCCTTAGCCGAAAAGTTGCGTATAAAGTTAGACGTTATTTCGCGCAAAAAACCAGAGCTTTGTAGAAAACGAAGAACATTAATGCCTTTATCAATGGCACAGGTCGTACGTCGTGCCCTGCGTAAAAGGTATCTCCAGATTCTCCAGAAATGGCGCCAAATTTAGCCAATGACATCAGTTGATATAGAGAGGTCGTTTTCGGCGTTCAAATTGATATTGGGTGAAAAATGTTTTTTTTTTAGTTTTGCATTGTGCATATTTTGGACATATTTGGGGCATTATTAACAGTTTTTAGTGCATATTTTGGCCTTTTTAGTGCATATTTGTATGCATATTTTGGCACTTTCTTAGTGCATATAATCCGATGTCTATTTATTAGTAATGACTATTATGAGTCGCCAATTTTACTTGATTCTAGTCAATGGAAATAGGTTTTCACAATCATGACTGCCCAAAAAGTTCGCATAAGAAATGTATTGGCAAAACTCTTGGTACGGACCCTTGAAGTATTTACTATGCAAGGGTGAATTATATCACATCTTTTCTCGGAAAAAAACAACTATAAAGTTTCTACTCACCAGTGTATCCACGCCCAACAAATTTGCAAACAATCCAGGGACATACTTTATCTCTCTCACTCCAAATTGCATAGTCTTATTATTATCTTTAATGACATCACCTGAGCCACATGCATAAAACTTTTGGCCGTTTGCTACATTAATATCAACATTGCTTTTAAAGTCTCTATAGTTAGCTAGCCAATCCTTGCGTTAGGTCATGTGACGAGACGTTTCTGAGTCCACTACCTATTCATTGTCAACAGAAAAGTGTGACCCTTTTTCTCTTTGTTTGCATTAGGATTCTTCGGACATGTCAATGCTTTATGCAGTCCATTGCATATAGAGCATCTTATCTCTTTCTTCTGCTTATCACGCTTCTGCTGCGTTTGTTTTTGCTGATTGCCTTTACTGTTCGTGGAACTACTCTTGTACCTTGAACGGTTATCTCTTGACACCAATGCATTCTCAGTGGATGTCGAAGGTATTGGACTATCCTGTTGAAGCAATTTTGTTTTGACGTAGTTAGATGTCAGTGTGATGTTCGCATTCTCTATTGTCATCTTTAGGGGTGTATACTCTTCAGTAAGTCCTTGTAACATAAGCGCTGCTAGCAATTCATCGTCTACTTCCTTACCAATACCTCGTAACTGCTGGGCTACTTTCAGTATTTGCGTAACATGTTATAGTCCTTCCTACAGCTGAATTTCTCTAACTTAAAGCTTACAAGTTGTCCCAGTAACCGACATCTGTTTACGACTCCTTGGTCTTGGCAATTATTCTCTAACTAGCGGCCGCCCGCAACTTCATTTGCGTGGACAGTTTTTTGCTATCCCTCGGGAACTGTACGTTTTTTCTGAATGAAAGGTACCCTATGTTATTTTCTGTACCCCTTACAACGTCTATGCAAAATTTCATGATGATCGGTTCAGTAGTTAAGACGTGAAGGCGTAACAAACAAACGGACTTTCTCATTTATAATATTAGTAAGCATAAGGATGCTTGCCATACTTCCTTAGTAGTTGTATGTAGCTTCTCTAACATGTACTAGTAAATCAGTATTTATCATGCGACAGATCTTAGAGCGAGCTCTCTGATCTTTCTTCGTTGCATCTACATCTATAGCAGCTGGTGTAGTTGTTACATAGCTCCATAGATCGTCATGTAGTGACATCTGCATTAAAAATTTCCATGTCGAGTGATTCGAAGATCCTTGTAATTTCTCAAATGCAGGTAGGCTACTAGTGCTCGTACTGCTTGTACTCGTGCTGTTACTACTGACACTCATGGTGTTGTCGTTTTCTCCGACCATCTCAAAGTTTAAACCAATTTGTGTGTAACGTTCTCTATCCGAAAAAACTTACAGTTTTGCGGAGTGCTGACCATAACCTGTTGATATTTGTAGATGTTGCAGAGCTCAGTGGTGTAAGCTTAATCGACAGTAACACACATTTAGAATAGATATATTACCCAAGTAGCACACGATGCTGTATAGTCGCTGCACTACATGATATAGTAGCTCTCAGTGCTGTTTTAGGTTCCTGTATAAGGGCTGTGTAGTGTTCTACACAGACCTTGTATTCCTAAATTGGGCCCCAAATTAACCAGCACTACGCTTTACAGTGTCTGGTTAACAGCTCCTGTACTGATCTTTAGCTGTACAAGGTCTGTACAATTGCTATAATACACCCACAGAGTCTTAGATTCAGCTACTTTAACTCTTTGCTACAGTTGTTTGCTGCTTAGTGGCTGGTTGACAGCAATATTTTGTGTAAATAATCAACAAAAATAAAAATAATGTTTTATTAATATATTATAAATTCTAAATGGTGGATTCATGTTGTGTCAAAGTGTCGGACATCAAATATCTAAGATTAAGAATGTTTTGATATTTGTTTTGGTCTTTCATAGCAAGTTGTGTTGCGTGTACCACTTTACTGTAAATGTGTATAGGCATTTACATCAAATATTTTACGCGCCTTCATAATAATATGGTTTTACCGAATTAATTATACAAAATAAATACGATGTATAAATACTTCATAGTATATTGCTCAATAACTAGGTTCGAAACATATGACTTAAGTCAGAAACTATGCGCAATATATAGTTTTTGAACTATAAGCTACATATCTCTCGAAATTGAGTAGTAAAAATTTGAATTTCTATAACAATAATTGTTCGTGTATTGTTAAAATGGCGTCCATTTGTTATCTAGCATGTATACTTGCTCAACTGCATTGAAAAGTTCTTTGCTGTACAGTAGCGTTGTTAAACTCTATTGACCAATATAAAGTATACTACTCCAAATTACAGCGCAAAGTGTATAATAATACTTTTATAATTGTAACTGCATTATTATAGGTTACATAATATACTCTTTTAATCAGCTTTTATCAAGCTAATTGAAGTAGCATTAGAATAGAATTAGTGTACACCAAATAAAAGCGATTTACAATACCTAATACTATAATGCAGCTCACAGCATTACAAGAGAGATTTTCTGTAAAGCTAAACCAGTCGTTAACAAGCTTTGATCTTTAAACCAGCTCGAAACATCACATAAAGCCAAAGCCTGGACTAGATCGTTTTAGAATGCTACACAAATGCGTTTTTCGGTATTTTTTACCATCATAATGCCGTTAGTCAGCTGTGATATATAACAGTATAAGAATTCTCCTCAATGCAGTTGAAAGACTTGCTCTACCCTTTAGTACATCTGTATAAAAGCTGTACGCTATTATACTTCTTGTTTATGATCATAATTTTCACTAAATTGCTACTTGGGTAATACTTTATTAAGATTTTTCACCATGACACTACGATAGTAATTTTTAGACAGAACACAAAACAAAAGACCATTGTGACAACCTCCGTCACACCTCAAACATTGCATTCAGCCAGTCGACATTGAACCTCTTTTACAACATGAAAATATCCCTTTATGACTAGCCGAACCTTGTATTTATCAATAGAGCCATCGGGATTGGTCTTAATTTTGAAAATCCACTTGCATGGGATCGCTTTTCGAAATTTCGGTAGTTCGACTAGTTCCCATGTTTCGTTATCTCCTAACTAGTCTATTTCGCTCTCGATAGCCTTTGTCCACTTTTTTTGTCTTTACATGATGCTCATATTAATGGACAACCTTTCAAAAATATAATATGTCGTTTTCACTTTGTATAATGAAAGTAGATACAAAATTAGGGGACACGTATTTTTTATTTAAACTTTTAATTGTTTTTTTGTATATTAAATCACTGTTTGAAATCTTACTCATTCTAAAAGAGCGTAAGTACATTGTCAGGAAGTAGAAATGTGTAGCTTTTGCCAAAAAAAAATCAATTCTGATCTTATCTGTGACAATATGACACCATGATTTCGATAGTGATGTGGCATGGGATTTCTGTAAGTGATGTCGATAATAGACAACATTTTCATTTTGAGAAAGTCGACGTTTAAATGTCGTCAGCTTATATATTATAAATATTTTCAGCTTTTTTTATATTCGCAGCTAGATAGCACTTCTATTTTGAAAATGTTTCCAAATTCGGGATAAATTTATTTTTTAAGGCCAGTTTTTTTTTAAATATATCCAATATTTCGAAAAACTGGCCCGATTAAAAATTCTATATAATTTTCGAACCTGCTCAGAAAATTTGCTCAACCTGCTCAACAAACAAAACGTGACAGTGACAAACACCCACTGTTTTTTTTTATTATTTAACCATATGGAGGTCGTAAGTATTATTTCGTTGATTCACATCTTTTTACTTTTTAGAATTACTATCCAATATAAAATGTAAAAAATCGACAAAAACTAATTTAAACAAAGTATTTATTTGTTTCTTAATCAATCACGAAAAAAAGGCTGAACTCATTTTGGATAAAAAGCACACACATAGTTTATAACCTAGCGGAAACTAGTCAAGGAAATAAAAAGAACACGTTAAAAATATCAGTGTTTATTATTTTAAGGCGTTCACTTTTTTAACTCTTTCTAGTTGTCGCTGCAAACTATAAATAGGTAATTGCTTTATGTCGATAGCTCGCAGGCTCTCCTGACGTGTTACGTTTTGTGTTTTGTTGGATAACGGCCTAAAACAAAGAAATTGAGCTTGTAGTAGTACCTACATACAAAACATTATGTTACAACTGATTTGAGTTTTCAAATGTAAATTACATGATTATTATTTATTTACATAAAAGAAAGATGTGCCAAGTCATGTGATGGTTTTCTACTTTTTGTCCCCATCAAATATAAAGTAAGAAAGTACAATAAAACAAATATCGATATAGAAATGCACATCACTAGGCGAAATAATATATCCTCTACGACATCTAATAAAAAATCTGATATTTGCAAAATCAGCAAAGAACTGGACACAAACGACTATTTGCACAAATTATTAGTATATTATAATAGTTTCAAGCTATTTACACTACATAAAAACATCTTAAACAATATAAACTTACCGATGAAATCATAATGTTAATTGATTATTTTCATTTCTTCCTGTGCGAGATTTATAGCCTTTAATCACACAAGACATCATTTCACTGATAACGCATAAGTATCCCAAACAAAGCTATGACTTTCTTTTAAGTTTATTACAAGAATATTTTATAAATTTCTACATTTTACTAGTGTGATCAGAAATACGCTTGAATGACATTCTGTCACTATGATTTATTATGACAATAGATTTTATTTTTTAATGAACGCACAGATAATATAAATACAAGACAAATAGACTCAACTCAAACTTCCTGACATTCCCAATTTGGACTAGATTTTAGTTTTTTTTAAATAACGTAAAAAATACTGAACTAAAAAATCTGAAAAGTAAAATATGAGCTTAGAACACTAAAATCTCGAAATGGTTTTCTAATTTTAATACTTTCTCAAAATGAAATGTTGTCCATTGTTGGCTTCCAGAGCCATAATACAATCATTTAACCTTACAGAAGACTTTAGATTTGTTCTATCTCTAAGAACCATGCGATTTTCTTCTCTTTCGAAGTTTTCATCAGAATTGTCGCAACAATTTACTTCTCTTTCAACATTTCCGTCAGAATTGTCGCTTTGGTTTCCTTCTTCTAGGTTTCCAATTTCTTCTTCAGAAGGCAAGGACTCGAAATGTTCTTCATTAATATCATCTACATTTCTTCATTGGTTTCAATATATGCCCTTGGTGAAGAAGGTTTTGAAATTATTTCGATTTCATCCTTTGAAGCATGTCGTTCTCCAATCTCTCTATTAACAATAATTTCATGTTCACTTTCAAAACTTGGGAAATTATGATTGATGTTCTTTTGAAGAAAAGGCGTCGGCTTTGTCGGTCTAGGTACATCCTCTTTTGATTTTCCCAGTAGTGGTATCTCTTGGAAAGTCACATCTCTGGATCTAATCAATTTGAATGCTTCTTTGTCCTAGATACTATAGCCTTCATATCCTTCATAACCAATAAGTATCCCTTTTTGAGCTTTCTTGTGCAGTTTCTTGCTTTTGGAACATGAGCATAGAAGGTGCAACCAAGGATTCTAAGGTGTTTGATCGCTGGTTTTTGTCCGCTCCTCACATTCACGTACGCTCATGTGGAGACTTGCTTGGTACACTCATTGGCCCTGTACGATTCAACACGTAGACTGACTCATTTACTATCTCTGCCCATAAACCATCGGGAATTTTATCGTATGCATGCATGATGGCGCGTGCGGCTTCTACTACCGTCCGATTTATTCGCTCTACGCAGCCTGTGGGGTGTGGGGCATAGTGAATCTTTGCTGAATTGACATGATTTCATTTTTTACAAGGTAAACTATTTCGAGGTTTTTCAATTTCTGACACCGTATATATTTTTTCAGGGTTTTTGGTCAATTATTAAACGAAATATGTGAAAAAACCCCTATTAATTTCAACTTCCATAAAAATTTAAAGCAACACACCACTGTAAACGTGTAGACTTTGGTTTGGCACATAAATCAGTGTTTGTTTGGGCATTTCATCAAAGTATTTTTGCAGACAGGAACTACACATTAGATTATGGAATCTAAATTACGAATATCTGTATCTATTATTGTTGAAAATAAGGTAAAAATAGCGACATTAAAAGAAAACAACCTCGAGCAAAACATAAACAAACAAACGTCATTAGCGTTTATACATTAGGTTGACAGGTTGATGTCAAAGTGTATTTTTTATCCATATGGGCAAAGGAAAGTCCGCCAGAATTCCAGAAATCCTTTAAACTGCACTTATGCCCTTTTAGAATGAATAAGTATAAATAATAATAATAAAATATTAATAATATAAGTATTAATTTGAATTAATATTATGATGACAAAAATAAAAAATTGGGATAGAAAAAAATACGTGTCTCTTGTTTTCATCAGTAATTTCTAAATAACAAATAAAAACATAGGACAAAAATTTTGATTTTGAATTCCGTTTTCAATTAGAATATTTTTAAATTCTGCGCTAAAAAAAACTTGTCCTTTTCTTTGTCCTTTGTCACATTACATTTTTTAATGACATGTCCTGCTATTTCAGCTTCATTCAAGAAGATCTTTAGCTTTGAAGCTGCTTCAAACTTAAGTATTTGCTCAACTTTTCCATTAACGTTGGCTTTAGCTCTAATGTTACCTATACCAATGGCTTCAATGGGTTCTCCATTCACCGCAGTCACCGTATGTGTTCCTTTTAAAGTGCTCAAAGCTCTCGAAGAAGTCACCTCTGTTAGTAACATGGCTTGTCGCTCCAGTGCCAACGTACCAGTTAACTTTATCCATTGGCAATCTATCTTCTATAGCTAACACAGTCAAGTTTACATTTTTTTTTTACTAGCGTTTGGCAGCTTTAGCGGTCTTCCGTTGTTCATCCATTTTTGGCATATCCGCACATCATGTCCAGTTTCTCCGCAATAATTACATTTTAAAACTGTATTCTTCTTCTTCTTCCGTATCTTAACGGTTAATACATATTCAGTATTATCCGTTTCTACTTGAGCAATCATTCAATCATTGCTTCGATTTGGCTATTTATCTCGTGCCAAATATTCTTCAACGCAGATATGTGCTTCCTTATGTCATGTTCAGGATCCTTTTTATAATCAAAGAATTTCAGACAGAGACCATACCAGCTAGCAAAACACCACAAAACTTAGCTGTATATCGGTGATATAAGCAGTCGCATATGTGGTACAGCATCGTTTCTATTATTGTAAAAGAGCCCTACTTTTATCACTATAACGACGGCCGCACCGAATAAACGTGCAAGAGCTCTTGCCCAAAAAAATTTTTTTTGTGTTATTCCATGTAAAATATCCTTCTGCACCACCACCTTGTCGGGGGCGGGGCCTACCCACGGAGCATTGTCCGGTACGCGGTCGCCGTTCCAGAACCTTTCCATCCCAACGGCCATCGGTTCTCTTCGCTGTGTCCCGCCCACTGCCACTTCAGCTGAGCAATCCTTCGTTACGTTAGTTCTCCTATGGATCTCCTCATTTCGGATCCAATCACGCAGAGAAACGCCTAGCATGGCTCTCTCCATGACACGCTCTGGGTGTACTTGAGCCTCCTTATAAGATGCATAGGTAGCGATCACGTTTCACTACCCTAAGTCATAACTGGCAACACACACTGGTCATAGACTGTCGTCTTGAGACACTGAGGTAAGTCGGACGTGAACGTTTTTCGAAGCTTCCCGAATGCTGCCCATCCGAGTTGGATTCGACGAGAGATCTCTTTCCCAAAGTTGGACTTACCTAACTGGACTGCCTGTCCTAAGTATACGTACGTAATCGGCAACAACTTTGAATGTTAGTATTCCCAACATGAACTGGAGCGGGTACAACACGGACATTCGACATGATTTTTTTCTTAACCATGTTCAGCCTAAGACCCACTCTTTGAAAATTACTACGGAGACCTTCGAGCATTGTATTCAGGACTTCCAAGGTCTCAGCCATACGAGCTATGTCATCAGCAAAATAAAGGTGTATTAGGTACTGGCCATTATAATGCTGATGCTGAGTCCTTTCCAGTGCAAGAGTTTAAAGATGTCCTCCAATGCAACTGTGAACAGTTTTGGAAAAATATTGTCTCCCCCTGCTTTACATCTCGCTGTAGTTGGATGGGATTTGTGCTCTGTGTCCTGTAATCGGACCAACAGGGTGACATTTGCGTATAAATAGTACCTTAGCACACACCTATAGTCCACCATCGCAGTTACGTTGCTACTTTAGTAAGAACCAATGTGACATGATAACTATCCTTAGCAGCAACGGAACTGCGGTTTAAATTGAATTCAATTGAGAATTGTCAGCAACAGAGTTATGTAATCAGGGGGCAGGTCTCTATTGAATCAAAGCTTTTTCATAGTCCAAGAACGCCAAGCAAAGTCGCAGATTATACTCCTCGATCTTCGTATAACCTGCCGCAACATATGGATGTGGTCTATGGTGGTAAAACCTTGTCGGAACCCAGCCTGTTCGGGAGGTTGGAAGTCGTCGAACCTGCGAGCGAGACGATTCGTAAAGTCTTTCGAAAACAACTTATAGACATGGCTCAGAAGTGAGATGTGTCTGTAGTTCTTTAAGACGGACTTGTCACCCTTTTTAAGGAACAAAATCACCTCACTTATGTTCCATACCTTCGGCGTTCTGCCCTTGACGATGACGGAATTGAAAAGCTTTTGGATGACTTTAAGTATCGGCTTACCGCCCGCTCTCAGAAGTTCTGTAGTGATCCGGTCGTCACCCGCCACCTTGTTGTTTTTCAGCTGTTTGAGAGCCATACTAATCTCGTACAGGCTGACGTCCGGGATATCTTGTGTATGGTGTCGGGTAAGCTTGGCTCTGGGGTCTAGCCTTGCTTTCAACAGGTGTCTGCGTGGAATATAACTGCCCATAGAAGCTCTCGATCTCACTCAGGATTTCAGGCTTCGATGAAATGAGATGATGCGTCAACTTTGACTTTGAATGACTTAGATACCTGCCTATATAGCTGCCGATAACGATGGGCATCCACTGAGCTCTGGAGTCTCATTTCACATCTCTGATCCATGACTAGGAGTGTGTGGTCGGGGAGTTTCTTTAGTTTGGGTCGGTGGGTCTTAAAGAACTAAGACCCTACCGTACCGACAGTATCCACCACCATGTTGTTTAGATTGTCCACATCTATGCTTTTCTCAAGGGCTTCGAAGAGGTTTTGGAGTTCTAGTTGAAAGCTCTCGGGGTTTTGAATATGGGCCGGTATCATTAAAATATTTGAAAACTTTAGTTGATTTTTTAAAATCCTAGTTACCTTTTTTAAGATTTTTTGGATTTCTCTGATAAAATTGATCTAAAGATTTGAAAGACATAAAAATGTAGATAGGTAGATAGATAAATAGATAGGTAAATTGTTTATTTGTTAGTATTATGTAGGTAATTTTATAAGGCATTTTCTTTTTATTTACAAGCACTATAAAGATTTCATAGCAAGACGATACCCTAAGAACTACTTACATTTTAGACATAAATAAGTTTAAACAATAACAAAAGTGCAAAGCTTAATACAGATCATAGTTTAAGAGCATAAAATGTGCAAAGATATGATACCGAAATATATATAAAAAAATATTCACTTCCATAAACACTGTAATGCAGGTATAGAATTTATCAAGCTCTGTATTTTTACACGAATAAACGTGCAAAGTGCTATTACAGGTACATGACGAAGTAAACTGAACTAGAATAATAAATAAAATGGTTTTTCGTAAATTTCTAATTTTCTATTAATGTTTTTCATATTATTATGACTCATATTTAAAGTTACTTTTTTTATCTTTGACTTTGTCATACATTGTATATCAATATTTTTTAACTACTTTGAAATATTTAAAAAATCCGTTTTTATTTTCTCCTGTAAAGTTGACTTTCCACGCAGACGAAGTCGCGGACCGCTAGTATTTAATATTAATTAAAGTGTAAGTTATCTAACCTAATTTATCTTTTGTTTTATGTAGGAATATCCGCCCTCACTTCGATTCGGTGTTGTGTGGAATTTGACACCATGTATTATACATATAAACCTACCTCTTGAATCACTCTATCTGTTAAAAACACCGCATCAAAGCTGTTGCGTAGTTTTAAACATCTAAGGATACATAGTGACAGACAGTGGGAAGCGACTTTGTTTAAGAGTATGTAGTGAGAACGTTGGCCACCAAACTCGCCTACACTACTTCAAAAGTGCGTGGCAAAGCAGTGCCGAGTAGTCAAGTGGAGGTCAACCCTAACGCTCTATCATAAATCGGCGACTATACTGAAAAATATATGCGCGTTCAAAAAATGATTGGATTATTGATAAATCTATTTTAATATAAAATAATATATCTAATAAACGTATAAAAATGGACCGACTATTTTTTCACATTACGTAAATAACCTCTTAAAGTCAAAAAATAAAAAAAATATGATCAAAGAAGAAAAATTATTGGCTTACTGAACAAAACTATGTATTTAAAGATATAAAAACATATGAAAAAATAATAATCAACAGATAATTTTTTCAATAGAAGATATATAAAAAAATGTTAAAAGTTGTATTTGGGGTACCTCTGAAATCGAAAAAAGATTGGATTCCTTTACATACTTATTCTAACAAGTATATAAGTACGTATACAGAAAGTATTTTAGCCCGAGGAAATATTCACAGAGAGATATAAGCAATTTTCATGTTTAGGTAAAAATACCTAACTTCTCGAAACAAAATTTATTGGCTTATTGTGCATTTGTAATCTGTATTACCTAACTTCATCACATGCCAAATTTCATAGACGGGAGAATTATTCGGAAGTCTCCATACAACAAATATGCTCATTAATTGGACTACTTGGGAGAATTTTTAAGCTACTGACAACACTAAATTGTAATAATCATCAGTTAAGAGGGTACTTATGAACATATCGAAAAAAATGGAATTTTGGCATGAGTGATATTTATTTGATACCAAGGGGACATTCTGCGAAAGGGGCGTTTTGCGAAAGGGACATTTTGCGAAAGGGACGTTTTGAGACCAGGGGACATTTTGCGAAAGGGACATTCTGCGACGGAGCCGTTGTAGGCAAACATATTGCGACGTCACTTGTGCTATCTATCAGTCAAAAATGTCCCGAACTCTATTTATGGGGTTGAGAAAAGAGCCTAAAGCTACTAAATGAAATATAACTTCGTAATATTTTTGCACTAGGAAATATTGTAACAATCCGTAATAAAAAGGAGGAGGTGGCTACCTTACACGTTACCTTACCGAGGCGATTAATAATGCATGAGCATTTATATGGGCGCGTCACCCATCGGTGCTTTAAAATGAACTTTTGCGAATATTTATAGTCGATATCGCTGTGAGAGCGATGCGTAATTTTGGCCATAATGTAGATAGGTTTGTTTGTTTTCTGGATATTTACGATTCTTGATAAGATCGCGGACTTCATGTAGAGTCGATTAACTGACGGATCGGGATATGTCTGACAAACTTTTCTTCTAGAAAAAGACAGCAGAAAAACTATAGTCAGGAAGTTTCTTGTTATTTTGTGATTCTTACTAATTAATGCAAAGTCAAAGTCAAATAAGCTTTATTCAAATACTTAATTATTAAGTACTTTTGAATCGTCTATATTGTCTCACCACCCGTTCCAGACTTTTTTAGCTGACAAGAAGAACGGGCGCAAGAAACATCAGGCAGAAAATGCAGGCAGATTTATCGATGATACCGTAAATGATGTTAAATAAGTAAAATAAGATTATTACTAAACGAATTAACTGTCACAGTGAGAATGGATAAAAACCATAGTTTGTACTTTGTCCAGTAATGTGTGTGTAAAATTTCAAATCCAAACCATATCAGTTCGCATGAACTTGAATTGATGATTCATTTTATCAGCTTATAATAGGAATTTGTAACAAATAAATGTAATTAACCCACTGAACGTTTGTTTTCCAAATCAATAAATTCTAGGCTAATGGCTATTAAATATGATAATTAATGACTATTGTTTATCCAAGAACATGTTAGTGAACACGCCCAGTCCATGCATTAATGAAAAGTACCTAATTATGAGTGTTCGTTTACTTCATTTTTTTTCACACAACGCGAAATGGTTTAGAGTTACAGAAGAAAAATACTTAACACAGTTTCATTAAAAAAGGAAAAATTCTTTAGTAAACAAACATTATTTTAGTTTTGTTTTCGTCTTTTTGCTAGTTAGTTAGGTATCTGTTTTCAGCTCATAGGCACGTTTCATAGATCGAAATCATACCTAGGCCCAGTTTGTATTATTATAATGTTTTCGATTTCATATAGTATTCAAACTCTACCGTGTCCTACAACAGCGGTTCCCGAATTCTTTTGGCCGTAGCCAAACCTTTGAGCCTATGAACCTGTTTTGGTTCACCGTTTTTGGGCGGAACCCTAGTTTGCCAGCTTCAGGAATAGAAAAGTAGGGACAAGGATGAAAATTTTTTGGGTCTATTTTCTAATTAAACGTTGAAATCATTAATACTGGCAGTAAAACAACTGTAGAGTCTGGTAACTGGTAAACAAGGACTCTTGAATTTTCGCGGAACCCCTGAGAGCCTCTTACGGAACCCCATTCGGGAACCGCTGTCTACAACATAAAAAATACGCTAAGGAAAATTTTAAGAAAAAGGTAAAGATTTATTTCTTTTTTTGGTGTATAGATGTTGATCGATTCATACATCTATCATGTGGTGCCATAGATTGTGATGGCGACCGCGGCGCGCGCACACCGCTTGTTTGACAATGAGCGTTACGACACCTGACGTAACCAATGTAGGCCGGATAGCCGATGCACTAAGGACAAATAGGTTTGCCAATTGTTTGTAATGTATGTCCATTTATTTATATACCAAACAGGCGCTTTTTGTCCATAAAAAGGAGCTTTGAACTTTAGACAGGGTGATATGATATTTAAACCAAATTGTAGGCTTCAAGTAACTTTTGAATTGAGCAAGAAATCTAAAAAGCATGCGATAATATTTTGACAGTTATAGATAACACTGTTAGAAAGCAAGGCAGTAATAGCAAAGTACTTAAGTATGACACCATACTTGGTGTGTTCTAAAGGTTATTGTCGATTGTTACGCCACACACCCAGGGCGATAATCTGGGTTAACTAACATCTCTAAATGTATCTAGCTTAACTTTTTTCCTCATGGATCATTAAATAATATTTTTAACACCACTAAATCCTCGTTTAACATCATAAAAAAGATAAAATAACGGCCATACGGATGTACACTGTACAGCGACGACTAGATACGACAAGTCAATCATCCTACGTGTTCTCTAATCGATTCGTTGCTCGTAATGGATTTGTCCTGTCGAGTGACGGGCGCAGCGCCTACGGCCGTAGAAATGTCAAACTGGACCACCGGCTGGCGGCCGTGACATTACCACGTTCTTCCGCGAGCTAACGCAGCTGTAAGAACCGATCTACACATGCTATCTACTTTACTAATACTGGGAACAATTACGCTACATACAATACGGTGTAAAAACTTACTCAACTGAGGAAAAAAGGAGGAAAACAATCGTGATAATCCATCGATGTTTATCATTCCTTTTTCCTGAGCTTATTATTATTCTTTCAGTCAGTCAGACTGATAAAATAGGTGAATGGTAAAATAATTATGTCACGATGCAGAATGGATGTCATTCAATTATCATAGTTTGGTTTTTGAAGTTATAGTGAAGTGAATTAAAGTATTCGAAGTGCCCCCTGAAAAAACAACATGATGGTAAATTGATTCTGCAATACAAATCAATCACA
Organism: Agriphila tristella; assembly: GCA_928269145.1. Classification (NCBI taxonomy): domain Eukaryota; kingdom Metazoa; phylum Arthropoda; class Insecta; order Lepidoptera; family Crambidae; genus Agriphila; species Agriphila tristella. The sequence goes on along the minus strand of OV743437.1, from coordinate 26,748,796 downwards.
AATCGAACAAATATTCAGTCCTGGGATATGCAACAATAGTGTTTGCCAAGCAAACACTATGATACAGAAAATTCTAAGATTCAGAATCACTGTCCTCATTAAGGCAACAAAATATTGATCTGGTTGTAGTACATACATCGCTTCGATATCTTCAGAGGCAAAAAAACATAATTTAGCATACTGGTATGCTAATAAGTTTAAGAGAATAAATATTTTTAAATGCTCACAGTCCGATTACCGGGACTGGTGTCTCTTGGAATGCGCGCTGCCGCTTTGTGACCATCCGATGTCAGCTGGCGAAAATTACGCTGCCACTGAAAGACCGAGCAATATACCACCTACGTCTTTCAGAATAAAGTTTAAAATTGAAGTAATGAAAACTTTATCGACAATTTAAGTATGCATGTCGCAAATGAACTGCACTGGCCGAATCGAAGAAAATAAAATCGAGCGAGCCGTGACATTGTACGGTGATATAAGATTACACGCTATTTCTGACAGTTTGTGGCCTCAAAAGCTGCTCACGAAAAAGTATATTGTTTTTATTAAGTTTCTTTTTATTACATTTGAAGTGGTTTAATATGAACAGTTTTCAAATTAAATTGAGCTTTTTTATTTATAAAAAATATTTTGTACATTTGAAGTAAGACTTCCAAAACATTACTGAACAAAAATGTAGGGAAATCAAACCAAAGCTTACGCTTTGTCTCGAATAAGTTTCGATCAGGCTTCGATAGATAGTGATATGGGTCCAATCCAAACTGTATAGAAAATGTCCGTCCTTGCAAAATCAGTACCCATCCCGTCGTATATACAGCTGATAATGTCCCCTCGTGATAAGTAAATGCATCACAAGTTTTAACTGATTGCAGAAAGTAACCGATCTTAAGTAACCGATTAAGACTTAAAAGACACGTGAAGATATGTAAAACGATAAATTTTGTAAGATTCTTGTCGATAGCTCCGATGGTGGGCGATCTGATGAAGTTTAAGATGTTAAAATTTAAAATTCTTTACTTCTTATGCGGTTATCAGGAAAGACTAATGGCCATTTACATTGCAAGTGCTTTTTTGGAAGGCTTTGTGACATTTAAATAACTTGAAATTTTAAAAGCTGTGCCTGTGACCACTAATGCCCTTTTGCATTTTTTGGTATTTGGTTATGTCCACACGTTAAAAGGACTTTCTACGTATCATCATATCAGCCGCACGACACCCACTGCTGGGTATAGGCCTCCCCTAAGGATCTCCACGACGATCGGTCCCGCGCTGCCTGCATCCACTGGCTTCCCGCGACCTTCACCAGATCTACGTATAAGTAGTTTACAAATATTCTTTATCCTGTTGAATATCCTTTGCCCCCCCCTAGCATGAATGACGAAACAATATATATCGCGTGATATAGCATTTCATCGACACTCAACTGTCATAATCCATTGTCTTTTGACAGTCAAATGCGATAAATCGCTTTATCATATCGCGTTCAGGTGGTACTAAGGGGCCAGACTACTATGGAGTGACTGCCTCTGATGCTTCAATCTTTAGTCACATCATCGCTCATTACACAGCTTATACACGGAGAAAAAAATATTTTAAAATATTACCAGATTGTATAGTAGTTATGATTCTGTTGTAGGAAAACAGATTTTAGCTATGATTAACAGATTTATTTTTTATAACAACAAGTCATATTTTTGTTATTACTAGAATATTCTAGTTAGAATATTCTAGTACACGGAAAACTCTGATATCGTTTTGGTAACCATCTGATAGTTATTGAGTAAAATATGCATTTAGCTTACAACACTTTTCGATAATTGCTATGTTTACAATATTGATTTATTTTGTTCACCATTATCTAGTTTAACACACCAATAATAAAGTTGTATTTACAAAATCTTTGTGTAAGGTCCACCATAACTTATTCATTTACAGGTACTTTCTTTTCTTGTACCTATTAGCGGATTTATAATACCCATTGCTATAATCGAGATTTCTTGATTACTATGAATATTTTGCTCATAACATAAGAATAAATTGCTCATAACTAGATACGTTCGCTGTTGTCTAACATACTCTTTTTAATGATAACAATAAAGATTAGACCAGCAACAATAAAAAATGTTGGCATTACAATATTATTGCACACTAAACAAAACATTATTCACGTGTAGCGAAAAATTGTAACTGCGGCCCCCCGCGTCCCTCCGCGGCCGCCCACAGCGCCCAGCGCGCAGTCTTTCATTTCATGTAAAGTGTAAAGCATCAAACGCAGCTCTGAACCATGTTTTCCTTCCCAATTACTTTTAAAGTGAACAACTTAAATTAGGTCATAAAAACCATCTCAGATAATGTGATTACTTATGTGTGTTATGTGATGAGTGGTTATACATAATATGCTCAGATGGGCAGGTGGTGTAACTAGGCTGGATCATGTCAGAAACACACACATAAGAGGCACCTTCAAAGTGAGACCTAGCCCAGATAAACTACAGGAGAGCCGTCTGCAGTGGAAAAGACACGTTATGAAGCGACCATCGGACCACATGACCAGAAAAGTGCTAGATATCGAAACTAAACCCCGATGATGAGGAAGACCCCGAATCACATGGATGTCCATAGTAAAGTTGTCCAGAGTAAGAACCTCAAAGAAGCTCAAGTCAGCAAAGTGACGACCCAGGACCGAGCTACCTGGAGATGCATGATACGAAGGACTGACCCCTTGCTGACCCCAAATAAAATGGCAAAGGGCCAGGCAAAGAAGATGTGATGAGTGTTCATATCGGAGTGTTCTGTTTTTGAAAAAAAAAGTGTTACGAACTTTAATGTGTTTTGCTACCAAAATTATTGCCATACGCTCACTAATCTAAAAGTGCGAATGATAATTTATGTTGTGTTACATTAAGGGTGCCAATTTAAAAATATAACGATTAATTAAAAAAGGTTTGTTTTTATCCATTCCATTCCATTTAGGATTTAGATTTTCTGTCTATGTTTCAGGTCACCACACCTATACCACAAACACCATTATTGCGGACGTCTAAACCAATATACTGCCAAGTTAAACAGAATAATGTTAAACACCTTAGGTAAGTCTTCGCCGCAAGAAAAGCATGTTAAAACGCACTGTTTTAAAACATGCTTTCATCAGGTAGTCTTAAAACTACACATAGTAAACAGAGATTTTTGGGCTTTTCAAGTCCGCAATAATGATATTGAACACTACTGAAATATCTGATAAACTCTACCCTTTCCTATAATGATGGCTATAGATAGGTTTTGTATACTACACAAAATTTGTTTTCTACGATACTAGGTAAGTGGGTAATAGGAACTAGAAATTATGTTGTAAAGAAGTAGAATTTTCTATTAATGTGTAAAAAAAGTATAGTTGTCACATATAATACAATAAAATCTAGTCGAATTTACAATATTCTGCTAAAGTCAACTAGATTTTTTTCTCCGTGTATAATTTAATTAATCATATTATTATTCATCACGACTGTCATCGCCAATTGTATCTCACATTACTTCGTGGAAAATATACCAAGTTTGGTATTAAGAGTTTCTTTTAGAGGGAATTATCATATTATCATCCCTGGCCTCAATGATAAATGTAAGAGCCATCAGTCAGATTGATGATAAACAGTCCGTTACCAGAGGTAATAATTTGGGGATTCACTCATAATGCGCAGGAGTTTTTATGTAAATCAAAGTCGTGGTCGGTGATTCAACTGTTGATAAACACACTGTTATTTTGACAGTGTTTTGTTTATTGATTTTTTCACGAAAACTAAGGATGAATTTGCCGAATCTAGAAAGATCGAGCTAGCAAAAAGATTATATTTTTCAGTGAAATTTACCTAAATGTTTTCCTTCCCATTTTTCTCTAACGTAAAACAGGCTATAAATTGTAAGTTTAGGTACACTTTTGAACCGTAAAAGTTACAAATTTTTAATTTCATATTATTACTGTTACAAACTCCAATAAAATTGATATTTAAGCAAGGCGAAGTTCATGTGTCTGTCGATACCTGTTATGTTAAAACAGTTTTGTGACTTAAGTAGTTGTTTAATCTTGGCTCCAAAGTGTTTGAACTCAAACATGCAAAACTAAACATAATTAGAGATGGTTGTTTGGTCCAGTCCGGTTATTGCCCCGGTGACATACGGGCGCGGTTCTGCGCCGATATATGCAAATCAGCCGAAACATCTGCGGTACGGTTCGCCAATCCTGCGCGCGGGCATCATTGAGGTAAATTGACTCATGTTTTGTGTCTAATTTAGGATGGTTATATTAATTTTAATCAATGATTGAGTTATACGTATAGGCAAACGTAGTGTGGGACGCCCTCAGACAAGGTGCAGCGACAATCTTCGCAAGGTGGCTGGCATAAACTGGATGAGTATAGCCGCGGATCGTGCTCAGTGGCGTGCACTCTGAGAGGCCTATGTTCAGCAGTGGACGATATGATAGGCTGATGATGATAATGAATTATTGAGTTTAGTAAGTCTTCATAGCTAGTGGTTGTATTATTGATTGATGTGAAATGGAGAACGAGAGATTAAACTACTAATCAAAGGAAATATTCATAGGCACAATTGTTTTATGAACAGTTAAATTTTTTCTTGTTCGTTTTTTTTACTTGGTATGGGATGCTTTAGTAATAAATTTAAATATTTGAAAATAGTAGGACATAATTACAATTTTGGATACATAAAAGCAATATCCACATGCAATTAACATAAAGATGTCTTTAATCAAAAATAATTACATGTCAACATTCTTGCATGATACGTGAATAAATAAATTTGATAAAAGATTGAAGGCATTATTGTAACTGTATGTTGAATAAATTCTTATTTTATTTACCAACCTGCGAAAAATCCAGAATTCACTTCGCCAAGTAGAATGTGAATGTGACACTTTGTTGTGGTTTATGGTAGTGCCAAGTTTTTATTTAGTTTCGACTTACGGAAAGAAGTCGTTGAGATCAGTTGAGCAGCAGCGGTAGTTGAGTTCAGCTTATTTTCAAAGATCTTAAATGATTTGGGAAGAAGAGGTAGGTTTATTGTTTTATAAATAAGTTTAAAATGCGTTGCGGGTGTTATCAATACTAGAGGGCCCACTCAAATGGCCATTCTACTAAAATTAACGCTTGTAGAATAGAATGACAATGTATGGGATTGACAGGAGCTAAGCGTTAGCTTATGTCATTCCCATACATTGTAATTATGCTAGCATTAATTTTTGTAGAATGGCCATTTGAGTAGGGGGGAAACCAGCGTCTCAAGAGTGTAGTGATTTTTCAATTGCAAAAATCACCAGATTTAATATTCAGCAAATTTAATTATAATCCAAAACATTTTATTCTTGAATAAAAAATATTTCAAAAATCCACTTTGCTGCATCATAATTTCATAATTCACTTCTCAAGCTTACGCGCTCACTAGAATACTTTTTAACGGATACTAGCGCGGTTTTATTGAAAGTACTTTGGTAATTAGTTGGTATTTGGTTTGATTTTTTATTTTCCCGACATTTCGGCACCTTTTGCAGCTGCCGTGGTCACGGGGGACAAGCTACCCGTGAGCCTACCCTCAAGCGATGTTTTTTTTTAACCACCAACCAAATACCACCTAATTACCAAAGTAGGTACTTTCAATAAAATCGCGCTAGTATCCGTTAAAAAGTGTTTTATTTCATTTCATAATTCGTTGAGATTGGCATTCACATTACTGCTAAAATTATTAAAATCACTAATAGTCATACAACATCATTGAGTTAGTTACCGACTAATCAGATATCGACGATCAAGCTTGTTTGTATGCGTAGGCGCAGGGCGATGATCGGCAACCGATATAGTCAATATTAAATGATTTCATTAATATTTATAAGTAAGTATAATCGTTCTCCCAGGATTATTGTCTGTCTAGAATTTAAACTAGTTTGAAATTATTATTGTTTATTTTTTACAAAATGGTTTTTTTCCAATTTGTTGTTGGTTGGAAGTGGTAGGTGTCCTTGGTCGCCTTGGCTACTTCATCATCATCATCATATCAGCCGCACGACACCCACTGCTGCTGGTTATAGGCCTCCCCCAAGGATCTCCACGACGATCGGCCATGTGCTGCCCGCATCCTGCGGCTTCCCGCAACCTTTACCCTCACGTCGGCCGGCCCCCCTTGTCGGGGGCCTACCCACAGAGCGTCGTCCGGTGCGCGGTCGCCATTGAAGAACCTTTTCGCCCCAACGGCCATCGGTTCGTCTCGCTATGTGTCCAGCCCACTACCACTTCAGCTGAGTTTGGCTACTTAATTATTTCTGCTTATTTGATAAAGTAAGGCGTTTGTGATAAGGACGGTATTCATTTCTTTGCCTTTAAAAATAGAGAGTCTCACTAATGTCAAGTGAGTTATTATTGGTAAGGCTTCGGGTCTATTTTTTTTATAGTACATTACTGACGCGGTCAATAATGACTGCATTGCTGGCAGCGCGATGATGATGGCCGATAGCGTAGCTTAGCGCAGGTCCAGGCCGTCACAGCAAGGGCTGCAATGATAACCAAGCTTGAAGGCCGAGAGCGTAGTTTGAGGTCATCATAGCTCAGCTTGAGGCCATCATAGCGTGGCCAGCAGTGCAGTCATTGTGGAGTGAGTGGACCAAGTCTTGTATAGTGCTTTACTCAAAAATGACAAAAATGTAAAAAAATTAAAAAATATCAAAAATGTCAAAAAATTACAAAAATGTCAGAAATGTCAAAAATGACGAAAATGTCAAAAAATTACATTTTGGTAATTTTGGTCATTTTTGACATTTCGGAATTTTTTGTATTTTTTGACATTTTTGACATTTCGGTCATTTTTTACATTTTTGAGTAAAGCACTATACAAGACTTGGTCCAAAATGACAAAAATGTTAAAAATGATTAAAATTACAAAAAACTATGTTTGAAACAAAACTCGACAATAATGGATTTTCATAGGAAATTGCTGGTGGCTAAAACACGACAATAATGAAATCCCATACAACTTTGTTGCGTCACCATCGGTGGAGCGCGGCAGCCTCGACTTTGTTCAAAGAAGGTTGTCAAAATAATGACCATATTACAAGCATTTTTGAGTAAAATTATAATATTAATATAGATTTGTAGAAGCAAACTCGCGGTAGTGGTGCGTATGCCGATACCGGCTGGAAAACTGGATACATTGCAGATAAAAACGGTGTGTAGTTATGTTTAATTGTCAGTCCGTGGAGAGATGAACGGCTAAATAAGGAAGTGTCTGAGCGGGCAGGAATTCGCGGACCTCCAATTATAGCGAGGACCGGTCCAATGGCCCGGCGACATGTGCTCCAGTTTATTTTTGCCTACACTGTAAACTCTACTAGAATGTATAATATTTATTTAAATATTTCACTCGTTGAATTCGTTTAACAAAGAATTAAATGTCTTAAATTCACAAATGCCCAAAATAATTCGGTGGGGATTTTTTTTCTTTCAATACGGAGAAGATCCATCAATGGATTTTTACAATGGATCTTAGTGGATATAGGGGAATAAATACCCAGAATTTTCTAACGTAGAATTTAATGAGACGTTAGAAGTCTTCCACATAGCCACTAATGAAATCTAACTATAACCATACAGCCGAGTAACCTGCATGAAAACTTTAAAAATATATCAGTATTCAAATGATGTGCAGAGCAGTCGTGCTAATAGCCGACGTAACGGTGGAGTGATGCGTGACGGTCAACTTGCAAGTACACAATGCAGTCACCTAGTGAGGTTTTGATGATAAGAGTAATTCAATGGAATTTACTCATTATAAAATTAGTACATGTATTCATTACATACTTAAAATGTACCTGTTACTTTACACTGAATCCATTATTTAAAAAAAACAGGAAAATCCTTGCCGATTTTCTTACCAGTTTTCTCGTCTCGGTACACTCACAGTCTTGCGAAGCTCTGAGTATATTATTATGGCGTAACTTCTTTGACATTTGCAAGTATTGCTATACCGCAAAACTGTCAGAAACGATTTTTATTTTTTCAATACTTAATAATTTATTGCAAACCATTATGGACAACCAAATAAAGTATCAAAAATCTTTAGTCACGAATAACCTACGAATGCGAATAACTTAAATATGATCAAAGCGCACTATGCATGTCTAGAGATTGTTAAGTCTACAAATTCCGCACTAGGCGAGCCCCCTCCAGCGTGAATGTCAAGGGTAGTTGGACCAGTAAATAGGACATAAGCGGATTATTATTATTTACCCACTGATACATACACCAAACTGGACCTTGACTTGATATTAAAAACACAACTTCCAGGAAATTTTATAATATCTTTGGGTTTTTTAAATCTTATAGTAATTAAAAATATCATAAAATTACATACAATAGATATAAAACAATGGAAAATTTAATTATATGGAGAGCAAAAATAATAATAATAGAAAAACCTTCTTGTCATTCACCATGGTAATTTTTAGACGAACTAAACATAATCAATCGAAAGATAATTTGGCTTCACAATTCACAACACTAGTGGTATGTTTTCTTCTCAAACTTTATTTTTTTTATAAAATAAGTATTCAAATGGTTCCTTAAAATCTTAAGTGCTTAAACTAGTTTTTAGTAGCTTGCAAAAACAATAATACCATTTCACAGAAATTGCTCGTAGAATAGGCAACTGTCTAAAAGTGGTAATTCCACTTTAAAAGATATATCACTTGTCCTTAATTGGAGCTTTAGTTTTTAATAAACGACTCGATTTGTAATACTTATCGTGTGCGGTGACATTTCAACGTACCGCTATCAATGAGGAATGTTAAACGATAGGGGACGCTACTGGTTGAATTGATAAAAAAGTTGTTTCGAAAATCGGTTAGATTTGAACAGGCTGAATTTGATTCGTTACTTTTTCATTTGAAATCAACCGAAATCGAAGTTGCTAGAATTAAGCAATGCAGTTCTTTAGCAGTTAAGCTAACTTGAATCTTAAATCTTAATTTTTTTCGCATATTTTTTTACATAAGTTTTCTTTGCCAAGCTTTATGGTTCAGTATCGATATGTTTTAACTTTTAATAAAATAATAATTTATTTGACGTTCATGTGCGCTGTAATTTTTGTAAACTCTTCACTTATAAAGCATTGTACAAGCAAATTATAATTAACAGTCGTAAAAAACTTTCTTTAGCACTTTAGATAAGTTGAAACCTTAATGTCCTTTCAGTCCATAATGTCAAATTCCCATTATGTCAAGCGGTTTCAAAATGTCAAGTTTCCAAAACGTCAGATTCCCAAAATGTCAAGTTCCCGAAATGTCAAGTTCCCTAAATGTCAAGTTCCGTAAATGTCAAATTCCCGAAATGTCAAGTTCCCTGTTAAAATCATCCAAACAATAGCCACATTACAGTAATCGATAATTATTCGAATCAAATCAAATACTTACAAAACAATCGAATAAAAATATGAAATCGAATATTTTACATTTTTTTGAATTTTTTTCTGAAAATTTAGAAATATTGATATTTAATTATGACATTCAGAAATATAACATTATTGAAGAACAAATGTGAAAAAAGAAATTCAATCTGTAGTATACCAAACAAATTATGAGTTACTTAGTTGTGACTCTTGCTATCCCTTTCTAAAACGAAATTTTCTATAGCGAGACTACTAGCATGTGACGTCACTGGCTGGTAGCGCTTTCCTTGTCTAATTAGAAAGTTTGATGCTCTATATCGCTGAAAATATGCAAGATATTTGAAAATAAATACTTATGTTGTGTTGCTAATATTTCAGTAAACATTTAAAGTCAATAAAAAAAATCTGTCAAATACCTATTCATCATCATTTGCATTTCCCCTATTATAACAGGGAACTTGACATTTCGGGAATTTGGCATTTCGGGAACTTGACATTTAGAGAACTTGACATTTCGGGAACTTGACATTTTGGGAATCTGACGTTTTGGGAACATGACATTTTGAAACCGCTTGACATTTTGGGAATTTGACATTGTGGACTGAAAGACTTAATGTTATCAGCACAAAGATAAGATTTAATTGAAGGAAGAGTATGTGAACTTCAAGTTTTCGAGTTCGAAATTAAGACTTATGCTTATTAGGGTAAGTTACAAGAGCTTTTTATTTCAGTCAAAGTTGCAATTTGTATGGGCATCTTGTACTTGTTAATGTCGAAACGTCGTTTTTCTAAAGTTACGGTTCGGTTATCGTCAAAGTTATGGCAATCTTTCATTGGTTCAATAAAATCCATCAATGTGGCATTGATGCATTATTATTTAATTTTTTATCCGGAATAAAAAAATGAAAGCTTTGTCTAAATTGAAATTAACATTGCACCAGCAAACGGTAAATATGGACTCACAGATTTTACTAACTTGATCTGTCAAGGCGGATGTCTATCACGTTTGTTAAGCAACGCTCGGTCCGGCCTGGTGCTGGATGGGTGACCGTTAAGTGGCATTACAACTGAGCGCTTCCGTGCTTCGGAGGGCACGTTAAACCGTCGGTCCCCGCTGTTATCATCTGATAACAGTCGGGAAGCCAAGTTAGAGGCCTTACAGGCGGCTTCATAAAGTCTAACACCAGTTACACCAGAGGTAGCCACTAATCCTCATACGATAAGAAGAAGAGGACTGACTATATTTCCCTGTATATAGTTAGGTTCTACAGATTTCCAGTGTCACAATGTTGCAGTCTCGAGGTCTATTAAACTGGACACAATGTAAAAAGAAGTACAACAATAAAGAATCAACTTTCGGTATTCGGTATAATTTTATTCGAAGCAGGCTTCACCAAATAGCAAAAAACAAATGTCAGGAATAGTGATGTACAAAACTCGAGTCGTAGAGTTCTACTTTTGAAGACTCGACTCGGATTGGCAGGACTCGATGAGCTCAGTAGGCTCGTAAGCCTGAGCCTAGCCAAAAACGAGCTCTCTGAGACACGCCTCGAGGCCCTCAAAAGAGTTTCAAGCCTTCAAAAGAGCTCGAACCTATTAAAAGAGCTCGAGCCTTCAAAAAAGCTCGAGTCTTAAAATGAACGCGAGCCTCTTAAAAAGCTTAGAGTTCATGTTTATGACTTTAATATCTCAGTAAATAATAATATTTACAATATTATTAATTACGGAGATATTAAAGCCGAGCCTATCGAGCTCACAGAGCCCTGAAAATCTGACTCTAGTCTTCAAAATTAGAAATCAAAAAGATGAATGTCTTATGTTATAAAGAGCACCGCAAATGCTTAATCTATAGTGCTTTAGCTCTACCTATCCACATTCATCAGCAGCCCATCACAACTAGTGCGCCGTAAAAGACTCGAGTCGTGAAAAAGCCTCGAGATCGACTGAGCTCTCCAAAAAGGCTCGAGCCGTGAAAATGGCTCGAAGTCGGCCGAGCTCTGAAAAAGGCTCGAGCGCTAAAAAAGACTCCCGAGTCGTCGAGCTTCGTACAAACGAGGCGAGCCCTGTAAAACGACTCCGAGCTCTGGACAAAAGGACTCGAGTCTTGTACATCACTAGTCAGGAAGTCATATAGAACAAGCTTTGAACTTGAACAAAGAGTATTCAATTAATATCGGTTCGATACGGCTGTCTCATCAGTTCCTCGTATCAATCGGTTCCATGATCATTACATGCTATACTTATATCAATTTTATTTTCCTGTCCCAAAATAACGATGAGTTTTTTATTACATCTACCTGTGGATTCCTCGTTGACGTTTTTGTCTCAGAACCAATGGATTGGATACGCTTATTGAATTGGCAGATCATTTTAAGACCTTTCTTTTCTTTTACCTTTATACCGTGACAAAAACTGGACAAGTGCATGTCGGGCCACGCGCAGTAGGTTTAGTCACCTTTTACAGTACCATATTTAATACCACTATATTTTTTTTTTCAGTTTCAGTTCTATATATGGAGAGGCCCCTTTAATAATTTATTTTTCTTTTTTATTAAAATCACGGTTTACAGAATACATCTACCTACCAAGTTTCAACTGTGTAATCCCAATTGTTTCAGAATAAAGTGGCTGACAGACAGACAGACAATCTATAAGGGTTCCGTTTTTTGCCATTAGGCTACGGTCGGAACCCTTAAAGGTGATATCTTACCCTACACGATACGACCATTACGAATACGACCATTTTTAGGGTTCCGTAGCCTAAATGGCAAAAAACGGAACCCTTATAGATTCGTCATGTCTGTCTGTCTGTCCGTCCGTATGTCACAGCCACTTTATTCCGAAAGTATTAGGATTACACAGTTGAAACTTGGTAGGTAGGTAGTATTCTGTTAACCGCTTAACGAATTTAACACAAAAATAAAAAAATAAAAGATTAAGGAGGGCTCCCCATACATGGAACCGAAACTAAAAAAATTTTTTTGTCCCAACCAATACGTGTGGGGTATCTATAGATAGGTCTTTAAAAATGACATTGAGGTTCCAAAGACGATTTTTTTTCAAAGTCAACCGTTTGAAAGATAAACACCGCCAAAGTGGTAAAATGTGTGTCCCCCCCCCCCTCTAACTTTTGAAATAAGAAAGTGAAAAATCTAAAAAAAATATATGCTGTAGATTTTAATAAACACTTTCAACGAAAATTGGTTTGAATGAGATATAATAATTAGTTATTGAGATATAGCATATTTTGCAAAACCGCAAATATAACTTTGTCATTCATACCAACACTGTGAAAAACAAAGTTATTTTTGCAGACGAAAAATAATAGTGGTATTAAATATCGTATGGTATAAGGTAACTACGGAACCCTACTGCGCGTGGCCCGACACGCACTTGGCCGGTTTTTGTTTTTTTAACAGTGAGATTTTCGTCCTTGTAATGAATGTCCTTCCTTCCATTGCTATTATAGAAACTATAGAAAAATATTTTCGATAAAAAACGTGAATTAATACGTGCGTCATTACAAAAGTTCAGTATCGATAAAGAAAGTTTCGATAAATGAGCTTACAGCTTGTTAAAAAGTAATATGTGCGGCGGAGTGGCGCGCGGACGCCCAGTCAATGGCGTGATTTGTATCTCGAGCTGGCTCCCATCACTGTGTCGCTTAATCACTGCATTATCGCTGCCACATCGGCTCCGACCCAGTGCAGGGTTGGCGGCTACTGAGGCAATTATACTGTGTATCTGCGAGCTGTAGACCTTAAGTGTGTGACATTTTTGAAAAGTTTTTTTTTCGATGAAAAACTGAATCGCCAAAAAAATTCTAAGTATATAATTATTGAACCTGCTCACTTTCACGAGAATCGATTGAAAAATGCGAACTGTAGAGGACAACAGACGGACATATGAAAGATTTTTTGCCCAAGCTGAAACGGAGACTCTTTGCGCCGTCTCTATACCTAAAGCTAAAGGAATAGGTTACTGTAACAAAATGGAAAAAATATACCTACAAGATAAGTATGTAATTAGACTTCTCAAGCTTACTAGACATGAAATAATTTTTTTTTAACGAAACGTCAGGAAAATTGAAAATGAAACCAAATACCAACTACTTAATTACCAAAGTACTTTCAATAAAATCGCGCTAGCATCCGTTAAAAAGTGTTTTATTTTATGTTATTAGAGTTTGGTCATAAAGTGCGCAGGATTCATCGATTACGATCATAATTTTTTGAATAGGTTTAAAAAAAACTATGAAGAAAACTATTTGTTTAAGATAGTATACTTCAATTGATTTACTAACTGCACCAAATACACTGTTCTAAGCAAGACAAGTCTGTAAATACGTAGACATAAAATGGCAGCCTTACTTTATGCGACATGTGCTTACGCGCAGTGATATATCGCTTTTTAATTAAGTTCCCTGAAATAGCCGTTGATATTTCGCGGAGCACCGTCGCAAATAACATGTAATCACGGTTTACGCCAGTTTGTTGGCACAGAGAGATGAATGGGAGGTGATCAGTTCGCCGCGTAAGCGATAATTTAACCCGACCGCGGCAATATGAACGGAGCGTGTTCGCCATCAATATTGAGACCGCACCGAGGATTTGACGTGTCCATATTAATATTCTGCTCACCGAAGTTGCCCATAAGTATGGGCTGCGGTAGAGATGGGGTGTATTTTTTTTCAGACGGTAGTTATAAAACATTGTTTTGGCAGAAGAGATTAAAACTTAAGATTTCCCGTTATTTTATGGTATTTTGTTTGTGTTGGAACGAATTTTCTTTATTTTTGACATTTGATTGAATGTTATTCTCCAACTCGATAACCTATATTACTTATAAAATAAATTCTCGAAACTAAAGTATAGGTAATACTATGACATTTTCAGAAACGATTTTCTCGTCGTTAAACGTATCTTTCGAAAATACACACGCATTAAAATCTTGACACGAAAATCGTCCAAAATGCTACATAATTACAGTTTAAAAAGAAATTATGACATTAAATGAAGCAATTAAGGATTTACTTGGAGAATCTGGTGAATCCGAAGGCTCGACGCAGTCACACCTCGAGTAATTTGAAGAGATGGTATGAAGAGATTTTGTGGCAGACACGAAAATTTTATAAAATTGCCTCGAAGTATCGAATGTACGAGTACCTACTTAATTTACTTACTTCGAGATACCTAATGCTTAGTTATTTATTTAGGTAATGTGTAGTCGTTATAATTTTGGATATGGATTTTTGAATTAGGTTAATGAGATTTACCACCATTCAATAATTCATTATATTTATGCTATTACAAAATAATAACGTAACATTGTGTTTTCATCTTTCGTTGATGTCTTTTATATGAAAGTTATGACTTCGTGAGGAAAAACTTTTAAAACTTTTACTAAAATGTGTTACCAAATGGATGGACTGATAAATTGATACGTCTCAATTTACTTTTGCAGTGTTTGGCATTAATGAGGAACATGACGAATGGTTGAATTTACATTTTTATTCGATCCCTGAACCTCGTTCAACGCATGCGAAGTCACTTCACCACAAATTTATTTTACATGGACATTTTAATCGAAGAAAAATAAAAAATGAGTACATGAAAGGAGTTTATTAACTATAAGTAAAGAACATTGATTATAAATTTTGTCTTTTGGTTTCCTACTTCGAAACTGAGGAAAGAGTCAAAGATTTACTTTAGCAGAAAATTAACAAATTTCGCAACCTGATGCTAATGTAATGGACACTTTGAACTCATGAAGTCCGTGATGAATCCTCGACTATTAAGGGAATTTGGTATCTATCTCACTAAGTCATTACACGATTTTGTCCCAACCATTCGAATCTGGGATTTGGTCGTTGTTTTCATAGTATCCAAACTGTGGTATCCACCTAATTATTCTTTGAGTTTGGATTCGAATCGACGCCATTTCGTAATGTATTCCGTTTTTGAGAGTAATAAACTGTGAATAAATCCAAGATGTTGATGATTGCTCATCAGCTGTCATTGCTAGTTTAGGTTTACACACACGTTCGGTGATTTATTCTGGCACAAGTGAGCTCAATGACCCACTGTCAAGGCCACGGGTTTCCTCACCTATACGCCTACTATACCGATTAACACGCTTGATAAATAGATGACAATATGACTAACTTTCGAATCATCATACTTAGAAATTAATCAATCAACCTTTTCAATATTCTCTTCTGTATCAATATGTATTAGGTTTGTTTTACTGTCCATAAGAATCTCTCATGAAATATCTAACAATGCAAGTGTCTCATTCAATGCTAATGTTTCTTGTAAGTCAATTTAAAATTTATTTTGAAGCTAGCGGCCGTCCGCGACTTCGTCTGCGTGGAAAGTTTTTTTGCTATCCCTCGGAAACAATATTTTTATCGAGATGAAAGGTACCATATGCCCTTCTCTGTGCCCCTGAAATCGTGTATGCAAAATTTCACGATGATCGGTTCAGTAGTTAAAGACGTGAAGGCGTAACAAACAAACAAACAAACGGACTTTCACATTTTTAATATTAGTAAGGATAAGGATGATTCAATATTTCTACAAACTCTAGTCTAGAGTTACAAGAAAGAAACGGTTTTTTTGTTTCTTCCTACAAGATCTAACAATCAAAATTATAATAGTAATTAACTACAATAATTTCGTATTTTTTTTACAATATTTTATAAAGTGATTGTACTATCGAAGAAAAGACATCAACGCACTCGAATACATACTTCGAGAGATCTAAAATAGAGTTTTTAACTTTGGCATTGAAAATAGTTTACTTTGTAACATTAAAAAGTAAAAAATACATGCACCTAGCTATGTCATGTTAATTTAATTAAGTCTCTGCGCAACTACGGGTGCTAATAATATTTTAATTTATATTTTTAAGCTGTTGAATTTAATAGTCTGTCTAGATACCTATTTGTTGCATCCTTTCAACAATTTTAATGTTTAAATATAACTAGAGACCGGCTGTAATTGACCGAGCGAGCATGAAGTGCGAGCGAAGTGTCTCTGCTTCTGCTTGGGCAAACATTCTTTCGTATGTCCGGCTGTATGTTCTCCTCTACAGGTCGCATTTCTCAACCGATTCTTGTGAAATTTTGTGAGCAGTTTCGAAAATTATATAGATTTTTTTGTCACACCAGTTTATGAAATTTTTCAAAACGGCAGAGAAATGTAAAAAAACATATTTGAGTCCGACTTTCCAGCTGTCTGTTTTCCTTTACAGGTCGCATTTCTCAACCGATTCTCGTGAAATTTTGTGAGCAGGTTCGATAATATAGATTTTTTTTTAAATCTAGCCAGTTTTTTGAAATTTACCCACGTGCCGGACTACAGCTGGGCCACAAAAAAAAAGTTGTAAATCTGACTTTTTGACTATGCCATGATGAAGTCGATAATTTGTCGGAATTTGTCGCCAAAAACCAGACTTCAAATTTTGTCGATCTTGCGTTTAGGAGATATGTGAGGATGCGCTTTGGAGACCTTTTTACCTGGATCTCGAGAACGAAAGGTCGTAAGCGTATCCTCACATATCTCCTAAACGCAAGATCGACAAAATCTGATTCTTGGTGACAAATTCCGACAAACTAACGGCTACACACTCGAGTTATCAGATTTTCGCTATGACCTTCCTTTCTCAAGATCCAGGTAGAAAAGTCTCCACAGCGTATCCTCACATATCTCCTAAACGCAAGATCGACAAAATCTGGTTCTTAGTGACAAAATCCGACAAACTACCGGCTACACATACGAGTAATTAGATTTTCGCTACGACCTTCCGTTTTCGAGATCTGTGTGGCCCAGCTGTAGAGACGTCTCTACAGCTGAGCCACACGTATCTCCTAAACGCAAGACCGACAAACTCTGGTTTTTGGCGACAAAATCCGACAAATTACCGGCTACACATACGAGTAATCAGATTTTCGCTACGACCTTCCGTTTTCGAGATCTGTGTGGCCCAGCTGTAGAGACGTCTCTACAGCTGAGCCACACGTATCTCCTAAACGCAAGACTTGGCGACAAATTCCGACAAATTATCGACTTCATCATGGCATAGTCAAAAAGTCAGATTTCCAACTTTTTTTTTGTGGCCCAGCTGTAGTCCGGCACGTAATTTACCATTAAAATCACTCATTTCGAAAAATGATTAAAATTATAAACGCCATCTAGATGCGAATTTACCTACCAATTACCAAACAGCACGTACCTATGTGCTTTGAAAATCTCGTGAGCAGTGTGGGAAAAAGAGGTGGCGACATCTTTTAGATTATTTTTTAAACAACATACAATTTGAGCTACTTTTTAACGCGAGGTCTACAGCTCACGGGACCACTAGTTTTAATTTTAAATAACAAAATGATTAAAAGCTAAATTCCATCAACATTGTGTTTAAAATTAATAAAAACGTCACATTTAGCAATAATCCTGTCTCAATTGAAAGTTCTGCGCGTGCGCAGTTATAAATAAAAGTCCGGTCGTCGTTTATGCGACATTAATGTGCAGAATGCCGATAAAGCTACGCTTTATTGCCAAAACACGCATTTGTACACCGTTAGCTTTCTAGTTGTAGAGACATTATTATTAGAGCTAACTATAATTTATATGACTATTATTTTAAACGTCCTTTCGCATAAATTTTGCAAGGAAACGGCACTATTTTGTATTTTTATATACTAACTTATTTAGTTATTTAATTTAGGACACAATTATATCCACTTTCCTTTCATATTTTTTCCTCTACATTTTACAATGACGACGTTTTGCGAAAAGCCTCAGTTGCTTCCAATTTTTAACCGACTTCAAAAATTTGAAAAGGAGGAGGTTATCTATTCGCGGCGTATATTTTTTTTACTATGTATGTACACCGATTACTCAAAGACGGCTGAACCGATTGAAATGATTCAAACTTAGAGTAAGACGGGCTTCTACAGAAAGAGAAGCCATACGAAGCGTTTCCCCTCTGCCGAAGTACAAGCCCAAATGGGCATACGCGTTAGTAAAACCAGTTGCGCCCGGATTTCTTTCTAGACCGAGTCCAGTCGCGCATGTGAACGCTGCTTTGTTTAAAATGTCGAATTGATGAGTTTTTTGCTGTTAAAAGAGATCTTGAACATCAAGTATACAAAAAGACGGTTTAACATTTCACATAAAAGTAATTTTTTATCGTATTATTGCTATTTGTTTACATTTAAACATTAAATTCGTATATTTTATTCTTGATTAGTTGTCAAATTTGTTCAGTGACATCGGGTCTGCTAGTCCATGGCTCGTCCGTACAAATTTCAGATCTATCGCTAGATAAATCCAAGTTCTCGCCGATGGGCAACTTAGTGATGTTACTGTTAAATAATGTTTGTCGATAAAGTGTTGGTCAATCTGACCCTGATTCTGCGCCAAATTCATTTGCGAGATTTTTGCATGATTTGCTCTGCATTGATGTGATCGCGACAGATATCGCGAAATAAATGTCGAAATAGTAGATTATACAACAAGTGAATAAAAAGAGAATTTAGTTCGAGGGACTAACGGCCGTCTCTCGAGCAAGATAATTAGGCGCATGATAGCTGCATGACAGCTAAGTTCATGACACCGTTTTAATTTGGTCGAGTTGTAGTTAGGAAAGACTTATGCGATTCTTATCCAAGCTGAATACTGACCGTAAGTAGTACTGTTAAATAAACTATATTCAAATTAAAGCAAATAACACTGCTAAGAGCTGAATAATAGCCGAAGATTCAGCATCGCTCTGTATAACTTAAAATCGCTTATTATTCACTCTTATGGTTGAATTAAACGCACTTTTTAGAGTGGCGATGGTAAAAAAGCAATTATTCAATGATGTAACTGTGATCAACGTTAAGACGGGGAGCGATCACCGATTGTTGTAAATTCAAATTGTTGGGTGTGCAGATGGCAGTACTGTCATGGAGCGATGTTCAGCTTTTTCGAGCTTTTTGTATAAAGCTCGAGCGTATAAAAATGACCTCTTTGTTGTTATTTACCCCATCGTAAAATAATTGAGTTTGTAATCTTTATTCCTTTTTCCGTATCGATATTGCTGCATCGACAGTTGAGCCCAGCCCTTTATGTCAAAAACCTGTCATATTTTGATGTGTGACTCATCCGTACACAAATTTTTGCTGTTTTGTTTTATTTTTTATGTGTGAGTGTCATCATTACAGTGTAGTTTTTGTATGTGGGTATGCGGAAGTGCACTTGTGTGCATTTTCCCCCCCCGCAAAAAATGCCAGAATAATTTGAATAGAGTAATATCGCTAAGGCTTCTCCCTTCGTGACAAACGAAGCCTTTTGTTGCTCGAAGGATTCAAACGTTATAATATGAGGTTTGTACCCAAGTTGGTTCCATTTTTGAAATCGGTTCAGTAGTCTTTAAGTAATCTTGAATATACTATTCGTTACCATTTTATATGAATTCAAATGGATTTTCAACCAATACTTTTTTGTTTATGAACCGATTTAGATGATTCTTTTTTTATTTGAAAGAACTAAGACACCTTAAAGATGATACCTTATTAATTTCAATGGTATTACTACTACTTCGCTGGCTCAGCGACCCGAAGTGGATCTTGGCCTCCGACATCAAAGTGCGCCATTTTTCCCTATCTTTTGCCAGATCTGACCAGTCGGGCACCTCCAGCTCTTTGAGGTCTTTGGCGACTTCGTCTTTCCAGCGATATCTCGGTCGGCCCACCGGACGACGCCCGGAAGGTTGACCAAGGTATGCTCTCTTTACAGCTCGAACCTCTCCCATTCTTTCCACATGTCCCAGCCAGCGAAGTCGGGCGGTTTTTATTTCCCCGATGATGTTGGGTTCGGACACTAGGTCTTCAATCTCCTGATTATATCTTTGTCTCCACTCCCCATTCTCTCCCCTGGTTGGGCCCAGAATCTTACGTAGGATTTTTCGTTCCGTCACTAGGAGTTTGTTTTCTTCCTTCCGTGTCAATGTCCAAGTTTCACACCCATACATAAGAATCGGTCTAATCACTGTCTTGTAGACACTAATTTTGGTAGCTCTGCTTAATAACTTGGATATTAACACTTTATGAAGGGCTGCGGTGCATCTCAACGTATTAACTATGCGGATACTGATTTCATCCTCTCTTTGATTAGTATCTGTTATTGTGCAGCCAAGATATTTAAATTTATCGACACCCTTGTAAGTTATGCCTCTCACAGTAAGATTTTTCCTTTTTGCTCTCGGGTCCTTATATCTTTTCATGTGGAGGTATTGTGTCTTTTCACGACTGACTCTGAGACCCACCCGTTTTCCTTCTTCCTCCAGCATTTCAGTCATGTCCACTACTTCCTGCTCACATTGCCCCAGAATGGCAAGGTCGTCAGCATACCCAACAATTTTGTGCTTTTCATTCAGTTCTACTCCTCCATCTAACTGTAATATTTTTTGGATGATGTATTCAAGAGCCAAATTGAATAGAATAGGCGAAAGGGCATCTCCTTGCTTGAGTCCGGTCAGCACTTCGAACTCATCTGTCAGTTCGCCACCAACTCTGACTCGCATTTTACTCGTGCCCGTAGCAATTTTTACCATTTTGACTAGCTTAGCTGGTATTTGGAACGAGGTCATGATCTGATAAAGCGTTTCTCGGTCGACACTATCGTACGGTTTGGAAAAGTCCACAAACAGGCAGTGAACATTCTGGGCAAACTCCCACCGTTTTTCCATAATTTGTTTTAAGAGGAAGATTTGGTCCACTGTGCTGCGGTTCTTGCGGAAGCCGCACTGGTAGTCTCCGAGTATTCGCTCAGCGTAGGGTTCTAGTCGCGCCAGGATGACGTATGAAAGGACTTTGTATGCGGTTGGAAGCAGTGCGATTCCTCTGTAATTTTCGCATTTCTTTCTGCAGCCCTTTTTGTGTATCGGACAAATAATTCCCACATTCCACTCCATAGGCTGGTGTTCCTTTTCCCAGATTCTGCGTATGATTACATACAATTGGGACTGCAATGCTCCCCCCCATACTTCCACATATCTCCTGTTATGTTGTCGATTCCTGGGGACTTGTGGTTCTTAAGCTTTAGCATAGCTTTGTGCACTTCTTCAAAAGTAATTGGTTCCTCGTGGTGGTCTTGGTTCTGGTTAGTAATCGGATCAGAGATTGCTTGGTTGTTAATCAGGGGGCAGTTGAGAAGTTGCTGAAAATATTGGCGCCACATCGATTTCTGTTGTTCAGGGTCTGAGACAAGGTTCCCTTTATCGTCTTCCAGAAGTTGTGTGACCGGTTGGTACGCCTTTTTAGCAGTTTTAACTTCTTGGTAAAACTTGCGCGATTCGTTCGCTCTCATAAGTTTTTCCATGTTTCGTAAAACTCCTATCATATGGTTTCTTTTAGCTCTTCTAACTGTTCTCCTAAATCTCTTTCTTGCCTCTTTGTGGTCGTCATTTCGATCCTCGTTTTGTTCAGCCAGTATTTTACATTCTCTTTTTCTCTCCATAGCTGTTTCACATTTCTCTGTCCACCATTTCTTTCTCTTTGCTCGTTTCTTCTTGCCCAGTACTCGGATTCCTACATCTTTGACTATTTGTTTTGTCTGTTCCCAGCTTAATGGTATAGGATTTTGAATTTTAAAGATACACGAGGGAACCCCTCAAAATCAAATAGGAACTGTACAGTAATTGAAATATATTGGTAGGTTTATGACAATCAAAAATAAGTTAAGGACCTATCTATTGTCAAGGACGTGCTGGACTAGAGTTGAACTGCGAAGGCCCAACGGAACTCCTGTGGAAATTGAGTTACTCGGGGTATACCTACCTACCATTGAAAAATGTGAAACATTATAACGTTTTATTTTATAAAATATTACCTACCACAAAAAAGTTTAAAATAAAAAAGCTTTTTTAAAAAAAGCAAAACCTCCTTCAAAAATCTTAAAAAAACAGCTCTATAAAAAGCAAGAAATAATGTTCAAATCGATTAATTAAAACACGTCTCTTGAAGTCGGGTGGGGCTTTTAGAATATAAACAATACAATAAGTAAAAAAAATACTTTCAGCTCCACCCGACTTCAATAGACGTGTTTTAATCATAAAGTTAATATACCTATAATATTAACTTTATGGTTTTAATTAAAGAGCTGTTTTTTTAAGATTTTTGAAGGAGGTTTTGCTTTTTTTTAAAAAGCTTTTTTTTACTTATAGATAAAGTTCCTTTCGTATTTCCAAAAGCAGACTCCCAACCTTGCACTCGCATTTACCAGATACCTAAAAGGTTTGAGTTCTCATCTGAAATTGCATACCACGTCGCAGTGCAATAATTATAAGGTAATACAATTATTTAATTAATTCAAAAGGAGCGGTATCGCGTCAGCAATTTATGCCAACCGGCGGGACGCGCCTTTATAATTGCCATTTAATTTTGAACTTAAGTAAACGACACCTTAATTACAGTTGTTAAGGAATCAATGTGTGTTCTTCGTATGTGACAGAGTAAAAATTAATTACTTCTTTCTCACTTATAATTTTCCAAGTGAACACATAACAGAAACTTGGAAAGAAATAATAATACATTGTATTTACCCAAAGTTTCTCAAAAATCTTTACGTATTATTAATGTTTGATCATGCGATACTTTAAAAACGGTAAACCTGGCCATCTGCATATTGAAATAATGCTAAAAGCGTACAAAATTTCACTTCATTCGATACGGAACACAAAATTCCTGTTATGTTTATGAGCATCTTGCGAACTTTAAGCTGCATTTAAAATATTACAAATTATTATGGTGTTATCTTTTTTATTTTTTTACAGATGGAAATGAGGAGGTACAGGTCCGGGGGGACCTCTTTTCTGACCTACTGGATATTTCTCTTACAAGTAAGTTTTATGTTTCATGACTATATAATTTGGGCAAGTATCCAATGCCGCCCAACACAGTGATGAATGCGATGCGGGCTGATATCAAACGGTTTTACATCTTCGATCGATCACTAACGGGATGATGGGAAATGAGGATTTGTAAAGGTATAAAGGTGATTAGTTGTGTCACATGTCGTCTACAGGCTGCGGTAATCGCTCAAACTAAGGTGGCACCATTGCGTAGCAACGACATGCATCATCATGATTGCGTATGCTAAATGATACGCCCATATACCCATACCAGCTAAATGTATATTATAATATGCTTTTACTAGTGACTATTTTTTATTAGTAACTGAACAAGGCATTTGACTACCATCTTGCTTGGTAAACGGGATGTGGTCTAAGGTGGAGCATCCTTGCCCAGGAAATGCGTATTCACTCTTGCCTTTAAGGGTTGTAACTATTGATACGAACACATGAGCAGCCAGAGCATTCCATTCTTTAGCAGTTCGATAATGCAAGCGCTTGGTACGGACTCTTGGAGTATCTACAATGTAAGGGTGATATGCTAACCTGCGTCTGGTACCCCGATGATGGTGGAAAGGGGCTGGAGGAACAAGGTCGTGCAGTTCCCTCGCACACTAAACATGCAATATTGCGACGGTGACTAATGGCCGAATACTCAAACGCTAATTAACTTTGAGGGGCTCTCAAACGTCGTCCTGTCACATTAAATGTCAAAGATATGACAAAGACAGCATGCTGTTTGAGAGCCGCTCAAAGTTAAGTTGCGTTTGAGTATTCGGTCATAAGGCTCTAGAATTCCGCCGTGTCTAATGTTGCACAATAGAATAATTATACACTTGTAGCTCGTAGATATGGACCCGTACGAATCAAGCAATCTTTTCCAGATCTTTCTAAAGTATTGTTGGGTTCGCTACGCGGTCCCCGGTGTGAATAGTTATTTGCTGGTAGATGCTGGGCAGCGCGCGACGCGGGGCGGAGGGCCACGGGCGGCTCATGGACCCCCCCGCACGTAACTCCATGTGGAGGTTCGGGTTCCCCAACCCCGTCAATTACAACGACAACGAACTCTTCTGCGGCGGGTATGCTGGTAGGTACGACCTGTTTTTACTTCACTATTACATCTCACCAGAAACTTTTAACTATTGCAATTAATTTCTTAACTATTGCAATTCTTCTTCGTAATCGAAGACTTTCAGAGACTATAGTGTATAGTAAACTCCATAAGGTCGTGAATTTAATACCTACATACATACAGGTGACATGAAAATTGGACCTACAACACCTTTCCTTGAAAGGTGTTATACTAGAGGTCATTAGTAACAAATTAAACTCAGTGAACCAGGGGCCGTATTATGACCTCTTATTTCCAGGCAGTTTTCTGACTGGCTATCAATCTATCTCTTTTATTTGCTATACGACGAGAAAGAGATGTCACTACAGCAATTTATAAACCTGGCAGGATTTAAGAGCTTGTAATACGGCCTCTGGGGTCAAAACTGGATGGTTAGTGGTTACTGAGCTGTAATGGTTCTTCGATTTTTAAGAAATTTTCTGACTTGTTACCTTTTTGGAAAGCTAATGAATCTAGTAAGCCATTTTACTAATTTGTACGCCAACTTTATACAACTTTTTTTCAATAACTTACGGCGAATTTCGGGAAAAATACAGAAAATAAAAGTTATTGCTACTAAGGACCTTTTATTTCTGAGATTATGTATGTTTTGGGCCAGCGTTTTTTTTAAACTGATCAATTATTTTGCAGCTTTAAGAAAATTATCAATTCAATGTTCAAAGTAGAATAGTTTATTCATATTTAATGTTTTAGGTAACAAGTCAGAAAATTTCTTAAAAGTAACCATCCATTGTTGACCCCTGGTTCACTGGGTTTAATTTGTTGCTAATGACCACTTGTATAACCCCTTTCAAGGAATACCTATGTCGAATTGCAATACAATGATATTATAAGGTTAAATTGCCTACATAGGTATGACACGTCATGATTTAAATGATTTGTACTTACTTTCACTCTTTGTTACCAAAATTACAATAAGTACAATTAAACTGGCGAGTTTTGGACGTGTCATTGCGGATGAGTTTTTTAAGAGATGCTTGATATTGAAGTACCCAATCAAATACCTAAATGCTATTCAAACAAAGCTTCCGCATATCTACTTAAAGTTCGAAATGTTAGCTGTCATTCAAGGAATAAATTAATCATATTGAAGACAAAAAAATTAGCGCCAGAGATAAACAGCTTTTTTTGATTGTACCTACACAAATGGAGTATTTCACATATTGTCTTCGGGGCATTATCCTTGCATCGTTTTGTGTGGTATGCGCAAACATTTTTGTCCTATTGATTACACTAATGATGCGCGAAGGCACTGAGCCGAAAATAAAGTGGAGTCAATGAACTGTACGATCATCACGGCTGCATTGACTATTCACTTTGTTCACTGTGAAGCACATGTGTGCACAAGGCACACATCATTACTTATGTGCGTACATGGCATATTTGTAAAAAAAATGGTTGAAATGTAAAATCATGTTTAAATTCTGTTAATTCGTTACGTTTACAAAGGCCCTGTCTACCTTTCCAGTTCAGTGGGAGCAAAACGAGGGTAGGTGTGGAGTGTGCGGCGACGCCGAGCACCTGACCGAGCCGCGGCCGCACGAGGCTGGCGGCATGTACGGGAAGGGCATCGTCACCAGGCACTACAGCGTCGGACAGGTATCATAACTCTACCTCCCAAAACAAAAAAAAACAACATTTATAAGAGACAATCTTTTTGCTCCCTGTACGGAGATCGGAGAATATAGTACAGGGGGCCTATTACGAAAATAACATACGCAATTGCGTAACGCAGTCACTTGGTAACGATAGTCGTCCGCAGTTCGTCGGTTGTGGCTATTAAATACATTTTCAATTTGGCTATCGTAGCCCAAAGACTATTGAACGAATGATGTCGGATACGCTAGAGAAAAACATTCAAACTTACGCAATCACTTTGCAATATCGCATACGCAAGTGCTTTGTAATTGTAATAGGAAACAATCATAACGAAGACGGACGCAGCTGCGTGTATCGCGTGAAACTTTTCATAATAGACCCCCAGACCTAATACTTGATGTGATACTGTGACAAAGACGAAAATAAAGCTCGAAGTATGGATGATGGCAGCGCCAATTCTCCAATCGACTTTTAAACCTTAATCAGATTGAAAGTAAAGTTCGAAATCGATTAAAAGGAGCTTTCGAGATTAGTGCTACTGATTTTGCTGATCAAAATATTGGTGCTAAAATCACCAATCTCGTTAAAATGCTCTGCTTTGTTTCAGGAAATCGAAATAGAAGTTGAATTGACAGCGAATCACTTGGGAACTTTCGTGATGAAAATGTGTCCCAATAACAATCCGAAGCGGGAGGCAAGTCAGGAGTGTTTTGACAGGTAACCAACTGAACTTGTGTTCATATTTAAAGCTCTTTAGCACAGAGAAAAGATGAAAGAAGACTGAAACAAACACATAGTTGTTTTAACATTATGTATGTCGAAGAGCTCGGTAGCGTTGGCCCTGCGATTGCGGTAGTTAAGATCTTTCATGGGATGGGTCACCAAAAATCTATTTACTCGAGTTCCTCCGTGCTTCAAAAGGCACGATAAGAAGGTGGGTATTAACGACTGCAGATGCAGCCGGGACCAACTTCTTAACGTGCCTTTTGAAGCACGGACGCAGACGTGATGGGTTATGGATGGCTTATGGCCAGTTATGGCCCATCCGCCTTATCCACACATAAGGAAGGCCTGTGCCGCAGCAGAGGGGACATAAAAATGGCCCTCCGGACCAGTAGTACCATTATTCTTTACCCCCCCGGCTGATGTCGATGTATGGTACAGGTATCCACTGTTCATATCCGGGTCCCGCGAGGACCGGTTCCTGATCCCACTGGACACGGCCAAGAAGGAGATCTTCCGGTATCGCGTGCGGCTGCCGCCCTACGTCACCTGCACGCAGTGCGTGCTGCAGTGGACCTACTATACCGGTAACTTTAGCAGAGCATGCGCATGCGCTTCATTATTTACAGCTGTGGTAAAACTTATGATTTTCTTCACGGTGCACGGCTCTCTATGGTCGTCTGTCGTTTGAATCTCTGAAAAAAATTAAATGGGCTCGAAATTTATAATAGGTAAGGCATAAGCTCCTTTATTGCTGATAAGTTTCTTGCGCCTGTTCTTCTTATCTGTTAAAAAAAGTCTGGAACGGGTGGTAGGAAGGAAAATAGAGACGATAAGGCGCTTCAGGCGTTAACATGCGTCAATCCGTGATGGAGTGAACTCGAACGTAACTCTACTCACTTTGGGTTCAAATCAGTGCGCGTTCAGAACTAGCACCGAATTCTCAATTTTTACATGTTAGGCCAATCATTTTAGATTTTTTTGCGGAATTAATTCCCAGTAAGCTGGAAATCGTTTTACTAGCTTCAGTTGGTCCTAAATACGTGTGATCCGAGTTTGCACCTTTCCAGGAGGTGTGCGTTACTTTTGGGAGCCAAAACCGCGAAGTTTACGCACTTTTGTCAGGTTTTTGCTTCTAATTCAAAAACGGTGCATCGGACGGAAAGTGATATTGAATAAAATGCCAAATTTTCCCGATATCTAACTATCGATTTCGGCTATACTACTAAACCAAATTTCAAGTTTTAAATGTTCATTCGCAGAATTTAATCTTCTTTAATATTGTATGCTAACATTTTCCGTTCGATGCACCGTTTTTGAGTAAGAAGCAAAAACCTGAAAAAAGTGCGAATATTTCGCGGTTTTTTAGCTTCCAAAAGTTATGCACACCTCCTGGAACGGTGCAAACTCGGATTACACGTATTTAGGACCAACTGAAGCTAATAAAACTATTTCCAGCTTACTGGGAATTAATTCCTCAAAACGCATTTTTTAACCTTATTTTATTAGGCTATGTTTTTAGTACTTTTCTTTGTTTTCAAGTTAGTTTTAAAATCTGATCAATTACTTAATGCGCGGCGTTTTAACATCGCCGAATGGTTTTAACATAAACGAATGTTCTGTTTCGAGAAATTTTGCAAATAAGACCAGAAACAGGGTCCACGGAATATTTTTTTACATCAAATGTGGTAACATTTTTACAAATGCTTTCAATTAAATCTATTGTGTATTATTTCAAGTACATTATATATTTTTCCCATGATAGCTTCACGCGCGTAATCTTTCAATAGTTTGAATTGAATATTGGGATTTGACGCATGTTAACGCCTTAATTACAACGTTTATTTGAATAAAGATATTTTGACTTTGACTACGTAGGACTACGTTACTATCCTTGTCGATCCCTGGCAACATGTGGGGTATCTGCCCGAACGGCATGGAAAAGGCTTGCGCTCGTACTTCCTATCACTTAAAAGATTCTGGAACGGGAAAATATACACGATTCAAATTTGAATAAAGATATTTTGACTTTTACTTTGACTTCGTATCCGTGTCGATCCCAGGCAACATGTGGGGCATCTGTTCGAACGGCACGGAGGCGGTGGGGTGCGGGCGGTCGGAGACGTTCCGCAACTGCGCCGACGTGAGCGTGGTGACGAGCACGGGCGGCCTGCCGCCCGCCTTCGCCGCCGACCTGCGCCGCGACTACCCCTTCCTGCTCTACTACCGCGACTTCAGGATGCCGCAGAACGTGTTCCCGCTGGTCGTCAGGTCAGTACCGGCTATGGCTCTTGAGGCACCAAGGGACCCATGCCTCCGTCACTGGCTCATGGTCGCGCGATAAGCACCTACCGCTAGCCGTTCCTTCGAAGGTACAAGTGAGCAGAGGGCCGCCACATGCCCGCCTCAAGTAGGAAACCTACTAACGAAAGTTATTCTGTGATAGATAGAAGAAATAAACTAATCGACGACTTCGTTCCTGAGGCAATAGGGAATATGCATCAATTTTTTTTTTAATCTTAATCAAAAGTATAATGCGTGAGAAAATTAACGTGATGTAGTCTGTAGTTACTTGAAGTTAGCGCGCAGCAGCACCCGCCGAAAACGCTCCATACAAAACGGTGACGTCACACATCACGTTTCAGGTGTGTTTCGGCGCGTTTAATATGGAGTTAGCCAATAATCTTCAATTATCTCCCTAAATTTTGCGTTTAAGTACATATGTGTCATACAAAATATTGTTTCTTATTCGATATTCTATCTGACTGTAAAGTGCATTATATCCGAAAATCAAAAAAAAAATAATGTTATTTTTCCCTGATTTCATCGTGTGATAAACCTAAAATAATACATTTTTTTATTTTTTTTCCTGTTCCATCATGTTTTTATAAGTGTCCGCAGCGATCAAGCTCAAATTCATCAACATCGGTGACTTATGCATATTCCCTATTGTCATGAAGCAAGCACCTTATCATTTTTATTTGATTATCATAGACATTTCATAATGCGACCACATTATTGCCGGATAGAAGTTGTAAGTATAAGGCCGCCAGTAACGATCAATTGCGATTGACAATTTTTACGTCAATGCTTGGAGGAATTGGCAATCGCTTCGATTGCACGTGTAAAAAAACGATAAATTTTCGCATAAATAAGCGTCAATGGGGTTGGCAACGCAAAGCTAATTGTAGATGTTGCTGCGTACGCTTGTTCCTAAGACAGATAGACGTTCAGAACAAACAGTATGGGAAATTATTTATTTATTATGTGGTTTTTTTTAATCGGAAAAGACCCATTGACCCAAAATGGATATAGAAGACTATTCTACAATGCAAATGCCGGAATTTAAAACCAAATTAGGACGTTTTTATTCTTACGGAATTTATCAATTTTTTCTATAACCAGATTTTTCGGAAATTTGTAAGTGCTAACATTTTAAAAGCCTATTACACAGAATTTAATCATTTTAAAGCTTAAAAAAACGTTTTTTTAAGTAAAAGTCCTTTGTTTTCATAGTTCTCGTGGAACAAGCGTACGCAGCGCCATTTTGACCGTTGCCTTCCCTATTAGATCGTTACCAACGGCCTTTATGAATAAAAAAAAGCGTCAAGGCTTTTAGGGACCGATGTCTAGAATGACATGTTAATAGATCTTCTCTACTATTTTGCATGCAATGCACACCATTTATAACTACAAAAGTCAAATTTTTATTTCATCGCTTATTTATGTAAATATTTAAGTAATCGTTACATTTTTTATTATTAAGTATTTATTTTTCATTTAAATAACAAAAGGTACTATGCTTATTTTTTATAATAATCAGAAGCTGACTGAAATTTCCGAATAATCCAAAAGTTGTTGCCTGCCTTCTGAAAAAAAACTCAATATTTCACTCTGCTTTAATCATTTGCTTAATATTCCAGAGATACACATAAAGACACCGAGAAGGAATCATATGTAGCCATTAGGTAAAAAGACATAATATTATATTTACTTATATAAAATCAAATAATTTAGTCAATATATAATTCAATATTTACAAAATCTTTTGTTATGGTCCACTTGTGTAAAACATGCATTTAATATAATTCAATATTTATATAAAATCTTCTGTATAAATTACCACGTTCACTTGTGTATAACGAGCACATTTTCATGCTGTGTGTGAATTGTTTTCAGCAACGATATTGAGTCGGAGGAGGAGTCCTCCTCTCCGCCCGTGATTAGGTACCGTTTGTTTGTCG
Source organism: Agriphila tristella (assembly GCA_928269145.1). NCBI lineage: Eukaryota > Metazoa > Arthropoda > Insecta > Lepidoptera > Crambidae > Agriphila > Agriphila tristella. The sequence goes on along the minus strand of OV743437.1, from coordinate 26,717,758 downwards.
TTGAATGCTCCTGGTGGCTGGAGTTACCCTATTGTGAATAATTTCCGTCTTTTCCCTATGTAATTTAGCCCCGGATGAAGTGCAAAGAATCTTATAATAGACTAATATACTATTGGTCAAAGTCAAGTATAACTTTAAATCACGAACCAAGTCCTAAAATTGCTGACTCTACAAATTGCGCGCTTGTTTTTGTTTTGCATATTATTTTTTCATTAACAACGAAACTAAAATCTGAAACGATTCTAACACGCGAGACGAAAACTCATAGATAAATAAAAATACTCGTAAATATATTTAATTCAGGCATTAGCCTTGTTGTATCACATAATTCTTTGCTCTTCAATCCTTTTTTCTTCGTAAGGCAATACTTCCATCCAGGTTTCTGTGGCAGACGTCGGTTTTAGCAGCCTGCGGGTCAATGTGGGTTAACTTTCAGTAGGTGTTGAACTACCATTGAATAAGTGTAGATGTCGTTCTTCATACGGATTTAATGTGCTGACAAAATGTTCTAACTTTTAGTGTACAGTTAGCTTAAGTACTGTCTCTAATATGATTAATTGTTGTACAGTCTAGAAACTGTGACTAACATTATTGTTTTTTCCCACTTTTGCACGTATCACTTACCTACTTACTTTTGTCATTTACCGTAGATAGAATGAATGTAGATAATAATGAGGAAATATTGTGGACAATGTACAAATAGAGATGATTAACTTTTCCACTTTTGTGTGATATAAGACGAAGCTGTAGGTACTGTACTTAATATGTTTTATCCATTAAGTATTAATATTAAAACGCAACAACGGGGTGTATCAAAAAATCTGTCCGATCCTGAAACAGGTGATGCTGAAATTGAACAACTTTCTCCAAGGAACAGGTCGAAAAACGAATTTTTTTTTCGCCTTTCCATAGTAAGTCGGTCAGCTGACCAATACATTTTGTATGGGAGTACGAATTTTTTTTTACCGAAACCTGTTTCAGGATCGGACAGGGTTTTTGTTAATTATTATATCCTAATGGATCGAACCTCACTTCAATTTTCTTATTAAAATGAATTTATATTTTTGCATAAAATTGTAGGGCCATTTTTTCAAACTTGATAAACTTCTATCTCTCTCTGCAGGGAACACTCAATTATGTGTAAGCTCAGGCTAGAGACGAGATGAGTTTGGTAGGTAAGCTTAATGGTGAGCGATCCATTTTATCGACATAATTTTTCGTGAGTTATTTTTACTGACGCAGGTAACATACATATCTATCATAATAATTTATTTATTGTTTCATGTGGTTAATTACAACTTGTATAATAGAGTTAGTAGCACATGAACCCTGTAAGGGCAACTACGTCTAACTTTTGTGTTCTGGTGCCTTATTGCAGGGACCAAGTGTGCGTGCCGACGCAGGGCTACCGCATGTTCCCGGGTATGCAGAACTGGTGCCAGACCAACTGCCTGCGGTACCCGCCCAACTGCCCGGAGGCACTGTGCACCTGCCCGTTAGTTTACCTACTACAAATTATGGATATATTACATTTTTCTCCTAAATTGTTGCGCAATGTGGACAGACAGCCATCCATAAATTTGACAATATCGAGGTAAAGCGGTTGCCGCGTTACCTGCTTATACATTTTTATTTCTCTTGTGCTTTTGAAACAGTAAAAAATAAGTGAGTAAATAACTCATCATTAAAAAATAATAACGGCCACACTTGTAATGAACCTTCCTTCAATTTACAGGCAAGTGTGCGACGCAGTAGGAGAAATCGAGGGTCGCGAGGGGGCGGACGTGTACTGCATGGACCAGTGCATTGTGTACCCGCCGCGCTGCCCCTACAACCGCTGCCGCTGCTACTAGCAGCCATCGCCACTACTACTAGCGGCCCCTCCGCCGCTAGCCACCACCTACCGTCATGCATGTGACACGAACGGCCCTACAGTACGAGGCATATATCTTGAAATCGGCACCCTGATTATCTAAAAAGAAACTATTTAGCGACCGGTTGCATTTGACATACATTGCCACTTTTCTTTGGTATGTGTTTTTTTTAACCCAAAAAGAAGTAGCAATGGATCACGATCATCTGTGAACTGCAACCAGTCGCTAGGTGGTTTTTAATTAGATAATCAGCCCGCGGGTGCGCTGCGGATTGCTCGGAAAGCGTATTTTGGGCATGCGTAGCGGTGAGGGGCGCGGGCGGCGGGAGAGGGGCGCGCGCGATTGGTCGCTCACAAGAGCACATGCGCGAGCTTATCCCCACTCCGTCAAAAAAATTTCAAGATATATGCCTCGTACCTACTGTACCCGCAGGCCTGTTATATAAAAAGAATCCAGATAATCGGACGCAATTCGTTCAATTTACTTGATATTGAACTGGGGCGATCGTCGTCCACTTATTGCGATTGTATAGGCCTGCAGAGGAACAATTCTACTAACATGTTTTAGCTAAACGGCTTGCCTAATTTTTTTGTAAACGTCATGTCACTAATACGATACTTCGAGATTTCAATAGACCCAACTCGAATGTGACGTGAAGGTAAAACTGTATGATTCAGAATTATTAGTGAAATACCTATAATAGTACAATAGCCCGTAGTACATTTAGGCCCGTAGTACAAATTACTAAAAAGGTTACCGTTTGCCGTTGTGATATAATTATTTATTACGAAATTATAGACACTATAACTAAAGTTTTACAGATCGCAACCCGCCGCAACCTACATTTGTATCCCAGATAAAGTCCGTCCATTTTCATCTGTAGGTCTTAAATCTGTGTATGGCTACTACTTTTCATAGTCTTACTATTATCAGTGGCAATCAAACAAAGCTGTAGAACACGACAATAGCTAAACCATATGTGGTAAACCTCGAAAAATAAAAAAAATATCATTTTTGGAGATATACAAATATAGGTCACGGCGGGTTGCGATCTGTAAAACTTGGGTTATAAATAACTATACCACAACGGCAAACGGTAACCTTTTTCGTAATTTAAATGTACTACGGGCTATTGTACTATAACTACCATCTCGTGCTTGTGTCGTACAATTACTAATAAATCGAAGTTAAATAATTAAGTAGAATTGACTCTAAAGCGCCTTACCATTACCTCCTTTTTTTGTAAAAAATACCTAGATACATTATTTTTTTAAACTGTTTCCTTTTTCAATAGCAAAAACTAGTTTGTTTGTACAGTTGTAGTACCTATATTTTTAAGGATAAGCAGCTATAGAATAATTTGTAAAATAAATAAATAAATCTAAATGACATTTTCTTGGAGTTAAATAGGAGCGTTTTACCTACCATTAAAACGCATATTGTGTCTGAAGCCTTATTCGAAGCCTTGGTAAACAGATTGAGAATAGCGAAGCCTTTCCGTTTCCCGTTCAGCATCATTATTATAGGTCTATCTTACCAAATTACGTCACATCCGTATCCGATCTCACCCCACTATGTTCACCAGGCGGCCATTGCTGGTTTTCGCGCTCATTGCAGTCTCAAAATCTGAAAAATACTTTACAACTAATTAGCATTGAATGCATACCAGGCAGCCCTTGAAGGTAGGCTTCGAATAAGGCTTCAGACACAATATGCGTTTTAATGGTAGGTAAAACGCTCCTATTGTGTCCTATTCGCCGTTATTCGAAGCCTTGGTAAACAGATTGAGACATTGTTTGTTATCGCCTGGTGAACAGGGACAGGACGCCAATGTGACACTTTAAATCATAAATAGTTTATTACTCTTAAAAATTATTTTAATTTAGATCAAAAGAAATCTTTCTTTAAAATTAGTAAAGGGAAGGAAAAAAAAAATACAAAAACATAACAATTAAAACTGAAACAAAGTCCATTGACAAATCAGCTTTAAATAAATTCTCATAAAATTTACTTAAGTAATTATTTAACATACATTATCTAACTCATAATATTTTAGTCATGTTATCGTTTAATATGACTGCTGGCTGACAGTGCATCTCTGCTTAAGTCGCGTCGATCGCCTACTTCAAAATTATCTTGGACAAGACAACGTTTTCTTCTCAGATTCTTGCTGCACAATTATTTCACTTAAAGATACAAACCTTACTAAAAAGATCTTTATAAAATCCCTAACTGGATTTAGATATCATAATAAAATAAACCTTTGTGAACGCGATCACAAAGTTATTACTTCTATATCAGATACTTGATTAAATTACTTTAACGTAAACTGCGAACTGAACTCAATAAATACCTACCCAAAAATAAACGTTATACGACTGACTTAAGCCAAAGGTAACTTTTTTAGATTTAACCTTTGGTGTTGATTAACTTAGGCCGACTAGCTAGCTAGAGAGCACACAGACATGTGTGCGCCACTGTCTGCGACATCTTGTTGTGTCACGTCTAACATAAATTTTATGTGTAGGTGGAACAAGCACTAGTATTACACGTAAGTGTTATATAAATTGCTATCGAATATTAATTAACATTAACAAGTCCCTTTGAATTTTTACACTTAATAAAACATTTAGTTTTCGATTGGTCAGCAGTAGTCAGCACACAGCAGCTGTGTTAGCCAAAAACAAAACAAAAAATAAATAGTTAAGTAGGTACATACTTAAGCAGGTACTGTAGGTACAGCTAAGTACTCACTACACTTAACTGTAACATTTTTAATTATCATCGCAAAATTAAATGACATCTTAACATTGGGAATCAAAATACTAGGTATAGACAAAATAATAAATGTAATAGATAAAATCAAAAGATGTATTAAAAGAACAAATATGACAGTACTGCATATCAAAGAAAGAAATATGACTTTAATTATTTCAACATGTCTTTACTTTCTTCTTTTGTAGGTAAAGACAAAGTTTCGTCTTTTGTAGGTAAAGGTAAGTAAATAAAATATTTTATTTTTATCAATCTATAAAATAAATATTTAAAAGAATATTAAATCAATTAAGTTTCTAAATGTCATGGTTTCTATGGCCATCGGAAAAACTGCACGCAGCATAAACTTAATACTTATATAACATTCGTTTTGAACTTGAATTTCTAACAACATAGCAAAAATGTTGCATATCAACAATGATAGTAATAATAATTACAATTAATATACTTGCATTTAATTATTCAATTAAAATCACATAAATACTTTGGAATCATCCACCAAGAAGATTACCTCTGTTATCTAACAAATCAAGTATTAGCACCCGGATAAATAAACAAGAGCCGGGTGCCAGTGCTGCCCCATGGTAGTTAAGCTTTGATTAGGAAAGCATATTTAAGTAACTTAATCGCAGACACCAACCAATATAACATCAGATCGACAGTGTTTTCAACAACTGACTTATGTCAAAGCAATTAGGGGTATTATTTTAAAATGATTTCCAGAATACCTATGGTACATGTATGGTAGCTAAATAGAAGTGCTTTCATATTCTACTGAAATATTCAACAAGTATTTAAGTAAGTATATAACAAAATGTTAACTTGATATCTACACCGTGCTAAGATTATAATCAAAATATAGAATGATTCAATCAAGGTCTGAGTAAAATCGAGATTCCCCAAGAATTAAATAGGGTTTATATCACAACAAAACATTTACAAGATAAAGTGATTTTTAAAATTCCTATCTATTAATGTACACCACAACGTGGTCAAAGTACAATAAAAACTAGCACTTTATGTATTTATGTACATACACATTACACGCCCCCGGCAAATCGGATATCAATGCACTTTGTAATAAAACCAACATCATCAGACTATCTTCATAAAATTTAAAATGTAAAACAAGCACAACCCTTGCAGTGACCACTTAACTAAACCCACAGCTTTAAAACTAGCTAGGATATCTGATCTGTCCTCGGACTCATGAGACAATATTAGTCTTCAAAGCATACAAATGAATTTAAAATTTTCAAACAAAACATAATATCTGCTACACTTATTTTGGTTACAGTGTATCCAAAAGGGACATCACCAGTTAGGTTAGATTAAAACTGTGACCTTTTGGTCACAAAACGGCAAAATAAAGCGCGAGCCGAGCGAGCGCATCGAGTGTGCCACGGCAGCGACCAGTGAAGCACCAGAACGCAACTGTTGGTGAACCTCCTTTGCGACACCCGGACTTAGCTAGCACCCGGTTCGATATTTTTAATAAAGAAACATTTTAAATAACTGGAAAATATATTGATTGAAATATTCAATCGTAATAACTTGTTTTACCAGGTCCACGGTTAAAAAAAAAATATTAATAAATAACTCACCAAAGAAAATTTCAAAATGTCATCTTCTGGTTGTTCTGTAAGCAGCAACTAGTGGTTGTTAGAAACATGGTGCCCACCAGAAGTACGGGAATATCTTGGATGATCCCCTTTTTAAGTTCCTCCCCCTCAGGGATTAAGGACAGTATTTACACAGAATAATTAAATAAAATAATAAGATAAAATAAGTTAAAATATGTACGGTGCCTGGACGGTGCTCATCAAAAGCAACGGAAATAATTTTTATATCAAAACATCAACCGACGGTGCTCAGGAGCGACCGGCCGAATTTATGTTAAACCATAATAAATGTTTATCGAATGTAAATATATTTATTGATATTACATAACTATAATGACGGTGCCCATCAGAGGGTGACCGAATTTATGTTAAATAGTAAGATACTTAATCAACGGAATCCATCAGGAGTGACCGCCAGAGTTCAATCAACGGTGCTCAAAAGCGACCGAATAAATCCAAATTAAAAATATTGTTATAACTCACACAGCTCTTAACATGTGGGGCTTACTACCATAGAGGAAGTAAATTGTTGTGTGTGCATGTTTTAATTACAAAATTATGTAAATACAACTTTCATAAACTTGTGTCAACGGTGCCAGGAGCAGCCGATAGACCTTCCCCGGTTCAGTTGCGGAACAAGCTGGAACCGAGGGGTATAATAATAGAGAATATCTAATTACTATGATAAACTTTTGAGTTGCCTGCAATTAAAAATAGATTTCAAATTATTTAAAACAGTTCCCACAATGAATTTTATTGATAAAGCTGTACCTGACAAGCATATATATCAGTATCACACATATATTCAATCAAAGGTTAAAACAGGTTTTTTTTTTTTTTTTTTTTTTTTTTGGGCCGGAACCTTCGGTGGTGTACGCAGATAAGGTCCTTCAAGTTTCATCACAATCAAATTAATGGTTTTGGAAAGCATACAAATGAAAAGCATTCATTTTCATTTATACACAAGAAAAGATTAGTACGCTCATTTTACTGGGAATTGAACCTGGGCCATTTTGCGCATTGATAGCGTTTACTGCCGCTGCATCAAATACGCCATCAATTGTAATATTCCGCAATCAAGTCAATATCTGACTGTTTAAATGTTTTAATTAAACACCAATTTACAGGCAAGATTCTTTTGTAAAACCACTGACTACTTATTCTTGTTCAAAGTGCCTCGTTACGTATCACTAATCAGATTCAAAGCAGTGACTTAAAAAAAAATATACTCGTTCAAACGACTACGGCTAAACAACATATCTCAATAAAATAGGGCACAATGGTTAATCTCAACACTGGTCAAGTAAAACTATGAGTCGAACGAAATGCCACGGCAATGGCCGGATAGTGCTAGGATTCAAGCAGCATACACTTTCTTATATTTTTAGAAACACAAGTATTTGTGCACTCAGCTCACATTCAACACAATATAGCTTTACCAAAAATGAATAGGAATCGTACGAAACTTGTTTTACGTAACATAAAAATTTTCATAAGCATTAAATTTGTCAAAATTATAACGTTTTTAGGAGATCGCATAGGCCAAAAGCGAATATCACTCATGAACGGCAATTTTACGAATGTAAGAATTAACAGAAATTATTTTTCAACATATCGTGGGTAGAATCATATCATTATTAAATAATGGAAAAATTTCACTGACCTTATGGCGAGGCGTTAGATTACCTCAATCCAATTCAAATCACGCGTCATATTTACTGTAGATCCATGCCCTCGCCCTCGTTCTCTGCTACTCCACGAACATGACGAAAACGGAGACGACACAAAGTCGGACCCAACTAACACTGATTTTACGTATGGTTTTTTGGAATTTCTACGCACACGCATTTTAAATAACCGAAAATAAATCGTAAGATGTTACTTTTCAACAAAAATATGTAATATAAAATCTAAATTCGAATTAAGAATTTTACGAACGCTAACAGCGTTTGACCTACTTTAGAAAACTTTAAAATTCGAATGCTAACAGCATTTGACCTACTTAGGCAAAAATTTTAAATTTCGAACGCCAACAGCGTTTGACTAGATGTGAACGGTTGCGAAAAAAGGACGCCAATGAGCGCGAAAACCAGCAATGGCCGCCTGGTGAACATAGTGGGGTGAGATCGGATACGGATGTGACGTAATTTGGTAAGATAGACCTATAATAATGATGCTGAACGGGAAACGGAAAGGCTTCGCTATTCTCAATCTGTTTACCAAGGCTTCGAATAACGGCGAATAGGACACAATAACTGAAAAACGTAAAATTATTTATTACTTCAAATAAATGTCGTCTTTCAATTATGGGTTTAGTAGCTAGGTATGTACTTCTTTTCTTCTTCAGGTACTTACTTATTATTTTTTATTAAATGAATTGCCATTCAAAGGTGCCAGATACCTTAAGTATTTTATATTTTAACATGTATATTGTATAGATACATATGTAATTTAAATAGGAGAACATAACTTGCATTAAGCACCTATTTGTAAAATAAATAAACACTTAAAAATATTCAAAGTTTTTTTTAATTCACAATACGAGGGTGGATTGATAAGTCCATGACTTTTTAATGAAGAAAGACTTTTTTTTGGAATATTATGTTTTATTTCTGTACATAATCTTATTGTAGCTCTGCGTATTCAGATTTCAGTCTAACGAAGTTCCTACTTCTTTAACCCATTATTTTCTTCTTACATCGCCTGAAAACTGGTAACTGAAATGAAGGCCCATTTCAGACACCACCTTTTGGCTTGATGAAAATCTTTGCCCACCAAGACATTTATCAAGACATTTATCAAGACATTTATTCATGTTCGGTTGCAGAAAAAATCTCACTGGGGTTGAATCTAGAGAATAGGAAGGATTCGCATCTTCATTCGATGAGTTTTGATGTCATGAGTGCCGCCGAGAGGGTCGACAGGGTCATTAAAAAAAGTTAGAAGTCGCTTGAGCTTTTGTTTCCAAAAAAAATAATCTTATGCCGAATTTGAAAAAAAAAATAGTGTAAAGATGCCTTAAGGAGTTTCTTTTTAAGACACAAAAATAAATTATGAAAAAAAAGTATTTCTTCTTTTCAAAGTCATGGACTTATCAAACCACCCTCGTATTAATACCCTGATAAAAGTGTAAAGCAATTTTAAATTTATTAAGGGTGCACCGAGCGTCCACTAGCGCCGCCAATCAAGAAAAAATCATTACAACGAAATAACTATGTTTAACAAAATTCTGAAACATATAAAAACTAGTATTAGTTATAAACTATTTTTGTATGCGTTTTTTTCCTGGTTTAAATGTGTTTGTGTAGTTAAAACCTGGATTAACGCCTGGATTAAGTTTTGCATTCCGGTTCCGATTACGTTTGCGGTGGGGCAATCCTGTGCATTCCAACAGACAAATTTCTGAGTCATCGATCGCCATATATAAGTTAAACATGGAATGTAATTTGTATCCGTAATTTAAGACGACACAATTTGTATCATGTAGTGAGAAGTTGAGGATAAATCCCAATTGGGTGGCAAGATCACCCAATTCCAGTCGGGCCGAAAAAATAGTATCGTGTTCGTGTGGATAACGATTACCTATTTAGCTCTTTTATTTAATGTTTTTTTTCTTCACACATTCTTTTCATTTCTTCATCTGAACTTATCATAAGCCCTAACACGACACGTGTGCTAACTTGCGTTTTTTCGATAATATAGGAGGTATTGCGCACGTCTACTCCTCAAGGGTATGAAAATTGAATGAGATCAAATACTATAGAACAGAGTTAATACTCTTTTCGTCAGCTCTTGACGTTTTCCATACATTGACTTGGCAACCTCCGAAACAGCGCCATCTGTTGGCATGAGGTGAACGTTTTGTTTGTTGGTACTGTACCCTTAGCACGAACAGCTATCGAGAAAAATAACGCACGTAAAATTACTCGATAGAGAATTCTCTATGGAAAATTTAATTTCACTATTCGGGGGTAGATGGCGCTGTACTAATTTTTCATACAAAATTGCACTATCGAATGATTTTACGCGCGTTATTTTTTTCGATAGCTGTTCGTGCTAAGGGTACAGTTAATGTAGTGGAGAGCTTTCATTACCGAGTTGCCGAGATAAATAAAACATCAAATAAATTATGAATGAGTAATTTTCTTTAATTTTCTATTTGTCTTAATTGTATTTTCTTTTGTGTCGTTAATTTTATTTATATAGGCCTTAATTAACACATTGAAATACTTATCTAAAAATAATTTAGTGCATTCCTTACATATTATATCCTCTGTATTTACATTTGAACATAACCTAGCCTTAACATTATTTACAGATTTATATTATCTTTAAAAACTTTATTAATAATATCTGACATTCTTTTGGCATTTTCATTAGGGAAAAAAAGCCTTGAAGAGTTGTCATATTTCTTTAGCTCTATTTGTGTGTTTTCTATACTATAATCATTAGATAGACTACACAGTAAGTTTCTGCAATCATCATGTAACAATTGACTGCATACCCAACCTAACACATAACATTCAGAGTTTTTTTTAGACATATCGAGAGGGTAATGTATGGTTTCATTATCTGCATATACTCTGTTTACTTGTACGATCGGAAATGATAAGTCTTTCTGCAAAATTAACTCTTTTTGCAGTAAGAACTCACAAGCATCGATTTCACTGTTGCTATCAGACGAAGGCTGCAGTAATTGATTTGCCATAACGGACCTCAAACTGCACCTAAACTTTGTACAGTCAGGAGTGACGTTATTGCCACCTTTATATCTAATTATTGAAAATAAGTTTTCAATACAGTCTTGTGTAAGCCTACGTGTAAATAAAAATTTAAAATCATAATTGGATTTCAAATCCTCCCACAACATTTTAATTGCTCCAATATTTGAAATCCAACCATTTATACACAAGGGGTTAACTTTTTTTTTATTTAAAACAACTAATTCTTTCAAAAAGGCACACAACTCATTTAATTTATCGATATGATCAGAATTAATAGAAATTGGACGTCTATATTTTTTACACTCTTTATATTTACACGAATTAAAGATATCAAAAAGGGTGTCTATTTTTCCTACAAAATCAGCTGTATGCGTTGCACTTGCTGGCAAATTATTTAATGTAACGTTACAGAGTATTCCGACATTTACTGAATGACTAAATACTCTGGCAGCCAAGCAAACTCTCATTGGACTAAATGGAGGAAGAGTAATGCACTTTTTAATTAATCTAGGTGCCATTCTTGGTATCTGTTGAGAATCAATTTTATAAAAATCTTCAACATGGGACCAAGATACTATAGCTTCATGATATTGAAAATCATAGTTTTTGAAGTCATTTCTAATACATTTAAGCAAATGTGGTGAATCATAAAAGAAATAAATTTTATGACCTCTGCAAATAATATAGGGTTCAGTTATTGAAACTGCAAGAAGTTTTCTCAATTTCACATAATTTGAACCCAGATCACAAACTATTGATTTGATAATGAAACCAGGGTCAAATATCTTCTCAATTATGTCTAAAAATAACTTATGCAAAATATCACCAGGCATGGCATCCTTACTTAAAAAATAACCTACAACTTGTTTAAAATCTACATATATACCCTTAATCATAAAAACCATTGCCTGATTACATAATTTTAAGTTTTCAAGGCCATGATCACCAAAATCTTGAAAACCTTCAAATATGTCCCTACGTGCATCATAATTTAAAACTTCCTTTAGTGACATTTCATCAAACACTAATGAAACGACCTTTTCTTTACTACTTAATTTTTCAGCCTTAATTTTTAATAACTCTAAAACTGTACTGTTTAAACCACAGCTCACATGCAAATTATTTAACCAACTGCGAAGTGAACTTATACTCGGCAAACAGAAATACTTTTGTAGTAATGTATATGATTTTGTGGAACAGTAATAAAGAGCTAATGCAAGCTCTTTATCACATGTTTCATATCGTCTCCCTAATTTATGTTTACTACTTAATTTTTCTTGAGATCTTAGAAACTGTTCGCAAACTTTAGTCATCTTACCGGACTGGGTTACAGAATTGGTACTTTTTAGATTGCAGCAACTTTTGTTTTAAAAGCGAGCACTTCTTCTTATACTTTGACAATACACTACACGTATTATTTAATATCTTTTTATAATCTAGTATAATTTTTTTCAATTTCAAATTTTCCTCTTGGAGGCCGCTAACAGTGGGCGGAAGAAGGGCTTCATTTTCCTTCTCTATCTCTTGGTTCAATTTCATTTTCTTTGAACTACAACAAACAACATAATTATATTATTATTAAGTTTTGTAGCTGGATGAGGATGGTAAGTGATCGGGCGGAAAGGCACTCATTGGAGGAGGCCTATCCTATGTTCAGCAGTGAATGGAATGTGGCTAAGGATGTTGATGATCATTTATAATTTAATATATTACCTTGTTGCACATTCCACAATACTTATGTCACATCGACTTTTTCTTTTAAGGGGTTCCTTAACTTTATATAAATTCAAAGTTGGTATTGAATTTGGTAATAGTCTGAAACAGAAAATATAAATAGGTACTTCGTCTTCTATTAGGTACAAGGTAGGTAACCACATATTCAAGCATAAGAAAACTCACCCTTGACTGTATAAATCCTTATTTCTGAAGCATTCTATTTCAAAATGATCGGAACAAATCACATAATTTTTGTTGAAATATTCAGCATCTTTTTCTTTTATCAAAGCATCTAAATCGCTACGTTTACACGCTATGATCCATTTTTTCAATCTGAAAATCAATTACATAACGTTTTTAGATAATTTCTTAATCAAAAATGCACAATTATGCCATAAAAAAAACAAAAATAAGCAAGTTTTATATTAATAATAAAAGCATAGAACCAACCTTTCTAAATCTCTAGGCATTCTGAAGAACGACTTGGAATCTTTTTGAAATTTATAATTCTTGCAACCATAAACAGCACAAATTGAACCACGAGCAAAAGAATAAGCTTTTTGCGACATTTTATCTGTTTGTTTCCGTAATATTAAAATCTCAATATAATAAAATTGGACACACAAAACGTAACGCACGAACTTTCTCTTTGCCTACAACGGTACAGAGTGCCTAGTATGAGTTGGTTTTTTGCTCTCACTTCACTTTTCGAATAGTTAACTATCGTTTTTTCTCTTTCACTCGTTCACTCACTCGCATGATTTCCTCTCTTTCACTCGATACTATTCGCAAAGTGAGGTGAGAAATACAACTCGTACTAGGCCCTGGTACTACAATACAATACAACCTTTATCTTACTCTATGCTACAACCCCTATAACTTTTGAAACCGTTCACCTCATGCCGCTAGGGGCGCTAGTGTGCTTACTTGCCAGAATTCGCCCGGAGCTCGGTAGAGTTTCTTTTCTATAGTATTTGATGAGATAGATAGGGCATCGTTGGTCGTGTGGACAGCAGCCAATGAGGGCTTTTCACAATGAAAAAAAACTGTAGGCTCGATAGATGGCGTTGATAAAGGTGTGTGTCAATGTGATTTTTTTACAAAGCTTCGAAGAATATCAACACCATCTAGTGAGACCATAAAGTTAATATACCTGCCTGCCTAGCATGACCGATTTATATCGCGTGATATAGCGTTAACTTACTGTCAAAAAGCAAAGGATATTGACAGTTGAGTGTCGATAAAATGCTATATTACATGATATAAATCGGTCATGCTAGGCAGGCTAAGGTATATTAACTTTATGAGTGAGACAAATAGTTACTATTTATTTTTATTTTTTAAATGTCACTTCGAAAAACCCTCATTCAATTTAGTTGCCGATTACTACACAGTTTAAGTTGCCAAATCGTGTCGTTTGGAAGGCCCAGGGGTCCTTCTATGAGCTCTTAGTTTAAAAGCAGGCCTTACACAGGACTGCTGAAGGCCTGCTTTCGAACTAACCTCTGAGGTCATAGTAACTTTCCATGGCTAAAATGTACTCTTTGGCGACCGATGACTCAGAGTAGGGATGTTCGATCCGATCCGATACTTGCGTGGATCGATACAATGCGTTACGATCCATTCGATTTTTGTATCGATACAATAGCATTCGATCCTTTGGCGGATCGATACACATACATAGAGGATCGGATCGAAAAAATCGTATAATGTATTTATCGTATTATAGTATACAGTGTCCCAAATCTTTGCAACATGAAGGGGAAGTACCTTAAATATTAAAGATAGGATTTTTTTGAGAAAGAAGATTCATTTTGATACCAATTGAAAGGATATTTATACATAAGGAAATTTTTTTCTTAATTGACACAGCATCTAAAATCTTATTTAACATTTCAATTATAATTATTACGGAGTGTATCAATTTGTATTTGTATTTAAAAACAAAGTGAAGGCTTCTTTCAATAAATTTTTCTAATTTCAATATTTAAGGTACTTTTCTCCGTGTGGCAAAGTTTTGGGACACCCTTTATAGTAATTAATATTTGAACTTCAACTTTTCCTTTATTTCAAATACTTTAGTATCCATATTTTTATATAAAAATCTCTTATCAATTGTTGCCATATCATATTTCAATGCTGTTTCATTCAATGTACCATCAAATTCGTCATAGCTATTATATTGATTTTTGTTTAGTTTGAGAACAATTTTACTTTGTTAAAAACGTTTTGTTCACTTTGACAACCAGCAACTTTTAATTTTGTTTTTGCGTACTTTAAAATTTAAATATTGGCAAAATCCTACTAATATTATAAATGTGAAAGTTTGTGGGTTTGGATGTTTGGATGTTTAGATGTTTGTACCTCAATCACGTAAAAACTACTAAACGGATTTGGTTGAAATTTGGCACACAGATAGTAGATAGCCTAGATTAAAACATAGGATACCTTTCATCCCGATATTCCCACGGGAACGGGAACCACGCGGGTGAAACCGCGGGCGGCCGCTAGTTAAATATATTTTATTAATGGGGTTGGCAACGCACAACGCAAAGCTAATCGCAGATGGCGCCAGCGGTGATCTAACCGCTATCAATACTTTGATTGGTTAAAATATGTCACAAATGACATTTGATATTTGAAACAACCAATCAAAAGATTTTACTACAAACGCTTGTGGCGCCATTCGTTCCTCAGTTTGCATCCCCGTTTATTAAACATTACTAAGGTACTTAATATCACGTTTAAAATAAAGTGTAATTAAAAATTCGACTTTTCTAAAATATTTAATTCGATACTGGATCGATCCAAAAAATCGTATCAATTTTAATGGATCGATCCATGGATCGATACAATGGATTACGATCCATTGCGATCCAGAATATCGATACAAGGTACCCGGATCGAACATCCCTAACTCAGAGATTCTCTGTTGGAATGCACTCACTATCAACTGTCATCCCTATGTCAAACTGACAGACTGTGACACTGACAGTTCACAGTACAGTGACTGTGAGAAAGAAATCGGTCGATTATTTACGCAAAGCAAGCACTAAAATAAATAAATTAAACAAGTGACAAAACAGAAATAACTCACACATTATGAGCGATTTACTGGATGATGATCTAGAGTTCCGCGGTGGTACTTTGCAATTATCTACCGACACGGTTCCGGCAGACACTCCCGGACAAAATCAAAACAATCCAAATCAAAACGTTTTGCGTAAAAATCAACCTAGTGGTACTGCTAACGCTAATCCATCGGTGTTATCAGGTGCGGATTCTCTATCATCATCATCGTCATCATTTACAGGTATTACCATTTATTTGACATTCATTAAAATTCTAGTTAAAATTTATAGTGTCACTCGCCTCTTATCAGTCCAATTAAATTGCTCGTTAAGGAAAATTTGGTGGAAATAACGTAAATACTACCTATTAGTATTTATAGATTCATTTTATCGAAACATAAAATAATTTTTCACCTCTCCAGCACGAAAAGGGTGCTTTTGGCGCGTAAAAACTCGCAGCAAAATCGATTTTTGCTGCAAGCGTGAGACAAAGTGCTTTTTTAATTACTAACACCAACTTTTAAAATAATAAAGAAAAAACAAATAAAGTGACAAGGATGACACTTGTAAAATTGATATGTGAGAAAAGGATAGATAGAGTGCTTTATGGTGTCATACACGGATTATAAAGTAAAAAAATAAAATGCACGGATATACCAAGGAGTTTTAAATAAGGATTGTTAAAAAAGAAGGTTGATAATTCGAAATAAAGAGTATGTAGGTACTTGTAATGTGGTCACATGTATGAAACAAATATGAAATAAGAAAAATTAATGAAATTTATTAACAAATTATATGTTTTATGATTAAATAAATAAATAAGACGGAATATTAATGAATAAGAGAAAAACACAACGCAATGTAATCAAAACGACGGGAATCTACTTTACTGACTTTATGAATAAAATTTTTCAGCATAGGTTTGATTGAATTATTTTTGTGATAAATTACAAAAATGAATGCGTCCAACGATGAAGATAGTTGTCTAACTCCAAAAGAGTTAAGTGAACAAGTTTCTAATGCTGAATTAAGCTTTATACCAGGAAAGTCACGTGAAAATTTTCTCGCTGGTCGAGGTGAAAAGTTGTATGTTTTACACGAGACCAAAATGTTGTTCTGCCTCGTGCCTTTAAATCACTCACTGTGCTCAGTAGTCTATATTAGAATCACTCGCTACGCTCGTGATTCAATTCTAGACTACTTCGCTAGTTCGTGATTTAAAGTCGCTACTCGCAGCACAATTTGATTTTGGTCACTTGTATAACAAATAACTATTCTTTATATCATTATAAGAACATATTCATATAAGAACTCACAGACAGGTTTAAGACAAAGTCTTATTAATATTATAGATGCAAGAACCGAACCCCAAGCTAATGCAACAGCTGCAGTTGCAACAGCTCCAGCGCCCGAGGGCTCCGATCCGGCACAGTTGGTGTACCCTCGTTATGACATACCATTTGACAAAGAGAACATCAAAGATTTCTTCACTTACCGCCGAGGAGTCGTGGAGAATGCTATACAGGAGTGCATCACAGGCCTTCTGTTCCCTGAGGATGGAGAATATCTTGGTTCTTGGTTGCTCACAGAGTATGTTTTATTTATTCAATAATAACTAGATTATTTTGTTTATTTATTTCATAAGACTAAGAACAGAATACTGGTAAAGACAGTATAGTTAATAGATATTTGAAAACTTGATATTCTTGATCCTGATTCTTTCAATAAGTTGTTCAACTATATTGAGATGAATCATGTGAATAAAGGATTTAATAGTTTTATAGAAACAGTCAAAAAGTTCTCATATATCTCAATTTGATTTATAGAATTACATTATGGGACAACGAAAAGGAAAGAATTGTGCTCCTGACATCAAGGTTGGTGATGACTATTAAGTATGATTTCATTGCAATGAAGCAGCTGGACTTCAAGAAGACTTACCTTGATGATTTGGACACTATAGTCACTGGGGAACTTGTTTATCCACCATCATCTTTAGTACCGTAAGTTTCATATTTTAATCAAGTTTTCTGTTAGAAACATATTCTCTATTAATCTCTCTCAGAGATTTACATGTTTAAAAACTTTTTCACAGTCCCTTCATTGCTGATTTGATTATTATTCTTACTACATTTATTATGCATTGTTAATTAATGTGTGCCATAGCATAGCTCAGGAGCTGGTTTAGTATCAAAAAAAGAATACAACAAGGGCTATGGCACACAATTTAATTGAACAGAGAACATTAAAGCTCATCTTTTCATTTATATGATTTCAAAATATTTGGTCTTGTGATGACCAAGCTTGATGAAGCTACCAGTCTGAGAAAATCACTCACTTTTTGAAAATGAAGTATTTATGACCTATAAACATTAATTTGCGTTAGTATAAGTTTTATGGTTTAGTGATCTCAATGATCAAGTACGAGTAATTTAGTCATATTAATGATGAAGTAAAAACCATACAGTCGCATAAACGGCATCGCGACCGGCGTCACCACGGTCGTGAAGGACTGCGTCATTGACCGGCTGTGCAGGCGGCCCGCTCCTCCCGACGGGGACTCTAAACTGTTCGATCCCAAGTATTTTGAACCTAGGTACTTTCAGTTGCGGTAGACGCTCCACGTATTACTTTAGTTTGGTGTGTTCGCTTGGTTTTCTTGTCTTTTTTTCACTATTTTTGCCTGTTAATTCATAAGGTTTAAGTGATATACTAATTCCATTAACTTGGCATGATTTCGCGACAACTTTCATTGTTCTCATTTGTCTAGCAGCGCCAGTGGTGTGACATAATCATGCTCGGTATATGCGGTACCGAAAGTTTTAAACATCTATATTTCAATAGAGAGTTCCTGATTTGTCGGCGCAGCAGCGGTGCGACATCGTGCTGACGTCGTACCGCTTTGCTGCGTCGACTAATCAGGAACTATTATGAAAATAAGCTTTCGGTACCGGTTGTACCGAACATGCCGATGTTGGACGACTATCAGAAAATGAGAAAAGGGCAAGCTATATAAACATCCAACAACTAATAATCATAAAACGGCTTATAGTTTGCTTTGTCTAATTTTCAAACTAATATTTCGAACACATTATTTCCAATTACTAATTTTCTTTTATTATGACTGCGTTTTTAGTGTTTTTTTTTGTTGCTTATATTAATAAGTAAATAAAAAAAATAAGAGGAATAAAACTTACACTTTATTTCTCAGGTAAGTATACATTACTATACATCACAGTATTTACCTACCAAAAACTTAAAGTTCATTGATTATTGTTTTTTGTGAGGTGGGAATGAGTGTTAAGAAATAGTCTGCTATAAATCAAAAAGCTATGTTACATACAAACTAAAGCTTTTAAATGGCTATTGTAGTTAATTATGGTAGTATTCATTAATTATATTTAAATGCTAAGCATGTATGAAGTTTGTAGAGTTCATTTACACATACTTATTGCCGTAGTATTTCTTAGTCGTAGGCAAAAAAAAATGTGTACATTATTGGATATAGGTACTAAAAATTGAATTCTGCTTTTTGTTTGAATAAAAATTTGACCGAACTGGCACTTGACCAAAAAAATTTCATGTAGTAGAGCAGATCTGCCAGTAATTTTATAAATGATCATAAAAATGTATTTTTTTAATTAAAGGGAGCGAAATCTTCGCGGCGTTCGCCTCATGTGGAACAAAGGAGAGCCTCTGCCAATGAAAACGGTTTGGAACCCTTTCAGCCAAGATGTGCCATTTATCACTTTCGCCTCTCATCCTGTATTTTGGCATAAGGGTAATATTTACTTTTTAAATTTAATTTGAATCAAACTTTGCTTTTTTTATACAGACAACGGCACAATCAGGCCTTGAGACCATCTTTAAGCCTAAAGTGATAAAAGCTGTTTTTACAGTTCAAATGTCTAACTTAAGTGCTGCAGTGTGTACAACTAATTGAAATTAAACAGCATACAGTTTTTCATTGTTAGTTTTCATGATAATTATAATGTATTGTTTCTATTGTAAGCACAGTTGGTGCACAATTTGTTCAATGTTTATAAGGGGACAATATTGTTATCAAAGTTTCATATTACTTCTTTGTTAGATGTCTCGAATGTTTTTTTCTATAAAATTTTAAATTATTTTATTAAATGTCATCAGAGGGCGACCTAGAAGACAAAGCTACGTACGACATGGAGGTGTTTTTTCAAAAACTGCAACGTGCCATAGAGGCGATGCCCTCGTCCGCCTGCTGCATCCACCATTCTGAAATAGTCATCCAGAGTTACGTGGGCCTCACTTCCATCCTGCACAACAAAACCAGCATGGGTTTCTTCAAGGTCAGAGGGAAGTTCAGCTTTTAAAGAGCGTTAAGAAAGAAAAGATTTGTGCATAATTAAACAGGCGAGTCAGGATTCCGAAGTCTTAGTTAGGTGGTGATAATGAAAAGTATTGTTCATACTGCTCAATGCATAAAGAAAGTAGTTTTAGCCGATAAATTTTAAAAGGGCGTTAGCTGGCCGACGCATTTGGCGTTGTATTGAACCTCATAATAAACCTCGATCTATGTATCAGTGGTTTAAGGTTTAAGAAAAGCTCCACAAATCGTGATCAATGAGTGCATCCGTCAGTCATACGGGGTTACTTTTTAGTCACCATCCAAATTTTAAAGATGTGTTCAGCTCATGAGACTGAACAACTTTCTCTAAGGAAGATAAGGCCAAATAAGTAATAAAGTTTTTAACTATCCATACAAATCAAAGAGATCACGTGATTAGGGATGTTGGGATGATGGGAGTTTAATACGGGATGAATGACCAAAATTTTGTGGTGAATTTCGACACTATTTCTTAGAGAAAGTTGTTTAGTTAGTTTCATGGATTGAACACATTCTTAAAATTTGGATGGTGACTAAAAAACACCCTGTATGTACGAGTATATCCCCACTTAATCACTGGATAAATCTAATCAAAAACTGTCCACATAACAACAAGCTTGTCATTGTTTGTGATGTTTAGCAGTTAGTCAGAGATTGATTACAGCTGCGAATGCACTGCTGTCATCGGCATTAATTTAAGAGTGATACGGATTGACGAGCATTCCCTAGTTGCTGAATAAAAAAATTACACCCGTATTCAATCAAACGACCCTTGTAATCAAACTAATGTTTGTGTATACGGGTGTTACTAAAGCGTCAACGATGAATTTATTTATTCATTCAAATCTACTTTTTAAGTCACGTTGGCAGTCATGAATTGCAGTTATTGTTAGATTCTTAAATGGTTAAGAAGTTCGATTACATTCTTATGGAATTTAGCCTTTTTAAAATAAAGAAGATACTAGTTACCACAAAGCTGTGAATTAGATACTACTTTAATTATATTTTGACTGCATAGTCGCAGTTTTAACGCATGTAGCACACCTCCGCCGCGGAACTATACAAGCGAAACCGCAGTAGGTTCCGCCATGACTTGTCAGTTGTACGACAAGCGAAACAGAATCGAAACAGCCTGTTCTAACGTATAGATCTATGATGCTGTCTCTTTCACGCGCGATTCCGTTTGATCGGCTCGGACCGTTGTTCGTTGGCACATCTCCGCCGCGAAAATAATGACGCGAAAGCTATGTAGATGTGATCGTCATATATCGTCGTCGATAGAAAACAAGTTGGCAAAACTACTGCGGTTTCGCCATGGGCGTAGCGAGGTACGGGCAAGGAGGGGCAGCTGCACCCCCTTAGAAGAGCGGTCGTTCGCTATAGTAAACTGTAATTTTGACGAGCTTTATAGCTTGCGACACTTCTTCTTATAAGACCTAAGAAACTAATAGGTTTGAAGGCTGGCTTGTGAAATCCAACAATACGGGATGTGACCTCTTAATCTAGGATTTTCTTTGTCTGCCCCCCCTTATGTACAATCCTGGCTACGCCCTTGGGTTTCGCTGGTATTGTCTCGCGACTGAGGTGTGCTACAGGCGTTTATTTCGTTATGTTTTAGTCAAATAATTTAGGTGCAATGGGAGATGAAATTATGGCCAAAGAATAAACACATACAATGAAATTAAAATGACCTATTAGAAAAGCGGTTTTAGAAAAGAGATAGTATTATTTAATTTCATTTATCATTAAAGGAGAATGCCGGAACCTGTACCAATTGCTTATAAAAAAAATATATCCCGTAAATACTTTAATACTTTTTGACTACCATTACTAAATAATTATGAATCATTATTCAATCCGGGTTTTACGAAATAATAAAAAAAAGTTCGGTAGCCCAAATTCTTGACTTCTATATTTAAAAAAAAACGCCTAAAATATGCCAATATACACCGTCATTTTGTAGTCGTTTTAATTAGCTTAAACATTTTTGCCAAAGAAACATGGGTCGAAAAACGACAAAAATTTTTGACTTTCCCATACAAATACAATGTTTTAGCTGTCTAGTTAGTATGGGAAGACCAAAATTTTTTGTCGTTTTTTGACCCATGTTTCTTTGACAAAAATGTTTAGTTTCATGGGTACAACACACCCTTAAGTTAATTAAAACGACTACAAAATGACGGTGTATACCATTAACTATAATATAAAAAGAATACGTCCCCGATTTCTTATTGCTTCTAACAGTTTTAATAAATAAATAGTGTATTCATTTATTGAAACAGTTATAAACACTTAAAAAATCAAGGACGAAGTATTTTTGGCGGGTTTTTTTAAAATATGGTTATGAGGAAAAATCTCAGAACTGCTGATTTCAAAACAAAAACGCTTCATGCCAATGGTAATATTAAACAATAAGCTGGCAAAAAAAAATTATTTCATGTAAAAGCAAATCGGTACAGGCTTCCATACAAAAACCGGCATTCTCTTTTGATTTATTGACTTGAGATTTAGGCTATTGTGATTCGTTATTTAAATGATTACTTTATAGTACCTATAGGTACCTAGAAAATTATTGTATACAGGGTGAAACAAACATTAAAAATTACAAGAAATCATGAGTAAAAAATACTGTTGTTAAAAAACATGGAATTAATGAAACAAATGAAATGAATAGTAAAAAAAAGAATCTTTATTTCACCCTGTATGTATTGTTCTATAACTGTTTGGATTAGTGAATTTTACGCGTAGCTTATATTGTACCGTTATTGAGGTTTCGTATTGTTAAATAATGTGAGTACTTCCTGCCCCCCTAGCATGAACACCGAAATACGATATGATTAAAGCGCGAAAAATATAGCGATTTTTCAGGTTTAACTGTCAAAAGACAATGGATTTTGACAGTTGAGTGTCGATGTCGATAAAACGCTATATCTTGTTCCTTGGTCTCGTTGGTCCCATAATGAAAGTTGTTCAGTTTGATGGTCTGATCAACCCCACGAGAGGTTTTGTATTAACTAAAAATGACCTTGTATATTATCGTGTTTTGGTGGTCATGCTAAGGGGGCAGTCTGTGTAAGGTATAAGAGTTACAATGTATTAAGATTGATTATTAATATAATACTGTAGCTTTTACACGAACCATTGAGTGTGGACTGTCTATATTGTGAACATAATATGTTGATATAACTTTAGAACTTTGCCATAAAATCGTAGCAAAGGTTTACTGAAAATAAGTACTGGAAAAAAGTTATCAAGGAAAGTAATCATCGCATAATAAGCAGTTATAATATTATCAGCTTATCTTTGTGTAATAAATCGTACTATGCGCGGACGCACTAAGCAAATAAATTGCTACTGATAGGAGTGCTTAACTGTCAGTTAGGCAGCCCTGTCTCTGACTTACCGCACGAAGTCGGTCACTGACTGTCAGTCAGACAGTCGGACACTCACTGACTGTCAATCAGACAGTCACTGACTCACAGTCAAATAGTCACTGACTGACAGTCAGACAGTCACTGACTGACAGTCAGACAGTCACTGACTCACAGTCAAACAGTCACTGACTGACAGTCAGACACTTACTGACTGACAATCAGACAGTCACTGACTCACAGACTCTGACTGACAGTCAAACAGTCACTGCTGCAAGTCCGAGACAAGTTAAGGGTGACCAACTGTCCAGTTGACAAACAAAAGGTCGCTCACCTGCCGCATGAAAATTATGTAAAAAGCCTATGAAAATTAAACTTGTCTTATCTCTTACATACCTGTTAACAAATCACAACGACTACTCAAGCGCTCGTTCTTCGAAGCAAAAGCGAATTCAAATCAAATACCAACTTGCATAGTGCATCTGCGACTTAATGACGAAACTTAATTTTTAAATTAAGTACTTAATTGAATTTTATGTGTACTAGCAAAGCTAGATGTGTTTGAATGTTACCTGATATTCATATAATTTATTTTTATCTTTATTCCATAGAGAGATAATGTCGCTTTGGTGCAAACAGACTTAAATAAATTGACAGAACTAAACTTAATTCAAGCTTTCCATCCTTTTCTTTCTGTAACGAAAAGACAAGAACAGAATGCTAAAATTAAGTTTACTCCTGTCACCAATGTGTAATTGTACCTTCCTACCTATAGGTAGTTTAATTGTTATTCTGGTGATTCTTCGATTTATTTCTGATGAATGTATTGTTTTTGTAAATATTAGTAGGTACAGAATAGAAAAATGGCGTCAATCACTACATACTTAAGTGGATCTCAAAATCATATATCTACTCTTACTGGTATAGTTAATACCTTTTTTAGCATTATCGCAATATAAAGTTACCCATTCTCTAACATTCTGAAGTTAGAACTATGTAATTATTATGTTTTTTATATTTTTTGTACTGTATATGTTACGTAAAGACTATACGTAATCAGGTGTAGGAATAGGGAATATGCATCAATTTTTTTTTAATCTTAATCTAAAGTATAATGCGTGAGAAAATTAACTGTAATATTAAAACTTTTCTCTTGCGTTTTTTTCTCGTGATATAGTTACTTGAAGTTAGCGCGGAGCAGCACCCGCCGAAAACGCTCCATACAAAATGGTGACGTCACACATCACGTTTCAGGTGTGTTTCGACGCGTTTAATATGGAGTTAGCCAATAATCTTCAATTATCTCCCTAAATTTTGCGTTTAAGTACATATGTGTCATACAAAATATTGTTTCTTATTCGATATTCTATCTGACTGTAAAGTGCATTATATCCGAAAATAAAAAAATAAAATTGTTATTTTTCCCTGATTTCATCGTGTGATAAAACTAAAATAATACATTTTTTTTATTTTTTTTCCTGTTACATCATGATTTTATAAGTGTCCGCAGCGATCAAGCTCAAATTCATCAAAATCGGTGACTTATGCATATTCCCTATTGCCTACAATGTATTTATTAAAATATTAATGTAATAAAAATACTCAAAGTATGATAGAATTATTCAAATAATATTATGTATTTATTTAAATAATTATGGGTTCAATTATAAAATGGATAGATATAATATATTCATCTATGTTGCTTTACATGTGGAATTGTCTATACTTTTGACTCGATTCTTACAACTTTGTCTATTAAAAGTTTAACTTTGATTCACAACATTGTTTTATTTATTCGAATATTTGACCTATCGAAAGAACTAGGTTGACCTAGGTATATCTATAGGAAGAACTAGTTATATTTAAATAGGAAGGTCAAATATTGGACATTATCGTTCAGGAACATTGTACAGTCAGCGTCAAAATGGTCATGATCATTCAAACCTGTCAAAATACCTAATCATTTGGCAAAAATAAACCTTATTTCAAAAAAAACTAAGGTGCAATTTACGATAATTTCTTGGGGTTACCTCTATCTGGCAGAAACTTGATGCTCCGAAATTTATTTGGCACATACACTTGGCAGAATCTTTTTTAAACGGATATTTTTAAGGCATAAAAGTTGTTTAATATAATTATTGTTTGGCAGAATGTTCAGATGTCCGAATTTACAATGGCATACTATTCAGATGGCAGAATTTCATTAGGCATAAATACCTTTGGCAAAATTTTTATTCGCAGAATTTCGTTTGGCATAACGTTTATTTAGTCGACTAAGAATATGGCAGAATTTCATTAAGAATAATGTCATTAGGCATATTGTAATTTCTAAAAAATTGCATTTTAATCTTAAATTGAATTAAATATTTGTCTTAAAAAGTCAATATGTTGTGCTACAAAAGTCAACAACAGAACGAATCGCTACAAAACCGACATGCATGCCGCTTGCATGCATGCTTGCTTGCTTGTATGCATGCATGCATGCATGCTTGAATACTTGTTTGCATGCATGCTGCTTGCCGGGGGGTGCAGGGGGGCACAAAATTATTCTAGATATGAATTTTCTGTTAAATGTATGCCAAAAGATGATTCTGACTTAAACTGTCTGCGACATGATAGTTCTGCCTTTTAATGACTATAGATTATGAAATGTATGCCAAAAGATGATTCTGACTATTAACTGTCTGCGATATGATGGTTCTGACTGTGAACTTTCTGCGATATTATGGTTCTACCATTAAATTATTATGGATATGAAATGTATGCCAAAAGATGATTCTGGCTTACAAAATTATGCGTTTTAAGTGTATGATAAATGAGTGTATGCCAATCGATTTTCTGCGACATGAAGTTTATGCCATTAGTTGTTATGCATAATAAAATTATGACATCAAAAGTTCTGCCATAAAGTGTAGACCCAATTTCTTGATATAACAATGAGTCACCTTTATATCTTGAGATAAATTTGATTTTTGCGAAATGGTTAGGTATTTTGGTAGGTTTGAATGCTCAGATTTTTTGACGCTGATTGTACAGTCAGCAGCACGTCAGACTATACATGTTGACCTTAGACCGTCTTTATGTCGTACGTAATAAGAGCTGTTTTGGTAGTTCAACTATTTACCCTACCGTGCTGTCGTGCGTACAGTGCGATGCATAGTTCAATTTCATACTTGCGCGCGGAGCCGATCGCATCGGCTGCCTCGGCGGCATGTGCGTGCGTCTGACCGTCTTATTTTTTTTATGCAAATATAAAATTTAACTAAATGTATCTAGACGCTTAAATTTCCTTTGGCAGAGGTAAAATCAGGTCATACAAATACTTTCGCCTTTAAACTGATTACTCAGTTGTGGTAGCCCAGCGTGCCGTTGACTGAACAAGCTTCACCCGCTGAAATCTATATTCCGTATTGCAACCATAAAGTTTGCATCGCTCTATAACTCGCTACATACGCTCGCTACTATGCTACATATCGGTGGCGATCTCGCTGCGGTGCCTAAGCGGTACAATAGGCATGTTGACTATTTTTTTATTTTGTATTACATAAATTACCCCTCAAAAAAAAGAAACATTTGTACAAGAATTATTTCGCTAGCATGAAAACTGCCCGAGATATCACAGTTTGAAATGCACGAAATTGGACTCACCCGAAAACGCTCCATACTAACGGCTACCAAGGTATGACGTCACGCCTTCCTACGTTGTATGCAACGCATAGGAAATTTGTTCGGCAGCTATATTAAACATTGTGTTTATCAAAATGGTTTCTTTGAAAAATTTGCTATAAATTTTACGGACTAACTAAATATATTATTTATTTTTACAAATTTTATACTTTTTAAATGGACTTGTCCAATCAACTTTGAAGGGTCATAAAACAAATAATACGCAATATATATAACCAAGAGGTATACAAGCTACTCCAAAAGTTTGATATGTTTACGATTTTTGTTAGTATTTCGTTATTTTATTCATTAGTCAACATCCCTATTGCCGGTTCAGGGTCATCAAGAGTCCTAAAACTCCGCACCATCGTACCATTAACCTCATATTGGGTATTCTTGAATTGAAAGGAAATATATTTAGTTTCATATAAAAAGGTTATTAGGTAGGTAGGTACAAAACTTAAAAGGTATTAGGTAAGTAAGTTCGCTGAAAGGTAAGTAATTCAATCAAAGTCATCCCAACTTATGGGCAAATCACAGTTTTCCCACAATGACTCTCCTAAAGTATTCGGTTCATATTCGTCATTGTTTATTTGCCGTACAAACTTGATATTTTCTATCCACGATAAGTCACTATCACAAACATTATTCGCCTTATAGTTTATCTTATTGTTTGTGCTTTTATTTGTATTCTTTGTCTTACGCATTGTTTCATTATTATCTTGTTTCGGTTTTCTAATATTTTCCGTGCTGTTTTGTTTCGTTTTTCTAATATTTTCCATGCTGTTTTGTAATTTTCTTTGCTTTGCAGGTTTGATGTAGTCACTTTTTCCTTGTTTATTTACTTGTCTTATCGCGCTTGTATCTGTTAATTCATTTTGAACATTTTTTATTTTCAATGTCTCATATGTCTTGATTTGAATATCTGGAGTTTCATCTGCAACGGTGTTGGAGACAATTGACTTTCCTCCATTGTTCCCTAGTGTCTCTTTCGATTTATCTCCTTTCAAAAAATCATTAACTACTCTATCGACTTCAGTAATGTCTTGACCGCACTGATCTGCGTACGAGTTCTGCATATTTTGCGTTTCTGGGACAACAGTATTGTTAAGAATACTTGGTGAAGGTATTTCTTCCTCGTCCAAAGTTAGGTCGATCATTGAAACAATTTCTTCAACTAAGTCGTCTTTCTCAGCATCAGTTTTTACATAAGGATTATTGTGAGCATCAGTTACAGAGGCTGATATATCTGCAAGAGTTTTAGAAATTATAATGCTTTTGTGGCTATTTTCGCATACACCTGATGTCTTGTCCTCAGGTTCCGTAAAGCCAACAGTTTCTTTGTTAATCTGACTACCAATTAGCTTCAATTCATTACGGTCTTCTTCAGTCATTGAATATGCGGGTGATACTGGGTCATTATCAAAAGCATGTGTGTATGCTCCACTAAAATTAGTCTCATCAACAACGGCGACATTCCCACTTTGTTCATCTATTATTGCAAGCATAGATCGCGATAACTTTTCAATGACCTGATGATAGATAATACGTTATGATCAGATAATAATAAAACCGCTAAATAATAAGATTAAATAAGAATAATATTGAAACTATTTAATCTACCTGAAAAGAATAGCTTTTTAACTAAATTATACGACCTCCGTGGTCGAGTGGTTTGCACGCCGCCGCCGCCGGTTTTCAAGGCGGCGTCACCATCTCTTGAGGTCCCGGGTTCGATCCCCGGCTGGGTCAATGTAGAAAATGAACTTTTCAATATTGTCTCAGGTCTGGGTGTTTGTCATACCACCGTTGTTTCTGATTTCCATAACACAAGTGCCATAGCTATGTATGTGATGTTGTCAAATTTATTTATAAATTAGGGATAGAACAAATCACAGAGACTGTTGTTTTTTTTTACGCTGCCCTCCTAAACAGAATACATAATAATGGAATGAGCGCAAAAGTATAATGGGAAGTACCTGAAGTGATCGCTCGTCGTGCTTGCAAAGAGCTTGGTATGATATTACTTCGTGATAGTATGATGTGGCATCAGCGACTGATATGGGTCTGTTCTTGTAAATGTAATAATCCACTTTTAAGGATATATCCATCAACTTCTTTTTAATTTTCATTTTCTACAGAAAATAATAAAGTTTATTATCAAGGTAAAATATTACTTACTAGGTTGATTTCTCCTTAGAATTTTAATTACTAGACAAACCTGTTTGTTTATTTTAGCGAAACTGTTATTTATTTTTTTCTTAAAGGGCATTTTCAAAGCTTCCACCAAACTACTTTTCTCCGAATGGTAAATAAAGCCTTAGGTAATTCAATTCAGTTTATGCATACCTACATCTATATTCAGGTACCTACCAAAGTATTTTAATTTTAGGCGGGAAGTGATTGTATTCTTTCCTACACGAGGCAAATGATATACAATCATTCTGCCAAGGTTCCCTCCAAAAATTTTCCGAATGTCCACGTGAATAAAGTCGCGGGCGAAAACTAATTATAAAATTAAAATGTATAAAGTACGGTACATACTTACCTACCTACTTTGGTAGTTAATCCTTATTCGTTGATATATTTTGTTCCCAGTGCCTAATCAGATTGGCAAGTTGCAGTTAAACATCCGCTAAGCTGGCTGAAAGGATGTTATAGTTATTTGAATTTCCTGATTTATGTACCTAAATGGAGATAACATAATATCGAATAACCATTTCGGATTCAGTCTGGCTCGGGACATCCGAGCAAGCATTCAAATTTTGATTCCAAATTTAATATAAATAAATAGTAAATGGATAGGTAACTGCGTCAAAATGCATTTAGTTATAAAAACGTTAATATTGATTTGTGGAATCGTGCTTTGCGATGGTGGATATTCTGAGGGACAAGATGCGTAAGTAAATAATGGGGAATGTATAAAAAAGTCAAATTGGCTGAATATTTTTTATAGGTAGGAATAAGCGTGAATAAGCTCCCTTAGTAATAGAAATAAGTTTCAAAATTTTCGGTTGCGTGAAAAATTTAAAAAAAGTTAAAGTCTTCTTATTTTTGTTTTGGCAATCTACTTTCCTCTTGTAAGTAATTTTTGCCAGTGTCAAGTGTTGAATAGTTCAGTGGTAGATATTGTTTCAATTTTCATTAGAATGCGGGTGCAAAAATTTTAGTCTCTTCGTCTTCACAAATGTACGGAAGTAACAACAGAATATAGATAATACCTTTAGCCACCAGTGCCACCACCGGCCACAACCACAAGATGTATTTTAAAAAGAGTTTTCATTGAAACTTTTTTAATACCATGTTGTGGTTGGCGGCAGGTAGTGGCAAAGGAATCATCTTCATTCTGCTGTTACTTTCGTACATTTGTGAAGACGAAGTGACTTTTATTTTTCACGCAACCGAAAATTTTGAAAGATTTTTCTATTGCTTAGGGAGCTTGAGTCATAGAATATGAATATAAGATTCTTGGGGAGCTTATACCTAAAAAATATTCAGCCAATTTGATTTTTTTCAGACATTCCCCATTAGGCCAACTACAGAAGAATGTGTTACAGACAGACTTTTAAAAATCTATAAAATCTCTGTGTTTCAATAGACAAATTATTGAAACTGATTGCTATTTAACACAATGTTTCAGACAATCCGATGTTGAAGCACCGGCTTACGTACCCGCGTACTTGAAAAACCAAAAGTTTCCCAGCAGTAACTATTCTGGCCGGAAAACTTCGTATCCGGGCTCAAAAACTAGTTATAGCGGTACTAAAACCAATTATGGCACTAAGACAGACTACACTGGTACCAAAACTAGTTATACGGGTACTAAAACTGGTTACACGGGTACCAAATCGCCGTACGGCGAGAGGCGATCGTGGGAGACTGAAGCAGGTCGCGGGTAAGTCTTACAAGCAACTGTTAAACAGCTATACAGGGTGGAACATGTTTTTTAATTTGCATGTTTTTTAATGCCATCTGGAGGGAAAGTACTCTAAACAATGGAGATAGCAAATTTCACTCAAAAGAAACATTCCTTTATTTTTTAACAAAAACAAAACTGCCTCCAGAGATCCTTTAAATACGCTTCCCATACCCAGCAATCGATTCGGCTAAAGTTCTAAAAACAACGTCTAGTATTTAGATATCCATCGATAGGATAAATCATAAGGATCAAATCTCTCTAACAAACATGGTAAATTAATGAAAGGAAAACCATCCCTCCAGTCCAGGTGGCATTAATAAAATCCACCCTGTCTGTATATAATATGTAAACAGCATAGGTACTTAAATATCATCTTTATTATAAACTACTGTGCTTTTATAGAAGACTAGCTTTTGCCCGCGACTTCATTCGCGTGATTAAGATAGTTGTGCATTTATTTGGAAAGTCACGGATTACCAATATACCTAGGTATTTATCAGTAGACCTCATTTCACACATTTAAATTTCATCAAAACCCTTTCTTAATGCTCACCTACACTATAAAGGTATC
This sequence comes from Agriphila tristella, assembly GCA_928269145.1. NCBI lineage: Eukaryota > Metazoa > Arthropoda > Insecta > Lepidoptera > Crambidae > Agriphila > Agriphila tristella. The sequence continues at coordinate 26,686,086 of OV743437.1, read as the reverse complement.
TATACCCTCCAAACATGATGTCTTTAACTTCAGCCCTATACAAATTCCCATAAAAACTAAAACACCCTGTAGCACCCTGTATAACGGGAATTTTCCACAACCCTTTCTTAGTGCTCACTTACACCACGAAAGGTATCTACTCTCCAAAAATGGCGTATCTATCTTCAGCCCTATACAAATTCCCATACAAACTGGAACACCCTGTATAATGGAATATAACGGGAGATTTCCAAAACCCATTCTTAGTACTCACCTACACCATGAAAGGTATCTACCCTCCAAAAATGGTGTCTCTACCTTCAGCCCTATACAAATCTCCATGCAAAATGGAACACCCTGTAGCACCCTGTATAACGTGAATTTTCCACAACCCTTTCTTAGTGCTCACTTACACCACGAAAGGTATCTACTCTCCAAAAATGGCGTATCTATCTTCAGCCCTATACAAATTCCCATACAAACTGGAATACCGGGTATAATGGAATATAACGGGAGATTTCCAAAACCCTTTCTTAGTACTCACCTACACCATGAAAGGTATCTACCCTCCAAAAATGGTGTCTCTACCTTCAGCCCTATACAAATCTCCATGCAAAATGGAACAGCTTGTAGCATTCTGTATAACAGGAATTTTCCTAAACCCTTTCTTAGTGCTCACATTATAAAAGGAATCTACCCTCCAAAAATTGTGTATCTATCTTCAGCCCTATACAAATTCCCATACAACTGAAACACCATGTAGCACCCTGTATAACGGGAGATTTCCCAAAACCCATTCTTAGTGCTCACCTACACCATGAAAGTTATCTACCCTCCAAAAATGGTGTCTCTACCTTCAGCCCTATACCGAAAAATGGTATCCCTTTTATAAAATCCTTACATTTACCGACTCATGTTGGTGAATCCAAAGATTTTCCAGTAAAACCTATAAAATGAGAAGTAAATGTTAGACTGGATTGGAAACGCTTATCGCGTGAAAAAAAAAACCAGCTATGAAGTTCATGTATGGATTATTCTTTTATATGAAAAAAGTTTGCCTACATGGCCCAAACAATTTAAATGACACTAAACCATCTTTAATTTTCAGGCCCACGTATGAAGATTTCCAAAACAATGCCAACCGGGTGGTTGATAACTATGCGTATATGGGTAAGTAAAGTAGTTATTATTAATTTTAAGTACTTAACACACTGCAAATGATAGTGATTTGGAGTCATTTGGCGTTTTTTGCAGCAAATGTTTGAAATGTACTATTTAAGATTCAAATCGAGCATTACTGCCGAAAGGCTGTATGGACAAATATTCCTTTGCCTTTTCTACACTAAAAAATTCAAACTTTATTATGTTCGTAAAAAAGGCGGTTGTTTTGATGTGACATTGCGATTACTTTCTGATTATGATCATAAAATAAATTATTTGTAAATGAATTATAATAAGTAAACTAATAACTTAGGTAGTTAACCCTGTCTGTGCCGTTCTAATATATTAGTTACTCAATGAATATAGTCTTACCTATATAAGCAACTGCTCAAAAGAAAACCTGAAAGGTATTTAAATGATAAATTCAATCAGATTTTTGATGAATTCATTAATTTCCGAAAGATGTAACAGTCAACTTGCGGACTTTACTGTCTAATTTACTATGTAATTATTCCTATTCGCAGTGTGTCAGAATTGGAAAATGTTGAATTTCGCGTATTTTAGTATGAAACTCCAATTTCTTTCTATTCTAAATGACACACGGCGGATAGGAGAAATTAACAGATTCGACAGTAAAGTCCCCAAGTTGACTATTACAGCTTTCGAACAATATCAAATTCAAATATTTATAGTATGCGCAAAATAACTCGGCGGTTCTGGGGCCTTACTATGAGCTCTTATAGCAGGACTTATACTGAATGGCATTACTTTTTCGTACCATGCATGACCTCGATTTAGCAGGCCTGCGGAGGGCCTGCTTTAATACACGCTCTTAAACCGTTCACCATTTTTTATGTATGGACGAAGCGTACCACGACGCACGGTTTGACAGTTTGGGAGCTGTTTTATAGCGTCTGTAATGTCAAATAAAGCAATTCATAAAAAGTTCCTACGTGATCAGCTTTTTCAAAATTGTTTAGTGTATTTAGATAAGTTTGGTGTGAGAATTTTAAGATTTGTAAATTTCCTTTAATGTTTATTATTTAACAGCGAATTATGTAACTTGATAAAGGCAACGCGACGACTTCTTTGTGTTGAATATCACTAAAATAAAAAGAAATGATGAGAGATGAGACCCCATAAATAAGTACCTAAATTGCATTACATTTTATGTATATGAATAATAATTAAATAAAGAAAAAAATGATTTATTTTAAATCGATGTAATTAACAACTAATGGTGTGAAATGATATTGAAAATAAAAAACTGAAATAATATAACTTTAATTTGTTTTATTGACTTGCGACATTTTATTAGAGCACGCACCTAGTAAATCGCACTTAAAAATAAATATGAAGCGGTGATACTTTATTTGCAATGTTCTCATTAAAAAAAACTAGTGTGTCCGTTATTTTATTTTTCATCAATTTAGAACGTCGCGGCAGACAGAGATATACTATCCCCGCCAATTGGTAATGCGCAAGAACCTTGTCACATTAACATCCACATCGACGTGATCCGCAACGCAACTAAAAATGCCATGAAATAAGAAAATTCTTAATGGGTAATCTAATATAATTATTATATATTGAATTATTATTTTCAGTAAATAGGGTCTAGGTATATCAAAAATTTACAAATTGTTTTTCGTTTTTGAGGTTAAAAACATGGCCGCCAGGCGCATTACCAATTGGCGGGGATAATAAACGATAAATTGGGTGCACTCTGCCAGACAAATCTCTGAGTAATCGAACGCCATAAAGTACATTTTAACCATGAAAAGTAAAATAAGTATTGAATAACAAATTACTTTCCATGGTTAACAAATTTATGGCGATCGATGACTCAGAGATTTGTCTTACAGAATGCACCCATTGATTTGTATCTAGGCTATCTCGTTTTCGCATCGTCTACAAAGCATTAGTGATCTGTGACAAAGCATACCAGAGACAAACTAACCGTTCACCTCGAGTCAAAACAATCTTTAAGCCGTTCACTTAAAAGACGGTCATGGTACCGATTCAAGCAATTTTGTTTAGGGCCTGCTTCTGATCTGAACGGCTTAAGGATGGTTTCTTATTTGCTGATGGTAAGCCCCCTGAACTTAGCGCAGTAGACGATACAAAGCTAGCGCGGGGACGGGGCGCGGGCGGAAGCACTCGGAACTATGGACCCTGCGTGAAATGTCACTTGCGGCTAACTTCCGAGCCGCCAAGTTATTTTGCGCATATTATACCAGATTTAATTTATATAAAAAAAACTTTCAGAAATTAGCTCGTTTGTATGAAAAACCATACAGTGGCCCCTATTTTCTTTTGTTAGTAGATCCTACTAATAGGTATTATAAATGGGAAAGTTTGTGGGTTTGGATGTTTCGATGTTCGTTCCTCAATCACGCAAAAACTACTGAACGGATTTGGTTGAAATTTGGCACACAGAAAGTATATAGCCTAAATTAAATACTTTTTATCCCCACGGGAACGGAAACCACGCGGGTGAAACCGCGGGTGTCCGCTAGTATATTATATAACCAATAAAAATTATATTCAATTGCGCATTCTGTGTGTAACTTGATAACAGTCGCGAATTTGATTGTAATACGTGGGAGTTTATCTGTAAGGCCGGATGCCGCCGGTTTAAATCCCAGCGCCGGATGAGCTATTGTTGCTTACTGAAATATTTATACTGCAAAATAATTTCCCCTTTATATTTTTGCTGCCTATCTTTATTTTAGGCTTACTAACTTAGGTAGGTATATTTTTCCTTGTTAAGACTGCGTCTATATTAGGCCGGATCCATAGCGCGGGTTTTGCCCTACACAATCAACAAAACATTGTTTCGCGAAACAAAATCCTCATACGTTTTTTTTGGTTAATGTTAAGATGTTTTTGTTGATTGTGTAGAGCAAAACACGCGCTATGGACCCGGCATTAGGGGTTAAAGTGTGGAATAGCCGTTTTGTAAGTAGAATTTTAAAGGATTTGAATTTTTTATACTAACATTTTCTTGATTTATTTAACCATCATGAACGCAAGGGTATTAAAACTTTTATGCACAAATGTTTAAACACTCAACTAGTTAATGCCACACCTGTTAAGTGAAAGAAATAAGTGTCAGCTAAGTAACAATGAATTAAGTGGTATTTTGCTAACGAATTAGTACCTATACTTAATTCACCCAGGGGATTTAGCTCAGCCTGCCTAGCATGACCGATTTATATCGCGTGATATAGCGTTTTATCACGTTTAACTGTCAAAAAGACAAAGGAATTTGACAGTTGAGTGTCGATAAAATGCTATATCACGCGATATAAATCGGTCATGCTAGGCAGGCTGGTGAAGAGAGCTTATTCTGCACACTAGCTCCGCCAATGGAAAAAAATCATAATACTCAAATAAAGACGAAATTGTGAATTATCTCTCTGTAGTGCACTCCGAACTTACTTTGTGGTACTTTTTATCACTCAAACAATATTTTTGGCCCTGTAGTTTAGTTTAATGGACTTTTATTGCTAAAAGTGGCCACTTTTCGCAATAAAAGTCCATTTAACTAAACTACAGGCTAGAAAATATTCATAAAGTTATAAAAAGTACCACAAAGCTTGTTCGGAGTGCACTACAGAGAGATAATTCACAATTTTGTCTTTATTTAAGCACTATGATTTTTTATCTAATGGCGGCGCTAGTGTGCAGACTGCGCCCTCTGAATTAAGTCTACGACGGGCGAAAAAAGGAGTCACTTTTAAGATACTCTTTTTAAAGTTCAGGAAAAAGATCAGAAATATTTTTATTGCTGATAGTGTGCCGTTATGATGATAAAAGTAGGAATAGTAAGAGCGTTTTCACATTATCCGATACGATATCGGTATCGGACAACGATACGATAAAGGAGGAAGTAAAATGTATGAAATTTGTGGCTCCGATATCCGATATCGTGCCGGACAATGTGAAAGACAAATACATATTTCATACATTTTACTTACCTCCGATATCGTATCGTTGTCCGATACCGATATCGTATCGGATAATGTGAAAACGCTCTAACAAGTAACCCAAGCATATATATAGAAGATTTGAGAGCCTTTCTGTGTGAGAAAAACAGCATTTTTAACCGACTTCAACAAAAGGAGGAGGTTCTCAATTCGATTGTATGTTTTTTTTTATTTTTTTTATCGTTGTTCGCGCCTATCTTCGACATTTATGGATGTGTGGGTCTCCAGCTTCCTCATAGGCTATAGAGAAATTCTAAGCTTGCCATATTTTAAAGCATAATAGCAGCAATCAAACTTCCAGACAAAATAATAGCAGCCACCATAAGTTCGTTACCATGAGTTGTTTTATGTGTGTGAGCTGGCGACACGTGTCTGCAGCTTACACATCCCGTTAAGGCAAACCAGTGAGGTTACGGTTTTAGACTATAGTCAAAAATTTAGAGCCTAATTGCAGCAATAAGATCCAAAAAAACTAACCATCACACTCAAATACTGTTGTAACTACGAGCATAAAACTGTGTGCGAGCTGGAGACACGTGTCACTGGCTTGCACATCTGTATTTTCGTAATTACTTAAGCTACGATTATGTTATATACCTCAAAATTCTCAGCCAAATTGGAGCATTAGGCTCCAAATTTATCAAAGCTTTAACTCGAAAAGTTTTTGAGCTACGAGCCGATATCTATGTGTCAGCTGGTGACACGTGTCTCTGGCTGACACATGGTGAATTGCTGTAACTGTATATGTTAGAGTTTCGTTTTAAAGATCAAATAATACGTTATAATTGCAGCACACACGAGGCATAATTTCAAATCTCTGGGCCTCTTAGTTTCAAAATTATAAGCCAAAAACCGTTTTCCCGCCAAAAAATTCAAAATAATGGCTCGGAAGCGCCTAATCGCGCCGTTGCCGTTCCGTGCGCTACACTATTGCAATCGAATTTGAACCTAAGAGCTAGTATTATTTTGGTTCATTTTAATTTACGCTCTAGATCGTTTTAATTTCTGTACTGAGAATTTTAGTCTAGGAGGTAGAAGCCGTCTGATATAACTGGTTACCTAATTTTAAAGAAAAACAAAGTCTATTTATTTAGGAATATTTATATCGCTATGCTTAGTTATTATACAATTTTTTTACACTAATCTCACTTACTTTAAAACTTCGAACATTTGTTTGTCTGTCTGTATGTTTGTTACTCTTGCACGCCGAAATTTGGCATACAGACAGATATAAATATGGCCTGGACTGGAATCGGGATTAACACAATCAAAAAATAAAAGTAATCCTATAAACAGTTAAAAACAAAATCACGCCATCTGTATTATAGACGTGTAAATATATCAGTGTGCGCGCGCTCTGTTTTATCATTAGCACTAGAGGTGGTTAATATAGCATCTAGCGCCATATTATAGCCCGCTATATTTACATAGCGCACATAGCGCGCTATGTAATTTCTCTCGCAGCACGCTAGGTATGAGTATAATATCGCGCGCGACCTTATATTGTGTTAGTTCGATTAGGACTTTTATGACACAACGAAGTCAATTAGTAAGTATTATGTAAAAGCTATTTAGCTAAGCAAAGTTAGTGAACGCGAGATATGGTAAAACAACCGTATATCAAACGTCAATAAGGTCAAAATCTCTTGCACTTGTTTTTTTTTTAACTAGTAAACCTTGTCTAGTGATCACAAGTTAGAAAAATGAGTGCAAGCGATTTTCGACCTTATTGACATTTATCAAAATCACGGTTTTTAATGAAAGATTTAGTAAACGAGAATACGGCAAAAAATCAACCAAATTTTAAACGTCAATAAGGTCGAAAATCGCTTGCACCTGTTTTTTCTTACTAGAAAACATTGTCTAGTGATCACAAGTTAGAAAAATGAGTGCAAGCGATTTTCGACCTTATTGACATTTATCAAAATCACGGTTTTAATGAAATATCAAAGTTAGTTAATGAGAATACGCCAAAAAACAACCGAATTTCAAATGTCAATAAGGTTGAAAATAGCTTGCACCTGTTTTTCTTAACGATAATTTAAAGACGTGAAATACACCTAATTTTATCGACAAAAACACCCACATGCTGTGGTCTATCCCTACTCCTGTTGGAATGGCCGCCATTTTAAATTTGACTTTTTATTTTAGTATGCCAAATTTCGGCGTGAAAGAATAACAAACATACAGACAGACAGACAAAATTTGTATAATAACTAAGCATAGCGATATAAACATTCCTAAATAAATAGACTTTGATTTTCTTTAAAATTAGGTAACCAGTTATATCAGACGGCTTCTACCTCCTAGACTAAAATTCTCAGTACAGAAATTAAAACGATCGAGAGCGTAAATTAAAATGAACCAAAATAATACTAGCTCTTAGGTTCAAATTCGATTGCAATAGTGTAGCGCACGGAACGGCAACGGCGCGATTAGGCGCTTCCGAGCCATTATTTTGAATTTTTTGGCGGGAAAACGGTTTTTGGCTTATAATTTTGAAACTAAGAGGCCCAGAGATTTGAAATTATGCCTCGTGTGTGCTGCAATTATAACGTATTATTTGATCTTTAAAACGAAACTCTAACATATACAGTTACAGAAATTCACCATGTGTCAGCCAGAGACACGTGTCACCAGCTGACACATAGATATCGGCTCGTAGCTCAAAAACTTTTCGAGTTAAAGCTTTGATAAATTTGGAGCCTAATGCTCCAATTTGGCTGAGAATTTTGAGGTATATAACATAATCGTAGCTTAAGTAATTACGAAAATACAGATGTGCAAGCCAGTGACACGTGTCTCCAGCTCGCACACAGTTTTATGCTCGTAGTTACAACAGTATTTGAGTGTGATGGTTAGTTTTTTTGGATCTTATTGCTGCAATTAGGCTCTAAATTTTTGACTATAGTCTAAAACCGTAACCTCACTGGTTTGCCTTAACGGGATGTGTAAGCTGCAGACACGTGTCGCCAGCTCACACACATAAAACAACTCATGGTAACGAACTTATGGTGGCTGCTATTATTTTGTCTGGAAGTTTGATTGCTGCTATTATGCTTTAAAATATGGCAAGCTTAGAATTTCTCTATAGCCTATGAGGAAGCTGGAGACCCACACATCATTTATGGACCGATTTTAATGATTCTTTTTTTTGTTCGATTGAGTTTTCTTGCGAGATGGTCCCATTTAATTTTTTTTAAATCGGTCGTGTAGTTTTCAAGTAATCCTGAAAATACTATGATTTTGCATCTACTACCTTGACGACTTTCTTATTTATGAACCGAATTTAATGTTTTTTTTTGTTGGATAAGGGATACTTTAGTGTAGTCTTTTTAACCGACTTCAAAAAAAAAAAAGGTTTTCAGTTTGATCCGTATGTATGTGTTTACGCGATTATCTCACGTTTGGCTGAGTCGATTTTTCTACCTAAATAATTTACTTAATACATAAGGTACTTACACTAAAAAAAAAGAAATAAAAAATTGTTTATAAAACAAAAAACCGACTTCAAAAATTATGCCTATAAAAAGCAAGAAATAATATTCAAATCATTAGATATGCGTTATCATTGTTATAATAAAAACACGTCTATTGAAGTCGGGTGGGGCTTTTAGAATAAAAAAAAGGAAGTTGTACTCCAGCCCCACCCGACTTCAATAGACGTGTTTTTATTATAACAATGATAACGCATATCTAATGATTTGAATATTATTTCTTGCTTTTTATAGGCATAATTTTTGAAGTCGGTTTTTTGTTTTATAAACAATTTTTCATACTTTAACCCCTATTTCCTACTTGTAAGGCGTGCCCGACGATCAGTCAGTTAGTAGATCATTCATATAGTTGGGGAATTAGTGGCAGAAGGTCAAAATTTGTCATTAGATGAATTCACTTGGCACATATGTACCTTAGGTAAAACTGAGCTGATTCAGCCCGGTAGCCATCAGCCCCCCCTTGGCAGGTAGGGGGGGGTGGCATTTAAAGTTTCACACCGCCGCACTTCAGAAAAAAAGTCATATCTCCTTCAATATACCTACCACCTCGAGTGTGATATCATTTTATGATGAATCAAGGATGAGGAATTCATTTTTAAAACTTTAAATGTACAATGTCATAGAAAAAAGGTAAAATATTGACGATAGTTTAAAAATAAGTTTACTATTTTTTTATTCAACAGTCAGTATCTATTAAAAATAATCATTTTGTGCAATGAAAGAAAATATTATCTTAAAGTACATTTATTCAGCTTTTTAAAAATATATACTTTATATATAGTTATCTTTGAATGTCTATCTGAAAAAAAATCGAACATGGTATGCGACGCTGTTTCCAAACATCCGCGATTGAAAGTTAAGTTGGTTTTTTCATACAAAATGTATAGAGTACAAACTTAACTTTGCGTTCGGCTGCCGCTTATGGTCTTACGATCTTATAGTCTCTTTTAACTATTTTATGTTTTGATGCATATTTAGTTCTTTTTGTAGCAGGCATGAGGAATTTATTTTTGGGACATTTAATGTATAGTTTCATTGAAAAAAAAATATGTTGACTAAAGTGTCAAAAATCGGTTTACAATTGTTTTTGTTCAACAGTCGGGTATCTTTTAAAATGCTAATTTTATGCAAAGGAAAAAATACTACCTTAAAGAACATTTATTCAGCTTTAAACTAATACAAACTTTATATAAAGTTATCATACAATTTCCATCTGAAAAAAAATCTAACATGGTATGCGACGGTGTTTCCAGATGTCTGCGATTGCAAGTTAAGTTGGTTTTTTCATACAACATGTATGGAATACAAACTTAACTTTGCGTTCGACTGCCGCTTATGTTCTTACGGTCATAAAGTCTCTCTCAACTATCTTACGGTCTGATACATACTTAGATCTTTTTGTAGGAGTCATAAAGACTATATAAAAAAATAGACAGACTTGATCTATGTATAAGAAAGTCATAAAACGACGAAGCGTCGTGACGTCAAAAAATTAGATCTGAGAACGGTCAGGGAGGAAAATGTCTTACCACATTAAAACTAAAGTGCAAAAATTTTTAAAGTTTTAATAGGTAGGTTCCTTAAGGACCTAGGCATATAAATATACCGTAGAAATTAAAATATTTTCCATTGAGTATTTTTTGTACACTCGTGAGCAGAAAAATTAAATCACAGACCAATTTTCGAACAAACGGGGTAAACCTACAGCTTTGGTTCTCTGCCCAGGATTGAACGAGGTGTGTGCTGATGATGGAAAATTAAAGAATGAATGACGGAGGCTCATTATGCTAAAAAAACCTAACAGATTAGATGAGCGGTTTAGCTCAGGGTTGAACTTAAAAAAATATCAAATGAAAATTAAGAAGTATGGAAAATGTAACACTAAAAGCTCCAGACGGTCTCTAGTGTAAACGACTCTTCTGATCCGTTGGGTTTCTTAAGCAATCTTGACCTCCTCCATTCACTCTTTGGATAACCATCATCAGACCACACCTTGTTCAATCCCTGACGAAGAACAAAAGCTTCAAAGTTACCTCGTTTATATGAAAATTGGACTGTGATTAGGGTTGCGTTCCTGGGTTCCCATTTCTGGGAATTACCGGGATGTTTTTTAAACCCGATCCCGAAAAATATGTGCCAGGATACCCGGAACGACGGGAGTTTATATTGCGGTTAAAAAGTTTAATAACTATTATATTATTTAAGCGTTTCGTTTTACATTTAAACAAGAAAATATCAATGACATTGTGACCGTAAATTGTAGCAGAGAGAAAAAACAAAAGCTTTTAGAGACAACTAATACGACAAGTATTAAAATACCCTTGACTAAGCCAGGACCTCCATATTCTGCCCATCATCAGGATAGTTTTTGCATACCTGGGAAATCAAAAGCAATGAAGATATTGAAGGTAAAAGTAAAAGAAAATTAAATATTTTTATTTAAATATATAAACGTTCTTTTTAATTTTTGTCCATAAATCATTATCAATATTTTAAGTATTTCGTAACAAACGAATGCTTGCAGTGTTTTTTATTTAACACCAAAAAAGAAAATCATTAACAAAATTATTTTTTAATTCTCTTATTTTGATATACAGGGTGTTACAAAAAAAACTCATAATTCCGAATACGATAGAAGGGACCATCAAACTAAACAACTTCTTCTATGGTACCAAAATGTCGAAAATACCCGATTCCTGGGAATTCCCGGGAATTGCAAAATGTATATGAAAATGAAAGGGTGTCATTATTGTACCAAAAATAAAAAACACATCTTAGATTTATCATATTTTAATTGAAAAAAACAACTTATACCTAGGTACTTAACTTATTAATTGTAGACGCTTCGCTTGGAAACAGCGTCGCATACCATGTTCGATTTTTTTTCAGATATACATTGAACGATAACTATACATAAAGTATATATTTTTCAAAAGCTGAATAAATGTACTATTAGATAAAAAAAAATTTCATTGCAAAAAATTTGTATTTTTACAGATACTGACTGTTGAATAAAAAAATAGCAATTTTTTTTTGAAACTATCGTCAATATTTTACCTTTTTTCTATGACACTGTACATTAAAAGTTTTAAACATGAATTCATCATCTCTAATTCATTATAAAATGATATCACACTCGAGGTGGTAGGTATATTGAAGGAGATATGATTTTTTTTCTGAAGTGCGGCGGCGTGAAACTTTAAATGCCACCCCTCCCTACCTGCCAAGGGGTGGCTGATGGCTACCGGGCTAAATCAGCTCAGTTTTACCTAAGCTACATATGTTCCAAGTGAATTCATCTAATGACAAATTTTGACCTCGCCATACATGAGTGCCAGTACTGACTGGACTAATAGTAGAGATAGTAGATTTACGCCTAACAACTAAGTACTAGAGTTTGGTCAACGAAAGATGAGCCTCGGTTGGAAATGGAACAAATTTTGCGCCTTATTTTAAGGTTCACTTAACCTCTAAACGTTAATTTAACAGGGAAAGTGGCGCCGCCATTTCAATCGCATCTACCACCATGTATGGAAAAGAGAAAATTTTACAGATTAAAATACGTTGTTTTGTACCGCAAGCGCTCTGAAGTAAGTCACTACAGTTGTACATTTGACAATGTATTTAATCTCATTGTACTATCAAATTTAGAAGTTTTAGGTAGTGGTGGAAACGCAGTCGAGAATTTTTGCGAACTTGTTTTTTGGTCTCTAAGGTTAAAAGGACTCATTTTGTTCTGATTATGCACATATGTATTACCTATCGTTTGGTGTGGTCTCCGCCCACCCACGCAGCCTGAAGCCCCAGTTGGGCTACTGATAGCGTGCACTAGTGCGCCGGCGCCGATTGTGCAGCGGATTAGGTTTTCGGTCAGGGCTGACCGGACAAAGGTCGTTTGGGTCATGTGAACAATCATTAATAAACTTTGTTTTTTTGTTTTGTTCGCTAGGATAGCTAAATCATCGAAAATCCAACATTGGCAATTTTGTATGTGAATCGCCATTTAGGGTTACTTTTGATAGAGGTTTATATTATTATAGTCAAATATGTTTTAGTCTGAAAGATCGGTTAGATAAAGCCACAGACCATACAACAAAAACTATAGTGATACTGATAATTTCGTTTTAGTATTCAGCTGTTTTCTTATTAAATAGATGGCGCTTGTTTTCAATATTTTAAAATTCTCAAGGCAAAATTTGATTATCATATAATTTCTAAGTGATACGAAGTTCACAGGTTCCACTAGTAATTTATAAATTTTAACATCGCTATAATAGTTCAGTAAAATTACGGGAGCTAGTATGACGAAATAGAAATAATTTGCAATAGCGGTCTTTCTTCTTTTGATCGTTAAATTAAATGGCTATCTATCATTTTGTAAAAGAATCCTATCCTACTAATTTTCACTATTTTTTTTACTTTACTGACAAAAATATTTATTTATTTAATTGCTTTAGCAAAATTGCTAATTACATACTTTCTTTACTTTTTGCTTGATTTGGAACTATAATTTGATTGTGAATGTAAATCCAACAAAAAAAAGTTACAACTACGCTGTATTTTTTTGTATTCGTAAATTTAGTTGGATTCGTTTATATTAGTGTTTTATAATCACATCAAAGTCAGATTGCAAAATTACAGCTTATTACCATTTAATGTTTTGCGAACCCGTAATTTTACTGAACTATAAGTATTAAATTATTTAAACCAGGTTTCTTTTGCTTTTCATAAAACCGCCTCATCCGCCTCTGTGGTTCGCCTATCAGTGTAAGACGCAGGGATCCCGGGTTCGATTCCCAGGGGCGGTACAATTTGTTCTCGGTTTGGTTGGTGGTAGGGCTTATTTCAAGTCCGCCTGGCTAGCTACCACCATGTACTCTATGGCTACCACCTTCTTACCTAAGTCGCCCAAAGACAATAGGCATGATGACTATTTTTTTATTTTATATCATATAAATTACCTCCCAAAAAAAGAAACATTGGTAAAAGAATTATTTCGCTAGCGTTAAAACTGCCCAAGATATCACAGTGTGAAATGCACAAAATTGGACTCACCAAAAACCATATTAATGGCTACTCAGTTATGAGGTCACGCTTGAGTAGTTTGTATGCAACGCGTAGGAAATTTGTTCGACCGCCGCTATATTGAATATTGTGTTTATCAAAATTTTTTCTTTGACAAATTTGCTATAAATTTTACGGACTAATATAATGTATAATTTATTTTAACAAATTTTATACTTTTTAAATGGAATTGTCCGCCCAACTTTGAAGGGTCATAAAACAAATAATACGCATTATATAAAACCAAGAGGTATACAAACTACGACTTTTATTAGTATTTCGTTATTTTATTCATTAGTCATCATCCCTATTGTTTCATTATTAACAAAATAGTATTTTAGATGGAATTCCGCTTTACACCGTAATGCTGATAAGATAAACTGCATATACGTCTACAATCTTCCAGCAAAATGTGTTCCGGAGTGCAAGAACGACGGCATCTGCGTGGCGCCCAACACGTGCCAGTGCCCGCCCAACTACCGCGGCCAGTACTGCGAGCTGGAGAAGAAGCCCTGCCTCGTGTACCCGCCGCTGCCCATGAACTCCAAGAGGAGCTGCTCCTCCGAGTGCGTACCCTCCTGCTATACAACTCCTTGTAACACCACTTCATTGAGAGCCTCTGGGAATCCTCTCCCCATAGAAAAAGTCAAATTTGCAAATATTCGCTTTCGAAAGATGATTGAATTTAACGATTGTAAATCCCATCACATATGTATGTCGTAGGATATTCGTATAAGTCGGATCTTTACAAAAATCCGAGTATGATTGCCTAAAACCGGATACCTAATTAAAATCTGAGACAGATTTTTGCAAGTAATGTTTAGGTTTTTACAAAAATCCACCGGGTCTTAAGGAAATGCGAATGACCATCACTTTGCGTGCGCTGATTGGCTGACGTCAACGTTATGGACGGACTGACGAATGCTTTGATTGGCTAACGGCTACTACAGTCCAATGAGAAGAGTCATGTTCTGACCAATCAGACTGAAGAAGTTATAGGTAACTCGACTTTTAGATTATCCAATCAGCATTCAAGTACCGAAATATACTGGGATTTTTACAAAGATCCTAAAAATTGCTCGGACGATTGTGAAAATCTATCTTGGATCTGGGGCCCTATTTTTGAATCGCTCGTTTCTACTGATTATCATTCGACATTTAACCCAATCTCATACATTTGAGTTTATTTGTCGAACGAAAATCAGTAGAAACGAGCGCTCGACGCCAGCCGAGCGATTCTAAAATAGGGCCCCTGGTCCTTAACTATCGACCTAGAATTTTTTGCAAAGATCCGGTTTATACGATACGATTATCCTACGACATATACATACATCTTTCGAAAGCGAAGCTTTGAAAATGTCATATTGGCTACAGGCCTAGCTCCCTGACTTAGGTAAACAAACTAGATATTTGCTAACCATGTAAACAGTGGTTTTAGACCAAACTTCAACCGCGGCAGGTTTTAACAAGCAAGATCACCTCAGTCATGGGGCTGGTTAGCGGACTCACGCTAGAATTATAGATAGATAGATAAACACTTTATTGCACACACACATTACAGCAAATACAATAACATAAAACTTAAAACTATGGTGAGCAAAGGCGGCTTTATCGCTGAGAGCGATCTCTTCGAGACTTTAAATAGCTGGAGAGATATGTGAAATGCAGTGTACCAGCAACATACACATTCATAATGCAGACAACATACAACATACACATACAGAATGATTGACCCTGATAGACTTTACTCCCAGATAAAAAAAAAATGTTCTTCCCAACAGCTTCTGCACGATACATTGCATGTCAGGCTACAAGTTCCTGGACGGTACAACAGTGGCCAACATGCGGTGCAGCGAAGGGCAGTGGCAGCCGACGCGCGCGGAATTTACCACGATCCCTGACTGCCAGCCGGAGTGCGAGCCGCGCTGCGAAAACGGCGGCGTTTGCCTCGCGCTGAACACCTGCCAGTGCCCGGAGGACTACAGGGGCCCGCAGTGCCAGTATGGTATGTTAATACAGGATATGCCTGCCCCCTAACCATGACCACCGAAACACGATATCTAACGCGCGGTATAGCGTTTTATCGACACTTTTTATCGATCCCAAAAAAAATGTAGCAAGTAGATTATATCGACTCATTTAAATGGTTGACAGAAACATAATAACTAGAACTTTTCTCGATAGGAAAAAATCGTAAAGTGACCTCTGTTGTTTTTCAAAGCTGTGCAAACTATTAATAACCCTTGAAACTATAATAAAAAATCTTAGCTAATAATAATAATAATAATTTGACAGGCGTAAGTGTTGACCCGCGGTCCCACAAATGCTTAAATACCAAATCTGAGGAAATCAAAATAAGTTTAAATAAAATAGAACTTTTCTCGATAGGAAAAAATCGTAAAGTGACCTCTGTTGTTTTTCAAAGCTGTGCAAACTATTAAATACCCTTGAAACTATAATAAAAAACCTTAGCTAATAATAATAATAATAATTTGACAGGCGTAAGTGTTGACCCGCGGTCCCACAAATGCTTAAATACCAAATCTGAGGAAATCAAAATAAGTTTAAATAAAATGTAGTTAAAAGACAAAATTTAACAGGGGTTCCCGAACGAGGCGATACCTGTGTCTCGGGATACCAATAAACATTAATATAATAGTCATCATTGACAGTTTACATGTAGGTACAACATGAGAAAAATGAAAAATGAAAAAAAAAAGATAAAAACTAGCTCTCTGGTTTTGTGATTCACAGTTTTCAAAAATAAGAAATACCTATTTCATTAGTTATTAATTAAAAACCATAATAAAAAAATACTATTAAAATTTCTTCCAGTACGCCCTCTTAATACGTAAATTTTCTTAACTTTTTGGCTAGAGCAAAGCATAAACTCTTCACGGATTCAACATCTCGATATGGTTACAAGATAAATGCCATTTGTTTAGCTGCAAGCGTGTGCGACGTGCGCAAGCTGGCGTTCAAC
This sequence comes from Agriphila tristella, assembly GCA_928269145.1. Taxonomy (NCBI): domain Eukaryota; kingdom Metazoa; phylum Arthropoda; class Insecta; order Lepidoptera; family Crambidae; genus Agriphila; species Agriphila tristella. The sequence continues at coordinate 26,669,410 of OV743437.1, read as the reverse complement.
GGCGGCTACAGCTGCTTCGGCGACGCGGAGAAGTTCTCGTGCAAGCTGAACTGCCCCTCGGGCTCCTCGTACAGTGCGCCGCGAGCGAACGTGTACACCTGCCGCTACGACGCCGGCACCTTCGCGCCGCAGCCCATCCCGCACTGCGTGTTCAGTAAGTGCTACTTGTTTATCAGCTACAGCTGCTTCGGGGACGCGGAGAAGTTCTCGTGCAAGCTCAACTTTCCCTCGGGCTCCTCGTACAGTGCGCCGCGAGCGAACGTGTACACGTGCCGCTACGACGCTGGCACCTTGGCGCCGCAGCCCATCCCGCACTGCGTGTTCAGTAAGCATTGTTCAGTCACACAATTTTGTTGCTGTTTATTTTTTGCGTCAAATCCCCGTTTTTTAGGCTTTTTTTAATTAACCGCCTCTGGGATTATCTTTTGAAATGGGGCGCCTGAAATGATGATTGAGATCGATAGGAAGGGTAAGGGGGGGGGGGGGGGGAGAGGGAAACCCGCCAGTACCACTCCCGCCGCGAGGAAATTAATAATTACTGAGATATACGATTTAAAAAATCCTAACCTCAAAACACCACTATTCTTACATCTAAGTTCTTTCTGTCACGGCTCCGGCGCTGCGGGATGTGCAGCCCTTCCGCGCTTGCGTAACGAAGCACAGAAGCCCATACGAGCCTTCGCCGCTTCGACTTTTTGGTCGCCTTTGACGACCAGCCTTAGCAGTTACGGCTCGTACACGTTTCTGAGCTTCGTTACAGCGGGCGAGGGCTGCCCTCCCTCCACGCTTCCGCGGCTCATAAAAACACTAGGGGTAGGACATACTAGTACCACGTGTTGTCGGGGTTGACTAATTTCGGTTTTGGAACTGCTGTAGTAAACAAAAACAGAAATACGCGTGAGCGCGAATTATCAGACATACAAATATGATATGTAAACGTGTTCCGTTTCACGCAAAAATACGAAATACAGACATTTTGTCATGATTTGTTTCTATTCACAACACTAAAATAATATTAAAAACAAAAATACAAATTTCCTCGCCTGGAGACTAGTATCATTTGAAAGGCCTTTCGAAATTCTACAAACTGCGATATATTTCAATTCCAAAATCAGGCACCTCATTTCTAAAGCAAACCCGCCTCTGTGGTTTAGTGGTTCGTATAAGATGCAGGGGTGCCGGGTTCGATTCCCAGGGGGGATACAATTTGTACTCGGTTTGGTTGATGGTCGGGCTTATTCCAAGTCCGCCTGGCTAGCTACCATCATCTTACCTAAGTCTGACGCCGTAACAACAATTTAAAAATTGTTGAGTTCCGGCAGTAAGAGGTAAGATAACCAGATCCTCAGTGATGAAGATTCCGGGTGTAGTGCGCTTCCACCTTCGGCCTTATCTTCACGAGGCGAAGGCCAAGCCCTATCCCGTTGTGCATAAAAAATCTTTATTACTTTTATTCTTTTGTTTTATGATAAATTTTCTTTTCATTTGTTTCTTATTTTGCAATATTAATAATTTACTTTCCTTCTGATTTCTTACTTTTACAGTTTGCTTTCTTATCTTACTTTGTTGCTTTGTTGAATCTGGCAAGAAGAGGTTGGCAGTTTAAGAAACTGCGCATGGATTTAAATGAGCCTCTAATCGATAAATTAGATATTTTACTATGCTGTCGGTGTAATGATTTTTATTTGTTTTAGATGATGCTTACGTCATCACTCCCAGCAACCACCACAATAGCAGCAGTGTAAGTATACCTTAATATTGTCAAATTGAATATGAAGAAGTGTTCAGCATTTGGCGTTATAAATGGTGTTGGAAGAAGTGAGATTAAAATGCCTGCTACACGGTAGCCAACCGCGTCTCAACCAAGGTTACCTTGGTGGTTTATAACTGTGTAGATAGAAGTTTACAACTTAATTTTGAAACAAGCTGTGTCGGTTGCCACCTTGGTGGGGACGCGGTTGGCAGCCGTGTAACAAGCACTTTACATATTCATCATCCTCAGAGCTACTACGAAAGCCATTCTTGGCACTCGTCGAGCGATGGCCATGGCTCCAGCGGTGGTGGTGGATACGGTGGCGGCCACGGTGGCAGCTGGACTTCGACGGGCGACGCGCACGGGAAGTATGGCCCGGGCGGATCGCAGGTGGTCGTGCGAGATCTAACGCCTAAGGGAGGCACGTGCTTGACTTGGGCTGGCGTGCACTATAAGACATTTGATGGGAAGATCTATAGGTGAGTCGATGGAACGCTGTAATTGTTGTGTTTTTGGTAAAAGTAAAAACCACCAGTGAAATAGGAGCTTCCGAAATAGCTGATAAAAGCTTCTTTTTATTTGAAGATTATGTCGTGATATAGCCTTTTTTTCCTATGATATATTTTTTCAGGTCTGTTAGTTGGTTGGGGGCTGGTGGTTAGACCATTAATATCAGTTCCATCACTTTATGAAATAACTTTTCAAATATCTGCACTGATAGATAAATAAGATACTTTTTAAGAAGACAACTCTTTCTAATCTTTTCTTTTCTTTAGAGCTTTTGGAGAATTTTCTGCCGAGAGGGTCCTTCAAAAAGTTCTAAACTACTCTAAATAGCTCTAACTTTTGATGTTTTTGGAAAAGTAGGTTACAGTACTCCAAGATAAAGAATATTCTCAAATATACTCGCGGCGCGCCTACTGCCCATCGGCTAACTTCGTGTTTTTGCTTTTCTAAATGACGTTGACATTTATTTCATTGCAATAAAGTTGAAATTGGTTATGACTTATAGTGCTAAACTATTTTTTGTTAATTGTGTTTGTTATGTAAGATGATTGTTTCCGATGTTTTCCGATGACCATGCTTTATTTTGAAGTACTGTATGTTGTGATTGCGTTTGTCAACAGCTTCAAATCTCAGTGCCGGCACATTTTAGTGCGCGACCGCCTAGAGCACAAAGTGACAGTAGCCGTCCGTCCTGGCAACTGCTCGCGGCGCGCCTACTGCCCCTCCGAGCTCACCGTGTACGTGGAGGACAAGCCGTACACGCTCGCCGTACATCCAGGTATGTGATCGTGACCGTACAGCATACAGTGACGGTCGCAAGGGGCTTTCATGATTCTAGAAATAAGCCTTGGGGCGCAAAATTCAAATCTTGCCTTCTAGCAAGACTCATAACTCTAGCTTCGACGCTTGGATCGCCCGATTTGCCGCCCCCCTAGACGTGCCGCCCGCGTGCGGTGCACGCCTTGTACGCTCGCTTGCGGCGGGCCTGTTTGGAGAATACAGTGTAAAATAATCTAAAATGTACAAAACTCTTTTGTAAATAATATAAAATAAAGTGTAAGGTAATTGTTGCCGGTACAGAGGACGGCAGCGTGGTGTTCCGCAGCTCCAAGCGCCTGATCCCGATCCCCGCGGCGCTGCCGGGCGTGCGCGTGAGCATGCCCGCCGACTACGTCGTGCTCAACCTCGACGCGGCCGGCCTCACGCTCACCTGGGACACCAACGTCAGTATACCACATGTAATGACAGTATAGGACGGCAGTTCCGCAGCTCCAAGCGCCTGATCCCGATCCCCGCGGCGCTGCCGGGCGTGCGCGTGAGCATGCCCGCCGACTACGTCGTGCTCAACCTCGACGCGGCCGGCCTCACGCTCACCTGGGACACCAACGTCAGTATACCACATGTAATGACAGTATAGGACGGCAGTTCCGCAGCTCCAAGCGCCTGATCCCGATCCCCGCGGCGCTGCCGGGCGTGCGCGTGAGCATGCCCGCCGACTACGTCGTGCTCAACCTCGACGCGGCCGGCCTCACGCTCACCTGGGACACCAACGTCAGTATACCACATGTAATGACAGTATAGGACGGCAGTTCCGCAGCTCCAAGCGCCTGATCCCGATCCCCGCGGCGCTGCCGGGCGTGCGCGTGAGCATGCCCGCCGACTACGTCGTGCTCAACCTCGACGCGGCCGGCCTCACGCTCACCTGGGACACCAACGTCAGTATACCACATGTAATGACAGTATAGGACGGCAGTTCCGCAGCTCCAAGCGCCTGATCCCGATCCCCGCGGCGCTGCCGGGCGTGCGCGTGAGCATGCCCGCCGACTACGTCGTGCTCAACCTCGACGCGGCCGGCCTCACGCTCACCTGGGACACCAACGTCAGTATACCACATGTAATGACAGTATAGGACGGCAGTTCCGCAGCTCCAAGCGCCTGATCCCGATCCCCGCGGCGCTGCCGGGCGTGCGCGTGAGCATGCCCGCCGACTACGTCGTGCTCAACCTCGACGCGGCCGGCCTCACGCTCACCTGGGACACCAACGTCAGTATACCACATGTAATGACAGTATAGGACGGCAGTTCCGCAGCTCCAAGCGCCTGATCCCGATCCCCGCGGCGCTGCCGGGCGTGCGCGTGAGCATGCCCGCCGACTACGTCGTGCTCAACCTCGACGCGGCCGGCCTCACGCTCACCTGGGACACCAACGTCAGTATACCACATGTAATGACAGTATAGGACGGCAGTTCCGCAGCTCCAAGCGCCTGATCCCGATCCCCGCGGCGCTGCCGGGCGTGCGCGTGAGCATGCCCGCCGACTACGTCGTGCTCAACCTCGACGCGGCCGGCCTCACGCTCACCTGGGACACCAACGTCAGTATACCACATGTAATGACAGTATAGGACGGCAGTTCCGCAGCTCCAAGCGCCTGATCCCGATCCCCGCGGCGCTGCCGGGCGTGCGCGTGAGCATGCCCGCCGACTACGTCGTGCTCAACCTCGACGCGGCCGGCCTCACGCTCACCTGGGACACCAACGTCAGTATACCACATGTAATGACAGTATAGGACGGCAGTTCCGCAGCTCCAAGCGCCTGATCCCGATCCCCGCGGCGCTGCCGGGCGTGCGCGTGAGCATGCCCGCCGACTACGTCGTGCTCAACCTCGACGCGGCCGGCCTCACGCTCACCTGGGACACCAACGTCAGTATACCTACCACATTTAATAGAAGTTTACTTGTTAACTTACACGCCTGTGGCACACCTCTACATCAACTTGGTACTACGAGGCAAACATCTTGAAATCGGGTGGGAATTGCGCAGAACGCCTATTTTAGATATGCGTAGCGGTGAAGTACACGGGCGGCGGAAGAGGGGCGCGCGCTATTGGTCGCTCGCAAGTGCACATGCGTGAAAAATATTTCACCCTTTGTAGACCCTTTATGTCATTTTTTTAACTCACTCTAAGGTTCGGAACGACCAAGAACCTTTAAATATCATTAATAGTAAAAAGTCTTCGTTTTCCATTTGAAATACGAATAATGAAAAAACGTGATTACACAATTCCATTGTACCGTTTTGCACAGGACGTGATATTGGTAGAGAGCAGCATTCTCCTGTGGAACAACACTGAGGGTCTGTGCGGATCCCTGAACAGCAACCCTGATGATGACTTCACCACCAGGGAGGGCACTATGGCCAAGACTACGCCCGCTATGGCATCTTCATGGCAACTCAATAGGATCGAAGGTATGTACCTACCTAATGGTAAAAGTCGCCACTTTTACCAAAAAACTAAACAACAGGCAAGAAAATCGTTTAAGCGATAAAAAATACCACAGAGCTTCTTCGGAGTGCACTACAGAGAGATAATTCACAGTTTTGTTTTTAATAAAGCACTATGATTTTTTCAATGGCGGCGCTAGTGTGCAGATTACGCGCTTTTAAAGCTTGATTGGGAAAAAAACTTGCTCTGTGGACCCCACTTTTGGTTTTCTTATGACAGATTTGCGTAGATTTTAATAGAATCAATTAGGCTTAGTTGCACTACCTAACTTTAACGATACAGTCAGTGGCACGAATCATGAAATCGGGTGGGGATTGCGCGGAACGCGTATTTTGGGTATGCGTTGCGGTGAGGGGCGCGGGCGGTGGGAGAGTGGCGCACGCTATTGGTCGCTCACAAGAGCACATGCGCGAACTTATCCCCACTCCGTCGAAAAATTGTCATGATTCGTGCCACCGACTGTAACAAGCTTGTTAAAGTACCAGTTAAGCACAAGTTAGCCAAAAAAGAGGTTGCCAGCCAGCATGATGTCCTTTGAAAAATTTGACGTGACAAATAGGTAGCATTATCATTTGACGATAACTTTAACTTTGACAGCGTTTTGGTGCAACTCACACTTAGTTTACTAGATTTTATGTCATTTTTCAGGCTTTATTGGTAAGTTTAATTTTGAAAGTAAACTTTCTTCAATAGATTTTAAACTTCAACATATAAGCTGCAAAGTTCAAAATGTTAAAATTCAAAAGTTAAAATATTTTGTGGTAGCCTAATATTGGAACGCGAGCGCCGCGCTCGTTATTCTTCGGCGGCGGTCATCATAAATTGGTCCTTCGAGCCGGATCAATTATGATGGTTATTTTATGGAAATAAAAGCAGCGCACTGTAGAAAACTGATATATTGGTGATATAAAAATGAAATGTATGAAAGACCGTTGTCGTCCGCTCGCCGACCGCCCCCAACACCTAATGAGCCGCAACATGAATAGACTTCTAATTGTATGAGATGCATATTATCATACTCAAATTGAATAAATAGCTCAGAGATACGGTTTTATAATGGGTTTATTTTATAAATATCGGTGTGATATCAATGATTTTGTTCACAGATATTTGCCAGAGCAATCCCATGGAGCTACACAGTTGCGCGGCGCAATCGGACGATGTGAAGAAGAGGGCTCAACAGTTTTGTGCCAAAATATTCAGCAAAGACAAATTCCGAAAATGTTCAACGGTAAATTTGGTTTATTTTGATACTAGCGGCCGCCCGCGACTTCGTCTGCGTTGAAAGTTTTTTGCTATCCGTCGGGAACTATACTTTTTTCGGAATAAAAGGTACCCTATGTCCTTCTCTGGTACCTCTGACAACGTGTATGTAAAATGTCATGATGATCGGTTCAGTAGTTAAGACGTGAAGGCGTAACAAACAAACAAACGGACTTTCGCATTTTTTATATTAAGTAAGGATTTAGTTAAGTTACCTTAAAACTATGTCCTATACCTACTCTACGGGGGGGTTTTGCACGCTCTTAAAACTTATCAGTTTTCTGAATGGCTATCAATGCATATCTTTTAATTGCTATACAGTGAGAAAGAGACCCATTAATAGCTATTCAAAGAAATTACAAGTTTTAAGAGCTTGTAATACCCCCCATGACTCTAATTGTTTATTTTTATTACTTTTTTTTAGGTAATGGACGTATCGTTGTTACTGGAAGCCTGCCAGGGAGATTACTGCTCTTGTGCTAGCAGCGATAGTAAGATTTTTTTTAATAATAGACCGATTATTTAATATGAACTTCGATCAGAAAAAAATACTTGATAATCCATAACATAATTATTTGCTTGGCTTGATCCCAGTTATTTCAGATATGTATGCTTCTCATCCATTCTTCATTCACTCCCCTCACATAAATATCTTTTTACACAAAATCCTTAAATTTTTACACCATTCATCAAAGTTAACATTAGCAAATATTTTGAAAACAATATTGAATAATGTTTTATTTTTAGACTCTGAGGAGTGCGCGTGTAGCACCGTGTCCGTGTACGCCAAGGAGTGCATGCGACACGGCATACTGGAGATGAAGTACTGGAGGGACCCTGAGACTTGCCGTGAGTGGAATTTTTAACTTTTTGCATACTCATCTACTAACTTCGTAATCAGATACAATACCGTCGGAGTTGCTACGGGTGAGTCGATTTTTTTCTAGTATTTTTTCTATTATATTAATTATCTTCAGATACAATACTATAAATAATATACTAGAAAAAGTTCGACTCGTCACCAGATCATATTCTCAAGCGGGAATCGAACCCGCGACCTTTAGAAGTCCGATCCAATGCTCTTCCAATTGAGCTACCGAGTTACTAGTGGCATCATCCAAATTCTTCTAGTATATCCTACTCTTACGCTGGGAACCAGTGTTATTTCATCAAGGTGAGGAATTAATAATCAGATTCTAAATTAGTTGTTGCTTAAAAAAGCTTCTACTGTTCGCCTAATGTAGGTTTAAAAGTTAAAAACCGTTCATTTCTAACAGTTATTTACTGCACAAGACTTAACTCATTTACTGTGCGTTCACACAGAAAGTACTGGTCCGTTTTTGACGGATCCGTTACTACTGGATGTGATGTTCACACCGTATTACCGGCTCCGTCCTGAATTAAAACGTATTTTATACAGCGGACCTGTAAATTTGACCGCTGAGTGAATGGGCACTTAAGCTTGTGCTTTTAAACCACTCTCAACGTTGAAAGCTATCTTGAGATCATATGTGAGTTGCTCTTCTTATAAGAATAGCATTTTTTCCCGTTTTTTACGGCTTTTATGAATACGGATACGCCAACCCCATTGTATCTTCTCGCAATACGATACGAGAGAGTATAGTAGTTAAGGCGGCTACTCACGATTCATCTCAACCACAATCTGCTGATACAATTTGTTGAAGTCGCGGTTGGCTGTGCTCTACTCACGTTGCGTTGCGCCCCCAACTCGACTATTGACTGTTCAATTTGTCAAGTCTCAGCAAAATGGGTCGGAAAATTGAAAAAGAAATTGAATCGTGAGTAGGGGCTGTACAGCTTAGCTCGCGCGCTAGAGCAACGCACACATAGACACCTCTCACTGACAACGTGTAACCGGAATCTCAAACCAATTTCAAACCAGTTCGAGTACGTGACGCAGCGGTGAGAGCTATCTTTGTGTGTGTGCGTTGCTCGAGCGCCCGTAGTACTAAGCTTAACTTCTGTTAGTCTCTGTATTTTGTGACTTAGGCCTGTATTTATAAACCGCTCTCAATGTCGAGAGCTATCTTGAGATAATACTTGAGATGCTCTTTTTGTAAGAACAGCATGCTTAAGTTAGGAGAGCGGTTTATAAATACGGGCCGCACGATCTTTAATATTTACTCAAACGAATCTTAAAGTTTAGGCCACCTTAAATCCTTAAAAGTTGACAGATTCTAAAGAATCTCTACGAAACAGACAGTTAAGGAGACCATGAGCGTAGCCAGCCATGGGCTCAGGGTGGGGCACCAGCTAAAATAATATGTAACTAGCAAACTATACCTGCGGTCTTACCCTGGTAAAAAAAAATCTATGCATTTTCCATGCATATTTTGTATTGCTACGGGCCTATCTCATTAAGTCCGCGTCATTTTTATATTTTCTTACTTAGGTAAGATTAGGTAGGTGCCTCACAGGTCAGAGCTATGGTGGGGTAAGCGCCCCACCCTGCCCCACCGTGGCTACGCCCATGAAGGAGATCTTACTTAAGATTTTAGCAAAGAGGCCTTCGATTATTCGGCCGTTAGATCATGTTCATAATAGGGAATATGCATAAGTCACCGATTTTGATGAATTTGAGCTTGATCGCTGCGGACACTTATAAAACATGATGGAACAGGTAAAAAAATAAAAAAAATGAATTATTTTAGTTTTATCACACGATGAAATCAGGGGAAAATTATGTTTTTTTTTTTTCATTTTCGGATATAATGCACTTTACAGTCAGATGAAATATCGACGCAAAATTTAGGGAGATAATTGAAGATTATTTGGGATGTGCAAGCGGGATTCAGAAAGGGAATGGGATGCACGGATCAGGTCTTCTCCTTGAGGTGCTTAACCGAAAAACACCTGGCTAAGCACAAAAAGGTTTACTGTGCCTTTGTGGACCTGGAGAAGGCCTACGATCGAGTTGACAGGAATGAGCTATGGAAGGTGTTGTCCGAATACAGATTGGAGAGCAGACTGATTCATGCACTGAAATCTCTCTATGAGGATTCCCGTGCATGCGTCAGGATTGACGGCGTATACACTGACTGGTTTGGCATCTCTAGGGGTGTCAGACAGGGATGTGTTGCGTCACCATGGCTCTTTAATCTGTTTTTGGACAGTTGTATGAAAGGTCTGAAAGAACGTGACTGTGGGGTTGTGATGAATGGGACTCAAATCAAGTGCCTTCTCTACGCTGACGACCAAGTTATACTTGCGTCTTCTGCGCAAGAGTTGCAGGAAATGATGTCGGTTATGAATGAAGATTTTGTGAGAAAAGGGATGAAAGTGAATGTAACTAAGACTAAAGTGATGGTGTTTGAGAGAGATGAAGAAATGACTGACTGTACGGTAATGTTAGGTGGCGAAAAAGTGGAACAAGTCCGTGAGTTTGTATACTTGGGGAGTTTGTTCACAAGGGACGGAAAGAGTGAGGAAGACATAGAAAGACGAGTGAAGAAAGGAAATTCGGTGAGTGGTGCTATACACTCGGTTATGAGTAGCCAAACCGTTTCTGCAAAGGCGAGAATGGCTATTCATAACGGAGTGCTGGTACCGACACTGATGTATGGAAGTGAATCTTGGGTATGGCAGAAGAAGAATGAAAGCAGAATAAATGCGGTAGAGATGCGATCGTTGAGGAAAATATGTGGAGTAAAACTGAGTGATAGAGTGAGCAATGAGGTGATTCGCAAAAGGTGTGGTCTGAAAGATGATATAGTGACAAGAATTGAGAAAGGAATGCTCCAGTGGTTTGGTCACTTAGAGAGGATGAATGAAAGGCGAATCACGAAAGAGATATACTGTGCGAATGTGGAAGGAACGATTGCACGAGGGCGTCCCAGAAAAACCTACGCGGACCAAATAGAGGTTATTATAAAAAAGGCTGGTGTACGCAGTGACAAAAACCGCAGGGCATGTATGAAAAGATTGATGGATATGAATGAAGCGAAAGAAGTGTGCAAGGATCGTAGCAGGTGGCGATCCATAGTCTCTGCCTACCCCCATGGGAAACAGGCGTGAGTGTATGTATGTATGTATGTATGTATAATTGAAGATTATTGGCTAACTCCATATTAAACGCGCCGAAACACACCTGAAACGTGATGTGTGACGTCACCGTTTTGTATGGAGCGTTTTCGGCGGGTGCTGCTGCGCGCTAACTTCAAGTAACTAACTCACGAGAAAAAAACGCAAGAGAAAAGTTTTAATATTACAGTACATATCACGAGAAAAAAACGCAAGAGAAAAGTTTTAATATTACAGTTAATTTTCTCACGCGTTATACTTTTGATTAAGGTTAAAAAAAAAATGATGCATATTCCCTATTACCAAACAGCCAAGACGTGCCCGGACGGCAAGCTGTACAAAGTGTGCGGGCCGGACGGGCAGCCGACGTGCGCGTTCCCGCAGCGCGCCGCCGCCGGCAACGCCACCTGCGTCGAGGGCTGCTTCTGCCCCGAGGGGCTGCTGCTGGAGGCGGGCCGCTGCATACCGCAGGACGAGTGCCCCTGCAGGCTGAGGAACAAGAACTTTAAGCCGGGCTCTGTTATACCGAAGGATTGTAACACTTGGTGAGGACAGTTGATCGATGCTTATACCTCGGCGCTCGGTCGTTCGGGCTCGCTCGCTCGGGTATGCGCTGTATTATTTTTTAATTACAAATTACTACTGCGCATACCCCCTCTACATTTGCCGAGCACTCTTAACTCGTCGTGCGAGGTATAACAACTTGAAAAAATTATGTTTGATTTATTTAACATTGTGGTGAAAAAGATTAGATCATTGTTTTATTTCTAAAAACTTTTAGGAGTTGTAAAACGTTTTTTTTATTATTATAAATGGGGTTGCTCTTGACCCTAGTCTAGCCCGAAAGCAAAAAAGAGTCTACGATGGAGCAAAGCTTGCCCAGCTTGCTCGTTTTCCTTGATTCAGCGTATATACTCAGATATAGTAAAGTATCGGAAAAAAAATTAAGGACACCTGATTCCGCGCGAATTTGTTTTCAAAAATCAGTACGTCATAGTTTGATATGTCTGAGCTGGTTCATAGGTCGGACCGACAATTTTACCGTTGGCCAACTGTTCACACTATAAGCTGTCGGTTCGATCTAAGGTAAGTAGTATAGGTAAGTAAGTAGTAAGGTAAGTAAGTAGTAAGGTAAGTAGTATTCAAAGTAGAATGCTAAAGTAAGTAGTAATGTAAGTAGTATTCAAAGTAGAATGCTAATATTGAATGTGAAAGTCGCGATGCGCTGCTGAATGCAGCGCAGAACTGATCGTCGTGGAGATCCTTGGGGAAGACCTGTACCCAGCAGTGGGTATCGTGCGGCTGATATGATGATGCTGAACGTCCGCGGTCCGGTAAATGTGTCGTTGCTGACAATTTTATCGGGTCCCCCTAATGTGAACAACGCTATTAAAAATCATATGCAAATATACATCCGACACCTTTGCCGTTTCGGTAAAACTGTCGGTCCAACCTAACGTGAACCCGCTGTAATTGTACTGTAATGGCGGCAGCACGTGCGCGGCGGGCGCGTGGACGTGCACGCAGGCGGCGTGCGGCGCGCGCTGCGGCGCCGTGGGCGACCCGCACTACGTGACGTTCGACGGCCGCCGGTACGACTTCATGGGCCGCTGCACGTACACGCTACTGCGCGCGCCTGACCTCACGCTCGAGGTGGAGAACGTGGCCTGCGACGGGGCCATCTCGGAGGTAATGTGGCCCCACTACAGCACGCTCCTAGGGCGGCGGTACTTCATGGGCCGCTGCACGTACACGCGCGCTCGACCTCACGCTCGAGGTGGAGAACGTGGCCTGCGACGGGGCCATCTCGGAGGTAATGTGGCCCCACTACAGCACGCTCCTAGGGCGGCGGTACTTCATGGGCCGCTGCACGTACACGCGCGCCCGACCTCACGCTCGAGGTGGAGAACGTGGCCTGCGACGGGGCCATCTCGGAGGTAATGTGGCCCCACTACAGCACGCTCCTAGGGCGGCGGTACTTCATGGGCCGCTGCACGTACACGCTACTGCGCGCGCCCGACCTCACGCTCGAGGTGGAGAACGTGGCCTGCGACGGGGCCATCTCGGAGGTAATGTGGCCCCACTACAGCACGCTCCTAGGGCGGCGGTACTTCATGGGCCGCTGCACGTACACAAGCGCCCGACCTCACGCTCGAGGTGGAGAACGTGGCCTGCGACGGGGCCATCTCGGAGGTAATGTGGCCCCACTACAGCACGCTCCTAGGGCGGCGGTACTTCATGGGCCGCTGCACGTACACGCGCGCCCGACCTCACGCTCGAGGTGGAGAACGTGGCCTGCGACGGGGCCATCTCGGAGGTAATGTGGCCCCACTACAGCACGCTCCTAGGGCGGCGGTACTTCATGGGCCGCTGCACGTACACAAGCGCCCGACCTCATGCTCGAGGTGGAGAACGTGGCCTGCGACGGGGCCATCTCGGAGGTAATGTGGCCCCACTACAGCACGCTCCTAGGGCGGCGGTACTTCATGGGCCGCTGCACGTACACGCTACTGCGCGCGCCCGACCTCACGCTCGAGGTGGAGAACGTGGCCTGCGACGGGGCCATCTCGGAGGTAATGTGGCCCCACTACAGCACGCTCCTAGGGCGGCGGTACTTCATGGGCCGCTGCACGTACACGCGCGCCCGACCTCACGCTCGAGGTGGAGAACGTGGCCTGCGACGGGGCCATCTCGGAGGTAATGTGGCCCCACTACAGCACGCTCCTAGGGCGGCGGTACTTCATGGGCCGCTGCACGTACACGCGCGCTCGACCTCACGCTCGAGGTGGAGAACGTGGCCTGCGACGGGGCCATCTCGGAGGTAATGTACTTGTGGCCCAATTTTGGCCCATAAAACTGCCTCTATATGGTCTAGTGGTTCACCCACACGTGTAAAACGCAGAGATTCTGGGTTCAATTCCCAGGAGGGGGATACAATTTGTTTGTTTGGTTGGTGGTAGGGCATATTTCAAGTCAAGCCAACCACTATCTTACCTAACCGTCAAACTTATCGTAATACTTAATGGCAATTTTAAAATTGTTGTGTTCCAGCCGTTAAAGGTAAGATAGCCAGTTCCTCAGTGATGAGGATTCTGGGTGTAGTGCTTGCACTTTCGGCCTTATCATCACTTAACATCGGCTGAGGTTAAGGCCCAGCTCTATTCCGTTGTGGATTAAAAAAAAGAAATTGGGAACTCCTGCGAAGATCTGGCGTAAGAAACATGCAGCGGCTTTTAATCTCCGTCTTTTTATTTACTGATTTTTTGCAACAAAAAGACACTAGGTATCTGTCTTTAGACCAAGAAACATACCTGGAAATCTTGATAAAATCCAGCCACTTACCGTTATTTTGTAAAATCAGTCGCAATCAATTCGTACAAACTCTTCATTAAGACTTCTTGTGATTCGTCCAAGCTTCTTATATATCATAATGGTTAATTTGTCCAGGTGATGAACTTGGCCCCGTATACGGGCGAGGGTAAACCTTCCTGCACGAAGGCCGTGAAGCTACTGTACGGTGGCACTAGCATCCACCTGAAGCAAGGCGGGCTGATACTAGTGGACGGCCAGGAAGTGTCCTCACTGCCTGTTAGCGTCGCTGGTGTCAAGATCCGAGCCGCTTCCTCGCTCTTCGTGATCGGTAAGTGTGACGTTGTTATTCAACAGCCTTATAGCTAACAATCAGTGAAGAAAGGCGGCCTGATACTAGTGGACGGCCAGGAAGTGTCCTCACTGCCTGTCAGCGTCGCTGGTGTAAAGATCCGAGCCGCTTCCTCGCTCTTTGTGATCGGTAAGTGTGCCGTAATTATTCAACAGACGTATAAATAACAATCAATAAAGCAAGGCGGCCTAATACTAGTGGATGGCCAGGAGGTGTCCTCACTGCCTGTTAGCGTCGCTGGTGTCAAGATCCGAGCCGCTTCCTCACTCTTCGTGATCGGTAAGTGTGACGTAATTATTCAACAGCCGTATAGCTAACAATCAATGAAGCAAGGAGGGCTGATCCTGGTGGACTGGTGGACGGCCAAGAGGTATCTTCATTGCCTGTTACCGTTCGTTGCTGACGTCTGGATCCGAGCCCTTTCTTCACTTTTCGTGATCAGATCATTTAGGCCGCGTTCCGAATCACGCTCACAGCGCTGTGAGCGCGAATCCGACCAAATTAAAAAGTCACAAAATATTACAGAAATAGGGTATTTGTGTACCTACCTAATTTAATGGATTATACGCTAACAGCGCTGTTGGCGTGATTTGGAACGCGGGGTTAGTCGGTACATAGGGAAATGCCGGAAGTTTGATTTTCACCATACTAACATACCCACACAATACGAGTTTCTGTAAAGATATGGTTGGTAAACTTTCGGACATGCTGATAATGTCGGTAAAACAGTCGGTCGGCGCGAGTAAGCGCATTTGATCTCAATTATGATATGCATAATCTTGAGGTCTATACCCAGCAGTGGGTGTCGTGCGTCTGATATGATGATGATGAATCTTGTACCAGGGTCTAGGGGTACACACTCATTGATCTTGGTAAAAGCACAGAATAGATAATAGTAAGTACTAGCGTACAGAAGTTGCACTCCGCAAAATCGTTTAAATAAATTGCTACTCTTGCTCCGACACAATAAAGTGCAATTCAGGTCGCGCAGCGCTCTCTTCGCTCCAAAACATTCACTTAGTAGTTGCCTCTCTTTCTATCGCGTAGGTCTTATCTTTTCTGACGTATGAAATCTGTCCTCTCAGAGGACGCCCAGCTCTTCATACTCAGGCGCGGAGTGACAGAGCCCTGGTAAAAGGCCAATGTAAAGTGTTTGATTTTTTTATTCTACTGAATGTAGTCCCAGAGCTAGTGCACAAATACGATGACACAGTTATTGACGTTTATGATTTTTGTTTATATAGTACAACTACCCACGAAGGTAGACGTATGGTGGGATGGCTTCACGAGAGTTTTCGTCGATGTACCAGCTTCGTTCCAAGGAAAGACTGAGGTAAAACATTTGGAATTATTGATATTATCCCATTGCATCACAAAATATTACCAAAATTACAAAATACTGTACTTGAAAAATTTCTCAATCGCTCGCTCTTAATCTTGTTAGTTTTAAGAAGACTATTAAATAATTTTAGTTTACCCAGACTGGGCTTAGGTACACTTTTTAATTTGAAATCATGCTTTAGCTCCCTTTTGAAATAAAGAAAAAGTGCTTTATCCCTAGACGTCTACAGTTTCAGACCATCCGTTTTCAAATACTGTCATTCTCAGGGACTCTGCGGCACCTTCAACTTGAACCAGAAAGACGACTTCCTGACGCCAGAGGGCGACGTGGAGCAGTCGACGTTCGCGTTCGCCAATAAGTGGAAGACGCGCGAGTTCTGCGCCGACATCGCCACCGTAGAGCCGGAGCATCCGTGTAAAGCGAACATGCAGAATAAGGACACGGCCGAGAAGTACTGCAGCAAGTTAAAGAGCAAGATGTTTGATGGTAAGTCTAAGCTGAAGTCTCAGCTGAAGTGGCAATGGGCGGGACACATAGCGAAAAGAACCGATGGCCGTTGGGGCGGAAAGGTTCTGGAATGGCGACCGCGCACTGGACGACGCTCCGTGGGTAAGTCCCCCACAAGGGGGACCGACGTGAGGGTGAAGGTTGCGGGAAGCCACTAGATGCGGGCCAAGCAGGACCGATCGTCGTGGAGATCCTTAGGGGAGGCTATACCCAGCAGTGGGTGTCGTGCGGCTGCTATGATGATGAAGTCTAGAAATGGACTGATTTGATTGATTTGCAGGCCATAGTAACTATTTACCAGTGGCAAAGGGTTAAATTAAGGCACGTGGCGTTTTACAAAAATGTTATGATCGTCCTACATAGTGGATCGGTGGAGTGGGATTTCTAAAAAGTAAGTAGATAGGAATCGGCTTGTATGGAATATTCGCCTCTTCTTTTTATCTAATCTAATTTGTGCCACTATAGAATTTGCTAAAAAGCAGAAGACGCGGTCGTTATACTTGAGAATATTTTTGTGGAAAGAAATGTGACCGAGTAAGCTGCAGCCATAGCTGGGCACCGTTAATCAAATAGTTAACTTCGTTAATCATTAATCCGCTACAAAAAAAGTTAGCTTCGTTAAACGTTAAAGCGTTACATTTCAGAAGAATTAACGCAACGTTAACGTTAATCGTTAATCCGTTAATAGGTATGTGTAAAATTGCATTTTTATTGCGTTGCGTTAGTGAACTTATAAAACTTGTTGGTTTAGGTTCGAAGTTAAAAGGTTAGAAAACAATTTTTTTCTAAAAAATAACACCGACTTCAAAGTGATCACTAAAAAGTAATAGGTAATAGTTATTTGTTATACAAGTGACCAAACTCAAATTGTGCTGCGAGTGGCGACTTTAAATCACGAACTAGCGAAGTAGTCTAGAATTGAATCACGAGCGTAGCGAGTGATTCTAGTATAGACTACTGAGCACAGTGAGTGATTTAAAGGCACGAGGCAGAACAACATTTTGGTCTCGTGTAAAACATACAACTTTTCACCTCGACCAGCGAGAAAATTTTCACGTGACTTTCCTGGTAAAAAAGCTTAATTCAGCATTAGAAACTTGTTCACTGTTGTTCACATCAGGAAACTATCTTCATCGTTGGATGCATTCATTTTTGTAATTTATCACAAAAATAATTCAATCAAACCAATGCTGAAAAATTTTATTCATAGAGTCAGTTAAGTAGATTCCCGTCGTTTTGATTACATTACGTTGTGTTTTTCTCTTATTCATTAATATTCCGTCTTATTTATTTATTTATAATCATAAAACATATTGATTTATAACAATTTTTTACTAAATTTCATTAATTTTTCTTATTTCATATTTGTTTCATACATGTGACCTCATTACCTCCATACTCTTTATTTCGAATTATCAACCTTATTTTTTAACAATCCTTATTTAAAACTCCTTGGTATATCCGTGCATTTTTTTTTTACTTTTTAATCCGTGTATGACACCATAAAGCACTCTATCTATCCTTTTCTCACATATCAATTTTACAAGTGTCATCCTTGTCACTTTATTTGTTTTTTCTTTATTCATTTAAAAGTTGGTGTTAGAAATTAAAAAAGCACTTTGTCTTACGCTCGCAGCAAAAATCGATTTTGCTGCGAGTTTTTACGCGCCAAAAGCACCCTTTTCGTGCTGGAGAGGTGAAAAATAATTTGGTTTAAACACGTATTATTGAAGTCGGCCGATCGTATGTAAATATTTCTACATTATGTTTTTGACTCAACATCGTCCGACTTCAATAATACGTGTTTAAACCAAATTATTTTATTACTTTTTAGTGATCACTTTGAAGTCGGTGTTATTTTTTAGAAAAAATATTTTATTTCACTCTTTTTAGTGTAATTTTCTCAAAATAGAAATTAAGAGTCCTTATGTGAAAAATGGTTATTTGTTGATTTTATTAAAAAGCGCTGAACTGATTTCGATCAAATTTATATGGAACCACCTCTGGAGCATGATATACCAAACAAAAAAAGAATTATTCAAATTGGTTCATAATTGGCGGAGTCTTAGAGTAAGACGGGCTTCTACAGAAATGAAGCCTTTTGTTGCTCGAAGGGCGGAGTAATTGAGTAATACACATACAAAAAAAAACAGACAGCCGAATTGAGAACCTCCTCCTTTTTTGAAGTCGGTTAATAAAACAAACTGACACTTTAATTTATTTATAATAACAATAAACAAAACACTCGTCACTGTAAGCACCGGCGCTAAGTAATGAAATGATCAAACGAAAATAATAACTTCGCAATTTTCTCACTCACACGCGCCGGCAAAATATATCTAGTTTTGTTTTTGTTTCACGCGCTGCCACGCGCCGCCCAGCACTTCGTCGTTTCGTTTCATACTTGTCTGAACCTGTATTTCGCGCCGCGCCGTGGTGCCGTGCGGTAAATAGTAGGTATTGGATTAACGATTAACGGACTTCTGCATATTAACGGAAGTTAACGTGTCCGTTAACATTTTTAAAAGTTAACTTAAAAGTTAATCCGTTAATCAAAATGTTAACTTCGTTAATTAACGATTAACGGATTAACGAGTTAATGCCCAGCTTTGGCTGCAGCTCTTAAAATGCTTATTAAACCAGTTGGGTGTGTATAGCGATCTGGATCTCCTCCATTCACTCCCTGGATGGCCATCATCAGATCACAGCTAGATCAATCCTTGGTGGAGAACCAAGGCTTCAAAGTTACCTCGTTTGTATGAAAATCGACTGGTGTTTCTAATCATCCGTCCACCACTATATCCCTTCCGCTGCCGCGAGTGAACCGTGCGTTTTCGACGCATCTGCCGCGCTGTTTTTGAAAATTTCGCTTTATAATACCGCGTGTCATTAAAACTGCGATTTCTCAAGAACCTTGTATAGAAACTACTTAAATCATAATAATATGTTTTTGGAATCTTTGTTAACTAAGCTATCCAATTAGAATTAGAATTTGTTTATTCACAGAAAACATGGTACAATTCAGATCTTATAATACATAAAGTTCATACGTTTTACCGCTCTCTAGCGATATGCAAATACTTAATTTAGTCGTCATGCATCTATTTAAAATAATAATAAAATCAAATAAAAGAAATAAAATCAAATAAATCAAAAATAATCAAATAAAAAAATTAAATTAAATAATAATAAAAAAAACAAAACAAATTAAATTGAATAAAAAAATAACAATAAAATTAAGTTTACAATACAAAATGTCCAAACGTCCAATCTTGCACGATAATGTCAAAATCAAAATGTCAACAATATAGGTGTCAGTGTAACGTACTAAGTACTTATGTCAAAAAAAAAAGGCTCGATAAATTACAAAATGTGGAATACTAAATAGTTCAAAATGTCAGTAAATACACATCAATACCATACAAAAAAATGTCAAATTTCAATTTACTAAAGCTTAATTTTATTAAAATTCCCATTACGGCAAAAAATTGTGAATTCATTCAAGTCATAAAAGCAATTATCAACCAAAACTCTAAATATGATTCTCTTGAAAAGTACGATCGGAAGACTTTGAACATGATCTGGTAGTAAATTATATAATTTAACACACATGCTGTGACTATTTCTAC
Source organism: Agriphila tristella (assembly GCA_928269145.1). NCBI lineage: Eukaryota > Metazoa > Arthropoda > Insecta > Lepidoptera > Crambidae > Agriphila > Agriphila tristella. The sequence goes on along the minus strand of OV743437.1, from coordinate 26,649,425 downwards.
TATAGCAGTTGGTCGCTGAAGGTGGTATACATAATCTGTTGGGATATCTGGTTCGGAAGTTGCACGTTTCGTGTTTCTTAGTAAAAAGATGCAGATTTTTTTTGACAAATATCAAAACCTCAAAAATGTATAGCGAAGGCAATGCAAGTATATTTAGTTTTTTAAAAAGAGGTCTACATGATTCTAGCTGTCCCACTCCGCAAATACTTCTAATACATTTCTTTTGTAATATGAAAGCACGATTGGTGTTCGTTGCATTTCCCCACAAGACCAGCCCATACCTGAGTATAGAACCTATACATATGCGTGATATGCCATCAAAGCTGTCTTTTGATTAGCTAATTGCGTAAGACGATATAGAGCGTAAATAAATCCATTTATCTTCTGACATACCATATCAACATGAAGTTGCCAGGTTAGTTTTGCGTCTATCACAATGCCAAGAAATGTAGCAGATGTAGCTTCTATAATAGGTTCACCACGATGGTGGATGGACATTGACAAAGGAACACAATTTTTATTACTAAATTGTACATATTTTGTTTTTGTAACATTAACATTTAAATTATTATTTTCTAACCAACTTGCTACTTTCTTTAGCTGAGTATTAATCTCATTTTCGTAGTCAAAACTGTTACTTTTATGTATAGCTACCGATATATCATCAGCAAAGAGAGTGACTGGGTAATTAATACATTTCGGTAGGTCATTTATATACAAAATAATCTTTATTTTTATTTATTTATAAACTTCAGTTGTACAAATTACAATGTGTCACTGAAGCCCGTGGTAGTATAAACTGTGTTACAGACTTCAGTGTCTTCCCAAACTAGTGACATAAGTAGGTACATTATGTTTATAAATTATATATAAAAAAAAAAGATTTAAAATAAGAAAGATAAACAAAAAGTACAAAAAGATAATAAGGTAAGTAAATACAGCAAGTTGTTTTAGCTATTAGAAACGGAATTTTGTGTGTAATATGTGCGTGTGTCTGTGTGTGTGTGTGTGTGTGTGTGCGTGTGTGTATTTTGTGTGTGTGTGTGTGTGTGTGTGTGTGTGTAAGTGTGCGCATAGTGTATAAATGTTTGAATGTGCTAGCGTTATTATTGTAAGAGAGAATAAGTGGATAAGTATGTTTTTGTGTGGTAGGTAGGTCCGGTCAGAATTGATTTTAATATTTTATGAGATTGTGATAAAAAGATTTTCTGTACTATCATAGTCAAACTCTTCCAATTTTTCAAAAAGCATTTTCTTAAATTTGTTGTTGTTGTATCCCAAAATAGTTCTCATGTAGCATTTATTTATTTTATTATACAGCATGGGGGCACAATAATCATAACTTTTTTTCGCTAGTACTGTTCTGAATGTGGGGACAGGTACTGTGATGACTCTCTTATTGCATGGTGGCAGAAGGGGTACGGTCTTACGATGGTATCTCCGAAGGCACTGGTAAATAAAAAGCTTCCTGATCGTCAACACATTGGATTGTCTGTATAAGTCAGTGGTCGGATGTCTGAAAGGAAGACGTAACATAACTTTTAAAACTCCTATAAAAAGTATTCCTAGTACTCCTACAAAATAAAAAGTATTGGGCCCAATATACTTCCTTGAGGAACTCCTAGTGTATTTACCTTTGTTTCTGATTTAAACATTTCAGTGTGATGTTCATCATTAAGTTTCGAGATTTCCACATATTGCATCCTATCACTAAGGTAACTCTTGATCCAATCATAGGCTAGTCCTCGTATGCCGTACAACTCGAGTTTAGATAAAAGTGTCGAGTGGTTCACATAATCAAATGCCCTACTCATATCATACAATATTGCGTATGCTATGAGTAGTTGCGTATGCTATACTATGTATCATTGTTTCCATTTTTATGTAACAATGAGTTGTAGTTCATAGGTAAAGGTGGATTAAGCAATTTTTCCGGTTTTTTGTACAAAAAGTGTCTTCAATATAAATAAAAGCCTGTGATTAGACTTCTTTTTGTTTTGTTTACAAAGAAACATAATATTTCACAATAATCAATGAAATGAACGCGCCCTCTTATATACATTTTTTTACACCACAAGCTTAACAAGAGTAAACGCAAGTAAAAATCAGATTAGTAGAACTGTAAACAAATGGGCATACCATTTTTGGTATAGGTACTCCCTTTGTTCAAAATGTGACATTAACTCTAATCCTTGTCGCACTAGTTACACTGGCTATAAGTTAGAGAAGGATTGGTGCAGTGTCTTGTAAGCTGACGTTCAAGTTGGCGCGAAATCCGCGACCCTCTAAAGTTTGAGGGTTCGTTGGCAGTTAACTCATTTTTTGCCGAGACTCTGAGGGTTTGTTAGCACTCGAGTGGATATGTAACTCAAATATGATTTTTGAGTATTGTGTTAGAGTGTAGCTGGTACGTGGACGTTGAGCCGTACTACGAGGCGTGCCTGTACGACCTGTGCGCGTGCGACGGCGACGTGGCGCGCTGCCTGTGCCCGCTGCTGGGCAACTACGCCATGGACTGCGCCAAGGCGGGCGTGCGCGTGCAGTGGCGGTACAATGTGAAGGAGTGCGGTGAGATACACTACTCTAGTTGACCTGTTTACTAGTTAAACTGTTGTTGATGCTGACTGCCTTTTTCTTAAAGATTGTATAGCCTATTTAGTGAAAGTCATAATAGATATTCCGTGCTGACAATGAGGATCAGCGACTATTTTTGTTTACTGAAGCCACTAATCATGTGCCAGTAATCATGTGAAAGATTTTGCCACCACATGATAATCTGTGAAGAAATTTTCACGATATCTCTCAAACCTCAGAAGTTATACGAGCTAGAACGTTGTTATTTTGGGGGTCTTAATGACGCCATCTACCACATCGTGATAAAGCACATATTACATTGAGCTTGGCATTTCCTTCAAACCCATATAACTCAACCATTCCTAAACGGATATTAGCCCAGTCAGTAGTGGCACTCATGTATGGCGAGGTTAAAATTTGTCATTAGATGAATTCACTTGGCACATATGTAGCTTAGGTAAAACTGATCTGATTTAGCCGGGTAGCCATCCGCCCCCCCTTGGCAGGTAAGGGGGGGTGGCATTTAAAGTTTCGCGCCGCCGCACTTCAGAAAAAAAATCATATCTCCTTCAATATACCTACCACCGTGAGTGTGGTATCATATTGTGATAAATCAAGGATGAGGAAGCCATTTTTGAGACATTTAATGTACAGTTTCATAGAAAAAAAGTGATATATTTTACTATATTGACGACATTATCAAAATCAGTTTGCTATTTTTTTTATTCAACAGTTGGTATCTTTGAAAATTCAAATTTTATGCAAAGGAAAAAAATACTATCTTAAAGTACATTTATTCAGCTTTAAATACATATAAACTTATATATAGTTATCATACAATATCTATCTGACAAAAAATCGAACATTGTATGCGAAGGTGTTTCCAAACGTCTTTAATTTCAAGTTAAGTTGGTTTTTCATACAAATTGTATAGAGTACAAACTTAACTTTGCGGCCAATTGATGTTTATGTTTTTACGGTCTTATAGTCTCTCTCAGCTATCGTACAGTCTAATTTATACTTAATTTTTTTGTGGAAGTCATAACGACGATTGAAAAAAATAGACAGACTTGATCTCAGAATGAGGAAGTCACTAAACGTCGACGCGACGTGGCGTCAAAAGATCAGCTCAAAACGATCAGGTAGGAAAACGTCCTATCCTACCATATTAAGTTTACAGTGCAAAAAGTGTTTAAATCATAATAGGTAGGTATCCTAAGAACCTAGGCATACAAATATATCGTAAAGATAAAGCTACTGTTGCATTGAGTATTTTTATACACTCGTGAGCAGAAAAATGGAACAACAGCCCTATTTCATACAAACAAGGTAACTTTAAAGCTTTGGTTCTCCGCCCAAGATTAAACGGAGTATTATGTGATGATGGCAATTTAAAGAATGAATGGAGAAGGCACAGATCGCAAAAGAAACCCAACGGATCAGAAGAGTCGTTTACACCAGAGACCGTCTAGAGTGTTGAGTGTTACATTTTCCATAATTTAAAATTTTCGCTTGTTATTTTTTTAAGTTCAACCCTGAGCTAAATGACTTATCTAATCCGTTCGATTTCTTTAGCATTATAAGTCTCCGCCATCCATTCTTTAAACTGCCATCATCAGATAACACCTCCTTTAATCCTGAGCGGAGAACCAAAGCTTTAAAGTTACCTCGTTTGTATGAAAATAAGCCTGTTAATCATTTTTTTCAGCTCACAAGTGTATAAAAATACTTAATGCAACAATAGTTTCATTTTTACGATATATTTATATGCCTAGGTCCTTGGGGTACCTAATAATTATAATTTAAACATTATTTGCACTTTAGACTTAATTTGGTAGAATATTTTCCTACCTGGGTCGTTTTGAGATCTAATCTTTTGACGCCACGTCGCGTCGTCATTTTATGACTTGCTCGTACTGAGAACAAGTATGTCTAATTTTTTCTATAGTCGTTATGACTTCCACAAAAAGATCTAAGTATGTATTAGACCGTAGGATAGTTGAGAGTAATTGTAAGACCGTAAGAACATAAGCGACAAAATATACCAAAGTTAAGTTTGTATTCTATACATTTTGTATGAAAAAACCAACTTATATTTGCAGTTGGAAATTCTTGGCAACACTGTCACATACTGTGTTCGATTTTTTTCAGAGAGACATTGTAAGATAACTATATATAAAGTATACATATTTTTAAAGCTGAATAAGTGTAATTTAAGTCAATTTTTTTTTTCTTTGCACAAAATTAGTATTTTCAAAGATACTGACTGTTGAATAAAAATAATAGCAAAACATTTTTTGATACTTTTGGCAATTTTTTTTTTTTCAATGTCTATAAAATTAAATGACTCAAAAATGAATTTCTTTACGCTTGCTACAGAGTTAAGTTTGTGTTCTATACATTTTGCATGAAATAACACATCTAATACTGGCTCTTGGAAACGTTGGGAAACACCGTCGCATACCATGTTCGATTTTTTTTCAGATAGACATTGTACGATACCTATATATAAAGTATATATTTTTTAAAAGCTGGATAAATTTGCTTTAATACAATATTTTTTTTCTTTGCACAAAATTAGTATTTTTGAAGATACCGGCTCTTAAATAAAAAAAATAGCAAAGAGATTTTGATACTATCCGTTATATTTTACGTTTTTTCTATGAAACTGTACATGAAATGTCTCAAAAATGAGTCCCCTATCCCTAATTTATCATAAAATGATACCACACTCGAGGTGATAGGTATATTGAAGGAGATATGATTTTTTGTCTGAAGTGCGGCGGCGTGAAACTTTGAATATCACCCCCCACTACCTGCCAAGGGCGGGAGGATGGCTACCGGGCTAAATCAGCTCAGTTTTACCTAAGCTAAATGCCAAGTGAATTCATCTAATGAAAAATTTTGACCTTTTGCCACTACTTCCTAGGCTATATCAAAAAATCGTTCACTAGGGTTCATAGATCTGAATATGTTTTTATATTATACTAGCGGCCGCCCGCCCGCGACTTCGTCTGTGTGAAAAGTTTTTGGTATCCCTCGGGAACAATACATGTTTTCGGGATGAAAGGTACCCTATGTCCTTCTCTGCACCCCTGACAACGTGTATGCAAAATTTTATGGTGATCGGTTCTGTAGTTAAGACGTGAAAGCGTAACAAACAAACAAACGGACTTTCGCATTTATTGACCGAGCGAGCGCGAAGCGTCTCTGCTTCAGCTTAGGCAAACATTCTTTCGTATGTCTGTATGTTCTCCTCTACAGGTCGCATTTCTCAACCGATTCTCGTGAAAATTTGTGAGCCGGTTCGAAAATTATATAGAAATTTTTTGTCGAGCCAGATTTTTTTAATTTTTGAAAATGGCGCAGATATGTTAAAAAAACAGGTTTTTCGGCTTTCCAGCGCTGTCTGTTCTCCTCTACAGGTCGCATTTCTCAACCGATTCTCGTGAAATTTTGTGAGCAGGTTTGAAAATGATATAGAATTTTATTGTCACGCCACTTTTTAGATTTTTTTCAAAATCGCGGAGATATGTAAAAAAAACATATTGCAGTCCAACTTTCCGGCTCTGTCTTTTCTCGTCTACAGGTCGCATTTCTCAACCGAATTTCGTGAAATTTTGTGGGCAGGTTCGAAAATTATATGGATTTTTTTAAGTTGAGACAGATTTTCTAAATTTTTCGTAATGGCGGAGATATGTAAGAAAAATGTATTTCAGTCCGGCTTTCTGGCGCTGGATGTTCTCCTCTACAGGTCGCATTTCTCAACCGATTCTCGTCAAATTTTGTGAGCAGGTTTGAAAATTACATATAATTTTTTGTCACGCCAGTTTTTTGAAATTTTTCATAATGACGGAGAAATGTAAAAAAACACATTTCAGTCCGACTTTACAGCTGTCCATTTTCCTCTACAGGTCGCATTTCTCAACAGATTCTCGTAAAATTTTTTGAGCAGGTTCGATAATTATATAGATTTTTTTAGTTTAGCCAGTTTTTCTTAATTTACCAAAAATCACCATTTCGAATTTTTTTTTAAATTAGAAGCGCCATCTAGCTGCGAATATACTTACCAAATAATACCAAACAGCACGTACCTACTACGTGCTTTGAAAAGCTCGTGAACAGTGTGGGAAAAAGGGGTGGCGACATCTTTTAGATTATTTAAAAAAAACATACAAGCTACTTTTTAACGCGAGGTCTACAGCTAGGGTTGCCAACTTTTTTTACAAAATAAAAAGTATATTAAGGTCGGAAAAGAAAAATAAACAGTATTTTATAAAATAGGACAGTATTTTATATTTTAATTGTTTTTAAGACACATTTCTTAGTACAACTTACCAATTTTGTGTCATTTTTGAAAGAGCCTCAATATTTTCGATCATCTAAGAAACGATGTCTGCGCTGCACCGCGCGCCTATAAACATAAATAAAATGTAAACGCCCAAACGGGCGTTTACATTTTAAACAGATCTATGGATACCAGGGACGCTTGCTGAAAACAGTATTTTTGGATACTTTTTGTTTGTTCAACAGTAAAAAGTATAATGCGGTGAAAAACAGTATAATACTGTTTTTAACAGTATAGTTGGCAACCCTATCTACAGCTCACGGAGCCACTAGTAATATTAGTAAGGACAATAAAACTTTAGGATTCAAACCTGCCGCTAATCCTCATTAGAGTTCAACCAAAGGGTAGAAGTACTAAAGTAGGTAGAAGTAAAGACTTCTTTTAAAAAAAACATTAATTTGCACAGAGTTACAATGTACCGGTGGACAAGAATACACAGTGTGCGCGGACAGTTGCCTCCGGACGTGTACGGACGTGGCCCTGTCCGGCACCGGACAGTGCAAGCCTTGCTGCGTGGAAGGCTGCGCCTGCCCGCCGGGAGAGGTTACCTTTTTTTTATTTATCATAAAATCTTAATATTTTGTTTAGGCCCAAAAAATTAAAATAACAACCACACCAATTTTACTTTCGTAGAACTCTTGAAGTCATTCTTGCTTGTCACAACGCGTCATAGACATATTTATATAGAACTAGAGGCCGCCCGCGACTTCGTCTGCGTGGACAGCTCTTTTGCTATCCCTCGAGAACTGTACGTTTTTTCTGGATGAAAGGCACCCTATGTCCTTTTCTGTACCCCTAACAACGCCTATGCAAAATTTCATGATGATCGGTTCAGTAGTTAAGACGTGAAGGCGTAACAAACAAACAAACAAATAAACAAACAAACGGACTTTCGCATTTATAATATTAGTAAGGATGTATAGTATTTTTACACTGATAAAAAAAAAGTATTTTTCACCCTGCTCGAAGGACCAACACTTATGCAAAGAAGAAATCATAATTACCAGAGTTAATTAATATATATTGTTATTTATTTGTAAAACACTAACAATCTCGCAAGAGTAGATTACTAACGTCATAAACAACAACATTTTGTTCTACGACTTTTCCAAAAACAGACGAAAAAAATTATATTAGTATTAGTAATCTTCTCCTGCGAGGTTGTTGGTGTTTTACGAATAAAATAACCCTGTATAATATTTGTAGGTTCTCGATGACAACAATGCGTGCGTTCCGCAAGGACTGTGCCCGTGCAAACACAAGGGTATGACGTTTAATGCCGGATACAAAGAGGTCAGGCCTGGCAGTCGCGAACGACAACTTTGGTACGTATTTTATGTGTTATATATTGCAAAATGTATCAAGTGACTAGCGACCCTAGCTTCGGTTCCTTCCTTTTTTTGCCAATTGCGACCTTCAATCAACATCCAAAAAGAAATCAAATCCCTTTCAGACTGTCAACTCCATTCGCTTCAAAAGTCTGTACCCGTCCCGTTCGAGTCCCGTCATCAGTATGAGAAACGCGCTTGAATTTATTTTCGCGCGCGTAATTTTTTTGCGATGACTTCTATTAATATTTATTTAAACTATATACAGTAGTGTAGTGTAGAGGGCTAAAATTATGTGCATGAAACGCTTATGGTAACGAATGCATTTAATTCGATAAGGATTAATACTGTATCCGTCTACTCTAAATACCTTTCCAATTACCACATTATTTGTGATCATTTAAAAAAAAGTTGAAATGGCTAAAGCAAGCTTTCCTTAAAAGAGCGTCGCGGACTTTTTTGTAGACCTTTAACAGAGAAACAATTTCATCATACATTATTTGATGGTTCAGGCAGCGTTGTTGATGCAAACTCCCAGTCGGCTTAATTTTTGCAGACATCTTCAACAATTATCGTCATATTTCTAAAAACCTCAACTTATTATACATCTAAACCTTCCTCAGGAATTACTCTATCATCTGTTCAGGACTTTTTGAGTTTATCTCGATCGAGATAGACAGACGCGGCGAGGGACTTTGTTTTATAATGTCTATCAGCCATTTCTAATGTCCCCCACCCACTGCTGGGGCACATGGCTTAACGTACTTTCCGAAGAACGGAGGAGCTCGAAATAATATATTTTTGGTCACCCATCCCGTGACCGACCTCTGCGAAAGTTGCTTAACCTCCACAATCGATGGGCCAGGCGCTAAACTACTGCGCCACCGAGCTCCGCATATGTTTTATAATATGTAGTGATTATAATCTAAAGTTTTCGAACTAAGATCTGTGTCTGTATCGCGTATTATAAACTTGTACCTACGGGTCTTGTGTGGAGACTTGGTCGTCGGAGATGTGGTCTTTTATCGGTATTCCAGAGTTATTCCTTTTTCAAAGAAACATGTTTTATGGACCACTAGCGGCCGCCCGCGGTTTCACCCGCGTGGTTCCCGTTCCCGTGGGAATATCGGGATAAAAAGTATCCTATGTTTTAATCTAGGCTTTCTACTATCTGCGTGCCTCAACCAAATCCGTTCAGTAGTTTTTGCGTGATTGAGGAACAAACATCCAAACATCTAAACATCCAAACCCACAAACTTTCACATTTATAATGTGGCTCCGTGAGCTGTAGACCTCGCGTTAAAAAGTAGCTCAATTGTATGTTGTTTAAAAAATTATCTAAAAGATGTCGCCACCCCTTTTTCCCCACACTGTTCACGAGCTTTTCAAAGCACGTTGTAGGTACTTGCTGTTTGGTATTATTTGGTAGGTATATTCGAAGCTAGATGGCGCTTCTAATTTAAAAAAATTTTCGAAATCGTTATTTTTGTAAAATTTTGAAAAACTGGCTAAATTAAAAAAATCTATATAATTATCGAACCTGCTCTCAAAATTTCACGAGAATCTGTTGAGAAATGCGACCTGTAGAGGAAAATAAACAGCTGAAAAGTCGGACTGAAATATGTTTTTTTACATTTCTCCGTCATTAAGAAAAATTTCAAAAAACTGGCGTGACAAAAAAATTCTATGTAATTTTCGAACCTGCTTACAAAATTTGACGAGAATCGGTTGAGAAATGCGACCTGTAGAGGAGAACATCCAGCGGCAGAAAGCCGGACTGAAATACATTTTTCTTACATATCTTCGCCATTACGAAAAATTTATGAAAACTATCTCAACTTAAAAAAATCTATATGATTTTCAAACCTGCCCACAAAATTTCACGAAATTCGGTTGAGAAATGCGACCTGTAGAGGAGAAAAGACAGAGCCGGGAAGCTGGACTGCAAATGCGACCTGTAGAGGAGAACAGACAGCGCTGGAAAGCCGTAAAACCTGTTTTTTTAACATATCTCCACCATTTTGAAAAATTAAAAAAATCTGGCTCGACAAAAAAATTATATATAATTTTCGAACCTGCTCACAAATTTTCACGAGAATCGGTTGAGAAATGCGACCTGTAGAAGAGAACATACAGACATACGAAAGAATTTTTGCCCAAGCTGAAGCAGAGACGCTTCGCTCGCACTTCGTGCTCGCTCGGTTAATTAGTAGGATGAAAGTAAGACGTCACATAATTTTGTTCACATAATTCAATGTACTGTCATGTTTTTACATACTGTCATGTTATCTAACTTGTTGGTGTTTTGGATTTCCTAAATAAAAAAAAATAAAAAAATACAAACATCTGAAGCACGCAAGTTTCTCTACCTGAGACATAGTTACACTCCAGCCAAGAGCAAAACAATACGGCTTAATACTTATTCCTAACACCAAAATAACTCAATAATTTGATAACAAAACAAAAGTGTCATACGTTTTTGACTTTTCGTCTTTGTTTTTACCCAAATGTACGTTATAGTTTTCACCACAGAATAAATAGTACAAGCTTTCACTGTATACAAGGTTATTTTTAGTTAATGCAAAACCTCTCGTGGGGTTGATCAGACCATCAAACTGAACAACTCTCACTATGGGACCAACCTCGAAATCACGAAAAAAAATCAGCTGTTCCATACAATAGTACAATCCTAATTCATCGAAATGTATGAAACAGCTGTTTTTTTTGGCGCTTTCAAGGTTGGTCCCATAATGAAAGTTGTTCAGTTTGATCAACCCCACGAGAGGTTTTGTATTAACTAAAAATAACCATGTATTATGACGTGTACAGCACGTGTGTGGGCGCTCGCTGGGAGTGCGTGCCGGCTACAGACGCGGACATCCAGAACTACCCACCGGCTGAAGATCTTCGCTCCAACTGCAGCGCCACCAATCATATGGAGTTCACCAGCTGCCAGCTAAAGGAACCGCTCACCTGCAGGGTATGTGGAATTTCCTTGATTACTGGCCAAGCAACTTTATGTTTTCTTCATGTCATACACCATGTCAGGTTACATGTTTACATTCGTATTGTTAGGGATTAACGATATAAGCTCGCCCGACACCATATTTTTTCAAAAACTCTGTTCTTTACATGATACAAAAATTTTTTTACTCATAGCGAGAAAACCACTCGACATCAGTTTGCCAGTCATCGTCGAGTGATATTTTTGTTTTAGCAAAAAAGTCTTCTAAGCGTTCCCCTACTTGATCTTTTTTTCGCCAGCTATCCCATTCAAAATGAAGAGATGCTAACTAGGTGTATGACGTCGCAGTAAAGCTTTGCACTTGTCATCAGAACATGCACCTGCCACCCACTACAACGACGACCGAGTGCCGTCCGGGCTGCCAATGCAAGAAGGGCTACGTACTAGACGCGGGCAGCGGGCGCTGCGTGCAAGCATCGGCCTGCCCGTGCCACCACGGCGGCCGCAGCTACCCCGACCGGCACGCCATCACCGACGAGTGCAACCAGTGGTACACTACACTATACATACTAGACGCGGGCAGCGGGCGCTGCGTGCAAGCATCGGCCTGCCCGTGCCACCACGGCGGCCGCAGCTACCCCGACCGGCACGCCATCACCGACGAGTGCAACCAGTGGTACACTACACTATACATACTAGACGCGGGCAGCGGGCGCTGCGTGCAAGCATCGGCCTGCCCGTGCCACCACGGCGGCCGCAGCTACCCCGACCGGCACGCCATCACCGACGAGTGCAACCAGTGGTACACTACACTATACATACTAGACGCGGGCAGCGGGCGCTGCGTGCAAGCATCGGCCTGCCCGTGCCACCACGGCGGCCGCAGCTACCCCGACCGGCACGCCATCACCGACGAGTGCAACCAGTGGTACACTACACTATACATACTAGACGCGGGCAGCGGGCGCTGCGTGCAAGCATCGGCCTGTGGCAGCTTCAGCATAGAGTAGCATTTTTTATGTATATATGGCAATTAGAAATGTCAAGTTTACATAAGTCATTTATATAAATGACAAAGAGGGTGGGGCCCAAAATTGAGCCTTGAGGTACACCAAAGATCAGTTCCTCAGTGTTCATGATAATGGAGAAGTTTCCAAATTTTTTTATTCGCTATTATTAAAATTAAGACGAAATTATACACAACTGCGAAAGAATTATCAAATTATCTCTAAAAATGAATAAGTCACAGGACGTGAAAGTTATGATTTCAAGATAATTTCGCTCATCGGGAACCGGTGATCTGACGTCATCTACGGAACATTTCCAGCGGCCGGCCGCGCCACCGCCATACAAGCAACAGGTGGGATGACGTCACGCCCTTACAAACGCATCGTGCAAAAATTCGTCAACTTAAATTATTTATTACTCTGCCATTTACTGACGGATTTTTTTTCCACTATTATATTAATTTTAGGCTATATTTTAATTTTATGATGTTAAATAAAGCAGTCTTAACATCATGAAACTTCTCCATTTCTTCAATTTTGACGGCCTGAGTGCGATTGGAGAGCTGATATTCTTTAAAAAGTGAAAGCGGAATTCCGCGTATCCCAATCTGTTCTAGTTTTGCAAGAAGTTTGTAATGGTATTGGTGATGAATGGGTAAATAAACGCTTCGATACTTTTACTTTGCACATAGGTGAAATACCAAGGTTTTTTAAAATACAATCAACGGCGCGCCGGGCCTCCACTCTTGTAGAGGCCCGGCGCTAATAATAAATAATCCTGTGATTATCATATTCAATAAATTTTATACTTAAATGCAAAGACATTTAGGTTCGAAATAAATTACAGACTGTACTTCGAATAAATTAAAATGAAAAAACTTATGTATCTATCGAAATAATTTCATAGCCGACTTATAATTGTCACTGAGATTAGAAAAACCCTCAAGCGGCCTACTGCGACATCAAAAGTAATAAACATACAGACTGGATCACACGCACTGTAAGGGTTCCTTTTTACCATTTTAGTACGGAACCCTAAAGATTACAACCCGTACTTATAATAGTTTTCGGTTCCCAGTCATATAATTAAATGCGAATGCGATTCAATTCGAACAGCCTTCGGTTGTATGATAGCAGCAACTATACTATTAGAACTGCGCAAAGAAAAAGTATTTTTGCATTTACGCTAAGCACACATGTTCCGAATTGAACATGTTATTGTAACAAGTGATTATTTATTCTGTCACTACAATATATGGGGGCGTAGCTCAGATGGTAGAGCGCTCGCTTAGCATGCGAGAAGTACCGGGATCGATACCCGGCGCCTCCAAAGGTTTTTTTATTTTAATAGTGCATTAAAGAAATTAAAATTTTCGATTTTTTTATCAACATTCGTCTTAACTTTGGGGACATTCATAATAAATTTTTTTATTACCCAGCGCCCACGCAACTACAGTTACCTGTTCAACAAAAACAAAAGACTATAATTAAAGTCAATATTGAAGACTTATAGGTACACGTACAATAGATAAATAAATTGTTACCGTGTACATATTTGATCGTTCACTAAAGTTGTATTGTGATTTATACCCAATAATTTTATTGTTAAAAAAAATATTATGGAAATAAACTGCATAGTTCACTAAGATTTTTTTTTTTACTAACAGGCAGCCGCGGTTGGTTCTATTTAACAGAAATTTATATTCCTTTCTAGTTACTTTACGGCAAGTAAACTCGATAAAAATTCGATAACGTTTATTGTGCCGGCCAAGCACGTACTTATCTTATAAATAGGAAATAAGATTATATTTATCATTCTCAACTTTAATATCATTAAGTCAGCTTTGTTTCTAAATAGATTCTATCGTATTAGGTATAAGCCCTACATCAGTAGTAGAATACTTGTAGGGAATAATCCCTAAATACTTAAACATGACTTTCATTTTTTTGACAATAATTTTACGATTATGATTACAATTTTATTATAAGTGCCATAGCAAATATATAATACAATACCACAGAATACATAATAGTACAAGTACAGAAGATGCACTCCGCAAAATCATTTAATTAAATACCGACTCTTGCTCCAACACAATAAAGTGCAATTCAGGTCGCACAGCGGTCCCTTCCCTACAATTATATATTCACCTATGGTTGCCTCTTATCTTTCTCTCGCGTAGCTCTTATCTTTTCTGACGTATGAAATTGGTCCGTCCGAACGGACCTGCCGGCTACTTGTAGCTTCATACCCAGAGCGCGGAGTGTGCTTGGCCTGCAAATACTAAGATAGGTTTTGTTCTTCCATACAGCGTGTGCAAGAGCGGCAACTGGTCGTGCACGGAGCGTGCGTGCGCGGGCGTGTGCGGCGCGTGGGGCGACTCGCACGTTGACACGTTCGACGGCACTGCGTACGACTTTGAGGGGGTTTGCACGTATCTACTCGCTAAAGGGGTGATGGACTCTAGCGATGGCTTCGATGTTGAGATACAGGTGAGATTCTGTAGTGAGGGTTGTGTTTATTGGTAATGAGTTCGGCGCGTGGGGCGACTCGCACGTGGACACGTTCGACGGCACTGCGTACGACTTTGAGAGGGTTTGCACGTATCTACTCGCTAAAGGGGTGATGGACTCTAGCGATGGCTTTGACGTCGAGATACAGGTGAGATTCTGTAGTGAGGGTTGTATTTATTTTTAATGAGTGCGGCACGTGGGGCAACTTGTACGTAGACACGTTCGACGGTGCCGCGTGCGACTTTGTGGGGATTTGCACGTATCTACTAGCTAAAGGGGTGATGGTCTCTAGCGATGGCTTCGATGTTGAGATACAGGTGAGGGATGTGATAAATGGGAATGAGTACGGCACGATTGTCGGCACAAAGGCCCATATTTATAGACAGCTCTCAACGGTGAGAGCTATCTTGAGATCATACTTGTGATGCTTATTCTTATAAGAACAGCATCTCAAGTATGGTCTTAAGATAGCTCTCAACGTTGAGAGTGGTTTATAAACATGAGCCAGTATGATTTTTAAATCTCCAGGTGGTCATAAGTTCATCTAAACTAGGCGCTAACATTCATATAAAATACTGATTCGCGGTGATATTAAAAAAAGCATTTTGTTTTAAAGTTCTCTAAAATCTATTGCAAAAACTAGGAGTACAGGATTTAACTCTGCGCCTTCATGACAAGTTTGTACATATCTTTTATTATTTTTAGCTGTCTTTGTACTATAGCAGCGCTTAGAAAGTTGTCTAACTATCCCTCACTAATTATACAGAATGTCCCATGTGGTACAACGGGCGCTACCTGCTCCAAGAGCACGACGCTGAAGGTGGGCGGCGGCGGGAACCGCGAGGTTGTGGCGCTCACTAAGGACGCGCCGCTACCGGACGTCTCCAAGCTAAAAAGGTATATCAGGATGGGATTAGAAAGAAAACATGAAAGAGAGGGATGGCGAAGTAAAGTCGACGCTTCTATCAAAAATATCCTAGATAACGCTTCACGAACTGAAACAGCACGTAAATGTGGCACCGACAATGAAAGCCGAAAAATGAAACCGAAAATTAGAATTATCTGAGTATAAATTACTATTCTTTCCAAATTGAACTTTAAATAGAACAAGACAAATCATAAAATACTTTGTGTACAAAATAACAACCCAGATTGAAAGTGGGGCGTTGTTTCGGGGTGCCGTTTTGGGACTCTGTACACTTTTAAACTCTCGCGTTGCATTCTACTTAGTAGTTAAAATAATAGGAATTAAACGCATATGTAACTAATGATAGGTATTTTCCGCCAACTTATTTTCCCGACGAAAACTCGTGAAAAGTGTCAACAAAATCTGTTAGTACAATGTGAATTTAATCAACCTATCGCGTTAGTTTAGTGGTCTCGTTGCATTAATCACGGTTTTATGTAGGAATCTTGTGATAAACATAAGTTGTAAATCTTGTGATAAGCGTTATTTGTTTTTGTTACTATATATCCGTTACTAAGGCCCATATTTATAAACCGCTCTCAACGTTGAGAGCTATCTTGAGATCAATTTTGAGATGCTCTTATTATAGGAACAGCATCTCAGGTATGATCTCAAAATAGCTCTCAACATTGAGAGTTGGTTTATAAATACGAGCCTTATGGCCGAATACTCAAACGCTAATTAACTTTGAGGGGCTCTCAAACGTCATCCTGTCGCATTAAATGTCAAAGATATGACAAAGACAGCATGCTGTTTGAGAGCCGCTCAAAGTTAAGTAGCGTTTGAGTATTCGGCCATTTGAATCTTGAATAGTGCAAGCTCTGCTAAGTTTCTAAGAACAAAAAGAATATTCCGAGTAAGACGCAATTTTGTTATTACTTTTAAAATTATTTAATCGGTCGCAGTTAGGGATTGCAATTGCTGGATCCAGCATCCAGCAATCCAGCTGGATCCAGCGCTTTTTTTTACATGCTGGATCCAGCATACCGTGCTGGATCCAGCAGCGCGGATCCGCAAACGTATCAAATCCGAAATTAGTTACTTTACGTCTATAATTAGCTGCCTTTTTTCGATCTAATGCGATCATTTATCGATGGTTTAAGACTATTTGATGACCTTAGACCAGAACGCAGAGGCCAAAAGGGCCTTTTCAGCAACCGGCTATACTTGTTCTAAGGCGATAAGACTATAAAATATGTTCTTTAATATCTCACTTCCACAGCTAACTCAAAAACCGAAATAAATGATCTCTCTGTTGTTAAGAGTGTTGGTAATTCACACAAATGTAAGTACATTTGTGTCGTTAGGATACAATACAGTATAGGTACAGGCTGGTTTGTATTGTAGTTGTAGCAACTAGCCAGTAAGTAGCCATTTTAAGTTAAAGACAGGTAAAGATTGATTGCGACTGATTATACGTCCTTATTACCTACCTAAGATTTACTTAAGATTTACCTAAGATTACTTCATAAAACATAATACTTCTACATCATTTTGATCTCAAATAACAAAGAACTAAGTAAACAAATATAAATTATTTTAATAAAGTTACCATCAAATAAGTAAAGGTTTTTTTAAACTAGTTTGTAGAGAAAAGTTTAAATGATTAAATAAACAAAAAAAAAACCTTAATATCATGTATTTATTTTGATTCAATATTTTGCTGGATCCGCGCTGGATCCAGCTGGATTCAGGCTAATCTTGCAAAAATCCAGCTGGATTGAAAATGCTGCTGGATTGCAATCCCTAGTCGCAGTATATGTATACAGGGTTGTAGTTACACCCTAGCGAAAACTTTAAGAGATGATTCTACCTTTAGAAATAAACAACTTTCTCTATGGAACCACTTGTCGCAAATGCATAGCTGTTGAGATTTTGATATTTAGTTGAGAAGCAAACGCGTACCTATAACTCGATAATATCGGGGATTCGCGGGTAAAGAGGTGTACATTGCGAGTTTATCATATTTTATCAATTTTTCTGTAAATTGAGGTTCTATGCAACTAAGAAAGACTATGTGTGATAGAACAAATAAAAAACACAAAAATTTTCATGAATTTTGCGACAGAAAATACCATTTCTGATAGATTCAGAATCATGAGTCGACTAATGCCCTAAAAGTTTTCGCTAGGGTGCTACTAACACCCTGTATAGGTATTTATTTTAAAGAGAATAATAATATATGAATGCACAGGATCAGGGTTGGTAAAAATCATATTTTTTTGTAAAAAAACAAAAATCACTGATTTTTTGCAAAAAATCGAAAAAAAAACACAACATGCGTTTGTTTTACATATTTGAAACTTTGATTCGGAAGAAACACAAGTAAAGATCAATAAAATAGTTAAAATAAAATGCCTGGTGGAAGATAAATATAATGATTTGGCAGTTTTTTTAGAAGAAAAATCAGTATTTAGCAGTAATTCTAACACAAAGTTACTTTAAACATACATTTGTATGTGTCTATGAATTATTTAAAATTAAGAATTTTATATTTTTATACAAATAGGCAAGAAAAAAGAAATTTAATTTAATCAATGATTTTTATTAAAAAAGTCACTTGATTTAAATTGTGATTTAAATCATGATTTAAATCAAAGTGATTTAATCATGCCAACCCTGCACAGGATAAAGCTGCGTGTAGCGGGCGCGTACGTGTTTCTGGACGTGCCGTCGCTAGGAGTCAGCTTGCAGTGGGACCGCGGCCTTAGGGTCTACGTCAAAGTGGACTCCGTCTGGAGGAACAGAGTGAGTCATATTGATTCTTGTGTCTATTTGTTCATTTTAAAACAACTCGTTATATTTTTGTGTCATGTCAATGCTTCCAATTAAACTTCTTCGTGATATAATTTAAAAGAAGTTAGTACTGTGCTGATCTTTTTTCACGCATATTAAAATTCAAAACTGCTATAATTTTAATTCATGCATCTGGGGCCTTATTTTTGAAAGGCGTCGAGCGCTCTTTACTACTCATTTTCATTCGACATAGCAAAATCCGTATTTTTGAATCGCTCGTTGGTCAGTTGGCAGTGTAGACACAAACTTATCTCACCCGGTTGCCAAAACTGGAAATACGAGAGTGGATTGATAAGTCCATGACTTTTTGATGAAGAAAGACTTTTTTTCGGAATATTTTGTTTTGTTTCAGTACATAATCTTATTGTAGCTCTGCGTATTCAGTCCAACGAAGTTCCTACCTCTTTAACCCATTATTTTTTTCTTTCATCGTCTGAAAACTGGTAACTGAAATGAAGGCCCATTTCAGACATTACCTTTTGGCTTGATGAAAATCTTTGCCCGTCAAGACATTTATCAAGACATTTATTCATGTTTGGTAGGAGAAAATATCTCACTGGGGTTGAATCTAGAGAATAGGAAGGATTCGCATCTTCATTCGCTGAGTTTTGATGTCATGAGTGCCGCCGAGAGGGTCGACAGGGTCATTAAGAAAAGTTGGAACTCGCTTGAGCTTTTTGTTTCCAAAAGTAATAATCTTTTGTCGAATTTGAAAAAAATGTAGTGTAAAGATGCCTTAAGGAGTTTCTTTTTAAGACACAAAAATAAATTATGAAAAAAAAGTATTTCTTCTTTTCAAAGTCATGGACTTATCAAACCACCCTCGTAGTTGTTATTACATAGATATGTTACCTATGTTACGCTGTCGACTACATAGACTACAGCGACGCCGCCGTCATCGGATCAGGCAAGTTTGTGTCTTTCGAGTGCGTCTTGTTAAACCGCATACGATGAAAATGATTAGTAAAGAGCGCTCGCCGCCTTTCATAAATAGGGCCCCCGTGTCTTTACATTATAGCTAATTATGGTCGTAACGGTTGAGATCGCTATAATGATATCTCTCATTGATTCCCACCAGGTGAAGGGTCTCTGCGGCAACTACAACGGCGACACGCGCGACGACTTCCAGACGCCGTCGGGCGGCGGCCTGCCCGAGTCCTCCCCTGTGGTGTTCGCGGACGCGTGGAAGCTCAAGCCCCAGTGCCCCAAGCCTAAACCCGTCACTGTAAGTTGGTTAAACATTACTGGTATGGTATGAAATACTTGGGGTCGTGATGATTTCTGAGCGCCGTCTGGGGCGGACAGGGCTGCCCGAGTCCTCCCCTGTGGTGTTCGCGGACGCGTGGAAGCTCAAGCCCCAGTGCCCCAAGCCTAAACCCGTCACTGTAAGTTGGTTAAACATTACTGGTATGGTATGAAATACTTGGGGTCGTGATGATTTCTGAGCGCCGTCTGGGGCGGACAGGGCTGCCCGAGTCCTCCCCTGTGGTGTTCGCGGACGCGTGGAAGCTCAAGCCCCAGTGCCCCAAGCCTAAACCCGTCACTGTAAGTTGGTTAAACATTACTGGTATGGTATGAAATACTTGGGGTCGTGATGATTTCTGAGCGCCGTCTGGGGCGGACAGGGCTGCCCGAGTCCTCCCCTGTGGTGTTCGCGGACGCGTGGAAGCTCAAGCCCCAGTGCCCCAAGCCTAAACCCGTCACTGTAAGTTGGTTAAACATTACTGGTATGGTATGAAATACTTGGGGTCGTGATGATTTCTGAGCGCCGTCTGGGGCGGACAGGGCTGCCCGAGTCCTCCCCTGTGGTGTTCGCGGACGCGTGGAAGCTCAAGCCCCAGTGCCCCAAGCCTAAACCCGTCACTGTAAGTTGGTTAAACATTACTGGTATGGTATGAAATACTTGGGGTCGTGATGATTTCTGAGCGCCGTCTGGGGCGGACAGGGCTGCCCGAGTCCTCCCCTGTGGTGTTCGCGGACGCGTGGAAGCTCAAGCCCCAGTGCCCCAAGCCTAAACCCGTCACTGTAAGTTGGTTAAACATTACTGGTATGGTATGAAATACTTGGGGTCGTGATGATTTCTGAGCGCCGTCTGGGGCGGACAGGGCTGCCCGAGTCCTCCCCTGTGGTGTTCGCGGACGCGTGGAAGCTCAAGCCCCAGTGCCCCAAGCCTAAACCCGTCACTGTAAGTTGGTTAAACATAACTGGTATGGTATGAAATACTTGGGGTCGTGATGATTTCTGAGCGCCGTCTGGGGCGGACAGGGCTGCCCGAGTCCTCCCCTGTGGTGTTCGCGGACGCGTGGAAGCTCAAGCCCCAGTGCCCCAAGCCTAAACCCGTCACTGTAAGTTGGTTAAACATTACTGGTATGGTATGAAATACTTGGGGTCGTGATGATTTCTGAGCGCCGTCTGGGGCGGACAGGGCTGCCCGAGTCCTCCCCTGTGGTGTTCGCGGACTCGTGGAAGCTCAAGCCCCAGTGCCCCAAGCCTAAACCCGTCACTGTAAGTTGGTTAAAACACTACTGGTACAAATATTTCGGTTGTGATTATTTTTAAACGACTTTAGGTGCCGTGCCGTGCTACCCAAGTCCTCTCCTGTAGGTGGAAGACGTATGTAGGGTATCCTAGGATGACGGTGCCGTCATATTACGGCAGCGCGCCGTATTGTTTACATAGACAACGTTTTACGTTGCTAAATTACGGCCGTAATATGACGGCACCGTCATCCTAGGAAACCCTAGCTTTAGTGACCTAAGTGAACCGATCACAGTAAGTTGGTGAAAAGAATAGCGACGATTATTGGTATGAAATATTTTGATTGCGACGTCTTCCATACGCACTGTGCCGTGCTACGTGAACCTGAGTCGTCTCCTCTATTCCGTACCACTAGCCAAAGTCATTTTTGTAAAAAACTTGAAGAATTAAATCTTTATCGTCGTCCTTATTAGGATTACTGCGAAATTCGTCCGCACCGGCGAGAATGGGCAGTGACAGTGTGCGGTTCAATGAAACGCTACCCGTTCACGATGTGCGAGAGTGAGGTGGCGGCCGGGCCGTTCGTGCAGCGGTGCGAGCGCGACGCGTGCGCGTGCGACGCGGGCGCGGACTGCGACTGCGCGTGCGCGGCGCTGGCGGCCTACGCGCACGCCTGCAGCCTACGGGGGGTTGCGCTCGCCTGGCGCACGCAACAACTATGCCGTGAGTCTCAATATCTAATAAAATAAAAATATCTATGAATAAGATAAGTAGTGGTTCCCAATTATTTTTTCTACATACCCCTCCAAGAAAGACCTTTAACTCGCGTACTTCTTATTGCAGGAATGTTAATAAAAAATAAATCCGATATATGATATCTTAGCTATGAGACTGCTACGTGTACCCCTTGATGCAACCTCGCGTACCGCTAGGGGTATGCGTATCACTAATTGGGAAACACTGATTAGAATTTAATCCTGTCCTACTAATAAATGTGAAAGTTTGTGGGTTTGGATGTTTGGATGTTTAGATGTTAGGATGTTTGTTCCTCAATCACACAAAAACTACTGAACGGATTTGGTTGGAATTTGGCACTCAGATGATGGTAGATAGTTTAGATTAAAACATAGGATACTTTTTATCCCGATACTCCCACGGGAACGGGAACCACGCGGTTGAAACCGCGGGCGGCGGCTAGTATTATAAATGTGAAAGTTTGTGGGTTTTGATGTTTGTTCCTCAATCACGCAAAAACTAGTGAACGGATTTGGTTGAAATTTGGCACACAGATAGTAAATAGCATGGATTAAAACATAGAATACTTTTTATCCCGATATTCCCACGGGAACGGGAACCACGCGGGTGAAACCGCGGGCGGCCGCTAGTTCATTATAAAACCGGTGCGTGTGCTATACGAGCGCGGTTCACAGCCTTCGTGGGGTTGCACTCGCCTAGCAAATTCAGCAACTATGTCGTGAATATAGGATAGAATTTATTAAATATGCGCAGCAGCTGTGCTCACGTCATAATTAAAACTAGCTTAGGTGCATTGTATAGTGATTCGGCGAGATGTTGGTGTATGTAAGAATACTGCCTTGTAATTTAAAATATATAATATTTCATGTATTATACAGCGATGCAGTGCGATGAGGAGTGCACGAACTACGATGGGTGCGTCTCTGCGTGCCCGGTGGAGACGTGTGACAACACCGTAGACTATGTCGACGTGCAGGGCTCCTGCAAACAGGACGTCTGTGTCGAAGGTCAGTGCTAGAGTCAGCCGCGGATCGGATCATACAGCAATGCATGCGACGAGGAGTGCACGAACTATGACGGAGACGTGCGATAACACCGTGGACTACGTCGACGTGCAGGGCTCCTGCAAACAGGACGTCTGTGTCGAAGGTCAGTGCTAGAGTCAGCCGCGGATCGGATCATACAGCAATGCATGCGACGAGGAGTGCACGAACTATGACGGAGACGTGCGATAACACCGTGGACTACGTCGACGTGCAGGGCTCCTGCAAACAGGACGTCTGTGTCGAAGGTCAGTGCTAGAGTCAGCCGCGGATCGGATCATACAGCAATGCATGCGACGAGGAGTGCACGAACTATGACGGAGACGTGCGATAACACCGTGGACTACGTCGACGTGCAGGGCTCCTGCAAACAGGACGTCTGTGTCGAAGGTCAGTGCTAGAGTCAGCCATGGATCATACAGCGATGCATGCGACGAGGAGTGCACCAACTAGGACGGAGACGTGCGACAACATCGTGGACTATGTCGACGTACAGGGCTCCTGCCAACAGGACGTCTGCGTCGAAGGTCAGTGCTAGAGACAGCCATGGATCATACAGCGATGCATGCGACGAGGAGTGCACCAACCATGGCGGAGACGTGCGACAACACCGTGGACTACGGCGACGTGCAGGGCTCCTGCAAACACGACGTCTGTGTCGAAGGTCAGGTGTCTTGCATTTCGAGATGGGCAAAGGATACTGGGTTTAATGAAACCCAGTAAAAAACCATTATTGTATGTTTTAGAAACTTTTTACAATTTTTTTGACTTATAAAGATTTTATTAAATTCAACAAAATGGTCTATGAAATTTAACTCGGCTTATACCCAATAGACGGGTTGAAACTGGGTCTTTTGCCCATGTCTACTTGCATTCACAAGGCAACAATTAATGTGTCGAAAACATGACGCCTCCTTGTTAAACTTGCTTATCTTTTACTGTTAACAGAGACATTATATTATAAAAAATATCAAAGTTATATAATAATTTTATTACAAATAGATTTCATAATAATAAGAAACATTAATCTGTTTAGACTATTTTTCACAGTTATTTATATTTAGTTTTTTCAAAGTTTCGAACAGTTTTTACCGTTGATCTTTATTTGAATTGTTTTATCCATAAAATGTATTCTAAATATTTTTAATTTTATTTTACAACTCAACAAACAGGATGCAAACCCAAGAAATCATGCCCTGAAGGCTCAGTGTACAGCAACGGTACTCTGACAGAATGCGTGCCGCGTTCTAAATGCAAGCCTCTATGCATGACGCTGCCGGACGGAAGAGAAGTGTTAGAGGGAGAGGTCATAGAGGAGGACAAGTGCCACACTTGTAGGTGTAGCAAGAAACATAAAGTTTGCACCGGACAACCGTGCAGTACCGTGGCGGTAAGTTGTAGTAAATAAGGTTTATTTTGCAGTAGCATTGTTTCTCATACAAGTTTGTATGCAGGACGATGCCGAACGGAAGAGAAGCGTTAGAGACAGTTTCATTTATTCTTATTAGGTCATAGAGGAGGACAGCCACACTTAAAGTTGTTCCAAAAATCATAAAGTGCACAAGGCTATGCACTACTAAGGGGGAGAATTTAAGTGCGTAAAGCTCATTTAACATTTATTGTACATATTAAATACACCATATCGTTTTTAACATTTTTTAAATCAACAAACATTTAAGGATTAATTTCGGAAATTCATGTATTTTATTCTCGTTAAAATGTGTGCGTGGTTCGCAAGTTTCATTACATTTACTTTAGGTCCTCTATGTATGTATGTTTATCGGTCACAGGTGCCAGAAGAAGAACCCACAAGCCCGAAGCCCAACGACGAACAACTCAAGTGCGTCCCCGGTTGGACCCCCTGGATTAGCGTCCACACGCCCACCACGGGGCCCCAGGGCGCCTCCCTGGAAGTAGAGCCCCTGCCCGAGTACAAGGATCTGGTAAACAAATTAATATAAACTAGCCATCTAGCAAATCAATAGCACTAATTTATTCCCATTAAGAAATAGGCCTACTTAAGATTAATATAATAATTTAGAGCCCTCGCAGACTACAGACTTTCTATCGGCCGACAGTTTAGTCGGGTTCTCAATCAGTATGAAGGTGTATGTAAGTGCGCACACTAGAACGATTCGGTATCGGACGATTCTTCATACAAAACCAACTATTGGCCAACTATCGGCCGACAGTTTGTTCTGTAGTCTGCGGGCACGCTAAGACTACATATTTCTTTGAAATAAAATTAAATACAACAGTTTTTAATTGCTTACTAAAAGTACCGCTTAAATGACTTAAAATAACAACTGTTTATAATACTTTTAATGTACCATGGATCACTTAGTCTTGTGCGATTTTCACGATTATTTAAAATCGATTGCCATCTGCGCCGGTTACATTTCTCTTTTATTGCAGCCCATAGGTTCTCCGATGTGCAGCAAGAGCTCTATGACGAACATCGAATGCCGCACCAAGAAGAACCACGAGAGCCCCAAACAAACGGGATTAGACGTGGAGTGTAGCCTGGAGCGGGGGCTGGCGTGCCGCGAGCGAGCGGGGCTCTGCCCCGACTTCGAGATACGGGTGCAGTGCGAGTGTGGTATGTACTTGTATCTAAGAACCACGAGGGCCCCAAACAAACGGGCCTGGACGTGGAGTGTAGCCTGGAGCGGGGGCTGGCGTGGAACTCCGCCCCGACTTCGAGATACGGGTGCAGTGCGAGTGTGGTATGTACTTTTTACCTAGTGTTACTTTTTTCTTATTGTTTGACGATTAGTGACCTCTGGTATTAGAGTTTATCAAGCCGCCGCCGGCCTCTGACTTGGGTTAGCGACTTTTATCAGATGACAGCAGCCGGGACCGACGGTCAAACGTGCCCTCCGAAGCACGAAAGCGCTCAGTTTTAATGACACTGAACGGCCACTCATCTGACACCTGGCCGGACCGAGCGTCGGTCGATTAACAAACGTTATCGAGTACGATCAGTCTGTCAAGCTCTGCCATAAGCGTTTCGCACATGTACCTAGTGTAAAAAAGCTAAGATGCTTCTTTATTGCTACTTTGCTACTTTCTTTAATTTTTGAGAAGGGAAAATACTATGTGTCACACGCTCAGAGGAATCTACCGAATCTCTCTTTTCATCCAGCTCATGCCACACTCAGCTAGACTTGTTGAGAGTCGAAGGGTAGGGGTACAAGAGAGGGGGGGCATATTCATTCATTAAATTAATAGTGGACCTACTTGTGAGTGGTGAGGCTTGCTTGGTTTATCCGGGCGTATTTCACGAAGTCGATCTCTACTGTTGAAGCCTACAAGAATTACCAATAGTTC
Organism: Agriphila tristella; assembly: GCA_928269145.1. NCBI lineage: Eukaryota > Metazoa > Arthropoda > Insecta > Lepidoptera > Crambidae > Agriphila > Agriphila tristella. Next base: position 26,623,319 of record OV743437.1, on the reverse strand, counting down.
AAATCTGACATAACCCCACAATTAACCATTAGCCATTTTAAGAATCCCACTGCTGGGGCACCGGCCAGATAGGGAGGCCATATGGGCCATAACCCACCACGCGGGCCCAATACGAATTAGTGGGTGTTAACGATTGCAAATGCAGCCGGGACCAACGGCAACGGCTTAACGTGCCTTCTGAAGTACAGAGGAACTCGAGATAATACATTTTTTTTCACCCATCCCATGACCGACCCTTGCAAAAGTTGCTTAACCTCCGCAATCGCTGGGCCAGGCGCTAAACCACTGCGACATCAACTCCTCATCCGAACCCCACAATGGGGAGGAAAAGCGCAATTTTATCCCGATAGGTGGCGTCTGGTCTTTGGTACCCGGCCGCCTCAAAGAAAGTGTCAAAACATATGGGAATCACTTGGACTATTGCACTTTGTTATGCATGTAACTTGTAAAATATTGGAGTTCATCGATTTCCCAGTAACAAAAAAAAATAGTGGGCAAAAAAATATCAAAAAAAAGATGCTTTTCCCTCGATTTTCTCCTTTGCTGAGCCTGAGAAACATTATAAATCAAAAGGAATGTTTCATGAATTTTATGAAGCTTCGCCAAAATAAAACAACATTTGAATTATAACAGCTTTGTTCTTTAATATTTCAACCTCAGCAGTTTCTAACATATTTATAACTTGGATGAATTTGATAGGTATATCAAATATGGAATAAGCCCAATATTGGGGCCAAACAGAGAATTAATAGAATTTTATATGCCAGAGTCATTCAAGAAACTTAGAATAATAAAATAAATATGATAAAACGGTTCGTGTAATTTTGGATGGTACAGAAATTCCAGTACAGAAATCTGAAATTATTATTGCACAGAAGGCATCATGAGGCAACTATAAACACGGAAATTCACACTCAGTTGCTTTGTTAAAATTTAAATCATATGCTTCTAATCTGAAATAAAAAGATTTCTTGTAAATCTTACACGAAATTTAAAGAAATGTAATGCTTGTTAGCAATTTTTTGTAAGTTGCTATAAATTTTCTTGCCTGTTGTTTTGGTTTTTCTTTTCCGTAATTCTTCTTTTATCTGAGCTAAAGTTAGCATAGAATAATTTGTTTGTCCGCAAAACCGAAAAAAATACAATCTAAGAAAGTAAAATCACGTAATACACAGTCAAGACAATATAAGCTCAAACTTACAATGGTTCCAAAGACTGAAGCGCCATCTGTTATTCACTTTGCCTTCGCCTCCCCATTAATCACATTCAATAATGACAACACGTTCTACAGCGCCATTCCAATGCCTGAACGCTACGCGGCCGAGCGTGGAGCACCCCACCGACTGCAGTCAGTTCTACGAGTGCACCCCTGACGCGCTTAACCCTACCAAGATCCACACGGTGCTGAAGAGCTGCGCCCCCGGCACCATGTACAACCCTGACACTATGGTGTGCGACTGGCCCGCCGCCGTCATCGCGCTGAGACCAGAGTGTGGATCTAAGCCTATAGGTATTGGCACCTATTTATTTTTATAATTATATTTTTACTAGCTCTCTCCCAGGACCTCTTTCGTGTGGAATTTTCATTTCAAGATAGAAATAGTGAATAGTAGTTACACTAAAGTAGTGGTGAAATATTTTTTTTTAATACAGTTGCTCAAAAAGTGGCGTATTGCAGGAACGTATAGCGTTCGGGATGTGGGCTATTACACACTCGAGCTTTTTCCTTACCTTTTCCGAACTCGTGCGTTTTCTTTCCCAACTCTCAAAATAATGTTTATTAAAAAGAAAAAACCAACCACGAAGTTTTTACTTAAAAAAAATATCATAGAAGTTTTTATGATTCATGCAAATATTTCTAAGTATGACGTGCACTGCACTAGTCTCTGCTTATAGGAGTTTGCGCGGGTAAGTGAAAAGAAAAAGACGGACCTTATTTCTTAATTTTCTATAAAAAAAATCTACTGAAGACTTGGCTGTATGTGCAAAGTTCCCTTTGCCTACCCAGAATGGGTGAAGAAAACAAAAAAATCTCTGCTTATATTATTTTACGGTTGAGGCCATTTCCCAAAAAAAAATCTTTGCGAGTTTAGTTTAGTGTTTGTTGCACAAAATGAGTAATTTCGACGATATTTTATTTGAATTAACACCACCGGAACTCAGTATAATTGCACAAAATGCTTTAGAGAACATTTTACCGGAAAAGTCAAAAAGTCGCTATACAGGGTCATTTTTGGACCCCTTTTCAAACTTTGTCAGGTCATTCTATAACAGCAGTACAATCAATTTACGAAGTAAAACAAAAATTTTTTTTTTACATTTTTACCCCAAACTTTTCCCTACACAAATTGAAATTGTTGTCACCGTTTGCGCGTCGCACGGTCGACCCGCGCGAGCCCCCCTCCCGCCACTCGCATTCCCCCGCTCGCGTCCCGTTCGTGACGGTGAGCGTGCGCGCCTAGATTTTTAGGATATAAAAAGTGGTTGAAAACTGTGAATTTAAAAAGAAATAATTTATAATTATCTCACCTAATTTTTTTTTATTACTTCCTTGAACTATTATTTGATTTTGTAAAGGGGTCGCAAAATTACCCTGTACATATCTACATACGACGACGTGGAGAGAAGAGAAAATAGCAAATAGTTATTGGTAGGTATTATTTTATTAAATTGCTTCATTTTTTCGCAACTGTATTAAAAATAGTTGTTCAGTACACGTGCGGAACCGTCATTGCAACTTGTTCCGACTGTCAACCCTCACCTTCGGCAGCGCCTCTGCTCGGGTAGACATTTGTCGGAACTCTTTGCAATGACAGGCTTTCCGCACTCGTAATGAAATATACTATTGTATTCGCATGAGTAGTTTCGAAAAATGAGTGTGGCGTCAAAGCTCTCCCAGGTAAGAACATTATTTATTAGTACTTCCAAAATGACTGCTTCTGCGTGGAATTTCGTATTTTGGGGAAGTATCGGTAAAAAATCAATCTGTTATTGTAGCTTCCGATTAGTAAAAGAATTTCAAAATAAACATTATTTTACGCCTTGTGCGTATATTTTTATATAAATTCAAAACCATTTACCTCTATTAAAGTTTAATTTTATAGCTCAATATATCAATATCAACTTAACAACACGTGTCTATTTGCACAGATACCACAACAAGTACGACCACGGAAGCGGCCACGACCATTGAGGAAGCGACCTCGAGCGGCTGTCCGCCGGGACAGGTGTTCAGAGACTGTGTGTACCCCTGCGATCAGCTCTGTGACTACTTCAAGATGATGATATTGCTGGAGGAGAAGTGTGCGCCTGGACAGGTTAGTGTAGAGTAGAGTCAGGGAGGTCTCACTCCCCGCTTAATCTTTTATAGTATAGGTGACCGGTTAAATGAGTCCTCGCCCGCGGGGCACAGGGGCGCAGGGGGAGGACGAGAACGGGGAGTGCGAGAGGTGCGGGCGGCAGGTGCATTCTTGCCAACAAAACTCACTTCGCTGGCGACGCGGCTTTGAATTATATAAGTGTTTTATCTATGGACGCGGCTAACGATCGCACGTGTTGAAAGTTGCGGACGCTTTGTGAGAGTTATACATGAGATTACATTCTCAAGAAGCGTTGAAATATTTTTGGACATAAAATTAATAGTCAGTGAAAGCGAATGGATTTTATTAAAGTATACGAATATTTTAATAAAAAAAAACTGGATTCAAATCCAGCTGAAATGAAACGAAATGATTGATTTCTAATTTTGATTAATCTTGCACATAGTAAATTGTCCATAAGTTTATTACCCAATATTTTATTATGTTATCGACACAGTCATAGTATGTTTCATTCAAATTTTGTAGTCATCAAATAATTTTCTACTCACCCCTCGCAATCCCCGTTGTCGCCCGCCCCCCTGTGCCCCACGGGCGAGGACTCAACCGGTCGGCCTATAGCTTGCTGCTCGCGGCTGACTCAGTCAAGCCAGCGCACGAGCGAGGGATGTCATATGTCAGTCGAGACAGTTACGCGACAGAAACGGAAGGAGGAGAACCGCTTGGGAGGCGCTTATAGTAATAAGCACGCAGCGCTGTGCAATTTGAAATTGTACTTAATTGCCATGCGGCGAGCGTAGCTTATTATTTAATTGTCCTCGTGTAGATGGACTTGTACGTTTAGTCAAAACCCCATAAATTTTAAATCCCATTACTCGAGGATATTGATGAGACCATGAAATAGAATCGAATACCTTAGGAAATATTTCTCAATATTTTTTTTTACACATAATAATACAAAATCAATAAAACAAACATTTTATGTGAAATATGGCAACGTAGCATTTCCGTTACTCAAAATATGAATTAACTCATCAAGAAAAATCTTAGTAGTAATAGTAATATAATAGAAATGGTAAAAACTTTTGAAGTTATTAAATTAACATTAATTATATCTCCAAAACTATGCATTTATGGATCACATGTTCTAGGAGTTTTGTATTATTTTGACCTACATAAAGAATATAACCTCAGAGTTAGGGGATATCAAAAATACAGGTTGTATATTCTGTGGTATAGGGCATATAGCAAGTGTTTGTTTTTAGAAATGCATCGGAGGATGTGTGAACAAGTCGATCGCGGACAAAGATTGCGGCAAAGGGTTCAGATGGCGCGACGAGAAGACTTGTGTAGCGATCAAGGACTGCACCTGCTTCTCTGAGGGCACCATGGTCAAGGTGAGAACTTCTTCAAGTATAATCCGCTTTCTTATTTATTGCTTTTTTTGTATTGATTCAGGGTTTGTCATATTATTTCGAACTTTTCGACCCGTAGTTAACACACCTCCACCGCGAAACAATATCAACGAAACCGCAGTAGGTTCCGCCATGAATCGTCAGTTGTACAACAAGCGAAACAGATGCGAAACAGCCTGTTCTAACGCATAGAATTAACCATGGTGCTGTCTCTTTCACGCGCTATTCCCCCCGATCGGCTCGGGTCGTTTGCACACCTCCGGCTCCATCCCGAAAATAATCACACAAAACCGCTCTATGCAGATGTGATATATCGCCGTCGATAGAAGACAAAAGTCATAGCGAAACGACCGCGGTTTCGCTTGTATTGTTTCGCGGCGGAAGTGTGCTACAGGCGTTAGTAATTGGAACTTGTTGTTGAACTTGATAGTACCTACTTTTACAGATTTTTCTCTCGACATTGTGTAAAGTATGTTTGACTTAATGAATTCCAAATAAATAATCATTGTTGACAACTGAAACTTTTTCTTCACGGCCTTTAGCCTGGTGGAGTAGTCGTAAATGGCTGCGTCAAATGCCAGTGCCTGTCAAACGAGATGCATTGCGATTCGTCGGACTGTTCGACGCCAGTGGTGCCCCCTAGCCACGCCCCCATACAGGACACAACCATGCCCCCCACCACGATCGCTCCCACCACTACTACGGAGGCCTCTACTGCCATCCCCACTACGGTGTCTCCTATCATCATACAGAACACTGCTTCGCCTCCGCCCGAGTGTTCGCCTGACGGGTTAGTACCTAGTGACAGCAAAATTTAAAGGGAAATACCACGGTCGATAGAATTTAAAAATCCTATAGAAAGTTGACAAAATCGACGTTTCGTAGTCCCCTGTTTCCCCCTCCAAAACTAAAACGAAACAATGTCTTTTTTTAGATTTCTAAAGATTAATATCTCTTTTAATAATGAATTTTTGAAAAAAAGGACTACATAGGAACGTACAGCCAAGTCCTCTCTTGAAATTTTAATGAGAAAAGTATTTAAATCGGTCTTGTTTTGAAGGAGGAAACAGGGGACTACGATACCTTTTTTTTTTTCAACATTCTATAGATTTTTTTTAATTCTTTGGACCGTGGTGTGTTTCCTCTTAACAGTCTAATTCTTAAAATTAGTTTTTTCATAAATATTGTGTATTTAAATTAACTACAGATATAAATACGTATTGTGGGGTGAAGACTCTGAACCGAACCCGATATTGACGGCGAGTTCTGTGGCGGGGCCCCAGCACGAGCCGGAGTACGCCGTGCTTGATGGGCAACCTAACGCCATATCAGGTAATCAATTTATCATTCATTGTAGTTGTTTTATCTCACGAATGCGATTCGGCTATGAATGTTGTTAGGCGTGCACATGCGCATTGTTTTAGTATGCGTCTGTCTGTACGTTTTCTTATTAGTTACGTGCCTTTTTGTATTTGTGTTATTTTCGGTGTGATATTTAATTAGGAATATTGAGGCGGATTAGTTTACCATAACCTAATTAGAAGTAGGCGATCACTAAATCACACTGAGGTTATTGCTAGCATACTTTTAAGAACTTAGACAACATGATTAATCCTCAGAAACTAAACACATTCCCCCTATTAATAAATGAAGATTATATACCTATCGCCTTATCCTTAATAAAAACAAGCAAAGTTATAGGAGGCTTCTAGAGTGATTTTGTTCCTTTTACTCTTTTGACAAATGATAAAGCTAAAATATGTTTTAACGGTGCAATAGCTTCAATATAATTATTAGGCATTTATGAATAAGGCCGTTAGTTTACAACTGACGACGCTCCGTGTGTAGGCCCCCGACAATAGGTGGGCCAACGATCTGGTGCGCGGCCGCGGTGTGCCGCTGGATGCGGGCAGCGCAGGACCGATCGTCGTGGAGATCCTTAGGGGAGGCCTATACCCAGCAGTGGGTGTCGTGCGGCTGATATGATGATAATGATGATTTACACCTTGTCTAACCAAAAAGTTTGCTAATGAATATGATCCTTTGAGACGAAAAAAGTAAGGAGTAAGGAATAATATTGCTGAACAATATTTTTGATTAAACCAGGGGAAAACTTACTTTTCGTTTATTAATAAGACCGATATTGCGAAGCGGCGATGCGCGGAAGCGTATCGACGAAACACTATTGACAAACTGACAGGTTTTTGTAGAGGAAAAGTAAATTGAATATAAAGGATAATCTTGCGGTAGATCGCGGTTTAAGACATAGGCTGAAAGCGATTGATCAATCAACGTTCTGTTAGACCGGAAAACTTAGGAGTCTTTTTTTTTTTAATACTAACTGTGGAAAGATTTATTTAAATAATTTAATTGTTCTTCAGATAATGAGTAGTTTTAATAAGTTTTATGGAAACAACCACACCGGTCGCGGGATATGGGTAGACTGGCTCGAAGAGGCAGTCGCCGATAGTTGTGGGTGCCCAAATTGCTGCATCAGCATAAAACTGTCGATTCAGCAATTTGGGATACAATTTTTGGATATAACAGTTCGTTCGAGAACTACACAGCAGGGTTCGTTCGTTTTGCAATCATATTGCATTGCACCATTATCAGTTGTTTTATTTGTAATATTATAACAATATACGGGGTCCTTCTAAATTAACCTTCCAAACTTTAAGGATGTGTTCTGTCCATGACACTGATCAACTTTCTCTAAGGAACATAGGGTTAAATATGCAAAGAAAATCGACTAAACTATCCATCCATACAAATCAAAGAGATCACGTGATCAGCTTATTATGGGATGATCAAAATTTTGTCGCGAAATTCGACACATGTTTCATGAAGAATGTTGTTTAGTTTCATGGACTAAACACATCCTTAAAACTTGGATGGTGAATAATAAATGACCCTGTATAATGTATAGTTTTATATAAACGATGCTATTACAGCTGGCAGCTGGAGCCCTCTGACGAGCGACAAGAACCAATACATCCAGATAGAGTTGCCGTACAGCCGCAGCATCCACGGCGTGGTGGTGCAGGGGGACCCAACCCTGGACCGCTACGTGACCAGCTACCGGCTGCTGTACGGCGACCAGCCCGCTGCCTACAGCTACGTGGGCGGCGCCACTCCCACGGTCACTATACATGACACCTACAGCTAGCTAGTACACCGCTACATACACGACACATACAGCTAGCTAGTATACCGCTACATACACGACACATACAGCTAGCTAGTACACCGCTACATACACGACACATACAGCTAGCTAGTACACCGCTACATACTCGACACATACAGCTAGCTAGTACACCGCTACATACACGACACATACAGCTAGCTAGTACACCGCTACATACTCGACACATACAGCTAGCTAGTACACCGCTACATACACGACACATACAGCTAGCTAGTACACCGCTACATACACGACACATACAGCTAGCTAGTACACCGCTACATACTCGACACATACAGCTAGCTAGTACACCGCTACATACACGACACATACAGCTAGCTAGTACACCGCTACATACACGACACATACAGCTAGCTAGTACACCGCTACATACACGACACATACAGCTAGCTAGTACACCGCTACATACACGACACATACAGCTAGCTAGTACACCGCTACATACACGACACATACAGCTAGCTAGTACACCGCTACATACACGACACATACAGCTAGCTAGTACACCGCTACATACTCGACACATACAGCTAGCTAGTACACCGCTACATACACGACACATACAGCTAGCTAGTACACCGCTACATACACGACACATACAGCTAGCTAGTACACCGCTACATACTCGACACATACAGCTAGCTAGTACACCGCTACATACACGACACATACAGCTAGCTAGTACACCGCTACATACACGACACATACAGCTAGCTAGTACACCGCTACATACACGACACATACAGCTAGCTAGTACACCGCTACATACACGACACATACAGCTAGCTAGTACACCGCTACCTACACGACACATACAGCTAGCTAGTACACCGCTACATACACGACACATACAGCTAGCTAGTACACCGCTACCTACACGACACATACAGCTAGCTAGTACACCGCTACATACACGACACATACAGCTAGCTAGTACACCGCTACATACACGACACATACAGCTAGCTAGTACACCGCTACATACACGACACATACAGCTAGCTAGTACACCGCTACCTACACGACACATACAGCTAGCTAGTACACCGCTACATACACGACACATACAGCTAGCTAGTACACATCAGCATCTGCCACTGGGCCTTAGTGTAGAGTTATTTGTACCGCATACTCATATGCCGCCGACATGCCACAAATGCCAGTCAGACTATGTTGCTTACCTGTGCCGCTGGCATAGTGTGTACGAGCCATTACAGTGTATCACTCGTTCGTTAATTCTTGTCTCGTGTACTCAGGTGTTCCGCGGCCCGGTGGACCATACCACCCCCATGAAGCAGATGATATCACCACCCATTGAGGCGAAGTACATCCGTCTGCAACCGCTCACGTGGCACGGACAAGTCGCGACAAGGCTCGAGCTCATCGGATGCGACGAGGCGCTCACTACTACGCCCGAGGAGATACCCACCACTGTGAGTATGACATGTCCAGAAACAATTGTTCCATAGACCATTAGTTGGATAGAGGCATATTACATTCGCCTGCAACCGCTCACGTGGCACGGACAGGTCGCGACAAGGCTCGAGCTCGTGTGGAGACGAGGCGCTCACTACCACACCCGAGGAGATACCACTGTGAGTATGACATGTCCAGAAACATTAGGTGTTCCATTGACCAATATTAGATGATATCGCCGCCCAAAGAGGCGGATAATATCCGCCTGCAACTGCTCACGTGGCACGGACAGGTCACGACTAGGCTCGAGCTCATCGGATGCGACGAGGCGCTCGCTACCACACCCGAGGAGATACTCACTACTGTGAGTATGATATGTCCAGAAACATTAGGTGTTCCATGCATTAGTAGATGATATCGTGCGTATCGAGGTGAAATACATCCTCCTGCAACCACTAACTTGGCACGGCGAGTCCATCGATCAAGGCTCAAACTGCAGCTAGGAAGCTGAGCGTCCTAAATAAAGTCAAGCGGTACTTTACGCCTGGGCAGCTTTTAACTCTCTATAAAGCTCAAGTCCGGTCTTGCATGGAGTACTGCTGCCACCTATGGGATGGCTCGGCGAAATATCAACTTGCTGCACCTGACTCGGTGGAACGCAGAGCCAAGAGATTAATAGGCGATGAAGAACTGGTAGCAGCTAAGCTTAACAGTTTAGCTCACCGCCGAAAAGTTGCTTGCCTATCAGTCTTTTATAGATTGTACTTCGGTGAGTGTGCTCAAGAACTGCATGAACTCATTCCACCTTCTCCTTTCTACCATCGGACATCCAGACGCACTGCAGGTTACCACCCGTTCTTAGTTGATATACCTTTTCTGCGTACCAAACGCTACTCATCATCTTTCATAATGCGCACAGCTATGGAATGGAATTCCCTGCCGGCGTCTGTGTTTCCGAGCGCATACAACCTGACTCTATTCAAGGCCAGAGTGAATAAGCATCTTCTGGGCAAGCTCGCTCCATCGTAGACCCTGTCTTTGCTTTCTGGGCAAGACTGGGGTCAACAGCAAACCCATTCAATATAAAAAAAAAAAAAACTAAAATGCAAAGCTATTAAGGTTCAAAATAAGTTACAGATTTTTACAGTTTTGTATAACCTCATGTGGCTGCTGACTGTACGTACATCATCATCCCTCTACCCTTATCCCAATTTATTTGGGGTCGGTGCATTGCGTCTTTTTCTTCCATTCCTTCCTGTCACTCGTCATCTCATCATCCACTCCCTTCACATAAATATCATTCCGCACACAATCCATCCATTTTTTCTGCGGTCTTCCTCTTACTTTCCAGCCCTCAACATCCATATCCATTACTCTTCTAGTAACATGCCTTTCATCCCTTCTCATAACATGCCCAAACCAAGCCAGACGATTCCCTTTCAGCCTCTGTTACTGGTGCTACTTTCAGACTTCCTCTGACATACTCATTCCTTATTTTATCCATTCGCGTATTAGAAAAATTCCACCTGTTAACACATTTATTGCCATTTGACCCGCCCAGATAGATTATAAAACCTATTGTTTGTCAGCACTCAGCTCAGCACCTCTAATCTAAGATCTTTAAAATTCAGGAAGAGTCGATGCAATGTACCGAGCCGCTAGGCCTCTCGGCGGACCTTCCCATAGAGAACATAGAAGTGAGCTCCAACAACGACGCCCGCAAGTACTTCAGGCTGGATGGCCCTCGCGGGTGGATTCCTACCTACAGCACGCCTGGCGAGTGGATTATGGTAACGCAATATTTATTATTTTTAACTTCTTTAATCAATATACTTGCTGGGCACATATTCGACCTAAGTCCTTAGGTCAAAGTAGATTGCATTGTTTTAGCCTTTAGTACACCGATGCTTTCGCGTGCTAAAGCGAATCGCTGCGGTAGTGAAGCATCTGTAAAATGTGTGCGTCCGTGTAACGATCATTTCGCAGATATTCGCGACGAATAGGGACATGACGTGTCATCTCACTAATAGTAGAGTGATGCGAAACGCTGCCATAAAACTGACAGATTTTTCGTTGATTCGCTGCCGCATGCGAATGCGTCGATGTACTAAGGGTGTTAGGATCTGAAAAAATGCCATTTAAAATGATTGATAGATAATTCCATAAAATTTTGTTCCATTTTTAAACTAAACCAGAAGATAATACAGACCCTTACAAGGATGATCCTATATTTCAACTTACAACTTATAAGTGTTTCTCATCCATTCATTAATTCAAAGCTCAAGTCTTTCGAAGTAAGGTTTTAGGTCACCAAATAAAAACCGACCTTTTGCTTACTAGGGACTGTATTTAAATCTAAAACCTACCCATGGATCTGACGCGTCTGAAGAATGACCCATAGCTATGTTATTTTCACTTACAAATTATTTTCCTTTCTCAATATTGATAATAATAACTATTAATTATTTCCAAAGTTTGACTTCACCGGCCCTCGCAACCTCACCGGCATCAAAACAAAGGGCGGCCCGCAAGGATGGGTGTCCTCCTACAAGATAATGTACACATCCGACCTAACTACCTTCAATCCCGTCGTGGACTCGACCGGAGAGCCTCGGGTGTTCCCGGCCAACTTCGACGAGCACTCGGAAGTGCTCAACAAGTTCAAGCTGCCCATACACGCGAGATACTTCAAGGTGCTGCCCGTGAAGTGGCACGGCGCGATAGAGATGAGGGTCGAACCGATCGGCTGTTTTGAACCTTATCGTAAGTAGTTAAGAGTCTTTTTATTTATACCTCCGACCTCACCGCCTTCAATCCAATCTTGGACTCGACCGGCGAGCCTCGGGTGTTCCCGACTAACTTCGACGACCTAGTTTTTTTATGAGCACATTTTTTTTCTCTCGTCGTGGTTGTCTATACTTTTAACCGGCTTCAAAAAAAGGAGGAGGTTATCAAGTCGACTATATGTTTTTTTATTTATATGCTTTATCTGTTATTATGCAACATAAAACGTACTTCGCTTAGTTTGGGACTAAATGATTGATATGAATTGTCAGGTTTTTTAATTTTCTAATCACTGGGTTATTAATTCTCCGAGGATTTGTTGCCATAGAATAGGGAATATGCATCATTTTTTTTTAATCTTAATCAAAAGTATAATGCGTGCGAAAATTAACTGTAAAGGTCAAACCGCACTACAGCGGAGCGGCGCGGACCGACGCGGCCAAATATTATTTCTATTGATTGCAATAATGCAAACCGCACTACAGCGGAGAGGCGCGGCGCGGCATGGCGCGTACCGGCGCGGCGCTGCAGACTTGGGTGCGAAAGAATATTTTGCCGCGCCGCGCCTCGCCGCGCCGCGCCTCTGCCGCTAGTGCGGTATAGCTGGCGGCGCGGAGCGGCCGAATATTCTTTATAATCGAGCTTCAGTCTACAGAGGGTACTTGGAAATATCTATTTCTACTGATATTTCAGTGTACAAATTTTGATTAATTTACAAAGTGGTATTTTACATGATCATTTCATAAATCATCATAATCATAACTCATCACAAATAAATAAATAAAAAATATGAGAACGTATTGCTAAATCGTTCTAGGGAACGCGTGACCGAGCGTTCCCTTTTCGTTCGTGCGTCCAATTTCAATGAAATCTTGCAACGTCTGGCAATGGGGAGGAAAAGCGCAATTTTATCCCGATAGGTGGCGTCTGGTCTTTGGTACCCGGCCGCCTCAAAGAAAGTGTCAATACATATGGGAATCTCTTGGACTATTGCACTTTTTAATTTTATACTGAGAAAATGCCGCATTGTTATGCATGTAACTTGTAAAATATTGGAGTTCATCGATTTCCCAGTAACAAAAAAATATTGGGCAAAAAATATCAAAAAAAAGATGCTTTTCCCTCGATTTTCTCCTTTGCTGAGCCTGAGAAACATAAATCAAAAGGAATGTTTCATGAATTTGATGAAGCTTCGCCAAAATAAAACAACATTTGAATTATAACAGCTTTGTTCTTTAATATTTCAGCCTCAGCAGTTTCTAACATATTTATAACTTGGATGAATTTGATAGGTATATCAAATATGGAATTAGCCCAATATTGGGGCCAAACAGAGAATTAATAGAATTTTACATGCCAGAGTCATTCAAGAAACTTAGAATAATGAAATAAATATGATAAAACGGTTCGTGTAATTTTGGATGGTACAGAAATTCCAGTACAGAAACCTGAAATTACTATTGCACAGAAGGCATCGTGAGGCAACTATAAACACGGAAATTCACACTCAGTTGCTTTGTTAAAATTTAAATCATATGCTTCTAATCTGAAATAAAAAGATTACTTGTAAAACTTACACGAAATTTAAAGAAATGTAATGCGTGTTAGCAATTTTTTGTAAGTTGCTATAAACTTTCTTGCCTGTTGTTTTGGCTTTTCTTTTCCGTAATTCTTCTTTTATCTGAGCTAAAGTTAGTATATAATACATTGTTTGTCCGCAAAACCTAAAAAAATATAATCTAAGAAAGTAAAATCACGTAATACACAGTCAAGACAATATAAGCTCAAATTGACAAAGGGTCCAAAGACTGAAGCGCCATCTGTAATTTACTTTGCCTTCGCCTCCCCATTTGAGCCGCGCCGCGCCGCTCCGCTGCCGCGATAGTGCGTTTAGGAGAGGCCGCGCCGCTCCGCTGCAGTGCCGCGCCGCGCAGCGCCGCTCCGCTGTAGTGCGGTTTGACCTTAATATTAAAACTTTTCTCTTGCGTTTTTTTCTCGTGATATAGTTACTTGAAGTTAGCGCGCAGCAGCACCCGCCGAAAACGCTCTATACAAAACGGTGACGTCACATATCACGTTTCAGGTGTGTTTCGGCGCATTTAATATGGAGTTAGCCAATAATCTTCAATTATCTCCCTAAATCTTGCGTTTAAGTACATATGTGTCATACAAAATATTGTTTCTTATTCGATATTCTATCTGACTGTAAAGTGCATTATATCTGAAAATGAAAAAAAATATCGTTATTTTCCCCTGATTTCATCGTGTGATATAACTAAAATAATACATTTTTTTTATTTTTTTCCTGTTCCATCATGTTTTTATACGTGTCCGAAGCGATCAAACTCAAATTCATCAAAATCGGTGACTTATGCATATTCCCTATTGTTGTGTAGCACACCTCCGCCGTGAGACAGTGCCAGTGAAACCGCGGTAGTTCCTTCATAAATTAACTTCTATCGACGACGATATATAATAATATGACGATCACATCTACGTAGCGGCTTCGCATCATTTCTTTTGCGTGTGCGCACGGACGAAGCCGATCGGGCGGAACCATGCATGGAAAATCTATGCTAATGCATGCCCGATGTTCCAATGAACAGCTGTTTGCATTTGTTCGTTTGTCGAAGTCATAGCCGAACCTACTGCGGTGTTTCGCGGCGGAGGTGTGCTACAGGCGTTAAGCTAACATATTTAACTGCCATGTAATCATGCAAAACTTTTTAGGCGCAAGATCTAAGCGATTGGAGTTAAATAATCGTGATTTCACTTCGTAGCAGTGACAAAGATTACGCCGTCGCCGATATTCGAGGAGACTACGACGGCGTGTAGGGCGTGCCCGGGCGTAGTCGCTACGGCGTGCGCGTGCTACGGCGCTACGTACTACGATGGCGAGAGCTGCGTGCCGCGCGACCAGTGCCCCTGCGTTAGGGGGTACCTTACGTGAGTACTAACGACATTTTATTGACTTCGCCGCCCGTTACCAATGTTGGTATAGACTACGATAGCGTGTATTTTGCTCGGACGTAGTCGCTACAGCGTGCGCGTGCTACGGCGCTACGTACTACGACGGGGAGAGCTGCGTGCCGCGCGACCAGTGCCCCTGCGTTAGGGGATACCTTACATGAGTATTGACGACATTTTATTGACTACGCCACCGCCACCAATGTTGGTATTGACTACGATGGCGTGTAGGCCGTGCCCGGGTGTAGCCGCTACGGCGTGCACGTGCTACGGCCCGTCCTTTTACATTCGCTTGCTGCTCGCTGACTCAGTCGAGCCAGAGCACGAAGGATGTCATGCCTTGGTTAAGACAGCTACGCGAGAAGCGCTTCGGAGGTGCAATAATAGGCACGCAGCGCTGTGCTGTTTGAAATTGTAGTTTATTGCCGTGCAGCGAGAGTAACTTATTATTTGATTGTCCTCGTGTGGATGGATTCTGTACGCTTAGTACTATTATATAATCTGTGCTACAACATCGTTGTTGTCTGCATTCCGTGTGACCAGTGCCCTTATATTTGGGGGTACCTTACGTAAGTACCATAAGTTAATTCGCGTTAATTTAGTTTCGTACGTAGGTGCCTTCAACTGGTCTTTGTGAACTTGGTCTTTAAAATTTTTGGCAATCTGATTAGTCGGAGGGCGTGGCTAACCTAGTGGATACCGATGACTTACTATTTTCTTAGCGCGACTTAGCGCGAATTATAACGACATTATATTGACATTTGACTACGCTGTCACCGATGGCTTAAAAATAACTTTTATTTCGGAATAGACAATTTGACAACATTGAAAATATATTACAAATTGTGGTCATCCTAACAGATAATGGCGTAAAAAACATATCAAACTATTAAATGGACTAAATTAAGTCTATTGATTAATTAATTTCACCTAGAAAAATGCAATAATTTTTGAATTTTTTTCTGTGGCGAAAACGCTCTAAGATGTCTAATGACGTCACATGCCTGTAAATAAATATGGATTCAGGCGTTTGACACGACCATAGACTTAAGATCCGCGATTGATGGCTGTCAAATGGCTAAGGATATTACAATGTTTACAGGCTTGTGACGTCAACAAGTCACGTGTCCAGCGCCATAGCGTTTTTGGCGCGGTTTTAAAATTTTAATCTTTAACATAGATTTTTTTTATTAAATACATTGATTTTTCCTGAAATATCAATGTGGTGCGCCTATTACGTAATAAGGAATAATTTTAAATGGTTTTCCAAAATTAGTCAAATCGTCTATTCGGCTTTATTATTATTGGCTGAATCAACAATACACAAAAAAGCTTTCATAATTACTTCTTACACTTGTAACAGGTACCCGGTTGGATCATCGTTCCGTGGCGACAACTGTGACGAGTGCATGTGCAAGATCGGCGGTGTCACTGACTGCCAACCCGTCAAGGAGTGCAAGTGCGCGCCGGTGAGTTTTTATGGTCCTTCGAATATTTTTTTCTGGCCAAAGCGGCTCGGGAATTTTGGTCTTTATGACCAATAGACTGAATCGTACATTGACGGATAGGTCTTTTCAAGAGGAAAAAGTTATCAAGGGGTTATATTTGGATTTGTTGTCCGATTCGAGATATTGGCTTATAAAGTATGTGTTTTCAGTATCTCGGATAGTACAGTCAGCAATGAAAGTCGCCTAACGGCGGCGGGTCCATAGAATATCCGGACAACATTTCAGGACAAACGCCATACCTATTCGTGCTCTATGAGAATATACCTTTCTAACGATATAGGTACTATTTATATCTATTGGGTCCAGGACCAGAGTCCATACATTTGATTAGTCTCTCTCGTAATTCATACATTATTATTTCTTAACTAAGAAATGTGATTTTCTTGTAATTTAAATTGCAGTATCTTTCCATTCTTAACCTTACTTTATTTAACTTACCTCCATTACTTATTCGTATTTATAAAGTAATCGGGTCAGTTCAGACAAAACGAAAAAAATCCCGAGCCATTTTCTGGTTTCATTGATGCGGTCTTATTGACCGCATTACAATAACCTAATGCAGAAAATTGTATGAATATCGATGCAGTGGTGTCGCATACGCTCACGTCTCGGCCGCGCACTTCCTCACGCCCGTTCGGGAGTCCTTGAGGATGCCCGAAACCTCGCAAGCAGGTTTTGACGTGCCTTACGTATTGCCGCTTGCGCTTCAGTGTTGCTTTGAATGTTTTGACAGGTATTTCCGTACTAGCTCGCGTGGCTTCGCGCTTACGCGTGCGTCCTCGCGCGAGCTCGAACTTAATTTCGATGATGCACCGGCTCAAAGCGCATGTTTTCTTACGGTGTTAATCACGGCCAGAAAAGGCTCTAGCCTGCTTGAGGATTTTTACGTTCTGTCTGAACTGACCTTAATGAGGATGAACACTGAGGAACTAATGGCGGCACAGGCGACTGTACTGAAATCGTTTGATTGCTTGTTTCAAATTTCATTTCCGACGTATTTTAACCAATCAAAACCATTGATAGCGGCCGACGATTATCTAAAATCGACATCATCAGATTTCAAAATAAGTATTCTTCCCAGAACCTAGTACCGAAGCTAGTAGAGAAACCATCATGCGAGTGCATATGCGAAGCTTGCCCGCCCGGTACTCGCATATGCCCCACCAGCAAGATATGCCTAGCACTAGACAAGTGGTGCGACGGCCTACAAGACTGTCCGGACGACGAGAAAGACTGCACCACTACACCACTACTCACGACCACGCCACGGCCCACGAAACCCATCGAGCCAGAAGTGGTCACTACTGTGGTGCCCATTGTTGATGCTAAACCAACCACGCCCGCTGTCACTACCACGCCTAAACGTAAGTGAAATGAATTAATATAAACTATAGGTAATTGTTATTGACATAAGTCGTACAGTCAACTTCAGGACTGACTGAACGATAAGAAAGACTATAATTACTAGTCTTCCTACCTCAGTACTCACGACCACGCCACGACCCACGAAGCCGACTGACCCAGAAGTGGTCACTACTGTGTTGCTCCGCCAATTTTCCGTCAAAATGTCGCAGCAGTCAACCACGCAATAAGTCACAGCATCGCATGTACTAACGCACACATGTGTCGCGTGTAGTGTACATACGACATTAATTGTTTATTATTAGTAGTAGGATACACGCGGTAGTTGTATGGAGTGTCGGGGGCCTGGTATCTTACTCTTCGACAGTGTGGTAGGTGATATGCTAAATCGGTTTAAGGGAGTTATTGCTCAAAATTCTGTTGCATACATTTACTGATCCTAACCGTATCAGTACCTTTTCCATTTTACTTCTTACCCAACTAAACGAATTCTCCTCAGCGGTAGTATGCCCAGTAGTGCAGTGTCCACCCGGCTACATGGTGAAGTACATCAACGGCGCGTCCCGCACTCGCGCCTACACCTCCGACCTACCGCCGCCGCGCCCGCGGTACTCCTACCAGCGGTACTACCGCGGCGGCGCCAAGGGCGGCTACACTAAGGGAGGCTACTCTAAGGGCGGCTTCTCTAAAGGAGGCTATAGTGGTTAGTATTGAATGAAGTATGATTAGCCACATACTTTGAGACCTACTGTCGCCGCCGCGTCCGCGGTAATCTTACAAGCGGTACTACCGCGGCGGCGCTAAGGGCGGCTACACTAAAAGAGGGTACTCTAAGGGCGACTTCTCTAAAGGAGGTTATAGTGTAAGTGTTAAACGAAGTTGGTAAATTAGCCATACACTTCGACCTACCCCCGCCGCGCCCGCGATACTCCTACCAGCGACATTACCGCGGCGGCGCCAAGGGCGGGTATACTAAGGGAGGACTCTAAGGGTGGCGTCTCTAAAGGAGGCTACAGTGGTGAGTGTTAGCGTATATCTAAAGTAACCTTTACAAATCTTCGCATCGCTTTGCTTTCGAAACATGTATTTGACGTTTTGAAAATCGATTAATAACGAAAACTTATATCAATCCCAAGCATCTATCGAAATCGAAACCAAATGATAACGAAGATTTGCAAATGTTACTTTGCCTAGGGGTAGTGTAAGAGTAAGTCTTTACAAGTAAGTATGTTTAGATGATAAGTTTAGTTATGAGAGTACGTAAGTTAGGTTTTACTACGGGAGCGGGATGTTAATTAAAGTGGCCGTCACCGTGTATAACGTTTATTGTACGACTGAATTAAATTACAATTCATAAGTATCGAAGTGACGTAAAATGTCTACTCAACAAAATATAATAAATGTCAAGCGTTCTCGTACATGCTGCCAAAGAAAAGAAAGAAGAAAGGATGTTTAAGGCGGTGTCGCCTTGTCTAATTTACGCACAGCAGTTACGATCACCTCGTTAACAAAACTTTCGATGTCCGAATAGCGCTGTTGTGACGTCGTCGTCGGTCTCTAGGCTGATGGCGGATACCTCTGAAGATTCGCGCTGCAACGATATCTTCTTTTGATTTGTAATGTACCCCAAATCATGAAGCATAATATGATGTTAACACTTTTTAAATTATTCAACTGTTCATTTTTGATTACTAAGTTAATCTAACTCATTTCTATTAATCTGTCTTTGGTTCTTAACGTAGGCTCGTATTATTGAATCAAAATCAAATCCATGCTTGAATACAGTTAGAAACGGATGGAGCTATATGCGATTAATAGTACCATCCCTTTCTAACTGTACTGAAGTAGAGATTTGTGTTTGAGTTTGATTCTATAATACGATCCTTATACTTTTATTTTTATATTATCCTTGGAATAAACCTATCCTATCCTACTTAAATGGAATGTGTCATAGATTTTTCCAGTGTGAACGTTCGACCTCTTCATCCATCTCTAAAACCAGTTTTTCAATTTTATATCTTATGTTATACCAGGTCCACCGCGCCCGCCCGGGCCGAGCCAATCGTTCTCACTAGACAAGCCTACAGCCCCCCCCACACCGACCAAGCAAGAAGAATGCGTACAGTTCACGTGTGTAGCGAACCTCCCGCCGCCGCCCCGCCCCGGATCCAAACCCGTCGCCCTCGAGTGTTCGGCGCCTGTCTGCCCGAAGGGGTACTCGCTGCATCTGGACCACGTGCCCACTGGAGTCAACCAGTGTCCACAGTCAGTATTAACAGCTATTTCTACCACAAAATGAACCAAGCAAGAGGAATGCGTACAGTTCAGGTGCGTGGCGAGATTTCCCCCGCTGCCTCGCCCCGGATCTAAACCCGTCACCGTCGAGTGTTCGGCGCCTGTCTGCCCGAAGGGGTACTCCCTGCATCTGGACCACGTGCCCACTGGAGTCAACCAGTGTCCACAGTCAGTATTAACAGCTATTTCTACCACAAAATGAACCAAGCAAGAGGAATGCGTACAGTTCACGTGTGTAGCGAACCTTCCCCCGCCGCCCCGCCCCGGATCCAAACCCGTCACCGTCGAGTGTTCGGCGCCTGTCTGCCCAAAGGGGTACTCCCTGCATCTGGACCACGTGCCCACTGGAGTCAACCAGTGTCCACAGTCAGTATAAACGGCTATTTCTACTCATTTCTGTCACAAGAGGAATGCGTACAGTTCACGTGTGTAGCGAACCTCCCGCCACCACCCCGCCCCGGATCCAAACCCGTCGCCCTCGAGTGCTCGGCGCCTGTCTGCCCGAAGGGGTACTCCCTGCATCTGGACCACATGCCCACTGGAGTCAACCAGTGTCCACAGTCAGTATAAACGGCTATTTCTACTCATTTCTGTCACAAGAGGAATGCGTACAGTTCACGTGTGTAGCGAACCTCCCGCCGCCGCCCCGCCCCGGATCCAAACCCGTCGCCCTCGACTGTTCGGCGCCTGTCTGCCCGAAGGGGTACTCCCTGCATCTGGACCACGTGCCCACTGGAGTCAACCAGTGTCCACAGTCAGTATTAACAGCTATTTCTACCACAAAATGAACCAAGCAAGAGGAATGCGTACAGTTCAGGTGCGTGGCGAGATTTCCCCCGCTGCCTCGCCCCGGATCTAAACCCGTCATCGTCGAGTGTTCGGCGCCTGTCTGCCCGAAGGGGTACTCCCTGCATCTGGACCACGTGCCCACTGGAGTCAACCATTGTCCACAGTCAGTATTAATAGTTATTTCTACTTATTTCTGTCACAAGAAGAATGCGTACAGTTCACGTGCGTGGCGAACATTGTCGCGTCATGTCGTAGGATATTCGTATTATTGTGACATCTCCGTCGATAGTAAGAACAACTTTACTTTTAATCGTCCTTCAAAGATACTGATTTTGGGTCTTTAGAAAACCACTATGTAAGCTCTTAGATTCAACTGATATATATATTTTAGTCGATATGCCGATACTCTAGTCTATTCCAAATACAAATAACTTTTAGACAGATAACTTCAGCAATCAAAATTTTGTAAACATAGAAGTAGTCTTCCAAAATTCTATTTTTTTTTATTTTAGCTATCATTAGGGACTTCGTATTTGGGCTATACCTACTGTAGTATCGGTAAATTGAAAGAAATACTTCTTTCCCTGATTGAATTTGTATACCGTAGGTACTCATGCGTGCCCCCGCCGGCGCGGCCAGTATACTGCAACGTGACAGGGCGGTCGGTGAGCACGTTCGACGGCGCCGAGTACAAGTACGAGCTGTGCGACCACATCCTGGCCAGGGACACCCGCCGCGACGCCTGGACTATACTCGGTTCTCACTCACTCATCATACAGTATACTGCAACGTGACAGGGCGGTCGGTGAGCACGTTCGACGGCGCCGAGTACAAGTACGAGCTGTGCGACCACATCCTGGCCAGGGACACCCGCCGCGACGCCTGGACTATACTCGGTTCTCACTCACTCATCATACAGTATACTGCAACGTGACAGGGCGGTCGGTGAGCACGTTCGACGGCGCCGAGTACAAGTACGAGCTGTGCGACCACATCCTGGCCAGGGACACCCGCCGCGACGCCTGGACTATACTCGGTTCTCACTCACTCATCATACAGTATACTGCAACGTGACAGGGCGGTCGGTGAGCACGTTCGACGGCGCCGAGTACAAGTACGAGCTGTGCGACCACATCCTGGCCAGGGACACCCGCCGCGACGCCTGGACTATACTCGGTTCTCACTCACTCATCATACAGTATACTGCAACGTGACAGGGCGGTCGGTGAGCACGTTCGACGGCGCCGAGTACAAGTACGAGCTGTGCGACCACATCCTGGCCAGGGACACCCGCCGCGACGCCTGGACTATACTCGGTACTCACTCACTCATCATACAGTATACTGCAACGTGACAGGGCGGTCGGTGAGCACGTTCGACGGCGCCGAGTACAAGTACGAGCTGTGCGACCACATCCTGGCCAGGGACACCCGCCGCGACGCCTGGACTATACTCGGTACTCACTCACTCATCATACAGTATACTGCAACGTGACAGGGCGGTCGGTGAGCACGTTCGACGGCGCCGAGTACAAGTACGAGCTGTGCGACCACATCCTGGGGCCGTACCGGCTAACGAATCGATTTTCATAAAAGTCTGCTGGGTTTCAAATTAAAACAGATAAATCGAGCCCCAATTGGGCCAAAATGACGAACCCAAATTCATGATGTCACACGAACATCGATATCTTCCGAATCACGTCAACAAAAAGTACAAAACGAAATTGCTTACTTTAATTTCTCTGTTTTAAGTTGAAACCCAGCAGACTTTTATGAAAATCGATTCGTTAGCCGGTACGGCCCCTGGCCAGGGACACCCGCCGCGACGCCTGGACTATACTCGGTACTCACTCACTCATCATACAGTATACTGCAACGTGACAGGGCGGTCGTTGAGTCGGTGACTTAAAGCGTCCTCCTGACAGAAAGTTTGACAGCGTTCAGTTGTAATGACCTGTAGACTGCCTGCGGTAAGCCGCCACCGCACCTATCAGGGGACTTCATTCACTAGTTACCGCCCGCAGTTTCACCCGCGTGGATCCCGTTCCCGTGGGAATATCGGGATAAAAAGTATCCTTTGTTTTAATCTAGGCTATCTACTATCTGTGTGCCAAATTTCAATCAAATTCGTTCAGTAGTTTTTTCGTGATTGAGGAACAAACATCCAAACCCACAAACTTTCACATTTATAATATTAGTAGGATTAATATAGTATTCTATAATTTTCAGACTTTAAACTAAACAACACTTCCTCCAAATATAAATAAAGATGAATAACAATAACAAACTAAAAGAAATAAAAATATTACTTTTTAGCTGTCAATTGACATTTTACTTTAGTTAACTAATTGTCACGACAACGCTCTCCTTCAAATGTTATTGGCTCAGACTAATTTTATTGACAAAGTTTTAAAGCTCAAAGGCATTTCTATGCAAAGAAAGCCTAATAAATTATAATATCAACATCTCAACAAAAAATAACGAAACTTATTATACGGTTCGAAGGATCAAAATTAAAGTTATTATCAACTTTCACAGTCCGCAAGAAGTGCCGCCTGGAAGGCTGCCAAAACATGCTGATAGTCCACCAAGACGACCAGCTGATCAAAGTGAAGCCAGACTTAATGATAGAATATAACAACTATGAGTACTCCGTCGAGCAGACAGCCAAGATCTGCTTCCAGAAGAACAGCTTCGACGTGGCTCGCATTGGCAACGGCCTCTCTGTTTCTTCTAGGATATACAACTTTACAATTCTCTTTACTGCCGATGGAGACATTAAAATTGGGGTAAGTAATAAACGGATACATTATTTTGTAAACGATCTTGATAGGCGTTGGTTTTACATAAATAAGTGTTTTTTCAACCCGTATTTATTTGTTAAAAAGTTTTACTTCATCATGATAGAAGCACACAAACACACACTACATTATTTGAGAAATGATTATATTTCAATTATGTACAATATGATCGAAACTAAATAATGAATTTATTATTATTAACGCTTTATTTTATTAGAATAAACTATCTCGGAATTTACACCTTGTACTTATCTTGTTTATTTTTGAGGCTCAGATATTCCGGCGCAGTTGCATGCACCATGATCACGGAAGAACAGGTACATGGTGTAAATCCCGACATAGTTTATTCTAATAACGTATACAATGATAAAACATAGAAATTAAAAACGCCTTATTTTGTAACGATTAGGTACGCTAGTTGTGCCTAAATCTTATCCTCCGATCATATTCCGCGTTAGGTCTTGAAAACTGCTATGGGTTACGTGGACGGTCTGTGCGGCGCATTCGACGGGTCGCCACAAAACGAGCAGCGACTGCCCAACGGGAAACTGGCCACTAGTGGGGAACAAATGGCCGCTGCGTGGGGACGCCCGGGGCTTCCCCGCGACGCGTGTGCCACTCGGGTGGCCCACGAGCAGGAACAGCGCCGCGCTTGGGAGCTGTGTAATGTGATTAGGTGAGCATAATCAGGAGTAAATTGAGACGCGTTTTGTACACATTGTTCGCTTAGTGTTGACTGTGTCATGTACTTGTGCAATATTTACAGCAGTGTTACAAATATTTGAGCATTTTTAACAGATGTTGACTTTTATTACAAAGGCATCAGATTGATGAATTGTCTAAGGTGCGTACATAACTAGTATTGAACTCGACCACATGAGTAAAGAAAGGACCAGAGACAAAGCTCTTAAGAACGTGAAATTCAAACTTGCAACTAACAAAACAAGCAATGCCCTAAGATTGTCCACTGGCTGCAGTTGTCAAAACTGGTTTTTTCCGATTTTTCCGCGTACGCGACAAGCGGCCAGTGGACACGCACACATGCCCAGCGTGCTTGTAGTGGTGCAACCGATTCGCGCGGTTGTATGAAGCTTTGTCTCTGATGCTTTCTTTACTCATGTGGCTCGACTATACAAGTCGATAGGTCGAAATGATTTGTGCGCATCTCTAGCTCAGTGTTCAAGATCTATGCTGGGGAGACTATATCGGAGTTGTGCGTGACGCTGTAACATCACTGTCGTAGTAAACAGCAGCGATTCCCGAATGGTGTTCCGCGGAACCCTGGGGTTCCGTTAGAGGCTCTCAGGGGTTCTGAGAAAATTCAAGAGTTAAGTGAATCTTCTTAATGCGATGTGGGATGTTCGCGCAACTGATAATCAATAACAAGACAGAATTTAAAGTAGTAATGAGCGTTTATTAAAGGCATACAGTGCCTTATATATTGGGAGAAGGTAAGTGTGTGTGAGTACATTGTACACACACTACACCTCCCCCGTAAATAAAAAAAAATACAAACTAAAAGTATTTTTTTAGTACACATCAAAATAATTGGAAAAAAAAGGATAAGATTTAATCATCCATCAAAACATCAAAAAAATATCTTAATTCACTTTTTTTTTTCAAACTTTCAAACACAAAATATTTGACAATGGACAAAAGCTAAGTTACACAACAAAACAGTTATTTAATTTTATTTATTTAACCAGTTGCTGACGATTACCTATAGTTAACGATTACATTAAAGAAAAATCTTGTCACATCCGAGTTTACTTACAAAATATTTCATAATCCATTATTTGTGGAGGGCCAATCCACATTATCTAGACAAATCCATATACGCGTATCTCACACTTTACAATATTAGGTTAGGTACCTATATTATCTCATAGTCGACTCATTTCATTTAAACATTTTATCATTTCATCTTTTTTTTACATAAGTATAAATCATTTAATATCTATATATAGTGGCACTTTTATTATCACATGTGTACACATTTTATAACTTTTTCATTTCATCTTATACTTTCTTCATAATATAACAATACAGGGACTTTATTTTAAGGTCATACTCTGACGCTGCGTAGCTCGCGCACCGTCGTCATCAGTCGCCTCCAACTATTCTCACAGAGAAATCTCGTTTCTGCTATGACCGAATGAAGGATCAGAACCCTTATTTCGTACCACTTATAACCACATATTTACTTTCAATACATCATCAATAATTCTCCTTTAATACATCTCTTCATATTCACCTATAAAACTTCTACTTATTTCACTTTTACTTCATCTCGCTCGATCCCAAGCCAACAAAAAAACTATTCATTTGTCCAAATAAATCATTAGTTGATCAGAATTTTAACTAAAGGATGATCAGTCCAAAAATAAAGATTCCGATTAATTAATCAATTCCTACTTTAAAACTTTCCAATACATTTATCCAATACTATTAATAAAATTTCATTCACTATTCCATACACTTTAAAATACCTACTCAATCCTAAAAATCCATCTCTCCCTAAAAAACAACGATCCTAAACCTTACTCATATTTCACATAATTATAGTTATTTCTCATTCCCATGTTTATTTGTCTTAATCAGGTAGTTACATTTCATAATATTTTTCTCCATTACAAACTCTTATCAAAACAAAACTTAGTTAATATTGTTTAGTAATGTTACAAGACAATCAAAGTCATTTCCGAGATTAAAATTACATTTCTTTAACTGATACCTATATAAAATGATAGGTACGAAGTAGCAACATGAATTCAATTCTAATAATTTAACTTGATACTTCTAATAACAATTTTGCATTCTTGCCACATGAACTCCTTAAATGAAGTTGTTGCGCTGACGCGTTTTCGCTGACACAATGAAATATAAAACAAACTGACGAACTCTAGACTTAACTCTGGGAATTGCTAACTAATAAACTATATTTAGAACAATCAATTATTCAATTTGGAAAAAGTCATTATCGCTTTTTAACACAATAAGATTGAATTTAAAGTATCTACGTAAGGTTTCGTTTTATAAAACCAAATTATTAATTACAAAAAAAAACAAATGTTTTCAAATTCTTTGAAAAACAAATCAGAAACACACTTAACTTTCAATAAAACTTTTTCACTTCTTTTTAAATAACATTTTAAAATTCAGCTTAAACATATTCAAAATAAAAATAGAAACCGTATCTTCTAGCCAAATTACATCGTCAACAACTGTTCTGTTATTAATTTATAACACAATGCATAGTGATTATATTGCATGTGAATAAGTATAAACTAATACGATTACAAAAGAAATAAAAATAAAAGAGACAATTAAATTCTTCAATAAAAAGAAAGTTCTAAGGAAAATTTTATCTCAGTAATACCAACCAATGTTCTTTATGGATTAATTACTTACACAAAATCCGATAACACACATTTTATTTGAACGAAATAAAATGCACTACTTAACATTTATTTTAGTGAGAGAGAAAAAAATCGAAAATAGTTTTTTTTTTAGCACTGGATCACAAATTTCCGGTAAATTTTCCAAATTCTAATAGACTGGAACATCTCGCGGCTGCATCCTCATCAGACACCTGCATCACCCGGCGCCCTGCTCTTATCACCTTTCATCATCACCTCGCCACCAGCACGCAGAAATTACAGTTTATTTCATCTTAGTTGTTAAATTTCATTTTGTTAAGTTTTTTATAGCGTTCAATTTCACATGTATAGATTTTTTTTGTTTTGTGCGAAGAATTTAATCACCATAATAATTATTTAAAATATAAAGTTCAGAACGATTTCTTATAGTTTTTTTTTGTAGTCACATAATGTCTGGTTTCTTTCACTTAAAAGTCACTTTTTCACCTCTCAAAGTCACATAATGTTTTTGGTTCACTTTAGTACTATCTGCAAATTGGCTAAACCATCTGCCCAGCGCCGCCGATGGGCAGCACTGGCAGGGTCGCCATGCGATGTGGGATGTTCGCGCAACTGATAATCAATAACAAGACAGAATTTAAAGTAGTAATGAGCGTTTATTAAAGGCATACAGTGCCTTATATATTGGGAGAAGGTAAGTGTGTGTGAGTACATTGTACACACACTACATTAAAAAGTTCTTCTTTTGAAATCAAATTATACTTACAAGATACGAACGCCAAGCCATAAAGCCTCAGTATAGTGTGATTTCACGTTATTTCACGTAAAAATCACAGTTAGTTAACTTCTTACTAAATGATCTAGGATTGCGCCCAAAAACGGTGAACCAAAAAGGGTTCCGTAGCCAAAAGGATTCGGAAATTGCTGGTATAGAGCATGATATTGCGCGCGCCATAGATATTTCGCTGCTCGAATTATTTGTTTACATTTTCCACTTCACACCCAACAGCAAAGAGCCGCTATCAAGATGCGGTAAAGTGCTGAATTTGGACAAATGGCGCAACATCTGCCTGGAGAAGATCTGCCACTGCAAAGACCTCGTGGTGAACGGTACCAAGCGGACTGAGGAGGAGTGCCGGTGCCTGGTGGTGGAGCAGATGGTGGCCGAGTGTTTGGCGGCTGATAAAGACGCTGATATTAGTGCTTGGAGAATGCAGCTCGATTGCCGTGAGTAGATTTTTCTAACATAGTCCAATCAACAGGGCTTATGCAATTCAAATAATTCTCCCGTCTATGAAATTTGGCATGTGATGAAGTTAGGTAATACAGATTACAGATGAACAATAATCCAATAAATTTTATTACGAGAAGTTAGGTATTTTTACCTAAACATGAAAATCGCTTATATCTCTCTGTGAATATTTCCTCGGGCTAAAATACTTTCTGTATACGTACTTATGTATTAGTTAGAATAAGTATGTAAAGAAATCCAATACTTTTTCGATTTCAGAGATACCCCAAATTTTAATTTTAATATTTTTCATTATATCTTCTGTTGAAATATTTATTTGCTGATTATTATTTTTTAATATGTTTTATACCTTTAATATATAGCTTTGTTCAGTAAGCCAATAAATTTTCTTCTTATGCCATAGGTAAAAAAGCTGTGTTGTATAAAATCATCTCTGTCTTTTATACAAAATTCTTGTTTCTCCCTTCAGCCGCGGAATGCCCACCGCCTCTAGTACATAAAGACTGCTACCGTCACCGCTGCGAGCCAACTTGCTCGTCTTTAGGCGCTCGATCCTGCCCGCCTGAAGATGGGCAGTGCTTCCCCGGCTGCTACTGCCCCGACGGCACCTTGAGGGCGGGCGACCGCTGCCTGCCGCCGAGGGACTGCCTCGACTGTGAGTACATAACGTGTAAACACTCGCCTGAAGATGGGCAGTGCTTCCCCGGCTGCTACTGCCCCGACGGGACATTGAGGGCGGGCGACCGCCGCCTGCCGCCTAGGGACTGCCTCGACTGTGAGTACATAACGTGTAAACACTCGCCTGAAGATGGGCAGTGCTTCCCCGGCTGCTACTGCCCCGACGGCACCTTGAGGGCGGGCGACCGCTGCCTGCCGCCGAGGGACTGCCTCGACTGTGAGTACATAACGTGTAAACACTCGCCTGAAGATGGGCAGTGCTTCCCCGGCTGCTACTGCCCCGACGGCACCTTGAGGGCGGGCGACCGCTGCCTGCCGCCTAGGGACTGCCTCGACTGTGAGTACATAACGTGTAAACACTCGCCTGAAGATGGGCAGTGCTTCCCCGGCTGCTACTGCCCCGACGGGACATTGAGGGCGGGCGACCGCTGCCTGCCGCCTAGGGACTGCCTCGACTGTGAGTACATAACGTGTAAACACTCGCCTGAAGATGGGCAGTGCTTCCCCGGCTGCTACTGCCCCGACGGGACATTGAGGGCGGGCGACCGCTGCCTGCCGCCTAGGGACTGCCTCGACTGTGAGTACATAACGTGTAAACACTCGCCTGAAGATGGGCAGTGCTTCCCCGGCTGCTACTGCCCCGACGGCACCTTGAGGGCGGGCGACCGCTGCCTGCCGCCGAGGGACTGCCTCGACTGTGAGTACATAACGTATAAACACTCGCCTGAAGATGGGCAGTGCTTCCCCGGCTGCTACTGCCCTGGCGGGATATTAAGGGCGGGCGACCGCCGCCTGCCGCCTAGGGACTGCCTCGACTGTGAGTACATGTGTAAATACATCCTGCCTAAAGATAGACACTTGGTCAGTGCTTCCCCGCGGGAATTATACCGCCAAATTGAACATGCTTGTCATTTGTGTGTCATTTTTAATGATTTTTTTTATTTGGTTAATAATAAACTGACTGATATGTAACTGAGGATTTAAAAATCAGCCTTTAGACAATATGGGATAAATAAAAACAACATATCGCCAAGATATGAACGCTGTGGTTTCCTTGCGATTTTCCTCTTCAACGTGTGTTTAAAGAAGATTTATTTCATTAAATTGTACTCTTTTAGGTGTTTGTAAGGGTGTAGGCACGCCCGCAGACTACACCACCTTCGAGGGCGACAATTTCCCATTCCTAGGGGACTGTACCTACCTGGCCTCGCGCGACAGGAACGAATCTGGGCTGCACAGATACGAGGTGAACTTGAACAATATCCAATTTAACTCTAATTTCATTACAATTTATTTAAATTCGAGCAATATGGTAAAAGCTTATGATACCTTATAGGATCATTGTATGTATGTATGTACGTATACTCAACAAAAAGCTCGCTTATTGCTGTTTTAACATAAGTTTACATAACGTTATTGAAAAATACTATGTCAACATATTGCATAACTTTTGATTGATTACTTATACGATTTTCTGATTAAAAAATTTCTAAAATTTGCATTTGTTCCTGAAAACGATATTCTTCAAGCACATAGGAAAATGAAAACCTACTTTCGATGATTACTACAATAAATAAAGTAATAATAATCCAGGTTTACGCAACGAACGGCCCCTGCGAAAACAACGCCAACGTATCCTGCACCAAAACTATCCACGTGGTGTACGAGAAGGTCGCCATACACATCAACAAGGACCCCACTACGCAGAAGGTACAATTTAGTATAGTGTAAACACGGTTAATTTTTAATTATATCTAAAAATAAAATGATATCTCTTCCCTTATTCTAATCGAGTATGTACAGTTAAAAGTTTCAATATTTAATAATTGGTCAAGATATCGAGGTTTGTTTATGTCCCAAAATTTTACTGATTTCTGGATTTAGAACTCATTCATAGAATTACACGCGCGTAATCAAAAGAGACTATCTTGTTTACCTACGTAAATAATGAAAAGAATGAATCTACGCACCCGTTTTGCTATTTTTATGAGTTTGCCGATTAATCAATATTTTTTTACGATATTTTCAAACTATTAATTTTTAACTGCACGTTCATATTCAGAAACGTGGTCTGATATGCGCTCTTAAATTGCATACATTTTTGTCACATTTTTCACAGGTCCGATACTCTCCCGTTTGTCGTTACGAATGTTTTACTAAGATAAAATACGACATTCGATAGTGCAAACTTACGTGAAAGCATCCGCATCATATAGTAGTCAGAAACAAAATACGATGGAACTGTACAATAGTTATTTGTTATACAAGTGACCAAAATCGATTTGTGCTGCGAGTGTGAAGTAGTCTAGAATTGAATCACGAGCGTAGCGAGTGATTCTAATATAGACTACTGAGCACAGTGAGTGATTTAAAGTCACGAGGCAGATCAAAATTTTGGTCTCGTGTAAAACATACAACTTTTCACCTCTACCAGCGAGAAAATTTTACGTGAGTTTCCTGGTAAAAAGCTAAATTCAGCATTAAAAACTTGTTCACTCAACTCTTATGGAGTTAGACAACTATCTTCATCGTTGGACGCACAATTTTTTTGTAATTTATCCCAAATCTTCATCGTTGGAATAGTTCGATCAAACCTATGCTGAAAATTTTTATTCATAAAGTAGATTCCCGCCGTTTTGTTTTACATTATTACGTTGTGCTTTTCTCTTATTCATTAATATCAGTAGATTAAAATTAGGGTACCTAGATCAAAAAAGATCTAGGCACCCTAATTTTAATATTTTTTTGTCTATTCATGATTGCATCCACCTATTCATCGTACCCAGGTAATTGTTATTATTTTCCAGTCTGATACTCTTGTTGTCTTTAGATGTAGAAAACTTGAATAAACTATCGATAATCATAAATTCAATATAAGATTAATATTGATTGATTCATTCGATTCATTGTCAGTATTATTTTTTTCTTGGCGCAGTATTTAAAAATATTTGCTTCGCATGTGAAAGGAGAGTGAACGCAGTGATATTTGCAACCGCGCTTTTATGTCTTGCGCCTTATTATAATAAGGTGTCAGTAGGTACTAGTTAAGAGGATACCTCGTGGATTTTCATGGTTTTCAATTTAGATTTAGTCCTATTGATCCTACTACTATTGTTCTAATTTTGGAATATGTTAAAATAGACTAATAACAAAATTTTTTGATCAAGCTCAAAACATGAATGGAAACAATTTTCTCGATAGAAAAAAAATCCAAAGTTGATGCCTCTCATATCATTTTTGCAGTACTGTAAGCAAACGGACTCATAGTTTGAACTGAAATTATGTTAATAAGATAAGTAATAAATAGTTCCAACTTTTGATAAAACCAATTTTTTCAAAAATAATTTAGTTTTTTAATAAATCAACTATTTTCATAATGTCGCTTACTTTATTTTATTTCGGAATGCGTGCGCTATTGTTGTCCCTTTCTTTGCGCTGGGAAGCTATATTACTTTACCTCTTTGCACCGAAATTTCAGACGGCCGCGAGCCTTCCTTGAGGACAGACCTGTGCTTGAGCGCTCCAAAAATTTACTAGCCAAAACACGTAAAATGACAGTATACTGACAATGACAGTTTTAATTTCTCTCACATTTCAAAGACAAAGAGTCTCTAATACTTATCCAACCTATTTTTAGGAGATGAAAATTATCAACAGAACAAACCTTCCAAGAGTCGCCATTGCGTAACAAAACAATAAACTAATAAATATTGTGAAATAAAATTTCTTTCCCGACCCGTGGTACAACTTTTAACTTTTACAAGTTTCGATCGTGAACAAATATTATTATTTTGCAGAATCATTAGTCTCTTTACGCGACAACGGCAAAGCAAAAATAATAGCAATAATAATAAATAATCTCAAAACGAATACTTACGTCTCGCATTATTACGTTATTTATTTAGGCACGCATCATGCGCACGCTATAATAAGTAGGTATCTAACAAAGTGACATAAGCTGTTTTATAGATGAATAAATAATGAAAAATATTAGAAAAAATCGGCTCACCCGTAGCAACTTAGACGGGACCTAGATGACCATAAAACAATATTCTAGAGCCCATACCTACGTTTTATTTTAGCTTCAAATCTACCCAGTGGTGTCGCCATCAGTTCAACTTTAATAGCTTACAACTCGAAAACGTGACGTTTTAGGCGATTATGTCGTTAACAATTCTTGTTCGTATTGGTACTATAGGCCGACCGGTTAAATGGTGTGCGTTACCCCAGCAAAAAGTTGTTCTTTAGAGAGATGAGACCTTATCAGATAATTAGTGTGTCATGAGGAGAAATTTGTTTACTAATAGCAAAATTTGTGTGAATTGTAGTTTTAAGATATTTAAGAAAAACAGATTTTGCTGGGGTCACGTTCTAAACATTACCCTGGCAAAAAAAGCTGTTTCAGCCTGGAACCAAATACATAAATAGATAGCTTTTGTTGCATGGTAAATGTTAGCAAATAGCAAAAATTGTGTGTGTTATGGTTCTTGAGTTATTTAAGTTTTTGCTGGGGTAACGTTTTGGGATTTCCCAGATCTCGAAAACGGTTCAACGCAGAAGTTTGAAAAAAATACCACTAAGAGACCTTAATTTGTTTAAATTTGTTTAAACGTTAGTTTTTGATTTGGTTGTCGCAAACCAACGTAATTAAATAGTTTCTAAAAACAGAAAAAACGAATTTGCAAGTAAACTAGTACACTTATAATTAAATAAACAGCTGTAAAAAATAGCCGTGGTAGACACTTATTACGTCAAGAATTTTAGGTTTTGTAACTTTACAGGATATAAAGATATAAACAAATTTGATAAATTAAGTACGACCGGTCTAAAATTTATCAAATTTGTTTATATCTTTATATCGTGTAAAGTAACAAAGCCTAAAATTCTTGACGTAGTAAGTGTCTACCACGGCTATTTTTTACAGCTGTTTATTTAATTATAAGTGCACTTGTTTACTTGCAAATTCGTTTTTTCTGTTTTTCGAAACCATTTAATTACGTTGGTTTGCGACAACCAAATAAGAAATTAACGTTTAAACAAATTTAAACAAATTAAGGTCTCTTAGTGGCATTTTTTTCAAACTTCTGCGTTGAACCGTTTTCGAGATCTGGGAAATCCCAAAACGTTACCCCAGCAAAAACTTAAATAACTCAAGAACCATAACACACACAATTTTTGCTATTTGCTAACATTTACTATGCAACAAAAGCTATCTATTAATGTATTTGGTTCCAGGCTGAAACAACTTTTTTTGCCAGGGTAATGTTTAAAACGTGACCCCAGCAAAATCAGTCTTTCTCAAATATCTTAAAAACTACAATTCACACAAATTTTGCTATTAGTAAACAGATTTCTCCTCCAATCCATCAGCCATTTTAATGTCCCCACTGCTGGGGTACAGGCCTTCCTTATGGGTGGATAAGGAGGACGGGCCATAACCCACCACGCGGGCCCAATGCGGATTGGTGG
The DNA here is from genome assembly GCA_928269145.1 of Agriphila tristella. Lineage (NCBI taxonomy): Eukaryota > Metazoa > Arthropoda > Insecta > Lepidoptera > Crambidae > Agriphila > Agriphila tristella. The sequence continues at coordinate 26,588,679 of OV743437.1, read as the reverse complement.
GTGGATTTCTCCTCATGACACACTAATTATCTGATAAGGTCTCATCTCTCTAAAGCACAACTTTTTGCTGGGGTAACGCACACGTTAAATGAGTCCTCGCCTGCGGGGCACAGAGGCGCGAGGGGAGACGAGAACGGGGGTCGTGAGAGGTGCGGGCGGCAGGCGTTCGTCGCCCGTCGCCCGCATCGCCCCCTACATACAATAATACAACACACGCGCAGAAAAAGAATGGGATTGAAAATGGCGGCTCACCACGCTTACCACAACAAGTGTGAATAAGAGAGCGATAGGTGTGGCGTATAGTGTGCGAGCGGGATGTGTTTATGAACGAAGTCAAGTGCGTTGTACAATGTTGTATTTTCAGCCAACTACCTATATGTTTGAAACAAAACTCGACAGTAATGGATTCTCAAAGGAAATTGCTGGTGGCTAAAACTCGACAATAATGATATCCCATACAACTTTGCTGCGTCACCATCGGAGGAGCACGGCAACCTCGACTTTGTTCAAAGAAGGTTGTCAAAATAATTACCATATTACAAGCTTTTTTGAGTAAATTCAATAATCTTCATTTTAAACACAACATATTGCATAAAATCTGTTTAATTAAATTTAGCTCCTACGGGGGGGAGGGGAGGGGGGGAATTATGTGTTTAAACCCAATGGTCGGGCTTAAACGCGTCTTTTGCCCATTTCTCTTTATGTGACATTTTGAATGGCCTATTTCTTTTATGTGGGTAGGCCAGATAAAAAAATGTGAGCAAAGGTGTGTGTTTCGCCGTGCCGAGCTGTGACGTCACTAAGGGGTTTTTACATTTAAATGAAATGTAAAAAACCCTTAGTGACGTCACATTCTCCATTTCTCCATAAATATTGCTTTAAAAATTCTAAAACTATTTTTCTCGCACTTCTGAAGGGCAAAACTAGAAACGATGGCGTCACATATTTTACGATTTATATCTAGTAATAATTATTGAATTGGAACTGACGAATTTAGGACCCCTTCACACGTCGTCGACCCCCTTAACGTGTGACGTAATTTATGGATGGCCCCAAATGGACCTCTGTCGCAAAAGTTACAAATCTGTTTTTCGCAAATGTATTGAAAAACGCCGAATGGTACAACTTTATTAATAATAATAGTATTTTTTTACAATTAATAAACTATTGTTAGGTATTTGTATTCATTTTCATTTTTCATTCAATTTGAAGATACCTAAATTATCAAAGAAAATGTTCTAAATACAATGTATTGCGACTCCATCGTTTCTCTATTCTTCTTCTTTAAACTTTCGATGAAACCTCACAGGCATTTGGCGCGAAAATCAAACTTTACGATTGAAGGCAGAATGTCACTATGGGATACGAGGGGTGAGTGGGCGGAGCCTGTAAAAAATTTTTTTCACGAGGCGTCGTCTTAAAGACACGTCATAATAAATAAAGTACTAGATATTTATACTTATTTACTTATGAGTAAATACTGTCAGTCAAATTTTTAATACATTGTTAACTTTAAATTGTACAAAGGGAATTATTAAAATAAAACACACGAGTAGTTTGATTGAAATAAATTTATTCAAGTAATAACAACATAAGATATGTTTTAGTCGCAAAACGAAAGTTTAAAAGTGACGGTAGGTACTTATAAATATATTTCACTTTGTTCGTTCGTTTATCCTTGCTCTATACTGTCTTGGATTTGTGCTATTATGTTTTTAGTGCCTGTATAAATACTGTCTAGAAAAATATTCTCGACAACGTATTGTGTACAAATTTTAGCATCACAAGTGCACACTAAACTTCTATTCGTGAGCTGGTTCGCATCGTAAATTTCAATCCGTATTATTTTTGAAACTCTGCTTTTATGTGGTTTTTTAATATAAGATTGAGGCAGGTGACTCTTCTTCAACTTCTTTTTTGTACATGTAGCTGCTTCACCTTGAGGAGTATACTCCACTGCTCCAAGCGTCCGATTTACAGGAATGAAATTGAATAATTCATTTGAATCCTGAAAATAATGAATAAATATAAGTAGTTAAGTACTCAATTAATGACATCACATACACAAGTATTTATTTTTAATGTTAACGTGACTTACCTCCATTGCTTGCGACTGACTCTGGCGTTCCGCTAATAAATTGTAGTATTTTTTTTAAGATGCTTCACATTCATATAGAAAAAAAAAATGTTATTAAGGTTCATTATATGTAAAAATATAGCAGCGACAATATTATGATGACAAAGCAAAATTAATATGAAACTACAATATTCCAACCACATAACTGAAACGTCACTAAATGATTAGATATTTATAATACCTATTCTATAAAAAGGCGAAATATTGTTTAAGTCATCAATTTTAATTAAGAAATTTTCATGAAGTCATTAGCTAAGTTAAACCAGACTGTTAAAAATAAACTGATCTAAGTAAGCAAATACAGTTAACAGCACGATAGGACATGTTGACCTTGAGACCGTCTTTATGCCGCCGGCGCCGTACTGTAGTAGGAACTTACATACGTACGTTTTCTTCATGATGTCGGATATCTAGTCCATCCATACTCATACTGTTTTAATGTAGGTATCATCTCTAAGTAATATTATTACTTAGAACTTTATTATGAAAATGGGTTGTTTGTTCGTCACGCTTTCACATCTCAACCAATCATAAAAAATTGCATACACGTTTCACGGGTACAGAACGTAGGCTACCTTTTATCCAGAAAAAATATTGTATGTATAGAAAAGCAACTGTTCGCGCAGGCGAAGTCATGGGCGACCGCTAGTTATTTATAAGTATGGTTCTTACAAGTTCGCGTTAAATAAACACTTATATTAGTCACTGATCCAAGTTCTATTTATCATCTATTAATGCATAAAAAAAAATCAAGAGAAAGAATCGAACCTGAGCCATTCTTCTGTCCGAGTGGCTACTCTAATTACTAAGCTATTATGACATTAGTTGAAATCATAATTAAATTCGATAAATTTTTGACGAGTGTAAGCTACGGCCAGGCCAGTTAGCCAAGCGCGGTGCATTCGCCTCGGATTGTGAAAGGTACTAATTCGATTCCCATCTAAAATAGGTACTTGATTTTTATTCACTAAATTTATTTTCAACATAAAACTTTATTAGCTAGTTAATACAATTTCATATGAAAAAAACAATGTATCGAGCACCGAACCGATCACACCGGCTGACTGAATGTAACCACTGAGCTATTATGGCTATATCAACCTAGCTTGATTTATCGAAACTTGCTAAAGTTATATACTTACCTACCTTATTCAATAAATAATTTAAGGGTGAGGGTGACCTATGTTTTTTGTAAAACTATTACAACTAAGAATCATGACGAGTGAGTGCTCTAACCATTGAGCTTTAATGGCATTTATTTCTACGACAGTTAACAACCGGCTTAGCAGAGTAGTATCATACAGACCTAAAGGTCTCGGGTTCGAACTCGAAGAGGTACATAAGGTAAGCATGTGTGATAAATAGTGAACACACATGCAAACATATAGCTAAGTGGTACCTAATATCAAATAGACTAGCATATAAACATAAAACCTAATACCTCAGCGTTTTTACATATTTGGAACCTGTGATTTTACTAATAAGGCTTAGAGTCCACGTGGACCTGTATTATTTAAGCCCGACAATTATCTCGTGGTAGCACAGAACAGCTCCTGCCTCCTAAGGGACAAAGCCTCCGGTGCCCAGTGCTCTAACAGTTCGAATCTGCAGTGAAGATAATTATATTAAAAAAATGTAAGTACCAACTATTTTTATTGTCCTCGTTAAAAGTTTGTAGACTGACGGACCCATTGGCGCAGTGGTGCTGAGCCAGAGTGGTGAACCAGAGGTCGTGGGTTCGATCCTCACCCGGGACAAACACTTAAGTGATAAGCATTTATTTGTGTTTGCTCCGTGTCTGAGTGTTATTATAATTAGTGATCTCTCAGTGTCCTGGGTTCGATTCCCGGATGAGGCAAGTACGTTTATGCTGAAAATAGGATTAAATTGTGTTTATATTGCATTCATGTTATCACTTATGAGTGTCGAGTAGAGATAATTAATTTACCTACATATTATTTCAACTTAATCTGTTACATACTATAAACATTGAACAAATTAAAATGTAATTGTATTTTGTTTACAGGTCTGAAATTCTCGCCAAGGATCTTTTCTTGTCAAGTGACTCAGAAGAAGAGTCACAGCCACCACCACCACCACCTGTAGAAGAAAAGAAGGCTAAGCGTAAGCCTAGCAAACCGCTCGAGGGAGGATCAACCACCAAGAAGCAGAAGATAAAAATCAACCCAGTCACTCCGCCCGCTCGTCTCACCGCACACGAGCTATTCGGCAGTGACGAAGAAGACACCGCTTCACCCAGCTGCAGTAGAACGGGTAAAACACTACCACCGCTATATTCATATTTAACTAAGAGGCAGTCAAAGGGCTGCACAAGACAGGTCAAGGAAATGTCCCACGGAAAATTTTACATTGAACTCAAAGTCTATGATGCCGAGGAGATCAAAAAAGTGCAGCCGATCAACAGATGGCGCTACGCTATAACCACAATTAAGACTCGCATGAGTGATGATAAGGAGCCGTGGCGGTTTATTAAAGGCTTCATGAGAGAGGCTGAAAAAGACTTTAAACATTGCCCCGCCACTCTGATGGGCATGTATGAGAGTTAGTTATTAGTGAAAAAGTGCCTAATTTTATTGTTTAAGTCCCTATCATATAAGTATTAATTATCATCTTTTTATTTTTCGTGTCTTTATAATTATAATGCATCCATTATTATACTTAATATATCATAAATAATACATTTGAATTTTATTTTTTTTCACAGCTGTATCACCCAACAGCATATCAAGATCTCGAAAGTTAAAAGACTGTTATGAATGTAAAATTTTAATACCAGAAAATCAGTATCAATATCACATGAGAACTAATATGCATAAAGCAAATTGTTTGTTGAAAACACAATTCAACAATATTAATATTATTGCAACTGCATTTAAAAACAGACTGTTAACATATCGCCTGAACGTCGCTGAGAATGAACAGTACCTCTATCCAGAGACTTTTCTCAGCGATAAACAGAAAGATATTATAAAGTTAATTACGATGACATTGAATGAACACAATTCCATTAAATTGAATTTTGAATTGTTTGCTAACTTTATGCTACCGACATCAGATGAAATTTGTCTGAAGTCATTTAATGTGAAATATTTCATTGTTTTTAAGAACACTGATTTATATGAGTTATTAATAGACGTATCAAATCAAATTAAAGCAAAATTAACTGAGTTTCAACACAGTCAATCTGGCTGGATGTATGTTTCTATGAGTCATCTTGAAATAAACATGAATAAATATTCACCTATGAGAGGTGGGACATATGTAAGCCTACCCTCATCCATTAAAAATACTAAAAGTTGTATTAACATCCAGAATCAAGATAATTGTTGTTTTTTATGGAGTATAGTTGCAGCAATATACCCAGCAAAAAGTAATGTATGCAGAACTAATTCTTACCCACATTATTCTTCCGTTTTAAATACTGAGGGAATGAGCTTTCCTCCAACAGTAAATGATATAAAAAAATTTGAAACAAATAATCCTAACATAAGTGTTAATATTTATGGCTTAGAAAAAAAATGTACAGTAACTGGACCTCTTTATCTTACGAAAAACAAAAAAGAATGTCATGTAAATTTACTGTACATTGAGCAAAACAATAAAGGTCACTATTGTCTAATTAAAGATCTAGTACGCCTAGTAAAGCGTCAAGTTACTCGCTTTAAAGGCAAAGTTTACTTATGTGAAATGTGTTTACAATTTTTTAGTAATGAAATGAAATATAAATCTCACAATTGTACAAAAATTTTATCAGTTTTACCTGAAAGAAATACTGTTTTAAAATTTCAACATTATGAAAGACAGCAAAAAATTAATTTTGTTATTTATGCTGATTTCGAGTGTCTGTTGGTTGACTGTAATGAAAAAAACACACCATCCAATACTCAGAAAATTAAAATACATCAACCTTCATGTTTTGCTTATTATATATGTTGTTCTCATAATAAACAATTAAACAAGTACGTTTCATATCGAGGTGAAAATTGCGCAGAGATTTTTGTTAAATGTTTAATAAAGGATGCAAAACGATTACACAAAATTTTAATGAATAAAAAAGGCATGACCCCTTTAACTAATGAGCAAGAGACACAGTATCGAAATTCTACAGTTTGTCATATATGCAAACAATTATTATTGAATGACAAAGTTCGAGATCATGATCATATTACATCTGAGTACAGAGGGGCGGCACATTCTCATTGTAACCTGATGTACCAAGTTTGTTCATTCATTCCTGTTGTGTTTCATAATTTATCTGGGTACGATTCACATTTATTTATTAAAGAGTTGGCAAAGTATGAAGGCTCTATAAAAATAATACCAAAAACTAAAGAAAAGTATCTCTCTATAACGAAAGTTATAAAAACAGAAGAATATAACCAACCAATTCAAATAAAATTTATTGATTCTTTCCAATTTCTCAGTTCTAGTTTAGATACATTAAGTAAAAGTTTATCTGAAAACGATTTTGTTAATTTATCTTTAGAGTTTAAAGATAAAAGACAATTTGAGTTATTAAGGAAAAAAGGTATTTATCCGTATGATTATGTAGATTCTTGGTCTAAATTTGAAGAAACAAAACTCCCTTTAAAAATTAGTTTTTTCAATAGTTTACGTAATCAACATTTAAGTGACGATGAATATAAACACGCTCAAACTGTTTGGAAAACATTCAATATAAAGTCCCTAGGTGAATACACTGATTTATATTTAAAATGTGACGTCCTATTGCTATGTGATATATTTGAAAAATTTAGAAATACAAGTTTACATTATTATAATTTAGATCCTGCACACTACATTACATCACCAAGTTTAAGTTGGGATGCAATGCTACTTTTTACTGGTGTTGAACTCGAGTTAATTAACGATTTACAGATGTATGAGTTATTAGAGAGAGGAATACGAGGCGGGCTAGCACAATGTACGGTTCGTCATGCGGAGGCGAATAATAAATACTTACCTTATTTCAATGATTTAAATCCTAGTAGTTATTTGATATATCTTGATTGTAACAACCTTTACGGTTATGCAATGACCAAAAAGCTTCCTATTTCAGACTTCAGATTCTTGTCCCAAAATGAAATTAATAACTTAAATGTAATGGATGTATCAGATGATAATGATTATGGTTATATATTGGAAGTAGACTTGGCTTACCCAAACTATTTAGATGATAAACATAAAGATTTACCATTTGCCGTTGAAAAGTTAGTACCACCTTATGGGAAAACGTCGAAATTGATTGCAAATCTTTACGATAAATGCAATTACGTGATTCACTATACTCATTTAAAAGAATGCTTGAAAAACGGTTTAATTTTAAAAAAAATTCATTGTATACTCAGTTTTCGTCAGGAAACTTTTCTAAAAAAATATATTGATCTCAATACAACCCTCCGTCAAAATTCTAAAACAGCGTTTGAAAAAGACTTCTTTAAACTATTAAATAATTCAATATTTGGAAAAACTATTGAGAACAAACGTAAACAATCTGATGTTAAATTAGTAACAAAATGGAAGGAAACTACAAATAAAACAAATAAACATCTAGATGCTGAAAAACTGATTACAAAACCAAACCTAAAAAGTATTTCGATATTTTCTGAAAACTTTATAGCCGTGGAGTTGAGTCGTGATAAAATTTTCTTAGACAGACCCATATATATCGGGTTTACGGTTCTAGAATACTCTAAGCAGCATATGTATCAGTTTCATTACGACTTTATAAAAAACAAATATGAAAATAATGCGAAACTATGTTACACAGATACCGATAGTTTATTGTATTTTATATACACTGAAGACTTTTATCAAGACATGAATAACGAAATTTCAAAATTTGATACAAGTAATTTTAATACAGACAATCCGTATCAAATTCCGCAAGTTAATGCTAAAATTCCTGGATTATTCAAAGATGAGATGGGTGGTGATATAATTACTGAATTTACAGGTCTGAGACCTAAATTATATTGTATAAATAGCATGAAAACTAGAATTAAAAAAGCTAAGGGTATATCTAAAGCAGCTGTGAATGACTTGGAACTGAGTGATTACAATGAGGCGTTAACAACTAATAAAATGCTCAGATGTAAAATGAATATGATAAAATCAATAAAACATGTATTATTCTCTCAGCAAGTAGATAAAAAAGTTTTAGACAGAAATGATGATAAAGTACAAGTGCTTAATGATCAAATTAATACTTTACCGTGGGGTCATTATGATTCTATGTTTTTAGATTATTCTAGTGATACTTAATATAAGATTGTATTCCGATTAATATAACTACTCACACTTAAGTTAAGTTCAGTGTTTAAATTTGTATGTAGTATTTATACATTATTAATGTTTGATTTTAATGTATGTTGTAATCTTTGATTGTCATATTAACGGTAAAGTGATGCAAAGAATAAAATTTTATTATTTTAAAAAGTCTTTTATTTTTTTCCCGAAACTAATACGATAGATTAATAAATTAAAAAAAGGTTTATATAATTCAGCACTACTACTTGAAGTCATTGTACTGAATGCCTTGAAACACTGCGGTCAAGTTCAAATACCAGATGAAATTTCTCAAACAAAAACAGACGTTAAAATTAGAGTGTATCTGTCCTCCACAACCAAAGGAACCAAATCGACATGGTGATTTATTACCGAATAGTATCCGTTGTATTGTTTGTGGCCCGTCGAATTGTGGGAAAACCAATGTTATGATAAACCTTTTGTTACATGAAAATGGTCTTAAATTTAAACATATTTACATATACTCAAAAACAGCCTTTCAACCGAAGTATTGTTTTTTAAGACAAGTTATGGAGCGGATACCTTGCTCCAAATTAATGATATTTCATGACAACAAAGATGTGATTTCACCCGAAGATGCTTTTACAAATTCAATAATGATTTTTGATGATGTCGCATGCGAAAATCAGATAAATATTCGCAATTACTTTTCCATGGGCAGGCACAGAAAGATTGATTGTTTTTACCTATCGCAAACTTATTCAAAAATACCCAAACAGTTAATACGTGATAATGTAAATTTTCTAATCATTTTCAAACAAGACGATATTAATTTAAAACACATCTATAATGAACATGTAACTACAGATATGAGCTGGTTGGAATTTAAAAAACTTTGCAAAACGATATGGTCGGATATATTTAGCTTTTTAACGATAAATAAGGACTGTCCTCTTAATGATGGAAGATATAGAAAAGCCTTTGATACATTTATTTATTTATGAATAAAATAATGTAGGTATATAATAAGGCAAACGCTTGTAAATCAGTTAATTGATTTTAACTATCAACAAAGAACGGTTGTATATAATCGGACTTAATGGATGCAGATGTTAAGAAACAACTGATTAAATCAGTTGAAAATATAAAAAATAAAATAAAGATGATGAAAAGTGAAGAAGATAAAGCTAATTTACAATACAAAAAGGTATTTAAACCTATCACAGATAATTTGAACTCAATTATTAAAGCTGATGACAGAGATCAACCTACATTCAATGTTTCCATTGATATGGGCAATCATGACAAATTAGAAGATCAAAATTCGATTTTAGACTATGATAACTTTAGCAAAAACGTACAAAAAGATTTAGATGATAGCTCAGAATATTACGACTATACTGATGAAGATAGAAGTCCTCCAAAAAAAATTAATGATACTCTAATGTCACTAGAAAAAGAAGAATTGATGACTAAAAATATAAATGTGCCATTTGGAATACGTGGGCAAAGTAAAAACTTAATGATGGGAAACACCAAAGTGTCATTCTCTTCTACAAGCGATGCCAAACAGTCGAATAAAAACTATATAGTGAGCATTGGTAATAGAAGCTATGAATTAACACCAGGATTAAAAGAACTACTAATGCGTAAAAAACCTAATCTTAAAGCTGTTACTGAAAAAGATAAAATAACCTATAAAGACATACTTCATTACACAAATGCTCATAAAAGAAACTTTAGCCAGAACGGCCAAATTAAGGGTGACAAAGGTTTAAAATATCGTCACATTATTAAACCACTATTTTCTCAAGAAAATAATGCTAAAAGTAAAGAGTCAAATGATGAACTGAACACGAAAAGCGGTGGCTATATACCAAAGTATAAAACATATAAAAATAATACAGATTACGTATTTTGGGACGATCCCAATGAATTGATTGAAAGGTTAAAAATATTAATTGCTTCCAAATGTGCTGGTAATACTAATCATGATAATGAAATTTTATCAATCATTGAGGAACTTAAGGAAGCCGGCATTATAAAAGAATAAAAAAGACTAGCCCTTATAAATTAATATTAGTTACAAGAAGGATATAGATCATGAGTGTTGCCAAAATTGTGAATCAGTTTAATAATACTCAAAATAAAAATTCGCTTAGAGAAGTGCCATCATCACCGCCAAGAAAATCTATATTAAGTACCACCATTGACAAAAAATATATTGATCAATTTAAATTTGATATTTTAAATGAAATTGTTAATTTAAAGAAGCTGAATCAACTTTTGACTGAAAGAATTAAAAAACTGGAAAGAAATATATATATCAGTGATATAGCAGGAAAATTTAACAAACATTATGAGCAAAGCAGATGTCATAAACGAAATCTGTAGAGATGCTCGAGTTAATTATCCTAGAAGAAATGTCTTTCTTAAAGATATAGATGATCTTTGGCAAGCAGATTTAATAGACATGCAAACAATGTCAAGAGTAAATGGTGGTAATAAATACATATTAGTAGTTATTGATTGTTTTAGTAAATTTGCATGGGCAGTTGCGCTAAAGCAAAAAAATAAACAACTTGTATCTAAAGCATTTAATAGAATAATACAAGATGGACGTATTCCGAAAAACCTACAAACTGATCATGGAAAAGAATTTTATAATGACCAGTTTCAAAATATTATGAAAAAGTACAATATTAATCATTACTCTACATACTCTACTAAAAAAGCCTCTATTGTTGAAAGATTTATTAAAACTTTGAAGAGTAAATTGTACAAAGAATTTTACTTGAATGGAAATTATAAATGGAATAACGGAGTTCTCAATAATAAGATATCTGAATACAATAACTCTAATCACAGAACCATTGGTCAGCCTCCAGCTACAGTTTGTCATGATAACAAAGCAAAAATAATGCAAAGGTATATAAAGTTGGCTCAATTAAGAAAATATATAAAATGTGCAAAATTTCAAGTAGGTGATTATGTGAGAATAAGCAAGCACAAAGCATGTTTCGATAAAAGTTATACACCTAACTGGTCGACGGAAATATTTAAGATTTATAAAGTACAAGAAACGAATCCCACTACTTATTTAATACAAGATTCCAAACATCGACCAATACTTGGAGCCTTTTATCCTCAAGAACTACAGAAAACAAAACATCATGATGTATATTTAGTAGAAAGAGTTATAAAGAAAAAAGGGAATTTAGTTTATGTTAAATGGCTAGGTCTCCCGAGTAGCGAGAACAGCTGGATTCATAAAACAAATGTTTTGTAAATGCATTTTTTAGTTTACATAAGTGAAGTTACTTATATAAGCTATTACCCTATATTTTCTTCTCATTCGAGGTCAGTTTACGAAACGGTCTAGACTATTACATTTAAATACGATTATTTTAAAATTTAATAAAATGAAAAGGAAGCGATGTTCTGAAACTTTACCTAACACATATAAACGATCAAAGAATAAAGATAATAACTATAATAATAAAGATGTGATGTCTCCAAAGAAAAGTTTGAAGAAAACGTTTCAAAACATTGTTTCACATACTAAAAAACGCATAAAGAACCTAAAACCTACATGCAAGAAAGTTTTGATGAAATTAGCACATGCTACAGCACAAGAATTAGCTTCGGACTCTCCTATAAATATACCAAGAATTATACCCTTACCTAAAACTGGTGGGTTTCTTCCCTTAGTCCCGATATTTGCTGGTTTATCTGCTGCTGGTAGTTTAGCAGGAGGTGCTGCTGGAATTGCTAAAGCCATAAATGAATATAAAGCAGCCAAAAAACAGTTGATTGAATTAGAGAGACACAATAAGCAACTAGAGGCGGTGTATATTGGGAAAGGAGTACACCTAAAACCCTACAAAGATGGACTAGGCATTTACGTCACCAAGAAAAAAAACTGATTTCCAGGCTGCCCAGAAGAGCTTTGACTAATATTGATATTATAAGGCATTCGCATCACATTCCCTTTTTCCGAGGTGTATTTATGAGAGATGAATTGCCATACAAGCCAAATCGAACAGAATGTGGTGTTATAAATCTTGATACCTCCGAAAAATCTGGAACTCATTGGGTAGCCTACGCAAAATTAAATGACTACATCGAGTATTTTGATAGTTATGGTAATTTAAGACCGCCGAAGGAATTAATACAATATTTAGGACCTAATATTTATTATAACTACGATAATTTACAGAAAAATAATGTATATAACTGTGGACATTTATGTTTAAAATTTTTAAAAAAATTCTGGAAAAATAAAAAGTAATTTCTTATTTCTAACGTTATTGTAGGTATTCTTTTCAAATACTTACCTTTCAACCGTATATAATATAAGTGAGAATAGCATGATATACATTAGTCTTTCTTTGTTTGTGATAGCAGCCGGATGAGATCTATTAAACTCATCATAATATTTTAAGAAGCATTAAGGCCTCACAAATTTTTACCACCTACATAAAAGTACCATGATAGTATTTAATAAAATTCAGAAACCAGGAGGCAGATGTAATATTCCGCATTCTGTGCTGAAAAGAGTCAGACGTGTCAGCGTAGTGAAAACAAAAAAAATATCTAAAGAAAATAAAAGATTTTTGAAAGATCTCGGTTTTAAAATATAAAATGTTGCAAATCACAGATCTACCGTATCATGATAACTCGATAGAGAGTTATGAAATTCATAGTTATAATCCTTATAGTAACAGTTTCAAAGATAATGATGAAATAAGAATTCCTATTCACCAACAAGATACGTACGTTCTACCGTCAGGAAGCTCTATTTACATAGAAGGTTATGCGCGCATAACTTCCAATGATCCAAAAGTGAAAAAAGATGTTAATTTTATTAATAACCCACTCTTGTATTTGTTTCAAGACATAAGATATGAATTAAATGGTATTGAAATTGATCGCATAAAAAATGCTGGAATTACTACAACAATTAAATCTTATGTATCTATGACTGGAGGAGAGAATAAAGCAGCAGCAGTTTGGGGATGGAACTTAAATGGTACACAGATGAAAGATGGTCATTTTAGTGCAATTATACCATTAAACAAACTATTAGGGTTTGCTGAAGATTACAACAAAATAATAATTAACTGTAGACATGAATTAATACTGCATAGAAGTAGTAGCAATGAAAACTGTGCGATTTTGGAAAAAGATGATAATATAGAAATAGAAATTCAAAAAGTTCAGTGGCGCGTCCCTCATATAAAAGTAGCTGATCGTAACAAATTGTTATTACTTAAGCGCTTAGAAAAAGATCAACCTATACAGTTAGCGTTTAGAAATTGGGATCTGTATGAATATCCCCTACTACCCAAAACTACTAAACATTCCTGGTCAATCAAAACTGCATCTCAATTGGAAAAACCAAGATTTGTAATCTTTGGTTTACAGAGTAATAGAAAATTTAATAAAGCTAAAAGTTCGGCTATGTTCGACCATTGTAAAGTAACTAACGTAAAATTATTTTTGAATTCACAATATTTTCCATATGATTCACTTAATCTGAAATTTGAGGAGGGTAAGTACGGTATATTATATGAAATGTACGCCAATTTTCGTCAGTCTTACTACAACACTGGTGTTGATCCGTTACTTCAATTAGCTCAATTTAAGGAAAAGGCCCCGTTGTTTGTCATTGACTGTTCAAGACAAAACGATTCGGTTAAAAGTGGACCTGTTGATGTACGGATAGAAATTGAATGTTCAGAACTTATACCTGATAATACAACAGCTTATTGTCTGATAATAAACGATCGGCTATTTGAGTACAGACCTCTCAGCAACATCGTAAGAAAATTATCATGAATTCAATAGTAGATGTACAAGGATTCAAGGACGATCGAAACCAGTTTATAGTCAAAGAAATAGCAATTCTCTGGAACAGACAAATAATGACAATGGTGATAAAACCGCCATATCCGTTTTATGAATTGACGAAAACAGAACGTTTGCGTGTAGCCTGGATAGAAAGAAATAGAGGAATTTATTGGAATGAAGGAATGGTACCATACCAAAATTATAAAAATCATATAGACAAGCTTTTAAACAAAAACTGTCGCATTTTTACTAAAGGATGTGAAAAAGTTTCCTGGATAAAAGAGATATTAAATATCGATAACGTATATAATTTAGAGGATAGCGATTGTCCTAGTTTATTAACCCTGTATGAAAAATATTCAACCTCGTCTAATATTGTAAGCTGCATTAATCATAAGAAAATATGTGCTCTCAAAAATGTAATCTGTTTAGACAATTGGTGTAGAGAACAAAATCTACTATTTAATCAATAAATATGTTAAGATAATAATACTGTAACTTTATAAGTCTGTAAAAAAAAAAACTGATTGTTACAATATAAGTAGGTATTCAGTATCATGTTAATTTAAGTTATAAACTAGAATAGTTAGTGGTTCCGAGGCTAAAGTTCATGTATCATATTTTATGTAAACTATTGTATTGATAATAAACTGTTTTATTGAATACTCTAGTTTTTTTCATTACTATTGACACAACGCAATCAAATAAGGTAGTAAAAAAATGTAACTTAAAAAAAATACTGACAATTAAATAGTTCATGTAGGTTTTCTAGATCTAAAGCCAATAGGTAGGTATACAATGCAAGAGTGTCAGGCTCGAAAATAATAACAATTACAATGAATAGATAAATTAAATTATGAATGGATAAAAAAGATTAAAATTAGGGTGCCTAGATCTTTTTTGATCTAGGTACCCTAATTTTAATCTACTAATATCCCATCTTATTTATTTATGTATAATCATAAAACACTAATTTGTTAATAAATTTCATTATTTTTTCTTATTTTATATTTATTTCATACATGCGACCTCATTTCGTCCATACTCTTTATTTCGAATTATCAACCTTCTTTTTTAACAAATCTTATTTAAAACTCCTTGGTATATCCGTGCATTTTATTTTTTTACTTTTTAATCCGTGTATGACACCATAAAGCACTCTATCTATCCTTTTCCCACATATTAATTTTACAAGTCGCATCCTTGTCACTCTATTTCTTTTTTCTTTATTATTCTAAAAGTTGGTGTTAGAAATTAAAAAAGCACTTTGCCTCACGCTCGCAGCAAAAATCGATTTTGCTGCGAGTTTTTACGCGCCAAAGGCCCTTTTCGTGCTGAAGAGGTGAAAATGAGTATTATGTAAAATGAAAGTAAATCATCAATACTTGCTTCACTCTTTGATGTTTCTTCGATATCTCGTGATCGATATATTGAAATATGTACTAGATTTATAATCATAATCACAAAGAATCAACTCAAACACGATTTTGTTTTTACCAGCTGGTGACCACAATCGGCAAGGAGCAGGTGTTCAAATACCCGGTCAAGAAGAACTGGGTGACCATCAGTTTACTCAACGGACAGGACGTCTCCGTTCTTCTCACTGACGCGAGTGTTGAGGTAAATGATCAATTCTTTATTCTATATAAGCGCCTAATGATTTTTTGTATTATCCAGTTGGATTTTTCATTTCCAGACTTTTAGCATAACCACCGAAACACGATATTTATCGCGTGATGTAGCGTTTTATCGACACTTAATTGTCAAAATCCATTGTCTGTAGACGGTAAAACGTCATAAATTACTATATCATATCGCGTTTCTGTGGTCATGCTAGGGGGACCTGATGTTTTTACATATTTCGGCATATACAGGGTAATTTTGCGACCCATTTACAAAATCAAATATATGTTCAAGGAAGTAATAAAAAAAAGTTGGTGAGATAATTTTGAATTATTTCTTTTTAAATTCACAGTTTTCACCCACTGTTTATATCCTAAAAATCTAGGCGCGCGCGCTCACTCTCGCGCACGGGGCGTAAACGGGGTAGGCGGGTGGCGGGAGGGGGGCTCGCGCGGGTCGACCGTGCGATGCACAAACAGTGACAACAATTTCAATTTGTGTAGGGAAAAGTTTGGGGTAAAAAAGTAAAAAATATATTTTTTTTTACTTCATAAATTGATTTTACTGCTGTTATAGAATGACCTGACAAAATTTGAAAAGGGGTCCAAAAATTACCCTGTATATTATAAGCGGATTAATAATAAAATTCTGCTTCATAGCATTCACACTGTCGTTTGCCTTAGAAAAAGAATATTTGTTTTTCAGTCACTCGGTATCCTGCTTAACTACCTGTTCACTTTGTGGTATTTTGCCTATTTCAAGGACCGCCGTCGTTACAGATATAACATGCCCACATTCTGTTACAAATGAATATTGTGTTTAGAAGTTTTTTTTAGGCCCAACGGTATAGTGCTTGGCCTTCACCTCATCTGATGTTAAGTGACGATAAGGCCAAAGGTGGAAGCGCACTACACCCGGAAGCTTCATCTCATCACTGAGGAACTGGCTATCTTACCTCTAACTGCCGGAACACAACAATTTTAAAATCGTTGTTATGGCGTCAGACTTTGGTTAGATGGTGGTAGCTAGCTAGCCAGTTGGACTTGAAATAAGCCCTACCACCAACCAAACCGAGTACAAATTGAACCTTGCCTGGGAATCGAATCCGGGACTCCTGCGCCCACCCGTGTTAGAACACGGGTGGGCGAACCACTAAACCACAGAGGTGGTTTATTCATCATCATCATCAGCCTATCATCGTCCACTGCTGAACATAGGCCTCTCCGAGTGCACGCCACTGAGCACGATCCGCGGCTATACTCATCCAGTTTATGCCAGCCACCCTGCGAAGATCGTCGCTCCACCTTGTCTGAGGGCGTCCTACACTACGTTTGCCCATTCGGGGTCTCCACTCAAGAACTCGTCTGCCCCAGCGGCCATCGGTTCTACGGCTAATATGGCCGGCCCACTGCCACTTCAGCTTGCTAATCCGGTGAGATATGTCGATGACTTTAGTTCTCTGTCGGATCACCTCGTTCCGGACCCTATTTCTCAGAGAAACTCCGAGCATAGCCCTTTCCATAGCTCGCTGCGCGACTTTAAATTTGTGAACCAGCCCTACAGTTTATTAAGTTGGTTTATTAAGAGTTTGTAATTAAATCCATGTGACCTTTTGTCAGGTGACAGTGCTGCAGGCTAAGATGGAGCTAGCAGTGCGCGTGGCATCGTTCGTGTACAAGAATCACACCGAAGGTCTGTGCGGCGTGTGCGAGGGACAGCGGGACCATCTCACCACCAGCAACGGCACTACCACTGAGGACTTCCAGGAGGTATGTTACTAAAAAGAGCCTCTGTTAATATGTGCTGAAATCATATTTTTACACGACTGCCCAAAGCAAAAAGAGTGTATATGTGTTCAGGGTTCATGTATGTTTGTGAGTATGTGAGTTTCTTTATTCCACCATAACTTCTAAATGCCTGAACTGATTTGAATAAATGGGGTATCGTTAGAATCCTTACAGCATTCCGAGTGACACTAGCCATATTTTTTTTAGAAATATCAATACGGCGACTGTACGACGTCATTTTGAAATGTGAAAAAAACATTTTTTTTTGTTCTATTACTACAATATGGGCATCAAATGAAGGCCTTGATGAGCACATTCCA
The DNA here is from genome assembly GCA_928269145.1 of Agriphila tristella. Classification (NCBI taxonomy): domain Eukaryota; kingdom Metazoa; phylum Arthropoda; class Insecta; order Lepidoptera; family Crambidae; genus Agriphila; species Agriphila tristella. The sequence continues at coordinate 26,570,689 of OV743437.1, read as the reverse complement.
AAACCATATAATATGTCACTAAAATGTGTGAAATAAAAATAAATAAATTAAAAAAATATTAAAAACACGACTGCCCTGCCAAAAACGAACTAAAAAGTTAAACAACAAGTGTCATTGCAGTCGGGGGACCTCTTCGATCAAAAATTGTTCCATAATAAGGTCCCCCGACTGCAATGACACTTGTTGTTTAACTTTTTAGTTCGTTTTTGGCAGGGCAGTCGTGTTTTTAATATTTTTTTTATTTATTTATTTTTTATAGTGGTGAACGTTAAGGATACCCATCATAAATTTTAAATGAACGTACAGAATTTTCACTTATATTTCGATGTGTAATCGATTGTTATCGTATCAAAATTATTATTTACTTGTTTTTTGGAAAATCAAATGTTGATATTTGTTGTATTTCATTACACTTTAATTTTGACGTAGAACCAGGAGGGTCTCACTCCGCGTTTATCTTTTATATGAGTATATTGCTCGCGGCTGGCTCAGTCGAGCCAGCGCACGAGGGATGTCGTGTGTCGGTTGAGACAGCTACGCGTAAACAAAAATGTGCATACAATATTAGGCACGCAGCGTTGTGCAATTTGAAATTTTACTTTATTGGTGTGCAGTAGAGATTGCAAACCGGGCCCGCCCGGGCCCGGTGCCCTTTTTGACACCCGGCCATTCTTACCGGGCCCGGTCACCGGACCCGGTAGGTATGAAAACCGCGGCGCGGGGGCGCCAACTCGTAAAAAATTTGGTTTTAATAGCTGAACTTTAAGAAAACACATAATATTTTGCTTTTGGCAAATAAGAATTTGTTTTATTTATACCAAAGCTACCAAAGTTTTTAATCTAAGTTGATAAGACGAGTTTAGTACTTTACTATAAGCTGCGTTATTAGTTGCTTATTCTGATACTTTGTTTTCAAAAAGACTCTATAAGGAGTAAAGAGATAGACCTGCTTGCTTAAACTTATAAAAATTAATAATTGCTAATACTAACGTTTCTATTCCGTCCATAAGACAGTAAAAGTAATCAATTCTGTATTAAACCAGTGATTTTGAGACTTTGAGTGAAACTGATTATGGTGATTTTTGTCGATTTACTAGTTTGAAATAAATATTAGTTCGTAGCCTTGAATCATTGTCTTTTTCCATTCAAATATAGCAAATTTTCATGAAGTACTTTAAAGGTTTCATCTCTAATAATCAACCCGGCCGGGTCCGCCGGGCCCGGGCCGGGTTGGCGACGAATGCTACCGGGCCCGGCCGGGTTGAGAAACATACCGGGTTGCAATCTCTAGTGTGCAGCGAGATGAGCTTATTATTTAATTGTCCTCGCATTTATGGGTTCTTGTACGTTTAGTACTATTATACAGCGTGTAACAGAATTAATGGCTAAACCAGAATATAGAGACTATCAAACTGAACAACTTTTACTACGGGACTAAATTTGAAATAGCGAAAAAGGAAATCTGCTGTTTCATAATATTTTCATACTTTGTTTATTAATTTTTGTATGAAACAGCTGATATTTTTTTGCGATTTCAGAGTTAGATTCATAGTAAAAGTCGTTCAGTTTGATGGTCCCTTCCCTATCTACCATATTCAGGTTAAGCTATTAATTCTGTTACATTATTTCAGTTTTTTTTGTCCAAATATAAGGTTGAATATTTTCCTCACTATATTCTAATGTAATGTGTTCCTACAGTACGGCCGGAGCTGGCAAGCGACTCCCGCTGCGTTGACAGCCCTAGACCTCCCCGCGGAGCAGCAGCTGTGCGACCAGCCGCCGCCGCCGCCCTGCACGCTGCCCGACGACAACCCCTGCTACAAGCTGCTCAACCCGGACGTGTTCGGGCAGGTAACTACTGCTGTAATGTGTCGTGCAGTATAACAACCGCCGCCGCCGCCCTGCACGCTGCCCGACGACAACCCCTGCTACAAGCTGCTCAACCCGGACGTGTTCGGGCAGGTAACTACTGCTGTAATGTGTCGTGCAGTATAACAACCGCCGCCGCCGCCCTGCACGCTGCCCGACGACAACCCCTGCTACAAGCTGCTCAACCCGGACGTGTTCGGGCAGGTAACTACTGCTGTAATGTGTCGTGCAGTATAACAACCGCCGCCGCCGCCCTGCACGCTGCCCGACGACAACCCCTGCTACAAGCTGCTCAACCCGGACGTGTTCGGGCAGGTAACTACTGCTGTAATGTGTCGTGCAGTATAACAACCGCCGCCGCCGCCCTGCACGCTGCCCGACGACAACCCCTGCTACAAGCTGCTCAACCCGGACGTGTTCGGGCAGGTAACTACTGCTGTAATGTGTCGTGCAGTATAACAACCGCCGCCGCCGCCCTGCACGCTGCCCGACGACAACCCCTGCTACAAGCTGCTCAACCCGGACGTGTTCGGGCAGGTAACTACTGCTGTAATGTGTCGTGCAGTATAACAACCGCCGCCGCCGCCCTGCACGCTGCCCGACGACAACCCCTGCTACAAGCTGCTCAACCCGGACGTGTTCGGGCAGGTAACTACTGCTGTAATGTGTCGTGCAGTATAACAACCGCCGCCGCCGCCCTGCACGCTGCCCGACGACAACCCCTGCTACAAGCTGCTCAACCCGGACGTGTTCGGGCAGGTAACTACTGCTGTAATGTGTCGTGCAGTATAACAACCGCCGCCGCCGCCCTGCACGCTGCCCGACGACAACCCCTGCTACAAGCTGCTCAACCCGGACGTGTTCGGGCAGGTAACTACTGCTTTGTAATGACTGCCACAGGGTTGTGTGTTGGGTTCACTTTTATCTTGTTTGTTTTTTATTTGTAAAAATATAAATCTGTTTTTAATTTACATACAAGGTGTTGTAGCACCCTAGCGAAAACTTTAAGGGATGATTCTACTCTTAGAGTTAAGCAACTTTCTCTATGGAACCGCTTGTCGCAAATGCATAGTTGAGATTTTGATTTATCGTTGAAAAGCAATGTACGCATGTGGTCCCTTAACGGTAATGCGGCATGACATGCGTTACGTGGTGTCATGCATGCATGACCGTTTAATTGTATTAATTGATGTGAATGACATGAAAACTCGTGGTGGCAGTTGATTGATATTTTCTTTTATTTTTCATCCTGCAAGCTATGATTGATATGCACGCATGATCGTATTATGGTCCTTAGACGATCATGCATCATGACGATTCACGTAAACACATGGTCATGCCGCATGATCTCTAGGGACCACATAAAAACTTGATAATATCGCGAGAGCGCGCGCGCTCTACGCTTCAATCAGCCGGTATACAGGCAGCGGGCCTACGACCGACCAGCGTCAGCGACCCTAACGAATGATGGAAAAACAGCTGTTGTTGTACATTGCGGGTTTATATTTTAATATTTTTTTCTGTAAATTTAGGTTCTATGCAATTATGACAGACTTTTTTGTGATAGAAAAAAATAAATAACGCTAAATTTTTTCATGGATTTTGCGACGGAAAATTCCATTTCAGATAGACTCAGAAACATGAGTCAACTATGCTCTGAAAGTTTTTGCTAGGGTGCCACTGACACCCTGTATATTTGCAACTATGCTCATATACACTTTTCTGCTACCTATTCCGACTGAAACTATTAGTAAATGCTTTCAAAGGAGTCTTTTTCGATTCAATTTAGTGTCGTAATGGTTTTGTGCATTTTTTTTTGTTTCTTCGTTCAGTGTCACGCGCTAGTCGACCCACAGCAGTACGTGGAGGCGTGTGAGGACGAATACTGCGCAATGAACAACGTTGATGTTTGTGACGTGCTCGCACGATACGCCGCCGCCTGCCGCCAGCAAGCTGTGTGCCTCGACTGGCGGCCGAGAGAGCCGCTGTGTGCGTACCAATGGTGAGTTTTAGTAGGCCCATAGCTATACGTGGAGACGAGTGAGGACGAATACTGCGCAATGAACAACGTTGATGTTTGTGACGTGCTCGCACGATACGCCGCCGCCTGCCGCCAGCAAGCTGTGTGCCTCGACTGGCGGCCGAGAGAGCCGCTGTGTGCGTACCAATGGTGAGTTTTAGTAGGCCCATAGCTATACGTGGAGACGAGTGAGGACGAATACTGCGCAATGAACAACGTTGATGTTTGTGACGTGCTCGCACGATACGCCGCCGCCTGCCGCCAGCAAGCTGTGTGCCTCGACTGGCGGCCGAGAGAGCCGCTGTGTGCGTACCAATGGTGAGTTTTAGTAGGCCCATAGCTATACGTGGAGACGAGTGAGGACGAATACTGCGCAATGAACAACGTTGATGTTTGCGATGTGCTCGCACGATACGCCGCCGCCTGCCGCCAGCAAGCTGTGTGCCTCGACTGGCGGCCGAGGGAGCCGCTGTGTGCGTACCAATGGTGAGTGTTAGAACTGCCACATATTGAGCCACTAGTCGCGGCCATTAAACGCGACCACAAGCTGCGGACGAGTTTTTTCATACATTTTGTATAGTATCGGCGCAAACCGGACGTTCGAGTAGCCGCGTTCGAGCCAAAAGCTGCGGGAGTCGCCCGTACTCGCTACTAGTGGCTGCGTTTGTCGTTCACATCGCGCGCACATACAGTAGCCGGATTCTTCCCGGTGGCCATTAAGCCACTAGCGCCTGCGATTGGTCGCTGCGTCTACTAGCTTGACTGAGCCACTAATGGTCGCGTTTAGTGGCTACTGTAAGTAGGCCCACGACAGTACGTGGAGCCGTGCGAGGACGAGTACTTCAAAAAGTAGTTCTAGTAGTTCAAAAAGAAACTTAGGATAGTTCACGATGCAGCTGCAAATACCGCTGGTATTAGTCTCAACTCGCTTTTGCTTCCTGGCCCGGACCTTCTACAATCTTTAATATTTATATTCTTCAGATTTCGTGAGGGCAGCATCGCTTATTCGGTCGAAATTTTTCACACAGTTTTGAGTAAACTTACGCCAATTTTATACAGTCAGTGGAAAGAGTTTGCCTTCCACAATAGCGTAAACCGTTCTTTATCAAAACTTGAACTTTTATCCGAATTTTTAGATACGGAAGCACTTAAACACAATCGTTTTGGCCTCATGCTTGATTTTGCCAAGCAACCCAAAACTGCTCAACCAAATAACATTCTTGTCCGACGCGACAATGTACACTCGGCGGCCGCCCGTGTAAACACGGAAACTTGCAAGTACTGCGATGGTACTACATGAACATGAGCGCTCAGAGTTCAAGTTAACCTTTAGAAAAGTGGACATCGCTCCCGCGTAACCTCTTAAGTATTGTGTTAATTTCATTATCAAATTACAAAATGGTATTGCAATTTTAAGAGCATAAAAACGCTCTAAAAGTTTTCTATTGTGCTACTCAGTCGCAAACCGCGTCTCGCCCAAGGTGACCTTGGTTGGCAACCGTTACAGCTTGTTTCAACTACGTAGTAACAATTCTGTCATGATATTCAAGCAGCAAAAGATGTAATTTGAGAAGTTTTTGGTTTTCTTAAAAATACTAAATTGTTTTTTTTTTCATTAATTGCCCTTGGTCGCTAGCGCGGCTCTCAGAACCAAGTACGTTGGAAGGTCAAACGAAATCGTAAACCTCTATCAACACTACCAAGGTCACCTTGGTCGGGATGCAATTTGCACCCGTGTAACAGGCACTTTAAAATCACATTTTCTCACCAGTTCGGAGCCGCTAGTATACCGGCCGTGCGTAGACTGTGAGCGCACGTGCGAGAACCACGAGGAGATCGCGCGCAACCCCGAGCTGTGCGCGCGCGCGCCTGTCGAGGGCTGCTTCTGTCCCGAGGGAAAAGTAACTCATATAACATCATCATTTCATCATTTTTGGGCTAGACGCACTTTCTTACATGATTTTCATAAGTTGCTAAACCGTCGATTTATAAATGCATAACAGAATCAGAATCAGAAGAATGTGGGTACATACATATTGCTGTTAAAGAATTTTCGGTCCAGTACATTCTGCCAAAAATTTGCATGCAAATAATTAAATTAAAGTTCAGGTAAACTAAGTATTCAATTTCATATTATCTTGATCGTTTCACAATAAAATAGTTCAAATTCAATTCAAAAATTCAATCATTTAAAACAAATATTCATAAACTAAGAAATGACAATGGGGAATGTCCGAAAAAAATTAAATTGGCTGAATATTTTTCTACAGGTAGGAATAAGGTCCCTTAGTAATAGAATAAATTTTCATAATTTTCGGTTTCGTGAAAAAATTTCAAAAAATCAAAGTCTCTTCGACTTCACAAATGTATGAAAGTAACAGCAGAATGGAGATTGTACCTTTGCCAACACCTGCCACAACCACAACAAGGTATTAAAAAAAAGTTTCAAGACAAAACGTCAAAACTTTTTTTTTTAAATACGTGTTGTGTTTGTGGCAGTTAGCGGCAAAGGTATCATCTCCATTCTGCTGTTACTTTCATACATTTGTGAAGTCGAAGAGACTTTGATTTTTAAAAACTTTTTTACCCAACCGAAAATTCTGAAACTTTTTTCTATTACTAAGGGACCTTATTCCTACCTATAGAAAAATATTCAGCCAATTTGATTTTTTTCGGACATTCCCCATTACAAATAATAAGTAATAAATCGTATAATGTCATAATTTATCAGTTAGAAAATCTGTAATAGAATAATAACATTTTTCTAATAATATAGATGTCAACTTCTTTTTAAATTTATAATTAGTCAATTCCTTAATTTCGTCAGGTATTTTGTTATATATAGCCGGTCCCATTCCCATCACATTTTCCTAAGCAATGCTGTATGAAATCTTCCCAAATTTAACATGTTTCGGTACTGTGAACGCACTTGAATCGACCTTTTTCGTGTTTGGGAAACTTTTGTAAATAGGTGCTGGTTAGACTTAACAAAAAGAGCAATTTCTAAAATATATAATGATGGCAATGTCAAGAGTTTTAAGGACTTAAACACAGGCATGCAACTGTCAGTCATTTTTAGCCCCGTCATGGACCTAATGCAACGTTTCTGGGCTTTGAAAATCGTCTCCCTGTCGCTGCAATTACCCCAGAAAATTAAGCCATACCTTAAAATGGAAGCAACGAGACCATGATATGCCATTATTAATGTTCCAGTGTTAACTTTCTTTGATAAGTAATATAATATATAAGCGGCCTTACTTAGTTTCTTACATACTTCATCTGCATGAGGTTTCCATGTAAGCTGACTGTCAATTAATATGCCCAAAAATCAGAGTTTATAAAATTCTTTGACTGATTAAATTAAGTGGATTTTTATATTTTTCTTCACTTTATGAGGAGTCAATATTTATGTAAATTCGTGTTTCTCAGGTCCGAGTAAATAACACGTGTATGGAACCAAACAAATGTTTCCCGTGCGACATCGACAAGCAACACTTTGCGGGAGACGAGTGGCAGGTAAAGTTACTTAAAAAAGCCATTTGATACTAGCAGCTTTTTTTATTTTTTTTTATTCTCAACGGGATTGTGAATGTCCTTCATCTCACCTGATATTAAGTGACGATAAGGCCGAAGGTGGAAGCGCACTACACCCGGAATCCTCATCACTGAGGAACTGGCTATCTTATCTGCAACTACTGGAACAATATTTTTTTAATTGTTGTTATGGCGTCAGACTTAGGTAAGATGGCTAGCCAGAGGGCCTAGCCAAAGTAACATTCGCTAATCTTCGTTATAGCTTCGCTTTCGAAACATGTATGGGATTGACATAAGGTTTCGTTAACAATCGAATTTTCAAACGTCAAATCCATACATGTTTCGAAGCGAAGCGATAGCGAAAATTTACAAATGTTACTTTGGCTAGGGGGGCAGGCGAACTTGGAATAAGCTCTACCACCAACCAAACCGAATCGAATCCGGGACCTCTGCGTCTTACATCGGTGGGCGAACCACTAGACCACAGAGGCGGGTTAAATTAATTAAGTGTTTTTAGGAGAACGCTTGCAAGAAGTGTACGTGCTCTAAGGCCGGGGGAGAGAGGGAAGCTCGAGTGTCGTGCACTACACAGACTTGCGTAGCGCCACTGTGCCCGTCGGGACAAGATCTGGTCAAACGCTCCCCACCACCCGGCCCGCCGCCCTGCTGCCCCGACTACATGTGCGGTGAGTACACACACACACACACACACATACACACCTACACTACACACATACATGTACTGTAGTCCATCTGGACAAAATTTTGTCAAGCATGCCCCGCCGTTAGACCCGCCGCTCTGCTGCCCCGACTACATGTGCGGGAAGCACACACACTACACTACATACATACACATACACTGTGTTCATCTGGACTAGATCTAGTCAATTAAAGTCACGTATATGTCTTGTTTACAGTGCCCAAACTTCAGAAAGAATGCGAAGAGCCAAAGAAGATGGAATGTGGTTTCGCACAAGTGCTCAAAGAAAAAACTACTGCTGACGACTGCAAAGAGTTCGTGTGTGGTGAGTACATTATAAAAAACAAGAAATCGCCGGAAAAACTAAAAATCTAATACAAAAACCAAACTTGACATCAAAAATAAACCGTGCTAGTATGCGTGTTTTATTTCAAACGGATGGACTTGAATTTGGACGTATTTATTTGATGTTTTTTTTAAAGTGTAAGTATATCATTATTATTTTGCTAACGAGAATCAGCGAGCACTCTCGCGCAGTACCCGAGATGTCAATCTTATTTACAGCTCGCGTAATATAACTTGAACCAAACCGTAGACAATGAGGCTTGAGCACTAAACATTTTTGTACCTAAAATTGCTACTGCGCACGTCACGTGGTACTAAAATTTGGGTCAAGTTATTTTGCGCGAGCTGTACCTACAATTTACTTTTCTAATGTCCAGAATGCAAGCCGGCAAGCGAGTGCGAGCACATCCCCACAGACAGCGAGGTGCAACTAGAGCCGGGAATGAAGCGAGTCATAGAGGAGGGCGGGTGTTGTCCGCGCGTGCGCCTCACGTGCGAGCCCGCCGCCTGCGCGCGCGCGCCTGCCTGCAAGCAGTTCCACGAGCTACGCACGAAACAGGCGCCCGGGCAGTGCTGCCCGCAGTACTCGTGCGGTCAGTACATACACAGGTGTCACAGCATCACGTCACGTGCGAGCCCGCCGCCTGCGCGCGCGCGCCTGCCTGCAAGCAGTTCCACGAGCTACGCACGAAGCAGGCGCCCGGGCAGTGCTGCCCGCAGTACTCTTGCGGTCAGTACATACACAGGTGTCACAGCATCACGTCACGTGCGAGCCCGCCGCCTGCGCGCGCGCGCCTGCCTGCAAGCAGTTCCACGAGCTACGCACGAAACAGGCGCCCGGGCAGTGCTGCCCGCAGTACTCTTGCGGTCAGTACATACACAGGTGTCACAGCATCACGTCACGTGCGAGCCCGCCGCCTGCGCGCGCGCGCCTGCCTGCAAGCAGTTCCACGAGCTACGCACGAAGCAGGCGCCCGGGCAGTGCTGCCCGCAGTACTCGTGCGGTCAGTACATACACAGGTGTCACAGCATCACGTCACGTGCGAGCCCGCCGCCTGCGCGCGCGCGCCTGCCTGCAAGCAGTTCCACGAGCTACGCACGAAGCAGGCGCCCGGGCAGTGCTGCCCGCAGTACTCGTGCGGTCAGTACACACACATACAATGGTTACAGGCTTACAATCCACAATCATCATCACAATAGGGTGTTGTCCACGAAAGGGTTTTGCTTGCGACTGCCCACAGTTCCATGAGCTACGTACGAGCCTGGCCCCCGGACAGTTCTGCCCGCAGTACTCGTGCGGTCAGTACACACACATACAGTGGTCACAGTGTTACACTCCACGACCATCGTCATCATCACGAACTGGATCGTAGAGGAGGGCGGGTGTTGTTGGCTTTGTGAGCCTTCTGCTTGTGACTGCCTGCAGTTCCATGAGCTAAGCACGCGCCAGGCGCCTGGACAGTGCTGCCCGCAGTACTCGTGCGGTCAGTACATACACACAATAGTTACAGTGTTAGGCCGCGTTCCGAATCACGCTGACAGCACTGTTAGCGCGAATCCAACCAAATTTAATAGTTACAAAATATTTCACAAAATAGGGTATTTGTGTACCTAAAGCATTCATATGCGCGCTAACAGTGTTGTTGGCGTGATTTGGGACTCGGCCTTACTCTCCACAATTATCATCAAAACCATGAGCCGGATCATAGAGGAGCGCGCGGACTGCGAGCTTGCACCACGCGGCCAGCGCCGTCCGCTCGCCGACGCGTGCTTACGGCGAGCTGGTGGCTAGCCGTAGCCTATTCGAGTTGACACGACGCTGTGCAGTTGCAGTGCCGTTATATGTGCCATGACCTTAGTGGGCTAAGACCTTTACACTCCACAATCATCATCATAAATCGGATCACAGAGGAGAGGGTGTAGTTGGCCTTGCGATCTTGCAAGCCTTCTGTTTGCGACTGCCCAAAGTTCCACGAGCTACGCACGATCCAGGCGCTCGGACAGTGCTGCTTGCAGTATTCTCCATATCATCATCATAAAGCCGCACCTTCTTTATGGCAGCAAAAAATTTTTAATGCTGGCATCTCATCTGGCTAGAGTTTAGTCAACGAAAGATGAGTCTCGGTTAGAAAAGGAACTAATTTTGCGCCATATTTTAAGGTTCAGTTTCCAATAACTTAACCTCTGTTAAGTAGGCGGGGAGGCAAGTGAAACAGCCGGTGGTTCGTAACGCACTGGTTTATTGATGGCCATCATGGACCAAGGAGAGGTGAGGGGTGCGGGGGCGCAGCCACGCGAGGACACATACATAACGACCTCTAAACTTTAATTTAACAGGGAAAGTGACGCCTCCATTTCCGGTTCATCTTTCATTGACTAGACTCTAGATCTCCATGATGCGACGGTCCTGCGCTACCTTATCTCCCGACTGTGCTATTAAGTACAAACTTAATCATATTGAATGTTTCATATTTTAGAACCACCAAAGGACAAGTGTATAGCGTTGTTGGAGTGGGAGGCCGCACCCAAAGGAGGGGAAAAACCACGCCCCAAATCACAGCAAATGCTTAAAGATGTAAGTCTACAATCACTTATTAGATATGACTTTCTATTTAATGCCTATTTTTTTCGGGTTCAACCTTAAAAGTTAAAAATATTTAAAAACTTAGTAGCTCCATTTTGGATTTGAACTAGGTAAATTCGCGATATTTTGTGTGACTTTATTTTTTGATCTTATTTTACAGTCAATTTTATTTAATTCAAATAATTCTTGTTATTTTATTAAATGTTGGAAAATAGGCGAGGTACGTATCCAGAGTAGGGTATAGTTGGGAGTTATTCCACCCGAAATCTGTAACACACAGAACAAGACTAATTCAAATTAAGCGGGCGAGTCACTCGCCCGGTTTGCGGGGTGCAGTCGTGTCCCCCCGAATTAAAAGTCTGGATAATTATGTGCCTGAAATAAATCAAACGCTTTCACGTTTGTCTTGACGTTCCAAAAAGTTATTGAACAGACTTGATTCTTTTGTTTGAATAAGATTGACGAGCTATGGATGGACGGTCCTTGCCGCTGGTGTCGTTGCGTGTCGTCGGGCGTCGGCGCTGTCGTGTCCTGCACTACCACCGAATGTCCCCGAGCGCGATCCGACGACGACATAGTGGTGGAGCCCCAGCCGCTGCCCTACGCCTGCTGCCCCAACCTGCGGCCTGTCGCTTGTCGCTACGAGGGCCGCGTCTACAAGGTAACCACCGAGTGTGCCCGAGCGCGGCCCATAGACGACATAGTGGTGGAGCCCCAGCCGCTGCCCTACGCCTGCTGCCCCAACCTGCGGCCTGTCGCTTGTCGCTACGAGGGCCGCGTCTACAAGGTAACCACCGAGTGTGCCCGAGCGCGGCCCATAGACGACATAGTGGTGGAGCCCCAGCCGCTGCCCTACGCCTGCTGCCCCAACCTGCGGCCTGTCGCTTGTCGCTACGAGGGCCGCGTCTACAAGGTAACCACCGAGTGTGCCCGAGCGCGGCCCATAGACGACATAGTGGTGGAGCCCCAGCCGCTGCCCTACGCCTGCTGCCCCAACCTGCGGCCTGTCGCTTGTCGCTACGAGGGCCGCGTCTACAAGGTAACCACCGAGTGTGCCCGAGCGCGGCCCATAGACGACATAGTGGTGGAGCCCCAGCCGCTGCCCTACGCCTGCTGCCCCAACCTGCGGCCTGTCGCTTGTCGCTACGAGGGCCGCGTCTACAAGGTAACCACCGAGTGTGCCCGAGCGCGGCCCATAGACGACATAGTGGTGGAGCCCCAGCCGCTGCCCTACGCCTGCTGCCCCAACCTGCGGCCTGTCGCTTGTCGCTACGAGGGCCGCGTCTACAAGGTAATATCAGGATTAACAAAAAAAACTTAACATATTTTTTTCTTCAAACGTTATTTCCTAATTTTTGTCCAAAGACACATTATCAAAATTGTCTTTCGTAACAAACAATGGCTTTGAAAGGTCATCCTTCAATGTATCTCATGCGCACGCACACAAACGCTTCCCTTTCAACTCGGCCGCACCGCAGCTGTGTAGCATACACTCGCAGACGCGGTCTGTTGTACGCGTTACATTGCGTGGTAGTATATGCAATGCTTTTTTAACACCAAAAATTAAAATCGTTTTCTAGCAATAATTTTGAACAGAAATGGTCCTGCTGATGGACAGAATACTTAGACCTCGGCTTTGTTGAAGGTCTTTTTACCCCACTATAGGGTATACAATACGACGTAAAAATTACATCGTATTGTATAACCTTTATCAAGCTACGATACTTACCTCTAAAAAATTTCGGATCTATAAAAATGTAACAGTTTATAGAGTCTATATTATTTATAGACGAATAAAGACGCAAGGGCGTCTCCAGCTCATAGCCTAGTTTAAATTAAGGAGGATGAGAAAAATATGAATTGTAGGTACAGTCAAGAGCACCTAGTGAATATTCAAGTTTTGAGATGTGCGTTTTATCGGAAAAGCAAGTCGTTGTTTGCACGGCCTTAGGACTTCATTTTTTAACCTCTAGGGTAGGGGGCAGCTGCCCCTCCCTGCTCACCCTTAGCGACGCCCTTGTAAAGACGTATACACATTACAGGCGGGCGAGAACTGGACCTCGGCCAGTAACCCGTGCGAGTGGTACTCGTGCGTTGCGGTCGGCGACAACAAGCTGCAGCGACGCACTACCCTCACCGACTGCGACGTCAACTGTCTGCCGGTACGTTACACGTTAAGCTGGCGACTGACCTGTAACATTTCATCGTAACGTAACGTTACGTTACGACGAAATGTTATGGTCAATACAGCGAGCCGTGCCGCTCGCTGCGAGCGCCGCGTGCTCCACCCAACTGTCGGTATTTTGGCGAATCCCTTTGAGTGTTACGTTACGCATTAATTTTAGGTCAGTGCAACCCCACGCGTCCGTGTCGCGAGCGCATGTGTGAATGGGGCATCAGAATGTCATTTAGTTTCGAATTATCATGGACGGTAGTTATATTTTAGTAATAATTAAATAATTTATGAAAATCATAGAACCCAGAAACAAGACTTCGCTATCCGACATTGCGATTCTGACTATCCTCTATAGTGGAGCACAGCCGAGCGCAGTGCTCGCCATAAGCAAGGGTACAGGTCAGTCAGGCAATGCCGTAACGTAACACGCTCGCCTCGAATTTTACATTTCGCCAAAATGCTCAGGTCAGTCGCCAGCTTTATATTACAGGCGAACGGTAACTTGGCCATAAGTATAGCGGAATACACATGCTTGTTACTCGCACAAGAGTATGTCAGTCAAGGCCAGTTAAAGTTATCTTAGTAATTGTAGAGTGCGAGTCGTACTCGAGAGCGAGTGCATTAATAGTATTGGCGCCTTTCCAGTGAGAGTTTACACTTCTTCCAGTAGAATATCTCACTCTACTAATACGCTTCAAAAAGGTCGATTTACATGTTTCTAGTAGCGAGGAGTGGCGCGCGGGGCATGAGCAGGCGCGCAGGGGGTGCTACTCGAAACAATAATCATTTTGGTTCAAGTTAAAAGGCAACTAGAACGTTACTCGCTTTAGTCACTACTATGACCGTTTACATGTTTCTGTTATACACTCTCTTAAAGCTTTATTATCAACTATGATAATGTAAACGGCCCATTACAGGCAAGCAGGAGCTAAGTACTGGCATGTGTATCGAGCTTCTGCCCGTAGCTCACGTAACAGTACAAAGCATACTGGGAGAGCGTAAACAGTTTGATTTTTCCCTTTGCGGGTAAATGGGGTAGGGAAACTCGCGTGCCAGCGACAACATGTTTGCTCCTATCAAGTTAGCAATTCGTATACAATGTCCCTACACATCTTTTGTTTGTAGGGCTGGGAATACTTCCCCGCGGAAGACAGCAAGCAATGCTGCGGCAAATGCAAGCCAGCAGCTTGCATCGTGAACGGAGACAAACGGGCCATAGCAGAGGAGTGGACGTCCAATGACTTCTGCACCAAGTACACCTGCGTGCTTGTCAACGGAACTGTGAGTATGGATAGTTAGATATAATTTAAAACACTTATTTAACAGGTTAAACGCCGCGTAGGTCACCGGTGACCTCAATTTTAAAATAAACTTTTAATTTTTTAATTTTATTTTTTCCCCAAAGGAATTATTCGTTTTTTTATATTGTGTATGAAATCTGAAATGTTTTGTTAATTTATTTTTAGTGTTTCATTCATGAATTGTAAAAATTATGTTTTTATGGTGGCGTTTAAGATATTAACCTTTGCACAATATGATTTCTTACAGTCCTGACATGCCTGTCGATTCTAAAACCAAGCTTGAACCTCACTTCAAATCTCACTTCACTGCGCGGGAATTTAAATCATAAATGAGATAAAGATAGCTCAGAATATTAATGTTTTTTTAAATCACAAACGATTTTAGACAGCTACGGTAGCTACATATCATTTATTTGGAACTTCATATCAATATAGTTATGCGGTAGACCCGTTGACCATTCTCTACATATTTCAATCGAGATCGATAAAATTTCGCCTAGGTTTTTCTTATTTAATTAAAGTTCGTATAACACCTGATAACCTTTGTTACAGCTACAAGTACAAAGCAGCAACGAGACCTGTCCCGAGATATCGAAAGCAGCGCTGAAGCAGTTCGTGTACAGCGACGAGGCGCTGCCCGGCAAGTGCTGCCGCAAACGGGAGCCAGTCGCGTGTAGGGTGGGGGACAAAATCTATCAGGTATTATCCTAATGTGTGAATCAGGCTTTATGCAAAAAAAAAGTTGAGTATACACTAAACAAGTTAACGAATTATAATATTCCAAATACGGAACAATAACGAAACATGTGCCTTTGCTAATACGATAAAATAAAATAAAATAAAATAAAATAAAATAAAATTTGATAATACGCTGTTACAAATTTACAATGCGATTAATCAGAACGCTTGCGGTACAAAACGATGTATTTTATCTGTAATTCTTTACCTTACATTTTCAAATGATGTTACCGCGGATTTAATCAATTTAATCGCATTGTACAGGTTTGAAAGTATTTGTTGAATAAAACACCTGAGGTGGGGCAAAGAGTGTGACTGATGAACATTGTACCATAAAAACTAATGATAAAAAGCGAAAAAATATTCGTATCTCACTAACATTGTGCTCTTTTTGAGCGTTCATTAATTTTTCTTTTTACCGACTTCAAAAGGAGGGAGGTACTCAATTCGACCAGTTTTTTTGTTTTTTGTATGTACACCGATTACTCGAAGACGGCTGGACTGATTGAAATGATTCAAACTGTATTAAATCAGGTTGGTTTTCAAGTTGGTCCCATTTTTTTAAATTTTGAAATCGGTTCAGTACTTTTCAGGAAAACCTGAAAATACTGTCGTTTTCGTTACCATTTTGTGAACTTATACAGATGATCGACCATATCTTCTTTGTTTATGTACCGATTTAGATGATTCTTTTTTTGTTTGAAAGAGAATAGGTACCTTAGAGATGATATCATTTTTATTATTCATTGTTATTGGACCTTGGATTTCAAAGATACACAAGGGAACTCCTCAAAATCAAATAGGAACCGTATAGTGATTACACTAAAAATAATGAAATAAAAAATTGTTTAAGAACAAAAAACCGACTTCAAAAATCTTGAAAATAAAAACAAAAACAGCTTTAAAACTAAATACCTCTAAAAAGCAAGAAATAATTTTCAAATCACTAGATACCTACGCATATCACTGTAATAAAACACGTCTAATGAAGTCGGGTGGGGCTCTTAGAATAAATAAAAAAAAGAAGTTGTCCTCCAGCCCCACCCAACTTCAATAGACGTGTTTTATTACAGTGATATGCGTAGGTATCTAGTGATTTGAAAATTATTTCTTGATTTTTAGAGGTATTTAATTTTAAAGCTGTTTTTGTTTTTATTTTCAAGATTTTTGAAGTCGGTTTTTTGTTAGGGTTAAAGTATCAGTTTCACTGGTACCAAATCTTCTTAAATTGCTTGTTATTTCTACTGATTGGTGATATTTTTTATTTATAATAGACGCCTACGAGGGTGGATTGATAAGTCCATGACTTTTTAACGAAGAAAGACTTTTTTTGGAATATTTTGTTTTATTTCTGTACATAATCTTATTGTAGCTCTGCTTATTCAGTCCAACGAAGTTCCTACCTCTTTAACCCATTATTTTTTTCTTTCGTCGCCTGAAAACTGGTAACTGAAATGAGGGCCCATTTCAGACACCACCTTTTGGCTTGATGAAAATGTTTGCCCGCCAAGACATTTATTCATGTTTGGTAGGAGAAAAAAAACTCACTGGGGTTGAATCTAGAGAATAGGAAGGATTCGCATCTTCATTCGATGAGTTTTGATGTCATGAGTGCCGCCGAAAGGGTTGACAGGGTCATTAAGAAAAGTTAGAAATCGCTTGAGCTTTTTGTTTTCAAAAGTAATAATCTTTTGCCGAATTTGAAAAAAATTAAGTGTAAAGATTCCTTAAGGAGTTTCTCAGAGTTTCTTTTTAAGATACAAAAATAAATTATGAAAAAAAGTATTTCTTCTTTTCAAAGTCATGGACTTATCAAACCACCCTCGTATGTCTGTATTAAGTTGGGGATAGTAATTAGAATGAATTTTTTAGTTAACTAATAAGTTCAACCGTCATCTTTTAACTGCAATATTCTACACCGCAGTATTTATGTAATTATGATGGTACGGAACCCTGGAAGCGCGAGTCCTTGACCGGTTTTTTGATTGGACATGATCTTTCGCCGTTCCAGGAGGGTCAGACTTGGCCTTCAGATGACCCATGCAAGAACATAACGTGCGCGCGCGACGCGGGCGGGGCCCTCGCCAAGGCGGAGAGCGTGGAGACTTGCAGCAGGGACTGCGCGCGCGGGTGGGTGTACGTGGGCCCCCCGGCGGGCCACTGCTGCGGGCGCTGCGTGCAGGACAGCTGCCTCGTGGACGACGAGCTCAAGAAGCCTGGTGAGTGTGTAGAATATACTCACTATAAGTTGATTTAAACTAATGTACGTAAGAATAGGTTCGCGAACTTGCATCATTGCGTACATGTGTGAACCTCGGTGCGTGCTCCCGCTTTTTACAATCCAAGGTGAACGAACATAATAGGAGAGCAAATAGAAGTTCGTAACAGTGTTCACATTAAGCTCCGCAATATAGGTTCGCGGAGCACGAGGTTCGTGGACCTAAGTAGGTACCCACCCTAATGCATAATGTTTAGTAGTGTATAAAAATTATCTGTCCCATTAATCCCTTATTGTTCTGCGATGAAATAACCACCCCATTTCCTATAGAATAAACGACATCTTTTTTTATTGGGCAGGCATTTGACCACCATCTTGTGTGATAAACAGGATGTTGTCTAATGTGTAGCATGTTTGTCCAGAAAATGCATATAGCCTCATTTTCGCTTACCTATTTGTAAAACGCTTTCTCATAATGTTTTTTTCGCAGATTGTGCCTTTCGCAAAACGTCGCTTTCGTACAATGTTTCTTTGACAGAACGATAGGGATTGCCTAGAAGAATAATAAAGATGCATAAATAATAATAACTGTCTTCCACAGGCAGCACATGGCAGTCGGCAGACAACTGCACGTCGTACTCGTGCGACCGCGCGGGCGAGGAGCTGGTGGTGTCGGCGGCCACGCCGGTGTGCCCCGACGTCAGCGGCTGCCCCGACGAGCTGCTCCTCAACGACACCGACTCCTGCTGCCAGATTTGCAAACCTGAACCGCAGGATCTCAGTTAGTATATCATTAACCTACTTCGTCCCTTTTGCAGGGCCTCCTTATAAAAAAATAAGAAGTACTTATATAATCATTAACAGTTTTTAGCAGTTGTCATAGTTAGTAATTTCTTTTGGGGTGTGTGGTGTGCTTATTGTATTTTTATTTAATAAGCAGTTGGATGAATTAACCAAATAAGACAAATAAAGATAAAAAATCTCATAATAAGCTACCACCGTACTCAATTCGAATTGTTGGTTAACGACTGCTAATGTATTCAGAACTGACACAGCTTTCTTTACGTACCTTTCAAAGAACGGGGATTGAAAAAAAAAATTTTGCTCATCCATCCGATAACCGAATCTAATCCTAGTGATCTTATTTGCTTAACTAGGTAATCTATCTATAACTATTATACAACGTGTTACAAAAAACCCTTAAAAGCCGAATATAATAAGTTATTGGGACCGTCAAACCAAACAACTTTTACTATGATACAATATCGTCATTGCGGCCCATATTTATAAACCGCTCTCAACGTTGAGAGCTATCTTGAGATCATACTCGAGATGCTGGTCTAATTAATAGATCATACTTAAGTTCAGGTTTAAGTTCGTGGTATCAACTGAGGGCACTCATATTAATAAACAAAACTCTGCACTTGAGATCACTCTTAAGATGATGATTGAGCGCCTGTTCGCCAAGTGCTGCAAAACCGTGACTTGAGAGCATGCGCACGCGGGAAAGTTATTTAACCCCCGATGCAAAAAGAGAGAGATGTCATTTTATTTTGATCTGCTACGTATGTTTTTGTACCTATGTACGTGGATCTACGTGGATGAAACTATAGATTTTCAAAATCTAATAAAGGAAATTAATCATTATGATGATATTGATTACAATATTACATAAATATTGTAATTAGTCATAATAACAATTATAATTTCCGCCAATTTATTTTGGTTTTTTTTAACATGAAACAGAAAAGGCAAAGACACATTTGCATCATACAGCCACAGAATACATAATCCAAGACTTAATTCTTCTTGAACTGACGCAGTAAAATAAAGTGATATTTTATTTATTTTTAAATAAAGTAATATATATATAAATATTAAATTTTACCACTTGTCTAAAATGTTTTGCACTAATTTATGAATGTAAAATTATAAAAATATTGTTTTTTGTAATTTGAGCTAATTATTCTACACAGCTTAAACGAAACGTTAATCATTCAATCTCAATTCAAAAGTGTCATGTTACTGTATAAAAACCACCGTGAATTTAAGATCCTGCTCTTAAGATTGATCTTAAGAGCTGAGATCGATCTCAATTGATACGCTCTTGATATCTGACTATTAATTAAACACCAACTTAAGATACTGCTCACATCTTGAGAGCGTATCAGCTGAAATCGCTCTTGAGTTCGGTATTGAGAGCGGTTTATAAATACGGGCCTGCGACTTTGGCCCGTATTTATAAACCGCTCTCAACGTTGAGAGCTATCTTGAGATCATACTCGAGATGCTGTTCTAATTAATAGACCATATTTAAGTACACGTTTAAATTCGTGGTATCAACTGAGATCACTCATATTAAGGCCCGTATTTATAAACCGCTCTCAACGTTGAGAGCTATCTTGAGATCATACTCGAGATGCTGTTCTTATTAATAGATCATACTTAAGTACAGGTTTAAGTTCGTGGTATCAACTGAGATCACTCATATTAATAAACAAAACTCTGCACTTGAGATCACTCTTGAGATGATGATTGAGCGCCTGTTCGCCAAGTGCTGCAAAACCGTGACTTGAGAGCGTGCGCGCGCGGGAAAGTTATTAACCCCCGATGCAAAAAGAGAGGGATGTAATTTTATTTTGATCTGCTACGTATGTGTTTGTACCTATGTACGTGGATCTACGTGGATAAAACCATAGATTTTCAAAATCTGATAAAGGAAATTAATCATTATGATGATATTGATTACTATATTACATAAATTACGAAATGTATTAGTCATAACAACAATTACAATTTCCCGCCAATTTTTTACCGTTTTTTTTATCATGAAGCAGAAAAGGCAAAGGCACATTTGTAACATACAGCCACAGAATAAATAATCCAAGACTTCAGTCTTCTTGAACTGATGTAGTAAAATAAAGTGATATTTTATTTGTGTAAATAAAGTTATATAAATAAATATTACATTTTACCACTTGTCTAAAATGATTTGCACTAATTTATGAGAGTACAATTATAAAATTATTATTTTTTGTAATTTGAGCTAATTATTCTTCACAGCTTAAACGAAACGTTAATCATTCAATCTTAATTCAAAAGTGTCATGTTACTGTATAAAAACCACCGTGAACTTAAGATCCTGCTCTTAAGATTTTTTTTTTTTTTTTTTGTTTATTTGGATCACCAACAGTTGATACATTTATACTTTTGCAAACATATTATCAAGATAACTAAACTTAATGTACAACCACTTATAGGTGAACTCAGCATGCAATATAATATAATTAAAGTAGGTAATTAGCGTCTAATTACATGAATGGTGTGTAAGTATGTGTGTGTAAGTTAGTGTGTTGGAATGTTTGTGTATGTGTATGCGCTTGAGTGTGAGTGGAATGAGATGAATGAGTTAGGATCGTATGAGGATAAATGAGTACCTATGCAATTACGAATTTGAGAGATCGAGTATTTTTTTTCGCATTGAACTCACCGAATCATGATGGATGTCAACAATGTCACTGTATTTGTTTAGAGTTCGACATAACCTCGCGACGGGGGAGCTGGATCCAAGTACTGTCCTCCTCAATGGGGGGCAAAGTGGTGTAATTGGTTTTCTTGTAAACGTTACAAGAAAACATGTTTTTTTGTTGAGAAACATTTGGTTTTGAGAACACCATTTCACAAGCCTATCTATGTCAGTCTGCAACAATGCGGAATCTGCACTCGAATCAATAATTTTACCAAACTTTAGATCATCGGCATACATGTATGGCGTTGAGTGAAGGAAACAATCGGGAAGATCGTTTATAAATAAATTAAATAAGACAGGACCTAAATGGGACCCCTGTGGTACCCCGGATGTGATGTTACGTGATGAGGAATTAAAACCATTTAATGCCACATAAAAAGACCGCCCACTCAGATAAGAATTCAGCCAGTGTAACAAAGGCCCACAGATGCCGTAGACCGACAATTTCTTCAGCAAGACTTCGTGTGAAACTTTGTCGAAGGCCTTGGAAAAGTCTGTGTACACCACATCAAACTGTTTTCCAGCATCGACAGCCCTAACCAAAGACTCTGTGAATGTCACTAGGTTGGTGCTAGTGGATCTTGCACTTACAAAACCGTGCTGGTGAGTGCTGAGATACAGTTTCATGTGTTCCCGTAGTGGATCAGAAACGAGCTTTTCAAGAATTTTGGCAAAAACCGATAATATAGAGATAGGCCTATAGTTCGAAACCATTGTTTTATCTTCTGATTTCTCAAGAGCGATCTCAGCTGATACGCTCTCAAGATGTGAGCAGCATCTTAAGTTGGATATTAATTAATAGTCAGATATCAAGAGCGTATCAAATGAGATCGATCTCGGCTCTTAAGATCAATCTTAAGAGCGGGATCTTAAGTGCACGGTGATTTTTATACAGTAACATGACACTTTTGAATTAAGGTTGAATGATTAATGTTTCGTTTAAGCTGTGTAGAATAATTAGCTCAGATTACAAAAATAATAATTTTATAATTGTACCTACTCACATAAATTAGTGCAAAACATTTTAGACAAGTGGTAAAATGTAATATTTATTTATATAATTCTTTATTTACACATAAATAAAATATCACTCTATTTTACTACGTCAGTTCAAGAAGACAGAATTCTTGGATTATGTATTCTATGGCTGTATGATGCAAATGTGCCTTTGCCTTTTCTGTTTCATGATAAAAAAACGAAAAAATTTAGCGGGATATTGTAATTGTTATTATGACTAATACATTTCGTAATTTACACTACAATATCGTATTCAATATCATCATAATGATTAACTTTCTTTATTAGATTTTCTATAGTTTTATCCGCGTACATAGGTACAAACACATATCATTATGTAGCAGTTCAAAATAAAATAACCCCCTCTCTTATTGCGTCGCCCGCGCGCGCACGCTCTTAAGTCACGGTTTTGCAGCACTTGGCGAACAGGCTCTCAATCATCATCTCAAGAGTGATCTCAAGTGCAGTTTTGTTTATTAATATGAGTGATCTCAGTTGATACCACGAACTTAAACCTGTACTTAAGTATGATCTATTAATTAGAACAGCATCTCGAGTATGATCTCAAGATAGCTCTCAACGTTGAGAGCGGTTTATAAATACGGGCCTAAGGGCACTGGGTCCCTCAGAAATAATGTGTTTCATATATTTATTAATTTTTTTATGCATTACCATTGTAAACTCAATGCAATGATAAATATTTAAAATAAATAACTTGCTTTATTGAAAATCGCGTGATTATAATCTCAATTCCTTTTACATACATTTTACATCAAAATTCAAAACCTCTGATGTGATAAAAAAACGCGCAACCAAAACCTCTTATTTGTCACGTTGAATTGTTTTTATTTTTTTCTACTACAATTTCTCTTTTATTTAAAACTAGCGGCCACCCGCGACTTCGTCTGCGTGGACAGTTTTTTTTGCTACCCCTCAGGAACTGTTCGTTTTTTCTGGATGAACGGTACCCTATGTCCTTTTCTGCACCCCTGACAACGTGTATGCAAAATTTCATGATGATCGGTTCAGTAGTTACGACGTGAAGGCGTAACAAACAAACAAACGGACTTCCGCATTTATAACATTAGTAAGGATGAAAATAGCAAAGTAAAAAGCATAAAACCATCTAGTTATCACTTGTATTTTTTGTTGAATTTAGTTTCCTTATATTTTTTTTCAGTAGACGGTTTTTATTGATTATCTCGCAAAAGTGAATTTTACACATGGGAGGTCAGGCCCGTATTTATAAACCGCTCTCAATACCGCTCTCAAGAGCGATCTCAGCTGATACGCTCTCAAGATGTGAGCAGCATCTTAAGTTGGATATTAATTAATAGTCAGATGTCAAGAGCGTATCAAATGAGATCGATCTCAGCTCTTAAGATCAATCTTAAGAGCAGGATCTTAAGTTCACGGTGGTTTTTATACAGTAACATGACACTTTTGAATTAAGATTGAATGATTAACGTTTCGTTTAAGCTGTGAAGAATAATTAGCTCAAATTACAAAAAATAATAATTTTATAATTGTACTCTCATAAATTAGTGCAAATCATTTTAGACAAATGGTAAAATGTAATATTTATTTATATAACTTTATTTACACAAATAAAATATCACTTTATTTTACTACGTCAGTTCAAGAAGACTGAAGTCTTGGATTATTTATTCTGTGGCTGTATAATAATAATAATATAATAATAAAAATGTTTATTATTCTCTTTACAAATAATACTTATGCTAAAAAAACAACACCAAAAATTTAAAAAGCACTTATTTGTAAGGAGACTGGCACCATAAACTAGGCCGAGGCCTGTAAGATACGATACCAGGATCTCCACCCTCGAAAACAATATTTGGTAACGATAAATACTTATCAATTTATTTAACATTATTTGTAAGAGTAACAAAATTATGATGTTAAGCCGTCTTTAATACCTTCTGTACGTGTGTATAAAAATGTAGGTAGGTATAAAAAGTGGGTAGCATGCAAGATGTGTTAACTATTTAAAGGTTATAATATTTTTAAACTGCAGTGGTTTGTTAAAATAATGTGTTAAATTTGATACACGAAGATAATACAATAGTTAGTAATAGTTAATTAAGTAGTAGTTCAGTATTATCATAAGAGAGTTGAAGCAAATAATCTCTGACCTTGTTTTTTACTTCACGGTAACAGTTATTAACAATATTTAGTTCTTTATTTATATAATTATACAATCGACATCCTATATACAAGAAAAATCTATGCCCGAAGCTTGAGTTAACCTGAGTTGTACTGAAAACTTGATGAAACCTCCGGGTGATAGGTTTTGATTTGTCCGGTAATGGACAAATTCGATGTTGCCGAAGTATTGTGCCAAGAATGTAAAGCTGTCTAACCGACAAAACCTTAGCCTCCCGATACAGGTCAATAGTCGGATAGCGTCTATTCTTAAAGAGGCTAACTTTTAGTATGAGCCTCTGTGCCCTTTCTAATATTATCAAGTTGGTTTTTGGTGCTCCACCCCATGAAGTTATACAATATGATATAATTGATTGAACGAAAGCGTAGTAAACACTCTTAAGTATATCTGGGTCCGCAACATGTCGAAGATTTTTAAATATATATGTAAGCTTGCGAACTCTGTTTGCTACATTTATTATATGTTCGGCAAAGGATAACTTGTGATCAATCAAAATGCCAAGGTATTTGATGTTTGGAGTAAGAGTGTATATTACAAATGTGCCTTTGCCTTTTCTGTTTCATGATAAAAAAAACGGTAAAAAATTGGCGGGAAATTGTAATTGTTATTATGACTAATACATTTCGTAATTTATGTAATATAGTAATCAATGTCATCATAATGATTAATTTCCTTTATTAGATTTTGAAAATCTATAGTTTTATCCACGTAGATCCACGTACATAGGTACAAACACAAACGTAGCAGATCAAAATAAAATTTCATCCCTCTCTTTTTGCATCGGGGGTTAATAACTTTCCCGCGCGTTTTCTATAGTTTTATCCGCGTACATAGGTACAAACACATATCATTATGTAGCAGTTCAAAATAAAATAACCCCCTCTCTTATTGCGTCGCCCGCGCGCGCACGCTCTCAAGTCACGGTTTTGCAGCACTTGGCGAACAGGCGCTCAATCATCATCTCAAGAGTGATCTCAAGTGCAGAGTTTTGTTTATGAGTGATCTCAGTTGATACCACGAACTTAAACCTGTACTTGAGTATGATCTATTAATAAGAACAGCATCTCGAGTATGATCTCAAGAAAGCTCTCAACGTTGAGAGCGGTTTATAAATACGGGCCTAAGTCGCAACGACGATATGCGCAAAATAACTTGGCGGCTCAGAAGTTAGCTGCAAGTGATTTTTCGCGCAATGTACAGCTCGCGCAACATAACTTGAACCAAACCATAGACAAACAAGCTTGCGCAGTAGCAATCTATATATATAAAATTCAAAGTCCTGACTGACTGACTGAGTGAGATATCAACGCACAGCCCAAACCGCTGAACCTAGAGACTTGAAATTTTGCACACAGATACCTTATACAGTGTAGGCATCCACTAAGGAAGGATTTTCGAAAATTCTATCCCTAAGGGGATGAAATAAGGGATGAAAGTTTGTATGAAAGTCCCTCAGTTTTGAAGCTAGGATCTTCAAATTTTGTGTTTAGGCTGATGATTGAAAATAAATAAATACGTGTCTCAGCGTTTTTCAAAATTCAACCCCCGAAGGGGTGAAAAGGGGGATGAAGTTGTGTTTTGAAGATAATCCTTTATTTTTGAAGTGAAAATCGTTAAATTTGTAATTTAGGCTGACGGATGGAAATTTAACGCAACGTATATTGTTATTGGTAGAATTTTAAACCCTATATGGGGAGGAAATGGGGGTGCAATGGGGTAAATAAACCTAAAAATAGATATGGATGTCGTTATTGGGGTTTTCTGGGATGACGATTGCGAAAATAACATTTATTTTGAAGTCCAACACGGTGGACATGATTTAGTTCGTAAAGGGGTGAAAATGGAGTTCAAATTTTGTATGGAAAAAGAATATAAAATAGACAGCACAACTTTAAACTTCGTAGGAGCACGTCTAAAAATAAATAGACAAACATATATTTTGTGATTTTAAAAATCAACCCCTTAAGGGGTAAATGGGTAAGTAAACATAAAAAACGATATGGATGTCGTTCTTGAGGTTTTATGGGATGGTGATTGCGAAAATGACATTTATTTTGAAGTCCAACACGGTGGACATGATTCAGGACATGATTCGGGAAGCGGAACGGGAACGGGAACTGGAACCAAGAACCAGAACCCAATTCTGATTATTGTAATAAACTAGCTTCCGCCCGCGACTTCGTCCGCGTGGAAATTAGAGAAAATCCTTAGGGACCTCGTGCGAGGCCCGCCACACACGGCAAACGTCTTGCCTCGCAAGGCAGCTCGCTTGGTGGGGACCCGCCTAATCGCGTAAAAGGTTCCCTAAGGATTTTCTCTAATTTCCACGCGGACGAAGTCGCGGGCGGAAGCTAGTTTTCAGTACAAAAATTGTAGTGCGCAGGTCACTTGGCACTAAAAATTGGGTCAAGTTATGTTGCGCGAGCTGTACATAGTTCCGAGTGCTTCCGCCCGCGCCCCGTCCCCGCGCACGCCTGTATTCGTCTACTGCGCAGCGTTCCGCGCGAAGTTCAGAGCCGCCAAGACTCAAGTTATTTTGCGCATGTGATCTCTTTGATTTGTATGATTCTATTTGACTTTCTATACTATAGAAAGTCAATTTGTTTTTTTACATATTTGATCCTATGTTTTAGTAGAGGTTCAGTTTCCTTAAAATTTGAAGAGTGAATACACCGTCATTTTGTAGTCGTTTTAATTAACTTAAGGGCGTGTTGTACCAATGAAAATAATCATTTTTGCCCAAGAAACATGGGTCGAAAAACGAAAAAAAAATTTGGGTCTCCCATACTAACTAGACAGCTAAAACATTTTATTAGTATGGGAAAGTCAATTTTTTTTGTCGTTTTTCGACCCATGTTTCTTGGGCAAAAATGTTTAGTTCCGTTAGTAGAACACTCCCTTAAGTTAATTAAAACGACTACAAAATGACGGTGTATAGACACCTGTATATCATTGTATGTACGTTTCCAGGTATGTGCGCCCCAGTAGAGGTGTCAGGGCCGGAGTCAGTGGGCGTAGTGCGCACTGTACTGCACGGGCACGGTGTTTGTGTCAACCGCGAGCCGTTACAAGGATTACTGGAATGCCGCGGCGCTTGCCGATCGGGCACTCTCTACAACAACGGTTAGTACACTTACATTGCTACAATTTGTCATATCGGTACTTTAATTCGCAAAACGAATAACTCCACTTTTCCTGCAAAGGAATTATTCATTTTGTAAATTAAGTTCTCGATATACGTACTTGCATGAGTAGTGTAGAAAAGGAAGGTAGTGAACCCCCACAGTAAATTCTTAGTAGACGAAGCTTTACAGTATGGTAAAGTATCATAAATGAAACATATTTTTTAAATTATCTAACGAGATCTAAAATGACTTCTGCTCATTAATTATCCATGACGAGGCCTGTAAAGTTGTCTTGTTTTTTATCAGATTACCTACTAAGAATTTCGGTTTTCTTAATTTATTGTTGCATTACGTCTATAGCTGACAAAAGCTAGTATGAAGTAGCTTTATCATTCAACTAACGACCCGCTCTCGCTTCGCTTCGGTGTAGTGGAATTTGACACGATATATTATACAATAAACCTTCCTCTCGAATCACTCTATCTATTAAAAAAACCTTGCCAAAATCCGTTGCGTAGTTTTAAAGATCTAAGCATACATAGGAACAGACAGCGGGAAGCGACTTTGTTTATGTTACGACTATGTAGTGATATAACGTAGTTTTTTTTTGTCAAGTTGGAATATGTGTATTTGTTTGCAGCGACCGGCATCCACGACTCTCGCTGCGAGTGTTGTGCTGCGCTGCAGTACGGCGCGGTGGACGTGTGGGTGACGTGCGCGGATGGCACGCGCGCGCAGCACCGCGTGGCCACGCCCACGCGCTGCGCGTGCGCACAGTGCGCCGACACCATATACGGTACCACTCTACTACACTAACAATAATAGCACAAGTACAGCTAGGTCACAAAGAGTAGAAGTTGGTTTTTTTTGGAGTCATTTTATCGAGTTCGCTTCGGTGTCTATTTTAATTATTTGCAAATTGATTCATAGTGGATATTGTCTTAAAATCGATGTAGTTTTGTAGTGCCAAGTGTCTACGCAACTGAAAAATATGTGGAATCATTGAAATAGGCGCGATCTTGGTTGTGTGAAGCTGAGACTTTTATTGTAGTGGTGGCTACCTCGGCAGAACTAACCGAGTAAACTGTCTTGATATACTTGGTGCCAGATGGTCCAAGCGGCATTGGAATGCGATGTACCCGCATTCTAATGAAAATTTAAACAATATCTACCACTGAACTATTCAACACTTGACACTGACAAAAATTACATCCAAGAGGAAAGTAGATTGCCATAACAAAAACAAAAAAAAGATAAAATGGAACTAAAAATAAGACATTTAAAAAATGCCCTTCACTAACTATTAAACCTATATATTCTACTTATGCATACCTATGAAATTTCATTAAAATCTGTTCGTTCGTTTCAAAACATAAGAAATTGAAAGTTTGTATGAAATGTTGTGACGAATCAACGTTTTCAATATTATTTTTTATTTTAGGATATGGGAAACGACCGACAAAAGATGGTGGCGCAAAGAACGGCGGCTACACTGAGCCGTTGGACTACGACATACCAGAGATATACCAAAGGATGAAACAAAAAGACACGCTGTAACATATCACTATAAATAAACTAGGTGCAATAACCTGTCCCTAATATTAAAAACAGTAGTGGAACTAATAAAGGTGCGCTATGAAAATATAATGTAAAAAAACACATGTTAATTGATCACATCAATAATTGTATTCTTGTAAATATTCAATAAATACTGATATAATATGTAATCGTAATGATCTTTTATTAACAATTTTTAACAAATTTCATTTACAAAACCTACGAATGTATTTTCAATCCAAAAGTCGGAGCAATGTGATATTGAGTCATTTATATGCAGATATTTTATATGTATATGATTTTAAGATATTTAAGAATTCATGTCATGGGATAATTATTTACATGTACCATGGGCAACAGCGTCGCTTAACCACTCCTAAGGTTTAAAATCACTTACACGCCGCGCCGTCACAACATACGTTTAGTTCGTGCAGGGGCGATACGCGCGCACACGAATGTTGCCAACTGGTTAAGTGACGCTGTTGCCCTGTACTATTACAGTCAGCGTCAAATTGATATAAGCGTCTAGAGTAGTCAAAATGATCTGAAAAACTAAAAATCAATTTGATCCACGCAGTTAGAATCATCATATTGTTGTAAGCACACAAGGTGTTCAAAATATCTTGGCACTAAGCAGTCAGTGTTTAAAATTATCTTAGCAAACAAAACTGTCAAAGTTATCTGTACCTACGGTAAGTAAGTACTTGTTGTATGGTCTGTGGCTTACAACAATATGATGATTCTTACTGCGTAGATCAAATTGATTTTTGTTTTTCAGATCATTTTGACTACTCTAGACGCTTATATCAATTTGACGCTGACTGTACACATGACAGAAACGATACAGCAAGTCACTCGCTTACATTCAAAACAAGTAGTCACAATTTAATATCGTTGCTGTAATGAATAGATAATCAGATATTTCAACACATAAAACATGCAACAACATATAGCACATAAAACATGACACGAAACAAGATCGATCCCCTAGTACAAGTTTATACATAGGATGATGCCGATTTTTCTATACAAGCTAGGCCATGATGCGCTTTGATGAAATTACCGATATACTATAGAAATTTTCTTGTGATTGTGTGGGTAGAATATCGTTAAAATATAATACGGGAGAAAAGAGAAATCTCAATCTCAAGGAGCCGTTTTGAGGTTATAATTGTTTGACATTTTCGTATTATATGACATGACATGACATTTGACGTTTATTTATAACTTTTTAAACCACTTTTTATTTCCTTTTTTTGAGGTATGTATGGTTAATGCGCATCATGGCCCAGACCCCGGCATGATCCTTTCGATTCTAACTCTAGTTGCAGTGGGTCAAACGGAAAACGCAATTTCCTGTTCGACCCACCAGTAGGTAATGCCGGTGGGTCCACGAGTCATCACCCTGCAATTTACATTCGATATGGAATACTATCCCACTGTCTCGTTTACTGATAGGAATTGTAATAACAACCATCGATATGTTCGATATCGATAACAGTTTCCATTAACTCATACTAGGGGTACTACACTCCAGCCAACTTACGGAAATAATGTTTGTAAACAAAACTTGTGCATTTTTCATAATTGTTATTCGTAATTTCAGTGCATTAACACCATATTACAATTGGACAACATAGTAAGCTATCAATGATTATTTACATACCTATTTCTAAAACTTGTCATATAAAAGTACTTTTGAAGTTAAGTATGCGGTTTGTTTACACTCTTTCCGTAAGTTGGCTGGAGTAAAGAAACCACAGAGTAAAGTACTAAATCTAACAGAAATATATTTAAAATATTATGCTATTTGACAGTACAGATTATCCACTAAACAGATTATCCAAAACTATATTTTTCCCCACAGATTTTAAACCTAACACGACGTTAAAATGATCGAAATCGGTTACGTAAATTTAACAACATAAAGTGGTGACCCAGCATGCTGACTCGTACATACATTCGCGTTTACGCATACAATAATACAGACTTTTCTCTTGTGCTTGTTATACAGAACACTCTCATTTGAATGGAGCCTAAGGCCCGTATTTATAAACTGCTTTCAACGTTGAGAGCTATCTTGAGATCATACTTTAAATGCTCTTCTTATAGGAACAACATCGGTATGATCTCAAGATAGCTCTCATCGTTGAGAGCGGTTTATAAATACGGGCCTAAGACTTGCCTGACACAATGGTAAACTAAATAATATTAGGTAAGTATTTAGGTAGAAAGAGGACATACAGAAGAATAGAAGCATACAGACTTCAAACAAAGGTCACAGCCATTTTCTTAAGAGTTACTTCAGAAGCATAGGTTTATAGGCCACAGTGACCGATCACCAAAAATAAGCCTAACTTATATTGTTTGAAAATAGTAATCTGATATAGGTTTAATCTAAATTGTTTTAAAAGTTTTTGTTTTTCTGTAAATACATTTTTTATTTATTAAAAAAAGATTGCATTAACAACAAAAAAGTACATTGAGTAATTGTTGTCGAGATAAAAAAAATTGATGATTGTTTAAAAAAGGCGTTATACAATGCTGAACGTAACGAAAGAGCCATAAAGTCAAACTTTTTCTCTCGTATTTTTAATAAATTTACTGCTCAAGTGTTAATACGAATATTATAATAAAGTAGCATTCCGTGATCTCACTCTTAGTAGCACGAGATAAGGTTGAATTTAGTTCCTATGCATAATTCTAAGCGTCATGTTACGAGCTGACGTCACCGTTTTGCGCGCTGCAGTCTTCACTCGCCTCATTCTCGTCGTCCTTCAGTTGTTCTTCTTCTTTCTGCTTCTGTTTTTTGACCATATCCGATAAATATTTACATCTTTGCATACACTCCTCCTGAGAATAAAAAAATATTCATGTTAAATGGTAATAAATGCTTGAAAAGTGCAAAAAAATATTGAAATTGAAAAAATCTTCATTTATATAACAGCTCACATAAGCATTTTTAAATCGTCAATTCTTTCACCCTACCATCACTGACCTCCATTAAACAAGTACGCTGGATCATTTCATGACAATAGCCTGTCCAGCGTACTATTATTATTATTTTAAGCTTATTTTGTTTTTCTCAAATAGTTATTTGGTATTTAAGCATTTGTGGGACCGCGGGTCAACACAAAGAGGCTATAATTAGGAATCTATTGTATTTTCTGGGGTGTCTAAAAATTTTCTTACGATTCGGCATGTGTTAAGGATTGATGCTTTTTGCAGGGTTATGAATGTAGTTGGTCGAAGACCGAGTAATTTTATTGACTGGTGTAAGTGTTTCGGTATGACACCCGTTGTCGACAGAACTACTGGGACTATATACACTTTCTCTTGTCTCCATACTCTTAATATTTCATCTTTAAGGTCGGTGTATTTGTGTTTTTTTTCTGTGATTGTTTTTGTAAGGTTATGTGTGTTTGGTACTGCTATATCTATTAAATATGTAATTTTGTTTATTATTATTATTATTATTAATGGAGGTTAGTGCCTACCACCCATTATGGGGCATCCATAAATTACGTCACACGTTAAAGGGGAGGGAGAGGGTCGACAAAGTGTGTCATTGTGTGACAAGGGGGTGGGAGGGGTCCTAAATTTTTTGGCGTCACATTTCAAAATCATTAAAATTGAAATTAATCAAATTTCGGAACTGCTTTTTTTAATTCAATAATTATTTCAAGATGTAAAATTGTAAAATATGTGACGTCACACTAGGGAGAGTGGGTCTCACAAATGTGACCAGCTGTGACAAGGACGGGGGAGGGAGACAAAAATCATAGAATTCGTGTGACGTAATTTATGGATGGTCCCTTATGGCGTCTTTAAGCTGACAAGAAAAATGAGCGCAAAAAAACTTGTCAGTTTTTTCATGCTTTATTTAGTAATCTATCAACTCACGGATGCAATGAACTGTCAAAAGAAGTATTATTACTTAATAGTAGCAGTAACTTCACAAAATCAGTGAGCCGTAACGTAACCATTTAGATACCGTTTCACTTTTACATAACTTCAAATGAAATAATTAATCGTAACCAATTCTGTGAAGGCAATTTAATGCAGAATAATTAAAGATACAAATATATAGCAAATAATATAGAGGCTTAAACTCCGTGCTGGGTAAAGTTTGCTTCCATCTTATCATGATTGAACATCGGTCAAATACAACAGTATTTTGTAATAAATACAAAATAAATAACTAATGAAAAATAAATAAATAATTGATTGAGCGAGCGCGAAGCGCGAGCGAATCGTCACCGTTTCAGCTTAGGCAAAATGCTTTCGTATATCCGGCTGTCCCGTTGTCCTCTACAGGTTGCATTTCTCAACTGATTCTGGTGAAATTTTATTAGTAGGTTCGATATTTATTTGTCGATTAAGTTTTTCTCAATTTTTCAAAATGGCTGAGATATGGGGAAAATGCGTATTTCAGCCATTGCGAAAAATGTTCAAAAAATGCACTAACGCGAGGTCTACACTACAGCTTACAAAGCCACTAGATCTATTCTATTCTTACAATAGTGGGTAGTAATTATATTGGGCATACTACAGCTAACAGTAAATTTAAATAAGTATTTTATATTTATTATTTTATTTTTTTCTAATAGATTTTAAATATTGTAAATTCAATGTTGATTTATTTTATTTATTTATTTATTTATTCATATGGCATACACAACAGATGACAGTAACAATAGCACACAATAACAGCTAGATATGTCTTGAACCAAACTGACATCCAAACACGTGCACACACAGAAATACATGCGATGCGGAAACATTTAAATTATTACAATTATCATAAATTGGTACTATAAAAGTTGCATTAATTAATATTGTTTAGTTTACATAATTATTATGGGAAAAATATTGAATTAATTATTGAAATTATTACAGTGATCAGAGTTATTAATTTGACATAAATAAAATTATTGAATTATTACTTATAAAATTAATGATTGAATTATAATTACTTGAATACTAATTATCAAAAATATAATAGAAAATGACATCAACATACAATTTTTTTGACGTGGGACTTAAAAACAATATGCTTTGTAGTGTAGATATCGAGTTGCTTATCTGACTTTATTAAATCATTATTTAGATCATTATATTGCCGGCACATTCTTACTATGGGGTTATAGTACGAAGTGTTATTTTTAAATGTTTGCAATACAAAAATGTTTTTACGTCTGTTTCTAATTAATAGCCTGGTATTGAAGTTAATCATGGATAATAATTTAGGGGAATCAATAAAACCATGAATGATTTTATGTAAGTGCAAAAAGTCCTGCTGTCGTCGTCGCACATCTAAAGCAACAATTTTAAAATGTCGGAGCCTGTCTGAGTACGAGGTAAGAGACCGGTTGAGACCACATCTATATCCTAATATTTTCAAGCTATATATCCTAATATTTTTTGATTAAGGAACTCTTGACGTTATTATGGTGGTAACCTAGGTAGGCAGTGCGTAGTAGGTATACCTTAGTCTTGGCGGGCACGGCGGCGGCGATCTTGGCCCAGCGGTCGCCGGCGCCGCCCTTGGGGTGCTTGGCCAGCGCCGCCTCCAGCGCGCGCTGCTGCGTCTGCGACCAGAAGCCGCCCGTTCCTTCCTCCGGCTTGCGTGTCTTCACCTGCCACACAAAAAATCAGCAAACTAAAATTTACGGAAGTGTAATTGCAAACAAAAAAGCAAACAAATATACAAAAAATTGTTCAAAAATGGCACCACGAAGCCAAAATTTACAACTTCGCTTCGGGCCAGCCACGCGCTCGGTGACTGACGTTAGTGTTCTTGTATTGTAAAGAAGTGAAAAAAGAGAGTTTATTAGAAATGACGTCTTGTGTAGTCAAATGGTGTAAGACGAAAAGAAGGAAGTAAAAACATACAAAAATAACGTATCTTATTTTTTCGTTTAAGTGAAGGTCAAAGTATTGGAAGTATTTTTTTTACTTATTGTGAGGTTTATATTCTAAAAGCCCCACCCGACTTCAATAGACGTGTTTTAATTAATCGATTTGAACATTATTTCTTGCTTTTTATAGAGCTGTTTTTTAAAGTTTTTGAAGGAGGTTTTACTTTTTTTTAAAAGCTTTTTATTTTAAACTTTTTTGTGGTAGGTATGTAAGCGATGATTTTATAAAATAAAACGTTAAGTATAATGTTTCACATTTTTCAATGGTAAACCCCGAGTAACTCAATGTCTACAGGTGTTCCGTTGGGTCTTCGCAGTTCAAATCTAGTCCAGAATGTCCTTGACAATAATAAACCTACCAATATTTCAATCACTGTACAGTTCCTATTTGATTTTGAGGAGTTCCCTCGTGTATCTTCAAAATCCAAAGTCCAATACCAATGAAAATAATATGGAATCATTCTTAAGGTGTCTTCTTTCAAACAAAAAAAAGAATTGTCTAAATCGGTTCATAAACAAAAAAGTAATGGTTGAAAGTCGGTCTCAATTCATATAAAATGGTAACGAAAACGGCAGTATTTTCAAGATTACTTGAAAACTACTGAACCGATTTCAAAATTTCAAAAAATGGGACCAACTTGGGAACAAACCTCATGTTATAACGTTTGAATCGGTTCAGCCGTCTTTGAGTAATCGGTGTACATACATATATAAAAAAAAATATACGCGACGAATAGATAACGTCCTCCTTTTCAAAGTTTTTGAAGTCGGTTAAAAACATACAAAAATAACGTATCTTATTTTTTCGTTTAAGTGAAGGTCAAAGTCAAGGTCAAGTCAAGGCCAAAATCCTTTATAGAGGACATTAAATATCATGGGTGTTTTTTATCCATTCATATGTATGAAAATATTGTTTTCTAAATAAAAAAATGGGTGTAGATAAAGTCTTGTACATAATTAGGTATTATCCTACTATATTAATATTGTAAATGTGAAAGTTTGTTGGTTTGGATGTTTAGATATTTGTTCCTCAATCACGCAAAAACTACTGAACGGATTTGATTGAAATTTGGCACACAGATAGTAGATAGCCTAGATTAAAATATAGGATTTTTATTCCGATATTCCCACGGGAACAACGCGGGTGAAACCGCGGGCGGCCGCTAGTAGACTATAGTACAGTTGCATAAATAACAAATATTTCATTGACTGTATGTTCATATTCATATTCTTTATTTGCGTTCTTGTTGTATACATGGTGTTTACAATATAAAGTCTCAAACAAGAACCCCATAGGGGTACTGCAAATTCCTTACAAACTAGAAAATAATTTTAGATGTATCATTAATAGTGGGCGAATTAAACA
This sequence comes from Agriphila tristella, assembly GCA_928269145.1. Taxonomy (NCBI): domain Eukaryota; kingdom Metazoa; phylum Arthropoda; class Insecta; order Lepidoptera; family Crambidae; genus Agriphila; species Agriphila tristella. Next base: position 26,534,504 of record OV743437.1, on the reverse strand, counting down.
ATTTAACATTAAATAGAAAATAAAACATTAGATAAACTTTAAACATTAATTAAAAATAGTAGGTACCTAAATCACAAAATATGATTATAACCTCACCTTCTTAGGCGGTTCCTGCACCACCGGCTCCTGGCTGTCCTGGCCCGGCACCTTGTAGCAGTTGTCCTTGAGCTTGGCCGCCATGTGCGTGACCTCGGGCACGCTGCGGCCCATCGCCTCCGCGATGCGCTCCCAACGCTCGCTCGACCCGCCCGGGTGCTTCTTCACTAAGCGCACTAGCTCGGCTAGGTCATCGTCTGTCCATAGACCGCCTGATATAACGGGGGGTGCCTAGGGAATTTAAGTCTGTGTAAGTCAGTGTATGTTATAGGAATAAAAAAATACTAAAATAATGTAAGGACACCCGCTGCGTTATGGCCGGTATACATTTTGATTAGTAAAGTGCTTAGTGTTTAGTGCACTGTTTAGTGTTTAGTAGGTGATGTCCCATACTGTTTAGCATACGCTGTTTAGTACAGGCTTTGTTGATATAAACTAAACACTTAACAGTCCTGTCCAGACCTGCTTAGTGCGTGTTTAGCTGCAAGTGAGGGGTGGAGGCGGGACGTGCGGGACGCGCGGGAGGAGCTACTCGCAGAAAAAATAGAACGCGCTTCTAAACACTGTACTTCGCTCGCACTAAACACTAAACAGAGACTGTCCGAACGTGTTTTTTGCTAAACACTAAACGAGCCACTCGCACTAAACACTAATCAAAATGTATACCGGCCATTAAGCGGGATCCCGGCGAGGGCACACGGCGCGGGAATATTGTTATTGCTGGCTTTCTAACGGACGGATGCTTGCAGTGCATGAGTAAGCTCTAATCTACGTATCTATGTCGACAAGGTTTGAAAAATTTCCTGCTACCGTATTACGTAAGTCTGTTGCTAACAATTGTCGATTGAAATCGCAGTTGCATTGCTGCTTTAAGTAAGATAGTTGTCACATTGGTTCTAACTAAATCAGCAATGTAACTGCGATTTCTGTCAGAGTTGATTGCAACAAAGTTAGGTAATTCCCCCCCGTCAAGAAATGTGCACTCTACTACTACTGATTACTAACCAAATGTAATCAATATTGGTTATTTTATTGAATACTCGTACGGACTGAAATAAAGTTATTAGATGACGCGTGAAGCAATAAACATTACGACAATATTTAAACAGCTGGTTTTAATAATTTATTCTTTTGGTTCTGGAAAAAACATTGATAAAACCCCTAGAAAAAATACAACCATTCACTTGAATACTGGGATTCTCTTACTAAAGTAATAAGTACGTTAAGTTATTCATAAAGAAATCAAACACTTAATAAACCTATTTTAAGTGTTTTATCTTTTTATTTTCTGCATGGGAGCCGGCAATAAGTACATTAGTAAAAACATTTTTCTAAAAATCAAGTTAGTCTTTGAATAAAAACTGAAGGCGTCTAGCTAGGTTGTTATTGTTCATCACATTGTCAATAAATTAAGTATCCTCCTCTAATAAGTAAGTTAATAGTATAATGTGTAGACGCAGATGCACCTCCCTGAATAAAATACTAGCAGCGCCCATGTTTCCCATTATTGTGTTTGAACAAAGAAGATAAGACGCATTTTAATTTAACTAAAATAGGTTTATTAAACTTTTTTTTATGAATAACACGGTAAGTGTACTCACGGCAGGTTTAACAGGCACCACAACAGGTCCCTCGGGCTCGTCGACGGGGTCGAGCAGGCAGGCGGCGCGCGCGGGCGGCGGCTCGAACCCGCGCCGGCGCCGCGCCGCGCCCGCCGCCGCGCGCCCCTCCGCCGCCTGCGCCTCGCGCTCTGCACGCAACCGGTCTTCTTCATCCCTGTATTTATACACGGTCGAATTATGTTCTATCTAAAGCAATCCTACTAATGCTACTTGCTACTAATATTATAAATGTGAAAGTTTGTGGGTTTGGATGTTTAGATGTTTGGATGTTTGTTCCTCAATCACGCAAAAACTACTGAACGGATTTGGTTGAAATTTGGCACACAGATAGTAGATAGCCTAGATTAAAACATAGGATACTTTTTATCCCGATATTCCCACGGAAACGGGAACCACGCGGGTGAAAGCGCGGGCGGCCGCTAGTATTATATAAATGTGAAAGTTTGTGGGTTTGGATGTTTGTTCTTCAATCACGCAAAAACTACTGAACGGATTTGGTTGGAATTTGGCACACAGATAGAAGATAGCCTAGATTAAAACATAGGATACTTCTTATCCCGATATTCCCACGGGAACGGGAACCACGCGGGTAAAACCGCGGGCGGCCGCTAGTATCCTTACTTCCTTACTAATATTATAAATGCGAAAGTCCGTTTGTTTATTTGTATGTTTGTTTGTTTGTTACGCCTTCACGTCGTAACTACTGAACCGATCATCATGAAATTTTGCATACACGTTGTCAGGGGTGCAGAAAAGAACATAGGGTACTTTTCATCCAGAAAACGTATAGTACCCGAGGGATAGCAAAAAAAAACTGTCCACGCAGACGAAGTCGCGGACGGCCGCTAGTTATAAATACGAAAGTCTGTTTGTTTGTTACGCCTTCACGTCGTAACTACTGAACCGATCATCATGAAATTTTGCATACACGTTGTCAAGGGTGCAGAAAAGGACATAGGGTACTTTTCATCCAGAAAAAACGTATAGTTCCCGAGGGATAGCAAAAAAACTGTCCACTCAGACGAAGTCGCCGGCGGCTAGTTATAAATACGAAAGTCAGTTTGTTTCTTTGTTACACCTTAACGTCTCAACTACAGAACTGATCCATCATGAAATTTTGCATACACGTTGTCAAGGATGTAGAAAAGGACTTAGGGAACCTTTCATCCCGAAAAAATCCTTTTCCCGAGGGATAGAGACATAACTTTCCACGCAAACGAAGTCGCGGGCGGTTGCTAGTTAAATATAATTTCAAAGGGGCTGCAACCAGTGGTCATAACAAGTGTCTAATAAATATGTATTGAGTTGAGTCTTTACATTCTTTGTATTAGTAAAACGAATGTTTAGTAGCTTTTGATTTTCTACTTATGTAGTTGTAACACTAGTCAATTAGTAGTTGATTTGTAACAAACTATTTGTTATGGTATCTACCAGTGGCGAAGGGTCCATACAAGCCGATTCCCATCGGCTTACCTTTTAGAAAGCTCACCCCAACTATCCACTATGCACATCATAACATTTTTTAGAACGGCTTACCTTCGCCATAATTTCACCCCTCGCCACTGGTATCTACATAGAAATGTATACATAGAAACGACATTACGGCTCCGATTTTTGCTCCACGCGTTGAGGGCAACTGCCCTCAACTCATTTAGTCACTCGCCAACGCTCACCGCGAACGCACGGTGTAATTGTTCCGATAAAAATGCCATCCTGGGTGTTAAAGACGTGAAAAAATCACTCCACTGTGAAGCAAAAAGATAGTGGAGTGACTTACCATCGGTAAGTAAACAAAACATCAACATAAACCAACCAAAACTATTTTTTATACATTATTTCTACTGACCCGACATTTTGTATGAAAATCTTAGATTATGAAAAGTGAACCATTACAGATTGTATACGTAGGTACAAAACTAGGATAGGTGAACTAGCACAGTTTTACAATTTAAGTATATTATTCTATTACCGTTAACAACCGCCTATGATGTAGGTGGGACGACACCGTCACCACCGCCCGTGTAGGTAGGTACTTAACTTCGGTGTCAGTCGAAAAATATTCCAGGGGCTTGTCAAAAAAAAAATTAAAAGTGATTATTGATCTTAAATCCCTGCTATATTTTGCTGTCGAGGCACATCCGTGCACAGAACAACTGTGCTCCATTGCCGCAATTACTCATCCCGCTCGAGTGCCGGGGCAGGCGAGGCAGACAGCGAGTTCGAATGTATACATTACCCCATCACGAATATATCGTGATAAAAAAAACGCACGTAAAAGTGCTCGATAGAGTAATTGTCTATGAGAAAGGAGAGTGGGAAAATTTGTACGGGAAGTGGTCTATGAACCAATAGCGACACTTTTGTTGTATTTATGTACGGATACCTCAACTACACCCTTGTGCAAAGCGGCATCAAAATCTGACTCGGCAGTATAGAGAGAAAAAAAATTTACACATATGTTTCTGTTACATTTTTTGTTTGCGAAATGCTTAATTCAGCTATTTTAGACTGTAGTATACCTACATCAGTAGTAAGTTTTGGCATCGTCGGTGGTATAGTGGTTAAGGCCGTTGACTACCATTTGGGTAGGCGCTGTGCCGGCCGGTTCGATCCCCGCTACGTACCAACACAGAATACATAATAGTACAAGTGTACCAATGAGTTTTTGAATTTAGAATTCATTAGTAAGTTTATTCAACGCATTTGCGGTGAATGACAACAGCTGCTACATAGGTAATACCTATAACATTGGATGGGCAACTATTATACCAAGTAGGTAACTATGTGACTGATTGAAGCTGCTCAACATGGTATTTTTGTCATCTTGATCAGGATAATAGTCAAGTGACCTTTTTTAAATAAAATATATGCCAAAGGACATCATCCAATTTGGTCCAAATGTGAAAGTGCCGGCCAAAAACGGTGATTTATTCTGATAGATTTTGTCCACCTAAGCATTTTTTATTATGGCACCGAAGCTGTAGCACCGCTATACTTGATTTTAAATAAGTTAAAAAAGTCTGTTTTTTCATACATTTTGGCACAAATGTAAAAAAATCGGCCAAAAAGCATATTCTGATAGATTTTGTCCGCCTAAGCATTTCTTATAATGGCACCGAAGCTGTAGCACCGCTGTACTTAATTTTAATGGAGTTCAAAAAGTCTGTCTTTTCTTACATTTTGACACAAATGTGAAGCGGTGCTACAGCTTCGGTGCCATAATAAAAAATGCTTAGATGGACAAAACCTATCAGAATAAAGCACTTTGGTCTTTTGGCCGGCACTTTCATATTTGGACCAAAAATGTATAAAACGTGGATTATACATTTCCTTTTAAATATTTTGTGTGGCCTAAGGTTGTCGCCTAAGTAGCAATTTGGTCACACGTTCTCAAAAAGGGTACTAAATGCCCATCCTCCTTTTTTACTTTTATTTTTCGAGTAAGTATTAACATGCACCTATTACCTAATTAAATTGGGTTTTACTATAATTTTATGCAATATTATTAAACAAGTAGGTATATCCTAATCATTATGAAGAATGTGTCGCATCTGTGTGCATGCTACTTTTTCTTTGACAACTCACGCTCGCACTGCGCGTTGCTTAGCCGCCATCTTTGCAATCGCTGCGACAATTTGTGCCGTAAATCTGTCCTTTCTATACGTAGTAATACATTTCGATGGGTATCTACTAATTTTTATGAGATCTTCCACAGAAAACAACTAAATTTATCGTAACTAAACATCCATAGCTCTTATAACTTAACAAATATATTCAGTCAGGCGATGAATTTGTGTCCAAATAATTTTATTGCATAACTGACTAAAATCTCAGACCTTTCAGATGAAGCAAGTATTGTGACTTTACTTCGACATGGTCTATTGCCCACGTTGTGTCAGTTTGATGATGTAAGTGGAAGTTGGAGAAAAACAAGATACAACCGAGAAATTGGTATTACAGGAGATAGTTGACATAAACTAGCCTGGAATATTTTATTGTATTGTACTGACTAAACATCTTTAAGAATTCTGAGTCTTGGTATGAAAAGATGTTTGTAGTTAATTGTTTTTTTATTCTGATGCAGTATAGGTAAAGTTGTTATAAACAACTGTTCAAACAATGTTGATATAATACACTATTATTAGTTTGCTAAGTAACAGTAAATTACTATTTTATTTAAACTGTGACTGTGTATGTAGTAATTAAATGAGGTGACAATAATAAAATGATAGTATCAATTTGTAATTTTTTAAACTTGGATTGATTGCATATTTTATCTATATGATTAGCAGATTAATTAAATCAAACTGGCTTAACTAATTAACAAACCTTGTAACCAAAGTGTCAAAATGTCTAGAATAAAAAAAACTCACTTCTTTTTCTGCCTTTTAGCTTCTTCTTCCTTCTCTTTCATCAACCTCCTGAACTCAATGATGCCTCGTGGGATGGCTGTAATCGACCACCAAATACACCGTGGTATTTGGAATGGCAGTGTGTCTTTGATGGTTGGTTTTGGCAGCTGTTCCAATATCTCTGCCAAACCAGCATCAAATCCTGATTTCTTTGAGTGTTTTTTACCTCTACTATTTAATATTTGTTCCTGAAAACCCATTTATCTTAAAATAATAACAACCTAGAACGATAGTTCCCTACACTACATAGTCTTTATTTTCAGACATTTCCTAATCATACCTATAAGAACGAAAAAGTTTCCATTTCCCAATCTTTAGAGAATAAGTTACTATTTTATTAGATTTTAGTTACGATTAGGTAACATATAAAGGATGTAAATCTGTAAACTTAGGCATTTTGGCTCAGATTTTTTTTCTCACTTTACATACAAGGACTTGGGTTCTAGGTTTAATTATTCTAAGCCATATATATGGTCATAAAACTTATAATTAGATGAAGTAGTTATCTGTAAGAACTCAACTAAACTTAATTCTGGTCCATATTTAAAAAACTTACAGCTGTGTATCTTTTCTCAGCATAAGCTGCCCAACCAACAGCATACTGTCCAAATGTAATTAATATAAACAATATGAAGGATCCCTCTGCGAGTCCCATCTTTCTCACATGTCGGTAGTAGTAAATAGCTGATCTCCAATTAGGTAAACCATTCTTGAGAACTTCATTGTATCTGAAGACATGAGTGACATTAAAATAAAGAAACAAGTTTAATTAAAAAAATGCGAGGTGGCCACACAGGGACCGCATTAAGCGTTTTTAGTACGTATATTTTCCGTTATCCGACGGGCTAAAGTATATGTGTTCTAAATTATTAAACTAAATTAAACCACTTACTTTTCTCTTTTTCCCGGATCTTTGAGAATGTTGTGGACAGATACCAAATTTCTGAACTGAACGTCAGCATCTGGAGAGCTATTTTTGTCCGGATGCAGTTTCAGAGTGAGCTTTTTGAAAGCAGATTTGATTTCAGCAGGAGTCGAGTCCTAAAATTGACAGTCAATATTACAGCAAGTTGTTGAAAACACTTTGAAAAGCCTAACTTTTTTGGAAACAAAATATACAACTTTTAAGGTTAGGCAGCTATGAGTCTATATTTTTTTGGAAAGGAGATTAACAACGGAGTATCATTTTTTATACTTTACCTGCTTTACTCCCATTAATTCATAAAAATTTTGGTTTACTTCTTCAACCGCGTCAAACACTTCCAAATCACCGTCATCCCAAGCATGCGCTGCTGTAATTAGCACCAAGAACAATAAAGCTAGAGAGCGCATGTTGGCAAGATGTAATTAAGACAATATTAGATTATGAATAGATTTCTAAATATCATTTTTTTATGTTTTTATAGATATCACGATTTACTAATTCACGAAACCACTTGCTAAACTTGACACCTCACCAGCTGAGAGTCATAGACAAACTGACAAACAGACAGCTGTCAATTATTATTTTTTGCTTTAAGAGGGAGATTACACAATCAATCTGACGCCAGTCCATTCCATCAGTCTGGCTAGACTGGCGGGAGACCGATCGTATCATGGTAAACCATCAGTCCGTTGTAGTCACAGACTTTTTGGTTGCATTGTCAAGGAGTTCCCTATAGAGAGAAAATTTAAAAAATGTTTTTAATCACAAGGAAATAAAATATCAAAAAATGCTCAAATCGGTACACTTTGACCATAGACTTAGAAAAATTTTCGCTATGCTCAAGTAGACGGACAAAGGTGCGAGTGAGAAACCGATTCGTACGGCTTATGCGATGTGCGAGAAAGAGTAAAAACAAACTGACAGCTGAACCTGGTTTGACTTCATTTATCATCGTTTATCACCTTGGTGAAAAGCGTCAACAAGATTATTTTGTAATATTGATCGCGATCGGGTCGGTTTGGCTCTCAAAGCTATATAAATCAATAATGGTGTCGTGTTCTGTACTGGATTGTAATGTTACTTACGACAATAACCCAAATAAACACTCATTTCACAGGTAAATATGATTGTACTATTACCATTTTCATAATTCAAATTTTAGTTGAATATATTCCCAAACACACTAAGTTATATACTAATATGATGCTATTAAACGCCTATTTCCTAAATAAAGGCTGATTTCTAAACATTATGTGTTAGATAAAAAGATATTATGTCCGTGAACTTGAGAAAATAAAATCTAGATATTGATAAAAAATTATCGATATCGATACTCATGTCGATGATTTCCAATATAACTTTGTTTGTCTTTGTGAACACTGATAGTTTTATTTAAAGCTGCTTGTAACCGACAGTTTTCAAATAGTAAATTATACCAACTTAAGTACTAATTTAACAATTATTTCCAGGTTTTCTGTAAATCCAGTGATTAAATTAAACTGCATAAATGTCATAAATAAATAAGCAGGGAGCCTCAAAGGAGACCTTAAGAAATTATTTAAATAAAATTGTTCAAAATTTTGTTTGTGTTTTATTTATTAGAGCAATAATACATTATGGTTATCGACAACCTAAAATGGACTTCAGTGCATCTCTAAATTCACGCACACGTTTACATATTTACAAACACTGGCTCATCTCACTTTTGGTTTCGCAGCCAAGTGAACTCTGTTCGTCTATTTCAGTGAATATTAAGTTTATGACTTTGACATAGGTACATATTTTTATACAGGTATTTACAGATTCTAAAGTCAAAAGTACTTGTTGTATGGTCTGTGGTTGCAGTATTCCATAGCCTGTCGCCTAGTGTAACCAAACGTCTTGTATTTTTTGGGACGTCACGTTTTTCAGCAGTGAATTTGACCATGTCTCTTAATTGACCGAGCGAGCACGAAGTGCGAGTGAAGCGTCTCTGCTTCAGCTTGGGCAAAAATTCTTTCGTATGTCCGGCTGTCTGTTCCAACCTACAGGTCGCAATGAGGGGTTTTCAAATTGACATTTAAGAAAAAGAAAAGTAACTAGGGGAGACTGGGGAGGGTTGATCCCCCCTTTTCATTTTGGTCCCTAACTTTTTTACTATTCACAGTATAAGGATTTTTTTTGAGTTATTATATTAAGAATTTATCTATGTACTAAATATATGAAAGAGGGTAAGGCTCGGTTATATTTGGAATTATAATTTAATTTAATGTCGTATGGTAACTATTTACCAAGTGTCCCCTATATAGGGGAGACTTGTTTCCGACCAGTTGGAAGACTTGATCCTGGGGTTCAAGTCTACCACACATAGGGGACACACGGTAACAATATTGGATTCAGCCTCATATATCCAAAAAGAGTAATATATCTTTAAATATAAAAAAGGAACAGTGCTAGGTACCAAATAATAAGTAAATCTGTAATCAAATCAGCTTTTATTTGAACTTGCTTGATGCTCATATGCAGCTCAATTTTGAAAAGGGAAACAAATATGAAATAGTTTTAATCTCTTTAGAACAAGGTAATTAATATTCGGACTACAAATTAAAGCAGTCTAGAAACAAATATCCATAACAAACCAAAACGTAATTAGTGATCATATTAACTTTTTTTTATTCTTATCCTTACTAAAATTATTAGTGCGAAATGCCGTTTGACTGATTATTTGTTTGTTTGTTACGCCTTCACGTCTTAACTATTGAACCGATCATCATTAAATTTTACATACACGTTGTCAGGGTACAAAAAAAGACACAGGGTATCTTTCATCCAGAAAAATAAAATTATTGTTCCCAAGGGATAGCAAAAACCTTTACCTTCTAAAAATCTTGACTAAAATGTCTCACAATTTTCTCAATCTCAGATTCAGAAAAGTAGGTAGATAAAAAAATAAGAGTAAATATAAAAAGACTTCTTTTGTATGAAAAAGATAAAAACTGTGAAGTCTTTATTTTACTGACAAAAATCTACATAGGGTAGATTTGATCCCTTATAGGGGACACATGATCCCTGGGATCATTCCACCCGCAAAGAAAAGGATCAAGTCTACCCATACATATTGAGGTTAGAAAACATGTTTTTTGCGAACCAATTTATCACTTATATCATGGTAAGTAATGTTAATCAGCAGAAAAATAAACATCTTAAAAGATAAAAACATTTCCAGGAAGCAGTTTCAAAGCATCATATTAAATTAATCAAGCCAAAACTTGCCATAAATTAAATATTTTAACACAACAACTTTTTGGCGGCCACCATTTGTAAACCTTTGATATCTGTCAAACGAAATAATGACATAAAGTGATCATTGCCATAAACGAATAACTGTTGCTAACCTAAAGAACTGGAACACGCTTGGTAGATTCGTCAATCAAGGTTACCAAGTGTCCCCTAGGGAACAACTGTACCCAGCTTTCCCTATTTGCCTCACTAGATGGCGTTGATGGTAAGAGGGAAGTCAAAATTGGTAGTAAAAAATACTTTGAATCCCCTATTTTTTTCAATGCCATCTATCGAGCCTACAGCTTTTTGTCATTTTAAAAAGCCCTCATTCACAACCGATTCTTGTAAGTTTTTTGAAATTTTTCAAAATGGCGGAGATATGTTAAAAAAACAGTGTTCAGTCCGCTTTCCAGCTCTGGCTGTTCTTCTCTACAGGTTGCATTTCTCAACCGATTCTCGTGAAATATTGTAAACAAGTTTAAAAATTATTTAATTTTTTGTAAGCTAGTTTTTTAAAATTTTCAAAATGGCGGAGATATGTTAAAAAAACAGATTTCAGTCCGGCTTTCCAGCGCTGTATGTTCTCCTCTACAGGTCGCATTTCTCAACCGATTCTCGTGAAATTTTGTGAGCAGGTTTGAAAAATGTATCGATTTTTTTGTCAAGCCAGTTTTTCAATCTTATCTAAAATGGTGGAGATTTGTAAATAAATCATATTTCAGTCTGGCTTTGCGGCGCCGTCTGTTCTCCTCTACAGATCGCATTTCTCAACCGATCCCGGTGAAATTTTGTGAGCAGGTTTGATAAGTATACAGATTTTTTTTTTGTCGAGACAGTTTTTCGAAATTTATTTAAATGACGGAGATATATGTGAAAAAATATTTCAGTCCGGCTTTCCAGCTGTTTATTTTCCTCTACAGGTCGCAATTCTCAACCGATTCTGGTGAAATTTTGTGAGTGGGTTCGATAATTATCTAATATTGTTCAGTTGAGCCAGTTTTTCCAAATTTATCAAAAAAAATATTGACCCATTTCGAAAGATGATGATCTCTAGAATTATATCTTGTCACCTACAGACCTACATTCACTGAGTGCAGGTGAGCGTCAGGATGGCTGGTTGTCTGCATCGGTTCGTATCAAGCTGGTGACTAAAAATTGCTACCTATTTGCTACTATTTGCTACCTACAGCCAATTAATTGCTACCTAACTATAAACAAAAATAAAGGGATTTCAAAATGTCCAGCCATTCTGATATCAGGATGGCTGGTTCACTCTCCGTTTGTGTAAACTATACAAATTCGTGTTATTATTTTTACTTCAGTAATTGCTACCTGATTGCTACCCTCACGTTTATCAATGTCTACCTTGTAGCTTTAACAAGTAAAAAGTTATGGTCATTTGAAAATTTTACAGGGGAATGGACTACGGGTATTGAAATGATAGTACAGACAAGAACTGGAAGTTAGCAATTACATTGTCGAGGACAGTTTGACGGTCCTTTAGACATAAAGAAAAAGCAAATAGAAAACCTATTTTTCCAAAAAAAATCCATACATTTTTATTTGTATTTTAATGTTTTTACTTTTCTCCTTTTCTTTTTTTTTCAAAATAAGTTGTTACCTATATAAAATTGATTTTTCTCTCATTTCTTGATAAAATCACTATACAAGCCTTGTATGCATATAACATCCCGTTCTTGTTTGTAATGTACTATTATTTTAATACCCGTAGTCCATTCCCTGTAAAAGTTACAAATGATCATAACTTTTTACTTGTTAAAGATACAAGGTAGATTATTGATAAATGTGAGGGTAGCAATCAGGTAGCAATTACTGGGGGCCTACTCAAATGGCAAACGTTATAAGCGTTTCTATATTCTACATGTTTCTTCGACTCGGCGAAAGCGATATTAATTTGGTACTCAACCCGTCTCTCTGCATTCAATCTTCAAACGCTTGTATCACAGAGTAACTAGAGAGAGTAACTCAAAGAGTCCACTAGCGCCTCTGGAAATCGATGCGGAACTACTGACACGAAATTATAATAGCTGAAAATGTATTTTTTTGTTTCTTATTATATATTTATTTTACTTTTTTGTAATATCTTTATTTATAACAAAATAGAAAATATTAATGAAAAAGAACAAATCAAAACAAAAAAATACAAAAACAACTATGATTTGGCTCGGTATTCGTACAACGGTATAAATGTTGTAGCACGGTAAATATTTATTAATATTGTAACTAGGGTTGCCACCTTTTTTGAACTAATAAAGTATATTGATTGCTAAAGCTAGTAAAAAGTACGTTGTATGGAAATAAAGTAATATTTATTTTTACCTTTAAAACATACTTTTTATTACTTTTGGCAATATTTAAACAAATCTTGTGAAATAAGGTATTTTCACGTACCTACTTTATTTTCCTCATAAAGCAGAGAGTACAATAACCCCGAAATAAAGTACAGGTGGCAACCTTAAATTGAGACCTTTTTGTCGCACGATACACCCGGCTACAGTATTTTAATTTCAGCTAAGTACCTACTTTCGTATCTTTCTAGTTTTGTAATTGCGTATAACCTGCGTAATATTTTAGAATCCATAATATTATAGGGAAAATGAAATAGGTAGTACCTATTTCATTTTCCCTATAATATTATGGATTCTAGGTAGGTACCTAGCCTAGGTTAACAAAACTAACAGTAAAAACAAAAAACTGAAAAAGCTAAATACCTATATATTAAAGAGAGAAACAAATTATTTTCAAATCCTTCGGGCCGTAGTTAGTAGGCAATACCTATAGTAAAAAAAATATTTTAATAAAAGTATACTAAATCTTATTTTTTTACTACTCTCTCCGGGTATTTAACCATGTCATCTCTGGAGTAATAAAATAATAAATATAATACAAACAGCACAATCTGCAATTTACCATAGTAAGTAAGTACTTGTATTTCAATCAATAATTAGTTCGTAGGTATATTACGTTCGTCACTGCGGCGCATTCGCGACTGTTCGTGTACCGAGTATTGTTGAAGTTGGAATACTGAGGGCCTAGTACGAGTTGATTTTTTGTTCTCACTTCACTTTGCGAATAGTAAACTATCGTCATCTCTCTTTCACTCGTTCACTCACTCGCATGATATCCTCTCTTTCACTCGATACTATTCGCAAGTGAGGTGAGAAACACAACTCGTACTAGGCCCTTTCATAGATACAGTCAGTGGCACGAATCATGAAATTGGGTGGGGATTGCGCGGAACGCGTATTCTGGTGCCTAGTTCCAAATCACGCCAACAGCACTGTTAGCGTATAATCCATTAAATTAAGAAGGTACACAAATATCCTATTTGTGTAATATTTTGTGACTATTTAATTTGGTCGGATTCGCGCTAACAGCGCTGTGAGCGTGATTCGGAACGCGGGGTGGGTATGCGTTGCGGTGAGGGGCGCAGGCGGCGGGAGAGGGGCACGCACTATTGGTCGCTCACAAGAGCACATGCGCAAACTTATACCCACTCCGTCGAAAAATATTCATGATTCGTGCCACTGACTGTACCATTACCTTGGTAGTAATCAGGGGGCTCAATCTTAGTACAAATAAACTGGTTCAACAGTGAATATAAGGTTATAAAATTACAAAGGTACTGACTTGCACAATATTGTAACAAATAGAGTGATTTTTAATTTAGACGCACTATATTTATAAACTTCCAACTAAAACATCCAGGTGGCAGCTGTGTTGCAAAAAAAGTACGTCTAAATTTGTATAGATGTCGCTAGGTATCAATCAAAAAACTAAAACCAAAATATGAAACTAACAATTTTTAACGATTGTGGCTTTCAAAAAATGTTTAATTATTTTTGTTTATTCTTGTAGTATTAAAATAAATGGTATTCATCAAATTAAAATTTCATAAATAAGAAATGAATTTAGAATTTATTTTTCAGATAGTTTTAGACTGGCAACTCAAACAAAATGGCAGTCAATCAGTCAAATAGTTTGTTATTGTCGTTTGCGCCGGTTTCAACTATTTTCTTTGCGATATCTCGTGGTGTTGTTTCTGTGTTTCCGCTGTTTTTTCGTCGAGTTGAACTTAGTTCCTCCGAATAATTCACGCCTGTGACCAGAAATACATGTTCGCCTGTATTTGCGAAAACCAAAAACTGAGATAGGACTCTAGTGAAGTGTTTGTTTCTTGTGTAATTTCCACTTCCCCGCTGTTGATCGGTCGTCTGATCTTCCTCATCATGTCATCCGACAAGCACTGCTGCGTTCCTGGGTGCATGGCAAGTGGAGGTACGTTGTAAACAATGGTATAAAACTTGTAACAAATCTGTCAATTGAACCCTAACCTTGACGAATTTCTTGCCGGTTCACTATTCTAACTTACTCACTTCTTATTGTTACAAGGTCTCCCTTCCCTTTATCATAGCTTCTTTGACATTCACAAGTGCTTGTAACAGAACAACCTCTGTAGGTTGTTCTGTTACAAGCTTACAAGCACTTGTGAATGTCTAGAAGACCAATGCATTTGAGTTCACCAAAAACATAAACAATGTCAAATCAATATGGGAATTAAATTAGTACTTACTTTACTAAATTACGCTAAATTAAGGCTTCACATTTTATTTATTGTTGGTAAACACAAACTGAAAGGTTACTCTTGACGGGATTGAGCATGCATCAAGTTCAATAAATTCAAAATTAAATAAACATCAAACAAAATTATACTAAAGAAACCGTTTCCAAGTACCGTTATGACGTTTAGTCAATTTTGATCTGAACTCAATCCCGTCATGCATGAGTAAACCCCTGATCACAGTTAGTACATTATTTTATTAAAATTGGTTTTTCACTTTAGCCTAGCTCTAGCTAGGCTAAAGTATCTAAAGTTAACCCTAAAATAGTGTTACATATCTAACCTTAAACTTCAACTCACTGTTTGTTTAGATATGCAATTTTTCTCAAAGTCTTACTTTATTGTTCAAAATTTAAGTTAAATTACAGTAAACATAATAAAGGCTAATCGTAAATATAAAGAAAAGAAATAGTAGTAAAGACTGATTAAATATTAATAAGATAAAGAATATAAACATACTGGTGTGAGAGAAATATAAAACTTTTCAACTCAAGCAACAGGGAACTGCTGTAGTGCCATGCCAACCAAAGGGAATTTTATGAAAGTCCTTTTGTTTTATTATTTTAGATTCCCATAAGGTTCTGCATGGGTTCCCTCACCCAGAACGGGAAAGAGACCGCTTCAACACCTGGCTCTATGCAGTTGGCTCTGATATCTTGGGTTTGGAGAATGAACGCATATATAAGTACCGTCGTATATGTCGTTCACACTTCAGTGAAGATAATCTGTGCCGTAATAACAGACTGAGCAGAACAGCTGTGCCAACCCTGAATATGCCAGGTTTGTTTTTACAAACTGGTACTGAACTGACTGCCCGACCCTGTCTACATGTACCCAGTTACTGAGTTCAAAATTCTACGTGACTGGCCCAGTAAAAACAAGCCATAAATACTGTATTTGGGTGTATTCAGAGAATTTGTGAATATAGAACTTATTTATTTATTTGGCTTTCAGAGAAGAGCCTTCAAAAAACCAGCAAATTAAATAAAATGTCAGAAAATAATCATACATATAAACCAATTAATAAAATGAAAAAAACAAAAATTTAATTATTCTACCAATTAATAAAATCAAAAAGAAATGCCATCATAACAATGTCTACATACAAATAAAAATATCATAAAGAAATTATAAAATTAGGCACAATATTAATAAGTTAAAAATAAATCATTTCACAATAAAAGGCGAACACGTAAAAATACCCGAGCTCTGGTGCAAATATAATCTATCTCAAATTTTAGTAGTATAACAAATAAATATATTTTATTTCTTTAGCGGAGTTAATTAATTGGGTGACTGGAAATGCGACTGTTAGTGGGATTTGTAGTCGCCCTCAGGTCGTCGCCCACTTAGTATTTCAGTACGCTATATTCAGTATTTTTGATACCCAATATGGCAGTTTATTGTTATTCGATTAAACACTACCCTTCCTTTAGTGAGTTGTGTACGAATGCAGCTAAGAAACAATAAACACAAAAAACTATTATTTTTGCAACAACATTTGGACAGATATGTATATAGTAAAAAAAAGGTTAATTTTATTGCTAATAATGAAAAAAATCAATTTTCTTATGCATATATGATTGATATACAGATTTTTGTAATATACTATTTCATATTTTAATTGATATTTGGTATTATCGTTTCTGAAATTCTAGCACTTGAAACATAATCAATGCTGATTTTTTTCTGTGTTAGGGAGACTAAGTTGTTTTACAAAAAACAGATTCTTTAATGTGAGATAAGATTCATTTGTGCCGGGGCTCAGGTAATTTTCTATGTAGCCTGCACGTTGACCTTTAAGAATTGCTGAGTAATGGCTAGGTACCTACTTATTTTGTCCTTTACCATCAAAGAATAAATCAATCATATTTTTTTGAAATTATTGTTTGATGTTTTTAATTGATTTCAGGTTTAAATTCAAGTTTAACGACGTCTGTATTTACGGAACAGAAACCTATGCGAAAAGTGCTGACCCATTTGCAACCATCAACATCGACAGGTATTATAATTGATTACTGAAAGTTTTTTTATAAAAATTACACTCCATTATCACTATTCTGTTTTTACGGTTCCGTACCCAAAGGGTAAAAACGGGACCCTATTACTAAGAATCTGCTGTCCGTCTGTCTGTCAGTCACCAGGCTGTATCTTATGTACTGTGATAGCTAGACAGTTGAAATTTTCGCAGATGATGTGTTTCTGTTGCCGCTATAACAACAAATACTAAAAATAGAATAAAATAAATATTTGAGGGGGCTTCCATACAACAAACGTGATCTTTTTGCCGTTTTTTGCTCGATAACGACAACAAGAAGATAGTTGTAATTTTCACGGATGATGAATTTCTGATGCCACTATAACAACAAATACTAAAAACATAATGAAAAAATTTTTTAAGGAGGGTTCCCATACAACAAACGTATTTATTTGCCGTTTTTTGGTACGGAACCCTTCGTGCGCGAGTCCGACTCGCACTTGGCCGGTTTATATCCACCTTGTTGACAGTTTTATGTTTTCTAAAACTTAACAGACTAAATTTCATCTTTGTTTTAGCTCCTATACCACTATGTGATGAACATATCATGTTTAAGTCTATGGAGCATGAAGGGAGGAAGTGCGCAGAAGTGGATAAAGTGGTAGAAAAAGAAAACATTGGTAAGAAAACTAACTTCAGTCCAATTCAATTAAAATTATGCAAAATATGGCATCACAATCTGACTGCAGTTTTGTGATAAACAAACAACTTTTTCCAACAGTGTTTGTGTTGTTTATTTTAGTATTTTCAAATAATGTATTTAGATGCCTTATTATGTCAATATAGCTGAAAATGTCACAAAAATATTTAAAAATTATATGTCGAAGTTGCAGTTGACTAGGTCTATCAGAGAAACGTAATAATATTATTCTATGGAAATCATTGATAAAGGTTCTACTGATATAAATTATAATTTATTAAATTTGTTTCAGAACCAGCCGTTCCAACAACTTCGAATCCCGATGTGGCTACTCAACCTCCACCAATCACAACTAGGAATGTTCTACCTCATTATGGTAATTATTAAATAGCAAAATTTTTATACAATCAAGTCATAATACATTCCTTGTTAAGGAGATCATCCACTTAAAACCAAAAATTATATAGATAAGAGATTTTGGGATGACGACCAGGAACTGATGTTATTATAAAGATGTATGATGTTGTTTGCCAAAGCTTGTTTATCCATAAATTTTCCACATTTTTTTCAAACAAATATTTTTTACTAATATAAATGGAAATAAGATATGAACTTTACAATTTTAAAGTAATTTGTTCTACATACTTGGCCAATAAATAATACAAACTGACTTGTACAGTGTTGCACATTTTTGTTCTTGGCCGACGCTTTTAATGTTTGGGCTCAGACCTACTTTGTAGTCCAGTAATCAGTATATTCCACTCTTGCTGGAAATAATTCAAGGAGTTTTGATAACTTGTGCGAGATAGCACTAAAGTCTGTCATACATCATCAAATTTGCGACCTTGAAAACCTTCCGGAAGTTAAAAAAATCCAAAACTGACCGAGCCCTTGGATTTTTTATAATACATTCTGATTTTTGATAATAAAAAATGTCTTTGAAAATAATGACAACATAATAAATAACACAAACCAAATACCAACTAATTACCAAAGTATTTTCAATAAACCGCGCTGGCGCTAGCCGTTAACAAGTGTTTTATTTCATGTCTAGTGAGCGCATAAGCTTGAGAGGTGAATATAGCATAATAAACATTAGTAATTATTGTACTAAATTGATCTGCCTCACTAATGTTGATTGTGTTGTCACTCTATTATTCTACAAATTGTATCAAAATATTGTAGAATAAAAAAATATTGAAAATTTGGTCCCCTTTGCTTTCCTATAAAATTTATTTTTCAAAGTTCAGATATATAAAATCCAAGGGCTTGATCACACATTTCAAGGTAAATTTAATGTGTGATTGATTAACAGTCCTCAGTGCAATCTGTTGCACAAGAAATCAAAACTCCTTGAATAATTTATAGGCAAAATTACCTGACTACTGGACTATTGGTTGTATAAAATTTTAGTAATCTTTAAAGCATTACAGCCTTTAGTCCTAAATTAAATCTTTGTTTTATGTTTTCAGTGAGCAAAAGAGCATTAAGAAAAGGACCTTTACTGATAGACTAAGCTCCCATTGCATGAAACCTTACCTCACAAGGTGGAAGAGCAGAAATGTGTTGCAGTAATAGATATTACTTAGGAACACTGGATTTTAGTGGGTTGCCATCGCATATCCTGGAAGAACATATATTTTTTTTCGTTTTCGTACCGCAATTTTGACCAAAAATTACACCATGAGGTGGAAGATCGAAATGTTTACCCATCGAAAGAGAAACATTTGGAGGTCAAAACCCGCATGGGTTGCCAGCCCCTACCCTGGCAGGTTTCAAGGTCAGCCAAGTTTTATGAGGCCCAAAAATGGGGTCACTTACCTCATCAGGTGGAAAGATAAAATTGATGCAGATCGATAGCCCTCGACGTGCCATTCATGAATATATAGGGTTGCCTGCCTTCAGCCTGGCAGTTTTTCTGGTCAGCCACCTCAAACTATCTAAGTATATCAATATCTTGGAATAACAAAAATTATATGATTCAGGGTAAATTTAATAGAAACCATGATATGAAATTAAAATCTACGCACTTGCCTTGCGAAGTATATTATGGTCTTAAAATAATAGGGTAAATGCACCAGTTGTGGGCATTTTTCATAGGTATCTTCAAATATTGAAAAAAGTAAT
This sequence comes from Agriphila tristella, assembly GCA_928269145.1. Classification (NCBI taxonomy): domain Eukaryota; kingdom Metazoa; phylum Arthropoda; class Insecta; order Lepidoptera; family Crambidae; genus Agriphila; species Agriphila tristella. Next base: position 26,514,741 of record OV743437.1, on the reverse strand, counting down.
GTAGCCATTTAAGTTCAACGTGATACCACGTTGGTGGTATTCGAAGTGAAAGGAGACCCGGCCTTTTATGCTTAAGTTGTTTAATTTTTAATATGTGATTTTTTGTGTTTTGTGAGAGCTCAATGCCGGTTACCTATCTTTAGATCGTATTTTGTGTTGGACTAATTTCATTTTACCGACAACTTTTCGACTATTTTCGTTTCGCCTTTTTTTACTTCGTCGAAATCACGTTTCCCACTGTATCAGTCGACCTAATATTAATTCGATTTTTTTTTGTTACTTTGACGTCTCATTTGGCCGAAAACCTTTTTACCGAGGTAATGTTCGGTCGAAAGAACGTTTCGTCGAAGTATTATATTCCCGAACATTCATACACCACTGATTTGTTTGCCATAATTTCAGTTCAACAAACGTCTTAAAAACTTGTAGCACACTATTTCCGATTTCTAATCTTCGTGGCGAGTCGTACTTTTTCTAATAAAATATTTAGTATTCTAATGTTATTAGTTGATTTCCAAAATCGTTTTAAACTGGAATCGGAAAAATTTTCGTGATGTTCTGAAAATTCATTATTTATTAATTTAAATTATTTTGTGTTTGACTCAATAAATATGCATGCAAAATAACTACCAACACTCGATTTTAGGTTAACTAATATTTTCTCAAATTTTATACGCATGCAACTAGCAAGCAGGCATGCAGTATGCATGCAGGCATGCAGCACGCAAGCAGGCATGCAACACGCAAACAGGCATGCAGCATGCAAGAAAGAATGCAGCATGCAAGAAATAATGCAGCACCACCTCGCCTTAAGTTGATAATTTTAAATTTTTTAGATTTTTGCATTCACAATGGTATTTTTATATTAAGATGATAAATTTATCTGAAAATAAATGTCATCGAACCACGTGAAGTGTGAAGCACGACCACACGACCAGTGCGCAGAAGGTGGTAAATGAAACGTCAATGTTACATTTATAGCAAAAATAAGCTACGAGAAACCGCTCGAAGAAACGTGAATAATCTAGAATGAGTGCTCTTTTTCTATTGGTCGAGCTTGACGTAACAAAAATGGATGTCATTGAAGACAATGACATAATCTGTCACTATGTGACATTAACGTCGCGTTCTGAGTCGCGATTTGGAATAAGGCAGAGGTCAGAACTTCCCACATTCCACAGGTGAAGTGAATGTAATGATTTTTTAAGAAAAATACGACAATAAGTATTAATTATAAGTGGTAGGTTTCTAGAAACCGTTACACTTGTAAGGGTCATATTTAATTACTTTACTTACTTAATAGGTGATTTTATTTGCTTTCGAAAAGTTTTTATATAACTGTAGGACTTTTAAATCCGGAGAAAATAATATTTTTCGAAAGGCCATCTAAAATAAAAAAATAAATTTAAAATGCCGGTCATTCCAACAGGAGAGGATCCCCTCTCCTCTTGAAATGACCGGCATCTGGATAGACCCCAACATGTGGGGGGTTTTGTGGATAAAATAAATCATATTATCTGCCTTTAAAAGCTCCGACATCGCTTATCAAACATATTGTATGATTCAAATTGGTCTTTATATTAAAGCCAAAATATTTGATACATTGATCAAATGTTCTGTCTTAATTTATCGTGCATGTACAAAAAAATAAAACGATTATGAATATTTTTGATATAGCAACACTCTGGAAACATCGAGTAAGTACCTAATCAAAAAATCGCTATCCATACAGTTTTCAAAGGGCGGCAAAGTCACTTTGAAATGTAAAAACGTCGCTGCATTTACCATAATTAGTTTCCTTTTAAAAAATTATGAAAACTAAATATCAATTTGACTTCGTATTTGGCATTGAGCTGTCACACAACACACAAAAATTACATATTAAAAAAGTGAACAGCTTAAGCATAAAAGTCCGGGTTTCCTTTCACTTACGAGGGTGGATCCAAAAATTCGTGGCCTAACGTAGAAATAGCTTTGACAGTTTTGTAAATCTACCCTCACTCTTTAGTATGGTTCTTCAATAGTAGGTAAATGTGCCCTCTCAGACTACCACTTATTCCCAAATTAAAAAAAAACACTTGGGTGGTTCGAAATTTTCGGACAGGAACGAGGTGATAGCCGCAGTAAATGATTATTTTGACAACCTTCAGGAATCATTTTTTTTTCGAAGGTATAAACAAGTTGCAGGTCCCAAATGGTGACTATGTCGAAAAATAAAAAATAATTCAGACCCACTTTTCTTTCATTTTCATGGTCAGGCTTAGAACTTTTGGATCCACCCTCGTAGAATACCACCAACGTGGTATCACGTTGAACTTAAATGGCTACATTACTTTTGATATTTTAACTCGTCAAGTATTTGATACGTTTGATACTTTGAATTTTGCTATTTGAATTTATACATAATGATTTTAGACATTTTAAACCATTTGAATTTATTTTTTGACATTTTGAACTTTGCCATTTTAAGTTTAGACATTTTAACTTTAGACATTCAGATACGTACCCATTTTAACACTATAATACAGTATAATACAGTCTTGCGAATTATCGCAAGACTGTCAGTGCGTAGATTTTAATTTCATATCTTGGTTTCTATTAAATTTACCCTGAATCATATCATTTTTTTGTTATTCCAAGATATTGATATAGATAGTTTGAGATGGCTGACCAGAAAAACTTCCAGGCTGAAGGCAGGCAACCCGATATATTCATGAACGGCACGTCTACTACGGCTATCGATCTGCATCAGTTCCATCGAGCCACCTGATGACGTTAAACAGCTACATTACTTTTTTCAATATTTGAAGATACCAATGAAAAATGTCCATAACTGGTGCATTTATCCTATTATTTCAACTCCATAATAGGCGCAAGGCTGCCAGTGCGTAGACTTTAATTTATTATGAGGGTTTGCTCTTGATCATAGCATCTTTACATGACTTTTTCGTTTTTCCAAGATATTGATATAGATTGTTTGAGGTGGCTGACCAGAAAAACTGCCAGGCTGAAGGCAGGCAACCCTACATATTCATGAATGGCACGTCGAGGGCTATCGATCTGCATCAATTTTATCTTTCCACCTGATGAGGTAAGTGACCCCATTTTTGGGCCTCATAAAACTTGGCTGACCTTGAAACCTGCCAGGGTAGGGGCTGGCAACCCATGCGGGTTTTGACCTCCAAATGTTTCTCTTTCGATGGGTAAACATTTCGATCTTCCACCTCATGATGTAATTTTTGGTCAAAATTGCGGTACGAAAACGAAAAAAAATATATGTTCTTCCAGGATATGCGATGGCAACCCACTAAAATCCAGTGTTCCTAAGTAATATCTATTACTGCAGCACATTTCTGCTCTTCCACCTTGTGAGGTAAGGTTTCATGCAATGGGAGCTTAGTCTATGACATGTAAAGAAAAAGAAACATTTTCCAAGATTGTTGCTGCTAAAAGGAAAATAAGAAAACTGAAAAATAAAGTTAAGCAGCAGGCGGCACAAATAAAAGCAGCGAAAAAAATGGGTTCAAACCCAGCAGTGCTGGATGTTCTGGAAAACAGTACCAGTAGTGCAAAGTTGATAATGAAAATGCAAATTAGAGAAAATAGAAAAAAAGATAAAGGGCGCCGTTTCACATTGAAGGAACAAATTGTATCACTGTGTATGATGAAGCAAAGCCCAAAGGCTTATAACTTTTTTAGAAAAATATTTATACTTCCCTCTGAACAGACACTAATCAAACTAATTCAAAAATTTAATCTGCGGCCTGGTATGAACCATAATATATTTTCTCAATTAAAGAAAAAAACGCAGACTATGAAACGCGAAGAAAAGCTTTGTGTCCTTTTATTCGACGAAGTTTCATTAAAGGCACATGTTTCATATAACCAAAAAAGGACAAAGTTACCGGATTTGTAGACGATGGGAATCAAAGAAAACAAGAATTTGCTGACCACGCACAAGTGTTTATGGTGCGTGGTTTGATTAAGAATTATAAACAAGCTGTTTCATATACTTTTTCGGCAAGCGCAACGAAAGGGCCAGCATTAGCCAAACAAATAAAGGACGTTGTGTCAGAGGTACAGAAATCTGGGTTGATAGTGGTAGCTACAGTGTGTGACCAGGGAGCGAACAATAGGCAAGCACTCAAAATTCTATTAAATGAGACCAGGGGGGTCTATCTTCGAAAACAGTTAACACCAAAAGACAACACAATTTTAATAAATGGACAAGAAATAGTGCCATTATATGACCCCCCACATCTTCTTAAATGCATAAGAAATAATCTACTAACAAAAAATTTATATTATAAGAAAGATGGTTTACAAAAAATCGCCAAATGGTCTCATTTAAAGTTACTTCACAAAGAGAATCCTGGTTACCAGGGTATACGCCTTATACCCAAACTCACGGAAAGTCATATCAACCCAGAAAAAATGAACAAGATGAAAGTAAAATACGCGAGCCAGATTTTTAGTCGCACTGTTGCCTCCAATATGGGATATCTTGCAGGTAAATATAATTAAGATTTTTAAATATAAGACAACAGCACATTTTTAGGGTTCCGTACCCAAAGGGTAAATACGGGACCCTATTACTAAAAATCCGCTGTCCGTCTGTCTGTCTGTCTGTCACCAGGCTGTATCTCATGAACCGTGATAGCTAGACAGTTGAAATTTTCACAGATTATGTATTTCTGTTGCCGCTATAATAATAAATACTAAAAACAATTTAAAATAAATACTTAAGGGGGCTCCCATACAACAAACGTGTTTTTTCCCGATTTTGGTACGGAACCCTTCGTGCGCGAGTCCGACTCGCACTTGGTCGGTTTTTATATTTGATATAGATAGATTGAGAATTCGTTTATTGCTTTGCTTACACACAAAAGTCACATATTCAAGAGAGATCAATTTAAATGTAGTTTTTTTCTAATTAAGAATTACCTATGATGACGTTGATACTCTTTATTTCACTCTGTGGTCAGATCATACATTATGTAAATTACCATATCTGTTACTTGATTACTTACTATACATAATTGTACTTCTACTACCTATTTTTTTTTTTTGATTTTGGGAAAAACTGGTGTAAAGTCCCAGATAACGTTTAGTACTTCCACTACCTACTATTATTTAAAATATAATATTGTACCAGAGTGTATTGCTTTAAAAGAAATAACCATTTGTTTTTTTTTTCAGATAAAGGAATTTTGCCAGCTGAGTGTAAAGACACTGCAGATTTGTTGCTATTTATAGACAATATTTTTGACTCTGTCAACGGAAGTTATAAAAAGAATAAAAATGCGAAACCCTTACTCGGACCTGCAACAGACCGATCTCAACATAATGAAACATGGGCAGAGGGCAAAAAAATTTTCAAAACCATGAAATTTTTTACTTCTGCTGGCAAAGAAGAGTCAGTTCCAACAATCAATAACTGGGTGTGGACACTAAATGGCATTCAATGTTTACTGCAAAACCTTAGAAGAGATTATTCGGTATCGTCAGTATGGTTGCGGCACCTTAACCAAGACCCCCTAGAAAATTTCTTTGGGGGAATTCGAAGTCATGGGTGCCGCAACAATAACCCTACTTGCGAGCAGTTTGAATCGGCGTTCACAACATTGTTAGTGAATGATTTGACTAGTGTCCACACCCGAGGAAAAAATTGTGAGGATGATTTTTGTGATTCTTTATACTCCCTTGTCACCAGCGAAAACCCAGAAGCCTCATCGACCAGCACATTTAATTTTGATTTTCAATCAATATTTAATATAAATTTTTCGTCTTTAGAAGAAAAAGAAAAAGATCCAAAAAAAATTGCACCACTACAGTATATGAGTGGCTACTTTTTGAAAAAAGCCAAAAGTTATATTTTTAAAAGTTGCACAGAGTGCAACAATAATTTATTTGATAAAGATGAAATTGAATACATTAAATACAGAGAGTATGCTGGTCGAAGGTGGCTTTGCACTCCAAGTAGTGGGCTCATAAAATTGATATCAAATATGTTAGATATAATAAACTTCATTTTAAAAGAAAACTTAGATAACATAAATTTAAAAGAAATTATTAAAACTTCAATAATTTTATTAGTACATTTCGAGGTATTAAAATGCCAAGTGCACCTTGATAAATTAAGAACATATTTAATTGATATTGTGAGTCGCTGCTTGGTATTTAATTATTGTAAAAATATAAATCGCAATTTGTGTGGGAGAAAAGCTGTTGACGAGGATGATAATTTACAAATAAAGGCAAAAAAATATCGTAATAAATGTTTCAAAAGGAAAAAACAAGTGACTCTTTAGGTAGTTTAAGTACGTATAAGGTGGAGATGATTATAATTTTATAATACATTGAAACACAGCTGGTAATAACTGTTTTTCATGTGTTGTCTTATAATTATAAGTTATGATCATCATCACTTTTTGTTATGCTTATGATTAGATATAATGGGGACATGTTTAAGTTTTCTTATCCATAATATTTTTATCATTAAGCGTGATTGTTAACAGTGGCTATTCCATATATCCCAATTGGCTATCCCGTTGGGTTACTGGGGTGTCCCAAATATAAAGAGACTTTTTTTTTGTATATAATATTAAATGAGAGCTATTCAGTTTAATATACAAATTAACGTTAAATATACCTATTTACTATTTTTTTCAATCTTAATCAAAATTGCTCCATCAAAGACTTTGTAGTTGATTTTTCTAAAATTAATCCCTTTTCAGCTTTTCTTGACGCTCTGCGGCTACTTCTTTTGGCTATTACCGATCTTTGTTTAAAAGATGTCTTTGGTTTTTTTGCATAATTGTTCATTAATTTTTAGGCAATGCCCAAAACTTTTTGATACTTGGAGCTTAAGGAACATAAGCATAACTTTAACTGGGACACACTTTACATGGATTTTTTTCCACTCTTCCCAATTGTTTCTACTCACACGTTAGAAAGAGTGAAAAAAACATATATTACAATTTACAACTGTTTATAGGGAAAGCTATTTTGAATAGTCCATCCGTCTCAGGTTTCTGATAGCATATATCTATCATCAACTAGTAATTTGGAAATGTAACTTAATTTGATATCCGTAACTTATTCGGAACCTGTGAAACTGCCCCTAACTTTTTATTTCAAACGTGGAAAATCAAAATGTATTTATTTACCTATCTAAAATGAACGCATTTAATTTTTTTCTATGTTTTACAATGATTGTTTACATTTACATTCTGATTTCATTACTATTCATGTTAAAAAATATTCAATATTCAAATAAATGTGCAAACAAATTTCAAACATGTGCACAATGACTTGTTCTTGTTGTTAAATAAAAATACTTTAATATGCGAATTGTTGTTTTATTCCTTTTTTATTTAATATTAAACTAAAAGGATCCAATAGTAATATGGATATAGGGGTGTGGATTCAGTAACACGTACATATAGAAATATAGTTCTTACTATGACTGATAGATGGCGTTACTTATGTAGCACCAATTTTGACGTATAAGAGAGGTCTCTATTCCCCTATGTTACAATTTACTCTATGGTAGTAATGTCATGTAAATAAACGGAGGTGGTGGTAATCCGCTACGCTACTGGACTGGGTCATAAATTCGGGTGTCGAATTTTATCATTATTATTGTAATTCGCACCATGACCAAACTCAAAAACGATTTTCATTTTCATATTTTTAATATAATTTTGTTTTTAATAACTTTAAAACCAGTTGAAGTTTTTTGGCAAACTTGAAGACTTTGTTGTGAAAGTTGATGCTTAAGATTCAGAGATGACGCTACTTTTGTTTCGACCGTTTGTGTTGTTCCAAGTGTGCCCCTCTTGTATTATACTGTATGATCTGTGTTTAACGTTACGCTCGCTCCGACAGAAAGAAATGGTACTCAAATGGCTATTTTGACATGTAGATTTGCCAACGATAGCCAGCAATCGTACTAAATCGCAGCGTACGCCCATACCCTGTAGAAAGAAACAAATCGTCGTACGACACGTGTCTTATTTTCAATTTTGAAAAGGGTTTTTGTGTTTCCTGTGATTCCTGCCAATAAAACTAATGGAGAAGATAAATCATAATAGTGATCTGTGTAAGAAGCACTGAAGCAGGCCACTTAAGGCGTGGGGCCTCGGAATTAAAATCCCTAATAACAGTAAGTACTTAGAATTAATTGATAAATTATGCAGTAGGTATTTTGAAGAGTATTCTTCTTTACAAAAGCCTGAAGGCATTGGCGTATCTAAAGATTATTTCCAGTGGGGCCGGGCCTCTAGTTCTGGGGCAAAGCCTAGGGTCACAGAATATATAATAGTACTAACGTCTAGGGTGCTTGACTAGAGCCGCGTTGGAGTTTTGAAAGGCAATAGAAAAGTATTATAGCTGGTATTTTTCTGGGGTGGGTATCAGGCTGTTCTGGGGTGGGCACGGTCCACCCCCTTCCTGCCAATGCCTGAAGGTTGTCATTTCGTAGGTAAGTATAAATTAGTTCCAGTTACTCGTAGGTACAATACCTAATTATGTAAAATCTTTTTTCATTAGTTTCCCTTTCTTTAGTTGGTAATCACAATAAAATATGATTCCCTTATAATTAACATTTATCTTTCATGTAGCATGGAAATGAAGGATTAGTAGAGCTGTGTAATGATTTCAAATTTTCAATTAAGTACTTTTTATTGTTTCAGGTTGTGATAATAATTTCTTCTTGAATTTTCCTTCAAAATGGAATTGATTGCACTACCTATTATTATAAGAAGATAAAGAAGAAGTGTAAAGACAATTATAGTGATGATTTCTGAAACTGTGGCAAGCTAATGGGCTGTGTAATGAGTAGCTTTGTACTAATGTATTTTATCACAAACACAACACAGAGAAAGCATTGACTTGACACAATGGCAAACAAAATAGTGTATTAAACATAAGAAAAATATGTCATAGTCAAAGACTTCTATGTTGTACCTATACCTACTACAAATGTATAAAAAGGAACAACAATTAAAAAATAATAAATTAAAAGTAAAAGCTATAAAGCATGTATCAAAAAAGAGGTCAGCTCGGCAGCTGGCCGAGTGATGGTAAGTGTTAACACTTTTAAATGTAAACTTGATATTATACATAACATATAGTTAACTTCACCACCATCACATAGACTATAGCCATGGACGAAGCACAGTGCTAGTGACTCACCTTAGAAATCTACCTATTCATTTTAGATTCAAAATACCTAGGTAAATATTTGTCATAATAAGTAATTTATCTACACCTAACTAAGCAAGCACCCACCGAATCTATTAATGTGTTTATTGTCTAGGTAGGTATACATGACATCAATATTTTAATAATTTATATTACCTAGGTACCTAGACCTACCATGTACCTATATGTGCAGTAGGTATAAATTCTGTAGCTAGAGTGTAATCTAACAATTTAAGGAAAATAAATAATAAACAGACCTTTTCATTCTTAAAAATATAAGTAGGTAGGTAGGTAAGTGCCTTAGATATTAATAAAAGTATATATCATCTGTCTTATTCGTCTCTCTATTTAAAATTTACTTACATAAACCATGAAGATCATGACTTATTACAATAAGTAGGTAATAACCAAAGACTTTTATATTTGTATTGTAATAACAGGTATATTTTCAGATTTGTGATCCTGACTTGAAGATAACTAATATTAAAGCCAAATACTGAAAGCCAAAAACATGCTATGCATGTTCAAACCAAGTGGAACTGTATATGCATAACTTCCCCAAAATGGTGAACTAACTTGGTTATTAGGTAAGACATAAGTAGACCTACACATTAGCTTTTCTTGATCTTATAATGTGGAGTCAATCATGAATAGGTACAGTTAACGGCACGCTGGACTTCCACAATCTGTCAAATTTCTTCAATCATTTTTAAACTTTGAGTCGAGCAATTTAATTAATGTTGTTAATTAAATTGCTCGACTAAATAAATAATAAATATAGTAAATAAATAGACGATTTTTTTATTTATTTATTTGAGGACAGCTAACAAGAACATGCACCAAAGACAAGACAACAAGACATTTCAAGTGTTGTCTTTTTTACAAGCTGCCACGTCATGCATTGTATTTAACTAATAAATCAGTATATTATTTCAAGCAATAATGTATCTTGTTTTTACATTAATATTATTATTTAGGGCCTATTTCACAAATTCCAACCAAGTTAAAATGTAATAAATTATATTCCATTTGTATTTTTTTAATTAAATTTAAGTACTTATTAGTATTTTAGCTAAATATAGATTTTAACTTTAAATTTTTCTTTCAATAGTACCGTGTTGTTTTAGGTGATTCTGGATACCCTTAGAGAGCCTGGCTTATGACTCTTATATTAAATGCAGCACCTGGCTCTCGAGAAGAAGTGCAAACCACACATCATGTCCAAGCCAGGAATTGCATCAAGCAATGTTTTGGCTTGCTGAGGGCTCGTTGGAGGTGCTTACATGGTGCTTACTAAAGCATAGGTCATTACACTATCATCCTTGTTTCCTCTAAAAACATATTTTTTTTATACAATACTAAATAATATATTTTTATCTTACATAGGAGGACACTTCATCGCTATTTTGGTGCATCTGGGTAGGAATAAGATATATAAGCCTTAATATGGGTAGCTTAAGTGTGTCATGCTCTTTTTAATCATTTCTGTGGTGTTGCGTGTCATGTTACGACTCCTCATTCCTCAATATGGTTGAGCAAAGTAATGGCTGGTTTGTTATACTCGTGAACGGGTGCTGCCAGTAGGGATGGATCTGCTTCTGACTATGTAGGTACCTATCTTAATGCACATTGAATTGTAAGAATTGCATTTATATTTTTTTCAAAAACTTAATAACAAACAATGAGCAGTGTGTGATGTCCAGTACCTTGATTACGTAAAGCTGTTGCTAACAATTCTCGATTGAAAGAGCGGTTGCATTGCTGCTTTAAGTATGATAGTTGTCACATTGGTTCTTAACTAAAGCAGCAATGTAACTGCTATTTCTGTCAGAGTTGATTGCAACAAAATTACAAAATCACCCCCCAGATTTTATTATAACTTGCCTACTGTGTATCTATGCCTAGTTAATTTTGATTTAGTTAGGTAGTTATACTAATGGGTGAATGAAACCAATAAAACATTAGAAAACTGTAATATTTTTTATCGATTATTGTTTTGACTACTTACAATTTTTCATAATAAAATTCATTGTTAAATTGTTTTTATTTTATTTACAAAGTTGACACTATCGACCGTTCTTACGAAGATTTTTCTGTTTCTTCTTGATAGGTTATCCTTATAATTAAGTATGTGTCTTTTGTCGCCAATAGAATTCCAATATACTATATCTATGTAGAATTCAAACTTTTGACTGACACATCCGATCATCTCTCAGTTGACTGGGTTTGTTCACATATTAAAGCCATTTTCTTTTAAGTTGATAGTATCTGAAACCAATTTGTATAGAGATTAGACAAAAGTTACATAAAAAACCTTTCTACATCCAATGGAATTATTTACATATTAAATTAAGTACTTACTTACTTGCACATTACCTATGTAAACTTTGTATGCAATCAGCCAAATATTGAGAAATAGTAGGTAAGTATTTATACCTATGTAGGTACCGCTGGAAATTTTCACGTTTATTTATGAATTTATTGAAACTAAATATTTATTTTATGTAAAGGTCAAAGGTCAAATTCATATGACATTGACATAGTAGGGTGGATGCATTCCAGCAGACCGACCGCTAAGTCATCGGTCACCCACCACTAACATTTTAACCATTGAATAGTATTCTAGTACATTACAGCCAAGAACGGGAATGTAATTGCTCCCCGCACAAGGCTTCTGTAGGTAATGCTTTTCTCAAGAAATGCGAGGAAATTCGATTTAATAATAATATTAGGTACAAGATTAGTGCATGAAACTCACAAAAAATCGCGCTGTGCGGCTGATTTCATAATACTTATTTGTCAGGCAAAATTACAAGATTTGTTGATGGAACTGACAAAAACTCGTGCTGCGCGGCCTATTTTTTTTACTGTAGGTTGACAAAATTACAGGGTTTTTGAATGAAAATCATTAAAAATCGCGCTGTGCGGCCATTTTTTTGCTTTAAACAAGCAAGGTTACAAGATTAGTAGTTGAAACTGACTAAAAATCGCGCTGCGCGGCCGTTTTTTTTTTTACTATAAACAAGCAAGATTACAAGATTAGTAGGTGAAACTGACTAAAAAAACGCGCTGCGCGGCCGGGCGTTTTTTAACTAACAGGCATAATTGAAAATCTTAGAATCGCATATAGGGGGCGCCCCATAGAAATATCGCCCAGGGCGCTGGTAGTGCTTAAACCGGCACTGCTTCTATAAATTTAGAAAATAAAAAAAAGCAATTGTATTATTGTTTATTAGTGACCCCCTCCAAAATTTCAGGCTGCGACCGCGCCTGGATGAAACTTATTGTGAATCGCGCTGCGCAGCCGTTTTTTTTACATTTTTTACTATAGAGAAGCAAGACTACAAGATTAGTGGACGAAACTGACAAAAATCGCGCTGCGCGGCCGTTTTTTTATAATAGACAGCCAAGATTACAAGATTAGTAGTAGTTTTATTCGTGAGTAGGGTTACAGTTTTTTAGGATTCCGTACCCAAAGGGTAAAAACGGGACCCTATTAGGGTTCCGTACCCAAAGGGTAAAAACGGGACCCTATTACTAAGCCTCCGCTGTCCGTCTGTCTGTCTGTCTGTCTGTCTGTCACCAGGCTGTATCTCATGAACCGTGATAGCTGGACAGTTGAAATTTTCACAGATGATGTATTTTTGTTGCCGCTATAACAACAAATACTAAAAACCGAATAAAATAAATATTTAAGGGGGGCTCCCATACAACAAAAACAAACGGGTTTTTTTTTTGCCGTTTTTTGCTTTATATTAATAAAGACAACAGGTAGACAATTGGAATTTTCACAGATGATGTGTTTTTGTTACCTCTATAACAACAATTAATAAAAACCGAATAAAATAAATGTTTAAGGGGGGCTCCCATACAACAAACGTGATTTTTTGCCGTTTTCTGGTACGGAACCCTTCGTGCGCGAGCCCGACTCGCACTTGGCCGGTTTTTTACAATAAATAGCGTCAGCCGCCCCTCGGGCTTAGCTTTAGGGCGCCTTTCATAATTAGTTATACCAATCATTTTTGACGAACTGCAGTGCAGAATGTTCATTTTCCGTTCATGATGTTACATGATTAGTGAGATTAGTAGATGAAACTGACTTAAAATCTCGCTGCGCGGCCGTTTTTTTATTACTTATAGTCAGGCAAAATTACATGATTAGTGGATGGAACTGACAAAAATCGCGCTGCGCGGCCGATTTTTTTATTAAGTATGTACCTACTCATAGTCAGGCAAAATTACAAGATTAGTGCATGGAATGGAACTCACAAAAAATCCCGCTACGAGCCGATATTTTTATTACTTTTAGTCAGGCTAAATTACAACATTTGTGGATAGAACTGACAAATAATGCCACTGCGCGACCAATTTTTTTACTGAAGATTGACAAAACTACAAGATTTTTTGCTTGGCAAAATTAGGTACAAGATTAGTGCATGAAACTCACAAAAAATCGCACTACGCGGCCGATATCTGTATTACTTATAGTCAGGCAAAATTACAACATTAGTGGATAGAACTGACAAAAATCGCGCTGTGCGGCCGATTTCATAATACTTATTTGTCAGGCAAAATTACAAGATTTGTTGATGGAACTGACAAAAACTCGTGCTGCGCGGCCAATTTTTTTTACTGAAGGTTGACAAAATTACAGGGTTTTTGAATGAAAATGATTAAAAATCGCGCTGTGCGGCATTTTTTACTGAAGATTGAAAAAGTTACAGGGTTTTGAATGAAAATGATTAAAAAACGTGCTGCGCGGCATTTTTTTAGTATAGACAGGCATCCTCTTCTCTTCCTCCAGCACATAACCCTAGGGGCGGCATACCTTATTGCCCAGCCTGCCTAGCACGACCGATTTATATCGCGTGATATAGCGTTTTATCACGTTTAACTGTCAAAAAGACGAAGCAATTTGACAGTTGAGTGTCGATAAAATGATATATCACGCGATATAAATCGGTCATGCTAGGCAGGCTGGGCCCGGGCGCCGAATCTTAAAATACGTCCCTGAATCTACCTACCAACCTACTCTGCTTGCCATGCCGGGGCGACGCGTCACCGGCAAGGCAAACAGGGTTGCCACTTTTTGTTTTAATAAAGTATTGGTTGATATAATCGGTAGAGAAAAAGTACATTTGTATAACGATAACGCACAATGTTATTGTGATACTTTTGTGAGATAATTGCCAATTTTGGCGGCCTCACCCATTGTTTAAAAAAATGGGAGAATGGAGAATGTCCGAAAAAATCAAATTGGCTGAATATTTTTCTATATGTAGGAATAAGGTCCCTCTTAGTAATAGAATAAATTTTCATAATTTTTGGTTTCGTGAAAAAATTTCAAAAAATCAAAGTCTCTTCGACTTCACAAATGTATGAAAGTAACAGCAGAATGGAAATTGTACCTTTGCCAACACCTGTCTCAACCATAGATGTAGCAAATCCCTTCGGTGTAAACCAGATTGAGCTCTTCGCCCCAAAACGAGCCGACAGAGAGGTCAAGTAGATAATTCTCTTTCTTCATTAGGGTGACCAAACTGTATGGTTGGTTGGAGACATACTTATTACTTTAAACTGTTTAATATAAACTTAAGTACGTAGTTCTTTATTTACAATTAATACTTTTGCCACGTTTTTATAAGGTTGCTTGTTTGTTTGTGTTTTCGTTTGTTTGTTTGAGCACAAATTTTGCAAACGATTTTATACTAACTTCCCGATGAGACTTGAAACTTTGAACACAGGTCAGAACTAGAAGGTTATGTAATATTATGGTATCATTGAGCTGATCTGACGATGGAGCCGGAAGAACGCCACAGGAATAGTATGATGAAACCATACAACCCCCTCGTGTTTGGACTCGTTAGAATCGTCTTGGCAAGTACTCTGTTGGGGAATAATATCCAAGGGGCTGATGGAGGAGCCGGAGGAAGGCCATTGAAACTTTGTAATAAAATCATGCAACCCCATCGAGTTTGAGCTCGATTGATTCGTCTTGAGGAGTGCTCCGATAGGAGGTGGTATACTTTAAATAAAATAATAATTTACTAAAAATAAATCTTCACGTTTTTTTATTACGTTTTATTAGGTTGCTTTCTTGTTTTAATTTATAAATATGGTTAATCAACCAATATCTACAAAAATTCAAGTGTAAATAATGACATAACTATAAAGTTTATTCCAATTTTGATAGAAATACAATGTGCGTGTATTCGGAAATCAAATGAATGTTGGAAAAACAAGTGAAGGTAGAAAAACATTGTCTAGTGATCTGTAGTTAAAAAAACGATTTTCGACTTTATTGACGTTTATAATTATTCTCTTCCTTTAAAAACTGTTATTTTGGTAAATATATCAATAAGGTCTAAAATACTTGCACCAATTTTTTACTAGTGAAATTACAAAAATGGGTGCAAGCGATTTTCAACGACACAATGATAAAAATAAAAAACAAGATGGCGGCCAACCTTTTTTTGTTTTTGGCTTGATTTCGATGAAAATCGGTTTTTAGTAATATTTTGACAAAAAATAACAATGAAATGTTGAAAATATAAAAAGAATCGAAATGGCGGCCAACTTTTTTGTTTGTAGGCTGATTTCGATGAAACTCGTTTTTTGGTACTATTTAGGCAAGAAAATAAAAACACATTTTTTTTAATATTTAAAATCCAAAATGGCGCTTAAATTTTTAGTTTTTGAGCCGGTTTCGATGAAACTTGGTTTTAAGTACTATTTTGACAAGAAAATAACAACGCAATGTTGAAAATATAAAAAAATCCAAAATGGTGGCAAACTGTTTTGTTTGAGAACCGATTTCTACGAAACTCGGTTTTGGGTACTATTTTGACAAGAAAATAATAATGGAATGTAAAAAAAGGTCAAAATGGCTGCTGATTTCGTTTTTGGGTTGATTTTAATATAACTGGGTTGAAAAAAAGAAGAACAAGAAAAGAATTTGGCCGCCACCTTGGATTTTTAATACTTTTAATATTGTGTTGCTGTTTTCTTGTCAAAATAGTAACAAAACCGGAGTTTCATCGAAATCGGCCTTCAAATAAAAAAGTTGGCCGTCATCTTGAATTTTTTAATATTTTAAAAATGCTTTGTTATTTTCTTATCAAAATAGTGCCAAAAACCGAGTTTCATCGAAATCGGCCCACAAACAAAAAAGTTGGCCGCCATCTTGAATTTTTTAATATTTAAAAAATGAGTTGTTATTTTCTTATCAAAATAGTGCCAAAAACCGAGTTTCATCGAAATCGGCCCACAAACAAAAAAGTTGGCCGCCATCTTGAATTTTTTAATATTTAAAA
Source organism: Agriphila tristella (assembly GCA_928269145.1). NCBI lineage: Eukaryota > Metazoa > Arthropoda > Insecta > Lepidoptera > Crambidae > Agriphila > Agriphila tristella. The sequence continues at coordinate 26,498,221 of OV743437.1, read as the reverse complement.
AATGCGTTGTTATTTTCTTATCAAAATAGTGGCAAAAACCGAGTTTCATCGAAATCGGCCCACAAACAAATAAGTTGGCCGCCATCTTGAATTTTTTCATATTTAAAAAATGAGTTGTTATTTTCTTATCAAAATAGTGCCAAAAACCGAGTTTCATCGAAATCGGCCCACAAACAAAAAAGTAGGCCGCCATCTTGAATTTTTTAATATTAAAAAAATGCGTTGTTATTTTCTTATCAAAATAGTGCCAAAAACCGAGTTTCATCGAAATTGGCCCACAAACAAAAAAGTTGGCCGCCATTTTGAATTTTACATACTTTAAAAATTACTTTGTTATTTTCTTGTCAAAATAGTACCAAAAACCGTGTTTCATCAAAATCGGCCTACAAACTTAAAAGTTGGCCGCCATCTTGGATTTTTTAATATTTTCAACACTGCGTTATTATTTTCTTTTCGAAATAGTACCTTATGGTTTCATCGAAATCGGCGCATAAACATGAATTTTATTATTAATTATTAACTTTACCCCTCGCCTGCGACTTCCAGTTATTTCAAATTGATAGAACAATTTCGTTTTTGGGAAATCTGAAATGGTGTAGAATTTATGGTCACCCTAGTTTTGTAAAGGAATATTTCCTGAATATTGAAATTCTAAAATTGAAATTCGGCGCCAAAGTCAAAATCGGATCGGAGTTGCCAGGATTGACACTTGAATTTATACAACTACAATAATGCTGATTAGCATTATTGTAGAAATCTAATTAAATCAAAAGAGTAAGTTCTGTTTTATGTTACAATTACGATGTGTTATTCTAAATTAATATTTAAGTAGTATATTTTCAATATTCCACTCCGAATCCTTAACTTTGATACACTACGTGATTGGTAACGTAAATTTTTTTTCCCTACCATCGTGGTATTATTGTTTAGTAATGGCAATTGTGCGAACGAGACATCCTCATCTACTTGGTGATGTTTCATTCACACAGTAGAGTCTTCAGTCAATGTCGTCGATAGAATTTCAACTATATGGCAAAGAGAATAAAGTTGAATTTCTTTTAAACGCATAGTGAGAATTTTTGTAGAGTACTCACTCCTTATATGAACCTCCTTGGTCTCAACCACAACATGGTATTAAAAAAAAGTTTCAAGACAAAATGTCGAAACTTTTTTTTTTAATACGTGTTATGTTTGTGGTAGTTAGCGGCAAAGGTATAATCTCCATTCTGCTGTTACTTTCATACATTTTTGAAGTTGAAGAGACTTTGATTTTTAAAAACTTTTTTACCCAACCGAAAATTCTGAAACTTTTTTTATTACTAAGGGACCTTATTCCTACCTATAGAAAAATATTCAGCCTTTTTAATTTTTTTCGGACATTCCCTATTAGGGGTAAATGCCCGTACAAAGGTCTCTAGCAGCAGTAGCGCCACCAAGCGGTATAAATTTTGTGACATCCCGCCATTCCATGCACACCCTCAACGACTCGTGACTACGGTTTCAGTCAAGTCACCGGCGCGTCGCCGGCGCGTCACCGGCCCGTCGCCGGCGCGTTACCGGCCTATTTGATATATTAACATACTCATAACTATGAAACCTAGTAAAAGATTTTTCGAAATCCGTTTAGAAATGGGGAGGAAAAGCGCAATTTTATCCCGATAGGTGGCGTCTTGTCGTTGGTACCGAGCCGCCTCAAAGAAACTGTCAAAACATATGGGAATCTCTTGGAGTATTGCACTTTTTAATTTTATACTGAGAAAATGCCGCATTGTTATGCATGTAACTTGTAAAATATTGGAGTTCATCGATTTCCCAGTAACAAAAAAAACAGTGGGCAAAAAAATATCAAAAAAAATATGCTTTTTCCTCGATTTTCTCCTTTGCTGAGCCTTAGAAACATTATAAATCAAAAGGAATGTTTCATGAATTTGATGAAGCTTCGCCAAAATAAAAACAACATTTGAATTATAACAGTTTGTTCTTTAATATTTCAACCTCAGCAGTTTCTAACATATTTATAACTTGGATGAATTTGATAGGTATATCAAATATGGAATAAGCCCAATATTGGGGCCAAACAGAGAATTAATAGAATTTTATATGCCAGAGTCATTCAAGAAACTTAGAATAATAAAATAAATATGATAAAACGGTTCGTGTAATTTTGGATGGTACAGAAATTCCAGTAAAGAAACCTGAAATTACTATTGCACAGAAGGCATCATCAGGCAACTATAAACACGGAAATTCACACTCAGTTGCTTTGTTAAAATTTAAATCATATGCTTCTAATCTGAAATAAAAAGATTACTTGTAAATCTTACACGAAATTTAAAGAAATGTAATGCTTGTTAGCAATTTTTTGTATGTTGCTATAAACTTTCTTGCCTATTGTTTTGGCTTTTCTTTTCCGTAATTCTTATTTTATATGAGCTAAAGTTAGCATAAAATACATTGTTTGTCCGCAAAACCGAAAAAAATACAATCTAAGACAGTAAAATCACGTAATACACAGTCAAGACAATATAAGCTCAAACTGACAATTGTTCCAAAGACTGAGCGCCATCTGTAATTCACTTTGCCTTCGCCTCCCCATTGTTGAGGTTCGCGTACAATGTACATCACGGATGACGTCATAATTTAACTACAGATCACTAGACTATGTTTTCCTATTTGTTTACCCGAAATTCATACACATTGTTGTATTTTTATTAAAATTCGAAAAACTAGTACCTTTACTAGAATTTAGTGGAATAGGTGAATAAGTCTAATAAAGATACCAAAATATTACCAAAAGTAATAAAAAAAATGATTTTAAAAGTTAAAATAAATAAATAATACTTAATTTCCATACCACAATGTACTTTTTCTCTACCGATTATAGCAACCAATACTTTATTAAAACAAAAAAGTGGCAACCCTGTTTGTCTTGCCGGTGACGCGTCGCCCCGGCACGGCAAGCAGAGTAGGTTGGTAGGTAGATTGAGGGATGGTTCCCAATTTTGGAAACATTTAAATTATTGGAGAAAAAAAAAACTTATTTTCATAAAAAACGTATCTTTCATACAAAACGTTATCTAATGGAAGAAAAACAATCGTATTTGGGGAAATTTCTAATCTTCTCTTCATACAAATTGATAGAGAATGAGAGAAGATAATTCCCGTTTAATATAATTTGTCGAATCCAAAGTAAATAAAAGTGAAGGTAAGAAAACATTTCAATCGAGAATTGTTAGCAGCAGCTTTACGTAATCAAGGTACCTGGTACAAGTACATTGTCTAGTAACCTGTAGTGAAAAAATTGGTGCAAGCAATTTTCGACATTATTGACGTCAAAAATTCGGTTGTTTTTCCCATATTCTTTTTCACTTACTTTGCTGTTTCATAAAAAAACATACTTTTACTCGATTTACCGGAATGAACCACATTAATGCGTGCTGAAAAAACGAGGGGCTGAAAATAACTAGGACGAATTTTATTTTTTCCATGCTAGAGGCGATTCTGAAAAATGATCGATGACTCAGCGGATAGTCTGTTAGAATGCACCCAAAGTCATGATACGAGACCATCCGTGTTTTAGTTCTATGTATTCTGTGTTTGTAGAACAGAACGAGCGTTCGTGATGTTAAATGCATTTTGAGTAGGAAATTAGTGACCTTAACGCTTAAGCGTAGTATTTTGTATAGGGAAACGCTTAGAAACATTTTTACGCAATTTGATTTGACTTGATTTTGGATTACTTAGGGTTTTAAATGAACAATAATGCAATGTTATGTTTGTTAAACAGTCACAGGCATCCGATGGACGACTATTTGTTTAATTTAAGGTAAGATCATAGTTTTATTTGATCAAATAGAAACATTGTACATTTGGGTACGAATCAACAAACTCGTTACGCTTGACCACGTGACATATGTCAATCCCATACATTGTCTTTCTATTCTACTAGCGTTAATTGTAGTAAGTGGCCATTTGAGTAGGCCCCCAGGGGGCCTACTCAAATGGCAAACGTTATAAGCGTTTCTATATTCTACATGTTTCTTCGACTCGGCGAATGCGATATTATTTTGGTACTCAACCCGTCTCTCCGCATTCAATCTACAAACACTTGTATCACAGAGTAACTAGAGAGAGTAACCATAGAAAAAATTGATTTTACTATGGAGTAACTCAAAGAGTCCACTAGCGCCTCTGGAAATCGATGCGGAACTACTGACACGAAATTATAATAGCAATTTGATTTGACTTGATTTTGGATTACTTAAGGTTTTAAATGAACAATAATGCAATGTTATGTTTGTTAAACAGTCACAGGCATCCGATGGACGACTATTTGTTTAATTTAAGGTAAGATCATAGTTTTATTTGATCAAATAGAAACATTGTACATTTGGGTACGAATCAACAAACTCGTTACGCTTGATCACGTGACATATGTCAATCCCATACATTGTCTTTCTATTCTACTAGCGTTAATTGTAGTAAGTGGCCATTTGAGTAGGCCCCCAGATCATCATGAAATTTTGCATGTACACGTTCTCAGAGAAGGGCCTAGGTCCATAGACCTTTCATCCCGAAAAAAGTATTGTTCCCGAGGGATAGCAAAAAAAATTCCAAGTAGACAAAGTCGCGGGTGGCCGCTAAATTTAAAATATTTTGGCATTGAAAATGACTTTTAGATCGCTGGGTACTAGGTCATATTTGGGAGTTTCGTATGGAAGCTATTGGTAGTTCATAGATAAATAGGGTGTCAAAGGACGCTGATTGACGAGATCTATCAGATGGTGAAAGAATTAAAAAAAAAATTGAAATCCATAAAAGTTATGGTCGAAATTTTTGAATTTTTGACTTTTTCTCGAGAACTAAGTCTAAATTAAAAAAAAATGGTCCTAGGCCAAGCCGTGAACATTAGTTTGGCAACGTCTGTTACTGTCAGTTCGTGGTCATGTGTCGTCCGCCAGTCTCCATACTAAATGTATGGGAATATTTCAATTTTAAGAGGTCGATATTTTTTTCATAGTAATCGTGTGAGGTTTAAAATATGAAAATAATTTAGTTCTTTTATTGAAATGCTTTGTATATTAAACAATAAGAAAAATATCTATGTTAACCAGGAAAAAATGGCTGTCAAAGATGTCACCTTTTTTGTTGATTTTCTTCAGCAGGGAGTTGATTAACACGCCCTCTAGCAATAAATGATATTATATTATTAGAAAGGTCTTTTAAAGACAAATATTTGCTGTTAATATACTTTATATCAATTGTTAATACTTTTGGAGTTAAGGGTTATTAAAGTATAAAAGTGGTTTATTGTCTATGGGAGTTGATCTACCACACCTATAGAAATGAATGATATATCATAAGAAAGGTTTTTATATGACAAATATTTGCTGCAAACATACTTTCTGTTAATTGTTAGTAATTTCGAGGTCATTAATGTTAAAAAAATTGGTCAAGTTTAGAGCGTTATAACTCTCAAAGTACTAATAGTTCACGATTATAGTAATACAATAAAGTGTTTCAAATTTAAATACCTTTCCAATAATGTAAAATTTATTGCTAGAGGAGGCTTAGATCAAAATGCTCATCGTACTAAAGGACCCCCGAAAAGTTCAAATAATTTGACTCAAACCTTATGTTCTAATAAATAAATAATAATAATAAATATAAAACTTAATTGAAATAATCTTACATCACAATTTACAACGAGTTTAAACATAGATAATACAGGAAAAACAAATAATAAATAATTTTTAAAATAATGTTATACTATGTGCTTGACCACATGCGATGTTGCCGTTCTGCTCAACTTCAGGGCTTGGAAGATATAGAAGGCTATGTCCTAGGGTATTTAGTTATTGGCTGTCGACTGCGATCAAAGTTTTGAAAATAAAAAAAATTACGGGCTGTATTGCGTAATGCGTTGCGCCCTCAAAAAAGTACCTCGGCGAGTGAGTTGTAGCGCATCATGGTTATACAGTACTGTGGTATGGAAGTTGGGTGTGTATGAGAGTTTATATTGTTGTATGTGGTGAATGGAAGATTTTTGGAATTATTGAAGTTTTTTCGAATTTTTTTTTGAATTTTTGGTTTTTGTAAAAAAAAATATTTTTTACCATCGCCACTCTAAAAAGTGCGTTTAATTCAACGATAAGAGTGAATAATAAGCGATTTTATTCACCGAGTGAATAAAAATAATTTGAATTTGGAACAAGCGCGCATCATGAATTAGTACAAAAAAGTACCTATACCTACTGGCTGCTATGGAGCTATATTCCATAGAGCCAACAGTTACACAATAAAATTAAACGAAAAAAAATATCCCGCCAAATTTAATTAGGTTCTTTTTAGTGTCAATTTAATTAGGTTCTTTTTAGTGTCTTATCTTTGGGTTCTTTTCCATCTATTAGAGGGATATTGAATGTTCAGTCTATTCCATCAGTCTGGTACGATATTCAGTCTGAAAAAGTTCAAAGTCTATACAGACTGATGAAATGGACTGATGCCAGACTGATCATGTAATCTCTCTCTTAGTTGTTTTATGTCATTGAAAAACTTCTAATTTCACGCATGGGTCGGTCATGGGATGGGTGACCAAAAATGTATTATCTCGAGCTCCTCCGTGCCTCGGAAGGCACGTTAAGCCGTTGGTCCCGGCTGCATTTGCAGTCGTTAACACCCATCAATCCGCATTGGGCCCGCGTGATGGGTTATGGCCCATCCTCCCACCCATAAGGAAGGCCTGTGCCCCAGCAGTGGGGTCATTAAAAATGGCTGATGGTCAACTATAAATACTAAGTATAAAGTACTGCTAGGTACTTACTTACTTATTTGTTTTCTCGCAGTCAATGGTAAAAAGTAGAGTACACAACTCGTGAAAAAAAAATTTCATCTCGGTCCTTTGTATCCCTCGCTTCGCTCAGGATTCTACTTTTGAATCCCTCGCTACGCTCGGGATTCAACTCTAGAATCCTTCGCTACTCTCGGGATCCAACTTAGTCCCTCGAACTAAATTCCCTTTTTATTCACTTGTTGTATAATCTACTATTAATTTGTGTGTTTATTTTCTATATGCTTGAATTTCATTTTCAAAGTCCTATAGTTCGTGCTATGCAGGGAATCTGTGCATTTTTTATACTTCATAAAATATCGTAGGACTTAAGGCTATTTTATCTAAAGTTACTTGGTTTTTTTTAATAGCTATTAAGCTACAAAATGCTTTCTGGCTTATTATATCAGCTACATTAGATTGATATAAAGGGCAAAGGGTTATATATAAAACACGATCAACCTCGCAGGAGTAGATTACTAACACATCAACAACAACATTTTTGCTCTACGACTTTTCCGAAAACAGACAAAAGGAAGTGTCTATTCATCGGGGCGCCTCGACGAATAGTATTTTTCTCTATCTAGCGGTGCGCACCACTGAATAGCACTTTCTCTAAGGATTGGCTATATGCCGGTGCCTCCTTTTTAGTTGTGGTAATCGTAAGTTAAACTATTCAAATAGGTAGTAATAATTGTGTAAATGCCTCTTAGGCTAGTGGTTAGAGCGTTGTTCTCTCGATCCAGAGGTCGTGGATTCGATCCCCGCTGCGGGAAGCAACATTTACTTATGAGTTGTTGTTTCTCGTTATATTCAATTTAACGGCTAGTGTTATTTTATTGCTGTGGTGCCGCTTTTTATAATACAAAGTGTTTGGTAAAAGCCTTATAAAGCCGAATATGGTAGATAGGGATTTGTTCTATGATAGGGATCATCAAACTGAACAACTTTTACTATGGGACCAACTCAAAAATCTGCTGTTTCATACATTTTGATATTTTCGTTATTAATTTTTGTATGAAACAAATATTTTTTTTGTTGCGATTTCGAAAACACCTTGTAATACTATCCCCGCAAATTGCTAATGAACCTGGCAGCCATTTTTAAGCCAAAAAACGGGGAAAAATGTAGATTTTTTTATACCTAGACCCTATCTTATTAAAATTAATAATTCAATAATTAATATTAATAAAAAAATACCTATTAGAATTTTATTGTTACATGTAGGTACCTATTTTTTTGTTGCGGATGACGTAAACGTAGATGTTATTATGACAAGGTTCCATAGTGCGCATTTGCGGGAATAGTAGGTAATCATCTTTGGCTGTGGTTTTAGCAGATTTGTTAGTGCAGTGCGTAGCTTTGGTTTGTGTTTAGAGATTTAGATTCAGTTTAATTGAGATTTGAGAGAAAAGTGTTTGCACTCTCTTTTCCTTCACTCTCTAATTCCGATAGGACGGCAGGACGACCGACACGACCGGGGGCCCTACCGCCTAACTCAAAGCGATAGCTATGCTCTATCCGTTCCTGTCATATCATAACACGATGACAAGGACAGATAGTGCACTGAAGTCATAAAACCAAAGCCAGAGTCAAAGCGAGAGAGTTAGGCGGTAGGCCTGCGGAGAGGTCAGGCGCAGCGCAGGATCTACAGGCTCTACAGCCGAAGCACGAATCATTTTTCTTATCGCACAATCAGGTGATCAGCCTGCAATGTCCAAACCAAACTAGAAACAACAACTCAAAGATGTTACTTCCCGCGGGGATCGATCGAATTCGAGGCACCGGCCTATAGCCAATCCATAAAGAAAGTGCTATTCAGTGGTGCGCACCGCTAGATAGAGAAAAATACTATTCGTCGAGGCGCCCCGATGAATAGACACTTCCCAGACAAAATAATTCGATCAGCTGTTCGTACATTAGTATGGAAAGTTGTTTTTTTTTTTTTTTTTTTTTTTTTAATCTTTATTTAATGAGCTTGATCACTGAGTGAACATGTCGCTCAATTACGTTTTCTTAAGACTACATAACAAAACATATTTTATATTCTATTTTCATAACAATTTTGAACAATTTTAAACAAATTTTTGGCACTGTCTGATAAAGGTGAAGCCAGAATTAGATTACAGTAGCCAATCATTCTTAGTTTATCGCCAAAATACAATTTTCTTTTGACTTCATTCCGGGCACATTCCACCATTACATGATATGCATCTTCAGGAACACCGCACCTTTCACAATTTGGAGATAGAACCTTTCTCATCATAAATGCGAACTTGTTCAGAGGAATGTGACCAGAGCGAAGTCGTAATGCCAAGACTATAATATTCCTACTGAGGGAGCAATCAATCCAGGGGGACCATAACGGATGTGGTTGGATGGTTTTGTACCAGATACCCTTTTCCATCGATCTCTTATCAAAGTATTCTTTCCACAATTCATAGCACCGTAGCTTGACAGAATGCATGTACTCAGAATGGTAAGGATCGATAGAGAAAGGTATGCCGTCTGTGCAAGCCTGTCTAGCCAATGTATCGGCGTCTTCATTACCCGCAAGTCCAATGTGGGACGGGATCCACTGCAGCATTATAAGTTTATTGTGGGTAGTGAGATGACGAATATTTTTCAAAATGTCATAGGCAATCGGTAGACCTCGATTTGTCGAGGTACATCGAGCCAAATGTTGTAATGCACTTTTGGAATCGGTTAGAATAACATATTTATCATAATCTAAAGTATTGATATATGAAAGCGCTTCTGCAATCGCTATGAGTTCGGCGTGCATTATAGAAATATCCGCATCAATTCGAAGTTTCATTGAACATGAAGTATTAGTATCTAAGAATGCTGCTCCTATCCCGTCACTCTGTTTGGAGCCATCAGTATATATCGGCCAAAAATTATTATAGTTTCTGTTAAGATATTCCACGCACAAGCACTTAAGCTCATTTGTGTTATAAATACGTTTATCTACACTCACAACGTAATGTTCCAAATATGAATTCAAAAAAGGTAATATAAATACGCACTTTATTTTCGTGGATAGGTAAAATTAAAAAATAAACTCATTACGATGCAGTCAACTGCATCATAAAATAACTTTTTTTCTCATTACGATACAGGGCAAATCCAAAAAGAAGCCAGTGCCGTAACATTAAAAAAACAACGATATTTTCCCACATATTTTCATTGATTTAAATGCACTCTATGGTAATCGATGACTTAGTGCGATTGCACTGATCTCTTTTTTTTTCTAATAGAATGCGCGCCATTTCTAAAGCATTTCAATTAAAGTTTTTATTTCAATTTTTACATTTTGTTATACTTACTGAAATTTGTAGGTTTTTTATTCTTGCTTTAAAATGTGAAAAAATGGACTCTGCCCAAGGAAACGACTTATTACAAGGTAGGTACCTAGCTAATACAAACAAAGTCTCTCTCTCTCTTTTCTAACGTTGATCTTTTATTTAGTAGGTTCAATCCCAAATGTATGAGTGTAGATAAAGTAGTGTATGAAACTGCACATAACTAGGTATTAAAACACTCGTGTGATACTATTAAAAACCTCGCCTACGGCTCGGTTTTTAAACACACACTCGTGTTTTAATACCCCTCTTTATGTGTCAGTTTCATAAACTACTATTCGGTTTTTCAATTGCTGGAATTTTGTCCTTTACTATATTACCTAAATTAATATTATTCACCCAAGCATCTAATGAGAACATTTCCAATTGACTACTGCTACTAATAGGTTTTAGTTTTAAATAATTATGTTTTGGTACCAAAACTGGATTTTTCCTTTTCCATAACTTAGAATGACAATGATCACTAAATGTATTTAATAGACTAATAGTAGGGTTGTCCGAAAATGATTTGGATTTTAACCAAAATTTCGCGCCTAAATACCACCTTCGTAAACATAATGGATAGATGCACATTTCGCTCTCCATAGCATAAATAGGGGTACTCTTTATAAAGCCGCCGATAACACGTAGTGCCTGATTTTGGACTTTGTCTAATTTGCCCAAATGCGTATTACAACATGAATCATACAAAAAGCTCCCGTAATCTATACGACTCCTTATAGTACTGCCGTCGTATCAGAGAACACAGTAACTTTGAAAAAGTCGTTTCGAGAAAAACGCGCGAAAAGTTTTTTGGAAACTATGTTCGATTGTGACAAATTTATGAAAGTTAGCAAACTAACTAGAATGTAGAGTGATTAAAAATAACGTTGCGCTAAAATGTGTATTTTTATTTTTTATGTATCTTTATGATATTTCGTGTTAAATGCATAACTGTGTTCTTGTTGGTAAAAAGAAATAAGAAAAATTAGTTGTACTAGACTAAATGACAGTAACTGACATAGTTACTGTGTACTAGCTAAGATTTACTAAATACTGTGATTAAGTTAAGTAAAGAAGCTGCTAAATTCTTTACTTCATCACAGTAACTGTTAATATACTGTTTTTTAATCTAATTTACTTAACAAAATTTAGTTGATTGTGAATCTAGTAAGTCAAGTTGCTGTATTTTAAGTTAAAACGATAAAAGCTAGCGATGGTTGTCTAATCCAGTATTTTACAATACTGTGTTATAGACTAAACTTTGCAAGTTTTTGTACTAAAAAGGATATAATTTTCTTTAGTAAAATGAATTGAAAAAACATGAATATGGTCCAGGTAAATAAAACAAATAATTACTAATTATATTTTACTGGTAAAACAGCAAAACTAAACAAATCAGTCTCAAATCAAATGCCTTTCTAGGCTTTTACATTAAATAATAATCTTCTAAAAGTCTTATACAATACAAATAAATATACTAGAAAAAACACGACTCGCACCAGATCATGTTCTCGGACGGGAACATGATCTGGTGCGAGTCGTGTTTTTTCTAGTATATTTATTTGTATTGTATAAATCGCATTGTGAATGCTAAAATCTCAAAATTAAAAAATTCTAAAAGTCTTTTTAATCACTATTTGGAAAAAGTTGTCCCTACAAAAAAATAAAAAATTTGCACACTTCTAACAAATTATAATAATATCTAGTTAAAACTTTTACTTATTAAAAACATGAGATCAATCAACCATAATATTTTAAAATAATTATAAAAACAGTAACTTAAGGCTCCGGCGAACGGTGAGCTTCCCATACAAACGTAATACCAAAATGATTTTCAATTTGAGCACAATTTACTATTCTTGTGATATTATTTGGAATAATATAGTATTTGTCTAGGTTTCTATTAAATAAAAATTCCAAAATACTAACCCAATTCAAAATAAATGCCAATTACATTTATACATACAAAATTGTAAATCGCATACATTTTTATTTGTATTTGTATTTATATTATGTTTAGTATTTTGGATTTTTTATTTAATAGAAACCTAGACAAATACTGTCTTAATATGAATAACATCACAAGAGTTAATTATGCGCAAATTGCAAATCATTTTGGTATTACGTTTGTATGGGAAGCTCACCATTCGCCGAAGCCTTAAGGAATATGTTTGTAAATAACGCAAAATCTCTTATTTGGTAGCTCAACCTTTTTTACTTTACGACCTTTTAAAACTGATATTGTTCGTACAAACTAACTTTACTTTTTTACGTGATGGTATTAAAATTATTTAGTTTTATGCCCCCCTAGCATGACCACCGTCCTTCGGCTGGAGTGAGCTATCACTCAAGAGATCTTGCTATATTAACATATTAAATAAGGCTTTCGAAAAACAACAAATAAATGTTTACATAAACTCAATAAAAGATCAAATACAAAATTATATAAAATTTCACATTATTATGTAATCCTATTCACAGCCATCTTCAATTTCTGTACACAGATCCAGAGCCATATCATTTGTGGGTAATTCTCTCCAAAATATAAGGCGACTAGAAGGCATGAGTGGTCCCAATTTACCAATAATAGCATTTTTTCGTTGTGTGGTAATTCCTCGCGGGGAAGATTTTAAAACAGGACATGGAATACCATTTTTTTCACATTTCGCTTTCAAAAACTCAAATTTAGTATAATTTTCTTCTTGAAATGACTTTTTAATATATAAGCTGTAAGAATTTCGTTTGACTTGTACTTCTACCAATTCACGCAAATAAATTCTAGGACATAGTTTCTTGAGGCGTTGAGCAGATGAATGGTCTTAAATGAAATTAGCGAAATCGCTAACATTTTGTTTACTTACGATGTTTTGCCACGTGCTCGTTGAATAACTTGCGCAAACGCAAAGCCAGCACGATGTCCGTACGCCGACTGACTTGACTCGTCTCGTCACCGTCACTCCCAAATCACACACGCACCTCACCGCCCACCTACCCCGCACGTCCCTTATACTTAGTTAAAACCCAGTAAATATTGTTTCCGCGCTCGAAAGGTCTAGGTAAAAAAACAGTAAGTAGTTAAATACTGTTATTTTGTTAAGGAACTTAAATAATCGATTGCCAGCATAATTTTCTTATAACACAGTATCTTAGATACTGTATTGTTGCTAGGTGATATATTATAATCTTGAAATCTTGAGCTAATCTATAACACAGTATTTAGAAAAAATGCTGTGTTTTATACTAGCAAGAGCGTTTTACTGTGTTCTTATCTAAAGTGTATTTCTTACGGTATTTATTGTTTGTTACCATTATCACAGTAACCTCTTACTTACTGTTTTCAAATTATGTAATACCTACATGCTGTGTTTTGTTTTAATAATTGGTGTTAGTTCGTAAAAGTTACTGTGTTTTTAGTAACCGTATCTCTGGAACCATAAGTGCTAAAAATAAAACAAAAATTTTGCCGGGTAGAGCTCTTGCTCATTATTACAGTAATACAATAAAAGTGAAAACACAGTAAGTAAAGATACTGTGTTCTCTGATACGACGGCAGAGTAGCCATGTATAGCCTTCTTAAATGTTTTGGGTGAACACCCCAACCGGACCCTGCCAAAACTTTAAAAACATTTAAATATTTCATAACTTTAACTAATAGTTCCTTTATATGTTTCGTCCATCTCAGCGACCTATCCAACCACATGCCCAAATATTTTACATTGTCTACTGACTGAATATTACGATTATCGATGTTGAGATCCACTGACATCCTCTTAAAACCTTTTTGAAACACGCAAACTTTACATTTTTCGGGTGAAAATTCTAAGCCAATTTCAAATAGAATCTTTGAAAAAATATCTAGAGCAGATTGTAAACTAATTCTAGCTTCCGGAATATTTGTCACTGAACAATAAAGAACAAAATCGTCAGCATATTGTGAAATATTAACGTTGCATATTTTAGAACACACTTCCAAAGTGGCGATATTAAACAATAAAGGAGACAATGGATCGCCTTGTGCCAGTCCTCGTCCAGTTGTTCTACATAAAATGTTATTTCCATACATAGAATTTTTTAAGTTCACGATTCCTTAAGATGCGTGTTGCATATTAAGGAATCGTGAACTTAAAAAATTCCACAAATATTTACAAATTTTAGATCCGATACCAAGACTATCTAATTTAGTTAAAAGAACGCTGACATCAATATTATTATTGGCATTATTAATATCAAGGAAACAACCAATGGTTGCTTTATTATCACAAAAACCAATTTGTATTGATGAAACTAGGCGACTAAGGCTATCTAAACATGATCTCTGTTTCCTAAACCCTACAGTGTTTTCGGTTAACAGACAGTTTTTCTCTACATACCATTCCACTCTCTTGTTTAAAATATGATGGAAGATTTTACATACACAAGACATTAGTGAAATAGGGCGCAGGGATGATGGTGAACCCGGTTCGCGACCAGGTTTTGGTATCGCAACTACAGACACGTCACGCCACTGGGAAGGCACAAAACCAGCAGATAAAAATCTATTGTAAAGCTTTAGCAAAATTTGTTTACCAATGTTGGGAAGTTTTTTAATCATGGAATACGATATGTTGTCTAAGCCCGGGGAAGTATCTTTTGATTTTATACATTTCTCAAATTCATCAAGCGTAATAGTGTCTTCTAACTGATTATTATTGGAATAAAAGGCAGGTGTACACGGAGATGCGGAGTCAGGAGTTAGGCTATGCAGCAGATTGCTGGCTTTATCTACATCAATACGAATACCTTGAGATCGACGTCCCTTTAACCACTGCATTTTTCGCCATAGATCACCACAAGACATATCCTGATCAATAGAACTGCAAAATTTGCGCCAATTGTCGCTTTTGGCGTTTCGCAAAAGTTTTTGAGCTTCCCTAATCTTATTTTGGAGCGTTTCTAAGTTGGTAGGGCTCGGGTTTCGCCTAAATTCAGCTAGCGCCCATCGCCGTTCTGCTACAGATTTTGATAAATTTGCATTCCAGTATGGCTTGGGTGAAAAATTATTGGTAGGGTTCAGGTTTATTTTAATATTAGGTATGTTTTTTTCAGCTGCTTTAATTACTACATCTATAAACATATCATATGCATTTTGGTGATCTTCTGGCAGGTAACAATTGTTGAATTGCGTCTCAATATCTATCGCGTAAGAGTCCCAATCGGCTTTTTTTTAATTTCTTTTTATAATAGATTGTCTCACCGGTTCTATAGTTGTACTCATTTTTATAATAAGATGGTCACTTCCAATAGACTCATTAGTTACTTTCCAATTGATTTTGGTAGCAAAATCAGACGAGATCATAGATATATCAGGCGATGACTTTTGAAGAATGCCGTTGACTAGTTTAATACGAGTTGGGGTACCGTCATTTAGAGTAATAAGATCATGGTCAATTAACGAGTCATAAATCTGCGTACCTCTTGAATCTGTTTTGTGTGACCAATTTGAGTGATGCGCATTAAAATCTCCTAGTAATAGGGTTTTTCTAGAGCCTAAATTAAATACACAATCCCAATCTCGCTGTGTGGTGTGTACTGTCGAGGGACAGTATACCGAAATTATGTTTTCAACGTGTTCACAATTAATAATCTCTATTCCGCTAATAACGTTTTGTACCTGAACAATTTGTGACTGTATAGATTGATGAATTAAAATTGCCACACCACCATACCCATCATCCCTGTCTGTCCTATAAATGTTGTAACCGTTCACCCGCAGAGCACTATCGGGTTCCATCCAAGTTTCACTTAACGCTACGATATGAATTTTTTCTTGAGATAATAACTGTTCAAATTCAATTAATTTTGGCTTTAAACTTTGTGCATTCCACTGTGCGATATTTAATTTAATGTTTTTGGTTGTACTATCCATCAAAGATTTTCTTAAAAATTGACAATTCTTGTATATTTTTCAAAATATAAGATAAAAACCATTCTCCGAGTATCTGCAAGACTTTCTTGATTTTAGTCACTAAGTCGTATTTCTTCATGAATATAATTTCTTTTAGTCGTAGTATAAGGTTGTCATTTTTGTTTTTTCCCCTTGTGTCGCAACCGTTTGTTACATGTGTGTCTGAGGCTGTAGACTCGGCCGCCAAAGACATGTTTTCCCATTCACGTTCATTATTACTCGTAGTTTTTTGGTGATTCTGGTCTAAGTTTCTAGATTGCTTTTTATTCTGTGCTTTACTACTTACAGAGGGTACTTGCGCTGGAGAAGGTGTATTTACCACATCCGCATACGTGGTTATTTGATTAACGTGAGATGTATTTGATACATTTACTCTTTGTGTATTTGGTGTCTCCCTTATCGGTGAAGTATGTGGAGAAGATTGAACATACATATTAATTGCCATTTTATATGTGCAATTAAATTCTGACATAATCTCCCTTATTTTTTTTTCTTTTAAATAAATTGGACAACCTTTGAAAAGGGCCATGTGCTGCCCTCCACAATTTGCACATTTATACACACGTGATTCACAGTTAGCGTGGTTATCGCTGCATTTAGGACAAGTCAGTTTACGGGCGGGACAAAGCTTTCCAGAATGTCCAAAGCGCCAACACTTAGAGCATTGTGTCACAGGAAATTTGAATTGATCGACTTTAGTTTTGATCCCATGAATGTATACAAATGCAGGTAATATCGATCCCTTGAAGCAAATTCTAATGCATTCACTAGGTGCCCATTTTCCTTCCGCATCTCTATAGTTCAGTCTTTTAATTGAGATTATGTCAGCTATAGGCGAGGATAAGCTCTCTAAAATATCTTTGTCTTCTAGATCTACTTCACAGTCTCTTAACACCCCATACGATAATCCCACTTCGAGTGTCTTTTGACACTTCCATCCCTTATCTTTAAACGTATTATTAAGACACAGTTGACTTGCATTTTCCTCGCTATCAAGCGTAATTAACACTTTATATGGATTAACATATTTCACTCGGGATATATCTTTAATATTTTCAGCTTTAAGTAATCGCGCTAACGCAAATTGTTTCGGTAAAATATCCTTGCAAGTAATACATACTTCTATTTTATTTTCACTTATTTCCCTGGCCGAGTTTAATCCTTCCCTTACCCTTCTTTTACCGCTCCTTGTTACATGTGTCCAAATTTCTTCATCGTCTAAATTACGTGTTCTTTTTTCTGGTCTTGTATTTGTATTATAACTATCCCTTACATCCTCCATACTTTCACTACTAAATTGTGTGTGGTCCTCATTCTCCGTTTCCCTTAATTCCGGTACTCCATCTATACATATGTTCAAATAATCGCCATCTGCATCTTGAACAACATCATTATTGCTCATTGCTAACCGTAAACGTCGGCCCGAGCCGCGCTAGGCAGGCCCGCCGCGCCGAGCGGCAAACCGGTTTCGATTTGATAACGCGTCGCACAATAACAAGTAGCGAACGTCCGAACAAAGCGGGCTACGCTGCAACACTGTTTTTTTTTTTTTTAAAGTTGTAGAACAAAATGTGTTGTTCATGATGTTAGTAATCTACTCGTGCGAGGTTGGTGGTGTTTTACAAATATAACCCTGCGTAAGTATAAGGGTCGAAAAACGCCCGGGCCCCGCGAGATGGAATTGATGACTTTCACCTTTTTGATGTGTTTTTTAAACACTTTAAAAAATAAAACACTTTTTAACGGATAGGTAGGTTGTATTGAACGTACTTTGGTAATTATTTGGTATTTGCTTTGGTTGGATTTTTGATTTTCCCGACGTTTCGGGAAATCGCTAGTATCCTTAAAAAGTGTTTTATTTCATGTCTATTGAGCGCATAAGCTTGAGAAGTTAATACTCTAATAAAAATTATAGGCTTCAACGCAATGAGATTACCTACCACAATTCACTTTATGTAATTATTATTGTGAAACCTCGGGAAAAAGTGGCCATAAATCCCAGCGATGTCGTGCTGCATCCATAAATACGAAACATAAAAATAACTTCATACACGTAACAGACTTATTTGCTGTTTACATATTATTCTCCACATTGCAAAATTACAAAAAATGTGTGCAAAATAATTTTCACTCAAAAAGTTTTCCTATGTCGTCGCAATAAGTAATGCGTCGCTCGGCTCCGTGGCTGTAAACGTGTTTGCGAAATGATCCCACTGTCCAGTGCAATAAGATCCCTGCTTTGCGAAGGCTTCCACATTTCAGGCGCCGGAAGACGAGGGAGGCAGGGCGGGTCTGCGTAAAGTGGTCGTTGGAACGTGACTCCGACGGCAGTTCCGCGCGACCCTCCGGGAGAGATAGATGGCACGGGGATGCGATGTGCCCCAAAATAAAACAGGCTTATTATCACGTGTGACGCGGAGCAGGGTGCGAATGCACCTTGCGCTTTCGCTCAGTGGTGCCAAATGATTTGAGGGGATCCATGCCCGGCCGCGCCGCCGCCCTCCTCTTTGCAACAATGTTTTTCGCCTTATTCGCTTTTTCAATGCTCGGATTTTTAATTATCAAACCAGTGCCAGTAAGTTAATTGATTTAATTCTTAAGGAAAAATAATATAGAGTAAGATTTCATGTGCTATTTCAAAGAGAGAGTACTTCTGTCTCGTAATTTTCCTATTAATTTTATTTATTTATTTATTCTTAATAAATTCATAAATTAACATGTTGCGAGACAAGTTTCCCTAATTAAATAAGTAAAAATATTTCTACGTAGAATCCTTGTACACATACTTATTTGTAAAAACACAAGCGATCAATTGAAAATGTAGAATTTGTTTTTTATACAATGTTCTGCTACTTAATTTTTTTTATAAAAACCATTCTTTCCGTCATTTTGTAGTCATTTTAATTAACTGCAGGGAGTGCTCTACTAATGAAAATAATCATTTTTGCCAAAGAAACATGGGTCGAAAAACGACAAAAATTTTGGACTTTCCCATACAAATACAATGTTTTAGCTGTCTAGTTAGTATGGGAGGACCAAATTTTTTTGTCGTTTTTCGACCCCTGTTTCTTGGGCAAAAATGTTCAGTTTCATTGGTACAACACACCCTTAAGTTAATTAAAACGACTACAAAATGACGGTGTATATGCATAAAAATCACCTCTTTGGATGAAAACAATTTGATAATTTGTAATAATAAAATAAGTCGCATATTGTAGAGGCCCCACGAGGCTGTCAGACGCGTTTGACAATTTACTATCGATCCGCGGAAAACATGCGCTGTAAATTCACCCGCGCTTTTCCTGCACTACACACTGAGTACAGTACAAGCTATGAGAAAATAATAGGAAGACCACGCGGGAAAAGCAAGGAATGCCGAATTTCAGTAAAAATTACATTTCGTGGGACAAATGATTTTGAAAGGGAGGAAATGATTTAAAAAATGGACCAGTATGTACAGGTACTATACTGTGATCTGGAATGGTATCCGCCTGCCTGGCGAAGCTGCAGATTACAGTAAACGTAAATCTTTATACTAATTTTTCAAGTTCAAATACTACTTACCTACCTACCATAAATAACTATATTGTCTTTGAAAAACATCAAGTTGATTTATACAGGGTGTCCCAAAACTTTGCCACACGGAGGGAAAGTACCTTAAATATTGAAGATGGGAAATTTTACTGAAAGAAGACTTCATTTTGTTTTTAAAAATAGTTCGACTGTGGAAAGGAAAAAATGCTAAAGCGCCAAAATGCTAGTTGTGGGAAATGAGGTTTAAAGTTTCATTTTTTCGAAAAAAAATCATAACTTTTAACATAGACCGCGGGCTGCTGAAGCAGCCCGCGGGCATCGCCCTGGTGGACTGTAAACGGCGGCCTTTGGAGAGGCTACTGCTATGCTACTGCTCGGCTACTGCCATCCGATCAAATCACATTGGAATTTGTCTGCAAGTTGCAGTGCGGTGCGGTGATGGTGATGCACGGTGAAAATTAATGCTGTATTATTTTTCTGAAAACTTGCTGGCTAATATTAAAATCATCATCATATCAGCCTCACGACACTTACTGCTGGGGACAGGGCTCCCCCAAGGATCTCCACGACGATCGGTCTTGCGCTGCTTGTATCCAGCGGCGCACCGCGACCTTCACCATCGTTGATCCACCTTGTCGGAGGCCTACCCACGGAACGTCGTCCAGTATGGGGTCGCCATTCCAAAACCTTTCCGCCCCAACGGCCGTCGGTTCTTTTCGCTATGTGTCCAGCCCACTGATACTTCAACTGAACAATCCTTCGAGCGATGTCGGTAACTTTAGTTCTCCTGCAGATTTCCTAATTTCTGATTCGATCACGCAAGGAAACGCTTATCATGGCTCTTTCTATTGCAAGCTGGGTGACCTTGAGCCGCCTTATGAGACTCATAGTGAGCGACCACGTTTCACTGCCGTAAATCATTATCACTGACAACACGCACTGACTTTCGTCTTGAGACACTAAGGTAAATTTGAAGCGAAGATATTTCAAAGCTTCCCGAATGCTGCCCATCCCACAACTTCAAGTGTAGTGTTCTCAACATGAACTGGAGCGGGCACAACATGCGCATTCGACATAATTTTCGTCTTACCCATGTTCATCTTGAGACCCACTCTTTGGGGAGCAAAGCACTACTGAGATCTTCGAGCATTGTGTTCAGTTCTTCCAAGATCTCAGCCAGTACTATATCATCGGTAAAACGAAGATATGTTAGGTATTGACCATTAATGTTGATGCCGAGTCCTTTTCAGTTTAAGAGTTTAAAGATGTCCTCTGATGCAGCAGTGAACAGTTTCAAAGAAATTACATTTCCCTGCAGTTGCATTGGATTTGTGCTCTAGTTCTGTACTCGTACTCGACCGGATCGACATGGTGGCATTTTCGTGTTAGTACCTGAACATCTCGATATACCTGCAGTCTACTACCCTTGGCACCTCCGGAGAGACTGCAGTACCGCCCAGGTTTCTATTGAATCAAAGGCTGTCTTTTAGTCCACGAACGCCAAGCAGAGTGGCAAATTATACTCCTCAGTCTTCTGTATGACCTGCCGCAGCGTATGGATGTGGTACATGGCGCTAATCCTTTACGGAACCTGGCTTGTTCGGGAGGTTGGAAGTCGCCACACCTGCGAGCGAGACGATTCGTAAAGACTCTCGAAAACAACTTATAAATATGGCTCAGAAGTGAGATGGGTCTGTAGTTCTTTAAGAGAGTCATGCCTTCGGCGTTCTGCCTTCAACGATGACGGAATTGAAAAGCTTCTGGAGGATTTTAGTATTGGCTTATCACCTGCTCTAAGAAGTTCTGTAGTGATCGGTTGTTATTCAGCTGTTCGAGAGCCATACTTCGACGACCTGAGTAGTGCAGAGGTCAACATTATTTGGGTGGGTGAAACCAGGGAAGCATCAAAATCGGTGACTTCCCATTGAGTGTCTTGGAAGCGTGAAGTAATTAGTATTACTATGTTTCAGTTAATCGAAATAATGTCAAATTATGACTTCTGTATTGTAATATACGTTGCATCAATAAATCTGAGAGTAGTATTTTCGCTAACGTACTAGAGTAATAATAACACAAACAGCTAGCAAAAATTGTTTAAGCGCCAACCGTTCTTACTTCTTAAACCAATGATGTTTTGCTAAAGCGCCAAACCATTGTAGTCTATTAAATGCTTAAATTACTAAATCACCATTACTTTTCAAATTTGAATAAACGAAAATTGCTCAAGTGGTACAAATGAAATAAAGGTGGACCGGATATTATGCTACATTTGTTACAAAAATAATAAATAAAAATACGTCGCTTTAGTCATATTGACAGCGTAAATTTGTGAAAAACGTTGAATTTTAGAAATGCTAAAGCGCCAAAAAAGTGCTCCGATTGCTTTGAAACCTAGACAGATCGACGCAGAAAAAAAAGCGCTATCCAATGATATATATAACTCATAACGGCCAAAGTGGCGCTTTAGCATTTTTTCCTTTCCACAGTCGAGTTGGAACTGCATTCAAAGATTTTTGAAAAATCGCCTGCCTTAACCAGGTATCGAACTCATCAAAAACGAAAAATCATTTATATTCATCTTTAACAAAAGGAAGATCATGAAATTTAACATTTAAATTTTAATTATTACGGATTGAATCAATTTGTATGGAATCGTATGCGGTTTTTAAAAATATCTTTGAATGCAGTTCGGCGGGCTGATTATCTAATTAAAAACCACCTAGCGACTGGTTGCAGTTCACAGATGATCGTGATCCATTGCTACTTCTTTTTGGGTTAAAAAAAAACATACCAAAGAAAAGTGGCAATGTATGTCAAATGCAACCGGTCGCTAAATAGTTTCTTTTTAGATAATCAGGGTGCCGGTCTTCTTTCAGTAAAATTTTCTATCTTCAATATTTAAGGTACTTTCCCTCTGTGTGGCAAAGTTTTGGGACACCCTGTATAGCGGTTGCGCTTTTCATAAAAATTGCAACATCATCATGGGACACCCTGTATAGCGGTTGCGCTTTTCATAAATATTGCAACATCATCATCTCTTTGCTTGCTCTAACAGTAAATCGAGGTGGGTATTTCCATCTGCATTTCTAAAGAGAAAGCAACAACTACGTTCGTAGGAGTAGGTCGGTTACCATGACTACGGTTTGCGTGGCCATTATTAGCTTTGTTCGACAGAAGTTCGGCTCGGCAGTCCTTTGTCTGCAATGTCTGCAAAAAAACTGCTGTTTGTACATTTTGATATTTTCGTGATATCCACTCGTTTGTCGCGCGGCCGGCGCGCAATTTCCTTGTTTGTCACGCAGTTTTGCATTACAGCAGTGCACTTGCACAGCTGCGTTAAAACCGTTTTTATGACCCGTTCCTGTTTGTATACGAACAAATAATGTTCTATTTCGTATAGGTAATGGATGAAGCTATAAGTATTGAAAAAAAAACGAGTACCTGTAATGGTAAAATAATTTCTAAAAAATTCGTGAATTTAGCTAAAGAGAAAATTCACGACTTGTAATGGGAATTGATTTTTAATATTAAATCTAAATCGATAACTAGTGTTTTTTTTTACATAATTAAAAACTAGAATAATACCCCTTTCCGTACATGCCAATTTTTTTATGAATTGGAAGCAATTCAACGGTCTTAATAATGTTTGTATATCGCACAAATTTTTACTGCGCGTCTTAATTCGCTGCTGAGTCTAAGCGCTGTTTCGTAGTATTTTATTCCAATTGTGGAAGGCTTGTGACAAAAATAAAATATACTATAGAAAGATACAGATTTCAACTTTCATATTTTGTAAAAAAAGATGAGACTCTTGAAGAAAAGTATCTTTGTAAAAAATTATAACATTAAAGCGGCCCACTATAAATGATAAAATTGTGTTTTTGTAACAAGCGTTGATTGGTTAAACTTGGATCAAGATTACCTTGTACTAATTATATGTACAGAAAGAGCAAAACCTGCAGTTTCTAACAGTATGCAATACATAGGAAAGATTCTTCCGAAATGTATGTAAAATTTCGATCTAAATAATCCAATTCCGCGCTGCCGGGCGCTGGCGTACGGGCCGTTCGCTGCCAAGATGGCCGCGCGTAGCCGAGTTTAGTTCAGGGTTGTCGCACACATTAAATAAAACTAGGTAGGTACTTAATTTTTTTTTATTATATTTTTAATTTTATAGTCACATTTTTTTTTAATAGTTCTCCTCTTCCTCGTCCCCTGCCTCACCCTCCTCGATTTTCACTGTACACAGCATAAAATATAAAATGGATGTGGACTAAAAAATTATAACTAGACACCCAACACCAATCACAATAACCAACACCAAAACCAAAAAAACATTCACTAGGTAATGTATAAAAACAACATAAACACAACCTAATATGAAAATAATAAGCGTGTGAGGCAGCCCTGCCAAAATGCTAGTTTGTTTCAAGGTCCCACAGGACCTTGTTACCTTGACCGTGGATAATGGCGTAATAAAAACTCACTATTTTGCGTTGCATCAATCATCCTGCGTAAACAGATGAATGTTATATTTTGAAACCACTTTGAAACTGTTCACTAATAGTATTATTATCTTATTTCGGATAATTCTTTGATTAACCAATCTAAATTATAACATAATGTTGTTGTAAACTGAAACAATACATCAAGAAATTTACCGGGCTACGGTTTTGTTATGATTTTTAACACTAGACATTAAATTTGTGACGAGATATTTATATGATCGAATAAATCACGATATGACGATTCTTTTAATATATGACATCAAACAGAAATATAAATTAACAAAATACTTACGGCATATCAAATTAGAGCACTTCACACAGAAAAAACAAGTATGGCGTCAACTGACGTGAAACTCTTCAAAATTATTTTTTTCAACCAATCACAGGTCTTTTCTACTTTTTTTTGCGATATTAGTGTTGCCAAAATCATAATCTAAATCAGCCCAAGAGGTTTTGGTGTGGCCGCCTAAAAAAACCTACCAAATTGGTAGAAATCGAACAGCGATCGACCCGGTCCTACAGCACCGCGCGACAAAGGACCGTCTTTTGCTTGCGGTACTACAGTACCGCGAAGCAATCGAGTGGATATGAAACAGCTGCTGGTCCTATAGTAAAAGTTGTTTAGTTTGATGGTCCCTATATGGTCCCTATCACGTCCCTATCTATCATATTCGGTATTACCAAAGTAATATAATAAGTCTATGGGTATTACAGAGTTTTTGTAACACGTAGGTAGATATGCATAAGACATCTTCTTTTTTAAACGACTGCCCAAAAAAACAGAGAGTGTTAAATGTGTTCAGGGTCACATGTTTGTGGGTATGTAAGTTTCTCTTGGACGAATTAACCACAAGTTTCTTTATTCCACCATAATATTTAAATGCCTTAACGGATTTGGATGTATGGAGGGAGTGTCGTTAGAATACTTTTTAAAATACTTCATACACAGTGAAGAAATCGAGATGAAAAATCAATCTCCGAATGTACGACGCCACTTTCAAATGTGAAAAAAACATTCTTCAATTATTACAATGAAAGGCCTTGGGCACATTCCAATACTACTATATAATTTGTCACTAAAAGGTATAATAAAAAAAATACGTCTGGCCTGGTAAAAACGAACTAAAAAATAAGGTTAATCTTAACAAGTGTCATTGCAGTCGGGGAACCATTTAATGGAACAATGTTATGTAATCAAAGAGGAGGAATGACACTTGTTATTTAATTTTTAATTAGTTTTTTTTGTAGAAAGCATTTTTAACATTTTTTATTTTATCTTAGATTTTTCTGCCGGATAAGTACCTACCTATTATCATCAATCAAAAGTAGGTAGGTAAATATTAGGTGAGCTGTGATGAAAACTTGATACACTCGTATAATTTTAAGTTTATTTAGCTGCCTAGGTACCTACTTCAGGGAGATGAGTTATCCGCTTTTCACCTATTCAGCTGCTACTTTGGCAAAGTGAAACATAGCGGACGTAAATATAAACTTCATCCGTGGAGCGCTTCAATGCAACCTCCAGCCATTTAGTCTTTTCATATCAGAGGTTTCAGTGCTACAGTAGTTAAACTTCCCTTTGACGAGCAAATGAATTCGAGATCACGAAAGAAGAGCTTCCACGATGCGCTCTGTTTGCAAATGTTGTTCTCATCCGTAGCTTTTATTATTCATAGCTCTTTAGAAACGATAGGCGTTTGTTTCTGTTTCATTGCATTTTAATTACATAAAGTAAGTAGGTAAGTAATTTTACTCAAAAATGCTTGTAATATGGCCATTATGTTGACAACCTTCTTTGAACCGTCGAGGTTGCCGTGCTCCTCCGATGGTGACGCAACAAAGTTGTATGTTATTGTATTGTACCTTATATTGTTCACTCCAATATTTTATTAAATAAATAAATTCACAAAGACCGGAGAAAATTAGACCACGCAAATCAAAGTTTTGAGAAACCAAATCCACGCAACGAGATTCTTACCTCAATTTTTCGAAAACTCGAGCACCGTCACACAAGCAGCTCTGCCTAGAATTTATAACGGTTCCGCAAATCAGCAACTACCAAAGGACAGTTACATTTTTTTTTAAAACAAAATATTTTTAGGCAAATCCGCTTGAAAAACGTGTCCGAAATAATGACCCATGTACAACCCGCGCAGTTAATGAATGGGATTACACTCGTAGTGGTAAGCGCCGTGAGCCGCCATTTTCAATCCCATTCTTTATTTGTGCGGGTGTTGTCTTGTTGTAGATGATGTTTTTGTATTTTTTTTTACTTTTTTACTATTTTTCCTTTTTGATATTTTTGACTTTCTTGCCTTTTTTATTTTTTTGTCATTTTGGACCAAGTCTTGTATAGTGCTTTACTCAAAAATGACAAAAAAGTAAAAAATGACATAAATGTCAATAATGTCAAAAATGTCAAAATGTCAAAAATGTCAAAAATGTCATAAATGTCAAAAATGACAAAAATATCAAAAATGTCAAAAATATTAAAAATGAAAAAAATTCAAAAAATATTATTTTGGTAATTTTGGACATTTTTGACATTTTTACTTTTTTGACATTTTTGAGTAAAACACTATACAAGACTTGGTCCACAATGACTGCACTGCTGGCCACGCAATGATGGCCTCAAGCTGAGCTTAACTACGCTCTCGGCCTTCAAGCTTGGTCATCATTGCAGCCCTTGCTGTCCGCGCTATAAAGGCCTCGACCTCCGGTCTCGGCCTTTATTCCAGCTTGGCCATCAAGGGCTGCAATGCTGACCGCGCTGTGACGGCCTGGACCTGCACTAAGCTACGCTATCGGCCATCATCATCGCGCTGCCAGCAATGCAGTCATTATTGACAAAGCAAATCAAGTCCCTACTTAAATTAATTTACAAACATTTGACTTTTTGAGTACCTACCTAGACGAATAAAATTTGCGCTATCATATTTTGTCATTGCGACCTACCTTGGACGAATTAACCACTTCGTCCAAGCGACCTACCGACCTACTACGCTGACGAAGCTCAACAATGTGCCGACTATACCTAGTATAGAGGCATGTAGTGGCGCAGTGCTGTGCCAGGGCATCCACCGCCGCTGTCACCGACAACGTGATTTACTTTATTATTCATGACGTGATAGGCGTAGGTATAGTGGATAGGTGACCCTAAGGTCTAAACACAGATAATATACTAGCAAAAGAAATTCGGCTAGGTACTTCATTCGGCGTAGTCATACTTTCTCGGTGAGGGCACTACGGCAGTAGTGGACAAACGGCCACCAAAGAAACTAATAAGTCTTTCCCTTCGTCCGCAGTGCGCTGGCGCCGGCGACAGCTCGTGCGCGGGCGGGGGACAGTGCCCGGGCGGGTGGCGGTGCTGCGAGGCGGGCTGCTGCGTCGACGCCACCGCGCCCGCGTCCGTGCCCGCGCCCGCGCCCGCGCGCCGCGACGACGACCCCTACAAGGAGGCGCCCTACTCGTACCCCTGGTACGCGCAATGGTTAGTCACATATTTTATTTTCAAAATCGTCAAAACGGATTTCAGCAAAGGTTGATTAATCAAAGAGGATTATTAAATAAGCCATCAACTTTTTCTGCGTCCAAGACCTTTGCCCTAGGTGGAATTCAGAAAAAATATGGTTAAATCGTGGTTCTGCAGACTACACGATTTATTCTAATTGCTCAGAAAAAATCAAAGCATCTAAAATTCTTGTAAAAAGTATCTTTTATTTTGTATTTCATTATCTTATCGAAAAAACTTACTGTGTTCTCTCATTTATGTTTGATTCTTCATTTTATCGTTCTATCTAGAAATAGGTAGGTAAGTATATTTTCCATCCAAATCAATATTTAAATGCAAATTATAGCACTCTTACCAACCATCAATAAATCAGCCATTTTTCACATCCGAAAAAGGCAAGGATAATAAAAATGTCGTAAAGATGAACGATTGTCACTTCCATCGCTGTATGAACTCATCTGCAGACCATAACGTAGATGGTACAATTACCCAAACTAATTCATTCCAACAAAAACATAGAATTAACTTTAATACTAATTTATGTAAATACTTAACTAAGTATTTTTTATTAGTTCTACAACAGCAGCGCAGATGACCTTATCTATTCTATAGGTACATAAAACTCTAGAGTCTGTCTAAAAAGTTTCTTTACATGGGTAATTTCAAAGGTAATTTTATTACCCACCTACATCCCCAACCACCCCACCAATACCCATCTAAATAAATAATTAAATATGTTTACAATTAGAATTTTGATAGCACCAACAGGCAGGGACGTATTTTAAGATTCGGCGCCCTGGGCCAATAAGGTATGCCGCCACTAGGGTTACGTACGAGAGGAAGAGGATGCATGTCTATACTAAAAAAAAATGCCGCGCAGCGCAATTTTTAATCATTTTCATTCAAAAACCCTGTCAATCTTCAGTAAAAAGTATTGGCCGCGCAGCGCGATATTATGTCAGTTCCATCCACTAATCTTGTAATTTTGCTTGAATAATAAGTATTATGAAATCGGCCGCGCAGCGCGATTTTTGTCAGTTCTTTGGTTCTATCCACTAATCTTGTAATTTTGCCTGATTATAATAAGTGATAAAGAAATCGGCCGCGCAGCACGATTTTTTGTGAGTTCCATGCACTAAACTTGTAATTTTGCCTGACTATGAGTAGGTACTTAATAATAAAAAAATCGGCCGCGCAGCGTGATTTTTGTCAGTTCCATCCACTCATGTAATTTTGCCTGACTATAAGTAATAAAAAAAGGCCACGCAGCGAGATTTTTAGACAGTTTTATCTACTAATCTAGCTAATCATGTAACATCATGAACGGAAAATTAACATTCTGCACTTTCGTCAATAAATGATTTGTATAACTAATTATGAAAGGCGCCCTAAAGCTAAGCCCGAGGGGCGGCTGACGCTATCTATTGTAAAAAAAACAATAACCCTACTCACGAATAAAATAGTACTAATCTTGTAACGGCCGCGCAGTCCGATTTTTTGTAATCATGTAACATCATGAAAGGAAAATGAACATTCTGCACTGCAGTTCGTCAATAAATGATTGGTATAACTAATTATGAAAGGGGCCCTAAAGCTAAGCCCGAGGGGCGGCTGACGCCATCTATTGTAAAAAAACAGCAACCCTACTCACGAATGAAATAGTACTAATCTTGTAATCTTGGCTGTCTATTGTAAAAAAACGGCCATCCACTAATAGTAAAAATGTTAAAAAACGGCCGCGCAGCTTGATTTATTGTTAGTTTTATCTAAATTGTTGTAAAAAAAATGTAAAAAAAATTTTAACCCTTCTCACGAACAACTTCAAAAGGCGTCCTGAAGCTGGCGAGGGCGGCTCGCGCCGCCCCTCGCAGCCTGGCGCCCTGGGCCATGGCCCCCTTGGACCCTAGGGTAAATACGTCCCTGCCAACAGGGTTACCAGTATAAGTTTTTATAAATAATTTTTAATTTCTCATGTAAACAGACTTTTTACAGACTCTATATTGATGGAGTGATTGATTAATTATTGGCATGTAGCATGTAAACTTTTATAAATAAATAAATAAATAAATTGGGATAGCCGGAGAGCCCTAACGGCTGAAGATAAAGACACCATGTTTGGAGGGTAGATACCGTAGGTAGGTACTATGTTTAATGTGATTATGATAAAATATTATTTTGAATGTTTGCATAATATGCTAATGCTTTGTGTTCTACTACATCCTAACTAAATATAGGTACGTTTGTCGTTACCGAAGCGACTTTGACGAGGGTGTGCAACCGTGGCAAGCTTTCAAATTAACTCCTTGTCTTGGTTGTGAGCACGGTCGCTGTCTGCGAGCTCTGAGAATCCAAGTGATAAATTAAATTGATAACCCTTAAATAAAATAATCAATTTTATAAACTAGGGCATGTAAAACGGTTTTTAGTACATATTATGACGTCATTTTTATGAGCGGAAAGTGAAATTTTATACAGTTTTCATCAGCATAGATAGTTATCAGCCGCACGACGCCCAATAATGGGCATATATAAGCATTCCGAACCACGAAATCCACGACGATCGCTCGTTTTAAGTTAAATGTTGATCACCCTCATATACCTAACGTATAAGATAATTAAAAACAACACTACTCCACGTTCCAGGTCTGTGCTATTTCTTCTGGGGACTTTAGGAGGGATTTTGATTTGCTGCATCTGGTGTCTGTTCTTCAAGCGGTCGTCGCATGGCGTGTACATGTGCTCCATGGCGTGCTGCGTGCGCCGGCCCACTTCCGAGCACGACTCGGCCGGCTCCGTGTACCCTCCGCCGCACTACAGTCGCTGCGGCTCTTTCCACCAAGCCCCGCCACCATACTCTGAAGTGAGTTTTACCATTAATGCTCGCTGGCGTGTAGGCCGGCCCACCTCTGACCACGACTTGGCCGGCTCCGTGTACCCTCCGCCGCACTACAGCCGCTGCGGCTCATTCCACCAAGCCCCGCTACTATACTCTGAAGTGAATTTTACCATTATAATGCTCGCTGACGTGTAAGCCGGCCCACCTCCGAGCCTGACTCAGCCGGCTCCGTGTACCCTCCGCCACACTACAGCCGCTGCGACTCCTTCCACCAAGCCCCGCCGCCATACTCTGAAGTAAGTCTTACCATTAATGCTTGCTGATGGCGTGTAGGCCGGCCCTCCTCCGAGCACGATTCAACCGACTTTGTTACCCCCGCCCCAATACAGCCGTTGCGGCTCTCCACCAGACACCGCCGCCATACACTGACAATATGGTTGTTTTGTTCCATTATCGATGTCCGCTGGGGGGTTGCCCGGATCCCTCCGGATCATGATTCGACTGACGCTGCGGCGAGGCAACATACAATAAAAAATTTGTAGTCGTTTCCGTTAGAATATTTTATCTTTCTTATGTTATCGGGCGATGCGGTGTCCCAATACGACTTTTACTATCGTAGCACTCGCCCAGGCTATAATAGAATACTAAGCCTGACAGCACTAACATTTTCACCCCCTTGGTCGCAGTTTGTTCCATTTTGTGTCAATTGAAGAGACCAAATTGAATAAATATTTGCAAAATCTCGTAGCAAGACGACTACTACGATATCCGTAGCTCCTACCAGTGCTACGAGAAATTGTGCTACACACGTAACGGAAATGATTGATTGAAAACAATGTGTTTGATTTGAAAATAATACAAAACAATATTTTTTTAGAATAGGTAAGTAAGTATTACTATGTAAAGTTTACTGCTACCGTCCTTGCGAGATTCTAAACTTTTTGTCTGTCTTTAGTTTAAATTAGTTAGAGTCGATTTTCGATGGCTACGATATGTTACGTTCTTGTTTCTGTTGTTCAGGTGACTTCAAAGCCCGATCTCTATCCCCTGGTGATCACGTGCGGCGAAGGCGAGGGCAAGGCCGGCGGTAATTACCTTATGGTCCACTACTTCAGAAATTATGTTATTCGGGCACCAGGTAAGCTAAAAGCCTATCACCAAAATGTATTCTCCTTAAAATCTTATATTTTGCAAATATGACAGGTATAACAAACTTCACGTTAGCCATGTTAGCGACGCGACATAATAGGGTATTTTCCAAATTTATGAAAACTGCTTATATTTAAAGATTGGGACGAACAATTTAACAGAAAAATAAAAATAAATTAAATATTTTTTTTTCTCCATTAAACCAATTAAAATCAAATATACATATTTTTAATGCTTTTGAATTTACCGCCAAAACGCTCGGTTCGATGACTTCTACTGCGTGACGTCAACTTTGTGTAAACAATTTCAACATCTTTGTAGTCTGTGTTACAATTTAGGTACTCTATAGTTTACACAAAGTTGACGTCACTCAATAGATGTTAGTGAACCGAGCGTTTTGGCGGTAAATTCAAAACAAAAATAAATTTGATTTTAATTAGTTTAATGGAGAAAAAAGGACATTAATTAATTTATTTTTATTTTCCTGTTAAATTGTTCGTCCCAATCCTTAAATATAAGCAGTTTTCAAAAATGTGGAAAATACCCTATTGTGTATTTTTAGTCCAATCAATGAGCATAATTGTTTTGTATGGAGACTTCCGAATAATTCTCCCGTCTATTAAATTTGGCATGTGATGAAGTTAGGTAATACAGATTAAAGATGAAGCCAATAAATTTTGTTACGAGAAGTTATGTATTTTTACTTAAACATGAAATTCGCTTATATGTCTCTATGAATATTTCCTCGGGTTAAAATACTTTCTGTATACGTACTTATGTACTAGTTAGATAAGTAGTAAGTAGTAATAAGTATGTAAACGAATTCAATCTTTTTAATCGAGATATTATAAGCTATTTTCATGTTTAGGTAATAATACCTTACTTCTCGTAACAAAATTTATTGGATTATTGTTCATCTGTAATCTGTTTTACCCAAGGGTCTGACATGCTTTGATAGAGCGAGATCGTCTTATTGAGAATCCTATAGGAGTAAATAGAGAAGAGTTTCATGTTTTATCTCTATCACCGACCGGACTTTTTTCATGGTCGGGTTATAGGCACAGTTCAACTAGGCAAAACAAACAAGTGAGGTTATATCAAGAGTGCCAAAGAAATTAAAGGTTTTGTGGATTACTACCTAATTTATACATAAAATCTATTATAAATCGAATGTGTAGTGTTTGTGTCTAGCCTACAAAATGGTGGGGTGTTCAATATTTGGCTGCAAAAGCAAAATAATAAAGAAAAGAAGCGGGTGTTACATTTCATGCGTAAGTACACTGTTTTCTATATTTTGATCACGTATTTCTTTCTCAAATCTGACAGGAACCAAGTTTCTGAGCTAAATCATTATTTATATCATGAAAAACCTGATAAATAGGAAAACTCTAAAAATTATTTCTAAAAATAACCTCGGAAACATTTGACATGCAAACCGGGAAAATTGCGTATTAATCTACGTAATAGAAGCCAGCTTAGCATTGACGTCCATTAAAATCAGTAGGTTCATAATTCCATTTCCGGATGCCTACCCATATATAAATTTTTCCCCAAAAATTACCCCATATTTCAGGGAATTTCAAGCGATTTGATTTTTCCAGATTTCCGACGGAAGATAAAATTCGTGAGAAATGAACAGAAGCAACTGGAAAATAAAAAATGGGCATAAGTACACACGAATTGATTTGCAGAAAAAGTGTGTCTGTACATTACAGATATTTCAACAAAAATACATTTGAAGCGATGGAGACATTCATTAATGATTTTTAATTATTTTTCCTAGAAACTTTGCTAAGTAATGCTAATTTCCAATAAAAACAATAATAATTTATTTGTATACCATTAATGTTCATTATGAATTAAATAAATTGATAAGTTTAAAATCATTCAAAGTTGATTGAGCAAGGGACATAGCAAATTTGCATAGTTTGTAATTATAAAATGAAAGTTTTGTTAAAAAAAGTAAACAAAATGCAGTTTTTTACCCCATTTATCCTTACATATAATAAAACAGTTGAAAAAGTGTGTCTGTACATTACATATATTTAAAAATGAAATATCTGGGGCGATGGCGACATAGCAATAGAGTAAGAATTTGAAAAAAAAAATAGTGTCTGTTTGTTTGTCTGTTTGAACACGCTAATCTCCGGAAATACTGAATGGATTCGAATGAAACTTTTTTTGTTATATTGCTGTTAAGCCTGGGCATAACTTAGGGTATAATTGATTTTGGAAAATGGAACTCCTGATGCTGAATCATAATGGTCCAACTTAACTATAAGGAATATAAAAATGACAACAATAATCTACGTAATCCAGCTAAACTATACAAAATATGAAAATGACACATTGGAAAAAGTTGTTCAGCCTGATAAGCATTTTTTGTTGAGGTACAAAAATCGAATATATGGAACACCTGATGTAGAACCATAATGGTCCAGCTAAACTATACAAAATATAAAAATGACACCTTAGCAAAAGTTGTTCAGCCTGATGAGAATTTTTTGTTGAGGTATAAAAAAAAACAATTACGTTACATATTATGCCAGGGTGTTATTGGCAAAAATTCAATACAGTTTATCACAAAAAGAGTGGTCGGTCGGGACTAGTTACTTATTTTCGCGATTTCGCTTGCAATACTTTGCTTAATTAGCGAGTCAAAATGTTGAATTTCACTCACTACGGAATTCAAGTATTGTAACGATTTCGACTACATTTTAGGGTATTTTTTTTTGCGATCATGGCAGCCCCATATTTTGACGTCATAATATATCTATCCCTTACACCCGGTCGCTCGGTGGCGCATCTACCCCTTTTTAATATACTATATCTATGGTTTTACCTAACTTCATCACATGCCAAATTTAATTGACGGGAGAATTATTCGGGTTGCATAAGCCCCGTTTTTGTTTTTTTTATAATAAGTGATAAAAAACTACATTGAACAAACTGAAAGTGAATAGTGATACAATCAATTTATTGTTCATAGCATCAAGTGTTTAATAGTAGTTTATGAAACTGACACATAAAGAGGGGTATTAAAACACGAGTGTGTGTTTAAAAACCGAGCCGTAGGCGAGGTTTTTAATAGTATCACACGAGTGTTTTAATACCTAGTTATGTGCAGTTTCATACACTACTTTATCTACACTCATACATTTGGGATTGAACCTACTAAATAAAAGATCAACGTTAGAAAAGAGAGAGAGACTTTGTTTGTATTAGCAAGGTACCTACCTTGTAATAAGTCAATTCCTTAGCTGCATCTAAACTAAAATATCGGGCAGAGTAAATATTTTTTCACATTTTAAAGCAACAATAATAAAAACCTACAAAATTCAGTAATAACAAAATGTAAAAATTGAAATCAAAACTTTATCGGAAATGCTTGGCGCGCATTCCATTAGAAAAAAAAATTTGATCAGTGCATTTCAACAAACTAATCGCACTAAAGTCATCGATTACCATAGAGTACATTTTAATCATGAAAAATATGTGGGAAAATATCGTTGTTTTTTTTAATGTTACGGCACTGCCT
Source organism: Agriphila tristella (assembly GCA_928269145.1). NCBI lineage: Eukaryota > Metazoa > Arthropoda > Insecta > Lepidoptera > Crambidae > Agriphila > Agriphila tristella. The sequence continues at coordinate 26,463,025 of OV743437.1, read as the reverse complement.
TCTTTTTGGATTTGCCCTGTATCGTAATGAGAAAAAAAGTTATTTTATGATGCAGTTGACTGCATCGTAATGAGTTTATTTTTTAATTTTACCTATCCACGAAAGTAAAGTACGTATTTATATTACCTTTTTTGAATTCATATTTGGAACATTACGTTGTGAGTGTAGATAAAATAGTTTTAAGATTGTAGCTTTTGTTTATGATCGTAAAAGTTTTCAGTACTTGCCTATATTCTTATTGGAATTTAGTGGTATTTTTGGTTCATATTGTATCCTATTGACAATATTCGATTGTTTTCTCATTGGATGTTGTATTATTAAAAGCTACTTTCTTGTTAAAATATTGCACTAGTACATCCAACCACTTGAGTGTTAGTGCTTCAAGATTAAATTCGTGGTTTTTAGTGATTAAATATAGCAATTCAGCATCCGCATAACAAGTTAGTCCGTATTTAAGTGAAAGAATGTAGTCAGTATGTGAAATAGTGTAGTCAGTGTTACGAACCGCGAGTGAATATTATTGGCTACGGAGCTACGCGCTCGTGCCGCCGTAGCACGGCGAAAAATTTACAGCGCCTACTACGAGACTGTGTTAAAATTGAATTTTTAGGTTTACTAGAAGTTTTATGTTTGACTGAGTGTGATTCGGACAAGTTCTTGCGTTTTGTGTTAGTGTGAGGTTAATCAAAGTGTGCTACGAACTAAGTTTTCAGTGAGTGCTACTAGGTACTGCTACGAGGATTGTTTGAAGTGAAACCAGTGTGTGCTGTGTGCAGAAGTACTATTAATTTACTGTGTTGTTACAAGTGATAGTGCTCCATTTTAATGCTACGAAAGATACTGTGGAGTAATTTCGTGATAGTGTTTTTAACTGAGTGATATATGTATAATCTTTTTCCTAGACCAGCCGGCGAATAACCTAACTGCCGTACAAATAAACGAAGAATAAGTTTGTACTCTAAACAAAAATATTGCTTAGCAATATTAATCCTTACGTTTGTCTCAGAGCATCATATTCTTAAAAAAACTTTTTGATTATTCTAAGTATAAACTTATTCTTCTTTTATTTGTACCGCAGTAAGTGATTAAGTGCTTACAGCACATAGTGTTTACAGTCCACTATCACACCACCTATCGAAGTGTTTTGTTTTGTTAATGACGTGGACGATCCTTGAAGTGCCGTCATTCGTCTAAGCCACAAGCGTAAGCAAGAAAGCCGTAGTCATAAGGTTTCTTGTCGGCATAAGTTTTTGTGCTTACCGCCAATATCGGCCTTAAATGAAGTAGCAACGGTACTCTCCATCATTATCGTAACTAATCGGCTTTATTAAGAAAAAACCTATTGACTTAGTTTAATTTAATTAGCAATGCCCATCTGTTTAGAAACAGTCGGCGAGCGTTGTGCTGTGGACACGGTCGCAGTCGTTTAAGTTACAATTAAATTAAAGAAATGTTAGATCCTGTGACAAATGTGTTCAAAAAACACGAGGGTGCCATAAGACTCGCAAAAGTGAACGTAACCACTGTTAGTACTTAGTTTACTTACGTACGAGTGTGGAATAAAAAAATAGATTATACTTAAAGTCATTACAAATCATTGTTATGCCGACTTTAATATTATAAATTGAAGAATGTCTGCTTAAAACTACGGGAGCTTTCAATTTTTTTTTATTAAGAAAAAAATGGTATTCAAAATGTAATTTTTTCGTTGTTGTAGGTTCTTTATCAGCGACGAGTACTGCAGAATCTCTCAACTCCAGTTTCATATGCAACGCAGCAAATGAGGCAAGTATATCTATGAGTAGTAGGCGAATTAAAAGGTCTGGTACCAGACCTTTGAATTCGATTCTAGGTATGAAGCATTTTTTTAAAGCCAATACTTATTAGGTACATTACTTATTAAAAATAGTTTTTATTTGTATAAAATAATTATTTTCTGTATAAACAAAAAGAAATAATAGGTATTTAATATTAACCAGGCAAATTCGATCGTCCCGCCTCCATACTCTTGTGCGACCAACTACGAGGAGTGCGGCGGGGTGGGGTGCGGGCGCTCGCTGCTACGCTCGCTGTCCTCGCTGACAGAGCGGTCGCCCGCGCCAGCCGCCGCGCCCGCGCCCGCGCCCGCCACAGCCAACGGCGGCCGGCCGAGGGCGAGAGCCGTGTCGGAGTCGGCTAACGGCCGCGTGCGCGACTCTTCGCAAGCCTTCAGGGATAACCTAATTACCTCCCCCGTCCAGCCCTTAGTGAGTACAGTGATAACGAATCAATAAATATTGGCAACCTCTTACTCATAGAGGGAGATTACACGATCATGCAGACTGACGGGAGACTGATCATGATCAATACTTGGCAGTATTGATCAGTCTCCCGCTGCACCATTTTTTGTATGAAATTTCATAGAAAAAAATTAAAAACGTGTTAAAAAATGGTGCAGTTGGCAGTATTTCATCAGTCTCCCGTCAGTCTGCATGATCGTGTTATCTCCCTTATAGAAAATATTACACACAAAGAACTCGACTGAAATACTGCTGGATAATAATTATCATACTTATTTATTTTTATTTTAAGGATCTTACTAAATAAATAATATTGTCATAATAATTATCATCTTCGTAACGTAACATTGAAGTGCAGCGTAGAGCAACCAAATTCCAAAATAACTAACAATGATGTAATTCTTTCAGGATCCCTCATTTGATTTAGAGCTGGAGCTCATCGACTGCGAAATGTACTGCGACGGCGGTTGTAAGCCGCGTCTGGGCGCTTCGCCCCCCGCGCACCGCTCCCCTTCCAACGTGGATGAGGGCACGTACGACCAAGAGGCATACGGCCTCCGCCACCTCTTCGCCTGCCCGTCGCCCGACGGTCCCACGGCCTGCGAGTCCCCTCCACAGCCCACCAGCCCAACACAAACCTCCAGAGAGTCCACGCTGCGAAGGCCTAGCGATGAGAGACGACACCGCAGATTAGAAAGCGTCAAAAAGACTTCCAAAGTCAGGAAATCGAGCTTATACATGCCCCTTGTCGCCTACCCAACGAGTAGAACTCCTCGGGTGTCTCCAGGCACTAGGGCGTCTTCCCGGTCCGCCCCGGCGACGCCGTGCAGTGGCCTCGTGCCCAACATCTTGACTTTCACCCAGAGAGTGTCCGCGTCGAGGCTCGGCTCACGGTCGTCGAGGTTGGAGGAAGAGAGCAACCCTCTCCTAGCGGAAGTGGAGGGGTCACGCGTCGACCACAAGTTTTAAGTGAAAGCTACGTGCGATATCGTGTAGCTTTAGGCGACGACTACACGCATGGTAAATACTGTGATCCATCGCCGTAGAGTACATTTTAGCTATGGAAACTAAAATATTGAACATTCCATACAAATTACTTTCAGTGATTAAAATTTACTCGATGGCGATCGATGGATGACAGTATTTACCATGCGTGTAGCCGTCGCCTAACGACCTAAAAAGTTCAATTATCCGCTGTTTTTTTATCTCTGTGAGTGTCATTATAAAATTGTAAACATTGTTTTTTATTATTTATCGTGATTATTTTAACTTATGGCCTAATTTGACGAACTCTATTTGACTTATTATTTCTGAGTCGTGATGGAAACCCACATTTTTAATGTTGTGATTGTATTTAACCCGTGCTCATTATAACGTAGAGCGAACACTTGCGAATAAGTAGTTAGTTTAAATTAATGTTATTCTAATTTAAGTATAAGTGAAAGAGCTTGTCGGACCATTGTTCACTTGCCTTCTGATAAGAAATAACGTTTTAAAGTATGAATTTGTGTTTTATTTATCAATTTTATTGGATAAGGCATTATAAGTCTCAGATATGTTAGAGAAATGGTTTTTTTATTTTTTTTATAATTTTAATACCTACTTAGTCATGGACCACTAGTAGGTATTTGCATGGTCTGTGATCAAGACCTAAAATGTTCAGGTAATAATATTCAGGTAGGTAGATCATGGTCACGAATTTTATTTAAAGTTATGACAGGACAGGACAGTTAAGTAGGTATTAGGACAAAACAGCTGGATGCGGAGTTACGTGGGTAAAACCACAGTTTCTATGGGCACTATTGTGTACAAAATCAGAAGTGACAAACTTCAGAGCTCTTGCGGTAAAAAAATATGTGTTTTAATCTGTACCTAAAATATATTCTTTGCCATGCATTCTCGAGTGAAGTTGCCGTGGATCGGACAGTGCACTGACGTCATAAACGCGGTAGAGCCGCCGCCCGTTCCCAAATCATCCGTTCCAAATGACCGACGACAGCACGCTAGGTTTAAACAGTTGAACTACGAAAACAGCTCTTATTACGTACGGCATAGAGGCGGTCTCAAGGGCAAAATGTATAGTCTGATGTGCTGCTGACTGTACGTAAGTATATTCTCACGTAGGTACGTACGTACGTACGTACCCATGCATGCCTAACTTCGTCCACTTTGATAACTAAACTTACCTAACGTTACAAAAGAAGAATTTTCTTTCGCTGTTTGGTAACTGATTAGGTAAGTTTAGTTACCAAGTGGAGAAAGGAGACTGAAGGTCGAAACAAATTATCGGACGCGGCTTACTGCCGCGGCTGATTTGAGGTGTGCAAACTATCGGATGTAGTAGGTCGCAGACGTAACCATAGACTAATATGACGTCATCGGACGTCCGATAGCTATCCGGCACGCAGGATGTTATTAGAGCGTGCACACTTATCAGCCGCGGCAGTAAGCCGCGTCCATAAGCCGCGTCCGATAATTTGTTTTGACCTTGACTGAATTTGTCTCGGAATACGCTTTCTAACAGACTAATTACTGAATCATCGATCGCCACAGTATGCATAAAAAATTTAACTCCATGATGATCGATGACTCAGCGATTAGCTGTAGGAATGAACCCACACAGGCCGCGTTCCGAATCACGCTCACAGCGCTGTGAGCGCGAATCCGACCAAATTAAAAAGTCACAAAATATTACACAAATAGGGTATTTGTGTACCTACCTAATTTAATGGATTATACGCTAACAGCGCTGTTGGCGTGATTTGGAACGCGGGGACAGTGTGATCTGTGAACGTCCGTCACTCACTCCCCGCGTTCCGAATCACGCTTACAGCGCTGTTAGCGCGAATCCGACCAAATTAAAAAGTCACAAAATATTACACTTAATAGGGTATTTGCGTACCTACTTAATTTAATGGATTATACGCTAACTGTGCTGTAAGCGTGATTCGGAACGCGGGGACTGTCACTGCTGTCAATGTCAAACTACGGCTGAACGAACGAAAAGAAATTCGTGTTTTAGGTTATCTTTCTATTTATTTTCTTGTAAAAACTAAATAAATACATACATACACTTTCATAATTTAGATCCAAGTTCCGTCATTTCTCAAGCTGAGTTCCATAATAGATATTGATATGAGTTTACCCACAGATTTTGGGCCTGACTCGGGAGGCCGATTAAAGGTATGTTAAGTACTGATCTGAATCAATTACTTATGCAAATAATCAGTTATTTCTCGATTAATAACGTGATTTATAAAAATTTTAGGGCTTATGTATTGTAAAGCCGATTGTTTACGGAAACGTTGCACGGTACTTCGGTAAGAAGCGAGAAGAAGATGGTCACACACACCAATGGACCGTCTACGTCAAGCCGTACGCCAACGAAGATATGTCGGCGTATATCAAGAAGGTGCACTTCAAACTTCACGAGAGCTACGCCAATCCCAACAGGATAGTGATGAAACCCCCATATGAGCTCACTGAAACGGGCTGGGGGGAGTTCGAAATAGTCATCAAGATATACTTCCATGATCCTAACGAACGACCGGCAAGTATAATTAAAAAATTGTATAAAATCAAGTCAATCTAGCATTGAATAACAAAATGAGCCTTACTATTTTGCACTATCCAAAAATATCTGCTTATCAAAACAATTTTAACCTAAAATCAATCCGTTGCTGTTTTCTAACACTAACGGCTGAACACTCTAAGGCTTCTCGGCTAAAATCTTTAGTTAAGATCTCCATAACTTTAAGGAAGCTGTCAGTTTCATAGAGTTTCTGTCAAATCTGACTTGAATTTAAAGTGACCTTAACTTTGATTCGTTTGAGTGTTTGGCTATAAATTACTTAACCGTCTCTGTGGTCTAATGGTTTTCCCACTCGTGTAAAACGCAAGGGCCCCTGGGGGGCTAATTGTCTAATTTAAAAATCTATCGCAATCGCTTTCATTTGACAGATGGATGTGAGACATTGCTGCATTTCTTTGGTAAGTTTTTATTTGTGCCAAAGAGAAGCATCAATGCGTTACATCCCGAAAGCGATTGTGATAGATTTTGAAATTGGACAATAGAAAGGCGGGTTCGATTCCCAGGAGAGGGTTACATTTGTAATCGGTTTGGTTGGTGCTACCACCAAGCCCTACGGCTTATTTCAAGTCCGCCTGGCTAGCTACCACCATCTTACCTAAGTCTGATGCCTTAACTAATAATAATAATGATAAAAGCCTTTATTCAGACATTCACACAATAAATACATTCATTTTTCTTTTGACAATCATTTCATATTATATAATTATTTATAAATCATTAGTACAGTCAGTGGCATGAATCATGAAAATTTTTCGACGGAGTGGGGATAAGTTCGCGCATGTGCTCTTGTGAGCGACCAATAGCGCGCGCCCCTCTCCCGCCGCCCGCACCCCTCACCGCAACGCATACCCAAAATACGCGTTCCGCCCAATCCCCACCCGATTCATGATTCGTGCCACTGACTGTACATATCTATTTTTTTTATTTTTTTATTATTGTTTTTATTATTTTTTGTTTACTTGTCTGTTTGCCTATTGTAGACAAAGGCCTCCCCCAACTCTTTCCACCTCTCCCTGTCTTTGGCTATTGTTGTCCATCCTCCACCTGCTGTAGCCCTTATTTCATCAGCCCATCTCCTTAGCGGCCTGCCACGTTTCCTTATTCTATTTCCAGTAAACCAAGACATAATTGTTTTTGACCATTTTTCCTTTCCCCTAATTGTATGTCCCGCCCATTTCCATTTGAGTTTTCTTATTGGTACTGTAATGTCTTTTGTTCTTGTCTGTTTCTTTATCGTTGTAGTTCTGATTCTGTCAGATAGTTTCTTTCCCATCATGCTCCTTTCCATGGCGTTTTGGCAAGTTTCAAGTTTCTTAATGTGGGATTTGTTGGTTGCCCAGGTTTGGCAGCCATATGTGAGTACTGATAATATGCAGGTGTCAAACAATTTCCTTTTAATGGACATACTTACATCTTTGTTTTTCATAATTTCCTTAAAACTCCAATATTGTTTCCATGCATTTCTAATACGTCTATCTATTTCTTTTGAAGTGGATTCATGCCATAACTACAATTTAAAACTTGTTGTGTTCGGGCAGTTAGAGGTATCCTTAGTAATGAGGATTCCGGGTGTAGTGAGCTTCCACCTACGGCCTTGGTGAATGAAGGCCAAGCATATTCTGTTGTGCATAAAAAAATCTAAATGTTTAATTGTATCTTACAGGTGACACTGTACCACATACTCAAGTTGTTCCAATCACCTGTAACTGAGGGGGCTCCGCCTGTCGTTGGGCGAGCTCTGGTCAGTGAGTCTTATGAAGAGATTGTCTTCCAAGAACCCACGCAGCTGATGCAGCATCTACTGAATTCTGTGAAACCCATCACTAATGGACAGTGGAAACATGATACTGACTGTGAGTCAAATTTACTATCAGCTTTTACTTTTTGTGATAGAATCTTTTTCAATGTTAGGGGGCGTCCATAAATTACGTGAGGTGATTTTGGCGATTTTTCGACTCCCCCTCCCCCCTTGGTGAGATGTCGTGAGATTTGGCTCGACCCTCTCCCCCCCCCTATAAATCTCACGTGAGATTTTTCAAAACGTATAATTTTAGTGTGATTACGTTATTCTGTACTTGCTTGCTTTGCATTTATTTAAATAAACATTATTGTTTAGGATTTAGCCATATTTTGGTATGAAAAATGATTAAATTTATTTAACCTAGTTTTTTCGCGATACTGTTCCTGCAGAAAAGAAATTACGTGATATTTGCCGAGACCCCCCCTCTCCCCCACGTGAGATTGTGTGAGATTAGGCTCGACCCCCTCCCCCCCCCCCCTAAATACCTCACGTAATTAATGGACGCCCCCTTATTTGGCAAAATAAATTTAAAAAGCTTTCATGACATTTCAAACTGTTGGTTTAATAAATCAATGTTTATTGATTGATTGTGTGAAAGAAATTAGAAATAAATTCTAGAACACCACTGGTAATAGATAACATACACTTTGGTTAGTGATTTTTTTATTATTTCTTTTTTTTTTATAAACACAAATTTTTATAATATGCTCAGTAAAGATTTGCATTTTTTAACTTTGAGTATAGAATAATAGAAAAACTAAGTATAAAGGTACCTAATATACTTATACTTTTTGTTTTTAGTTGAGGAGAAGAAAGAAAAAACTCTTGAGAAAATTATTGCTGCTCAATCAAAGGTTCGAAATGAAATATTGGAACTAAAGGAAAAATTACATTTAGCCAAAGAAACTATAACAAAATTCAAGGAAGAAATTTCCAAGATTCAAAACAGCACTGCTAGTAATGTTTTAGCTGGATTATAATGTATCTTTTTTTAAATAGACTTAAGAAGTATATGTAAGTATTGTAGTAGGTACCTAAATAAATATAAAATATCAGTGGCCGACTTCTGCATGGTTTGGTTTAGAAATAAAATATAAAAAAAATTGTTATTCACTATTAGAGTCCAAAATGTTATTTAGAACATGGGAATTTGTGGATTTATTAATCCTCAAGTTTGATTATGGCATTTCATGGATTTTTTATTCTCAAACATAAAAGAATATAATTTGATAAAGTTCAATTTATTTTCCGAAGTTTAACTTTTATTTCTAGGTTCCTTAGTGGTTCCTAAAATTATTTTAGTACATAACATACCTTATAGAATTAAGTTCCCCATCAATCGACTGACCCCTATGTGATGTAAATTAATTTTACAAAATATTATTGTGTAAATATTTTAAGCCTTTATTATAGCTTTTTGTACTAAATAAAGGATATTATTATAAACAAGAATGTATTTTTTTCCTATTTAAAATTTTCATGAATAACTTAATAAAAAATACTTTGAAGCTTTTACATTGCATCTAAAAGGAGGAGAGGAGCTCGGTGGGGCAGTGGTTTAGCGCCTGGCCCAGCGATTGTGGAAATAACGTTCGCAAGGGTCAGTCATGGGATGGGTGACCAAACATTTATTATCTCGAGCTCCTCCGTGCTTCGGAAGGCACGTTAAGCCGTTGGTCCCGACTGTATTTGCAGTCGTTAACACCCACCAATCCGCATTGGGCCCGCGTGGTGGGTTATGGCCCATCCTCCTTACCATCCATAAGGAAGGCCTGTGCTCCAGCAGTGGGGACATTAAAATGGCTGATGGACATGAACACATTGCATCTTATTGCACGATTTCATATAACTGAGTTTGATGTATGTAATGAGGATCAGTAACAGGTTTGAATCCTATAGTTTTATTGATATAATATAAACACATATTGATAGCTATGAAACCTAGTGAAAGAATGATTTGAAATCCGTTTAGAAATGGTTAAGTTAAAAGGGTTTGAAGGAAATGCCAAGCTCGATGCAATATGTGCTTTATCACGTACGACACAAGGTTCGCGTACGTCGCGATGACGTCATAAGGACCCTCAAAAAGCCAGTTTTTTAGCTCTTATAACTTCTCAGGTTTAAAAGATATCGTAAAACAATTTTCACAGTTAATCATGTGGTGGCATAAGCTTTCTTATGAGCCACTAAACAAAAATCGTTACTGATCCTCATTATATTTTGGGTGCACCTTATTAATAAATAATATGTAGAGAATAATAATAAATAGTGGCTAATTTCGTATTTAATGACGAAAGATGAGAATTTTGCTTTATGTGTATCTTACACAGATTCAAGTTAGATTGATTTAGAATTATTTATAGAACTTTTGTGAGGTTGAAGGCTATTAACTAAATAATGTGTAAGCAACAAAAAAGCAATATCAATGACATTGGTATGAATCCATGAAGGCTTTCCTTTATTACGTTTTCAATATCCGAACCTGTTTGATGGTCAATGTTAAGGCGTCGAATGGAATCAATTTGCATATTAGCCTCCTGCGACGTTTTGCAGTCAGGAAATACACGTATTTAGCGCTCGTATAGAAATCGCAATAAAGGAAATGTCTAATATTTAATTTTAATTGTAATAAATTGTTTGATATTAATACACAGGTACCTACTTTGTATCCCAGTTACTGCCACACGCTTTCAATCAAGGGGACAAAAGTTCTATTCTATTACTAAGTATTTGTCTGTAAATATAAGGTGGTACCAAATTATTTAATGATACATTAACAGGTGATAGTGTTGCTTAAACTGAACAACTTTCTCCATAGAACATAGGTCGAAAAACTAATTTTTTTTTTCCCCTTTCCATAGTAAGTCGGTCAGCTGATTTTCATGCTCCCATACAAAATGTACTGGCATTTTGTATGGGAGCATGAAAATTGTTTTTCGTTTTTCGACCTATGTTCCTTGGAGAAAGTTACTTAGTTTAAGCAACACTATCACCTGTTTAAGTATCATCAGATCATTTGGTACCACCTTATATAGGAGGAGCTAGATGGCGCAATAGATTAGCGCATTTGCCTTGCGATTGCGGTAGATAAGCAACTTTCGCAAAGTTCGGCCATGTGATGGGTGACCATTTTTTTTTTATCTCGAGCTCTTCCGGATTTCGAAAGCTAGGCTCAAAGCACATTTACATGGCGCGGCTTCCACCCAGTTTACTAGTTATACAAATTAGAGCTTCAAATCGAGTATCAAAACGTATAGGTACGTAAATTAATTATAGATAATAAATTAATTACATAATATTGCATAAAACTTTTTTTTGTAATAAAATTACGCGGAAGTAATAACTTGAAATGATATTCTAGTAGGAGCTCGCATTGTCTACCTACTGAAATCCAATTGTGAGCCTCATAGCCGTCATAGCCATGTATTTTTAGTAGCAATTTTAATATCCGTCGAGTTGTATCGATCGCCGATGACCAGCCGACAGCTCGCATCACATGCCTATGATTATTACACGACAGGAACTCGTATAGTATCGTTAGACGTGTTATGGGTTCATAGTAAATGTCAAAGAGAATGTAAAAAAACGAGTGGTAAATGTCACATAATTGAACTTTACTAAAGTGTTAAATTTGAGATTTTTGCATTCTCAATACTATTTTTAAACAATACTAAATAATATACTAGAAAAAATACGACTCTCACCAGATCAATACTCAGACGGGAATCGAACCCGCGGACTTTGGATATATGGTCCAATGCTCCGACCGCTGAGCTACCGAGTCACCTACTGACATCGTCGAATTGTGAATGCAAAAATCTCAATTTTTTTTTTATAGCTATTTCATCTTAATCAATTGTCTAAATATCTGGAAAGATATTTCAATTGAATGTCGAGGTAATTCCTCACATTGGTGAAAAAACGCTGGCTTGCAGCGTAAGAGTAGGATATACTAGAAGAAATTCGACGATGTCACTATAGGTGACTCGGTAGCTCAGCGGTCAGAGCATTGGACCAGATATCCAAAGGTCGCGGGTTCGATTCCCGTCTGAGTATTGATCTGGTGCGAGTCGTATTTTTTCTAGTATATTATTTAGTATTGTTTACTAAAGTGACCATCAATCATATAAATATACCTAAAACCAATGAAAAACACACAGCCCAACAAGGAATCGAACTTCTACGCCTTTAGTGGAATAATTATTCTGAGCGCCTGGTTTAACCATGATGGTCGTAATTCAATCCCAATTTCATTATCCTCTTCTAAAATAATGTTCTGAACTCCTGACCAGTCTGACTGACTCACTGATTTATCAACGCATTAAACTACTGGGTCAGTCAGATCCGCTAAAAAAGATTTTTGAAAATCGTTGGCGAAGTTACGGATAATAGTGGTCGTCCTACGAGCTCAAAATTAATGGAAAACCGCAAATCGATGTACAGCATGGTCGTTTGGTACACGTATACTTGAGGTCAAAACAAAATTTTGGACCCGCAGTTCTTAAAAATTCTTCCCTTAGGTGGGGAATTATGGTGTCATCTTTTTTTGTAAGGGAAAAAAAATATTTTTGTTCTAAAACCTATCGTTTATAGTATCGAATGAAAGGGCTTGCTGAGCCGGTTCTAAAAATATATCACATCATTACATTTCAGCCACTTGTTTTTAACTTTTTTTTTTTTTTTTTTTAGATTTTTGCATTCACAATGCTATTTTTATATTAAGATGAATAAATAATGAAAAATATTAGAAAAAATCGGCTCACCCGTAGCAACTTAGACGGGATTAAATTACGGATTAGCACTTGTTTTAAATTAAACCAAAAAACATTTTCAAAACATACCATGTTTGGGCTCCTACAGATACGATAAGGTTGAATAATTTTTCATAAAATATACCTCAAATGATATGTAATATTCTCATATCCAACCTCAAGAAAGCACGTGCCGGACTACAGCTGGGCCACAAAAAAAAGTTGGAAATCTGACTTTTTGACTATGCCATGATGAAGTCGATAATTTGTCGGAATTTGTCGCCAAAAACCAGAATTTGTCGGGCTTGCGTTTAGGAGATACGTGTGGCTCAGCTGTAGAGACGTATCTACAGCTGGGCCACACAGATCTCGAAAACGGAAGGTCGTAGCGAAAATCTGATTACTCGTATGTGTAGCCGGTAATTTGTCGGATTTTGTCGCCAAAAACCAGAGTTTGTCGGTCTTGCGTTTAGGAGATACGTGTGGCTCAGCTGTAGAGACGTCTATACAGCTGGGCCACACAGATCTCGAAAACGGAAGGTCGTAGCGAAAATCTGATTACTCGTATATGTAGCCGGTAGTTTGTCGGATTTTGTCACCAAGAACCAGATTTTGTCGATCTTGCGTTTAGGAGATATGTGAGGATACGCTGTGGAGACTTTTCTACCTGGATCTTGAGAAAGGAAGGTCATAGCGAAAATCTGATAACTCGAGTGTGTAGCCGTTAGTTTGTCGGAATTTGTCACCAAGAATCAGATTTTGTCGATCTTGCGTTTAGGAGATATGTGAGGATGCGCTGTGGAGACTTTTTTACCTGGATCGCGAGAACGAAAGGTCGTAAGCGTATCCTCACATATCTCCTAAACGCAAGATCGACAAAATCTGATTCTTGGTGACAAATTCCGACAAACTAACGGCTACACACTCGAGTTATCAGATTTTCGCTATGACCTTCCTTTCTCAAGATCCAGGTAGAAAAGTCTCCACAGCGTATCCTCACATATCTCCTAAACGCAAGATCGACAAAATCTGGTTCTTGTTGACAAAATCCGATAAACTACCGGCTACACATACGAGTAATCAGATTTTCGCTACGACCTTCCGTTTTCGAGATCTGTGTGGCCCAGCTGTAGAGACGTCTCTACAGCAGAGCCACACGTTTCTCCTAAACGCAAGACCGACAAACTCTGGTTTTTGGCGACAAAATCCGAAAAATTACCGGCTACACATACGAGTAATCAGATTTTCGCTACGACCTTCCGTTTTCGAGATCTGTGTGGCCCAGCTGTAGAGACGTCTCTACAGCTGAGCCACACGTATCTCCTAAACGAAAGCCCGACAAATTCTGGTTTTTGGCGACAAATTCCGACAAATTATCGACTTCATCATGGCATAGTCAAAAAGTCAGATTTCCAACTTTTTTTTGTGGCCCAGCTGTAGTCCGGCACGTCAAGAAAGCAATTTTGAAAATATTGACATTAACTATTATTTTAAATTTTTCATGATTACGAAGTTACAAAGTGATTAAAAATGATTTAAAAAATGTTTGTTCTGAAACCTGTAACAGTTCAAAATTGAACATGTTATCTTTGTCTCAAATATTTAATAAAAATAAAAATAAGAGGGGTTACTGACCTATGAACCGGCACTGGGAAAGATATTTTGTTGCTCCTTAATAATCCCATCGCCTCCAATGTATTACCTTTTTCTATCGCCTTGGAGACTCCATTTCTTTCAATTAACTTCTATTTTAGTGATAATTTGTAAATCTGCGAGGTACAAAGAAGTCCAGGGTTGGAAAAAATAGTTGTAAACAATAAATAAATAAAGTTATGTGATTGAATCAATAAATAAACTCGTTGAATAACTTACCTGAAGGGATGTTTATTCTCATTTTAATAAAAAAGGGGTTGTTTATGCAATTTGGGATGTCTTTAAATGTTGTCTGGCTTTACGATATTTACTGCAATTACAAAAGTATTCTCGTAGCACAAACTCTTTGATCACAGATAATTGTAGGCTATGACTGCGATTTGCAAATACAACATACACGAAATATCATATTTCTATATAAAAAACGGATACTTTTGCGGGATTTCTTTAACCTGAAAATATGGTTCGACAATAATAAACAATAGGTTGACATTTACATAGACAAATGCATTTGACATTTGGTGGCCGTTTTTGGAACTAAAGTGATAATCCATAGAGAAAAATCACTCTATATTTTAAAGAGAAAAAAAAAGAGAACGAAATAATCCTTGGTAAAATTATATCATTTAAAATTTATAAGGTAAAAGGAAGTCGAATGATTATAAAATATTAAAATAAACAAATAATAATTTAGTTATTCTAAATGTGTAAAATAATGTTTAGGTTTGGTGACGTGACATGCTTTGTAAACACATATCGCGTTTCGTTTTCAGCAAAAATCAAAAAACATTATTTGTAAATTAAGCTTGGGATTATGAATAAAGTAAAATCATTTAATATTAAAAGTAAAGGAAGAATACGAATGATTATATTTGTAATAAATAAACATTAAATAGAAACGATAACTAGTAAAAAGTTGTAAAAGGAACTAGACATAAAAACAATCTACCGTAGAATGGATCGTGGCTTTCCTTTGTTCATAAACAAAACACGAAGGGAAAATGTTGTGGTAGCCAATCGAGAGCTCGGAATCTGTGTGGGCGTGGATTTTCCTAAGATTAAGCTACATGGCGCCAGATTTTAAAGTAACCAATCATAATTCGCAATAGTGACGTGTAAAATTAAATGTTACCAGTTAGAGTCTATAAAGTACCCTTAGTAATATAATATGGGAAAAAAACCGGCCAAGTGCAAGTCGGACTCGAGAGCAAGGTTCCGTGCCAGGGGAACGGCAAAAGAGGTCGCGTATGTATGTATGTATGAGTCGAGGGTGTTAAGGCCGGGATTCATCTTAAGGCTAGTATATTCGAAATTGTGAGATTTGGTGTATTTTCGATTCATCAATAAGCGATCAAATGTGCTTTTGTTTTGAATAGATGAAAATATATGCTTAGATTTTATAAACGACGTTGATTATCTTACAGTAAGAAATATGATATCCATATATTCAGTATAGTAAACCTGCAAATACAATAAAAACTTTAATTGATTTTATATTTTCTGAATAATACTTGGAGATTACAAATCATTTACCCACAATAATAGGTATATGAATAGGTTAAATGTTATGTGGAAGGATATTCAACGGTTACCTTTCAGTAAAAGTGACTCTTTCAGTAAAATAACGATAGAAACGGCGAATAGATGAAGAAATAAAAATGATGCCATTACTTTTGCACAAGAAAGAAAAGTTAGAGACAGAGAGGGTTTGAAATATTTTTAAAATACCATAGTATGTAGATAAACTCATTCAGTGACTGAAGAGGCAAATTGTAAGATGAGGCGACAAAATAGGGCATATACAACAGTAGGTTACGTATGTGAGTAATATTCGTTGTTAGCGATATTATACCCCAAGGTTGGTTGGTTAAGCATAATATCATTGGGTTCTTGTTATCAAATCTTTGCTATTATTAAATAAAGCTATGCGTCGATTGCAAATAATAAAAGTGGTCTGATAACATATTTATTGATTATAACATTTTTCTTGGGAGGTTAGAATAGTGATAGACCAAAAGATGTATTCAAACGTACAGGGAAGGTTAAATCGATTGTGTCATTAGGAAATTAGAACAATATTTGCGTATGTGAGGAGTTTTGTAAATTCTAGAATAAGCAAAACTAATTATATTTATAATTATAACTATCGTCAGTATCGAAGTAATTACGGGTTCCTATTATTATATTCACGTGATAGGTAGATTAGTTCAGGGAGAAATTACCCCATTATTGGGTAAATTAGAAAAATTAGTGACAGGGCTCTCTAAAAAATTAAGAACCAATAAGATTAAGCGTCATCAAGATTTTCGCAGAGGTAACTTTTCCGCATGTATATAAGGCCGGGCGCGGGGGAGCCGGTCCTCTTTCCTTTACTGACGCTCACCGAAGAAGACGCAAGCACACTTCCCTCTGTAAGATGGCTGCTGAACAAGTTTTTATTTAACTCAAGACCGAAATAGTCAGCAAATAAGTGAAAGAAACGAAAGTCTATGTGTATAGGTCTTGCACGGGCAAGTTTCTAACCTTTGGGGTAATGTTTCAGACAAGCTTTAAATGGTAAAATTAAGGCCTGACTGAAATATATAGTTTGGTTGCAAAGTTTACATCAAATTAACGTAGCTGTATCAAGTAAATTCAAGAATTAGTGAAAATAGATTTTCTAAAACTAATTTCATATGAAATGGAATGTGGGAAAGGGAGTTTTTATCTTGAATAATTAAAAATAGGATTGTGTCGTACTGGGGCGATTCGCTATGGACTTTCGAGGGGGGTACTAGGTAAAATTGAAGTTTATGATTGTGGCGTCATAAACGGGCGGCCAATTCGTTGGTCTGCCTAGTTAGTCACATAATGTAAGCCTGCGTGACTTAATATGGAAAAAGGCTTCATCAAGTGCTGCCGTTAGAACGTAGTTCTGTTTTCCGTTTAAGCCCCGAGGGCAGGTTTTCATTATTCCTTGAGCTAGGGCCCCGGAATCGGCTCCTTCCCCTCCGATTCTGGCACGTAAAGGTTGATAGGTTATGCTAGGTGAGTGCCGCTCAAAACTGTACAGGAATGGGGCGACGTGTGGCGCTGGTAAGAACCACAAAAATTGGCATAGGAAATTCTCATGTAGTCTGAACTAGGCAGGTAAAATCATAGGCCGACTGTAGGGTTAACTGCGCGAAAATTAGGTAGAGTATCACAAAAACCTGGGGGGGTTTGTGATACTGGTGTTGTGAATCGTCGTCAATAGAGCGGAATAGGCGCATAATCTGCTAGGCAGGCATGTAGAACGAACGAAAATCTAGTTAGGTAGGTCGTCACAATGTAAAATTAGCATTCTAGACTCGAATCTGTTGTAGGATAAGTTAGGCATAAATTCAACAAAATGGCCGAATTATTATTTATCGATAGGAAAATTGCAAAGGTGCATTACAAAATGGCCGCTATTGGTTCACTAAGTGATGCATTTCATCCAAGCTAATTTTGATAAACAACATGGCGGATCATGACAAAAGTAAATTAAAATGTATGATGATTTTCAAGTTGTGTCATAGGCAGGTAATTACGAGCAAGTTGGAGGGTTAAATGGGAACGTATTAGTGAATTTGTTATCTTAAATTTTCAGTGGCATCTATGGGTGTTGTGAAGTGGCATTGTAAATAAATTTCAGTGAATGAAAAATATCTACCTACCATTGTGCTAAAGCTAGCTGGACGCACAATCTAATTAACTAATAGACTATCAAATCATAACAGAAGTAATATCTTTGAATTGGGCTGGCTTTACTAATTTTGACCATGTTTCAATCTGTTGACTATAAATAAAATAAATTATTTTGGTAATAAATGTGGATGAATGCTAAATAAAAGTCTGGGTGTAATGTTGACCCGTGATATTATTTGAGCCATGTCAATTCCAACTCATTAATATCACAAGACACAATTTTGAGTAAGCTTCCACAAATTAACAAAATAATGCTCGGTATGTAGCACTAAACAATACTTTGACCTACATTTATATACTATGAAAGTATCAAATACATTGGTGAATATGTTAAGTTCACGATTACTGGAATCAAAGTATTCTCTGAGTTAAATATTCTAAATCAATTTTAACAGTCGACTCAATTTAAAGGAAATCAATATCAAGTTTATCACACAATAATCATAAGAAGATTTATTCAATGCCATTTTGACAATGCAATCCAAGCTATTGTTCAAAAGTAGGAAAGGTTTAACGCAAATATTTATTTATTATATGTCCCTAAATTTAATAAACTTTCCTTCTGAAATCCCTAGATTTTCCAGTACTTATTCCCTTTTTTTAAGTTCATAAATTGTAAGATTGAATTTATGTTGATATAAGATAAATCAGAATTTAGAAAAAAAAAGAAAAAAAAAATTACATTTAATTTTGAATTCAGCCATCACACTGAAATAAGAATATTTCAGTTGTGAAAAACTGGGAAATCGCTTGGAGCAGTTTGCTTGTCCTCTTGTTGTTGGAAAGACTACAGACAAACATAGACTATTGATCATATACTTTATAGTACTTAATTTAAAGAAAGATTGTAATTGGCTGGATTCCTGGGGGAAAGTTGCCCAGTTCGGATGACGAGGCTTACCATATTGAGCGGAGGAGGGGCTCTTTATCTAGCCAGGAAAGCCACATTGTATATTTTGAGTAACACTAAAGATAGCAAATAAATTCTAAATCAGTGACGAAGACGGGTTTATCCATACCTTGATTTTAGGCGACTATAACTCTTTAACTTGCTTCAAATTACCTCTCTTATCTTGATAAACTAAGTCGACATT
The DNA here is from genome assembly GCA_928269145.1 of Agriphila tristella. Classification (NCBI taxonomy): domain Eukaryota; kingdom Metazoa; phylum Arthropoda; class Insecta; order Lepidoptera; family Crambidae; genus Agriphila; species Agriphila tristella. The sequence continues at coordinate 26,444,147 of OV743437.1, read as the reverse complement.
GGATAATTTACATTACTTAGAATAACGTTGTATATGACAAATAAACTAATATTTGGTAGCGGAGTAGAATTACCCAAACTTAACTTTCTTTATAGCTCGAGTTACCTCTTTTTACCCTATTGTCTATTATGGCTCGATATACCCTCTTATACCCTACTAATTTATAACAATACTCCAATTAACTCATGAATTCACTTTGACCAATTTCTATCAACATTGTTCGTACTTGCTTCATTCAGCGGAATGTAGGAGGAAACGCTTATCTCTTTCCTATAGTATCTCCATTTCTAATCGCTAGAGGACTATTAAAATCTCCATGGTATAGTAACAAATATTAAGAATTGGTATGAGATTGGAGTAGGCTTATTTAGGAAAATTACAAACTTAAATTCTGTTTCCCTGGTTGTATCAAAAGAGTAATAATATCTATTTAGTGGTAATTTTATTAAGTAATAGTTGTAATAACAGGAATGATTGAGACCTAGTGATAAAAGCGAGTACTTTTGTTGTAAGATGAGGAATCAATACCATTAACTAGGAAACCGTCTGATCATATTCTTCTTTGGGTATAAACACATTAAACTGAAGATAGGCAACGACCAACTATACAATCCAATAGCGATGAGCGAAGCCCATTTGTTTAAGCACATACTTAATGTTACAAAACATACTTACTAAACTCATCTTGTAGTCAAAGCGTTGGTTCCATATCCTTTGTTCAGAGCTAGGACATCTATACATCAAATTAGACGAATAGAAATAAAGAAATAAATCATAAAAGCAAAACATTCAGATTTTCATAATATAATTTCAGTATTGGTTTTGGCATTAACATAGAAAACTAGGTGAGAGGCAACCCTAAGATACTTTCCAAGATATTTATATAATATTATTCCTTTTAAAGTTAGAAAATTAACAAATTCTAGAGATTTTCTAAAAGCCGCAGTCGGGCCGGCTATGATTATTAAAATTTGTCAAATAAATCCAAAGATATGAATTGAAACATTGTTGACATAGATAATAGATTCTTTATAACTGATAGTATAGTAGTAAAATAGGTAAATTCTCAATTTTCCATTAACACTTCAGGCGGACACTAGTAATTCATTGTTGAAGTTATAACTAACTAGTAATAAATTTATCAATAAAGTTGATATAGCTTGACCATGACATCATAAGGTAGAAATCTAATGGATTAGGGTCCTCCGTAATAAAATAGATCGGTATTTTATTTGATAAACATAGTTATTTCTAAGCATTAAACAAAGTAACAGATTAGTATGAAGTTGGGTCAATTTGGAATGAGCAATTAATATCTTAATTTCTATTCTGTAGGAAAATCAGGCAAAGTAAATTCCTTCTTTTAGTAATAGGTTCTTAGTTCATTATCTATCGAAGCATAAATAATTAAAGTTAGTCATGTAAAGTTAATATTTATATCCACCCAGCAATATTCGAGAACTTAGGGTAATTACGGATTACAACTTGGGAAATATCACTAGACATTACGCGCCCATTTCACACTTACAAAAGCATTAATATTAGATTATTCTAGCATGCAATAAAATAGGGTTAGGGAAAATAAATTAGGCAAAACATAGATAAAACATTTAATGGAATCACAAGTAGGTATCGTTAGCTCTCATTAGGTCTCATCATAGTATCATTCATCATATAGTTTATAGTTTTGTTAGGGGGGGGGGAGCATTACATTTTGGTGCCGTGACCAGGATTAGTAGTTTTTACATACTTTTAGCATAGATTCCACTTCAACGAATTCCAGGCTTTTGTAATGTGAAATGCAGTGATCAAAATACAGATAAGATGATTTTGGTCACATTTTGCTGCTGAGAAAATAGGAACGATATCGCTGGTTGTGGATTGAAAATTCCTTGTTTTGTAGTGTAGCATCCGGTTGATCTTTTGCGTGCGATCTGTTATGTAATCCTTTTGGTTATAGCTGAAATTAAAGAAAAATATCAAAATAGGTTATGTAGTTCACATTAATGTTTATAGAGTTATATTTTAGCGTTTGAGAAAGGGTTTCTTATTGATTGAGGTAAAGTAACATTGAGCTGGTAGAGGGGCATTGATTTTATGGACATTTTTACTCCATAAAGGTTTCACAATGAAAACAGAAAATTTTATCAAAAAAAATGCCAACCGAAAATTTTATACTTACAAGAAGTTTTGTAGTAGGAATGAAATTCACCACTAAAAAGCGCTATTTTCATTCTCCTTTGGTTATTGTGTACAAATACAACAAGTACAAATTTATTCTTGAGTAAAAACATCGTGAATTTTAGGTTAAAAACATAAGAAAATCACGTCGTGACAAAGATTACTTAGGATTCTGATAGAAAGAGGGGTTCTGTCAAATAAACAGACTAGAAAAAAAATCTGACAGTTAAAACATGTTAGCACGTTGGCCCACGGCGGCCCATATAGCGATTTTAAAATCAAATGTTGAGTATCGAAACGGGTGTGTGATTGTTTATGGGCCTTGACGAGTTTTATAGCGGGATTTATATTGAACTGCCTTACCTTCGTACTACGGCTTAAGCAGTCCTGTTGGGCCGTTTAAATGAACGTTTTCTTGATTGCAAATGGTTAGAATTCAGTTTTATAAAGTTGACTTCATAAATAAAATCTAGAATTAAAATTTTACTAGCAATCGATAAAAGAAACAGGAAATGTACTTATCTAGAAATATTTTATTAGCGTAAACGTTATTGTTATTTTCTTTATGCTATTTCGGGAATTATTAGAATAGACGGGTTTTGTCGAACGTTTTATTACCGCCGGATTTCGATTATGATATTGATAGCATGATGAACACTGAGCTCATGTCTTGAAAGGAATTGGGGTCGGTTGAATTAAGAAAACTGAATAATGAATAGGGTAAAATATAATAAGCTAATATTCTTCGAAATGGCTCAGGTTATGATGTCAGTTGCACTGTCTGTTCTTATTTCTGAGATACGACAAGCGTGAACGTAGCCTTAGTATGAAATAGGCCTACGGAAAAATATCATAGATGGCGTTAGTGAAAACTAAGACTTGTAGTCATGGAAATAAAAAAAATTGTTACATTGATAAATAATAGATTTTATGGGTTGAATAAATATAAAGAATTTAGTAAGGATAAGGGATCGTCTGGGTTACGATAAAAAGACATTTAAGGCGGTTTCATTTAAAGAAAGAAATTAGAAAATAAAGAACGAATGTCAGATAGAAGAACGAATGCCGGATGAGCAGACGGACGGGGTTTTGTTTCATTGTCATTCAACTAAGAACTTCATTCAATTGTCAACGTCAACCTGACGGCAAAAGTCACTCTATAGTGTGGTCAGATTCAGTGTGCTTAACACAAATTCCGTCTAATTTCGCGACCGTTCGGACATAGAGATTTGGTAATTAAGTTGGCGGATATAAGTAATTATTGCTAACGGTGTCGATGTCATGTTAAGACAATTAAGTAAAATTGCTCTTTTAGCTTCATTAGAGTTTCCATAGTAATCAAATTATCGGCATTTGCTAAGCGTAGCTAACAATTACCTTTAGGTTGGTTTCAATTAAAATATTGTAGTACGACTTTAACGTTTGTCGAAATGACAATTGCGAAAAAAAAACATGTTGCGAGAGTTAGTTTTTCACCGGTGTAATTTTTCTCATATGAGACTGGTAAATTTTCATTTTTTTTTCTGCAATTTAGTCTGTTTTGCGTTCAGAAGCTGGCCACACTAGTCTGATGTCAACAAACAGAAAAAGAGGTTATAATAAAGTTAGTTATTGAAAAACAATGGTTAAATAAACAAGTTTAGTGAAAGTTTGACTGTGATGATGATATAAAGGTTATGTGGGTCAATGTGGAATAAATGTTGCATTGTGATTATGTGATAAAAATTTAAAGGTGCAAACAATAATAATGAGATTGGAGCCGGTATGCAATTGAGAAAATAACTGATTGTGAGTAATTTCTTATGCCTAAAATACTTATTGATTTGACTAGAGCTATAGGGAAACTTCTGATAAAGTTGCCTAGGAAATATAAAATGGTTTACAATAAACATAATCTTTAACTTGACTGTAATGTCAATTGAAGAAAAATATCAGATAACTGTACTTAAATATCAAAGTGAGATTTACTGAGAATACCTTAAAACAGACAGATTTAAAAGTGATGTATTGACAACGGGGGGTCGCGACTTAACTATGTAAATTTAAAAGCAGAAATTAAGTGAGCGAAGCATGTCTAGTCGACTAGAACTCAGCTGGTTAAGTGTCAACTAGTACAGTTAAGAGAAGTGAATACTTAAGAGAATGTTGATAAAAGAGTATTGCAATTATCATATAAAGTGAGACGGTTTAAGTGTGGTTTTTAGAAGGGGTAATTTTTAAACATTTTGATTTGCGCTAATGGAATAAAGTTAATTCAAGAAGAGGTTGTATAGCATTTTTAAAGCAGACAAATGAACTTAGATAATTGCTTACAGATGCTTCTACGCAACCTTAGTATTAAAAGACAGCCGCTAGTTAAATAAAAATTCTTTACAAAATAATTTTAGCGGACGGAGCGTTGACACATATCTTGAGATTATTATTGTAGATGTGGATATCTGGCTAACGGGGTAGCCTAGCTGTTATTGTGGAATAGAAGAATTAGTCTAAGAGCCAAGGGCTTAAAAATTGGTTCTTCAATATAAATAAATAAAAAAAAAAAAATCCATAGTAGATACTTAGTGAAATAGTCAGGTTGCCAAAGTATGTATATATTGAGTAGGTAATGTTTAGTTATAAAAGTCAAAATTAAAAATTCAATAAAATTGTGCAGTAACAATGAAGATTCAGGTAAACTTTAAACAGCGACTATTAGCAGTCCGCGACTTTTTTTTTTAACTAGAGTTACGGAGGAATAATTTCTTAGTGAATTGTTTAGGTTATCGCTGACAGTTATAGAGACATGTTAAAGTATCAAGTTTGGATGTACGTTACAAAATTACAATAGACATTGGTTTCCGTGGTGATGACATTGCAAACGGCACGTCTGAGGAAAAGTCCTGCCATTAAGGTTTTGTTTAGCGTACGGTTTTAAAAATCATTCAAGTATGCTTGTATTGTTTTGTTACTAAAAAATATAAGTAGATAGACTAATACGATTAGATTTATGGCGCCTTTTGATGTGTCCATCTACGACTAGATATGGACTAAATGTTAGATTTATTTGGGAACTATTGTATGCATTGGTCCAAATTTAACTTTTAATTCTTGACTCGAGGTATATGAGGAAGGAGTTTTTGAGAGTTAGCGTAGAGTTTTATTTTGTTAAAAAAAAAAAAAAAAAAAAAAAAAAAAAAGAATAAAAATAACTTATCCGTATTTGGCTATAACTATCTACATTATAATTTATTTTATGGGGAAGGCGTAGGCAAGGAAAATTAACGGAATGAAAAAAAAAGGAATTTGAAAAAAAGATACAAACAATTAAATTAAAACTAACCAAATAGATAATTCGGTAGAAAATTAGAATTAGCTGCAATGTTAAAACCAAAATAAATACCCCAAACAAAAAAAAAAAAACTTTATAGCGGGCAAATAAAAATTTGAAAGCATGGTTTTTTTGTATCCAATCTTTGGATATTATAAAACCAAGCTAAATAAGGATGTGTGCTAATATTTTATATAGATCTGACATTACACTGAGGGCAACGAACGATTAAAACTCGCCATGGGGAAACCGGTCCGAGTTCGTCGCGCGCCAAAGCGGTATGAATCATCCGAGGAGCCGGCGGAAATAGTAGAGGGTCCACATAGTTCCCGACAGTCGGAATCCGAGGTTATAGAAAATAGAGGGCCTCAACCGGTAGAGGTGCGACAGCGGCTAGTAAAGACGATAGTGAAACCGAAGGTAACGCGATCGCGCGAATTGATGACAATACAAAGAATGTTGAATCGCACGGTAGGCGTGTTAACTAAGAGGATAGATGACCTAAGCGAAGAAGTCAAAAGGACTCAAGGTTCTAATCAGGATACTAGCGAGGTCGAAAAATCGCCGGTAGTCGAAGTAACGCCGATGAACGATGTGGAAATAGAAAATAGGAATGAGACTAAGGAGCCTAATGCGATGGAAGATATTCAGAAGTACGTCATTTGTAACGTCAAAAATATAAATTTAGATAGACCTAAATTTGGGGATTCGTCGATACATCCAGTCGATTTCATTGAAGATTTAGAAATTTACTTAAAAAAGGCGGGAAAGGCTGAAAACGAATTAAGCCTGATACAAGACTGCTTAACTTCGAGTTCGAAAGACTGGTTTAGAGTATATAAAGGAAGATGGACAGGATTGGCTGATTTTAAAGTAGATTTCTTAAAAGCATATTGGGGAGAGAATGAACAAAATGAGCTGAGAAGGAAGATAGTGCAAGGCGTATGGAATAGGACGGAGACGCCCACCATGGTGGAACATTTCTTGAAGCTGACAGTCAAGGCGCAGATGTTAAGCTACAACATTCCTGAAAAACAATTAATTAGCGATATCATTCGGCATTATCCGAAATTTATTCAACAAGCGTTCGTGACAAACAAGATAGAAAATATAATAGAAGCGGCGGAATTTTTAAGAAGTATGGACAACATACAGAAGCAAGAAGCACCGAGCACTTCGGCAGCTAAGAATTCTAAGGATTGGGAACAGAAGAAGAGGGGCCTTCAGCAAAACTATAGGCAATGGTAGAAACCAAGAGAAAATCAAATACAAGCGGTTAGCTTAAATAATAATAATGTTAATGTAGATGGTAGCGAAATGTTAAACTAGCTTCAACTACAGGGGACCTAAATTATAATATGATGGTTAAAATGAATTGGTGTCCGGGTGAATCTTTAGGGCGAAATAATACCGGAATTAAGATACCTATTTGTACGTATCCGAAAGAAAATAATTTAAAATTGGGGTTAGGATATAGTGAGCCAGAGGGTTTAGTTCAAAACATTCCTAGCCAAATAGTAGAGATTTTAAAATTAAAAATAGAACAACTTTTGGTCGATACTGACAATAGCGTACACGCAATTTTTGATGAGGAAGTCACAAATAGGGTAGATACTCCAGCATTCAAGTCTGAATTATTAGTTCAAATATTTGATGAAAATCTAGTAGCTTTGCTGGATACAGGTAGTGATATAACATGTGTATCAGAAGAGTTTTGGAATAGGTTAAAAGAGAAAAGGCCGACGATACCCACTATGCCTATTAAACCACTTCTTATTAAAACTGCAGTAGGTCAGAAAAGTGTAGAAATAAAAAAAATTGCTTTGGTCACGTTAGGAATAGGGGCTTTTGAATGTGATTTAACAGTTTTAATTGTACCGGGTCTTAGTGCTGATTTGATATTGGGATTTGATTGGATGAAAGAAAATCAAGCGTCAATAAAACTTAATAAAGAGGAAGAAGGGGTAGAAATTATCATAGGGAATGAGAAAAAATTATTTAAATTTTATAAAGGCGAGAATGCTTTCAGTAATTGTAATCCGTTAACGAATTTTAATATTGAAACAGTAGTTGAAGAGAACGTAGAAAAAAATATTCGAGATATGATACACCAGTCAAATCTAGATAAAAATAAACGTGGAGCTTTAGAGGAAGTTTTAATGAAACATAAAAATCTATTTACATCCAAATTAGGGAGAGCAAACTGTTATGAACACGAAATTATTATGGAGCCTCACTCACCTGTAGTAAAAAGAACATATCCAATACCTTATGCGTATAGAGACAAAGTAGAAGCCAAGTTAATGGAAATGGAAGAGCAAGGGATCATTAGTCGTTCGTCCACGCCATATTGTAGTCCATTGACTTTCACTTTAAAAAGAGACGGGTCAATTCGTGTGTTATTGGATGCCAGGGAAATAAATAAGTACATGATAGCAGAAACCGAAAAACCGCCATTACAATTAGATGTTTTAAATTCTTTTCAAGGGGCAAAATACATTAGTAAGGTAGATTTGAAAAATGCTTACTATCAAGTAGGGTTAACAGAAGCTAGTAAAAAATATACAGGGTTTTCTTTTAATGGGAAGTCTTACGTTTATAATGTACTCCCACAGGGTTTGAAGACCTCTGTCGGTTCGTTTAGCCGTTTGATTAGTATCATCCTAGGTCATGAGGTTAGGGAATTTTGCGTTAATTATCTTGACGACTTGGGAATTATAACGACAGGAACGCTATCTCAACATTTAGAACATTTAAACATTGTGTTAGGGAAGTTATCTGAGGCAGGGTTAACTTGTAATTTAGAAAAATGCGAATTTTTAAGTACCGAAGTAAAAATGTTAGGTTATATCATTTCAACTAATGGAATTAGCACCGATCCGGAAAAGGTTAAGTCCATACAATTATTCCCTGTACCAAAGAAGCTAAAGCAAGTTAGAGCTTTCTTAGGGCTTTGTAACTTTTATCGTAAATTTATACCAAATTATAGTTTTCATACTAGATCTTTATGTGAGTTGTTGAAAAAGGACAAGAAATGGAATTGGGGACAAACAGAGCAAGAAGCTTTTGAGAAAATAAAATCACTTTTTATTAGGTCCGTAGAGTTGAATCATCCGGATTTTACTAAACCTTATTACTTACAGACCGACAGTTCAGGAATAGGGTTAGCTGGGTTCTTATACCAGATGGATAGTCAAGGGGACATAAAAATTTTAGGGTTTCACAGTAAATTATTAAGGGGGGCTCAATTAAATTGGACGGTAACGGAACAGGAATTTTATTCAATAATTTGTTGTTTAGAAAAATTTGAAACATATTTGAGAGGAGCGAAAGTGATAATTCGAACAGATCATAAAGCATTAACATTTGTAAAGAATTGTAAGTTATATAATGCACGGGTAACTAGATGGATAAATTATTTAGAGCAGTTTCAATATGAGGTTCAACATGTAAAAGGTAGGGATAATGTGGTAGCTGACGTGTTATCTAGATATCAGCCTGAAGGAGATTTATTACAAGAGGATAAAACTAATTCACCGAGGATATTTTATACTGAAATTAGAGATAATAAAGAATTACGCGATAAATTAAAGAATTTGGCAAAATTACAACAGGATGATACAGAAATAGGCGAAATAATTAAAAATCTGAATAGTGGGGTCGAACCAAATAGTAGATCAACTCAAATCTTTAGAAGGAGTTCATTAGTAGACGGGTTATTATATTATTCACCTGGGGAAGGAAATAAAAGGGTGTTATTTTTACCAAGTTCACTTAGGGAAGAAGTTATTTGGCAGGTGCATTTAGAAATGGGTCATCAAGGGTCGTACAAAGTAATCAAATATATTAGGGATAGATTCTTTTGGAAGGGATTAACGAAACAGGTCAAACGTTTATTAAGGGGGTGTCATGATTGTCAGGTCACTAAGAGTGATACAGCTAAGTATGTAGGACCTTGTCGTTCAATTATAACTGAAAACGTGGGAGACCTCGTTATGGTAGATTTATATGGACCATTACCATCAGGGAAGTTTGGTATGAGTTACATTTTAGTTATTCAGGATTCCTTTAGTAAATTCGTGAAATTTTATGACCTTAGAAGAGCAACAGCAATATCAGTATTAACAAGAATGAGAAAGTTCTTTCGCATAATACGACCTGCGGCGATCATGTCAGATAATGGGTCACAGTTCGCTAGTAATATGTGGAAAGAAACTATGAAAGCAGAAGGGGTAAGAGTAATTTATACTACAGTTAGGAATCCTAGACCTAATACCACCGAAAGAGTAAATAAAGAGTTAGGACGTTTATTTCGGACTTATTGTAGGACCAATCATAAAAGTTGGGTAGACTTATTGCCAAAATTAGAAATTCTTTATAATAACACTTATCACGAAAGTACTGGGTTTACGCCTTGTGAGATTTTATACAGTGAATCTACTAGATTATCATTTGATAACGTCATACCGACTGATCTAGTACCACCACCTATTAATGAAATTAGGGAGAAGGCACGGGAAAATTTAAAGAAAGCAGGACAACTACGTCAAACCAAATTTAATGAAAAATATAGGATCATCCAATTCCAGATAGGAGATTTAGTAAAATTGAGGAAATTAAATAAATCCGACGCAAAATTAAAAATAACAAAAAAGTTTGAACCATTATATGAGGGTCCGTTTGTGGTTGGAGCTAACCCGTTTAAAAATGTATATTTACTTGTTGATCCGGAGACTGGTAAAGAAAGAGGGAGATTTAACGCTATACATTTGTCTAGGTATTATAAGTAAAGTTTAATGTCGTGTTTAACTTTAAGGAAACAAAATGTTTATGTTATGTTAACTAAATGAAAATGTAATTTTGAGTTGATTAATAAATGATTATGGGGTATGATTATATAGACTCTGTCGGGAACGGGAAAAGCCTATCTGAACTTACAAAATTTAAGGACTCAAATTTAAGAAAACAAAAAAAAACCCACGGTCTAAAGAAAATGCATAAATTTTTAAGAGCGTTGTTAACATTTTAACTTATCGTGTCATACGAAAGTAAAATTTTGTTTAAATTAACAAACATTTACATAAACCCAATGGATGGTTTAATTATTGAGTTGCTTAAAGTTGTAATGTCAGATAGAGGGGAGTGTCGGCGGCTTTTCTTTCTTCGGGGGGGAATTTTTTTTTCTCATAAGTAAGTAGATATATTCAAGAGAATTAACTTTTACGATTTACTACTAACATAATCTTAGATTATTAAGGGATACTGGAAAGAAAAAAGGTATCTTAATAAGGGAAAGACGCTTGTGGAATCGAAAATGTACGAGATTTCTTCAATTTATGAATCATTAAAATATATGCAATTATATATACATGTATAAATATATATAAATATAAATGACTAAACAGATAAAATGAATTATGAGGTATTACTGCTAATGGTATTCAAAATTTAATAATCGACAAAAGCAGGATTACTGAAATAAAAGGAAATACATTTAGTTTGAACAGGGATATTTATTAACGAAAGGAGCGGTGTATAGTTGTGAAATAGGAGAGTTGCGTAAAGTAGAGATGCGTACTGGGGGAATGTTTAGGGATAAGCGAATCTAAAGCGTACAGACGTTACTATTGCGTAATTACTATTGCGTAATTACTATTGCGTAATTTATTTGCAATCTAATTAACAGATATTTTAATGCAATCTGCGTAGAATTCCATATGGTGACAGACGACGTATTTAATCTTATCATTGCAAATATAATTCAAAATCATTCATCGTTAGTTGTATAAATTTTGTATTCAGTCTGTAGCTATGATATAATCTTGGGTGGCGTAAATGTAGGCTAGTGAATGATGATAGTGGGTGCCGCGTGATGAGAAAAGATGAACAAAATGAGAATCTAAAATAGGATAGAAGTATGAATAGAGTGATGAGCGAAGAGAATGAAAGAATGAAAGTTGTTGAGAGAAAGGAACGTTAGTTAAAATATAGATTCTATAGGAGGGCTTTGGATTATAACATATGTGAAACCTGAATGCAGGCTTATTATCTTTCCAAGAGATAGGACCATCACACTGCTTTAGCGCTAGGGCTGTGCTTGCGGCCAGGCCGGCGTCTAGAGTTGACAAACTTGAATTTTGTACAGTAGGACTATTTGGTGTTAGGTTAATAAAAAAAAAAAAAGAGAAACAAACACAGTTGAAGTTTGTTATTGTCCTGGTGTAAACAGCTGTCCAAAATTCATACTACACAAGAAGCTAAGAGCTAAATTGATATTCGGCAACTGCACACTCTCCAAGGCTGTATTAGGGTTGTTCCAGAGTCTTAAGTAAGCTTTTGGAAATATATGGTCATTGTATATGCTCGCCGCTAAACCTTTGGTTTGGAAGGAGTAATATTTGATTGCGGAGGGGTACAATGCACAAATATGAAGCGCATTGCGCGTACTTTTTCATAAGGTTAGGAAAGGTCTTATTTGTCCATGTAGGCTTACTAGGAGCTGTGGATTCACAACCCACACCTTACCGTGATTTTGTACGACTCTGGTGTTGAATATGCATACGACGGAATTGGCAAAAGCAACAGACACTTAAAACTCGCTTAATAATTTTTGATATGGTCTTGGTTTAAATACACTCTACAATCTTAAATTTCACTTACACTAGGGCTCACCCAACAATTCTTTGATCTTGGAGAAATAATAATGATTAGGATTATAGAAAGAGGGGGGAAGATTCGAATATATATATATATATTAAAGAAACAACAGTAGAAGGGGTAATATAAATATTTGAGATTTGAGAAGAAAATTTTACTTCGGATCCAATACGTAGTTTTGTCACCTATGTATAAATTTTGGGGTCGAGCTGTAACAGTTCAAAATTGAACATGTTATCTTTGTCTCAAATATTTAATAAAAATAAAAATAAGAGGGGTTACTGACCTATGAACCGGCACTGGGAAAGATATTTTGTTGCTCCTTAATAATCCCATCGCCTCCAATGTATTACCTTTTTCTATCGCCTTGGAGACTCCATTTCTTTCAATTAACTTCTATTTTAGTGATAATTTGTAAATCTGCGAGGTACAAAGAAGTCCAGGGTTGGAAAAAATAGTTGTAAACAATAAATAAATAAAGTTATGTGATTGAATCAATAAATAAACTCGTTGAATAACTTACCTGAAGGGATGTTTATTCTCATTTTAATAAAAAAGGGGTTGTTTATGCAATTTGGGATGTCTTTAAATGTTGTCTGGCTTTACGATATTTACTGCAATTACAAAAGTATTCTCGTAGCACAAACTCTTTGATCACAGATAATTGTAGGCTATGACTGCGATTTGCAAATACAACATACACGAAATATCATATTTCTATATAAAAAACGGATACTTTTGCGGGATTTCTTTAACCTGAAAATATGGTTCGACAATAATAAACAATAGGTTGACATTTACATAGACAAATGCATTTGACATTTGGTGGCCGTTTTTGGAACTAAAGTGATAATCCATAGAGAAAAATCACTCTATATTTTAAAGAGAAAAAAAAAGAGAACGAAATAATCCTTGGTAAAATTATATCATTTAAAATTTATAAGGTAAAAGGAAGTCGAATGATTATAAAATATTAAAATAAACAAATAATAATTTAGTTATTCTAAATGTGTAAAATAATGTTTAGGTTTGGTGACGTGACATGCTTTGTAAACACATATCGCGTTTCGTTTTCAGCAAAAATCAAAAAACATTATTTGTAAATTAAGCTTGGGATTATGAATAAAGTAAAATCATTTAATATTAAAAGTAAAGGAAGAATACGAATGATTATATTTGTAATAAATAAACATTAAATAGAAACGATAACTAGTAAAAAGTTGTAAAAGGAACTAGACATAAAAACAATCTACCGTAGAATGGATCGTGGCTTTCCTTTGTTCATAAACAAAACACGAAGGGAAAATGTTGTGGTAGCCAATCGAGAGCTCGGAATCTGTGTGGGCGTGGATTTTCCTAAGATTAAGCTACATGGCGCCAGATTTTAAAGTAACCAATCATAATTCGCAATAGTGACGTGTAAAATTAAATGTTACCAGTTAGAGTCTATAAAGTACCCTTAGTAATATAATATGGGAAAAAAACCGGCCAAGTGCAAGTCGGACTCGAGAGCAAGGTTCCGTGCCAGGGGAACGGCAAAAGAGGTCGCGTATGTATGTATGTATGAGTCGAGGGTGTTAAGGCCGGGATTCATCTTAAGGCTAGTATATTCGAAATTGTGAGATTTGGTGTATTTTCGATTCATCAATAAGCGATCAAATGTGCTTTTGTTTTGAATAGATGAAAATATATGCTTAGATTTTATAAACGACGTTGATTATCTTACAGTAAGAAATATGATATCCATATATTCAGTATAGTAAACCTGCAAATACAATAAAAACTTTAATTGATTTTATATTTTCTGAATAATACTTGGAGATTACAAATCATTTACCCACAATAATAGGTATATGAATAGGTTAAATGTTATGTGGAAGGATATTCAACGGTTACCTTTCAGTAAAAGTGACTCTTTCAGTAAAATAACGATAGAAACGGCGAATAGATGAAGAAATAAAAATGATGCCATTACTTTTGCACAAGAAAGAAAAGTTAGAGACAGAGAGGGTTTGAAATATTTTTAAAATACCATAGTATGTAGATAAACTCATTCAGTGACTGAAGAGGCAAATTGTAAGATGAGGCGACAAAATAGGGCATATACAACAGTAGGTTACGTATGTGAGTAATATTCGTTGTTAGCGATATTATACCCCAAGGTTGGTTGGTTAAGCATAATATCATTGGGTTCTTGTTATCAAATCTTTGCTATTATTAAATAAAGCTATGCGTCGATTGCAAATAATAAAAGTGGTCTGATAACATATTTATTGATTATAACATTTTTCTTGGGAGGTTAGAATAGTGATAGACCAAAAGATGTATTCAAACGTACAGGGAAGGTTAAATCGATTGTGTCATTAGGAAATTAGAACAATATTTGCGTATGTGAGGAGTTTTGTAAATTCTAGAATAAGCAAAACTAATTATATTTATAATTATAACTATCGTCAGTATCGAAGTAATTACGGGTTCCTATTATTATATTCACGTGATAGGTAGATTAGTTCAGGGAGAAATTACCCCATTATTGGGTAAATTAGAAAAATTAGTGACAGGGCTCTCTAAAAAATTAAGAACCAATAAGATTAAGCGTCATCAAGATTTTCGCAGAGGTAACTTTTCCGCATGTATATAAGGCCGGGCGCGGGGGAGCCGGTCCTCTTTCCTTTACTGACGCTCACCGAAGAAGACGCAAGCACACTTCCCTCTGTAAGATGGCTGCTGAACAAGTTTTTATTTAACTCAAGACCGAAATAGTCAGCAAATAAGTGAAAGAAACGAAAGTCTATGTGTATAGGTCTTGCACGGGCAAGTTTCTAACCTTTGGGGTAATGTTTCAGACAAGCTTTAAATGGTAAAATTAAGGCCTGACTGAAATATATAGTTTGGTTGCAAAGTTTACATCAAATTAACGTAGCTGTATCAAGTAAATTCAAGAATTAGTGAAAATAGATTTTCTAAAACTAATTTCATATGAAATGGAATGTGGGAAAGGGAGTTTTTATCTTGAATAATTAAAAATAGGATTGTGTCGTACTGGGGCGATTCGCTATGGACTTTCGAGGGGGGTACTAGGTAAAATTGAAGTTTATGATTGTGGCGTCATAAACGGGCGGCCAATTCGTTGGTCTGCCTAGTTAGTCACATAATGTAAGCCTGCGTGACTTAATATGGAAAAAGGCTTCATCAAGTGCTGCCGTTAGAACGTAGTTCTGTTTTCCGTTTAAGCCCCGAGGGCAGGTTTTCATTATTCCTTGAGCTAGGGCCCCGGAATCGGCTCCTTCCCCTCCGATTCTGGCACGTAAAGGTTGATAGGTTATGCTAGGTGAGTGCCGCTCAAAACTGTACAGGAATGGGGCGACGTGTGGCGCTGGTAAGAACCACAAAAATTGGCATAGGAAATTCTCATGTAGTCTGAACTAGGCAGGTAAAATCATAGGCCGACTGTAGGGTTAACTGCGCGAAAATTAGGTAGAGTATCACAAAAACCTGGGGGGGTTTGTGATACTGGTGTTGTGAATCGTCGTCAATAGAGCGGAATAGGCGCATAATCTGCTAGGCAGGCATGTAGAACGAACGAAAATCTAGTTAGGTAGGTCGTCACAATGTAAAATTAGCATTCTAGACTCGAATCTGTTGTAGGATAAGTTAGGCATAAATTCAACAAAATGGCCGAATTATTATTTATCGATAGGAAAATTGCAAAGGTGCATTACAAAATGGCCGCTATTGGTTCACTAAGTGATGCATTTCATCCAAGCTAATTTTGATAAACAACATGGCGGATCATGACAAAAGTAAATTAAAATGTATGATGATTTTCAAGTTGTGTCATAGGCAGGTAATTACGAGCAAGTTGGAGGGTTAAATGGGAACGTATTAGTGAATTTGTTATCTTAAATTTTCAGTGGCATCTATGGGTGTTGTGAAGTGGCATTGTAAATAAATTTCAGTGAATGAAAAATATCTACCTACCATTGTGCTAAAGCTAGCTGGACGCACAATCTAATTAACTAATAGACTATCAAATCATAACAGAAGTAATATCTTTGAATTGGGCTGGCTTTACTAATTTTGACCATGTTTCAATCTGTTGACTATAAATAAAATAAATTATTTTGGTAATAAATGTGGATGAATGCTAAATAAAAGTCTGGGTGTAATGTTGACCCGTGATATTATTTGAGCCATGTCAATTCCAACTCATTAATATCACAAGACACAATTTTGAGTAAGCTTCCACAAATTAACAAAATAATGCTCGGTATGTAGCACTAAACAATACTTTGACCTACATTTATATACTATGAAAGTATCAAATACATTGGTGAATATGTTAAGTTCACGATTACTGGAATCAAAGTATTCTCTGAGTTAAATATTCTAAATCAATTTTAACAGTCGACTCAATTTAAAGGAAATCAATATCAAGTTTATCACACAATAATCATAAGAAGATTTATTCAATGCCATTTTGACAATGCAATCCAAGCTATTGTTCAAAAGTAGGAAAGGTTTAACGCAAATATTTATTTATTATATGTCCCTAAATTTAATAAACTTTCCTTCTGAAATCCCTAGATTTTCCAGTACTTATTCCCTTTTTTTAAGTTCATAAATTGTAAGATTGAATTTATGTTGATATAAGATAAATCAGAATTTAGAAAAAAAAAGAAAAAAAAAATTACATTTAATTTTGAATTCAGCCATCACACTGAAATAAGAATATTTCAGTTGTGAAAAACTGGGAAATCGCTTGGAGCAGTTTGCTTGTCCTCTTGTTGTTGGAAAGACTACAGACAAACATAGACTATTGATCATATACTTTATAGTACTTAATTTAAAGAAAGATTGTAATTGGCTGGATTCCTGGGGGAAAGTTGCCCAGTTCGGATGACGAGGCTTACCATATTGAGCGGAGGAGGGGCTCTTTATCTAGCCAGGAAAGCCACATTGTATATTTTGAGTAACACTAAAGATAGCAAATAAATTCTAAATCAGTGACGAAGACGGGTTTATCCATACCTTGATTTTAGGCGACTATAACTCTTTAACTTGCTTCAAATTACCTCTCTTATCTTGATAAACTAAGTCGACATTGGATAATTTACATTACTTAGAATAACGTTGTATATGACAAATAAACTAATATTTGGTAGCGGAGTAGAATTACCCAAACTTAACTTTCTTTATAGCTCGAGTTACCTCTTTTTACCCTATTGTCTATTATGGCTCGATATACCCTCTTATACCCTACTAATTTATAACAATACTCCAATTAACTCATGAATTCACTTTGACCAATTTCTATCAACATTGTTCGTACTTGCTTCATTCAGCGGAATGTAGGAGGAAACGCTTATCTCTTTCCTATAGTATCTCCATTTCTAATCGCTAGAGGACTATTAAAATCTCCATGGTATAGTAACAAATATTAAGAATTGGTATGAGATTGGAGTAGGCTTATTTAGGAAAATTACAAACTTAAATTCTGTTTCCCTGGTTGTATCAAAAGAGTAATAATATCTATTTAGTGGTAATTTTATTAAGTAATAGTTGTAATAACAGGAATGATTGAGACCTAGTGATAAAAGCGAGTACTTTTGTTGTAAGATGAGGAATCAATACCATTAACTAGGAAACCGTCTGATCATATTCTTCTTTGGGTATAAACACATTAAACTGAAGATAGGCAACGACCAACTATACAATCCAATAGCGATGAGCGAAGCCCATTTGTTTAAGCACATACTTAATGTTACAAAACATACTTACTAAACTCATCTTGTAGTCAAAGCGTTGGTTCCATATCCTTTGTTCAGAGCTAGGACATCTATACATCAAATTAGACGAATAGAAATAAAGAAATAAATCATAAAAGCAAAACATTCAGATTTTCATAATATAATTTCAGTATTGGTTTTGGCATTAACATAGAAAACTAGGTGAGAGGCAACCCTAAGATACTTTCCAAGATATTTATATAATATTATTCCTTTTAAAGTTAGAAAATTAACAAATTCTAGAGATTTTCTAAAAGCCGCAGTCGGGCCGGCTATGATTATTAAAATTTGTCAAATAAATCCAAAGATATGAATTGAAACATTGTTGACATAGATAATAGATTCTTTATAACTGATAGTATAGTAGTAAAATAGGTAAATTCTCAATTTTCCATTAACACTTCAGGCGGACACTAGTAATTCATTGTTGAAGTTATAACTAACTAGTAATAAATTTATCAATAAAGTTGATATAGCTTGACCATGACATCATAAGGTAGAAATCTAATGGATTAGGGTCCTCCGTAATAAAATAGATCGGTATTTTATTTGATAAACATAGTTATTTCTAAGCATTAAACAAAGTAACAGATTAGTATGAAGTTGGGTCAATTTGGAATGAGCAATTAATATCTTAATTTCTATTCTGTAGGAAAATCAGGCAAAGTAAATTCCTTCTTTTAGTAATAGGTTCTTAGTTCATTATCTATCGAAGCATAAATAATTAAAGTTAGTCATGTAAAGTTAATATTTATATCCACCCAGCAATATTCGAGAACTTAGGGTAATTACGGATTACAACTTGGGAAATATCACTAGACATTACGCGCCCATTTCACACTTACAAAAGCATTAATATTAGATTATTCTAGCATGCAATAAAATAGGGTTAGGGAAAATAAATTAGGCAAAACATAGATAAAACATTTAATGGAATCACAAGTAGGTATCGTTAGCTCTCATTAGGTCTCATCATAGTATCATTCATCATATAGTTTATAGTTTTGTTAGGGGGGGGGGGAGCATTACAAACCTATCGTGTGTAATATCGAATGAAAGGGCTTACTGAACAGTTTCTAAAAATATATCACATAATTACATTTCGGCACTTGTTTTAAATAAAACCAAAAATCAATTTCCAAAAATCCCATACAAACGTAAGTTTGGGCAAAAATTAGAAAAAAATACTAAATGTAATTATTTTCAAAATTGCTTTCTTGTAGTTTGATATGAGTTATACTCTTAACGTGTAATTTACAAAAAATAATTTAACCACATCGGATCTGAAGGAGCCCAAACTTGGTATATGTTTTGAAAATGATTTTTGGTTTAATTTAAAACAAGTGGCTGAAACGTGAAATGATGTGATATATTTTTAGAACCGACTCAGCAAGCCCTTTCATTCCATAATCCATACCATACACGATAGGTTTTAGAACAAAAAAAAATTTTTCCCTATACAAAAAAAAAGATGACACCATAAATAAGTCCTCTCCTAAGGGAAGAATTTTTAAGAACTGCGGGTCCAAAATTTTGTTTTGACCTCAAGTATACGTGTACCAAAGGGCTATGCTGTACATACATCTATTTGCGGTTTTTTTTCTCGTACGAGTAGGACTAAAAGGGTTGTATTGTAGCTAGCTTGCAATAACTTTCACACTGAGACAACTAAGTTTTTTTACCAAAAATATAGCGTTAATTTTAACTTAATTGTGACTTACCAATTACCATCAAAGGTTGTTTAAAACACCTTTCAATTCAACCGATTAAGATGGAACAATAATTTTCTATGGTAAATAGCAACCATCAAAATATTAGCTATAAACATCCGAATTGTGTAATTATCTCTGTGATATCATGAAAGTACGGCCTGCAAACCGGAACTGGGTCATGCTGGGATCATGCCATCGACACATCGCGTGACGGACAGACAGCGGAATGCATTCAGTAATTAGCCCTCCGCTTGTTGCGAATTACAATACAATGCATGAAACTTCTGTTTTGATAATGCCTATGTGTTTACCTCTAAATCTAATATCGGGGCCACACCACGGCTTAAAAAGTTATTAATTCATTATAAAGCTAATGTTCCGTATATACCTACGTAGGTACACGCGGCACACGTAATTATTTAAGTGCGACTTTATCAATTTTACCCATCCAAGGTTCCATTATTATCGTCCTTTCTAATGTTTTTTAAGTTATTTGTCCAAAGAAAGTCAAATCTGTTGTTGTATAGGTAGGTAGATACCGTTTAAGAGCACCACACCGTGTCCTAACCTAACGTAACTTCTGCATTTTAATAAATCATCCACTATTGAATGGGGAATGTCCGAAAAAAATCAAATTGGCTGAATATTTTTCTATAGGTAGGAATAAGGTCCCTTAGTAATAGAATAAATTTTCATATTTTTCGGTTTCGTGAAAAAATTTCAAAAAATCAAAGTCTCTTCGACTTCACAAATGTATGAAAGTAACAGAGAATGAAAACTTAACTGTATAATTATTGAAATTAAAGTTAAAATAACTGTTGCTGTCGGGGCACGCTCAGTATAGGGTTTCGTAGTTACCCTTTGCCACAGAATAGATATTATATAACAATAAACATAATAATTATTAAATTAAATACGTCAACCAACACTACATTCCACTTTCATAATCCATTGCGCTTCTCCAATAAATTAATTCATAGTACGGACTGTGAATTTGTCAAAATGATTGTAGGCTAAAGCTTTACGAAGTTAATTGAATTCATGACTCGGTAATATTTTGTAAGACAAAGTCACCAGATTGAACTTTAAAGAGGACATATTTTGAAAGGAATGCGTTTACCAGACTATAGAAAGCACAAAATTCCGTAATACAACTAGGTATCTAGTTTATGGACTGGAAAGTAAACAATGGCGTATTGAAATAAAACACGTTTATTCACCGGATTCTATTGCAATTTTACTAAAGTTTTTTTGTTGTTGCCCAGGGTTACACCTATTTCGGTTCTCGACATCTACATCGTGTATCAAAAAAACCTGTCATATCCTAAAAAAGGTGATATTCCTTGGAGAATGTTGTTCAATTTCAGCAACACTGTTTTTCAGAATCTGACAGGGTCTTTTGATACACGATGTATAGAATAGAAACTTGAATATTTTTTTCACGTTTGAAAACAAAATTCAAGTTTCTTGATGATAAATGAATACCTACTGGAATACATTCTCGATACTAAACAGACAGTTACTTATTTGAGCAACTTTTTTTTACACCCAAAAAAGTCTGTAATAACGCATGAAACGTATTTTCACTACATAGTATAAAACAAAGTCGCTTTCTGTGTCCCTATATCCCTATGTATGTTTAAATCTTTAAAACTACGCAACGGATTTTGATGCGGTTTTTTTAATAGATAGAGTGATTCAAGAGGAAGGTTTATATGTATACCTAATACATGGTGTCAAATTCCACACTACACTGAAGCGAAGCGAGGGCGGGTCACTGGTAGTTGTATAAAATTATGACGACGACTGTTTGATTTCCCTTCATATATTTTAGTTTCGTTTTATGTACACTAGGCTCACACTCACATGACTTCGCTCCCATGGGCTTATTTTTTGTTTTTTTATCCTAAAAGAGGGATCTATGGGGATAAGAGTTTCTTATGTGTAGCAATTATGTTCACGCATCGCAGTCATTAGTAGGCAGCGATTGCCATCTAATTACAGCGGTGGGCAATGGGCACCAACAGGCCGACCCATCACCACCCAGACACGCGAAAAAACCACTTAGCGGCGATTGCGTTCAAGGTCAAGTTAGCCACAACACAACGTCATTTTCCTTGATAGAAAATATGTTTATATCCTTGATGTTTGCCATCGATTTTCAAGTTCAAGTTTAATATTAATAAGCTAAGTGGTCTGTCGTTCGTCGTCGTCTTTGAGTAATTGTCTGTGAATACATTAAGTGGACACTGCCTTTTTTATAGTCGGGAAAAACATATTTTTTGTACTTTCTGATTCTTATAAAAACACTCAACAAGATACTTTTTCCAAAGGTCGTGGATTATATCAGTTAATGCTTTATTTCATTGTACGTTTTTATATTTTTTTCAGTGAAGGTCTTACTTATATTCCTTAAATCTTTGCTACATCAAAAATCTGTATATGTAGTGTAATGCAAGCTGCTAAACTTGACATTTATTGAGTGCATATTTCGATTCTACGACTTAGCGGAACCAGCTACTACACTAGCTTTTCAAATATTTTGGAAAAACTGGATGTTGCTGCCTTAATTTCTATATGAAAATAATGTGGATCAGCCACTCCAGCCTTTTAAATTTCAGCCAAGTTAGTTCTAAAATACAAAAAAAGAAATTAATAAATATTTCACTTTTTAGGGATCAGCGCGTTTATTGGTTAATTCAGATGTTATTTTGGTTTACCAATATACGCGCTGTAATCCTTAATAAAAAACCAAGTGGGAGTCGAACTCGCGCACGAAAGGTTCCGTAAAAAACAGCAAAAAATCACGTTTGTTGAATGGGAGCTCCCCTTGAATATTTTTTTTCTGTTTTTAGTATTTATTGATACAGCAGCAATAGAAACACACCATCTGTTAAAATTTCAACTGTTTACCTGCAGTCGTTATTAATAGCGAACAAAAAACGGCAAAATATCACATTTGTTGTATGGGAGCACCGCACCCCTTAAATATTTTTATCTTATTCTGTTTTTAGTACTATTTGTTGTTATAGCGGCAAGAGAAATACATCATCTGTGAAAATTTCACCTGTCTAGCTATCACGGTTCATGAGATATAGCCTGGTGATGGTGACAGACAGACAGACGGACAGCGGAGTCTTAGTAATAGGGTTCCGTTTTTACCCTTTGGGTACGGAACCCTAAAAAGTGTTTTATTTTTAATGAACTGCAGGCGTGGAAGCCTTAGAAGTGTTTAATAAATATTGTTTGACACATTGTTTAGTTAGAACTTGTGTACTTTAGCGAGCATTTAATACAGAGAATTAGTTATTTGTTATTTATCATTAAACATTCAGACCTACTATTATACATATTATACTCTGTGTCATGTCATTAGTCTATTATTAAAATGATGGTTTGAGGCAAAATAAAATTGATGACGCAAAAACTTTATAAAAATCACACTCTTTATTAAAACAGGTAAGTTCCACAAGTCCACAACATCGAAACCTTGAGCAATATGAATATCTTCGTATACATAAACTTTGTATCTTTAACAAAACTAACATTATCACTTAAATAGCTTTTCTTTGTAAGTATATAAAACTCGTCACATAGAACAACACGTAAATAAAATCAACTCTCTTATATATACTAAATTTCAATTAAAACCAACTGTTTTCCTTTTTCATCCTATCTCTATGCCTGCCTTTCATTTCCAATGTTTGGAAAATTTCTGAAAGTTTATCGAAATTCTGAGTAGGACTGTGAGGTAATTTTTGTAAACTACATGAAGACTTGTCTTCTTCTTCTTTGAGGCAAATGTTGAAGGTTTGCCTTTCTCTCAGGCACAACAATTTCCCTGTCTCAGGCATGGAGGAAAGTTTCGCTACTTGCATCGCTGCCTTTTTGAATCTCGTTTTCGGAGATATTTTTGGCTTCACCTCTTCTTCCTTATTTTCTGCACCTTCGGAGGCTTCGGTTTTCCTCGGGACCGAAGAATCTCTTTTCCTAACTTTTACCGAACAGTAAAGCGGTTCTATAACGTCGTACGTGTTCTCTCTTAAAAGTTGTTGGGGCTTCTTTTTATCTAATTGGTCCATGGAATTCTTCCTCACAAATCCATGTATCCTCAGCGGAGTTAAGGGTTTCAGTACATCGTGAATCTTTATCGGCTTGTCGCCGAGATCAGTCCTTTCACTTTTGTTTAAATCGAAAAGGATTACTTTCGTGTTCGACCTTTCCAGTTTTTGCCCGATCGCTGGGAGAGGGTGGAAAGGGGATAGGTTCGGTTTCACTGGTATATCGTCGAGCATTCTGCTTTGTGCCGTTTTATTTTTCCTCGGTTTAAACTTGCGCGGCGCGTAGATGGTGGTGAGCGCGCGCGTCTTGTGCGGGTCGAGTGGCGCGAGTGTGGAGGGCGCGGGCAGCATGGGCACGGGGCGAGCGGCGGCGAGCGGGCCCGCGCGCCGACAGCCGCCCGCGCCCTTGGGCGCCGCCGCCCTGCCGATGCCGCCCACAATGGTCACGCTCACGCGCGATGCCCGCCTCACGTTCTCGTGCACACACGCACAACGCCGGACACACTATCATAACAAACACTGCTGCTTTTTGATTATTCGTTTTTATTTCGGAAAGGAAATGGGAAATCCGCGAGGAACCAACTTTTCACGTATCACTTTGACATTATTCGGATTTTTTTTTTGTAAAAGTCATGATGGCATGACCATCATGTCTTAGTATGATATTATAAAAATCAGCAAATAGTTTATTTCTTTAAACTGGCCTTTGCGATGAACTGTGGATAAGCCATAGACATAGAAAAATTTTTGCTGCGCTCAAGGGATAAACTTTTTTATAAAAGTTCAACTTAGGTATTTTTAACCATTGCCGTCTTCGAAACTTGGTGAAAATTTTCATAACAATAAACATAATTATTATATACGTGGCAGCGATAATTATAATTGTGTGTAAAATAATTCAGTATTGTTGGCATCGCGAGCCGGACACCGTCAGTTAGTGCTCATTACACCGGACAATCGATCGGCTGACCTTCGGACAACCGCCTCGCGTTAACATTAACATTGTGTGACACATCGCCATCATCGGTTAACGATTGCAGTTAACACTCGCCGGTGGAATTAGCGCCAATTTGCTAACCTATACATTTTTAAAGTCGGATTTTCATGTGACCATGCTATGTTTACTTTTGTGGTCGGACGAAATCTACACAAAAGAATTTTAGAAAAATATTTTTCATGAATAGTCCGACGTAGTATAAAAACTGAGTGAGTTTTATTTGATTGATAATAAGTTTGACTTTATAGAAAATAAATTCTAAAAATAATCTTATTTATCAATAATACCGAACTCATAAACAGGCGAACCTTAGGTGAATATTAACATTTTCACAGTTTTCAGTCAAGCCAAATATTAGCTAAGCATCATCCATTCACATTTAATTTTTAAGTTAGTTAGTTATGGTTTAAATGTCATCATTCATTTAATTCAGGGGCAAAATAAGCATTAGAATCACAGAGGGTAATGTAGTCAAATTGTTAGCGTAACGACCTTCGCTCCATTAGATATTGCCTAGATTAGACAGACAAAATATAGCTTTGAACATAATGGAACCTGCACGGTATACACTCGATATAATCAAAGACTCGATATTCAACGCCTGTACATAATGTAGGTATACCTACGCACAATTTCTAAAAGCAAAAAATAGGAATTTGATTCTAAAAATCATGACTCAAGCCCAGGGGCGCTATATTTGAATCGGTCGGCTGGCGTCGAGCGCTCGTTTCTACTGATTTTCGTTCGACAAATCAACTCAAATGTTGAGCTGTCGAACGAAAATCAGTAGAAACGAGCGCTCGACGCCAGCCGAGCGATTCAAAAATAGGGCCCCAGGTTCTTGTCAGAATCACAGCGTCTTTCATTTTTGCTTGAATGATAATGATCGAAATAAAGGTATCAAATAAAATAATATACTTTTTCAAGGGCTTGCGTTGATGACACCAGATGAGGCCTTACTATGAAACCTAAAAATATATTTTTGTCACCTCTGGTACCTACACCTACAAGTAACAAAATAAGTAACTTTTCTATTCGTTGGAACGCTTAACACTAGCATAAAGCTTAAATAAGCAATTAACTATTAAATTACGTGACATAACTAAGCAAAGTAGCAAATGTATGGCGAAGAGAAAATTTTACAAATTAAAATACGTCGTTTTGAACCGCAAGCACTCCTCTGAAGTTAGCCACATCTGTTGTGCATTGTCATAAGAATAAATAGCATTGTTAAATTAATCGCATTGTAGGTACATGCCGTAATTTTCCGCTCGGAATTTTCATATTACATTATCCGTATTCCGTTTTGAAATTTCGAATCAGTTTCCGTCTGTTATGTGGCAAGATTTGAAGGCTTTAAAAAATAAGCTTAATTTTCCTGTGCCAATGATGATGGAAAACCATTGCATATCGCTTGGAACGGTTAATAAGATAATAACCGGTAGTTAATGTCAAGGTTATGAAAACTAGCATTTGAGTTGAGTTCTTTTCAACTCAATTGAGTTTTACTTTTGAGTATTCCATAATGAAGCTTGCACCTGCTAGAAAGGCAGTATAATTCACTATTTTTTATTGTATTGGATAGCTTAGCACAGACTCGTGGCTTTATTTAAAAGGACCCACTGTAGAGTACTTTAATAAGCTTAATATTAATTTACTGTTTATTTCATGTAAGTAAAAGATCGGATTGACTGGAAAACTCTATGAAATTGCCGATATTGTGTCACATACATAAAATATTATCTTCTTTGATTTAAAATAATTAACAATATCTTGATTATTTAATATTATATCGAATTATGACCATAATAGTCAACTATTAGTAAAAAGAAAGTCCTTATTTTAGCTTTCTTAGCATTAAAAAAAAGTTATTCAAAGTGACTCTTTTTTGTGAGCAAGAAAAGGGTGACCGGAAGGGTTGTAACTTAGCCTAAACTTATTTTTTTCACTATAAGTTAGCATAGTGTCAGACAAGGTGGAGCGACGATCTTCGCAAGGTGGCTGGCATAAACTAGATGATTATAGCCGCGGATCGTGCTCAGTGGCGTGCACTCGGAGAGGCCTATGTTCAGCAGTGGACGATGATAGGCTGATGATGATGATGAAGTTAGCATAGTGTTCAAACAGTACACAAATGTTTTGTTACAAATTACGTTCACGGTTCTTAAAGGAACAAAGAAAATACTAGTATGAAAAATGCAACTTCTTGAAAATCCTCCTTACAAATCGGCAATTTCATAGACAAAGACCTATTTTTGTGCTACGGGCACTGAATAAACTCGTAGCAAATATCCTGCTACGAGATCATATTCGTAGCGAGATACGCTGCGATATCAAATTCGTTACGCCTAACATACATTTTTTAATATATTTGTAAAATTATGATAGTTATAGGAGCTCGGTGGCGCAGTGGTTTAGCGCTTGGCCCAGCTATTGCGGAGGTTACGTAACTTTCGCAAGGGTCGGTCATAGGATGGGTGACTAAAAATTTGTTAGGTATCTCGATCTCCTCCGTGGCACGTTAAGCCGTTGGTCCCGGCTGCATTTGCAGTCGTTAACACCCACCAAACCGCATTGGGCCCGCGTGGTGGATTATGGCTCATCCTCCTTATCAGGAAGGCCTATGCTCCAGCAGTGGGGCTGAGGACATTAAAAATGGCTGATGGTCAAAGGTACCTAGTTACAAAACAAAACTCATACTCGTAGATATAAAATCTTTCTACTATATTCATTGGCCCACCGCTTGTAAGGCTGGCCCCAGACCTACCGGTTCCGTTTCTTTGCTTTGCTGTGCTACCTTGCTTGAAAGACCGCCGGCCAACCAGGGTAATTTTCAATCTATCGCATTTTGGGACTAGACCAAATTGGCAAGATAGCCATTAGCTTGGTTTTTAACCGACTTCAAAAAAAGGAGGAGGTTCTCAAGTCGACGGTATTTTTTTTTTTTTTTTTTTTATGTATGTTTTAACATAGCTTCGTCAGTTGTTACCCGATTTGTACAATTCTTTTTTTGTCTTAAAGAACATAGTTCGTGTGTGGTCCTTGGACGAATCAACCACTGGACACGTAACGTAAGAAAAATGTATGAAATCACGTTCAACCAATTTTTGCGGGGCGAGGGGGGATTACACTTGTCAAATAATGACAATGTTATAGGGTGATTTAGCCGGTTTTCGGCCATAGTTGCCGGCCAAATATTATGGATTGTGAAACTCGTACATTAATTCTTGGCCAGGCGGCCGAAAAGCAAATGACCTCCCAGAAATGCATTTCGTCACCCGGCCATCAAATTTAAATGTATCACACCGAATACTTTACGCGTTTAAGTCAAAATAACAGTAAGTACTAAAACTAATTTACCATACTCACACTCAATTGCAAGAAGCTTCACTTTATATCTTCTTTAGCTAATGCCACTTTATCGCTAATGAAATCATTAACATAATGATTTCATTAGTTTGTTAATAATTATCGAGATATCGAGCGTGTAGTCTTGGAGTTGATATTTATCGTCATTCTGTCTCAAGAAATGAACTCATGGCCACAAAAAAAGAAATATTTGATTAATTAAAATAAATTTTCTGGTTAGTGGCTTAATAAAGTGAAAAGTAGCAAGGCATACGAACAGCTGCTGTTTACAAAAAAATAAAGCCAATATTTGGTCCATTTTTTTCTATTCAGACGTCTCTTTAATTTCAAAGCCATTATGATAGCAACGCAAGCTTTAGAATTTTAGATATACATATTATCTTATCACTCATTGCTGGCAGGCTGGCACTGACTTGCTCCTGTACGCGTATGGTCTACCCAGTGTGAGAAATGGAGACTGAATGACGCCGATATATATCGAGTGTGTAGCATCCCAGCCGATCCAAAATATTACTCGATATATATCGCGATAAATATTGCCGATAAATATCGAGCGTGTAGCATGCGCCATAGTATGGTTTGACTACTTATTTACCTAACCTTTGAATAAAAACTCAATATTTAAAACTGAATGTTTTTTTTATTTCTTAGTATACATATGTATAAGAGAAAAATCAACATCTACATACTAGGAGAATATTGTCACGATATTGTGTTTACAAGGGCTGATCGCACGATGTGAAATTGGTTTAATGGCCCGTCATCGACCCATTAAAAATTATTCCTCTTTTCTTTCCTACAATACTTTAGTGAAACATTAGGATTTAAAGTGGCACTAAAAAGATAAAAATCTTTCTTGCAATTGAGTGTCAGTAATAAAAATTATGTGTATCAAACCGTAAACAACATTGTAACTTACCTTCCAAAAAACTCACATGCACAATTTTTTTGCTACTTTAACGACACAACTACCGTTCAATTTTAGCCCTTCTTACCCACGACACTACCAAGGCGCACTACTGGTAGTGTCGTGGGTAATTTTTTTTCCCTTCTACACTACCGGCCCAGTAGTATCGTAGGTAAATAAATATATGCATTCCCCACGACACACTACCATTATAAACTTAATTAACTTCTTTAAATCACATTATCAAAGTACCAGGGTAGCATAGATTTAAAGGAGGTCAACATTTTTAAACATAATAAATTGTTGAAGTCCTTATCCGCGCGACCTTGAGCAAGTGAAGGAGGCCTGGTTATGTTTCCGAAATGGCCGAAAACCAAAGGGGGCCGGCAAACCGGCTAAGTCACCCTACTTTGTTTATATACCAAATTTTATTTATTTTACGGAAAATAGCTACTATAATAGGTTGAAATTGTGCTTATGCGTGAAAAGAAATATTTCTTGATTGCCCGCTATTTTGTTTGCTGAACAAGACGGAGCATTTTGCCCATTTTTGTATCAATGTTTCGCCACGAGTTCTAGCATCACACTGACAACGCAATATCGTTTACTGAGGCTATCGGTCACAGTAAGTGGCTAAGGGGTAAAGGCGAATATGGCTGTCATTTCGCGTCCAGTGGTTAATTCGTCCAAGGTGTGGTCCCATAAATTTTTTACAGAGATCTGGCCAGTAGTTTTTTCATAATCCTGAAAAATATCAATTATTTAGCTCGCCTTCGCACGAGTTTTTATGGAATTTCGGACATAACTTCTTTGTTTATGAACCGATTTAGATGATTCTTTTTTTATTTGAAAGGGTATACTTCAAGAATGGTCACAATTTAATTTCATTGTTATTGGACTTCGAACTTCGAAGATACACAAAGGAACTCTTCAAAATCAAATAGTATAAGTAAAGTGATTTAGGTTTTGGTAAGTTTATGGCAATCCAAAACAAACCAAATCATGGTTTGCGATGCAACGTTCTGGACTAGACTTGGACTACGATGACACAACGGAACTCCTCAAAAACAAACAGCGTAAATTTGGAAATTGAGTTCTGGGCATTTTACCATTGAAAATATTATAATATAAAGTTAAAAAATATTTACACGCTGCGCTTACATACCTACCACTAAAAAGTTGAAAATAAAAAAGCTTTTTAAAAAAAAAGAAAAACCGCCTTCAAAAAACTGAAAACAAAAACAGCTTAAAAATTAAATACCTCTAAAAAGCAAGAAATAATATTCGAATCATTCGTTACATATATCAATATTAATAAAACACGTCTAATGAAGTCGGGTGGGGCTTTAATAAAAAAATGAAGTTGTCCTCCAGCCCCACCCGACTTCAATAGACGTGTTTTATTAATATTGATATATGTAACGAATGATTCGAATATTATTTCTTGCTTTTTAGAGGTATTTAATTTTTAAGCTGTTTTTGTTTTCAGTTTTTTGAAGGCGGTTTTTCTTTTTTTTTAAAAAGCTTTTATCAAATATCATCGCCCTGATTGCGAAGTAGGAAGCTTTTAGGAGATATGCCACCCTGAACATGGACTCCGATCGTTAAAAATAACTCGATCTCTTATTTATACAAGATGTTTGGTAAAGCCTTATAAAACTGAATATGGTAGATAGGGACCATAATAAAACTGAACAACTTTTACTATGGGACCAAATCTGAAATCGCGAAAAAAAATGAACTGTTTCATACATTTTGATAATTTCGTTATTAATTTTTGTATAAAACAGCAGTTTTTTTTAAAACGAAAACTAAAACTTCTCATCGCACCCCAGACGACGATATTTGATAACACCAAACTAATGGCTATCTTGCCAATGTGGTCAGGTCAAAATATGCGATAGATTGAAAATGAGCCTCTTGGCCGGCGGTCCATGGTAGAACAGCAAAGCAAAGAAATGAAACCGGTAGGTCTGGGGCCAGCCTAAATCATCCGCATACAAATTTCGTTAATCACCAGAAAATTACAATACATTAACAAAAAACCATGTATCAACCCTCCAATCCGACACTCAACCCGCTATTACCAGACCAGTGTCCAAATTACGACAATTTTCTGTACGCATTAGCCCCGGGGTGGCCCGGGAAATGGGGTCAAGCGCATTCGAAATAAGTACCCAAGTGTCGAGGACGAAATCGTGGCCACGCGTATCAGTTGATAAAGATTTGATTGATACGGAAAACTGAGGATTTATTGATCGATTTATCTTTTGTAAGTAATACGTTACTTCATTAAACTTTTATTTCCAGTTATTAATATTCCACGAGTGTCTGCTAACGGTTCACAGATAATATTTGACTTCATATTTTTATTTTATTTAGAAAAGAGATTTCACTATTTAATTTGTTTTTTTTTTATTCTTTACTTTTCTGTGTCAGTTTTATGCTACTGCTCCATCTGCGTTAACGTTAATAGTAATGTTCAACTACTCTTTAGTTAGCTTAACTACGCCGGGCGTTATGTAAATTTAGTACTGTCCTTTGTAAATTAATACGTTAAAGTTTGGCCATATCACATCTGCGTAACGCCTAGTTAAGTTAAGACGCAGGCTCCATAGCATTACAGATACAAAATGTATTTTTTATGTAGAGTCACTGATCTACCAAATATTTTTATTATTAATCATTGTCTACTTAGATACTTATGCTGTATTTGTTTAATGTTTTTAATCATTTCTATCTGCTACCTTTTTTTTTTTTTTTTTTTTAATGCCGTAGAAAAATGCATATATGCGCTTCCCTTCCCGCTGGTGATCGGGAAGGGGGTATGTGGGATCTATCTGCTACCTACTACCTATATTAGCCATCTTTTGCTCGTTCAAATAACTCGTAAAATCGAGAATATTCATATTCGTCGTAACTATAAGTCGTGGTATCAAAAAACCTTTCAAAAATCAAACTAGGTACCTAAGCTTGTACTGATTGTGGATGGAAATGTCCATCAACCATTTTTAATATCCCAACTGCTGGGGCGCAGGCCTTCCTTATGGGTGTGTAAGGAGGACGGGTCATATCATAACCCACAACGCGGGCCCAGTGTGGATTGGTGGGTGTTAACGACTGCAAATGCAGCCGGGACCAACGGCTTAACGTGCCTTCCGAAGGAGCTCGAGATAACAAATTTTTGGTCACCCATCCCATGACCATCCATGACCGACCCTTGCGAACGTTGCTTAACCTCCGCAATCGCTGGGCCAGCCACTGCGCCACCGTGCTCCTCATTTAGGATGGAAATGAACCCTGTGAATTATTATGTCCGGAGTTTAGCGTGTCGTGTCGTGTCCTTGACATTGGGTCGACACCAGCAAGTGATTCATAAACGCGTACTTAATGAACCCGTGATTCGACAAAACCTTTTCTTCAGCCAAAAATTGGGCCACCGTCACCGATCGTGACTCAGAGATAAAGCCAGACTGAACAAGATAAATATACGGCCTTTACACTTTGCTCTGTACAATCAACACTTTTTCTAAAGGTCAAAGCTCTTTTCGGAAGCCATATTTTATTTGTCTTGTCTATAAGTAATTTTGATAAGTACTGAATACTGCTTCGTGGATAAACGAATAAAACAATCAAGCAAGACAATTGCCGAAAAGAACCAGGGGCGTAGCGTGCCTTGGCGGGGCCCCGTATAAAAATTTATTTGGGGGCCCTTAAGAAGGGTAAAGATTTCTCACAAAAGAAAAAAAATGTTTGCATGAAAAGAAATATTTATTCATGATAAATTTATCTATCTGTCACTTTTTCCAAAATGTTTAACAAACAATCTAAATGAAATATACAACGTGTTACAGAAAGGGAGTATCAACCCGGAAGGAGGTCAATGTACTCGTGAATCTGAACACCTTCCAATAGGAAAAAAAACAAATCGAAAAAAAAATTTGGACTCTCCATAGAAAGTTTGAATTTTCCGTCAATTTTTTTTTTCTGTTGGTAGGTGTTTAGTTTCACGAGTACATTGACCTCCTTACAAGGTTGCCACTTTTAGGAACAAAAAGTCGGGACATGGGCGGCGGCGAGCGAGAAGCGCGAGCCGCGAAAAAATTTTTGGTCTATTTTCTAAATGTTTACTAGCAGTAAAACTACTGTAGAGACTGGTAACTGATAAATGAAGGACATATTGAATGTATGTATGTGGCTGTTTGTAATTAAAATACTCAAAATCAATGGAAGCAAACGGGCGGGTCAGCAAAGTAAGAGGTAAATAAAAAAAAATAAAAACCGCCTTCAAAAAACTGAAAACAAAAACAGCTTAAAAATTAAATACCTCTAAAAAGCAAGAAATAATATTCGAATCATTCGTTACATATATCAATATTAATAAAACACGTCTATTGAAGTCGGGTGGGGCTGGAGGACAACTTCATTTTTTTATTAAAGCCCCACCCGACTTCATTAGACGTGTTTTATTAATATTGATATATGTAACGAATGATTCGAATATTATTTCTTGCTTTTTAGAGGTATTTAATTTTTAAGCTGTTTTTGTTTTCAGTTTTTTGAAGGCGGTTTTTCTTTTTTTTTTAAAAGCTTTTTTATTTTCAACTTTTTAGTGGTAGGTATGTAAGCGCAGCGTGTAAATATTTTTTAACTTTATATTATAATATTTTCAATGGTAAAATGTCCAGAACTCAATTTCCAAATTTACGCTGTTTGTTTTTGAGGAGTTCCGTTGTGTCATCGTAGTCCAAGTCTAGTCCAGAACGTTGCATCGCA
Organism: Agriphila tristella; assembly: GCA_928269145.1. Taxonomy (NCBI): domain Eukaryota; kingdom Metazoa; phylum Arthropoda; class Insecta; order Lepidoptera; family Crambidae; genus Agriphila; species Agriphila tristella. The sequence goes on along the minus strand of OV743437.1, from coordinate 26,410,391 downwards.
AACCATGATTTGGTTTGTTTTGGATTGCCATAAACTTACCAAAACCTAAATCACTTTACTTATACTATTTGATTTTGAAGAGTTCCTTTGTGTATCTTCGAAGTTCGAAGTCCAATAACAATGAAATTAAATTGTGACCACTCTTGAAGTATACCCTTTCAAATAAAAAAAGAATCATCTAAATCGGTTCATAAACAAAGAAGTTATGTCCGAAATTCCATAAAAACTCGTGCGAAGGCGAGCTAAATAATTGATATTTTTCAGGATTATGAAAAAACTACTGGCCAGATCTCTGTAAAAAATTTATGGGACCACACACGAACTATGTTCTTTAAGACAAAAAAAGAATTGTACAAATCGGGTAACAACTGACGAAGCTATGTTAAAACATACATAAAAAAAAAAAAAATAAAAAAAAAAAATACCGTCGACTTGAGAACCTCCTCCTTTTTTTGAAGTCGGTTAAAAATGAGAACTTACCTAGCTGTAGGGAAAGAAGAGGCATTTGATTTAATGTTTTATTTTTATTTTGTCTATGTTTCCATGCATATTTTGTATTACTACGGGCCTCTCATTAATTTTGCGTAATTTTTATATTTACTTACGAATTCCGAACAAGACATATCTTTTGCAATTCTGCTTTAATTTAATTTGCAGAGCAACGATTTCTAACATTAGATCATTTAAGCGTCATATGGGAAAATACTCGCTCAACATAAGAATTTGAAGGGATACAACGCAAAATAAGGCATTTAACTTGTTGTCCTTTAATCTTTTAAACATTTGGACCCAATTTTTTTATCAACACTTTGATTTTGATCGCGTGTAACATCAAAAATCGAGACAAAACTGATCGATTGTCAGGACGCGGGACAATATGTTCGAAATCGGGACTGTCTTGGCAAAATCGGGACGGGTGGCAACCCTGCCTCCTTGCGGGTTGATACCATAGACTTAGAAATTTTTTCGATGGTTGATACCCCCTTTCTGTGACACTTTGTATACTCTCCTTGCCTATTTTTCGGCCAACTGATTTATGCGCACGCTTTACGCGGGAAAAAATAACTTTTTTTGACTTGGTCCATGAAAAAAAAGTTTTTATTAATTTTTGATTACGCACGTTGGGGGCCCCCGTGGCCCGGGGGCCCCGTATAATTGATACGGCTGATACGGCGGTAGCTACGCCCCTGAAAAGAACTAAGCTGACTAAGTCAGATTATGAGGTCTTCAAACACCATGCGTTTTAGAATTTTTTTTTTCGAAGCTTCAAACTTGGTTAATTACACTATTCATAGATACTTATTATCAACCTAAATCAGTATGCGCAATTTTTGTGTTTACAATGACTGGCCTAACATACAATGTGAGTGTATTATTAAAAACTCATTATCAATATTCCCAACAACGCACTACAAACATTAAACAAAAGAAACCTATTTAAAAATATAGAGCCAAATGGAACATAAAGTGAAACGGCCAACTTGATGATATTACCGCGGCATGTGCTAGCCCATAGCCTTCTTCATTTCCAAGCCGTGAACATAAGTTTGGCAACGTCTGTTACTGTCAGTTCGTGGTCATGTCGTCCGCCAGTCTCCATACTAAATGTATGGGAATATTTCAATTTTAAGAGGTCGATATTTTTTTTCATAGTAATCGTGTGAGGTTTTAAATATGAAAATAATTTAGTTCTTTTATTGAAATGCTTTGTATATTAAACAATAAGAAAAATATCTATGTTAACCAGGAAAAAATGGCTGTCAAAGATGTCACCTTTTTTGTTGATTTTCTTCAGCAGGGAGTTGATTAACACGCCCTCTAGCAATAAATGATATATCATTAGAAAGGTCTTTTAAAGACAAATATTTGCTGTTAATATACTTTATATCAATTGTTAATACTTTTGGAGTTAAAGGTTATTAAAGTATTAAAGTGGTTTATTGTCTATGGGAGTTGATCTACCACACCTATAGAAATGAATGATATATCATAAGAACGGTTTTTATATGATAAATATTTGCTGCAAACATACTTTCTATTAGTTGTTAGTATTTTCGGAGTTTTAGGTCATTAATGTTCAAAAAATTGGTCAAGTTGAGAGCGTTATAACTCTCAAAGTACTAATAGTTGACGTTTATAGTTTTACAATAAAGTGTTTCAAATTTAAATACCTTTCCAATGATGTAAGATTTATTGCTAGAGGAGGCTTAGATCAAAATGCTCATCGTACTAAAGGACCCCCGAAAAGTTCAAATAATTTGACTCAAACCTTATGTTCTAATAAATAAATATTAATAATAAATATAAAACTTTATTGAAATAACCTTACATCACAATTTACAACTAGTTTAAACATAGATAATATAGGAAAAACAAATAATAAATATTTTTTAAAATAATGTTATACTATGTGCTTGACCACATGCGATGTTGCCGTTCTGCTCAACTTCAGGGCTTGGAAGATATAGAAGGCTATGGCTAACCGTATTTTCCGCTCACGAAACTGTGACGTCTTGCAGAATCGTCATCACATCACGGCCAAAATTATGTCAGTCAGTCAATGTTAACCACGCACACACGCGCAAATACACGAGCTCACGAGTCGAGTCTGCGCACTGCGGTGATAAAATAACACTCATTTTGGAGCGTAATCTTAACGCTATGACTGATTCGTGAAACAATATTGTGTTCATTTATATATTTTCTAAGGATTAATTACAGTGTGTTATTTATTAGAGAAATACCTGTGTTGTCATGTGATGTTTTTTAAGAAATTTGGGAATTCATAGGAATATAAACCTTATTGTTAAGTGGTAAGTACTTCACTGATGAAAAGTAAGGTTAGACTTTCCGAGAACTATTAATTATTTAGAGATAGTCATGTAGGTACTATTTACATTACATACTTAGGTACAAATTGCCCAACTTTTTAACCGACTTCAAAAAAAGGAGGAGGTTCTCAAGTCGACGGTATTTTTTTTTTTTTTTATGTATGTTTTAACATAGCTTCGTCAGTTGTTACCCGATTTGTACAATTCTTTTTTTGTCTTAAAGAACATAGTTCGTGTGTGGTCCCATAAAATTTTTACAGAGATCTGGCCAGTAGTTTTTTCATAATCCTGAAAAATATCAATTATTTAGCTCGCCTTCGCACGAGTTTTTATGGAATTTCGGACATAACTTCTTTGTTTATGAACCGATTTAGATGATTCTTTTTTTATTTGAAAGGGTATACTTCAAGAGTGGTCACAATTTAATTTCATTGTTATTGGACTTCGAACTTCGAAGATACACAAAGGAACTCTTCAAAATCAAATAGTATAAGTAAAGTGATTTAGGTTTTGGTAAGTTTATGGCAATCCAAAACAAACCAAATCATGGTTTGCGATGCAACGTTCTGGACTAGACTTGGGCTACGATGACACAACGGAACTCCTCAAAAACAAACAGCGTAAATTTGGAAATTGAGTTCTGGGCATTTTACCATTGAAAATATTATAATATAAAGTTAAAAAATATTTACACGCTGCGCTTACATACCTACCACTAAAAAGTTGAAAATAAAAAAGCTTTTAAAAAAAAAAGAAAAACCGCCTTCAAAAAACTGAAAACAAAAACAGCTTAAAAATTAAATACCTCTAAAAAGCAAGAAATAATATTCGAATCATTCGTTACATATATCAATATTAATAAAACACGTCTAATGAAGTCGGGTGGGGCTTTAAGAAAAAAATGAAGTTGTCCTCCAGCCCCACCCGACTTCAATAGACGTGTTTTATTAATATTGATATATGTAACGAATGATTCGAATATTATTTCTTGCTTTTTAGAGGTATTTAATTTTTAAGCTGTTTTTGTTTTCAGTTTTTTGAAGGCGGTTTTTCTTTTTTTTTTAAAAGCTTTTTTTTGGTTGTTTACTTTTGTTTCGTCTCGTCCCGCTAGAGGGAAAACTTTTATTTTCATTGTATTTGCAATTTTGCAACTTTAAAGTAAAGAAACATATTTCGATAGAGCGAAACACATCGTCAAACAAAAATTTGATTTCAAATTCGCGAATTAAAAGTTGAATTTTTAACAAATAGTTGTTATCCAATGACATATTTTAAAGCCAGCCGATGAGTGACTGAAATGGAACCAGTTTTTCCCCGCTGAAACTTAGTCACAGTCACAATATAAACTTTTGATCTAGTTAAAGGTAGGTACTAAAATTACAGAAATATTGCAGTCAATTTTTATTTTGTACTATCCCCGTCAATTGGTAATGCGCTGGAACCTTGTCAAATTAACATACACATCATCGTCATCCGCAACTAAAAGTGACAAAAAACAGTAAAATTCTAATAGGTAACATAATATATTAATTATTGAATTCTTATTTTCAATAAGAAAGGGTCTAGGTATATCAGAAAATTACAATTTTTTTTTCGTTTTTGAGGTTAAAATCATGGCCGCCAGGCGCATTACCAATTGACGCGGATAGTATAATTGTTTTTTTAAGTTTTCAATTTTAAATAAAAGTATAGATACCTACCTATACCTAATTTTCATTAAGTAGGGAGTGTTAAATTATCTAGAATCTTCGGGAAATGGACCTTGAAAGATAAGAAAGATTGCAGTGTCTTAGTCAGAATATTTGCATAAGAGCTATATAATTTCTATTTGATATCTTATCTTAATGAATTACGTCAACATTCAACCTATGGATTTAGGTAAATTTGCCAATATTCATTACTTAGTTATAACTTTAGAACCCAAAATAAAATTAGGTACCTAATCGCCTGAAATCGGCCAATATCTCATCTCATAGGCACCCATTACACACACAATCTGATCACGCCAGATCGCGCCAGACTGACAAAGATTGACAGAGATTGATTGTGTAACGTTGTTCGCGATCTGTTTCAATCTGGCGCGGTCTGGCGCGATCTGGCGTGATCAGATTGTGCTGGATTGTCAATCTACGTCAATCTGGCTTGGTCTGGCTTAGGGTTGGCACCTTTTTTTCGGTGTAATAGTATTATTTTCAAAACATCTAAACATTATAGTACTTACTTTTGGGATATTTATAAAAATGTAGTACACATTTATTTTTAACTAGCTTCCGCCCGCGACTACATCCGCGTGGGTGGACATTCGAAAAATCATTAAAAAACAAACATACAAACGAACAGAGAACTTGCAGTAGTCTGCTCATCGCAATCTACTGCTATCCGATACTTGTTTTTATAAGGCTGAACTGATTTAGATGAAATTTAAGGCACAGTTTATAAGCCTAGATTAAAAGATAGGATACTTTTTATCTCGGTCAAAGGTATCCTAGGAATTTTTTTAAACATTGTAATTAATATGTAGTAAGTACTTACTTTCAGGAAATTTATAAGAAAATTAGCGGCCGCCCGCGACTTTGTCTGCGTGGAAAGGTTTTTTGCTCGGGAACAATACTTTTTTTTCGGGATGAAAAGTACCCTATGTCCTTCTCTGTACCTCTGACAACGTGTATGCAAAAGTTCATGATGATCGGTTCAGTAGTTAAGACGTCAAGGCGTAACAAACAAACAAACAAACGGACTTTCGCATTTATAAAAATACCCTAAAAAAACATACAGACGAACAGAAAAACAACCTCCTGCTTTTTTGAAGTCGGTTAAAATATCGGATCGCAGTAGATCTTGGTAGATTGTCAATCTACCACAATCTACCGCGATCCGATGCAATTAGATTGTGGTAGATTGTCAATCTACCATGGTAGACTGACAATCTAGCACAATCTACTGCGATCCGATGTTTTTAACCGACTTCAAAAAAGGAGGAGGTTCTCTGTTCGTATGTATATTTGTTTTTTATGAAGGCTGCACTGATTTGGATAAAATTTGGCAAACAGTTTATAGTCTGGATTAAAACTTATGATATTTTTGATCTCGGTCAAAGGTACCTTAGGGATTTTTATTTTTTTAAACATTGAAATTAATTTGCAGTACTTTTGGGAAATTTATAAAAATATAGCCCATAATTATTTTTAACTAGCTTCCGCCCGCGACTACATCCGGGTGGACATTTGAAAAATACCCTAAAAAAACATACAGACGAACAGAAAAACAACCTCCTGCTTTTTTGAAGTCGGTTAAAATATCGGATCGCAGTAGATCTTGGTAGATTGTCAATCTACCACAATCTACCGCGATCCGATGCAAGTAGATTGTGGTAGATTGTCAATCTACCATGGTAGACTGACAATCTAGCACAATCTACTGCGATCCGATGTTTTTAACCGACTTCAAAAAAGGAGGAGGTTCTCTGTTCGTATGTATATTTGTTTTTTATGAAGGCTGCACTGATTTGGATAAAATTTGGCAAACAGTTTATAGTCTGGATTAAAACTTATGATATTTTTGATCTCGGTCAAAGGTACCTTAGGGATTTTTATTTTTTTAAACATTGAAATTAATTTGTAGTACTTTTGGGAAATTTATAAAAAATATGGCCCATATTTATTTTTAACTTTCTTTCCGGCCGTGACTACATGCGCGTGGGCATTTGAAGAATCTCTTAAAAAATATACAGATGAAAAGAGAAACTCCTCCTTTTTTTAAGTCGGTTAAAAATATTGGATTGCAGTAAAAGATGATGAAATTTGGCACACAGTTTGGTACCCAAGGAAGTACCTACTCTATGTACCCTATTTTTGATTTTTAAAGGAAGCTAGTTAAAAATAACCGAGGACTATATTTTTTCATAAATTTCCCATAAACCTACCTACTATATTTTTGGCAATGTTTTGAAAAATACTATTTTACCTTGATGTTATTACTATACCAGGCTATAAACTATACAAGGTGTTAGGTAAAAGCCTTATAAAGCCGAATATGGTAGATAGGGACCATCAAACTGAACAACTTTTACTATGGGACCAATTCTGAAATCGCGAAAAAAAAATCTGCTGTTTCATACAAAAATTAATAACAAAAATATCAAAATGTATGGAACAGCAGAATTTTTTTTCGCGATTTCAGAGTTGGTCCCATAGTAAAAGTTGTTCAGTTTGATGGTCCCTATTTACCATATTCGGCTTTATAAGGCTTTTACCAAACACCTTGTATATGATGTGTGTAAAATTAAATATCGATATTCATCTAACCCTAACTAATCAAGGCATAAAATGGGTGCTAGACAATAGATTTTACTAGGTACTTACTTACTTTTCGAAATAGTTAGGTACTTATTATACGCAGACCGTCACAGAAATTAAAATTCATCATTTCAATTACGTCCGGGAATCGAACCCGGGATCTCTTGCGTGGTAGACTGGCATGTTGTATACTGCACCACTCAGGTCATCGATCGATATCACGCGAAAATTAATGCAAAAAGTTGGCAACCCTGCCAAAGACCACCGTGGATCGTGGTAGATTGTCAATCTACCAAGATCTACTGCGATCCAGATCTCGCTGGATTGACCGTGTAACGTCGCAAACCAACCGCATCAAATTCCATCAATCTGCGGTTTTGATCAGATTGCACCAGATTGACGTGTGTAATGGCCGCCATAGTGTCGTCGTAGAAAATCTTTTTTGATAGGTACCTACTTGACTTTTTTTTTAGCTGCAAATAAATTTCAGGGGGGTTTTACTCTTTCTCGCTGTACCTATAGCAAATAAAAGAGACTCATTGATAGCCATTCAGAAAACGGGCAAGTTTTAAGAGCTTGTAATACGGGGGCTGGACTGTGAATTAGCATTATAAATCATACTTGATATATTATATGATACCATACCAGTAAAGCTAGTCCTTGGTGCCTCTTGTAGATTCAGTGTCAAAATGGATTTCATAATCGGTGGGCTGGCCGGCGCGGGCGCCACCATCTTCACGAACCCCATGGACGTTGTCAAAACGCGCATGCAGCTGCAAGGAGAGCTGCGCGCGCGCCACCAGACTAAAGCGCGTTACCGAAGCATTTTCCATTCCTTATACGTCATCGCGAGGAACGATGGGGCCATGGCGCTGCAGAAGGGACTTGCACCTGCTATGCTGTTAGGATTCACTATGAACTCCGTCAGGTGTGTTTAAACATTTGTAGTTTGTAACTATTGTCGAAAGAATAGAAAGATCCAGTAGTAGGTTTCAGTGTGGTAGGCCTGCAGTTATCGAAGTAGAGACGAGTTAATCATCTTATAAATAGGCTTTTAATACTGTCTTAACAAACTAGGCTCAAGATACTATTATCTTAGCATCGCAAAATCAAGGCTAATTCCGTTTATACACCCTGAACCAGCCACCCTGAGGTGGATACTCGGAAATCGCGTGTCCATATTATCCACCCCATCATACTATCAACTATGACGGGGTGAAGATGGACACGCCTTTTCCGAGAATCCATCTTAGGGTGGTTGTTTCAGGGTGGATAAGCAGAATAAGCCAAAATGTACAAAGAAGATTCCTCCAACGAACACTTTATGTAGCACCGTACGCAAGACTATATATCTTTAGCTTTAATTTTTTTTATATTTACTATTAAATATATATTTACTATAAAAACCGATGTCATCTGACGGAGTGTTAACGCGTGGCGTCAGACAAATGTGCCCGCACCTTTAGACGTGTTCCTTTTACCAGATTAGGAATGTTCCACGTGGCTGAAGTTCAAGGTTGGACAAAGAACAAAGATGGTAACATAGACGTAAAGAGGGCTATTCTGTGGTCGAGCATCAGCGGGATCATGAGCGGGGTGTCCGGCAACCCCGCCTCGGTGCTCAAGACCAGGATACAGGCGGCCGCTCACCCGAGCATAGCCGTGGGCAGGCAGCATAGGTACAAAGGTATTGAAACTACATACCTACCTACATGAAATAAAACACTTTTTAACGGATACTAGCGCGGTTTTATTGAAAGTACTTTGGTAATTAGTTGGTATTTGGTTTGATTTTGATTTTTCCGTGGTCACGTCCTCCGTGACCACGGCACCTTTGCAGCTGCCGTGGTCAGTCCTCTGTGACCACGGCAGCTGTAAAGGTGCCGAAACGTCGGAAAAATCAAACCAAATACCAACTACGTACCAAAGTACTTTCAATAAAACCGCGCTAGTATCCGTTAAAAAGTGTTTTATTTCATGTCTAGTGAGCGCTACTTAGTAGAACCTTACTTTTATGGAGAATTTCGAATCACTTTTTGATCATGTATCAATATCAGAATGCATATTTTTCCCTACTTCTACCCCATTGAACCATCGCACTCCATAGGTTCGATTTTAATTGGATTGGTAAACTTTTTCGAAGATAATTGTTTTATATATTTTTTTGATAGCACAAGTCTGAAGAATAAAGAAAATAATATTATGATTTTTTTATTTTACCTAGTTAATTAAATATATTTTTTTATATTATTATCGCGATAAAATATCAAACGAACGGCTGAACACGAAGTTCCCTTGCATTTACTGTATAAATAAACTGATTGACAGGACAGATTTGACAGAGAGTGACAAAGAGTAATCTAATCCAATTATTTTACTTTGTTTTTCAGCTTATTTATTGTGATTTTCTAGTATTTTTCTTGTTCAGTTATGGGAAATGGATCAGCTTGAAGAAATCCATTATCCAGCTTATTACGCCGATGAAGTACCTACACTGCTTTGTTCCGTTTTGTTTGAAATATAGATGTGACCATGGGCAGAACAAATTTTGTACAATTCCCATACATTTGAAAGAGACGTGGTGCAGAGGATTAAACAGGAATTGCCTTCAGAGAGCTTTATACGTTTGTGATGATCACGTAAATATATACATATCTACAAATTTACTCACAAAAGAGTTATTTTATTCATTTTAGCTGACTGTGACTGACTGACATGACAACTAGTTGACATTGCCAAGGCCAAACTTTTCATTTTTTTATTTGAGCAAAAGCAATACCTACGCATACAGCCGTAATAGTGATTTATTGTACCATGTTAGAATCTTAATTTCAAATTATTATTTAAATTAAAATGAAGTATTATAAAAAATCCGCAATTGGTTATTCCTGATTCCAAAGCCAAAAGCTACCAGAAAATATATAATTCACAACAGTTTTGGAAAAGTTTACCAACCCAATTGCATTTTCATTCACTAATTTTACCGGCTTATACCACAGATAATATAATACTATACTAGTCTTATACCTAAGCCGCCCAGTAAACCGTAATATCCTTTTCAGGCGTGTTGGATGGATGTGTTCAAATCTATAAAGCGGAAGGCATAAGAGGGTTTTTCGCTGGTGTAAACGCGACATGCTCAAGGCTAGCTATCGGAAGTGCAGCGCAACTCACAAGCTTCACTGCGTACGTGAAAATCCAACTTAACATTTGTTTTTTTTGTAGTTATTTTTGTTAATAAAATACTATGATTTCTACTTCAGTGCAAAACAAGCTTTGAAGAGTCGAGGTGTTTGCGAGAACTCTGTGTTTGGGCTTGCGTTCGCCGCGAGCTCAATCAGCGGTGTCGCTGTCGCCTTGGCAATTTGCCCCTTAGACGTGGTCACCGTCCGTCTTTATAACCAGGGTAATAGTTCCCAAATTTCTTTGGCATTTTGCAGAATGAAAGAAAGCATGAGGTCCCACGGTTACTTCGAACATTCGCCGGCCATGCTCGCTTTCGTGGCGAGTTTGGGCTGCGGGGTGTTGTGCGTATTGCTCGAAACTCCTCTGGATGTTGTGAACACCAGACTTTTTAATCAGGGTAACGTTGATTATGATTGAATCGGGAGCATGCGGAAACTTGTTATAGAATCTGCATCAAAAGCTTATTTTCTTTTAGCTTCATACTTATATATTCTGTGACTTAACCGTAAATTATCCTTTAGGACCATAATGTCCACTTCTCAAAATGACCACTTCCCAAAAGGACCACATCCCAGAATGACCATTCCCAGATCGTCCACTTCCCATAATGACTATTCCCAAAACGACCTCTTCCCAGATCGTCCACTTCCCAATATTATGTCCATTTCCCAAAACGTCCACTTTTCTCGGCTACTTATAAAAAGCTACAATTGCTATCCTATATTTTCTTTTTATTTGCAAAATATTTTCTTGTTTTTTATGTAGGTATTTTAGTAGACTTAGCCTATTTGTTTTATATGAAAACATAGCTGCATAAAAGCTCCCAAGACGAGGGAACAGTTTATTTATTATTCGGTGTTAACTATAAGTATTTTATAAAAAAAAAGTGGTAATTCCAGTAACATACAAAAAATACGCGTTCTTTGTTACATAACATTTTGGTTTTAGGGCCGGCTACCAGTGAAGGGCGCCTTTACAAGGGCGTAGGCGACTGTCTGGCAAAGATCTACAAGACTGAAGGAATCCACGGCCTTTACAAGGGACTAGGCCCATTATACCTCAGGATAGCACCGCACACCACGCTATCCCTAGTCATATGGGATATGTTAAATAATTTACTCTTAAAAAACTAGGCATACCGAATAAAATAGTTGAATTGACAATGCGTTTTAATTTTTTTTAAATTTCGTTTTTCAACATACAATAGAATAGTGCCATTGCAAAATGTAAGTATAGATATTTATTCCCTTAACAGTATTAACAGATTGTTAACGACAAAAAAGATAGCTAACATAACAAAAAAAAAATTAAGAGTGCGATACTATTGGAGGAGAGAAATGGATCTCCCAATCTACACCAAGAGAGCTGCAATCGGAGCTGACGTCATCGTAATCGCAGTAGCAGCTCTCGCTAGATTCGACCTGCTCGATGTCGTCGCACGTACACTCCGGATTGTTGGGATCGTCCGGAGCCAGCCCCACTGCGGCCTTGTACGCCTTCAGACAAGTCTTCTCACAAATACCCGGGTGATAAGGATCCTTAAAATTACCAACCAACTCCTTAACCAGTCGCCTCTTCTTCAATTCCAACTTAGCCAATTTATCTTTGTTACTAGCTTTCGCTATTTTGTAAACCAACGGCGTATACTGATCGTTGCTACCTTCGTTGTTTTCCGGCGAGGTTTGCATTTCGATCACATACTCTCCGTTCACCTTACAAACAATCAGCGTGGGTTTGTTTTCAGTGCGCTTTTTAGTTTTCTTCAGTGGCTTTCTGCTTTCTACTGCATACGTTTGTCGTGCCACCTTGTTGAGTTTACGTAGGAGACGCTTCGATATAGCACCAGGCTTCCAACCATTTGCTATCTGCAAAACAATAAAGATTAAAATAATACTCATATCGATTGATGAAAATCTAAATGATCATTTCTTAGTAAATACTCAACTTTGTGGCATTCTAAATGATACTAAATTGCAATCAGTTAATCCCAGTGGTCAGATTGATGGTTAGTCTAGTCTGGCCAACAGGATTTTTTTCCCGTTGTTCTTTTTTTTGAGAAGTTATTGCTGATCTATCTAACGATTCAGACAAATACTAAATTCATGGCCTGCCGTAGACTTAATTCAACCAGTCTAAGGCCCTGTCCTAATTGGCATCGGTCGTGCGATCATGCGTTGCGATTTCATCGTGCGATGAAACTGAACTATAGACGCATCGCTCACTAGGTTTGATCGCACGGTCGGACGACCAGTTTCATCGGACGGACGCACCATCGCACGACCGATGGCCAATTAGGACAGGGCCTAATTCACCTAGGTAAATTAATTAAACTTATTAGTATACTTAATTCTGCTGGCTCGCACCCAGCTATGTAACCCAGTGTGCTGATCGCTTCCATAGTAAAACATGGTAAAACGCTCGTACGCCAAAATTCGTACGAAATCACATTCCAAGTGCGGCCGGCCTAAACGCCGTCCAAAAAACCTTTTTCCGAGCTTTGATCTCTGTTATTAGGGTTCCTCCTTTCTTTTTGTTGTTTATTAGCGTCTATCTTTTATCAGTGATTTAAATAATATTTGATGCTTTTTACCTATCTTAATTGAAAGAAACCACGAGATAGTTGTTTACTCTTTCTTCTTCAATCGTATCATTTATATCTCCCACTCCAGCGTAATTAGAAAAAAATCTGCCGTTTTGAAAATCGTTCGATCCTTCGTTGCTCGTGATGCTACCGCGTGGCACTATCAGATGTTGGATCGGGATCACAGACCATTTAACAAATATCGGAATATACCTACTTAATACACTTTTCAGTACCTACATATACCTACGTGGGTGTTATATTTCTCTTTGACTCGTTTGACATTCCTGTAATTTTTATTAGATGAAAGGTAATTACCTACCTACCTACCTGAGATTAGAGGATTCGTTGAAGCGACTCGGTGAAGACAGACCATACGGGTATTAAATCAACAAAGCCATTTGAAATATACAAAAAAACAAAACGTTCTTAAATCACTTATCTATTGACAAAAAACGTTACAAATTTTAACTTAACACATGACCAAATGTCACTTGCACTTATGAGTCTTATGACACTATATTATAATAATAAACAGCACCACAATAAATTCTTTCACCAAACTTAATTAATAAACATTGGACACAGTATACCGTTTACAATAATTCAACCTCTTTTTCGGTCTTTTTTATAATGTTCTAACAAGCTATCGTGTACACTTAGGTAGCATACACTTTCATTGTAAGTATTCTTTCGTCATAATAAATTTCACGGATCAAATCCTATCTAAGAGGTACGAGCTTTCTTTTTGGAACCGGGCCGTCTAGGAACTACTGAAGGTTGAGGAATCTTTAAATCCTCTCCGCGAGCTATCAACGCCTTAAGCGTAGCTGTTAACAGCTTTCTATCAATACCATGGCCAACTATTCCCATTTTAGACAATTCTCTTGGAGAAGCATCTCCAAAACAACTCCAGTTTGTTTCGGATGGTACCGCCGCTGCTTGCTTGGGGTCACCTTTTTTAACTAACTTCTTGGGAGTCCGCGGTTTTTTCTGAGTAGGTGAACCCCGTGGTCTGGGATAGAAACGCCATTTTCCTCGACTGTCTATATATCCATCGACTCCAACAACAAGCCACTTTCCATTTGCCGCCTGAAATTTACCATCTTCAGCATCGATATGATCTCCATTTGGTCCTATAAAGGCCATAGGAGCCCAACGATCGTCAGGTGCTATATAGCCATCAACATTAATTTCCATCCATTCGTGTTCCGGACTCCAAAATCCACCCAAATCGCTACATTGTTGTTTGCCATCAGGACCCTTGAAAAATCTGGGGACTGGATTTCCGTATCTATCCACCAGCTTAACTCTGTAATCTAAGTAAGTGTATTGTGTTTCTTTTTCAACTTTTAATACTTTTTTGCCTTTATACGTTGGATCAAAGTAAGCATTGGGTGGTGTGAATTCGACTATCCATTCGTCAGAATCGGTAGCTGAGCCCAAAGAAGCTGAATCTTCGGAACAAGAACAGGAACGGTCCATATTGGTTCTATCAGGTCCTGGTTCAGCCGGATAGCAGGTACATTCTGGATCTTCTGTGTCCGGTAAGATTCCCAGCGCTTGTTGATATGTCTTAAGGCATATTTCTTGGCACATATCTTTAAAAGCGCTTTGAATGAATTCACGTTGAGCTCTCTCAAGACGTCTCTGTACACGTTCTTTTTTCTTACGCCTCTCGCGATTTTCCTCTTCACTCCTACCAATGGTATACGTAACCAAAGGCTTTTCCTCGTACGGTTGTTGATTAATAGATCTTTGTCTTGCATAAGCTTTCATTGTTTCCATTGTTACCGTAAACTCGCCATCTTTTTTATGAACCACCAATAGTGGTCTCTTTAATGACTTTTTCTGTGTCTTATCTCTCTTCCGTTTCTTAGAAATAGCTTCTTCGGGATTTCTTGCTATTTTGAGCAATCGCACAACATGCTTATTGGTCGCACCCGGTTTCCACATGGGGCGAAACTAAAAAAAATAACAAAAAATATTACAAAAATAAAAGCGAAAGAAATGTACTTGTAAAAATTAAATTTATTCATGCATATAATATGCAAAATCATATTTAAAATTACTTTTTAAGAATTACTGTTTCATAGAAACGATAATAACAATATTCTTACCCTCATTCCAGGAACATCTTCAGCGGTCCATAGCCAGCCCATGCTTTTCGGTACTGCACCCAAAGTGCCTGTACATGGCATCGCGCATTGACTGTGTCCAATGTGTGGCGCTAAAGACAAATACAATCAAAATTAATATGTACCTATGCTGTATCCAGTCAATTCCAGTCTTCATTAAATACTCCAAGCGCGAAAAAAAATGCTTTATAATACGTACGTATACCTGTATAACCATAATTAAACTTGAATCGATCGTCCTTCTTTTTCTTTTTGCCTTTTTTATTATCTTTTTCGGATTCACCGTTTTTGTCTCCTGGAGTGGTCTTTTTCTTTTTACTATCACTTCCAGAGCTTAGAGTCTTTTTTGATTTATCTACTATTAATTTATGATAAATTGGACAAGGAAATGCTAGTGGTCCTAACTTTTCTTCCCCAAACTTTTCAACACCACCGCAAATGTTGCAATATGTTGTTTTCTTTGTAAATCCAAAAGTACATTCACAAGAACAATAACAGGGATGGGGTCCCATTTGCATTTTAGCTGTCATTCCTCCAACAACTTGTTCAACCAGTTCAGTCTTGTCACAAGTTTGGGGTCTCATGCTAGACAGATCTACCATTAGTCTGTCGTCTGGTGGGCTCGGTGGCTCCCTAGTTTTCGCACTATCGCAATCTACTCTATCGCATTTTTTGACGGTTATTAAATGTGCTGCCTCTTTCGGCAAATCCAACGAACAGCTACTTGGACGGCCGTATTCGCTTGGTTTTTTACCAGGACATTCATCATCACACAAGCTGAATTGATATTTTTCTCTTACTAGGTCATCAGATTTTTCTGAACTTTTGCTTTTGCTGCTATTTACAGATTCTTTGGGCGAGACAGGATCTTTTGCAAAATCATTCTGAACAGTAAAATACCCAACACAATAAACTTGGTTTCCGAAAGGTCCTCTGTTTTCTCCAAAAATATAATTCAAAGTATTCAAACTATTCAAGGAATAATAAGAGTGAGATTTGAGTACAGATTGTTTTTTCTGTATATCTATATTGGTTTCACTCTTTACAAATGAAACTACGTTATTCTTAATATTATTTCTGAGACATTCAATATGTGTAGTGTCCTCTTTATTTTCCAATTTGCTGTCCGTCCTCAACATCCCAGATGTTTTCGTAATGAGCGGTGCACCGCTTGAACGTTTGAGTTTCGATTTTCCTGTAGAATATATGGTTTTGATTGTCCCTGTTTCATCTCTTAGATATCTTTCTTTTTCTTTATTTTCCTCAGACTGTGATCTGAATTGAGTGGTCAATTTATCTTTTAATAAGTAACTTAATTTTATCACTAATTTAATAGTGGCCATACGTTTCGACGTATACTCGTGAAATATGCTGTACTTCCCCTCGACAATTACAGGATCCATACTTTCTTTATTATTTAGTTTACTTAAATAATCTATGAAAGTTTCACTCCAAGGTATTTGGTTGGAAGCCAATATAATATCGGCGTTGTATTTGCTACGAAAAGTTACTTCTAAGGGATACTGTCGCATTTTATCTTTTAGACTTTCGCTAGTATTGATGATCAACACAGATTGTCCTGTCGGGACTTTGGATGGATTCTCTATTGAAGTTTTTTTGTTTTTCGAGTTACTTACTCTCATTTTAGACTTCTTTTTCTTCTTGGGTGGCTTTGGTAGAGATGACTCCAATTCATGCGGATTCTTTAGATACAGTTGAAAAACTTCTCCAAACTGACTTAGGATGCTATAATCTTTATACTCGAAAAAACATTTAATTTCCTTAATCATTATTTCAAACAAAAACATAGAATCCGAAAGAGCCATTTTTTGTAAGCTATTTTTTACATTTAGAAACACCTAATTTACATTAGAAAAATACAAAATAAACTGAAACTTGCAATTTGTAAGAAAACCAAAAATAAACAATGTCTTGCAATGTGTCACATGTTACGTCAATTTTAAACTATCTGTTTTTCTATACGACTGAAATAATGAATAAATTTTTCAAAAAGTTTTTATTATAACTTAAAAAAGTTAAGCAGTTTTCTGTTTAACAACTTATTTATTAAATAAAAACCCCTGAGGGCACCACTTTCGGTTAGGGAATCGCCTTAAAGAATTACCACATCGAACAAAGGTATCTCTACAATACAATTTAGATAGAGCCATAAAAATGTAATAGTCTTTGTCATCATCAGTAGGAAAAATATACCTAAATAACATGTAGAAATCTTTTATTTAATTTTAGTAGCCCCTCCGGTGTGCCCAAGACTTAAAAGGAGCATGACAGGTACATCAAAAATTTCCCGACTTAAGGCTTTAACATGCGTCAAATCCCAATATTCAATTCAAACTATTGAAAGATTACGCGCGGGAAGCTATCATGGAAAAAATATATAATGTACTGGAAATAATACAAAATAGATTTAATTGAAAGCATTTATAAAAATGTTACCACCTATGATGTAAAAAAATATTCCGGTGACCCTGTTTCTAGTCTTATTTGCAAAATTTTTCGGAAACGGAACATTCGCTTATGTTAAAACCAACCATAAAAATCGGCGATGTTATAATACCTTAAATATTAATTTAACAGATTGTTTTTACTTATTTGAAAGCGAAGAAAAGTAACAAAAACATGAAAAAAAATCGGCGCTCGACGTCAAGTCGTCAACGCAACCGCCGCGCCGCGTCGCAACGCGCACTGAATTGAATCCAAAGCGAGTAGAGTTAGGTTCGGTTTCACTCCATCACGGATCGACCCACTCGGATTGACGCAAGTTAACGCCTTAACCACTAAAGGGGCACAATGCAGCATTTGAATATATCCGTCGTGCCCCTGGGGGCACGATCCGGGTGTTTAGCGGAGCAGTCGTCAGCTGATAGCACACTCGCACTAGTACTAAACTAGTATTATTTTATTCTGGATGCTGCTCAAAGATGAACAAAAATGGGATGACCCAACGAACTAAAATGTATGGAAATGTAATTGCAAACAAATAAAAAAATGGCACCACGCACGGGACCGAAAAAGTACAACTAAAGCTGAGCTTTAGTCGGGCCAGCCAAGCACCTGGTGACTGACATTAGCGTTCTTTACAATAATTGCATTTTGTATTCTAGAGAAAAGAGAGAAAGAGGAAGTTTATTAGAAATGACGCGAACCAACCTGGGAAACAGTTGTCCTGTAGTCAAATGGTGTAAATGTAAAAGACACAAAGAAGGCAGTAAAAATATGCCTAAATAATGTATCCTATTTTTTCGTTTAAGTAAGTTTATAAAATATCTATGAGTACCTATACAAATGGTCGTTAATAAAGCAATCAATGCTCAGAAACTTTGTGCAGCATAATTAAACGCCAGCAGTTTTAGCTCCATCCACTTAGTTGAACTTTTCGTGTGGTCCCATTTTTTTTAGCGCAATGCAATGCTTGTTCCATAAATTTTCGTTCGCTGGAACGGATATTTATACTTACATTTGAAAATTACTACGAGTTGGTACCTAATACCTTATTTAAAATAAACACCTGCTTTTGTTATTATTTTATTAACAGTTAAATAATTAAATAATCATAAATTTAATAAATTACCAATTAGAGCGCTTCTTTACGTAGTACGTAATTTTACTAAGAACGCACAGACAAGGCAGTGGAAGTGTCTGTAGCGATGTATGACGTAGCACCGGCGAGTACGTAATTCCTAACATTATTAGGATTTCCGTTTTGTATTGTGAATGGAGATAATTTCTTAGGTGTATTACAAGCTCTGTTGGTTTTCAAATTTGGTTTTGTTTCATACAGGTCATCATACATTTTTAATTCTTTCATTATTTCACGGTATTTATCAATTTTCTTTGAATTTACTAACTTCATTCTGTCTCTTGAACATATTTTTGGCAATATATTTTTATCGTAATTAACCGATAGAGACATAACAACTTGGTTCTTTCCTTTAAATGTAGTCTTCGGTGGACTTCTTTTACCCTCGCCGACTTCGGCTCGATTTGCTTTCTTGGCGTTTCCTTTACTGTTAGGAGATGGTGCGCCTCTAGTTTTTTCCTCAGTTTTCACGTTACTTGGTGAGTTTTTACCGCTTGTAGGAGATCTCTTAGTCGAACCCGAGACAGAAGATTTCCCACTTTTGCCCGCTTTCTTTCTCGGATACCAAGCCCATTTACCGTCCTTATCAATATATCCATCAATTCCAATCTTCAAAAGGTTACCTGAAGCATCAGTGATAAAACCATCTTCTGATGAATAAAACATTCCATCGGGGCCTATGAAATTATGAGGTACCCAGCGATTATCGGGACCAATATAGCCGTCTTTATTAATTTCTAACCACTCATGACCAGGTCCCCAAAACCCACCCAGATCACTGCACTCTTGTTTCCCGTCAGGACCCTTAAAGTACCGGGCAACTTGGTTTCCAGATTTATCTAGTACTTTGACCTTATAATCTAAATAAGTATATTGCGTTTCATTGTCTACAAGAACTGGTGGGTGTTTAGCTTTTGCGTCCCATCTAGCTATAGGAGGAGTAAATTCAATGGTCCACTCATCATCATCTGTGTCACTACTAGAAAAGGAGCCTTCATCAGAACAAGAGCATGAATCTATTGGTGGACTGAGAGCTGGATTTTTCTCAGTATAACAAGGACAATTGGGATCGTTTGGGTTGGGCAAAGGAAGCACTCCAATGGCTTGATTATAGGCTTTTAGACAGATTTCTTGGCACTTGTCTCGAAATGTTGATTGTATCAGTCTACTTTTCCTTCTTGTCTCACGGCGTTCCCTACGTTCTTTTGCCTTCCGTCTTTTTAAATTTTCCTCCGCAGACCTGCCTATGGTGTATATCAAAGGAGGCTTTTCATCATATGGATACTGATACAATAATCTTTCTTTAGAATATTTCTTAAATACTTCCATTTGTACAGTGTATTCGCCACCTTGTTTCTTTACGACTAGAGTTGGTTTCATTTCTATTTTCTTTTTACGCCCCAACAGAGCCCTTTTCTTTTTTGCAATAATATCAAGACCCTCTCTCAGCGTCCTATATCTTCTCACTAAGATTTTATTAGCTGCGCCAGGCTTCCACTTCGGTCGAGGCTGAAAATTTAAGAAATGATATAGACAGCAGAAGATTCATCAAAAGTCTTTTATTGACATTAGAACCAAGTCGAAAATAAAACAAGTACTTGTGAACTTCCAATATTTTTATTCAGTTTTCAGAGTTAAGGTTTTTGGATAAGAAATTGATAACGTTATCGTGAGAAGATTTGAACAGATTTAAAATATGTGTTGATTCAATATTTATTTTTCTCTTGAAGTAATGCATTCCTTTGTGAGCAGCCTAGTTTTTTATTTGTAGTAAGTAGTTGTCGTGAATCTGAAACGGCAATAATTTTAGAATAAGTATTTTTATAGGCATAATAAAAAAATGTTAACTTGTGGTAGCAATAATTATCATCGCAAATTATATTTTTAAATTACAAATCAATAAAATAATAGCATGAAAAATAAAACAAAACTCACCAAAAGTAAAAGTCTGTGATATTACAAAAATTGTCTAATACTTAATTATAGAAAACTTATTGTAAATAAGGTACCTAACCTAGGTTTAAAAAAAAGACCGAGTGTAAAAATTTCCCAGTATCAACAACCTAAACATCGAGATTTTGCCAAAAACAAGCCGATCAGTAAAATTTAAAAAAATATGGGTGAGTAGGTACCTTACCTTCATTCCAGGAATATCTTCGGCAGTCCAATTCCACCCCTTGTTTCGTGGCACAGCTGGGTAAGGATATTTCGTTTCTGGTTTTTTTTCTACTGGTGGTGCCGTCGGCGCTGAAAAAAATACAAAGTCATGTGACTTCAGAGCACAATATAAAATTGGTAGCAAAATTCGTTGTTCAAGAAAAGTATGTTATTTATGAGTATGAAGTTATCTATATTTAAAATTCTGTACGAACGTTCATCTGTGGTGTTGGCAGTAAATTTTCCTACGGCCTTCTTTTCTTTTTTTGGTTTCTTCGTTTTTGCTTCCGTTTGCTCTTTTTTCTCTGCTGCCAAATTTTTTATTGACCTTGTTGCCGTTAGCCGTCTCTCAGTCTGCCCCACTTTTGAGCCTGGCTTAGCGCTTTTTATACTCACGTTATCTGGCACTTTCTTATCATCATCAGGCCACGGGTTTGGAGTTTTAATATATTTCTTGTCGTACAATTTGTGATAAACAGGGCACGGATGGGGTTTCGCGTAAATTGGTTGGTCTTTCATATCATCACCCATGCATTCGTAGCCCCCACAGATAGCACAATAAGTAGTTTTTCTCGAAAATTTAAAGGTACATACACAGTCGCAGTAACACGGATCCTCATCTTGCACTTTGCCTTTTCTTGCTGCGACGTTATCTACTATGAAATCTTTAACTTTTTCTGCAACGTCACATGATTTTACACAGCATGGATTATGAATGATATCCAACGGAATCACAATTTGACTGTCTGCTGGACTAGGAGGAATGATGGCGGATGATGTGCACACTTTCGGATCGCATGTTGAGTTATCTGCTCCAGCACTTTCATTCATATTTAAAGAAGGACAAGCCGTTTTAGAACAAGAAGTTTTTTCTGATGCTTTCGCACTAGGGCAGTCAGCAGAGCAATATTGGTATTTAGATTGCTGTGGTGAAGGTGCAGATGAAGTGGGATTAGAATCTTTATCGATATCATGCTCTACAGTGAAATAATAGACGTTATAAACAACATTGCTTTTTCCAAATGGACAACCCTGGCCCCCACAGTTACTATCTTCGCTTTCAGCGTCTTCACAGTCTTTACTACATACAGAAGTACAAGAATTCTTTTTTGTTAGTGCGTCTTGCATAGTTTTCAAACAATTGCATTGTGTGGAAAGTCCTTCTAGAGTCTCGCCATGACTAAATACACCTTCGTGACGAAGGAATTGCTGAATCTTCTCTGCCAAACTACAATCTTTACTCCCACATGGTCCAATTATGTCATTGATATTAAACTCTTGATTATCCTCGTCGACAAGGTTTTCAATATACGCTTTCATTGTTCTAGCTATTCGACAGTCGTGTCTTCCACAAGGTCCTCTTATGTTCGCGATATCAAAAATACAAGGCCTATTATTGTCTGGCCTTTTTCCAGCGTTGATACATAGCGGACAAGGGTCGCTCAGAGCTTCTTTCTTGAATCTTTCCGCAAATTTTCCAGACGGCCATTTGGTTTCTTTGCAGTAACAAAGTCTATCAATGTCTGTAGCTTTCACTCTTGGACTGATAGTTGGTCGCGGAGTTAACATCCTCATGTTGTCGTTGCAGGAAACTATTATCTTTCTCACATAATCTACAATGTGATTAATGTCAGGGCAAGTTTCTGGCGATTTGTAAATAGATTCCGGCGGCTTATCAGCACTACCCATACAACAATAGTCCCCTTCATTGAAGAAAGTAAGATTTGCACCAGGAACATTTTTATAATCAGCGTAAACTATTTTGCCATGTTTAGGCTTATCTTTAATAAATTTATTTTCGATTTTGTTACAGTTTTCTTCAAAAACTTCATCTGTTGTTTTCAATGTACACATATAGGATGTCGTTTTAGAGTTTATTCCTGTATATAACACTTTTTTGACTACCGGGTCTTCGGAGAGTGTTCGGAAAGCCGTCGTCACTCTATCGGTTAGATATGTTAACTTGACTTGTAAACCGATTTTTGCCATCAGCTTAGCGGTTTCTTCTTCAAATATATTATATTCATCATTTATAGTAATTGGCGACGGTTCTTGGCAGTCACAAATTTTCTCTAAATATTCTATGAATCTTTGGTCCCAGGGAATGCTATTTGAGCCAATAAATACTAAATTATCTTCTTTGCTCCACAGTGACATCTCTAGAGGGAACTTTTTCATATTTTGTATAAGAAACTCCGGACTACTGGTAAACAGAACTGACTGCCCCGACTGTATCACTGGCTCTGGTGGAGGTAACTCAACTTTGCCTTTCTTGCCTTTTTTTGGTTTTTTGGGTGGCTTCTTTTTTTTCCCTTTTTTGCCTGCTGGTTCAGGTGGTAGCGGAGGCGGGTCTGGTATAACTATGTGCATCTGTTTCGGATCTTTTAATTCCAAGGAGAATACATCACCAAATTCACTTCTTATAACTAAAAACCGACTTTCAACCAAGCTTCTAACATGTTCGATGACTACTTCAAATAAAAACATTGCGTTAGTAACCGCCATTTTTTATTTTCTGTTTTTATGTACTTTTCTGTTTCCCGTTTTACATAATACAATTTAAAATTTAACTTTTTAACTTCTTTTCACATGCAATTTGATTTGTTGTTATTCGACATTGAAATGGCGATGACACATTATTTATATTGTATGAATGACAAGTATGTCATTAATCATTATGTGACTAGGCAACGAACCTTTTTTACATTACGTTTTTTTCGTTTCTTTATCTGTTTCAGCAAAACTGAACTCTATTAATTAAATTAAACTAAAAAACTAAAGAAAGTCTGAAATATTTCTGGTTTTTCACGTATTACGCACGAAGGCCACGAAGCACAACTTTTTTACTTGCAAAACTTAGTTTAACTCTCTCCTAAGGGGTTCAAATAAAATAACATGCCAAAAATACAGCTTTACATTGCATTATGTTTTATATGAAAGATTTGACTGGCCTAGGTACCTATGATTGCCCATACTTTGAAGAGTAGTATCTTGGGAACTATTCATATAAAAAGATCATTCAATTAGCTTGTTTAGTCTAGTTACTTTATTCCTCTAGAAAACAACTTTGCCTTGAATCCCAAAGTTTAGGATTTATTAATTACTAGCGACCCGCCCTTGCTTCACTTCGGTGTAGTGTGGAATTTGACATCATGTATTATACATATAAACCTTCCTCTTGAATCACTAACTATCAAAATCCGTTGCGTAGTTTTAAAGATTTCAGCATACATAGGAGGGACAGAAAGTGAATGTGAAATATACTTTATTTAAATGAGCTCACATAATAAGCATTTTTAACCGACTTCAAAAATTTGAAAAGGAGGAGGTTATCTATTCACTATACACCAAGTACACCGATTACTCGAAGACGGCTGAACCGATTGAAATGATTCAAACGTTATAACATGACGTTTGTTTCCAAGTTGGTCCCATTTTTTGAAATTTTGAAATCGGTTTAGTAGTTTTCAAGTAATCTTGAAAAAACTGTCATTTTCGTTACCATTTTATATGAATTCAGGCGGATTTTCAACCATTACTTTTTTGTTTATGCACCGATTTAGATGATTCTTTTTTTGTTTGAAAGAAGAACCTTAAGAATGTCCACCATATTAATTTCATTGGTATTGGACTTTGGATATTGAAGATACACAAGGGAACTCCTTAAAATCAAATAGGAACTGTACAGTGATTGAAATATTGGCAGGTTTATGACAATTACAAACAAGTATACCTACTATACTATGGTTGAACTGCGAAGGCCCAACGGAACTCTTGTGGAAATTGAGTTACTCGGGGTATACCATTGAAAAATGTGAAACATTATAACGTTTTATTTTATAAAATCATCACTTATATACCTTCCACAAAAAAGTTTAAAATAAAAAAGCTTTTTAAAAAAAAGCACAACCTCCTTCAAAAATCTTAAAAAACAGCTCTATAAAAAGCAAGAAATAATGTTCAAATCGATTGATTAAAACACGTCTATTGAAGTCGGGTGGAGCTTTAAGAATATAAACAATACAATAAATAGAATAAAAACTTCCAGCTCCACCCGACTTCAATAGACGTGTTTTAATCAATCGATTTGAACATTATTTCTTGCTTTTTATAGAGCTGTTTTTTAAGATTTTTGAAGGAGGTTGTGCTTTTTTTTAAAAAGCTTTTTTAAATGGTCAATTCTTTTACCCTACCACCCATTATGAAATCTTTTAGCTGACATTCCCGCGGCAGACAGCAGGAAGCGACTTTGTTTTATCTCATAGACTTAGAAATTTTTTCGCTACGTTTTATCTGAACTAAAAAAAATTAAAATGTTTGATCCTTAGAAAATGGACATTCTTTTTTATGGAATCACGCCACTGCGATAACTTTAGCCCACGTTTAATAGTAGGTCTTTAGCCGCCTAAAAATTCACAGATTTTACAGTCCCCGCAAGAATCGAAGCATTGAAAATGAACACCAAAATTTACGAGTGTATTTCATGACTTCGACGACAAAACTGCGCATAACACGATCGCGACAGCTTGTTACTGCCGCTACCGTGGTTGCGACAAAAGACTACTGCGCTTATCGTCATAGCGACTGAACTCCACTGCGGCGCACCCTACTCGGATATAACGCTACTTCGACAACTCAATAAAGCGTTGGGACAGTCCGGCAGTGCAACAAACGGTAGGTAGTGTTTATTATTCTTATATTCTCTACCTCCGCAGTACCATTTTTTTTAATTGGAGGGGGGGAGAACACTTTTTATCCCTTTGGATTGAAAAAACATTGAGAAAAAACCTATCTATAGACAGTGCATGTATGGGGCTTCCCATACATGAAACTGAAACTGAAAAACTATTTTTTATCAAACCTATACATGCAGTGTCCGTAGATAGGTTTTTTCTCGATTTTTTTTCGATCCAAAGTGATAAAATGTGTTCCCCCACCCCTCTAATTTAAAAAAAATGGTACTGCGGAGGTAGAGAATATAAGAATAATAAACACTACCTACCGTTTGTTGCACTGCCGGACTGTCCCATCGCTTTTTTGAGTTGTCGAAGTAGCGTTATATCGGAGTAGGGTGCGCCGCAGTGGAGTTCTGTCGCTATGACGATATGCGCAGTAGTCTTCTGTCGCAACCACGGTAGCGGCAGTAACAAGCTGTCGCGATCGTGTTATGCGCAGTTTTGTCGTCGAAGTCATGAAATACACTCAAAATTTACGAAAAACCAAAATCAAATCAAATGCAAAGTCCTATTATATTTTTAAAGTTACCTAGGTAGTACCTATTTATTTTTACGATTGTGACACTCGGCTCCGCCTCGTGTCACAAAAGCGCCCGCTGACTGCCTCGACGGAGCCGAAATATTATTAACCTATTTTCAAAATTCCAACGAATGCACTTCTCGTCTGCTTCTGTATCTTTTAACACTATTACCATGACGATCGGCCAATAATCATAAAAGCTACATCACTTTTTATGTACGGAAACACCCGTTTTTCAACAATTCCAAATCTAAAGGGTCACTACAGGTCACAATTATTAACCGATTTTCAAAATTATTTCGCCATTTGGTAGCTAAACTAATACCCTAGGACCCTTTTTTTCATTTTTTCTTAAGTCGGTTTTTGTTTCGAAATATTTACAATTTAGTAAACAAACAACCCCCTAAAAACCCGGAATTTTTGGAATTTTGCAAAATTACAAAAAAAGTTAACAGTAGATTTTCAAAATTCAAACGTTCACACGTGTCTCGATAAATTCCTCAACTTATAGTACTATTTTCATCTCGATCCTCCCAAAATCTTCGGAAATATGGCCAAAAATACGTCTCAGGCGATTTGCATCTGATAACCATTTTCAATGGTAAAAATGTAGCACATAAGTTTACTATACAAGCGCACGCATTTGTGACTTTTTGATGAGTGATTGATTTAAAAACCTAACTTGCAACGATTTGACCGGCGATTTTTGTGTCACTTATTAATAGTATGGAAGTCAAGTAAGTACTGATAGTATATATTTTCTTTGGTATAGGTACCTATAAAACGCCAGCCGCTGTGCGTGCTTGAATGCGGTTTTGCGTTTTCAGCTATTCCTAAACTGGTCTAAGCCCTTACTTCCCATATTACGAAGTGGTACCTAGGATGGTTACCTTGGTTTTGGAATCAAAAGGACGATTGATTCCAAAACCAAGTTTAAGTCTATTAAAAATACCACTTGCAGGTTTAAGAATTTTTTTAACGGCAAAGGGGTCGTCCATTAATTTTTCTTGTCAGTTAAAAGACGTCATAATGGGTGGTAGGGTAAAAGAATTGACGATTTAAAAATGCTTATTATGTGAGCTTATTTAAATAAAATATATTTCACTTTCACTTTCAATCACGTGAGCCTCGTGAAACCTCACCATGCATCACCAAGGGGGGGTTAAAAATTGGCCAAAAAAAAAACATCGCGTGATCAAAAATCATTCATGCAAAGCCCGCGGCAGGACCAGAAAAGAAAGACCAAATGGAAGTTCTTCCTCCGGCCGGGCTGGGTGGTATTAGCCCGGGGACCGCGGTTTGGTTGGCAATGAGGGCTTTTCAAAATGACAAAAAGCTGTAGGCTCGATAGATGGCGTTGAAAAAAAAATAGGGGATTCAAAGTGTTTTTTTTTCGAAGAGTACTCATGTAGGCAGGCAGATGTAACTGACCTCCTTGTATAATAGAGGTCAGTGCAATACATGCTTACTGGCCGGTTGGTTGGCCGTTTATTTTTAAAAGCCAATTTTGACTTCCCTCTTACCATCAACGCCATCTAGTGAGGCAAATAGTTACTTTTCTTTTTTTTTTTATGTCAATTTGAAAACCCCTCGTTGTATATGTATATGCTGCGTCGCTGGGTGATCTCCAAGTGATCTCCGTTAGCGAGATCCATATATTCTCCATGTACTACGAGTCTACGACAACGTACTGATTATATTCTCTTTGCTAGGTACGACTACGAGGTGCTATTCCTTACTAATCTTTGTGTTTATTCGACACTAGCGCCATCTAGTCACACGGTGATGAATCTTGTTGCAACCGTGTGTTGGTAATGTGCGGCAGTTCGTTTAGTTTTTGGTAGGGCAGTCGTGTTTGTATTGTAGCGACACATGAATGTATACAATAATACACTGACGTCCATTATACAGCGCTTGTCCCAGCTCGAAGGAAGATCTTCCATTTGGCCTTCCTTTTTTGGTCCTGCCGCGGGCTCTGCCATGACGCCAAAGTCCATAAAATAATAGATTTTTTTTTATTGTACAGCGTAGCGTACTTGTATAATGGACGTCAGTGTATATTGTATTCATGTGTCGCTACAATAAAAACACGACTGCCCTACCAAAAACTAAACGGAAATTGGAACTAGGTAATTAGTTCCAAGCACACTCACTACTGCCATAGTAGAATCATAAAGTTAATATACCTACGGAAAGGTAATATTAACTTTATGAGTAGAATCTACTGCTCTCAGCGCCACTATGAAATCGGCACAAACGATTGTTGACGTTCGCCTGTCCAGCGTACTTTGTATAATGGACGTCACTGACAATATACCATTGTTTAAAGCAAGAATCTTATGTTTTAAGTCAGCATATTTGTACGGAACACTAAGTTTACATTAGTCGAGTAGACGACCGAGTCGAGTAACGAGTGATAAAAAGCAAGCTAACTCGACCAATGTAAACGAAAGGGCGAGTAAACTGGGCCGAGTACTGGGCGAGTCGAGTAGTCTAGTGCGGAGCGTAGTCGCTCGGCCGAGTTGTTCCCCCACCACCTAATTTACTCGACTCGCCTGCCTACTCGCCCAATGGAAATCGTCGGGTCAGTCAGAAAGCGAGTCGAGTGGGGTTTGGTTTGGAGGTTATGTTGTGTTGTGATGTAACTAGTTTGTTTGTTTCTAGTTTTAACCTTTATATTTATATTATTTACAATAAGCTCTGGGGGCTTACCATCAGCAAATAAGAAACCGTTCAGTTCAAAAGCAGGCCTTAAACAGGACTGCTCAAGGCCAGCTTACATACTAACCTTTGAGGTCATAGTACGAAAAAGTAAGACAGTTCAATATACGTCCTGCTATAAGAGCTCATAGTAAGGCCCCTGATAATAAACACATGAAGTGGTCCGAGGAGGAAACTTATTATGTAGAGCTCTACCGCAAACACGCTTGTTTGTGGAACATGAGTAGTAATTTATACAAAATAAAACTCTTTGGACACAAGCAATCAAAGCTAGGTATTGTTGAAGCAATTTTTTTCTTGTTTCCTTTTTCTACGATTTCATCCAACACATTTTTTCAGCTCACCAACAGCCCAATACATAATTTTGGAGGTTATGCCTCAAAATTGCTTTCAAATTGCTAAAGTTTACGTCTGTCACTGCACTGTCCGTCGTTGTCATTGTGTAATGATGTAACAAGGACGGATAGTGCATTGCTAACGCTGTAGCACAAGCGATTTTTTCAACGCGCGATATTTTTACTACCGTCAACCGTCAACGTAGTAAGCGGAAAAAGAGAAAGTATGATTGGAGTCATAAAAATGGATGGGAGACGGAATGTAGCTTAATAATGCTCTTTTACTCCCGTAAAAAAATCAAAAACCCGTATTTTTTCATATTGGTAACCCTTAAATCAAGTAGTGGCAGGTGGCAACCCTACTGGGCCCAGTTACTTTACCAATGTAAACGGAGTAAGGCGAGTCGAGTAATCCCCGAGTTACTGGGCCCAGTTTGCTGGGCCGAGCTGCTGGCGTAATGTAAACAGGGCCTTAGTCTCTCCCGGGTTCTTTGTGGGCGCACTTCGCATTCAATAAATAATAATTAATCAGTATTTCTGGATTTCATTTGACCACCTAATTGCCTTAATGGAGTTAGAACAAAAGTAATTACTAGAAATATTGTTTAAAGATATTTAATTTTTATTTTTTTACATTTTAGTGACAAATTATATAAATAAGTAGTTTAGGCACATTGGAATGTGCTCATCAAGGCCTATCATTTGATACCCTGCATCGAAATATATTTTCGATGCCTTATTGCAGAAGTAAAGTAAAAATGCAGAGGCGGCGACACGTCGCAGCTTCATGTCGCGTGTCGCATGCCTCCAACTTGCAACTTTCCGTACACTTTTTGGGATTTCAAAAAACCCTGTCATTATGTAGTTTTTCCCTGCTTTCCTCATGCATGGCTGGGTTCATTGGTTAAAAATGTACTTTATAGCGATCGATGACTCAGCGGTTAGTCTGTTGGAATAAACCCAATGAAATATATTCCTTCGTCATTGTTTGGCATAGACAAGATAAACAATAACAGCTGACTTGACTTTCAATTTTGTGAGACTTTTTGGCGGGCTTTTGAAAAGTTGAACGCGATTTATAAAGTTTAATTTACAAATTCATTATAACAATTGTATATTGTAAATTTTGTGGTGTTAATAGTGTAAATAAATTTAAATATATATATATATATATAGTGTAAATAAATAGGGAGTTGTTGAGTTGCAATGGGGAAAAGGAAAAAACCCAAATTGGATGGGGACCCAGTACCTTCTAATGAATCAGACTCGGACGAAAATGACGTGGATAAATACAAGCCATATAAAATAGATAATTACACCCGACAGTACCCTGAAGATGGGGGAAATTTTGAGTATCTTGTTATTTATGAGAGCATCGATGAAGGAAAACCCATAGGCGATAGAGACCTAATGGCGCTTGGTGCGCTCCTCAAGCGACATAACAAGGGTATCAAACGCTTTAAACGAATTAACCGATACAAAGTTGCTGCCATCTTCGAGCGGCCAGGGTTGGCCAATATGGCCTTAAACAATTCTAAAACAGCAGCCGAACTTAATGTTAAAGCCACAATACCAGCTACACTAACGGAGATTACAGGCGTTATTCGAGGTGTCCCAAGTTACATGTCTAATCACAACATATATAACGGCATATCCAGCTCCAAGGACGTCGTGTCTGTGCGTCGGCTGATGCGGCGCGGGCGTGATGAAGATGAAAACCCCATACTAATACCTACCCAGACAGTTGCCATCACATTTTCCTGCCCAACCCTTCCAGATAGTGTTGATATCAACAGCTGGTATTTTGAGGTAAGCCAGTACATTCCTCCTGTAAGTCAATGCTTACGTTGCCTTCGATACGGTCACATTGGAAAATTTTGCAAGAACGCACAGAAGTGCTCAATTTGTGGCGACAATCACCATTTTAAACAATGCACTAAAACCACGAAGGAAGCCGAATGCATTCACTGCAAGGGAAATCATATTTCAATTTCATCAGAATGCCCAAAAAGAAAAGAGGAAATAGAAAAAAATAATACAAAATATCAAAAGAGATCATATGCTGATGTTTTTAATAAAAAGAATTTTCCAGACTTATCCTCCAATAAACCAGAAAAACACTTGCAAAACTTATTACAGTCAGACGTTATCCTTAATTTAATAATTTCCACCATACTTAAACTATACACTCAAAAATCATCTTCAGAAAACTCACCCCCATTAACATCGGAGACTATTAAAACTGTTCTCTTAGAAACTTTTAACTCCAGTAAGCCGAACAATATTACTAATAAATAATGGATCAGTTAAACATTATTCAATGGAATGCTCAAAGTCTGTTAAGTCATAAACATGTCTTCACACAATATCTTTATCAAAATGATATCCATATTGGTCTCATTTCTGAGACCTGGCTCCAATGCACAAAAACTTTAAACATAAGAGGTTATAAAATAGAAAGATTAGACATAGGTTCTAAACACAATGGTGTTGCTATTTTAATCAGAGATTACCTGCCTTATCAAAAATTACAAACATATTATGATGATTCTTTACAAAATATTGCTATTACATTACAAATTAATAATGAAACTTTATCAATAGTTAGTTTTTATAGTCCCACATCTGCTACTCCTTGTAACTTTACCTATACACACCTTGATAATTTAGTAAAGTCAATACCCAAGCCCTTAATATTAGCCGGCGATTTCAATGCACATCACACTATGTGGGGTTGTGCATCTACAGACACTCGAGGGTCAACACTGTTAGATGTCATAAATGATAACAATCTGTGCCTTTTAAATGATGGTTCACTAACAACTGTTGGTTCACATAACTGGCGGTCTAACGCTTTAGATCTTACAATAGTTTCTCCCGTTTTAGCTTTAAGATGTAATTGGCAAGTGCATGATGATTCCCTGTGCAGTTACCATTTTCCTGTCCTTACTAATTTATTATGTAATCCTGTAAATATAAACAATAGTGCTAACATAAATGTAAATTATTCGAAACCAAATTATAAGACAGTTGATTGGAAAAAATTTAAGCAGTTGACAGATGTTACATTAAGTAACTGTAACTTTAACTTAAATGATCCAGAAACATGCTATAATTTGCTTTCTGAAATTTTATTAGAATGTGTAGATGAGGCAAATTCGTCTCGAAAACCAGTACATCAACCATTACACAGACAAATTAAAAAAAGAAAGTTAAAACTCCCTTGGTGGAATGATAAATGCACACAAGCTGTAGCAACATGTAAATCTGCTTATATAGAATTTAAACATAATCCTACTGAGCACAACTATATACAATTTAAAAAGAAACAAGCACATAAAAAACTAATAATTAGTAAGGAAAGGCAAAATGCGTGGTACGAACTATGTAACACATTCAATCGTCAGACACCTCTATCTGTGATATGGACTAACATTAGAAAATTTAATAAATCATACTGCAGTCCTACCAGTAATTTCAATTCTAACAGTTGGATTCAGTCGTTTTTAGATAAGTACACCTCTAATACACAATCTCAACCATTAAGCGACCATTCTGATTATAATTCCGATACTGAAAATTTTTTCATGAAACCCTTCACTTTAATTGAATTATTAGCTGCCATAGATTCCCGTAAAGACACTGCTTTTGGTTTAGATCATATATCTTACAAAATGTTTAAGAATCTTAGTATGATGGGTCATAAAATAGTTCTTAATATTTTTAATGCATTATGGAACAAACTAATCATTCCAAAATCCTGGAAAGTTGATTGCCTTGTCCCTATTCTTAAACCAGGCAAAGATAAAAATCATCATGATTCATATAGACCCATAGCACTAACATCCTGTGCAGCCAAGTTATTTGAGCAATTGGTAAAACAAAGGCTGGAATACTTTATAGAACATAATAATTTATTGCCTTATAATCAGTTCGGTTTCAGAAGAGGTCGTTCAGCAGTTGAAAGTTTGAATCACTTGTATTTAGATGTACATAATGCTCTCGTTAGTAGTAATTTCTTAGTGTGTATTTTCTTTGATATAACGGGTGCCTTCAATAATGTTGATCATAATGTTCTCGTGGATGAGCTGTTTTCACTGGGTTTACCTGAAAAATTAATAACATGGATATTTAATTTCTTAAATAAAAGAGAGGTGTTTGTTAAATTTCAAAATAATTTATATGGACCACAATTATCCAATAAAGGTGTTTGTCAAGGTGGAATATTAAGTCCATTATTATTCATTTTATACATTCATAAGTTAAATAATATATTAGGAAATGATATACAAAATTTGCAATATGCTGATGATCTCACAGTCTATTGCACCGGCAAAAACATGCATCAAGTGGAACAAAAACTTAATAATGCATTGATAAGATTGAAAGCCTATTTTGATTATTTAAAGTTAGAAGTTAACCTTAGTAAAACTAATGTTGTAGTATTTAGTAAATCAAAGATTTTACTCACAAATATTTTGTATGACGATAATTTACTTCCTGTCAGTGATGAGGCCAAATTCTTAGGAGTTATTTTTACACGGAACCTCTCATGGGTTAAACATGTTTCTGGCTTGGCAGACAAAGCATTAAGAGCATTTAACATCTTAAAGTCCCTAGCTCGAACGTACTGGGGAGCTGATCCAAAAATTTTACTTATGTTGTACAAATCCATTGTTCGTTCTCATTTTGAATATAGTTTCCTTTGTTATTCTTCTATTGATGTTCTTGTAAATAAACTGGAAAAGATTCAAAATAAAAATCTTAGGCTTATCACAGGGGCAATGAACACTACACCTATTATATCAATGCAAGTAGAATGTAATATTTCATCCTTATTATTAAGGTTTAAGTACTTAAAATTTAAATTAATTCTTAAACTACACAGTGTAAATAATCACATTCTTTTGAGCAAACTAAAAAGTAATACTATCCATACTTTACATGCATCTTCATCAAATTGTAAATGCCCATATATTCTTCATGATTTTCAAGAAACATCAGCATATATTGAATTAGAAAATAATATAAAAAGCAATGAAAACTGGGCTTGCTACTGTGGTTCTTATGAAAGTAAATTTCCTCCATTAGAAATAGATATTGACCATGATCTTCGAACCAAAGAGGCAGTTTATGAAAAGTTATCAGATTGGCAAGATTATCAAGTAATTTACACAGATGGTTCGAAAGGTGATAGTGGAGTTTCAGCAGCGTATTACCATACAACTTTAAAATACGGAAAAGGTTATCGCTTACCAACTAATTTTAGCGTTTTCTCAGCTGAAGCCACAGCAATCCTGTTGGCCTTACAATACATACAAACTGATGTTATGTGTTCTGACAAAGACAGATTTCTAATAGTTTCTGATAGCATGTCTGTTTTAAAGGCACTAGAAAATCCAGGATTCCACAATTCACATTATTTACTATTTGAGATTAAAGAATTAATACAAAATCTTTCAAATATCAAGAAACTAAAGTTTGTATGGACTCCAGCACATGTCGGTGTGACAGGTAACGAAAATGCCGATTATCTTGCCAGATTAACGAATTCTCGGGGTGGCAACATTAAAAACATTTCAACTCCTTGGCAAGATCTGCTTCCTGAATATCGAAAGAAAATCAATAATCAATGGATTGAAGAAAGGACAACTATTATCCAATCAAAAGGAGCGTGGTATACTGGTATTAATAAAGAAGTTGGCCGAAAACCCTGGTTCGCTATATCCGGTAACTATCTGCAAAGGAAGTTTTACACGCAGATAAACAGGCTGCGATTTGGACATTGCAGATTTAAAGCTCATTTGTGTCGTATGCGCATAATATCATCCCCAGTATGCACTGAATGCACTTCACAGGTAGATCAGACTCTGGAACATATATTTTTCACATGTCCGGCGTTCAACATACAGCGACTGTTACTAATTGATCAGCTCTTGGAAACACATAAAACCATCCCGCCATCACTACAGGACATCTTAGCTCGCCCAGAAAATTTCATCGCCATGGACACTTGGCTAGACGGGATGACGGACGGTGGACCAAGGCAGTTACAGAGTGGTGGCCAAGAGGAGCAACAAGGCCAGTGGGCAGACCACCGGCCCGATGGTCAGACGATATCGTCAAGTTGACGGGATCTCACTGGATGAGGCTGGCACAGGACCGTGAGGAATGGCGCTATAGAGAAGAGGCCTATACCCAGCAGTGGGTTGATGTGGGCTGAATATGATGATGATGATGATCTATGAATTTGTTATCTCCACACTTGGAGAAATTTGATGTGACAAACTTGGACTTGACACTTAACTCGGATATGACTTTCAACTGGAAAAGACAAAATTGATATTTTAACAAGATTTTACAAAAAAGATAATTTAAGATTTGGCTTTTTGCCTTATAAATACCAAGAAGACTCAAGATTTGGCTTTGCCTTTACACAAACAAGATTAAGAATCAAAGACTCAAGAACTGGCAGTATGGCCTAGTCCTTCGCCTGTCCAAAAGGACGAAACAACTACTACTACTACTCAATTTTGTGACGTTTGCATGACGTATAAATAATTTCTTTGATGAGTTGACTTTTGTTTGAGAAGATAATTTTGTAATATTACGAAACAAATGATAAAATAAAGTTTCCGCTGCTCGTTCTCCAGTTTCTAACTGCACTCCACACGATGCTCGTTGCCGAGTTTTTTATAGTTCACGGAAGCTGATTACTTCATATCTACTGTGTAAATAGACAGGTTTGTATTTGAAATTTCATCATATTGTTTTCATAAAACTTATGGATTTTTCTTATCTAAATAGCGGTCTTTTGCGTCATTGAAACTAACCAAATAATGTATACTTCTTCTATAATTATTAATGAATAATCATTGCGTGATATTCAGAGAGCTTCCTACTTCATTTCCCAAAATAATATTAGTGTGTGCACATATAAGCCTATTGAATAAGTTCTTGATTTCGTCTGATTTTATTACAGTAAAATTGGAATTATAATATTATTAGGTAGTTATAACTGTTTAAATTTGCATGTTTGAAGCGAGTCTTGCTAGTGGCTCATTCTAAAAAATCATTTAAAACAATAATAATAGTGGCCTCTTAGTTATTAACACATTAAATTATGTGAATAATTACGTAACCAGACTGAATTATGTATTTTTAATACATGACTGTGAAATAGGAGTGAATTACAAAAATAGTGATTTCCTTAGCAACATGGACTTCATTGTGGGTGGTTTGGCCGGTGTCGGAGCGGGATTCTTCAGCAATCCATTTGATGTTGTGAAGACACGAATGCAGTTGCAGGGAGAGCTCCGAGCCAAAGGCCAACATGCCGTGTATTACAAGAACATACCGCATGCTATGTACACAATTGTGAGGCATGACGGACTAGTCGCATTGCAGAAAGGATTAGTGCCAGCATTATGGTTTCAATTGGCTGTTAACGGAGTTAGGTAAGTTATTGTTTGATTACATAAACATCAAATATTTAATGTGCTTTTCAATTATTGTGATGGAAAATGACCTCACTTTAAATGCGGAGCTCATTTTTCAATGTTGACGACTCTGTATGAAATATACAGGGAGAAAAAAGCAGCCCTTGATGAGTTTCTTGCTGGTTCTTCTCGTTACAAGGTCCCGCTTAGGGTTTGCGAACCGATGGCGTAGCTTCTATGACATTCACAAGTGCTTGTAACAGCCTAGACTGAAAAATTATTTTTGAATTTGAATTTTCAATTTTTTGTTTGAAATAAATAATTATTGATACTTTCAGATTAGGCATTTATCAACATGCAGATGACTACGGTTTGCTGAGAGATAAAAAAGGCAACACTATATTTATAAATAGTTTATTCTTTGGGGCCGTTTCCGGAGCATGTGGAGCTTTGTTTGGAAGTCCGTTTCAACTAGTTAAGACACAGCTTATGTCATATTCATCAGAGAAAATAGCAGTTGGTACGCAGCATGGTCATAGTGGGCTGATGTACGCTTTTAAGAAAATATATGAAGTAAATGGGCTGGGTGGGTTATGGAGAGGTGCTCACGGAATGATGATAAGAAACTCTATGGGGTCAGCATCACAGATAGCGGCATTTGCTGTGTAAGTAATTAAAGTTTGCTAAAAGTGCTTTCTATTATTATTTGCATTCAAAATGTAGTGTAATTCATAATAATCATCGTACATAAGTCGCTTAATTTAGATTCTGAGTTTGACACATTTATTTATACTCAATTTATAAAAGTTGAACTTTAATTTTCTAATGATTAAATTTAAATTTCAGCTGTAAGGAATGGATGGATGATAACAAAATGTTCCAACAGTCCCGGTACCTACCGGCGTTCGTGGCGAGTAACATCGGCGCGGTTGTCAAAACTGTCACTCTGACGCCCATGGACGTCATTATGACGCGTCTCTATAACCAATGTGAGTATGGAGTCTAGACACACTATAGTTCTTGCAACTCACGAATGCGCGTCGGCTATGAATATTGTTAGGCGTGCACATACACATTGTAATAGGGAAACGTGCAGACGCACACTAAAACAATGTGTATGTACACGCCTCACAACATTCATAGCCGACGCGCATTCGTGAGTTGCAAAAACTGTACGCCAAACCAAAGGCCAAAGTTCGGCGGTAACGATTTTATTATGAAAAAAATGCGACGTAATTTCGGCATAATGTGTCGTTAGTCATTCCGTTGGGGCGAAAAGGTTCTGGAATGGCGACCGCGCACCGGACGACGCTCCGTGGGTAGGCCCCCGACAAGGTGGACCGACCATCTGGTGAAGGTCGCGGGAAGCCAGTGGATGCAGGCAGCGCAGGACCGATCGTCGTGGAGATCCTTAGGGGAGGCCTATACCCAGCAGTGGGTGTCGTGCGACTGATATGATGATGATGATGAGTCATTCAAATAGCATTGCAGGCGTAATATTGCCGAAATTTGGTCGCTTAATTTCGGCATAGTGTGTCTAGACACTTAGAGTAGCCACATACAGACGGAATTCCGGTACATACGTAATTCCAAATGCGGCTAATTCATACAAGTCTTCCAAGGGAACCTTCCTTCATACAGGGATTCCGTTTGTATGGGGCCGGGTTTAGTGCAATATTTTTACTTCAATGATGGCCAGGCCCCTATTTTACAAACGTGACAATTGTAAATGACTGACAATTTTATGTCCATGGAGATAGCCAATTTGAAACTAGAAAATACACCGTCATTTTACTTAAGGGTGTGTTGTACCAATGAAAATAAACATTTTTGCCCAAGAAACATGGGTCGAAAAACGACAAAAAATTTTGGGTCTCCCATACTAACTAGACAGCTAAAACATTTTATTAGTATGGGAAAGTCAATTTTTTTTGTCGTTTTTCGACCCATGTTTCTTTGGCAAAAATGTTTAGTTCCGTTAGTAGAACACTCCCTTAAGTTAATTAAAACGACTACAAAATGACGGTGTATACTTACTGATAGTAGTAGATCAGTGGTAGCTGTAAGTAGTACAGACACCGTCCGTACATCAAATTGTCATTCTACAATTGTCACGTTTATGAAATAGAAGCTTGGAATATTGTAGCCTCAAAATAGCAATAAATATTTCCTGCCCAGAACCACCATAATACAACATTCTATAAAAAATATATTTACTTATTGACATCCACATTTGCCTACCTTTATTGACTTAGTAATTACTTAATAGGGCAGGTCATTAAGTCGAATGCACACTTAATCAATAAATCATTAAGGGCCCTATCACATTTTTTAGTCGAAATTTCGATTTTGACGGATTTTAGCGATACAACCTAGAGAAACCTTTGGGTCTACTAAATACATTTATATGTGTCCGCGACAAAAAGTAATACGATGATTCACTGGACAGTTAAAGGGTTAGAAAGGAAAATGAAAGTTGGTGAACGATTTCTTAGAGTCAACTTTGAACATACACAGAAAGACAAACAAGTACAAACAACAAATAAAAGTATGAAATTTGATTTTTTTATAAAGTAAAGATTATTATGATATATTTTTTACGTAATAATAATAATGTATCTAGGAGAAATCCACAGTTTATTCTGAGCGTTTTCAGTAGTTTTATGGTTTTTGATTGGAATTTTTTTTCACATATCCTATACATAATTTCAAAATTCCGAGGCCGCTATGAACTATTCGACTATATAAGAGTTAACATTAATTTTTTTTCATTTCAATTGTTTAGCACAGTTGTTCAATCCATGAGCTCAAAAAAGTGCCTACGCGCATTTTTTGAAAATCTTTCTCTGCAATTTCGGGTTTAATTATAAAGTTAAGCAAATTTTCAAAAAAGCGAGGCCGCTATGAACTATTCCAATAGCTATTCTGCACCATTCAATAAGTCAAAAGTGTAAATGTATTTTTGTTTCTGAGATCGATAACGCCAAAATTGGCAATTTTACGCAAAAATCACAGTCGAAATGTAATATGCCTCTTAAGATAAAAATAGGGAAACTAGTTTAAAAAAAATATAAAAGTTTAATGTAAGTGGTCCTTGTTTACACTTCTTATTATTTGTAATTACAGCGGTTGACATCAATGGCCGTGGAGTACTATACTCTGGGATTATGGACTGCGCGCGGAAGATCACCAAAACGGAAGGACTGCTCGCCTTCTACAAGGGAATGGGACCCTCCTATTTGAGGCAGGCACCTCACACTGTACTCCTACTAGTTTTCTGGGACATGCTCAAGGATCTACAAAAGGCTTGGAAATTAGAAGAAAGTGTAGCAAAAAGTATACAGTAAGATGGACCTCACACTAAAACAATGCATATGTAATGCACATTTTAAAGTTGTCCGTTTAAGTGCAAGGTTTATATAAAAATCACGCATACAAAGCTATGCTCGTGTTTTTTCTACCGAAATCTGCATGACAGAGTGTGATGCGCGGCAGTGTGTGATCCATCTTAGAATGCAATGTATTACAAATAGTCTAATTACCCTAACTGTTGGCAGACGTAGTTTTTAATTATTTCAATATCTAGTTTTTTATATGAACTGATTTACACAGTTCAAACCTATTTATTACCTGTGTAAATAAATATCACTTAGTAGTTTTGTAATGTTAAAAAAGTTATCATAATATCGCTGGAAAGCAGCAATGTCCTAAAATCTTGTCAACTTTATTTTATTACACATACTCGATGTACTATGGGCAACAGCGTCGCTTAACCAGTTTGCAACAAAATTCGTGTGCGCGCGTATCACCCCTGCACGAACTAAACGTATGTGACAGCGGGCGCGGAGTGCAAGCGATTATAACCTTAGCAGTGGTTAAGCGACGCTGTTGCCCATGGTACAAGCTAGGCTAATCATTGCGGTATTATCTTATCACTTCTTACATAAATCTCAGTGAAAATTCTGCTTAAACCAATGATGTTAGGCTGTGTTCTTAGGTTTATCTTATTGTAGTTATATAGGTACAAACAGTCAATTATTTGTCAACGATTGTACAGCTTGGCAATATAGTAGAAATAAAATAAAATTGAACTAACATTTTTCAATACAAAATATAGTCAGTGTTGCCAACTCTATGGTCAAGCTCTATAATAATTTAAGTACCTCATAATGATAGTTATACCAATAGATATTTTTATGTTGCATATAGTATTGATATGGTATTATTGTGTTTAACGTTTTTGTTAATACAACTCATAGTTACTATTAATAAGGTAAATGTATGTTACATCGCCTACTTTTACGAACTGTAAAAGTATATATTATAATATTTAATGATGTAGGTGTATTATGTACTTTTACAAGGTGATGTGCCTTTATGAATAATATTTATTAATTTTGATGTTCACAGTTCAAATATTGTTAGGGAACATTAACTACTTTAACAACATACTCATCACACCAAAATACAAACTTACTAATCTCTTTCTCACATATAACTTAATTTTTTTTGGCAAACCACAAATTAATGAGTTACCAGAGAAAGACTGCAGTGTGCTTGTCGCAGCCAAGTAACTCAGTCGTTTTATTAAAGAGCGTCTAATCGCGGCCTAATAGACATTCAGCCATTGAATAGCATCGGGGTAAAGGTGGTTTTGTGTAATTTTCCGTAATTTATTGTTTCGTGATTTTTAGGTAAGCAATGTTACTGTCATGTAAGAGCCGTTAGTTAAACGGTTGATTAAGCTTAAGCCAGTGGTTGCGAAATACACTCATGAACAACGAAACACCTCTGAGAAGTCTATATCATTTGTGACGATCCTGAATCTATGTTAACAAAGATTTTATCTCCAGTGAGCCATACAAGAGGATATGGACAGAACGTCATAGTTTTCTGTATTTATCCCTATTAGAAAGTAATAATTAGAGACCGGATTATATGCAAATGCATTTGCATATTTAACCCCTTTACAGTGGTAGTTGCATATTTTGGCAAAAGAATTGAAATCATACATATTTACGCTCGATTTTGTTCATCGTTCGGATTTATAACATGTCCAAACAATTTAATTCTGCCTAGTCACCTCAGTGTGCATGCTCAGTGGATGTAGAACGGTCCTTTCCGCTTACAAAAATATATCAAACAATCATAGACACAATTTGTCTTCAGAACATTTGGAACAGTACTTATTAAAGGTAAATTTCAATGTCAAATAAATTTTGTAATTGATATTTTCGAAAATACGATTGATATAATTGAATAATACCTACCTTTTAAGTATAAAAAAACCTTAAATAACGTCTTTTTTATTATTTCATGTTGCATATTTTGGTCCTTTTTATGGATTTTCGTGCATATTTTAGCTATTTTTCTTGCATATTTGCATGCATATTTTGGGCTTTTTATGTTGCATATAATCCGGTCTCTAGTAATAATATTGAATATCTTGTCAGGTACTAACCTGACAAGATAATCTCCCCTCCCCCCTCCATATCCAGTAACAACAGTATTATTGTGAAAAATATTTGTAAGAATTTGTTAATAAGTTGGTGATATGATGTTTGAATATCGCAATAAATCCGTGCTTTCGCATTTACAATCATACTACATTAAGAAAATATACATTATTATTATTATGATTTACTTATTTCAAGTTTTAGTTATTAATACTAAGTAGTGTTGAATTCTGTTACCAAGTTAAAACATAGAATATCAATTCTCAGAAAATTATGTTACACGATATTAATTTTATTTTATTTTTTACTATCAATAATTTATCGAATGTTAGAAAGTAGCGTTGAATATTTGACAGCCTTCTTCAAAAGAAGTAAGTAAATATAATTTTAGTTGATTGATTGGCCTTATTGTCATAGACCAAGGTGTATTAGTAATTTTTAAATGTTGAATAAAATTTGTTGAGTTTTAAAACTTAGTTTCATTAGCGGTCTAATATTGTAGTTCTCATTTTCCATGTACTTTATCGTTAATCAATCCGTCTATGCTATAGTATGCGCAAAATAACTTGGCGGTTCTGAACTTCGCGCGGAACGCTGCGCAGTAGACGAATGCAGGCGTGCGCGGGGACGGGGCGCGGGCGGAAGCACTCGGAACTATGGACCCTGCGCGAAATATCACTTGTGGCTAACTTCCGAGCCGCCAAGTTATTTTGCGCATTTTATATCTAGCTAGACTGAGAAAATCCACAATGGTCGGGTCGGGCTAGTAAATC
Organism: Agriphila tristella; assembly: GCA_928269145.1. Lineage (NCBI taxonomy): Eukaryota > Metazoa > Arthropoda > Insecta > Lepidoptera > Crambidae > Agriphila > Agriphila tristella. The sequence continues at coordinate 26,367,622 of OV743437.1, read as the reverse complement.
AAACTAAGTAGGTACTTGGGAATGTGTGGGTCTCCAGCTTCCTCATAGGCTATAGAGAAATTCTAAGCTTGCCATATTTTAAAGCATAATAGCAGCAATCAAACTTCCAGACAAAATAATAGCAGCCACCATAAGTTCGTTACCATGAGTTGTTTTATGTGTGTGAGCTGGCGACACGTGTCTGCAGCTTACACATCCCGTTAAGGCAAACCAGTGAGGTTACGGTTTTAGACTATAGTCAAAAATTTAGAGCCTAATTGCAGCAATAAGATCCAAAAAAACTAACCATCACACTCAAATACTGTTGTAACTACGAGCATAAAACTGTGTGCGAGCTGGAGACACGTGTCACTGGCTTGCACATCTGTATTTTCGTAATTACTTAAGCTACGATTATGTTATATACCTCAAAATTCTCAGCCAAATTGGAGCATTAGGCTCCAAATTTATCAAAGCTTTAACTCGAAAAGTTTTTGAGCTACGAGCCGATATCTATGTGTCAGCTGGTGACACGTGTCTCTGGCTGACACATGGTGAATTTCTGTAACTGTATATGTTAGAGTTTCGTTTTAAAGATCAAATAATACGTTATAATTGCAGCACACACGAGGCATAATTTCAAATCTCTGGGCCTCTTAGTTTCAAAATTATAAGCCAAAAACCGTTTTCCCGCCAAAAAATTCAAAATAATGGCTCGGAAGCGCCTAATCGCGCCGTTGCCGTTCCGTGCGCTACACTATTGCAATCGAATTTGAACCTAAGAGCTAGTATTATTTTGGTTCATTTTAATTTACGCTCTCGATCGTTTTAATTTCTGTACTGAGAATTTTAGTCTAGGAGGTAGAAGCCGTCTGATATAACTGGTTACCTAATTTTAAAGAAAATCAAAGTCTATTTATTTAGGAATGTTTATATCGCTATGCTTAGTTATTATACAAATTTTGTCTGTCTGTCTGTATGTTTGTTATTCTTTCACGCCGAAATTTGGCATACTAAAATAAAAAGTCAAATTTAAAATGGCGGCCATTCCAACAGGAGTAGGGATAGACCACAGCATGTGGGTGTTTTTGTCGATAAAATTAGGTGTATTTCACGTCTTTAAATTATCGTTAAGAAAAACAGGTGCAAGCTATTTTCAACCTTATTGACATTTGAAATTCGGTTGTTTTTTGGCGTATTCTCATTAACTAACTTTGATATTTCATTAAAACCGTGATTTTGATAAATGTCAATAAGGTCGAAAATCGCTTGCACTCATTTTTCTAACTTGTGATCACTAGACAATGTTTTCTAGTAAGAAAAAACAGGTGCAAGCGATTTTCGACCTTATTGACGTTTAAAATTTGGTTGATTTTTTGCCGTATTCTCGTTTACTAAATCTTTCATTAAAAACCGTGATTTTGATAAATGTCAATAAGGTCGAAAATCGCTTGCACTCATTTTTCTAACTTGTGATCACTAGACAAGGTTTACTAGTTAAAAAAAAAACAAGTGCAAGAGATTTTGACCTTATTGACGTTTGATATACGGTTGTTTTACCATATCTCGCGTTCACTAACTTTGCTTAGCTAAATAGCTTTTACATAATACTTACTAATTGACTTCGTTGTGTCATAAAAGTCCTAATCGAACTAACACAATATAAGGTCGCGCGCGATATTATACTCATACCTAGCGTGCTGCGAGAGAAATTACATAGCGCGCTATGTGCGCTATGTAAATATAGCGGGCTATAATATGGCGCTAGATGCTATATTAACCACCTCTAGTGCTAATGATAAAACAGAGCGCGCGCACACTGATATATTTACACGTCTATAATACAGATGGCGTGATTTTGTTTTTAACTGTTTATAGGATTACTTTTATTTTTTGATTGTGTTAATCCCGATTCCAGTCCAGGCCATATTTATATCTGTCTGTATGCCAAATTTCGGCGTGCAAGAGTAACAAACATACAGACAGACAAACAAATGTTCGAAGTTTTAAAGTAAGTGAGATTAGTGTAAAAAAATTGTATAATAACTAAGCATAGCGATATAAATATTCCTAAATAAATAGACTTTGTTTTTCTTTAAAATTAGGTAACCAGTTATATCAGACGGCTTCTACCTCCTAGACTAAAATTCTCAGTACAGAAATTAAAACGATCTAGAGCGTAAATTAAAATGAACCAAAATAATACTAGCTCTTAGGTTCAAATTCGATTGCAATAGTGTAGCGCACGGAACGGCAACGGCGCGATTAGGCGCTTCCGAGCCATTATTTTGAATTTTTTGGCGGGAAAACGGTTTTTGGCTTATAATTTTGAAACTAAGAGGCCCAGAGATTTGAAATTATGCCTCGTGTGTGCTGCAATTATAACGTATTATTTGATCTTTAAAACGAAACTCTAACATATACAGTTACAGCAATTCACCATGTGTCAGCCAGAGACACGTGTCACCAGCTGACACATAGATATCGGCTCGTAGCTCAAAAACTTTTCGAGTTAAAGCTTTGATAAATTTGGAGCCTAATGCTCCAATTTGGCTGAGAATTTTGAGGTATATAACATAATCGTAGCTTAAGTAATTACGAAAATACAGATGTGCAAGCCAGTGACACGTGTCTCCAGCTCGCACACAGTTTTATGCTCGTAGTTACAACAGTATTTGAGTGTGATGGTTAGTTTTTTTGGATCTTATTGCTGCAATTAGGCTCTAAATTTTTGACTATAGTCTAAAACCGTAACCTCACTGGTTTGCCTTAACGGGATGTGTAAGCTGCAGACACGTGTCGCCAGCTCACACACATAAAACAACTCATGGTAACGAACTTATGGTGGCTGCTATTATTTTGTCTGGAAGTTTGATTGCTGCTATTATGCTTTAAAATATGGCAAGCTTAGAATTTCTCTATAGCCTATGAGGAAGCTGGAGACCCACACATTACTTGGGATACTATTAATAGTAACACAATTAATAATTAATTTCGCATTTTATAATTAATTATTACTAATTGCGATATACTATTAATAGTATCGCCATTAGTAATATTTAATTATTAAGTTGATTACCTACTGGGTACTGAGAGTTGAGTTTCTTTCTGCGTTGAGTATATGATTTACATTTTCTTTAGGAAAGTTACTCAGAATCATGGACGTGTCAGAATTCATAACCGGCGCGGCACCGTAGGTATAGCATAATTAATTACTAGTGGCTCCGTGAGCTGTAGACCTCGCGTTAAAAAGTAGCTCAAGTTGTATGTTTTTTAAAAAATAATCTAAAAGATGTCACCACCCAGGCGCGGTCCGAGGGGGAGGGTCACAGGGGATATGACCCCCCCCAAAATCGTACATGTCACATTGAAAAAGCTTCAAAAAATAAAAAAAAGTAATTATTATTATTAGTGACCCCCCCCCCCCAAAATTTCAGGCTGCGACCGCGCCTTTCCCCCCACACTGTTCACGAGCTTTTCAAAGCACGTAGTAGGTACCTGCGTGCTGTTTGGTATTATTTGGTAGGTATATTCGCAGCTAGATGGCGCTTCTAATTTTAAACATTTTCCGAAATGGTGATTTTTGGTAAATATAGAAAAACTGGCTAAACTAAAAAAATCTATATAATCATCGAACCTGCTCACAAAATTTCACGAGAATCTGTTGAAAAATGCGACATGTAGAGGAAAATGGACAGCTGGAAAGTCGGACTGAAATATGTTTTTTTTACATTTCTCCGTCATTATGAAAAATTTCAAAAAACTGGTGTGACAAAAAAATTCTATGTAATTTTCAAACCTGCTTAAAAAAATTGTCGAGAATCGGTTGAGAAATGCGACCTGTAGAGGAGAACATCCAGCGCCAGAAAGCCGGACTGAAATATATTTTTCTTACATATCTCCGCCATTACGAAAAATTTAGAAAAACTGTCTCAACTAAAAAAAATCTATATGATTTTCGAACCTGCCCACAAAATTTCACGAAATTCGGGTGAGAAATGCGACCTGTAGAGGAGAAAAGGCAGAGCCGGAAAGCTGGACTGCAATATGTTTTTTTTTACATATCTCCGCCATTTAAAAAAAATCGAAAAAGTGGCGTGACAAAAAAAATCTATATTATTTTCAAACCTGCTCACAAAATTTCACGAGAATCGGTTGAGAAATGCGACCTGTAGAGGAGAACAGACAGCGCTGGAAAGCCGTAAAACCTGTTTTTTTAACATATCTCCGCCATTTTGAAAAATTAAAAAAATTTGGCTCGACAAAAAAATTCTATATAATTTTCAAACCTGCTCACAAATTTTCACGAGAATCGGTTGAGAAATGCGACCTGTAGAAGAGAACATACAGACATACGAAAGAATTTTTGCCCAAGCTGAAGCAGAGACGCTTCGCTCGCACTTCGTGCTCGCTCGGTCAATTAGAATAAGTAGGTAACTATATCTCCAAAATAGTCCGTTATTGGTATTTAGGATAACGTATTTTCAGTGGTTTTTTCAACTTACTTCGTAGGTAGGCAACAAAATGGCAGCAAAAAAAGATGGCATCCATCGCGATCTCACCGACATGGCGATGGGGGGCGTGTCAGCCATGTTCGCCACCCTCTTCACCAACCCCCTGGAGGTGGTGAAGACCCGGCTACAGCTGCAAGGGGAGATGAAATCCAAGGGACAACACGCAGTGTTCTACAAGAACGTACCTCACGGGCTGTTTGTTATAGCGAAGACTGAGGGATTAGTGGCGCTACAAAGTGGTCTACCAGCGATGCTGGGATTCCAGTTCTTTTTAAATACATTTAGGTGAGTATTATTAGAGAAAAAAATGTCATTAGCATATCCAAAATTGACTTTAATTTCTTCGATTGAATTTAAACACATGTTGGATGTTTATTACCCAGCGTGCTAGCTGATATGTCTACCAGACACACTAAGCCGAAGTTACGCAACCGAAGATCGGCGGCAACGCTTTTAGTAAGAAAAAAACGCTACGTATTTCGGCAGATGTATTGCTTGCCATTCAAGTATTGCAAGCCACAAAGCATTGCAGGTGTAACTAGACCGAACTTCGGTCGCGTAACTTCGGCATACTTAGTGTGTCTGGACACTAAAACCTTGATACTCATCGCCATTTTTTAGTCCACCTCGGTCACCACCATTATCTGCAGGCCTATTTTGTAACTCAACTGACAGCTTAAAATGATCATCACTGATCTAAGTTTTAAGTACTTACATGCTGGGTTTTTGTAGAGAAATAACATTGATTCTCACTGTAACAGCAATGTACTAACAACTTAGATCAGTGATGATCATTTTAAGCTATCAGTTGAGTTACAAAACAAAATAGGCCTGCTGTTCTAAGTATCAGTAAATAATTGCAGGTTAGGAGTATATCGAATATCGGAACGCCGTGGCCTAACAACAGATTCTAAAGGGCGGACGTCGATACTGAAAGGGGCGGCGGCGGCGGGCGTGGGCGGGGCGTTGGGCTCCATCGCGGGCACTCCGTTCTTTCTGGTGAAGACCCGCCTGCAAGCGCAGGCGGCGCGGTCCATTGCGGTGGGGCACCAACATAAACACGCCGGCACGTTCACTGCGCTCGCTGATATTTTCAGGAATGAAGGAATCAAGGGTACGGAGCCAAAACTATCTCCAGTTAATACTATAGTATGTGCAATTTGTGGCGTGTTTGCGAATACGTAGTTAAATACCTATAGCTAATACGATCGCGTACTTGTATGCGTGCTTGCCTGCCTACTAGTAACACTGTTATCAGACCAGACCCCTAGCCAAAATAATATTGTAAATGTGGTAACGAAAACGGTGAAATTTAGGAACCATGGTCAACAGTGTCGCTTTACCACTCCTAAGGCACAGCCGTGACACACTCTGTACATGAGAGTTCGAGCGCCAGCGACCTTGAGCCAGAGCGTGGAAGCGCTAGGGTTGATACCGAATTTAGACTTGTAACAAAGGAGATAACATAGTATGTTAGGAAATATAAACTTGTGCAAGGACATGTTAATGAAAGATAGGTTTGATTTATAGTAACTTTTTGTAATCTTTAAATTATATTAGGTAGGGTATATCCTACTAATATTATACATGTGAAAGTTTGTGGGTTTGGATGTTTAGATGTTTGGATGTTTGTTCCTCAATCACGCAAAAACTACTGAACGGATTTGGTTGAAATTTGGCACACAGATACTAGATAGCCTAGATTAAAACATAGAATACTTTTTATCCCGATATTCTTACGGTAACGGAAACCACGCGGGTAAAACCGCGGGCGGCTGTTAGTACATCATAAATTGCAACTCTTATCCTATATTTTCTGTTATTTATAATAAATTTATTAATCTTTAACATGTTAATGAAAGATTTGATTTGTATTTTTATTTATTTATTGTCAATTTTACCTACTTGCGAGTTTACGAGTTTAATCGTCGGATATCCTTGTTTTCAGAGCTTTTTTTATAATTAAAGTAAGGTAAAAGGAAGGGTAAGGGCATGACTAATATTTCGTATATTTTAACTTTTAAAATACGAAGATACTTTTATCAGGATATTGTTTTTGGTTGTTGCCACAACAACAAACACAACAATAATGCCCGCCGCCGGGCATGATTATCTAACAATTAAATAATGTTGCGTCGCGTCGCGTTGTCAGTCCGTGAGAAATGAATGCGGTACAATGCGGATTGCGATGGGCCAAGAGAGCGGCGAGCGACAGTAGAACCCTTGGCCGGGTAAGTCGGCGACTAGCGGCTGCACTCCCCGCGCGCCGCGCGCTGCCCCCGCACGCCTCCAGACACGCACACATAGCCGCGAGCGATTTTACGAGCATACATGCGCAAGTGTCGTTTCTTTTCGCGTTAGAGTATATATTCTGTGCCTAAGGTTAAAATCGCTTGCACGCCGCGCCTACAACAACAACATACGTTTAGTTCGTGCAGGAGCGATACGCACGCACACGATTTTTGTTGCTTACTAGTTCTTAGAAAACGAATACAGAATAAGTGAGTGAATCAACTTTTTGTTGTTCGGTGGCATTTCTTCAATATCTAATTGCGACATTTTTATAAAAACAAATCAACCGTTTCTGTCGTCTAGGCGACGCTGTTGCCCATTGTACCTAGGTACTTATATCCATGGATATTTCAATCTCATGCGTCTTTACTTTGCAAAGTTTGTTAATGATTTAAATAATTTAACTATATACTTATTATACTTTATCTAGTCTATATAGATAAAGTAAAATTTTAGCACTTAGACCGTCATAATAACAAATTAGATATGGCGTATCACTAAAATATCTGATTCTATTTTAGGTTTATTCCGCGGCGTGCAACCCCAGATCCCGCGCGGCGCCGTCGGCAGCGCGTCCCAAATGGTCAGCTTCTCGTTCGCCAAGGAGCAGCTGCGCGAGCGCGGCGCGTGCGCCGACTCTCCGCTGATGCTGTCCTTCCTTGGCGCCAACCTCGGCGGCGTCGTCATGACGCTGTGCCTCAACCCCTTCGACGTTGTGGCCACCAGACTCTCTAACCAGCGTTAGTATTACACGCTGTTACCCCTAAAGCCGAATATGGTAGATAGGGACCATCAAACTGAACTACATTTATGAAACATTTTTCAGTTGGCCCCATAGTAAAAGCTGCAGTTTGATGGTCCCTATCTACAATATTAGGCATTAAGGGTATTTTAGTAATACCTACGTTGTATAACTTGCAACATTTTATACTATAAAATGATCATTGGCCCCATTTATTATTATCTCAAATGTCAAAAACTGCTTCTCTTTCAATGTATCAATTCGAAGAGTTTCAATGTTGTGGTCTAGTTTATAAAGTTCAAATTCGCTATTTCTTAAGAAAGTGTGAAGCAGCTATTTTTTTCTCCCCCGGTTCCTATAAGAACCATTCGCTTTACTTACGGAGTTTTCCGACGGTTAGAATTATGACACATTCTCTACTAGCTAGATCTGTCAAAATACTACCGTCCAACCGAGGATTATATGCGTGCGTAAGGTACTGCAAAGACAATAATTCTTAATTGCAGCGGTGGACGCACATAATCGCGGCAAGCTGTACAGCGGCATGCTCGACTGCTTCGTCAAGATGGTCCGAACCGAAGGCGCACGGTCACTATACAAGGTAATATAATATTGCACTTTCATCATCACGTCGCCCACTGCTGGGTATAGGCCTCCCCAAGAATCTCCACGACGATCGGTCCTGCGCTGCCCACAGCCAGCGGCGCACCAGATCGTCGGTCCACCTTTCATACATTTATTTATTTATTTATCACACCATATCGGGGCCTACCCACGTCGTCCGGTGCGGGGTCGCCATTCCAGAACCACCCCGACCCAACGGCCATCGGTTCTTCTCGCTATGTGTCCAGGCCGCTGCCACTTCAACTGAGCAATCTTTCGAGAGATGTCGGTTACTTTAGTCATCCTACGGATCATCATATCAGCAGATGAATTTATTATTGAATAATGATAAAACAACATTTATTTTGACAGGGTGTGGCCGCCAACTACTTGCGCCTCGGACCTCATACCGTGTTGCTATTGGTCTGCTGGGATCAGCTCAAAATGCTGGAAGAATACCTTCGGGGGCAGCCCTGATTTTAATCTAAGATTGTTCTTAGCGGCTTGAATATAACGTTAAATAAGATTTATTTTAAGTAAAACCAAAGCATTTATCCCACCAATAGGTGTGAGGCATCATCATCAGCAATACTGTTCTGGCTCAAACCTTTTCTTAAACAGGGTATTTGGAAATAGCCTTATAAAGCCAGATGTGGATTGGGTATGATGCACATGCTGGGTACGATAATTCAAATAAGTGGTATTTTTCAGAGTTTATACTAAGAAACTGATGGTTTTCATTTTCTATCGATGTAGTCCGAAGTCCAGGGAACAATCCCTAATGCCACGGAACCCATGGGTAATTAAAATTACCTACTGCGACCACAGGTGACGAGGTAATTTTCCGGGATTTTATACATGCATGGTACCCTATTTACCATATTCGGCTTTATTAGACTATTTCCAAACACCTTGTTTATGTAGATAAGGGCTAATCATAACCCCGCCACATGGGCCTAATGCTGACTGAGTGCCCTCTTAAGCGCGGGGGAGATAGAAAGGTTTTGGACCCTAGCAATTTTTTAACTTGTTGCAAATAACGAGTAAATAATAATTTATCTAGAAATTAGTAATAATTTATAAGCTAGTATTTTATGTGGAAGTGATATTTGACAATACCAGAATGTGTTCTTTAATTAATGTAAATAATAACAAATGATTTTTTTCACATCCCATTAGGCATAGTTGACATTTTTTCTTTTTAGACGCAGTCCGCGGGATTAAAAAAAAATTAATAAAACAATTTGTTGTACTCAAGATTGCATGCTTTTATTTACTTTAAGCATAGATTATGAAAATTATTATTATTATTAACAATAAAATTGCAGCTTAATAATTTTCTACATGCCTTTTGATGCATAAAAGCAGTGAGCTAAAACTAGTTGAGCGACGGACAAAAATGCATTAATTTGCCACAAGTCTCTTTTACAAATTAATACAATGTCAATCAGCCTATTTGACATTTTATATCAAGGAACAATATTTCAAACGTTTGTCTTGTAGCTTTGTCAAACGTTTTTTTTTATACACTCAGCGTCAGAAAAATCGCCCATTTTCGAAAATTTCTTCTATGTTTATTTAATCCTATCTAATTTTATGGTGTTGTTATATACCTTTTGCCCTTCGAACATAGCCAACAGTCTCTAGAATTAGAAAGCGTTGGAATATTCGTCGAACGGAATTAATTACTGAGATTTAGTTTCCGAGCAACATTACATTGCCTAATTTTTTTGCAATAATTGAGCAACTTAATGCGACATAGAATCCATCTTGGGTATTTCTTTTTTTAATTGAAAGTGTGTTTTCTCCATCATCTCGATAGCGAATTTACCCGCATTTCCTGAATTGACCCCTTTTATTTCCCTTTTATGGCGGCGCAAAAAAATAACGCTTGACGCGTTTAATTATGGTAACTGTTATGTTAATTAAATCAAACAATTATTAAAATATCAATAAAAGCTCACTAAACGTACTTTCAATAGATATCAACATTTACACAATAAAACGTTAGCTAGCAATAGCAGGTGGCCAAGTCTAAACTTATTTTCGAAGAGGTGCGATTTTTCTTACGTCTCGAGTGTAAAACGTAGTGATGTGCCCGTAAATGGACGGGCCACATCCTTATACACTGGTGCTTATAAACTTACGCTACATTATAATGTAACAAGATTGACTTAATTTTATCCTCTGTATAACACCTACCTCACTTCTACTTCCTCTGTATACTAGAAAAAATCGACTCACACATAGCATCTCAGACGGGACATGAACCTGCGCCTTTGAGATTGCGGCCCAGTGCGTGTATTGACCAATTATGCTACCGATTCGCCAATGAGATCGGCGAAATTTTCTAGTAAGTAATAACTTACTTTTTTACGTTATCCCTGTAACCCAACGTTTTTTCATAAATGTGAGGAAATACCCTCGATATTCGAATGCAACATACTAACAGATGTCTGACAATTAATTAAGATAAAATAGCCTGCAGACATTCATTTATGCCTAAAATCCAACGAACTAAAATCAAATTCCTCCCTCCCTCCGTTTTCCTTCGCCGTAGTCGGGATAAAAAATTTATTAAACAATATAATTTAAATAAAATTCGCAACTTGCAAAACATTTCTAAATCAATATTGTTTTCTAAGCCATACCATTATGTGGAATACATTACTTGTACTTTGTTACTTACAAAAGTCACTGACCTGTTTCAATATTTTTTCAGCAATCCAAATTATAAAAAACTGCATTTCAGCTAAATATAACTCAAGTCAAAATAAAATACAAACTATTATATTCTAAAAGCGAAGAACTGAAATGTGAAACATAGTACAGTCGAGTTCATTAATATGTAAATACTTTTGGCGTTCGAGCAGCCTTATGTATTTACTTTGTATAAAAACCTACATTATTTATATCTTAATAAAGTGTACAAACATATTATTAAACTCGACTGTAGAACCTTATCATTATGATAATTAAATCTATTGTAATTCCAGCGCCCAACACTTGTAATGTAATGATTGAGAAACAGTTGTATTGAAATCCTGACTATTCCTGACTGCTTAACGATACCAACATATTGTATATAATCGCCACACATAAACTAACAGCTATAACAAGAACTTCTTTTCAGACTTATAATAGTAAAATTATCCGCACTATGGACATAAATTCAACATAAGAATTTAACCAGAATCAGTGAGCGTGCACATGGCATCGCATAGCGTGGATACTGCGAAATACGCACAGCTCATATCATATGAACCGTTTGCATTGTGAAGCTCTTATAAATAAATTCCATACTTAAAAATTTTGTTTAAGGCAATTATGGATTAATTGCTGCTTATCCTAAAATATAAAAAAGTTGACACACAATTAAGGCTGGCCCCAGACCTACCGGTTCCGTTTCTTTGCTTTGCTGTTCTACCATGGACCGCCGGCCAAGAGGCTCATTTTCAATCTATCGCATATTTTGACCTGACCACATTGGCAAGATAGCCATTAGTTTGGTGTTATCAAATATCGTCGTCTGGGGTGCGATGAGAAGTTTTAGTTTTCGTTTTAAAAAAAAACTGCTGTTTTATACAAAAAATAATAACGAAATTATCAAAATGTATGAAACAGTTCATTTTTTTCGCGATTTCAGATTTGGTCCCATAGTAAAAGTTGTTCAGTTTTATTATGGTCCCTATCTACCATATTCAGTTTTATAAGGCTTTACCAAACATCTTGTATAAATAAGCGATCGAGTTATTTTTAACGATCGGAGTCCATGTTCAGGGTGGCACATCTCCTAAAAGCTTCCTACTTCGCAATCCAGGCGATAATATTTGATAAAACCAAGCTAATGGCTATCTTGCCAATTTGGTCTAGTCCCAAAATGCGATAGATTGAAAATTACCCTGGTTGGCCGGCGGTCTTTCAAGCAAGGTAGCACAGCAAAGCAAAGAAACGGAACCGGTAGGTCTGGGGCCAGCCTAAGTACTAGCAGCTAACATAGCTAACATAAATGTAAAAACAGAGTTGATCAAACATTCAAATGAAAACTCTGGACGATAAAAAATTTGTACGCGAGACAATATTCGAGAATTTTTCGGAAATAAAAATTTCTACTTAATTGACAGACCTAAAGAGATTCCACTAGTTTTTTTTATATATATATCCTTAGGTATTGTAAAGATTTCAACTATTTCAATTAACATAAAACCTAAATATTTTTATTATGTTGATGAGCAACGTAAACACTCCCTTAGCACTCTTAAGACATTCATTCATACATAAAATATTAGATCTAACAAACTTCGTACCTAGTAAAAAAACAGACGGACAGCAAATCTTATGGGTTACATTTTTTTCCTTTTGAGGAACGGAACCCCAAAAAATAGCCTATCCTATAGGATAGATACAGATCCAAAAACTGTTTTTTTTGTCCTAACAATATTTTATGGAAGTCTATGCCTGTGATTGAAAAGCACAGCACGGAAAATATGAGAAAAAAATAATAAATTATTTAATTGAAAAATGTCCGTCTCTATGTATTATTATAAAATAGTATTCTGGTGAGTATGAGAGTAAAGACGTAAAAGACCCACGGCCTTGCTTGCTACAAAAGACTGTTCAAATGTGATGTTTTCACTTTTTTGAGAATATTGTATGAAAGAGACAGCATCACATTTAAACAGTGTCCAAATTAAACAGTGTTTTAAAATCTTTTGTGGTAAGGCCGTCAGTTTTTGGTCCGCATTTAAATCAAACAATTACAATAACGAACACATAGTTAAAACACTAACAGTCGTGTTCATAAACGTCAGTTAATTTCAATGCTTGACTATACTATTATTATGGAAAAGAGAGAGAGCACCAGTTTTAACACATCATCGTTTAAAACAGGAATTCCCAAATTGGTTGATGGATTGGTGGATGGTCGGTTTCCCAGAGATCATATTCACAGGGTGATATTTGATAGGGTTTTTAAAGTATTTTGGCTATAGGGATCTGAGGTATCAATTCATTTTGGAAAAGGGGTCTCTTGCCCAAAATGGTTTGGGAATTCCTGGTTTAAAGTATGAATTAATTGACGTGTATGAACTCGGATGTAAATTGGCATTGATTATGGAGCAACCGCGTTGTCTAAACGTGGACACACATAAATATATTTAACCCAACTTTAAAAATGACGATTGACCACTGAACACTGTAAAACCATACAGAATTATCATATCTTTATGTTGACTTGTGTCTGAAGTATAAATCCACTATGAGCTATGTTCAGATATATTATGGACGCAATATTTTAGTAATATCGGCTTTGATTTACTATGTTACTACAACGCAGATACATTTATTTAAAATAGTCTATGAATTTTGTGTACATATTGTTATTTCTTGGAAATGTACTCAAATTGAGCCCTAATTAATTTGGCTATAGCCCTCCTAGACACAGTCTGCAAAGCTTCGCTATCGCTTCGCTTTCGTGTATTTGATCATAGAGGAGCCGATATTTATAGTAATTGCTTGGCAATTCAATTTAGCATAACGTAGCGGCCTATTAAAAATAGTATAGACCAGTAATATACACTTAGGCACTAATTGGCTTTTAGTCTATTTCAATAATTAAATACCTATGTTAAAAAGTAAAAACAATCTTTTTATTTGTCTAAGGGCTGATTTTTCAGATATCAATTAGTTTCAATATTACCAAATTTAATACAAGTTATTCTAAAAATGATTCAGATGAATGACAAACATTTCCAATTTGGCAGTATTATCACAGAATAAGTAATAGTACAAAGTACAGAAGCAGCACGCCGCATAGTAATTTAAATAAATAGCGACTTTTGCTCCGACACAATAAAGTGCAATTCAGGTCGCGCAATGGCCTGCAGTACAGTTTATATTCACCTAGTAGTTGCCTCTTTTTCTATCGCGTGCTCTTACCTTTTCTAATGACGCAACGTTAAGGTTGTCTTCTTTTAAATGAACTGCGTAGCGTATATCATAATGTGAAAAGCGTCAATTTTTTATTGGTTTTTTGTTTTTGACATCCGTATACGGCACAGTAATGTTGATTCCACATTGTTACTATTATAAAGAGGCAATACCTACGCAGGCAGTAAGATGCCGCGCTTGTACGGCGGCGGGCGTGTGGCGGCCCTTTGCTCGCTTGTTCGTTCGCACGAACGGCTAGCGGTAGGTGCTTATCGCGCGACCTTGAGCGAGTGAAGGAGGCCTGGTATTATACGCTATTAAACGGAGAAAGCTATATCTAGGCATTGAAAAATCAGCCCTAAATGTTTTAGATTAAAACTTTTCTAACCTTTATTTAAATAGATTATTTACTTGTCATAAATGACGAACTGCATTGATAAAGTGTATAAAAGATTGTTTTCCTTTTTGGCATATATAGTGTTGAGCAAGAGTTGCGTAGTGTGTGCGTCAAACGCGTCGCGGGCGCGCGCGGCGGCCGAGCGCGCACAATTCCGCCACTTGCGCGGGAGTCTTGCCGCTCGTCTCGGGGAGGTATAACCTGCAAAAAGGGGGGTTTAAAATAATCAGTTAGATCTAAACAGAGTGAGTATTATGGAAAATACTTCAGGTGGATAGCCCACCAAAAGTGGTCCCTCAGATTTTTTTAATAAGTTGTTAATAAAAAATAAAACTTTACGTGGAACTTTTAGGGTCCATAGTCTAGTATTTTTAGAAGGTATCACTACATTCTGTCGGTAATAAAATTACATTCGTAAAAGCTTTTAAAAAAAAGTAAAACCTCCTTCAAAAACCTTAAAAAAACAGCTCTATAAAAAGCAAGAAATAATGTTCAAATCGATTAATTAAAACACGTCTATTGAAGTCGGGTGGAGCTGGAAGTATTTTTTTTACTTATTGTGATGTTTATATTCTAAAAGCCCCACCCGACTTCAATAGACGTGTTTTAATTAATCGATTTGAACATTATTTCTTGCTTTTTATAGAGCTGTTTTTTTAAGGTCTTGGAAGGAGGTTTTACTTTTTTTAAAAAGCTTTTTATTTTAAACTTTTTTGTGGTAAGTATGTAAGCGATGATTTTATAAAATAAAACGTTAAGTATAATCTTGGACGTTGATTCGTCCAAGAGTATAATGTTTCACATTTTTCAATGGTATACCCCGAGTAACTCAATGTCCACAGGTGTTCCGTTGGGTCTTCGCAGTTCAACTCTAGTCCAGAACGTCCTTGATAATAATAAACCTACCAATATTTCAATCACTGTACAGTTCCTATTTGATTTTGAAGAGTTCCCTCGTGTATCTTCAAAATCCAATGTCCAATATTAATGAAATTAATATGGTATAATTCTTAAGGTGTCTTCTTTCAAACAAAAAAAGAATTGTCTAAATCGGTTCATAAACAAAAAAGTAATGGTTGAAAATCGGTCTCAATTCATTAAAAATGGTAACGAAAACGACAGTATTTTCAAGATTACTTGAAAACTACTGAACCGATTTCAAAATTTCAAAAAATGGGACCAACTTGGGTACAAACCTCATGTTATAACGTTTGAATCATTTCAATCGGTTCAGCCGTCTTCGAGTAATCAGTGTACATACATATAAAAAACAAAAAATATACGCGACGAATAGATAACCTCCTCCTTTTCAAAGTTTTTGAAGTCGGTTAAAAAGTAGATAGCAAATGTATCAAACCACTTCTAGCAGTGAAAACGAGGGAATGTAATGATACCGATTAAAAATACTAGCTAGACTATAGGCCAGAGGTGCCCAAACGGTCGATCGCGATCGACCGGTCGATTGCGAGAGGTTTTAAAGTCGATCGCCAAGGATAACAGATTTGACACCTTGCACCCAATGTAGTTTTACTTTACAACTTTTTTCAAATATCGGTAAAAATTACGATCTTCTTGGTCATAAATTGTTGCTATGTCGATCTCCTTAAGAAAAAGTATGGGCACCCTTGCTATAGGCCCTACAAATTTCACGTAAAGTTTTATTAAAATCGTGTATTAGTATGACAATATTAAATAAAATTCGCCGCGGCGCTATTTTTGGCAATTTTTTCAATGTCAATGGGTTCTATGTCAAATTTCTAACAAAATATAAATTATTAATGCGGATTTTATTTTTCACATTAAATAGAACAAAATGGTTAGGAAACATTAGTTAAAAAACATTTTGGTGTCTTAAAAGATTTTTTTCCAGTATGCTGTTTTTTGTATCCAGTAAACTTGTAACTTTGACATAGAACAAATTGCAATATTGACGACGAAATAAAATACTTACGCTTCAAAGACGAACAGCGCGGCAGTAAGCGATGCGAACACGAGGAAGCTGTAGGCGCCCATAGCGGCGCGCATGGCGGGGAAGCACATGCCCACGAGGAAGTTGCCGCCCCAGTTGGCCAGCGAGCCCCACGCCATGCCGCCCGGACGGGGACCCACCTCGAACATCTCTGTGCAAGTGACGGACTATGTTATCTAAGCATTACAATTTCCACTCCCCTCCATAAAAACGGTTTTAAAGGGTTCCGTAGTCAAGCCAACAAGGAACCCTTATGGTTTCGCCATGTCCGTTTATCTGTCTGTAGCTCAGAAGCCCTTAGTACTAGAAAGCTGTAGTTTGGCAGGAATAAAGTGTGAAAAAAATTTCGTAGGTACTATCCCATAGTTAAGTACTTAAACTTGAAGTCATAAGTAATCAAAAACAGAGTAAAATGTAAATATAAGTTTATAGCCAGATATTATTACGGAACCCTATACTGCGCGTGACTTGACACGCACTTGGTCGGTTTTAAAAAAATATCACTGAAGTGAAATAGTAGATTATACAACAAGTGAATAAAAAGGGAATTTAGTTATTTTTAAGTTAATTTTACTCTCGGGATCCAACTTAGTCCCTCGAGACTAAGTTGGATCCCGAGAGTAGCGAAGGATACAAAGGACCGAGATGAAATTTTTTATTCACGAGTTGTGTACTCTACTTTTTACCATTGACTGCGAGAAAACAAATAGGTACCTAGCAGTATTTTATACTTAGAATTTATAGTTGACCATCAGCCATTTTTAATGTCCCCACTGCTGGGGCACAGGCCTTCCTTATGGGTGGGAGGATGGGCCATAACCTATCACGCGGGCCCAATGCGGATTGATGGGTGTTAACGACTGCAAATGCAGCTGGGACCAACGGCTTAACGTGCTTTCCGTGGCACGGAGGAGCTCGAGATAATACATTTTTGGTCACCCATCCCATGACCGACCCATGCGTGAAATTTGAAGTTTTCCAATGACATAAAACAACCACGCTAAGAGAGAGATTATCTACCTACATGATCAGTCTGGCATCAGTCCATTTCATCAGTCTGTATAGACTTTGTATTTTTGCAGTCCAGAATATCGTACCAGTCTGATGGAATGAACTGATGCAAGACTGAACATTCAATCTCCCTCTAATAGATAGAAAAGAACCCAAAGATAAGACACTAAAAAGAACCTAATTAAATTTGGCGGGATATTTTTTTATTATTATTATTATTCTATGGAATAGCTCCATAGCAGCCAGTAGGTATAGGTACTTTTTTGTACTAATTCATGATGCGCGCTTGTTCCAAATTCAAATTATTTTTATTCACTCGGTGAATAAAATCGCTTATTATTCACTCTTATCGTTGAATTAAACGCACTTTTTAGAGTGGCGATGGTAAAAAGATTATTTTGTCCAATAACGTCTGAATACTGACACATTAGGTAGGTACTACATTTTAAAAATCACGAAGGGTTTAAGGGAAATCTCCTGCCTATTTCAACGCAAACATCAAGAAATTCAGTATTTGGATCTTAGTACGTAATTCCTTGTTCTCGTAAAATCGCATACACGTGAGACAAAACAAACAAACCCCAAAGAATTGTATACCAGGACCACAGAATTGTATACCCAGGACTTGTGAATCAACTATTAGAGAACGTTCGTTTTCATAATAAGCAATTAGTCCTTCCTTCCTGAGAAGCTCGGTAGCGCAAAGGTATAGCGCCTGGCCCATCAATTGCGGAGGTTAAGCAACTTTCGCAAGAGTCGGTCATAGGAGGGTAACCAAAAATTTATTATCACGAGCTCCGTGCACCGTAAGGCACGTTAAGCCGTTGGTCCCGGCTGCATTTGCAGTCGTTAACACCCACCACAGCATTGGGCCCGCGTGGTGGATTATGGCCCATCCTTCTTATCCATCCATAAGGAAGGCCTGTGCTTCAGCATTGGGGACATTAAAATGGCTGATGGTCAATTGGTCCTTCGAGCCGTATATAAGAGTTAACTGACCTGAAGCTATGAAGTACGGAATCGGGCCGAGACCGAACCCGTACGCCAACACGTACGCCAGCACCGCCATCATGCACATGTACGGCATCCAGCTCACCACCTCCTGCGAACACCCGGTTATTGCAGTCTTAATGGGGAAGGCAACTGTCAAAATGGCGCTACGTACTATGGGCAACAGCGACGCTTAACCAGTTTGCAACAAAATTCGTGTGCGCGCGTATCGCCCCTACACGAACTAAACGTATGGTTGTGACGGCGCGGCGTGCAAGCGATTTTGACCTTAGCAGTGGTTAAGCGTCGCTGTTGCCCATGGTACGTTTGTTCCATGAAAACAAAGAACTATTACTTCAAAAATCGTTTTAAAGCTTTAACCCATCAACCCACCCACCAAAAAATATAGATACCATAGCGAAGAACATCTTCATCATCAAAATTACCAGACCTGAAGCTACTGAACCATTTTTGCAGTAGTATTCGACAAAGCATCTTGTGCATTAAAATTACAAATCTTTCTTTGAGCACTATCAGCATTCATTGGTTTTATTAAAGATCTTAACCCTTATCGAAAAAAAATGGAAAGCGTATCTAATAAAAAATATGAAAAAGTAAGACAATTATCAATTGTTCCAATTTTATCGCTTTTACCAGAAAGCAGGGAATGATAACATTATTTTTAAATATAACGTTATTGCTTAATTTTTTACCGTTAATTTTAAAATTAACGTTATGTCAATAAATAACGTTAATTTTAACGTTATTTCTTACTTTTTTACCGTTATTTTAAAATTAACGTTATTCCAATTAATAACGTTACTTTTTTACCGAGAATTATACCGGTACCTTTGTACCGGTAAAGTTATATTTAACGGTAATTTTACCGGTACAATGATTTTAACGTTATTTATACCGGTAAATTTACCGATAAAATGTTTAAACGGTATTTTTAACGTTATTTTTTTATCGTTATTTTTTAACGGTATTTCAATCCCTGCCAGAAAGTCAGCTATCAAAAAATATAATACATTTCCACCTAAGTTTAGTATTGCTAGAAATATAACACGCCAAATGTATGCCTCAAAAAAGGTCGCGAAGTTTTCCAACTACCTATAATTACAGTTCACTTACTATAGCCCTCATACACACAGCTAGGGTTGCCAGCAGCACGGCCGCAGCGGCGGTGGAGCCCAGGAACAGTGGCCTTCGCCCCACCAGCGGCAGTAGGTACAACATGGCCAATGCTGTGCACACATTTATGAACCCACACCCGATTGTGGCGTACTGGGAGTTTTCTTCAGACAGGCCCGCTTGCATGAAGATCGTTTGAGAGTAGTAAAACACCTAAAAGATAAAAAGAAACAAATTATTACACCCCAAAAACACTCAAACGACGCTTGACTACGCGAACTCCCTGCGTTGATTGTTCGCTCTCTGTGATCGGTTTGCTTATTTTACATATTTAAATAAAACAATCAAACCGATTTTTAAACCGAAGTTTAGGATTTATATTGAGAAGAGCACAAATTTCACCAACATAAAAGCCATTACGGTATTATATAATTCACTCATTAGGAGCCAATTAGAATGCAATGCAGTCATGGTCTCCGCATGAAACTAAATATAGTAACATGTTGGAGAAAATACAAAACAAATTCGTGCGTTATTTGTACCTTAAACTTTACGGTGTGTATCCCTACTATCCGTTAATGTACCCAACACTATTTGTTCTGGGTATGGTTGGGTATAACAAATTGGTGGTAAGAAGGGACTTGGCACTTGTAGTATATTTATTTAAATTATTGCGTGGTAAAATTTCAAATCCGGAATTGCTAAAGGAGGTGATGTTGCAGGCACCTGACAATTATGTGGGGAGGAGGCGACAGCCACGGCTGCAAGTGGTACCGCGAGGCAGGACTAATTTGCTAAATAAAGCCCCAATCACACGCGCTCTACACACACTCAACGAAATTTCCCAATGTATTGATATTTTTTCGTGTTCTTTGAGTAAATTCGCCAAAGTGTCATTGTATATTATATGTTATAAGCTGTAGTGACCACTTTATCGAATTGGGGACTAATTTGCTAAATAAAGCCCCAATCACACGCGCTCTGCACACACTCAACGAAATTTCCCAAAGTATTGATATTTTTTCGTGTTCTTTGAGTAAATTCGCCAAAGTGTCATTGTATATTATATGTTATAAGCTGTAGTGACCACTTTATCGAATTGGGATATGTCCTGTCATGATATTTTGTCTGTGTTAATAAATAAATAAATAAAATAATCGCCACGCTTGGCAGGCGGTTTGGCGATCGCAGTAGGCCAAGGTTTTGGAGACGCTGCTGCCCGTCTCCTGATGGCTGTGTTCCCTTAGTCGCCTTTTACGACAACCACGGGGTGATAGGGCGTAGTGCTATTCATACACGGGGAATACAACTCCACTACCTCACCGCATTAATCCCGCTGGTCTGCTGGCCGGCCTGCATGGCGCACACCAGCAGTAACGCTCTCCCGGCTCCACTAGAGCGAGCCTCAACAACTCCACTACCTCACCGCATTGATCCCGCTGGTCTGCTGGCCGGCCTGCATGGCGCACACCAGCAGTAACGCTCCCCGCTCCACTAGAGCGAGCCTCAACAACTCCACTACCTCACCGCATTGATCCCGCTGGTCTGCTGGCCGGCCTGCATGGCGCACACCAGCAGTAACGCTCCCCGCTCCACTAGAGCGAGCCTCAACAACTCCACTACCTCACCGCATTGATCCCGCTGGTCTGCTGGCCGGCCTGCATGGCGCACACCAGCAGTAACGCTCCCCGCTCCACTAGAGCGAGCCTCAACAACTCCACTACCTCACCGCATTGATCCCGCTGGTCTGCTGGCCGGCCTGCATGGCGCACACCAGCAGTAACGCTCCCCGCTCCACTAGAGCGAGCCTCAACAACTCCACTACCTCACCGCATTGATCCCGCTGGTCTGCTGGCCGGCCTGCATGGCGCACACCAGCAGTAACGCTCTCCCGGCTCCACTAGAGCGAGCCTCAACAACTCCACTACCTCACCGCATTATCCCGCTGGTCTGCTGGCCGGCCTGCATGGCGCACACCAGCAGTAACGCTCCCCGCTCCACTAGAGCGAGCCTCAACAACTCCACTACCTCACCGCATTGATCCCGCTGGTCTGCTGGCCGGCCTGCATGGCGCACACCAGCAGTAACGCTCCCCGCTCCACTAGAGCGAGCCTCAACAACTCCACTACCTCACCGCATTGATCCCGCTGGTCTGCTGGCCGGCCTGCATGGCGCACACCAGCAGTAACGCTCCCCGCTCCACTAGAGCGAGCCTCAACAACTCCACTACCTCACCGCATTGATCCCGCTGGTCTGCTGGCCGGCCTGCATGGCGCACACCAGCAGTAACGCTCCCCGCTCCACTAGAGCGAGCCTCAACAACTCCACTACCTCACCGCATTGATCCCGCTGGTCTGCTGGCCGGCCTGCATGGCGCACACCAGCAGTAACGCTCCCCGCTCCACTAGAGCGAGCCTCAACAACTCCACTACCTCACCGCATTGATCCCGCTGGTCTGCTGGCCGGCCTGCATGGCGCACACCAGCAGTAACGCTCCCCGCTCCACTAGAGCGAGGCTCAACAACTCCACTACCTCACCGCATTGATCCCGCTGGTCTGCTGGCCGGCCTGCATGGCGCACACCAGCAGTAACGCTCGCCGCAGTCGCGGAGTGGCCGCCACTCTAGCCAGCCCCCACTTGCTCTCCCCGCTCCCGCTAGAGCGAGCCTCTTCTCTAAGTAATTCTACATCTTCCGCTAGTATGCTGCTTGATACGCCTCGTAGCCGACTCAAAGCTGCAACATTATTTATTCGTGTTTAAAGAACTTAACTAAGTTTTTCAATGTAGCCATCTATTCTGCCGTTAATTTTGAATTCATAATTATGTCTATGTTTTTAGGCCGCGAACAAATAGGTTTGCAATATCTAAATTTTTAGAAAAGCAGCATTTTATTATTTTTGGCCGAGTGTAAAAGTAAATAATTCAAAATATATAAAATCAAATAATAATTCTAATTATCAATTTCTAATTTGCAATAAATGAATTAGTTTTTTTTAAGGCTTAAAAAGGTAACTTACCACTAAGAGCGCTATCTTCATCTTTCCTAACTACAAATAAATATTTCGGACTTTCAGGTAAAATAAAAAGTACAGGTAAACAAATAATGACTAGCAACACGTAGACGGATAGTAGGTAAGGCCAGTCGTCAGCTCCACCTGCAAAGAAAACAGTTTTCAATGTATAAATTTATCTCATCATAGTAATATTTGTAAGGAAGTAGCAACACAAAATAGAGAGACGACAGAAGTCAAAATTAGCACTTCCATCGACACCCTCCCGAATATCGACACGAAATAATTGGAATCTCAGACCAATCCGTCGATCAAAAATCGAATCAGTTTGAGTGCGTGACGTAGTCTCGTCGGTGGTGAGAGCTGTCTATGTGTGTTTGCGTAGCGCGCGTAGTAGGTACAGATACCGGCACAGAACTTGGTAAGACAAAGATGAAACAAAGGATACGCCGAGTTTAGTGTTAGTAGCTGCTGTGCATCTTTAGTCTCATCTTTCTCTTGCCAACTTATATGGTATCTGTACTAAGCTTGATTTCTGTTCTCTCTCTATTTTGTAGTGGCAAATAAAACATAACATCATTTGAAATCAAATACTTTATGAACACTAATGTAAAGAGCTTATGAGTTTTTTTTTTAAGTTTAAATATTTTTGAAATGAATTTTTCATTTAAATCTCTCCATCTTCTTATTCCTGGTTTAGATTGTTCATAATTCAAGACGTCAATGTTTAAAAAGCTTTGAATTTTACGCCTTACACAATAAGGTTTAATTTGGCTCACCCAACAAGAACTTGAGCCCCATAACCTGCCCAACGAGCACGCCCACGTTCACGCCCATCGGGCACGCCACGCCCATCGTGCCCGACAGCGACAGTGGCGCCAACTCCGTCAGGTACATCGGTACTATGCTCGTGGTCAAACCTGACAACCAAATGTGTTTTTTTTTTAAAGAAATATATGTAGCTTACTTCCGCAAACAATATATGCAAGATGCACCGCCCGCCCGCCCGCAAAAATATGCACATGCACACCACAAAATATCAGTGCACAATACCTGCATTTAGCAAGACAGCAACACACCTTGCACCTTCACCAATGAGGATCAGTAACGATTTTTTTAATGGCTAATTAGAAAGCTAATACCACCATATGATTAACTGTGAAAAAAAATTTACGATATCTCTTAAACCTGAGAAGTTATAAGAGCTAAAACACTGATTTTTTGGGGGTCACTATGACGTCATCGCGACGGACGCGAACCTTATGTCGTACATGATAAAGCACATATTGCATTGAGCTTGGCATTTCCTTCAAACCCTTTTAACTCAACCATTTCTAAACGGATTTCAAAAATTCTTTCACTGGGTTTCATAGCTATCAATATGTGTTTATATTATATCAAAAACTATAGGATTCAAACCTGTTACTGATCCTCATTAGGCTACTCTACACGTGTTTCGCCCCAACCCGGGGCATCCTCAGGAGTTAGATCGTGCGTAAACCAACACCGAATGAATGATTCAGTGTTGGTTCGATCGATCAAACGAACTAACGAACGATCTAACTCCTGAGGATGCCCCGGGTGCGATATTAGAAATGCCTGTGGGGTACAGACACTACCTGCTCTGTACCGCTCTGGGTTTTTCCAACTAATAACGTTAGAAAAAGCCTGTGTGTTTCAGAGCATCGCTTGCTCTGGAGCGCGCGGGGTTTTTCGACTAAAAATTTAATAATATCACCGTAAAAAGCCTGTGGAACACAGACAATTCAGAAAATTACAGTTGTGGTTAAAGTATTCCTTCTTCATGTTTCGGTAAATTATGTAGAATATTAAAATAGTGATTTATAGTCATACTAGCGATATTTTTTTTAAAGTGGTATATTTTTTTAGTTTATCCTACTATTAATATTAATTTATTGTGTATGTTAAAATATTTTTTCTCTTAAACCCATAAAAATGGCAGGCTATGCTAAATGGGATGGATTGGCATGAAAGGCACACAGATAGTTTTTTTTTAACCTGGATTAAAATATAGCAGACTTTGGTTCCTACGAACGTCGTAGCTTGATAGAGCGCATTTTCAAGTTTCTTGGATAATTAATAAACAATACCTAATTATGTTTTATTGTATCACTAATCTGACATAAGTAATATTTATGTGATACTTAATGTGTTTTTCATTTCGATTTATTATTTTTTCATTAATATTTTTGTTATAAATAAAGAATATTACAAAAAAGACAAAAAAACACATTATCAGTGATTATAATTTTCTGAAAAAGCCAGCAAGATTCTTTATTTCCTATATTACAAAAGTACTCTTTTATGTGGGTATACAAGACAGCACGTTAAGTTAAACAGTTGAACTGCAAATTAGCTTTTATAACGTACGGCATAAAGGCGGTCACAAGGTCAAGTACCTATAGTCTAAATCTGATGTGCTGTTGACTATAGGTACAAACATTATCAAACAAAATAAAAAAAATAAAATAACGTTCGGCTGTTAGTTATTGCACTCGGAAATTGAGAAAAACTAACAAAATACTTTTCTTTTATAAAAATATCAATTTTTGTAAAACTCTCAAATAATATTATTTATGGTAGGATATTTTCAATTCCCTACACACATTACACACATTTTTACACGACTGCCCAAAGCAAAAAGAGTGTTATGTGTTCAGGGTTCATGTATGTTTGTGGGTATGTGAGTTTCTTTATTCCACCATAACTTCTAAATGCCTGAACTGATTTGGATAAATGGGGTATCGTTAGAATCCTTACAATATCCCGAGTGACATAAGCTATATTTTTTTTAGAAAAAATCAATATGGCGACTGTACGACGCCATTTTCAAATGTGAAAAAAAAAATTTTTTCTTCTATTATTACAATATGGGCATCAAATGAAAGGCCTCGATGAGCACATTCCAAAACTATATAATATGTCACTAAAATGTGTGAAATAAAAATAAATAAATTGAAAAAATATTAAAAACACGACTGCCCTGCCAAAACGAACTAAAAAGTTAAACAACAAGTGTCATTGCAGTCGGGGGACCTCTTTGATCAAAAATTGTTCCATGATAAGGTCCCCCGACTGCAATGACACTTGTTGTTTAACTTTTTAGTTTGTTTTGGCAGGGCAGTCGTGTTTTTAATATTTTTTCAATTTATTTATTTAGGTAAGGTATGTAAAATGAAAAGTTTGATTGTGCTATGCCGTTTTCGAGAAATTTTGCAAATTACGATAAAACAGCTGTTTTTTGGGGATTTCTTTCTAAAAGGACCTACCAAAAATAAATTATGTCCCATGTTTTTTTGACGAGTTAAAAGTTTTTTTGATAAGAGAGATTTGATATTTTAGTTTAATATCCAAGTTTCACGATACTTAGTGCCTTACGCGTCTGTATCGCTCGGGGTATTTATATTTAGAAAATCCCTGTGGATGACAGCGCAAGGTGTCTGTGTTCCACAGGCTTTTTAGGATGATATTATTAAATTTTTTGTTGAAAAACCCCGCGTGATACAGAGCAAGCGGTGCTCTGAAACACACAGGCTTTTTCGACGTTATTAATTTGAAAAACCCAGAGCGGTACAGAGCAGGCAGTGTCTGTACCCCACAGGCATTTCTAATATCGCGCCCCGGGTTGGGGCGAAACACGTGTAGAGTAGTCTTATTGGTGAAGGTGCAAGGTGTGTTGCTGTCTTGCTAAATGCAGGTATTGTGCACTGATATTTTGTGGTGTGCATGTGCATATTTTTGCGGGCGGGCGGGCGGTGCATCTTGCATATATTGTTTGCGGAAGTAAGCTACATATATTTCTTTTTCAAAATGGTTTGGGAGTTCCGCCAAGTGACGCCTGATTCAATCAAATACCAAATGTGAGATTAACAACCCAATTTCTTTACCGATAAGAGCTGAAACTCCTTGCTAATGTCATGAAATTAAGCGATACGCTGTGCTATATCGCACGCCGCATTCTCCATCCTGTTCACCCGCCTTTTACCGCCTCTGCGGTCTAGTGGTTCGCCCACCCGTGTAAGACGCAGGAGTCCCGGGTTCGATTCCCAGGGGGGGTATAATTTGTACTCGCTTTTGTTGGTGAAAAGGGGTGAGTCCCATCCACCCCGGTGGCTCTGTCCCGGTACCGGGACCGATGGGAATAAAAGTTCCATCCGCCCCGGTGAATCGAATATCGATGTTAAACGGAGAGGATCGCACTCGCAAAGTATCACCCTCCCCAGAATTTTATTTAAAAGGGCGGATGGCACAGATCTTTTATCATACCGCCGGTATTGCGTTTAACTTTAGGACATCGTTAAACAATGAGATACGATTCACCGGGGCGGATGGCACTTTGTTTCCCATCGGTCCCGGTACCGGGACAGAGCCACCGGGGTGGATGGGACTCACTCGGTGAAAGGGTTTATTTCAAGTCCGCCTGGCTAGCTAGCTACCACCATCTTACCCAATAATAATATAATAATAATCATAAAATTGTTGTGTTCCGGCAGCTAGAGGTAAGATAGCCAGTTCCTCAGTAATGAGGGTTTCGGGTGTAGTGCGCTTCTACCTTCGGCCTTATCGTCACTTAACATCAGGTGAGGTGGTTGTGCATAAAAAAATGCGAGACGGACGAAACGTTACTTTTGGGACCTTATACACATAAAAATCTAAAAGATCAAATAAAATACGGAATAAAAAAATGAGATTATGCAATAAGTACTGACTTTCCTGACCGACAACAAATGTCCAGCAGCTTTTAATTATTTAATATTATTATTTTATTCAGTACCGATATTATGTGTATTGATAATGCTGATAAGTTTCCTGCGTCTTATTAAGAGGCATATTACATTTCGACTGTGATTTTTGCGTAAAATGGCCAATTTTGGCGTTATCGATCTCAGAAACAAAAATACATTTACACTTTTGACTTATTGAATGGTGTAGAATAGCTATTGGAATAGTTCATAGCGGCCTCGCTTTTTTGAAAATTTGCTTAACTTTATAATTAAACCCGAAATTGCAGAGAAAGATTTTCATAAAATGCGCGAAGGCACTTTTTTGAGCTCATGGATTGAACAACTGTGCTAAACAATTGAAATGAAAAAAATTTAATGTTATCTCTTATATAGTCGAATAGTTCATAGCGGCCTCGGAATTTTGAAATTATGTATAGAATATGTGAAAATAATTTCCAATCAAAAACCATAAAACTACTGAAAACGCTCAGAATAAACTGTGGATTTCTCCTAGATACATTATTATTATTACGTAAAAATTATATCATAATAATCTTTACATCATAAGAAAATCAAATTTCATACTTTTATTTGTTGTTTGTACTTGTTTGTCTTTCTGTGTATGTTCAAAGTTGACTCTAAGAAATCGTTCACCAACTTTCATTTTCCTTTCTAACCCTTTAACTGTCCAGTGAATCATCATATTACTTTTTGTCGCGGACACATATAAATGTATTTAGTAGACCCAAAGGTTTCTCTAGGTTGTATCGCTAAAATCCGTCAAAATCGAAATTTCAACGAAAAAATGTGATAGGGCCCTTAATCTTGTAATCAAAACGAGAATAGGATGGGAAAAAAATACAGTTTAATTAAGACTACTTATTTATATGTTTATTTGAATTAAGATAATTTCAATTATTTGATTAAGCACGCTAAACAACGCAACCGGCTATCGAGGTCACGGTAATTTGTATCATACGCATTCACGTCTTTACTACTTAACTGATCATCATGAAATTTTGCATACACGTTGTCAGGGGTACAGAGAAGGACATAGGGAAGGATATATCTTTCTTTCCAAAAAAAGGTACTGCTCCCGAGGGATAGAGAAATAACTGACCACGCACACGAAGTCGCGGGCGGTCGCTAGTCAAAATTAAAAAATTCTGACTTACCTCCAGCCAAGCCGACTAATAGCCGTCCCAGTATCAGCATTTCAACTGAATTGGCGGCGCGGCAGAAACCGAACAACGCAGCACCAGCTATCGAGAGAAAACTGATAGCTATCGTCGCTTTCCTCCTGTCAAGAAACCACAAAAAATTATGTCTTTTTTACATTTACGGCCTTACAATAAAACACTGTTCAACGAGTGTTTGAATACTCGTTAAACACACTAGGGCTCAGTTGCACCACCTAACTTTAACGATAACAAGCTTGTTAAAGTACCGGTTAAGCACAAGTTAGCCAAAAAGAGGTTGCCAGCCAGCATGAAAACGCTGTCAAAGTTAAAGTTATCGTCAAATGGTAATGCTACCTATTTGTCACGCTAAACTTGTCAAAGGACATCATGCTGGCCGGCAACCTCTTTTTTTAGTCCGTGAGCCCACGACAGTATTGCCTACGTCATATGACATCACGATGAAATGCATGGCACACGGTCGGAAAAGTTGTCCCGAGCGAGTATCAGAAGATTATCGCAAATAAAATTGGCCGGAAGCTTGAGAAAATCTTCCACTTCCGGTCAAAATTTTAAGATTATATTTACGTCATGTGACATCAGTAAGAGACCCGTGTCATCATTTAGTTTTCAATCGCATAGAGAGTAAACATAAGTCTGTCAGTTCTGAAATGACTAAAAAACATAAATTTTAAGTTTAAGGTATTCCGGCCATTTCAGAACTGACAGACTTATGTTTACTCTCTCTACGATTGAAAACTAAATGATGACACGGATCTCTTACTGATGCCACATGACGTAAATATAATCTTAAAATTTTGACCGGAAGTGGAAGATTTTCTCAAGCTTCCGGCCAATTTTATTTGCGATAATCTTCTGATCCTCGCTCAGCACAACTTTTCCGACCGTGTGCCATGCATTTCATCGTGATGTCATATGACGTAGGCATTACTGTCGTGGGCTCACGGACTATTTTGGCTAACTTGTGCTTAACCGGTACATTAACAAGCTTTTTATGAAGATGATTAATAAATGAAAAATATTAGAAAAAATCGACTCACCCGGAGCAATCTCGTCTGAGTTGCTACGAGTGAGTCGATTTTTTCTAATATTTTTCATTTATCATCTTAATATAAAAAATAGCATTGTGAATGCAAAAATCTAAAAAGTTTAAAGCTTGTTATCGTTAAAGTTAGGTGGTGCAACTCAGCCTAAGTTAACTTAGACACTGTTCATGTGATGCTGTCACTTTTTGACAAGATTGTTTGAAGACAGCATCGCATTTAAACAGTGTTTTAAACACTCTTGTGGTAAGGCCGTAAATGTTTTTAGCAACTATTTTAAGAATGTCACATATTTTAAATGCATTAGTATTTCAATACAATATGTCAACAAGACCACATATCTAGTAGAGTTGATTTTAGATGCCAAGTCCCGCAACCCGAATGTATGGAATAAAGCGTCATTTACACGTCATCTTTCAGCACGTAGGTAGACAGACTCGCACGCAACACTACTGTCCAAATTTTTGTCGTTTAGTCGCTATTGCACGTCGAACATTTTCGATAATTTTTGAACATTTGTTTGTCGATTTTTAATCATCAAATGCGCGGAAATCTATGACACTATACTGATTCCCAGAACGTCCAAACTCATCATATCAGCCGCACGAGCACGACACACACTGCTGGGTATAGGCCAAACGTCCAAACTATCGGCCGATAAAAAAAACCTAGTGCACGCCGGCTCTCAGGGGGCGCGATTACCAAATATGAATACGACTTTTCACAGTACTACAGAATAGATAATAATACTAGCGTACAGAAGTTGCACTCCGCAAAATCGTTTAAATAAATTGCGACTTTTGCTCCGACACAATAAAGTGCAATTCAGGCCGCACAGCGCTCTCTTCGCTCCAAAAAATTCACTTAGTAGTTGCATCTCTTTCTATCGCGTAGTCTTATCTTTTCTGACAATTTGATTGATGATGAAATTTGTCCTCTCACTCAGAGGACGCCGTGCGCCTCAAACTCACGCGCGGAGTGACAGAACCCTGTCTAGTACTTATAAAGGTGTGCGGACGCAACGAATATTAAAAGAGGTGTTTAGTTTAATCTCACGGTTTTTTATTATCTACTATGATTTTTCATTTATAACATATCAATATCAAGACAGGCGACGACGGCGCGCTCCTCTCCTAATGTGGTGTGGTGTGATGGCCAGTGGCCAGCACGCAATGCGGAAACATAGTATACTATTTCCACAGTACCCACTACCTATAGATTATATAATTTATACGGCTTGACTTACCTTCCCAGTCGATCAGCCGTGACGGCCCCTAGCAAGGACCCCGTGCATCCCCCGACTATGAATATGGACACCACGGCGGACCACAGCATGCTCAGCGATTTCTCCCCCAGAACCACGTCGTAGTGGGCGATCACGCTCTCGTTGCAGAAGCTTTTCAATAACTGAAATAATTACATACAAATAATAACAGCTACATGTGACCATACTGCAGTCTGATTATTGAACTAAAAACCATCTAGCGACCAGTAATAATTACGAATCAAACCGTTTGACAGCAGAAATCACAAATTCGTCGCGGTTACTGAGTTAGATAATACGAATTTTGGAGCATTTTCTTGTACATGTGCTAGTTTTTGTAAGTTCTTTGGTTGTTCGCTGGAGGCAGCACTATCGGAAACTCGATTGCTACTGGTACAAAATCGAGTTTGACAGCGGCGACACCGTAATTATTAGTGTTCACTAGATAGGATTTTAGTTAAACAATCAGCCTGCTATTTTATCTTACGTATCATAGTAATTTATAATCCTATTACTAATATTATAAATGCAAGTCCGTTTGTTTGTTTATTTGTTTGTTTGTTTGTTACGCCTTCACGTCTTAACTACTGAACTGATCATCATGAAATTTTGCACATACGTTGTCAAGGGTACAGAGAAGGACATAGGGTACCTTTCATCCCAAAAAAAGGAACTGTTCCCGAGGGATAGACAAAATACTATCCACGCAGACGAAGTCGCGGGCGGAAGCTAGTTATCAATATTATAAATGTGAAAGTTTGTGGGTTTGGATGTTTGTTACTCAATTACGCAAAATCTACTGAACAGATATCGTTGAAATTTGGCACACAGATAGTAGATAGCCTAGATTAAAACATAGGATACCTTTTATCCCGATATTCCCACGGGAACGGGAACCACACGGGTGAAACCGCGGGCGGCCGCTAGTAGTGAATATTATTACGGTTTTCTAAAAGTTATCAATAAGTAATAATAAAAATGTCCTTAAATTCGAACGTTCTGTCTATTCTAACCTATCCATTATGACTGCAATATCATCCCTGCGTGGTCGCCACCCCAGCCAACACCAGGTATAACGACCATCCCGGCTTGTACCCATTAGGTGTTAGGTGATGGAGCTCGTACTAATAATAGTTACAGTAATACCTGAGCAGGGGTATTGACCACTCCGATGTTGAACCCGACGGGCAGCGAGGAGCCGAGCGTGGTCGCCAGCCCGGCCAGCACCAGGTATAGCGACCATCCCGGCTTGTACTCGCTAGAAGGTGTTAGGTGCTGAAGCTCGTTCGTTACCTACAACAAATACTTGGCATCAATCATTAAAGTTCACGGACATTCAAATTATGGTGGTTAATATAGAGAAACCAAATTTCAGTTGATACTGATATAATTATCAGCACACTTATTTTATTTGGCTTGGCGTTATCAAATTTAAGAACTGTCATTGTCTACTTAAAACAATAGAAATGGCAAATGGAATTAAATCCACCTTTTGCCGTTTCTGCAAACTAGATTAAATAAACATAGAACAAACACATAGTATAATCTTTCCAAACATTCATGAAAAGCTTTAAGTGATAGTTAAACAGTGTTGTTTAAAAATAAGTGTGTATTCAAGTGATAAAACCACTGTTTACTCTACCACTTAATCAACACTATAAGCTCTTAAACTAATAAACAATTAAGTAGTTAACTTACGAACAAACTCAGGACCAGCTCCTTGAAAGTCATATTTATACAATAAGCTTTAAATCTAAAACACTCGGTACAGTCCAGGGAAAAAGCGCCTTATCACCACTTATTATAGCACATAGTCAAGAGAGCCGTGGTCAGATCGGCCAGACACGGCAGGAGCGAGCACACGGCGAAGATCGGCCAATACCAGTCACAGAGCCAGCCGTCCACCACGAAGTACGTGAGGAGTATGGACGCCGAACCGTGCCCGCCGATCGCTGATATCATTGATTAAGGAAAACGATTGAGGGCAAAACAATTCAGGCAATTCAGTTCAAAAGACAATCGATTTTGACAGGTAAGTGTCGATAAATCGCTATGTGATCGCTATACTATGTTTCGGTGGTCACTGGTCATGCTAGGAGGTAAAAGTAGGTGAACACTTTAGAATCTAGCTAGTCACACCAACTAGACTAGAAGTAGCCTAGTAGTAGCCATGGTTCAGTGCGACAATCTTACTTCCTCGACATGCACAGGCCTGACCTGTAGGATCGTATGGAGTAGCGCTGCTGCCCGCGGCCTTCCGGCCATATCTCAACGAATAGGGGAGGCGCGGCCTCTTTCATCCTGAGGAGGCCCCGCCTCCCCCTACTCACGAGATTTTTCCAGAAGGCCGCGCCTCTCTATACGATACTGCAGGCATAACAGTGCCGGGCCGGTGCGTGTGGAGGATCCATTATAAACGCAGTAAAGCTTATTCGCTTAGATAGTGTCGGTACACCCGCAAGCAAATGTGTTCAGAGACAGGCATACCGGCAAGTTTTTGGTAATGTTACTGATAACGGTAAAGCGCATTCGCTTAGATAGTGTCGCCCTTTCATCGCGCCGCCTTTGCACGTGCCGCTTCTTGTCAAAGGATGCCGCCGCATAAACAAAGGATACCGCGTGCGGCGTACACCCGCAAGTCAATTTGGATTTTGGCAGTTTACATCGAAGCGCCGCGCCGTAGTGAAAAGTTGTGTTTGTTGACTCTGTAACGTATACTAAAAATGTTTTTCATCCTTGGGAGGACAGTGAAGTGCCTCAAGATGAAACTTCAAGTGAACCAACAAAAAAAAGACGGGTGTTTTGTAAAACATGTAAACACAAAAAAGTGTAGATAACGTAATTAAAAAAGAAAATCGATATTTTGGTATGGATTTGGAACGTGATGAAGTTGATAATGACTCCGACACTTCAAGTGATGAAAAATAGTAGGTAGTCTTATTTTTTTTTATTTAATTTTTCATTAAAATTCTCTTTCCACCTCGCTTGTGTGTATTATTTGTATTCGTATTTTTACACACTATGGTACAATGGTACAACTTAAATAATTATCGAAACCGATAACGATATTGTTTACCATTATCAGTAACATTACCAAAAACTTGCCGGTATGCCTGTCTCTGAACACATTTGCTTGCGGGTGTACCGACACTATCTAAACGAACGAGCTTTAAACAATATCGTTATCGGTATCGATAATTATTTAAGTTGTACCATAGTGTGCGGGTGGGAGGAGGGGGGGGGGTCGTGTTTTTAGATAACGGTGTCCGTCCCTACTTGTGTTTATTTTAATAAAATACGAATACAAATAATACACACAAGCGAGGTGGAAAGGGAATTTTAATGAAAAATTAAAATTAGACTACCAGTAGGTAGTCTCACTAGGTAGTCTCACTTCAAGCGATGAAGAATAGTAATTCTTCATCACTTGAAGTGTCGGAGTTATTATCACCTGTATTTATAATAATAGAATCCATACCAAAATATCGATTTTCTTCTTTAATTGCGTGATCTACACATTTTTTGTGTTTACATATTTTACAAAACACCCGTCTTTTTTTTGTTGGTTCACTTAAAGTTTCATCTTGAGGCACGTCACTGTTCTCCCAAGGACGAAAAAACATTTTTAGTATACGTAGCAGAGTCGACAAACACAACCTTTCACTACGGCGGCGGCGCGGTGCTTCGATGTAAACTGCCAAAATCCAAATTGACTTGCGGGTGTACGCCGCACGCGGTATCCTTTGTTTATGCGGCGGCATCCTTTGACAAGAAGCGGCACGTGCAAAGGCGGCGCGATAAAAGGGCGACACTATCTAAACGAATGCGCTTTACCTAGTTAGCGCGACAGTGATATACAAGGTTTTACTACTGTGGCCGAACTGGGCTGAACACACCAATAGTATGGACTAAAAACAATAAACTAAAACACTATATTATTACTAAACACGACTTTATGATGCTAAGAATACTCTGTTACTAATTTATACAATTACAAAACTATTATGCGTAACAATTAATTATCAATTAGAACTATTTGTATTTTTGTTTTTTACGGGCGTGAGATGATAGTACTTGGAAAAGTCTTCGTATCTCATCAGGTTTCAAAGAATCTTATATGCCTAAGATGGTGATGATAGTTTCTGATTCATTCATCATCAGCATTTAAAAAATGAAATGATGTGACAAAAAGTATCTCAGGAATATCATTACCTAGATGTGTTTATACTGACCTATATTTAGAACCACGTGCTTGAACCAATTCTGGCCAATTTAGCACTTATATGAAGATCGTCGGTGTGCTGTGGTATTACGTGACATGACAACACTCCGCGGTGGGCTTATTGCTCTCATTATAATAATATGTATAGTCTATTTATAACGTATGTTCGTGTTTAAATATTTAAACCATATTTAGCAGACTTCAAAAAAACCGGCCAAGTGCGAATCGGACTCGCGCACGAAGGGTTCCGTACCAAAAACTGATTGTTGTATGGATGGGAGCCCCATTACATATTTATTTTATTCTGTTTTTAGTATTTGTTGTAATAGCGGCAACAGAAATACACCATCTGTGAAAATTTCAACTGTCTAGCTATCACGGTTCATGAGATACAGCCTGGTGACAGACAGACGGATATTTTATTAGTTCTTAGATTAAGTAGTTAGGCTATATTATTATTATTAATGCTACTTTATTTGATACTTTATTCATCTAAACATTTTCGTATAGAAAGAGGAGAATACCAAACCTTGATTTGGGATCAATAACTATTTGTTAGTCAAATACACTCGCGAGCAAAAATAAGTAGTAAAAGCCTTTTTTTTTAACAAACGAGGTAACTTTGAAGCTTTGGTTCTCCGCCCAGGATTAACGGGGTGTGATCTACTGATGGCAACTTAGAGTAAATGGAGAAGGCCCAGATCATTAAAGATACCCAACCATTAAACTAGAGACACTAACTAAATAATAGGGACTTTTTAGTTACATTTTACATACTTTTTATGTAATTTCGCTTGTTTTTTTTCACCTGAGCTAAACATTCTAATCCGTTGGGCTTCTTTAGCATTATGGGCCTCCGTCATTTATTCTTTAAATTGCCATCATCAGATCACACCCCCTTTAATCCTGGGCGGAGAACCAAAGCTTCAAATTCACCTCGTTTGTATCACAATAAGCCTGTGACTACTACTTACTTATTTTTGTTCTCGAGATACTGTAGCAGTATGGAACGGATAATGAAGAGTTAGCAGAAAAGGATACATATCAGTGAGACAGTGGGTGAGAACATGGTTAGTCCGAGGATGAAGGTAGTTAGCTCGATGAGTATGAAAGCTATGGACACCGCAAACCCAGCTACCAACCTGCGAACATGCACACAACACTTAAACATTTAACTAATGACTATAACAATCAATTAAAAAAGAAAGTACTACACCCGGAATACTTTTAATTACAAAAAGTTTAAACAACTAAAATAACTGTGACAAAGAAGCATTCTTTTTGCAGGTGAGTTACCCAAATTCGGGAGCCGATTGGAGTAAGCCCGATCACACTGTCCGACTGTTCATCACTGGCATCCCTTCTATGTACCCGAATTCAAATTAATTAGTAATTCGCGCTAAAATATTAGCCAGACTTCTATCTATATGATAATTAATAGATTATGGTAAGTTTTGTGATGTATTGTAACTTGGCGAGGACAATAGTACTCGTACACTATTAGTACACAGCGCGTCAGGGATGTTCGCCGATGCACAGGGGGGTAATTACGTAACTTTGTTGCAATCAACTCTGACAGAAATCGCAGTTACATGCTGCTTTAGTAAGAACCAATGTGACAACTATCTTACTTAAAGCAGCAATGCAACCGCGCTTTCAATCGATTTCAATCGAGAATTGTTAGCAACAGCTTTACGTAATCAAGGTACAGCCCCCAGGGGGGGTGATTTTGTAATTTTGTTGCAATCAACTCTGACAGAAATCGTAGTTAACGTGGTGGCACCAATTATGGACACTTTAAGGGCCGATTCAAACATGTAAGCCTATAACTTATTTATTAATTGAGTCTCGGTGTTGCGAATTTAGAATGTTGTAGTCAGATAATAAACACTTATTATTACCTGTTAACAACTAAAAAAAGTTTAAAGAATTTTGAGAAAAATAATAATAAAAACGATCAACTGAAAAGACATCGAAATTCCAATAATGAACAGTCATAATCCAGTAATGGACACCCAGTGATGGACATCCAACATCTATTATTGGACATCCCAATTATGGACGTCCCAATGATGGACATCCCAATGATGGACACTTATTTGAGTTTCCGGTAAGTCTCATTTAAATGCGAAAAAACTCCTTATTACAAGCTTTGCCTTTATACAAGATTTTAAGCAAAGGTAGATTTATGGAAATAAAAATCCTGTAACGTTTTTTGTCACGTATGTATTAAAAACAGAAAATCTCTAAAAATTATTTCTTAGTTTTAATCATTGGCATATTTCTTAGTCTTAGTACCTATACTATAAAACAGCGACTACAAAATCACAAAGAAGAGATAAACAGAAAATCTCTAAAAAATCAACAAATTCTTAAACTCAAAACCCCGATAGCTTTCAACTCGAACTCCAAAACCGCTTCGTAGCCCTTGAGAACAGCATAGATGTGGACGATCTATACAACATGGTGGTGGATACTGTCCAAGTTCCTTAAGACCCGCCGTCCCAAGCTAAAGAAACTCTCCGACCACACACTCCTACTCATGGATCAGAGACGTGAAATGAGGCTCCAGAGCTCAGCGGATGCTCATCGTTATCAGCAGCTCAATAGACAGATACAGTGCGAGGCACGTATCTTGAAATCGGGTGGGGATTGCGCGAAACGCGTATTTTGGGTATGCGTAGCGGTGAGGGGCGCGGGCGGCGGGAGAGGGGCGCGCTCTATTGGTCGCTCACAAGAGCACATGCGCGAACTTATCCCCACTCTGTCGAAAAAATTTCAAGATACGTGCCTCGCACTGTATCTAAGTCTTTGACGAGCGACCTTCGCCAATTTAATACGAATCGTATTCAAGAGGCTATCGAGCGGAATAAAGGCTCTAAAGTGTTCCCGAGAGATCTGTCTATTGGGCAAAGCCAGATGACGAAGCTAAAAAAGACAACGGTCGCATCATCTCATCAAAGCCTGAAAGCCTGAGGGAGATCGAGTGTTTCTATTGGCAGTTATATTCCACGCAGACACCCCAGAGCCAAGCTTACCCGACACTATACCCAAGATATCCCGGACGTCAGCCTGTATGAGATTAGTATGGCTCTCAAACAGCTGAAAAACAACAAGGCGGCGGGTGACGATGAAATCACTACGGAACTTCTGTGAGCGGGCGGTAGGTAAGCCGATACTCAAAGTCCTCCAGAAGCTCTTCAATTTCGTCATCGTGGAGGGCAGAACGCCGAAGGCATGGACATAAGTGATGTGATTTTGTTCTTTAAAAAGGGTGACGAGTCCCTCTTAAAGAACTACAGACCCATCTCACTTCTGAGCCATGTCTATAAGTTGTTTTCGAGAGTCCTTACGAATCGTCTCGCTTGCAAGTTCGACGAGTTCCAACCTCCCGAACAAGCCGGGTTTCGACAAATCTTTAGCACCATAGTCCACATCCATACACTGCGGCAGTTTATACAGAAGACCGAGGAGTATAATCTGCCACTATGCTTGGCGTTCGTGGACTAGAAAGCCTTTGATTCGATTGAAACCTGGGCGGTGCTGCAGTCTCTCCAAAGGTGCCAAGTGGACTATAGGTATATCGAGGTGTTGAGGTACCTCAAGGATCATGTCGATCCGAGTACAGAATCAGAGCACAAATCCTATCCAACTGCAGCGTGGTGTGAGACAGGGAGACGTTATTTCTCCGAAACTGCTCACAGTGTGTTCACAGCTGCGTCGGAGGACATCTTTAAGCTCTTGGACTGGAAAGGACTCGGCATCCACATTAATGGCCAGTACCTAACACACCTTCGTTTTGTCGATGATATAGTCCTTATGGCTGAGACCATGGAAGACCTGAACACAATGCTCGAAAATCTCCGTAGTGCTTCCCAAAGAGTGGGTCTCAGGATGAACATGGATAAGACGAAAATTATGGCAAATGCCCATGTTGTACGTTCTCCATTTCATTTTGGGAACACTACACTTGAAGTTGTTGACCATTACGTATACCTAGGACAGGCATTCCAGTTAGGTAAGTCCAACTTTGAGAAGCTTCGAAAAATCTTCGCGTCCGACTTACCTCAGTGTCTCAAGACGAAAGTCTATGAACAGTGTGTGTTGCCAGTGATAACTTACGGCAGTGAAACGTGGTCGCTAACTATGGCTCTCATAAAGAGGCTCAAGGTCACCCAGCGTGCAATGGAGAGAGCCATGCTCGGCGTTTCTCTGCGTGATCGAATCAGAAACGAGGAGAACTAAAGTAACCGACATCGCTCGAAGGATTGCTCAGCTGAAGTGGCAATGAGCAGGACACATAGCGAGAAGAACTGATGGCCGTTGGGGCGGAAAGGTTCTGGAATGGCGACCGCGCACCGGACAACGCTCCGTGGGTAGGCCCTCGACAAGGTGGACCGACGATCTGGTGAAGGTCGCGGGAAGCCAGTGGATGCGGGCAGCGCAGGACCGATCGTCGTGGAGATCCTTAGGGCAGGCCAATACCCAGCAGTGGGTGTCGTGCGGCTGATATGATGATGATGATGATGACTCTGGCTGGGCACACCGAAGCTCTTCGCTGCAAACTTTTTTGATACGCCTTGAGATAGCACTGCCGCAACAGCTTGTGCCATCTGCTCCGGTGTATATTTTTTCTTAGGTGGCATCTAAATAAATAAAAAGATCCAGTTATGAACACCTCATTAATGGACAGTGTCCATGACTGGATTTTGGAACTTAAGCCAATCCAATAATGGACACCCTCTCTCAATCTCGGAAATAATATTTTGTCACGTTAATTCCTTTGTAATCAAGTGTTAAACTTCATAACTTTGGGCTATGCTCAATACAAATTTATATTATTATTGGAAACAAAATTCTATTGACACAAATATTCACTCACCTTTTTAACAATTTGGTTAAGAAAATCACACAAAATGAAAAAAAAACAGGACACACAACTTTGTTCACTTCGCCATGTTCAAACAAAATGGCCGAAACATATGACATTTGGGGATATGACAGATAGATGTATAATGTCTATGGTTTGAGTGTTGCCAACCGTAAAATACTATGTGTGTTCTTATTTTTTGTGAAAAGAGGCAAAAGTGTCCAACACTAGTACCTTGTCCAACACTGGTGCCATCACGTTACATTGCTGCTTTAGTAAGAACCAATGTGACAACTATCTTAACTAAAGCAGCAATGCAACCGCGCTTTCAATCGATTTCAATCGAGAATTGTTAGCAACAGCTTTACGTAATCAAGGTACAGATCATGCGTCATTGTTGCATGGTGAATGTGCTGCCTAACAGCAAATATTGTCCTGTACCTTGATTACGTAAAGCTGTTGCTAACAATTCTCGATTGAAATCGATTGAAAGCGCGGTTGCATTGCGGCTTTAGTTAAGATAGTTGTCACATTGGTTCTTACTAAAGCAGCAATGTAACTGCGATTTCTGTCAGAGTTGATTGCAACAAAGTTACGTAATTACCCCCCTGATTAATCTATTTATCGTATTTAATAATTATATTTTATTTTATTTATTTTTTTAGGAAATAGTGGTGTTACACGTTTAGTACTATGTGGTGTTACTTTCCCTGTTGTGAAATATAATTATCTCTTGCAATAAGGAATTGGGGACTGTCAAAACAGTTTTGAATTATTCAGTAGTCCCAGGTAGGTATTATTAAACTCTACTGTACCAAATTTATAAAGCGTCAGAATGCAGAAGGGAAGCTTTAAAAACAAACCACACCACACAAACCCAAAAGCGAAAATGAGACTTAAAATTTGGTTCTGCCGCTCGATAGTTCTCGCACATAAATTAATCGATAATCGCGCGAATTTGATACACAGCGTATCATATGCTAAACTAGGTATCAAACAATAACACGAACAAAACGTAAATTAGTACTTACATCAAGTACCGAAAACGAAATAAGTACCTAATTTCCATACGTACGGCACAGTTTGTGTTGTAAGTACAGTCAACAAAACATTTAGTGTGACACTTATAAATAAATTGAAAAATATTTAGAAAAACATGTTTAGTCGACTCAGACACACCTTCACGCGATCGTCACGATCATCTCGTTTCTTACTCATATTGATCACCACAATGAACTCCACGACTCGTAAACTACGAATGCTGTGAAAACCAATGATATCTTACTAATATATGCCAACAGAACGTCAGCTTACCTTGAACCCAGCCGTCAGCCAGCGAATCAAACATGAAATTACTTAGGTATGTTTGTTGCGAAATAAATAAATTACATAAATTAATACAAACTTGACTGGAAGCCGATGACCCCATAAATTCGATTGGGGCGAACAGATTAAACTACTCTTGAAAACAAACACAACTCAAAAACAACCCTAGTAAGGGTTGTCAATAGAGAAAAATTAACAATTCTTTACAAAAAATTAAACAATGATTAAACTGCATGAAACGCGTTTTGCACGTGTGTTTAATATCACGTGCAAAATGAGCGAAGACAGTAGACTTTATGGCCGCGGCGATCATAAACGGATCATAACACCTCATGTTTTGTAAACTTTTAAGTAATCCAAGCAATTAAAACTGGTTATCACCAGCTTTTATGGCAGGTCAGAAGACCTAAGGTTGTCAGTTAAGAAAAAAGAGTTGCAGAAGGGAATCTGGAATTAAGATCCATATCATATGCAATTTAAATTTTACATACCTATGAATATAATCAACAGCTATCCCTGGGATTAACTGATGGACTACCGGCAAGGCACGAAGAGAACCTTAATATTGAAGTAAAATGAAAGATTTGATAGAAAAAGATTTTATGTAGCTAACTCAAAACAATAGGAATTAAATAATTGTTGTACACAACATTATGGTCAAACAATAGAATATTATTAACTTGCTCATCAGTACCAACAAGAACAATAAACATAGGCTGCTTAGGTGTAGGCCAGTGGATCCCAAACTGTGCGTCGCAGCGCTGTCACAGGGGGCGTCGCAAAACAGTATGCGTAATTGCGTACCTATGCTCAATCGTATGTGATTAAAAAATTACGTGCAATTAAATGCGCAAGCGAAGCATCTGTGTTTTCAATATAGGCAAAAATGCTTTAATGTGTCCGTCCGACTGTCTGTCTTTCCTCTACAGGTTGTATACTTATTTAGAATTTTCTTTTCAATTCAGTTTTTCGAATTTTTCAAAATGGCGGAAATTTTTAAAGCAAGGTCTACAGCTCACAGAGCCACTAGTTTATTTATTGATTGTGAAGAACATTAACAAACAACAAATTATGCTGTAACTCTGTAAGTTGATCTACTGTGTTGTATTACACATACTATCAAATTACTGAATTTAATACAACAACATGTAAGGTGCCAACCCTATGATTAACAAAGGCCAATGCATGAGTGAGAAGTACACTACCACATAGTAACCCCAACATGTATAAGCTACTCACTCTTGAAATTGGATTTAACCAGTTATGGTTGGATAATCCATTGTTGAATTATTTAGCATTACAACCAGGTGTGTGCTTTCTTTTTTTTTTATTCTTTCTTTAATCCATCAAAACAAAATGAGACACTATAGTTGTTCCATTGTTGTCCGGCCTCATGCGGCTACCTTGCATTTAATGAACTAATACTTTAGGAAAAAATTATAAAGTGAGCTGATTCCGTCAAAGTAATTTAGCTGTAAAATATAGTATAGAACACGTCTAGTAAAACTATTTTCTCCAAAATTGGGTGCTTTCGTACTGAACTTATGTTTGTGAAATCCATCTATGAAGTGTCAAAATCCTTGAAAATGCATTCAGTTAATAACGAATCTGCCATAAAGCGAATCTATCGTAAAACGAATGTATCTTAAAGCGAATTTATCCTACAGCAAACAAAGGTATAAATCTATCTCAGTAAGAAATGGCTCTACTATAGATCAGTTATTAGGAAACTATTGTAATTTCCTGTCTTTTAACAAAACTATCTAGGCAACACCTCTTTACAAGGTCTTTTACTGGGGATAGATTATTGAAATAAAGCAATAATATTATAATCCATCTTTAGTTTATTTCTGCTCAGCCAGCCAAGCATGCGATGCGCACCACAACACAACAAAGTTGATATATTTTGTTGATACGCATGATAGACTAGCATGTCATACTAGGAAAACTAGGCAACAAATATTATACTAAAGGTCATCATCCATTTTGATCCAAATGTGAAAGTGCCAGCCGAAAAGCAAAAGTGCTTTATTCTGATAGATTTTGTCCACCTCAGCATTTCTTATTATGGCACCGAATCTGTAGCACTGCTATATGTTCCGGCCGACGTCGCATCACTACACAACGCGGGCAACACTGTGCCTACGTCATGTCCCGCCGCCCGTCAACTTCATTCTGCCTCGCTCGGCCGTCCTGAATGTCACGATATTTTGTAATAATAATATATTGTGGAAACTGCAGTAAAAACACTTATTAAGAAGATTCCCAGTTTTTCATTGTTCGAATCCTGAACACTATAGGTACTCGATTTTAAA
Organism: Agriphila tristella; assembly: GCA_928269145.1. Lineage (NCBI taxonomy): Eukaryota > Metazoa > Arthropoda > Insecta > Lepidoptera > Crambidae > Agriphila > Agriphila tristella. The sequence goes on along the minus strand of OV743437.1, from coordinate 26,324,067 downwards.
TAAGTTCAAAAAGACTGTCTTTCATACATTTTAGCACAAATGTAAAAAAGTCGGCCAAAAAGCAAATTCTGATAGATTTTGTCTGCCTAAGCATTGCTTATTATGGCACCGAAGCTGTAGCACTGCTGTGTACTTGATTTTAATCGAGTTCATAAAGTCTGGCTTTTCATACATTTTGACACAATCTAATAATTTTATTTTATTAATTAATTAGTTTAATTTATGAAGCGGTGCTACAGCTTCCGTGCCATAATAACAAATACTTAGATGGACAAAATCTATCAGAATAAAACACCTTTGTCTTTGGGCTGGAACTATCATATTTGGACCAAAAATGTATGAAACGTGGATGATATCCTATGAATTTATTATGTTTACACTAAGAGCAATAGCGCACTTGTGGCCTGGCCACAAGGTGTGCGACCAAACAATTCAGGCGCGGTCGCAGCCTGAAATTTTGGGGGGGGTCACTAATAAATTTTGTAAATTTATAGAAGCAGTGCCGGTTTTAGCACTACCAGCGCCTTGGGTAATATTTCTACGGGCGCCCCCTATATACGATTCCAAGATTTTCAATTTTGCCTGTTAGTTAAAAAACGGCCGCGCAGCGCTTTTTTTTAATCAGTTTCACATACTAATCTTGTAATCTTGCTTGTTTATAGTAAAAGAAACGGCCGCGCAGCGCGATTTTTTGTCAGTTTCAACTACTAATCTTGTAACCTTGCTTGTTAGTGGAAAAAAATGGCCGCGTAGCGCAGTTTTTAGTCATTTTCATCTGCTTATCTTCTAATTTTGCTTATTTCAGTTAAAATCCGCCGCGCAGCGCGTTTTTTAGTCAGTTTCATCTCCTAATCTTGCTTTTTTACAGTAAAGAAAAACGGCCGCGCAGCGCGATTTTTAGTCAGTTTCAACTACTAATCTTGTAACCTTGCTTGTTTATAGTAAAAAATGGCCGCGCAGCGCAGTTTTTGGTCAGTTTCATCTGCTAATCTTGTAATTTTGCTTGTTACAGTAAAAAAAACGCCACGAAGCGCGTTTTTTAGTCAGTTATATCTACTAATCTTGCCTGTGTATAGTAAAGAAAACGGCCGCGCAGCGCGATTTTTAGTCAGTTTCAAGTACTAATCTTGTAACCTTGCTTGTTTATAGTAAATACCATTTTGGTGCGGAACCTTAAAAATGGCCGCGCAGCGCAGTTTTAGGTCAGTTTCGTCTGCTAAATTTCTAATTTTGCTTATTACAGAAAAAAACTACCGCGCAGCGTGATTTTTAGTCAGTTTCATCTACTAATCCTGCTTGTTTATATTAAAAAATAGCCGCGCAGTGCGATTTTTTGCCAGTTTCATTCGTCGCTTGGTCGCTATCACCAGGCAACAATACGATTGATAGTCGACCGGTCGGTGGTCGGGCGTTTTCGGCGCCCCACACACGAGGGCGCCCAGTGCAATCACACCGCTTGCATCGCCCTACTGTCGGTACTGCTGTCAAATAGAAGATTTCTATTTGACGTTTACGATTTTGGGGGGGGTCATGTCCCCCGTGACCCCCCCCTTCGGACCGCGCCTGCCAAACATGCGGTCAAAACCGTTTCTTCGATCTCGTTGGCTCGTCGTTGGCCGCGGCGGCCTGGTGCGCGCGCTCTATGGCGATTTCATATTAAAGTACCGATCTCGCTGGCCGCTGCAAACTAGCCGCTGCGGCCAGGCCGCAAGTGTGCTATTGCTCTAAGTGTACCACATATAAACTACTCATTAAAAAGTTGTTCGAAGGTTATAGAGATGACAGGCAGTAGCTAGTAGCACATGCTATAAAAAAATCATACAATGAAAGCACGCAATGCGTAACTTTTGCGATCGAATTAATAACAAAGAACTAGGTTAACGGAATGGTCCATTACATAAAATTGATAAGCCATGCTTCAATGAAGTTTCTTAAGGAAATTAAAGGTCTCGTACTCACCGGCTGTGATAAATCTGGATATAGTTCGAGTGGTACTGGCTTGGTAAACAGTGACGTACGCTGTGCTTGCTCTCCCATAATAACGTGACGAGCACACACAAATGACCAATGAGGGTCAGGAAACGAGCTGGTATCAGTGTACTGGCTCCTCTCATGCCGTTTCTCCTGTTATTTATTATAATATATTCGTAAATAATTTTACGGGGATAACGTAGCAAAGCAAAGAAGCAAGGGGGGGGACACTCTTGACACTCCTATACTAAGTGACATTATTGTAAAGGAAGTGCCTTCATCTCTCATTGGCGAAGATCATTACTTCATACAATTTTTTTTTTATAATAACTCCCTCAACGATCAAGCAATGCTTGACAAGCACGTAAATGCTTGTCAAGCAGTTTATGGTTTGGGAATAGACAATGATTTTCTAATAGTCATTAGCGAGAGTACATTCATAAAGGTAGGTATACTCTTTTTATCAAAAACAAAATTTAATTGTCAGAATTTTCCTTTAGCAATATCACAAAAATCTTTTTCTGTGTTTATTTCGCACGTTTACTTATTTCAGTTGCTCCTTTCCACCGTTTCCCAACAAAAGAATAAGGACCCGGATAGTTTTAAAGATTGGGTAGAGATTGTTAGTGAAAATGTGTTGACAAGTTAAAAGAATGGGGTCTGCTACCAGCACCTTCGCCAGCAGGATAAGGCCTGTAGGCGTAGTACCTTCCCTTCACTTACCGGCAATTCATCGTGTAAGTTTTTTATGTAGGTACTAGGTAGGTACCATAGTAGAATCAAATTACTACCTCCTTGATTAAGGGTGCGTTTCCACTGAAGCAACATCACGTAAATTTTTTTGGGGCTTTAAGAATGGGGCGCTTGATTTTGAAATTGAAATATATATAACTTTGTAGAGTTTCGTAAGGCCTTTCAAATGATACTATAACCCCGGCGCGGAAATTTGTATTATTATTTTAGTGTTTATGAAAATATAGTTTTTTATGTTATATTTTTTCAGGCAACCCATCCCAGTTCCAGACCCATTTCAATTCCAACCCATCCCACTTCGTCTTCATATACCAGAAATATCATGTAAGTTTTGTTTACGCAAATTAAGGGTAGATATTTCTCAAAATAATTGTACCGTTACGTGCAGGTAAAACGCAGTTACTTTACGCACACGTTTTGTTATGAACATCGCTCCTCTAGAATTACAAAGACGTAACTGCAAACATCATGCATAATGCCCTCATTATGCATCAATTTCATAAGCTACAATATTTTTAATAATAAAATTACAAACATTTTTTTTTCAGATCACAGCCCACCCCCATCCCACTCTGTTGTCATCCTGATACAGGTGCAGTACGAGCTATCGAGCAGTTTAGTTGTGGCAACCGCAAATGATGAAAATTAATTTTTTTTTTATAAAAAACAAGTATTATTACTTGTTTCAATTCCGGGACTCTTTGGCTCCATAATCGTTTTATAGACTTAAAGTAAGGGTGTAAGTAAAATGATTGTATTATATCTCGTAATAATATATAGGACTTCGTATAGGTGTCAGTTAAATTATTTTGGTTCGACCTTGCACCATCCTTCCTGTTTTTCTATGCGGAAGCATTAATTGCTTATTTACGAATAATTTTACTGGAATGGTTTTAATATTCAGTTATCAATTACTGGCTGCGCAACATGTTTTGATGAAAATGTATTTTCATTGAAACTGCTAGCAATACTTATTAAGTGTTAGTGATGTGTTCTTTAATAGGTTACATTTAACAAGATTATGTTATACTTACCTGGGAAAAATTAATGGCTGTGGCGAGGGGTGAAATTATGGCGAAGGTAAGCCGTTCAACAAAACTGTTATAATCTGCATAGTGGATCGGTAGGGTGGGATTTCTGAAAGGTAAGCCAATGGGAATCGTCTTGTATGGACCCTTCGCCACTGTGTAGGTACATTAGTATACCTAATACTACTAGGTAGGTATACTAATGTACTACACAAACACGGTCAGGGTACCTACTACGCTAGTAGGCACCCTGACCGTGTTTGTGAATGAATAAATATTAAGAAATAAGAATATGAACAATTTTGAATAAAATTATCCCTAGGCATAAACTGAGAGGAATAAATAAAAACAATGACTCTTTCACTTAATTGTTTAATTTTGTGTCCTTTTCTTTTCTCCCTTTTGTAATTATGTTTTTAACTGTTTTGTTCTAGTTATCTCTTATAACATTTGAAACGTTTGTTCTCATGTGTTAGTTATTTTCTTCGGAAAAAATACTAATACTAGTGAACACGGCGTTTAGAATGTTATAAAAGATAATTAGAACAAAGCCGTAGGTAGGATTGCTAGATTAGTTACTAAAAAAAAAAAAACAAACTAACAAGAAAATCGCCGATCAGAGATGGCGCTTCAAAATGAGTAAGTTTTAAAATCGCCAGAGGGCTCTCTACCCCTATTTTTTTTTATCTTACTCTATGCACTCGATTTTCAAGTCGATATCACAGACTAGACTAATAATCCAAGACAGTGACAGCTGACTGCCATTTGTCAAAGTCAATTCTCTTGAAAAAATCTATGTATTCTGTTCGATTACAATGGGTGCATTCCGACAGACAAGCCGCTGAGTCATCGTTTGCCATAGAGTACATTTTAACAATGGAAAGTAAAATATTGAAAATTAAAAACTAATTGCTTTCCATGGTTCTCCCCTGAGTATATTTGTTCTGTGGCTGGTACTGGCTGGTACCTACTTCTTTTGATTTTGTTCGTCTTAAACAAGCGCTGCTATTAAAAGAATTTCCTCTTCGATGTCATTTTCACTATCTTCCATTATAAATATCACAAATTTTAAAAAGATGGAGGTTCCGAAGGTGGACGCAGACTGGACTGAACGCGTAGAGCGCGTGTTTGGTGTTAACGAGCCACGCGAGAAGATCGCCACGGAGCACGCCACCGCGAAAGCAGTCTCAAAGCGTTGGTTTGTCTGCAGCTTTACCCAACCTAAACAAAGCATGATCGTCATCTCGTGTGTGCCTTAAGCCTCGATTACATACGCCGATTTAAGGAACCAATTTAGAGTTGCCACTCGTATAAATAAGTTAAATTTTAACAGTGAATTTGCACAAAATGACGGAAAGGTCAAAATTTTTTATGGTTTTTTATTTTCTATTCTCATCTACAATCTTAGGCCGTCCGCTGCCTTGAGCGGGATCCCGCGGGTACACGGCGGGCGCGGGAATATAGATCGCTGGTTTTTTGACGGACAGATGTTTGCGCAGTGCAGAGTAAGCTCTAATCTCTATCGCCCCGCGCGCGGGTCCCGCTTTACACAGCGGAGGGCCTTAAACAATGTTTACTTTTCATTAATTGTGTAGATTCGATTTTAAAATCGAACTTATTCTACGATATTTTATTGTGGCAGCCCGAAATTGGTTCCTAGCTAGGAAGCTAAATTGGCGTATGTAATCGAGGCATTACTCCTTCAGGCTTGTGATCTATTATATCCTTCAGTGACGGATAAACAATTTCTTATTTTGGTATCCAGAACAAACGTAACGCTAGAACTTATGAATTATTGACGTTTGAACATGGTCCTCACGAAATGACGCTGAAGATCATGGATGCTGGAAATAACAAAAACTAGCTAACGAAAGTGCAGTTTCACCCCATAGATGCTCAGTGACGCAAAAATAAATAAGATTTAACATTCGAAAATCATACAAAACAGAATAGATCTCATAAAATCGTTTTTTAAACGTGGCACACACGGAACCGGGTGTGCCAGTTTTCATTTGTCAAAATATCGACAACTAAACCGTTTGGAACCAAATAAAGCAGTCTAGCAGCGTTACGTTTGATAAGTGATAAGTGCATATAACACTTTAAATCCGTTCGCGTAACAACACATCAATAGGAAAAGCAAAAACAATATTTCGACCCATCAGACTGTGTGGCCAACGAACTAAGATCTAAGGAAGCCTAACTCCTAAGTCCTAACAAATATTGCATAAAAAATGGCACCTTCACATATTCTGTAACACAAAAGGTCGCAAACTCAACAATGAACTAGTAAAAACATACCTTATTACAATGCACGCATAATCGGCATTAGATTGTATTCTAACGCATATGACGTTTTCTATTGGCTGGGGTTTGAACGCAGGTCAAACATGATTGGATATTTGACTCGCCTCGTGTCACTCATTGGGCCGTTGTCGTGCCTTTGTCATTGAGGCGAGGAGTGAGGACGGTGTAACGTAGAATGCAGTCAGTACACCTAACCTACTGCGGCGCGCTGGGCGGCATCATAAACTTGTTTTATGAAATTAGTACATTATTGTTTGTTAGATATAATGTTTGTTTTATTATGTAGACGGACGACTTGGTAAAGACCGCTCGAATACGCTTGATGCAAGTCGCCTGTAACTAGTCGCTCTAAAAAACTAAAGGAGACCTATGTCAGCAGTGGACGTCTTTCGGCTGTGATGATATTATTGTTATTTTATTTTATGAAAATTATAAAATGATGATCTTGATGAATGATGATCATATTATTTGTCACGAATTGGTAAGACATATGATTTCAAGAAGGACTAAAATTAGGCAAGCTATTGAAATAAAATAGGTATGCTTGATAAAAGACAATGTATTCTGTATAGATTTTTTTTTCATAACATGTAAGTACATATTATGTAGATAATTATCACATTTGCGCGAGCAACACCTTAATACGTCTTTTAGAGGTGTGACTGATAAAGAACAACAGTATTAATACGTCGCTTTATTTTTATTTTTTACTTAAAAAAGCATGCCTTAATTGGCAATACAAAATTCTTATAGCGACACCTTTTTAACTGACTTCAAAAAAGGAGGAGGTTCTCAGTTTGTCGTAATGTATTTTTTATAGCAGCGTATTCCACCAAGTCAAAGTTTATTCTTGTCAAGATCTTTTTCAAATGCAGACTATTTTAATATGCTTATTGACAGGTGCGCAAATACCTTAACTAGCAATATGGGTGACGGTGGATTGGAAGAGGTGGACCAACTCCGTAGCCAGCGCGATCTCCAGATTTGACACCCCTTGATTTTTATTTGTGAGGTCATGTTTACAGTTGATGTTTAAAAACATTTGTGAGAGTGAATCCGTAATGCGTTTGCGAATAATAGCCACATTTGTACTAATTAAGTGGAATACAGGTGTACTGCAAAGTGTTCGGGACAATCTAGTGCACCGTTGCTAGGCATGTATTTCTATTGGTGGTGGAAATATAAAGTAGCATTTTCGCAGCAGATCTCACATTAGGGTTCCAGCAGAATGATCCGCGGATCAAACTCCATATTAAAAAGCTGTTTTCAGAGCTGCATAAAAATCATAGTTTCTGGAAATTGTCATTACTTTGTGTTCTGATCTGACGGTCTTGACCTCATGACGTCACTACTTGTCGTGCCACACTGCTGCCTTCGGTGTTGCAATGTGAGTTCTCCATTATTTATTTATTCTATTTTAACCAGGGATTTTTACTCATTAATCAAAGAGGATTGCGTGAATAGAATCTTTATAGGTACCTACCTAATCATCCCTTCACGGATTGGACAGCGTTTTTGTTACACCCTGTATGATAATAAAAAACAAGGAGATTACATCAGATTACTCGTTTTCTTTGTATTGCATATTGCAGGACGCGCCATTTTTAGCATTACAAAATTTTGATTTAAATTTTCCTTTTTTTTTGTTGTACTGAATTCCATTCTTGTTTAAAAATGTGTGATAGCAGTGAATGTGAAGATTTGACTCTGCCCCACAAAGCGACTGAACACTTGTTGCATAATAACGACCATATTTTGTATGTATACGCTCATAGATATTTCTAAAAAACGAAAAATATGTTACTTTCCTATGTTATGTTATGTCTGTATAGTTTTGCTGCCTTCTTTTGGTCTTTTTCGCCACTTGACCACACATGACGTCATTTTAATCATTTTTCTAATGATTTTTTGTGGTAACGCTAACGACTGTCGCCGAGCGCGTGGCAGACATGACTAATCGTGCTTCGCTAGTACTTTTTTAGCCCCGCCTACTCTGTGTTAGTTTGCGTGGTGCTATTTTTTGAGCGGAATTACACTTCCTTAGTATCTTAGTTCGTTGTGTGTGGCCCACAATTAATACCGTTACGTTACGTGAATTTTGCGTCACTTAAGATGTAAAGCAGTTTATAGTAATAAGAATTTCCATCACTGAGGATCTAGCTTTATTTGGAACCAATCACTGCAGTAGTTTCAATACAATTCATGATACAATTTGTATGAGATTTTTAAGATAGGGTGACAACAGTGTACGCACGTTGATGGACAGAAAGGATATAACCGTCCTGTTAATAAGGGCTTTTCAATAAAAATGACAAAAAACTGTCTGCTCGATAGATGGCATTGATAAAAATGTATGTGTCATGTCAATGTGTTTTTTTAATAACCAAGCCTCGAAGAGTATAGTTCGAATCACGAAAGATGACCACAAATGGCGCCCATCTTCGCGTCATAACTCATAAAGAAAAGACTTTAGACAAAATAATATTTCATATTCATATAGATATATCGATATTATTTAAATATATGAAATATTATTTTGTCTAAAGTCTTATCTTCATGAGTTATGACGCGAAGATGGGCACCATTTGTGGTCATCTTTCGTGATTCGTACTGTACTAAGGTAGGCAGGTGCCAGGTAGATGTAACCCTGAAATGTTTCTTTCTGGGTAGATGTCAGCCAGCGTTCGCTTAAGCTGAAATTAGAGGGTTCATTTTTACGTTTATTTTCGATGCTTCATTAGCGAAGCATCGAAAATGAAGTGTCTAATTATGAATTCATCTTTCATCACTGATGTGCCTTTTTGATGAAAGTCACTAGACGGCCGTTCGCTTTCATCGGTATATGCCTTTCATCAATCATCGGCATCGAAATTAACGATAAAGGAAACGTGTAAACAGCGCCATTCACTGCAGTGAACGGCATGTCGTCAGCCACGTTTTTGTTTTTATTTTAATATGCCTTTATTTTTCGTTTTTCGACGTTTTTCAACCTGCATCAGACAACATGCATACAAGCAATGCATGCAAGCATTTTTTCGCTCTTTAATTAACTAGTAATTCTTTAATAAAAATTATCACGCACAACCTGTTGCCGCGAAAGAGGAAAATAGTAACAGACAAACATACAAACACACATGCAAACCCTTACTCCGAATGCATATACCGCCTCCGTTCCGTTCCATCCATCGTGGCACAGTTTAACTCCATACAGTTGAAAAACGAATGTACTTGCGCAGAGTAACGGAGGGTGTCTCGAGGGGGGTCGGGCGGCGCGAACTCGCTGAGTTTGGGTACTCGAACGCGGAAGGACGGCGCGAGTGACGCGACCGAATAAATCACGCATAGCGAGCGACCATTTTAAAAATCTTTTATGCCGCTATCGTTTATTAGGTATAATTTTATTATAGTATATATTAATAATGGTGCACACTTGTTTTGTTCCGTATACGGATGTGCCTCGACGGCGACATGGTACAACAAGGACTTAAAATTTCATAGATTTCCCCGTGATGCTAGGTAAGTTTATTTATTCCTATAAGTAATTTCGTATTACTTACCTACTTAACCAATCATCATCTCATGCTGTTAAGTACTTTTTTTGTATAATTCAATAATACCTGTCGTGTGCAGTTTTATAGTAAAATTTGATTGTAGCTAAAGAATAACTTCAAGTAGATTTGTGAAATAAGTAATGAATATATATTTGGTAGGTATGTAGGAACTAGGTACATAAGCATATCGTGCGTGTTGCTATCATCACAAAATAGCTAGGTACCTACGACCTTGTTTGAACCAGAGTTTTACGTAGTACACTGATTGTACCTACCTACATAGGTACCTACTAATTTATTTTCTGTGCTACTAGGGACTCGAACACTATTAATTAGTTAATGACGCCGCGGCCATTCTGTTAAAGTAAGTACTTAAAAGCAAGCTAGGTGCCACTTTTGAAGTTTATTTGATATAGGTACCTACCGACTTACCTACATACCTGCGCTTTGCGCACGGGCTATAAGCACTTGAACACTGATCGTGTAATGTTAGATTATTTATATCCTTGTTCTACTAATCACTAATCCTACTTTCTACTAATACCTACCTACTATTATAAATGCGAAAGTTTGTGTGTATGTGTGTTGTAAATAATTACTTATTAATCACATTTATTTTCTATTTTGACAACCCTTGCACATTTGCGGCTGATTGCGTAAGTACCTACACGGGCGGCGGCACGTGGCGGCATCGTCCAACATCAAAGGCGTTTAACAACTGTATGGAGTTAAACTGTGATCGTGGGTTGTAACGTAACGATACGCTGCAGTCTCAGTAAACATCAACACGATACGATGTCCGCAAAAAAATACTTCGTGGTCACCCTAGGTGATCTACATACTAATTTAAATCTCGAATTGCATCGTAAGTACTGCAGTGATTGGTTCCAAATAAAGCTAGATACTCAGTGACGGAAATTTTCATTACTATAAACTGCTTTACAACTTAAGTAACGCAAAATTCACGTAACGTAACGGTATTAATTGTGGGCCACACAGTCTGATGGGTCGAAATATTGGTTTTGCTTTTTCTATTGATGTGTTGTTACGCGAACGGATTTAAAGTGTTATATGCTGTCACTTATCAAACGTAACGCTGCTAGACTGCTTAATTTGACTCCAAAGGGTTTAGTTGTAGATATTTTGACAAATGAAAACTGGCACATACGGTTCCGTGTGTGCCACGTTTAAACAACGATTTTATGAGTTCTGTTCTGTTTTGTATGGTTTTCGAATGTTAAATCTTATTTATTTTTGCGTCACTGAGCATCTATGGAGTGAAACTGCACTTTCGATAGCTAGTTTTTGTTATTTCCAGCATCCATGATCTTCAGCGTCATTTCGTGAGGACCATGTTCAAACGTCAATAATTCATAAATTCTAGCGTTACGTTTGTTCTGAATACCAAAATAAGAAATTGTTTATCCATCACTGAAGGATTTATAAGCTCACAAGCCTGAAGGAGTAAGGCACACACGAGATGACGATCATAACAAATAGGGACCGACCGAACCCACTTTTCGCCGAGTACCGAGACCGAGACCGAGACCGAGATTAAAAAAAAAGTTTCGGCCGAGACCGCGACCGAGACCGAGTTTTTGATTTTTTTAAATGTTACTATAAAATGGCGAATATTGATGAAAAGCACATTTAATTTAATTAAAATTCTTTATTTAATCATAATAGTGCTAGGTGTACACAAAAAAATCCGCAAATCCATGTACAGCAAAGCCGTTTGGTAAGGCACTTACTTATACTTGAGCTCAAAACAATATTTTGGTCTCGCAGTTCTTAAAAAATCTTTCCTTAGAAGATGAGTTATTATGGTGTAATCTTTTTTGTATTTTAGGATTTTTTTTTATTTTTTTTTAATTTGAAAACCAACAGCAAATTCCAAACAAGAAATTAATACAATAATGCAATGATAAGACAATGCAACGATAGGATTTTTTCTAAATCCTATCGTGTATGATATTAAAAGGAAGAGCTTGCTAAGCCGGTTCTTGTATTTCAAAACATTTTCAAATTATACAATGTTTGGACTCCATCAGATTTAATTTGGTTAAGTTATTTTTTGTAAAATACACCTTAAATTAAAAGATATATATTATACTCTTACTCATACATATCAATCCTCAAGAAAGCAATTTTGAAAATATTTACATTTACAGCTTGACCATAAACAGTTGACAAAAATTGAGGGTGCCACTTTCTATGTAAACACGTTAAAATCACGAATAATTTAGCAACACTGACTAAATTTTGTACTGAAAAATTTTAGTTCCATTTTATTTAATTTCAAATCTTTATGGTCAAACTGTAGTATTATTATTTTTTAATTTAGGCCCAAACTTAGAAAAAATAGCATAGTATTTTTTTTATGATTTTTGGTTTAATTTAAAACAAGTGCTGAAATGTAATTCTGAACATGCTGAAATATATTTTTAGAAACAGCTCAGAAAGCCCTTTTATTCAATATCACACATGATAGGTTACATAACAAATATTTTTTTTATCATACATAATCACTTTGTTAAGGCTTTGTAATCATTAAAAATAAAAATACTAAGGCTCAGTTGCACCAGCTTACTATAACAATAACAAGCTTGTTAAAGTACCGGTTAAGCACAAGTTACCCAAAAAAAGAGGTTGCCAGCCAACATGATGTCCTTTGACAAGTCTGACGTGACAAATAGGTAGCATTATCATTTAACGATAACTTTAACTTTGAGAGCGTTTTGGTGCAACTCACCCTAAATGTCAATATTTACAAAATTGGTTTTTTGAGGTTAAATAATTATGAGAAAATTACATATGATTTGAGATATATTTTATGAAAAATATTAAACCATATCGTATCTGTAGGAGCCCAAACTTGGAATATTTTAAAAATATTGTTTTGGTATAATTTAAAGCAAGTGGCTGAAATGTAACGATGTGGCTCAGAAAGCCCTTTAATTGGATACCACACATGATAGGTTGTAGAACAAAAATGATTTTGCGAAACAAAAAATATAACAGCATAACTCCTCTCCTAAGGGAAGAAATTTTAAGAAATGCGGGCCCTATAATTTTTTTGAATTCAAGTATACTTGTCCCAAACAGCTATGCTGTACATCGATTTGCGGTTTTCCATTGATTTTATATAAAAGACAATTAAAATAACATTCACATTAATTTGTAAAACTAAAGGTACCTATTACAAGTAGGGTTGCCAACCCTACTATATAATATAGTATCCTACTATATTGAGGGCTCGCCTACTATATTTTTTGAAAAAATATATAGTAGGAAAAACTACTATATTTTTCCAAGTGAAAAAATTTAACAAAAGCAACAAAAAAATATTACTAATATGCACATTAAGTTGATAAGTGCATAATAATTTTTGTGATTAAACACTTGTGTTTATGGTTGTTGAATAAATACAAAATGTTAGTACTTAAGTATAAAAAATTCAAATCCTTTAAAATCCTCCATACAAAACGGCAACCTACTATATTTTTTTGAACTTTTTCGCCATCTACTATATTTTTACACTAATAATCTTGAAAATACTATATTTGATGCAAAAAAAGTTGGCAACCCTAATTACAAGTCGACAGCAAATTACCAAAGACAACAATTTTGATTTACCTAATTTGATTAATTACAGTGAGAAATGCGTTAGCGTATGCCCTGTGGCCAACCTGTGGCATGCATAACATGCGTTAATTCCAATGACGCATGCCTCATCACAGAGGAAAGGAAAGTGCACGAGTGTAATCTCAGGGGGGTAATTATGTAATTTTGTTGCAATCAACTCTGACAGAAATTGCAGTGACATTGCTGCTTCAGTTTTGAACCAATGTAACAACTATCTTACTTAAAGCAGCAATTTAACTGCGCTTTTAATCGATTTCAGTCGAGAATTCTTAGCAACAAACTTACGTGATCAACCAACAGGCCTACATAAATAGGTACTTATAGGCCGAGATTCTCGGCCATTTTGGCCGAGACCGAGACCGAGACCGAGACATAATTTTTGGCCGAGACTGGCCGAGACCGAGACCGAGACCGAGATCTCGGTCGGTCCTTAAACAAAGCGACAGAACGCAGCCCCACAAAAAAGCCGGGCGGTATTTTTCTATCTGTCAATCAAGTGTCAATGTCAGAAAGGCTACGGGAAGGGAACGAGTCATAGAGTAAGATAAAAAAAATAGGGGTAGAGAGCCCTCTGGCGATTTTAAAACTTACTCATTTTGAAGCGCCATCTCTGATCGGCGATTTTCTTGTTAGTTTGTTTTTTTTTTTTTTTTAGTACCTAATCTAGCAATCCTACCTACGGCTTTGTTCTAATTATCTTTTATAACATTCTAAACGCCGTGTTCACTAGTATTAGTATTTTTTCCGAAGAAAATAACTAACACATGAGAACAAACGTTTCAAATGTTATAAGAGATAACTAGAACAAAACAGTTAAAAACATAATTACAAAAGAGAGAAAAGAAAAGGACACAAAATTAAACAATTAAGTGAAAGAGTCATTATGTTTTTATTTATTCCTCTCAGTTAATGCCTAGGGATAATTTTATTCAAAATTGTTCATATTCTTATTTCTTAATATTTATTCATTCACAAACACGGTCAGGGTGCCTACTAGCGTAGTAGGTACCCTGACCGTGTTTGTGTAGTACATTAGTATACCTACCTAGTAGTATTAGGTATACTAATGTACCTACACAGTGGCGAAGGGTCCATACAAGACGATTCCCATTGGCTTACCTTTTAGAAATCCCACCCTACCGATCCACTATGCAGATTATAACACTTTTGTTGAACGGCTTACCTTCGCCATAATTTCACCCCTCGCCACAGCCATTAATTTTTCCCAGGTAAGTATAACATAATCTTGTTAAATGTAACCTATTAAAGAACACATCACTAACACTTAATAAGTATTGCTAGCAGTTTTAATGAAAATACATTTTCATCAAAACATGTTGCGCAGCCAGTCATTGATAACTGAATATTAAATCCATTCCAGTAAAATTATTCGTAAATAAGCAATTAATGCTTCCGCATAGAAAAACAGGAAGGATGGTGCAAGGTCGAACCAAAATAATTTAACTGACACCTATACGAAGTCCTATATATTATTACGAGATATAATACAATCATTTTACTTACACCCTTACTTTAAGTCTATAAAACGATTATGGAGCCAAAGAGTCCCGGAATTGAAACAAGCAATAATACTTGTTTTTTATAAAAAAATATATTAATTTTCATCATTTGCGGTTGCCACAACTAAACTGCTTGATAGCTCGTACTGCACCTGTATCAGGATGACAACAGAGTGGGATGGGGGTGGGCTGTGATCTGAAAAAAAAAATGTTTGTAATTTTATTATTAAAAATATTGTAGCTTATGAAATTGATGCATAATGAGGGCATTATGCATGATGTTTGCAGTTACGTCTTTGTAATTCTAGAGGAGCGATGTTCATAACAAAACGTGTGCGTAAAGTAACTGCGTTTTACCTGCACGTAACGGTACAATTATTTTGAGAAATATCTACCCTTAATTTGCGTAAACAAAACTTACATGATATTTCTGGTATATGAAGACGAAGTGGGATGGGTTGGAATTGAAATGGGTCTGGAACTGGGATGGGTCTGGTTGCCTGAAAAAATATAACATAAAAAACTATATTTTCATAAACACTAAAATAATAATACAAATTTCCGCGCCGGGGTTATAGTAGCATTTGCAAGGCCTTACGAAACTCTACAAAGTTATATATATTTCAATTTCAAAATCAAGCGCCCCATTTTTAAAGCCCCAAAAAAATTTACGTGATGTTGCTTCAGTGGAAACGCACCCTAAATCAAGGAGGTAGTAATTTGATTCTACTATGGTACCTACCTAGTACCTACATAAAAAACTTACTCGATGAATTGCCGGTAAGTGAAGGGAAGGTACTACGCCTACAGGCCTTATCCTGCTGGCGAAGGTGCTGGTTGCAGACCCCATTCTTTTAACTTGTCAACACATTTTCACTAACAATCTCTACCCAATCTTTAAAACTATCCGGGTCCTTATTCTTTTGTTGGAAAACGGTGGAAAGGAGCAACTGAAATAAGTAAACGTGCGAAATAAACACAGAAAAAGATTTTTGTGATATTGCTAAAGGAAAATTCTGACAATTAAATTTTGTTTTTGATAAAAAGAGTATACCTACCTTTATGAATGTACTCTCGCTAATGACTATTAGAAAATCATTGTCTATTCCCAAACCATAAACTGCTTGACAAGCATTTACGTGCTTGTCAAGCATTGCTTGATCGTTGAGGGAGTTCTTATAAAAAAAAAATTGTATGAAGTAATGATCTTCGCCAATGAGAGATGAAGGCACTTCCTTTACAATAATGTCACTTAGTATAGGAGTGTCAAGAGTGTCCCCCCCCTGGAACGAGTGAATTTTATTTTTTTCTCTCGTTTTCTGTTTAAATTAAATATTACCCATAATAAATGAAGCTTTTAAAACCTAGTTGGGTCAACCATGACGGTAATATATTCAAATAAACATCGTATACTCTTAAATCTCGCGTGCTTTGCTTGTAGTAAAGTTTGTTTATACTTTCAGACAAACCAATATTTTCCGTGGATATTCATCCAGCGGGCAAGCGTTTCGCCACTGGTGGACAAGGCGGCGACTCTGGTAGAGTGGTTGTATGGAACCTTAACTCTGTGTTGTACGAATCTGTGGAAGTGGACCCAAATATACCTAAAATGCTTTGCCAAATGGACAACCATCTAGGTAAGTTGTAATCTTCAAAGTATACTTGTTGTGTTCATACAAGACAATGTAAACTGTCATGAAAGCTGGTCTATTCATGGCCTTGGTTCGACATGTTTGGTCGGTACAGTTTAACCCAAAGCCTGGAAAATGAGACAATAGATTTTCTATTGTTGTCCGGACACCGGCGTCCGCGCGGGCATTGATAAATTAAAGGCTGCCATCAGAAGTATCAAACTGAAACTAGAAATTAAGTAATGAATGTAATATTTACTGCACCATTGCGGTTTGCGCACATTATGTTGAGGCGCTGCAACCTGATCTGCTATGCCCCAACATAATGTGCGCTAAATGTTAATAAAATTCACCATAACCGTATCTATCCAAATGCAGTGTAATGTTGTGTAGCTTGTGTGAACTGCGTCCGGTGGAGCAATGCCGGTAAATACCTGGCGTCAGGAGGCGATGACCGCTTGGTGATGGTGTGGGGGCTGAGTGTTGCCACCACTGGGGCCACTACTGGGGCTGGCAAACACAAGGCTGAAACTTGGAGATGTCTGAACACATTGAGGGGACATGCAGGTATACCTTTAATTAAACCACAGTATATATATAAGTTTTTTCAAAATAGTAGAGGAGCTAAAATCACTTAGGCCCTTTTGTCATTGCACTCCGTTGGATCGCTAGGGTTGGCATTTTGCGGCCGTCTCGTGGAATGCTACGTGCGAACATTATGGAAACAACTGCGACGCGATGTCACAACCCTGACAAAAGTACTGCGAACTTTGCTTAGAGTTCTTAGAGTGACGTCAGCCGTCAAATTCGAATGTTTCCATGGAGATCCTTTACTGTTTGAAAAAACTTATATATGTACTGTGATTAAACTTTCTACAGTTGTCATTACTTGTCCTATTTGGTAAACAATCTTTACCTAACTCTTTATTGAAATATTCATTTTTATTATTATTATTTTAAATATTCATTTACAAAATACAGCAAAAAATTTCCACACATAGATTATGAAAGAAAAAAATATTTTATTAATGACAATAATTTGATATAATAAGATAACATATTTTTAAATAACAATAGACAATTTGACAACATTGAAAAGTATACCACAAATTGTGGTCAGCCTAGCAGATAATGGCATAAAAAAACATATTCAACTATTATATGGACTAAATTAAGTCTATTAATTGATTAATTTCACCTAGAAAAATGCAATAATTTTGATTTTTTTTTCTGTGGCGAAAACTCTCTAATGCCTAGTTCCAAATCACGCCAACAGCACTATTAGTGTATAATCCATTAAATTAAGTAGGTACACAAATACCCTATTTGTGTAATTTTTTGTGACTATTTCATTTGGTCGGATTCGCGCTAACAGCGCTGTGAGCGTGATTCGGAATGCGGGGTAAGATGACCGATGACGTCACAAAATGGTAAAAAAATATATATAATTGTATATTTATTTACCATTATTACAATGTTTACAGGCTTGTGACGTCAACAAGTCACGTGTCCAGCGCCATAGCGTTTTTGGCGCGGTTTTAAAATTTTAAACTTTATATAGTGTTTTTTAATGAACTACATTGATTTTTCCTGAAATATCAATGTTGTGTGCCTATTACGTAATAAGGAATAATTTAAAATGGTTTTCCAAAATTAGTCAAATAGTTTAAAATATGTGTGACAACTTTCAATCAAAAACTGTTTACTAAACAAGACAATTAAGAATAAACAGACAATACAGTTTGGTCAATGAAAGATGAGTCTCGGTTGGAAATGGAACAAATTTTGTGCCTTATTTCAGTTTCCAATAACTTAACCTCTAAACGTTAATTTAACAGGGAAAGTGAATGAAATTTAGGCGAAATCGAATATCTGCGGATGCCGGCAACACCGGCTGCCGACGACGCGTCGCGATGCGGCCCGTGTGTAAGAGCTCTTAGCAGGGACATAGAGCTGTATTGTAAAACACCAACATCCTCAAGAGCTCTAAGGCATAGCAGGACATCATCATCATTAACAAAACTGAATTAAAACTAAGGGAATTTTCCCATCATCTTGCAGGTGATGTGTTAGATTTAGCATGGTCTCCACTGGACAAATGGCTGGCGAGCTGCAGTGTGGACAACACCATCATCATCTGGAATGCTGAGAATTTCCCAGAAATGGTGTGTGTACTGAATGGTCACACTGGACTTGTGAAAGGCGTCGCTTGGGATCCGGTAAGTATATAAATAATGTTATTCTGTTTATAATTAATATACATATAATAGACAACTTAAAATAGGTATTACTAAAAAAAGGCTACCAATCTTTTAATTCGAAAACATTATGAAACTACTTTGTATATTTTGCTGTCAATGTAATTGTATACTTTTGCTGTGCCCAAAAAAGAATTGTGTTCAGGGCTCATGTAAGTTTGTTTCTTTATTCCAATATAATTTCTAAATGCCTGAACAGATTTGGATGTGTGAGGTATAATTAGAATCCTTACATAACCCTGAGTAACACTGGCTATAGTTTTTTTTCTAAAGTCAATATGTGGGCTTCATGACACCATTTTGTAATGTCAAGAAAATTGATTTCTTTATTGTATACTATTTCTTACAGGTTGGAAAATATTTGGCATCACAGTCTGATGACAAATCATTGAGAGTATGGAAAACAACTGATTGGGCACAAGAAACTGTGATTACTGATCCATTTGAAGAATGTGGAGGTAATTTTTTATTAAGTTATCTATTACTAGCGGCTGCCCGCGGTTTCACCCGCGTGGTTCCCGTTCCAAAAAGTATTCTATGTTTTAATCTATGCTATCTACTATCTGTGTGCCAAATTTCACCCAAATCCGTTCAGTAGTTTTTGCGTGATTGAGGAACAAACATCCAAACCCACAAACTTTCACATTTATAATATTAGTAGGATATCTAGGACTAGGTACTTTTTAATATAGGATAAAGAATTATTCGTTTTTGTAATGATAAGAATTTAAAAAGTACAAAACGTATCAAGCTGTAAGATTTTATATTGATTGTGTCACTTTAATTAATTTAATTTTGAATCACATATTTTTTTGGGATTTTAAATAACAAAAAAAAATATTATTTAAAATGCTCCTTAAGACTAAGTGCAAAACAAGCGCAGTTTAAAAACGCAAACAACACAGAAAAAATATGACGCTGACGATGAGTAGAGTATGAGAGTAACAAAATGGGGTACTGTCACAGAATACACAATAGTACAAGTACAGAAGCCGCATTCCGCAACATCATTTAATTAAATAGCGACTCTTGCTACGACTCAATAAGGCGCAATTCAGGGGCTCTTTATTTGAATCGCTCGGCTGGCGTCGAGCGCTCTTTTCTACTGATTTTCGTTCGACATCTCATACATTTCAGTCAAATGTCGAACGAAAATCAGTAGAAAAGAGCGCTCGACGCCAGCCGAGCGATTCAAAAATAGGGCCCCAGATCGCACGCCGCTACAGCGGCTACGATTATATTCACCTAGAAGTTTCCTCTTTCTATCGCGTAGCTCTCATCTCTTCTGACGCCGTTAGGGTTGTCTTCTTTTAAATGAACTGTGTAGCATTATATCATAAAAGGAAAGCGATTTCACATACTATGGATAAAGAAAATCTTACAATATGTCACAGAATACACAATTGGTACTGTTTGCTCGTTTGAAAACGTGTGCATCCTGACTAGGCTTGCCAACTCCAAAGAAGGCATTTCCGGGATTACTTAGCTCGACACCCGGGACTTAGGTATATTACGCGGGACACAACACACTACATACAAAATGGTTAGAAAAAACTATGGGTACCTAATCAGTTAATAAAAAAAATCAATACAAAATGTATGACAAACATTTTAAATTATTTTTATTTTATAAATTTAATACTTTACTTATTTTCAGATTTTTGCACATTTTAACAAGTTTTTGTTTTAAATTGCAATATTCTTACCTACGTAGTTATAAAATTAGCTGCATATTTGGTGAAAATTTATTTTAATTTGTAGTCCAGCCCAGGGACGTATTTTAAGATTCGGCGCCCTAGGCCAACAAGGTATGCTGTCTCTTGGGTCGCCATCTACGTAAGGGAGGATGACTGTCTAGGATGCACAAAACACCTGGCTTTTTTAGAAAAATGCTTGTCTACAGTAAAAAAAAAGGCCGCGCAGCGCGATTTTTAGTCAGTTTCATCCAATAATCTTATTTTTGTGAAAAAAATCGGCCGTGCAGCGCGATTTTTTTGTCAGTTCCATCCACTAATCTTGTAATTTTGCCTGACTAAAGTAAGAAAAAAAAACAGCAACAGCAACAATTTATAAGCACCCAATACTTGTTAGGGGTTGATTTTTGTTTTTCTTCTGTTAATGACTTTTACTAATTTCCGGGACAAAAGGCGTCCCGCAAGGGGTCATGGCGGGACGGCCCAAAATTGACTCAGAAGCGGGACGTTCCGGAAAATCCGGGACGGTTGGCAGGCCTAATCCTGACTCATTATCTTGTTACTATCGCCAATCACCGCCCCAGGCACGACGCACGTGCTGCGCCTGTCGTGGTCGCCGGACGGGCAGTACGTGCTGTCGGCGCACGCCATGAACGGCGGCGGGCCCACCGCGCAGGTGGTGGAGCGCGACGGCTGGCGCTGCGACAAGGACTTCGTGGGACATAGGAAGGCGGTCACTTGCGCTGTGAGTACATTCATTTGCTCTTGAGTGGTGTAGGTTGTTAGCACTAGCAATATCTAAAGCTTTTTAATAGAAAACTAAAGTTTGTTCTGATCAGGCAGTGGGCAAGAGTGCCACCTGTTTCGCTCGATTCGTTGTTATGTACTTTGTGTCGTCCTCTATATAAAAAGGTGTATGATTAATTAGTGGGTAATTTTTTTTTACGCTGTCGCTTCCAAAAAACAGTTTTATCTTAAATATCTCATCCCGGTGAGCAAAAAAATATTCTACAGAAGTCTATCGTAGGCAGTTTTTAAGATATTTAAGTTTAAAAATAATGAAACGAAATTTTTTTTGCAGTGTCGCTTCCAAAAAACAGTTTCATTTCAAAGATCTTATCCAAATAAGCAAAAACATATTCTACAGCGTAACTCTATCATGGGCAGTTTTTGAGATATTTAAGTTAAAAAAATTATATGTAGGTAATATTTTTTGGCAATGTCGCTTCCAAAAAATACTTCCATCTCGAAGATCTTCCAAAAAACAGTTCCATCCCAAAGACCTTTTCTAAATAAGCAAAAAAATATTCCACAGCGTTAGTCTATGGGCAGTTTTTGAGATATTTAAGTTTAAAAAATACTATGTGGGTCATTTTCTTTTTTTTAGCGATGTCGCTTTCTAGCTCAAAGATCTTATCTAAATAAGCAAAAAAAAATATTCTACAGCGTAAGTCTATCATGGGCAGTTTTTGAGATATTTTAGGTTAAAAAATTATATATACAGTTGTGGCCATATAATTAAGAACGTTTATTTTATGAGATTATTTTTTACAAACAATGTCTCATAATAAATTACATATGTTTTCTTTTATTTATTGTGGTATCGCAAAATACTTCTGTACTATTAGGACATTCGTTTTAAATATGAGTAATAAAAAAAACAGAGAGATAATTATTATACAGGACATAACGTGGCAGCTGAACCTAGGAAGTATTGGTACAGGCTGGTCACTTAATTAAGAACGCTAAATATTTTTCTTATAATTATAATTTTAATAAACAATACTTTGTGATTGGTTACTTATTGTTTAATATCGGCACCCTTTATTGCTGAAAACTATTAAAAAATTGTATGCTTTAAAAAAAATGGGAAATTGTAAAAATTGTGATAAATCTACAAGAGGAATTATAATAAAACTTCGTAAGAAGAGCTGGTCGTCCAATATTATAGCAGACCACTTGCAATGCTTGACAACTATGGTTTTCCATGCTGTAAAGCATTTTAACACGTATCAAACTAATTCAAATGTTCCACATGTGCCTAGAAAGAGGAAGACATGTCGTTGAGTCGATAGAAACATTATACGTTTGGCCAAACAATATTATTTTAAAGGGTGTAATGAGATAAGAAAAGTTTTTTTTTGCGAAAACAACCCCTCGGGAATCTCGGCGTGGACCATCCGAAGGCGTTTGGTGGAAGAGAAGTTGTTTAGGAGGATAGCCAGGAAGATACCGATGTTGACATTGAGCCTTAAGCAAGCCTGTATTGCTTTTGTCAAACGTTATGAAAACTGGACAGCCCGACAGTGGAAAAATTATATTTTTTCTGATGAAACTAAAATAAACAGGGTGTGCTCTGATGGAAAGCAATATTTACGGCACCCTTCGAAAAAAATATTTGACCCCAAGTCACAGAATACATAATAGTACCCCAAGTTCACAAAAGTCACATTAAAGCATGGCGGTGGAAATGTTAAAATCTGGGCATGCTTTTCTGGCCACGGAGTCAGGCCTGTTAGGCTCATAGAAGGAAACACGGATCAGTTCCAGTACATAAATATACTAGAGGAAACGATGTTACTCTATGCTGAAGCCGTCCTTCCGGTCATTTGGATATTCCAGCAAGACAATGACCCAATGCATACAGCACGTTCAGTAACGGAATTTTTTGACTCACAATCTTTTTGTCTTAAATTAGCCAGCTAACAGCCCGGATTTAAATCCGTTTGAACATCTTTGATGTGAATTTAAGAAAAAGGTTTCAAATAGAGTGTGGCAATTTTAGAGACTTTTTAAGAATAGAACTCTGTTTCACTTACAAAATGACAAAAACAAACACATTAAACATCGAAGCCAAGCCCCCCACTTAATAGTTACATGCTACGCACACACACTTTGTGAACACGTAATTGGGTAAAAAGTAAAAATGTGTAATATCCTGAAAGCCATAAATCACAAAGCTTATTTATTTAGATTCAGTCGTATTACCATAGCAACTTGGTACCAAATTAAATAATACGTATATTTATAATGGTGCTACTCAGGCGCTAGATGGCGCAAGCTAATTTTAATAGTGCGATTTACCACCTTATTCATTAAAACATAAAGTACTTAAAGAAAATTTAATGAGATAAGGGAGACCGGGTTGGTTGCATTAAGGGCCGGGTGGACCTACCGATTTGACCTACCGGTAGGACCACGGTATACCACTATGTACCCGTGGTCCTACTGGACTATGGCTTTTTAGAACATCGTAGTGTCCGTATCGATAGATAAGTAATAAAGAACGATTATTCCGAACTTAACCCAAAATCCTATATTTATTTTATATTCAATTACGAAATAATGTCATATTCAGTCAAAAATACCAAGGCAACATGACTTACAAGGAGTTATTTTGATTTATATTTTTGAAAAATTAAAGAGCTAAAAGGAATTAAGACATATCTTCGCGGTACCAAATTAAATTCACTCCTCGTAAGTTATGTTGCTCTGGTACGTTTGACTGAATATTACATTATTTCATAATTTAATATAAAATTTATTTGAAATCATTAAATAGCGATCCTAAATTATCGATACTTATTAAGCCCTAGTCCAGTAGGACCACGAGTTCATAGTGGTATACCGTGGTCCTACTAGTAGGGAAAATCGGTAGGTCCACGGGCCCGACATGGTTGGTTGACATTCTAGCTTATCCTAAATAGTTTCAGATCAATAATTCGTTTAAACTCTATTTCATAATTCACTGGAATCCTGACATTTCTCAGTTACTAGGCAAAAAATATTTGAAATTAAAAATTCAGAAACCCAAAAAAAATTATATCGAATGTTTCGAAAAGCAACACTTACAGATAGATACCTCAATGGTGAATCCCACTACCATCCTTTACAGTTAGCTACCTACCGTAGGGAAATCTTTGTTTCAGAGAGTACGCGGGATCTGTGACCAACAACACCTGACTAGATTGCGACTGGGCTCTCTTACATCAGGCAAACAAAGAGAAGTATAGGAATGCGCTTTAAAGAACTTGCTAAGTCATGTACCGGCACCTATACCCACCGAGTTAATTTCAATAGTTCCTTTCGCCCGCACAAGTAGTATTCCTAATAAAAAATAACTATATAGCGTTATTTTTGTAAAACTTTATGGCTGCATGACCAGTCGTTTCACATGGCCACATGAACCAATTTCAAAACTACATTTTAACTAATAAAATCTTCCCCTCTTACATTTTAACTTCGCAGCCTTGTAGGAGAAGCAATTTTAATTAAATTGCCTTGAATGATTAAAATCCTTGACAATAAAAATGCTAGCTTGCCGCATTCGCCTGTAACGTACTATTTATGAATTAAGTTGACTAAAATTCCGTGCTGTTTTTGCGTGTTTTCAGTGGTGAGTGTATCAAATCAACTGTTACTTAGACGTTTATCATTTACTTATCAATTTTTGCTATGGTGATAATACTTTTCAACTCTTCACAGTCACAATTTTTCTCGGTCTCCCCTATTGTGTGATATTTCCGCCATTCCATATTTTAGTATTTATGAAACTTCAAGAATATGTCAAATTGTGCGTTGGAATATGGATCTTAAGTGTATACCGCATAAAGGTGGATATTTATTGTTTTGAATTTTAAAAGGAAAATATCAGTTTAATTTTTAATTAAAATCAAAATTATTTAAATAAAGCTCGCCTCTGATATTTTATGCACCCGTTTGCTAAATGATATATGTGGATATCGATTTTGCTCTTTTGTATAATGCAACTCGGCATTTTTATATTATTTTTGAAGATGTTTTTGTTTGGCGTTCGTTCATACGACTGACGGAGCCAAATCCAAAGATTGCGGAGCTTCGCAGATATGATGTTACACGGGTGCCGCCCACATGCGACTTCTACTGGGGGGAAAACATTTTTCTTTGTTCTGTGAATGCCTCGCTGGTGTAAGGCAGAAATTAAGAGTCGTGGACATGCCACTAAATATTAAATTAGACTAAAAAGCATTAAATTGCCTTGTTTAACGTAAGTTATTTTACTTTGTGTAACTTCATTGACTATAAGTTTCATCTGATGAATATTTTATTGAGCGTTCTTAATTATTTGTCCAGCTTAAGTTGTATGCAAATTTGTTAGAATTGAAATAAACGTACATTAGTAAATAAACTCAAGTGTAATTTATATTTGTACTCCTAATAAAGTTTGCTTTATTCATGTACCTATTTTATAATACAATAAATTACTTCTGAGAAGAAACACGATCGAGAAATCACAGGTCGTAATGGAAATTTATTGAAACTAAAAATCGTTCTTAATTATGTGGCCACAACTGTATGTAATTTTTTTTGTAATGTCGCTTCCAAAAAATACTTCCATCTCGAAGATCTTATCAAAATAAGCAAAAATATTCTACAGCGAAAGTCTATCATGGGCAGTTTTTGAGATATTTAAGTTTAAAAAAATATTTATGTTGGTAATTTTTTTTGGCAATTTTGCTTCCAAAAAAACAGTTCCATCTCAAAGATCTTATTCAAATAAGCAATCAATATTCTTCAGCGTTAGTCTCTCATGGGCAGTTTTTAATATATTTAAGTTTAAAAAAACATGTAGGTCATTTTCTTTTCTTGTGAAATTTTGTGAGCAGGTTTGAAAATTATATAAAAATTTTTTGTCAAGCCAGTTTTTTGAAATTTTTCAAAATGGCGGAGATATGTTAAAAAAACTGATTTCAGTCCGCTTTCCAGCTCTGCCTATTTTCCTCTACAGGTCGCATTTTTCAACCGATTCTCGTAAAATGTTGTAAACAGGTTTAAAAATGACGTAGATTTTTTTGTCAAACCAGTTTTTTGAAATGTTTCAAAATAGCGGAGATATGTTAAAAAAACCTATTTCAGTCCGGTTTTCCAGCGCTGTATGTTCTCCTCTACAGGTCGCATTTCTCAACCGATTATCGTAAAATTTTATAAGCAGGTTTGAAAATATTATAGTTTTTTTTTGTCACGCCAGTTTTTTTAAATTTTCCAAAATGACGGAGAAATGTTAAAAATACATATTTCAGTCCGGCTTTCCAGTGATGTCTGTTTTCCTCTACAGGTCGCATTTCTCAACCGATTCTCGTGAAATTTTGTAAGCAGGTATGAAAATTGTATAGATTTTTTTTGTTGAGCCAGTTTTTCAATGGCTGAGATAATGTAAAAAAACATATTTCAGTCCAGATTTCCGGCGCTGTCTGTTCTCCTCTACAGGTCGCATTTCTCAACCGATCCCGGTGAAATTTTGTGAGCAGGTTTAATATTATATATAGTTTTTTTTTGTCGAGACAGTTTTTCGAAATTTATTAAAATGACGGAGATATGTAAAAAAACATATTTCAGTCCAGCTTTCCGGCTGTTTAATCTCCTATACAGTTCGCATTTCTCAACCGATTCTGGTAAAATTTTGTGAGTAGGTTCGATAATTATATATAACTGTTCAGTCAAGCCAATTTTTCCAAATTTAAAAAAAATATATTCACCCATTTTGAAAAATCATCAAAATTAGAAGCACCATCTAGAAAGAAAGAAAGAAAGAAAAATAATTTATTTGAGACATACAAACAACAAAATGAAATAAAACTTAAAGTAATTGCCCCAAAACGGTCCCAACTCAGCATAATGCATGGTCTAAGACCAGCGCTGGTCTTCCGTCGGGACCGGTTTGATGACGCTGCGATTCGATAATAAATCACAAATACAAATGAAACAAACAACAACAAATTCAATAACCAATCCTTTTCCATTTAGTCTGTGTCATTTACTAGAGCTGTCTGTCACTGCGGACATTAGTGATCTGTGGACGGACGTCACTTCTCTGACTTGACAGACCGAAGCTAAGCATCTAGCTGCGAATACTCACGTACCTACTGTGTGTTTTGAAAACTTCATGGCGACATTTTATTTTATTTTATCGCGAGGTCTACAGCTCACGGAGCCACTAGTTTGATAAGATCTTTGAGCTGGAGTTGTTTTTTGGAGGCGACATTGCCAAAAAAATTACCTACATATAATTTTTTAAACTTAAATATCTCAAATTTGCTTATTTGGATAAGATCTTTGAGATGAAACTGTTTTTGGAAAGCGACATCGAAAAAAAAATTACCGACCTCTCCATATCAAATGACTCATAGTCCTTTACACGTCACATTACTACTGTTCACGTCACGCTCCCGTCTGCTGTCTGACCGCCTTAACTTCAATCCGTTTTTTATAAAAACAAACTTTTTATATCTAACTGCTAACTTAGCTTAAAAAATTGATCTCCTGTTTTTATTGTACTAACTCGTTTCAATTTCATATGTACCAGCGCTTCAACAACAACATATTCGTGAAAGAGGGCAAGAAGTGTTGTTGCGCGGCGGTGGGGTCCCGCGACCGCGCGCTGTCCATCTGGCTGACCTCGCTCAAGCGCCCGCTGGTCGTCGTGCACGATCTGTTCAGCGACAGCGTGCTGGATCTGTCTTGGAGCTCCGATGGTGAGTATTTGACTTGTGTATAGGGGGTAGGAAGTGTTGGTACATCTGGCTGACCTCGCTCAAGCGCCCGCTGGTCGTCGTGCACGATCTGTTCAGCGACAGCGTGCTGGATCTGTCTTGGAGCTCCGATGGTGAGTATTTGACTTGTGTATAGGGGGTAGGAAGTGTTGGTACATCTGGCTGACCTCGCTCAAGCGCCCGCTGGTCGTCGTGCACGATCTGTTCAGCGACAGCGTGCTGGATCTGTCTTGGAGCTCCGATGGTGAGTATTTGACTTGTGTATAGGGGGTAGGAAGTGTTGGTACATCTGGCTGACCTCGCTCAAGCGCCCGCTGGTCGTCGTGCACGATCTGTTCAGCGACAGCGTGCTGGATCTGTCTTGGAGCTCCGATGGTGAGTATTTGACTTGTGTATAGGGGGTAGGAAGTGTTGGTACATCTGGCTGACCTCGCTCAAGCGCCCGCTGGTCGTCGTGCACGATCTGTTCAGCGACAGCGTGCTGGATCTGTCTTGGAGCTCCGATGGTGAGTATTTGACTTATGTATAGAGGGCAGGAAGTGTTGGTACATCTGGCTGACCTCGCTCAAGCGCCCGCTGGTCGTCGTGCACGATCTGTTCAGCGACAGCGTGCTGGATCTGTCTTGGAGCTCCGATTGTGAGTATTTGACTTATGTATAGAGGGCAGGAAGTGTTGGTACATCTGGCTGACCTCGCTCAAGCGCCCGCTGGTCGTCGTGCACGATCTGTTCAGCGACAGCGTGCTGGATCTGTCTTGGAGCTCCGATGGTGAGTATTTGACTTGTGTATAAGGGGTAGGAAGTGTTGGTACATCTGGCTGACCTCGCTCAAGCGCCCGCTGGTCGTCGTGCACGATCTGTTCAGCGACAGCGTGCTGGATCTGTCTTGGAGCTCCGATGGTGAGTATTTGACTTGTGTATAGGGGGTAGGAAGTGTTGGTACATCTGGCTGACCTCGCTCAAGCGCCCGCTGGTCGTCGTGCACGATCTGTTCAGCGACAGCGTGCTGGATCTGTCTTGGAGCTCCGATGGTGAGTATTTGACTTATGTATAGAGGGCAGGAAGTGTTGGTACATCTGGCTGACCTCGCTCAAGCGCCCGCTGGTCGTCGTGCACGATCTGTTCAGCGACAGCGTGCTGGATCTGTCTTGGAGCTCCGATGGTGAGTATTTGACTTGTGTATAGGGGGCAGGAAGTGTTGGTACATCTGGCTGACCTCGCTCAAGCGCCCGCTGGTCGTCGTGCACGATCTGTTCAGCGACAGCGTGCTGGATCTGTCTTGGAGCTCCGATGGTGAGTATTTGACTTGTGTATAGGGGGTAGGAAGTGTTGGTACATCTGGCTGACCTCGCTCAAGCGCCCGCTGGTCGTCGTGCACGATCTGTTCAGCGACAGCGTGCTGGATCTGTCTTGGAGCTCCGATGGTGAGTATTTGACTTGTGTATAGGGGGTAGGAAGTGTTGGTACATCTGGCTGACCTCGCTCAAGCGCCCGCTGGTCGTCGTGCACGATCTGTTCAGCGACAGCGTGCTGGATCTGTCTTGGAGCTCCGATTGTGAGTATTTGACTTATGTATAGAGGGCAGGAAGTGTTGGTACATCTGGCTGACCTCGCTCAAGCGCCCGCTGGTCGTCGTGCACGATCTGTTCAGCGACAGCGTGCTGGATCTGTCTTGGAGCTCCGATGGTGAGTATTTGACTTGTGTATAGGGGGTAGGAAGTGTTGGTACATCTGGCTGACCTCGCTCAAGCGCCCGCTGGTCGTCGTGCACGATCTGTTCAGCGACAGCGTGCTGGATCTGTCTTGGAGCTCCGATGGTGAGTATTTGACTTATGTATAGAGGGCAGGAAGTGTTGGTACATCTGGCTGACCTCGCTCAAGCGCCCGCTGGTCGTCGTGCACGATCTGTTCAGCGACAGCGTGCTGGATCTGTCTTGGAGCTCCGATTGTGAGTATTTGACTTATGTATAGAGGGCAGGAAGTGTTGGTACATCTGGCTGACCTCGCTCAAGCGCCCGCTGGTCGTCGTGCACGATCTGTTCAGCGACAGCGTGCTGGATCTGTCTTGGAGCTCCGATGGTGAGTATTTGACTTGTGTATAGGGGGTAGGAAGTGTTGGTACATCTGGCTGACCTCGCTCAAGCGCCCGCTGGTCGTCGTGCACGATCTGTTCAGCGACAGCGTGCTGGATCTGTCTTGGAGCTCCGATGGTGAGTATTTGACTTATGTATAGAGGGCAGGAAGTGTTGGTACATCTGGCTGACCTCGCTCAAGCGCCCGCCGGTCGTCGTGCACGATCTGTTCAGCGACAGCGTGCTGGATCTGTCTTGGAGCTCCGATGGTGAGTATTTGACTTATGTAAAGGGGGTAGGAAGTGTTGGTACATCTGGCTGACCTCGCTCAAGCGCCCGCTGGTCGTCGTGCACGATCTGTTCAGCGACAGCGTGCTGGATCTGTCTTGGAGCTCCGATGGTGAGTATTTGACTTGTGTATAGGGGGTAGGAAGTGTTGGTACATCTGGCTGACCTCGCTCAAGCGCCCGCTGGTCGTCGTGCACGATCTGTTCAGCGACAGCGTGCTGGATCTGTCTTGGAGCTCCGATGGTGAGTATTTGACTTGTGTATAGGGGGCAGGAAGTGTTGGTACATCTGGCTGACCTCGCTCAAGCGCCCGCTGGTCGTCGTGCACGATCTGTTCAGCGACAGCGTGCTGGATCTGTCTTGGAGCTCCGATGGTGAGTATTTGACTTGTGTATAGGGGGTAGGAAGTGTTGGTACATCTGGCTGACCTCGCTCAAGCGCCCGCTGGTCGTCGTGCACGATCTGTTCAGCGACAGCGTGCTGGATCTGTCTTGGAGCTCCGATGGTGAGTATTTGACTTGTGTATAGGGGGTAGGAAGTGTTGGTACATCTGGCTGACCTCGCTCAAGCGCCCGCTGGTCGTCGTGCACGATCTGTTCAGCGACAGCGTGCTGGATCTGTCTTGGAGCTCCGATGGTGAGTATTTGACTTGTGTATAGGGGGTAGGAAGTGTTGGTACATCTGGCTGACCTCGCTCAAGCGCCCGCTGGTCGTCGTGCACGATCTGTTCAGCGACAGCGTGCTGGATCTGTCTTGGAGCTCCGATTGTGAGTATTTGACTTATGTATAGAGGGCAGGAAGTGTTGGTACATCTGGCTGACCTCGCTCAAGCGCCCGCTGGTCGTCGTGCACGATCTGTTCAGCGACAGCGTGCTGGATCTGTCTTGGAGCTCCGATGGTGAGTATTTGACTTGTGTATAGGGGGTAGGAAGTGTTGGTACATCTGGCTGACCTCGCTCAAGCGCCCGCTGGTCGTCGTGCACGATCTGTTCAGCGACAGCGTGCTGGATCTGTCTTGGAGCTCCGATGGTGAGTATTTGACTTATGTATAGAGGGCAGGAAGTGTTGGTACATCTGGCTGACCTCGCTCAAGCGCCCGCTGGTCGTCGTGCACGATCTGTTCAGCGACAGCGTGCTGGATCTGTCTTGGAGCTCCGATTGTGAGTATTTGACTTATGTATAGAGGGCAGGAAGTGTTGGTACATCTGGCTGACCTCGTTTAAGCGCCCGCTGGTCGTCGTGCACGATCTGTTCAGCGACAGCGTGCTGGATCTGTCTTGGAGCTCCGATGGTGAGTATTTGACTTGTGTATAGGGGGTAGGAAGTGTTGGTACATCTGGCTGACCTCGCTCAAGCGCCCGCTGGTCGTCGTGCACGATCTGTTCAGCGACAGCGTGCTGGATCTGTCTTGGAGCTCCGATTGTGAGTATTTGACTTATGTATAGAGGGCAGGAAGTGTTGGTACATCTGGCTGACCTCGCTCAAGCGCCCGCTGGTCGTCGTGCACGATCTGTTCAGCGACAGCGTGCTGGATCTGTCTTGGAGCTCCGATGGTGAGTATTTGACTTGTGTATAGGGGGTAGGAAGTGTTGGTACATCTGGCTGACCTCGCTCAAGCGCCCGCTGGTCGTCGTGCACGATCTGTTCAGCGACAGCGTGCTGGATCTGTCTTGGAGCTCCGATGGTGAGTATTTGACTTGTGTATAGGGGGTAGGAAGTGTTGGTACATCTGGCTGACCTCGCTCAAGCGCCCGCTGGTCGTCGTGCACGATCTGTTCAGCGACAGCGTGCTGGATCTGTCTTGGAGCTCCGATGGTGAGTATTTGACTTGTGTATAGGGGGTAGGAAGTGTTGGTACATCTGGCTGACCTCGCTCAAGCGCCCGCTGGTCGTCGTGCACGATCTGTTCAGCGACAGCGTGCTGGATCTGTCTTGGAGCTCCGATTGTGAGTATTTGACTTATGTATAGAGGGCAGGAAGTGTTGGTACATCTGGCTGACCTCGCTCAAGCGCCCGCTGGTCGTCGTGCACGATCTGTTCAGCGACAGCGTGCTGGATCTGTCTTGGAGCTCCGATGGTGAGTATTTGACTTGTGTATAGGGGGTAGGAAGTGTTGGTACATCTGGCTGACCTCGCTCAAGCGCCCGCTGGTCGTCGTGCACGATCTGTTCAGCGACAGCGTGCTGGATCTGTCTTGGAGCTCCGATGGTGAGTATTTGACTTATGTATAGAGGGCAGGAAGTGTTGGTACATCTGGCTGACCTCGCTCAAGCGCCCGCTGGTCGTCGTGCACGATCTGTTCAGCGACAGCGTGCTGGATCTGTCTTGGAGCTCCGATTGTGAGTATTTGACTTATGTATAGAGGGCAGGAAGTGTTGGTACATCTGGCTGACCTCGTTTAAACGCCCGCTGGTCGTCGTGCACGATCTGTTCAGCGACAGCGTGCTGGATCTGTCTTGGAGCTCCGATGGTGAGTATTTGACTTGTGTATAGGGGGTAGGAAGTGTTGGTACATCTGGCTGACCTCGCTCAAGCGCCCGCTGGTCGTCGTGCACGATCTGTTCAGCGACAGCGTGCTGGATCTGTCTTGGAGCTCCGATGGTGAGTATTTGACTTATGTATAGAGGGCAGGAAGTGTTGGTACATCTGGCTGACCTCGCTCAAGCGCCCGCTGGTCGTCGTGCACGATCTGTTCAGCGACAGCGTGCTGGATCTGTCTTGGAGCTCCGATGGTGAGTATTTGACTTGTGTATAGGGGGTAGGAAGTGTTGGTACATCTGGCTGACCTCGCTCAAGCGCCCGCTGGTCGTCGTGCACGATCTGTTCAGCGACAGCGTGCTGGATCTGTCTTGGAGCTCCGATGGTGAGTATTTGACTTGTGTATAGGGGGCAGGAAGTGTTGGTACATCTGGCTGACCTCGCTCAAGCGCCCGCTGGTCGTCGTGCACGATCTGTTCAGCGACAGCGTGCTGGATCTGTCTTGGAGCTCCGATGGTGAGTATTTGACTTATGTAAAGGGGGTAGGAAGTGTTGGTACATCTGGCTGACCTCGCTCAAGCGCCCGCTGGTCGTCGTGCACGATCTGTTCAGCGACAGCGTGCTGGATCTGTCTTGGAGCTCCGATGGTGAGTATTTGACTTGTGTATAGGGGGTAGGAAGTGTTGGTACATCTGGCTGACCTCGCTCAAGCGCCCGCTGGTCGTCGTGCACGATCTGTTCAGCGACAGCGTGCTGGATCTGTCTTGGAGCTCCGATGGTGAGTATTTGACTTGTGTATAGGGGGCAGGAAGTGTTGGTACATCTGGCTGACCTCGCTCAAGCGCCCGCTGGTCGTCGTGCACGATCTGTTCAGCGACAGCGTGCTGGATCTGTCTTGGAGCTCCGATGGTGAGTATTTGACTTGTGTATAGGGGGCAAGAAGTGTTGGTACATCTGGCTGACCTCGCTCAAGCGCCCGCTGGTCGTCGTGCACGATCTGTTCAGCGACAGCGTGCTGGATCTGTCTTGGAGCTCCGATTGTGAGTATTTGACTTATGTATAGAGGGCAGGAAGTGTTGGTACATCTGGCTGACCTCGCTCAAGCGCCCGCTGGTCGTCGTGCACGATCTGTTCAGCGACAGCGTGCTGGATCTGTCTTGGAGCTCCGATGGTGAGTATTTGACTTGTGTATAGGGGGTAGGAAGTGTTGGTACATCTGGCTGACCTCGCTCAAGCGCCCGCTGGTCGTCGTGCACGATCTGTTCAGCGACAGCGTGCTGGATCTGTCTTGGAGCTCCGATGGTGAGTATTTGACTTATGTATAGAGGGCAGGAAGTGTTGGTACATCTGGCTGACCTCGCTCAAGCGCCCGCTGGTCGTCGTGCACGATCTGTTCAGCGACAGCGTGCTGGATCTGTCTTGGAGCTCCGATGGTGAGTATTTGACTTGTGTATAGGGGGTAGGAAGTGTTGGTACATCTGGCTGACCTCGCTCAAGCGCCCGCTGGTCGTCGTGCACGATCTGTTCAGCGACAGCGTGCTGGATCTGTCTTGGAGCTCCGATGGTGAGTATTTGACTTGTGTATAGGGGGCAAGAAGTGTTGGTACATCTGGCTGACCTCGCTCAAGCGCCCGCTGGTCGTCGTGCACGATCTGTTCAGCGACAGCGTGCTGGATCTGTCTTGGAGCTCCGATGGTGAGTATTTGACTTATGTAAAGGGGGTAGGAAGTGTTGGTACATCTGGCTGACCTCGCTCAAGCGCCCGCTGGTCGTCGTGCACGATCTGTTCAGCGACAGCGTGCTGGATCTGTCTTGGAGCTCCGATGGTGAGTATTTGACTTGTGTATAGGGGGTAGGAAGTGTTGGTACATCTGGCTGACCTCGCTCAAGCGCCCGCTGGTCGTCGTGCACGATCTGTTCAGCGACAGCGTGCTGGATCTGTCTTGGAGCTCCGATGGTGAGTATTTGACTTGTGTATAGGGGGCAGGAAGTGTTGGTACATCTGGCTGACCTCGCTCAAGCGCCCGCTGGTCGTCGTGCACGATCTGTTCAGCGACAGCGTGCTGGATCTGTCTTGGAGCTCCGATGGTGAGTATTTGACTTGTGTATAGGGGGCAGGAAGTGTTGGTACATCTGGCTGACCTCGCTCAAGCGCCCGCTGGTCGTCGTGCACGATCTGTTCAGCGACAGCGTGCTGGATCTGTCTTGGAGCTCCGATTGTGAGTATTTGACTTATGTATAGAGGGCAGGAAGTGTTGGTACATCTGGCTGACCTCGCTCAAGCGCCCGCTGGTCGTCGTGCACGATCTGTTCAGCGACAGCGTGCTGGATCTGTCTTGGAGCTCCGATGGTGAGTATTTGACTTGTGTATAGGGGGCAGGAAGTGTTGGTACATCTGGCTGACCTCGCTCAAGCGCCCGCTGGTCGTCGTGCACGATCTGTTCAGCGACAGCGTGCTGGATCTGTCTTGGAGCTCCGATTGTGAGTATTTGACTTATGTATAGAGGGCAGGAAGTGTTGGTACATCTGGCTGACCTCGCTCAAGCGCCCGCTGGTCGTCGTGCACGATCTGTTCAGCGACAGCGTGCTGGATCTGTCTTGGAGCTCCGATGGTGAGTATTTGACTTATGTATAGAGGGCAGGAAGTGTTGGTACATCTGGCTGACCTCGCTCAAGCGCCCGCTGGTCGTCGTGCACGATCTGTTCAGCGACAGCGTGCTGGATCTGTCTTGGAGCTCCGATGGTGAGTATTTGACTTGTGTATAGGGGGCAGGAAGTG
This sequence comes from Agriphila tristella, assembly GCA_928269145.1. Lineage (NCBI taxonomy): Eukaryota > Metazoa > Arthropoda > Insecta > Lepidoptera > Crambidae > Agriphila > Agriphila tristella. Next base: position 26,288,564 of record OV743437.1, on the reverse strand, counting down.
TTGGTACATCTGGCTGACCTCGCTCAAGCGCCCGCTGGTCGTCGTGCACGATCTGTTCAGCGACAGCGTGCTGGATCTGTCTTGGAGCTCCGATGGTGAGTATTTGACTTGTGTATAGGGGGCAGGAAGTGTTGGTACATCTGGCTGACCTCGCTCAAGCGCCCGCTGGTCGTGGTGCACGATCTGTTCAGCGACAGCGTGCTGGATCTGTCTTGGAGCTCCGATGGTGAGTATTTGACTTGTGTATAGGGGGTAGGAAGTGTTGGTACATCTGGCTGACCTCGCTCAAGCGCCCGCTGGTCGTCGTGCAGCCATACATAGACATAAAGTTTCATAAAAAATAACGCTACCTGAACCTGATGATTTCTACCGTTTTTAATTTAGTATACTTGTGCGGGAAGTAGTACCTACTTATTAAAATTCATTTCACGCACTCAATTTCGGGGCTATTTAGGGGTATTTCAACTTGTTTTTGGGAGTTGGTAACCCTGGCGCAGGTGTGGATCCATCTATACGATGAAATGGTTTAAGACTGGCCTCCCCCCCTAGCTATATCATGTGTATGAAATAGCGATTTATCACGTTTAACTGTCAAAAAACAATGGATTTTGACAGTTGAGTGTCGATAAAACGCTATATACAGGCGATGTATAACGTGTTTCGGTTGGTCATGCTAGAGGGGCAAATACTCTTTAAAAAGGCAAAGTACGCATCGTCGCCAATGGGGATGGCAACGCAAAGCTAATTGTAGATGTCGCTGCGTACGCTTGTTCCTAAGACAGTAGACGTTCAGAACAAAATGTATGGGAAAATTGGTATTTATTTTGTGGTATTTTTTTATGGAAAAAGATTTATTGACCCAAAATGGATATAAAAGACTACTCTACAATGCAAATACCAGAATTTAAAGCCAAATTAAGAGCCCGTTACGATTTTGCCGCTGACTGCAGCTCTCTCGCTCGCACATTTCATGTTTTCTCAAGATTCCTTAAATCTGAGTGCGCAATTGAAAAATGTGTCTCGGCCACTTTTCGCAATATAAGATTACAGACATTTTAAAATATATTCCAGTTTTTTGTTGCTAAAGTACAAAAAGTTATCGTTTATAACAGTTATTTGAACTGACAAACACGATAACTTTTTATACTTCAGCAACTCGAAACTGAAATATATGTTGAAATGTCCGTAATCTTATATTGCGAAAAGTGGCCGAGACACATTTTTCATTTAGGCACTCAGATTTACAAAATCTTGAGAAAACATGAAATGTGCGAGCGAGAGAGCGGCAGTCAGCGGCAAAATCGGTACGGAGCCTTAAGACGTTTTTATTCTTACAGAATTTATACATTTTTTCTTATATCCCGATTTTTCGGAAATTCGTAAGTGCCAAAATTTTTAAAGCCTATTACACAGAATTTAATCATTTTAAAGCTTAAAAAAACGTTTTTTTTAAGTAAAAGTCCTTTGTTTTCATAGTTCTCGTGGAACAAGCGTACGCAGCGCCATTTTGACAGTTGCCTTCCCCATTCAAATATTTTTGGCTCTTCCTTCATGCTAATTGTTCAATAATCTTCTTCAACAGGTTTGAACTTGTTGGCGTGTAGTTCAGATGGAACTGTCGCGTGTATACAGTTCACAAACAAGGAAATCGGTACTCCATTGACTATGGAGGAAAAGGTAAATAAATAAACTGACTTCTTTGCATTCCTTATCCCAATTGATTAAACGGTTTTCTATGATTAAATAACGGGTCATTTTAAACTTACCATCCAAATTTCAAGGATCATCTCTCTCTAATCACATCTCTAATTTTGGTCATCCCTTACTAAATTGATCAATGGGTTTGAACCTATTAGTAGGAGAGGCTGGCATAGTGGTAACCATTAGGTTTGTTTTTGACGGATATTTCGGAAATAGCGGGTTTATTATACTGTGATAGCGGCGCACGATAAAACCTGTACATATCGATTGAAGATCTATAGACAAACAAAAAATGTCATCCTTACATATAATAAAACAGTAAAAAAAGTGTGTCTGTTACATAAATTTAAAAAAAAATATTTGGGGCGATGGAGACTTAGTTATAGTAATAGGGTAAGAATTTAGAAAAAAAAGTGTGTCTGTTTGTCTGTTTGAATACGCTAATCTCTGGAAATACTGAACGGATTCGAATAAAACTTTTTTTGTTATATAGCTGTTAAGCCTGGGCGTAACTTAGGGTATAATTGATTTTGGAAAATGGAACACCTGATGCAGAACCATAAAGGCCCAACATAACTATATGGAATATAAAAATGACACCTTAGCAAAAGTTGTTCAGCCTGATGAACATTTTTTGTTGAGGTACAAAAATCGAAGATCCTGAACACCTGATGCAGAACCATAATGGTCCAGCTAAACTATACAAAATATAAAAATTACATCTTTGCAAAAGTTGTTCAGTCTGATGAGCATTTTTTTTGAGGTATAAAAATCGAAGATCTGGAACACCCGATGCAGAACCATAATGATCCAGCTAAACCATACAAAATATAAAAATGACACCGTAGCAAAAGTTGGTCAGCCTGACGAGCATTTTTTGTTGAGGTATAAAAATTGAAGATCTGCAACGCCCGATGCAGAACCCTAATGATCCAGATAAACTATACAAAATATAAAAATGGCATCTTTGCAAAAGTTGTTCAGCCTGATGAGCATTTTTTGTTGAGGTACAAAAATCGAAGATCTGGAACACCTGATGTAGAACCATAATGGTCCAGCTAAACTATACAAAATATAAAAATGACATCTTTGCAAAAGTTGTTCAGCCTGATGAGCATTTTTTGTTGAGGTATAAAAATCGAAGATCCGGTACACCTGATGCAGAACCATAACACTGCTACAAGTATTTTCTTATGTAACTATAGGCCGACCGGTTAAATGAGTCCCCTCCTGCGGGGCACAGGGGCGCGGGGAAAGACGAGAACGGGGAGCGCGAGAGGTGCGGGCGGCAGGCGCATTTTTGCCTAATCTCAGTTCGCTGGCAAGTTGGCAACGCGGCTAGCGATCGCACGTGTTGAAAGTTGCGGACGCTTTGTGAGATTACACATGAGATTATATTATCAAGATGCGTCGAAATATTTTCAGACATAAAATGAATAATCAGTGAAAGCAAATGAATTTTAACGTATACGAATATTTTAGAAAAAAAACTGGATCCAAATCATGCTGAAATGAAATGAGATGATTGACTCATAATTTTGATTAGTCTTGCATAATAAATTGTACATAAGTTTATTACCCAATATTTTAATATATTATCTACATAGTCATAGTTGGTTTCATTAAAATTTTGTAGTCAACAATTAATTTTAAAATAAAAAATAGCCACTTGTTCACCGTTAACCACGTCACGTGTCTTAAGAACTGTCCCGTGCACATTTCGCCTCTCGTGTATCGCCCGCCGCCCGCACCCCTCGCGCTCCCCGTTGCCGCCTGCCCCCCGCGCCCCTGTGCCCCGCAGGAGGGGACTCATTTAACCGGTCGGCCTATACATTAGTTCATTTACATGCATCCGCCGAAGTCATAAAGTCCACGCGTACGAAGTCGCGGGCATCAGCTAGTATGATATAAAGTCCTAAAGCGCAACGTTTTCGAGATAATCTATAGATAAAATCCAAACTTATTCCCCGTCCAATTAAATACGTAATAAGCGGCGCACGATAAAACCTATATATATCGATAGAGGATCTATAGATGAACAAAAAATGTCATGTGATATAAATCCCTAAAGCGCAACGTTTTCGAGATAATCCATGTTAAAGATCCTGTATAGATAAAACCAATCTTATTCCCCATCGAATTAAATACCTAATAAGCGGCGCACGATAAAACCTATATAAATCGATAGAGGATCTATAGATAAACAAATTCAGACATAGAAATTAAGTCAGTAATAGGTCAGTATTTTTGAGTTTTACAGTCAGTAAAATCAGTATTTTTGACACTGCAATCAGTTTCGACTAGAGATGGGCAAACGATCCGTTTAAACCCGACCATTGGGTCAAAACTGGGTTTAAACCCATTAATTCCCTTCCGTAGGGTCAAAATTTGGGTCGAAACTAATTAAATATATTTTATGCTATAAGTTGTGTTAAAAATGTAAATAACTGAATTTACGACTCAAATCACAATAGTATTTTATCGTTTAGTCGCATTTCCATTGTATTTTGATCGAAAAATTAAATAATTTTTGTTTTTATCAAACGAACCACATGGCAAATGTATTATGTCTATGAAATAAAACACAAAAACGGATACTAGAGTGGTTGAATGGTTTTGATATGATTTTTTATTTTTCCTGACGTGACGACACCTTTGCAGCTGCCGTGGTCACGGACAGACTTCCAACTAAAATAATGTTACTATGGTGATTTTATGTTATTAAAGTAAATATTATTGAACTTACGACATAAAAACACTAGTCTAATATTATTGAAAAAATCCAAGATGGCGGTCTGAGGTCGGTTTGAGGCACTATTTTGACAAGAAAACAGCAACGCAATATTAAAATTATAAAAAATCCAAGATGGCGGTCAACTTTTTTGTTTGTGGGCCGATTTCGATGAAACTCGGTTTGGGGCACTATTTTGACAAGAAAAAGCAACGCAATATTAAAATTATAAAAAATTCAAGATGGTGGCCAACTTTTTTTTTGTGGACCGATTTCGATGGAACTCGATTTGGGTCACTATTTTGACTAGAAAGCAGCAATGGAATGTTAAAAATATATAAAATCCAATATAAAACGCAAAATAAAAATTTAAAAAAATCCAAGATGGCGGTCAACTTTTTGTTTGTGGGCCGATTTCGATGAAACTCGGTTTGGGGCACTATTTTGACTAGAAAACAGCAACGCAATGTTAAAAATATAAAAATCCAAGATGTCGTAGTAAACTTTGTTGTTTGTGGGCCGATTTTGATGAAACTTGGTTTAAGGCACTATTTTGACAAGAAACAAGCAACAAAATGCTAAAAATAAAAAAACCAAGATGGCGGCCAACTTCTTTATTTGTTTTGACAAGAAAACAGCAACGCAATATTAAAAATATCTAAGATAGTGGCCAACTTTGTTGTTTGTGGGTTGATTTTGATGAAACTAGGTTTGTGGCACTATTTTGACAAAAAAAACAGCAACGCAATGTTAAAAATATAAATCCAAGATGGTGGTAAACTTTGTTTTTTAGGGCTGATTTCGATGAAACTTGGTTTAGGGCACTATTTTTGACAAGGAAACAGCAACGCATTGCGTTACTGTTTTCTTGTCAAAATAGTGCCCCAAACCGAGTTTCATCGAAATCAGCCCACAAACAACAAAGTTGGACACCATCTTGGATTTTTACCTTTTCAACATTGCGTTGCTGTTATCTTGCCAAAATAGTGCCCCAAACTGAGTTTCATCGAAATCGGCCTACAAATATCAAAGTTGGCCGCCATCTTGCATTTTTATTTTTAACATTGCGTTGCTGTTTTCTTGTCAAAATAGAGCACCAAACCGAGTTTTATCGAAATCGGCACACAAACAACAAAGTTGGCTGCCATCTTAGATTTTTTTATATTTTTAACATTGTGTTGCTGTTTTCTTGTCAAAATAGTGCCCTAAACTGAGTTTCATCGAAATCGGCCCACGAACAAAAAAGTTGGCCGCCATCTTGGATATTATTAATTTTTAACTTTGCGTTGCTGTTTTCTTGTGAAAAACCGAGTTTCATCGAAATCAGCCCACAAACAGTTGGCCGCCATCTTGGCAATTTTTTTATAAAGTTAACATCTCGATGTTTTTAACATTGCGTTTTTTCTGGTCAAAATTGCACCAAAAATCTAGTTCCATCGAAATCGGCCCACAAATAAAAAAAAATGGCCACTATCTCGGTTTTTTTATATAATTACCGCTGCATTGCTGTTTTCTTCTAAAAGTAGTACCCGAAACCGAGTTTCATCGAAATATGTTGGCCGCCATCTTGAATTTCTGAATTTTTTACATTGCGTAGCTACTTTATTGACAAAGTCAGTCGGTAACAAGTTGGTAACGTCGTGCGTTCTCATCCACGTTATTTTTTTCGGTACCGAAATTAAAATGTAAATTTGTGACAACCTTTCCGTACTTGCGTAAATATCTATACAGGCGGCGCGGCGGTATCACCCAACTTTAAAGGCCTATTGTAAGGAAAAATTTGGTTATACTGTGATTTTGGCCTCATCAAGGCCTTTCATTTGATGCCCATACATAATTGTAATAATATAAAAAACACACATCTGAAAGGGACGTCGTTGTTGTACAGTCGCCATATTATTAAAAAAAATAGCTAGTGTCACAAGGGATAATGTAAGGATTCTAACGATACCCCATACATTCAAATTCGTTAAGGTATAATTAGAAGGGTTCCCTATGTATTTGCATAAAATTATAAGGCATAATATGTCATAGCATAATATGATTTCGCCGAATGATATTTACGCATAATATTACTTAGTCATAACAGTTTATGCTTAATTTTTTTAGGCATAACTAATTTAAGCATAATCATGTTTAAGCATAATATTCTTTAGCATAAATTTAAACACGCATAATGTTATTAACGCATATTTTTATAAACAAAACAAAGAATACACTTCGAAACTTGCACATATAAAAGCTATTGGCAAAAATTTCCACTTGAAATAAATATAAATATTGTTTGTCACATGCATGGCTAGGGGTATGTATTTACAATGCCGAAGTTGAAAAGACCGAATTTTTCAAGACCCATGGACGAAACACCGAAAATCGAATGGCTGAACGGTTGTTTGGCCGTACGTTTAAAATCACGAAAGGACATTTTAACAAAAATACTAAATCCCGAAGCTTAAAACACTGAAGGTTAATATTGAGGGTTACATGCCAGCAGGTCGGTTCTGGCACTTCGCCGGCCGCTGCCGCGGCACGCTCACTTCGCTCGCTCGGCTCGTGCGTTGTAGGTCACAATGTAACTTAGGTAACCTTCTCCTCGCTCGCTACGCTCGCTCGTCGTCGCACCTAATAGACCTAAACAGACTTTCGGAATTTTGAACTAATTGCATTTTAACATTCGGAATTTCGAACTATCCGTCATTTAATAATCGATCTTTTAAGTTACGGTCTATCGGATATCGATATTAAGGATTTCTGGTATTTTTAAAATATGTGTTTTAAACGTCGATATTTCGGTCGTATGTGTTATAAATTTTAATACATACCCTTTTACAAGAAAATACATAAGTACGTAAAAATATTTATTCTTATTGTTTTTTATTATTATGTCTAAATAATTTTAGGCGAATAGTCAATATGCCTAGTAACATTATGCGAAAACAAATTAGTCTAAATGATTATTATGCTTATATAAATAGTATGCCAAAAAACAATTATGCCAAAGTATTATTATGACAAAAATATTATGCCAAATCCGTTATGCCAAATCAAATTAGGTATAAAAACATTATGCGAAAACAAGGGATCCTAATTAGAAGTTATGGTGAAATAAAGAAACTCAAATACCTACAAACATACACGAATCCTGAACACATTTTCTCTGTTTTTTTTATTGAAAAGAGGAACTATTAGTACTTTTTTTTATTTACCTACTCTCTAGATTAGCAATAGAACCTAATAGGTAAACTTTATTGTGCCTACGATTTAAAATATTCGTGGTAATAGTTTCGACCCGCGTTTTGGGACGAAATTGGGATTTATCCCGTAAACACCCAAAGGTCCGGGTTTAAACCCGGTTTTAACTTTTGGGTTTAAACCCTTGCCCATCTCTAGTTTCGACCTCTGTAAGTTCAAAATGATCCGATATAGCTAATGGTTATGTTATTCATTAATGGGAACCTTGGGTTATATAACTTGTGAATTTTCTACGATCGATTTTGAACTTAAAATTCATCTTTTAAGGTTGGTTTCTCAGTATGCGATTTTCTACGCTTCGAATATTAAATTCTTGTCATAACATGGTATAATATTAGCATTAGTTTGAATTTTGGAGCAAAATAACTGATTTCTTTTTCTTTTTTCAGAATGCATTCTACGAAAAGATCTATGGTAAATGTCTAGCAAACGAGTCTGGCAACGATCTATCCTCAAACCTGCTGGTGGAATGTCCGGAGATCCTGCTGGCGCGCGAGAGACAGGAGGCGAAGAAGGACGCTAGTAGGGAAGAGTCCACGCCCAAGAGCGACAAATCAGCGGTGAGTGAAATTATTAACGCCTGTAGCACCGCCGCGAAACACTGCAGTAGCACAAAAATAGTACATTACTGCAGCGGCAGGCAACACAGGCATTGAAGGACGAACGTCAAAATGTGGGCCGAGGCGAAGCCGAGGCACACATACGTGAGTCCATCAATGCCCAGTTGCTGCCAAGGCTTGTATAGTACTTTTCTCAAATAATGCGCGGAAATTCAAACCAAGTAGTAACTTTTCTAACATTTTATTTTTATTTAAAATTACAGTAATTAAAAATACCAAATCGCACCGTCTTGAGTTTCTACGTCTTTTACATAAATACTCTTATGTCGTTGCATCTGCATGCACCGAAAATGCCAAAAATCAAACCTGCAACAAAAATAAAGAACGTGTAAAGTTGTGATATTAGGCTGTTTGACTAAAACAAAGTGGTATATTACTCGTAGTACCTAGGTACTCATCAATACGAAAACTTACTTTATGATCCAAATGCACACCGTCTGATGCTTCTGACAAGAAAATTTGCACGTTTGATGCAGACTTCCTACATTTATACCCTTGTGAATGTCTTTTGTGCATTGCAGTTAGGTTTACATCTGGTTTACTTAATGTTTTTCGATTTTCTATTTCAGTTCTTGCCGCTTCTTGAATTTCAAGTGGCGTCAAAATATCACTTTCGTCGCTTGAACTCATTTTTATAATAAATTATATACTTAATTTAAATCGAAGATAAAATATTTGACAAAACAATAAATAATTTCAACAATATTGTATATTCTTCCCGCCCCGCGCCAAGATCCATAGACAATACAACGTTATTTTTATGCCACCTGTCCGAATCGTATGTTACACGTAAGTTTTGTAACCAGGAATACGGATAATGGGCGGGCGTTAGTGCGCTCATGCATAGCCTTCTTCATTTCCAAGCCGTGAACATAAGTTTGGCAACGTCTGTTACTGTCAGTTCGTGGTCATGTCGTCCGCCAGTCTCCATACTAAATGTATGGGAATATTTCAATTTTAAGAGGTCGATATTTTTTTTTCATAGTAATCGTGTGAGGTTTAAAATATGAAAATAATTTAGTTCTTTTATTGAAATGCTTTGTATATTAAACAATAAGAAAAATATCAATGTTAACCAGGAAAAAATGGCTGTCAAAGATGTCATCTTTTTTGTTGATTTTCTTCAGCAGGGAGTTGATTAACACGCCCTCTAGCAATAAATGATATATCATAATAAAGGTTTTTTAAAGACAAATATTTGCTGTTAATATACTTTATATCAATTGTTAATACTTTTGGAGTTAAAGGTTATTAAAGTATAAAAGTGGTTTATTGTCTATGGGAGTTGATCTACCACACCTATAGAAATGAATGATATATTATAAGAAAGGTTTTTATATGACAAATATTTGCTGCAAACGTACTTTCTATTAATTGTTAGTATTTTCGGAGTTTTAGGTCATTAATGTTAAAAAAATTGGTCAAGTTTAGAGCATTATAACTCTCAAAGTACTAATAGTTCACGATTATAGTAATACAATAAAGTGTTTCAAATTTAAATACCTTTCTAATGATGTAAGATTTATTGCTAGAGGAGGCTTAGATCAAAATTCTCATCGTACTAAAGGACCCCCAAAAAGTTCAAATAATTTGACTCAAACCTTATGTTCTAATAAGTAAATAATAATAATAAATATAAAACTCTATTGAAATAATCTTACATCACAATTTACAACTAGTTTAAACATAGATAATATAGGAAAAACAAATAATAAATAATTTTTAAAATAATTTTATACTATGTGCTTGACCACATGCGATGTTGCCGTTCTGCTCAACTTCAGGGCTTGGAAGATATAGAAGGCTATGGCTCATGACACTCTGTTACCGTGATTCGGAACTTTTCATTTGCAAAGCCAGTTCTAATTTTAAATATTGATTATGATCACAGACCTCATTGGCTGTCGTGTTTCATTGAAAATTTCGTTCCATTTTTGAATTACACGTGTATAATGAGTTTCAGTACTAACCTTTACGGACAGACGCAGGCAATTTTTGTATGAAAATCCATTATTACACGTTAGTAATGGATTTTCATACAAAAGTTGCCGGCGCGGTTTAGGTCTGTCCGGAAACTCCGATTTAGCACGAAGAAGGTTGTCAAAATAATGATCGAATTTCCAAGCATGTTTGAGAAAAGATAGACTACAGAAATTAAGCTTAGTCACACCCCGGGCACTCCATACAACCGCTCCGTTATAACTATCTATTACACAGACACCACACAGATGACGTTTAGTACGCGCGCAACTGTGTGTAAAGTTAGGGCTACTACGGAAATCGTGTCGCCTCATATACACAAATTAATATGTTGGTTTTTACCAATTTTACACGTTTTTATTAGGTTGCTTTCGCGTTTGTTTCATTGTTTGTTTGTTTGTGTGTTTCTCCACAAAGTTTGCGAACGATTTTATCCTAACTTCCCGATGAGCTAGAGACTTGAAACTTTGAACATAGGCCAGAACTGGAAGGCAATGCAATATTATGGTGTCATTGAGCTGATCTGATGATGAAGCCGGAAGAAGGCCACAGGAACTCTATGAAGAAACCATACAACCCCATCGTGTTGGGCTCGTTAGAATCGTCTTGACGAGTGCTCCGATAGGAGATGGTATATTTTTAGTCTTTGCTCGTTAATTAAAAAGCAGAAAATAAAAATTTACTGAAAAAAACTTTTTTTAAAACACGTTTTTATTACAAAAAAGTCGGACTAAAAACATTAAAACGGACTAGTAAGAACAGACTAAAAACTATAAAATAAATTTTTCTTTAAATATTTATTACCCTACAGAAATTTTAAACCTAAAAACGTGGGGCGCATGCTTAAGACAATATGGATGATAAATTTTACAAAATGCGCCCCACGTTTTTAGGTTTAAAATTAACAATAAATATGCATTTACCGGTGGTAAGAAACGTTTCCATGAGTGCTATTAAATGCTTTGCTTTTTGCAACCTAAATGCACGCCGCCGTGCACGAAAGTTGACAGCTGTTGACACACGCGACTAAACGAGCACTCGATTCGGCACATGAACTCCCGGGGTGGGATGAGGTAATTGATTCTGGGGCGGGGCGTGGAGTGTCCTTTCTGTACGTAGTACTTATATTTATTATGTTCTGCAGCTTAGTACTACGCGCGCTCGAGCTTCGCACACATACATTAGACAGCTCTCACCGACCGACGACACTGCATCACGCACACGCACTCGAACTTGTTTGAGATTGTGTTAACACAGTGACGGTAAGAGGTGTCTATGTGTGCGTTGCTCGAGCGCGCGTAGTACTAAGTTTACCTACTGTACTCTCTCAATATTGTGGCAGTAGGTTCCGCCATCCATGACTCGTTATTTGTTCAACAAGAGAAACAAATGCGAAATAGCCTGATCTAAGGCATAGATTAAACCATGACGCATTTGTCTCTTTCACGCGCGATTCCGCCCAATCTGGGGGCTAATTGTCTAATTTCAAAAATCTATCGCAATCGCTTTCATTTGACAGATGGATGCGACACATTGCTGCATTTCTTTGGTAAGTTTTTATTTGTGCCAAAAAGAAGCATCAATGTATCACATCTTGAAAGCGATTGCGATAGATTTTAAAATTAGACAATAAGTACCCGGGTCCGACCGTTGGCACACCTCTGTCGTGAAAATAGTGACGCGAAACCGCTGCGTAGATGTGATCGTCATAAATTGTCGACGATAGAAGACAATTTATGGCGGAGCTACTGCGATTTATTGAATGAATGAATGAATGCTTTTATTTGCACAACCATACATACAAAATTATTACGTAGGTAGCTTACAATTAAAATATAAAAGCAGCAAGGGTAGGAGTACCCACCTTATACACATTATTTTGCCCTTTGCTACTGCGGTTTTGCTGGTATTGTTTTGCGGCGGAGGTGTGCTGCAGACGTATTACGCATTACACAAACATTTGCATGCCTATTAATAATATCAAGTTCACAATAATGTTCGCTATAAGTCGTTGGCATGACATACATTCAAGAAGCTTATACTTGCATACATTTAAACATGCGACAGTGTCTGTAGTGTACCCCGAAAACCTATTTCAAGTAAAAAATAATAACAATAAATGGGGAGGAAAAGCGCAATTTTATCCCGATAGGTGGCGTCTTGTCGTTGGTACCGAGCCGCCTCAAAGAAACTGTCAAAACATATGGGAATCTCTTGGAGTATTGCACTTTTTAATTTTATACTGAGAAAATGCCGCATTGTTATGCATGTAACTTGTAAAATATTGGAGTTCATCGATTTCCCAGTAACAAAAAAAATAGTGGGCAAAAAAATATAAAAAAAAAATGCTTTTTCCTCGATTTTCTCCTTTGCTGAGCCTGAGAAACATTATAAATCAAAAGGAATGTTTCATGAATTTGATGAAGCTTCGCCAAAATAAAACAACATTTGAATTATAACAGCTTTGTTCTTTAATATTTCAACCTCAGCAGTTTCTAACATATTTATAACTTGGATGAATTTGATAGGTATATCAAATATGGAATAAGCCCAATATTGAGGCCAAACAGAGAATTAATAGAATTTTATATGCCAGAGTCAGTCAAGAAACTTAGAATAATAAAATAAATATGATAAAACGGTTCGTGTAATTTTGGATGGTACAGAAATTCCAGTACAGAAACCTGAAATTACTATTGCACAGAAGGCATCATCAGGCAACTATAAACACGGTAATTCACACTCAGTTGCTTTGTTAAAATTTAAATCATATGCTTCTAATCTGAAATAAAAAGATTACTTGTAAATCATACATGAAATTTAAAGAAATGTAATGCTTGTTAGCAATTTTTTGTAAGTTGCTATAAACTTTCTTGCCTGTTGTTTTGGCTTTTCTTTTCCGTAATTCTTCTTTTATATGAGCTAAAGTTAGCATAGAATACATTGTTTGTCCGCAAAACCGAAAAAAATACAATCTAAGACAGTAAAACCACGTAATACACAGTCAAGACAATATAAGCTCAAACTGACAATTGTTCCAAAGACTAAGCGCCATCTGTAATTCACTTTGCTTTCGCCTCCCCATTGTCGAATTCTTTTAATCAAATAATTGTACTCTTTTTTAAATGACTTCATTTATTTTGTCAAAAAGTAAAAAAAAAACATTTTTAAATTATATTGACAGCTGAAAGAACTATCCTTATCCTTACTAATATTATAATGCGAAAGTCCGATTGTTTGTTTGTTACGCCTTCACGTCTTAACTACTGAACCGATCATCATGAAATTTTACATACACGTTGTGAGGGGTACAGAGAAGGACATAGACTTTTCATCCTGAAAAAAGTTTCCACGCAGATGAAGTCGCGGGCGGCCGCTAGTAGCTCATAAATAATGAGTCCTATAGATTTTGTTGTTTGGTGTTGTTCAGTCGAAACCAGCACTGACTCCATCACCTGTGAGCGCGCTCGCTCCCGCGCTGCGTCCCGTCGACCGGCAGATAGAGACGCGCACGTCCGACGGCAAGCGGCGCATCACGCCCGTGTTCATACCGCTCACCAGCCTCGACGCCAAGTGAGTACCCGCGTGTGTGGACCGCAGGTACAGACGCGCACGTCCGACGGCAAGCGGCGCATCACGCCCGTGTTCATACCGCTCACCAGCCTCGACGCCAAGTGAGTACCCGCGTGTGTGGACCGCAGGTACAGACGCGCACGTCCGACGGCAAGCGGCGCATCACGCCCGTGTTCATACCGCTCACCAGCCTCGACGCCAAGTGAGTACCCGCGTGTGTGGACCGCAGGTACAGACGCGCACGTCCGACGGCAAGCGGCGCATCACGCCCGTGTTCATACCGCTCACCAGCCTCGACGCCAAGTGAGTACCCGCGTGTGTGGACCGCAGGTACAGACGCGCACGTCCGACGGCAAGCGGCGCATCACGCCCGTGTTCATACCGCTCACCAGCCTCGACGCCAAGTGAGTACCCGCGTGTGTGGACCGCAGGTACAGACGCGCACGTCCGACGGCAAGCGGCGCATCACGCCCGTGTTCATACCGCTCACCAGCCTCGACGCCAAGTGAGTACCCGCGTGTGTGGACCGCAGGTACAGACGCGCACGTCCGACGGCAAGCGGCGCATCACGCCCGTGTTCATACCGCTCACCAGCCTCGACGCCAAGTGAGTACCCGCGTGTGTGGACCGCAGGTACAGACGCGCACGTCCGACGGCAAGCGGCGCATCACGCCCGTGTTCATACGGCTCACCAGCCTCGACGCCAAGTGAGTACCCGCAGGAAAAAAAAAGGATTTATATAAATAACAATGATAGAAACTACAGAAAGAGTACATACTTCTCTAACAATAAGTCATATTACTCGTTTTTAAATTAGATCGGTTAGGAGTTATCGAATAACAGTTTTGTAGCTGGCCGAAACCGAGTAAATCAAGTATAAGACAGCCAAATCTAATAACAATTTACATAAATCGGGGATCGAATACGGGCTGTTACCCATGGGCGTATTTAATCTAGATATATTTTCCGGGGCAAAGCTGGGCGGGGGGGTTATTTTTTTTCTGGGGTGGGTACCAGACTATTCTGGGGCGTCCCTCCATCCTACTCTAATGCTGTTACCAAATTCGTTTGCAGCATAAATTGTCGTTGAATTATTCTCACCTTCTGTAGCGAATCCCTGGGCTCCCAGCCGAGTGGCGGCGAGAACTGCTTCAGCACCTCGTCGCAGAGCAAGTCGCGCATCCGCGTGGAAATCCGCGACGACATCGTCATACACCCCAACGTCAGCAACCACGCCACGCTCAATAACTCCAGGCTTTCGGACAAGTAAGTCAATCTATGCTTATAATCACATAATATGTGATTATTTTTTCGACTTATAGTCCTTGGAGAAAGTTATTCAGTTTAAGCAACACTACCCCTTGTTTCAGTATTGTTACATAATTTGGTTCCATCATAAACACACTTTTACCTTGTAGTTGCACTGATGCCCCGCATTCCGAATCACGCTTACAGCACTGTTAGCGTATAATCCATTAAATTAAGTAAGTACGCAAATACCCTATTAAGTGTAATATTTTGTGAAATGGGAGGGACGGCTATTGAGATAGTCGATGATATGAAAATTTTAGGCGTTATAGTAGATAATAAGTTGCTTTTTAATAAACATATTGCATACGTCTGTAAAAAGTCGGTAGATATTTATAAGGGACTCAGCAGAGCGGCACGAGCTACCTGGGGACTGCATCCGGAGATCGTTAAAACTATCTACAAAGCGGTCATAGAACCTATAATCCTCTACGCAGCCAGCGTATGGTCTAAGGAGGCACGGAAAGCGGTCTCCAGGAAAGCTCTCGACATAGTACAACGAGGCTTCGCTCAAAAAATCGTCAAAGGCAACAAAACGGTTTCCCTTAACGCTGCCTTAGTGCTGTCAGGTTTGCTTCCACTGGATCTCCGTATCCAAGAAGCATCCCTGCTTTTTGAGGCAAAGCGTGGGAAACCCCAGGCAGCACTAAGTGGCAGGAAGGTCGAACAGCGAGCCTCGTTCATGAATGACACCCACCCCAGCAGGATGCTAAATTCAAAATTTACATGTTTGGACAACGCGGAAGAGGATGGCAAACTGGCAGAAGGCTTAGTGAAGATCTATACAGATGGTAGCAAACTGGAGGGGAAAGTTGGAGCCGCCCTGACCTGTTGGGAAGGGCCGATTGAAACGTGTACCCGAAAGTTTAAGCTGGAACCATACTGTACAGTCTTCCAAGCCGAGTTGTATGCCATCCTCCAAGCGACCGAAATTATTATTGGCAAAAAATTCCAGGAAACGGCCGTACTTAGCGACTCGAGATCCGCCCTCCAGACGCTACTTGATCCAGACTCATCACACCCGATCACGAAGGCAATCCAGGGTAACCTTCAATACCTTAGAGACAACCAACAGCTCGTCTCACTATTCTGGATAAGGGCCCATGTCGGAGTGAAAGGGAATGAGAGAGCGGATCAACTAGCGAAAGAGGCGGCTCTCAAGTTAAAGAAAAGACCAGACTATGACTGTTGTCCCATCTCGTTCGTTAAACGCCACATCCGGGCGGAAACGATCGAGGCATGGGACTGCAGGTATAGATCGGAAAACACGGCCGAGACCACCAAGGTCTTTTTCCCTGATGGGGTGGCGGCTTACGGTGTGGTGAGGAAGATGTCCATTGATCGACTGGCGGCACAAATACTGACTGGCCACGGAGGGTTCTGTGCATACCTGCACAGATTTAAACGCAGGGACAGCCCTGCCTGCATTTGTGACCCGGTCGCGATCGAGGACATCTTCCACATCATACTCGACTGTCCAGTACACAATGTCGATAGGTACACTCTGCAACAGAAAATCGACACGAAACTGAGTAAAGACACCCTAAAGGAAATTATAAGTAATAAGAAAGAGAGAACTCTATTTATGGAGTATGCCAAAAAAGTAGCTGAAATTGTAATCAAAAGGAACAAAGATTGACGAGATATAAGTCCCAATAGCAGGAATCTAATATGTTAAGCCATTAAATACAATAGTAAATCAAACTGTAATACAGTAAATGTAACTCATAATAATAAGAAATTATGTACACAAGCAACAAAATGTATAAGATAAATAGAAACCAATAAATAAGGAAACAAGAGAATAGTAATAAGTATAATATGCGAAAAACAAGGAATGTTAATATAAGATAAAGTATTAAAGAAGAAATATGTAATAATAAATATAAATTCAAGTTGAGCATATTCCACATTGTGTAAATATAATGTTAAAAAATTAGTACAAAGTTACATATGTATATTTAGTATATTAAGAAAGAACTGTATTAGCAAGTAAGTGAAATTGTTACAATGAGAAAAGAAAAAACAGTCATAACAAAAAAGAATAAGATATTAGCTAAAAAGCAAGCATAAAAAGAAAAGGTATGCATAAAAATAAGAATGGCAAAAAAAGGTCCTGCCAAAAAGCGGGGAGCAGACGTAAAAAAAAAAAAAAAAAAAAAAAAAAAAAATATTTTGTGACTTTTTAATTTGGTCGGATTCGCGCTAACAGCGCTGTAAGCGTGATTCGGAACGCGGGGATGGTGATGACTTATGACTTAAGCTCTGTCCCCACATATTCGGGCCGTGGCGAGTCGGGACGTGTCAGGGGTCCAAGTTACGTCGGTCGTGCTAAGATTCTGTATGTATGTTGTCATCGACGGCTGCGTTCAGGATCCAGAGTTGAAACTACGTTGGTCCTTTATGTAGAATAGAACATAGAGACACTTAATCCTTTATGTACAACATAGAGACGCCCAATATAGCTTATGCCTCGGACACGGCATCGCCCGAGTATGTGGGGATAGACCTTTACTATTTTCGTAACGCAAATGAACTATGTGTGTTTGTATTGTAACAGCGGATTAGACCAGCGATTGCGCAAGCGCGGTGGGGGCGGGGGGGGGGGCGCGGGCGCGCTGCCGGGCCCCCGCGCCGATGAGGTGGGCGTGAAGCGCGCGCGCACCGCCCCCGCGCCCCCGCCCGCCGTGCCCCTGCCCGCGCCCCCGCTGGGCGCCGCCGGGCCCGTCGTGCGCGCCGCGGGAGCCCACAGGCTACAGGTATGTGTGTACTAAAGGCTTATTTACAGCAGTTAAGTAGCAACTGCAGGTGTGAAGCGATAAGTTAACAATGCAAGTGTTAAGTAATCGTTCAGACAGTGTTTAGTGATTCTTGCAAGTCCAAAGTATCCGTCCGTATTGGTACAAAATGGACGACGAACAGTGAGTCGAATTGCAAAACGTATTAAAAGAAATCGTCACAGACATCGCATCAGTAATTGTAAACTCATTATTTATGATAAAAAGGCGTTCGTACTTTATGTACTCCAACACAAATTTTATGGTTTGCTCTTCAATCGACTTCATGTTGATGTCGTCGTTACCACAAAACACGTAGGTAGCGGGTAGTTTCACGTTTACTATGCACTTATCAAAGCACTAGCTTCTGCCCGCGACTTCGTCCGCGTGGATATTAGACGAAATCCTTTTAAGGAACCTTCAACCAGGATCCGGCCAGCCATTTTTACGCGATTAGGCGAGTCCCCATCAAGCGCGCTGCCTCGCGAGGCAAGACATTTGCCGCGTGTGGCGGGCCTCGCACAAGGCTTCCAGTTCCCGTTCCCGCTCCCGCTCCCGTTCCCGTTCCCGTTCCCGTTCCCGTCCCGTTTGCGTTCCCGTCACGTAAACGTCCCGTAACCGTCCCGTACCCCTTCCGTTTTCGTTCCCGTTCCCATACCGTTCCTGTCCCGTTCCCATCCTGTTCTCGTTCCCGTTCCCGTCCCGTTATATTCCCGTTCCGTTCCCGTTCCGTTCACGTTTCGTTCCCGTTCCCATTCCCGTTCCGTTCCCGCTGCGTTCCCGTCCCGTAAACGTCCCCTAACCATCCCGTACGCCTTACGTTTCCGTTCTTGTTCCCGTTCCGTTCCCGTCCGGTTCTTGTTCCCGTTCCCGTTCCCATCCTGTTCTATTCCCGTTCCGTTCCCGTTTCATTCCCGTTCCGTTCCCGTTACGTTCCTGTTTCATTCCCGTTTCGTTCCGTTCCCGGTCCGTTCCCGTCTGATCCCGTCCCGTACTCGTCCCAAACCCCTTCCGTTCCCGTACCCCTCCCGTTCTAGTTCCCGTTACCGTCTCGTTCCCGTTCCGTTCCGTTCCGTTCCGTTCCGTTCCGTTCCGTTCCGTTCCGTTCCGTTCCGCTCCGCTCCGTTCCGTTCCATTCCGGTCCGGTCCGGTCTGTTCCGTTCCGTTCCGTTCCGTTCCGTTCCGTACCGTTCCGTTCCGTTCCCGTTCCCGTTCCGTTCCCATTCCCGTGCAGGTCCAGGTCCAGGTCCATATGTGTCATGTCCACCGCGTTGGACTTCAAAATAAATCTCATTTTCGCAATCATCATCCCATAAAACCTCAAGAACGACATCCATATCGATTTTTATGTTACTCACCCCACTTACCCTCTAAGGGTTGATTTTCAAAATCCCAAAATATATATTTAGACGTGCTCCTACGAATTTTAAAGTTGTTATTTCGATTTTGTATTCTTTTTCCATACAAAATTTGAACCCCATTTTTACCCCTTTAGGGGTGATTAACATTATGATTTAACATCATGTCCACCGTGTTGGACTTCAAAATAAATGTCATTTTTGCAATCGTCATCCCAGAAAACCCCAATAACGACATCTACATCGATTTTTATGTTTACTCACCCCATTTACCCCCTAAGGGGTTGATTTTCAAAATAACAAAATATATATTTGCCTATTTATTTTTAGATGTGCTCCTACGAAGTTCAAAGTTGTAATGTCTATTTTATATTATTTTTCCATACAAAATTTGGACCCCATTTTCACCCCTTTAGGGGTTAGATCATGTCCACCGTGTTGGACTTCAAAATAAATGTCATTTTTGCAATCGTCATCCCAGAAAACCCCAAGAACGACATCAATATCTATCTATCTATGATTTAACATCATGTCCACCGTGTTGGACTTCAAAATAAATGTCATTTTTGCAATCGTCATCCCAGAAAACCCCAATAACGACATCTACATCGATTTTTATGTTTACTCACCCCATTTACCCCCTAAGGGGTTGATTTTCAAAATAACAAAATATATATTTGCCTATTTATTTTTAGATGTGCTCCTACGAAGTTCAAAGTTGTAATGTCTATTTTATATTATTTTTCCATACAAAATTTGGACCCCATTTTCACCCCTTTAGGGGTTAGATCATGTCCACCGTGTTGGACTTCAAAATAAATGTCATTTTTGCAATCGTCATCCCAGAAAACCCCAATAACGACATCTATATCGATTTTTATGTTTACTCACCCCATTTACACCCTAAGGGGTTGATTTTCAAAATAACAAAATATATATTTGCCTATTTATTTTTAGATGTACTCCAACGAAGTTTAAAGTTGTAATGTCTATTTTATATTATTTTTCCATACAAAATTTGGACCCCATTTTCACCCCTTTAGGGGTTAAATCATGTCCACCGTGGTTGGACTTCAAAATAAATGTCATTTTTGCAATCATCATCCCACAAAACCCCGATAACGACATCCATATCTATTTTTAGGTTTTTTTTAACCCTTTTCACCCCCATTTCATCCCCTTTGGAGTTGAAATACTAACAAAAAACATTATATACGTTGCTTTAGATTTCTATCCATAAGCCTAAATTATAAATTTAGCGATTTTTACTTCGAAAATAAAGGATTTTCTTTAATACACAACTTCATCCCCCTTTTGACCCCTTCGGGGGTAGAATTTTGAAAAACGCTGAGACCCGTATTTATTCATTTTCAATCGTCAGCCTAAACACAAAATTTGAAGATTCTAGCTTCAAAACTGAGGGACTTTCATACAAACTTTCATCCCTTATTTCATCCCCTTAGGGATGGAATTTTCAAAAATCCTTCCTTAGTGGATGCCTACACTGTATAAAGTATCTGTGTGCAAAATTTCAAGTCTCTAGGTCCAGCGGTTTGGGCTGTGCGTTGATAGATCAGTCAGTCAGTCAGTCAGTCAGTCAGTCAGTCATTCAGTTTACGATTTTATATATTAAGATAACTTTACACGATGTTTAGGACGGGCGACGCTGGGAGTGCGAGGAATTCGCGGGTGTGAGGGAGAAGCTTCTTAACAGTAAACATAGAGCGGCATTCTAATCACTTTACTTCGCACCTGCACTTTACACTTGCACTTTTACCGTTTACACGTTGATTTTACAAATCACTTAACACTTGCACTTTACACCTGCACTTAATACTTAACAACGTGTAAATTGAGCATAAGAGCTGGTGCACATTGGCCGTGGCGTGGCCACTAGTAGCTCAGTCAAGCCAGTAGACGCAGCCACCGATCGCAGCCGCTAGTGGCTTAGTGTCCGCCGGGAAGAAGCCGGCTACTGTGGCCGAGCGTGCGCGCGATGCGAGCGACAATCGCGGCACCAAGTAGCGAGCGCGGCCGACTCCCGCAGCTTGTGGCTCGAACGCTCGGTTTGCGCTGATACTGAATCAAAACAAAATAAAATAAAATGTATGAAAAAACTCGTCCGGTCGCGTTTAGTGGCCGCGACTAGTGGCTCAATGTGCTGCAACTCTAAAAGTCTGTTGTTTGTTAGAGACAAAAATCACATTTCGTACTTTTTAAATTATTCTTATGTAATTATATTATTGCTGTGCCGTGTATACCGTATATGCCATGTATGTACCGGCCTAGAATAGCACTACCCCCTATCATCCCGTGGGTGTCGTAAAAGGCGACTTAGTGTCCGGACACGAAAGTGGCGGCGGCCGAGCGGTGGCGGGGCGGCGCGGCAGCGGAGCGGCGGCGGGGCGGGGCGATGAGAACGTGGGCACGAAACTTAGCACGGTCGGTCAGCCGCGCTAGTAGTGTTGTGACAGATGGGCTAAATACCATTAAGGGCCCGTGGACCTACCGATTTGACCTACTGGTAGGACCACGGTATACCACTAAAGTAACTTCTTATTTTTTTTTATTTCTATTGATGTGTCAAATGTGATGTTGCTATGGAAACAATTTCTTGTTAAATCAATATCGAAAAATATTCAAAGGACGAAATATATCCTATGTCTAAAAATTTTATTTAGTTCGAAAAAATGGTCTAAGTTTAGGCGTTAACTAGTTTCAAAACCGGATTCTTTGCTCATCTTGTGTTTTTTAAATGATGTCCAAGATGCCGACATCCATACTGAATAAATAGGTACTACCTAGTAATCAAACAGACACTATTATATTATTCAACACAACACTACTGTAATCGCGGGCTACCAAATCCAACTAGTTTGTTCATTTGTTTTCGTCGCTCTCCTCCCGCCCGTGCATCGCTCGTCGCCCCGCTCCGCCACCGCCCGTTTCGTGCGCGTCTCCATACTGTGCCATACTGTTGAATGCATCGCCGCCGCTCCGCTGTCGCGCCGCCCCGCTGCCGCTCCGCTGTCGCAGTTTTCGTGCCCGGACACTAAGGGAGCATAGCCTTCAAGAGACGGGCAGCAGCGTCTCCAAAAAACCTTGGCCTACTTCGATCGCCAACCCGCCTGCCAAGCGTGGCGATTATGGCAAACCCCCCCCCCCCCCCCCCCCGCACAATGGATCGAAAAATCGGCCACCAGTCCCCGGCGACCCCGCTATTCCTAGCTACGGTAGCGGCTACGGTAACGGCGTGGCAACTTATAACACGCGCACACTGAGGGCTGACGCGAAGTTAACCGAGTTGGAACAAGTTATCAGCAAGTTACACTGGGACATTATCGGGGTATCTGAAGTCCGAAGAGAGGGAGAGGACTCAAGGACCGATCGTCGTGGAGATCCTTAGGGGAGGCCTATACCCAGCAGTGGGTGTCGTGTGGCTAATATGATGATGATGTTGATATTAATGCTCCGTGCTGTGTACGTACAGTACTCCTCGCGTAAAAAGACCGCTGATAGGTGCCTGAAAGGTGATCGAAAAGGGGTGTTTGAAAGACTTTAAAGATTTCATCATCATGCGCTTGTTGTTCAGTGGTCTTTTTACGTGACGTCTCGATATTGCGTTCGGAATTCCAAATCGGGATTCCGTCTGTATGTGGCCGGCTTTACTCGTTTATAAATACGAGTGTATGCTATCGGTATAACTCCTCCTTCTAAATGTTCTTCAAATCCAGTAATCCGTAAATTGCAGGTGGTAAACAAAGCAGTGAGCACACAGTACGGCACGCTGGCGCGCCTGCAGCTGCTGCCCAACAACTCCGTGTCCAACGACCCCGTGTGGGAGACCTATTTAGGTAACGTTTATAAACTTATACAGGATTTCAGTTTGAGAGGGGCTTGATTGGAGGAGAGGTTTGACTTATGCACAACGGGATAGTGCTTGGCCATAAGGCCGGGTGGAAGCACACTACACCCGGAATCCTCATCACTGAGGAACGAGCTATTGTGTCCTATTCGCCGTTATTCGAAGCCTTGGTAAACAGATTGAGAATAGCGAAGCCTTTCCGTTTCCCGTTCAGCATCATTATTATAGGTCTATCTTACCAAATTACGTCACATCCGTATCCGATCTCACCCCACTATGTTCACCAGGCGGCCATTGCTGGTTTTCGCGCTCATTGGCGTCCTTATTTCGCAACCGTTCACATCTAGTCAAACGCTGTTGGCGTTCGAAATTTAAAAATTTTGCCTAAGTAGGTCAAATGCTGTTAGCGTTCGAATTTTAAAGTTTTCTAAAGTAGGTCAAACGCTGTTAGCGTTCGTAAAATTCTTAATTCGAATTTAGATTTTATATTACATATTTTTGTTGAAAAGTAACATCTTACGATTTATTTTCGGTTATTTAAAATGCGTGTGCGTAGAAATTCCAAAACCATACGTAAAATCAGTGTTAGTTGGGTCCGACTTTGTGTCGTCTCCGTTTTCGTCGTCATGTTCGTGGAATAGCAGAGAACGAGGACGAGGGCATGGATCTACAGTAAATATGACGCGTGATTTGAATTGGATTGAGGTAATCTAACGCCTCGCCATAAGGTCAGTGAAATTTTTCCATTATTTAATAATGATATGATTCTACCCACGATATGTTGAAAAATAATTTCTGTTAATTCTTACATTCGTAAAATTGCCGTTCATGAGTGATATTCGCTGTTGGCCTATGCGATCTCCTAGAAACGTTATAATTTTGACAAATTTAATGCTTATGAAAATTTTTATGTTATGGAAAACAACTTTCGTACGATTCCTATTCATTGTTGGTAAAGCTATATTGTGTTGAATGTGAGCTGAGTATACAAATACTTGTGTTTCTAAAAATATGAGAAAGTGTATGCTGCTTGAATCCTAGCACTATCCGGCCATTGCCGTGGCATTTCGTTCGACTCATAGTTTTACTTGACCAGTGTTGAGATTAACCATTGTGCCCTATTTTATTGAGAGAATGGGTATTTCGAGATTAGTTCCAAACAGCCCGGAAGGGTTTGAACGAGTATTTTTTTTAAGTCACTGCTTTGAATCTGATTAGTGATACGTAACGAGGCACTTTGAACAAGAATAAGTAGTCAGTGGTTTTACAAAAGAATCTTGCCTGTAAATTGGTGTTTAATTAAAACATTTAAACAGTCAGATATTGACTTGATTGCGGAATATTACAATTGATGGCGTATTTGATGCAGCGGCAGTAAACGCTATCAATGCGCAAAATGGCCCGGGTTCAATTCCCAGTAAAATGAGCGTACTAATCTTTTCTTGTGTATAAATAAAAATGAATGCTTTTTATTTGTATGCTTTCCAAAACCATTAATTTGATTGTGATGAAACTTGAAGGACCTTATCTGCGTACGCCACCGAAGGTTCTGGCCCAAAAAAAAAAAAAAAAAAAAACGTGTTTTAACCTTTGATTGAATATATGTGTGATACTGATATATATGCTTGTCAGGTACAGCTCTATCAATAAAATTAATTGTGGGAACTGTTTTAAATAATTTGAAATCTATTTTTAATTGCAGGCAAGTCAAAAGTTTATCATAGTAATTAGATATTTTCTATTATTATTATTATACCCCTCGGTTCCAGCTTGTTCCGCAACTGAACCGGGGAAGGTCTATCGGCTGCTCCTGGCACCGTTGACACAAGTTTATGGAAGTTGTATTTACATAATTTTGTAATTAAAACATGCTGTTTACTTCCTCTACGGTAGTAAGCCCCACATGTTAAGAGCTGTGTGAGTTATAACAATATTTTGAATTTGGATTTATCCGGTCGCTTTTGAGCACCGTTGATTGAACTCTGGCGGTCACTCCTGATGGATTCCGTTGATTAAGTATCTTACTATTTAACATAAATTCGGTCACCCTCTGATGGGCACCGTCATTATAGTTATGTAATATCAATAAATATATTTACATTCGATAAACATTTATTATGGTTTAACATAAATTCGGCCGGTCGCTCCTGAGCACCGTCGGTTGATGTTTTGATATAAAAATTATTTCGGTTGCTTTTGATGAGCACCGTCCAGGCACCGTACATATTTTAACTCATTTTATCTTATTATTTTATTTAATTATTCTGTGTAAATACTGTCCTTAATCCCTGAGGGGGAGGAACTTAAAAAGGGGATCATCCAAGATATTCCCGTACTTCTGGTGGGCACCATGTTTCTAACAACCACTAGTTGCTGCTTACAGAACAACCAGAAGATGACATTTTGAAATTTTCTTTGGTGAGTTATTTATTAATATTTATTTTTATAACCGTGGACCTGGTAAAACAAGTTATTACGATTGAATATTTCAATCAATATATTTTCCAGTTATTTAAAATGTTTCTTTATTAAAAATATCGAACCGGGTGCTAGCTAAGTCCGGGTGTCGCAAAGGAGGTTCACCAACAGTTGCGTTCTGGTGCTTCACTGGCCGCTGCCGTGGCACACTCGATGCGCTCGCTCGGCTCGCGCTTTATTTTGGCGTTTTGTGACCAAAAGGTCACAGTTTTAATCTAACCTAACTGGTGATGTCCCTTTTGGATACACTGTAACCAAAATAAGTGTAGCAGATATTATGTTTTGTTTGAAAATTTTAAATTCATTTGTATGCTTTGAAGACTAATATTGTCTCATGAGTCCGAGGACAGATCAGATATCCTAGCTAGTTTTAAAGCTGTGGGTTTAGTTAAGTGGTCACTGCAAGGGTTGTGCTTGTTTTACATTTTAAATTTTATGAAGATAGTCTGATGATGTTGGTTTTATTACAAAGTGCATTGATATCCGATTTGCCGGGGGCGTGTAATGTGTATGTACATAAATACATAAAGTGCTAGTTTTTATTGTACTTTGACCACGTTGTGGTGTACATTAATAGATATGAATTTTAAAAATCACTTTAACTTGTAAATGTTTTGTTGTGCCCTATTTAATTCTTGGGGAATCTCGATTTTACTCAGACCTTGATTGAATCATTCTATATTTTGATTATAATCTTAGCACGGTGTAGATATCAAGTTAAAATTTTGTTATATACTTACTTAAGTACTTGTTGAATATTTCAGAAGAATATGAAAGCACTTCTATTTAGCTACTATACATGTACTATTACTACCTACTAGGTATTCTGGAAATCATTTTAAAATAATACCCCTAATTGCACTTTGACATAAGTCAGTTGTTGTAAACACTGTCGATCTGATGTTATATTGGTTGGTTTCTGCGATTAAGTTACTTAAATATGCTTTCCTAATCAAAGCTTAACTACCATGGGGCAGCACTGGCACCCGGCTCTTGTTTATTTATCCGGGTGCTAATACTTGATTTGTTAGATAACAGAGGTAATCTTCTTGGTGGATGATTCCAAAGTATTTATGTGATTTTAATTGAATAATTAAATGCAAGTATATTAATTGTAATTATTATTACTATCATTGTTGATATGCAACATGTTTGCTATATTCATAGACTTATATATTAATCATTGGCTATATTGTTAGAAATTCAAGTTCAAAACGAATGTTATATAAGTATTAAGTTTATGCTGCGTGCAGTTTTTCCGATGGCCATAGAAACAATGACATTTAGAAACTTAATTGATTTAATTTTCTTTTAAATATTTATTTTATAGATTGATAAAAATAAAATATTTTATTTACTTACCTTTACCTACAAAAGACGAAACTTTGTCTACAGAAAGTAAAGACATGTTGAAATAATTAAAGTCATATTTCTTTCTTTGATATGCAGTACTGTCATATTTGTTCTTTTAATACATCTTTTGATTTTATCTATTACATTTATTATTTTGTCTATACCTAGTATTTTGATTCACAATGTTAAGATGTCATTTAATTTTGCGATGATAATTAAAAATGTTACAGTTAAGTGTAGTGAGTACTTAGCTAAATAAGTATGTACCTACTTAACTATTTTTTGTTGTTTTGTTTTTGGCTAACACAGCTGCTTTGTGCTGACTACTGCTGACCAATCGAATACTAAATGTTTTATTAAGTGTAAAAATTCAAAGGGACTTGTTAATGTTAATTAATATTCGATAGCAATTTATATAACACTTACGTGTAATACTAGTGCTTGTTCCACCTACACATTAAATTTATGTTAGACGTGACACAACAAGTCGCAGACAGTGGCGCACACAGACACTCTAGCTAGCTAGTCGGCCTTAGTTAATCAACACCAAAGGTTAAATCTAAAAAAGTTACCTTTGGCTTAAGTCAGTCGTATAACGTTTATTTTTGGGTAGGTATTTATTGAGTTCAGTTCGCAGTTTACGTTAAAGTAATTTAATCAAGTATCTGATATAGAAGTAATAACTTTGTGATCGCGTTCACAAAGGTTTATTTTATTATGATATCTAAATCCAGTTAGGGATTTTATAAAGATCGTTTTAGTAAGGTTTGTATCTTTAAGTGAAATAATTGTGCAGCAACTGACACCACAGTTGTAATTAAAGAATCTGAGAAGAAAACGTTGTCTTGTCCAAGATAATTTTGAAGTAGGCGATCGACGCGACTTAAGCAGAGATGCACTGTCAGCCAGCAGTCATATTAAACGATAACATGACTAAAACATTATGAGTTAGATAATGTATGTTAAATAATTACTTAAGTAAATTTTATGAGAATTTATTTAAAGCTGATTTGTCAATGGACTTTGTTTCAGTTTTAATTGTTATGTTTTTGTATTTTATTTTTCTTCCCTTTGCTAATTTTAAAGAAAGATTTCTTTTGATCTAAATTAAAATAATTTTTAAGAGTAATAAACTATTTATGATTTAAAGTGTCACATTGGCGTCCTGTCCCTGTTCACCAGGCGATAACAAACAATGTCTCAATCTGTTTACCAAGGCTTCGAATAACGGCGAATAGCGTTCCGCCAATAGGAGCGTTTTACCTACCATTAAAACGCATATTGTGGCTGAAGCCTTATTCGAAGCCTACCTTCAAGGGCTACCTGGTATGCATTCAATGCTAATTAGTTGCAAAGTATTTTTCAGATTTTGAGACTGCAATGAGCGCGAAAACCAGCAATGGCCGCCTGGTGAACATAGTGGGGTGAGATCGGATACGGATGTGACGTAATTTGGTAAGATAGACCTATAATAATGATGCTGAACGGGAAACGGAAAGGCTTCGCTATTCTCAATCTGTTTACCAAGGCTTCGAATAAGGCTTCAGACACAATATGCGTTTTAATGGTAGGTAAAACGCTCCTATATAAGATACACAACAACAACAACAATTCATAAATTGTTGTGTTCCGGCAGTTAGAGGTAAGCCTCTGACTACCGGAACATAACAATTTTTGTATTTGAAGTTCTTATTTTTGAAGTTGTTATGGCGTCAGACTTAGGTAAGATGGTGGTAGCTATCTAGACGGACTACTACTACCAAACAGACCCTCGAGTACAAATTGTACCCTCCTTGGGAATCGAACCCGGGACCCCTGCGTCTTATACGGTTGGGCGAACCACTAGAGCACAGGCGGTTAAAAAGTGAATTTTTCGTTCTGTCTCAATCTTCAGGTCTTTTTTACGTGTGATAAAAAACGTCAACATGAGAGAGAATTTCCTCCTTTAATTTGAATTCGGTTAATAGTCTTCTGGGGAGTTCTTGAGCAGGGGCTCAAAAAGCATCTAGCGTGGCTTTTAAGCTCGGTTATGCGGAAACATTGGTTTGTCTTTTTTTATTTACGTGTAAAGAGTATGGAAAGTAGGTTCACTTCTGCACTTTTTCGATGACAAAAACAACGAAAAATTGTTTTTCGATGTTTTGTAATAATTATAGCACAATAATTATCTTTCTTGAAAAAAAATATTGGAGAAACTACACAGTTCGCTAAAGTGTATTTTGATGTAGAATTCAATACGTTTCCGCTATTATTTACGCCAAATATATGTCCCACGAAAAGCGCTTTTGATGATATTCTGTTTTTTTACAATGCTGTGAGGTTTATACGAATTATACGCAATTTAATAATTGTAGCTATTATAATCTCTTTAGTTTGTCGTATGTTGTTTTTTGTGGCTAGAACTTTACGTTTTCTATATAAAAATATGGCCCGCGCAAACAATGTTTTCCTATCATGTACCCTTAAGTCACAAGGTTTAGCTTGTGATGCCTTTTCAATGTCGAATTAGTGTTGATGCGAGTATTTGAACTGCAGGCAGCCCGGTGACGTGCGTGGCGTGCGACGCGCGCTGGGCGTGCGCGGGCTGCGCCGACGGCGCGCTGCACGCGTGGCGGCTCCGGCGCGGCCAGGGCGAGCGCGCGCTGCCGCCCATCGGTAATGTATACATACAGACTGATATGCACACACTTAGTCTCGTATTTTCTAGTCCAATGTTTGAGGCTTTACTTCTTTTCTTTTGTAACTTTTGTATCTGTATTCCTCTGTCATATGAATCAACTAGCATTCTACTATCATACCTTTCGTCTGAAAGGTCCAACCCTAAAGCCTTTTTATTTCAAGTACCCTGTAAAAAGTGTTTTTTATTGTTCAGCGCTGACGTCTCCGGCGGTGAAGATGACACTATCGGGCGACACGTTAGCGGTGGTCACTCAGGCGGCGGAGCTGGGCGTGTGGGAGCTGTCCTCGTGCGCCTGCCTCGTGCGCCCGCTGTGCTTCCGCGGCCTGCTCGCGCCCAACGGTGGGACTCTATAGTGGCCCTCCATAGTGACACGTGCCGGGGACACAGAGCTGGGCGTGTGGGAGCTGTCCTCGTGCGCCTGCCTCGTGCGCCCGCTGTGCTTCCGCGGCCTGCTCGCGCCCAACGGTGGGACTCTATAGTGGCCCTCCATAGTGACACGTGCCGGGGACACAGAGCTGGGCGTGTGGGAGCTGTCCTCGTGCGCCTGCCTCGTGCGCCCGCTGTGCTTCCGCGGCCTGCTCGCGCCCAACGGTGGGACTCTATAGTGGCCCTCCATAGTGACACGTGCCGGGGACACAGAGCTGGGCGTGTGGGAGCTGTGAAAAAATTTGCTCATTCTTCTCTATCTTTACTCTCCCGAGTTTACAGAATATCCTCAACCGATTATACAACATGTTAAAGTAAAAATAATTGACTGTATTTTGATACAAATATTACGTAAAGTTAGCCTTGTTTATTTTTGGTAATTTATTTTCAGTGACGGTCACTAACTGCACCCTTCTGGAAGATGGCCACCCCATGATCTCGCTCAGCAACGGAAAAAGTTATATTTACAACAAAAAGTTATCTTCATGGTGAGTATGGATCGTGGAACATCTGATGTATTAATGATGGAATCACACGCCCAAATGATATTATTTTTAAATATATTTTATCGGATACAGTGTATCCGATTCAGCGTCGCGCTGCATCCTCGCTACGTTGTGTTTAGTGTTAAGGGCCCTATCACATTTTTTCGTCGAAATTTCGATTTTGACGGATTTTAGCGATACAACCTAGAGAAACCTTTGGGTCTACTAAATACATTTATATGTGTCCGCGACAAAAAGTAATATGATGATTCACTGGACAGTTAAAGGGTTGGAAAGGAAAATGAAAGTTGGTGAACGATTTCTTAGAGTCAACTTTGAACATATACAGTGCAAGGTGGCGACCGGGAGACGTTAAATGAGAACGACGGTTCAGTGGATACTACTCGATTTATTAGTCTAAACACATATATAATGTAAGAGAGGTGACACACACTACACCTCCCCCGTTATTTGAAAAAAAAACATGTCAAAGTTTTTTTTTAACTAAGTATCAATAACAATTTAATAAAAAAAACATTTTTTTTTCCAAAACTGTTACAATATAAAATTACCAATTTAAAAAAAATACCAATGTTTCAAATTTATTTTGTTTTTTACTTGCTATCTTTTCTCAAAGTAATTTAATAAAATGTTGATTAAATTTAAAACTGTTACAATAACATAATATTCAACAAAACACGATGAAAAATATATTTTACATAGATATAGAATCAATGCCGAATGGTAAACAAAGTGTCATTAACGATACAATAACATTTCTTTACTTTAAAAAAATCTAAACAAATAAAATGCTGCTCCGAATTGAAACGATAGTTAACAAATTTCTATTAGTACGTGAGTTTTTTTTTTGTTACACAGACTTACTTATTCTATTTCACCATTTTAGACATAAACAAAAAATACATACTTATTTAGTAATATTTGAAATTTTTCAACGGAACAAGGTCAAAACGCTATATTTCATTTTTCAAGCTAAAAAGAATCAAAGAAACCAATCAAAAATCTAAGGAAAGACAAAAAAACTTACTTAAGTATTACTTAATTTCAGTAAAAGTAATTTTAAGGGTAAAAAATAAAATTTTGACTACTAACTAATTTGTTAGAAATATGAAAATATAAAATTTATTAAAGCAATTTTGATTATAATAATTTGAGACATTAAGAAGCAACTTATTTTTGTAGAATAGGTAACTTAGACACTAAAGTTAATTACTCAATCTACTACTTTCTACTACTACTACGTTTACTACTACAAAGTTTTTATTTTAAACTACACACTGTTATGTTATCTACCAATTAAGTAACATCATATAATCAAAGTATTTCGTATTATACTTTTAAACAATTTACTTATTTCTATTGTTTACATAAACAAACACACAAATATAAAAGTGTTTAAAAAAATCTAACGCATTTATAGTTTTTAGCTAGTTGTTGACGATTCATCCTAATTATAAAGAATCAAATATATTTATCTAAGTCATTATTAGTATCTACCTACATACCAAAATATATTAATTATGAGTCACACAACAGGTCACACTATGAATCCCAGTTTAGTACTTTTCACCTTTGTCTAGTCCTGTATATTACCACTACATTTCAAATTGAAACAGTTAACTAGTAGTAAAATAATTGCATATTCTCTACACTACCTTTCTACGTATTTGTCACAGTCCTAGTAGATTAATCCATTTCTTATAAGATTATTTTTTGTCATGTCATGGGTCATTCATTTTAACTATCACAAGTTCACTCGTCTTCTCAATTATAAGGTACCTTAAACTTTTATACTAGCTAGTTTTATGTCAACATCGTGTGCACACATCATCATTCATGTATTTCAACATTTTCAACTCACTTTTTACTGAGTACATACTTATTACTTATATCACATATCACACGGTACACATTTCATCATTTTTTGGGCCGGCCGGTCCCTTTTATTCATTATTTCATTGGTACATATTTATATTTACCTAGTTGGTTACTAAGTTCTGTAACTATGGAAAACATGAATAATACTAAATTTACAAATAATGCTACAATGAATTATATACCAAATGAAAGCACAAATATTTAAGATTATCATGTATTAAAATTATTCGAAATGACCGCCTCTGGCATGAATACACGCCTTTAGACGACGAGGCCAGTCATCGATGGCAGCACGAACTACCACCATATCCAATTCTGCGACTGCCTTGAGAATAGCGCGCTTAAGAGAGTCGAGATTCATGTGGGGCTTAGCACATGCTTTCTCCTCAATAAGTTGCCATATGGCATAATCCAGAGGATTTAAGTCTGGGCTGGAGGATGGCCATTCTTCCTGCGCGATAAAATCAATTTTGTTAGCCCGAAACCATGCTTGTGTAGATTTTGCTTTGTGCGCAGGGGCAGAGTCCTGCTGGAAGACCCATGGCTGGTTTTGAAATAAAGTGTGGCTTAAGGGTTTGACAACAGGTTCCAGAACGGTATCTTGATAGACTCTAGCGCCAGTTTTCACACCTTTTTCACAGAAATGAACCTTACTTAGCCCTGAATAGGACACCCCCAGCCAAATCATCACTGATGAGGGGTGGTGACCTCGTTGGACCCTCGGAGCAATCATGCTGGCTTCTTTACTATTCTTAGCGTATACTCTATCATTTTGACGGTTAAAATTTTCTTCGACTGTGAAGATTTTTTCATCAGTAAACAAGATTTTTCGATGGCCGTTTTGTGCGTACCGCTTTAGTAGAGCGCGACTTCGTGCTAACCTCATAGCCTTCAATCGTGCGTTTAGCAGATGGCCCTTTCGTCTACGGTAAGCGTGAAGCCCAAGGTCATCATTGATAATTTTTTTAAGGGAACTTCTCTTCACAGTCATCTGTATTGCCAATAACTTTGCTTCCGGACGGGATTTCTCGTGATTCTCGCCTTCACTGCCTTGATCACAGCTGGTGTCCGAACGGTGCGTGGTCTTCCTGATCTTTTTCGGTCATCGACGGTCAAGGTATTACTGTACCTATGGATAGTGCGATAAAAAATTGCTTGTTGATTTTCAACTTTTGTAGCAACTTGAAAATCATATTTGGTGGCTGCCCACATTTGTGCAGAGCAATTACAGCGACACGATTCTCCTTCAACCCCCATTCCATGGTGAAATAAACAAAATATGATATACGTGTGGTATGGAATTATAGCTTATAAAACTGTCAATAATATGTCATTTTTATTTTTTCTTTTCATTTGTTTTAATGGCCAGTAATCGATAAAGAAACTCAGTAACAGAACTTTTGACCAACCTGTGTATAGTCGACTTTTATTATAATTATTTATTAATAAAACAGTGCATCTTTGTGCCTGTTTGGGCTGTGCACAGCCTAATTTGGGGGTCATGGATTAAGTTTCTATTGAACTCCAACTAAATCTCACAGAGGAATGCTCGTTCACACCATGATCGAATCGAAGGATCTGACCCTCCATGTACCATTTTTATATAGGGTCATGAATTAAGACATCTTTTGGTCTCCAACAGTATTCTAAGGGGAAACTCGTCCGCACCTTGATAAATCTGAAGGACCTGATCCCTATTGTACCTTGTGTACCCTTTATCTCGTAACCACATTATACGTCATTCATTTCCATTTACTTTCCAAACCATACACACAAAAACACAATCCTATAAAATGACAATTAGATTAATAAGAGTTAGCATAGCTCTTGGGTGATCAGTCCAATTGCACACCATCCTTATAAGTCTGATTGTCCGCCAACTTTAATAACAACATCAACCTTTACCAATCATAAACTTCTATTCCATTAAATCCCTTACATACTTCTTTTCATAAACTTTCCTTTCTGTACCTAATTGTCAACCTTATGGTGCAAAAAGATTTTTAATACAGATAACCTTACTTCACAATGCACATTCTATCCCGAACCTACTTTTCTCATATTTATTATTTAATCTACTTCAATATCTACTTCCAAGTATTATTTTCATATTCATATTTCTCATTATTCATCAGCTTGTAAGTAAGCTAACACTCGCCATAACCGTCAGGCATTGCTTACTAATCATTTCAAGTAGACAATATTACTATCGCTCATCATGCCACCTATCATGTAATATTATTATTCATACTATATTTCAATAACAACTCCATAAGTAATTAATGTCCTATACGCACATTTTATCAAAACATAAAATCAGTTACTCTATAACTACTCCAAATAGTTCATAAACAAAGTTAGTTTTTCCCTCTTCAACACTCCAACAATAAAAGTATATCGTTAATAAGTATTATACCTAGTTAGTTACACTACGTAACTTTTCTATCCATTCTAACACTATGTACCTAATAACCATCTTATGAAAGCGATTAAAAGATTTTTCATACATAGCGCTACTTTCATATTAAATCAATCTATAGTCTTAAAACCAACGTAACTTTCCAGTAAATGAATTACTTCCAATAATAATTTATACCGTATTTAAAATCTCGCAGCTGTCAAACTGATTTCTCTACTAAAATACCTTTACGAAATGATATGAACTTAAAAAAACATTCAATTGTCGCACTAAACTTTTGAAATCAAAACTTTTCTAACAACAATTTTCCTAAAATATCGCTTTTTCATAAACTATCGATTGAAAAAAAAAATACATATCTTTAGTATTTTTACTCATAATTAGTATTACGCAAACTTTTTCCAATATGTTAATAATAGATTTTATTTCCAATGCATTGCATCATGTAAAAATATCGTAAGTAGGTTGTTATCGTTAAACTTACCGAGCACGATACGCTGACTTTACATTAATGCAATATGTACCTATCTCCTTATAAAGTGTAGACTCGTGTGACCCTTTTTTTATGCTAAGTGTATGTGAAAAAAATATGATTATACAGACAGATGTACTTACCTACTGAATTATTTTTTAACAAAAACATACCTAAGTTCCTTACTTAAAAATCTTAACTTACTCAACTTTTGTTACCTTCGTCACAAACTTTATGTCCTTATCAGAAAAATAGTTCCTAAATGCAATAATATAAAAAAAAACATGAATCCGAAAGAAAGAATACGCTACAAAATAAATTTGCTTTCTTCGCAAGCAAGAATTTGTTTAACTAACTAACTACTAATGTATAGAAAATTTTTCTCGCAATTAAAACACAAATAAAAACTGAACTGAATTATTAGAAATCAAGACCAAATGTATTTTACTAAAGGTTTCTTTTCAACATAACTGAACACTAACACCTATTTTTTTTTTTACAAGTATTTCAAATAACGAGTACATTATGTACTTACCTATGTACGCCTTCAAAACACTACCGCAAGCTTGCCAAAAGTCTATAAGCAAAACACTAATAAAAAAAATCTATTAATCAGTAACTGTTAGGTATAATCAGATTTTACGATAAAAAAAATATAGCTCACTAAGTATAATCTTTTATGTCAACCAAACTCTAAATTATACATCACGAGTTAAAAATATATGTAGCTAGGTACCTATCTCAAATTTTTATCAGAAACTCCGTAAGTTAAAATTTTATAGCGAAACATAACCACTTCTTTTATTTAAACAACAAATAATTTTATCTTTTCCCTTCACTCAAATATAATTCTTATTTAGTCTTTACTATACTTATTCTCTTTTTTTGTAACAAACATAAATGACTATACTTTTGTAGTAAAATTATTTACCAATTTTAATAATAATTATTAAAATAAAATGAAAATGTTCAACAACGGAACCAAAATTTTGTCCACATTTCATATTCATAAAGTACCTACTACATTCTAAAAAAAAACTATATTTTAAATCGATGCGAAAAAAAAATGAATTATACTAGCTCTATCTTTTTATCGTCAACAACTGCTAAAATCATTGATTAAGTACTCGTATATTAAAAAAAGACAAACACATTTTTCTGTCTGCAGTTTCGAAACCGCAGTAAAATAGGTAACTACCTAGAAAACAAAATAGAATTAGGTGAACTTCGATAGCAAATTAAGATTTCAGCCAAACAATTATCTCATAACATTTTAAATTTATCATAGGTACAATTATTAAGATAAATATTTATTACATAAATAATCAAGTTTTTTTTTTACACGTAAATGTTTTTATTTTCGCAAAAAGCAAAATTTATGTTTTTAAAATAAACTAATGAAAAATATTCTCATGAAAAATATAATGTTACATAATTTAAGCCAAATTATCTAATTAAAATTGAAATGAAGGAACTTTAGTATACTTTCTGCCACACAAATCATTTGTTTCTTTCTTTAATTAACATTATTTTTATTACGTTACCTTTTACACATTATAAAGAATATAGAGTTCCAAATACTGGTATCATGAAACGAAGAAATGCGCAACGCTTGCAAATTGTATTATAAACGACGCGAAGGTCCGAAATTGTCCGAATTCACCTTTCACCCGGCTGCGTTCTCATCTGACTCCTGCGTCTCCCAGCGCCCAGCTTTTGTTTCCTCATCTGACTCCTACATCACCCGGCGCCCAGGATAGCTTTCTCATCTGTCACCAGCATCTCCCAGCGCCCAGCTTCTCTTTACCATCACAATAAAATTTCACTCTCCAATTCGTCTTTCGCCGCAGCAGTCGATTTTTTCAATAAAGATTTCACCCATCTCCATGTTTTGGAGCACTCATTGTTCCACTAATTTGCTATTGACGTTAGTAAGTAATTTTATTTATTTTGTCCATTTTTCACTTATGTACCTATTTATTCAAAAGTTCAATTTTAACTTATTATAATTACGTGACTATATGACCCTTTTCTGTTCACAATATTGTTTATTCACTTAATAAAGTTCCGTTTTCACTACTTCTCACTTTAGTCTATCAAGTTCTATCAGTTCATATTATTTTTATTTTATATTAAATTTTAGCCAAAACCATCTGCGCAGCGCTGCCACAAGGCAGCACTGGCAGGGTCGCCATGCAAGGTGGCGACCGGGAGAAGTTAAATGAGAACGACGGTTCAGTGGATACTACTCGATTTATTAGTCTAAACACATATATAATGTAAGAGAGGTGACACACACTACAACAGAAAGACAAACAAGTACAAACAACAAATGAAAGTATAACATTTGACTTTTTTATGAAGTAAAGATTATTATGATATAATTTTTAGGTAATAATTATAATGTATCTAGGAGAAATCCACAGTTTATTCTGAGCGTTTTTAGTAGTTTTATGGTTTTTGATTGGAATTTTTTTCAAAATTCCGAGGCCGCTATTAACTATTCGACTATATAAGAAATAACATTCAATTTTTTTCATTTCAATTGTTTAGCACAGTTGTTCAATCCATGAGCTCAAAAAAGTGCCTTTGCGCATTTTATGAAAATCTTTTTCTGCAGAAAAAGATTTTCATTTCGGCTTTTATTATAAAGTTAAGCAAATTTTCAAAAAAGCAAGGCCGCTATGAACTCTTCCAATAGCTATTCTGCACCATTCAATAAGTCAAAAGTGTTAATGTATTTTTGTTTCTGAGATCGATAACGCCAAAATTGGCAATTTTACGCAAAAATCACAGTCGAAATGTAATATGCCTCTTAACCATAGTTTCCCCGTAGGATAGTGTGGGCGGACTCGAGCGACCCGGTATGGCGCGCGTGCAGCACGCACGCGTACACCCGCACGCCGCCCGCCGCGCTCGCGCTGCACCCCCGCTACGCGCCCGCGCGAGACCATCGCCGCACCGCGCCCGCGCCCGCCACGTGAGTACAGCACGCACGCGTACACCCGCACGCCGCCCGCCGCGCTCGCGCTGCACCCCCGCTACGCGCCCGCGCGAGACCATCGCCGCACCGCGCCCGCGCCCGCCACGTGAGTACAGCACGCACGCGTACACCCGCACGCCGCCCGCCGCGCTCGCGCTGCACCCCCGCTACGCGCCCGCGCGAGACCATCGCCGCACCGCGCCCGCGCCCGCCACGTGAGTACAGCACGCACGCGTACACCCGCACGCCGCCCGCCGCGCTCGCGCTGCACCCCCGCTACGCGCCCGCGCGAGACCATCGCCGCACCGCGCCCGCGCCCGCCACGTGAGTACAGCACGCACGCGTACACCCGCACGCCGCCCGCCGCGCTCGCGCTGCACCCCCGCTACGCGCCCGCGCGAGACCATCGCCGCACCGCGCCCGCGCCCGCCACGTGAGTACAGCACGCACGCGTACACCCGCACGCCGCCCGCCGCGCTCGCGCTGCACCCCCGCTACGCGCCCGCGCGAGACCATCGCCGCACCGCGCCCGCGCCCGCCACGTGAGTACAGCACGCACGCGTACACCCGCACGCCGCCCGCCGCGCTCGCGCTGCACCCCCGCTACGCGCCCGCGCGAGACCATCGCCGCACCGCGCCCGCGCCCGCCACGTGAGTACAGCACGCACGCGTACACCCGCACGCCGCCCGCCGCGCTCGCGCTGCACCCCCGCTACGCGCCCGCGCGAGACCATCGCCGCACCGCGCCCGCGCCCGCCACGTGAGTACAGCACGCACGCGTACACCCGCACGCCGCCCGCCGCGCTCGCGCTGCACCCCCGCTACGCGCCCGCGCGAGACCATCGCCGCACCGCGCCCGCGCCCGCCACGTGAGTACAGCACGCACGCGTACACCCGCACGCCGCCCGCCGCGCTCGCGCTGCACCCCCGCTACGCGCCCGCGCGAGACCATCGCCGCACCGCGCCCGCGCCCGCCACGTGAGTACAGCACGCACGCGTACACCCGCACGCCGCCCGCCGCGCTCGCGCTGCACCCCCGCTACGCGCCCGCGCGAGACCATCGCCGCACCGCGCCCGCGCCCGCCACGTGAGTACAGCACGCACGCGTACACCCGCACGCCGCCCGCCGCGCTCGCGCTGCACCCCCGCTACGCGCCCGCGCGAGACCATCGCCGCACCGCGCCCGCGCCCGCCACGTGAGTACAGCACGCACGCGTACACCCGCACGCCGCCCGCCGCGCTCGCGATGCACCCCCGCTACGCGCCCGCGCGAGACCATCGCCGCACCGCGCCCGCGCCCGCCACGTGAGTACACTAATACAACGTGTTAATGAAATAGTGCAAAATGAGAAAACCGTTTCTTTGGACCATCAAACTGAACAACTTTTACTATGGAACCAACTCTGAAATCGCGAAATAAAAATCAGCTGCTTCATACATTTTTATATTTTCGTTATTAATTTTTGTATGAAACAGCTGATTTTTTACTGAGCTGATTTTACTAACCACCATGTAATGTTTCTGTCACACTTTTTATATGTAATAAAAATGTTTGAACAATGAATAAATGAATTTAGATTTTTATTTTAGTATCTAATAGATAAGGTTTCACAGTCTCCGGATAGCTTAAGGTTAAATTTAAGAAATAGAACGAAATGAAATTTTGTCAAATTTGTCAATTGGAAAACCCAACCAGGACGGGACTCTACCGAGTGTCACAAGACCCTCAACGAAGCCAAGGTCTACGTATTCTGCCCATCATCAGGACCATTTCTGTTCAAAATTATTACTGGGAAACGATTTTTAATTTTTGGTGTTCAAAAAGCATTGCGCACATTACCACGCAATGAAAAGCGTACAACAGACCGCGCCTGCGAGTGTGTGCTACACAGCTGCGTGCGGCCGGCCGAGATGAAAGGCAGCGTTTATGTGCGTGCTCATAAGATACATTGAGTAATGACGTTTTGAAGCCATTGTTTGTTACGCAATACTTATTAATAATGTTTCTTTGGAAAAAAATAAAAAATAACGAATAAAATAAGATTTCATTAAAAAAAAGAATTTTGACTTTGACCTTTAATAAATTGTAGCTATTGGTTTCCCAGGTCTATACTTGGAAAACCAATAGCTACGAATTTATTGAAATTATTTTAAAAGACAACAACGATCCTGATGATGGGCTGAATGCGTGGACTTCAACTTCGTTGAGGAACTTGTTACACCCGTTATAGTTATTTTGTATGTGTGTCCAGCGTGTACAGCGTGGGCGCGGCGCGCAGCTGGCTGGAAGCGCAAGTGGCGGCGTGCGCGCACCTGCGCCTGGCGCGTGACTACCGCCACTGGGCCACCGCGCTGTTCCACCACCTCGTGCTGCACGGTATGACTAGTGCCACAGTAACGAGCCGCACCTGCGCCTGGCGCGCGACTACCGCCACTGGGCCACCGCGCTGTTCCACCACCTCGTGCTGCACGGTATGACTAGTGCCACAGTAACGAGCCGCACCTGCGCCTGGCGCGCGACTACCGCCACTGGGCCACCGCGCTGTTCCACCACCTCGTGCTGCACGGTATGACTAGTGCCACAGTAACGAGCCGCACCTGCGCCTGGCGCGTGACTACCGCCACTGGGCCACCGCGCTGTTCCACCACCTCGTGCTGCACGGTATGACTAGTGCCACAGTAACGAGCCGCACCTGCGCCTGGCGCGCGACTACCGCCACTGGGCCACCGCGCTGTTCCACCACCTCGTGCTGCACGGTATGACTAGTGCCACAGTAACGAGCCGCACCTGCGCCTGGCGCGCGACTACCGCCACTGGGCCACCGCGCTGTTCCACCACCTCGTGCTGCACGGTATGACTAGTGCCACAGTAACGAGCCGCACCTGCGCCTGGCGCGCGACTACCGCCACTGGGCCACCGCGCTGTTCCACCACCTCGTGCTGCACGGTATGACTAGTGCCACAGTAACGAGCCGCACCTGCGCCTGGCGCGCGACTACCGCCACTGGGCCACCGCGCTGTTCCACCACCTCGTGCTGCACGGTATGACTAGTGCCACAGTAACGAGCCGCACCTGCGCCTGGCGCGCGACTACCGCCACTGGGCCACCGCGCTGTTCCACCACCTCGTGCTGCACGGTATGACTAGTGCCACAGTAACGAGCCGCACCTGCGCCTGGCGCGCGACTACCGCCACTGGGCCACCGCGCTGTTCCACCACCTCGTGCTGCACGGTATGACTAGTGCCACAGTAACGAGCCGCACCTGCGCCTGGCGCGCGACTACCGCCACTGGGCCACCGCGCTGTTCCACCACCTCGTGCTGCACGGTATGACTAGTGCCACAGTAACGAGCCGCACCTGCGCCTGGCGCGCGACTACCGCCACTGGGCCACCGCGCTGTTCCACCACCTCGTGCTGCACGGTATGACTAGTGCCACAGTAACGAGCCGCACCTGCGCCTGGCGCGCGACTACCGCCACTGGGCCACCGCGCTGTTCCACCACCTCGTGCTGCACGGTATGACTAGTGCCACAGTAACGAGCCGCACCTGCGCCTGGCGCGCGA
Organism: Agriphila tristella; assembly: GCA_928269145.1. NCBI lineage: Eukaryota > Metazoa > Arthropoda > Insecta > Lepidoptera > Crambidae > Agriphila > Agriphila tristella. Next base: position 26,246,639 of record OV743437.1, on the reverse strand, counting down.
CTACCGCCACTGGGCCACCGCGCTGTTCCACCACCTCGTGCTGCACGGTATGACTAGTGCCACAGTAACGAGCCGCACCTGCGCCTGGCGCGCGACTACCGCCACTGGGCCACCGCGCTGTTCCACCACCTCGTGCTGCACGGTATGACTAGTGCCACAGTAACGAGCCGCACCTGCGCCTGGCGCGCGACTACCGCCACTGGGCCACCGCGCTGTTCCACCACCTCGTGCTGCACGGTATGACTAGTGCCACAGTAACGAGCCGCACCTGCGCCTGGCGCGCGACTACCGCCACTGGGCCACCGCGCTGTTCCACCACCTCGTGCTGCACGGTATGACTAGTGCCACAGTAACGAGCCGCACCTGCGCCTGGCGCGCGACTACCGCCACTGGGCCACCGCGCTGTTCCACCACCTCGTGCTGCACGGTATGACTAGTGCCACAGTAACGAGCCGCACCTGCGCCTGGCGCGGTTATTAACGACAACACGTTTCGTTAGCTGCGTTATGCTGGGGCCACACTAACGTGATATGCCAACAATTATGACCATTGATGAACCTTATGCGTATAGGAATAAGGAAAATTATGGCCATAATAATTATTGCCATATCACGGTAGTGTGCACGTACGTAACATTAGTGATACAGATTAGCACCACAATGTACGAGTCGGAACCAGATCAAACAGAAAATCTGTGAACAAAACACTTTTGACAGTTGACTGACAGCCGGCATACATTCTTTTTTTTTAATGCGCAATCACTTGTGCCACAGAACAAATATACTCAGGGGAGACTTGTGAAATCGCTGACAAAGATGTCCGTTTCATTGATATGCTTTTGTTTTTTTCAAGCTAAATGAAGGAGTTAAAAAATAATGCTGCTGTTTTATGATTCTAGTAACATAAAGTGTTTAAAGATAACAGAATTATGTTTATACACTTTTGGGTCTCATGTGCCTGATGTCCTTTACATTAATAGCACAATATGTATAGTATTTCTTAACATTTTATCACAATGCCGCCATTACATATCAAAACGTCAAAACGGTCAGGTCAAAGCCAACAAAGTTGCGAACGCTAGGCGACGCTAAAAGCATGCACAGAGCCAATAAGCAGGCCTCCTTCACTCGCTCGTGGTCGCGCGATAAGCACCTACCGCTAGCCGTGCCTTCGACGGCACAAGTGAGCAGAGGGCCGCCACACGCCCGCCTGTGTAGTCGCGCGGCATCTTACTGCCTGCGTGGGTATTGTCTCTTTATAATTGTAACAATGTCGAATCGACATTACTGTGCCGTGTACGAATGTCTAAATCAAAAAACCAATAAACAATTGTCGTTTTTCACATTATAAAATATGATACGCAGTTAATTTAAAAGAAGACAACCCTAACGTTGCGTCGTCAGAAGAGGTAAGAGAAGCGATAGAAAGAGAAGCAACTACTAGGTGAATATAACTGTAGGCCGTTAGCGCTGCGCGACCTAAACTCGCTGTTTATCAATGAGTGTAAATATATATAAATATAATATAATATAATATATATATTAGTTATTCTGTGCTATAGATATGAAGCTATATAAGTACGTGGCGGGCTCGACCGGTCGGGCCAATGCAGAGTTCGATAATCACTCACACGCTCACCGCATCGCGTATGATCGCGCGTCTTACGTACGTTTGTCGCTTAAAATATTTAACAAAAATGTTCCAATATTTTCGTAAGCTTTTCTAGACGGGGAATATATAAATGCACTTTAAAAATAATGTAACACACTTTAAAATTTTTAGCTTCAAAATTTATTGAATGAACTATAAAAATAATGGTTTCCACTATAAATATGCTAAGCTTTAAAATTAATACTTTGCACTATACAATTTAATTGATTAGCTTTAAAATTAATACTTTGCACTTTACAAATTAATTTTATAACTTTAGCATTGGTAAACAGACGTCTAGGTGCGACGACGAGCGGGCGCAGCGAGAGAGGAGCCCAGGAGGAGGTTAGGTTCCATTGTGACCAACAACGCCAGAACCGACCTGATGGCGTATAATTATGCATCATGCCACAAGTTGTTTTCATCTTTCCATCTCATTTTAACAGTGGTCAGATGGTGGTCAGTCTGACATAGTTGGACAGAAACTAAATGGTTTCGGAGTTGGGACCAATGGTTGCGACACAGTTAAAGTGCAAGCATTATTTTTGTAGTGATAATATTAAATTATAGATCTATTATTATTTTAAAGTGCAAGCCATTATTTTTGTAGTGATAATATTAAATTATAGGTCCATTATTATTTTAAAGTGCTGATATACAATTTTATAGCTGTTTTCATCAAATTTAAAGTGCTGTTAAATACATCCCAACAATGGGCACAATTCAAGACAACCCTAAAGTCGTCAGAAGAGATGAGAGTACGCAATGGAAAGAGAGGCAACTTTTAGGTTCACCTAGATTCATCATAACTATAGGGAAGGGAGCGCCGTGCGATCTGAATTGTACTTTATTGTGTCGGAGCAAGAGTCTCTATTTATTTAAATGATTTTGCGGAGTGTCCCTTCTATACTTGTACTATTATGTATTCTGTGCCTTAGCTTGAAAAACTATCGAGTCACAACACAATTCAATTCATCTCGAGCACAAATGTTTTTATTTCAACTTGACTGACTTTTTTGACGACCTCCGTGGTCGAATAGGGAATATGCATATTTTTTTATCTAAATCAAAAGTATAATGCGTGTAAAAATCAACTGTAACATTAAAACTTTTTTCAACCGCCGAAAACGCTCCTTACAAAACGGACATGATGACGTCCCATGTCACTTTTCAGGCGTTTTTACTATGGAGTTAGCCAAGAATTTTCAATGATTTTCAATAATCTCCTTAAATTTTGTGTTTAAGTACATATTATATGTGTCATACAAAAAAAATATTTCTTATTCAATATTCTATCTGACTGTTAAGTGCATTATATCCGAATAAGAAAAAAAAACGTTATTTTTCCTTGATTTCATTGTGTGATAAAACTAAAATAATACATTATTCTTTTTTATTTTTCTGTTCCATCATGTTTTTATACGTGTCCGAAGCGATCAAGCTAAAATTTATCAAAATCGGTGACTTATGCATATTGGTTTTCGTGGTGTCACCATCTCTGAGTCTTCGGGTTCGATTCCGGGAGAATCAATTTAGAAAACGTACTTCTCTATCTAGTCTAGGGTCTGGGTGTGTATTTACCACCGTTATCTGTAATTTCCATAACACAAGTGCTCTAGTTTGGAATGAGAACAATGTATGAGATGGTGTCAAATATTTATTTAAATATAATTAAAATTTAAATATAATATAATGTAGTTTAACTTCATCAGAGATTTGCCACACTGGATGCGTTCTGCGGTCTGGTCTACCCATACATAGGGTGAACGCAATGTATGGGTTGACCGGACCGCAGAACGCATCCAGTGTGGTAAATCCTGTGTTTTATTATAAGTTATTTTATCTGCACCCATGCTTTAAATCCTCTGTAAAGGCTTCTGAAACGGTAAGCTTGCTGCCAACATTACGATATCCGAGCGAGAGGATGTCGCGCTCCTCCCCGCGCCCACGCGCAATGAGTTACATTGTGAAATTCAGTACAACATTATAACACTCGTTCGGATTATAAAATGACGAGGAGGACGAGGAAAGTCAAAGTCAAAACTCTTTATAGAGGATTCATGTTCGGGTAACTCCTGAGAATCTGCGTCTACCGAAACGTACGCGACAGCATCAAGCGTTCATTGGCTGCGCACCTACCAATCACACGCGCAGTAACCCTTCTGAAGAAAAACTGCCAATCATTTTCATTCCCTCTTCATCGCTGTATAATTTTGAATTCGCATACAATTTCTCTTATGTCATACACTAATTTTCCGCTTTTTTCATAATTCATGTTGTAATTCGCAATTTTCTCATTATATTAATTTGTTACGCAACAACTAAGCTTTTATTGGACACTTTTTACATTGGACCTTCGAACCGCATAATACATATTATGGGTATCGATAAATATCAAGGGTGTTTTTAATCCATATGTAATTGTTTGTTTCCCAAATAAAAATAAAATGAAATAATGGGTGCAGTTATCATCCACATTCTTGTTTTAAAACCCCTCATTATAGTACTGTTGCATAAATAACTATTAACTTCATTAGTGTCTTATTATAAGTTATTTTAAATGACAGGTACTGAAGATCAGCTGCGTGCGATATTAGACGACATGTTGGGGCCCAGCCACGGCATCTCCTCGCCGCGCAAATGGCAGCCCACTATACTGGTAACTTATATTTTACATTATACTATCTCTCATATAAAAACAGTAGCGGTCCTAATATACAACCAGCGAACTAAAATCTATGGAACAAGCGTTCCGCACAAAAATAGTACCACACAAAAATGACAACCAAGTGTGCGGGGCTAAAATGCTGGCATTTAATTATGCAGCACAAAACGACTGGCATAGTAGCGACCATAATCTGGACTAAGGCTAGACCTAGGTTTAACCGGCTACATCTAGTATTAGCCGCGAGCAAATCGGCTCTACACCTAGGTTTAACCAACAGCTACCGGCTACATTTAGTTTTAGCCGGCTAAAACTATTTAAGGTATATACGTCATACATATTTTCTATACTTAAATGAAAAAATATATACTTATGATACGTTGTCTCTGCATCTTTTGCCTTTGCGTCTTTTACACCATTTTACTACACAGGACCTCATTTCTAATAAACTCTTTTTTTCAAATGGTACAATGGTAAAGTGGTACAATTTGTACTCGGTTTGTTCGAACGAACCTGGGACCCCTGCATCTTAACACAGATGGGCGAACCACTAGACCACAGAGGCGGTTATAATTTTTGAGCCCCGTGGTGCTAGTTTTTAGGCAATTTTTGTTTGCAATTACACTTCCATAGATTTTAGTTCGCTGTGTACATACAACCTTGTTTAACTCTTTCCAGGGCATCAAAAAGCACGATATGTTAGAAGAGATGTTATCCCTGTTGGTGCGTCAACTGCGATGGCAGCGCCTCTACACTGAGTATTCTGAACAACTGCAAGCGCTAGTCAAACCTATTGAGTCCGCCCCCGCCCCCGCGATGGCCCCCGCGATCAATGGCCACTGACCCCGCGCATGCCCGTCGGCCCCGCGATGGCTGCTTGGACCTTGATTGATACTTGCGTTGACTTCATTAATAGGGGGTATGTATTTAAATGTCGAAAATTTATATCACATACGAACGAAATATGCACAAAACACCTATTTTCATAATTCCGAAAATCCTAAATGTCGATACCCGATAGACCGAAACTTGAAAGATCGATTATTAAAAGACTGATAGTTCGAAATCCCGAAAATTAAAATGCCGATAGTTCGAAATCCCGATCAAGTCTGTTAACAGACCTTAAGGTAAGATGGGATGGTAGCTACGTAGCCCACTAAAGTCTTCATATTGGTATTTGAACCTACATTCAGTTCACAGTTCAGAATTAGATATCTATACAGGGTAATTTTTGGACCTCTTTTCAAATGTTGTCAAGTCATTCTATAACAGCAGTACAATCAATCTATGAAGTAATTTTTTTTACATTTTAGCCCATATTTTCCCCTACACAATTTAAAATTGTTGTCACTGGTTGCGCATCGCACGGTCGACCCGCGCAAGCCCCCCTCCCGCTGCGCGAAGGACGCGAGCGGGGGAAGGCGGGTGCCTTCCCCCGCTCGCGTCTCGCGCGCGACAGTGAGCGTGCGTGCCTTGATTTTTAGGATATAAAAATGGCTGAAAACTGTGCATTTAAAAAGAAATGAAACATAATTTACTCATATTTTTTTTATTACTTCCTTTACCTTATATTTGATTTTGTAAAGAGGTCGCAAAATGACCCTGTATGTTTTAATATAATTAAAAAAGAATTTATTGAAAGAAGAAAACAAAACGACGAGCGAGCGTAGCGAGCGAATAGGAGGTTAGGTTCCATTGCGACCAACAACGCACGAGCCAAGCGAGCGTGCCGCGGCAGCGGCCAACGGCGAAGTGCCAGAACCGACCTGCTGGTGTGTAATCCTCAATTAACCTTCGGGTTTTTAAGCTTCGGGATTTAGGCTTTTAGGTAAAATGTTCTTTTGTGATTTTAAACGTTCGGCCAAACAACCATTGGACCTTTTAATTTTCGGTTTTTCGTCCATAGGTCTTGTAAAATTCGGTCTTTTCAACTTCGGCATTGTAATACATACCCTTAATAGGTATGTATGAATACAAAACACCACACTGATTACTTTTATTGAGCGTTAATGATCTCCTAGTTTATTTTTATGATTAAATAACTGATGTTTGAGTAATTATGTTAACGTCGTCACATCACGACAATATTTATAAAACGAGCGTTTGCCTCTGACTAAAAAAAGAAGTCATTAAAATAATACTGATAGCACTAAGGAGCCTATTATGTATTCGAATGTTTTGGTTATGTATTGATCCAATGGGCGATTTTCCAAGACAAAAAAAAATGTAGTTCAAAAAATTTCGATAGATGGCGTTTTTTAAAGCCGAGCCGTCGTAAAGTTGCTTCTATGTCTATCGCCGATGTAACTCCTGCGCCTCGTTTATCGCCCTCCAAAGCAGAGGGGTACGTATAGCGTTTGCGGACAAAATTTTAAATAAATTGCTCAGTGTGAAGGAGGTTTAACTTTACAGCTCGGTTTTCATAAAACGCCATCTATCGAACATTTTCGTTTTATTCTAATTTGAGCTGTCAGAAAATTGACCATCATTGTAATACTAATGTATAGTTTTGTAATTCCAGTGACTTACCAGTCAAAACACAAAGTGCTGAATAGACACTATGTATTTATTTGCTCTATGGTGTAGCACAGAGGTGCCTTAACCGTCAATCGAGATCGACCGGTCGAGCGCGAGAGGTTTTAAGGTCGATCGCCAAGAGTAACAGATTTGCACCCAATGTAGTTTTACTTATGCAATTTTTTTTTTCTTGTTTAATATTTGATGGTTTTAACCTTCGAGCAACAAAGGCTTCGTTTTTCACGAAGGGAGAAGCCTTAGCGATTAAACTCTATTCAAATTATTCTGGCATTTTTTGCGGGGGGGGAAAATGCACACAAGTGCAGTTCCGCATACCCACATACAAAAACAACACTGTAATGACGACACTCACACATAAAAAATAAAACAAAACAGCAAAAAATTGTGTACGGATGAGTCACACATCAAAATATGACACGTTTTTGACATAAAGGGCTGGGCTCAACTGTCGATGCAGCAATATCGATACGGAAAAAGGAATAAAGGTTACAAACTCAATCATTTTACGGTGGGGTGAATAACAACAAAGAGGTCATTTTTATACGCTTGAGCTTTATACAAAAAGCTCGAGAGTGTAAAGTCGCATTACTGTAAACAAAGGTGTTGCCAGAGCAAAACAACACAAAAATAAATAGTATATTGCTAAGTCAAGAGATAAACACAATTACATGGTTTTTCATCACAAACCTAACAAAAATAGATTAGATAAATATTCTGAATCATGAGTTTTGCGTCAAAAAGAGTAATATAATTTAATATTTCATAATAACAGTTTTATAGTTGAAAACATTTTATGACGCTGTGCACACATCAACTGCAAACCGTACACATCAACCTTTGGTCTTTTTATAAAATTTCATATAAATTAGTATTACGAGTAGTAGCTGTAGTAGTAACATTTGTCTTTTGGTATTGGGGGGAACAGGCGGTGATGCTACGTATTTTGATAGTTTACATACAGGCAATATCTAAGTAAAGTTTTCTTATCAGTTCGTTTCAAGAACTTTTAACATCAAAAATTATGATTGGTTATAAAGATAAAATTTCTAATTACCATCCTACTTTAAATTAACCCTGGATGACATTATATTTATAATGACTCAAAATATAATATACAAATTAAAAAGTTTTAAAAGTGACCAAAGGTTTTCTAGATCTGAAAATGTCACTATCAGGGTCAGTTTGTCAATTTGACAGTGACGTTTCTTTGTTTACATTTTTGCTGGGAGATTAGTAATGCGACTTTAGGTGATTGGGTTGTGACTAATGTGTACAGCTCGCGCAACATAACTTGACCCAAGATGGCGCCGATCTGCGCAGGTACAGACGCTCACAAATTTTTTAAGAGCGAATTAAGTTTAGTTAGTAAAATTAAATTAAGAAATACCTAGTTTTACTTATTTATTAAATCTTTGAATGTGAACAATGAAAATGCAGCGAGTACGATCATACTAGTTAATCACAAATTATTTGTTTGAATCTGGCCTTTAGTTAATCCACTATAATCCTTTTTGATAAAACAATATACGTTATAAACCATTTGTTTCGTTTGTCGCTTCAGAAATGTATTGCTTAAACGACTTTGCGGCGGTATTTTAACGTTTGAAAAACCACACATTAAACTTAGCACTCGACTGTCCTTAAGACGCTCGCGGGTGGTGTGCGGGCGCGCAGCGCGCGGCACATCCGTTACCATGGTTACGCGGGGAGCAGCCGCCCGCGCTTCATACCCCCTACCCAGTTGCGCCTAAAAATCGTACGACGCGCAGGTTCAAGTTATGTTGCGCGAGCTGTACCCAGGGACGTTGGGCTCAGGATGCTGACACTGAACATCGCTCCATGACAGTACTGCCACCCAACAATTTGAATTTTGACCGACCGTTGAATAAAAAAATTGCAAACTGATTTTGATAATGTCGTCAATATAGTAAAATATATCATTATTTTTCTAAGAAACTGTACATTCAATGTCTCAAAAATGGCCTGATTTATCATAATGTGATAGGTACCTCATCCGAGGTGGTATATTGAAAGAGATATGATTTCAATGGTAAAAAGTAGAGTACACAACTCGTGAAAAAAAACTCATCTCGGTTCTTTGTATAATACTTACGGCTATTTGCACTAAACTTCAGAATCGCATAAGTCTTTCCTAACTATAACTCGACCAAATTAAAACGGTGTCATGAACTTAGCTGTCATGCAGCTATCATGCGCCTAATTATCTTGCTCGAGTTGTACTTTAGAAAAAACTAGGCGATTCTTAAGTTTAGTGCAAACGGCCGTTAGTCCCTCGAACTAAATTCCCTTTTTATTCACTTGTTGTATAATCTACTATTTCGACATTTATTTCGCGATATCTGTCTCGCTCACACCAGTGCAGAGCAAATCATGCAAAAATCTCGCAAATTAATTTGACGCAGAATCAGGGCCAGATTGACCAACACTTTTAATCGACAAACATTATTTAACGGTAACATCACTAAGTTGTCCATCGGCGAGAACTCGGATTTATCTAGCGACAGATCTGAAATTTGTACGGACGAGCCATGGACTAGCAGACCCGATGTCACTGAACAAATCTGACAACTAATCAAGAATAAAATATACGAATTTAATGTTTTAATGTAAACAAATAGCAATAATATGATACAAATTTACTTTCATGTGAAATGTAACACCATCTTTTTGTATACTTGATGTTCGAGACCTCTTTTAACAGCAAAAACCTCATCAAATCGACATTTTAAACAGAGCAGCGTTCACATGCGCGACTGGACTCGGTCTAGAAAGAAATCCGGGCGCAACTGGTTTTACTAATGCGTATGCCCATTTGGGCTTGTACTTCGGCAGAGGGGAACGCTTCGTATGGCTTCTCTTTCTGTAGAAGCCCGTCTTACTCTAAGGTTTTAACGATCAAAATGTCGACATCTTAGTCATACATTTTTGCTAGGTCGATCTCCTTAAGAAAAAGTATGGGCACCCCTGGTGTAGCAGCTAGGAATTAGGATACTAAGAGAAATTGATCACTTGGCCAAATCTATATATCAAGTTAATAAATTTTTATTACTGATGGTAGAGAGACACATTAATGCTACAATACGTGTCAAACTTCTAGCTCTCTCTGAAGTTACTTCGCGCTTGCTCAAAGTGTATTTTCCATACAAAGATCATTGGGCATTTTGTTCGGACATTTGACCTACGACGTATACAAACGAATTATGACTAATATATGTATCTGGTACTCAGTGGTAAGGGTCGCATACTTCCAGGCCATGTTTAATTTTTAATCATTATATCATAGCATTTCAATAATAAATAATATAAAATAAATATTTAAAGACAATACAAACATTTATTATGCTTGTACCACACATTTTCATATTACTGAAAGTAAAAACTTCTGTTTTAACTAAAGTTTAATAACCTTAAACATATACTCACACACATACTGTAAAATATTTTTTTCTGCCGGTCGGTACATAAAAAAATTATATACCTACATATTTTGAAATGTGGGATTAAATTTTTCAAATTAAAACTGGTTTGGATTCTGTACGCGAACTTTTATCAAGTAGATCAAATGTGCCCAATGACGTTTGCGAGAAATATGGATCTCCTCGTGTTCAGAAGGAGTTAAAAGTTTGGCTCGAGGTGTAACCGTGTTAATATCAATCTTATGAATATAGTTAGTTTTAAAAATAATGTACTCAAAGACTTATATGAAATTACCTAGAATATATGTTAATATACCTCCTAGCTAGAATTTTAATAATAAAAATTGGTGAGAAAAGTACTACAAAACAAAATAGTTACAGAAACAACATAATCCAAGAGCTATAAATCTCTAATAGAGATCTAGCTCGGTCATATTCCTAAGTACGAACATACCATTCTGCTATTGAGCAGCAAAATATCCTTTCTATTTATATCTTGTAATTACGAAAGAAAATGGCAGTTTTTAGAATCTAAATGATATGAACTCAAATACTAATTTAATGACATTGGAGCTTCCATATGATAGATTATATAATTATGTTGTTATTAATTGTTCTCTTAATCAGAGATTTAATCAAACCCTTCCTAAAATTAAACACATACATATATTTTATTTATAAATACATTATATCGATATTCGATATCAATGTACAATAAATTGATAGGTAACTGGATTCTGAATACAATTTTAGTGTCAAAATGTAATAGGCCAGTAAAATCTTACAAATATTTTTCTTAAAAACGCAAAATGCGTTGTATAGCTGCATTTTTGGTATGTTATTTGGACCCCTTAGGAGAGTGTGAAACTATGTTTAAAAGGGGAGTCTAAAAAAATCAGTTTATGCAGTTTTATTCAAAAACTATAGGCTTTTGATATTAGTTGCTAACATCATTATGAAAGTGTATTAAATGACATGTCCTAATTTGGGCCACGTCTATGTACACCACCCTCAAAGATGGAGAAAAATACACTGATTCTGAGAAAAATACAAATAATTTTATAGAATGCATGGTTAAATGGTTATTAATAAAAACAGATCAATATTTTTTACTTGAAATAATGGCAACTCTCTGTTAAAAAGCCGTAGTGAGCGCATTCTGCCAGACAAATCTTTGAGTCATCGATTGCCATTTTTAACCATAGAAAGTATAGCTGTAGGTGCTTAGGGTGTTTATACACGGTGCGAGTAGCCCGCGCAAGTAACCCGTGCCTCAACGTGCGCAAGATACATGCACCGTGTAGCACTCTTATCGCGCGACCGACCGACGAGCGAGTGAAGGAGGCCTGCGGCTTGATTGCTTTGTCTATTTTTTGGTTTATGACGTCAGAGCACTGTCCATCCTTGACATCGTGTTATGATATGACAAGGACGGATAGAGCATGCTATCGCTTTGAGATAGGCGGTCTAGGCAGGCTAGGCGCACTCCGCGGTTTAGGTACGAAGCTACAAGTAGCCAGCGGGTCCGTCCGGACGGACTAATTTCAGAGGCTGCCGCGTGCCGGCTGGTTCGCATGTAGCAGTTCGATTTCGATAATCACGTCACTCGCCGCGTTCGCATATTGCCGCTTCGGTCGTTCGTTCTCACGTTTGTGATATATAACCAAAATGAAGGCATATTACATCGCAATGGGCTGCCTTAACACTAATAATAAAAATGATCCGAACCTCACGTTTTTCACACTTCCAAAAGTTCCAAACGACATCGAAACGTAAGAATAGTGCTTGTCTACTACCTAGTTAGTATTTAGTATCCGTTACGTAGTACTGCGTACTTGTCTTATTTGCTAAATAATCTTCACCCAACTATTTATTGAAATAATAATTTATAGATTACGAGTAGGTAGGTACTTACTTACCTACTTTCAAAATAAAGTAAATTATTAAGGACAATTTGATTTCGTAAAAAAGCAGATTGCCTCAAAGTTAGCATGTATAGTTTGACGTGGCGTTGACTGTACCTAACCTAGGTTTTGTTGAAATGTATTTAAGTACCTACACATTTTATTTCACATACACATAACTTGTAATACATTAAGTACCAACCTATTAGTTAATTTATTATTTATAAGAAGAAACCCTAAAGTCGTTAGAAGAGATAAGGGCTTCGCGATAGAAAGAGAGGCAACTTCTAGGTGAATATAACTGTAGGTAAGGGAGCGGTGTGCGACCTGAATTGCACTTCATTGTGTATGGGATAGAGTCGCTACTTATTTAAATGAGTTTGCGGAGTGGATCTTCTGTACTTGTACTATTATGTATTCTGTGGTCTAGGTGCCGGTATTGTTCAATATTTTACTTTCAATGGTTAAAATGTACTCTCTTGGCGATCGATGACTCAAAGATTTGTCTGGCAGAATGCGCCCATTGTCACTGTCATTGAGTTCTACCTACTCTGTGCTGTGGGTTGCACAGACGTATGTTGTAAACATCTTCCGCCATGATGCTTTTTTTTATGCATTTTTGCATTTTCTTTAATGTTCCTTCCAGAAAACAAAGCGACTTTAAAGAAATTGAATAATTAGAAACTGTTTATCGTGTCTTTATCTATTTTTTGGTATACTGTACAAAGACGTGGCCCAGACCTCATACATTTTTGGACATCACCTTTTAAACAATTAAAGCCAAACTTCAGCGCCGTATGTCTAATAGTTTTTGAGATATGATGCTTGAAACATTGACACTCACCGGCATATCTAACCGCCTACACCGTTATTTTCATACAAACATGCTCACTTCACAGTCTCATAAATAAAAAAGGTTGTGCATCTCTGCAATGATTTGTATGTTGATAGATTAGTCAGGTGCTCATTTTTTGAATAGAAATGTCAAATAAGTATAGACACCTCTCAATTTATCCAAAAGAGAGGAAAAGGTAAACCAATTTTCTCGTTCCATACAATGATATATGGTAAAATTATGCATTGGTTTACTGCATTTTTGGCGAAATTGAGAGATGTCTATGCTTATTTGACTTTCTTATTCGAAAAACGAGTACCTTCCTAATCTATCAACATACAAACCATTGCAGAGAAGCGTAAACTTTTATATTCATGAGACTGTGAAGTGAGCATGTTTGTATGAAAATAACGGTGTAGGCTATTGTATGAAAATAACGAGATATGTGAGTGTCAATGTTTCAAGCATCATATCTCAAAAACTATTAGACTTACGGAGCTGTGGGATTGCTTTAATTGTCTGAAATTTTATACATTTTCACAATAAAGTTGGCAACTTATTTTAAAAGCCCATAGTTTTTTAAATAAACTGCAAAATCTGAAAAAATGCAGTTTTTCACGTATAACGCAGCTAGCACAACTTTTTTTTGCTTGCAAATCATGGTTCCACACTCACTTAAAGGGGTCCAAATAACATACCAAAAATGCAGCTTTTCATCGCGTTTTGCGATTTAAATGTAGATTTTTACTGGACTATAACGTCATATAGTTTGTGTGTTATTAAAAATAAATCGAAATCAAATTTATACACATTCCATGTTTTACTTGCAAGCTTAAAGCCCGTTTGATTGGAAAGGTTCTCTTGAAATTAACAGCATTTCTTAGCGACGTGGCCTAGGATTGAGTATCATATGTACGAAACTTCAACATAAAAAGAAATCTAGTCAAAATATACTTCTTTCGTACATATTGTATGTAATTTTAAAATGAATTTGTAAGAGCGAGACTTTCACTGCCACTAAAGTATTATTAAAAATGTGTGTTCAATCTAAGGCACATATATTTATCATTCTGTACACAATATCACAGACCCGTAGAGCGGATTAAGAAAATCTTAATTTCAAATTGTGTAATTATACTCATTAATGTAAATCCCCCTACTTATATGTACCACCAGTAATGTTTTGATTATTCCCAAAAATAGAGAGAGTACAGAAGTCGTGTTTGCGCAACGCACACATAGACAGCTCCCACCGACACGGAATCTGTGCTACTCTCAAAACGGTTCTAATCACACGTTTCGCAGGGATTATCGTGCATTTTTGTTGTCACAATATAAAGACATTATTTTTAAATTAATTCATTTATTTGTTATTATCTAATAAAGAAATACAGTTAATGAGGGCTTTTCCAAAGAACTAAAAACTGTAGGATCGATAGATGGCGTTGATAAATTAAGCACTGTCAACTGAGGCGCATTCAGAACCTACGCTCCGAGTGCAACCAAAGTTGTGTCAACCGAACGTCACGCTCTAATGTTTGATACGCCGTTAGAGCGATTGGTTGCACTCGGAGCGTAGGTTCTGAACGCGCCTCAGTTGACAGTGCTTAATTTATCAACGCCATCTATCGATCCTATAGTTTTTAGTCCTTTGGAAAAGCCCTCATTATTTCAAATAGCAAGCGATCATACCAGCGCCCTGATTATGTAACACTGTTGCCAACAATTGTCTATTTGAAACCGCAGTTACATTGCTGCTTTAAGTAAGATAGTTGTCACATTGGTTCTTACTAAAGCAGTAATGTAACTGCGATTTCTATCAGAGTTTATTGCAACAATATTACAAAATCAGGGAGCTTATTATCTCGGTGGTAGGCGCGCGGCGAGTAGCGCTGCGGCCAAGTGTAGGTTTTAGAAACAAAGTATGTATTGTACAAACATTAATTTGTCTTCTGAGCTCTTTCTATTTAGTGTTATTTTTAGTAAGCCGAACATAAAGTAGATAGTGCCTAAAATGCAGATTTGTCTGCTATAATTAGTATGTATTTTCATTAAGATTTTTTTAAATACAAAATGCTTTTAAAGTAATGTTTATTTTTTTTATACACTATCTCTTTTAATTGGTCCTCGTATTTAGGTAGACTGATGAACATGAATAGAGATAAGACAAGAGTTATCAAAGGTGTAGGTACTAAAAATTTTTAAAACAAGATTTCATAAATTTTAAAATCTCTTTTTTTATAGTTAATGGGTTTGTTCTTGACCCCAGTCTAGCCCAAAAGCAAAGACAGGGTCTACGATGGAGTGAGCTTATCCAGAAGGTGCTTATTCACTCTGGCCTTAAATATAGTCAGGTTGCATGCGCTCGGAAACACAGACGCCGGCAGGGAATTCCATTCGCATTATGAATGATGGTGAGTAGCGTTTGGTACAGACAGCGTCTCAAACAAATGACGCTGATATTCGATGAATAACAATAGTTCCTAACCGGTTTTACCCCTGTTTCCTGGTGGTCATACTAGTCGTCATATCAGTATGACCACGAGGATATGGTCCTCGTAGTTACGTGCCGGACTACAGCTGGGCCACAAAAAAATGTTGGAAATCTGACTTTTTGACTATGCCATGATGAAGTCGATAATTTGTCGGAATTTGTCGCCAAAAACCAGAATTTGTCGGTCTTGCGTTTAAGAGATACGTGTGGCTCAGCTGTAGAGACGTCTCTACAGCTGGGCCACACAGATCTCGAAAACGGAAGGTCGTAGCGAAAATCTGATTACTCGTATGTGTAGCCGGTAATTTGTCGGATTTTGTCGCCAAAAACCAGAGTTTGTCGGTCTTGCGTTTAGGAGATACGTGTGGCGCAGCTGTAGAGACGTCTCTACAGCTGGGCCACACAGATCTCGAAAATGGAAGGTCGTAGCGAAAATCTGATAACTCGTATGTGTAGCCGGTAGTTTGTCGGATTTTGTCACCAAGAACCAGATTTTGTCGATCTTGCGTTTAGGAGATATGTGAGGATACGCTGTGGAGACTTTTCTACCTGGATCTTGAGAAAGGAAGGTCATAGCGAAAATCTGATAACTCGAGTGTGTAGTGTGGTTCTTCCACACTTCTCGCAAGACCGACAAACTCTGGTTTTTGGCGACAAAATCCGACAAATTACCGGCTACACATACGAGTAATCAGATTTTCGCTACGACCTTCCGTTTTCGAGATCTGTGTGGCCCAGCTGTAGAGACGTCTCTACAGCTGAGCCACACGTATCTCCTAAACGCAAGACCGACAAATTCTGGTTTTTGGCGACAAATTCCGACAAATTATCGACTTCATCATGGCATAGTCAAAAAGTCAGATTTCCAACTTTTTTTTTTGTGGCCCAGCTGTAGTGCGGCACGTCTCGTAGTCATACTGATCTATACAGCGTTATTTGTAAAACACCAACAACCTCGCAGGAGTAGATTACTAACATCATGAACAACAACATTTGTTCTACGACTTTTCCAAAAACACCAAAAAATTCCGACTTTTCACACAAAACTCGATCAGCTGTTCGGACATTTTGTATGGAAAGTCAATTGTTTTTGATTATTTTTTTATAATTGTTTTACAAATAACCCTGTATATTAGTGCGGCCCTTTACACGTTAGACTGCGGCCCGATCCAATCTTATAATCATCCTTCTGATGCGGCCCGCAAGCGTGTCTCTTTGTGGCCGGGCTTAAAGTGTGCTATAAAAATTGATATTTGTTATGCAAGTGACCAAAGTCAATTTGTGCTGCGAGTGCAGACTTTAAATCACGAGCTAGCGAAGTAGGCGTAGTGAGTGATTTAAAGGCACGAGGCAGAACAAAACTTTGGTCTCGTGTTAAACTTACAACTTTTCTCCACTACCAGCGAGAAAAGTGTTAGAGGTAAGAACTGTTATTTTCACGTGACTTTCCTGGTAAAAAGCTAAGCTAATTCAGCATTTTCATCATACATTTCGATGGAGTAGGATTGTACTTTTGTATGGAACAGCTGAATTCTTTTTTCGTGATTTCGAGGTTGGTCCCATAGTGAGAGTTGTTCAGTTCGATGGTCTGATCAACCCCACGAGAGGTTTTGTATTAACTAAAAATAACCTTGTATAGTTAGGTACAGGATGATAACAGGTTCGTTACCAAGGTAATGAATGTTCAAGCTAATTTCAACCTAATTGTATTTGAATGACTGTAAGAAAATTACCTAAGGTGGGTCATGATTCAATTTCGCTGACTGTACCTACCTACTTGGTACATATAATAGTTTAGTTGCCCACTCAGTTTTGTCACTCATTTGGAAATGGGTCGTTAAATAAAACTTCACTATTTAACTGTGATGAAATAAGCCCGTATATTAATCTTTAAAATTCCACAAGGAACGAACGATACGTAACGGTATGGTGGCCTGCGGGATACTAACAGAACTAAACAATAGTTTCATTTCATGGATTTAAATTCCATCATCACAGCTCCGAGAAATAATAACATTAAAATTTTTTTTTGTCTCACAGCACACGTGCATGTTCTCAGTATTATCTTAATGTAAACAATCCAACAGAATTTTCACTGCTAACTTAAATTATTTATCTCCCACATGTAGTCGCCCGTTTTACGTATTTTTGTAACCCACAGTTTGTCACCCGTTTAGTTATTTTGTCGCATCGAAATGTACTGTCGCCCAAAAAATAACTGCCAGTTTTAGTATTTAAATTTAAAATCCCATTAACAGTCGCCTCTAATTATTACCAGTCACCCAATTAATTAATTCCCTTTATTCATATCCCATCTTATTATAATTACAATCATAAAACACTAATTTGATATTATATTTGATTATTTTTTCTTAATTTATATTTATTTCATACATGCGACCTCATTTCGCCCAAACTCTTTATTTCGAACCATTAAGGTGGTTCGATGAGCTCAGTAGCGCCACCAATGGAAACGTTTTATCAAAGGCTTAGATTAAAAAATTGGATAATTTTGCGCAAATAGAAGAGTAAAGTGCAATATATTTATAGTTATTTGTTATACAAGTGACCAAAATCAAATTGTGCTGCGAGTGGCGACTTTAAATCACGAACTAGCGAAGTAGTCTAGAATTGAATCACGAGCGTAGCGAGTGATTCTAATATAGACTACTGAGCACAGTGAGTGATTTAAAGGCACAAGGCAGAACAACATTTTGGTCTCGTGTAAAACATACAACTTTTCACCTCGACCAGCGAGAAAATTTTCACGTGACTTTCCTGGTAAAAAAGCTTAATTCAGCATTACAAACTTGTTCACTTAACTCTTTTGGAGTTAGGAAACTATCTTCATCGTTGGACGCATTCATTTTTGTAATTTATCACAAAAATAATTCAATCAAACCTATGCTGAAAAATTTTATTCATAGAATCAAGTTAAGTAGATTCCCGTCGTTTTAATTACATAACGTTGTGTTTTTCTCTTATTCATCAATATACCATCTTATTTATTTATTAATAATCATAAAACATATAATTTGTTAATAATCTTCATTAATTATGCTTATTTTATATTTATTTCATACATGCGATCTCATTTCGTCCATACTCTTTATTTCGAATTATCAACTTTCTTTTTTAACAATCCTTATTTAAAACTCCTTGGTATATCCGTGCATTTTATTTTTTTACTTTTTAATCCGTGTATGACACCATAAAGCACTCTATCTATCCTTTTCTCACATCTCAATTTTACAAGTGTCATCCTTGTCACTTTATTTGTTTTTTCTTTATTCATTTAAAAGTTGGTGTTAGAAATTAAAAAAGCACTTTGTCTCACGCTCGCAGCAAAAATCGATTTTGCTGCGAGTTTTTACGCGCCAAAAGCATCCTTTTCGTGCTGGAGAGGTGAAAAATATTTTTTCATGCCAAAAGTGGCCACATTCAGCAATATCGACATTCATAGAGGATATTTGAGGCCATGAATAATATTTAAATATTGCACTTTACTCTTCTATTTGCGCAAAATAACTAAAACTTTTATTCTAAGCCCTTGATAAAACGTAAATGATTTATTTCCATTGGTGGCTACTGAGCTCATCGAACCACCTTAACCTTCTTTTTCTTGTCCTTATTTAAAACTCCTTGGTATATCCGTGTTTTTCTCACTTATCAATTTTACTAGTATCATCCTTGTCACTCTTAGAAATGAAAAAAGTTAGGTATTTTAGGATGCAGTTGTTTGAAAACCGAAGCAAAATATTGCACTAATGTTTTTATTTTTTTATTTTATCTATCCATGAAAAAAGTACTACAATCTTTTTTGAATTCATATTTGGAACACTACGTTGTGAGTGTAGATAAAATATTATATAAAAGTTACCCTTCTCTAGATTTATGCAATCCTGGTACTTTTTTTTTAATAATTGTTATACAATTCTATAATTAGTAACTATTCATTAAAAAGTCATAAAAAGTGTACCAGGATTACATAAACCCTAGAATATGAATATAAAATTCTTGCATAAACCTAGAGAAGGGTAACTTTTATGCCGATTTGATACTGAAAAATTAAAACTTTTTTTTCTAAAATGTAACATTTATTTAATCAAAATATTTACTCTCATTATCTATACATTGTTGCAATCTAATCGGAAGTTCATTTATGCCTTTGCGATAGAACTCTGTGGATCTAGATTCGACCAACTGTGTGAAAGCATTTTGTGCCGCCTCTTGGGCAGACAATTTTTTACCACGCAGAAAATTGTCTAAATTACGAAAAAAAATGTAGTCCGTTATAGCACAGAATACATAATAGTATGTACAAGGTTATAGCAAGGTCTGGCGAATACGGAGGATGCCATATGGTTTCTAACTGCGGCTCCTGTCGAGTTATTAGAGGTTTAAGAATAAAAATTGCCGTTTTTTAATGGGAAATTTAAAAAAAATATGCATTTTCTGTACTAACATTTTCTTAATTTACTTAACAACCATGAACGCGAATTTTTACAACTTTTATTCCCAAATGTATAAACACTCAGCTAACCAATGCCATATAGATTTTTTTCCTGAACGTTAAAAAAGCCTCGGCTAAGTATCGGCTAAGTTACAAGGAATTAAGTGGTCATTTCTGCTAACGAAAAAAGTAGTCACTTTTAAGAGGCTTTTTTTAACGTTCAGGAAAAAAATCTGAAATATTTTTATTGCTGATAGTAGGCCGTTATGATCATAATTCTAAATAATAAGTAAGCCTCTGCGGATGAGAAAAAATCGTCAATTTTATACTTTAACGCCTATTATTGTTATTATATAATAAAATTAAAGTACCATCACATCACATAGGTAAAGGATCCCATGTGAGTCAAGAGGCGAAAAAATTATCTGTGGGTCCCATGGCAGCGAAGTCATGGGAGCCAAGTGTCCGGAGAGACTTCATACCTAATGAGTTTCTAGTCTTTTATCTGGTCACGAGATTATTTGAAAATTTAATTATTCAACTAATTAAAAGAAAATTACTGAAACAACAAAACGCCCATAATAACAGGTTCTGTATCTTTTCACCCCTTTTGAGTATGATCCCTTACCTGACAAATAAACATAGTTTTTTTTAATTCCATTTTTATAAGATAACCAGAAGATAGTGCTCTATCCGCGACCTTTCAAACAGGCCCCTAACCTAGGTAGGTATACCTATATCGTTTAGAAAAGCTTCTAACCAAATTTTCAAAGTACCAGGCTCACATAAAAGCAAAGAGATTCCATTCAAAATTCCTGTGTCGAATACTCTCTTTGTTGGACAAAAACTATCTGAAGACCGCTTGCGTTCGACAGCCATTTGTTAAACCTGACATAGACCATTGAAATGTATGTAAACTTTCAATGACATAGACAAATTTTCGCTGCGCTCAATCAAGTGTTAAACGATATATTTGTCTCACTCGCACAATGGGCATGAAATGGTGCCACCAACTGCCAACTATCCTTACTAATATTTACTAATATTATAAATGCGAAAGTCCGTTTGTTTGTTTGTTACGCCTTCACATCTTAACTACTGAACCGATCATCATGAAATTTTGTATACACGTTGTTAGGGTACAGAGAAGGACATAGGGTACCTTTCATCCCGAAAAAAGTATTGTTCCCGAGGGATGACAAAAAACCTTTCCACGCAGACAAAGTCGCGGGCGGTCGCTAGTTATTGATAACTATCATATCAACCATTATTTAACGAGGAATGTGTACTTCAAACTCATTATGGCCTGTCATTTTCAAACATGAGGGAGACAAATCCACCATAAAATTATTGAATAAATGGAGTGTTTTTCTCTCCCCCGTTCAGGGGAGCTACGGCCACCAGCAACATCCCTTTGTCTCCCCTAGGAGAGACACCGAGGGAGACACAGCCCACGAAGGGGTCATTTCTAAGAAAAACAAAAACACGATGCCCATTCTTTATCTTGACATACTGTAATGTATTTGCATTAGGATCTTTATCATAAAAGTTTGAGGGAAACACAAGAATAGCCAAGAGGTCATTTTGGGTTTTTTTTTTTCATTTATTGGGGTAAACAAACGGTTTCATTTCACAATGTGTAATACATATAAAAGTATACATAATTTTAAGAACTAAATAATTGTAAAACCAACACCGTTAACCACAAATAAGTTTTAACACGTTAAGAGTACATGTTAGGTAATGTGATTTAAATAGGTAATGAAGTTAAATTTGATACTTATGTTGTAAGGTATATTATTTTTCGTTTCTCATGTTTCCTTTTAACTATTTTTTTTACTATTGATACTGTGAAGCTTCGCCATAATAGATTTCTTAAACAAGCTAGTTTTAGGTATAAGTATATCAATATCGTTAAAGTATTTGTTATAAGTGTCAGTCAGCCGAGACAAGGGCGAACGTTTACCAGCGTTAGTTCGGGATCTGGATATAGCAAATAGCTTTTTGGTTCGACAGGCCCGTACTCGCGGTCTGACTGGCACTTGGTAACTGATAGTATTTATTAAATCGATGCAATCGTATTTATTGTGACATAGATCATACAACAGCATCGCTTGCAGTTGTAGTCTCCTATATTTGAGATGTTGCAATTTATATGTTTCTAACAATATAGGGTAAGAAGATCGACTACGATGACATTTGAACTGCATATGTCGCAAAAAAATTTTTTTTGGACTCGTTCGAGTTGGTCTGAATAGTCATTATGGGAAGTGGACGATCTGGGAATGGTCATTCTGGGATGTGGTCCTTTTGGGAAGTTGTCATTTTGAGAAGTGGACATTATGGGCCTAAAGGTTTAATTCTACTCCTACTTAATACGTTAAATATGGTCATACACTGGTATGACAAACTAGTTACTTTATGACCTCCAAGAAACAAGGGGTTGCATCGTGAACTTCTTTTAGCTGCTACCACTTCTTTTTTAGTTTCTACTCTACAAGCTACCTATCGCATCACCTACGATATTATTATAATTTAATTTGCTTGTTATAAAACAGATGCTCAATTTATAGAGGTGAAGTATTCGTTATATCTCCCGAAAGAACCTGTTAAATAAAGGGCAGTTTAAATAAAAGAAAATATTTTGTATCACAATAATTTATTTTCACGAATCACAACAGTTCTCACAAGGTATAAATCTTCGAGTTTAGTTGAGAAATGGTTAAAAATTAATCCTTCTCATGAGTGAAAAAAAACATTTACAAAGTAAAATGAAACAATGTTCAGAATATGGGATGAATAATCTAGATTCTAGACAATTGCGCAAGGCACTCGACGATTTCATTAGACAAATTTACAAAAAAATTAAGTAGCAAGATTTGAGCTCATGATCCGACTTTCGCTACATTAACAATTCCCCTATCTAACAACAACCCGAAAAACGGTCACTCCTAGTGATAAAATTTCAATATATTGTACAATATCAATCGCGACAACAACTCCGCCGATCCTCAATCGGCCACGCTAATTTTGGTCCCAGACATTCGGGTACTACTATCTAACTAACGTACATTACTCTGTTAGAATCACCTAAACACTTAAGACACTAAATCCGGTTCTCCTGCACGAGTTTCGTTATACACCCTACATCGAAAAAACGCTGTTTTACTACACGCATCAGAGGCATCTACAAAGCTTTCCATTTTTGACGGAAACGTTTAAAACCCCTATTATGTTCAAACTCATTCTGACTGCTTGACGTTTCATAAACATCAATAAGAGCAGAGCAGTAAACGGCGCGTAGAAATAACTTAGTACGATGTAACCGATTAGTGTGTACAACGATCCCCGCGCAGGTTAGCCGGCGTTACATAAGGTCCCGGCCGCGGTCGGCACTGGCCGCGAGCGGGACGAAACAGCGGTTCTCTCCCACTCGCCCTATCGACGAGCGCTTCCCTAGTCTTTAGGGAAGGCTCGTAGGGCCAGTGGGAGAGAACCCTTAGGCCACGTACGCATTGACAGGCGGCTTGCTTAGCGCCTAGATCCTAGATAGTCACCTAGCGTGTAGCGAAGTAAAAGGAACATCCAATAATGTTAGCAGCCATACGGACTGCTTGCTTGACGCCTCGTTATGTGGCCGGTTGCGAGCATTATAAAAATATTCCTTTCACTTCACTACACGCTACGTGACTCGCTAGGTTCTAGGCACTGAGGCTAGTTAAGAACATTAGAACGTTCCTTTCACTTCGCTATATGCTAGGTGACTATCTAGGCACTAAGCAAGCCGTCTGTCAGTGCGTACGTGGCCTTTGTGTACAAACAGAGTGGGTGCGGGGCGGATCCGTTCTATTTTTCTCTTTCTAAGCAAGTGGTTAGAGAGAGAGAAAAATAGAGCGGATCCGCTCTCAGTCTGTTTGTATATTTAGAGCGAGTGCCGGCGGCGCTCCTCCTTAATAAATAAAGCGGCGCCGGCGCGCGTATGTACAGCGGGCCGAGCCCGAGGAAATATACAAGTCGCCCGCCGCTATGTCGAAAACACATTCCAATACAGTTTGTGAACAATGTTAAATTATAAAAAGAACTAATTTCATCTCAGTGAAATCGCGTATACATAATGATTTTAAATCGTGAAAATAAAGTCATTTAAAAAGTAATCAAACATTATTTACAAATCGTATCCAAATAGATTTCGGCGCGGGGCGGGGGTAACGCAACTTAACTAGTCGTATATGTACAGGGTCACCGTCGGCCGTCGATCCGATACGAACCAGCCATCAACATACGCCGCATCGCACACTAAACATGCTAAGCATCTACCGAGTAAATGTCAAAACTTAACATTCATTATAACGATTGGACAGTCTCAACCACAATGTATATTACGTTACACATAAGTCAAAGCATTGTTCAGGCGCATTCGGTCCACTTCTCATTTGGTCCATTTCCCAGAACGTCCATTTCTCATTTGGTCCATTTCGGATTTGGTCCATTTTGCAGAACGTCCAATTCGCATTTGGTCAACTTTCACATAAACATGGGAGTAAGGTAAATAATTTTGTTTTTGATCTTTTTTACATATAAAATATACTCCTATAATATCGTTTATGCAGAATGTTGTTAACTTCTATATTTTCACTTTTTGATATATTTTTTCTTCTGCTTCTTCTTAGTATGCCACTAAAGTACCAGGAACACATAAATATGGAGGATGTTAACTAATATATTTTCACTTTTTTATATATTTTTTGGTTTTTCTTTTCTTCTTTCCATACTTTGGTATAACCTTCTCCATTTTTATGAAAAACAAAAAATAACAAAAAGTTTAGAAATAAACATTTTAGCAATTAGATAAACGTTTTGTGCTCGCAAAGGAGGACATTTTAGAAAGTGGACTAAATGCGAAATGGACGTTCTGCGAAATGGACCAAATGAGAAATGGATGTTCCGCGAAATGAACCAAATGAGAGATGGACGTTCCGCGAAACGGACCAAATGCGAAGTGGACGTTTTTTCGGCAAGTAGACCAAATGCGCCTAAACGTAAAGCCGATCAGTCGGTCGACCGGCTCGCGAACGGGTCGCACATGATACAGAAACGGTGGAGAGCGAGTGGCGGGGCGGGCGGGGGCGGGGGCGGGGGCGGGGGCCGGGGCTAGCACAGCACGGCGCGGTCGGTGGGCGGGCGCAGGCGCGGGCGCGGCGGCGGCGGCGGCGGCGGCGCGTAGTCGGGCTGGAACTTCTTGCACAGCGCCAGCACCGAGGGCGGCGGCGCGGGCGACTTGCGCGACACCTGCAACACCAACAACTGGTTTAATGACGTCGATATCCGCCCGCGACCACTGTGATCAGCACACGTCAAACATGCGTTAGAGTTTGGTCGACGAAAGATGAGTCTCGGTTGGAAATGGTACTAATTTTGCGCCTTATTTTAAGATTCAGTTTCCGATAACATCTACACGTTAATTTAACAGGGAAAGTGGCGCCTCCATTTCCGGTTCATCTTTCGTTAACCGGAATCTATCAAAGCTAACGTCAATTCTCACTGGAAATCTAGCAGCGCGCAGAGAATGAGAACGCAAAACTTGTAACGAGCATCGTGCAGCTGTGTACTTATCAGAGGTATGATTGTGTAAGTAAAGCAATCTTATTCCTTTGACTGTTAAAAACGTAGGATTTCATTTGTCAAACGTCTAACTATAATGAGAATCATTCCGTTTGACAAATGAAATCGTACGTTCTTTACAAAATCGCCTACCAGAACTGTTTCCATTAGTAATTTTAATTGAAATAGCTCAGCCCCCTTAACATAACCATCGATACGTGATGTGATATAACGTTTTATAGCTTTCAACTGTCAAAAGAAAAGACAATGACAGGTAAGAGGTGAGTTATCGACATAAATCACTATAAAGCAAGGCACTCACTTCTAAGTGACTCGCTTAAAGGTGTAGCACGTAATGCAACTGATACTGTATCAAGCGAGTACGGCCGCAGCAGGGGCTAGCTTACTATGTAGTCACTTGATACAGTATCAGTGGCATTACATGCTAACACATCTAAGTGGGTACCCTGCTATCGTGTTTCGGTGGTCATGCTATTAGGGCAGTAGTGTTTTGTATCAAAAATCCGGTAAGAACTGTTGCTCTTTCGGTGGGAGTCGACCCTAACATCAGGAAAAGCCCGGAAAACTCAATCTCGAAATTAAAAAATATACACAATACAATTCATCAAGCTAACAACTGTATCTCCAAATCTCCAATTTATTTTGTACTCAACAGTCATAATCACACGAGTTGCAAATGTTAAATCAGTTTTTAGCTAGAGCAATGTACTTAGGTTCTTACAAAAAATGATTTTTTGTGGCCACTGGCTGGTAACTTCGGTCCAACGCAATGTATGTGATGTTAAATATTTATTGATGGTCAGCAGGACTATTTTGTAACTATTACATTACAGTTTCAGTGGACAACCGAGTTTGACTTGGCATATGGTGTTAAGTATATTTCCGGATTTTTAAAGAAAGTCGCGTAACATTTATATTTTTGTAGCAGCAATGTTCTTATACCTAATGTGAAACTCGGTGGTCCACCGAAGTGGACGGTGGACATTATTTACAGCTTCGGCTGTCAAAGTTGCAAAATAGGCCTGCAGATCAGGGAGCTCATGCTTATGCACCCTCGTTTTAGTAAGTGTCAATAATGTTCTAGTTAGCGGTGTATGCAGACAAGCGCTCAACGCACGATCAACGCGCGTATTTTTTTGTATAGTGTTCACATGGTGCGCGCTTGCCGCGGCTGCCCTGGTTCAAATTGAGTTCTACGTTTGTCAAAGATGGACGTAGAATAGTAGTTTATGAAACTGACACATAAAGAGGGGTATTAAAACACGAGTGTGTGTTTAAAAACCGAGCCGTAGGCGAGGTTTTTAATAGTATCACACGAGTGTTTTAATACCTAGTTATGTGCAGTTTCATACACTACTTTATCTACACTCATACATTTGGGATTGAACCTACTAAATAACAGATCAACGTTAGAAAAGAGAGAGAGAGACTTTGTTTGTATTAGCTAGGTACCTACCTTGTAATAAGTCGTTTCCTTGGGCAGAGTCCATTTTTTCACATTTTAAAGCAAGAATAAAAAACCTACAAATTTCAGTAAGTATAACAAAATGTAAAAATTGAAATAAAAACTTTAATTGAAATGCTTTAGAAATGGCGCGCATTCTATTAGAAAAAAAAAGAGATCAGTGCAATCGCACTAAGTCATCGATTACCATAGAGTGCATTTAAATCAATGAAAATATGTGGGAAAATATCGTTGTTTTTTTTTTATGTTACGGCACTGGCTTCTTTTTGGATTTGCCCTGTATCGTAATGAGAAAAAAAGTTATTTTATGATGCAGTTGACTGCATCGTAATGAGTTTATTTTTTAATTTTACCTATCCACGAAAATAAAGTGCGTATTTATATTACCTTTTTTGAATTCATATTTGGAACATTACGTTGTGAGTGTAGATAAACAGTTTTTCAATACAGTTGCTCAAAAATTTAAGTTTACGATGACAGTCGAGCGTGCGGTAAGTTGATTTTACCGCACGCCGTGCGTTTTTGTTGACGGATTAGTACAGCGTGCGGAAAGTTGATTTCACCGCACGCCGGCGTCGTGCGTTTTTGTTTGCGAACGTTTTTTAAAATTTCTACTAGCTTCCGCCCGCGACTTCATCCGCGTAGACAGTAGAAACATATTGCAACCAGTTTGACCACTTTAGTGTATGAAAGCTAGTACTACGGAGAGTTCAAGCAGTTTCCCTGGTTCCACCCACCTGAATTTGATGAAACATAGCTTAGATTTTAAGTTGGACCTCAACCTACTAAATTGTGAAAAATCCATCAAAATTCATTTAGCGGTTTTTGCGTAATTCGCGCACAAATATTTAGAATTTACAGTTTTATTATATGTATAGATTACAATTTCAGTAGTACCTATAATGTTTTCTCGCAAATGTATTGAAAAACGTAGTATGGCACACGGTTGTTAAGGTTTTTAAAACTCGTGACGATT
Source organism: Agriphila tristella (assembly GCA_928269145.1). Lineage (NCBI taxonomy): Eukaryota > Metazoa > Arthropoda > Insecta > Lepidoptera > Crambidae > Agriphila > Agriphila tristella. The sequence continues at coordinate 26,218,600 of OV743437.1, read as the reverse complement.
ATAAACCCTCGCCTGCGGCTACGGCTTATAAAACGTCAACTCGTTTTAAAAACCTCCTTACCAACCTTGTATCATAAACTACTATAACGGTGATTTTATTCAGTAATTCGATATCGATTTGATAATTCGGTATTTAAAGCTTCCGTTTCCATTTCGGACGATTTCTGCATAAACTGAGTGAACCCTAAAATACGTCTATCCACGTCAAAAGCAAGCGTTCATCTGAACGGTAACAAAGAAAGCCAATGATCTCAAAGCGCGCATTAATACGCGCTGACAACAGTCAAGCGCTAGCACAGCGTTCAACGCGCGTTTTATTAAAACGCGCGTTAGCATGTGTACGAATTGAATAAAATGTATGTAGTTGTAAACGCGCACTATTAAAACACGCGTTAAGCGTTTGCCATGTGAATCTGCTTTTTTGTGTTGCATTCGAGTAAGTGTATAGAGAGAGCAGTATGTCGGTAGTAGTGTAGTGTGTACCTTGGGCGTGGAGGGCGCGCCGGGGCAGGGCGGCGACAGGTCGCGCGCGTGCTTCAGCGGCTTGTCGCGTTCTTCGCACTCCTCACGGGTCCCGAACGATTCTAGAATATAACAAAAGGTGGTTTAAACTGCTGATAATTAGTCTCACCATCGAGTTTAGTGACTTATCCAATACAGTTTAAAGGACCACATCAACAACTGTGATGAAATTTTCGCGATATCTCTTAAAACAGAAAAGTTATACGGTCTAGACCCCCTAGCCAAAGTAACATTTGCAAATTTTCGCTATCGCTTCGCTTCGAAACATGTATGGATTTGACGTTTTAAAATTCGATAGTTAACGAAACCTTATGTCAATCCCATACATGTTTCGAAAGCGAAGCGATAACGAAGATTTGCCGATGTTACTTTGGCTAGGCCCTCAGACTAGAAAACTGTTATTTTGACTGGCGTTATGACGCGGGTCCCGAACGTCCCTAGAATATAACAAAAGATGGTTAAAACTGCTGATAATTAGTCTCACCATCGAGTTTAGTGACTTATCCAATATCAGTTTAAAGGACCACATCAACAACTGTGATGAAATTTTCGCGATATCTCTTAAAACAGAAAAGTTATATGGTCTAGAACAGGGGTCTCCAAACTACGGCCCGCGGGCCAGCTACAGCTCACGAGCACCAACAATAGGTACTGTAATTTACAGTATGTTGGTACGATGAGCTAGCTAGATCCTAGCCCTTGGGACTTCGTGGAGGAGTTAGTCTGGCCCTTATGCTAAAAAATTTGGAGACCCATGGTCTAGAAAACTGTTATTTTGCCTCGCGTTATGACGCGGGTCCCGAACTTCTCTAGGATATAACAAAAGATGGTTAGGACTGCTGATAATGAGTCTGGCCATCGGTTTTTGTTTAGTGACTTATCCAATAGCTTATAGATCCACATCAACAACTGTGAAGAAATTTTCGCGATATCTCTTAAAACAGATAAGTAATATGGTCTAGACTAGAAAACTGTTATTTTGACTCGCGTAATTAAGTTATTACGCGGGTGGTGAATCTTACGACGTACGCAATAATGCGCTTTACTTTTCCTTCTAACCCTAATAACTTGAAAACTACTCGCTTGATTTAAAAGTAACTAAAACAGGTGTATTGCTAAACATTTAGCCACATGGTCATAATAGTACATTGTTCACCAAGAGGAGAAAGAGACCGATTACCGTCGAGGGTGTCGTTTGAAGCCCGAGCCGTAGGCGAGGGCTTTAAAACACCCGAGATCGGGAATCGCACTTTCTCTCGAGTGATACGCTTTATACTACTTACACCTACGAGGAAAATAAAAAACTAAATCTTTATTAATTGAAATTTATATTGAAATTGTTGCAGTTAGTGAAGCTTAATGTAACACTTTTTCCATTAATCGGGTCGCCCTGCCAGCCCGACACCATCCGACACACAGCTAGTGGCCAGTGTCATTTTGCGAACTTGGAGATAAAAACTCACTGTAAAAAATCTTGGCTTTTGATATTTAGGTTACCGGCGCATAGTCTTACCCTAAATTAAAAAAGAAAAACCACGTAAGAAATGGATTTTCATACACTTTTCTCTCCCGCTCAGATGCGTTTTCTCCCCGCATATTTGTTCGATATGCAATGACGTACTTTCTACCGTAAATTTGATAAAGTATCAAGGTACTTTCCTAGCAGGTGTAGTATAAAGTTACTTAACAGATCCATTAGCCTTCTCCATTGCTTTCATATTGTCTGAAGCAATCTCTGCATTAAATTTCTTATATTATTTATCTATTTAGAAACTAATTTTGCAATTTTCAGATTTTACAAATTTACAATGAGTGTAAAATACCAGACGTTAGTAGAAGAAAAGTGAAATAGATGTCAAGTAAGAATTCATGTCACAGAACGTAACGTAACCATACCTTTTTCATCATGTGTGCCGTTCGTCCCATTGCATCCACTATGTCCATTTACTCCGCTAACACCATTAACTCCGTTCACTCCATTTACGCCATTGACTGTCCCGTTTACGCCATTGACTGTTCCATTTACGCCATGTACTGTCCCGTTTACGCCATTGAGTGTCCCGTTTACGCCATCGCCGTGGGCGTCGTCGGAGTCGTCGTCGTCGTCGCTGGCGAGCTCGGCAGCGTCGAACCCGACACCGAGGATCGCCCGCGGCATGTCCACCTCGTCTTTCAACCAGGGGTGCTCCAGGCACTCTTCCACTGTAAGACGGCCCCTTGAAACATGATGCGTCGTGATTAGTTTAGAGTAAACTACGGATGAAATCGAAAATAGTCGACAAATTTTGTGGTGTCGTTTAGACCATCAAACTGAACAACTTTGTCTATGGGACGAACTTAATCAGAGCAAAATAGTAAATGGCATTGGAAAATCTTTATTATGTTATTCTATTGTTTATATTCAACTGTAAATCCTCCTACAAGCAAACAAATAAATTTATAGATTAAAAAAATAAAATCAGCTGTTGCATACATTTTGGTCGAACAGATACTGACGTTTCCTATGGAATGGCTGATTAAGTTGGTTCTATTTTTGCTCTTTTTGCTCTGATTGGTTCTAATAGACAAAGTTGTTCAGTTTGACTGTCCTAATCCTAAGCCACACCACAAAATTTGTCGAGTGTTCAAAAATCACCCTGTAGTATAAGATGTAGATGACGGGACGGATCTTGAACGCTGGACGCTTGAGTAGGGATAGCTTTCTACAACCTACACTTAGGGACGCCTACCAGACCTTCAAATTACTACTTCTGCGCATGTCCCGCGCCGTGCTTTAAGTCTGTGCTGGAGACCACATCTATATTTTATTGGGTAGGTAATAACTAATTACAGCAATCACAGTAGCCCTCATGAGTTAATGCAAACTGTTTACGGTACCGTGAAGTATCGTTTTCTTTCTTTCACTCGCATTTACTGTGAGCGAGCAATATTTAATAGTTTTTAGTAACGAAAACAGTTTGCATCAACTCATAGTAGAGCTACATGTCAAGTGGCATCCGCAGCAAAAAAATATATAAAAAATATGAGAAGTAACCAAACATCGCTCGAAGGATTGCTCAGCTGAAGTGGCAGTGGGCTGGACACATAGCGAGAGGAACTTATGGCCGTTGGGGCGAAAAGGTTCTAGAATGGCAACCGCGCATCGGACTCAGCTCCGTGGGTAGGCCCCCACAAGGTGGACCGACGATCTGGTGCACGGTCGCGGTGCGCCGCTGGATGCGGGCAGCGCAGGACCGATCGTCGTGGAGATACGCGGGGAAGTCTATACCCAGCAGTGGGCATCGTGCGGCTGATATGACGATGAGGTATACTCACTTGGGGTCCACGACGAGCGTATCTCTGATGAAGGAAATGGCGCGCTGCGAGACGCCACGGAACAGGTCGCGCGGGAAGGTGAGCTGGCACTGCGCGATGTTGAGGTACGTCTCCTGCTTGGTGTCGCCCGCGAAAGGCGAGTACCCGCTCACCAGCACGTACGCCAGCACGCCCACCGACCAGATGTCCGCCGCCAGCGACAGTGGCTCATATGATAGGATTTCGGGCGCTGGAAATATATTAGCAAAAATGTTTGTTATGTCACAGAATCGATATAAGAGTACTGTCGTAAAGAAATTATTCCCAGGAGTCCCCTCTAACACTGTCCCCCGGGGTGACAACTGAGATTTTTTTTTCCAGTTGTCACGGGGGTGACAAATTTATCCCAAATGTTCCCTTCAAATTTGTGCCAGAGGGGACAACTGGCACTTTTTTTTCCTAATTGTCGCCCCTGACACCAGAGGCGGTGACAATTGCTACGAAAATAGTCCAGTTGTCCCCTCCAAGCAGTATGGAGTATATTATATTCTTTCTCTCAAAAAAAAACTTTTGATTATGATTTATTAAAAAAAACTTTTAGGTAAACGTTCAGTGTTTAAAAATATTTTTACAGAAGTACAATTAGTATGGTGCAATTAGACCCAGACCATAGACCTAGCTTGACATCCAAAAAGCATCCAAAGTAAAAGTAACATATTAGCTCCAAATAACTCCTTGTAAGTTATGTTGCCCTGGTACTTTTGACTGAATATAACATTGTTTTGTAATTGAATATAAGGATTTCGGGTTAGGTTCATAATAATCGTTCTTTATTTACATCGATACCTACTAGGATACTACGATATTCTTAAAAGTCCTAGTCCAGTAGGACCACGAGTACATAGTGGTATACCGTGGTCCTACCAGTAGGTCAAATCGGTAGGTCCGTCACGGGTGACAATTGCTACAAAAAAGTTCCAGTTGTCCCCTCTGGCACGAATTTGAAGGGAATATCTGGGAAATTTTCGTCCCATTCGTCACGGGGGTGACGACTGGGATAAAAAATCCCAGTTGTCACCCCGGGTGACAGTGTTAGAGGGGTATCCTGGGAATAATCGAATCAATTACCTAACCCCACCACGCGAGTTCGCGTGCCGATTCGTGTGCTCATTCAATAGCTCTAGACTTCACGCACACAGTTGCGCGTGTGCAAAAACGTCACTATGTAGCGTCTGTGAAATAGTTGAAACGCGACGTTTGTATTATGGAGTGCCCGGGGTGTGATTATGTTGCGACTGTCCTCCTAGTTGATCCCCCATCCGCCCGGGGGCCCTACCGGCTAACATTCAACTTAAAACAGATAAATCGAAGTAAGGAATTTCGTATTGTACTGTTTGTTGAAGTTATTTTAAAGATATTGATGTTCGTGTGACATCATGAATTGGGTTCGCCATTTTGGCCCAATCGGGGCTCAATTTATCTGTTTTAATTTGAAACCCGGCTTACCCGGCAGACTTTTTGAAGTTCAATGCGTTAGCCGGTACGGCCCCCGGGGGAGATGCACAAGAGGGAGACTTGAATATTTAAATTGAAATCTCCAGATTCTGGACTCCAGAAGTGATCAAGTTCATGACACAATTAAGTGTTATCTTTAAGAATGACAAAACATACATTCTACTATCTATCTACTTATCCAGCTACTGTAAACATGAGTACCCTGCTTAACTTTATCCTTGTTCTACTTACAAATTATTTGTAATATTAATTTATGAGTGTACGTGAGCTCACCGACATAGTCCCTGGTGCCGAGTATCTCTCGCACATGCGCGCCAGGCTGTATAGCGCGGCTGATGCCGAAGTCGCATATGAGGAGCTCGTCGCGCGCGGCGCTGAGCAGCAGGTTCTGTGGCTTGAGGTCCAGGTGCGCGACGCGGCGCGCGTGCAGGTGAGCCAGCCCTTCCAGCGCGTGCCGCAGCGCCCGCCGCGCGCCACCTTCTGATAATCTCTCCTCTTCGTCTAAAAGTCGCTGGAGCTCGCCGCCCGCGCACAACTCTAGTACTATTGCTACTTCTGAACGGGTTTCGTATACCTGTTTAAAAAGAGAAAGAAGGATGGTCAAACTCATAAGGCTAAATTGCTGCTGACTATTCACTAAGGGTTCTTGTACATGGTGCATGTAGCTTGCGCACGTTGAGGCGCGGGTTACTTGCGCGAGGGTACAGTACGATGCTATGGAGCTGAACCCGCTCACGTCTTGGTTCCCTATGTATTTGCATAAAATTTTAAGGCATAATATGTCTTAGCATAATATGATTTCGCCGAATGATGTTTACGCATAATATTACGTAGTCATAACAGCTTATGCATAATTTTTCTAGGCATAACTAATTTAAGCATAATCATGTTTAAGCATAATATTCTTTAGCATAAATTTAAACACGCATAATGTTATTAACGCATAATTACTAAACATTTACATTTGAAATAAATATAAATATTGTTTGTCACATGCATGGCTAGAGATATGTATTTACAATGCAGAAGTTGAAAAGACCGAATTTTACAAGACGAAACACCGAAAACCAAAATGGTCGAACGGTTGTTTGGCCGTACGTTTAAAATCACAAAAGGACATTTGAACTAAAATACTAAATCCCGAAGCTTAAAAAACTGAAGGTTAATTGAGGGTTACATGCCAGCAGGTCGGTTCTGGCACTTCGCCGACCGCTGCCGCGGCACGCTCGCTTCGCTCGCTCGGCTCGTGCGTTGTAGGTCGCAATGAAACTTAACCTCCTCCTCGCTCGTTACGCTCGCTCGTCGTCGCACCTAATAGACCTAAACAGACTTTTGGGACATTGAACTATCGGCATTCTAACTTTTGCGAACTATCGGTCATTTAATAATCGATCTTTTAAGTTACGGTCTATCGGATATCGATATTTAGGATTTTAGGTATTTTGAAAATAGGTGTTATACCACAGAATACATAATAGTACAAGTACAGAAGATCCACTCCGTAAAGTCATTTATTTAAACAGCGACTCTATTCCATACACCATAAAGTGCAATTCAGGTTGCACGCCGCTCCCTTGGCTACAGTTATATTCACCTAGAAGTTGCCTCTCTTTCTATCGCGTAGCTCTTTTCTCCTCTAACGACTTCAGGGTTTCTTCTTTGATATAATTATTAAATAACAGGTAGTTAATTTATTACAAGTTATGAGTTTATGAAATAATGTGTACTTAAATATGTTTCAAAATAACCTAGAATATGTACAGTCAACGCCACATCAGACTATACATGCTGACTTGGAGGCAATTTGCTTTCATACGAAATGAAATTGTATTCATAATTAACTTTATTTCAAAAGTAGATAATAATGTATAGTACTTACCTAACCTATAATATTATTTCAATAAATAGTTGGGTGAATATTGTTTAGCAAATAAGACAAGTAAGTACCTACCTACCTAAGAATAAATGGATACTAAATACTAAGTACCTACCTAGTAGACAAGCAATTCTTACGTTTCGATGTCGTTTGGAACTTTTGGAAGTGTGAAAAACACGTGAGGTTCGGATCCTTTTTATTAGTATTAAGGCAGCCCATTGCGATGTAATATGCCTTCATTTTGGTTATAATAATATATCACGTTCGCACGTTTGCGAACGAACGACGCGGCAATACGTGAACGCGGCTCGAGTGAGTGACTATCGAAATCGAACTGCTAACGTGCGACCCAGCCGGCACGCGATAGCCCTCTGAAATTAGTCCGTCCGGACGGACCCGCTAGCTACTTGTAGCTTCGTACCTAAAGCGCGGAGTGCGCCTAGCCTGGTTATACGTCGATATTTCGGTCGTAAATAAATAAATATGAAATTTTTGGCATTTTAATACATACCCCTTTTGCAAGTAAATAAATAAGTACGTAAAAATATTTATTCTTATTGTTTTTTATTTTTATGTCTAAATAATATTAGGCGAATAGACAATATGCCAAATAACATTATGCGAAAACAAATTAGTCTTAATGATTATTATGCTTATATAAATAGTATGCCAAAGTATTATTATGACAAAAAAAAATATGCCAAATCCGTTATGCCAAATCAAATTAGGTACATACATACATACATACATACACTCACGCCTGTTTCCCATGGGGGTAGGCAGAGACTATGGATCGCCACCTGCTACGATCCTTGCACACTTCTTTCGCTTCATTCATATCCATCAATCTTTTCATACATGCCCTGCGGTTTTTGTCACTGCGTACACCAGCCTTTTTTATAATAACCTCTATTTGGTCCGCGTAGGTTTTTCTGGGACGCCCTCGTGCAATCGTTCCTTCCACATTCGCACAGTATATCTCTTTCGTGATTCGCCTTTCATTCATCCTCTCTAAGTGACCAAACCACTGGAGCATTCCTTTCTCAATTCTTGACACTATATCATCTTTCAGACCACACCTTTTGCGAATCACCTCATTGCTCACTCTATCACTCAGTTTTACTCCGCATATTTTCCTCAACGATCGCATCTCTACCGCATTTATTCTGCTTTCATTCTTCTTCTGCCATACCCAAGATTCACTTCCATACATCAGTGTCGATTCAAATTAGGTATTGAACCATTATGCGAAAACAAGGGATCCCTCACGTCTTTCCACCGAGCTTGTAACCTGTGCAAGTGCTTCAACTTGCGCGGGCTACTTGCGCCGTGTACACAAGCACCCTAAGTACTAAAGAGAGAGAGAGCTTCCTAACTGCTAGAAGTAATAAAGTTTAAAAAGATGTGGATGTGAGAGAAGTGTTTTTATTATATTATCAGGTATATGCGGCAACCCAAGACAAGCCATCGGCTGTAAGCACCACCACATCAACGGCTTATTCCGATTATCCACCCTGAAGCAGTCAACCTCGTCCAACTTGATAGTATGATGGGGTTAATGGATGGACACGCGTTTTCCGAGTCTCAACCTTAGGGTGGCTGCTTCAGGGTGGATAAAAGGAATAAGCCACATCAACAAGAAAAGAGTCAACCAATAGTAAGATAGGATACCTATTACCTAACAGTTTAAAGCAATAAAGATTATTCTTATTCTTCTTAACTCAACTTGTCTATTGTTCGATAGTCCACAAGACCACAAAGCCTAGCGATTTGCTATTGAACCTGATTATGAGGGTATGAATGACCAACGGAAGGACAACTAACCTCGTGCAGTCTGACGACCCTCGTGCAGTCGGCGCACAGCGCGAGCACGGCCACCTCGTGCAGGATCTCGCGCGTCGTGTCGGCCGCGCGCCGCCGCTTGCGGATGAATTTTGCCGCATACTCTTCACCTGACACCAGGTGCCGTATCTTCCGTACTGATGCAAACTTCCCTCTGCAAACAATAAATATTTTCATAAGTAACCAGCTAATACAATTTGGGAGAACATCCTTAGTATAGTACATAACAAAATGGAGCAATTGGTTTGACTAGTTACTTTGGCTCTAACTGGTAATGAGAAGATGGCAGGAGACCTTTTAAGATAACGAAGATAATAACGGAACATTGGCACAAACTGTCTAGCATCTAAATAAACCTATTAACCTATATTCATCTGTAGAGATATTCTTATGAACAAGACTGTATGTGATTAAACTCTTATACTATACTATCAACATTCAGTTAAATCTATCTTCCTTGAAAGAAACGCTAAGTATATAGAAAGTGGGACTTCACGGGAAATCCGCGTTGAATGCTGGAATAGAGCTCGGGCCGCATTCGTAATTGGACAATTTCATTAAATCAACAACGCGGCGGCGGCGGTTGAAGGGCCTGAACACGCTGCCATAAACATTTCAGAGGCGACCGTTAGAAGAGCATTAGTCACAATAATTACCTTAAGGCATAAAATATTCCGGTCGTGCGCTCGAAACGCACTTGACACGAGCAGGGAAACAACGCTACTCAGCCGATTAGGACTTAATGAACTTCATCCTATTTGCACACGTTAACATAAAACATTGACACGTGGTGGAACAGTTAAGACACGGCTGTTAAACTAATAAAGGTGTCCTGTTAGACCATTATAGGGCGGGCGTGCACCGTGTACAATCTCGGGTAATATATCGCACAGAACAATGGCTTCTTTACAGGCATCGTGTGAATAATTGTAGAAACAAAGCGGTGGCCGTGATATGTGCAAATGGTTTACAGCTAACTCTTAGCAGCGCATAAATCCGCGGCTCTTGCGCGCCGCAATTAGGAGGGTCGGCGCCGGCGCCGGAGCTACGCTCTTGCCGTGTCCGGCGGAATGCAGGACATTTAATTATGTCCATGTCCGAAATTAATACTGTCCTTGTATGCAATATACACAACACACAATTTGTTTTGTTTCAATAAAACAAGGCTTTACGTCTTCCAGTTTTATTATTATTATGTAAGTATTATTTTTATTCGCAGAGTTATTCAATAAATTAATTTATTTGTACAAGGGTATTGCGACACATTCGGTCCTAAATCTGAATGTCAACATAAAGGTGAACCAGAAATCTAAGCACCTATATGTACTTATTTGCAGATCAGCAGAGGTCATCGAAGGAGCGGCCCAAAGCCAACTACGTACGAGTGTAATTCCGTTTATTCTGTATTTCCTTGGAGCTCTTGCGAACTAATCTTAAATCTGATCCCACGAGATAAAAGATGGAGAAACTAGATATTGCGCGCGTATAACACTAGACATTCCTGTTACAATAGTAAAAACTAAAATGTACTTACATGAAATGTTTTTGAATACATGGCCGGTCGCTTTTGAAATGCCAATGCGTAGTATTTCTTTTTACTGACTATGTGTGCGAACGCGAATGCTGTAATCTTTCCTTGCCATAAATAGATCGATATTATTTTTGCCTGCAGTAAACGCAATAGAATATCAACCACTCTGCCGTTTTAATGTCATAACTCGTAGATATTTGCACGAAAAATAAATTGTTAAGTATGCATGTCTAAATTAAGGTACTAGTTAATTAACAAAACGACTATTTTACACAAAATTCATTATTAAGAAAATGTCCAAATCTAGGTCAATGTCATCTTCCTCTAAAAATTACGAAATCTTTCTTAGAACTATTTGAATAAAAGTGATGACTAAATTAAATATTACTTAAAACAGTACGTTTTGCAAAACGTTTTACAGTAGGTACTCCATGTCATTGCCGTTACAGGAATGAACAACCCAGAGTCAAGGTCTTTGATGGACGCAGCTGGTCTTCGAAACTTCGATAAAACTAGAGGATTTTGCCTAGTGCCCTATTTAGATAACACATTGACGTCATTGAAGTACTGATAATATTTGAATTGAATTGTTTTTTGCCTGATATTGTTTTATAACATCATTTCTCTTTTGAGGCAAGGTTTGAATGCATTTTTATCATAAAACATTGAGAAACAAAGTATCGATGCAGCTCCACCTGCTTGTAATATGGAGTGTTATGGTAAATCAATACACCATGCCCCTCTTAGTCCTACTTGTGAAAGTAGGTCACGCCATGGGACCTCCTTGAACCCTCCTTTAACATTTGGGACAAGGACGGGACCAATTTAGAATAAGGTGGCGCACAAAATACCAATTCTATACGCACACTTACGATGCGATAGTTGTGAGAATATCATTCTCAATTAGTCTTGATGACTTAATGACTTATGAAAAGAATCAAAAACAACTAGGTAATTACTAAAGACGCATTATAGCCAGGGTTGCCAGATGGTCGGGATTCGCCTGGATTCTCCCGCAATTTTAAGTGCTCTCCCGACTCCCGAAAAATCTAAAAATCTCCCGAAAAAACTGCTGTTCCAAAAGTTATCTAGAAAATAAAAAATTTCGCGTAAGAAACCACGTTTCATCCACTCCATTAGTGGATGAAACTAACTAAAAATCGCGCTGCGCGGCCGTTTTATATTAAAGACAGGCAAAAGTACAAGATAAGTGTATGAAACGGGTGAAACTAACGAAAAATCGCGCTGCGTGGCCGTTTTTTTTCAATAGACAGGCAAGATCACTATTTACAAGATTAGTGGATGAAACTGACTAAAAATCGCGCTGCGCGGCCGTTTTTTTACTATATACAGACATTTAAGACTTTTTATTTTATTTTAAATAGTTATTTCTCCCGACAACAACCGCAAAATCCCGACATTTTCCAATATTCTCCAGATATTTTGGAGTTCCGATCTGGCAACCCTAATTATAGCTAATGCGTTGCCTTATAACTGAAATCACGACATGCGAATTTCAAGCACTTCGTCGTCTGGAGAAGACGAAAAAGCTAAGAATTACGGAGCAAAGGATGCAATAAATGCACTTCACGATTCCCCAGAAGCGCGCGTTTAATTGTTAGCAGATTCAAAAACGGCGGGCGCACCGCGTTCTGTTTCTGTTAAGCTGTGCGCCGACGAATTTCGCCGAAAAAGCTCCACCTGCCCTGCCAACAGCTGTCCGTACAAAAAATAAGGACCAAGACCCGACGTTTTAACGTCCTGAATGTGCCGTTTATTTTCATTACGCTTCCTCGCAATCGCAAAGTAAATTATTTTTGAATAGTTTGCGTAACATCTTATATTACTAGGTTTAACATCCTGGCCTGGCTCAAAGTCATTATTTCTATCAGTTTCTTCACCTTCGTGTTTTATTTATATATTATGTGGACCATATTATTAGAATAAGTGCTTTTAATGATCAAGTACGATATTATTGTTGTACCAATTGGCGCATTGCCAAATAGCTCTCATTTCCACAATAGCGTAAGCGTATATACATTTATCTCAGTAATTGCCAAGAACACCGTCTGATAGATTCGTTTAGTGTCCGTTTCGCAACGCTGCTGTGCGCCGGCGCTCCATTACTCAACGAAACAAAGCTATTTCAGAATAGTTCAGGTTACAGCACTAGTGATCGCTTAGTGCTATTGTTGGGGCTGCAGAGACAGGCGATATGATATGATCGACACTTAAAGCACTTAAATATAGAGGTACAGGAGGTTGGTCAACATGCACATAAATTACTTCGACCACACTTCTATACTTTTATTTATAAACCTTATTTTATTATTAATCCATCAAGAGAAAAACTCCAAACTCTTCAATTCAACGTCATAAATTAATAGGTTAATCACTAATATTGTGGACAAAATTAACTACTTAATAAAATGAATTCTGCAATTGTAAGAGTTTTTACTCACTTGACGGCATTACAAATTATGTTCATCTTATTTCACGTAATACAGATACATCTCTTCGATACTAGTTCTCATAAATTACCTGGTATTAGATGAATACATCGTTTGCCATTACAGTTAGATTATATGCCATTAAAATGAGATAATCGAATAGCAAGCAATCACTCTAATTGCATAAGTTGTGGTCCCTATCTCAGTGATATACTCGTAGCTTCCACTTCAGTTTATATTTATGTGCGTCCGTCAGCACTTTATGAATATGCGAGCCTCGGGTACTCGACTGATAAAACGCTCATTTTTCCATATAAACAGCTGCGAGTGGCCGAACAGTGCTATAAATCACAATCATCGTATGATGAATCCTACATCAGCACTCAGCAGCGACGGATTCACTTTCCGGTGGGGCCCATAACGAGCGGCCTGGCGGGTCCGCTGGTGCGTCCATTTGTTCCGACTCACTTTCTGCATAATAAAGCGATTTGTGGGCGGGTGCAGTGGTTGTGCAACGCGTCATTAGTCGCATGCACTTCTCACGCGGCGCTGCAGCACCGCGCTGGCGCAACGGGTCCGAGAGCGAAATGCTGCTTGCGCAACGGATCGATGACCGACTAAAAGCGAAAAGGCGTCCTTGGCAGTGAATCAAGCGCGCGTCCGTCATGCCACGCCGGCCAGTAATTATTCATAAGTTGTTGCACAACAGTGCGCAGCGGCCGCCCGCGCCGGCTAGCGGCTGCCCGGCCCCTAGCCGTCGTCGCTCGATATCTCTTTGTCGATCGCATCGGCTTATCGATCGATCATGTGAGATGCGCGCATCTCGCGCCATCCATCAAATCGACCATATTTCTTAATCTCGCCTCTGCGATATAGATAAAGCGGTGGATGGCGTCGAGGCGTTTAAAGTTAAAGCTCGGAATGCGAGCGCAGCCAACATGACTCAGCTCCGGCCGAGACATGCGAATGTCATAAAAGTTTTAGGTACTATAAATATGGTGCCCTTGCGGCGACTACGTCCGGTCGATACTACAAAAATGGCGTGAACTAGAAGCGGTTACGGTGAGGGGCTTCGATGTAGAATAATCATGTTCGGAGCGACACTCCGCGACCGAGCGGTCGAGACTCGAGAGCCCAATTTGGTCACAATTACGCGCCTCGAACCTACAACCACTATTTACTCATGTGCCTAGGTGCCTACAACAACAGTCCGTAGACCGTGTGAGTAAGGCGAATGACAAACCGTGGCAACCTTGCAACTGTTTAATTGCTATAAACATGGATTGATGTATGCCTGCACTCAGTTTATAGATTATTTACGAATGTATTTTACTGGTAACTTTGAACCATCGTAAAGGATACCAGTAAAAGGAAATCGTAAAACTTTACAACAGCAGTTCTTGCATCCTCGATTTATAGAAAAAATTATTGCTGCTCCCTCCGCTCCGTTGTGATAAGCTGTGCAATAAAAGCTTTGCGACGAAGCAACATGAACTCATTTGGTTGGAGCTAAGCTAATAGCCAGTAGCCTGCAATAGCTCAGTTTCTGTATTTTTATATTTTGTCTACTTTATGTATTTTTGTTTTTATTTTTCACTACTAAAGAATTCCCACCCACCCTTGGTAACAGGTCCCTGAGCCTATGTACTTTGCTGAGATCAGTGGTTCTTAACTTTTTTGTGATAAGGGGCCCTTTGAAAAATATTCTGTCTTGCCATGATTGGACATGGACCACCCACTGTTTGGATTGAAAGTAAAATACAGTAAATGAATGAAGGGTTGTTATTTTAGGATGGCTTCGCGGACCACTTCTGGTGTTTCCAGGGACCACCAGTGGTTCGGGGACTACCGGTTAGAACCACTGGTCTAGATTAATGGAATTCCTGAAGATGTTACTCAAGAGCACCAATTCAAGCCGCCTTTATCTCGATCAAAGTCGAGTAAAAAACTTCAGTCTCTAGTTGTTTTGTATCGTCAAGAGCGTTATCTTTTATTACTTTATCTCGTGGTACACAACTACACTACCACTCATTGCCCAATATCAGATTCCCGATGTCGCTTTACGCAACTGGGCAAATGGATGGGAGGCGCAAACAATGCATCACGCCGGGCGCGAGCTTATCACTCGTGTTATCTGAGTATCGGCGCGTGCGCAATACGCTGCGCAAGACAAGAGATGGAGTTAGGTTTGCCAGATGGTCGGGATTCGCCTGGATTCTCCCGGAATTTCAAATGATCTCCTGACTCCCGAAAAAGCCAAAAGACTCCCGTAAAATCAGTTGTTCCGAATGTTCTCTACAAAACAATAATTTTCGCAGATGAAACGACAGATTATAAGATTAGTGAATAAAACTGACTAAAAATCGCGCTGCGCGGCCGTTTTTCTGCAATAGACAGTCAAGATTACAAGATAAGTGGATGAAACTCACTATAAATCGCGCTGCGCGGCTGTTTTATTATTATAGAAAGGCAAGAATACAAGATTAATGGATGCGACTAACTAAAAATCGCGCTGCGCGGCCGCTCTCTTATTATATACAGGCATTTAAATTTCATTTTTATTGTAAATATTTATTTCTCCCGACAACAACTGCAAAATCCCGACATTTTCAAAGTTTCTCCAGATATTTTGGTCTTCCGATCTGGTAACCCTAGATGGAGTGGAGCGTACATATACGAGGCAGGACTCAAGGTACCTACTAGCTTAGCGATCGAACATTTTCTACCATCCCTGGCATCTGTGGATGGTTCTCGTTACTAATTGGTAAATAAATTCTTGAAATCAGTTCACCGTATTTCAAACCCTCTGCTTGCCCTTTACCGCGCCTACAATTTAATTATCGGACCTATTTTTTTAAACGTTTATTCGGTCAGTCACTTTGATTCGCGCTGAGCATACGAGAATTACAATTACACCTCATTATGTACGCAGGGAAACATACAATTAAGAATTATTTTATAATAATATTGAATCAAACAAAATCTATGAAGATTGTTGTATGATTAAAATATATGTATAAGACACTACGAACAAAGAACTAAGACAAGACGTCTACATCACCCTTTAATAATTAGATTTGGAATTGGAAATATTCTCCATAGCCACCACCACTTACCTATATGCATGAGATAAAAAGCGTGTAAGTGACCCTAATTGTTGAATCTAATGATTAGATAGGTACTCGATTTCTTATTACAATATAACGAATTTCCAGAGCTTGGTAATAGATCCATACCGAATCAACCCGCTGCCTGTCACTTCGACACACGTTACAACGCGAAGGACACATGCCCTTCACATCAGGCTTTCATTACGTTTTATTGTAACAAAATACTCTTGGGGTCTTACTGCTAGAAGAATGGGAGTTAAAAAACCAAACTATTAATGGTAGTGTCACCAGGCATTCAAAGATTGAGCATTATGTTTGTCATAGAAAACCTCGATACATAATACAAAACTCTGATACGTTTTGATGTGGGATTACGAACCCTCATTGACAATTTTAGCAGACTTTCTGTATCTTACTCGGTTAATTTGTTTCCATCAAATTCAATTTCGCATCTGTAGAAATATACCTTAGTAACGGTCTGTTAGATAATAACTATTGATTAAACAATAAGTATTCTAATATTTAAAAAAAACTTTCAACGATCGGCATAGGTACGTGTGATACGACCGAAGATCTAAAAGGAAACGTGAATGAGGCATTAACTAAACAGGAGAGTGTTATTAATGTGATTAGAGGTGCGCCAGCGCACTGGCCGGGCGTACTGCCTCCAAATGGAGACATGGCTCGCTGTTGAAATAATTGCGCAACCATTAGCGCCATTCACAGCAAAGGACAGCCGACAAATGGTCATTAGAAAGACCCTTGTTACAATAAATTTGTAATAGTTATGGCCCTCGGTGTTGGTACTGACTGACTAGAACTAGAATCGATATTTACTTACGTTAGTTACATCTTTACAATACTTTGCTTGAAAACCAAATAGGTGTAAGTACGAGATTTATTTGTGGTACCAGTAGATATTTTTCATTATTTAAATCATGTTTTAAACGCGTAAACAAAAGCAAATCTCTAAAACAGTACAGAGTTCGTTCAGAATATCTGCTAATACGTATAATGATCAAGACAAAAATGGTAATGAAGTTAAAACAGCACCAGTTGCTTGTTCACTAATCGGCAGGGATAATGATATGGAAATCTACTCTACATACACCCCCCACGCTGGACACGTGCTACTGCCAGACGTAATGTAATGGACACGATACTGAAAACACAAAACTAATTAATCACTGTTCCGACTATCAGGGGCTTGCTTTTTGTAACATAACGAGGAAATTGACGTGAATATTTTTGGATGACAATTAGATCCAAAACACTTTTTTCCCAAGTTAGTCTCGTCAAGTGCAGTCAAAAGCACTAGAGTTAAAGGGTTAGCTTTTTAAGAACCGCGTCGGCACTTGTCTGTGCACAAGCTCAAAAGTCGACAAGTGTGCCCCCGCGTCATATTGTATGCACGCTAACAAGCACGGAAATGCCACTAAGTGCACCTAATGACTAGCAAGGTTCATCAATACAGAAACAATGGGATATTACAGTGTTGACTCCGGTTACTCATCTAATTGCCGCCAAAGACGACGGTATATATTTTCCAGCCACCTAGAAATTTTGGACGCGCTTTGTCTGAGCTTTAATAAATCCTTTTTAGGGTGCTTTGATTTCGTGTCTACATAAAAGCTGCGAGAAAAAGAAAAAGCACTTAAAAGCGTTGTTTAAGAATGTCTGTTAACTAAAGATTAACGTTTAAGATCGCCTTGATGAGCAATCATGCTTTGTTTGTAATCAATGTCGGCACAATGGGTGCATCTAAACATGCGCGGGCGCCGCGGAAGCCAACACCGACCATTATTAATGCGCCGCCTACGTACCCTGCCGCTTTTGATTTGCCGCGCTTATTTCTTTGTAAATTGCAGCCTTTGAAAAAAGAACTGGTTTTATTTATATCCATGTCAAGTGCATTGGGTGAGCGAGCAAAAAGAATGATCGAATGGGGAAGTTAGGTTTCCTGGACCATTTATCTCTCATCTAGACACCTATCTAAATGTTTCGCTTTTTGCTGGCAACATTAACCGTGGCTATTTGGTCCTCAATTGTACAAAGACATGCACGTATCGAAGGACGCACACAACTCCGCCTTCCGGGTGCGCGCAGTCGGGGTATTATTCGCATTTGCATCGAGACTGAGACGAGAACCGGTCGCGGGACTAATAGACCGGGCCATTGTCACTGCCTATTAAGATCCTCGCTTCCGATAGCTGTGATAACCGATCCGAACGCACCGGCGTAACTTTCGAGAGAGTCGCTAGTCGCAGCGACCCAGAAATGGAGACGGAAGCACCCAACGGAGGCGGTTCAATTAAGCTCCTAAGATTGCCGCCAATTAAATTGACGAAGCAGCCTGTTCGTTCGCACGTCGAACAATGTCCCGCGCCGCGCTTAAGACACGAAAGAAAGCGTCAGCTCCAAGGCCGTCGGCCCACATAAAGATCGCTCTCTTTAGCACAATACCGGAGGAAAATACCAAGCGGCGATACACAATGGGCGTAGTGTTTGCGCGTTGGGCTCCCACGTTATTTATTTACCCAAATCAGCGGTCAGCGGCCGCCGGAACAACCCGCGTACAAAGAGATGCGCGCGAGTCGTGTCGTGTTGCTACTTTCTCTCGATAACCTTTCCAGGGGCGGGGGAATGAGCTGCGATCTTGTATCGGCTGACCTCACGAGCGCTCGCCTTCTTTCGAGCCGCGCTGGCGGCCATATGCGGAGGACTCGCTTTCTATTCAGCTCCTAGGCTCCTAACGCTGCCGTTATCTGATACTGCGAGCACCGCAGCGTTAAACTACCCTATTTCCGTGCCCTAACATGTAAGTTTTACGGTCTCTTGGACAAAAGATGCAAATGCGATATTGTGACACTAGTATTGGATGTTGCTGTAGTTGGAGAATTTACAGTTTCTTTGTCAGCCACAATAATGTATTATGGTCACAGCAGTAACGTGAACTACATGTCAGAGTATCTTGATAAATTAGAACGGTTAACTTAACATTTTCCTTCGCGTTAGAGTGAAAAGGCTTCTCTCGGTAGCAATGGGCTGGGCTGTCACGTTTGAAAAGTTGCCTACAGGAGCAATTAGTGTATGAACACACATTGCTATACCTCGTCTAGTTCTTGAGGAACAGACTTGACGCCTGCACCGCACTTTCACTAGAGCGACAATCCTTTTACTTCACATGCTTGTAATTTTCATTAGAAAATATGAATATCGGAGGACAACCGTCCAAGATTGCTTGATTTAAACAGCGTAGGTATAAATATGAAACGTTTGTCATTGTCGACGGCCGATCCAATCTCAGGCAATTAATGTTGTCAACAAGCAATTACGACGCGGGCGGCTGGTGGACACAATCTCCGAACCTCTAATAAGTAATTAATACAACCACATCAGCATGTCTCTACATAAGTGACACAAGTACCATGACGTGACGGTAAAAAAATACCACTACGAATCACAAGGTCATAAACAATTGCGCTTTAGTGTACGTAAAATTACAGTTGACAGCCAATGATTGATGGAATGACTTTTAATTGGCTATCGCAACTCGATTGATCATATGTTTTGCGTTAATTACAGGAATCTCATGGTATGACCACGATTGTGTTGTAAAATATCTAATGGTGGCAGATAATGAGATGCAATAAATCATGACGAGGTTGACGCACCGTAGTAAGTGGGGGGCCCGCTGCCCGCTGGATCACATCGGCGGAAATGGATATTATGATAACTATGCGCCCGCGCAACTTGTGACTTGTCCGCAGCCAAGGCGAGTTCTCGCATATAACCTAGGCTAAGTTTCGATTGATCTATTAGCAAATATTTTTCAAGTCAGAAATTTCAGAAATGAATAATATTAAGGTTTGCCACAGAAGCGACGATGAACGTACAAAGTATTAATGCGGATTAACATGCGCTACACATAAGCCAACCCGCATCATTCGAGGGGCGTTTACCGCCGAGTTCCGCGTTGTCTCGTGAAAGAACAAGGAACCTGCATTAGCAGCCCTTTGTCGTCTGTCGCCAGCGTTGCGGGCAGACGGTATCTAACTGTAACCGGCGAGACGCGCTGCGATTCGTATTCCGCCCACTGCACGCACCGCTTCACATCAAAGAAGTCGTAAATTAGCGTCTTATCTCTTGGAGAGACGGGATAACGGTGACGCGCAGACGTTGACCCGCGGTAATGCTCTGTCTATCTATTAGTAGTCGATCCCCGACCGTGACCTACCCGAATATAGGTCACTGCCAGCGGCGTCGTTGAATTTTACGATAATCGCGGTTGCGAAACAACCATTGGCAAAATTTCAAGATCCTGTAGTGGCGTCTGTAGTAAGTCTAACAAAAGAGCGTTGAAGTCATCGGTGCGCCATGAATCATCAGCACTGTGATACGAAATGAAATCGCGTCCGTAGGTAATGATTACGACTCCCGCGATGTTCGTTTTTATTTTTACCGTCGCTGGGACAATTTTGGTCTCAATTTAATCAGGATGAAGGTTTCATATGCATTGAAGTCTGGACGCCGCCGTATGAGACTAATTTTAGAATAACGGAAACAGTAGCGTGCGGCGCGGCTGCAAGCGCTTTCGTTTGTTTTTCCCGGCCTTCGCATGAATGGGATGCCGGGGCGGCGCGGAGGTCAACGCTCACCGGTTTTAATTTAACACCCAATACCCAATAATACCGTATAAATTTATGGCGCATTAAACTCCAACATATTTATCCATCCGCTTAGGGCATAGTTGGCAGCAGGCAGTACTGACAAAATATTCACTATTGCGGTTCATCGAACTGTGCCAACGTAAATTACACACCGACAACCAAGCAGCTCGGCGAGATTTAAAGGCAGGATAGTGAAAGAAATCCTGATGACATATTCTGTGGCACGTGCACGTGGCATGTGTATTATACGAGATCCTACACGTGTAACGCGCGCGACGAAAAGACGACAATTATTACTTTCGGCCAACTTGATATAGAACCGAGACAATAAAGATCAGATTCTTGAATTCCTGAAAGTACTTCTACGTTCTAAACTTAAATTCTTGAAACCGAGTAGGACAAAGAAACATTAACGCTTCAGTGATCCCGCTCGGCGCTCGCTTGTTAAGTGACACTACACGCTGGAGTCCATTAAAATAATGTATTTATTGAACAGTTGGCACATTAGGAACGCGTCCAGAATAGCCCATTAATTGTATGATATTATTATAACGCGCTTTGAGATTTTATCTCTGGAGTAAGAACATAATTATCTTTCATTCCTAATGTTACGAGCACTAACGGAATAGGTTTATTAGATGCTTTATTTTTATGATAGTGAGTAAAGTTAAAAACCTGCTTTGAATTTTCCGATAACACCACGCGCCCAAAACAACGTCCCAAACCAATCGACCTCCGCAAATTGCCAACAATCCAAAAGAGGGCTCTAGTTTTTAACGATTTCGCTGCAAAATGTCGATATCTGGTTTAGAGGTGATCATAGCGCGCCCACGCGGACACGCGTATGTTTTTATGTAATTACGTGAGTCACCTGGACGAGGTCGACAATCGACTTTTGTTCGTCATCCACATGTAAACAAATAATTTTAGGCTTCGAACTAAATTATTGTTCTTGGTCGTGTTTGCGAATAAATATGCAAATCTCACTTCCACTTTGAATTTAAGAAGCTATTAAAGAATTATTAGGTATCATTATACTTTTAAACTCAAGGTAGTGGATAGCAAAACTCGGTTATGTTATGTCACAATCAAAGCACCCACTTGGGATTGGAATGTGGAGCTGAGAATTTACAATGTAGTAAAAAACGGTATTTTAATACACTATTCACATAACGACAATATTTTATTTCACATTATAAAAATAAATTATGCCACAACATAACGGCAACACAAAGCTTTGGTTTGCCATTTTTGCAAGGTAATATGGAGCTTACTGACTTTTATGAATTTATGTTCAACTATTGGTTTCCATAATAGAAAATGTACCTTTGTTACTATGGTATTTCTTTGGTGGTTGCTTAATAAATTGTTTAAGCCTCTGTAAAGGACAATTATTAATAAATCAAGTCCACAAATAGTAAAATGTCACAACAGTAATCCGTTCATTGCTGTTAGGTTTAAACCAAAGTTTTTCGGTTCTGGGGCAATAGAAGTTTAATTAGTACCAGAAGTCCTACAAAAATGTAAAGTTCCACAGCGTCTGTTTAAATAAAAAAAGGCCTCTAAAAAGCAAGAAATAATATTCAAATCATTACAAATGCATTATCATTGTTATATAATAACAACACGTCTATTGAAGTCGGGTGGGGCTGGAGTACAACTTCCTTTTTTTATTCTAAAAGCCCTACCCGACTTCAATAGACGTGTTGTTATTATATAACAATGATAATGCATTTGTAATGATTTGAATATTATTTCTTGCTTTTTAGAGGCCTTTTTTTGAAGTCGGTTTTTTGTTTTTTAAAACAATTTTTATTTTTTTTTATTTTTAGTGTAAGTACCTTATCTATTAGGTACCTAGTGTAGGTATATTATTTGGTAGAAAAATCGGCTCAGTCAAACGTGAGATATTCGCGGAGAAACATACATTCATACAGGTCAAACTAAGAGAGAACCCTCTTTTTTTGAAGTCGGTTAAAAAGACTACACTAAAAGTACCTTTTACCCAACAAAAAGAATCATCTAATTCGGTTCATAAATAACAAAATCGTCAATTTAATTGATGCACAATCATAGTATTTTCAGGATATCTTGAAAACTACTGAACCGATTTGAAAAAAAATTAAATGGGACCATCTCGCAAGAAAATTCAATCGAACAAAAAAAGAATCATCAAAATCGGTCCATAAATGTTGAAGATACGCACGAACAAAGATAAAAAAAAAAAAACATACAATCGAATTGAGAACCTCCTCCTTTTTGGGAAGTCGGTTAATAAAAGAGATATTGCCAACGTTTGACGGCTCTATTGTGAAACTATTCCACAGATTCTTCAAGGCAGGCAGCGCTCATTGATCTTTAATTAAGCTCATATCCAACAATTAGTACCAGAAGTCCTACAAAAAGTAAAGGTCCAGAGATATTGTCAAACGTTTGACGGCTCTATTGTGAAACTATTCCACAGATTCTTCAAGGCAGGCAGCGCTCATTGATCTTTAATTAAGCTCATATCCAACAATTAGTACCAGAAGTCCTACAAAAAGTAAAGGTCGAGAGATATTGCCAAACGTTTGACGGCTCTATTGTGAAACTATTCCACAGATTCTTCAAGGCAGGCAGCGCTCATTGATCTTTAATTAAGCTCATATCCAACAATTAGTACCAGAAGTCCTACAAAAAGTAAAGGTCCAGAGATATTGCCAAACGTTTGACGGCTCTATTGTGAAACTATTCCACAGATTCTTCAAGGCAGGCAGCGCTCATTGATCTTTAATTAAGCTCATATCCAACAATTAGTACCAGAAGTCCTACAAAAAGTAAAGGTCCAGAGATATTGCCAAACGTTTGACGGCTCTATTGTGAAACTATTCCACAGATTCTTCAAGGCAGGCAGCGCTCATTGATCTTTAATTAAGCTCATATCCAACAATTAGTACCAGAAGTCCTACAAAAAGTAAAGGTCCAGAGATATTGCCAAACGTTTGACGGCTCTATTGTGAAACTATTCCACAGATTCTTCAAGGCAGGCAGCGCTCATTGATCTTTAATTAAGCTCATATCCAACAATTAGTACCAGAAGTCCTACAAAAAGTAAAGGTCGAGAGATATTGCCAAACGTTTGACGGCTCTATTGTGAAACTATTCCACAGATTCTTCAAGGCAGGCAGCGCTCATTGATCTTTAATTAAGCTCATATCCAACAATTAGTACCAGAAGTCCTACAAAAAGTAAAGGTCCAGAGATATTGCCAAACGTTTGACGGCTCTATTGTGAAACTATTCCACAGATTCTTCAAGGCAGGCAGCGCTCATTGATCTTTAATTAAGCTCATATCCAACAATTAGTACCAGAAGTCCTACAAAAAGTAAAGGTCGAGAGATATTGCCAAACGTTTGACGGCTCTATTGTGAAACTATTCCACAGATTCTTCAAGGCAGGCAGCGCTCATTGATCTTTAATTAAGCTCATATCCAACAATTAGTACCAGAAGTCCTACAAAAAGTAAAGGTCCAGAGATATTGCCAAACGTTTGACGGCTCTATTGTGAAACTATTCCACAGATGATTCTTCGAGGCAGCCAGCGCTCATTGATCTTTAATTAAGCTCATATCCAACAAAACGAGCAAATGATTGGACTATGATGTTATTTTAGAAGGTCCAATAAGCTATTTTATTTGGTTTCGCTGCACAATACAATCTTAATTTATAATTTTTGAGGTCATACTGCCAATTAAGTACAGTACACTCTTGTCATCTTTTCCTACAAGAATATTAAAATCACTGTAGTTGTAGTGTGATTTGTTTTGTATAAACTTGATATGGTTCGTTAAATTTTAGATTTGTTCTCCTTCAATTGGCCACTACCAAACATTTTTTCTGTGCCCAGGCACGTATCCAAGGGGGGGGGGGGGATAGTTGGGATTTATCCCCCCCCGAAATCCAGAACACACAGTACAGGACTAAATTCAAATTTAGCGGGCGAGACACTCTCCGGTTTGCGGGATGCAGTTGTCCCCCCCCCCCCCCCCCCGAATTAAAAGTCTGGATACGTGCCTGTCTGTGCCTACTCCTTTTACACTTCTCCCAGTCTTGATTTTTCGGTAAAGAAGAGTAGTTGAAAATCAGCTTCAGAGCAGCAGCATAAGCCACTAACCTTTTGCTTTTTGTTCTTATTATTGTTTAGTACCTGGGTGAACCGAGCTGCTCGGTTATTATTTATTGTAATATCGTGGTGTTTAGGTGATAAAAAAGTGCTTTAGCTACTTACTTTGGGATCAGAGCAATGTATGTGATGTTTTTTCGATATTCGTAATCTCAACCTTACATTACTTGTCTTGTCACAGAGTAACGCCATATATTGTCAACTTCTCTTATTACATAGCTATGGAATAAGATGTAGTTAATACATAATAATTCCGCGATGCGTAGTAGTTAGTTTTTATGGCATTACGAGATGGCGTCACAAAACGTACCCGAAAAACTGTTTAAAATTTGTATCGGTAAATTTTCGTTTTGCACTATTGCTTCATAAGTCTCAATAAAATAAAAACTCGAAAGAAACATTAACTAAATTTTTTCAAACTTGTCTAAAAATAATAAAAAATATATGTAAACTTGAACATTAAGAAAAAGTAAGTCACCGAGCGGGAACCGAACGTTCGTTTCTTGTGGTCCACGTCCTAACCAGCTGAACCAAACGGACATTGGCCGGCCGCGGACGAAATTGTCGTCCATATTCTACGTCGAAAGAAAAACGCATGAAAACGCGAAAACGCGCATTTTCCCAAACGTAAGACCAATCTAGATCGATTATTTACCCCCGAAAACCCCCATATACCAAATTTGAACGAAATCGTTAGAGCCGTTTCCGAGATCACCGAAATATATATATATGTCGCAGGCGTATTGTACATTTAGCCGTATTACATAGCAACTAGCTGTTTTAGAAAACGGCGCCGTATTGTAATACGGCGAGTCAACGATACGCCAGATTGACAATGTGATACGTTGTTCAATACGGCGGAGCACGTTTAGCCGTTTCGTATCAAAGTTCTATTTTAGAGTGACCACACTAACAAAATGAATCAGTGCTTAATTGAAAATAATTAAATTTTAATAATTATGAAAAAAGGTAGGTTTAAGTAACTTCAAAATCACCTAGTACTTAAGTAGTAGGAAACGTGTTCTTTTTATTAGTTTTAAGGAATGTATAAGTACTACTTCTATCAAATAAGTAGGTACGATACAAAAACGGTTTGGTTCTTGTTTGTAAAATTATAATATTAGTTAGACTAACTAAAACAATTACCAAATGTTTTTGGTGTAAATAATTTTAAATCTTTTTAAAAGTTAACTTTTTTTCCTAAATGTTTTTTTTTAATCAAAATATTGTTCTTTGGCCACTGCCCAAAAAGTAGGGTCTTCCGAAATATGTTTCTTTAATCTTCACTGGCTACACTCATTATGTTGTATTTTAAACTGTCTGGAACGGGTGGTTGGAAAATATAGACGATTCAAAAGTACTAAATAATTAAGTTTATTTGAATAAAGCTTATTTGACTTTGATTTTTTTACACCAATAATATTGCGTAGGATTCCGCACAGCACCAGAAACCATTGCCACCTTAGCAGTTATAATCTCGTTCTTTGATCCACGGTGTTTCACACATCCGCATTGAGCTGCGTAGAAACTATTTAACTGCACATTAAAAATTGTCCTTAAAGCAATTATCTGTACACATTTGGCACGTTTTCTTCATTTAATTCATCCATATTCTTACTTATTTTCGATGCAATATCCGCACTTGACGCCATTTTTATTGTTATGGTAGGCCAGCGCCGCGAGTGTTGATAATTTGTACTAAAAACTGACGGAAAAGCGGCTTATGAACCGCCCAATTACATTACGGCTAGCCGTATTGAAAATCGCAAAGCGCTCTATTCAATGCGGCGTACTTTTGATCAGCCGTTTTGAATACGGCGTATCTTTAATCCGCCGCATTACAATACGGCGCCGTTTTTTAAAACAGCTAGGTGCTATGTAATACGGCGAAATATACAATACGCCTGCGACATATATACAAGAATTGCTCGTTTAAAGATATAAGATTCTTAATTCTTACCTATGCATTAAAGTACCTATTTAAATAGATTAATAAGACTAGCAATCAGAATTACAACGAACGTGCCTTTAAAAGTTATGAAAAACATAGAGAGCGCCAGATATTTATAAACTGAGCAACTACGGCATCTAAAACAAACAGTTTGATATAAATTACTATGGTGAAACTTCGATGAAGCATTTATGGATGTAGGTAGAGTCAATATTATTTTTAGTGTAATAGTTGATATAGGTATTAGGTACTTCGAAACAGCTTTTCGTTTTAACTGATAATAATATTTCTAACTAGCGGCCGCCCGCGGTTTCACCCGCGTGGTTCCCGTTCCCGTGGGAATCGGTATCCTATGTTTTAATCCAGGCTATCTACTATCTGTGTACCAAATTTCAACCAAATCCGTTCAGCAGTTTTTGCGTGATTGAGGAACAAACATCCAAACATTCATACCCACAAACTTTCACATTTATAATATTAGTAGGATTTCTTCTTCTACTTCTAATTTACCAAAGCATCCTTAAGACCCTGCTATGATACCGTGAGATTTTTTAAGATCCATACAATATATGTATGGAGCCCTGTACAGATGTTGGTCACCGTATCGGGAAAGCCATTTGACTTGCTTGCACACATGAACGTCATACAAAACTATCAAATCAATCGACTCTACAAATGGCATGTACTGTAAAAAATGAAAATCAATATTCCATACTGGTAGCAATTCTCTTTTCCTTTACAGCGAAAGGAAACTTTATATTATATGCATTGGGAAATCCTTTATAAGAAGTTGATTGTTGACTTTATGCCCGAAAAAACTTGATAGAATGTTCTGATGTTCTATCTTAGCTTTGAATCCACTTACTGACAAAAAGTTGCCCGACTCACCTGTAACAAAAAACAAAATATTTATTAAAAAAACTATATTAAAGTAGATACTTAATACAGTTACGAACACCAATAAAATTAAGATGTCAATTTGTACACAACATCAGATACCACATTAATTGACGTTTTCTGTCACGATGATCTGCACAACACTTTGTACGGGGACTGCTCATGACAGTGAACTGTGAAGATTACAGTTGGTGTTGCTAGCTCTTCATGCAATTGGGAGGTGTCGCAACACGTGCAACCATGCCCAGGCGTGGGCGCCGCCGGTCACTACTCCGAGCTCCGGGGCTCGCCCACGCCCCCAATCTCTGATAGCCCCTCGATATAACACTTAACGACATCTCTTTATCGAACGGGATATTCGAACTAGCTTCAAAAGACAACTTAGGGAAAACTTTTGTGACACCCAATCACGAATTTACCCTGTAGACTTTTTACGCATTGCGCTAATCCTTACTAATATTATAAATGCGAAAGTCCGTTTGTTTGTTTGTTTGTTACGCCTTCACGTCTTAACTACTGAACCGATTATCATGAAATTTTACACACGTTGTCAGGGGCACAGAGAAGGACATAGGGTACCTTTCATCCCGAAAAAAATGTTGTTCCCGAGAGATAGAGAAAAAACTTTCCACGCAGACGAAGTCGCGGGCGGCCGCTAGTCAAATATAAAGGTAAGGTTTCAATCTGGGTGCTGAGCGCGGGAAAATTATGACAGAAACGTCTGTGGGAGGCATGACCATGTTTCATCATAGCCCGGGTGATGAAACGCTTGATGTTTACACGAGCATTTTGACTATAACAAGGTGTAATGACGGCCGCCGATTTAATTCGGCTGTCATCCAATAAGGACGGGTGCATCACTGAGTAAATTTAATGTACTGTGTAATTTATCGCCTCTTTTGATTAATATTTACATAGATGATGGTTAATTTTCGACGAAGTTGTTTCATCATTGCAACTAAAAAACTATATTTAATCTGAATTTTACACGACGATGACAAGACAAGACTTATTCGGTTTTGTGACATCTCCTCTCCTTATTGTAAAAATGCTACTCGTATTTCGTACTTTACTTTATCTTATCAATAGCTACACCCTTTATCTAAACATTGTCGATTCACGTCATATTTTTATCCTGATTGGTAGTGATATCAAGAGTAAATTAATATAAGAATAAAAACCAACTAAACTGATATGGAAGTTACCAGAACAATGAAACCTAACGCGAAATACGTTGCCGTAATCTTATCAGGATCATATGACATGATAGAGAAGAGTGTTAAAACGTGATAAAAAACTGCCAGGCTGGATTGGCAATCAGAAAACGTCGTACTTGAAATTAAGACATATCGTAATACCGTTGATTGCGTCCAAAGAAATAAGATATTTATTTAAAAGACCATTAATCAGAACGCGGTGCTACTGTTCAGTTCAGTAATCACGTTCGCTGATCAATTCGAGCGGCTGCTGGTTGCGCAAGCACTTATCTAGTCAATTAGGTCCCATCCTGTGCTGATTGAGAGCGATGCCTTATAGTTAGATTCCACATTATTTCTTACATGTGAAAACTTAATTGTTGGCTAATGATTAACCATGGTACATTTTGTTATATAAACATAGTAGCTGTAAGTTTTCCAAGAAATAAATTAAAATAAAAATAAAATTACATCCCTACTTAATACTAGAGTCTAACAGACGTCACTTAAAGAGTAAATTAGTGATTACTTTAATAGATTTCGACTATTTCTAAGCGCTGTAGTTTTAAGACAAAGGGCATGTCCATTATAAGTGTATGAACTCTTTACCTTTTCATTCTAAACGTGGAATAAAACTGATGCTGCGTCTGTCTTCTTTTGAGCAAATAAAAGTGATAATAATGTCTTAAGGCTTTAATAGTATTGTTGTAGGAAGCACGCTCTGCCAGCGGTAAAGGATTGTTGAATCTGAACCACAGAATATAGAAGAACTGAATAGACAATGCGTGCCAGGCTAGCGATACAAAATACTCTTGGTGTCGCAAATGCTATTTATTACTAAGCTATCATCTGAGGGACCCTATAAATGTAAATAATGTAAGTTCCATAAAAGAACATAATAATATTATGTCGTTATAAGAGAACCACAACTCGAAGGACACAGCAATATTCATGGTCACGT
Source organism: Agriphila tristella (assembly GCA_928269145.1). Classification (NCBI taxonomy): domain Eukaryota; kingdom Metazoa; phylum Arthropoda; class Insecta; order Lepidoptera; family Crambidae; genus Agriphila; species Agriphila tristella. The sequence continues at coordinate 26,188,623 of OV743437.1, read as the reverse complement.
TTAGCGCCTCGACAATGGCTGCCACGCTTGCCATATTTAGAAACATATTATTTTCTAACCAATATGGAAATTAAATTGCTGCGGTCAGTTGGTAGCGGCACCAATTAAATATATTGACAGCAATAAAACCATATATGGCTGGAGGTGTCATCAGACATTCCTTTTGACACCTCTTATGGTGAAAAGTATACCTAGCACAGATATTTGCCATGAATTTTATGGTGACAATATTGACTCTGATTTAGAATGCAAAGCGTTTATGGCGATTCACAGGCAACAAAAAATTTATTGATCATTAGTTGATAGCAATAAATAAATTAAATTAAACGTTTCCTTTCAGGCTGAGCCAACTTCTCATTGAAATGAAGGTCTTTATTGTAATCGATTTCCAGTTCATGATATTATCTTTTTATTTTTAGTTAAATTCAGTTTTTATAGTTATTTCTGCAACTGCTGCATAATGAGGTATATTTAAATGGGTGTAGCTTTATGTGACGAGAGAAGGCGAGTGTTTTTGAATACCCGATTACCCTACATAATGTGTTCAGAAACCGTGGGGTGTCACGTTGATTACCACACACAATCAGCGCTTTATTAACAAAATCTGTACTTTATTGACATATTAAGTTGTTCATTGAAAACGTTTATATGTTTTAATTTATTTACTGACCTACAAAGATTACGAACATCAAAATTTTTCCACAACCGGATTAAGAACCGTTCACGTTAGGCATTCAGCCAGAAAGAGGGCCATTCCCGCATTGAACATGCAGCCCACGCCGATGGACTAAGTACGCTTCGGTTGAGCTAAGTACACCAGCCACGTATGTCTACTATTGCACCGGTAAATGTAATGATACGTGACATTAACCTTGTGTTGTGTGCTCGTGTGCAATGCCTGTAATTTTTTCTTTAAAAAGAAAAATTAACTTGTCACTCTAAGTAAATTTGAAAATAAACTCTGGAACACACTATCTTTTGAGTCCTAAACCTTGATATTGTGCTTTAGAATTAAAGACCCAGTAGCAAATAAAATAAAATTAAAAACAATACGCTCATGTTTACCGCACAAACATACCAACACAAGATTCAAAGAAGAGTACATACATACACTCACGCCTGTTTCCCATGGGGGTAGGCAGAGACTATGAAGAAGAGTACTTGTAATGTAAGAAAGAACATAAAAACGAAAAGAACTAAATAACTAAAGTGTAGGGCGCGCAATCCCCGGCTGGCGAGCAATTTCCACCAAAGTAGACCAAGTACGGGTCATGGGAAAACCAAATACGGAACCTATGGCGAACAAACGCCGACTGAGAATCACCGCGGGAATGTAGCACGCAATTACACGCGTCATTTCTATTATGACGATATTACCACTGCAATTAGACGAGATTTCAATGCCACTTTGTCAACAAATCAGACAAAAACTATATATTTACTAACGAAAGCGAATTAAAATTGTCTTTTTAGACAACTTTCATTTCAAGCACGCAGATAGAAGACAATTGCTGTGTTTGCACAATGATAAGCGATATCTGGTAAAAATAATCTTGAAGGTTACTTTGTCGATTACATCCACAGAACGCTGGATTAGGTAACTAACGTTTTTGCCCCGCGCCGAATAGAGAACGCACCAACCGTATTTGACGTTCTGCACCCAAGCATGGCAATCGATGACCTTCGCCAAGTCATCGAACCCACTGCCGAAAAGCAGGAACAAGCTACAACTGCAACATTTGAAACGCAGCCGTGCGTGAGCGCCGCGCCGAAGAAACGCAGCGTCATCCCCTGATGAAGACAACCTTGCAGTCAATCGAGAAGGGTTACCATTACCAACCAAGGTTGCAGGAAATACAATATAGAATTGATATTTGTCTCAATTAAAGTCATTCAAATTGACTTTATTGCTTTTGTTTCGCTTCTCTGTTGGATGGATTCTTAAGTTATAATATTAACTGGAAGGTTTTCGTAGTAGAATCGCCGATGACGAAAGTGTAAGGTAAACGAAAAAATGTGACAATCTTTAAAAGGTCACTTCCCCTTCGGATGATGTAACTCTAACCATAGAGGATGTAGTCAAAACCACGGGTAACGCATGACTGGTCTTTTCATAGCCATTGGATGGACGAGCGGCGGCTGTCGCAAGCGCAAATGGCCGTCCTTCAACTTGGTAATGTAAGGCGATGTCACGTAATGATGACACTCGGAAGATCGGTGAACTCTTTTCACTTTACTTGAATGTATGAGACGAACTCGTTTGGACGTTTGAATTTGAACTTTCTTTGAAACATAAAACTGGGTCCGACAATTTAGAGAGGAGAGGAGATGATTCATCCGAAACGTGAAAATGAAATGTTAAGTGTTACAAATAAACGTAGGTTTGTTTATTTGAAACGAAAGTGAGAAATTGGAAGCACGCGGTGATATCGGTCAAACAAGCCGTAGTCACAGATAGTAAAATCGATCTGATTTCTAAGACAATATTTCTGACACAATTTAGTATGCAGTAAAGGTCTCAAACTAGACGATAACTGAGAGCAAATCGGAGGTGAAATACAGTAATGTCTATGGACACGGACAGAGCCATACCTTATTTCAGGGCATTGTTTAAGAGGCGTGAGAAAGGGGATTTTAACGGTAACAAATTGACCCTAGACCGGTTGGTGACCCGCAAATAACCACCTCTGGCTATCGCGCGCTAGCCCGCGCGATGCATGATCTGTCCGTCTTTAGCAATATAGAAATGTGTTTACTGAACATTCGCAAATTGAAACTCAACGGTATTTGAATGGGTCAGTCACGAGTCACGACCCGCGACGACGACGTTTGCTAATATGCTAGTTTAATATAAGTATTTCTAAATAATAATATATTTAAGTATACCTATAATGTAAAGACAAGATATAAGGTAGGATACTATGCTTTGAATGCTGTTAATACAGATAAATTTTATTACTGTACCTAATATGTCTTACATTTACATTACATTCTTTAAAATTGAATAGATGAATGAAAACATACCTACAATACGAATATGGATTGAAATGACATACAGTTGACGACAAAGTATGTCACCGGCGACACGACGACAACGAACGGCGACAGTCGAGACTAGGCGACTCACACGTACACCATCACCGCGGACGTAGTCGAGAATAAATAATACATTACTAACATATTACATATTATTACATTAACTTATCATAACAAGCGCATTCATTTGCTTGCATCGCAAACGGTGAATGAATTATTAATTGCTGATTATAAACCGGGTATGTGTTACGTTATTGATATAGTAGGATTAGTAGGTCTAAATAACGTAACATCAACAATAACTATACTACAGAAAGTTCCAAAAGTACATATTTCATGTATGCTTCTTAATAGGTATCATCAATTTTCTAAGCACAAAATAATAATGCGCTCACGACGTGGTGTCACGTGCGACGGTTGTCCAGAAAACAAATTGCAAATGGGAAACACATAATGCTAGACGTTTCGAAATGTCGCCAAAGTAGCTGCACACGACTAGGATTATGTGTTTAGGCCCAACAACACGACTGTGTTATTTATTAACCAGTCCCATTCAACGTCTCTACTCTATACTGTTTTACTGAAGCACCGTCATACCGTCTAGCAAATGTATTATAGGTTAGACAAATAGTTGACGCCTCTGCGCGGATTGCTGAGTAGAAAGTCAAGTCGTCGGTGTCAGTGCCCATGAGTAATCAAATCACTACTAAAGGCATAATTTGTTTAGGTTTATTACCGCAAAAAGATGCCGACCCTCTCTAGCGGCGGAACATCGCCTTTAACGGGTGGCATCAATGACCACCGTACCTTACGGATAAGTCAATGGCCGTTCAGATTACACATTAATCTGTGTTTTCTTTGCACTTCTTTCCAACACGCTTTTGAGAAACTTGATATGACACTTCACAGAGGAAACTCTTAAAACAAAAACAAAAGTAGGCGGCGTTCCGCTTTCCTTTTAATACGTATGTATGTAGTTTATATTATCTAAAGATTCTAAAGCAGCGTTGAGAACTGATGAATGAACGACGACTCTGCGAAGTCGGGTACAGTAAATCAAACTCCTTGAAGGGTAATTTTCTAGACATTTGTTAGATTAGATATAGTCATTGGAATCCTTACCGAGCTGAATCAGATATGAATGCGAGCCCATTTGTTGGACAAATCGCCGAGATTTAAATTCATTAGGCGGGTGCGGAGTTGTTATACAGTAATCAGCGGGCGGGCGTGGATTAGACGTGAGGGATTGTGAATGGAGCTAATGGCTGTGTGAAACTGAAATATCTAAAGTACATATAGAGGAAGCTGAAGAGTTTTCCGATGGCTGGTTCATGCGTCATGCTCGTGAACGGGCGCTGCCAGTGGGAATGGGTCTGCATGTGATTACCTATCTTAACGCGATTTTAATTGTATGAATTACATTATTTTGTAAACAGCCTAGACTGAATAATGTCTTTAAATTTTGAATTTAGCTTGAACCCTGTAAATTGATTCATCAAGAAATGAGCTAATTGAATAATTTATGTTAATTGTAACGAATGTAATGTCTAGAAACGATAAGTTTTTTGCGCCCATTTTTTTTGTAAGCTAAAAGACGTTCATATCATGGGTGGTAATGGTAGGGTAAAATAATTAACGATTTAAAATAATTTCATTTCATTTGCTTTTAAGAGCATTTATAAGTTTTATAACATTAAAGATTGCAAGAAAAACAAAAAAAAATAGAAAAAGCAATTAAAAATATTTAACATTTTATTACACAGGCACCCACTGCTACTCATTATGTTAATTAGTTATTTGAATGATAAAGCAATCTATAAGAACAATTAATTAAAACATTATAAGCTTTGTGAAAACCCTGACTTATGTGATGAATGTGGTATGTTTTTTGATTCTACATTGCATAGACAGTATATTTTTCTAATCGTTTTAAGCATTTGATTAGTTGGTCGCCGAGTAATCGCTGTCGATAGCGGCTGTTGCGCCATTAATATTGTATGAGCGGCGCCAGCGAGACGACGGCAACCGACATTTGTTGTGTAGAGAAACCAACTCTTGCCAACTACATATAATGCAAAAAAGGCCTATCACAAAAATGATACTTATAAGCATAGGGTTCTTTCATAGGTCTAGATAAAAGTCCTTTAATTAAACTCGAATCGTGATTTTCTTTTCTAAGTATAAAATTGTGAGAAGTATCCTACCTACTTAAAAACGTACTTCTGGCTTCTTGACTCGACGACTTAATATGGGTAGCTTTAGTATGTCATGCTCACTTCAAACATTTCTGCGGTGGTGTCGTGTGAGGCGGGTCGTTACGTTCCCTCAAATATGGTTGAGCGAAGCGATGGCTGGTTCATGCGTCATGCTCGTGAACGGGTGCTGCCAGTGGGAATGGGTCTGCTTCTGTCTGCTTGTATTAAGGGCGTCGTATAACTCGTATATAAAAGATCTGTTTTATATTGTCTGTATGTATGGCACTTCTTACTCAAAAAATATAATTCTTAATAGCTTACCTTGTTTTGATTTATTTAATTGCAATATTTTTACTTTCTATAGTCAGTAGTTTAGTGAAAGACCTATGAAAAGCTTTTGGATATAAATTTTCAATTCGATGCCTTAACATAGGTAGTCTTAGTATGTCATGCTCTCTTTAATCATTTCTGCGGTGGTGTCGTATGAGGCGGGTCGTTACGTTCCCTCAAATATGGTTGAGCGAAGAGATGGCTGGTTCATGCGTCATGTTCGGGAACTGGTGCTGCCAGTGGGAATGGGTCTGCTTCTGACTACCTATCTTAATGCATATTGAATTGTATGTTTTTCTTTTATTTTTATTTATTGTAACAGCCTAGACTGAATAACAAGTTCAAACTTTGAATTTAGCTTAAAATCTGTAAATTGATTAAGAAATTTGAAACTCATTAAGAAATGAGCTAATTCAATAATGTTATTTATTTGTTAATCTTTGTTAATATAAAGTCTGGAAACGATATACATATTTGTAAATATCGTTCCATCTGATTGATAAAGCTGACAAGTTTTTTGCGCCCATTTTTCTTGTCAGTTAAAAGACGTCATAATGGGTGGTAGGGTAAAAGAATTGACGATTTAAAAATGCTTATTATGTGAGCTTATTTAAATAAAATATATTTCACTTTCACTTTCATAGTTACGTTGCTTTTTTATTTATAAATATTTCATTATACGTTCGACGTACATAGCCTCAATTCTTAAAATACTTTAATGTTTGTAGCACTAGAGGTTATCTAGCGCAAATAGAATAGAATAGAATAATTATTTATTTTCAAAAATGCAGTTAAGTACTATCATTTAAAAAGTTTACTTAAGTAAAATAATAATATTAATAACATTTGCCTGAACTAGGAAAAAAGTGTTTCAGGCGAGATAATAATTATAATCAAAGTCGCAGATTTAGAGATGAAAACTTCCAGAAAAGATTCCACTTCTTAGGAAATATTCCTGAAAACTTCCAAAACTTTACAATTAGATTTCGTTACATTGTAACTCGCCCAAAAAATTAAATGATTCGTTACCGTGAAACCCGCCATCTTTGGCCGCGTTTTACACATAATCGCCTATAACTCCGAAAAAAATGTAAGACAAGGACATCGAAGAAATAACATTTCGATGGACAAGGACTAGTTTTTTTATTTGAAAACCATCAACTCTTGAAGACTCGAAAATTGCTAAATTTATGAGTTTTAATTATCAAAAACTAAATTTTATAGTCGAACAAAGTTACCAAAATTTGCCACTTATTTTGCAAACTTCCAAGTTTCTGGCAATTTTGGAAGTTATTAAGAATATTTCCGGAAGTATTCCTGAAATATTCCAAAGTTTCGTAAACATACCGACGTTTTCACCACCACGCACAGCACGCAAAACTGCATGTTCGTTGTGTGTTGTGTATTAAAGTCTTAACATTAGTAATGTCCATGCCCGGCCGGAAGCACATGTCATCTGTCAATACTACCACGAATAGTAAACAAGGGAGTTAAACGGGAATCGCCGGATATGACGTATTTAGTTTAATGTCGCGCTACTTGGGTAGCGCATTTATAAATAGAATCGATACCGGGGGCAAAGGCAAAGTAACATTTCTTTATTGAGCCACATGAATCCTCATTTCAATCCACATTTTCAACACAACATTATTGCAAAGGGATCAATCGTTATTCGGCACTTTCAACGTATATTAGGTATCTTGAGACCGGTTGAGAAAGATAGTGAGTATTTTTAGATTAGATAGACAAAGAGTTTATTAAAAGAAGATTTTTCAGCAGACAAAAAAGAGATGCCTGCCATTCTATCTCAAATTCTAAAAGGCACATAATAATATATATAAAATAACATTCGTTAAGTTATTAACGAAGCGTTCATAAACAGTAAAAAGCACCGCCGATAATTTCCTCCATTTCAGCCAAACATTGTTGTTTATTTTTGTGTGAAGCTCAACCGCACATAAATTGCACGGGCGGAATTTAAACGTCAAACAATATCGAGCGTGGATTTACCGCGTGTTTGTTTGCGGATTTGTCGTGCAGGGCCGGCTCGGGGGAACTTTGGAGGGAGACAATTTTCACACGAGTCCTACCGAACAGGAGATTACTGCATATTCCATTGATTTTAGGTACAAACACGGTAATAAAATAAATAATCAACTTGTTTTCTCTGTGATAATGCCACCTGAGATGGAAGGTATTGAGCCTATTAGCTGAATTAGCTCGCCTGTAAATGTTGATCAATCGAGGTTTAGTAACTAAAGAAATGCACTTAAAACACGAGATCAGACACAAGATCAGGATACTACCAGGACTAAAACCAGATTGGTCCCCAACTCAACAACAACGTAGCTGCAACAACAGTAACACCGTACCCAGCATCCTTTTCCCCAATGTAAATTGCAACTTTTTGTTCCATAGATTTTATCGAAGATGCCCTGCCCACGGTGTGTCAAGGATTGATCTTTGATTCAACCGATGTTATCAGCGGGATTTGCCGATACACCATCGTTTCCGCTACGACTCTGCCTTATGCCTGCCATGCCGTGCGGTCATGCTGGACGTTGTGCTGGACATCAAAGCCTTTACATCTGGCGCGTTTTTTGCAGTCAAACGGCGCCGGCGCAACGGTCGTGAACCCGAGTTCAGCGAGTTCATCGAACTAAGCCGCTTCAGATGATTCCGTGAAAATTTCGTGTTTCACCCCTGTACTGCAAATGGAAACTTCAATATTTATAGTCGTTATTGAACTATGCAGTTGCGTAGTTACCTAATGATACTTACGAAAAAGTTATACTTAGTTACGATTTTAAAGCATATCACAGCATCATCTGTAGGATAACTAATCCGATCCGATTAAATGATGATCAAAGAATTGATGCATGTAGTGTAAGAATGTGAAGTGCTATCGATTGCTAAAATGGCATTTTAAACAATGATACAGTATTACCATCACCAGTATCACGTCAATGATGTAAAGCTGTTGATTACCGAGATCACCATGCGTGAAACAGAACGGTAAATATATTTTTGCGTAACGGATTCAGTCAGTGTCTGGCGGTGTCCGACGGCGTCTGGCTCGAATGAGAGGTGCCGTTGTGATCCGTTCAACAATTCGGCGTACACCGCAGAGATCGCAATCCAAATGATGTTTTCAACACTTAACTGTACCGTAAGATAACAGGCATATTTATCAGCGCGACGGCATTCCAAGAATGCGAGATACTGTCAGCGGAGCTATTACGGGAGACACGGTGACAGCTTCACTGACAGAAACCACACCGTAAACTTCAGCTAGAGTATCATTACTTTGAAATATCTCCATGGATATGTTTTTATACATATATATAGGTAACAAATTTACTTTTAGTCATTTCAATGCTTTTAGTCAACATTTTAGTCAGTAGTCTGTTCGTTCATATTTAACAACTTTTGTGAACTCAATTATTGGAAAATGCTCATCAATTTATCATTCTCGCAGCTTGCAAATTAATCCATCGCAGCCTTCATCTTTAAAACAGGGTACAGTACAACGGTTTTTTTCTGAATGTCGCTACAAAGTTGTCATCAAAAGATATTCCGAGGTATTATGGCCGTCACAATACCGCGCAATCGGCGCGGGCGCATGACAAGTTCATTGCCACGACAAGGGTTGCCACTCGACTGTTTTTAAGCTGTTCAATGGGTGAAGTGTGTTCTAGTCTCTAGACTTCTAGTTTATGAGAAGAATCTTAACTGAGATAAAAAATTACGTAGGTAACTAGAGAAAATAAGTCCCGTTAATTAAAGTTAGATAAAGTGGCATGGCTCATTTTTTCCTAAAAGGAATTAGTTACAGTATTTATCTATTCATAAAAAAACGCTATGATGTCAGATTTTCCAGTGTTATTATTTGTTAGGTAGTATTTTATTATCTGTTTTTGTTAGGCAACCCTCGACGCGCGGTTTGGCGATAAGCCGATTTGGATTCACCGCGACCGCTTTGGTTACTAACGTGTTCATAATACTAAAATTAAGCATTTTGAGTTCATTTACTTAGTGAATCATATAGGTACGTGATAGTGTAACGCTTTTGTCCATTAATTTTGTAAATAAGAATATCAGTCCAAAAGGCGCATCTGCCTTTTAATAGGAATCTAGCACAAAGTATACTCATCATCATCAACTTTGTCTAGGGATACAGGTGCGATTTTCATACAAAGGAGGCCTTGGTTTTCTGCCAGGGATGTACCGTGCTGTGATCTGATGATGGTTATCCAGGGAGTAAATGGAGGAGATTCAGATCGCTTTACACACCCAACTGATCTGATCAGTATTCTAAAAGATGAAGGGTCAGAGTTCTCAGTTTCAGAATTTCCATACATTTTCATGCTATTTTCGCGGTTTTTTTAAACATGTCCTCTAATCTTTTAGAATGCTGGTCTATAAGATTAGAGGACTGCTGGATAGCCATCATCAGATCACAACACGGTACATCCCTGGCAGGAAACCAAGGCTTCAAATTTACTTCGTTCGAGCCAATGAATTCAGATCTAAGAAAAGATACAAACCTACTTATAATTAATGACTAACACCTTCTCCAAAAGAGCAAATAATGATTGGATAAATATAAGACACTCTCAACATCCTTATAAGTATATACGTAAAGACATTCCTTACTGAGAGTAGGTATAATGAAATACTTTGGCAAACAAGATAACGATTGCCACATACCTGAAATACTTGACTTCTAATGATAACAAAGTCATAATTTTTATGTTATAAACAACGAAGTAGGCATGTTAATTTACCAAGTCATTGCACTAATGTAGGGAAAATGTTTCACACAACCTGGATTTACATTTAGGAATACATAAATGCGACGGTTCTGTTCTTAAAACCGGGTGATAATTTTACGATCAACAGGAAAATACTGTATATGGGCAGGACATTATAAATGTAGGAAATTGTGCAAGTATTCCCATTTAAGCAAATGACAACATGAGCACTAATTGCACTTTATTTGCATACCCAGTATAGTATACCAACCATACAATTGCATACAACTATGTAATGTTATTTTGTTTCAATTAATCGATGTGATTATAAAATTCACTTTGTCGATACCTTCGGTTTACATATTTCTTATTTTGACATAATTTAATAAAGGGCTAGTTTATGCGTCGACAATTTAAAAAAATTAGGCCCTATCCCTGTAGGTCACAGACACTATCCAACACAACACAATATCTAATCTATATATCTATGTCATGTCATGTAATCTATGTTAATAATTTAAAAAAGATTTAAAAGAAGAAACAAAGATTTTAAATCGTTCGTGTGCGACTAGTCAGTTAGATGCGACGTAATGTCGCAAATTGCAAATTGTATACTACACTGACACACTGTATAAGGCAACCAGCGATCAAAAATACGGATTTTGTCTATGTGAATGAAAATGAGTTAGTGAAGAGTGCTCGACGCCAGTCAAAGGATTTTTAAAAATAGGGCTACAGCTACAGCGCATCAAACCAACTCATATAAAACACCTGACCTGACTGACTAAAATATGTCAAGTACAGAACCGGTAACTTAACCGTGATCGAATAAACCTTACTTAATAAATATCTCCCAAAATATCCACGTGGACTCATATAAATAAATATAAAATGCAACATATGAATGGGCGCCGCCGCAGTGGTTTTAATAAAAACGATCGATCCCAAAACATAATGGCCGCCCGACCGCCCGCTGAGAACGACGATTATTCAGAAAATCGTATTGAAAAGAAATCACATCGAACCAGTGACACATATTCCGGTAACAGAACAGCTATTAATAAGATATCACTTTTAATTTTGATTGAATGCATTCCGGTAACAGAACAGCTATTAATAAGATATCACTTTTAATTTTGATTGAATGCAATACGCTCTGCAAAAACATTGCTTGCTTTCACGTAAAGCATTGTCCACAATAGGATACGAAATCGATTCGATTTAAGATCTTATTTCATGATTTTCGAGCTAAAGATAGAAAGTATATTAGATCAGTTGCACACTACATTAATGTGAAACTTTACCAAGATCCTAGTGCAGTACAAGAAGACAGCTATGGGCTTATCGTACACGGTGTAGGTAATTTATTCGGAGACACGTGCTCCGTACAAGATGCATGGGAACCGTAATGCCCCGATAAATATTGTAGGATGCGCTGCTAGAAAGCTTAGCCATGTTGGAATAGATATTATACCCGAAGCAACAAGTGGATCTACATCCACTGCACCCTCTAATTTACAACGCAAAAAATAACAGTACAATAGTCGGGATTGTAATATTAAAAATAACTTTATTGTTTAAAGACATGAAAACTAATATGTATTACCAATTCATCGAAGCGAAACTTTTTGACCGGGTGAAACGTAACAAATCATGCCGATAGACAAAAAAAGGCGAATGAATGCAGCGTACGTCCCCGTCCATTGTGTTAATTGCGGTAGACAGACAGAAAAAAACAAACTAGAATTTCAAATTACAACCTCCGGGAATAATAAATAAGAGAATACAGGGACCCCTCCCGGCTGCACAAAGGTAAGAACAGTAAGAGTTACTAGCATTAGTATAATAAAATCAGGGCCCGCCTACGTGACGTGCGAAAACAGGAGGGGTAAATGGTGACTGCGTAGACGCATATTTCATTCAAGGATTGAGACATAAAATTTAAATATATTAAGTATCACTCGTGTGAGCCTTGTTTATCACCGAGACTAACTTGTTTCAATTGTTGGATCATGCTATAAGTAGTGTATTCGGTGATTTCGGAGTGCCTTAAGGCTCAATTACACTATATAATTTTAAGCAAGCGATTTTAAGACTGTCTTGAAAACGACTAAGAATGCGCGCATTTACACCACACAATTTCTAGCACGCTCGGCCGTGCTTACTGTCATAGTAAAAGAGAAGGCAGTAAGTCTCTAATGTCTTTTTCAATCAACGTAGTATTGGAGTTATTTACATTGTAGTTTTTGTATTTGTTTTATTTTCTGTTTTAGTTCTTTAAGCACCTACCTAATACCTAATTCCTTTTCTTTAATCATTGTTTGTTAAGAGGTTAATTATAAATATTTTCAATTTGCAGTCGTCGTGTCAAATAAAATTTTAGGTACCTATTAGAAACCTACATAACATTAATATCTGACTAGGTTGAAAATTCGAAAGGCTCACGAAAAGAAATATTTTACCTAGTAGGTATGAAGTAGTAGTAGGTATATTTACCTAGTATCATTTTATTTAAGTAGATGAAAACCTCTAATGTGTAGGTACTTACTTAATGCAAATTGCAAGAATCGTATCAAACAAAACAAGACTGTCGCTCTTGTGAATAACTCGACGGACACACACGCCGCACCGCACCGCACCGCACACCAACGCGAACGCGACGGCTCGCGCGCGGGCCGCGGCAGCGGCACCCACCCGCCCCTCGGCGTGACCCGCCCGCCTCTCGGCGTGACCCACCCCGCGCCACGCCCGCCCACGGCGTCCGGCTCAGAAGGTGCACATCGTCGTTGTAGTCGGTCGCGCACGTATCGACCTACCTAGATATCGCGTTATTACACGTTACACTATTTCCCAACAAAGTACTCGTCAAGACGATTCAAACGAGCCCAAACTCGATGGGGTTGCATGGTTTTATTATAGAGTTCCTATGGCTTTCTTTCGGCCCCATCATCAGATCCTTGGACACTATTTCCCATTAGAGTACTCGCCAAGACGATTCAAACGAGCCTAAACTCAATGGGGTAGCGTGGTTTTATTAAAGAGTTCCAGTGTCCTTCTTCCGGCTCCATCATCAGACCCTGGACACTATTTCCCAACAAAGCACTCATCAAGACGATTCAAAGGAGCCCAAATTCAATGGGGTTGCACGATTTCAATATTAAGTTCCTATGGCATGGCCTTCAGATTCAGATTCAGATTCATTTATTTGCTTTAAAAGTGGTACAAAGGTTAAAATATAATATATAGGTATCTCACAATTAGTCTTTGCAGACATACAAATATTGAAAATAAACATTAAACATTACATTTCATTTCACTACAATACATTTGACTAATAATTCATTTCATTTTATTACAATACATTTCATTACATTACGATACATTTCATTACATTACATTAAATTTCATTTCAATTCATTCAAATTCATTCTTATTTATTATTCTCAATCAATTTCTGTCAATTACAAATAAAAAATGTCACAATTAAAATATATAATAATAATGTCAGTTTAAAATTAATTCATGCATGTCAGATTTAAGATAGAAATCCTTTACTTTAAGGTTTTGTCAGAAAGATATTCATGCACTGTATAATAACACTTATCAATAAGAAGATTTCTTAATTTATATTTAAAAGCATTCAAGGGAAGTTTTTTTATGTCATACGGCAACTTGTTGTAAATATACACTGCCATTGGGTAACAGCTGTGCCTCCATAATGAAGTAATAATTTGCGGTTGCACAAGTGTATTAGGATATCTTCCTCTGTAGTTCCTATTCACAGTGATATTGTCTTGAAACAAGCTGATGTGTGTCTTAACAAACTGGCAAATTTCATATATATAAATACATGGCAATGGTAACAATTTAAGTTTCAGGAAGTACGGTTTACAGCTCGTTCTGGAAGATATGTTACATATAGATCGTATGCACTGCTTTTGGGCAATGAAAGCTTTTCCAATGTCAACTGAATTTCCCCAAATTATGATTCCATATCTCAGGATAGAATCCACGTAACCATGATACGCCAACAAAGCAGTTCTTTCATCGGTTATTTTAACTAAACGCCATAAGGCGTAACAAAAACTATTAATTTTATTGCACAGCTTTTGTATATGCGGCTTAAAGCTGCAGTTATTGTCCAACACTATACCCAAGAATGTTACTTCGCTACTTTCTTCTATGCTCTGATTATTATGCTGAATAGATAGGTTAATGGTTTTGCTATTCCTTTGATTATGAAATTGAATATATTTAGTCTTCTTGACATTTACTATCAGATTATTATTTTCAAGCCAATCTGTAATATCGTGAACGGTAGCATTTACATGATTATTGTATTCATTAGCATCATTGTACAAATTTGGTATCACTACTGACACGTCATCTGCAAACAAAGTACAAAAATGTTTAGTTGCCTTTGGAAGGTCATTGATGTACAATAGAAACAATAAAGGTCCTAAAATACTCCCTTGTGGCACTCCTGACTCTTTCTTTATTAAACTAGACCTATATGTTGTTTCATTGGATGATTCATTGATATTTGTGATTTCTACGTATTGAAGTCTATCTTTTAAGTATGTTTCAAGCCAGTTATACGCGTTGCCCCTAAGGCCATATTTTTCACATTTCCGCAAAAGAAGTTCATGTGAGACGTAATCAAATGCTTTACGCATATCAAAGAATATTGTTGTTACTTCAATAGATTTGTCTACAAAGTTCATAATTTTGTTTACCAAATTAAATGCAGCAAGTGCCGTAGATTTGCCTTTTTGGAAGCCATTTTGATTTTCGTCAAGTATGCCCAATCGTTCGATAAATTTGTTTAATCTAGCGAGCATAGCTTTTTCAAAAATCTTAGACATTATGGACAATAATGCGATCGGCCTATAGTCATCAAGAGTGTAGCCATCCTTAGTTTTTGGTATTGGTTTAATAACTGTCAATTTCAATTTTTCTGGAAATGTGCCATCCACAAAAGATAGGTTGATTAGATAACTTAGTATCGGAGAAATTATATCCTTGTTAGCCTTAATAATCTTAGTAGGTATTTCGTCATAGCCAACAGATGGTTTATTTTTTAAACTATTTATAATTTTACAGACTTCATATTTATCGGTTGGATACAAGTAAATGCTATCTCGGATGTTTTTTACATTTTGCATATTGTTAACACTCGATGCATTTGAGTCCGTACTTAAGCCTACTCTTGAAATGTTTTCATTAAACAACCTTGCTATTTCACTAGGATCAACAATGGTTTCACCATCTTTTGTTATCTGTTTAATGTATTTATTCTTCATAATGTTATTGTTATTTTGTTTTATTAAATTCCATGAAGCTTTGCATATATTATTTGATTTTGCAATATACAGCTTATTACATTTCTTCTGTGAGTAATGAATACATTTTTTCAGTATGGCCGAATATTTTTTGTATCTAGTCTTGTTCCTTGTATTTTGATTCCTATAGTAATCAAATCTTAGCATGCGTTTCGTTTTACAACCTAAACGTAGTCCTTTTGTGATCCATGTGGCTTTTTTAGGTTTGTTTGTCATTCTTATCCTAACGATGGGAAAACACAACCTGAAAAATAATGTGATAAGCTCATGAAAGCTATTAAATGCTTTATTTCCTTCCAGCTTCATCATCAGAGCCTGGACCTTATCTCCCTTTAAAGTACTCATCAAGACGATTCTAACGAGCCCAAGCACGATGGGGTTGTATGGTTCCATTAAAGAGTTCCTGTGGCCTTCTTCCGGCTCCATCATCAGATCAGCCCAATGATACCATAATATTGCATTGCTTTCCATTTCTGACCTATGTTCAAAGTTTCAAGTCTCTAGCTCATCCGAAAACTAGTTTAAATTGTTCGCAAACTTTGTGGAGAAACAAACAAACAAACACACAAGCAAACGAGAAAGCAACCTAATAAAAGCGTGTTAAAAACAACCTACCTACCTATAAGTTTCAAGTCTCTAGCTCATCGGGAAGCTAGGAAGGTAGGTACTTACCTAGTATAAAATACTCTTTTCTAAAATTACGGACAAACAAATAAACGAACCTACTTATAAATATTAATAGTATAAATAAATAAATAAACAAGAAAACGTCCATATGAAAACGTGTTAAAAACCAACATTCCTTTTTGAACTTATCTTGTACTGTGGCAGTATCGTCTATCTGTCGCGAGTCAGACAGAGTCTGTCTCTGTCTGTCACATTACCTCTACACGTTGACCTGGAGAACGCCTTTATGCCTTAGGTATAAAGTTAGTTTTTGTAGTACAACTGTTACGTCTGACGTGCCGTCGTAGGTACAGTTAGACTGTCTTGAAATCGTGCGTGCATTTAGACGACACAATTTTAAGAATCTTATTATCGAGCGGGCTAGGCCCCACGATTTTAAGATTCTTACTGTCTTAGTCCGTTTAAACCATGCTTAGTCTTGAAATCGCGTGCTTAAAATTGTGTAATGTAATTGAGCCTTTATTTTGTTTTTGCATGAAAAATGCTTCTCTGATCTGCTGCATTTACGGTTGCCAGTTACCACACGTCAGGATTTGACCTGACATGTCACGATTCATGTCATTTCGTTTTGTTAGGACGTGCCTTTTATTTTGTTTTTGCATGAAAAATACCTCTATGATCTGCTGCATCTACGGTTGCCAGTTGCCACACACACGTCAGGATTTGTCTGACATGTCACGACTCCTTTTGTTAGGACTTTTTAATATAAATCAGGCTTTTTGTCAGGATTTACAGGTATGTATACCATCTGGTAACCCTACATCGGACTTAGTAACGTCTTTTTTTTTGAGAAATGTTAGAAAAATATTTTCTGGTAGTAATCGCTTTTAAGTAATATCCCTCATTCATCTCGTCTTTTCTGTGTTGCAGTAGGCGTACTACGTGCATCTCAATCAGCTGATCGCTGGAGCGACGGTTCCGTCCCCGCCCGTCTCGGATCCAGCACGAAAGGGAAACGCATCCAGTGAATACAATGAACATTTACATTTCTCGCTCCCGGGCTATTTTTGAAGTTCTATACAGTTCCTTTGAATCAGCCGTCACGTTTGCTTAAGAAAGCATCTGCAAAGTAACAGATGAAAAATGGTTCTCGGTATATTAATATATTTATATCTGAAGTTTCCTTTTTTTGATTTTGGTCTTTATGCTCAAAAACTTTCTTGTCCATAAAAACAGGTCAGTGTTACAATATACCGAGCTGATGTAAATTCATAGAACCTGTTATTGTAACTCCAGACGCCTACGCAATTGTGTTTATAATTTATTGTTAAGAGTTTCCCAAATGTCTTAATTTTATACAAGTCATTTATTACAATTCGATTTTTAACCGACTTCAAAAACTTTGAAAAGGAGGAGGTTATCTATTCGTCGCGTATATTTTTTTTTTTATATATGTATGTACACCGATTACTCGAAGACGGCTGAACCGATTGAAATGATTCAAACGTTATAACATGAGGTTTGTTCCCAAGTTGGTCCCATTTGTTGAAATTTTGAAATCGGTTCAGTAGTTTTCAAGTAATCTTGAAAATACTGTCGTTTTCGTTACCATTTTTAACCGACTTCAAAAACTTTGAAAAGGAGGAGGTTATCTATTCGTCGCGTATATTTTTTTTTTATATATGTATGTACACCGATTACTCGAAGACGGCTGAACCGATTGAAATGATTCAAACGTTATAACATGAGGTTTGTTCCCAAGTTAGTCCCATTTGTTGAAATTTTGAAATCGGTTCAGTAGTTTTCAAGTAATCTTGAAAATACTGTCGTTTTCGTTACCATTTTATATGAATTGAGACCGATTTTCAACCATTACTTTTTTGTTTATGAACCGATTCAGATGATTCTTTTTTGTTTGAAAGAAAACACCTTAAGGATGATACCATATCAATTTCATTGGTATTGGACTTTGGATTTTGAAGATACACGAGGGAACTCCTCAAAATCAAATAGGATCTGTACAGTGATTGAAATATTGGTAGGTTTATTATTGTCAAGGACGTTCTGGACTAGAGTTGAACTGCGAAGACCCAACGGAACACCTGTGGACATTGAGATTGAACACCTCGGGGTATACCATTGAATAATGTGAAACATTATACTTAACGTTTTTTATTTTATAAAATTATCGCTTAGATCTACCACAAAAAAGTTTAAAATAAAAAAGCTTTTAAAAAAAAGTAAAACCTCCTTCAAAAACCTTAAAAAAACAGCTCTATAAAAAGCAAGAAATAATGTTCAAATCGATTAATTAAAACACGTCTATTGAAGTCGGGTGGGGCTTTTAGAATATAAACATCACAATAAGTAAAAAAAATACTTCCAGCTCCACCCGACTTCAATAGACGTGTTTTAATTAATCGATTTGAACATTATTTCTTGCTTTTTATAGAGCTGTTTTTATAAGGTTTTTGAAGGAGGTTTTACTTTTTTTTAAAAGCTTTTTTAAGGAATGTTTTATCTAACACGTTGCATCAATAATTAATGACTTATTCATTATAACTTTTCGTATCTAGCTAGTACAGTTATTGTTAATCAAAGTCAATACTTTTAATATTTTTGTTCATCAAAAAGCAATCACGGCAATGAACCTGCACAAACAAAGCCTGAGCAAGATAATGAATATTTACAAATCATCAATAATGACTGAGACGCAATTGAACGTGGCAGTTCCTCTACTAAAACATCTCTTATTTAAGTGTCAAGTAACAGTACTTGCGGTAAAACATACTTTATTTACGTCTACGCCAGCAGTAATAACTGGTGTGGTTTTCATTAGTGCGTGGCTTGTCAATATGTATTTTGACTGTTTCTGTGATGTTTTTACAATACATATCGTCAGAAATTGTGACATGCGACTGTGTTAGATCAGAGTCGAAGAGGGAAGAAACAAAGTATTTTCATTGAACTGCAAGGTGCAGAATAATTGAGGACAAAAAGGAATTTGTTAGCATCTTATATCATGGTCAACATAATGATTATTTCAGAAACTAAGTAGTTTAACTAAGTAGTAATGAAGTCATTACAGACGCTATAATCCTATGCATGATAAAATAATACACTCATAAGCGAATAACATATTATATTTTTGCATAAGTAAGAACAACTGAATGCAAATATAATAATGGAAATAACAGATTTATCTAGCGTAATTGCGACAGCGACAAGGATGTGGCTGACAAGTCATTAGTGATATCGTATTGAATGCTTTATTCAATTAGCGCTGCATTGCGTGATCAGTTATGTTGTATTGTAATTCAACTGCCCATGTTCAGCCGTCTCGTTGTTTACAACACATTTGGTGACGATAACATGGCCAGCTTATTGAAAATTCTACCGGAGGTCTAAAAAGTAAATTTATTGAATGTTTCTAATACACTTTAAGTATGGTTTCTAAATCTAATGTAATCCAATATATGCAGTACAGTTAGGATTTAAATGGAATGTTGTACAAAAAGCTTAGATGGGTAGCATAGTTTGATCATGGAAAATATTGACGTTCAGAACTGATTACAAAATTATCTCAATGCCATTGTGATTAACATTAATAATTAAGAACTTTTGCACTTTTGAACGGGCAGTGTTCTATAACAATAAATAATCGAAATTCAATTATAAAATCAGATCGATTTTGGGTCGTGACAGATCAGATGGAAACGATTTTATCCTCACAGTGGGGTTCCAAATTTATTGCTCGGTGAGGTAGAAACCGAATAAAGACAAATTATCCAATAAACTTTGTGTATAGGGTTAATCATTTTATAACAAACGCTTAAGAATTATATGTAAAAGTGAAGAAGAGATCTAAAGATCTTCTATATAGTTTTAGATAAGTATATAATATACTTAATTAGCGAAACGAAACCTATGTCCTATAAACTGTTGAATTGCTAATAGTCTGTTTTATGATGTGTGAATATGGATTTGACCAGAAACCGTTGGTCGAAAATCTTCCGAATCACCACAAGATAATTGGCGAGTGAAATTCGTAAATTAGCGCTTAGCGTGCGCCCGCGCAGTTCGTCCGGCCGCCCCTAATTGTGATCGGAGATGATTCGCTTCACAGACCAAGTAAAATGTAGAAACGTTGCCGAAGAATTATTGCCATCGTCGTAAAATGGCGCTCGTTAGGCGGTTTCACGTTTCAGTTAATCAGAGTCAGTGCTGTCACTGCAGAGGCCGAAATGCGAAACTGGATTCCTTCATCATACACACATTTTATTTGTGAGCAGAATTTCACGTTATGTTGGCAACTGTAGAAGTTGAAAATGTTACTTCATTGTCTTGGCTCTTTCACAATGCCCCAGTTCTGCATATAAATGAGCATGTAGTCGCAACGCAAGATGTATCTATCGGTGCATTTGGAATGCAACATTTCTTTGTGTGTCTGCCTAAAGAATTTCCATGGTAACTGTTACTTTGTACGTTGTATGTATCGTTTCAGTTATTTCATTGTTTGTTAGAAATACATTCAGCTCGCTACTCAGTTATGATTGAGCAGACATATTCGACAAATTATTACCTAATATTATAATGATTTTAATTTTTATGCTATTTTCCTAACAGCGCCGATCGCCGCACAGAGAGCCTATTACGAGTTGTGTTTCTCACCTCACTTTGCGAATAGTATCGAGTGAAAGAGAGGAAATCAAGCGAGTGAGTGAACGAGTGAAAGAGAGAAAACGACAGTTTACTATTCGCAAAGTGAAGTGAGAGCAAAAAACCAACTCGTACTAGGCCCTCTGTTCCGGTTAAGAATAGGACTGTCCCATCTCATCCCGTGGGTATCGTAGAAGGCGATAGAGGGAAGTTTTAGGGACCCGGTGCAGACCATCGCACAAAGGGTCACTCGAATGGCAGCGAGGAAACTGTCAACAACAGCATTCCCGAGGAGGGTTGGTGTCAGGCAGGCGGCCGACCGTAAAACTTTGCCAAAACCTAATGCAGTATGTATTACATGCTGCGCCGACCCCAATAGTGGTCGTTCTACGAGCGCACAAATAAATTGGGATAAGGACAGGAGGATGATGATGACTATTTTCCTAACAGTGTCAAAATTTTACTTAATGGAAAGAGATCTCATTACGTCAAGAAAGAACTCCTTGTAAAGGTTTTCATTCACGGAGTAAAAATTGTTGTTCTTGAGTTCCATGGTAAGGCCCGTTAAGTCGTTTTCGCGTGCCCGCGGGCAGCTCTCACGATGTTTACAAGTGATGACTTGAGTTTGGCCCATCAGGAAGGCAAGATGACGTGATGATCAAGTGTCGTTGTATAACTATGCATAATCTAGAGTGATCGAGTTTTGATGATAAATCATAGTAGTCATTAGTAGTTTGTTTTTACCTTCGTTTGTTCCGGTACGCAAATCTGTACGGTTATTCCGTTACCTCAAATAATTCACTCTGAAGTGAATTCTACGAAACTTATATCTGAGAATTTGCCCTAAGCTAGGGAGAAAGCTAGCATCGGTCATAGGTTTCCCAGAATTCACATCAGGGTGGATTCTTTAGGGTAACAAATCGGAATAACCGAATCTGTCTTGCCTTTTAATGGCTAAAACAGCGGACCTTCATCAAAGTACCTTAAGTTACGTAAATTCAAAACGGAATTGTTAAAATTATTAGTTACTTAGTAATTTAGTAATGTTGCAACTGCATAGTACTTACTGTATAGTTTTAGTTAATTTTAGATACCAACCTTGTTAGTTACCTATCTTATAGGTAATTAAAGTAATTTTAAGTTTGTACCAGACTATATTTTCTATTGCATGCCGTGGCAGCCTTTAATTAAGGTGACACTAGTCCTAGATTAATTTGCACTGTGTTTTATATCATGTATTTAGTGTTTGCTTTGTTGGTTGTCCTTAAATAAATGAAAAAAAAAAGTTGTCTTCATTTATTTCAACTTAAAAGAGTTTTTTAGGCAGTCCGTTTGAAGAGCATTAATAAATCGCAAAGGTACGTCTACAATTTACTTATTCTGTGAAAAACGAACAGGTCTCGTGGACAATTGATTCCGACGATTCCCACAGTGCGCTAACGTTTACGAAAAAACATAATTTGAGCGAGTGGCAATTAGGTAAGGCACGGTGGGAAATGTTCGCCGGAGACGAGTGCGGTGCCACCTATTACTGACTTCAACAACGGGAATAAATCTTTTTCGGTTTTCTTTGTTTTTTATTTTAAAATTTTTTTTCTATGCAGACACAATGAACAACTTTAGTTTAAAACATACTACACCAAGGCACTTTACAACAACTAATAAAAGAAAAAAACCGATCTTGTTTTTTGTTGCCTATTTGCCTAAGTTTCCTGAGACCGCAAACACAGCTGTGGATTGAATAGATTTATTCATTTATTATTCATAATTTATTGGAGGTATTTCATAGCATAAAATTTAAAGCAACATTGACGATGTGTCAAGTCATTATAATTTTTTATAGCGTTGGTAGCAGATTTAGCGTAGCCATGCTAAGGCGGGAAAGGAAAGAAATAATCATCTCTACGAGGTGTGAAAACCTCTTTTCGCCGTGATACCTTGGAATATCCGGGTGGTGGGATTGTATGTGTCGTAGGATAATTGTACAAATAGGATTTTTACAAAAATCCTAGTATGATTGTAAAATACCGGATAATTAGAATCTAAGACAGATTTTTGCAATCGTCCGAGTGATGTTTAGGATTTTTACAAAAATCCAGCGTATCTTAGGTAAATCGCCAATGACCATCACTTTGCGCGCGCTGATTGGCTGACGTTAACGTTATGGACTGACGGATGCTCTGATTGACTAACGGCAACATTGCTGCGTCCATTATTATTATTGTGATTATTCTCAAATATTTCTCCAGCGTTATGTTCTATTTTTACGTCTTTTATTTAAAAAAAACTGAGTGCTCAAATCTATCAAGAGACATTAATGTACGATGAGTGAAGTGAGCGAATTGGATATTATACAAATGCTGGGCTCGATCAGTGCAGTCAATTTAGAGGGTAACCGAAAAATAACTTTTCTACACAGAGCTAAGTAAGTTCTACAACGCTCGTCAAGATGTTTTTTGCAAAACCTTGTTAAAACTTTAATTGAAGAATTTAATTCGGCAAAATTACGAAATAACCCCAAAACCCATCAGCAATATGTTCTGACTAATCAGATTGAAGATGTTATAAATCGTCTCTTAAGACTATCCAATCAGCATTCAAGTTTACAATTGTCCGAAACATACTGGGATTTTTACAAAGATCCTAAAAAATTCTCGGACGATTGCGAAAATCTGTCTTAGATTACTATTATTCGGTTCTTTACAATCGACCTAGGATTTTTGTAAAGATCCGGCTTATACAATTATCCTACGACACCACTCGCAGGATGCTCAACACACAAAAAGATTTCACACTTTTATCCTAGGGTTGCCCGTCTGTGATTAAAATTATAACATTAGCTAACGTACTATACTATACACTAATATTAGATTTACTAGAAAAAAAAGGTTGAAAATAACATTAAGAGCCGTAGGCAGATCATTTTCCATGATATGATTAAATATTATATGAGATCTGATTGAATTAATCAAGTCTTGTGATCAATGGTTACCCAAAAAAAAAAATATTTTTACAAAAGTATCTTGAACTCCAAGAAGATAAAATAAACAACAAACCAATGTAAAAATGTCACATCCCTGTTCAGTCTGAGTACTTAAAGGCCTGGGCACACCGGCTGCGTAGACACGCGCGTGGTTACGCGTGCGTGTACACGCGCGTAGTTACGCACGTAACCCCCTGACACACCGGGTTACGCATACGTCTACGCGGCACGCAACGCAATCTGTCCCTTGCGTACCCAGCCGCTGCGGCAGCCATGTTTGCGACTCTAGTGCGCGATGTCAGACGAAGATTGAGTAAATGGACTAATTTTTTCGCACTAATTCAATTAGTTTTTCTTTAATATCGTTATTCATTACTTAAAAACAAAATAAAACACCACTTACTACCGTTAGTACCGCTACTATTTGTAAACAAATACAACTGGATGCGTAGTCACGCGCGTGGTTACGCGCGTAGTGACGCGCGTAGTGACGCGCAGGACAGATACGTGCGTGTTCGTATTTGTTCGGTGTGACGTCCAATAGGGAATGCCATTGAGTACAACGTCATCAATGCTTTCCGCTCTGCGTAAGTACGCAGCCTGGTTGTCTCATGGGAGCTGCAATGCGTAGGGTTACGCATCGGTCTACGTGCACGCGTACGTTACGCAAGCGGTGTGCCATGTCTCATAAGGTTTCAGAGATTACAACGTCATGGTACGTCTACGTGCACGCTTACGCATACGCTTACGCATCCGGTGTGCTGGAGCCTTGAGTTTGATCAAGGGAGGGAGTTTGATGAGTGTTTTGATCGAGGGTTATCTTACAAAAATGATTACATTTTTTTACAAAAGTATCTTGAACTCCCGGAAGACGAAATAAACAACAAACAAATGTAAAAATGTGACATCCCTGTTCAGTCTGAGTACTTATAGAATGAGGCTCTCGGTACATATCAAACGTGAGCTTTGCGTGCTCGGCGCGAGAGAATGCACTCAGCACACTTATGCCCCGTCACTGCGGCGTTCCACCCAATTCTCCGAATCGTGCTGAAATAATTAATTGAATCTTTTTATCGCATTCCCATCCTTGCATCGAATGCTTGCGGACACGGTGCATTTAAAATAATGAATCCCTCAGCTGAAACCAATTTAATTGACACTTAGCAGCCTCATCAGTCAAGCTGTGTCCCTGATGTCAAAGCGCGATGTGGATACGACGCTTCATTTCACGGTTATTATTTATGAATTAAATTGCTGCTCTGATGATGCTGTTGAGACGTCTGGCATTTCGTTTTTACAACGCGAGTAAAAACAACGCAGAGAACAGAATCACAAAACAAAACACTATCGTTTGTGATATCTTAACGAGCAGCATTCCTTGTAGATGCTTTGAGAGTTGTAAATAAGTTAATTGCGAAATTTATATAAATATTCTCGAATAAATCGACAATCAATTATACACGCAATTGTATCCAGAACTTATACGAGATCGTTGCAAAAGCCAAGATGGATGCAGCGGCGAAATGACTTGCGAAACAACTGTCAATAAATACAACAATAAAATCTGTCACGACCGAGCAACGACCGTGGGAAAGGCAAACCAATACTGTTAAATGCACTCGTATGTCAATTCCGACTAATGACAGTACTATGATGAATTTATGGAGTGGTTGGATTGTTAAGTTTATTAGATTGGGCAGAATAAAGCTTTGGAGGCAGCATTTCAGTCTTACCAATCTATTTTAGACATTTCATTATGAAATCATAATATGTATAAAGAAACACGACAAGAACGATGCTAAAATCCCATCGATTTTGAAATAGAGAAGAATTGACCAACACCAAATCACGTGCAAGGATTCAAACAAAATTCCTGCGATGGTAATCAATCATAAACTAACATTGAGCTTTTAATTCTTTCTAAGTATACCTAGTCCACAACAGTCGTGACTGCAATCACGAGAGCCAATGACAACACACAATGAGGTAGTGAATAATTTGGCTCAATTCGAAATAGCTGCGGTGTAAGCAATTATTAACCCTAAAGACGAGGTCGCGACCTCTCCTGACACAATTGTTAGGATCTAAATGGTATTCAAAACTATGTTGAATCATACTTATACAATAGTTTAATTTTTATATCCGGTAATGCCATGAATGAATAATTACTATGCATGAGAGCGACCATTAGCAAGTTTAATAACATACTCAGGCTATGCTTTTAAATAACAAACTAACACTGATTACCAAGAAATAGCAATACATAATCATCAATAAGTAGGTAACAATGTCCACAGTTCAAAGGTGTCTATTTTACTGGTTATAAAGATTAACCGTGTGGCGTCCGGCAGAGTGGAATGGCACAAACCCATAAGTGTGATACTTATGGGTGTCGTAAAAGGCGACTAATGCTTTGACCTACCTAAATCTAACATCCTCCCACTTATGGTGGACTTTCATGGCGTTATGATGAAAATGATGAAAAAAGCCGCCCGCAACGCAAGTTCATGATCTCTATTCATGACACGAGCATTTCAACTAGGTACAACTCGGGCACAGTAATACTGTGACTTTTTTTATACCGAGCTTAAATGCAATTTCGTATCACCTACTCCCGCAGGTGAACAGGGGGTTCGTATGTGGGGGTATCGCCAGGAGTGAACCGCAACATTCAACGTTGCGGCTCCCTCCACGACTGCCTCCCTTCCCTGGGTCCCACACAGCCAGTGGCCCGATGGGACCCCGGGAGGGGGGAATACGCACTAAAAACCCGGTACTTGCCCTCATGTGCCGCCGGTTGTCCCTGAAGGTCCCCGTTGGAGTCGCCACATCACCTAACATGACACCTGGCTCGGAACTCGATAATCCCACGGCTACCTTAGTTTCGTTCTAGCCGCTTTGAGAAACATTGTCAATAGTTTTTACACGGTAAAAGAAGACCCCACTCTACATAAAATCTTGTAAAAAAATATTGGCTTGGCCGGTGGCAAAATTTTCTAGGCACATTATTTTGCACAATAACCATTCGAGCCAGGTGTCATGTTAGGTCGTTCGAGTTACCTTTGTCAACAGAATATTGCAGTTAGTAATGTCACTATAAGGACAAGAAAGCAGTGTCTCAGTAAACGTCACGTGACGCCGACTTCACAGCGGAAAAGGTCCGTTACTCGTTGCATGCATCAAGCCCGTGAACTTTGTTCATAACAGCACTGACCCTAATGAGGCCGAGACGAAACATGCGGCGACCATCGACGTCACTTTTGGACACACCGGAAAATGTGATTAAGTTTGGAAAGTCATTATTTACTTAATATTATTTTAATAGAAACCATGTGAAGATGAATACCTATTGCATATTTTTCATCTGGAAATGATGAAAAATGTTCATGTTCTAATATTCAATGATATCATATTTTGTGATTCAATCGTATTGAGATTCTCTCATTTTTTTTATATTCGCTTTAATACACGTACGTGGCCCACTCAATGAACCACCAAAGAGATTAATTAAACTAGATGGATTCGAATCTGTGGTGGGTTTTGCAAGCCAACACGAAGAGATTAGAGCCAGCCATTAGAGGATTTACTCATTTACATTAATGAGTTCTACGGTTTATCTGCATCTGTATATAGTCGTAATTTAATCGAATGAACGCCTGCATCGAAATTGATAAGTTGCACTACTTTTAAACGCGTAATAATTTATTCAACAAACAAACCGCTTTCCTACGCTAAATTCAAGTGTGATATGAATCAAAATGTCATTAGGTTAATAGCGTTGGTCATATTAGACAGTTTTTCGGAATTGCAACTATTTATGCTAATTACATTGATGAAAAATTATCTAAAATCAAGTCTAAGATATTTGTATCATTTAAATTTTTCATAATAGTTTGTTAGAAATTATCGACGCTTCTGGTTATCGATAAAATTGTGGACTAATGAACCGTGTTCTCGAGACCGGGTCAGGGTGCTTCGCAGAACTAGTTCGAATGTATAAAAATATTTGCACGGCACAGATGGAGATTAACGACGTTGTAAATTTCTTTTAACAATACCAAGATATGGATCGCGTAAGCACGCAGGCACGTGGAAACTCTCAGAAATAAAACGATTGTGTTTTGTCTTTTCATTAACGCTAATAATTTAGAAGAAAAAGATTCGTCAATACGTTTTGCACGTATAAACGATCTTATCCAACAAGGATTTTGTTTTTTAAATCTGATACTTAACGATTACTCAACTAATTAGAAAGCATAAAAAACTGTCTACTAAGTCGAGCGAGTCTCTCTTGTTTCAGTTTATTGTGTTTGTGCGTTTCGTTGCACCCAGTGTTCCAGTCCGTTGATTCAATCGTAAAGTTAGTAAAATAACAAAAGAAATAGACAATTTTCGTAACCATTTTATAGAAGGCACCCGGATCGAAAGTAAATAAATTAGTATTATGACCACAGAAAGAAACAACCTTAATCATTGTCCAAGTAGCACGTCGCAACGCAACCATTATGTCCCAATCCTTATAAAATGTTTTTTATAATAAAAAATACACTTTAATAATTTCATCAAGCTCAAATCGAGAATCAACGAAAGACCGTACATCTCGTTGTATCTCGATTAAAAGAAATTAAGAATGACGACCTCCGTGGTCGAGTGGTTTGCACGCCGGTTTTCAAGGCGTCACCATCTCTTGAGGTCCCGGGTTCGATCCCCGGCTGGGTCAATGTAGAAAATGAACTTTTCAATATTGTCTCAGGTCTGGGTGTGTGTCATACCACCGTTGTTTCTGATTTCCATAACACAAGTGCTATAGCTACTTACTTTGGGATTGGAGCAATGTATGTGATGTTGTCAAATATTTATTTATTTAAGGAACACGTCACTCACTGTATGCGTTTCTACGAGTCGCCCCGATATTCATGCACAGGGGCCCTATTTTTGAATCATTAGAATTCCAAATCGTGTATGAAATCGCAAGATTCGTGTGCGAATCCCTAAAATCGCTATTTTTTTTATATTCATACTGGTGAATTTTGCAACGAGTGGTCCGACCCACTCATTTTCGATATTCTACCAGTAGAAATGACGTGAGAGAGAGAGAGAAATATTAGAATCAAATGACTGACAGACAATTTTTTATTTTTATTTTTTTATTTTATTTATTATCACAAAATCCACAGCACTTAAAAATTAACAGATTTTGCTTATTGCCAATAACGGATTTACATTTTATTTATTGAACATATAATATAACATGAGAAATAGGCAGAACACCCGTGCAATAAGAGCAAAGTAATAAGTCTTAAAGAAAATTAAAATTAAAAGTACGTAATTATGGTCTTAAACAATAAAAATCTAATTATATTAAATATATGTGAGTACATGTGTTTGTGTGTGTGTGTGTGTATGTGAGTGTATGTGTGTGTGTGTGGGGGGGGGGATCTACTTAATGTTATTGCTATTATTCTCCATCTCCTTAATTATACCAATATACAATAACAATACAATGACATTATAACTTTTTAATTTACGATCCGTTCCCCCGTAACTCAATACCTACCGGTTTTTAAAATCAACGAGTTATGGCTTTCCGGTTTTTATTTTTTCTGCGTGAAAGAAAAATGTTATAAGTTTCGAGTTTTAGGGCAACACTCATTTCTATTGCTTCAAAAATACGTAAAATTGGGAGCAATCGAAATTGATTTCGTATACGTTTTGCTTTCGTGCATGAATTTAAGTTTATTTTCGAATGATTCAAAAATGCGTCCCCAGATGCCCGAGTTGCCCGACTATTTACATAACAATGCCGCACGAGACGGAACATACATACGTTGCAAGGAAGACCAGTATTACATCACGTGTGCGCATTATATGCGATATTCAAAGCAATTTTGAAACTGATTACTGCTGTTATACAACCGTTCATTACCACGTCCGTACATCAGAGTCGATGTACTTAAACATGTCCAGAATTTTTGAGTCGGGTTTTATCATAAATTTGCACAGTATCTGCTGGAGAGGAGCAGAGAGAAATGCAGAAGGCAATTTGCATCAGATTAATCGTTGGTTGACTTATGGTCAAATTGCGGTGCCGAGCGGCACGGTAATAACGCAACCGGATTTGTTTACGGGGACAATGTGGAGAAAAATGATTCTATAACGGTACTCGTGATCGAAATCATAAAATATGCTTCGGAAAGTTCGCCCACTGCAATCACTGTCTGTCTCTACCCAAATTATTGCCGTCTTAACCCGTTATCAACATAATGAACCTTTATACCTCATAAACAAAATTTTCAAACAAATGTTAATAAATCTTAAACTTTTAGATTTTTGCATTCACAATGCTATTTTTATATTAAGATGAATAAATAATGAAAAATATTAGAAAAAATCGGCTCACCCGTAGCAACTTAGACGGGATAAGTTGCTACGGGTGAGCCGATTTTTTCTAATATTTTTCATTATTTATTCATGTAAATAAATCATTAGTTTTACATACTGTCGCACTCGCATCAGTAGTGCCGGAAACTTCAAACTAAAATGACATAACCGAAATAAGAATATAACCACCATATGATAATCTACAGTGCAGAAAACTCCCAATTAAAAAAATACATTATAAATTGAAGCGAACTTTATCGATTACAAACAACATAATAAAGTTGAATATTACAATACTAACATCTACGTGTAGGTACAGAGCTTAGTCAGTGGCGAGATTATTGCGAAGTTCACTACAAGTGCAGAGTTATATAACATGTGATATACAAATACGCAGTGTGGAAATACAATTGATGGCGATCATTACTAGACCGATGAGAAGTAGAGCATTTCGGATTTTTCCGCTCCAATTGACATGTTTTCATTTTTTACAAGGTACCTTAAATCGAAAACCATTTCGAGGTTTTTCAGTTTCTGACACCGTACATAATTTTTCGGGGCTATTGATCAATTATTTAACGAAATATGTGGAAAAAACACTGTATCATCAAGATAAAGGAATAATCAAAATTTAACTCCTTTGCATAAAAAAGTTGTGTGATTTTATCTTAAAAAAATAAAAATCATAAAAACTGTCGCTGTCAAGTTTACAATGTATGTCAAAGTCTGTGTCAAGAATCAAAATATTTTTCACTTTTATTCGTTTTGTTTTGAATGTATTCAATGATATTTTTAACTTAAATCAGTATTTTGATTAAATTTAACATCTATCAAAATATAATATCAAGTTTTCTGAAGGATTTTTGATAGCAGACAGTCGCAACCTTACCAAAGTGGACTTCATCATGCTGCTGAAGCTGAATTCT
Source organism: Agriphila tristella (assembly GCA_928269145.1). NCBI lineage: Eukaryota > Metazoa > Arthropoda > Insecta > Lepidoptera > Crambidae > Agriphila > Agriphila tristella. The sequence goes on along the minus strand of OV743437.1, from coordinate 26,157,390 downwards.
TTTGCGAAACATATTATTTTTTAGAAATAAAAAGATATTGTGTACGTTTGAACTTGTTTAATAAATACAGTTTGTTTTGAAGTGCATTAATTTCAATTTCCATAAAACTTTAAAGCAACGCACCACCTGTAAACGTGTAGACTTTGGTTTGGCACGTAAAACAGTGTTTGTTTGGGCATTCATCACAGTATTTTTGCAGGCAGGAACTACACATGAGATTATGGAATATATTTATTTATTATTGTTGAAAATAAGGTAAAAATAGCGACAATAAAGGAAAACAACCTCGAGCAAAAGATAAACAAACAAACGTCATTAGCGTCCATAGATTAGGTTGGCAGGTTGACGTCAAAATGATTTTTTTATTCATATGGGCAAAGGATAATGTCCGCCAGAAATCCTTTAAACGGCACTTACGCTCTTTTAGAATAAATAAGTTTTCAAATGAATATTATGTTGACTTAAAATAAAAATTTTGGAAAAGAAAAAAATACGTGTCTCTTGTTTTCATCAGTAATTTCTAAATAACAAATAAAAAAACAGGATAAAAATTTTGAAATGTTGTCAATTAGAGATACCTTATAGTCAAATACCACTATCGACGGCGGAGGAAGAAAATATACTGTAGCTCTACCATAAGAATTATTTATTATTACGGTTCTACCACGATTTGATGCAAAGTGTTTAAGCTATCAAAAGCTTTTGGAAATACTGCTCATAGTCAATGCTAGTGAAATAAAGAAAAATATAGTTTTCGAATTCGACAGCAAAACAGTTTGCATCAACTCAAGGTAGAGCTACTGATGTTGCATTCCCGTAATCTACGGGAATGAAATAACTACGGCGTAGTAGATAATCTCCTCATGCAATATCCAAAATTCCAGATACAGATGTAAATAAAAGTCGGGACGAGCGAGACACCATAAGGAATGCCACTTTCTCCTTGATTGCCCACCGATCACACCAGCTGGCAGCTCAAGCACTCCGACAACCAGTCCGGCCACATCATAATCAACCGCCAGGAAGTCATAAAATAATCGCAAACCCAAAAATGCCTTGATATGGCAAAAATACAGATGAACAGGAAATCAGTCTAGTATCCTCTCTGTGTATTAGTTTATTTCTGGTTTATGATTGAATCAGGAAATTGTTATTTCTAGCTCCTCATATAAACAATTAATTTATACCTCAATATTTTAAATGTTTTATAGTGGACACTTAAGTTATAACTTGTTCGTATTCTATAATCGCTAATTTTAAATGATTAATTAATTAGCAATTCTAATCAAATTATAATGATGTAAATTTCTAACATTTGTTAGATTTAACGATTATCACATCAAATATCGTAAAAGATGAAGATCTTTATGTTCTTCTTGATTAAAAAACCGATTGTGTTGCGATTCGCGTTGTAATATATTCATACTCGTTAAGAACGTTTAGAAAGGGCCATGGAACTTTCCCATGCACAATGAAAATACATAGGAGATCCAACCGGTTGTTTTGAAGTATCAAGCGGGGCTTCATTAGGCGCACATGTAAATCGATCATATCACACGAGATATGCAACAACAACAATACATAGTTAGGAAGAGCCCGCGCAGCCCGCGGGCGCATTAGTCCCCATTGTTGCGTCCGCATTAGGGCCCATTGTTTCACCGCGTCCGACGAGGAAGATGCGAGACAGGTGCCACGGGTCAAGGATGACCCCTATCTACCTATTGTTTGGACAAGAGATACATTGATGGGTATGACTATCGAATATAATAGCGAAGGTCAAGTTCCGTTGGAAAGTGGCAGCTTATTTTTTGAGCAGTGTTAGGTGTTACTGTTATCTGATGACTGATGATGATGAGTCAAGGACAGATTAGCATTGTTTTATAGATTATAATGAAAAGCAATAGTAACATGTCTTTCACCTTATCCAGAATTCCAGATGAATGAAAGTAAACAATGTAAAAAACTTTTATTACATACGAAATCTTGATTGACCAATTGACGCGGAGTGCTTTCAGATAAAATTATCATTTTTTTAAGTACACAATGAAGGGCAGAGTTTTGTTTTGACCATACATTTGTTTCTGTCGAGGTGGTCGTTGTAAACTTTACAATTTATCGACACCTTACCTTACTTATCTCGAGAATCGGTTGACAGCCATTGTGTGACGCGGTATTATCATCTCTTACCTGTAAAAAGAAAAAAAAACGTTAACTAAATGGTCAATTACTCAAAGACTCTTTTACGACCGGTCTCTTTATCACCTTATCGCACAAATAATAGATATTCATGAACTTTATAAATCTAGCTTATGCAAGTGAAGGTAAATAAATTCAATTTTATAGGTTCCTACACGAGACCACACAAAGAACATTTTAGAACATTATGTGTGTACACAGATGGATAACGGGTTAGTTAGGATATAATAGTCGACATTTCCAAGATCTGTCTGTGTGGTCTGTCTGATAAACACTCAAACTTTCGAAGGCATTAAATTGATCAAGAATTTGTCATAAGATAGCTTTGTGCGCTTCTAAGAGTAGAAATTAAATGTAGAACTTATTGGCCTAGCTGTAGAACGTTAGTTGAATATTGTTGAAGTAGCCAGTTGCGGAGTCGCGTTTGGTACTTGTACTATTATGTTCTGTATATGTATATATGTATTCTGTGGTTTGGTGTTAAAACAACAAACTGTGGCCGCGACAGGCCGCAGGCGCAGCACTCGGCGCCGTCAACCATATGGCGGAAGTGGTTCGCATTCTCAAAAGTGTTGTACTCGCAACTGATACACCAAAAACCTCTTTTTAAATAGGAATGAACCAATGAACCTAGTTTTTAATATAAACAACTTGATTTTAAAGAGATTTATTACTCTTTTAAACCACTTTTTAACTAACAATTAATGGACTAAGAGCTAGCCCCGGAAATACGTGGACGATTTACGGAGCGACGAAATCCTTCTTGTTAGTTTGCCATACTATCATTATTAACAGATCCGGGCACCTCGCAGATTTTCAGTGGTGTGGGTAAGTGTGGTTGAGCAACAAAGGGGCTGAAAAGCGATTGAAGGTATACAATTTACAGAGTTCTGGATTTGGTGTGGTATAATAGCAAGCCAATCATGTATCTAAATCGAATATAACATTGCCGGGAATTTTGACTGATGGAAAAGTACTGACAGGTAGCATCAAAATGGGCGAAAAAGTGGTAAAGTTTGATGCCGCCTGGCACTACTTTTGCACTTGCTTGCTTATTATACCACACCAAATCCAGAACTCTGTAAATTGTATACCTTCAATCGCTTTTCAGGCCCTTTGTTGCTCAACCACTCCCATCCCCACCACTGAAAATCTGCGAGGTGCCCGGATCTGTGAATAATGATAATATGGCTAAATAACTAGAGGGATTTCGTCGCTCTGTACATTGTCCACATATTTCCGGGGCCAGCTCTTAGTATATAAAGAATGTTTTGTAAACAATCTACTTTCGCAAAATAGAAATCTATTTTTGACTGACAATGATTTTATGCTAACTTTGCATACAAAGGAGGCTCAAGGTCCACCATTGGCTACACTTCTAAACAAAGTCAAAAGATATTTGCTGCAATTACAGCTTTTCCGCGTTCCGGAGCCGAATCTAATCGTCACTGCAACCATCAGGGGCCATTAAACGCCCATGCCATGTTCGAATTAGGAACCAACACACAATGGCGAACGATTACACGATGTCGAACATGCGGAAGGCAAAATCTATAGCAACGACGATGGTGATCTTGCTGCGTTAAAACAACGCTATTCGCGAATGTTATATTAGGTCTGAAAAAACTCCTACACCTCTAACGTTTTAACAATACATTATATACCTTATTTATTTTTATAATGTCTAGCGACTAAACGGGGTTTTCAAAGCAATATACCCGAAGGCTTTGAAGCGTAACTAATGGAACCCTCGGAAGAAACATTCGCGACCAACAAGGTCGAGTTTTACGATGGAATATGAAAACAACTTTTTGTCAGTTTTTATGACCCGGAGAGGAGATTTATGACAAGCATTTATAGTGGACCGCACAGTTTGCAAACCAATATAATTTACGCAATCAAATCCTAAAATAATTCGACAATAGTTTCCGCTTATGGTAAGGCTCGGTAGAAAAACCTTTATTGCTCTACTTGGGTGGGGATCCGTCTAAAATTCTTAACTTATAAATAAACGTGCCTAATATTATTCACAAATGCAGATAGCTATATTGTCAGTACAAAATATTGACTGCTGCTGCCAATAAAATTATATTCTATCCTATTCTATATTCGAATACGGGTCATATCATAAGAGAGGAAGACGTAAGTGAAGAGAATATGAATTGAGGTGAGGTGTAGCAGTAGTGCTAGCACGGAGGAGTAGAAGAGGATGTCGTTGATGTTCAGCGCCGAGAGGCTACGTAAGTCAATTTTGAAACCATGATCAAATTAAAACTTGCACTTGTACAGAAATTTTCATTGATATGCAAATATATTAAATACTATCGAGAGCAACATACAAAGGATTTGTACAGTTATTAGTTTGGTATATTCTGATTCTAGGTCCATTTACTAAGATTCCTATAGAATTCATCAGATCATGTACTAAACGTTACTATACGCAGCGTTTGATAATCCAACGCAAATAGCAACGAGACCTCCTGGAAGCCAGCCTGAAAGCAGTCGATGTTGCAAATTACTGGCGAAACATAATATAGGTTATCTAGTTTGACACGAAGAAGAAGACGATGCCGATGCCGTAAAATGGAGTAGAGTAACAGAGATTTACATAGAATGATGATATTACAAAGAAGGCACACTGTTGTAATTCAAATGATATCTCGAGGGTGGACTAGTAAGAAGAAATGTAGAAATAATATCCTACTAATATTATAAATGTGATAGTTTGTGCGTTTGGATGTTTGTTCCGGATTTGGTTGAAATTTGGCACACAGATAGTAGATAGCCTAGATTAAAACATAGGATACTTTTATCCCGATATTCCCACGGGAACGGGAACGACGCGGGTGAAACCGCGGGGCCGCTAGTGTTAAATAAACCCACGTAACTTATAGGGCACCAATGATATCTAAACTATCTCTTATCTTGCCGTTTCCCATGCTAGTTTGTTTTGCAACAAAAGCGATCAGTAGACTGGAGAGACAACTAGATCTATATCGCAAATCTAAAGGGTGCGGCAACCGAAGGCCGCTCGGCTGGTCACGAGTCACGACGGAGACACACGAGCATTCGAGCCCAATATCCAGGTCCCAAGGTCCATCGTGACTAGATAATATACAGGCTCAAAGGCCATAGGTCGATATGAAATTGAACGCGCAAGGCAGTTCGATGCGTGTCATAAAGTAGGACTATTTAGATAGGAATTTAAAAGTTACGCGATCCCACCCACGTTGTTTTGGAATAGATCGCCGATAAGAAATTGTCCAATTCTGTATAAATGAATTAAAATACTCCTTGATCAGAAAACTTCAAATATTTTGAACTGACAATATAGCTATCTGCATTTGTTAATAATAAGGAAGTAAAATTTCAAGGTAGAATATTTGTACAAAAAAAAAACATTTCATTATTGTAACCACAGTTTTTTGTTTACATTAAATTAGTTGGCATCACAAATGAACTCTTCGGATGTTCGGTCAAGCATCTCGTTCAAAAATCAGACAAAAACATCTTTTAGTAGTGGCGAATCGAATTGATCTGCGTCGCTTCGAGTCCGAGATGTATTTGTTTCGATTAGACATCGATTACATCACGATCGGGTGATTTGAGTACATAAACAGAGTTTACGTAAGACACCGGTATGACACAGTACCTTTAAGATAGATAGATAGATAGATAGAAAATGTTTATTCAGCAAAATAGTTACAAAAAATATAAAATTAACATCAGATTTACAAATTTTTGCTGAAACGGTAACATCTCAGCTTGTGCCACTGCCTGAAACAGTGGCGCTGGTTTTCAGATGCAACCGTTTTAGCATTTTAGCGATGATGGAATTGTTGGTAACCAATGGATCTTTGAGAGTAGAATAGTACAAACGAATTGTAGTCGTTAATTTAAAACATGAAGAGTAATTAATCGCTAGGTAAGTTGTTGAACACAACAATGAAGTTTAAATAGTGCACGTAGCCTTGTCTAAACGTTCGTTTTTAAATAGCCGCAGTTTGTTTGACGGCGTCCATTTTTAACAAGTAACAAATTGTACACGAAACGTTGAAACATTGAGGTTCATTAGCAAGGGCCGGAAGCAGAGACGTCACTCGGCAAAATAAGCCCGTTGAGCAGGCGCAATGTGAATGTTAATGAGGATCGATGTTGGCTACTGGTTATTAAAGAGTCTAAACGAGTCTTTATTATATTTAAAGTTAACGTTGTCTCTAAATTTATTAGCATTTAGGTGGTTAAACAGCATCATCAATGCATTTTCAATCTCAGTAACTTATTGGTTTTTTCATATTAGTAAGGTAGGCCCTAAGTAATTTATTATATCTTATGGGGCGGTATCTTATCGTCGCTTTCTCGTTTTTTGCCGGCGTGTGCGTATTTTGCGGCAGATAACGCAATCTGGACGCGGTCCTGTGGTTAATTGAATTTGTTGGTCGCAGACGCCGATCTTATCCAATCGGTCGCAGCTGAATAATGGGACACTATGCAACTATGTGGTACTTTTACCACACCATCTTAATAAAATACACAATAAGAACAAATCGGTATGTTTTTCAACAGAAAAACAAAATGGGTTTATTAAGGCAGGAGGAAAAAAATAGGTAAACTTTGGAGGGAAGAGTAATCAGTAGATATTGAAGCACCTGTATGACTAGATGCTTGGTTCAAGTATTTTCTCAGTAATATGCCTAATTAGCGAGAAAGCTCGCACGCAATACGTCAATATCCGCCACGATAACGATCTAGCATATATACGCATGCACCCACCATACACTTTGACTCATGGGAACCGCTTTTGCATTTTGCAATTAATCGGCGTAACATTTCCAGACCTGAACAACCTTGAAATATCCTCACTATAAATGATTAATGGAATGTTAAAGTTAGAAACAGCTTCATGCTGTTTAATAATTCGGGATTTTAAGACTGATTGATTCCTCCGTCATATAATGGCTGTTTAAAAATAAAAAAATCAAATCTCTAGGATCCCTGAGGCTGTCTGAATTAAGCTTGAACAAAAAGTGTAGCTGTCACGAACAGCGAGCGTTGCGGACACACGATGTGGAGCGTGCGAACCGCGGGCAGCGCCAGCACAACGCGTATGGGCATCGCTGATGAGCATCCAGCCCATCACTAATTACGCGCCTCCATTCAGCCAAGCCGCCTCACCGGAGAATGGGGGCGAACCCTCACTAATGACTACGCTTGTTGTACGTTTCAACACTCGCTCCAAATACGTTACCCGCGCCTGTTACTCCGATTATAAATACGTTCATGTGAGAACAAAAGCTGTTACACGATGCACTCTTCATTATAACACATTAATATGATGAGATATTAATAACTATGACGGTAACGATGCGGAAGACGACGGAGTTATGTTCGGTAATGGTGTCTTCATGATCAATATACTGCTTTGTGGTCATCAAGTCGTGCCAAAATGTAAACCGCATCAAATAGCCAGGAATTGCCAAACAGATTCAGTAAATATTTGTGAAGAAATCAAGCGGTTAGAACTGTTTTTTGCTGTCATTTCGGCAGAAGAGTACAGGAGAAAAGTACATTAAGGAATCCTGGTTAAATTGGCGCGATCACGTTTTGCGTCCAAGAAGGAAGCGCCGCACGAGATGTCATTAGCGGCCATTAAGAAGCTCGAGCAATTACCAGAGCGGTCACGGGGCAAGGCCTAGGCATGCCTCAAACGTTCCTCATTTCTCTCTATTCTCATCCGACGACGTCGACCTCTTCGTCAGCAATTCAGCAGTCGTTGATATAGAATCGTCTAATGACCGCTACGAGTTGTGAGCTATTGTTTGGGAGAATTATAACAATACCTCTTATTATATTTAAACGCATGTAAGTAACAGCTGGAAATACAGACAAAAGATATTAAGATAAATTGTAATATTTGTTAACCCAAATAAAAATGAACATTATAAAGCGGGAACAAATTGACGAAGCGGTTTCAGCGATGAGGTATAAATCCTCTTTTAAAGTATGTTGTGGAGACGTTTAACGCGACCTTATATTAAGATTCCATTGAATATGAGGACAACGACGTCTGCGAGTCTGCACTTCTCATTGGTTTAATTGCACTAGGCACTGAAAGGCATATTGATGTAAATGGTTGCACTACCGCTGCGATCTTGTACCACTGACCTGGCTGGCAGTCCGGGCACATAAAATGCGAGACTTACTAGATTATTTAAATACTCTGCTTGGACACAAAGCGTTTTATTTGTATACGAGTACGCAAAATTTGTTTTAAAATAAAAAAAAATGAGATTTTATATGTTTGTTTACCCATACCCTAGGCTTCTAATTACTGCGTTTGTATTTCAGCCAGATTTCTGCAGTTAATACTCTTGTTTGTGTCCTTCTTGTGGTATAATTATACGGTGCAATTATTAATGCAAAACTCATATTTCAAATACGTAATCTAAGACGACGCGACAACGGTAAATGTATGAAGCAATCCTGGGAAAATATTTCAAATTGTCATAACAAGGGGCACGTGATATTAGCCGTGTCCGTACATGGCCATACATAATTAAACAACCGATACAAATTCCGACACATAAATCGTACCCATTATTGCATTGCAATACGTCTGTCATGTATGTAAAATATGTGTGCAATAAATATTAAAATTTCGCTTGTCACTTTGGGAAATATAAAAGAGATATTCTGGTGAGTTTTCATTTTGGAATGAAAGAGTGCTGTCACATTTTATGTAATACGTTTGACGCTAATCGTAATATACAAAAAATAAGATTTTGAATACGGTTACCACAATATCAGTAATTCGTTTTATTATGAACCTTAAATCACATCGTGTAATACATGCATGGTTGATTTTTTAAATTTTTCTAGAAAACCATTATCCATCTTCACCTTGAGTCAAAAGAAAGACAGTGCAATCATAATTATAATAAGCTTTTATATGTCACCGTTTACGTTATCTCGTAGAACTCATATCCATCATCATTAGCATCATTAGCGAAGTAGGAAATGCAGGCAAATTATCGCGCGCCGTAACAAGGGTGCGTCTGTTAATTGAAGAATATAAAAGAACAGAACAATTATGCGTGTAGGTTAATATAATTGCCAGTGGGTTTGCCGCCTAAAAGGCCTTTATTTAAAGATGTGCTTTCACTTAGGCCTTTATGTCTGTTAACCATGAGCCTCGGGTTTGTTTATACTAGAACAGCATGTCTGCCAGAATTTTGGCCACAGACATAAGACTATAATGTTTTCGAGATTCTAAGAGATTCTTGAGGTCAGCATAAGCATTAAGATACTTTTAGTTCAAGATTTATGCTGCTAAGTTGCAGTATGCGAAAAGCCTCATTGTTAACTTATCTAACTAGCTACAGCAGCAGCCGAGTGTGAGCTTGGGCTGAATACCATAAACGCCGTAAGCCGCAGTGGCCTCACACACTTACCTTCTTCTCTACTTCAAAGCATCACAACACGAAGGTCAAGGAATTCGCGATGCATCAGCAACATCGTAAATGGTACAGAACAGACGATCATAAATTGTTAGTCATTAAAATCCCTCCACTCGGTCACCCAAGCACGGGCTTAACGGTTTTAAGGACTTCTGCATATGAACACTGGCTATGTATGTATGTACTACATCACACAGGCCATTCCCGGCGAAATAGCAGTGCACACGTTGCATTACACCTGAGATGACATTTCGCTGTTAACGTGGATCGTGACTGCGAAATGACAAGTCGTGGCATTCTCAATGTATTTTTCACCTTTGCGAAAGGAGTCGTGATCGGTACCAATTGTCTATTTCCAGGCGGCGGGCGATCTAATCGAAATAGGTCGCCCATACGTTCATACTGCGGTGCACGCTTCGAACCTACTGCGCTTGCGCAATCCAATAACGCATTTTAGGTATTCCATATCAAAAAGAGCAAGCCATTACAACTTCTTATTACCCCAATGCTGCAGTGCATATAAAAAGTCATTTACGATAATATAGATATATTTTAAGTACCTACCAACTGGAAGTTCACCACATACAGTCATTCATTTATCAACGAGGCATCTCGTCGTGAGTATCAGCCAAGTCGATGTGTTCATTGACATCGGCTGGTGCCGCAGGAATATTTTTAGCCCGGGCGTCCGCTATCATAGCATTTTTTGCCGTCCAACCCGACAGGGCGGCATACCTCTGCCGTAATTTTATAGTTCCGGAGAAACTGTTAAGGGAAGCGACAGTCGTACTTAAACGATGTTAATTATTACTTAAACGCGCCCGATGGCGCCATTACAAAATATCTGCGACGTGAACCAGGTTCGTGTAGAAAATATATTATAAACGGCGCGGGTGAGTTATGCAGTGACCGAGCGCGGCTCACGTTCGCGAGGGGCTGGAGCTAATTCATCCCGATGAATGAGGCAATTTACCATGTTTCCATGTAGCCGGAGACACAACAAAGGGGCAGCAGACGGCCGCTCTAGTTGCACAATGCGTGCAACAACAATAACACGCGCGGCGCCGACGCAGCCTGCGCCTGCGCTGGATTTATTGGCCGCGCGCCACCCGCCATTGTGTTGTGTTGTGTTGTGTACCGACCCCGTGAGATGCGTGACCGCTTCATTTGCGTACCCTGACACTATCAAGCGGATATTATGACATCTCGCCGTCATTTTATATTAAGTACGAGTTCAATCGTTCGAGCCGACTAACAATGCTTTATTACAAATATCATCAGGACAAAGTGGCGCTGTTGAGTTGAGAAACAAAAGCCTCAAGTCAAGATAGTGACATTAGCGAAGCAAAGGGCGGAACCGCAACTGACAACTGTTGGCAATATGCCACAGTTCAATCGTTTCTATTTATTCCCACATTGTTCTGTAATGGGATAAAAATGTGTAGCCAAGTCCGTGTATGGCAGTAGGCATAATAAAGTCGCGAGGGTCTACGGCATGAGTCAGCCGGTGCCAGGTCGTAACAATTCCTTCCTGCCTTTAACGTTTTCTTGGTTTCCATCAATATAATCACAACAAATTAGAATATTGCAAGAAAATGACTACAAGGAATTAAGCTTTAAAAAGGTAATAAATACCACTTGATTAAAATGTGCGGGCGTATAAAACAAGTAATGAGCAACTAATTAGCTTTAAACGATCCATTCAGACATTCCCTGGGAAGGCAAAAAGCTCTATTAATGCGCAACGTTGAATGGGCCACGAAAAAGGCTGCAATATCGTGGGCCGCGATTGCTGTGCTCCAAATACATTGTACTCGATGTGTCAGTCTTGTGACATCCTGTTTCTTCTGTTTGGTAAGGAATATTCAACTAAGAATTAGTGGTGCAACCGTTGCACGTTCGTAGAGTTACTAAATGTATCGGTTTCCTTACAAAAAAGTGCCGAAATGAGGAAGGAAATGAGAGTTGGAAAATTTTGTCTTTGATCAATATCGGCGTTGTCAAAACTATTTGCAATTCGGAAATCATTGTGAAGTGCAGAATTGCAACAAATAAGCAATAGCTATCTATATTTTTGCAAGTTCAAATATCATTTCTGTTATTGCATACGCTGATTTAGATTTAAAAGCTACAGTACTCAGTAGCGTGCGCTGACGCCGATCGCGTCATGTCACCCGCGCTGCGCGCTCTTCGTAGGCGTAGGTAGAGCAGAGATAAGCCTGTCAATGTTGATCCACATCAACTGGCACGCTGAAATGTCGATGACAGATGCACTGACTGATTGTGATTATACTTTAGAAATGCAAATACCTTGCAAGCAAAAAGCAGAAATAGCAACAATTTGCAATAACGAATACCTGTTCAGGCTTCGAAATTTTGAATCAACGATTTGAAAAAGCTCCTTCCATTAGGAGTAGAACATCAACATTAAAAAGATAATTTAACTATAAAGCAAAGGATTAAAGAAAGGATAAAAGATTCTTTAAACCATCCGTCAGACGCAACACTCATAATTTTAAAAGTGTGGAAATCCATGGCGTACACGTTGACGTAAACTTGCACATTTCAATTCGCGAATGCACTCGAGGGGCGCAACGGAGATTTGAGTGCGTGCAGACACAAAGCCGCCTCGCCTGCTAACCGCATGCACCCCTATGATTCACAACCCCGACTGTCTGATGAGTTTTTATGTGAAGTAACAACTGATAGTGTGCTTGTTTGCATATACATATATTGAAAGCAGAAAATGTGTCTGCACATAAAAACGCACTGCGGTTGCGGCTTGGAAAATGGCCAAATGCAAAATAAATAATGTCCGTACGCAGTGACTCATGAAACTTATAACGAGTGTTATGTCTTATTATTTTGTTAATAATTGTTACACTATCGTCTAGACCGGTAATCAGTCAAGTTTCAATTCACCAAGAAATTTTTAAAAAAGAACATGATATATCCTTTTTTCAGGACATAATATCCTTTCTAAGGGATATTATGTCCTGAAAAAAGGGCTCTAGCTCTTTTTAACTTAAAGTTATAAATAACTGTGATCTGTGACCTAGGGCTATGGCATCAATATAGCCCAAAGACCACCCGACAGAAGAAACCCATTTCAAAATAGGAGAAAAAATCTTAAATGGTTTTTATCTGTGTTTTATCATCCCACAGAAAACGAGGTAAGCCCATTAAGAAACACGCAAGACATCGGGCGAAGCTGCGCAGGCGCCGGTTGAACAATAAAACGCGTCGCGCGACATCTCATTCGCACTTTAAAGTTGTTAATCAACGCAAAAAACACCACACGAATCATTTTAATTAATGCCTTCCTTGATGCTGCGTCTCGAATGCTCATTTGCCTCCATTATTCAAGTCTGCGGACCCGCGAAAGGCCATTGTTTTCCTGCCGGTATATCCCTTAATCCTTAAGTGCAATGTTGGCAGTACATCATGTTGCCGCCATGAAAGTGCCATGTTTTATTTGCGCCAATGACACATTGTTGCTCTGCTTCTTTCTTGTCAAAACTCCAATCAGACTATAATTCATGTTCCACAGTTGCTGGCGATGATGAATGGGACAATGGACTATTTTGATGTAATAAAATGCAGTGATTTATTTGCTGTGATGTTTTGAAATATGATTGAAAAGCACAATCTCATATTCAGTAATGAAACATTGAGACAGCGCTCTTGGACAATGTTAACAGGTTTTAAAGTAAAACGTACAGCTTCGACCTTATTTATAAGTTGATTGATACCTATCCAATCCACTACATCAAAAAACACTACAAAAAACATTGAAATGTATGTATAGAATCGACCTCGCGGCCCCGATTTTTGCTCCACGCGTTGAGGTCAATTGACCTCAACTCATTTAGTCACTCGCCAACGCTCACCGCGAACGCACGGTGTAATTGTGCCGACAAAAATGCCGACCTGTGTGTTGAAGACGTGCAAAAATCGAAGCATCTACGAAGCAAAAAAATAGTGGAGTGACTTATCATCGGTAAGTAAACAAAACATCAACATAAACCAACCAAAACTAATTTTTATACATTATTTCTACTGAGCCGACATTTTGTATGAAAATCATAGATTATGAAAAGTGAACTATACAGATTGTATACGTAGGTACTAAAGTAGGATAGGTGAACTAATAGCACAGTTTTACAATATAAGTATATTATTATATTCCGTTAAGAACTGCCTATGATGTAGGACAACACAGCCGCGCGCCGCCACAGTGTAGGTACTTAACTTACGCTGTCAGGCGAAAAATATGTCCAGGGGCTTGTCAAAAAAGAAAAATTAATTAAAAGTGATTATTAATCTTAAATCCCTACTGTATTTTGTTGTCGAGGCACATCCGTGCACAGAACAACTGTGCTCCATTGCCGCAATTACTCATCCCGCTCGAGTGGCAAGGCAAATAGTAAGTTCGAATGTGTACCTACATGATCGATCCCTAGCACGAATATCTATCTAAAAAAAAACGCGCGTAAAAGTGCTCAATACAGTAATTGTCTATGAGAAAGGAGAGTGGGAAAATTTGTATAGGAAGTGGTCCATGAACCAATAGCGACACTGTTGTTGTATTTATGTAGGGATACCTCAACTAGACCCTTATGCAAAGCGGCATCAAAATCTGACTCGGTAGTTTAGAGAAAAAAAAAAAACAACACAAAATATGTTTTTGTTACATTTTTTGTTTTGACTATTTTAGACTGTATTATACCTACAGTTTTGGCATCGTCGATGGTATAGTGTTTTCTCTTAAAATATATTTTATATTTTTAATATATTTATGGGTCCAGCTGAAAACCAGCGTTGTGGATTAGACTCCACAACACAAGCTGAGCCTCGTCTAATTCTAATTTTTAAGATCTGTATTGTATTGAAAACGCCAAATAAATGCTTACTTTACTTTACTAATGCCGTTGACTACCGTTTGGATAGGCGCTGTGCCGGCCGGTTCGATCCCCAGTACGTTTCAATGTGTTTTTGGATTATAGAATTCATTAGTACGTTTATTCAACGCTTTAATTTTGAGGGCGCATTTTCTAGACGCTAGCTAGTGCCTTATCTTCCCTTTTTAATTTCAATTATAGATTTTTATTTCAATTCGTTTATTTCTTTAATGCTATGACAGAGTAATTATTATAAGCAGCAGATAAAGCAGAGTATATGTAAAATCGTATTTGCAATTTTTTTATAATAATATCGTATATGCAATTATTATGATATCAACTAGAACTAGCATTTTGTGAGATTTCCGCGGTTTCCGGACAAGGATCTGGGTTAGTAAATATTTTTCCATGTTGCCATAGAAATATTTTTCCTAATAAAAAAATCTTTTCGACGACATCAAACACGGGTACTAAATGCCCATCCTCCTTTTTCGAGTCAGTATTCACATGTACCAATCACCTAATTAAATTGCGTTCTTACTATAATTTTATGCAATTTTATTAAACAAGTAGGTATATCCTAATCATTATTATCATTACTATGGATACATGGAAAAATATTTTTCCATGTTTCCTTCCATATAGTACCTAATATTTTCCTAATAAAAAATCTATTCGACGACACCAAATGATTGTTATGAGTGCGGATACTCAATGCCCATCCTCCTTTTTTTTATTTTTCGAGTAATTATTAACATGTACCTACCTATTACCTAATTAAATTGCGTTCTTACTATAATTTTATGCAATATTATTAAACAAGTAGGTATATCCTAATCATTATGAAGAATGTGTCGCATCTGTGTGCATGCTACTTTTTCTTTGACAACTCACGCTCGCACTGTCCATGCGTAGCCGCCATCTTTGCAATTGCTGCGGCAATTTGTGCCGTAGATCTGTCCATTCTAGTTTACATACATTTCAATGACAAAAAATTCAATTCACTCATTAAAGTACAATGACAGATTTTTATTCTGGTGACAAATTAGAATCGTGAACAGGAGATTATCTCGCTTAGACTGTTGCATACTTAGTGGCTCACTTAAAGGTTCATCGTATTGTGCCGTCGCTGAAGATCTAAATCATGGCTGCCGTGGGTGTAGCTTAAATTCATTGTGCAGATCTGAGGCAACTGCTTAATTTTTTAGTTTTAAAATGAAATCCGCTTATAATATGTGCCATTATTGCAACAGCCTTGCCTCATTGCATCCTCCTTGCGACTCTCTTGGGATTTCATTTCCAATGCTTTGGTTATCAAGTTATCCACGGTCATTATAAGACTTCTGTAGCGATCACTATGATACAGGCAATTAAGATCGCAGAGGCGCCACAAACTGACACGGTATTTCTTCGTGATACTTTTTACATAAAAAATAACACGTGGAAAGGTATTGAATTTTATTGTCGGCTTCGTATCGGTGTCGCCAGCAAACTGTGTGGCGACGGTACAGTTAGGAATCTTAAGGCGTGCGTCTCCTCCACTCTTCACATACACACGTGCGCCTACACTATGATCCACCGAGTTTTTTTCTTAATGGCCTCGAATTGAGGCGGAATGAGGTACAATCTGCAAATTAATGTGATATAGCCGATAATAGGCGGACGCCGATTAAACTAACGTCGCGTCTACATTGTTTATTTTGCTTCCGACACTAACGATATTCATGGCCCACCTACACAAAATTAAATGGCGATTATTTTGCATTACAATTAACAGCACGTCAATGAATAAAGATAGAATAGCCTACTTAGGTATACTTTAGAAAAAAAATGGCGATTGCATTACTATTAACAGCATCCCAATGAATAAAGATAAGGCCTACTTAGGTATACTTTAGAAAAAATCTGATATTTTGAAATAATCATCGCAAAAAAAGTATATTTCTAGTTTAGTCCTAGAATAAGTATACCTATTCCGAGGTTCGACTAATGATGTTGAAATTCCACAATAAAATCAATTAGGTTATTCCTTGCATGGATTTGGAACCGTACTGTTCCACTAAAATAACAGCCACGTTCATTTGATGAATTAAATCTGTAAATTATTTCTTTCAAAAGAAAAAATAATTGCGAAACTTCTTTCATAAACGATCACCGATCAATAAACTAAAAGGAATATTTATTGAAACTCACAAATCGTACAACGAAGTTTAATAAAATAGTAAACCATCGGGAGTACCGGGACACGTGTGACATCGACAAGGGTCGCGCTTAACTAACTTAACAAAGTTTCTCAAGTAATAAGTTCATATAGCACACACACACACTTTTAAATCTATTCACACCAACAGTTCGGCTATCCTGACGCCACTGATGTCCTCATCGTGCTTACTCAACACGGAAGTCATATTCTTCAAATCGTGCTTCAGGGCAAACAAACAAATATCTGCTGAAGTAGGAAAACTCAATAACTTCTGCAGGAGCAGGAAAACCCAGGATCATCCTCCAAAGCAGGAAAACTATTAGCATCTTTCTGAGCGGGTTGACATAGAATACTTTTGCATGGAGCAGAAAATATCTGTAATCGTCAAATTCAGTAAAATCTGCCGGGACAGGCAAACTTGGTAACAATATTCAGAGCATTACACAATAATCAACTGCCGGAGCAAGCAAGCTCAATAATCATCTTCCGGAGCATGAAAACTCAGTTACAATCTGCCAGAGCAGGCAAGCTCAACAACCTTTTGCCGGAGCAGGTCAACTCAACAACCTTCTGCCGGAGCAGGTAAACTCAACAACCTTCTGCCGGAGCAGGTAAACTCAACAACCTTCTGCCGGAGCAGGTAAACTCAACAACCTTCTGCCGGAGCAGGTAAACTCAACAACCTTCTGCCGGAGCAGGTAAACTCAACTACCTTCTGCCGGAGCAGGTAAACTCAACAACCTTCTGCCGGAGCAGGTAAGCTCAACAACCTTCTGCCGGAGCAGATAAACTCAACTACCTTCTGCCGGAGCAGGTAAACTCAACTACCTTCTGCCGGAGCAGGTAAACTCAACAACCTTCTGCCGGAGCAGGTAAGCTCAACAACCTTCTGCCGGAGCAGGTAAACTCAACTACCTTCTGCCGGAGCAGGTAAACTAATATAGCATGAGCTTTATTCAATTCATTCATTTTCGCTCTCTGAAAGTACCTGATCGTGCCAGGGGTTTAAATAATCAACAGCAATAGTGTTTTGATATCCTCGCCTACCTTTGGCAAAGGATCGTACCGTATAACGATCATGTGGTAAAAC
The DNA here is from genome assembly GCA_928269145.1 of Agriphila tristella. Lineage (NCBI taxonomy): Eukaryota > Metazoa > Arthropoda > Insecta > Lepidoptera > Crambidae > Agriphila > Agriphila tristella. Next base: position 26,139,543 of record OV743437.1, on the reverse strand, counting down.
TGCCACTATTTTGTAAAACCAGCGTATCTGTCTTCTAACTTTCCATTTGTTATGCTTTTTCTTAACAGTTTCCGTTCGACCATCACTAAGTCACCGACTTGATAACTAGGTGCCATCTTTCGCTTAGCATCAAACGCTTGTTTCATGTAATCAACTTTACGCTTCATCATTGTGGCTGCTTCGGATCTTAGCACTAGTAAATCCATGCTGACATTTGGCTTTACAAAATCACTTGATAACCGTGGGCAAAGGCCACACACCAATCCAAGCGGAGTCTTGCCAGTTCCCTTACATACTGTGTAATTAAGTCCAAGCTGAACGTTAGGCAAATGTTTTACCCAGCCATTTTGATCATCTCCCACACCTGCTACCAGGGAATCTAAAATTGTGCAATTAAACCGTTCCACCTGGCCACTAGCCCGAGGCAAAGCATTCAGTACGTACGTGCATAATACCATGAGCTTCACAAAACTCCTTAAACTTCCGACTCGTTAAAGCTGTTCCCTGATCATTTATTATTCGTGTGGGGCATCCAAACGTTTTTATGACCCTTACAAGAACAGCCAATGTGCTCTGCGTATTCGTGCTAGCAACAGCCTCCAACCAAATATATTTCGTTGAAGCATCAATAATTGCTAGTACATACGTTTTACCACTGCCTCGACAAAACAGACCAAGATGATCCACGTGGAGGGTATGGAATGGTGTGGTTGGTTTAGGAATCGGGTGTAATAAACCTGTCTGTCTAACTGATGGTCTCTTTGAGAACTGGCAGGTAATACATCCCTTCACATATTTCTCAACAACCTGTCTCACGCGTGGGAACTAATACTTTTTTTTTTAAACAGAAATATGTTTTGAACATATTTCTGAACCGACATGCCCATTTTCAATTTTTTTTAAGATAAGTCGTCGTGCTGCTTTAGTTAATCACTACGTATTATAAAACTAAATCCCCCGCCGCGTCCATGCATCTATTCGCGATAAACTCAAAAAATACTGAACGAATTGTAATGTGCTTTTCACCAATTGTGAGCAACTCCTGAGGAAGGTTTTAGATTTACAATAAGTTATGTTTTTATGTAAATTAGTAGAAACATGACGACAATAATGTTGAAGAGGTCGCGTAAATTAAGCCGACCGGGAGCCTACATTGAAAACGCTGCGTAAACCCCCCGAGCTTCCACAATTCTACAAAGGCGTTCGCCGATTATCATCTTTTTTTCTTTTACGGCATTCATCTACCGTGTGGCCTGTTATATCACAAAACCTTCGAGCAACAAAGGCTTCGTTTTAAAGGCTTCGTTTTGTAGAAGCCCGTCTTACTCTAAGCACAAAACGAACATTTGGATTTGTTACGTTTTTTAAAACAATTGGCCTCTATATGACCAGAACGGTGACAAAAATGACAGCGCCGATCTTCTTTAGTTGTATTTGGTACAGCAACATCATTAAGTATAGTTTGTGAATTATTACTTTTTGATCTACAAGTCCTAGCCTTATGCCCCTTCCGTCCACAATTAAAGCATGCGTATTCAGTTCCATTAGAAGCAACGCTTGGCTGTCCCGCTTTAGGCTGAACGTGTCCTTGGTTTACATTCGACAAGAAATTTAAAAGTGATGTGGTATCTCTGCAGCCCGCTGAAACTGCTCCAACTTCAATCATTTTATCACCGATCGTTCCAACGATCGTTTCAGTAATCACATTATCCGATAGACCGCAGGACATTCCAAGGCCTAATTTTTCGTAATAAAATTAAATTGGGTCTTCATCCACTTCTCTAACTTCATTTACCAAAGAACGCAACATTGACAGCTTATTTTTCGCAAATGGGAAGGCCTTAGTCAATCGTTTTTTCCAAATATCCCATGACACGTCATAATCTTCCAATCGCTCATACCATGCCTTCGCATAACCGCGAAGTTTCGCAGTGCAATTACAAATCGTTGTTCTCTCGTCCCATGCATACATCGTAGCAATGGACTCAACAGTTCTAATCCAATGATCTACAGGTACTGCATAGGTCTGTGGGTCGAATTCTGGCACAGCGTCATTACGGCCTACGTAACGAACTTCTCGTACGTTAGATGTAGTGGTTGGACGAGTATCACTGACAGTGCAAGTTTCCGCGGGAGTTTCCGATCTTATTTGTCTATCATTTCGAAGCTGGCGCACAAGATTTTCGAGAGCCTCGATCCGTTCACGTTCAACTCCTTTAGAACTTCGTCTCTTTTTTCTGTAATTCTCGTTATCCGATGATGACGAAGAACTATCACGCTTAGAGCGTTTATTACGCTTATGTTTTCCCATTTTATCCAATAATGTTAAATACAATGGCACTAGTAAAAGTTTAAAGTTTAAGTTCAAATAAGTCCCACACAAAGCGCCCTATATCAATAACACAACACAATAGTCGGTGCAATCAGAATTCATTCATAGTCAATCACTTTAATTAGGTCCCAACTTTCTTATCGGTTAAAATATCCATCCATATAACGTAACACGTATAACTGAATAAGTATATTACACAAAAAATAGTTTATGTATGTTTGAGTACAGGAACATGAAACGAGCTCACCAAATTCCAAACACTTATAGTGTAAACATGTGGTACGCAGCGCATGGGCGCGCGGGTCGTATAGGTAAGTGGACGATGACGTATCGTGTATCGGGAGGCGAGAGGCAGCGACGACGACGACGCGGTTCTTCCCCGGTAACGGTACAGTCGCGCACTCACTGCGTCAGTCAACCACCGTAGTTCTTTGTTCTATTTTTAGATTCACAATCACTTTCACAAATAATTTCACTATGAGTTCGATATACTTAATCAGATCCTAGACGTCTTAGACCGTTTGCGAACCATGTTTAAAACGATAATTAAAAACAGTACATAAATAATAATTTCAATCACTTCTTAGTTCTAAACACTAATTTCTAAAATAAATTATTTTACAGTAAAACTTTAAAAGTTATTAGTCCAAATCTTTATCGTAAGTATATCGATAGCAAACTGTAACTTAAAAACAACTTCACCAAGTCTTTGGGCACAGAATATAAGTTCTAGGAATGTTAATGTAAACAACGATCAGCGCTCGCTCGCTCGGTACTTCCCCGCGACCGACCGTAATTTCGTGTCACACAGGCAAAGCATACAACACGGTGTCGCGTCTCTATGTACCAATAGTTCAACTCCGCTACACACTCACACAAAACAACATAATAGTTTATTATTCACTCTCAGCACTAAATAATTTTTAATCGTGAGCTAAGTAAGTTCACATCCCACTTCTGAATTAAAAGGAATATTTATTGAAACTCACAAATCGTACAACGAAGTTTAATAAAATAGTAAACCATCGGGAGTACCGGGACACGTGTGACATCGACAAGGGTCGCGCTTAACTAACTTAACAAAGTTTCTCAAGTAATAAGTTCATATAGCACACACACACACTTTTAAATCTATTCACACCAACAAAACAGTAAAATACACATTCTGTCGGTCTCTATAATGAGTGCCTGTCACAGATTCAATTAAATTAAACGGCTCTATAAAATATGTTCATGTCAGCGTTCTAATGAGTGCAATTTAATGATATTGTTTATTGTGATTTATGTCTCTTGTTCCTGGTATGAATAGAAATTATATTATTCAAATACGATTAACATGTACAATCGATTTTATTCCAATTGCGTGGGAGTCAGTAACCACTTCATCTCCAGCGACATTTATACAAATTTAGTGATGCTTTTCTGAGTAAACGACAAGACCGTTATATATTATACAGGAATTCCTATAACATTGGAAGTATTTAGGTAACCGTTAGTTCAGACAATAGCTTGACACGCATTGACCCTGAGAGATGTGTGAGTGTGACCGCGTTTGAAGTATCCTAAATAAACTTAAGGGTATGTGAGCGTCGATTGTTTGTTCTGTAAAGAGAGGGCATTCAAGTGCTGAACCCTTGCAAACAAATCGTCATTTTGCAGTGCGCATTAACGCGCAGTAAGTAGTATTTGAGTAAACTAACACGTTGGTTGGGCGCCAGTGGGGCGGCGGCGGCGCGGCGGTGCGATTATTCGTCTACCCCCAATAATGTGACGAATGTATTTAATTTGGTTAATGCACTTTAATCTCTGCACGTGTTTAATCTACATTGCACTGCAATGGGTGTGTCTCCTATGAGGATCGAAAAACTAAATTAAAGTCAATCCCCCAGTAGTAACATTATATTTTTACCATCGCCACTCTAAAAAGTGCGTTTAATTCAACGATAAGAGTGAATAATAAGCGACTTTATTCACCGAGTGAATAAAAGTAATTTGAATTTCGAACAAGCGCGCATCATGAATTAGTATAAAAAAGTACCTATACCAACTGGCTGGCTATGGAGCTATTCCATAGAGCCATAGTTACACAATAAAATTAAAGAAAAAAAAAATATCCCGCCAAATTTTATTAGGTTCTTTTTAGTGTCTTATCTTTGGGTTCTTTTCTATCTATTAGAGGCAGATTGAATGTTCAGTCTTGCATCAGTCCATTCCATCAGTCTGGTACGATATTCAGTCTGCAAAAAGACATAGTATAAACAGACAGATGAAACGGACTGATGCCAGAATGATCATGTAATCTCTCTCTTAGCGTGGTTGTTTTATGTCATTGGAATACTTCTAATTTCCCGCATGGGTCACATGGGTCGGTCATGGGATGGGTGACCAAAAATGTATTATCTCGAGCTCCTCCGTGCCTCGGAAGGCACGTTAAGCCGTTGGTCCCGGCTGCATTTGCAGTCGTTAACACCCATCAATCCGCATTGGGCCCGCGTGGTGGGTTATGGCCCATCCTCCCACCCATAAGGAAGACCTGTGCCCTAGCAATGGTCAACATACTTACTAAGTATAAAGTACTGCGAGGTATCTATTTGTTTTCTCGCAGTCAATGGTAAAAAGTAGAGTACACAACTCGTGAAAAAAAATTTCATCTCGGTCCTTTGTATCCCTCGCTACGCTCAGGATTCTACTTTTGAATCCCTCGCTACGCTCGGGATTCAACTCTAGAATCCTTCGCTACTCTCGGGATCCAACTAAGTCCCTCGAACTAAATTCCCTTTTTATTCACTTGTTGTATAATCTACTATTATCGCTCCAATAAATTTTTGGTATTTTTCTTTAAAGCACCCTAGGGTAGCATACGTGTAATTTTGTGACCCCTCATTTCATTTAAGCTGAAATTCGCACACTCGTGCCACGTGCACGCACACGCAGTATTCATGAATAGTCAGTAAAACTCACTGTTATGTAACTAATTGCATACTTATAAAATTATAAATCATAGAATTTTGACAACGCACGCGTGCACACTATGCAAACATGCAATATTTTAGCTAGCAAACATGTAAGTAAGTAAATAGTATGTTCGCAAACTTCCAAATGCAAACGTGACTTATTTATGAAGTATTTTCCATAGAAAAACATATTATTAATAGGGAATATGCATAAGTCACCGATTTTGATAAAGGAGAATGGCAGGTGCCCATATATTTTCAGAACCACATAAAGGCTTAGCGTGCCAAGAAGTAAATAGCATGACTTTAATCCTCTATTAAAGCCTAATTAATTATGTAATCGTAAGATACACTTTAAAGATGGGGATAAAAAGTTGATTTTAAAACTTAACCTCAAAACAGCACCTAGTAGGCAAACCAACATGGGCTGCATTCCGAATCACACTAAAATCGATGACAGCGCACTAAAATGCGTTCCGAGTCGGTGATTTTGTATGGGTTTGACAGATAACGTGAGCGCTGACATCGATTTTATCGTGATTCGGAATATAGCCTTAATAACATTGCCGTTCTTAGACTGCTGTCATGTTGGCTGTCCTGGATATATATATTTACGTGACGTGATTGGTTCTCTGTCTTTTTTTCTAGAGGGGCCAATATAACAATAATAAACCAAACCTCACAAAAGCGTTTTGTTTCAGATCAATTGCGTTTTGATTCTAGCTAAGAAGAATATTACTATCATGTTTTTCGAAATGTTGCCTCCTTCTTTACGAACACTTTAAATTGAAAAGTAACCACCAAATTATGACCTTTAAATCTCATAAGGTCCGAATTGGGCACGCTCAGTATTTATGAATTTGGAAAATGGTTCCCAGTTTGCCATTCGTTTTTGAGCTTGATCGCAGCGGACACATAAAAACATGATGGAACAGAAAAAAAATGAATTATTTTAGTTTTATCACACGATGAAAACGATATCTTTTCTCATTTTCGGATTTAATGCACTTAACAGTCAGATATCGAATAAGAAATAATATTTTGTATGACACGTATATGTACTTAAACGCAAAATTTAGGGAGATAATTGAAAATTCTTCGCTAACTCCATATTAAACGCGCCTGAAACACACCTGAAACGTACAAGTGACGTCACAAACCATTACCGTTTTGTATACATGACCATTTTGTATAGAGCGTTTCCGGCGGGTGCTGCGGCGTGCTAACTTCAAGTAAGTATATCATGAGAAAAAAACGAAAGAGAAAAGTTTTAATATTACAGTTATTTTATCACGCATTATACTTTTGATTTTGATTTCTAACTTTTAGATTTTTGCATTCAAAATGCTATTTTTATATTAAGATTTTGAATTTGATTAAAAAAAAAGTTGATGCATATTCCCTATTGCCGCGTAGCATTGATTTTGCGGCTAAATTAAACACAAGCATAGCCCAAAGTTCTCTTTTAAGAACGACTTACATTTAAATAAATATAATTATTATTTAAAAGAGCGCACTGCGCAACTCACCAAGTAACTGCCATTATAATGATAAAACAATTTGAATATAAAAATTGGTAAGTAACACTAATGCGTTGTCCGTAGGACTATAAATATGACGTATCGCGTGAAACATGACTTAAATACATGTAGGTAGGGTTACCAGATCTAATAATGAGGTTTTCTCACTTTTTCTTAACTTTTCAAAAGATTTTCTGACACTTGTACGTACACCAACATCTACATTCTTAATTTAGTTGACGTTTGATATTTTTTTCCTCACCAAAATGATTAACAAATTATATTTTCTTCTTCAAAAATCTTCAAATATCGCTGTCAACTACAGTTTTCCTTACAGATTCCTTAAATTCATGACATGTCAGGAAAAATCCTGACATCTGGTAGGTAACCCTACATACATGGGCCCGGGCCCGCTAATGCATCCACCGAGCTTGCACACTAGAAAAGAACAAACTGACATACAATCTTGATGTATGTGGCGAGCGCGAGTGAATGCAAGGAATTTGTATTTTTTTTTAATAAAAGGACTGGGTAGACGCAAATTACTTGATCCCAATCCTGATAAAAGTAAAATATGAAAGTATGATATAAGTAACTTAAAAGGCCTTTTTAGAACTTAGTAAATATAGGATAAGACAAGAACTGAAAACTAAGGTCATGACAGTCAAGGGAAATATTAGGTCTTTACCTATGAAATAGCCGTTTTGTTTGAAAAAAGTTAAAGTATTTTTTTTTCGAACTTATTTATTTCTTTTATTCAAAGTAATCACCCCTGCAATCAATGCATCTTTGCCAACGCTGTGGTAGTTTATGGATGCCCTTCTTGAAAAAATCAGCTGGACGGGAGACAACAAACTCTTCAAAGGCGTTTTGTACTGCCTCTCGGGAATTGAATTTTTTTCCCTCTAAAAAGTTGTCCAAATTTTGGAAAAAGTAATAGTCGGTAGGCGCAAGATCTGGTGAGTATGGCGGATGAGGGAGAGCTTCCAAACCCAACTCATGCAGCTTAGAGACGGTCTGTTGTGCAGTATGGGGTCGCGCGTTGTCGTGAAGTAGCAGTGGGGCACCCATCTATCAAGCTTTTTTATCTTGCCAATCTGTCGCAAATGGACCAATATTGTTTTGATGCTAACATCAAAAGCTGCTGCCAGCTCAGCTGTAGATTGCGATTCATCTGCTTCCACAATCGCCTTTAATTCATCATTGTTGACCAAAGTTTCCGGACGACCACGAGGTTCATTTTTCAAGTCAAAATTCCCAGAACGGAACCGAGCAAACCAATAACGGGTTGTACGTTCGTTTGTACAGTTCTCTCCGTAAACGTCGTTGATGTTACGTGTCGTTTGTGCCGCGTTGGTGCCACGACGGAACTCATATTCCATAATTACACGAAATTTCGAAGTATCCATTATGAGGAAAAATGTTGAAATGTAATGAAAATACAACGCTAATCAATAAACAAAAGACTGATTTTGTAAATAGAATGTCATATTTTTAAAACAAAATTAATTTGAATTTAGAATTCATAGCCAATCAAAACTTTTTTTTGTTTGAAAAAGTCTGTACTGCAATACGGCAATTTCATAGGTGAAGACCTATTATAAAGGTGAAAGTGGCAGTCTAGCTGTGAAAAAGAAATATGAGCCCATCCATAACAATGCAGATCAAAAGAACAATAATGGGCCAAAACTTCCACTAGATACGGAACAGGGCACAGGACTCTATTTCTGTGATGATGGGGTAGAGACTGCAGAGCTGGTGGCGTCGTCGGCGACTGGCGGCGAGCGGCCGGCCGATAAGGCTAAGTTCATATGACCGCTCGGTACAAGATTAAACTAAACTGTGTTTATCGTCTACCTACATTAACGCGCGCCACCGCGCGGAACAGCGCGGCGGGCTGCGACCCGCGGGCCAGATCTTTCACAAGGTTCAAGATCTACAAACCTGCAATGACCCGTTTAGTTGAGCCGCGCGGTTTTTGCCTCCTCAACGTCCATTCTCAATGATGTTGATGCCTGACTGCCGCGCGTGCATACATATGTATGAAGGAGTATTCGCATGATAGCTTTTTCACGTGCGGCAGTAGGCGAGCAGTCTTCGATACTCATTTTTTCGTCTCAACAAACCGCGCGGATCAACTGAACGGGTCGATGCTGGTTTGTATAGATTTTGAATTTTTGGTGCAATATCTTGCGGGAGGGTCGCAGCGCGCTGCGCTGTGCCGAGCGGTGGCGCGTGGTAATATAGACGATAAACACAGTTCAGTTTAATCTTGAACCGCGCGGTGAGTAGTTCTGCGCGGTACCGCGTGGTCATATGAACTTAGCCTAAATCCTGTTCGACGTTCCCTCAAGGGCGCGTCTATTTATAGCCGGCTCCCGGCCGAAGGCCGCGCCGCCACACGCCCGCTCCCGCCGCGCGAAGGACGCGAACGTTCTATGCGCACGAGTCGACGGAGGTCAACTTAGATTTTTAAGTACTTTAACCTTCTTTTGCTGCTGCTGGGATGATATTAAATTATTAAAGACTTTTCATCTATGTGAAATATTGTAGCGGACAAAGGAGTCAAGTAAACAAACTAGTTTTAGAGAAGACTAGCGACCCCAATGATTTAACGTCTTAATGCCAGGCCAGTTTGTCAGCATCCTTGCATAGTGAAAGGCAAAATTTGCGTAGCATAGACATTCCGATGTGGCGCTGGAAAACGTGGTTTCCGCACTTTCGAGAACGCTGTCGCTAAGTGACTAGGCTCAATTTTCCAATCAGCGGTGGCGTAAGAAACTTAATGTGGAAAATTGCTAACCACCTAACTAGGTACATCACAAAAGTTGATAAGCTATAAGAGTCGATAACGTCGACCAGAGGCCGTATTACAAGCTCTTAAATCCTGCCAGGTTTATAAATTGCTGTAGTGACATCTCTTTCTCGTCGTATAGCAAATAAAAGAGATAGATTGATAGCCAGCCAGAAAACTGCCTGGAAATAAGAGGTCATAATACGGCCCCAGACCAGACTTTTATTTAGCTGCCTCTACGCGCGTTGGTAATATTTTTCTCATGAACTAAAAATGTTGCTTCAAGCTATATTCCTTCTGCGAGACGTGGCACCACTCGTCTGCCGAATTTTAATGGGTTTCTCCGAACCGCCGCAAAGCGTGCCGCCCTCATGTCCATCATACAGGGCTGCGGCATGTCTGTTGTTATACGGAAAATAACCAAAAAATAACTAAACTTAGGACGTTTGTTTCGTCGCGACATGTCGTTGTTGTCCTCTGGTGTCCGGTTTCATGATACTGTATACTTATTTCTATTTCCAAAATCCTACAGCTGTACCTAATCCAAAAAAGACGAGAAAACTTTAAGTATGTTATGTATTCTTATCTAATGAATAATAGCATTATTACTGTGATATTATTCTAGGATAACAATGACTATGCAATGAGGAAAATTCTACTCCATTATTATATTATTTATTACAGTCAAACAAGGAGGACACGTAAATAAGCAGGTCAATGACGATAAAGTCATCTACTATAAATAATAACTAAATTATTATTTTTAAATCATAAATTCAAATATTATATAGGTATTTCATCGTTCAAAAATAATAAATGACTTAATAACCAAATGATAAGATAAATACCACCGACAAATAGCTTCGGCTAGATTAAGTTCAGGTGTTTCGAGATGCCAGATTTACGAGCATCGATATTTAATTACCGCTGAATAAATTGCCCACTAACATTTAATTACTCGTAGTCAATTAGTGCTGATGATGCTATCGGCCAAACGAGGGCTTGAGTTCAGAATGTGCTTCTGGGAACTGTGCAGATTGGCTTTGGACCATTTTTATTTTTGTCAGAACGTGTAATAAGGCGAAAGAACGATTTAGAATTTTAGATTGTGCACGTTGTTGGATAACCAGAAAAGTGGTGGTCGAAGCAATCAACTGTATTTTTTACATTTCAGACAAATGGCCCAGTTCGTTCCTATCTCCAACTGTCTGGTGGAGTCATCCAATGGGATTATGGGAATACGTGTCTCTCTCTAAGCGATTCCTGGCTTTTTGTCAGTGAATTTGTCTCCATCTCCATGACGACCTCCGTGGTCGAGTGGTTTGCATGCCGGTTTTCAAGGCGTCACCATCTCTTGAGGTCCCGGGTTCGATCCCCGGCTGGGTCAATGTAGAAAATGCACTTTTCAATATTGTCTCAGGTCTGGGTGTTTGTCATACCACCGTTGTTTCTGATTTCCATAACACAAGTGCTATAGCTACTTACTTTGGAATTGGAGCAATGTATGTGATGTTGTCAAATATTTATTTATTTATTTATTTATTTATCTAGGCTGCACTTAATTTAGGGTTATCAGATCTAATAATGAACTTCTCAGTAAATTTCCTGACTTTTGTACACCACGATTCACCTACATTCTTAATTAATTTGACATTTGGTATTTTTTCTCACTAAAATGATAAAAAAATTAATGATTTATTAAGTACTTAAAATTTTTGGGATTTCAAAAATCCCAGACATTACAGTTTTTCCCTGTTTTCCTGACGGATGCCTAAAGTTCCTGACATGTCAGGAAAATTCCTGTCATCTGGTAACCCTACACTTAATAACACATATTTAACCCTTGCTTCAGTAGATTTACAGCGACAGGTATTTTTTTTAAATGCACAACAGGATAGTGCTTGGCCTTGACCTCACATGATGTTAAGTGACGATAAGGCCGAAGGTGGAAGCGCACTACTCATCACTGAGGTATGGTCAAAAGGGCCAATCACTTAGTTAATGTTAAAAATTGAAATACTGTTTATTGATTGACCAATTGATCAGTTTCCGGTTTCGGTACCTACATTCTTAATACATTCTTAAAGATGTTTTTTCATAGAAAGGTCAAAAAACCCGAATTAACCCGACTGTAATATACATGATGAAAAAACAATCAGTGCTATAGGTATTGTTTAGGAACTAAAACATGTTTTCTGGCAAGACCATATTACTTAAATTCTGGTGACTGAGCTCAAAACAATAACACAGGCTCACTGCAAGCGACGTGGTATTGCGGTCATTATTCATGACATCACGTAGCAAGGCATTCGTGCAAGAAGTAACATGACAACAAATTAGATTCCCACACTGGATTGCAAAAAATGAAGACATTTCGAATGAACGACGTCAGTATGTGAGTAGAAGGAAATATCAAATACTGGTGACATTAAAACAACTTTTTTACGGAAAGATGAGTCATCATCACTCAACAGAAGCAAATGTCATAAACAGGTCGTTTCATAATAATCCGTAAAATTTAGTTTTTTTGTTGTATAAAAAACTGCAAACTGACAATCCTAGAAGCAAATAGACTATTTTTATCGATAATTAATCCCATTAATGAGCAAAAGCAAAACACAATTTAGATCTAGGGTCTAGTCTGTTTATGATGAGAAGAAAAAAAAATGGTTTTCAGGGTTTATAAACTTTGGGTTTTCCGAGCATATTCGGCTTTAGGGGATTTTTGTATCACTTTGTTATTTATTATGTGAAACTTTACATGTACAAACATATTGGGACATTAGCTCCATCTGTCAATCAGTCAATGTTTTTTAAATACCTTCTAAAATATGCTTTTATTCGTTGATTTCAATATAATATCAGTAATAATCAGCATAATTGAGTGCTACTGCTAGCCAAGATTGTCAGTATCCTCCACAAGCTAATGGAATACCTATACATAACCCTTACATCATAGAAACCGTGTTTCCTTGTTTGAAGGCTTTACCACTTACTTACCACTTACTAATAAACGGTAGGCACACAAGTTAATGTGAAATGTGTTTCATAAAGTCACGACACTTGAATGGTTTTGGCGCAGATCGTCATTTTCGCAAATGGTCATCGCAAAAAATCAAACTCACTATTGAGAAGATAAAGAAAAAAAAATTCATGATATTCTGCGAAAGTGACCTTTTGCGAAAATGACCAGTTGCGAAAATGACATTCTGCGAAAGTGACCAGATTTTTCGCGATGACCATTTGCGAAAATGACGATCTGCATCAAAACCACATGAACGTGATTTCGTATTCGAGCAAAAGATACGGTTTTACTTTACATTACATTGCTTATTTAGTAAATGTAATACCCATAGTATTTGTGTTTAAATAGTGTCCAAGGGTCTGGTGATGGAGCCGGAAGAAGGCCACCGGAACTCTGTAATAAAACCATGAAATCCATCGAGTTTGGGATCGTTTGAATCGCCTTGACGAGTACTCTGTTGGGAAATAGTGTCCAGACAGACAATGTAAAGACAATTGATGATAAATCTTACAATCTGTTTTTGTTTGATGATATGGCCGATAATGATGGGCATGCAGAAACGAAGCCCGCCACGATATCTGTGTATGCGCCGTTCATATCAATATAATATTTAGGCCCTCCGCTGCCTTGAGCGGGACACGCGCGCGGGGCGACATAGATTAGAGCTTACTCATGCACTGCGCAAGCATCTGTCCGTCAAAAACCAGCAATCTATATTCCCGCGCCGTGTACCCGCGGCGGGATCCCGCTTAAGGCAGCGGACGGCCTTATGGCGGCGCCAAGCTGCGGATTGCGGATCAAGTGCGCGTGAGTCGGCAACTAAACTAGCGTCATTTGGGATCAAACCACCGGCTGACGCCAACAATGATTTACTTTTATGATTCAGACATCTATTAGATGACCAACGTGATTTTAAAAGATCCTTTTTAACACCAGTGGCCCTACCATGAGTTGATGTAAACTGTTTACGCTACCGTATAAACAATCGTTTTCTCTCTTTCATTCGCATTGACTGTGAGCAGTATATCCGATAGTTTACGGTAATGTTAACATTTTGCATCAACTCATGGTAGAGCCACTGGTTTTTTGAAGACCTCTAAGGACAATTACATTATCAACTTCAGCCATTTTTGATGTTCCCAATGCCAAGGCCCTGGCCACTAAAGACACCACTCGGGTTCAATGCGCCATGCGGATCGAATCGAGATATGGTCAACAGACCCAGCAAAAGATGCTAGAAGCTAGAAGCACAAGTTCCCAACTAAAATAAAAATTCGTAATGAATAGGACGAAAGAGAAACCTAATTCTAATAGATAGATCAGAAGAATAGAAACATCAGCTCAACGTATTCATGTCTTGGGAATGCCAATAAGTAGGTACATCTAATTTCAATTTAAACTGTTCAGCCGTTTGAAGATCATCAGCTCATCAAGTCGGAAATGAGCTTATGATCCTCATAAATTATAGCTAAGAACCATCTCGATCCCACCAGCTTTTAAATATAATACCGCATCAAAATTAGTCCATTAGTTTGGGAGCTACGTTGCCTCACACATACATCAAACTTTATAACACCCCTGTTTTTTCGTCGGCGGTTAGAAACCGGGTGCTGCATTGCAACTTGCAGCGGTCTAAAATCCGATAGAATTTGCAATTCCGTGGAGTACATGCAGCTACTTTATCGATGCATGCAACTGGCCGGGCCGGTTCTGTAGTCATGTATAAAGTTGCTAGTGATCAATAAAAATATTTCCGATTTCCAACGAGAAAACGTTGTTTACAATCACTGCCGTTGAAACCTTAATTCCTCCTATCTCCACGATTTTGAAAAATTTCAAAAAACTGAATCGAATGAAAATTTCTATATAATTAATATTAACCGTTCAAAAAATTTCACGAGAGTCGGTTGAGAAATGCGACCTGCAGATAGTGTTACTAGATGACAGGAGTTAAGGCATCTGTCAGGAAAACAGGAAAAAACTGTAGTTGTCAGGAATGTTTGATATCATTTTGGTGAGAAACGATTATCAAACATCAACTAAAAGAAGAATGAGATGTAGGTGACAAAATGTCAGGAAATTTACTGAAAAGTCAGGAAATCCCATTATTGGATCTGGTAACCCTACCTGCAGAGGAGAACAAACGGACAGCCGTAAAGCGGGACAAGCGGACAGACATACAGCATTTTTGCCCAAGCTGAAGCAGAGACGCTTCGCGCTCGCTCGGTCAATTAACGATTATTTTACCCTTTTTATTGACCCTTTATTTGTTGAGGTCACCCATGCATGTCATCATTGGCGTCCATCACCTTTTGTCGTTCATCGTTCAATCCATCTCGCAGTAGCAGGTTGGATAGCAAGTCTATTCAGCAATAAAAAAGCAATGGTTACTGGTTCTGGTTACTGAACGACACAGGCCGCCCGGGGTCGCCGGCCCTCGGCGGCCTTCCCCCGCACCCCCCACGCCGCAAGGACGTCGTCGCCCGAAGTTGCATAACCACTCGCAACTCACACGCAACTCTTCGATACCGTTTCGATGGGCCGCGGGCCCTATTTTTGAATCGCTCGGCTGGCGTCGAGCGCTCGTTTCTACTGATTTTCGTTCGACATATGGCTGAAACGTTCGAAATAGAGTCATATGTCGAACAAAAATCAGTCGAAACGAGCGCTCGACGCCATCCGAGCGATTCAAAAATAGGGTCCCAGGTCGTTGTCATCGCATCGCCGTATCAAAATATAAACTGAACACTCATTTCATTAACTTTTATTTGGACGCTTAATGGCGATAGAAAAATACAAACCTTGACATTTTTTGCCTTTGTAAAAAATAAACAAACGTCTAAGATGATGAAAATATTTTGAATATAAATACCAAGGCTACCTAAATTAGAACATGCAAATTTGAATCA
The DNA here is from genome assembly GCA_928269145.1 of Agriphila tristella. Lineage (NCBI taxonomy): Eukaryota > Metazoa > Arthropoda > Insecta > Lepidoptera > Crambidae > Agriphila > Agriphila tristella. Next base: position 26,124,009 of record OV743437.1, on the reverse strand, counting down.
CATCCTGGTCACGACTACCAAAAGTGTAGCACGAGCCATAATTCTTGATCTAATACCTATTCGAGAATTTTTATTATGTCAGCCGGCCCATGGGCGCTCTGCTGTTAAGTTTTCCTCTAAATTCCTTATCAGCGAGGTGAGTTTCCTAGCCCGGTTCTATCTAGTACAAGATTTCGCATTTCCAAGGACCTCATTAATATTCAGAATGTATTTACATGCCTCCATAGATAGAGACTAATGGTAGTGGCCAATTGCGCCTCGGACGTGCGTCTATAATTGTAGGAACTGGATATCGGAGCGAGCGGAGCCGGGGGCAAAAATTATAATAGGTGCTTTAGTTGAGCTGCGAACTAACAGTGATTACGTGGTGTTGAGAAATGTCAAAAACGATTAATGGTTTCGCGAGCCGAAATGCTGGTTGATCGGTAGTTAAAAAAAGGTTATATCGCGTGCTGCAGGAAATTGAAGATGTGGCAGGTAGTGATCTGCAGCCTAGGACGTCTAGGCATCCGCCTTGATGTTATTTGTGATTTAAAAAAACATCTACCGACAATACTGTACGAATTAGTGAAATGATTCAAATCGATCCTTTTCTCCCTTTCAGATCCTTGAAAACCTTAAAAAAACTATTATTTAATTATAGAAGGAGCATAGATTCATACATACGCATGGGGATATTATAACACCTTGGAGAACACCCATCATTGGGCGCTATAGGATCCGCTCAACCATTAGCAGAAATGCCTCGAGTAGCTCTTACCTAGAACAAAGATAGGGACAATATTATTTCAAGTTATAATGACTTCATCTCCTTGTGATAGATAGACTGAAGTCTCTGTCTCAGTCTTCTGAAGAAAAGTGTTGACGCAAATGCGTCGGGCTTCATTAATTTATTTTCTAGCTTCGTTTGTCACTTAAACTTCATAAACTAAACCAAATTATTACCCAAATAAGCCTTATTGAGTAATAGTTGAAATGATACTAAGATCGCAGCAAAAAATACGACTCATTTGTCAATATGAACTGACGGCGGCGGGCACACTTGTATGAGCACTAAGTTGGGAACAAAGGATTGCCAAAGCAAACAATTCATTCTAAATATCAGCCACCAGTTTCGCAAGCTTACACGCTTCATTATAAAGTCTTTGGTTGGTAGGTAACGTTAAGTTAATACTTAACCATGACATAAAAATTGTGAAATATATGACCATAACCAAAACAATTTCATTTATTATTATGAATTTACATCGTAAAGCATTTAAAGAATACACAGGATACTCAAAATAATTGTATTGTAAGTGATTTAAGTCGAATAAAGTGAGCTTGTGGGTCTGACACGCCTCATACGAACCACACAAGGAGTACGTGTGCTGGGTAGAATTACAGATAAAAAAATCCTTATTTGAATAAAGCACCAAGTAAAATATAGTATAAATATGAATGGAGTGGGGATCATATAACAGAACAAACATTAGAAGTGCAATGACACGTTAAAGGAGGGTCACACTTAGCAGACTTATCTAACAAAGATCTGATGTTAAAGGTCATTCACATCTATTCAGAAAAATTCGCATATCATTATGTTTTGTGATATCATTATACTTTATTGTATTACTGAAGGTGTACCTACATGACATCAGTGACAACAAATAAATATTAGACATTTTAGTCAAGCTTACTGCAACTTTGGCGAAAAAAACAAGTGTTATTTGTCGTTAGTCATTTGTTTTGTATTACGTTATTTTCCTCATCCAATAAACTTACACCCATATTTAGAAATAGCACTCCAACAACCCTTGCTTGACTATGCGAACGCACTGCATTAAAATAGAGTTCTGTGATTCGTTAGTTTGTTTTACATACTCATCAACTTTGTCTAGGGATACAGGAGTTATTTTCATACAAACCAGGTAACTTTGAAGCCTTGGTTTTCTGCCAGGCAAGTACCGTGCTGTAATCTGATGATGGCCATACAGGGAGTGAGTGGAGGAGATTCAGATCGCTATACAGACCCAATTGATCTGATCAGCATTCTAAAAGATTAATGGGTCAGAGTTGTAAGTTTCAGGATTTCCATACATTTTCATGCTATTTTCGCGGTTTTTTTAAACATGTCCTTTAATCTTTTAGGATGCTGGTCAGATCAGTTGGGTGTGTATAGAGATCTGAATCTCTTCCATTCACTCCCTGGATAGCCATCATCAGATCACAGCACAGTACATCCCTGGCAGAAAACCAAGGGATCAAAGTTACCTCGTTTGTATAAAAATAACACTTGTATCCCTAGACAAGGTTGATGTGTGTATTTTATTAGGTGCGATTGGTTCGTGGGACGACACATGGCTGGCATACTAAAACCAGCGATGATATTCATCAACATTTCACCAACATGAGTGATGGCGGAACATGTCCCAGGTCAAAACATAATAATTGTTTATGTTTGTTTCGACGACCTCCGTGGTCGAGTGGTTCGCACGCCGGTTTTCAAGGCGTCACCATCTCTTGAGGTCCCGGGTTCGATCCCCGGCTGGGTCAATGTAGAAAATGAACTTTTCAATATTGTCTCAGGTCTGGGTGTGTGTTATACCACCGTTGTTTCCGATTTCCATAACACAAGTGCTATAGCTACTTACTTTGGGATTGGAGCAATGTATGTGATGTTGTCAAATATTTATATTATTTATTTATTATTTATTAATTGTGTATGTGATTATTTGTGACTCACAAATACCATGCATCAAAATACGCCCTATCAGTTCAGATATCCACTGATTGGCAATCACGCATAAATCATGAATTATTATTTATCGATTATTGAAAGGATTGAGTATAGGTGCGCTTTAATAATGAATATAAAAATAAAAATAGAAACTTTATGATCTTAGTAATGTACCCGTTTACCTCTTTGTATAATAAAATACTAATTATAACGAGATAAGCATACCTACATCACATAAAATATGGAATTCACAAGACAAGGCAGGTAAGGTAGGACAAGTATTCTAGTTCCACAGTGAAACCAATAAATTAGATATGTAGTTAAGTTGAACGTAAGCTTCTGTTGACCTTATTTAACGGTACACAGGCATTGTAATTTCCCTATTGCAATTATTCAAAGTAACGCGAGTTTATCGGCGCCCTGCTGTATATAGGACGCGGAAAATGGCTACGTAGCTTATTGATATGGACCGATAAGGCCTCTTTGGTATAATGCTTCCACGGAGGCTACTAATGGAAACACCTGTGTTTTAGAGCCAAAACGCACTGTCGACCGGTCGCCGAGCGACTGTCGACAGCGACTGTAATTTCTTCTAGTCTATATGGACGCGTAACCACTTGGACTAACCGCGCAGGGAGACTCTCAGACGGTTCTTATTTACTTATCAGTTTCTTGCAACAAAGGAAGTGTCTTTATTTTTCCTCGTTGGTTTCTCTGTAATTTGTTACGATAACATTGCAACTTCTTAAACACTCTCAAAGAAACACTACAGATATTCAGGTCGCTCGCTTGGTCGCCGGGAGATCGAGTCGCTCGTCGACCGGTCGACAGTGAATTGTGGCTCTTAGATTCGCATATTCTGGAAGGCAAGAACAAGAGTAATCGATTTTACTATGGTATTATGAAATCGCTAACTCTTGTTCAACGTGTTATTTTACTACATTTGAAACTAACTGAAGCAAGTCATTCAAAGATTAGTCACTAAAGCGACAAGACGGTAAATAACTAGCTTTCTAAAGTAATAGCCGTTAACCTAAGATCTCCGTGAAGACAATCGGTTTTAGGTCGCTGGGTCACATCCGTCTAAACGGGCCACAAGCCATAAAAACATCGCCCCGACGACATTAACTTCATAGTAAATCCCGCAATCATGTCTAGTTGAGGTTTTTAGAAGCAGGATAGTAAATATCGCTATTCGCTATCCTAAGAGTGCATCGATACGTTACATTAGGTAACATCCTTGAAGCACGGTTATGATAAGGCGAAGTAACCTTAGCGAGTACTTTAGCTAATAGCGACAGTTATTCATCGCTTAGTCATAATCATAAATCATAGTATAAAACGCCATATCAGCCGATGTTGGGAATTAGTAGAATTTAATGTGAACAGAAAAATGAAGTGTTTTAGTGCAGGGACCGTATAAGGCAGCCACCACACGCGCGGCGCGGCAAGGAGTTGAAACCGCAACTTAGATTTATCGAGAGTACTTGCTATGTACTACGTGTAGTGTGTACTTACAATGTTAGGATTTATTTTGTTTATAGCCATGAGCTTACACTACTACAACAACTGCATTAATCTAATATAGAATCAACATTGGCCACGGCAGAACTTCAGAGCCTTAGTCACAGTCGCAAAGTTGCTATTTTATCGGTTTTTTATAGAATACACTTTGGAGAGAGTGCGAGGAAACTGCACAACCTTGTACCTCCAGCCCCTTTCCATTCCATCATCGGGATACCAGACGCAGGTTAGCATTCACCCTTACATAGAAGATACTCCAAGGGTCCGTACCAAGCGCTTTGCCAATACATTTCTTATGCGAACTGCTAAAGAATGGAATGCGCTACCTGCTCATGTGTTCCCTGATAGTTACAACCTTGGTCTCTTCAAGGCAAGAGTGAATAGGCATTTCCTGGGCATGCGTGCTACACCTTAGACCACATCCTGTTTACGAAGCAAGATGGTGGTCAAATGCTTGCCCAGTCTACAATAAAAAAAATAGAATCGGTCGTGCGTACTATGAATGAGCGATTTCAAATTATTGTAAATGATAAATGTATCGAGGCCAAACAGGTTGTTATTTCAATAATAAACAAGACAAAGGTGTGGTTGAAATTGCCACACATTTAGCAAAGTTTTAATAACCATTAATTCTGGCATAGGCCATGGAGTAAATGCGTCTGTCCAACACAATACGCAATAAAATCGCAATAACCTATTGCAAGAGTAGAGTTAAAACTATTCTTTACTTTTCCAATGCGCTGCAAGTCTGCAACCTCAATGAGGCAGTCCAGAGGACCAAGTCTGCTATTGTTAAACGGACAAACGGCAGACGCTGTTTTTACCAAGTTCAGCAGCATGCACGGAACATGTTTGTGTGTGTGTGTCGCTATATTATTGTTCCTGCCGCCCTTTGTTCTACGCACTAAAATGTCAGCAGCTACATGTCTTTAATGATCCGATCTGCATACTTGAAGCATAGCTGAGAGCATCATTAAGCTCCGAGGCGGCCAAATTACCGCTCATTGCGGTGTAATAAAAAATAAAAACATGCATTAAATTTATAAACGTTATTTTGCTATGAAACCATACCGCAATAAAGATAAAAGCGTCATCGTCGACTTATATTGTTCCAGTGATCATTTCATACATTGTAGTCAGTTGACGTTTATCGATTCGTGAAAGTTGTACACCGGGTGTAACAAGACCCTCAACAAAGCCGAGGTCAACGTATTCTGCCCATCATCAGGACAATTTTTTTCAAAATTGTTGCTGGGAAACGATTATAATTTTTGGTGTTAAAAAAACATTGCATATCACGCAATGTAACGCGTACAGACCGCGTCTGCGAGTGAATGCTACACAAGTGCGTGCGGCCGAGTTGAAAGGCGGAGTTTATGTGCGTGCTCATGAGATACATTGAGTGATAACGTTTTGAAGCCATTGTTTGTTACGAAATACTTAAAATTTTGATAATGTTTCTTTGGACAAAAATTAGGAAATAAGAAATAAAATAAGATTTCATAAAAATTTAGATTTTTTGTTTACTTTGACCTTCAATAACTTCGTAGCTATTGGTTTCCCAGGTATAGTCTAAAAGGCAAAAATGATACTGATGATGGGTGGAATGCGTGGACTCCGGCTTCGAGAGTCTGGTTACACCCGTTATTTCATATTTGATTCGATTCCAAGATTTTGTAAATGGAACGTGAGACAAAATGCGTCAAATTAGACTGGTACGTGATGGAACTTCTCGATTTCGTATTCCGAATACACGGCAACCGCGTTGTTTGCTCGGGCGCATTGCGCAAGCTCACCGAACTATCGGATAAGTCACAACCGACAATTTATCAAAATATTACAGGCTGCAACAGATTGCACGACCTTCTGTCTTTTGATCTTTTCCATGAGAAAAGATAGAGTAATTGTTATTTTTGTTAATTAATTTATGCATAGTTTCTAGTCGTAAGTTGTGCCAAGTGGGTACTTATGATATGCACGAATCGGGTCAAGTATACCGGAAACGGTTTGATGCCCGCTGCGCACGCGCACGCAACTCATTCATTCCTAGCACAATAGTAAATTCGCTAACCACACCGGCATCGGAACCCAGCTATTGTATTCAGTGAATTAATATTGAAATAAATTAAGGTAGTGAAAGAAGAATATTCTGTACTTGCTATGCTAAGAAGAGCGGAGTGTGAGCAATTTTTTATTATTATTTGGTTTTTGTTGCACCCTAAGTTCTTACATTGCAGAATAAGGTTTTTTATTATCATCATTATATCAGCCGCACGACACCCACTGCTGGCCACTTATACGGCGTACTTGCCTATATGGTTTATAACAACTCACAAATCCAACTAACCAATCACTGCCCGACATTAGAATAAGTGAAAATATAGCTTTTCAGCATCGAACAAGACATTATGTTTAGAACAATCTTATGCGACGGTATTAAGGATTGCTTTCCCGTGAAGAGTGACTGCTTGGTTAATAGACACCTGAGAAAGTGAGGCTCAATTAATACACGTTAACGAAATTGTTAAGACGTTAACCGTGGATCACTTTATCTATTGCAGCGAACGAGAAAATCTATGGAAGTGTAATTGCACTAAATTAAATATTGCTTAAATATGGCACCAACGGGGCCGAAAAATTACAACCCACTCAGGCTCAGCTTTAGTCGGGCCAGCCACGCACCCGGTGACTGACGTTAGCGTTCTTTACAATACTGCAGTTTGTAAACTTTGTATTGTAGAGAAAAGAGAGATGGTGTAACAGACGCGAAAAGAAGGCAGTAAAAATATGCAGAAATAACGTACCTATCATATTTTTGCGTTTAAGTATAGAACATACATATCTATGAGTATATAAATTATGGTCGCTAATAAGTAACCAGTGTTCAGAAGCTTTGTGCTGCATAATTAAATGCCAGCAGTTTTAGCTCCATCCACATAGTTGTAATTTTCATTTGGTGTCATTTTTTGAGCGCAATGCTTGTTCCATAGATTTTAGTTCGCTGATCTATTGCATATTAGATCTAAAGCCGTGTCGAATCGCAACTACAAAAATGTAAGCGTTATCTTTATAATTGCCGGTTTGAGGTTAATATGCATTAAATTATCATTTACATTATCGTAGTTTTCCGAGAGAACAATTTGTTAAATTAGAATTAACATTACGAAAAATTACAAATTCAATAAAATATCTGGCATAATTAATCTCTAATTAACTTATTGGATAAAAGTAACTACATGAATATAATAAACAATTCAATTTTGCTTAGCTTACTTAATAAAAAAAGAGATAATTATCTAATCAACAACCAGCTCGATTATACCGATAACAATGGTCATTAATGCCTCGAGCTAATTAATCACGACCAGCCTTCAGCGGATTACACGTAAAAAGGTCACGTAAACTACGTGCGCACGCGACGATACAACTGCCGCCATGTTACGGTAACAATTACATCATTTAAAAAATCATTATTGTGTCAGTTAGAAGTAATAAGAACTGATAGGTAGCGAAAGAAAACTTTTCAGGTGGTATCCGTCTCGCGTAAATCGTCAATGAAAAAAAAAGAAAATGAAAAGAGGGCTAAAGAAAATGATAATAAGGCACCTGCCTTATTTCGTTTCCTTTGCTACAAAAAAAACCGCCGCTCAATAGGGCTTTACTAAGCCCTCTTTCCACAAAATAGAGAGTCTCTATTCTGTGCTTTTACGCACTGTGGCTGTTATACGCACCTTTTTAGCTTATTTTTAAGACTGTAAACCCAATTATCCAGAAAGTTATTCAACCAAATAAATATATTTTTTTTAATTAAAATTTCATTAATCGCGACCAAACAACGCGACGCGGTGATGTAACCACCTCGCTAGATCACGCGCGAACCGCCACGAAATTTCAGAGACAACCGCGCGGCCCCCCTGCGGTTAATCGCTAGTGCATAAGAGGGCTAAGATGCCCTTTTTTTTATAAAATTAGATAAGCCACTTTGCTGTCAAAAAATATTTCTATATGATTTTTCACAAAGGCACTTATTTTTCCGGGAATATAGACTTTACAGGAGTAGATTTACGTTGACGTCAGCAATGGCCGATCCCATGTGGAAGTTGTGCATTTGTTCCGTGCGGGTAATATTCCACATCCGCCAGCGCTTTCCAAACAAGAGCATTTGAGGATTGCAAATTTGCAACGCCTTGTGTTACTACGTTACGTTACCGCCGCCTTAATTGTTGCATTACAACGCACTCTGTACAAGCATTTAAGCAAATTACCCGGATATCTGGAAATGCGAGCTTGCTACCTAATTGAAATCCTAAACGTTCAAGTATCCCAGTAAACAATACTTACAATAATGAATAGTGAAAGCACCTCACAACTTACATTGTAAGTAAAGCGTTAAGAACAAATCAAAAGCAAACATATTGAGGCAATATAACCATAGAGATTAGTTAAGTTTGTATTATTTACACACACCAAGACAAAAAGTGGAAACGAATATCAATAACATACTAAAAAATTACGAGCATTGTAAAACAAGTACAAGTTTATGTTACCATTTTTATATCAGCGTGCCATCGTCCGTCACTATAAAGTGTAACGAGCCAACTACAATGCACCTTCCCAGAAATGGCTATTAAGACAAAACGTGCGGTGTGCCACGGTTAAATTGCAAACTTTATGGGTTTTCCCGGCCGCCCCCGACGCGACGCCCGCGGCCAGTTCAAAGGGCTACCTACCCTATAGCTCGCCACACTGCGGCGGCGATATCACCGTGTCCGCTCCGCGATTATAAACTTTCCAACGTGGACGACAGAGCCCTGAATCAAGGGCCGCACAGTCACAATTGTCAAGCCCGTAAGCTAAACAAAGTGGCTGCATGTCACGCCCGCGCCAAAGAGCAAAGGTCTCGAGCACTCAAAAAGGGTATAAGCATTACTTTCATTTCGAAACAATGGCACGCGAAAGCAATAGGCTTCACGGGAGAAATCGCCTGAGAACTAGGAAACGGTCCAATCGAACTATACTAATTTGATTTGCCTTTTACAGAGAGCTTAGAAAGCTACTTTTAAGGGGTTAAGCAGGCAACGTATGCATGGTTTACGAGTCGATTTAATCTCACATAAACGCGCAAAACGGATAATCCGTATCAGACAAGCTTACCGACGACGCCGACATTACCGTAAACTGTTTGCTTTTCAAAGTAGCAGTGTAGAATATTACAAAGTACTGTGTGGTAGAAAATACCAATGTTGAACAATAATCTCAGGCATTATTAATCATTAAGTTAAATCAAAGCCGACTTAACTTAATCTCTATCATCATAATTCTTAACGTAATTACTTAAGGCGGATGCTTAATCTGTCATCAGGGCTTGGAAAGACAATTTGGGTCAAAATTTAATTAAATTTTTAATAGGAGTGCCTTTCATAATTAAAACATCAGCCTTGACGAGATTTTCTTCTCGTATCTAAACTATGCATCAAGTCTCGTTAGATGCTGCCGACCAAAATCATCGTCAAGCCGGTAGATTATCTAAAGTGGTTATAGTGTGAAGATAAGAAATGTTTGATATCATAATACGCAATAAACACGTTTAACGTAAAAGATTAATGGTTACATTCCGACGTATACATAATACTGTTGTTTAGTAGTTTTTTCCGTGCTTGTAACCTTGGCTCCAGCATTAGGGCTGGGCATCGCGGCGCCCAGTGCATTGCTAAGGCTTGCATTGATTCTATAAGAATGTTGTTACGTCCATCGGCAAATTGAACACAATAAAGTATCAATAGAAACTTTTAATTACAGTGCTTGATATGCAATTGAAAGTAAATACATGGAAACGATTAGCGAAGACTAATGCCGCCACATTAAGAGCCATATGACAAATCTGCACTCTGCGTATATTCACAGACTAGTAAGGCGGCCATTACACACGTCAATCTGGTGCAATCTGATCAAAACCGCAGATTGATGGAATTTGATGCGGTTGGTTTGCGACGTTACACGGTCAATCCAGCGAGATCTGGATCGCAGTAGATCTTGGTAGATTGACAATCTACCACGATCCACGGTGGACTTTGGTAGGGTTGCCAACTTTTTGCATTAATTTTCGCGTGATATCGATCGATGACCTGAGTGGTGCAGTATTCAACATGCCAGTCTACCACGCAAGAGATCCCGGGTTCGATTCCCGGACGTAATTGAAATGATGAATATTAATTTCTGTGACGGTCTGCGTATAATAAGTACCTAACTATTTCGAAAAGTAAGTAAGTACCTAGTAAAATCTGTTGTCTAGCACCCATTTTATGCCTTGATTAGTTAGGGTTAGATGAATATCGATATTTAATTTTACACACACAGGTGTGTAAAATTTCATCAAAATCAGTTCAGCCTTCTGAAGCTGAACTGATTTGGATGAAATTTGCCACTCAGTTCATAGCTTGGTAATACTTACTTACTTACTACGCTGGCTCAGCGACCCGAAGTGGATCTTGGCCTCCGACATTAAAGTACGCCATTTCTTCCTGTCTTGTGCCAAGTGAGACCAGTCGGGCACCTCCAGCTCTTTCAGGTCTTTGACAACTTCATCTTTCCAGCGGTATCTTGGACGACCCACTGGGCGTCGTCCAGATGGTTGGCCAAGATACGCTCTTTTAGCAGCTCGATCTTCACCCATTCTCTCTACGTGCCCCAGCCAGCGAAGTCGGGCAGCTTTTATTTCCCCAATGATGTTCGGCTCGGACACCAGCTGTTCTATCTCCCGGTTAAACCTTTGCCTCCACTCTCCGTCATCGCCTCTTGTTGGTCCCAGTATCTTTCGTAAGATTTTTCGTTCTGCGACTAAGAGTTGGTTTTCCTCCCTCAAGGTTAGCGTCCAAGTTTCACACCCGTACATTAAAATCGGTCTAATGATCGTTTTGTAGATCCGGATTTTTGTAGCTCTGTTTATCAACTTGGATACCAGTAGTTTGTGAAGGGCTGCAGTGCATCTTAGCGCATTGACTATACGGATGCTGATTTCTTCCTCCCTTTGGTTAGTGTCAGTGACCGTACATCCAAGATATTTAAATTTACTAACGCCTTTGTAAGTCGTGCCTTTTACAACAAGATCTTTTCTCTTTGCTTTGACATCTTTGTATCTTTTCATATGTAGGTATTCTGTCTTCTCACGACTGATTCTGAGACCAAGCTGTTTCCCTTCCTCTTCTAATACCGCTGCCATGTCGGTCACTTCTTTCTCGCACTGCCCCAGTATGGCAAGATCGTCAGCGTAACCAATGATTTTGTGCCTTCCGTTCAACTCTACTCCCCCATCTGTCATTAAAACTTTTTGGACAGTGTATTCGAGAGCGATGTTAAACAGTATAGGCGATAAGGCGTCTCCCTGCTTTAGTCCGGTCACTACTTCAAACTCCTCGGTTAGTTCTCCTCCGACTCTAACTCGCATTTTGCTGGTGCTCGTGGCGACTTTGATCATTCTGACGAGTTTTGCTGGTACTTGGAAAGATGATAGGATTCGATAGAGTGTCTCTCGGTCGATACTATCGTATGCCTTCGTGAAGTCCACGAAAAGACAGTGAACGCTTTGGGCGAACTCCCATCGTTTCTCCATAATTTGTTTCAGAAGAAACATTTGGTCTACTGTACTCCTGTTTCTGCGAAATCCGCACTGATAGTCACCGAGTATTTTATCTGCGTACGGCTCTAGACGGGCGAGGAGAACGTACGAGAGCACCTTGTATGCAGTCGGAAGCAGTGCAATCCCCCTGTAGTTAGCACACTTCTTCCTACACCCTTTCTTATGTAACGGACAGATAATCCCTGTGTTCCATCGCATTGGTTGTTGTTCTTTCGACCAGACTTTACAAATTATTTCAAACAGTCGAAATTGCAGTGCCTCTCCCCCATATTTCCACAGCTCTCCCGGTATGCTATCAATTCCTGGAGACTTATGGTTCTTAAGTCGCATGATGGCCTTGCACACTTCTTCAAAGGTAGGCGGTTTCTCATGTTCATTGTCTTGGCTGGTGCTCAGATTTGCGAGTATTTCATTGGTCACCGGTGGGCAGTTGAGTAGTTCCTGGAAGTACCGACACCACATAGCTTTTTGTTCCTCAGGGTCTGAGACAAGATTTCCGTCTCCATCTTCAAGGAGTTGAGTAGCGGGTTGGTAAGCTTTTCGAGCTGTTCGGATTTCTTGGTAGAACTTTCGTGATTCGTTGGCTCTTATCAACGTTTCCACATCTCTAAGGATTCCATTCATATGATCCCTTTTTGCGGTTCTTACCAGTTTCCTAAATGTTTCTCTTGCTTCCTTGTAGATGTCATCCCATTCACTGTTCTGCTCGGCCAATATTTTAAGTTCCCTCTTTATGTCCATTGCCTCTTCACATTTCTCAGTCCACCATTTTCTTCTTTTATGACGTTTCTTTTTGCCCAGTAATCGGATTCCTACGTCTTTAACTATATGTTCCGTTTCCTCCCAAACTTTGTCTATATCTTCCAAATTTTCCAATATCGCGAATCTATTATTTAGTTCAAGGTTGAATGCAAGTAGAGTTGTTTCGTCTTTAAGAGCATCGGTATTTACGGACGGTTCTCTATGACATTTGTGTTTACTGTTTACCATCTTGATTTTTAACTTTATCTTAACGCCCACTAAGTAATGATCGCTGTCGCAATCGGCTCCACGATGTGATTTTACATCCTGAATCAAACTCTTGCGCCTTTCATCTATTAGCACGTGGTCAATTTGGTTCACCGTTCTTCCATCATGTGATTTCCAAGTCCCTTTATGGATATCTTTGTGCGGGAACATCGTGCTCTTAATCACCAACAGCTTGGAGGATGCAAATGATATTAGTCTTATCCCGTTATCATTCGAATTTTCGTGCTTACTGTGTGGCCCAATTGTTGGACGGTATGCTTCTTCACGTCCGACTTTGGCATTGAAATCTCCTAGCACTATTTTAGTGTCGTAGCTGGGGATTTGGTCGTATGCCGTCTCAAGGTCTTCATAGAAGCGATCCTTTACGTCGTCATCGGCCTTTTCTGTCGGGGCGTAAGCGTTTAGAATTGAAATATTATTGAATTTACTTTTAATTCGTAAGAGACATATTCTTTCCGATACTGGGGTAAATTTGAGAACGCTGCCTACTGCTTTTCTGTTTACAAGAAATCCAGTGCCGTGTTCGTGTCTTTCGTAGTCAGATCCACTATAAAAGAGTAGTGTCCCATTTTCCACAATACATTCTCCTTGACCTGGCCACCTGACTTCTTGCAAAGCTGCGATATGGATGTTGTATCGTTGCAGTTCTCTATTTACTTGGTACAGCGCTCCCGGCCTATACAAGCTAAGTACATTCCATGTTGCTAATCGAAGGTCCAGGTTTCTATGCCATAAGTCGTTGTTTATAGGATCTGATCGTTTACTTTTCTCTGTCGGTTTCGTAACAAAAAGTTTTTCCGTGGGAGGGCTGTTAACCCCCCGCACAACCCCCTAAATGCTGGAGGACCACACCCTACTTTGGTCAGCGAGTCCATCGGACTTAGCCAGATAGCATAGCTAGGCTGTACTACCGACTTTTCCCCTATCCGCCACCCAGGGGACGCTCCTCTACGCCGTGAGGGCCAGCGCGAGGATATCTTATAAATTTTTTAACAGATTTTTTATAAATTTCCCAAAAGTACTACAAATTCACAATGACAATCTACCAAGATCTACTGCGATCCGATATTTTAACCGACTTCAAAAAAGCAGGAGGTTGTTTTTCTGTTCGTCTGTATGTTTTTTTAGGGTATTTTTCAAATGTCCACCCAGATGTAGACGCGGGCGGAAGCTAGTTAAAAATAATTATGGGCTATATTTTTATAAATTTCCCAAAAGTACTACAAATTAATTTCAATGTTTAAAAAAATAAAAATCCCTAAGGTACCTTTGACCGAGATCAGAAATATCATAAGTTTTAATCCAGACTATAAACTGTTTGCCAAATTTTATCCAAATCAGTGCAGCCTTCATAAAAAACAAATATACATACGAACAGAGAACCTCCTCCTTTTTTGAAGTCGGTTAAAAACATCGGATCGCAGTAGATTGTGCTAGATTGTCAGTCTACCATGGTAGATTGACAATCTACCAAGATCTACTGCGATCTGATATTTTAACCGACTTCAAAAAAGCAGGAGGTTGTTTTTCTGTTCGTCTGTATGTTTTTTTTTAGGGTATTTTTATAAATGCGAAAGTCCGTTTGTTTGTTTGTTTGTTACGCCTTGACGTCTTAATTACTGAACCGATCATCATTAAATTTTCCATACACGTTGTCAGAGGTACAGAGAAGGACATAGGGTACATTTTATCCCGAAAAAAAGTATTGTTCCCGAGGGATAGCCAAAAACCTTTCCACGCAGACAAAGTCGCGGGAGGCCGCTAATTTTCTTATAAATTTCCTGAAAGTAAGTACTTACTACATATTAATTACAATGTTTAAAAAATACCTAGGATACCTTTGACCGAGATAAAAAGTATCCTATGTTTTAATCTAGCTAGGCTAATAAACTGTGCCTTAAATTTCATCTAAATCAGTTTAGCCTTATAAAAACATGTATCGGATAGCAGTAGATTGCGATGAGCAGACTACTGCAAGTTCTCTGTTCGTTTGTATGTTTGTTTTTTAATGATTTTTCGAATGTCTACCCACGCGGATGTAGTCGCGGGCGGAAGCTAGTTAAAAATAAATGTGTACTACATTTTTATAAATATCCCAAAAGTAAGTACTATAATGTTTAAATGTTTTGAAAATAATACTATAACCCCGAAAAAAAGGTGCCAACCCTAAGCCAGACCAAGCCAGATTGACAATCCAGCACAATCTGATCACGCCAGATCGCGCCAGACCGCGCCAGATTGAAACAGATCGCGAACAACGTTACACAATCAATCTCTGTCAATATTTGTCAGTCTGGCGCGGTCTGGCGTGATCAGATTGTGTGTGTAATGGGTGCCTAAGACATACTGAAGCGTTAACGACAACTCACGAGTTCACAATATTGTGTTGAAACTACGACCAAGCGATTTTGATACTTTGCCCAAAGTTTATGTTTGTTAGTATTTCTATGGAGTAATTTGTTATCGCTATGCCGCGCATTTTTAGACTGCCATGGATTTGTATGTGAAGAAACAGATTATAGGAAGATGATATCATAAATGAGACAGATGATATCGCACCTCCAGTCGTAAAGCGGCTCAATCCAAAATGAATGTTTTTTGGGAAATGCAGAAATTGTTAATGTATGTTTGTTTGTTTCTGAGATCGACAACGCCAAAATTCCCCATTTTAACCAAAAATCACAGTCGATACGTCATATGGCTCTTAACCAGAACTGATGACCACACTGATGTGGACTAAAAAACATAATAGTATTCTTGTAAGTTATAGTTACAAGAACACTGTAAGTCTGCCTGCGATGAATATCCAGGTATAGAGACGCGGATAAAATACAACCGTCATACACACATCTCGCCTCCACTCCAACTCACATGCTTCACGTGTCTTGTTAAAGTGGTCGTTGGTGATAAAAACACATCAAAAATGCCGCCCAAGCAGACAATTAGCGACTCGGTTCCAAGAGGCCATGTCTTCATCCTCGACCGATGGAACAGTGGTGTGCAAAAACGCACCCGTCCCTCACTGGATCTCGGACGCGTCGCCTGACCCGGTCACGACACGGAACCGTTGCTACGACGAGGCGTGCCTATGCCTACTCAGGGGGCCTAGACTTTTCTTTAGTTTCGGGGTTTCCTACACTCAGGATGGTCTTCGATCAAGAATATCCTAGATAACGCTTCACGAACGCAAATATGGCACCGACTGACAAAACAAAAAGTGATCTCATGAAATTCGGATTCCCACCATCTAAATGTATTATCCCACATGAATATTTTTATCTGGGTACAATTTAATATTCTTTCCAAATTCAACTTTAAATAGTAAAAAACAAAGAAAAGTATATTTGTACAAAATAAGCTCTCAGTTTGAAAGTGGGGCGTTATTTCGAGGTGCCGTTTGGTCCTACTACATCTTGTAAGAATAATTGACAACAATTTAAATGTAATAATTAACTGAGATAAAATCACTAAAATTATTTTTCAGTTCAAGGTTGACGATGTCGTTATTTGCTAATAGACATGTAGCTGTCAGACTCGGGGGCATTCTACCAAACGCCCACGCAAAATTGTATTGTTTAGATCGGGTACCTGCCTGCGTGTAATTTAGCACTTCCTCATCCTTTGCTATAGGTAGACATTGTTGTAACATTTGTAACGTTACGTTACGGCTATTTTTTGTCCATATTTTTTTCAGCTACTTGTTTCTTTAATTTATTGTCTTGTCAAATAAATAACGTGCATATAAATCCGGAAGTTGTGTCAATAAAAGCCAAAACTGACTATTGTTACTTCAAGCATAATAATATGTAATTCGAGCTTGTTAAATGTCGTGATCCTGTTTAGCCTCTAAGATATTTAGTTTGTTGCAATTTTAATGCACTGCCAGAGTGAATGTAAGGTCGAAATTGACAGTTCATTTATTAGCATATCCGCGGGCTAACAGTACCTAGTGTCATTATATGTAATTGGCTATGATTACAATCTACAATAACGCGCTACTTGTCCCTTTCGTCGTTTTATTGTTTGTTTGACATTTGACATATGGCGTGGGGTGGGCACTAATTTTGACAGCCTTAATTACACTTCAAATCGCATTCAAATACTTAGCCAGCCGGAGTGATTTAGTGATATAGTCCGATATCAGGCCTTGACCTGTCGCTTAGTCTGCAATTAAATCAACTGCCCACGCCGATATGTCCTAACTACGGCCACTATCGTTCGCGCGTGGGAGCGAACTCTCATGCATGTAATTTTTGAAGATTTAATAAAAAATAAATTTCTCACATAAGAACCAATTATTATGGCAGGGTGCTTCAAAGCTCGGACACGAGATAATAGCTGGTCGGCCCAACCCAACGTCGTTTTGAAAATAAATTATTATTAGATAACAACAGTTTTAGATGCACCCTATGTTTAAGTAGAAATATCGATTAACGTAGTAAATGCAATAAGTTAATGAGACAGGTAAGTATTCACGCTGCGCTCAGGGTGTTATTTCCCGGAAGTTGGACCACGATATTCGTAGAATGGTTAGTCAGGGATAGGGAGGTATTAAATATTTCTTTATAATTGTCCCTGTTATCTTTTATTTTATATGAATTGGAAGAAGAGCATGCGAGAGTGCAACAGCAAGGGTCTGAAAATGAATACCCGTTGTTCACAAGGCTGAGGTAAATTTAATTGCGCCAGCACACGCGCTGCCTTCTGACAGCGATGAACAGGGGAAAGGCCAGCGTCGTCGGAAGCTTAATTTCATTGCCTAATACACTCGGCGTCAGAAAAACCGCACCTTTTCTTCAATGTTAATTTAATCCCATATAATTTAATGATAAGTGTTATTATATACTTCTTCCCCTTCGGACATAGCCAACAGTCTTTAGAAACCGTTGGAATACTCGTCGAACGGAATCAACTCCGAGCACATTACATTGCCTAATTTTTTTGCAATATTTGAGTAACTTCATGGGCAATAGTATCCATCTTGGGTATTCCTTTTTTTTAATTGAACTGTCGAAGTGTGTTTTCTCTATCATCTCGATAGCGAATTTACCCGCATTTCCTGAATTGACCCCTTTTATTTCCCTTTTGTGGTGGCGCTAGCAATAACGCTTTAATCGTTTAATTATGGTTATGTTAACTAAATCAAACAATTATCAAAAGAAAGCTCATTAAATGTACTTTCAATAGATATCAACATTTACACAATAAAACGTTAGCTAGCAATAGCAGATGGCTAAGTCTAAACTTAGTGTCAAAGAGGTGCGGTTTTTCTGACGTCGAGTGTATGATGGGCATATCCCTTTGACTTGACACCAGTAACCGGTATGATAACTTCACATTATCTTCAAAAACGACATTCTGTTTTGCTGCCTTAGTAGTTCAATGCACTACTACTTACTACTTTCTTCCATCCTCTGAAGCTTACTGACGCTGATTCACGTGACGCTTTCCTAAGGAAAGCGTCACTTCTGTTACAGGGAGGAGAGAAGGTGATTTGCCTGGGCCTGGTATCGCAACATTGGTGTTGACACCACAACGCGTAGGTTCCCGCGGCTCGCCGTGGTTGCTCAACTTGAGTTGGCCGCTGCAGTTGTTTACAGAGGTAATTAAGCCGTCGGCCGATGCCGCCCACTGCGAGGGCGCAGACGATGAGTGGGTCTCCAGCTTCCTCATAGGCTATAGAGAAATTCTAAGCATGCCATATTTTAAAGCATAATAGCAGCAATCAAACTTCCAGACATAATAATAGCAGCCACCATAAGTTCGTTACCATGAGTTGTTTTATGTGTGCGAGCTGGCGACACGTGTCACCAGCTCACACATCCCGTTAAGGCAAACCATCGAGGTTAGGGTTTTAGACTATAATCAGAAATTTAGAGCCTAATTGCAGCAATGAGATCCAAAAAAACTAACCATCACACTCAAATACTGTTGAAACTACGAGCATAAAACTGTGTGCGAGCTGGAGACACGTGTCACTGGCTTGCACAACTGTATTTTCGTAATTATTTAAGCTACGATTATGTAATATACCTCAAAATTCTCAGCCGAATTGGAGCATTAGGCTCCAAATTTATCAAAACTTTAACTCGAACAGTTTTTGAGCTACGAGCCGATATCTATGTGTGAGCTGGTGACACGTGTCTCCGGCTGACACATGGTGAATTGCCTTAACTGTATATGTTAGAGTTTCGTTTTAAAGATCAAATAATACGTTATAATTGCAGCACACACGATGCATAATTTCAAATCTCTGGGCCTCTTAGTTTCAAAATTATAAGCCTAAAACCGTTTTCCCGCCAAAAAATTCAAAATAATGGCTCGGTAGCGGCTAATCGCGCCGTTGCCGTTCCGTGCTCTACACTATTGCAATCGAATTTGAACCTAAGAGCTAGTAGTATTTTGAGTCAGTTTAATTTGCGCTCTCAATCTTGTTAATTTCTATACTGAGAATTTTAGTCTAGGAGGCATAAGAATAAATAATAGTATTGTTTATTCTTATGTAGGAGGTTAGAGCCGTCTGATACAACTGGTTGCCTAATTTAAAAGAAAAACTAAGTCTATTTATTTGGAATGTTTATGTCGCTGAGCTTAGTTATTAAACTATTTTTTTACACTAATCCCACATACAAGGTGTTTGGTAAAAGCCTTATAAAGCCGAAAATGGCAGATAGGGACCATCAAACTGAACAACTTTTACTATGGGACCAACTCTGAAATCGCGAAAAAAAAAATCAGCTGTTTCATACAAAAATTAATAACGAAAATATCAAAATGTATGAAACAGCTGATTTTTTTTTCGCGATTTCAGAGTTGGTCTCATAGTAAAAGTTGTTCAGTTTGATGGTCCCTATCTACCATATTCGGCTATATAAGGCTTTTACCAAACACCTTGTATATTATAAGTACGAAAATTTTGTCTGACTGTCTGTCTAAGTATATATTTGTTACTCTTTCACGCCGAAATTATCACGGCATACAGACAGATTTAAATATGGCCAGACTGGACTGGAATCGGGATTAACACAATTAGGATAGCATTGTGAATGCAAAAATCTCAAATTTAAAAACTTCCTGAGCGAAATTATTTTTTCCATAGTAGATAATGAACCGAGCGCGCGCACACGGCAATTGATAACACGGCTTTAACAATAGTTCTTTGGTGCGCGAACAGATGGCGTGAGAAAATAAAACCCATTGTTTGGTAGCAGCACTTGTGGAATCAGAGCGCGCGCACATGGCTATAACAATAATTCCTTGGTGCGCGAACAGATGGCGTGATTTTGTTTACTACTATTCATAGGATTATAAATTTTAGTCTAGTGCCGTAGGAAATATAACCCATATTTGGTTGCACTTGTGTCAGAGCGCGTGCGCAAAAGTCCGTTACATTACAGATGTCGACCACATTACGCGTTTAAATGTTGAACTGTTTTAATTTCTCCTATGATTCCTGTGAAGCTAAAGAGCTTATTAGATCATCCTGAATTAAGGATACGGAATTCAGAGTCCGATTTAGGACGAGAAATTCAGTCGCCAATTAGACCGTCCTGAATAACGGATCCGATATCACAGCTTAACGATCATACAGTAGTTACACGAATGTACTTGCGCAGAGCAACGGAGGGGAAAATACAGTGACCGTAAAAATACATTTAGGTAGGAGGTATAGGTAGGTAGTAGGTACGTGTCATTTTCAATGCTAATCTGAACTAGGTTTATTAAATGTAGGTACTAGTATGTAATTTGCGAATAACTCATCTAATAACATACCTAAAATCAAGTTTAAAAGCAAATACCAACAGATGACAGCTGTCAAACTTAAAACAGCAATTTATACGACTTTTAAACGATTTTTACACAAAATATAAAAAGTATAAAAGATTAAGGGGGGATGGAAATGAAATACATGGAACTGAAACGGAAAAAAAAATCATTTAACCTATACGTGTGGGGTGCCTATGGATAGGTCTTTAAAAATGACATTGAGGTTTCTAAAAGTATTTTTTCTCAAAGTCAACCGTTTAGAAAAAATACACTTTCAAAGTGGTAAAATGTGTGAGTACTTTAACTTTTAAATCCCTCCTTTTAAAACCCTCTAACTTTTAAACTAAGAGAGTGAAAAATAAAACAATAAAATATGTTGTAGATCTTTATAAACACTATTTACGAAAATTGGTTTGAATGAGACATATTTAGTAGTTTTAGAGATATAGCACATTTTCCAAAACCGTAAATAAAACATTGTCGTTTATACAAACACTATGAAAAACAAAGTTATTTTTGCAGATGAAAATTATAGTGGTATTAAATAAGGTATGGTATTAAATAAGGTATGGTATATGGTAACTACGGAACCCTACTGCGCGTGGCCTGACACTTGGCCGGTTTTTTTTTAATTCAAAAAAGCAAATCACAGAGTTATTATGCCCTTGTACACTTAGTTTTGTCGTTGCGCCAACTGTCTATCTAAACGAACGGCGGCTTTTTTTTCACCAACATAAAAAGCGTTGACTGACTATATACTCTTTAGGCTGTGGTACTACTGTATCGGAGCAGAGCGTCCTGAATGCGATTACACTGTCCTAAGTGCTTCCGATTTAGCATCCTTAACGCCGGATACCATTTTCTATCCTAACTAGGATCCTACCTTCCTGAATGCAATTACACTTCTCTGAATTAAGGAGCGACTTCATTCCGGATCCTTAATTCAGGATGATCTAATAGCTCTTAAAAGATACTCTGGAAATAAGAAGATACCTACTATACTACCGATGTCACAGATATGTTTGCTTACGATGTGGAGTGCAGTTCGGTGTAGTGCAGTTCAAGATGAAATATTTTGATTTGACAGACATGACAAATTAGTTTCAAAATGCATTAAGAAGGTAAGTAGTAAAATAAGTCGTTTTAGTAGGTAGTTTCATTATGAGATGAGATTGTGTGTGTAACGAAACATAAATAATAGACTATAACTCTATAGCTGAATCATATGTCAAAGTGAGCTGTCACTGTCAAGTTGACAGTTGACAGCTAATGTAAAAGTGGCGCGGGTATCTTTTCAGGGCAACCTTACAGGAACGATCTCTTTTGATTGTTTAATTTAATATATAATTAAGTAAAGTTATCTCCAGGTAATGTGTTGAAATATTGTGAACCATAGTAATGCGAAATACAACTCTTGTTATTACGTTGATTGAACTTTTGTTTTAATGTAAACATTATCTCTTCCGAGACACCAAGCCAATAGCTTGGTTACATCTCCGAAGTGGGATCACTTTATAAACAAATTGTTTATATAGACAGACCCGCCCATAAGCTCGACTAAAATAGCAACTTATTGCAATTAACTACGCAGTCAACGTATTAACAAGTAGGTATTTTTATTGTAAAGGAGTAAGTACCTAAGTGAGTAAGGAAGGAAGGAAGGACATCATTTTGGTAATGGAGTTTTGTACAAATTGAAATTTGAAAATGAGTCAGACAGGTACAATGCTTTGGGATGAAAAAATAATAATAATAGAATTACTGCTCTTTTTGTGGGTCGAAGTAATAATGGAACCTATCAAGCAGTGTAGATGATGATTTTGTCAAATAGATATTACTTGAAACTTTGATTTTACAATGATCTATTAATGAAAGTATAACTGTTTTCAAGAGATGTTATAAACTCAGTGTCCCATTATAATGCTGACCAAATTCTATTGAATAGTGTACTACTATCACCGTGTGATATGCTGACCTAACCATTGACAAGACTGCTGAGGTGAACAATTGAAATCCCTACATATTTACTATGATCTATTAATGAATTTTGCTATCATTTATAGTTTTTTTTTTGAGCGGATGATACATGCTTGCCTTACCCAGATGGGTTAGTGATATACGGTGAAAGAATGCAAATGACCAAATGGTTGATTGGTAACATTACAGTTGTAGTAAGTACTTCATCACACACATTTAAAGGATATGGTAACAGTGCCGTGAGTATTAATTGAAATCATATAGGTGTGAAACAATGAGAAAGATAAAAACATCTTTTATATACTTATAACAGTAAGTACAGGTTTCTTAAAAGTGACAAAATACACTGCGATAATAAATGTTTACCATAATAAAACATTTATGCAAGTACATTACTTACATTAATAATGTACCTAGTAGGTTAAAAAAAAAGTGAGAGATCATTTTAATTCAGAAATTCGATGCAAGAGTTTATAGTGACCGATTGAAGTTTAAAGAAGATGTAGACTTTGGATAATTATTTCAAATAATCAATATACCTACATAATAGTATATTGAATATTTCAATTTGAAAAAGATATATTATGTTTTAAAATACTTATATAGTACAGCTGAAGTTTTAACACAAATTATTTATTTTTAAGATTGCTGTGTCCTGTGTCAGAGTCTATGTCGATACAAACAGAAACCAGCTGTAATGTAAGTAGGTACAACATGGATATGCAAAGGATGTTTTGGAATTGAAGGCTCACCAAAATCATAGTCAAGTGTAAGTACACGACTTGTAATAAGTTCATTAGAGATTTTGAAGGCATTGGTTAGTATGATTATTAGAGGAATTTTATACAACTATGTTTTGAATAGATAACATTTTGTTTAGTTGTCTAGTTGGGTAGTTATAAGCCCTGCCTGAAATTTCAGGGATCTGGGGTTTGAATCCTGGTAATGTTATGTGTTTGAGTCTTCGATCAGATTTGAGTGGTACCTAACCTGAAGCATTGTGTGTGATTAAAACATATTTTTTTAATTTATGTTATCTATGTAAACATAGTTCTGTGACTATAAGTATTATAGATGGAATCTGTGAAATTTATTATTACTATTGGCTAATTATAATCCTACTCCAGTGACCCAAAAATAAGAATATAAATGTGTCTTAGCTTCTGACACAGATTCATCACATCTCAATGTCTGAACATATAAAATCAAGGCCCACATTATAGGGTATTTGACTGCATTTGAAAATACCAATTTTTATTATATTTAGAAAACAGGACATTTTGACCTAAGTATAAAATACATGAAAAGATACATACCCATTTTATTATCTATCATTAACTCTTGGAAAGTTAGAATGAATTAGTTTCTGAAATTTCAGAAACAAGCAAAGTAAAACATTGGCATGTATTGTGATGCAGTTTTAACTTGAAAAGTGGGACATTTTACCTCAGAATTTGATCAACTCTAATAACTAACTACAGTGTTTTAAGTCATACAACAGTGAAAATTGGCATAAAACATTTATATTTTCAATGTTAAACTAGGTATTGTTTGAATTTTGACTGTCAGGACTAGGGTTGCCAACCCTACTATATAATATAGTATCCTACTATATTGAGGGCTCGCCTACTATATTTAAAAAAATATATAGTAGGCAAAACTACTATATTTTTTCAAGTCAACAATTTAACAAATCAACAAAAGAATATATAATTACTTATATGCACATAAGTAATTGCATCATATTTTTTGTGATTAAACACTTGTCTTTATGCTTGTTGAATAAATTATGAAAATGTTAGTACCTACCTACTTACTTAATTATGAAAAATGCAACTTCTTCAAAATCCTCCATACAAAACGGCAACCTACTATATTTATTTGGACATTTTCGCCATCTACTATATTTTTACACTAAAAAACTTGAAACTACTATATTTGATCCAAAAAAAAAGTTGGCAACCCTAGTCAGGACAGAACTTAGAATGGTACATTACTTACTGCACTAGCCATAAAATAGTTAATTTTATAAAACGTACTTTATAAATTACAGTTCCATTCTATAATGTTATTATGAATCTAATCTATGTACTTATGCGCAGTATGAATTTTTGACTGATCAATGTTTTGAAGTACAGACAATAAGAGAAATAAAAAAATTTACAGTTTTTCTTCTTGTGTGTAAGAGTGACCCGATAAAATACCTCTTAATGAAATGGAACATTAAGACATTGTTTTTAAGTTACAGAAAATTATTGAAAGAGAGATCGAGCCTGGAGCGTAGATGGGTACGACTGCGATGTGCGGCAACGAGATCTACGAGTACGATAGCAACGATCCCGAAGCGACAGCGTATACTATCAACTTGACCGAGACCGTAATCGAGGCATGAGGAACAGCCAGAAACGATGCGAAAGACTTACGCTTAGCGAACACAAAATAATTCTTTCTCAGAAAAGAAAGTGACTTAAAATTGAATCTACAGAGTTCTTTGATTGATTGCTTTGATTTTGTATTATATTACTGGATTCGTTCACCTTGTGATGTTCTGTAAAAATGACACGGTCGGATATCAAGTAACTGAAAATCCATAACTAACGATGAGGGGCCAACTGCAGCACAAAATGGTAACATGATCGATACCTAACTGGAAGGCGAAGGTGGCTCTAGTTGAAGGGTGAAGTCTTCGATGCAGTCTAGGTAAAGTATGATAAGGGTGTTAGAGTCACAAGAGGGCAGGAGTCCAAGAGTGTCTCGAGCACCGCAGCCGTGGCGGTGTCGTGTGAAGGAAGTAGCACTTCACCACAAGCGGTGTCGTTGTGAAGAGAAGTAGCACGTCACTCCCGGTTATAGTTAAGTGAGCGATGGGTGTAAGAGTCACAAGAGGGCAGGAGTCCAGAGTGTCTCGAGCACCGCAGCCGTGGTGTGTCGTGTGAAGGAAGTAGCACTTCACCACAAGCGGTGTCGTTGTGAAGAGAAGTAGCACGTCACTCCCGGTTATAGTTAAGTGAGCGATGGGTGTTAGAGTCACAAGAGGGCAGGAGTCCAGAGTGTCTCGAGCACCGCAGCCGTGGTGTGTCGTGTGAAGGAAGTAGCACTTCACCACAAGCGGTGTCGTTGTGAAGAGAAGTAGCACGTCACTCCCGGTTATAGTTAAGTGAGCGATGGGTGTTAGAGTCACAAGAGGGCAGGAGTCCAGAGTGTCTCGAGCACCGCAGCCGTGGTGTGTCGTGTGAAGGAAGTAGCACTTCACCACAAGCGGTGTCGTTGTGAAGAGAAGTAGCACGTCACTCCCGGTTATAGTTAAGTGAGCGATGGGTGTTAGAGTCACAAGAGGGCAGGAGTCCAGAGTGTCTCGAGCACCGCAGCCGTGGCGGTGTCGTGTGAAGGAAGTAGCACTTCACCACCCGGCTAAGATTAAGTAAGAGAAGAAATCAACACTTCGATGTAGGCGCCTGTTTCACTTGTTCTGGTTTTGTTTGAATTAACTTGACGGACAATTCTGTTAAAAACTCTACTCCATTTTTAATGCCAAAATCCTGGACTGTGAGACAGACACTAATAAAATAAGTAAGTAAATAAGTACCTGCTCGATTTGACTTGTTGCCTCATTAGTGATCGAACTGTGATGACCACCGTGACCGTAAGAGACTTATCCACCAATTTTCTTTACGAAGTGAGAGTAATTAAAAGTTTCAAATCCTAAGCGTGACAAACCCAGAGCGGAGTTAGCGGCAGGTCCTCACCCATATTACCTTCAGACTTAATTGTGAATACCTATCTCTGTAAGCTTTGGTGATTTTTGACGATTCAAAGGGTTTTACTTGTAAAAAGGACTGCTATCATAAATTGCAAAAGGGTATCAAATACCCTTAATTAAAAATAATTAAAATTGAGTGGACTAGTCTGTTGTAGAATCTGTAATCAATCACACCTTATTTATAATAGTTTCTTACATGTGAAAACTTGATTACTGGCAAATGACTAACCATAGTTATATAAGCATTATAAGAATACTGATTAGCTGTAAGTTTTTCCAAGATTACAATAAAATAATAATTGGGAATTTTAAAATAAAAAGATTCTGTAGGTTACCTACATAAGCATATAAACATTATAAAATTACTTAACAAATATATAGTTGATGTATCAATAATCAGAATTGATATCAAAAGGATTTTGTGTACCTACTTAGTGTTTTCAACAAGTAATATGCCATTATGCTGTTGGAATGTTCTTTTTAACCGACTTAAAAAAAAAGGAGGTTCTCAGTACGTCGGAATGTTTGTTTTAAAATGACACTAATAGGGAATTACACCATTTTTTGAAAACTGTTTTAAATTAATCGTGAGGTCGAAAGAAGCCAGCAGGATTTTTAATTTAATTTTATAAAACCAATAATGCCTTAATGTTTTTCTTACTATCGAAGTGACGTCACGTCACATCGTAATCCAATATGGCGAAGGGCGTTTTGAACATTTGATGAATAGATAAAAAAATAGACGATTTATAAAATTAAATTATAAAATTTATATTGCATTTTTATGAATAAATTTCGACGTTTCTCGTTTCCTATTTATGAAATCTATCTTAAATATGCATTTTTATATTTTATCTTACATGGTGTAAAATAGCCTATTGTATTGTAATTTTAGAGATGGGTATTTTACTCGATATATTAGCAAATTTAGTATAGATTTACTGTTTATTTTTTATTTTTAAATGCTAAAACGAAGGGACTCGTTCTTGAAGGATGGCCGACTGTAACGAAACATAAATAATAGACTATAACTCTATAGCTGAATCATATGTCAAAGTGAGCTGTCACTGTCAAGTTGACAGTTGACAGCTAATGTAAAAGTGGCGCGGGTATCTTTTCAGGGCAACCTTACAGGAACGATCTCTTTTGATTGTTTAATTTAATATATAATTAAGTAAAGTTATCTCCAGGTAATGTGTTGAAATATTGTGAACCATAGTAATGCGAAATACAACTCTTGTTATTACGTTGATTGAACTTTTGTTTTAATGTAAACATTATCTCTTCCGAGACACCAAGCCAATAGCTTGGTTACATGTGGTAGTTGGGATGCAAAATATAAGAGGTATTTTTTGTTAAAAACATGGGTGCGATTGCGTAAAGTAATCGTATTCATTTGACAGTTCATATCGTATTCCATCGGCTGCAATTTGTATGGGATGACATTTATTATGATACAATATGAACTGTCAAATGAATACGATTGACTTTACGCAATCAACTAGCATATTGTTACGAAAGTGGATGGGAAGCGACAGGGGTTGCAGAGACGACACTTTTTTCACCACTCTGCCCCCTTATTACAACCTCTTTAAACTTTCCAGTTTTCTGAATGGCTATCAATATGGCTCTTTTATTTGCTGTACAGCGAGAACAAGATGTAACTATAGCAATCCATAAACCTGGCAAGTTTTAAGAGGTTATAATATCCCCCTGCCTGGTCCCTCTGAGTGACGGACGAACGACGCAGTGTTTCCCGTTAGACATGTTCTTCCTTCGAGTGACGTGGTGTAGGTAGGCAGGTACTCCGCCTCCGAATTGCGCGGTCTGCCCGTGTGGTGTGCCGTGTGACGGAAGGGTCATCCTCCGCTCCGAGCGACGACGTAGCCACCCGGGCGGGGCACTGTTACTCGAAGACCTTTCCACTACTTCTCTGTGCTCCAGCTCCAACTACCTACTGCTAGACCTCACCTTACCTCCATTATTTTCCTTTTCACTTACTTCTTCAAAGGATTATGCCGATTTTTCAATACAAGCTAGGCCATGATGCGCTTTGATGAAATTACCAATATACTAGTAATATAATAAGTCTATGAATATACTATAGTAATTTTATACTGATTGCGTGGGAAGAATGTCATTAAAATATAATGCGGGAGAAAAGAGAAATCTCAATCTCAAGGAGCTGTTTACAGTTATAATTGTTTGACATTTTCCTATTATATGACATTTCAAAGTCAAAGTCAATGAGATATGTATGGTTAATGCGCATCATGGCCCAGAATCCGGCATGATCCTTTAAGTATAAAGTTTTCTTGTTATTTTTTTCAGAATTGCCAGGGCTTAAAGCAAAGATAGACATTTTATAAGACTAAGTTTATAATGTTTTGGTTATTTACAAAAAAATATGAAATAAAGAACCCAGTGGTTGACCAGTTAATTCCAATGAAGGATGCATATCACTCAAAATAATCTGAAATAATACAATAACCAACAAATTACAATTTTCGTTTAATAATAGGTAAGTAATTTCTGCACATGTCATTTTATTTTAAAAGTGTAGGTAGGTACACAACTTTTCTAAGGCGATTTGTATGCAATACAAGATACAAGTTTGTTTTTGCTTCAAGTTTGTGCAGTTCACTGTGTTTAAACCCCCGACGACGCAGCGCAAAGAGGGGTGTTCTAATTTTTTTTTATTTTTTGTCACATAAAGCAAATTTTCATTAGTATGTGAGTCACGAAAGTTAAATTATTTTTCTTAATACTTTTTCTTATTTTTCTTAATAGAGCTTATTCTGCGCACTAGCGCCGCCATTAGAAAAAAACATAGTGCTTAAATAAATCCAAAATTGTAAATTATCTCTCTGTAGTGTACCCAGAAAGAGCTTTGTTTTAATTTATCGCTAAACAATATTTTCTAGCCTGTCGTTTAAATGGAGTATTTTTTGTGAAAAGTCTTTAATTAAGTACCTACCTACTATGTTTTTTTTTGCCAATGACGGCGCTAATGTGCAGAGTAAAGTTTTTTTGGTGAAGTTAAATGATATAAACATAAAGGATAATGACTTTCTTCCATAGTAATCTGGTTTAAAAAAAACGTGTGTTGTATAGAACAGTGAGCGATATCAGTGAGTAGATATTATTGTTACTAGTAACTTTATAGATTAAGATATAGTCAAAATATAAAAAATATATTTTACAAGCAAAATATAAATTACTAAAGTAAAAAATAAATTAAAAATATCTAGCTATACAGGATTCATACGACACGTATCGTCTTTAGCTTCATTTTTTATGAAGGTACTTACCATACAAATCTGAATCACCCATACATCTGTCTAAAAAGTTTAAAATATGTATTTTTGCAAGTGTGTATGCATTTATTTACTAGCATCATAAAATCAGTGTTCAACTAGCTTTTTCTGTCCTTTTTTTTCCTACGCTGGCAAATACACTTTAATGAATCTATAGCTTTATTACGTTAGTACTATTATATATTCTGTGGCTTTATATTGTAGTACACAGATTTATTTAAAAACAAAATTTTGTATTGTTCAAAATAACGGGTGTAACAAGACCCTCAAAGAAGCCGAAGTCCACGCAATCCGCTCATCATCAGGATCATTTTTGTCTTATAGACTTTACCTCGGAAATCAATAGCTACGAAGTTATTGAAGGTCAAAGTAAAAAAAAAAATTTTTATGAAATCTTATTTCATTCGTTATTTCCTATTTTCTGTCCAAAGAAACATAATCCAAATTTTAAGTATTTCGTAACAAAAAATGGCTTCAAAACGCTATCACTCAATGTATCTAATGAGCACGCAGCACATAAATCCTTTGAGCTCGGCTGCACGCAGCTGTGTAGCACATACTTGCAGGCGCGGTCTGTTTTACACGTTACTTAGCGTGGTAATGTATGCAATGCTTTTTATCACCAAAAATTAAAATCGTTTCGCAGCAATCATTCTGAACAGAAATCAGGACCACCTGATGATGGGCAGAATACGTAGACCTCGGCTTCGTTGAGGATCTTGTTACACCCGGTATACAGGGTCTCCCAAAACCAGGGATTGAAATATCGTTAAAAAAATAACGATAAAAAAATTACGTTAAAATACCGTTAAAACATTTTATCTGTAAATTTACCGGTAAAAATAACGTTAAAAATATTTTACCGGTAAAATTAGCGTTAAATATAGCGTTAAACTTTACCGGTACGATAGTACCAGTAAAATTATCGCAAAAAATAACGTTCTTAATTGGAATAACGTTAATTTTAAAGTTTAACGCTACAATCGTTTAGACGCTACACAGATAACATTTTTGTACACGCGCAAAACTGTGTGCATGAAGTCTAGCTACTGACTACTGTCACCACAACATCTGTTTTGTGCTACCATGCAATCTTTATTTCCCAACAAAGTACTCGTCAAGACGATTCAAACGAGCCCAAACTCGATGGGGTTGCATGGTTTTATTATAGAGTTCCTATGGCCTTCTTCCAGCTCCATCATCAGGTCCTTGGACACTATTTCCAATTAGATTACTCGTCAAGACGATTCTAACGAGCCCAAACTCGATGGGGTTGCATGGTTTTATTACAGAGTTATTACAGAGTTCCGGTGGCCTTCTTCCGGATCCATCACCAGACCCTGGAAACTATTGGTGACCTGTAAAACGGGTTTATAACCTTAGTTCGGGCGCCAGTCTCCACAATACTTATCAAACACTTACTTTATACAATTTAACTATAAACGTATACGCGTTGTAATTTATTGTGGAGAAAATAAAGCATATTTTTATTTATTATTATTTACTATTTCCCAACAAAGTACTCGTCAAGTCGATTCAAACGAGCTCATACTAGATGGTGTAGCGTGGTTTCATTAAAGAGTTCCTGTGTCCTTCTTCCGGCTCCATCATCAGACCCTGAAAACTATTTCCAAACAAAGTACTCGTTAAGAAGATTCAAACGAGCCCAAACTAGATGGGGTTGCACGGTTTCAGTATTGAGTTCCTATGGCATGGCCTTCATCATCAGACCCTAGGCAACGTCTCCCATTAGAGTACTCGTCAAGACGATCCTAACGAGCCTAAACACGATGGGGTTGTATTCATTATAGAGTTCCAGTGGTCTTCTTCCGGCTTATCATCAGATCAGCTCAGTGACACCATATTGCATTTCCTTCCAGTTCTGAGCTATGTTCAAAATTCCAAGTCTCTAGCTCATCGGAAAGCTAGTATAAAATCGTTCGCAAACTTTGTAGATAAACAAACAAACGAGAAAGCTACCTAATAAAAACGTAATAATAAAATAAAATAAGTAGGTAAAATTAATAAGCAGAGCGATATAAACATTCCTAAATAAATACACTTTGCTTTTCTATTCCTAAATAAATAGACTTTGTTTTTCTATTAAATTAGGTAACCAGTTATATCAGACGGCTCTTACCTCCTAGACTAAAATTCTCAGTACAGAAATTAACAAGATTGAGAGCGCAAATTAAAATGACTCAAAATAATACTAGCTCTTAAGTTCAAATTCGATTGCAATAGTGTAGAGCACGGAACGGCAACGGCGCGATTAGCCGCTTCCGAGCCTTTATTTTGAATTTTTTGGCGGGAAAACGGTTTTAGGCTTATAATTTTAAAACTAAGAGGCCCAGAGACTTGAAATTATGTCTCGTGTGTGCTGCAATTATAACGAATTATTTGATCTTTAAAACGAAACTCTAACATATACAGTTAAGGCAATTCACCATGTGTCAGCCGGAGACACGTGTCACCAGCTCACACATAGATATCGGCTCGTAGCTCAAAAACTTTTCGAGTTAAAGTTTTGATAAATTTGGAGCCTAATGCTCCAATTTGGCTGAAAATTTTGAGGTATATTACATAATCGTAGCTTAAATAATTACGAAAATATAGTTGTGCAAGCCAGTGACACGTGTCTCCAGCTCGCACACAGTTTTATGCTCGTAGTTTCAACAGTGTGCGTTACCCCAGCAAAAAGTTGTGCTTTAGAGAGATGAGACCTTATCAGATAATTAGTGTGTCATGAGGAGAAATTTGTTTACTAATAGCAAAATTTGTGTGAGTTGTAGTTTTTAAGATATATGAGAAAAACAGATTTTGCTGGGGTCACGTTTTAAACATTACCCTGGCAAAAAAAGTTGTTTCAGCCTGGAACCAAATACATGAATAGATAGCTTTTGTTGCATAGTAAATGTTAGCAAATAGCAAAAATTGTGTGTGTTATGGTTCTCGAGTTATTTAAGTTTTTGCTGGGGTAACGTTTTGGGTTTTCCCAGATCTCGAAAACGGTTCAACGCAGAAGTTTGAAAAAAATACCACTAAGAGACCTTAATTTGTTTAAATTTGTTTAATTGTTAGTTTTTGATTTGGTTGTCGCAAACCAACGTAATTAAATGGTTTCGAAAAACAGAAAAAACGAATTTGCAAGTAAACTAGTACACTTATAATCAAATAAACAGCTGTTAAAAATAGCCGTGGTAGACACTTATTACGTCAAGAATTTTAGGCTTTGTAACTTTACACGATATAGAGATATAAACAAATTTAATAAATTTTAGACCGGTCGTACTTTAGCGATCGAATACACAGTTTCCATAACATTAAGATACAGGGCATACATTAAACAAATTTAAGTAATTCATTAACATTACTTCCTGTTAATTTCAGCTTTCAATTACGCCTATCATGAAAGTTTTAACAAAAACAAGATTACGACAGCAATTCTTGAATAAGCCGACCAAATTGTAAAGGTCACTAAAAAGCGACCGCGCCATACATAAGCGTAACCATCTTAAATGAACGGGATGTTATGGATCTTTTGTTAGTACAGTTGCTTACAAAACTTTGCTGGTCAGATTATCTTTAAATATATAATGTAGGTTAGTCTCGCGAAAACTCAAGATTGGCTTGGCCGATTTTGGTTTTAAAATGTTTGTCGTATTCCAGGGGAAGGTTTAAATGGTGAGAAATATATATGGAAAAAATGCGAGGTAGTTTCCGTAAAAACTGTTCCTAGGTAGGAACAGTTTTTATGGGTAAATGTTTTTACCTGTCAAACATAGTGGT
The DNA here is from genome assembly GCA_928269145.1 of Agriphila tristella. Classification (NCBI taxonomy): domain Eukaryota; kingdom Metazoa; phylum Arthropoda; class Insecta; order Lepidoptera; family Crambidae; genus Agriphila; species Agriphila tristella. Next base: position 26,090,491 of record OV743437.1, on the reverse strand, counting down.
CACTGGATTGACATGAGTAGGTTTGGTATTAAAATAAAACATTTGGTTTGATCAAACAGAAGCAACAAATTACTATAAATGTATATATTGATACTGACAAATAAATCACACTATAAATTTCTTAGCGAGATTATTTCCTACTTAGGTTTAGATTATTATTTACCTTTATTTATGTAATGTTGAGTGCCTTCAAACTTTTAACTTTCGTGAATCATTACATTCTTTAAAAATACTATTAATCGCGTAAGTGTATTATTTGATATTAATAAACACGATATTAATTTATAAAATAGAAAACTAGTAGAATCTTAAGCTATATGAATAACATTTTTCTTCATAACTGTACAAAACATCGGATACTAAGCTGCTAATTTGCGAAGATAACCCGTACGTATGGTGCGGTCGCTTTTTAGTGACCTTTACAATTTGGTCGGCTTATTCAAGAATTGCTGTCGTAATCTTGTTTTTGTTAAAACTTTCATGATAGGTGTAATTTAAAGCTGAAATTAACAGGAAGTAATGTTAATGAATTACTTAAATTTGTTTAATGTATGCCATGTATTTTAATGTTATGGAAACTGTGTATTCGATCGCTAAAGTACGACCGGTCTAAAATTTATTAAATTTGTTTATATCTCTATATCGTGTAAAGTTACAAAGCCTAAAATTCTTGACGTAATAAGTGTCTACCACGGCTATTTTTAACAGCTGTTTATTTGATTATAAGTGTACTAGTTTACTTGCAAATTCGTTTTTTCTGTTTTTCGAAACCATTTAATTACGTTGGTTTGCGACAACCAAATCAAAAACTAACAATTAAACAAATTTAAACAAATTAAGGTCTCTTAGTGGTATTTTTTTCAAACTTCTGCGTTGAACCGTTTTCGAGATCTGGGAAAACCCAAAACGTTACCCCAGCAAAAACTTAAATAACTCGAGAACCATAACACACACAATTTTTGCTATTTGCTAACATTTACTATGCAACAAAAGCTATCTATTCATGTATTTGGTTCCAGGCTGAAACAACTTTTTTTGCCAGGGTAATGTTTAAAACGTGACCCCAGCAAAATCTGTTTTTCTCATATATCTTAAAAACTACAACTCACACAAATTTTGCTATTAGTAAACAAATTTCTCCTCATGACACACTAATTATCTGGTAAGGTCTTATCTCTCTAAAGCACAACTTTTTGCTTGGGTAACGCACACGTTTCAACAGTATTTGAATGTGATGGTTAGTTTTTTTGGATCTCATTGCTGCAATTAGGCTCTAAATTTCTGACTATAGCCTAAAACCCTAACCTCGATGGTTTGCCTTAACGGGATGTGTAAGCTGGTGACACGTGTCGCCAGCTCGCACACATAAAACAACTCATAGTAACGAACTTATGGTGGCTGCTATTATTATGTCTGGAAGTTTGATTGCTGCTATTATGCTTTAAAATATGGCATGCTTAGAATTTCTCTATAGCCTATGAGGAAGCTGGAGACCCACACATGCGCAGACGATTCAATGGGGAGGCGAAGGCAAAGTGAATTACAGATGGCGCTTCATTCTTTGGAACAATTGTCAGTTTGAGCTTATATTGTCTTGACTGTGTATTACGTGATTTTACTTTCTTAGATTGTATTTTTTTCGGTTTTGCGGACAAACAATGTATTATATGCTAACTTTAGCTCATATAAAAGAAGAATTACGGAAAAGAAAAGCCAAAACAACAGGCAAGAAAGTTTATAGCAACTTACAAAAAATTGCTAACAAGCATTACATTTCTTTAAATTTCGTGTAAGATTTACAAGTTATCTTTTTATTTCAGATTAGAAGCATATGATTTAAATTTTAACAAAGCAACTGAGTGTGAATTTCCGTATTTATAGTTGCCTGATGATGCCTTCTGTGCAATAGTAATTTCAGGTTTCTGTACTGGAATTTCTGTACCATCCAAAATTACACGAACCGTTTTATCATATTTATTTTATTATTCTAAGTTTCTTGAATGACTCTGGCATATAAAATTCTATTAATTCTCTGTTTGGCCCCAATATTGGGCTTATTCCATATTTGATATACCTATAAAATTCATCCAAGTTATAAATATGCTAGAAACTGCTGAGGTTGAAATATTAAAGAACAAAGCTGTTATAATTCAAATGTTGTTTTATTTTGGCGAAGCTTCATCAAATTCATGAAACATTCCTTTTGATTTATAATGTTTCTCAGGCTCAGCAAAGGAGAAAATCGAGGGAAAAGCATATTTTTTTTTGATATTTTTTTGCCCAATATTTTTTTTGTTACTGGGAAATCGATGAACTCCAATAATTTACAAGTTACATGCATAACAATGCGGAATTTTCTGAGTATAAAATTAAAAAGTGCAATACTCCAAAAGATTCCCATATGTTTTGACACTTTCTTTGAGGCGGCCCGGTACCAAGACCAGACGCCACCTATCGGGATAAAATTGCGCTTTTCCTCCCCATTAGCCGCGTCTAATCCCAGCGCCAGGTTGCACAATCTGTGTGCTATCACGCCAAGCCAGAACGGCTGATAAGCAATGCTCACATGCCGCGCGGATCTTACGAAACCGCGGCGACCTCGCGTCTTGTTTAGACAGCTATTTCTATTCTAAAGTGTGTAAACCAATGAAAATAAAAGTCTTTATAAAAGGATTCATGTCATGTAATCATCCATCTACATGTGGCGTTAACGTGCTAATTCTGTGAAAGTGTAGCAATCGTATTCTACCAGCACGCATTGAATTGAGCCTACAAATAAATTCGCACTGCATGAAACGAGGCGGAGGCCTGTGGCCGGGATTCCAGAGCCATATATGAGTATTTGGCGAGTACGCTACGTGTGTTGGTTTTGCGCAACTCTCCGGAGTTCGTAGGCGTTAGCTACGCCTGCGAGTCGCGCGAATCGCCGCTCTAGATGCGCAGAGACAATGCTGGTTGCGCCAGCGGGCTCAACTTGCGCAACGCGCGCAGCAACAGCGAAACTCGTGTATCTCGACGTTTACAAATCACGGAAAATCGTTGGGTATAGTTTCGTACAACTTTTAACGACCAAAAGGACCATTTAAATGTCTAACGTACATGGAATCGTAATGTATTGTTTCGATGATATGATATGGCTGTGTTGCGTAAGTATGGAACTTAGAGAAAATAACAACAATTTATGAAATGGTATCTATCGCCGATCGCGATATCAGATCAACAATCAACATACAACAATAGCTTCATATCTGAGACCCAGTACAGTAGTAACCACGCGCCCACTCGAATCATACTTCGAAGCGTTGGCGTCCAAATATCGTACTGTTACAATTATGGCAATGCATACAGTACATATGACTATAATGAATTTGCCAGCTGCTATGGACGTAAATTGGTGCCATGTTAAATGACCTAATGACCTCTTTTATCATTGCCTTTTATAACAAAGAAAATTAATTTCAACCGTGCGTTTCCATTCCACGGCATTGACTTGTTAAGCTAACATTCATCATCATCATCATATCAGCCACACGACACCCACTGCTGGGTATAGGCCTCCCCTAAGGATCTCCACGACGATCGGTCCTGCGCTGCCTGCATCCACTGGCTTTCCGCGACCTTCACCAGATCGTCGGTCCACCTTATCGGGGGCCTACCCACGGAGCGTCGTCTGGTGCGCGGTCGCCATTCCAGAACCTTTCTGCCCCAACGGCCATCGGTTCTTCTCGCTATGTGTCCCGCCCATTGCCACTTCAGCTGAGCAATCCTTCGAGCGATGTCGGTTACTTTAGTTCTCCTGCGGATCTCCTCGTTTCTGATTTGATCACGTAGGGAAACGCCGAGCATGGCTCTCTCCATTGCACGCTGAGTGACCTTGAGCCTCCTTATGAGACCCATAGTTAGCAGCCACGTTTCACTGCCGTAAGTCATCACTGGCAACACACACTGTTCATAGCTAACATTGTCAATGAAGAATAACAGCGATTTTTGTTTAGTGACTTATCTAATATCTTATAGGACCACATGCACAACACAACTGTGAAGAAATTTTCGCGATATCTCTTAAAACAGAAAAACACTGTTATTTTGTGTTGGAAAATTACGTCATTGGTCATACAGGTGAACCTTACGTCTTGCGTAATAAAGCACATATTTAAGTGAGCTTGCCCATACAGTCATTTTTGGTCACAGTTTTTCAACAGATGTAACAAGTCGCTACAGTTTCGTAACTGATACGACACATTGTGACTATTTGCGACTGTGTAGAGTTTTGTTTAAAGGTGTTGTAACAGTTCAGTAACAATGTTACGGAAACTAGTTTCAGTAACTTTGTGTTGTCGCTGTGTCGACATAATTCACAATGATCTGTGTCCATACATTGTATACACTTTGTGCTCAGTTTGCAACTAGAGTAGAAAGTTGTAACAATGTGTGGTAACGGGATGGTAACGTTACAACACATTGTGTTGTAACGTTACGACAATGTTCCGGAATACCAGATAACCTAACTTATACAAATGAGCGTCACCAAATCCAGTCACTCTCAAATATTGCCTTTGTTTTCTGCCCCCTAGCATGCCTACCGAAACACGATATAATATAGCGATTTATCACGTGTAACTGTCAAAAGACAATGTATTTCGACAGTTGAATGTTGATAAAACACTATATCACGCGATTTTATCATGTTTCGATGGACATGCTACGAGGGCGAGGCTAAAGTTTGATCATGCCGATCAAACCAACTAGGTATTGACTTATTAGCATGACAACATTGGGTTAGTTGTTAAATGAGAAACTATAAGAAAAAGGTATAATATTTATTTCAGTATAAATAAACAGCGCCTTTACTAATAATAGTAGTTTATGAAACTGACACATAAAGAGGGGTATTAAAACACGAGTGTGTGTTTAAAAACCGAGCCGTAGGCGAGGTTTTTAATAGTATCACACGAGTGTTTTAATACCTAGTTATGTGCAGTTTCATACACTACTTTATCTACACTCATACATTTGGGATTGAACCTACTAAATAAAAGATCAACGTTAGAAAAGAGAGAGAGAGACTTTGTTTGTATTAGCTAGGTACCTACCTTGTAATAAGTCGTTTCCTTGGGCAGAGTCCATTTTTTCACATTTTAAAGCAAGAATAAAAAACCTACAAATTTCAGTAAGTATAACAAAATGTAAAAATTGAAATAAAAACTTTAATTGAAATGCTTTAGAAATGGCGCGCATTCTATTAGAAAAAAAAAGAGATCAGTGCAATCGCACTAAGTCATCGATTACCATAGAGTGCATTTAAATCAATGAAAATATGTGGGAAAATATCGTTGTTTTTTTTTAATGTTACGGCACTGGCTTCTTTTTGGATTTGCCCTGTATCGTAATGAGAAAAAAAGTTATTTTATGATGCAGTTGACTGCATCGTAATGAGTTTATTTTTTAATTTTACCTATCCACGAAAATAAAGTGCGTATTTATATTACCTTTTTTGAATTCATATTTGGAACATTACGTTGTGAGTGTAGATAAAATAGGTTATGCAATCTGTTCAGTTTAATAGGTACGAGTTCATCTCACGAGTTAAAATAGCCAATTATTCCACTTTTATATGTAGCATAATTTATTTTTATATGTTCTGACTGCGACCACCTGTTCCAGAAATGTTGGATTTTTTTGTCCCTGCAACAAATATCGAAACTTTGAGAAACGCTGGAAGCAAATAAATTGAGAAACCATTTTTGAATTCCGGTTACTTTGTGACGACTTTACGTAACCATTTCGACGCATTATAGTTACTTTGTGACTAGTTGTGACGAGAATATTTTCACGTAACAAAATATGCTTTTCTTTAATATTTATCAATTTTACTGGTTAATATTGCTAAAATATATTATTTTTCGTTTTGATATTAACTATTATGAATAATTAAAAGCATTTGAGCACTCGGTGTGTACAAATAAATAATGTTTACTTATCACCAAAATACAAAAATTGTGATAATATTGTGGCGCGTTAGTAAATTTCATTATATTTGATGAATTACGATTTGAGCATTAATAAAAACAATATTAAACAAAATATGTTCATAAATATTTCTTGCCTGGAAAAAGATGGCGCTACCTTTTATTTTAATTAATAGTTAATGTCACCATATTTGTCACTTCACGAGTCAAAGGAACTGCTGAACGAATGAATGAATGAATTCCTGATAGAAGTGAGCACAAATACGTCGCGATGTGACTACGCGGCGAAGGCGCAGTGCGACTAAAAGTTACTGTTACCAAATGTTACAAATCGTCCCCACTTTTCGAAACGGCGACGGAACAACGGTCGACACGGCTACTCGTTGTGACGGAACAAAGTTACTGAAAAAATATGTTTCGACACAAATGTGTGCACTCTAAGTCGTAACCGCTATCAGAATGGGTGGCATTTCCTTCAAACCCTTAACTTCGAAACTACTCGCTTGATTTAAATGAAACTAAAACATGTGTATTGCTGTATATTTATTTACATGGAGATAAAGTTTCAAGTGATTGAACCATAGAAATAGAATGTCAAAGAACAACAATGTCAATAAACAGGTGAACCAAAAACGAATGCATACATTTTAAATGAGATACGTAAAAAAATACTTAGATTCATAAAATATGACTGTATATAGCAAAGGAAATTGATAAACTATGTTTCATACTGTTTTCTTCGTCGATAAATGAATAAATGTAAAGAAATTTGGTTTTAGAGAAATTTGTGGCAATATCTTATTTACCTGTGAAAAGTGTGATTACTTGGATTGTTTCTTTTTGTCACATCACAATTACTTAGAGCACAAGACACCATGGCTCCACGATACCTTTATTTTAAATTCTAATTAAGATTAACAAATATTTTAAACAAACTGTGATTGCTCATTTGCTAGGCGGGACGCTAGGAGCTCTTACTGTAAAAAATGTTGGCACATGTCACTTGATCCTTTGTCTCTTTTTTTCATAGACCGTGTCCGTATAATGTTAACTTCTCTTTTCCACGCTTTGTTGGTCTTCTTAAGCGCAGCGAAAATTTTTCTATGTCTATGGATTTAACAGACCCAGTGACATTCTCTATTATTAACATTTTGAAGTTGTGTTCTCACTGCCAGACTCTGTTTCGAAACGATGCTTATAATAACGTTGTTAATTGACTAGTGGAAACGCACGGTAAGAATAACTATTTTAATTTATTTCTTAACATAATCAGTCGAAGGACTTTATCAATTTGAGGAGCTATGCGTTTCCTTAACGCGAACTGACTGACACAATGGTCCACCGCTGCGCTCGCAACTTGATCGCCGTGGGAACTGACGTACGACAAATATGCGACAATGCGCTTTTGTTGGAACTTCTCCATACTTCAGCTAACTGGGTAAACTACGTTATTAACCAAAGATTCTTTGATCTCGTCAAAGAAAAATAAATAACACAATTTAACGCCGCCATTGTGTCTAGTGGTAACCAGACAAGTTAAAAATAACACGTCTTTAGTCAACTGACACAGACAAAATACGTTGGTGGATGACTCAGAAAAAAGTTTGCGAGTAAGTAGTTAACACCTCGAGCGCTAACTGCTCTGCCTATATCTCTTCATTGTTCCGTTTGGAAAATGAACGGTATCTCGTGCTAAACAGTATAAGAGATAAGTACTCTAACCCCCGTATCTATAAACAAGTAAGTAATGACTTGAGTAAAACTTGTAATTTTCTAATGCTTCTCATATCATATTCACATGCAATTTATAGTAAAATTCATTTTAAATGACTTCTTAGTGCAGTTTTTATCCATTTAAAGTTAATTTATACTGTAAAATGCGTGTGAATATATTATTAGAAGCATTTGAAAATTGCAAGTTTTACTCAAGTCATTACTTACTCGTCTATAGATACGGGGGTAAATGTGTTAAACTTCACGTCATTACTCGAGGGTTTCTTAAAAAGTCATTACCTACAGTTTAGTAAACTAATACACAGCGACGAACCGCGTACATGACCTATGAGTAACATGACAATAGACGTGTGGAATTTGTCAGCACTCTACTATTCTTTGTTGCTCTGGAATTTTGTTATTGATACAGAGATACAAAGAAAACATAGCAACTGTGCAAACAGAAAAGTATTGTGTTCACCGTCTAGGGTTTTCCGAGTGTACACATGTGTCACGGAGTCAGCCAGCGCAGAGATAGACAGCTAGTTAAACGGCGGAGAGGTTAACAACGGTCGCTACGCAAGCGGTGATGTTTACCAGCGCGGGCCGGCCAAAGAGGCGCGCCTGTACACCGACCTCGGTGACGATGACTCACCGACGATGACCGCCGTTTAAACGCCAAAACCGTTGAAAAGAATTGATTTTCAAATTCAAATTGCGAAGAGCGAAGTCGGAGTGAACGGTCGCCATGTGATCAATAACGACGTTTTGTGTCGTCGACGATAAATTTTACAGTTACTGTCAGAGATCAACGAGCAATAAAATAATAACGATGTGCCTAAAGCATTCTAGAACAAATTTCAAATTATAATTAGATGTTTGAAACCAGTTTTATGTAGAATTAAAAATAATAATGTTTAGATGATTAACTAATAACTTGTATTGCCTTACTGTTACTTCCATTTCTTTTTGGTCTAGATATCCCGGCATGTTTTATTACTTTTGAAACTTGAGTATCGGTTTCGGAAGCTTCGGTTCGGAGTCCGGATTCCGGCTTCGGTTGAACTCCAGTGCCATGCCATGCATGCCTACACGTATAAGAATAATAAATAAAACACGCTCACTAAACAAATGAACTTAAGTCTCCGAATATGAGAGATGTTTTTTTTTATTTTTTATTTCTTTATATTATTTAGGAACTTTGTTTTAAAAAAAAAAAACATGTCAGTTCAATCGAACCAGAACAATACAAACAATACAGAGTCAGTGCATAATTCTAATCGTATCCTTATGAGAGATGTTATAACAAGAAATTATATTTTGAAGAAAAAATTCAATAGGGATGAATCGATGTAAGAAATCGAGAGATGGGTAGTAAAGTAACTAGCAGGCAAGTGTTTGGTAAGAGATCATTGTGGGTCAAGCTCAGGCGCAGATATTCGGATGAATAACACACATAAAACGTGCTCTTGACATCTTAACAGTGCGTCTTTGGCTTAAGATCGATGTTAGTGGGGCGGGCCAATACGTGACGACTTATTAGCATTTTACGACACGTTGTTGCAAAAATACAGCACCTCATAAAGTCGATGATCGTCGAGGACTAGGTTTTGCAACGGCAACCTCCAGGCCGTACAACGTAACGCATTTATTTACTAGAAACTAAAGTTTCTAGTCCTTCTAAAGAAGGTATTTAATTATTTACCTGTATGGATCATACGCAGGTCGTCAGATGCGCAACGCAAATGGTCAAAAACGCATTTCGCCAGAATACGCAAACCGACAGAATCGCAACTCGTCAGATTCGCAACTTTTCTGCATACCAAAATCTACACTCACACAAATCTCGTGACAATCAAATGTGACGGGGCGGAGGCAGTGACACATGAGAAACCACTAAATATTAATCAAGGCACATTTGCATGTACCAAAACAAAACGTTCGAAAGCGAACATGGAATAGAGCAAAGTGCGCAGACGCACGTCCTCCTGATGCCCACACAATCGACACTTGACATTGACACGCCTAATTACGCGACGTGCACGAATAAGCGGCGAATGCTCGCCCGGTCACCGGCGCTACTCATTCAGCTGTCAATCTAGCGGCAACCGACCCTGCAAATGTCGCCAACGACTATTTGAACTAAATGTCTGTCACAAAAGAGTAAAGGACAGTTCAGTCTTAAAACTGTTCTTGTTATGTGGCTGATTATAACAGTGATAAGTAAATCGCAATGATAATAGAGCGTTAAACGACTCTGCAAATGTCGCCAACAACTATTTGAATTAGCTAAATGTCTGTCAGAAAAGAGTAAAAGACAGTTCAGTCTTAAAACTGTTCTTGTTATGTTAATATGTGGCCGATTATAACAGTGATAAGTAAATCGCAATGATAACACTAATTTGTTATCTGATAAACATTATAATGTCTCACTCGAAACTTTCATTTAATAACACAGCGTGTTATTAATTAGTGGCAAATTGAATCGCAACCGACCTTGTTATTGTATTCTAATATCTGGTGAAATATTCCATTGTGCGCGCAATGGCGGCTGCACACGCCGCGCCCGCCGCTACTGCGCGAATTTATAACAAAGGCAATATTTTAAATACAAAAGTTCTTTTTAAACACACTGTTCTTAGAAGTATGATGAGGAAAGAATAGCAAATAATTCAAAATATCTCAATACTTAATAATAATATTTATCCTGATGAAAACACGGTACAATGCAGTGATAATATTATTTCAAGACGTTGTACGTTGTACGTTACCTTCATGGGTACAAAAGATTATGACAAGCTTTATACGCAGATTTTACCTCGAGTTATTATAAAAAAAAATGTGCAGCTGTTCTCGTCGTTTCATGGCAACAATTGTCCGCATATTCGTGATTGTGATTAGTTTCTTTCAAAATATCTGCTTCGTTAGTGTTCAAAGGTAAATTTATTCATGTGGGTCGCCAGCTCGCCAGTCCCCATAACGGTCATTGTTGTCCAGAGGCGGACCCGTACATATAGAATAGAATAGATAGCGTGATTTTTAGTTTTAATATTCAACGGCCGCCCGCGATTTTGTCTGCGTGGACAGTTATTTCTCGATCCCTGGGGAACAGTACTTTATTCGGGACGGAGGGTACCCTAACCCTATACCTTTCTCTATACATCTAAAAATATTTCTAGAATTTTATTTACACTTCCATAACTCAAGCCATCGTCGTCGTGACTTTTTTCTGCGGCCCCACATGTTTTTTTTTTCTGTATCCACTGTTGTTATCCTGACATTCGTTATTTCGCTCTCCACTTCGTGTTACCGAGTCTTGCTTGTCACGAATATCTCTTTAATTGGCAACTTTGTTATAACGATGATTAATGCATTTATTTACATCGAGAGATTCGTGAGCAACTTCACAATGCTCCTTTATCATCAGTTTAGTTCCTAATGTACCTACCAAAATTAATATTATTTTGGTAGGTATGAGAAAGAAGTATGAGAAATTTAAAATACTTACTGTAAAACCAACTACTTGCGCAAATTAATGTTATATTAACAAACCATTGTGAAGTAACGAATGAAACAATTGTGCAAGCATTAATGATAGGTCTATTATCCGCGGTAGCATGTACAAAGTGTTGGGTGTATGCGCCGGCGCCGGCCGGAGGATGCGGCTCATTACGGGCAATTAGTAGCTGATCCCAACCAACCAATAGTCTGTAGTTAGAGGCGGCGCGGGCGCACTAACGCCAAAGAATACTAACTTAAGCGTCCATGATAGGAAAACATGGTTTGCGCGGGTCATATTTTTATATAGAAAACGATAAGTTGTAAGCACAAAAAAAAACATACGACAAGCTAAAGAGATTATTTATTTAGAAGGGGGGACACCAGCGAAGCCGGACGGTTGATCAGTCACCTTGATTGGAACCATTTCACCCAAAGAGATTATTTAGTAAATACAAGTATTAAATTGCGTATAAACCTCACAGATGATTGTAAAAAAACAGGATATCATCAAAAGCGCTTGCGTAGGATCATATTATTGGCGCAAATAATAGCGGAAATGTATTGAATTCTACATCAAAATAAACTTTAACGTACTGTGAAGTTGCTCCAATAACTTCTTTTTCAAGAAAAATAATTTTGTTAAAGATAATGATATAAGGACAACGAAAAACATCGAAAAAGTGCAAACGTGAGGTTATTTTTTATACTCTTTACACGTAAACAAAACGACAGAGACAAATGTATTCCTCCGTCCTTGAATAGAAGCGTGGGAGAACACGGTGTGATATGATAATGTATCAGCAGAAATGGATTAATCGGATTGAAAAATCGTTGATAAAAGAAATCGTCTTATTTATTTTTTTGGCTTTGATCCATTTTAAGCTTCTCTAATTAATATTCATAAAAATGAGAACTAAAGTTATAACTGTGAGTTCGTTCTACAGCTGGAAACTAAGTATAGTTTCAATCAGGCAAGATAAACGATTCTATTAAGAAACAGCTACTTCTGACTATACAAATGGGTGTTCTCATTGGTTGTACTAAAATAGTTACCTGCAATATGATGTTTATCTGCAAACTAAAATTAATTCCTATTTATCAACGGCTCAGGCACTTAGCGGAATTAGGGCGGCGGCGTGCGCGTGCGCAGGGGTTTGTACACTCCACCGCCTTTCACCTTAATGCCGAGTAACTGGGGTCACGCATCCGTCTGCTCGCGTTTATCACCCATTCGTTTTAAATGATCTGCAATTCGAACTGATCGTAAAAGCCGTACAATACCGAAACGTGGAACACTCTATAAATGTTTATGGTTAATACGATTAACAGCTCCAAACTATTATTACTCTTAGTAGGTGTGTTCCGTGCTATTTAATCAAGTCAAGTGAACAATCGATTTTAAAATACTTTTCAAATAAAAAACATGAAACGAGTGCAAAGACAGGATTTCGCGCGGTTTGGTTAATATATTGAGTCGAGGAGCACGGTCGGATCAAAGAAGGACGCGCACAGTAATCACAAGTACCATTGCCGTAATAGAATAATTAATGGGCGGCGGACCGCGGCGTCGAGGGTCACTGACAGCGATGCTCCCCAACAGGCATGCGCGAGGGCAAGTGCGGTTCATAGAACTCGCGTTGATGCCACATACAATCACTCTGTTATATCATTGATAAAATATGTCCTACATAAGGACACATGCACCTGTAGCATGTGGTTTAAGTTTAAAGCGCGAAAATTGCCATATCATTTCGCGTCCGAAGTCTTGACCCACTTCTTTGCATCAAGAACAATACAATAAGGAACTGTTGGAACCGCCCAAAACCGTAAACATCTCTCTGAGTTTCTAAAGAGAGGTTGTACGTTCTACTTACGAAACTCACTGAAGGCTCGGTAGTTACTTATTAGCCATTCAAATGGTTGAAAACAATACTCTCAGTTAGGGGGTCACTGCAAACACAAATTCATGCAAATGTCTGACACTTGGAAATAATCACCGGTTAGTTTGACCTATTGTTTACGGAGAAAATATACAACGTTGCAATGAGATGGCCTCTGAATTTAAAAAGGTGGTCAGTGTGACGGAGCATATGTTTCGAGCACTCAATATGTAAATGTTAGTTTTTCTGCAAAGAGTTATTCATATAAAAAGCTTGTAAGTCTTCTTAAAATCTTCTACGATATTTTCTGCTCCTTCCTCAGTTCTGTTTCTTAGACTATTAAGTTGTGGGCTTCTTGTGGGTCACACACAATATACACGCAATATACACCGAAGACGCGGCGACGTGTCGGAAAATAAGCATGGAAACCTAAAAATATGTTCTTGTTATCACCTCAATCTCCGTAACTTGTAACACGAGTCTTTACATAGTTGCACTTGCACTGGCCAATAAAAGAATGTTAGTTTTTGTAAACAGCCATGTCTATCCATCAGGGTTTTAATTGAAAGGCACTCGATGAACAAAAAACAAACATAATTGAAACAAGTTAACTATTGGTTTTTAATCAGTAGCCCATTACTTACGTAAATGGCGAACGTCAGTCAAGTGTTTCTGGTCTTTAGAAGGCGTCTTCGATAAATGGTCATGCAATTTTCAAACCGTGGCAGTGGTGCCTTGTCAGGGTGGTCGACGTGCAACTCTAATGTAATGCAAGCGTGCTCGAGGCGCTCCCGACTTGAAATATCACGGAATCTTGCAATAACCCAGATGAATATATGTATTACTATCACGGAACATGAAATACAGGACGAATTGGATCGACTATTATTGCAACTAAGTGTAAATGCGAAAGGTGAGTAGTAGGGTACCGTATTAGTTCATGAAATAATGTAAAACTGTATTGAGCTTGAAGAGACCTCTAACTAAGAAAACGGTTAGATCATAATCACGACCTCTAACGTGACATCCGTTGTTTTCAACAAAAACTAACATGATCAGAGGTGCGCAGTACACTCAGTACACCTACGTTGTTTACGTGAAGTAAAGGTATAAGAGTTTAAAAATAAAATGTTAGCAAGTATTTCAAAGATACGTTATTACAATATAACAAATTTTACCCGACCACGCTGTCATAAAACCGTTGTCATAAATAAAATAAAATAGACAAATAAATAACAGGAAAGTTTACGTAATTGAGAAGTCGATCGTATGTATCTGAGGGTGCGATAACGACCAACGGCTGCGGAAGCCTCGCTTACGGGAGCCAACTCTCGCTTCTATTGTGGGAGCCCGGCGCCGGAACGGCGACTGTCCTCATAACTACAATGAGGCCGAATCAACGAACACAATGGAAAATAAAACGGCGAATCACGCAGGAGTACAAGGAAGCGTTCCGCCGTGCATTTCTATCTGTGTGGTAAAAGGAGAGAGTGCTAGGAAGACTATCGTATTACGAGTGTCCGTTTCGAGCGTGAATAAGATCGAGAACAACTACGGATGTGTAACCTGAACATTGTAGGAAACAAACGCATCTGACAGAGCAGTGCAGCGTGGTGCAGCGCTGGGGGCTAGTCGCGATCGGCACAAACCACGGCTTTGTCGACGGCTAATAACTTTGAGGAAACGCCGTAATCGCAGCGGCCTAGTTGCACTGCTGCCCCGCGGGGAGACCGCTACTCCGACTCAATTTAGCGAACGCGCTTCTACCTTACTGGGCGTTCTTCTGAATATGCGATGCTCGCGCCAGATAACAATGGCCCATAATACTGCTATAAGTACTAGCAAATCAACTGAGTTATCTTTCGTATAATAGGGTAAAGAAATGACCACAAGTTTTAAAGAGTTAGGCTTTCAATTAAGAGTATAACAAGAATAAGCAAATATGAACAATGTATAAACGGAAAGAAGTCAACAAAGTTCAGAGCGGAATGTGTTTATGTTTATATCCACCCGAGTGGGGCACGTGAACGCGGTACAATCGCACGGGCACGTGAGCCTATTAATATCTCGAATTGTACTTCATCTATTATTTAATATAGTATACCAAACTGAAAATAAGCATTTTTTTAAATTTTTTTAAAGTACTTATATGTATAAAAAGAACAAATACACTATCTGTTTGAGTAAAGCAGTTATAATAAAATGGTGAGATATTAAACGTGACAATGTTTTAGCTCCTTGATTAAAATTATGTAACAGGAAATGTAAAGAAACGTAATTATCATAATTTAATTTCGTGGTTAGTGCGCGTGCGACATCGAAATCGTGACGTCACGTGAACACTCCCTGCGAAGAAAATGGAGTGATTCATTCGTCAAATCGTGTCCGTGAGGTGCGCGGGCGCATACTGATGTGGGCACGAACACTAGCGCCCTCCCTGAATACTTAACGAGCGACCACGTTTTACTGACACTCATAATCACTTACAATATACTCCAGCTGACGTGTGCTTCGACCATTCTAGAATTTATCAGCGTCTTACCTGCAAAGATAAACAATAAGTGTGAGTTATGTACAGACGTTATTTAAGCCTTGCCAATTTAAATAGCGTTTGAAAGTCGTTAAATAATAACAATGTCGTTAATAGTTGTTACTTAACAGTTAACGTAATCCAATAACAAACTAATGTTATAGGAAAGCGAGGTAGCAACATTGACATACAACGAAGAACAAGAGATCAAGATCAACTATGGCGAAGGCGGTATTTACGCAACTCTTATGCTACTGGCAGCAGGAGGCATAGCTATTTCATTAGCAACTATGACATTTACATGTGTTTTTATAATTGAATTACGATCGAAGCGAATTGGTAGCGTTGAGCGAGTCGAACAAAACCATTGCGTAACAATTGGACGCGAAACCGTGGAATCAGTTCAAGGTGGAGTTTATCTCGCATCGGATCTAATTTGTAATATTCGATCTCTTGCGCAACTATCATATAATATTTCTGAACCAGTGTACCGTTCTTAGATCTCCTTCTAAAGGAGTAAATATACTTAATTGGATCTGGAATCTTCAAGTGACTACACGTAAATCAAGTGCACTTTTGTAGGGCATAAATACAGCACTTCAATCTTATTCGCTAAAATAAAAAAGTGCGCTCGGATTGGATATGCCCAGCCAGGATGAGAAATGAAATTCTTGTAAATAACGTCACATCACACTTGAATAAGCGTAAATTCCAAAGGATACAGTACAGCGTTAAGCGACTTGAGTGGGATTTCTCTTGTAACAATACCTGTCTGCTAGGGTCATAGTCAGCCAACGCGAGTCAAGATGAAGGGTCTGAGGGTCAGCATCAATATACAAAGGGAGTTTGCATAAGATTTGCATGCGAACTGTCAACGAGAAAGTTTATTCATTCTTAGTTTGTAAGACGATACTTGTTAAGTATTAAATTTAAAATTTTAATGCATGTCAGAAATCATTTAATTTTTTTTAGATTATTTCAGATTCAGTTAAATAGTCGTTAAATACGATATCGAGTCGAATAGGCGTTAAATACAGAAAAATGTCTTCATATAAAATTTACCAAAAAGTTAAATCCATTTAATGCTACTTACCATATTAACAACAAACCCCTGAAGGAGGTTTCCTGCGTTCGAGATTTGGGCGTTATTGTAGACAGCTCTCTAAGTTTTAAATATCACATAGACGCTATAGTAAAAAAAGCATCGATGCTGTCTGGTTTTATAACGCGACAAATGAAAATACTGAGAGAACCTAAACTTACTATTCTTATATTTAACTGTATTGTACGAAGTATCCTTGAATACTGCAGTCCAGTGTGGAATCCATGCTATCAAGTTTATTCGAACAAATTAGAGCTTGTACAGAGACGGTTTTTATATCATTTAGCTTTTACAGACTTTAAATGCCGTGAACTTATATCGTATGAGTCTCGTATCTCTTACTATGAATTAATTCCACTGCACATTCGAAGAAAAATTTCTGATATTATGTTTTTATTTAAATTGCTCCATGGACATATTTGTTCCTCTGATATTCTGGAACAAATAAAATTTACGATTCCACGAGTTGGTAGTCGCTTGCATAACAGAAAAACTTTTGCTTTGCCATTATGTGGGACTCGTCTCGGTCAACATTCTCCATTATATCGCATGTGTAACTACTACAATTCTATTCGATTTGATTTCGATATATTCAATGGTTCTGTAGCTTCAGCTAAACATAGTCTTAGATCAATCGTTTTATAGGAAAATGTTTTCGTCTGTCCTGTTGTTTTTCTTTTTATACAAAACATCATTACATATTTTTAATACTTTTTCGATCACTTTAGACTGATTCTTAGTTAAAATGTCGACTAAGGTAGTCCAATATTGTATTTTTACTTTATATGCATGTTGTGCTTGCATCGAGAAGGTTACAATCTTAAACGTATTTTTAACTGTTAAGTAGTGTAAGTTCCCAGATTGTAATCAGTTTTGTGAGCCAAATAAAAAAAAAAAAAAAAAAAAAAAAAAAAAAAAAAATTCAGATATTTTTTAGATCAGAGATTCAGATTTTCAGATTCTTATTTCAGATTTTTCATAAAATATGTTGTGATTGTGATGTGACGTTTTTCACGTTTAGTAATTCTGTGGTTTTAGTATAAAATGTTACCCATAAACATCATGATGCCTCGGGCGTCTTGCATAAAAGCTATCTATGTGTCATGTGTGGAAACTTAAGAATTGCGTCATGAATCGTGACAAAGATGTGCTGAATTCGTGAGACAAACAATAATAATAATTAACCCGAGGATATTATCCGAAATCGAAACGGTTCGATATGAAGATGCGATGTCGCATGAAGTAAATTACATAACAAAAAGCCCTTGCATAATACAGGAAAATAACAAATCACGATGTGACTGGCTTGTCGCCATTATCAAACAAGATATAACTAACGTTGAAAATAAACACGCAATTAACTCTTCAGATGGGGTTTATAATTTAGCAGCACGACTCGCGTCGCGGGAAAGCTCGGCGCCTGTGGCCGAAGCTCACGTTTGTACCGAGATAGTCCCGACAACAACGCCGCGTTGCACCGCGATAATTAATAAAAAAATGTTCCCTCATTAATCAGGTGCTGGCCTGGCCGCAATACGATCGCGATCGGCAGCGCAGATTTATTACGCTCCAGATAAGAGTTAGACCACAGTGATACGCACTGACATTTAGTTATTTTACTACTTCATTATCTAAATCTTATTAAACCTTGTACTTTAACAAATCGCTCCCTTTTTGAGGGGGAAGGTTTTATGGGAGTTGAATTAATTCTACGTTATGCATATGCGGCTTGTTATTCAAAGAGGTGTCGCCGAGGCGGTTTACGACTTCAAGGAACGTCGCCGAAGGCCCTTCATCCATCTAATTACGAGAAAACAAGATTCCAACTAGTTTCTTTACGAGATTAGTAACTTTATTGCTCTTAACACCGAGTTTCTGTATACAACGTTTAAGAACCGCTCCTTCTCCGAACTATGATCGTCATGTGTTCAGTTTGGAGGCAGGTTATCGTGTAATGTAATGATGTTGTTGGGCCGCTCCCGCAGGCGGCGGCGGGTGGTCGCGATAACGCGCCAGCAGCGCCGGCGCATCTCAGCAGGCGCATTGTCTAGCTGTTTGCCCGATAAGATAATTAACCCACCTTCACAAATAATGTTGAAACTATCACTTTACCTTAAATAGGGCAAGTGGATGTTGAATGACTCCATAGAAGATGATAGAGGTACTTAACTTACTGCATCTTATCGTCACTAAGTCACGTCATACATAACATATCTCCACAAACAAAATGTACTTAACCTTATTAAACTTTTGTTTATTAATGTACATGTGCATAATAAAAGTGAAAATCTATGAACTGTCGTCATATCCGGTGACGGACGGGGCACCTATCAGGTCAAGTGGGACACTTCACTTTCTAGGAAGATGGCGAAATGACGGACGAAAGGAGCATGATGAGAATAATAACGACAAAATCATTATTACAATGCATAAAGGCAGGCGCCTTGAACATTTTTCATAGTAATGACATTTAATTGTAGGGGTCATTGTAAACGGATATAAAGTGAACCCACCAAGCTAATCTCTGTAGTTGTAGTGCAGAGCAATTTGCTTGCAGAAAAGAGTATTGTGTCAAGGTAAACACTTTCAAATACTAAACGTTCATCTATAAGTGTTATACAAATTGACATGTTCATAAAAAAGTAATGCTAAATAAAGATCAAGGTATCCTAATAGTGAACGCAAGAGTGTGGTTTATTTAGAGGGGGTGATTGATAGTTAAGTAGTTATCCCCACCATTCCGATTTGAGAAGATCGGATTGGTGTAAGTGATCTCAGTAACGTCGCGCCGTGCGATCGTGTTGTCTAATAAAATTCATCTCACATCACTGCTGCTGTTTCGCTACCACAATCAAGAGTGTTCCGTTACAAACAATGACCCCTTTACAATTACAGTCCGTTTCAAACGACGACGCAACTTCATATTACAATTCGATTTAAAAATAAATCAAAGACGTTCCTACCAGAACATAATCGAGTCGATAAGTGCATTGCTAAAGTGAAACCGAATTAAAGTATATTTTGTCATACGGTTGCACAATGCGACAGGTTGAAGATGTTCTACTTGGCAGGCAAATCGTCAGTCGATCAAAGTCAGTTCGAATGAGGTGGCTGATTGTAGAGATTTTTGATCGCCCACTGGCAACAAAATAAGGTCACTGCCAATTCGAGATTCGACCATCATTGTAATCGCATTAAGAGTTTCGAGCGACCGCGACGAGGCAGGCGCCAGCAATGACACTGCGCATCCTCGGCCGGGGTCAAACGTCAGCCCACGACATTGTTATAAGTAGCCAAAAGGGTGACCCTCATGGCATGACATGAGTGCTTACAAAACTTAAACAGTGTGCCGCAGTTTGCAGTGCGCAAAATCAATCGAATCCACAGCTAAACTGTAAGGTATTATAATTCAATGATAAATTCGGAACGGTACATAACACATATAACAAACAACAGAACACACAACAGAAGACAATCAAGGACCTGAAATATCTTTGTTACAAAGACTGAAGTTCGTTAAGATTATGTGGTTGGCTATCCTGTGCCTAGGAAGTATCGTTGGAGATATTCTCGTATCGTTGAAGATAGCGACTCCCTTTATGATTTAAGATTAAGCTTGATCGCACCATCACGTACCGTATATGTTTGTTTGTACTGCCGTAGCTGCAAGCCACGATGGGAACGCCAAACAACTTTAGAATTACAGCTTACCATAAATAATATCGTCCTTTGCACCGATATGAGGATTATCTCTATAGTGAGAATCTTTGGAGTATAGGTAAAATTCCAGAGCTTTATTGTATTTATAAAATCAGATAAAACTGATAAAGTAAGTACCTGTATCCTTGGAAATTGAATAAAATTAATAATTCCCATCGAGAACAATAACATTGAATCCATTGGCAGAAAGAAATGAAAAAGAAGTATTGACGTAGCCTGTCGCCAATCGTGATTTGCGACTCCTCTTAGCGCAATTATGTCGCCTCGAGCCAGTTGCATATTTTAAATTAAACGACATTAAAATAGCCCGGAACTGAGTGTTCAAGGGTGGACTGCAACAGTATTTCACAAGGAATTCAAAAATAATTCGGCTAATACCTTACCCTCCTAGAAATAAGAATCATAATCAGACTCGTTTTAAAAGCAATTTCAACGAACATAATGCGTGCATTGAACTTAAAAGGTTGTGACAGGGGTATTACGGTAATTACCTTAATTTGTAAACACAAAAACGACTGTTGGCTTGTCGTGCGTTAACCAGGCGAAAAATTAAATAACACAACAGACGTTGGATCCAATAATCTACTTAAGATAATAATTTACTTTTGGTAGTAATCCTAATAAATACGAGTTTAGACAATACTTTTTGAAATAGTTACAAATATTATCGAAGAGAACGAAGACTCTGACTAATAATACGAATCACGTGAGAGTGAACGGTTGGAATTAGGAGCATGCTAACACTAACACGATGACATTAGCACGCTATCTTTGCGGAAAAATCTCTGTTTGGATTCAGTTCACGTGAGGTGAGGGCGCGCTCCTAACGGCTGAGTTTGCATATCATTTGCATGAATCTCCCGATGACGAACTCCGCTGGAATGTGCCTGGATGGATACTGCAGGACCGGTCGTTGACTGATCGCCCAAACAGAGTTCCGCCCGCGGTCTCGCGTATATGGTTACATCTATTGTAGCGCAAAAAACAACACACAACGCAAACATTCGTGAATCACTGCCCGAAGCCTTTTGCGGAAGGTCGCAGGTTAACAGTGCCTCGACCAAGGATGCCAGTGATGCGTAAATCAAAGCATTTAACGAGGAAACCGTCCCGTCGACAGCACGTGTATTTTCGAGCTAGCTTTAATTAACCATCGCCTTAAACGGTCGACCTTCAACGGTGACAGTCAAAAGATTAATCGCAAACGCACATTATTATGAACCCATCGTTTTATATCTTATCATCATACAATCTGAAACGTGATTTTCATTGGACACGAAACTCGTGGCGCAATTTCATCCTTGTTGAAATGTCACTCCGCCTACAAAATGGTAGGTATGTAAATAAATAAACACGATTCTGCGTTGGCGATATGGAGTTGAAAATTGTTAGATATGCATGACCAGTGGTAGTGAGATTTAGTGAGGATTGCCCGAATAGGGTAGGGTCTAACTACATTTCTGATGTCGCCGGCAGTAATTGGGCCCACTTCGTGGACTTACTTGAAAGGGTTGTGCGTGCGTGACTATCCTTCATGATCATGATATCATGAATCGCAAGTGATTTACTGGGGCGAGAGCATTAACATACGGGGAGCAGGTGTACGGTGCGCAATAATTGCTTGCATTCTATGGCGCGTTTAGATAATGATCGCTAACGTTTAACGTTAGTAGCTGTAGACGCAAATATAGGTAGTTCTATTCAACTGCATCAAGAAATAAGTACTAATACTGATGAGAACAAGATTCCTTTTTCAAAGTTTTGTTAAGATTTGGCTCGATATTTAATGTGGCGAACAAGATTATCATTGAAGTGGAAGCGCCGCTTGCGCCGAGTCCCGGTGAAGCAGTGTTTGTCGGGAGTCAGGAGCGGCGGAAGCGAGACTTCCGGCATTGCCCGCAGCACGTCTTGAATATTCAATGTAGCTAATTAATGCCGGCCGACCAAAGAGCGTTATTGAACTTCATTTGTGACGTAATGACAATAACGCAGATCTCGCAAAATTACTTTATCCCGCTAATTAGGGCTTCTTTAATAAATATCATAATCTAATTAATGATGTTCAGTTGTAAGTTCAAGATTCGTCGTCAAGAAAGTTCGTTTCTCTACTGAGTCTATTGTTACTTTATCTAACGACATTTTTTCAATATCCAAATTAGCGATGCCATGATTCCGACATTTGTAAATGTATGGACGATGTAAGCGAATATACAGAAGTAGTCGAATAATGAAAAACCGCAAAGAAATAAAGCATGACAAGAAATTGAACTATTGCAATACAATCAGATGAGAGGCCGTCTATACTCAGATTCACATTATATAAAACCTCAAATGAGATTGGCAAAGTAAAAAAAAGATAGTGTAATACAGTATGAGTACAAAAGTAGAGTAGAGCTTTTGTGAGGACGAAGTTACTGCTGTAAATTGTTATGCAAAGTTATATTTCAAAAGAAAAGAAATATAAGTTTACTCGTTGCTGGTTGAATCACACACACATTAAGTTGGAAACGAAGGACTTACGTAGGTAGATAGGTGCTAAAAGTAAAGTTAGATTTTTCTCAAACATCAAATATATTTGATGAATCAGCGCCGTATTTTTTTTTTGTAAAAAATACCTGACAATTTCATTATCATTTCCAAACGTTGACCAAAGCTGCTTGTACTTCAGTAGGACGGACGTGTGTGAAAGTTTCCATGTGAGTGCAGCGAAATTTATATTTATGTGGAGCAAAACATCAGACCAGTGGCCTGTTTCTCGAAAGCTACAAGCCTTGTAATACAAGTGTGTAACCATAGAAACGCTTGTAAAACAACAAAATTACAAGCGTAGCGTTTCACGAAACTGTACTTTAAACATATGTAGATTAAAATATTTTACAAGTGATCAACTTCACAAGCAAATATTTACACGAGTAACGGTAATTACGTTTCTCAAAAAATTACGTTGACACTTGTAACTTGTAACTTTCAGAAATTTTGCTAGCAGTGTCGAGGGACTCTTAATGTTTATCTACCGCTAATAATATAATAGTAAAAACAAAACGAGCGGGTCAAAATCTTATACCTTCGGTATTTAAACATTCTACATGCTGAAATTATAAATTATTGTCCATTACATAAAATAAAAAGGGAAATGATAAAGTGGTGACTGCATCACACTCGTGATGTTTTATACAATATGTTTGAAACAAAATATAAGGGAATTAATTAATTAGGTGGCTGGAAATAATTAAAGGCGGCTGTTAGTGGGATACATAAATACTAAACTCGGCAGCGGTTTGTTTTTTGGGCGACAAAATAACTAAAGGGGCGACAAACTGTGGATTACAAAAATAAAATAAAAAGCTCCAGTGAAAATTCTAAATGAGTGACAAAAATACTGAGATGGTATTTTTGTCATCTTGAAAAGGATAATAGTCACCTTTTTTATTTAAATAAAATATAAATGCCAAATTTTAAATGTATTGTGTGCCCTTAGGTTGTTACCCAAATAGTAATTTGATCGTCTGTTCTGAATTACTAGTTACTCAATTTGTATTTTAAAGTCGCCATCTTCAACATTTGTAGTCGCCCTCAGAAACTGAAATTGGAATTGTACGCTATATTCAGTATATTTGTGTAATGTATACCCATAATGGAAATTTATAGTTACCCGATGAAATACTACCCAAAATATAATAAGTCCATGGTTTAAAACTTTATGCAACGATTTCAATAATGATGAAGTGTCTGTGAAAAGTTCTCATACTCGTAAATTTTTCAGAGAGATCATCCAATCGAACTTGTGAAATGGCATATTATTAGTAGTTATTTTACAAGACTTGTAATTTTTTTGTGAAACACTTTTTACAGGCACTTGTGTTTTTACTCTTGTATAATACCAGAATCACAAGTTGGCGGCCATTTTAGTGCTTTGATAGTTGTCAATTTACTGTCTTTTAAGAGACTGTCAGCGACATTGACAGATATTTATAAAATATTTATCTTATCAGCCAGTGCATTTGTCATTATTGCAATCATATATCAACTATTTTGTTACTGAAAAGAATGATAAGAGTAAATTTTGTTCAGTGCTTGTTATTTTCCTTCGTGAAACAGAATTTACAAGTCCTTGTGACATATTGAGGCTTGTAAACTTGTGAACTTGTGACTTTCGAGAAACAGGCCACAGGGCGACTTCTGAACAAGCACCAGGTATTAATTAATATTAACTACTGTCTTGGACAACGTTTCCAAACAAGGTCTCATAACGATCGGTTGATTGTGAACTTGTGAAGTGATATTGATTACCTACTTGATATGCACCACATCGCACGCACAGGTAAACAGCCACTTGCACACAATAAAGCGATTTTTAAGAGGATATACACTCGAGAGCAAAAAATTCGCACAACAGGCCTATTTTCATACAAACGAGGTAACTTTGAAGCTCTGGTTCTCCGCCCAGGATTAAACGGGCTCTGATCTGATGATGGCAAATCCTTACTAATATTATAAATACGAAAGTCCGTTTGCTTGTTTGTTACGCCTTCACGTCTTAACTACTGAAGCGATCATCATGAAATTTTGCATACACGTTGTCAAGGGTACAGAAAAGGACATAGGGTACCCTTCATCCCGAAAAAAGGTATTGTTCCCGAGAGATAGCAAAACAATTTTCCATTTCGCGACGTCGCGGGCGGCCGCTGGTTAAAGAATAAATGGAGGAGGCCCAGATCGCTAAATAAACCCAACGGGTCAGAAGCGTTGTTTACACCAGAGCCTGTTTTAGTGTTAAATTTTTCATACTTTTGATGTAATTTTAGCTTGAATTTTTTTTTAAGTTTAACCCTGAGCTAAACGACTCAACGAATCCGTTAGGTTTCCCTAGCATTATGGGCCTCCTCCATTTATTCTTTAACTAGCGGCCGCCCGCAACTTCGTCTGCGTGGAAAGGTTCTTGCTATCCCTCAGGAACAGTTGTTTTTTTGGGATAAAAAGTACCCTATGTCCTTCTATGTACCCCTGACAACATGTATGCAAAATTTAATGATGATCGGTTCAGTAGTTATGACGTGAAGGCGTAACAAACAAACATACGGACTTTCGCATTTATAATATTAGTAAGGATTGCCATCATCTGGGCGGAGAACCAAAGCTTCAAAAGTAACCTCGTTAGTATGAAAATAGGGCTATGGGGCGATTTTTCTGCTCTCAAGTTTACATACTACGATTTCAGTTAACCATACATTAGTGAATATGCAAACTTTTGTCTTTCTAAAGAGAGTGAATATGCAAACTTTTTGTTTTGTCTTTCTAAAGACTAGGACCTTCTGCATTATTGCTTCAGTAGTACACCTACGCAAGCCTCGTTCTCACGACCGTCGGCGTACGGTGCGCGTGCGCCCTTCAAGCGCGCACGTTACGCGCCACCGCGCCTCCACGGCTCCTGAGCAATCTAATCGCTCCAGAAACATTGCCCTCCACGATATCCGTTGAGAAACATTTAGTATGCCCTGTTTTTATTACTTTTACTTATGAAAATCATCATAATCCCTGAAAGCCATGCATGCATATCATCACCAATTTGAATATTGGACATTTGGTACCATTATTATACTCTGCGATATTGGTTAAATTATATTGAATTCATAAATAGGCAAAGAATTACAAATTATTATATGCATTTGTGCTTTTTCTTAGCACTTGAATGGATAGTTTTCGACTGTAGTATCTATTGCTAAGCATTTCCATAGCTGAACGAAAATCAATTTAGAGTAGCACCAAAAACAGAAGCTAAACCATCAGCTGATTGCCTCTACCCTCCATTAAACGATTAGGTAACCATGATTATAAAATCACCACCGGCGGCAGGGAAAGCGTTTGGCGAATGAAAAAGGAAAGTGCCGCAGGTGCGGATCCCGACCCCGGGGAATGGAATGCGACTATTATTAGAGGAGCCGGCGGGCGACCGGCGCACGCGGCGACCCGTAACACAGGGTGCGCCCCAACCGCAACTCTTCAAACCGTGTTACTATTGCATACTTCAACTTTACTCCATTGATGGAGGCTGGTCATCAGTGGTTAGTTACCGGACGGAAAAACATTTGCAGACTAGAAGTTCTAGGTTATTCTGGAGAGCCACGGGACTTGTTCTATTCTGGAAAAAACATTTGCAGACCAGAAGTTTTAGGTTTTTCTGGGGAGCCACGGGGTTTGTTATATTCAGCATTCTTACTTTTATTTTTATGAATGATTTTTCTTACGGAAAAACACGAATGTGAATGGTCCTGAGAAAAGTACTACCTAACATTCCATGGTAGGTAGTAAATGTGGAAATAGTAAGTGTTATCAGTGGATGCTGCGGGCATCTGCGGGCCGGCGCCGCACCACGCCGCCATTGTTAGCGAGCCTGCGCCTGAGCGCCGCCATGCTAATGCTGTACCGACCGACCTAAGAGGGATGTCATCTTACAGTTATTGACAGTCACTAGTTTAAAAAGTGTCAAAAATTGTACCTAAGGTGGCGCATTATCACAGAATACATAATAGTTTTATCAAGTCTGCTGCAGCTACTCCCATTAAATAAGCAATCAACCGATTTAAAATTAATAAGCACCCAGCCATTACAGGCCCTATTTTATTCCTGCTATTTACGGAAAAGTAGACGATTTTTTAAAATTCAATATCTAAAATCAAACCTCGAACCATAACGCTGAAATTAGGAACGCAAAATCAGCAGCCCTAGAGCGCAATACCTGCACTGCAACACGTAATGGCCGATACCCGGCCGGAACGAGTTCTAATACCGTGCTGAACAATAGCGCCGTCTCAATATGCAACAAGGGCCAGACTTGCAGGTATACCAGGAATTCGCTTCAAAAACTAGCTGAGCCAATGTAGCTATAATTCTCAATTACTTTACAAATTGCTTTCATTGTCGATAATAGTATAGAAAACAATGCGGATTTTAATAGCCTTGTTTGTTAAACACAAGTTAATCTGAGAGAAAATAATAACGAAAGAATGTTTGCTGTAAGTCAAATGAATTTAAATATCCACCTACGGTATTGTCCGGAACAAATTAAACTGTCACCGAAAATATACTGCGTTATTAAATCGTCTTTAAATATTTTCAACAGTATCTCTACGACTTCATTGCACTTAATTACTGCATAAAGTATTTTGATTCGAACAGCTTGTTGGACGAATGTAATTTCGAATTATTTGTTACTCATTGTCTAGAAGTTTAAATACAATGTACTCAAATATCAAATGCATTATTCATCCGTTTCGATCGAAACATCAACACTCTGGGTGGATACAAAGACAATTTATCAAGAGGGAATCGAGCCTCGTTCAGTGGATAGATAAATTATGTGGTCCTTTGTCTTGTTAAGTAGGCACTCGATCGTTTATCTCCGTTATCAACTGCTTGGTTAATCTGACAGCCACATGCATTTGTTTATACTTAAGAAACAAAACAACACTTTTCCCATGAGAATACAGGTTTCGATTATGCAATCAAAGGAATATGGGAACCACCACACATTCCAACAAGTAGATTCATATCAAGGAGGGGTGAATATAAGTTTGGAGCAAATAGATACATAGAGGATGAAGAAGCTTAAACAGGTAGATGGAAATAAACGCTGAAAGGGAAATCATTTGTTTAAGTTATAATTGGAATGTAATTTACTTGCGTTCCAGGAGATTAAGGGATTTCGTTACGGGAACGGCACGGATTAGGCAAGCAAACAGTTCCAGGTACTAATAATAAGCGAATACTGAGAATTCAGCCATAACTTCACACCTCGAATATCGCATTACGGCGCGCGATCGTTAGCAGGAACTTAAACCTGACTGCACTATTATTGTTAAAACTTAGCCACAACAATTTGTTACAATGACACAAATATTAGGATTCAATAGCTGACGCAGAAAAACAGCTTATGTTATATTTGTCTATGGCACTGTCACTAATGGATGGAATCGCGGAATGGACCCGATGGATAGACTTAGTTTGTAGGAGATACGTAGATTTAATAAAACCAAAAGTTGAGTGAAATTACCAGAGAAATAATGAAATAAAGTACTGCCAAATCCTCAAAGCTACCATTTCAATTGCGAGTTGTGCTATGAATTTTCGGACGTAAGTTTAAGTCTAGCTAGGCCACTTATGTATTCTGTGGCTAGGCGAACAAATTCGGTAAATGGCCCCGTTAAAGGGCAATTGAGCTTCGCCGAATGGCGGGCAGACTGCAATTTGTCGCTCAGCTATTGCGACAACATAACTGTCACCAGACTACACACTATTACAACTTTGGGAAGAACATTAATTTCGTTTCCTATGCACTGAATAGCAATTTTAAGATAATTTTCAAATTTTGTATTAAGAATAACAATTGGTTTAGCTTTACTTCACAGTATTTTTATTTTATTTTATTAGGGATAAGTATACTAGCTAAGTTGTTGGTAAGTCTACAAAGCCGAATGATTCTTAATTACACAATTGTTAGCCGTCTTTTCTACAGTCTTTGTATGGCATGCACTTCCAGTTACGCCGTTATTACACCCTTGTCTTGTGTAACTGCTGTGGTGGTAACCTCTTGTAGAACAAGTTAGCGGTACCGTAAATCGTGTGGTTAACAGCTTTTTCATGTCAATGCCAATAAACATTGCTGTAATGCTGTCGATTACGTCCGGCATAATGAAACATTACATTCGTACTTACTTTTAACTTTAAATGCCTAGACTGTTTCTTAAGCAACCGAGTAATAAAAAGTTTGATGAATTTCAACATAGCTGTTTTACAATAAAGTTCTCGAGAAAAAAAAAACACTTCAGGCACAACTTAATGATGAGTACGTTTAATAAGGCTCGCAGTTTAGTAAAACCTACGCATCACCAGCAGAGCGTGTAAACATAAAAAATACGCCAACATTACGAGCGGACACATTGTCCGCTGCGAGTAACTCAATACTAGTTTTTGTTGTAATAAAACCAACATCACCGTCAATTTGCGAGCATGCAGATTGCATGATTAAGTCATTAAGCCACCAGCTAACTCGTGTGTCGTATTAACATGGGTTATCTTTTTAGACCATCGCGATTAAGGTCGGTCAGATCGCGAACGGACTAACTAAACATAATGAAGATACTGTAGTAGGGCATTCGTATACTTACATGTTTATCAACTCTCTACTAAGAATCAAAATAAACTGCATCACTAGAAACTTGTTGTAGATTTATAAATCCAATCGAATTGCAATCTTTTAACATTCCACAGCAAGTTTCGTATTTTATTTATTAACTACTTGTTTTGATGTCAATCAATCGCCTTACACTCAATGCAGCAGATTCTAAAACAACTTAAAATGCATTATGTAACTGACCTTCGCAATAAAATGCATTTACTTAACACAAATTCGATATGCATAAATTATTCGTAGGAGATTAGACGCCCGCAATTAATCGACACTGAATGTATCTAATATCTATCATATTTTCTAAAGCATTGAACACAACATTGATTTAATAAAATATTGTTGTTTAGCGTATGTTTTTAGACGTCTGCAGATATTGTAATGAGGAGCAGGAAACACCCAAGCATCTCTTATGTGACTGTGGACCTCTAATCCACAGGCGTAGCATCCATCTGGGACGACACATAATCGACCCGGAGGAAATAAAAACTCTCAAAACCAGGAAGATTCTAGACTTCTTGGAAGCCGTTGGGCTCAAAGAGTTATTATAACTAGGTGGCGAGTCACAATAGATCTTTTAGGTCGCAGTGACTACAGCTTCATCTTGAGCTGCATAGCCCCTAAAACTCAAATAATAAAAATGTTTTTATAAAGTTTTATTATCCTGATGAAATAGGACATGACACGTATTGCATTACTTGCCAAATATCATTAATAATAAATATTCTGGATATATCACATAGACATATTATTATGCTCTACAAGTGTTTCGGGACACGGGTCCATTAGCTCAAAAGGCAGGATTGCTGCCACATCCCAAGCGGTAGTCTATGGAACATTTTTTTATGCACAAATAGTCCTTGGCCTTCACCTCACCTGAGAGACGATAAGGCCGAAGGTGGAGCGCATTATACCCGGAATCCTCATCACTGAGGAACAGGCTATCGCCGGAACACAACAATTTTTAAATTGTTGTTATGGCGTCAGACTTAGGTAAGATGGTGGTAGCTAGCTAGGCGGACTTGAAATAAGCCCTACCACGAACCAAGTCGAGTACAAATTGACCTCCTCTGGGAATCGGACCCCTTACACGGGTAGGTGAACCACTAGCCCACAAAGAAGGTTAACATTAAATAACTGTCATTTTTAAGATTGACACATCAGCAGTGTAGCCTCCGCCTGCAGCCCAGTGAACGGCGTCAGCGGCATGCAAATACCAGCGAAACGTGTCAGGGAGACCGAACGACAAATACGCCTCATTCCGCAGCATTCATTACGATTTACGATCTCTAAGCGTTGCGCCAATGGAAATTACACAGCGACCGCCAATATTCATCGCGCACGTACCAACAAATTATTATAGTTCAAAGCACTTTCTAGCTTACACAAGGCTAATAAAACGTACATTGAACGAACGTATAATGAGCCAGGCTGGCCAAAAGTTTCCACCACATTTAAACATTTTCTACTAGTAAAATCTCAAGCTTAAGTCGCTCTATGTAGAACGTTTTTATGCAACATTGCAAACGATTTTCTTAGTTACACCAATGTTTTATGTTGTTTCATTTAATTAAAGTAACGCCACAGAACAGAATATACATATAATAGTACCTACGTAATGCTAAATTATTTAAGTGAATAAGGAACTGCCATAAACCTAAATACCACAAGTAAAATTATCAACCAAATCGAACAACAAAATTGGTTTATTTCATTTAATAACTACGAGAAATTATTGTACGATTTTATTTATAATGCGACCAGGCAATTTCAGTCTCTCGCCAAGGAAATCTATTGGAATTACTTAACACTGAAAAAGTTATTTTAAGGATGTAGGTTATTACTTCTTACTTTAACATTTCCTGCTAGCATTTTTCAACAAGAACATAGTTAAAGGTAAACGTCATCGAAAACAATATAGCACCGCGGTAGAGAATGTAAACAGTAGCCTGTAATCGTAGTAATCGTACACGTATTTCTATTAGCAGCCGCACAATTAATCACCAGAAGGGAGGTTTTGAAATCGTTCGTGTGATTTAATTTAAGTCGCATGCGGCATAATGTCACAATGGGGTGTATCACGTAAAGCTAATCGCAGATAGCGCCAGCGGCGACCTGGCCGCTATCAATGGTTTTGATTGGTAAAAATACGTCAGAAATGACATTAGACATTTGAAAAATTATTTCGGGACTGTCGCTTGTGGCGCCATTAGTTCCTCAGTATCACACCCGATTGACAACTAATACCACTAAAAAACCGCTGACCAAACACATGACTGACAACTGGCTGACGAACGAGCGATTCAAAAATAATGATTTTGCTATTCGATTTCAAATGAAAATGAGTAGTAAAGGGCGCTCGACGCCAGCCGAATGATTTAAAAATTAGGACCCTGGAGGCACCAGATATTGAGTAAACGATTGAGTTACAATCGCCTCTGGAACTCAAACAAGTTGTTAAAAGCATTAGGCACCAAAGAACTTTTATAAACTGACGAAATGGGATCTTTGAACATGTGATTCGAAATACTTAAACGAGAGAGTATCGATAAATAAGATCCATATCAAACGATAAACGATCCAGCCTGCAGAGCTAGTGAAAGTGGTCGCATTCAACGATGCGCAAGCGCAATTTTCTAATCTGAGCTTCCGATAAAGCTTCGAGATTAATATACAAGTACCGAGAGCGTCGTTAGTAAACTTATATAACAACAACAATTTGAACAACTTCAAACAGGTTCATTAATTCCATCATACATAACATAACCGTCGGACATGCTACTGAAATACGGAATAGAAAATTAGGCTTTTTCAATATTATCCGAAAACAAATGATATACAATTAAACGAACATCCGTTCCCAACTCAATTCAAAATATTCACACGCATTTAACACTCGTTGCGGAAAAAACAATCGATCATGTGCTTCACAGTCGATTACGGTATCAGTGCTTACATCTCTATTACGTCCACAACAAAACTTGACATTCACCTTTCTTTGAGGCTGTTTATAGCAAATTTCCGGTCGGCGGCACCGCGAAAGCGTTAGCCATGACGAATGGACACCAGATTTCTCGCAGCGTCGATCCCAGGTTCAAGATCGCGGCTTTCAACGCTGATAGAATCTTTCGTAAACGCTGACTTTTGACCCGTATCAAATACATCTCTATGGTAATGACAAACATGTCGAAAGTTCGCTAAATGGCCAATTCTAGTAATCAATTATCATCAGGTGGTGTGATTGCTTTTAGAAACTGGTTGTAAATGGAGGCATAGATCGTTATTTTTTGTGCTACAAGTTTGTAATTTGTGTTGTAAGTATTCTGTAATCAATTAAATCCAATGCGAGGAAGGTAGTTTTCACATTTTTATGCGTTATTTGACGAATGCCCTAAAGTCAAAATAGAATAATTGGTTTGTAGTGGAATCGGCAAAGGGAAACCTTAGTTTATAAGGTAGTTGAGTAAAAAGTGAGCATGCCTATTGCGCACACAGGTTTTTATGTCTAGTAAAGAACTACAAATGTGATATAGTTTGCTCCCGATCGTATAAATCTCGGTGCAAGCAGGCAGGTGGGTCGGCGCCGGCGCAAGCCACCCACTTGTTGGGCTTGAATCTGTTATAACCATAGAATTACTGACACATTTGAAGTATTGCTGTTGGGAAATATGTTTTCTTTGCAAGTTTTATGCGCTCATAAAACTTGCAAAGAAAACATATTCCCAATAATTCGCTAATTATAATATTATTTACTGATTTAAACTAGCATCACTGACAAGTTTTACAAGTTTAGAATTAGATAACGTAACGTAACTCCTTAATTTTCCAAGCAAATCGTTATAAAAGGACTTTACATTGCACAACAGTTTGAATAAATTTGAATTCTGAAGCCAATTAATCGTTGAGCATTCCAATTCATTGTTTTATGTGAAGTTATCGTCGGTAACCACTGTTAATTGCACGATAAGATTGTCGAGTCGTAAAATTTCATCATAAATTTTACCGCACCTTTGTGCGTTGCGGAATCTTAAGACTGCGTGGTTTGGGAACTGTCCATACTTTTACATTACGATAATCACGATATCAAAGCAATTTGTATTTACTTTAGAACTTATTAAGCTGACTTAGAAATTGATCCTATTTGGAAATAACATGACAGAAAATTGTGAACCTTCATTCAGAATAATTAACGCTTCATCTTTCATTGTCAGTCAGTCTTAATATTCGATAAATTGATCGAAATTACAACTTGTAATAGGCTCTCATGTAAATGTCTAGGGCAGACATTGTAAATTAGTTTCCTTCTGAAGGGCCATAAACATGATAGACGGGCAAGTATCAATTACCGTCAACAACAACAGCAAAAATAAAGACTAAGATGAAGTAGTTACAGAAACAATTTAACTTGAATCGTTGTGTTGCCAAATGGGAGAAAGAGCAGCTTACTATAATATTATGTATGCAGTAATCAAATCTTACACGGTAAATTTATTTAGACTAACCTCTACATGCAATGCAGTTTATGTAATACATAAAATTGAAGTCAACTCGATTTAATCGACAGAATATTGACTTAAGACCAATATAAATAATAAGATAGGTACTAAGGTCGGAAATTACGATAATGCGTCTGGAAACGCTACATTGAAAGCAAGATTCAACGAATCAATCATACATTATAACTACTATAAGGATTTACGATTTATTAGCGTAGATTGTGAACCTAGCTTTATCCTGTGCGCTTCGGAACTCCCAGCGGGCGCAGTGAACTCAGTAGTTGACATCATTTCAATATAACCCAGTTACTCTCGATCATAATCGAGAGCGCGACAAGATTGTCGATTGTTTTTGTTGCGACACATCACGCCATGCACATCGTGAGTAAATAGGCAATCATTTTGCATGCCTTGTTTATTTTCGAATATAAACCAAGAAGTTAAATAACAATTAATTAAAAATTTTTGAAGAATCTTAACATCTTTAATTACATATCCTCTCAATGAAATCATAGAGACAACTTGCGATGGTGATAGGTTTTAATGTATTAACATTGTTTTGTAAGTCCCCTAATTAACCAAATGAACAACATCTAATTACGATAGTCATTTATCAAAGTGTGTTGTATTCATTAATTATTTCAGCTGGAGTTAATTGAGTAAATCTATTGATAAATTAACTGATGACCTGCCTGATAGAAAATTCCACAAGCTGTCACCACGAGAAGACAGTGTCAGAAATGGCTAAACTGCGTTTTAATAAATTACAATATCTAATTTATATGATATATCAATAATTAATACGTATCATCGTAAATTAAGATATGTTGCATGTTGCATGTTGCAGAGTATTTGGGATGTGCAAGCGGGATTCAGAAAGGGAATGGGATGCACGGATCAGGTCTTCTCCTTGAGGTTGTAACGTTGTGTTCTGACAATTCCCAAGTTTAAATTTTGGCGCGGAAGCGCAATGGTAGTTTTCAGTACCTTACAGGAATTGGCACCTCCCCCTTAACGTCATTGGCGGATGTGTGTAGCAGCCGCAACTTTAATAAATGTCTTTTCGATTTTTCTTGTATTTGTATAGGGTTTTGAAATTAATAAACATTGGAAAACAGAACAAAGTCTCTCAATATTCGCTTCAGTTTTGCAGAGAATTTGACTATAGAAAATGGCGCGTGCGGCGTGTCATGATTTCGACCAATTGGAATATAAGATTCTTGATTTCGACGAATAGCAACAACGCCCAATAGGAAGGCTGATTTTGGTGCCGCGGTGTTGCCATTTCGCGTCACATTCTTCTATCTGACACTTTTAATGAAGTTATGCACAAACACCTTTTTTGCTGATTGAAGCGTCGAGTGACAGTTCTTTGTGTTTTGTCCAAAAGATTTATAGTCGACAAAACACAGGTATTTGTTTATGTAGGTTAAATTTTTATTTACGAAAATATTTGGACATTTTTTAATTTCAAGTTATGGTAGGATTTGGGAAAACGGAACGTTTTGGAAGAAGTTTCAAAACGAGCTAGGGCAACACCAAGCAAGTTTTCAGATTTTCAGAAAAGCAAAGATGACAGGTTGTTGTGAACGAGATTTCATTTGGTTATTTTATTTAACGCGGCGAGAGTCGCTCGCATAATAATTTATAGTCAGAAAACGCTACTGAGGTAAGTGCAGTTTTATCTGTTTAATGCAGATGTCGCAAGACGCCAGGAACATTTTTTTGAGGTTGTTCTTATTACAGGTAGAACCACTGGTCACTGGTTTGAGGGTGTGCCAGATTCTCCAATTTTACTTGCTGTGGTTGAGTTCGGCCAGGCAAAGTTTCAAACGGGTGGTGGGAGCAGGCGGTTTGAACACCCGCTAAACAGGATTCTGTTCAGCGAAAACCTGGTAAGAATCTTGGAAATATTATTTCCCACGCCACGCCGCCATGCCGCATAGCACAACGTGTTCGTGGTCGGTTTTCCAGTTTGCTAATCATACATATTTTGTTACAGCTATGGGAAGTTAATTTTATTCGACTCATCGTTTTATGAGAATACCCTACTTTGGGACGGTGTCCATCCACGGCCACGTCACCGGCCTGAACGAATTGCTGTCCACCGAGTCCTAATTTCATTCAAGACTCACAGGAGCATTAATAACTAGAAGTTGTCATCATATCGGACACATGAGGTCGGTGTAACTTTCACTACAATTTAGCTCTTTTAGTGAACCGTGGTATCTCCATGTAGGGCTCGGTTTCTTGACGTAGAACTGTAACTTTTACCTTTTGCGGCCCAGCGCACACCAACCAAATCGTACCCATGTAAAGCGACCCCTATCGCTAAGCTAGTATTTTGGAATTTTTCTTATGTAAGGTGTAAACCAAATTTTAACAATATAGACCATTAAACCCATACCATCTTTTATTTATTTTTGTTTACTCCTTATATTTAATTTTCTTTGCTCCGTGGCTCTCATCGGGCAGTATTCAAAGAGAACCACGTGGCAAATGGCGCCCACATTTATTTAAAGATATTGTTTGGTGTGTGTTGGTCAGAAACATCCCCCATCTTTCTCATATCTGGGCCCGGACCGCAGGGAATATTGTGTGTGTAAGATTTGTCCTGGCCCACACCTTTGGCTTACTTATGGAATGATTTTAGTACTGATTGGAAGATTGAGAGAGGGTAGGAGAGAGTAGGGGAGTTTTTTTTGTTTTAATAAAAGTTTACAGTCGAGTCATTATATTTTTGCTTAACTTAGAGTCATATTTTGAAAAGAGGGTAGGTATATATTTTTGCTTAACTTAGAATCATATTTTTGAAAGTATTTGGTAGAGTCATTATGTATTTTGTGTAACTTAGAGTCATAATATATTTTTCAAACAAGAATATTTAGTTCATAATTATTGAGCGAACAACATTTAAGATATTTTTTTTGTGCTTGAACAACATAACCACAGTAAAGAATTGTTTTTCAATTTAATAAATTTCTTTGGAACATTTTATTAGGAATTTGTTTTTTTTTAACAGTAGCGGCATAGATTTAAATTGATTTTTAGGATTGGAATACCACGCGTTCTAGTTTTGTAATTTTATGTTGTGGTGTGCTGCTATTGTGAATGTTATAAAGTGAAAAAAAAACACATGTGTGGTTGTTTCATTTCCTTTAATTTTTAAGTGTTAAGCTTTTGTTCCATGTTTTATGTTATGTGTTATATGTTTTTATAAAACTAAGATTTATATGTATAGGTATCTACCTACATGTTTCATGTTTAAAAGTTAACTTCAAGTTATATTGTTTTTATGTAAAACTGTAACTAAACAGACATAAATATCAGATTTTACATTTGGTAACAAACTAGTGTTGTGTACACATTCATATTTTGAAAGGAAAGATTTCAGTTTTCAGATTAAAACTTTATTTTGTTTTTACAATGAATACATTTTGTTAAATTTAAAAGTTCATACAGTTGGTTTATAAATTTGATACATTTTGTTAAAACTACCTACATTTTATACATTTAGGTGATAAATTTACAAAATATTACAATATTGTACAAGCGGTGTGTCGTTGTGGTCAATACAATTACAAATAATTTTCTTGAGTACTGTGTTTTCTCTGATTTAGTGTTTGATAATTTAATATTACCTTTTATTTAAATTATTTGTGAAGGAAATACCACCAGTTCTTAACGATGGATTTAGAAATTTTAGTACATTCTCTTTTAAAAGATGAACTTACTTATGAAGTGACAATTAGGTCTGAAACACCGACTTCTACGGTTCCTTTGTTGAGAAAGCAACTAAAACAGCTTCTTATTGAGTGTCCCTCTGAGGTAATCACAGAAACAGAGTTTGAAAGTGGTTCGGAACTTAAAATTATTTCAGATAAAATTAAAGAATTAAAAGCAAAACTTAGTGAAAAATCTGTTACAGCACATTGTTTGAGCAGATGCCGTGGTTTGGTACGACACTTACATCATAGGCTTTTGCGAGTTGTGTCGGATGACCCTGCTGTTTTGTCACAAAAGGCAGAGTTGTCTGGCGCAATTGAGTTTTTATTGTCAGTTTCTGAAAAGTTTTTCTTGTCAACAAGAGCACAGCATCCGGATCAGAGCGATACCCAGGTTGAACCGGTGCCAGTAGTAGCAGTTGCAGAATGTTCTGGTGATAGGAATGTGGCAAAGTGGAACTTGAGATTCAACGGGACCACAGACCCACGCTCATTTTTGGAACGTGTCGACGAGCTCCAAGTTTCATATGGTGTTTCTGACAGCAAGTTGTTCAACTCAGCCGCTCAGTTGTTTTCAGAACAGGGTTTGCTGTGGTATCGTGGCATTAAAAGTCAGGTTGACAGTTGGGCAGAACTGAAGTCTTTGTTGCTCGAAGAATTTGACCCGGTCGATTATGATTACAGGTTACTGGGTGAGATCCGTTCACGAACACAAGGAATGGAGGAGCCAACACACATTTATTTTTCAGTAATGGCATGCCTATTCAACAGACTGAAATCACCACTGCCGGAGGAGAAGCAGCTTGAAATCCTTTTGCATAACATTAGACCGTATTTTTCACAACAGTTAGCTTTGTTAGATATTACTACAATTTCCGATTTAAAGACAAAATGTCGTAAACTTGAATCTGCTCGCCAACGTTCGGATTTTTTTGTTGAACCGACTAAGTCGAACTTTCTGAGTCAAGAATTTTGCTATAAGGGTAAAGCAAAACAAGTTAATTATGTAGCAACACACAACACCAGTAGACCGCCAACAACATCACAACAGTTTAATTCTAATTCAATGCCTTCTGCAAACCAACGAGTGTGTTATAAATGTGGCAAGGGTAACCACAATTTCAGATTATGTAAAGTGACACCTCAAAATATAAAATGTTTCAAATGTGGCAAAGTAGGTTTTACTGTCACATCGTGTCCGAACTGCAGTAAGGGCACAAGTTTTAAAAGTTCACCACAGACAAAAAACTAGTTGGTGAGAACCGAGGTAATAATTTAGTGGATAGTGAGGGTAAATTTAAATCTTTTCGTAGCATCGCTTCGGTTCTCTTCGCACCTAGTGAAAATGATGTTAGGCCTTATTTAAAATTTAAAGTGAATGATTTTGAAATTATTGGTTTATTAGATTCAGGTGCTTGTATCTCAATTTTAGGGAACAATGCACATAAACAATTTATCAAGTTTGGGTTTGAACTTCAGGAGCGTGTAGACAGGTCGTGTAGTGTTGCAAATGGAGTTCA
Organism: Agriphila tristella; assembly: GCA_928269145.1. Classification (NCBI taxonomy): domain Eukaryota; kingdom Metazoa; phylum Arthropoda; class Insecta; order Lepidoptera; family Crambidae; genus Agriphila; species Agriphila tristella. The sequence continues at coordinate 26,051,151 of OV743437.1, read as the reverse complement.
ACTAGAATCTTTAGGGTTTATTTTTGTACCGGTTACTTTTGGTAAAATTAGCCGGGTAGTGAAATTTTTGGTGATTCCTAGTATAGTCACAGAGGTGATACTAGGTTGTGATTTTTGGAGATCTTTCGATTTAGGAAAGAACATTTTTGATCAAATAGATTATAGGAACGCTCCTAAATCATTTTTTAATAATTGTAGTTCAATTCACTCAGAACAAATAAATAGTATTCAGTCGTATAATAGTTTGTCTTTTAGTCAAAAAGAATTGGCTGATTCAATGGTGAAAGACTTTGAATCAATTTCTTCAGAAAGGATTGGGTTAGGAAGGACCCCTCTAACTGAGCATGTTATTGATACGGGAGAGGCCATACCTATTAGGATAGGTCAGTATCCGTTGTCGCCGGAAAAGAAGAAAGCCTTAAATGACGAGTTGGATAGAATGCTGGAATTAGACGTTGTAACACCTAGTGAAAGTCCGTGGAATAATCCCGTTCTATTAGTTAAGAAGGCGAGTGGCGATTGGAGATTCTGTCTTGACTGTAGGAAGCTTAACGCCGTTACCAAGGGCGATGCATATGCTATTCCGTACATGCCTCAGATACTTGACAGCCTTAAGGAGGCTAGGTACTTATCCTCGATAGATTTAAGCTCCAGTTTTTGGCAAATTCCACTCCAAACTGAGTCGCAGGATAAGACTAGTTTTACTGTTCCGGGAAGAGGTATCTTCAAATTTAAGGTGATGCCGTTTGGACTCTGCGGAGCTCCGGCTAGACAGCAACGTTTGATGGATAGGTTGTTGGGTCACGGGTTCTGCAGTGATATTGACAACGGAACAGTTTACTGTTACGTTGATGACATTATTATCTGTAGTTCTGATTTCCAAACGCATTTACTACTTTTAAAACGGGTGTTTGACAAGCTTAAGGAAGCTAATTTATCTATTAATTTTGCAAAATCTAAATTTTTCCGATGTTCTATTAAATATTTGGGTTACGTTGTAGACGAATTCGGTCTGAGAACGGATCCGGAGAAGGTTTCCGCAATTTTGAACTTTCCTACTCCAACTTCAAGTCGTGAGGTCAAAATGTTTCTTGGAACGTGTTCCTGGTATAGACGGTTTATTCGTAACTTTTCGACTATCGCCGCACCACTAAATAAGTTGACGTGTAGTGGAAAGAATGCGCCACCCTTCTCTTGGTCACAGGAAGCCGAAGAGTCTTTTAATACTTTGAAAGACGCCCTAGTTACAGCACCGGTTTTAGCTGTACCAGATTTTGGTAAGCCTTTCACTGTACATTGTGATGCATCTTCATATGGGTTAGGAGGAATGTTATCTCAGGAAATTGAAGGACATGATCACCCTATTGCATTTGTAAGTCGTTCTTTAAATAAAGCAGAGAGAAATTACAGTGCTACAGAAAGGGAAGCCTTAGCTGTTTTATTTTCGGTCGAGAAATTTGAACCTTATTTGGGATCTCGTCCTTTTAAAGTTGTCACGGATCATTCATCTCTTAAATGGTTTACTAAGCTGGAGAACCCTTCAGGTAGACTGGCGCGTTGGTTTTGTCGACTGTCTCAATTCGATTTTCAGGTTGAGCACAGGAAAGGCACAGACAATGTGGTTCCAGACGCGTTATCCAGACTTATGGACGCTAATACCTTAAACGTGATCAACTCTGTGGAGGACGAGTGGTTTGATAAAATTTTTAATGGTTGTAAGTCGCATCCACTTAATTTTCCAAATTTTTGTGTAAAGGATGGTAATTTGTATCGTTTTTCAAAAAGTAAATTTAGTTTATTGAGTGAATTTGATTGGAAGCTGGTAGTACGGAAGGATCAGAGAGAGGCCATTATTAGGGAGAACCACTGTGAACCAACAGCGGCTCATTTGGGAGTTTTCAAAACCCATAGACGCCTTTGTCTACGGTATTATTGGCCAGGAATGTACAAAGACATCGTTGATTTCATTAAACACTGTGACACTTGCGCCGCATACAAACCATCACAGAAGGCAACTCCAGGTTTAATGGGTCAACCGAAAGTCTGCCATAAACCATTTCAGGTATTATCCGTGGACATCGTCGGTCCAATGCCAAGGTCTCGTTCTGGTTTTGTTTATCTTTTGGTAGTTACCTGTTGCTTTTCTAAATATTGTTTAATTTTTCCAATGAGACGTGCTACTTGTGCGGAGGTGGTGAAAAACTTGGAACAACGCGTAATTTTAGTACACGGCGTTCCAGAGACTGTAATTGCTGATAACGGAGTGCAATTCACAGGATCTGAATTCCGCCAAATGCTCGAACGTTATAAAGTTCCGAAACTCCATTTTACCCCGCGTTACACACCTCAAGTAAATTTGGTTGAAAGATACAACAAAACCATAATGACAGCTGTTGCTTCTTACGTTAAAGATAATCATCGTACATGGGATGAACAATTGCCAAAAATTCAGTTTGCAATTAATAGTGCCGTGAATGAGTCCACTGGATTTTCACCATTTTTTCTAGTACATGCTAGGGAACCAGTCATCAGTGGTACCTTTTATAGGGACACAGATAAGGAATACGAACCTGGGGTACCTAGGGACGAATACGCCGGTGAATTTCACAATTTAAAGACCATTTTCGAAGAGGTACGCGAGCATTTATTAAAAGCCCATGCTGAGAACACCACTCACTATAACTTAAGAAGAAGAGAGGCTAAATTTTCTGTAGGTGATGTTGTGTGGAAGAGAACATTTACTCAGAGTGATGCGCAAAAATTTAAAATGGCAAAGTTGGCACCTAAATTTGAGAAATGTAGGGTCAAAAAAGTTTTATCGCCTTTGGTGTATGATTTGGAAAGGGTTTCTGATGGTCAATCTATAGGTTCTTGGCACATTAAGGATTTAAAAGCTTAGGGCACTTATTACATCTTCTCTAGTAGTGTGTCAAATACACGAAATTTGGCACACGAAGCGTATGTCTGTGTGTGGTGTTTACAGTTATTTTCACTGTAACACTTTTGGTTTGCATGGTGAGGTATGAAAGGACAAATGGTGATGAACGAATGAATGACGATTGCATGCGGAGGAATTTGGGTGTGAAAGAGCAGGGAATTGCCGGTAGCCAAGCTATAGGTAGATGGAGGAGTGGTTTAGTTTTTTTTTTGTGTGGTTCTAATCTCTAATGAGTTAGAATTCATTTTTTTGTTACGAGTTTCGAATCTATTTTTTTACCTAGGTGTAGATTCGGGTAAATCTTGATATTTTTTTTATTTTTTGCTGTTTGGCAGGTAGTGAAACTTATATTTTTTTTCCAATTCATACTCCAATTTTGCAACGACTCGTCATGGAAGAAACCGGTATGTTTTTCTGCTATTTGGGTGACTGAAATTTATGTCACAATTTTTTTTTAATCTTGAATATTTAGTTGTTGTACAGTCACAACAACTGTAGGCATTTGCGTATTTGGTGAATGCTACAATTTTTTTAGGAGCGTAGTTTCGTCTCCTTGTTTGGTTTACAACTTGGTTTTGAGTTGTAAATGTTTTGTTTGTGCGGTGTTGTTTTGTGTTTTGTCTCGTTAAGTGGAAGTCCTGTGTCGTCAAATGTGATGTCACTAGGGTGACGGGTTGTACGTCCAGGGTATATATATATATTTTTTTTTTTGGGTTGTCGGTCGACATGGTTCGTTGAATCGTAGCATTCAATAGATTTTTTTTCTAGGTTTGCGTTAGTAGTAGGATTTGTAGTTTGAGGACGCTGAGGGCAGCGCCTTTTTTTCAGGAGAGGGGGTATTGTAACGTTGTGTTCTGACAATTCCCAAGTTTAAATTTTGGCGCGGAAGCGCAATGGTAGTTTTCAGTACCTTACAGGAATTGGCACCTCCCCCTTAACGTCATTGGCGGATGTGTGTAGCAGCCGCAACTTTAATAAATGTCTTTTCGATTTTTCTTGTATTTGTATAGGGTTTTGAAATTAATAAACATTGGAAAACAGAACAAAGTCTCTCAATATTCGCTTCAGTTTTGCAGAGAATTTGACTATAGAAAATGGCGCGTGCGGCGTGTCATGATTTCGACCAATTGGAATATAAGATTCTTGATTTCGACGAATAGCAACAACGCCCAATAGGAAGGCTGATTTTGGTGCCGCGGTGTTGCCATTTCGCGTCACATTCTTCTATCTGACACTTTTAATGAAGTTATGCACAAACACCTTTTTTGCTGATTGAAGCGTCGAGTGACAGTTCTTTGTGTTTTGTCCAAAAGATTTATAGTCGACAAAACACAGGTATTTGTTTATGTAGGTTAAATTTTTATTTACGAAAATATTTGGACATTTTTTAATTTCAAGTTATGGTAGGATTTGGGAAAACGGAACGTTTTGGAAGAAGTTTCAAAACGAGCTAGGGCAACACCAAGCAAGTTTTCAGATTTTCAGAAAAGCAAAGATGACAGGTTGTTGTGAACGAGATTTCATTTGGTTATTTTATTTAACGCGGCGAGAGTCGCTCGCATAATAATTTATAGTCAGAAAACGCTACTGAGGTAAGTGCAGTTTTATCTGTTTAATGCAGATGTCGCAAGACGCCAGGAACATTTTTTTGAGGTTGTTCTTATTACAGGTAGAACCACTGGTCACTGGTTTGAGGGTGTGCCAGATTCTCCAATTTTACTTGCTGTGGTTGAGTTCGGCCAGGCAAAGTTTCAAACGGGTGGTGGGAGCAGGCGGTTTGAACACCCGCTAAACAGGATTCTGTTCAGCGAAAACCTGGTAAGAATCTTGGAAATATTATTTCCCACGCCACGCCGCCATGCCGCATAGCACAACGTGTTCGTGGTCGGTTTTCCAGTTTGCTAATCATACATATTTTGTTACAGCTATGGGAAGTTAATTTTATTCGACTCATCGTTTTATGAGAATACCCTACTTTGGGACGGTGTCCATCCACGGCCACGTCACCGGCCTGAACGAATTGCTGTCCACCGAGTCCTAATTTCATTCAAGACTCACAGGAGCATTAATAACTAGAAGTTGTCATCATATCGGACACATGAGGTCGGTGTAACTTTCACTACAATTTAGCTCTTTTAGTGAACCGTGGTATCTCCATGTAGGGCTCGGTTTCTTGACGTAGAACTGTAACTTTTACCTTTTGCGGCCCAGCGCACACCAACCAAATCGTACCCATGTAAAGCGACCCCTATCGCTAAGCTAGTATTTTGGAATTTTTCTTATGTAAGGTGTAAACCAAATTTTAACAATATAGACCATTAAACCCATACCATCTTTTATTTATTTTTGTTTACTCCTTATATTTAATTTTCTTTGCTCCGTGGCTCTCATCGGGCAGTATTCAAAGAGAACCACGTGGCAAGGTGCTTAACCGAAAAACACCTGGCTAAGCACAAAAAGGTTTACTGTGCCTTTGTGGACCTGGAGAAGGCCTACGATCGAGTTGACAGGAATGAGCTATGGAAGGTGTTGTCCGAATACGGATTGGAGAGCAGACTGATTCATGCACTGAAATCTCTCTATGAGGATTCCCGTGCATGCGTCAGGATTGACGGCGTATACACTGACTGGTTTGGCATCTCTAGGGGTGTCAGACAGGGATGTGTTGCGTCACCATGGCTCTTTAATCTGTTTTTGGACAGTTGTATGAAAGGTCTGAAAGAACGTGACTGTGGGGTTGTGATGAATGGGACTCAAATCAAGTGCCTTCTCTACGCTGACGACCAAGTTATACTTGCGTCTTCTGCGCAAGAGTTGCAGGAAATGATGTCGGTTATGAATGAAGATTTTGTGAGAAAAGGGATGAAAGTGAATGTAACTAAGACTAAAGTGATGGTGTTTGAGAGAGATGAAGAAATGACTGACTGTACGGTAATGTTAGGTGGCGAAAAAGTGGAACAAGTCCGTGAGTTTGTATACTTGGGGAGTTTGTTCACAAGGGACGGAAAGAGTGAGGAAGACATAGAAAGACGAGTGAAGAAAGGAAATTCGGTGAGTGGTGCTATACACTCGGTTATGAGTAGCCAAACCGTTTCTGCAAAGGCGCGAATGGCTATTCATAACGGAGTGCTGGTACCGACACTGATGTATGGAAGTGAATCTTGGGTATGGCAGAAGAAGAATGAAAGCAGAATAAATGCAGTAGAGATGCGATCGTTGAGGAAAATATGTGGAGTAAAACTGAGTGATAGAGTGAGCAATGAGGTGATTCGCAAAAGGTGTGGTCTGAAAGATGATATAGTGACAAGAATTGAGAAAGGAATGCTCCAGTGGTTTGGTCACTTAGAGAGGATGAATGAAAGGCGAATCACGAAAGAGATATACTGTGCGAATGTGGAAGGAACGATTGCACGAGGGCGTCCCAGAAAAACCTACGCGGACCAAATAGAGGTTATTATAAAAAAGGCTGGTGTACGCAGTGACAAAAACCGCAGGGCATGTATGAAAAGATTGATGGATATGAATGAAGCGAAAGAAGTGTGCAAGGATCGTAGCAGGTGGCGATCCATAGTCTCTGCCTACCCCCATGGGAAACAGGCGTGAGTGTATGTATGTATGTATGTTGCATTACAAATTTAAATATCAAAAATATTAAGAAGTAAAAAAGGGTCATACTTTACATCCTTATTATATATTTTTTTATCAAATCAATCTTCATTTTGAGCGTTGATTGAATGAAATATTGGATTGTTGTGCTTACGCATGCTGCAATCATCAATCAGGAAGCTGTTGATAATTACCTGGAATAAAGAAGCAATAATTTATTATCACATCACTCCATACAGGCAACCGTTCGAGTGGAACTAATTTGGAATATAAATTCGTTTCACGGTATTGGAACAATGGCTGTCGAAAGAATTGAAATTTAAAAATTTTGCTCGCTGACTTTAAGGCATATGGCATTGAATGTACTTAATGGTTAAATTATAGTTAAACAGCTAATGGCACTTCAACCAGAAATATATCAAACTTGAAACTCTCGAATTCGTGATACAATTTTGACAGTCACTATTATAATCTTTGTCACGATAGCAAACAACTTGTTAGTAGATTTAAACGACTTCCATTCCTAATTTATATAGTGCCTCAAAAGGGAGTGTTAAGTTAGACTAGCTGATAGAATGAAAGTGATATTTACATTTCTCAACGCCCGCAGACAGTCAAAACGACAAAGTAGGTACGGCGTTGGCAGGCAGGTGCTAAATGGAAATGAGTGTGCTGCGAATGACTAGTGATTAATGGGTTCTAAAAATACACAAGTGTTCAATCAAAAACAATTTCCGCTTTCTGAATCGTCAAGTATGTAATTTGAAGATGGAAAGACTGCTTACTATGAATAATGGGAACATAAAGGCAATAGTTATTGGTATGCGTTTGATTGTAGTTCTAGGGCATAGATCTAAAATACAAACAAAGATCTATTAATCAAGTATCGAGAAATAGTTCAATAGCAATTGCGGTGGCCACAAGAACAATTGCGGCGTTGACCCGCGGCCAATCACGACTAATCATTTGATTTAACTGTGGGCATATGAACGCAAGCCACTTTGTTAGGACCGAGTGGGCAATCATCTCAGCTCATTCAGTCAGGGTTAGCCTGCATTCAAACTAGACGGCGGCGGTGATATTTTTAAAAGATCATTATCTGTGATCATAATAATTAACAGTCTAAGTTCAATTCAAACATAGACTGTGTTTCAGATATAAATCGTTTCCGTTTTCTTCGGAAACGAAACAGACTGTCTGGTTCATTCCAGCATTAAACATTAACAATACATAATGAAGCCTACTTTAGATTAGATATTATTGAATCCAACCAGGCGAAGGTGAACTCAAATAGATCACTGACTTTGACGAATAGGTGTCGACTTAGGGCATAACGATTTCACAACAGAACGATTGTAACCGAAGGAACTGAGGTCGGGCAATCGATCCCGATTAAATACCAAACAATATCGACTGGGTGGTGTTGCACAATCTCAGGTCGCCGGTCAAGGGCATCTTGATTAAGACCGTCTACTCGATTGTGTTTGGGATTCTGTCACGCTACTTTATTAATAGCTATTGATTTAATGGGACCATTGTAGCACAATTCACCATGAAGTTCAGGGCTGGGTTAAATAATCGAGTTCTCGACACGCCTGTGGCCGATTTCAAAACTATTTCGATACAATAATAATAATTATGATAGAAGTTATTCATCATAATCGACGACAGGCGTTGCGACGAACCGGAGTGCGAATGATTGATCGGTCACATTGAAAGAGAGCAAGTCCATATTCAAGCAAAACCCTTTAAAATAGATTTGTAAATAATGAATTGCTCCTTTATGCAATACCTGTACAGAAAAGCTGCAAGTGAATGCAACAAAAAAAGTACGCAACCAAATCACATAACAATATCATCATACCATCGACAGAAGAATCATCTCACATATCGGATTGGATGGACAACAAATTCTCATCTTGTCATCATAAAATATAAACAAAAATACAGAACGCGTCATAAAGTAATAATTTAATAGCTCTCTTATCTGTTCAATTTATCTCACATTGCAACCGCAGCATTTCGCCACGGTGGCATATCGGATTAATTGGAACATGGGTTTCAGTTATAAGTGACGACATATTATTATTCCTCAATTACAGACAAATGGGTTTTTTCAATTAAGTCGTTCTAATCGTGCGTTATCATAACCTTGGGATTTGAATCGTTCCTGATTGCGATTAGTTTCGGTTGCGAAATGACCTGATTAGGAGGATGATTGAGTGACGGAGTCGTGCGCGGGACCAGCTCGGCACCCACGGCCGCGTGTCACGTGTTCTCGTGACCCTCTCGCCCTTGCTACTCCAACACTAGTACGTCGAAACTCCACTTCAAGGGCGAATTAAAAGCGGACGTAGTAATTATACTTTAACGATGTCAAAGTTATTAGTAAAATAGTGACCCAGACGCATGGTAATTAGTTAAAATCACATTGCGCAACCCGAACTCGGCTCTGCATCATCATGCCTCGTTATTATTTTATTTATTTAAGTGTTTGTCATGGCTACAAACCTTTACGTCATCAATTTTAGATGGTAAGAATTTTTAAAATCCTCAATGCTAATTACCACCGCCTCTGTGTAGTAGTTCACCCATCAGTGTAGACTCAGGGGTCCCGGATTCGATTCCCAGGGTGGTACAACTTGCATTCGGTTTGGTTGGTGGTAGGGCTTATTTCAAGTCCGCCTGGCTAGCTACCACCGTCTTACCTAAGTCTGACGCCATAACAACAATTTAAAAATTGTTGTGTTCTGGCATTAAAGATAGCCAGTTCCTCAGTGATGAGGAATTCCGGGAGTAGCGCGCTTCCACCTTCGGCCTTATCGTCACTTAACATCAGGTGAGTGAGACCAAGCACTATCCCATTGTGCATAAAAAAACAAGCTATGGGTTTCAAAATGTAAACAAAAATCTTTGGACCAAAGAAAAGACTTTTAATGTTTGCTTTGCTGGACACATGGTTTTTCTCTTTGGGATGATTTTCAAGTGAAACTGATATCAGTCAACAATATTTCACGATCGAATTTAGCTGGTATGCTTAACGTCGGTATTGATTAATATATATTGCAGTAACAATACTTAGACGCTGTGTAATCGACGCCGGCGTCAGGCCGAATACCTACGAGCGACGCCGACGCATCCACTCAAGGGAATTGGGTCGGCGAGTGCTCTCGATACGAGCGTGCAGCGGCGCCGGGCGGGCACCGCTCAAATGCACCTCGCTGCCAATGAATGCAACTTAATAGCTAGTAATTACATTTGTTTTAGAATTATTACCACTTACCAGTCATCATAAAGCAAATGGTGTAATTTCAAGATTAATGGAAGAAAATAGTGGCAAATAAACTAGGCGAGTGTGTCAGAATCGTAAGCAATTAGGAATTTTGAACAGTTTAGATTTATGTGAAGGAAATATAAGCAGGCATGAGGGTTTATTTCCAAAATTACTCTGATTATTGTGCTATGCTAGCCCATTGAGTAGAAAAGCGTTCGACTTAACTTCATTAAAATATCAATAGCTATGAATAACAATCGTGGTAGTGTTTAAGTTTAGCGAATCGCAATGTTTGCAGTTCAATCCGCGCCGGCGCCGCTCAAATCGTGCGTGCGTAAACTGTTCACCTATTGGAGCCAAACACGCTTACTATCACTCCTGGATGCGTGACTAATTAATTGTGGAGCCAGTTAAGTGAACGAAGTTCTTCAATATGTTCATTAATGTTTAAGTGGTCATAAATGTAACTGGAATGTTAACATTATGAACGAAGATTATGATAAGTCAAATCTAATCTTATCCCTGTGTGTGTCAGAATTAAACAGACAACCATTCATATGAATAAGCGCCAGCGTGAAACGTGACGATGAGTAGAACAAATAGGTATCCTTGAATAAGATAACAAAGAAACAAGTAAATTCCCTGATGATACGACAGATGGGAGAGATAACGCTTACGACCAGAGTACACGAGGGGCCCGGGCGACGGTGCTTCCGCAATTAATACTACACTACGGCGCCGTGCTACATCTGTTTTTACTGAAAGGTTAACGAGCGACATTAAGTGCATTTTTACGTGTACACAAACAGCAAAAAGTTGATGAGAGTTGACCGAGGAAGCAGCATGATGTGCACTGTCACTGTCACCATCGTACAAGTCACTGTTTACTTTTCCTTATGGGTCTGCTTTCTAGATAATAGACGGTCATTTTAATATGAGCCTCCTTGAGAACAGCTACTTAATCTCAATGTCGAGTGATCAAGATCATGCATTAATTTGACATTCTAAATATCGAGAATCTTTTCTGCAGTTTGATATTTTATGCGAGATTTATAATGAAACTTCCGTAGTGATCGAAATACTTAAGTGAATGTGGAGCAGCTTTATCTTTAGATTAAATAAGCTGAATGACATGTAGGTTGGCGAATGGCGACAAGATGTGTGATGTGCGAAGAGGGTCAGCCTTGCAAGAGCACGCACGAGATGTGTCCCATGTTCTGTAGAGCGGAGTGTGCACCAACGACGGGTTTACCGCAAGCCCCGATTACGTCGCGAATAAATCGCAAAACGGAGACAACGACACGATTAACGGGAGCCATCCGAAATCACCAGTCGATCGAGAACGTGTTATTAGTTCCATGACTCGGGACTTGCTTGAGACTCGGCCAAATGTGCACATTGCACCTATCACGGAACGATGAAAATATTGTCAAATAAATAATGGTTAAAGTAAACACCGTCTTCAGAAAAGAAATAAAGGTCATGTCTGACCATACTCTTAATACGTGATCATAGAATAGAACAAGGAAACAAACATATTAGGTGTGTGTGGTATAAAATCAACACTAAAGTCATACAAGCTATAAACCACTCATTCAGATGTAATTCAATCAAATGCAAACCCCTGTTTAGTAATCAGTTGAACAGTTACAAAGATAATTCAAAGTAACGGACATTGACTGACTAATCTGTCATGAGGAAACAACACTATTATGTCAACTCCATAAAAGTGACGTGAAGTATGAGACGCATCACCACTGGATGCTATAGAAGCTGTATCTAACTACGCTATAAAAACTGGCCAAGTGCGTGTCGGGCCACGCGCCGTAGGGTTCCGCAGTTACCTTATACCATACGATATTTAATACCACTATAATTTTTTGTCTGCAAGAATAACTTTGTTTTTCACAGTGTTGGTATGAATGACAAAGTTATGTTTGCGGTTTTGGAAAATGTGCTATATCTCAAAAACTACTTATTATACCTTGTTCAAACCAATTTTCGTTGAAAGTATTTATTAAGATCTACAGCATATATTTTTTTTAGATTTTTCACTCTCTTATTTTAAATGTTAGAGGGGGTGGGGGACACACACATTTTACCACTTTGGCAGTGTTTATCTTTCAAACGGTTGACTTTGAGAAAAAATCATCTTAAGAACCTCAATGCCATTTTTAAAGACCTATCTATAGACACCCCACACGTATTGGTTTGAAGAAAAATTTTTTTTTCAGATTCAGTTCCATGTATGGGGAGCCCCTCCTTAATGTTTTATTTTTTTTATTTTTGTGTTAAAATTGTTAAGCGGTTAACAGAATACATCTACCTACCAAGTTTCAACTGTGTAATCCTAATACTTTCGGAATAAAGTGGCTGTGACATACGGACGGACAGACAGACAGACATGACGAATCTATAAGGGTTCCGTTTTTTGCCATTTTGGCTACGGAACCCTAAAAATATATCGGGTCATTTTGAACTTACCATCCAAATTTCAAGGATGTGTCCAGTCCATGAAACTAAACAACTTTCTCTAAGAAATATGTGTCGATTCGCCACAAAATTTTGGTCATCCCATACTAAATGGATCACGTGATCTCGTTGATTGATTTGTATGGATAGTCGATTTTTTTATACATATTTGGCCATGTGTTCCTTAGAGAAAGTTGTTAAGTTTTATGGACTGAACACATCCTCAAAATTTGGATGGTAAGTTCAAAATGACCCGATATACTGCATTATAATAAATAACCATCACGAGACAGAAAAAATCATATTAAAATTACCTACGAGAAACTCTTGTTGCAACTTGTAATTTTCTTTTTGTATGAAAATATAGCTTGAGTTAGCGTAGATAACGCTTAAGTCACAGTGCAGAAGCAGACGTGGTGAGGTGACACAACGGTTCTTCATTTCACATTTCAAGTGTACAAATTTCAAACGTGGGAACTAGACTCGCGGCTGGGCTTGCACTTCTCACAGAATTAACTAAACGATATTGCGCATTGACAATATTACTTGGATTGAAATACCAACGCGTTGAACGAACTATCTGTTATGCGATAAATGTCACACGCCATTTAATTTTCTTTAGGGCTTTCAGATTGCAAATTCGATAGGAACGCTCGACTGTGCACGGCGACGCGGCGGCGAATTGTAAATAGGATTTTCAAATGATAGTTTGGTTTTGAGTGTTCTCAGGTTAAAGGCTCAATTACACTATACAATTTTAAGCAAGCGATTTTAAGACTGTCTTGAAAACGACTAAGAATGCGCGCATTTACACCACACAATTTCTAGCACGCTCGGCCGTGCTTACTGTCATAGTAAAAGAGAAGGCAGTAAGTCTCTAATGTCTTTTTCAATCAACGTAGTATTGGAGTTATTTACATTGTAGTTTTTGTATTTGTTTTATTTTCTGTTTTAGTTCTTTAAGCACCTACCTAATACCAAATTCCTTTTCTTAAATCATTGTTTGTTAAGAGGTTAATTATAAATATTTTCAATTTGCAGTCGTCGTGTCAAATAAAATTTTAGGTACCTATCTCCTTACTTATATATTAATCAATATTTTTTTTCAACTATTATCTACCTATTAGAAACCTACATAACATTAATATCTGACTAGGTTGAAAATTCGAAAGGCTCACGAATAGAAATATTTTACCTAGTAGGTATGAAGTAGTAGTAGGTATATTTACCTAGTATCATTTTATTTAAGTAGATAAAAACCTCTAATGTGTAGGTACTTACTTAATGCAAATTGCAAGAATCGTATGAAACAAAACAAGACTGTCGCTCTTGTGAATAACTCGACGGACACACATGCCGCACCGCACCGCACCGCACACCAACGCGAACGCGACGGCTCGCGCGCGGGCCGCGGCAGCGGCACCCGCCCGCCCCTCGGCGTGACCCGCCCGCCTCTCGGCGTGACCCACCCCGCGCCACGCCCGCCCACGGCGTCCGGCTCAGAAGGTGCACATCGTCGTTGTTGTCGGTCGCGCACGTATCGACCTACCTAGATATCGCGTTATTATACGTTACACTATTTCCCAACAAAGTACTCGTCAAGACGATTCAAACGAGCCCAAACTCGATGGGGTTGCATGGTTTTATTATAGAGTTCCTATGGCCTTCTTTCGGCTCCATCATCAGATCCTTGGACACTATTTCCCATTAGAGTACTCGCCAAGACGATTCAAACGAGCCTAAACTCATTGGGGTAGCGTGGTTTTATTAAAGAGTTCCAGTGTCCTTCTTCCGGCTCCATCATCAGACCCTGGACACTATTTCCCAACAAAGCACTCGTCAAGACGATTCAAAGGAGCCCAAATTCAATGGCGTTGCACGATTTCAATATTAAGTTCCTATGGCATGGCCTTCCAGCTAAATCATCAGAGCCTGGACCTCATCTCCCTTGAAAGTACTCATCAAGACGATTCTAACGAGCCCAAGCACGATGGGGTTGTATGGTTCCATTATAGAGTTCCTGTGGCCTTCTTCCGGCTCCATCATCAGATCAGCCCAATGATACCATAATATTGCATTGCCTTCTATTTCTGACCTATGTTCAAAGTTTCAAGTCTCTAGCTCATCCGAAAGCTAGTTTGAATTGTTCGCAAACTTTGTGGAGAAACAAACAAACAAACACACAAGCAAACAAGAAAGCAACCTAATAAAAGCGTGTTAAAAACAACCTACCTACCTATAAGTTTCAAGTCTCTAGTTCATCGGGAAGCTAGGTAGGTAGGTACTTACCTAGTATAAAATACTCTTTTCTAAAATTACGGATAAACAAATAAACGAACCTACTTATAAATATTAATAGTATAAATAAATAAATAAACAAGAAAACGTCCATATGAAAACGTGTTAAAAACCAACATTCCTTTTTGAACTTATCTTGTACTGTGGCAGTATCGTCTATCTGTCGCGAGTCAGACAGAGTCTGTCTCTGTCTGTCACATTACCTCTACACGTTGACCTTGAGAACGCCTGTATGCCTTAGGCATAAAGTTGGTTTTTGTAGTACAACTGTTACGTCTGACGTGCCGTCGTAGGTACAGTTAGACTGTCTTGAAATCGTGCGTGCATTTAGACGACACAATTTTAAGAATCTTATTACCGAGCGGGCTAGGCCGCACGATTTTAAGATTCTTACTGTCTTAGTCCGTTTACACCATGCTTAGTCTTGAAATCGCGTGCTTAAAATTGTGTAATGTAATTGAGCCTTAAGGCGCTAAGAGGGGTCAAATCCCAATATTCAATTCAAATTATTGAAAGATTACGCGCGTGAAGCTATCATGGAAAAAATATATAATGTACTTGGAATAATACACAATAGATGTAATTGAAAGCATTTGTAAAAATGTTACCACCTTTGATGTAAAAAAATATTCCGTGGACCCTGTTTCTGGTCTTATTTGCAAAATTTCTCGGAAACAGAACATTCGTTAATGTTAAAACCAACACATTAAAATCGGCGATGTTAATACCTTCAATCTTAATTGAACAGAACTTGAAAGCGAAGAAATTTAATAAAAACATGTAAAAATTGAGAATTCGGTGCTAGTTCTCAACGCAACCGCCGCGTTGGAACGCGCACTGATTTGAACCCAAAGTGAGTAGAGTTACGTTCGATTTCATACCATCACGGATCGACCCGCTCGGATTGAGGCATGTTAAAGCCTTAAGGGCAAGGGCGGCAACTGGAGAATCCATATTTTATGCATTATCATAACAGCGTTAATTATAGTGTTCCAGTTTGGTAAAGCTTGCAGATATAGGAATAAATGTCAGTGACCAAACGTTTTGAGAATAAAAACTAGTTTTCTCTATTAGAATCTGATGGCTCGGTAGTCAGGGCTAGTTCCCATGTTGAGATGCTGCTAAATATTCAGGCTCGGCACGCTCGTCTGCTATCCGCTACTCCAGCTTCCATATAAGCGATGACCCAAATATGCGCACAGGCAGAAAATGCCTATATGTATGTATTTGAATTTCTGTAAAAAAAAATATTTTTTTGTAAATATTTCAATAAATTACTGAAGAAGGCAGAGATTTTATTCTGATCTAATAGATTTTTTATCAAACATCTTGAATAATGAATTTTATCAAAATAGTTAATGTAATTATTAACATTAAATAAAATTAACTATTAACGTTAATTAAAAGAATTAATAACACCTTAAATAACGTTATAAATAATAAATATTTATCAAGCTAACCAGTTTACATGACAAAGTTATTAACGCAAGCCCGAGTTTCCTCGTTTCTGATTCTGACCCTATAATCATTGTTTATAACTTTATGAACGCTAAAATGTTATTGTAATGAGATAATTTAAATATGAATTTAAAAGCCGATAAATTATATGGAAATTACAGCAGTCAGTCACGCGCCTACGTTTTTGGCTATTTTATTTATGGTTTGGTTATTAAGAATCAATTTACCTTTCACAAAAGCTATAAATGTTTTGCATTGTTTTATTTGACATGAAAACAACAAAAGTATTTTTTATACTTACACCGTGGAGATATTTATCATGAACAAAATAGTACCTAGTAGTTGTATAAACCCAAATGCAATTAAATTAAAGAAGCATATTAGAATAGCAACAATTTATTGTAGAAGAAGTTTAAAAATATAATAAAATATTAATTTTAAATGTTGAATACTTTTAAAACTTTCACCCCTTCAATGCAAACCTAATTGGCACTAGTGCCAACAAAACAATTCGTTCTTACATAAAATGTTAGTTCATTCACAAAACGAAGGAATCTGCGAGAATCAGTGAGTGATATAAATAATAATGCCATTGTCAATGTCGGAGTTAACGCTCAGAGGCGCTTAATCCAAGACAGGCGTCGATCGAGCCTGAGAACTGACTTAATAAGACAACCGCGTAACGAGACACGTTACTTCTTAACAATGCCTAGCTGAAATAGGAAAAGCATGCTCGTCAAGTGCAAATCGGCACCTGCCGGCGACCTCGAATCTAACGGGCGTCCCTCCAGCCCATGACCATTTATAAATAACCCGTTAGAATGTGAGTCGTAGCGAGGTGTGGGGAGGTGAGAGAAGGATCCGCATAAACTGGTATATCCGCAGAACTTTGATCAGAGGTCGGGGGGTCGAGAACAGCGGCGGCTAGTTTGCGCCGTCAAAACGGCAATGCGCAAGTCGGCCAGCCTATGTGTGCCGAATAACTGTTCAAACAAACATTCGCAAACATCTTCAAATTAGAGATGGCGTGGTGTGTGAGTCACGCATTAATAGATCAGTCATCTTGATAACCTCATCTCAGGCTGTAGCCAATACAAATGAACTGTACCAAGAATTATCTAAAGCGGTTGCATTTGAAAGTTGAAATAAAATGTCCAGCTGATGGTATGTTTGCAATTAATCACTGAAACGCAGACATACATATTATGCTTCTTGTCTTTTGCGATTTAAATGTCTATAGAGACAAAATGAAGAACTGCGAGTACCGACAAAGAGAACATGAAAGGAACTATTCTATGCGGCCAGAACAGAAACTGCAGGATCAATTAATATTAAAACGATGGACACCCACCTGCCCGACCAAGCCCAAGATAAAACGTCGCCGCTACACAATATTATGATAAACGACATGTAGGATATGACTGCGCTATTTATTGCAATGAGCCGTTTCCTAAGCGTCAGATTTATCAATTAGTTTAAGTATTCATGTACCTATTACAAAAGTGGACGTCGATAACATTGATGATTTATTTATGACATAAATGTCGCTGGTGCGGTGTATGTACTTTCTTCAATTGCAGGAAGTTCACACTCTATTACCTTCCAAAGGTATCGCCGATACCTTAAGATAATGATTTGATTAAACATCGTCACCTAGCCACCAACGATAGCGTATCGGTGGTCGGTCGCTGAGTGACGATGTTTAATCAAATTGGACAAGCGTGTCACTTAGTGGTTCCACAATTCCACATATTTACAATAGCGTAATCTTATCTTCTGGAACTGTCGCACGGGACAAAGGCGCGGAAGCCAAAATCCACTTTCAATATTAACCATCCTATAAAAGGTGAAAAACGATTTAGTTGAGCGCGATAAATGTTGAAACAACAAAGTGGCCCTATTCAGATAAAATTAAGTTACAAAGAAGCAAGTCGCCTTTTCGAGGTCACCGCTGTAGGACCATTAATTCCGCGTTAACATGCAATAACTTAGCGGTTTTACGAGAGAAATATCAACCGAAATTAATTAGCAATAAGAGCTTCCGTCGTCCGCGCACTCCAGCATATCAATAATGCAACGTGTAATATAAGAAAGCGCATAAATTTATCACTGGAAACAGTGGTAACAATCAAAAGTAATAAAATGCAATTTATAATCCATTTTACGAAAGTTTATATGCAAATGAAGAAAATATCAGTATTTATGATTCAAGTACAGGTTGCTTAAAACGGAAAATTGAAGAATAATTACATACAACAAATAAACCACCAAACATAAGTCACTTGGATAAATGCGTAGGTCTATTATCATTAAAATAAGCATCAGTCGCGCCATAACATAATTAAGGCATTTTCTCTCATCTCAGTACGACTTATTTTTACAACATCCCGAATCTAACCACTACGCAGGAGGCCTATGAATCACCAAAATATGGTGGAGTATGTACATATTTGGGTATTGACAAAAAATCTTCTAACTATACGATTACTAGTTTACCACCCACTGTGTGGTCGAATTGGTTCTCACTTAGTACCAATTTGTACTAAGACATGTGTTTCGGATCAAGCTTGTATGCGGAAGCGTTTAAATATTGTCTGGTTTAGTTTGTGGTTTTGAAAACTCCATCGTCTAGGCCTAGTTTATCTAGCCTAGTATTTCCTTGTCTACATTCTAAGAATAAGTTGATATCGCTAATTGACAAATTTTCAGAGAAATTGTAGTGAAAAAACACGAGAGATCATTTTATCTAATTATCAAATCCATGTAGTTTTTATTTGTAACGAACCTTGAACTCTATAACAAAATCGTACACTCATGTCGGATTATACTAAACCGAAGTTAAATATTTCCTCGTGTTTCAAATATGGTCAGCAGTCGCAAAAACATAAGCAGCTTAAGAGTGCTTACAGCGGTACTGACTTACACGTGTTTCTTCACTTCCGAAACTAGATTTAATTTCATTACCATAAAATAAATTCAACTCTAACCCTGGATTACTAGTACCAGTTACGTACGTGGAATAAATTACTTCTTGATAATATAAAAAATATGGTTTACAGTTGATTTTCTATGGATTGTCACAATAAATTGTGAGAAAATAGTATAAATTTTGCTTCGGTCTGCTGACTTAATTCCCATAGCATTCTATTTGAGTCATATAGCCGTTAGTATTCAGGATGGACCACAATAACGGTACTACGTAGCTTTGCTCATCCCCGCAGTTGGCTTCGTTCCCACTGTCCAACAGTCGTAGCATTTTAAGTTCTAACTCTAACAGCTTAACTTAAATGAAATACTTTGATTAAGGCAAGTCTCAAGGCACGGTAACTTTCATAAACGTAATTTGCGGAGACGCGGGGCGTCGCGTCGTGCGTCGCGTGCGGTGTGGCGTCGGACATCGCAGCGGCAAACGAGCACTTATCCTTGAAATTTGCATGTTAGCTATATGGGAGTTAAATGCCTACAGCCTCCAAGTTTCGTTTCTTATATTATAAATATACTTATCTAAGTAAAGGAATATAACTATAAAACTCAAAACGGCAGCGGAATCGTGAATAAAGTGACTAAAAGCTATTTAAACAAGCTATAGCAAATTGTGTAGGATTTCCAGACGTAATTATATCGTCGCCTCTTATAAATACGAGTACATTAGAAACTGCATATATTTATTTTTCCTAATGTCTGTACAAATGCGATGAAAAGCTAGCGGACGTCTCGTCGGATGTCCCGTGATTTATAGGCGCGAGGCTGCGCGGGCGCACCCACGGCCTATTAGACGCTGCTTACTTATACAAACACTAATCTTATTGCTTTTTCAAGTACCAACAATATATATGTTACCGGCAATGTGTATTCTCCGGCATTGTATACAATGCCTAGGCATTGTATACAATGCCTGAAACGATCAGGCAATGTATGAAATAAGATTCATTTTATACATTGCCTAGGCATTGTATACAATGCCTAGGCAACCAGCAGGCTGCTGGTCCACCGGCAATGTGTAAAATAAGTATATTTCTGTTGTCTGGTATAAAAAAATTAGTAAGCTAAAAAAAGCCATTTTAACATTTTCCCAACAAAACCGTGTCTGGGAATACTATTGAATGCATACCATTTATAATAATCTTGCATTTGTTTGGTTCGTACTAGCACTTCTTTAGCCTTTTATCGATCAGATAATGTGTAAGCCTATTAGAAAGTGATACTTACCTCTCCAAGAATTTATAGGACACGGAGCACTCTAAATCTCGGATACCATAAGAGCTTAAGTCAGCCGCAAGGAGGAAGAGATGCAAATTTATCGGCGCGAACCCGACAAAATGCTGAATTCCAATTACGGGTATGTAGCGCCGCGGTGAAATATGGCCTGCGCCGGCGCACGCTGCCTGCTACGACTTGCCAATACCTCTAACTCGAGTAAGCTTTTAATACCGTGGAAAATATGGCATTATAAGGGCATAATCTGTTCATCTAGGAATTCAGAGAAGTTATAATTCAAATAGCGTCAACTCGACGGTCGGTAAGTAAACACAAGTGACGCTGTCTCGTTGCACAGCACGTGCTGCGCAAATACATTCCTGATTCGACGCGGAGTTCACCGTCTAACAACTGCACTTTATCATACAATATTCATACGAAACTATTAAATTATTTTCATGCCGCACGCACGGACCGAACGCCGCTATTTTAATAAAGCGACGACCACAAAAATTCCAACATAAACACAAAAGCAATTAACGTTGTAAAATGAGCAAAGAGAGAAATCGAAAACCATTATCGGTCGTTCACGGATTTAAAAACCGTTGTTACAGTTACGGTAGTAATAAACGGTCCAGTTGAAGTTCACGAGACGTGGTTGTCTTCGGTTTGTTTTCGAATAACGGCCGTGACCTCTTCACCGGGAGATATCATCGAGTGACCAACCGCTCTCGCGGTCTCGCCCCTCTATCGCTTTCTTCTGACCCGCTTTTCATAAACAATACTTCGACAACGGCGCTCCGCTCGCTCAGACTCGAGAAAGTGGTCGATAACATGCCAGAGACGAAGCTTATATCAAAACGACCAACAACACGATCGTAAGCAAATTTAACAGAGCAAGTTTTGACCGTGTAGCGCAAGTCTTGCAATCCTTATGTCGTCACGGAAAAGCGGAGTCGAATTGCAACTGCTGTGCATATCCGGTAGCAGCATGGCCTATTTCACTAACACCGGCTCTAATCAACTGAATAAACCAAAAGATAGCGTAGAAAACTAACCATACAAGAAAAACACAACTAGACAAATCAAATAACTCAATTTAATAGAAACAAATTGTCTATTTCGAGGGTGGCGGGTGCGATGTGTGGGGTGTATTTTAGGGACAAAGAGTGACAAAGCAGATGTGGTGTTTCTCCAATTACCGCGCATCTGGTTTGACGGGAAGGTAACCAGATTATCTCGGCAATGTAAATGGAACTTGTGACCAACAATAATTTTTGGTGTAAGTAAATTTTCTCATTAATATGAGACATAGGTTTTGCAAGCAAATTATAACTATTAGAAAGGTACTTATTTTAAGAGGATGTGGAGAAAGAAATCTTTGACACAAAACAATGAAGGTCGTAAATCACGGTTTCCTCCGTATAGTAGTCGCATCCTACAGAAGCTCCGAGGCAGCAATCCGGCGCACTATCTGAATTGATGGTTTCCGGTGCACATTAGAGCCGAGTCTATCGCGCATCTGTCTGTGCGACACACTTCATTTGGCGCTGCGCGTGCGCGCGTAGAAAGTGACGCTTTTTTTGTCATCGGCCACGTTCGCCCAAAATCGTGCAAACAGTCTCGGGAGGGGGCGGCATGATCGCGATAACGTCTAATGGGAACAACGCAGATGTTGACTTGGTTTGATCAATGTTAACATAAAAAGTAGCATAATTATTCGTTTAACTTCATTCGAAGTTTGATTTTGCAACAACAGCATTACCGGGACGTTATGGAAATCAAATAGAGAACATATCAAAAGATCACTAACCAAATTAATTCCTAATATGTATATGTTGTTCAAGTGCGTAAGCCAGTTAAGGTAAATCTGCAGATTACCTGGTCGAGTCCGTTATAGTTCAATTTTTAATATAATTTCTTACGTTGACTAGGTAATCTGCAGATTTCCTGGCTAGGTAATCTGCAGTTTTCCTAGGTAATTCCTGTATATTTCCAGAGAGAGACCAAGGATCAGTTAAAGTAAGAAAACAGGTTCTTCAATAAAAAAATAGTGTAATCACACAAAAGGGGAAGGGGTAGATACAAAAGCGGGGTGACGGAGGGAGGCTCGGGGGCGATGAAAAAAGTTTTAAAGAGTTCATTAGGTTAGGTAAAGGATAGAACTGCGACCAAAACGCGGAGCGAACGAGGAGCGTGCATGCCACGGCAGCGGCCGGCGAAACGCCAGAAACGACGTTCTTGTAAAATTTTACTTTCAATAGTTTATAGTCATTTATTTATAAGGGTCTATAAACGGGGTGTGATCTGATGGCAATTAAAAGAATGAATGACAGAAACCAAACGGATTAGATGAGTCGTTAGCGCAGGGTTGAAGTTAAAAAAATAACAAGCTATTTAGATCAACAGAGTATGGATAATGTAACACTAAAAACTCTCCATACGGTCTCTTCTTTAAATGACTCTCCTGGTCCGTTGGGTTTCTTTAGCGATCTGGGACTCCTCCATTCACCATTTGAATGACCATCATTAGATCACACTCCGTTCAATCCCTGACGGAGAACAAAGGCTTCAAAGTTACCTCATTTTTATGAAAATAGGTCTTGATTTCATATTTTTGCTCACGAGGAGTGTAGTTGTATTACCTACTTACTCAACAACAGAAAACCAAATAAGTTAATATTAAACACGATGCGGTCAATTGATTTAAATTACAATAACTATAACAGGAGGCTCTAATTAATTAACATCGAATCAAATTAATTTCTTGTCCACAATCGTCCGTGTCGGCGAAGGTGGGAGTACGTGAGTAGGAATTAATTTATTCATGTGGGCCGTACGGCGGGAGATGAAAACATGCGGTGTCTGGTTACGGTCGTTAATCAAAGTGGTTGGCTCGACTAGGAAGACAACTCGTTGGCCGGGCGACAAAAAACGCACCGATGGCGACGGTGACGACACACGCCCGATGGCCACCACTCTAATGGCCTTTTAGATGTTCATGACTGTTTTCAGCCGATCGCTAGTGCGTTGAACTCTACGTTGCGGCAGCGTAGCTTGGCATCCAACATTTACCTGTTCAGCAATACGAGACAATTTCTGGGTCTTTTTATTTAAACGACGTTATAGTTCTAATGAAACGATCTGACTCTGTGTTGATGACTCGACAAAATATTCTTCTAAATACAAAGTATTATTCACTAAAATCGATAAGTATGATCAAAAGTAACATGGTGTGAGGGTGTGAGTCACCGGTCAAAAGGATAAACGGTTAGATAGTTGATTACGTCAGCAACTAATATAAAACTTAACGTAACCAGGAAATGGAAAAACGTTGGAATGCGTGTTCTGTCGCAATTCAAATCTTCGTAAAGTCATGAGTAGGTATGTTTTATATCGTCAACTGAAGGTTTTAGCATAAAGTTGGTTGGTATGAAATCTAACATCTATATGCGATGTATGTGAATATATTGTGGTCCGTACCTGCAACATTAGATAAATTCCAGGCATATATGCAAGAACAATAGCCACGGAGAAAGGCCAAAATAAAGGTCACGGATCCGGAGGATGGCCCATTAAATATTCATGCACTCGCGTTTTGTGAAAGAATATATTTAATGGACTCCGTACAATAACACGGACACATAAACCGCAGGCGCATAATAAAAATAAAGGATGGCATTGAGAAAACGTGATTTGCATGTGCTGATGTGTAATTTTATTGTTAGTTTCAACAAGGGTTGACTGAAATTACATTTCCTTATAACTTATTATTTGTACAATATTCGACTTTTGTGCGATCGCTGACATTCAAGTGACATTTACTCCAAAGTTAAGAGTTTATTTCCTTTTTCTTTTGTATTCTGTTGAGGTTTATTATTATTGGTGGGTTTGACATTTTATTAAGCTGTGGCGAATGGAGTAGACCGGGATGCCACCGTCGGTAACCCTACCTCATCGAGTACCATCACGAGACAGTCACTATAAGGAGAGAGACAAAAAGTAACGTTAAAAATTGTTGGTCTGCCTAGGCGCAACTTGGCCGGTTTTGTACAGTCATGAAAAAAAGTGAGGCTAAAATGATGACAAAATATGTCATCAGGTACCACCATTAAACCTTGTTGATACGATGAGGCTGGAAGAGTAAGACTAGAAAAAACTGGTCTGCCGCGCCCCATCTTGGCAACTTAGTCAGTCAGACTGATTTTAGGAGTGCATTGGGGGTTGGTTTTTATGTCATCGAGTACCAACATGCGACCAATGTTTTACTATGGCTTTGACCAACCTACTACCAAAAACACTGGTCTGCCGATCTTTAGTCTGGCAGTTTCTTCAGTCAGACCGTTTTTATAGTTGTATACTTACATCTATTTATTTTTTTATCTTGAAAGTTTTTTCGCCCAATCCAACGAAATTGGTTTTTGAAGTAATTTACCTACCCAGCAAACATTCTTGAGATGACGGCAGCAAAATGTAGCCAACCCAAGAACCGAATCAAAGACTTTACCTTGATTCGAGATACTCTTGACTAACATATTATTATGGCTTTAATCGACCTCATCATACAATCCTGCTTCATGGCACGTACTATATACGTACGTAGGTATTTATAGTTATACTTACCCATCTTTATTTGTACTTACCCATAGGTATATTTATACTTACCCATATAGGTATATATTAGAGATGTTACGAATATTCGCATTCGCATTCGCATATGCGAATGGTTCGCATCGTTTTAAACATTCGCATCGACATTCGCATTCGCATCAATCAATGCGAATTTTATGCGAATGCGAATGTGTGCATAACTTCATTAATTCAACCAGTAGAAAGGGTTTATTTATTTCACGCGGGTAGTTTGTGAATTGTGATTTCTTGCTTGTTGATGTGGTCCACTCGGTTGCTTGGTTTGTTGATTGTTTTGTTTAAGTTGCCAGTCTACTGTAATTCCTCGTTTTGGTAAACAAATATTTCATAGTGTTTTAAAGTATTTTGTGAAAATTAGACAGTTTTTCCTTATGGCACCGGGAAAGGAAAGTGATCGATAGCGATTTTTTTATTTTACTTTATTGAACTTCGACTCTAACAATAATATATAAGTGCAGATGCGCATTAAAAAGCATGCAAGTTTTTACAAATTTAATTCACTAATGGATGTCGTCATAAATTATAGGTATGTACCTATACAAAGTTATTTTTAGTTTATACAAAACCTCTCGTGGGGTTGATCAGACCATCAAACTGAACAACTTTCATTATGGGACCAACCTCGAAATCACGAAAAAAAATCAGCTGTTCCATACAAAAGTACAATCCTACTCCATCGAAATGTATGAAACAGCAGATTTTTTTTTCGCGATTTCAAGGTTGGTCCCATAATGAAAGTTGTTCAGTTTGATGGTCTAATCAACCCCACGAGAGGTTTTGTATATAAACTAAAAATAACCTTGTATATTATTATTATTTTGTATATATGTTTTTCCCGTTTTAGTAATAAAAATGTTTTTTTATTAATTTATATAGTTTTTGTAATACTTGATGTCTTAAGATTCGCATTTGCATTCGCACATTCGCATCCTAAATATTCGCATTCGCGAATGTGTAAAATTTGACATTCGTAACATCTCTATTATATATTTATACTTACCCATTATAGCAAAAAATAGTACGAGTGTGGATTGATAAGTCCATGACTTTTTAATGAAGAAAGACTTTTTTTCGGAATATTTTGTTTTATTTCTGTACATAATCTTTTTGTAGCTCTGCGTATTCAGTCCAACGAAGTTCCTACCTCTTTAACCCATTATTTTTTTCTTTTATCG
Source organism: Agriphila tristella (assembly GCA_928269145.1). Lineage (NCBI taxonomy): Eukaryota > Metazoa > Arthropoda > Insecta > Lepidoptera > Crambidae > Agriphila > Agriphila tristella. The sequence goes on along the minus strand of OV743437.1, from coordinate 26,025,083 downwards.
CCTGAAAACTGGTAACTGAACTGAGGGCCCATTTCAGACATCACCTTTTGGCTTGATGAAAATCTTTGCCCGCCAAGACATTTATTCATGTTTGGTACGGTGGTACGGTGCGGTCTCTAGACAAAAAAGTGCTCATAACAATTTTTGTAATTTCTATGTGGCAAAACGCTACAGAAAAAAAATGTAAATTATATTCTTCTACAGATTGTGGCTGGATACATGAAAATAATAGTTATAAAATTAATTGGTACGATGGTGATCCCACGCCATTATCAGTAAATAACATAATAATTTTGAACGAGTCAGATGTGGAAGATGATGATGTTGTAACTGCCAATTCTTCAGACGATGACTCTGATTAAAATGGCAATTTGATTGTAAAAAAATTGATTATTAAAATTAGATTTTAAGTAGCGTATGTAACGGTGTTTTTAAAATGTAAATTAAACTTACCTACTATGTTTATTATTGAAAATAAATGTTGATTTACACCCTTACACACTTTTATTATTTTTTCCTAAAATTCTATGTACCTGTACTATTTTTTGCTATAATGGGTAAGTATAAATATATACCTATGTGGGTAAGTATAAATATACCTATGGGTAAGTACAAATAAACATGGGTAAGTATAACTATAAATACCTACTTACGTATATAGTACGTGCCATGAAGCAGGATTGTATGATGAGGTCGATTAAAGCCATAATAATATGTTAGTCAAGAGTATCTCGAATCAAGGTAAAGTCTTTGATTCGGTTCTTGGGTTGGCTACATTTTGCTGCCGTCATCTCAAGAATGTTTGCTGGGTAGGTAAATTACTTCAAAAACCAATTTCGTGGGATTGGGCGAAAAAACTTTCAAGATAAAAAAATAAATAGATAGAGTAAGTATACAACTATAAAAACGGTCTGACTGAAGAAACTGCCAGACTAAAGATCGGCAGACCAGTGTTTTTGGTAGTAGGTTGGTCAAAGCCATAGTAAAACATTGGTCGCATGTTGGTACTCGATGACATAAAAACCAACCCCCAATGCGCTCCTAAAATCAGTCTGACTGACTAAGTTGCCAAGATGGGGCGCGGCAGACCAGTTTTTTCTAGTCTTACTCTTCCAGCCTCATCGTATCAGCAAGGTTTAATGGTGGTACCTGATGACATATTTTGTCATCATTTTAGCCTCACTTTTTTTCATGACTGTACAAAACCGGCCAAGTTGCGCCTAGGCAGACCAACAATTTTTAACGTTACTTTTTGTCTCTCTCTTTATAGTGACTGTCTCGTGTTGGTACTCGATGAGGTAGGTTTACCGACGGTGGCATCCCGGTCTAGCAGTGCAGTGCAGGTCAGGCGTGGGCGCCGGCGGGTGGGTCTTCCTTCGAGAGTGCACGCTTTATGCTAATCAGCCGCACCGCGCCTGCCTGTGCCTGACCAACCCTGCTATCACTACCTCCCTCTGAAGCGAATTCTTGCATAAGCACTTTAGAAATTCTTTGGATCGTAGTTTATTATCAACTACATACATAACTTAAATGACAGTGACTTCATTCGCGTGGTTTCTTGATATTGAAAAGGCATAGAAACAACAAAGTCTATCATTCCACATTTTATGTTATTAGTAGCCATTGTTAAAAGGCATTGCAATTAATTTAACTTAGAATACCTAGGTATAACAGATGTACATATTAGTACATAATTTATAATCATACTCTAATTTTTTTTTTAATAAGTGTTGAGCATTGTCCCTGGTCACACTTGACGTCCAGACAATGCCCTTGGACTGGCTGCACGGTACGATAAATAGACGACACGGGGCGACGCCGACGACAGTTTACAGTGCATCGAGCATCACTAATAGACGTGCATTGCATACGCGAGGAATGTCGACGTTGTACAAGTTTAGAACGATGCTTAGAGCCGTCATAAATTAATCTAATCCTGAAGACTACGGTCGTATCGTACTTCGCAAATAATCCGGAATAATCCCGCTTGATGGTGACGTATGGGGGATAGATCCAGCTGTCGGACAAATTCGCCTAGACCTTACCGATAGGATGGCATTCCATTTCTTCGCCGGATTGAGCCGTCAGCACCGGCGCTAAATTTACAGCGCTGATAGCGAGCGCCCTTCCGCCGAGCTGATAAATAGCCCCTCTAATTATATTTACGCAGCGCCAGTTGACGTGCGATAAATCCCCTTAGAGGAATGTCGGAATAGCTCCGTTTACGGCCAATACGACCCTCGTTCATGACATCCATCACAGATGACAATTGAATTAGTTCAAAATTAGAATATTGGAGATAAAACTCTCATTTGTCGTGAAGAGTTACGTTCAGTTTCACGCCCTACCCGTAGAAGTTATAGCCCAATTATGTTTTGTACGTGATATATTACAAAAACGAGTCGAGGATTATTACAAGATGTGGAAGTATTGGGTACAAAACGAGGATTCTTATTTTACATATTTTTTAACATTATTCGCTTGTTTATTACTTACTTACTTAGATTTGAATGTAGTATAAATCGCAGAATTATAATCACTGATTCAGTGAACTCTGCTGAACCCATGGTTGTGAAGGATAAACGAGCTGGCTACGACGAGCCACATCCATCAAGAAAGCAAACAATGTAACCGAGACACGTCAATTTTAGCACGTAACGTGGCCTCTTTGTGCCCCGAGAGTCGAGATATCTCGCCGTATTGAAATTGCAATGTAAGACAAACAACGTGATAAAGGCACTCATAAAGCGATAGGATATAGTCACGACTGTATAAATCGTCGATAATATCAACAATTTGATAAATAAAGCACGCCCAACATTGATTACGTATTTAAATGTAATATACTTGCAAATTGTTCACAAAGAAAACGAAAGTTGACAATTTGACATGCATTTCGTTTTACAAGCCAGCGTGTAAACGTCGCAATCTCGTTTTAAGGACGTGTTCGAATTTCACATCGACACGCGGGAAGGCCCAGCCAAAGTTACATAATTTACAAGCCTCTAACCGTGATTCACGAACTTCACGGTTGTACCTGATTCAGAGAAAAGACGCGCGCGTTAGGTACTAACAGCAATGAGCAAATCTTGACTAAAACGTACCTACCAAACGATCTCTTAGAGTCTGTCTAAAAAGTCTATTTACCTGAGAAATTATTAAATTATTAAAAAAAACTTATACTGGTAACCCTGTCGGTGCCATAGATCGTAGATCGTTAGATGAGCCCTTGCCGTACTATAGCGGCCGAAAATGTGGCATCGTTGGGAAGAGTGAGCTCACTCTTCCCGCCTCAATCGCTTGTAGAAAGCAGTGAGCGGTGCACGTTACGGAAACATTGATTGAACAACTTTGATTTTTTAATTAGGTTCGTTAACCTACAAAAATGCCTTCCTGTGCGTTCAGAAAGTGTTCTAATAACACAAGAAACACAAACGAATCCAAGGGAATCACATTTCATGCGTAAGTACCGAATTATTAATTATTTTCACTGTTTCCAATTAAATGAACAAATTAAAATGGTGTCCGACACGTGTTTGTATGACAGAGAGCGAATGGTTACAATTTGCACTATGAGTGAGCGAGATGACGCTGTGTCTCTTTTTTCGTCGTCATAGCATTTGCTATCTGCCAGATAAGATTGAGCTCTTGAATAACTGACCGTTGTCCGTACTAGGGGTCAAGTTTATGTAGACGTTACAAACCGAGCGTAGCCGAGCCAGCGCGCGCCCGTGTGTCGTGCGTGTGAGACGTTACGCACACAGACATATTATACTACGTGGACATTATTCAGACGCACAGGGCTGATCTAACGATCTACGATCTATGGTCGGTGCTGTCAAAATTCTAATAGTAAACTTATTTTTTTATTTATTTATTTAGATGGGTATTGGTGGGGTGGTTGGGGATTTAGGTGGGTAAAAAAAATATTTTTGAAATTACCCATGTAAGCTGACTTTTTATTTATTTATTTGTTTATTTATTATTAATTAATTTATTTATTAATCTTAAGGAAGACCATTAGTAACAAATAGATAGCACTCGTAATAACAGTAGGAAGTCATTTACAGGTCCTCGCATATATAAAACAGGCTGATCTACAAGGACGATACAATACAAGCTTATAAAACAAATAAGACGTTCTACTTACACTAAAACATACACAAAGTTATTTGGAAATAAAAAAAAAAGATTCAAGTACTTACTGCACAAGTATTAACAATATTATCTTTAAAAAATGTATTCCTAAGTTATAATTATTATGGTCTAAGCAAGCTTGAAAGCACAAATACAAAAGAAAACAAAAAAAATAAAATAAAATAAAACCGCTCATGTAGCCATCAGAAACTGAGATAATCACTCAAAAAAGCTACTCGCTAGCATACGCCTTGCCTTCTGAAAATCAGTATTAAATAGATCAATATCAAATTTATTATTTAAATTATTGAAACTGCTACATGCACGCCACATATACGCGTTTTGCCTGTAATTAGTAGTAGCCAACGGAAGATTAATAAGGGCATGATCTAAGGGTCTTTCGTGGTGGAACTATAGATATTGAAGCTAATAGTTGAGGGCAATCAATGACATTAGAAGTTATTTTAAGAAGAAAGCAAAGATCTGCGATCGTACGTCATTGTTCCAATGGAAGAAGATGGTGTCTTTTACATTGATCCAAATAGTCAGGAGAGGAAAAGGGCACATTTAGTCTGAAACACAAATACCGAATAAATTTTATCTGATCTATGATCTATTTTTATTTTTAGACAGACTCTAAAACGACAAATCAATGTAGCGAATATAACAATAAAAAAGACAGAAGAAGAACCACGAAATCAATGTTTTCTTTTAATGTGAATGTGCATATGACTCAATATAATGAAGCAACATGAGGATCATGGTCGTGCATATTGGTAAAGGTACTAAAAATATTGTCAGCGCTGTGCGACATGTCGGCCAGATTTAACAATAGAAAAATATTCTTCGCATGCGATCTACTCCACTGATAGAGGGACAGGTGGAATATCCTATTTAGAAATGTATTTTAAAATAAGTCCAGATACATTTTTCAACAATATCTAACAAAAATCTTGCCTAAATAGGCCTGTTAAGATACTAGGCGCTTAATACCGACCATATCTAGGCGCCGAAGGTCGGCGAGACTTTCGCTACACAGCCGTGCAGTGTGGCTATGGCTACGTTATGCGAGCGGCCCAACCCGAGAATCGGAAAATCTAGTCGCCTACACGAATGCAGCTACTAACCAATACACAAGCGAGAGCCTCAAACAATGATATTTACATAGAGACAATCCCACCGAAGCTTGGACGAATTAACCACTGGACACGTAACGTAAGAAAAATGTATGAAATCACGTTCAACCAATTTTTGCGGGGTGAGGGGGGATTACATTGTCAAATAATGACAATATTATAGGGTGATTTAGCCGGTTTCCGGCCATAATTGCCGGCCAAATATTATGGATTGTGAAACTCATACATTAGTTCTCGGCCAGGCGGCCGATAAGCAAATGACCTCCCAAAATGGATTAAGTTACCCGGCCATCAAATTTAAATGTATCACACCGAAAACTTTACGCATTTAAGTCAGAATAACAGTACTAAAAATTGATTAAAAAAAAACAAAAAACCGACTTCAAAAAACCTGCCTCTAAAAAGCAAGAAATAATATTCAAATCATTAGATACCTACGCATTATCATTGTTATAATAACAACACGTCTATTGAAGTCGGGTGGGGCTGGAGTACAACTTCCTTTTTTATTCTAAAAGCCCTACCCGACTTCAATAGACGTGTTGTTATTATAACAATGATAATGAGTAGGTATCTAATGATTTGAATATTATTTCTTGCTTTTTAGAGGCAGGTTTTTTGAAGTCGGTTTTTTTGATTTTTTAAAAACATTTTTATATTTTTTTATATTTAGTGTAAGTAGGTACCTTTTTCATTAGGTAGGTAGTAGGTTCATTAGGTACCGATATAAAACCAAGAGGTATACAAGCTGCTCTAAAAGTTTAATATGTTTACGATTTTTATTAGTATTTCGTTATTTTATTCATTAGTCAACATCCCAATTTTCGCCCTTCTTTCCTACGACTAGTGTCGTGTCTTGGTAGTCCAAGGCGCACCACTGGTAGTGTCGTGGTTGTGTGTATTTTTTTTCTCTTCTACACTACCGGCCTAGAAGTGTCGTAGGAACTTAATTATCTTCTTTAAATTACATTACCAAAATACCAGGGTAGCATAGATTTACAGGAAGTCAACATTTTTAAACACAATACATTGTTAAAGTCCTTGTCCGCGCGACCTTGAGCAAGTGAAGGTGGCCTAGTTATGTTTCTGAAATGGATGTATTTAATAGCACTTTAAATTTTATGAAAACAGCTATAATATTGTATATCAGCACTTTAAAATAATAATGGACTTATAATTTAATATTATCACTACAAAAATAATGGTTTGCACTTTAAAATAATAATAGATCTATAATTTAATATTATCACTACAAAAATAATACTTGCACTTTAACTGTGTCGCATCGCAACCATTTGTCCCAACTCCGAAACCATTTAGTTTCTGTCCAACCACGTCAGACTGACCACCATCTGACCACTGTTAAAATGAAATGGAAAGATGAAAACAACTTGTGGCATGATGCATAATTATACGCCATCAGGTCGGTTCTGGCGTTGTTGGTCACAATGGAACCTAACCTCCTCCTGGGCTCCTCTCTCGCTGCGCCCGCTCGTCGTCGCACCTAGACGTCTGTTTACCAATGCTAAAGTTATAAAATTAATTTGTAAAGTGCAAAGTATTAATTTTAAAGCTAATCAATTAAATTGTATAGTGCAAAGTATTAATTTTAAAGCTTAGCATTTTTATAGTGGAAACCATTATTTTTATAGTTAATTCAATAAATTTTGAAGCTAAACATTTTAAAGTGTATTACATTATTTTTAAAGTGCATTTATATATTCCCCTTTCTGAAATGGCCGAAAACCAAAGGGGGCCGGCAAACCGGCTAAGGCACCCTACTTTGTTTACATACCAAATATTATTTATTTTACGAAAAATAGCTACTATAATAAGTTGAAATTGTGCTTACGCGTGAAAAGAAACATTTCTTGATTGCCCGCTATTTTTTTCGCTGTACAATACGGAGCATTTTGCCCATTTTTGTACCAATGTTTCGCCACGAGCTCTAGCATCACACTGACAACGCGATATCGTTTACTGAGGCTATCGGTCACAGTAAGTGGCTAAGGGGTAAAGGCGAATATGGCTGTCATTTCGCGTCCAGTGGTTAATTCGTCCAAGCACCGAAGTCAACACAGAAGCCGCCTTGACATTGGTACAACGTTACAGTTGGTTTGGTAACGATATCAAAAGCCTACATTCCAAAGTATGCTTGAATGAGATGTTCGATTGTTCTCGGGTGCTGATCGCCCACGTGCTGCGAAGTGTCATAGCGGTTGCACAACGAGCAGACCGCATTGGGAGGCCGCCCCCGACTCCAGCGAGCCACAGGTGAACATTCGCTTGTCGAATAAAGGCCTTGTCAATCAAGGGCACAATTCTCATAAGAAACATCCCGATGTGACTTTGAAAATCGACAAATTTCTCCACCGTTGTATTACAACTATTTCAGATAAGCCCGTGTTATTTAGTAGCACTTTGAAGTAGGTAATTAGAAAATATAATAGCTGCAAAGCAGGAGACACAGCGACAGGGTTGGCCTCGCTCGCGTGCCACTGAATACGTATCGGGTTTCGTTCCGCAAACTCGAGATAACTGCAGTACGCTGCCGAGAGTTGCTGCATACTTGGTGCCGACTTTGAATCTCACCTCTAGCCTTATTGTATCCACGTTTAGCTCTCCACGGCCTATTTGAATAAGAAACGCGAGGTTGCATTATAGCTAATTAATTAAGTTTCCTGAGTGCTTTACGTATTAGTCATGGCGACAAAAATGGTACGCGCAGCGAACGGATCGCTCGGCTAAAAACAGCATTCTAATAATCGACACTCGATCTAAAATAGCTTCGTGACAAACGAAACCGAAAGTGATGGGTGATGCAACGGTCCCGAAATTAGCTGGTTCAGCCCAGAGCGGTGCATCGGCCGCAAGGGAACGCCGTGGCAGGCGCCGCGGGTGCCAAACGGCTGGCATTTCGCGCTAATGACACGAATAAGATATTAGCGCGGATAGCTCGCCAACAGCCGGTGGAATTCGTCTCAGGTATTCGGGCCGCTTGTAGTAACAGAATTAACTGACAGATTGTTTGTACACTCGGCCACCGCCTTTCAAATAAGGTTGGTCACTTGGAGAGCAAACAGTTGTGTACCTGGTCGACCGTTGCCACCGTCAAGTCAACGTGCAAGGGAGACGTTAGTATGCAAAAACGTGTAGCATATGTAATCGCTAAGGGCTGCGGGTGAGCGAGGCAAAAGTGGGGAGCGGCGGGCGGTGGGTGACACGGCGGCGGGCGCGGGTCGGAGGTCCGGCCGCATTCCGCCGCCGCGCCGCTTGAAAGTGAAACTGCTCCGTCGACCAACTCAGCTGTAGAAAGTCCACGATTATATCTCGGCAGCGGCGCGGGCGACCGCCGGACGAGCAAAAACTGCTATCGCTGTGCTGGGCTCCCGGGAAACGAGGCGCCCTAGGCGACGGAGAAATTGCCGATATCTGCTGACGACTATTAAACGACTCCTTTCATTTACTTAAACACTGACTCGCAGTGCTCGACTATAGTATTGAATTTCAATTGAATAAGCTATAACTAAAAAACAAGGCTACATAGTTCATTATACCTACCTCAGTACCCGCAGCTAATTCCTAGATATTAACCGCACTTCAATTGATCACGCGAGTGATTAAAAGAAAACAGTATATAATTATGAAAATTATAAATTTCGCTTCTTCAACTCAATGTGTTAGCATTGTAGTAAGTTAACACTGCGGATTTAGTATAGTATTTTCAACGGTTTAGCTGCAGAGCTTTGTGATAGACGATGGGCGGACGGACAATAGAGCTCCGTTTTACCCCTTCGGGTACGGAACCCTAAAAATTACATAATATGCAATTAAATTTTTAATTTATGTTTACTTCACTTCAGTACAAATATTATAATTATAAAACTACATTCAGCATTATTTGTAACAGTGGAAACTTTGCTGATACTTATATTAGTTTAAGTATACAAATTAAAATTAAAGGACATCATCCATTTTGGTCCAAATGTGAAAGTGCCGGCCAAAAAGCAAAAGTGCTTTATCCTGATAGATTTTGTCCACCTAAGCATTTCTTATAATGGCACCGAAGCTGTAGCACCGCTATACTCGATTTTGAATAAGTTCAAAAAGTCTGATTTTTCATACATATTGGCACAAATGTAAAAAAAAAATCGGCCAAAAAGCAAATTCTGATAGATTTTGTCCGCCTAAGCATTTTTATTATGGCACCGAAGCTGCAGCATCGCTACACTTGATTTAATTGAGTTCAAAAAGTATGTTTTTCGTACATATTGACACAAATGTCAAGCTGTGCTACAGCTTCGGTGCCATAATAAAAAATTCTTAGATGGACAAAATCTTTCAGAATAAAGCACTTTTGTCTTTTGGCCGGCACTTTCATATTTGGACCAAAAATTTATAAAACGTGGATATCCCTTATCGTGGTTCTGGTTCAATTGTAAAATCAGTTACAACGCCGCAGCAGCGATGGGGAAATGGATATGTCTCTCAAACTAGAGAAACCTGTTCCCAACTGGTATCGGGACGGGACGGGAGCAACACAGAATCCATAGCAAATACAGGCATAGGCACAGCGCAAAAAATGCAATTAGTCGGAGGATTGAAGCGGCGACGGCGACGACCGCTAATGGCAGCGAATCGACGCGAGCGTCAGCGCGCGACCTTGCGCGTCACAGCGCGCGCAGCGCATGGAAAGATCCACCCGCCACAGCCATATGGATACAACTTGTAAACAAGTGCATTGAAACATTATTACAAATAATAACCACACACACATACTGAACAATACCGTAACACAAACGCGGGGTTAGGAATTGAAAAGCTTTTAGTGTTATTTCTTGAAGAAATTATTATTAAATCTTAATAAATTATTGTTTGTAAATTTTTATGAATGAAAGTAACAAAGTTGGACGGTGTGTAAAGTTCAAGGTCTCTAATAATAAAATAAAATATGTCTTTAATTTAAGATTAATAAATAAATACTTAACTTACTAAAATAGAACCAATTATGCTACCGAGTTGCTGGCAGGGATTGAAATACCGTTAAAAAAATAACGTTAAAAATACCGTTAAAACATTTTATCGGTAAAGGCGATGTCCCAGCGTTGCCCCAGTTTCATTTTATTTAATTACTTTCATAATTTAAAAATGCTAATTACATTTTATTTAGGTATAGTATCAGTCAAGAATTGTTTTGTATTTAGAAAAACATTTACAAAAACATTAAGTTGTTTACTGAAGTATTTTGTGAAAAAAATGTAAGTAAATAGTACTCTAATGTTAAAAAATTGTGATTTAAAAGCGTTTTAACTTAAAAATCCCACTTTTTAATGCAGAAAATAATTATCAATCTGATTCTAGAGTAAAATACCTACTCTGACATACTACTTTGATTAAGACGCAATAGACTTTCATTTTTTGCGAATGGTGGGGCAAATGACGTAGGCGCGATGGGACATGTCCTTTACTGGTAAAAATAACGTTAAAATATTTTACCAGTAAAATTAGCGTTAAATATAGCGTTAAACTTTACCGGTACAATATACCGGTAAAATTATCGCTAAAAAAATAACGTAATTAAGTGGAATAACATTTATTTTAAAATTTAACGGTGAAAAATTATAATTAAATTAAATAACATTACCATTATTACTTTCACGATAAATTAATAAGGCTAATGCAGAATAGGTGGCATATTATGAAGTGATATCATCTATAATACATAAAAATGAATCACCGAATGTACCATGGGCAACAGCCACTGCTAAGGTCAAAATCGCTTGCACGCCGCGCCGTCACAACCATACGTTTAGTTCGTGTAGGGGCGATACGCGCGCACACGAATTTTGTTGCAAACTGTTGCCCATAGTACATACATTCGGCGATAACTTAAAGATTGTATAACTTTAGAACGACTGAACTAAATTAGATAATTATTTTTTTGTTGTGTTTGTTATTAGCTACATAAAAAATATGTGGAAAGATGTAAAAAATTCAACAATTTAAAGTTTATCTAATACAAAATTATACAGATGTTTTTTTTAAAAGCTAATTTATGTTTTGGTTTTTAAAATAGCAAAATGTTCATCACCATATTGTACCTGTGAGAGAGAGAGAGACCTTACAACATTATGCTTGTTTAAGTATTATCACAGAATAAATAATAGTACTAACATGTATTATGGTCAAGACAAAAATATTTTAATACTATTAGAGTGGGTATAAATTAATTTAATAAGACTTGGGAAGTTTACCTGCATAAGAATACTTTTGAAAAGTACTGATATTGATACTATAAACATAATCATATTATACACATAGGTACAGCTTATCACAATGTTATCAACAATAAAATTCATCATCCCCCTTTATCAAGAGGCCTTTGATAAGAAATAAACAAGGATATTGCGATACTACACCAAAACAATGCCATGATGACATTGTGCCATTTCAAATTTGCCGTATCATATCTATTGTGTTGCTTCGTACCACACAATAATGATACTAGGTATTACATGTTAGAATGCCATATTATATAAGTTATCAACATTGGCCATGAATGTTCAGTCAATTGGAGCTATTAACATGTAGGTAACATACAGTGACCTAAGCTGAGTTATGGTAGTTCTGATTTTTCAAATATTATATGAGTTTTGAAGATTTTATTCATAACAGCGACCGCCTGCGACATAGTCTGCATAAAAAGTTTTTTTGCTAGCTTTGGCTACATATTTTTTGGTACCCTAAGTCCTTTTCTGTACCCGTGAGAATGTTTATGCAAAATTTCATGATGATTGGTTTAGTAGTTAAGATGTGAAGTAGTAACAAACTGACTTTCACAACTAAAATATTAGTAAGGATATGTTATCTGGTTCTATTTAAAACAAACATTCATATATTTTGTTAAGTAAGTTTTATGAACTGATCTAAATCTTAGTTGAAGTTGTCTTCCCTACATACTGCTTGTGTTATGGAATGTGTGTCCATTTCCAAGTCCATCTAATCTAAGGTAGTATTTATTTAGTTGATGTCCCCACTGCTGGGGCACAGGCCTTCCTTATGGGTGGTAAGGAGGAGTAATTTATTTAGTTACTAAGTTGTTTTTGTGTGAAGCTTGAATATTTATAAACAGGAGTATGTATGTGATATTCACCACAGTACCAAATCAAAGGATGAAAGTAAACAGAAGAATTCTAAGAGAATTCTACTTATCAACCTTTTTATCAAGTCAGATGGGTGAAAAACAACATGTTTAACCTGCCTAATAATTAGTAATTGGTAAAATTAGAGAGTATTTTAATTAGGTGGGCTAGAAAAGTATAGGTAGGCAGCCTGCGGCCTGCCTATTTAGTTAATGGTTAGATGAATAACTAAGTAGTGATGCAACAGTAGGTATTATTTGTATTGTAACTTGTAACTGACCTTGCAAAGGGTGTCTGCTCGACGTGGTAGACGTCTGTGATAGGTTCCGAGCGCATTATGCTGCGCAGCCTTTCCTCTGGCAACTCCAGCAGGCCATCGCTCGCTGTCTTGAAGTCAGCCTTGCTCAAACCACTTAAAACACTCATTTTTAAACGTGTAGACGACTAACGACCGAGTCGAAACGGTGAATATTAACTTTCAAATGTCACTTAAATGATCCACAACAGTCCTTAAAACAACAAATACACTTATTTAAGTATTATTACATCAATTAGGCCACATGAAACATATTAATGCCTCCGGTTTCTCAAAAGGTAACCGAGAGCACTCCCTTGTCATTGCGAGATGCGGTTACTGTTTCGTTTAAAATGCTCCACTGTTGATAGACACGAATATAAAACAAACATTTATATCACTTCATCATCAACGGAATGAAAAGATTTATGTTGTTTATTTACACACGCGTTTCGAGAAAACTGAAAATTGACAAGCGCGACAAGACAGCTGCGCATCGACGAGTCGACCGCACTTCGCCATACACGTTTCTGCCGTTCTTTTGAACTGAAGTAAGCAACTTGCTTGGGGAATGCAATGTACAAAAGACAGCCATTCAAAATTCCGTCCGTATTCTATGAACACTAAGTTCGAAAATTGCACGGCAAGGTCGATACGTCAGCTAACTTACAAGTTCTTTTCTGTACCGATAGATGTCATCTCAAAATAAGTATGAAAATTTATTTTTATAACTTTTTAGCAGTAACAATAGAATCTAATAATGTTTTTTATTAATGTAGTTTATTGTCAACGGTGTAATTTTCTAGAAAAGATAAATAATTGCATTGAATACACACAAAAGAATAGGAGAAACTAGCATGACTGTAGCGACATCTCGGATTTGGATCCTACTTTAAATTATCGTCGTCTCTTGTTTAGATCACCAATTTAATTCAAGAGGGCGCCATTATGCAGGCCATGTACTATTAAGGTGCTTTTCCACGGTGCGTCTGGAGACGGGGCTAATAGGGAATGTCCGAAAAAAATCAAATTGGCTGAATATTTTTCTATAGGTAGGAATAAGGTCCCTTAGTAATAGAAAAAAGTTTCAGAATTTTGGGTTTGGTAAAAAAGTTTTTAAAAATCAAAGTCTCTTCGACTTCACAAATGTATGAAAGTAACAGCAGAATGGAGATTATACCTTTGCCGCTAACTGCCACAAACACAACACGTATTTAAAAAAAAAAGTTTTGACATTTTGTCTTGAAACTTTTTTTTTAATACCATGTTGTGGTTGTGGCAGGTGTTGGCAAAGGTACAATCTCCATTCTGCTGTTACTTTCATACATTTGTGAAGTCGAAGAGACTTTGATTTTTTGAAATTTTTTCACGAAACCGAAAAATATGAAAATTTATTCTATTACTAAGGGACCTTATTCCTACCTATAGAAAAATATTCAGCCAATTTGATTTTTTTCGGACATTCCCCATTGTCTAATTAAAAAATCTATCGCAATCGCTTTCATTTAACAGATGGATGTGAGACATTGCTGCATTTCTTTGGTAAGTTTTTATTTGTGCCAAAGAGAAGCATCAATGTGTTACATCCTGAAAGCGATTGCGATAGATTTTGAAATTAGACAATCAATAGAAAAGTGGAGACGCACGAGGGCGCACCAGACCAAACCGACACACCGCAAATGGCTTATTTACGACGACAAAAATATGAATTTCAAATTAAACCTCTCGAAGTTAATATTTATATTACCTTTAATTATTAAGCGTGTTTAGAGTTAGTTTCTATCAAAATAAAACACAAAAAAGATTTTTTTTGAATGAAAACAAAAACAAAAAATAAATCTGTTAGCGTAACCCGCTTAATTTGTATTTTATTTTCACAGATTATTTTTAAATTGGAAATTATTAGTCGATTTATTGACTTTTTACATATGGCAACACGGGCGTATGGCAATATTGAGGCAGTCAACGGGAGGGTAGGACGACTAGCGGTCGTGTGGCTGTCTGGCGAGTGAAAAAACAAGATATGAAAACGGAAAGTGTATACTAGAACAGAATGATCAAAACAGTTTATTATCGGATCCTCTAATCAAACTAAACAAATTGTATGCTTCAAAAGTGAGTACGTCAATAATTTCAGAAGCGGGAACCAACATCTTGGCCCACAGGTATGTTTCTTAAATACAATTAAGCTAGTTTCTTTAGGCTGGCTCAAATTGAGCTGCCCAATATGAAAAGTCACATAAATATAATATTTAAAGCCAACACAACCCATTGAATTTAGAAATGCATGAGTTATTTGTAGAACATACAATTTCTATGGTTAAAATCCAGTATTTCTTTCGACATAATAAAGAAAGACTTTAAAGTTTAACTTTAAAACTTCTTAAAATAGTTGTAATACTTGTTAGGAGTAAGCGCTTATTAGTCTGCGGCCTAAGTATTAGTGCATGAAATTGTAACCTTTACATTGCTGTGAAACAAAACTTACTTAAGATGCCTCTAAGATAAAACTAGTAGGTTATCAATTGCTTACTACAAAAACTCACTGTGTTATAGTGGAATAACCACTGACTTGTTGACTACAAAATTATAAGTTTTCTTGTCGGTAATTATGACAGTATTTTCTGGTGTACATACATTAGAATCTACATAGATAATAATTGTACAACTTTGTAGCTGTAGACTATTATAGGCGATATTGCTTAATAAATATATTTTTTCATGATTCGCACAATACTTTAAAGTTCTACTTACTGCGAATAGTATCTAATTCTACGAGTTAGTACTAGTATCTGCTCAGAATTTGAAAATATTCCCTCAGCAGAAATTAAAGTAGGATACAAAATTACAGAGAAAAAATAATTTTAATGAAAGAATTATTAATGAAATTTACCTCTTGAGAAAGTAAACATAAAGTAACAGATTAATTTCATCCATAATGGTAGTACCTACATTAGATATCAGGAAGTATAATTCTAACCATGAATTAACTTATCTTGTGGAATTATTTTGAAAACATTTTCTCACAATTTCCAAATTAGTTATTCGGTGGGATACTACTTTCTTTTATTGCTTATAATTCTTACTTTTATTGATTTAATTGTCTTTATTGTACAATATAATGGTACAAAAGGCGGGCTTAATGTTAATAGTATTCTTTACTAGTCATCCAGTGAAATATACGTTCCGCGAAATGGACCAAATGCAAAATGGACGTTCCGCGAAATGGACCAAATGCGAAAGAGGTGTTTTTCGGCAAGTTGACCAAATGAGAAGTGGACCAAGTGCACCTAAACACTACTCTACTCAACGTAGTGATCACTCCGCCTATACAGGAAATATGCTACTGAATGTAGTGATCCACCCAGTGAAATATCCTACTTAATGTAGTGATCACTCCGCCTATACAGGAAATATGCTACTGAATGTAGTGATCCACCCAGTGAAATATCCTACTAAATGTAGTGATCCACCCAGTGAAATATCCTACTTAATGTAGTGATCACTCCGCCTATACAGGAAATATGCTACTGAATGTAGTGATCCACCCAGTG
Source organism: Agriphila tristella (assembly GCA_928269145.1). Classification (NCBI taxonomy): domain Eukaryota; kingdom Metazoa; phylum Arthropoda; class Insecta; order Lepidoptera; family Crambidae; genus Agriphila; species Agriphila tristella. Next base: position 26,008,819 of record OV743437.1, on the reverse strand, counting down.
AAATATCCTACTTAATGTAGTGATCACTCCGCCTATACAGGAAATATGCTACTGAATGTAGTGATCCACCCAGTGAAATATCCTACTTAATAGTGATCACTCTATTTATACAGGAAATATGCTACTCAATGTAGTGATCCACATAGTGAAATATCCTACTTAATGTAGTGATCACTCTATTTATACAGGAAATATGCTACTCAATGTAGTGATCCACATAGTGAAATATCCTACTTAATGTAGTGATCACTCTATTTATACAGGAAATATGCTACTCAATGTAGTGATCCACATAGTGAAATATCCTACTTAATGTAGTGATCACTCTATTTATACAGGTAATATGCTACATAATGTAGTGATCATTCTAATTATACAAGGAATATGCTACTGAATGTAGTGATCCACTTGTGAAATATGCTACTTAATGACTGTAGTGATCACTCCATTTATAAGTTTGTAAGCATAATTTAATGCAATATTAAATGTTGTTTTTATACTATTTTAAATTAAGCTTTGGGTTATCTGCTGCAATTTAGTTTACATGTTTAACCTGCGATACTATGCTTAATTTTGCCGTCTTCAACAAGGTGTATCAAGCTTACATAATTATAGGCAAAACTATTGTCTGTGGGTGGGCCCGACGAACTGTAACATAGATTTTTATTCTAAAACCTATTTTGAGCCCCAGTTTCTCACAACTATAGAAACCTTTGTGGTAGCTTGGTTGCCACTAGACTTAACTTCTATTATTTGTGAAGGGAAAATAAATAAACATTTTATTATTTTTATTTTTATTATTGATACAGGAAATATGCTACTTATTGTAGTGATTCATATTGTGAAATATGCTACTTGATGTGGTGATCACTCTATTTACACAGGAAATATGCTGCTTAATGTAGGTGGTGATCCGCATAGTGAGATATGCTGCTTAATGTAGTGATCACCCGTTTATACAGGATCAATGCTAATTAAGAAATATATATATATAAAAAATAAAAATCAGATTTACATCTCTATAAGATTAGTAACGTTAAAACACTTTATGAGATATATTAACAATGTTTTCCTCTATGAAGCATCTGATGTTGGCTTTGGTGAGCTGAAAGATCGATTAATGCAGTGATCCAACCAGTGAAATGAGCTACTTAATGTGGTGGTCAATGGTCACGCTGTTTATACAGGAAGTATTCTGTCTGTTGTAGTGATCCACTAATTACATGGAAAAAAAGATCTACTACTATAAGTGTAGTGCTTGTGCGGATGCTGTATGGTAGTATGGTATGGTATGGAGGAGGTTAGCCATTAGTAGGAAGGCCAAAGTGGAAGATCTTCCTCCGGGCTGGGTAGTATTAGCCCGGGGATCGCGGTCCAACCGACGATGGTTGGCAGTTGTATATATGCTGCTTTATATATGCTGCTTCGCTGACATAACTCCGTTAGCGAGATGTAGGTTACTCCATTTGTTTCTCCATACTACGAGGTGCTATTCCTTACTAATCTTTGTGTTTTTACGACACTAGCGCCAACTAGTCACATAGTGATGAATCTTGTTGCAACCATGTGTTGGTATGTGAGGCGGTACGGTAGATGCCGCTACATGCTCATTCTCTTTATTAACAAAGATACTACTTATTGTGTAGTGCTTTGCATGTATCGTGAAATATAATACCATATGTAGTGATAAGTCTAGCGACATTTACTATAAGCTTACATTTGGGTTGTTTTGAATAGAAATATGAATATGTAAGTAGTAACTTCAGTAAAAGAAAAAGGGGTTTCAAGTTAGACATCTCAAGAAAGAAAACAAAACATTAGACATAGTTTTCAATTCAAGAGACCCTAAGCTGATTTTCAATTGGTACCTTTGTTTCTTTCTGACAGCTAAATGTCCTATTTAAGTGAAATCAGGACACACTCATATAATAAATTATTATTTTAATCCTTTTACCTAATATATAGGTAAAAGTGAATGTTTATTTGACTTAAATATCTATACAACACACTCATTTGTATACGACACAAATATAATTTTCGAATAAATTGTATAAATAAAAACCTAAAAATAAGAGATTTATAAGGATATAGTTGAAATACTAGAATATCCTTATAATCATCTTAATTTAACAAAAATTCTTTATTTATCTGAATATGGTCAATACAGTTGATGTTTTGTAATATGAAATTATAATCCTCACATTCTACTGTTATTTTGGTGTAGAAACTTAAATCAACTTAAGAAGTGGTAACTTCTTGATTATCTCATTAATTCTCACAAAATTATAACTTACATGTTACACATAATAAATAAAACGAAATAAACTTAGTCAAACGACTGTTTTAGGAAACTATGATTTTGGATCGGATGTTTTGGGAAACGGATTGAACGTTCCGAAAGGATTCATACTACAATAAAATGTCAGAATAATAATATTAGAAAATTTCAGTATAAATTTAGTAATTTCGGTATAAACTACAAAATTTATAATTTGAGAAATCATTTACTGTATAGGTAGTATAGTGAGTACATTTTTATCTGTTAGAATCCAACTGTTTCTGAAGGATGGCCAAACGGCCGTACAAGCTGGACTTGGTAATCAAACGTATTGATGGGAATCTTTGGATTAGGAATCGTGTCACATAATATTGTTCCAAATAATTAGCTGTGGTAAAGTGTTTCGTTTAAAACTTTCCAAATCAGAGATGTTGTCTTGTAACAACTATATTTTAAATCCTTAATTTGAGTGAATCTTAAGAGCTACAAGAATGTAGCTGTAGCTATTATTTTACTGTGTAGCTATGTAGCTATATAATAAAATAATAAGAAGTAAAATAAAACGACAAAAGAAAAAACAACACAAATGACAAAAAATATTTAATAAAACGCAGACTTATCCTCATTTGGTAGTCTGTGGATAGACTGCATGCATTGAACATATAAATCTGTGACTGTAGAAAAAAAACAATGCGCTAAGTGCAGACAGTATCATACGCAAGAACGCGGAGTGGAGCACAGCGCAGCGCTATTGTCAAAAGCTATTGTCTATGGTAGTAGCCGTTCAGAAGCTATAATGAAGTTTTCCTTTAACGTATCTAGCTAGACCTACCATATTATAATGATCGGATCTTTTATGAACACATACTGCTCAGAACTATAAGTTCATGGTGTGTGTTGTTTGCGTTATCCGTAATAAACAGAAACAACGTATTTTGCTCCATTTTGTTATGACAAGTTCTTAAGGGTTTCTGGCAACTTATTATAAATACGTATTGCAAAAAAAAAATTAATACAATGTTAACCTTTGAGATGGTATGGTATACACAACATTTGAATTTTCGTCGCATATAGGTAATTGGCAATGTTATTTTAGCAATAAATATAACTTTATTTACATTTATATTGCAGAAATTGCCAATTCCTAAATACGTATTCTGATATAGTAGAAAAAGAATACCAAGGTCCCAGGATAAGGGCTTGTTAGAATCCAAGTCACCGGCCTCGCATGCATATCTAATGCATCTCTTTTGTAATTTAAAGGTTTTATCCACATCAACAGAGTAATCCTATAAAATAATTCCATAACGCAGCACCAATGCTACATAGTCATGGTAGGCTGCAGTCTTGGATGCTGTTTCTTTTACTCACCTTAACCCAAAGAGGAGTCTGTCAATTTTGCTTACCATCAAATCTATCAAACTTTCCAACCACACTCGTCATCGATTATGACACCTAAGAACTTTGTCATGGTTATTTCATAACTTTTCTCGTTATTATAATTAATGTAGAAGTTATTTCTTTTAATTATGGTTTATAATTAAATGTCATATATTTTGTTTTATCTATATTTATTTTAGGTTGTTATTATTCAACCATTTAATAACCTGCCATAGATAGTGATTGCGACTTCTTTCAGTTTAGATTATCACAAGTTCACAACCTTTTATAATAAGTGTTGTGCCATCGGCAAAAAGAATACGTTGCTGCTTTGTTATGTCAGAAAAAGTCATTCATATAGATTAGAAAAGTAGGAGGGCCTAATACATTTCCTTGTGGTACTCCCACATTATTTATACTGTACGCCGACAAATAGTTTATGTCCCCTATTTTTAGATATTTGAGATCGTCACTCATTGTCGATCGTCCCTTAGATAACTTTACTTTAAAATATGCATACTCATATTAAAACTCTCCGTGATTTTCTTAATAAGATGAAAGCAAGCCAATTTTATGGATCTTTTTATGGATCCTTGATTTCAAAAAGGTATTAGAATTAGAAAAGTTATATAACTTGTCTGCAAGTACTATTTCAAAATACTTCTGAGAGTACTGATTTTAGGGTAATCGTCTATAATTACTAACTCTTCCTTCGGTCCACTTCGGTACAGTGGCTCAATGACCGAATACTCTATCAAATAGAGATGGGAAATAAATAACCTTGGAGAACATATACATTCTATAACTTGTACTAATGGGATGACTATAAACCCTACAGCGTTACCTTTATCATTTGGTTAGTTATACCATCATATCCCATAGGTAAAGTACTTTCAAGGCCCATCATTATGTTGTAAACTCCCTTTTTTTATCTGTCGACCTGTGAAGTTATAACATCGTCTTTAGTAATCATTATCAAAATAATTTTACTCGTCAATATTTATTAAATGTATTAAATTCATTGCGAATGTCATTTGGATTACTACATGAAAATTTATTATTTTACTAATTCGATTTAGCCTTTATTAGAATTTCAATGATTCAATAATTCAATATTTGTACTGGTTACGTTTCTAATAATATTCTACGATGCTGCTTTTCATACATCGTTAGACTTTGTAATATAACGCATATTATTGTGCTTCTGTGATTGAGATATATTTTCTAAGTGTAAAGTATATGAGAAAAGGTTAATTTGACAATGAGAGATATTAGATACTTAGGACTTTTATTCATGTAGCACCTTCAGACACATTTAGTTAGCCCTTTATTTTTAACTTATTTATTTATTTTGTTCTGACTTATAGAAAATATCAGAATAGCTTTGCAAAAGTGACTGATGGCCATATCCGCAATTCGTCTTCCAAGTACATCATTATATTATAAAGAACTTATAAATTCTCTAAATGTTTCTATGTTTCCCTTACTCATATCCCATACGTTTTGATCAGTAACTAAATCGTTCTAATATTACTTTTCGGTGATTAAATCCAGTCAGATATTTTTCGAGTTGCTTATGTTATATACTTAGCTTATTATTTATTTATTTAGTTTATGTTTTATAGTTTGTATATTATCAAGCAACAATTATTAAAGTTCCAATCACCGCAAAGTGCCTATGATATTTTTATCTCGTTTTATAGACAGCCGTATCAGTAAAGATTCTATTCATATTAAGAAATCCTACATTTTTGTAGTAGTTCTATAAATGTTAACTATAGTGCACATTTACTGCACATCATTCAAAAGTGTATAAAGTGGCCACCGGAATTTCAAGCGTCCTATTTGTTAATAGTATATACATGAACGATCCCTACGTTGTTACTTTCTACAACAGTTTGCCGCAACTTAATGGTTGGGTATATGAAGGTGTTGTTCTGAATTATTCTTTATTTATTTATTGAAAAGGTTTGCCGACATTACAATTTAATGAAGTTTGACTTCTTTTATAACTAATTGTAACAAATTCTTACAGGAAAGAACAATAAATGTTTCGGTGAGGCAAATGACATTAACCTCACCTACCTCTTTAGTAAGCTCACTTATAGTAACTGTAAATAAGTCTTCTTCACTTGTTACGCTCTGACAGAACACAGTCTAATGTTTTTGTTATGTAAAAACAAAAAAAAACAAGTTATAAGCATTTATGATTTTAGAGTCTGATTTGGTGAAAGGAAAAATACCTATTGTTTTCTGTAGTTACTAAGCTTTTTATAATTACCCTCATTTTTTTAGTGTTACACAGTTTACTCCGGCAGCTACACTTTCTGCTAAGCATTTCCTTTACTTTGTGCGATGCTGGGGAATTAGACATATATTGTAAATAATCAAGTTCCATTTATCAAAAAAAGCAAATCACTTATAAATGTCTATTGTTTACATAACTGTCATTGTGTGATTATAAAATATGCAATTGTCATATTTTGTCAATAATTTTATATTGTAATTGAATAACTCTTTTTTTAAATATTTAATATATATCTTAAAATTACGTAGTTTATACAATGCGACACATTGTTGGAAGAACAATAAGGTTTCTGTCGTTTGCACCTAACGTTAATATTACAATGTCATTTGCACCTAATTAATGCTCTAACTGAACCTTCACAAACTGTTTAAGATCTGACAACAGGATACATCTTGTATAACCATAGTTATGATCCATGCGGATCGTCATTATTATGTTTCCGAGGATCACCTACCTATGTATTTCCTCTATCCTACTCTTTATAGTTTCTTGATCCGTAATCTCTAAAGTACCTATATATTTCAATGAGTTTATTTACATACATGGGAAGTTATAAGATGTATGTAATTGTAATAGTTTTCACTTTGAATGCATTTGTATAAGCAATAATGATAAATCTATGAATGATCTTGCCATGTAATATGTTACATATTAACAGTTTTCTCAAAATGAAATCAAAAACATTGTTGTTTCTACTATTATGTATTTACTTAATTTTATGTTTTAATAGTTATTATTCCACCATAAGATTACAGAATAATCAATTAAATTAATAATAATAATGATAAACAATGAAATTCATTAGTATTACAATAGCTGTAATTTCCGTACGATTATCGAACTAGACTAGGTGGTTTTAGTTGTGAATATAGTTGTTAGTTTAGATCATATAGAGACTCACAATATTATTGTGGCTACCTACTCGAATGGCCGGGTTGGAATAGGGACATTCCAAAACCAGGACGGCCGTCTGTTAGCGTAACCCGCTTAATTTGTATTTTATTTTCACAGATTATTTTTAAATTGGAAATTATTAGTCGATTTATTGACTTTTTACATATGGCAACACGGGCGTATGGCAATATTGAGGCAGTCAACGGGAGGGTAGGACGACTAGCGGTCGTGTGGCTGTCTGGCGAGTGAAAAAACAAGATATGAAAACGGAAAGTGTATACTAGAACAGAATGATCAAAACAGTTTATTATCGGATCCTCTAATCAAACTAAACAAATTGTATGCTTCAAAAGTGAGTACGTCAATAAATCAAATCATCTTAAAATTGATAAAAACTTTTTGGTTGTATGACTTTGTTTGTTTGACAACATCTTGTCGCTTTGAGGTAATTACTGGCTCAGATTTATGAACATACTTGCGGCCGCCCGCGACTTCGTCTGCGCGGAAAGGTTTTTTCTATCCCTCGGGAACAATACTTTTTTTCGGGATGAAAGGTACCCTATGTCCTTCTCTGTACCCCTGACAACGTGTATGCAAAATTTCATGGTGATCGGTTCAGTAGTTTAGACGCAAAGGCGTAACAAACAAACAAACAAATAAACAAACAAACGGACTTTCGCATTTATAATATTAGTAAGGATAAGGATAGTGCAAAATATCCGTATTTGTATTAACTTTGAAGTTTTTCTCGTGTGGAAGGGGGGGAGAAGGGGTGATATTTTTATCACAACAATAAAGTTAACACTTGTAGCTTAAGTAAAAAAAAAAATTTGAAGTGGAACTTGGTGGAACTTTTTTTTAAAACCTTCTCAAACGTAAGCAAACAGCAAAAAATCTTAAATTTATTATCACGCTTATTTATTGATACTTTAAAATTAAATGGCTTTATGTAACAAGGTAATTATTTATAAAGTACTAACCACTAGGTAAAACATCCATGCTTAAAACAAATTAAATGATTCACAAAACAAGTCTATATCACACCTGATAAATAGGGTAATTAAAACAATATTGAATAGAAAAAGTGGAAATGACGAGCTAGTGCTGACTTCCCGACTGTCTCAAACCGGTTCGGGTCATCCTGCATGTTTTTTTTTTTATTTTTGTTCTTAATGCACTGGTTACTTAGGCACGTTTTGAAAGATGTATTAATTGAGTTATTTAAACCACTTTGCATTTTTTACTTTTGTCGTCGTAAATGAGCCATTTTGCCGTGTGTGCACCGTGGGAAACGACGCGTTCGCCGGTAACTTCAAAGGATCGGTGCGTGCTCGCCCTCGTGCGGCTCGGTGCGGTGCGTGGTAGCGCGGATCGTTGGAACGCGGCTTTATTTATTCTGTGGCCATACACCATCCGGATGGTCCTTCGAGCAACAAAAGGCTTCGTTTGTCACGAAGGGAGAAGCCTTAGCGATATAACTCTATTCAAATTATTCTGGCATTTTTTGCGGGGGGGGAAAATGCACACAAGTGCAGTTCCGCATACCCACATACAAAAACTACACTGTAATGACGACACTCACACATAAAAAATAAAACAAAACAGCAAAAAATTGTGTACGGATGAGTCACACATCAAAATATGACACGTTTTTGACATAAAGGGCTGGGCTCAACTGTCGATGCAGCAATATCGATACGGAAAAAGGAATAAAGGTTACAAACTCAATCATTTTACGATGGGGTGAATAACAACAAAGAGGTCATTTTTATACGCTTGAGCTTTATACAAAAAGCTCGAGAGTGTAGGTGATTGGGTTGGGACTAATGTGTACCCAGGGAAGTTGGGCTCAGGCTGCTGACACTGAACATCGCTCCATGACAGTACTGCCATCAAGGGCGTATCCAGCTTTGGCACCAGGAGGGGGTCACATAGTCGTGGTCAAGTCAAGAACTTATAATTTAATTTTGATAATAATAGAAGTAAAAAGTACGTATTTTATTAATGTACGTAAGTAAAAAACTGGTAAACTGGGCATTTAGGGCATTGGCAACTTGCGTGGTGAGTAACAACAGCTACATTTTCACACTTGAAATGTGAGTGTTTACTAAGCTCATAATAGTATGCTATCAGGTTTACAATCGCTGATATCGTTTAGGAGTAATAAAGGATTTTCCATGGGAGTTCTCGTCGTGAGTTACAAATAACTAGAACTAACAGATTTTGGAATTATCTCGACAATGTCACTTTTTCGGGTTCCAAAATCCACTGTGCGTTACTCCCTCGAACTAAATTCCCTTTTTATTCACTTGTTGTATAATCTACTATTTCGACATTTATTTCGCGATATCTGTCGAGCTCACATCAGTGCAGAGCAAATCATGCAAAAATCTCGCAAATGAATTTGGCGCAGAATCAGGGCCAGATTGACCAACACTTTATCGACAAACATTATTTAACGGTAACATCACTAAGTTGCCCATCGGCGAGAACTCGGATTTATCTAGCGACAGATCTGAAATTTGTACGGACGAGCCATGGACTAGCAGACCCGATGTCACTGAACAAATTTGACAACTAATCAAGAATAAAACATACGAATTTAATGTTTAAATGTAAACAAATAGCAATAATACGATAAAAAATTACTTTTATGTGAAACGTAAAACCGTCTTTTTGTATACTTGATGTTCAAGATCTCTTTTAACAGCAAAAAACTCATCAATTCGACATTTTAAACAGAGCAGCGTTCACATGCGCGACTGGACTCGGTCTAGAAAGAAATCCGGGCGCAACTGGTTTTACTAACGCGTATGCCCATTTGGGCTTGTACTTCGGCAGAGGGGAAACGCTTCGTATGGCTTCTCTTTCTGTAGAAGCCCGTCTTACTCTAAGGGATGGTCCAATCCAATCCTGCCGATCGTCCAATGGGGAAGGCAACTGTCAAACAAAATGGCGCTGCGTACGCTACGCTTGTTCCACGAGACCTATGAAAACAAAGGGATTTTACTTAAATTCGTTTTTTGAAGCTTTAAAATTATTAAATTCTGTGTAAAGCCGCGTTCCGACGATCCGCGCTACCACGCACCGCACCTTATCTCTAAGCACTTTATTCTTATGGCACCGCACCGAGCCGCACGAGGGCGAGCACGCACTTCAAAGAATCGGTGCGTGCTACCGGCGAACGCGTCGTTTCCCACGGTGTGTCCGTTTTGGTCTGACTCTGGTGCACACTTGTGCGTCTCCAGACGCACCGTGGGAAAGTACCTTAATATCTTAGGAACAAGCGTACGCAGCGACATCTACAATTAGCTTTGCGTTGCCATCTCCATTGGCGTGATACTGCCGATTGGATCCAATCCAATCGAATTGAGCGTGTGGTGTGTGGCCGTGGATCGGCAGGACAGGATCAAATTGACGATTCAAATACAGTTAGTTAAGGAGAGAAATTAAAATAATTGTTGATAAAACTTTATTAGGTAGGTAGGTACTTACTTAAAACTATCTATGTATGTACACTTATATTATATACTTAAATCAATTAACAAGTTAAGTGTTATCACTGGAAGGTAAAAATTCATTAGCTATTTTAATTATTTTGCTAACTTCCTCCTCTGTCAGCCTTTCTTCACTCTCTTGGACAATCTGAAAGGAAAATAGGAGATTATATTTATATTTCAGATTAGGAATTTATAATTACCTAATTAAAAATGATATTTATGTATTCTTAGTATTTTTTTAATCTTTAGTTCTACTGATTAAACCATCTCATCTTTGTAACTTGAATGCCTCTCCTCATAACCTTCTCTATAGAAGGCTGTGCTCTCCTCTTTTGGAGCAGACAAGCTATGTAAGCACACTAGCGCCACCATTGAAACAAGAATCATAGTGCTTAAATCAAGGGCGTCGCGTCGCCAGCCCATGGCCCAGGGGGGTAAGTTAATATTAAAGAGGATGAGAAAAATATGAATTGTATGTACAGTCAAGACCACCTAGTGAATTTATTCAAGTTTTTAGATGGGGCGGGATTTATCGGAAATTAAAGCAAGCCAATGAGGATCAGTAACGATTTTTGTTTAGTGGCTTATCTTATCAGAAAGCTTATGTCACCAAATGATTACCTGTGAAGAAATTTTTGCGATATCTCTTAAACCTGAGAAGTTGTACGAGCTAAAACATGCTAAAACACTGTTATTTTCGGGGGTCCTTATGACGTCATCGCGACGTACGCGACCCTTATGCCGTACGTGATAAAGCACATATTGCATTGAGTTTGGCATTTCCTTCAAACCCTTAATAACTCAACCATTTCGAAACGGATTTCAAAAAATCTTTCACTAAGTTTCATAGCTATGAATATGATTTTATATTATATCAATAAAACTATACGATTCAAACCTACTGATCCTCATTGCACGGTCTTAGGACTTTGATTATTTTGCAGTTGGCTACATTTTTAACCTCTATTGGGCAGCCCCCCATTGGCGACGCCCTTGGCTTAAATAAAGACGAAATTGTGAATTATCTCTCTTTAGTGCACTCCGAATAAGCATTGATGGTTCTTTTTATTGAGTGCACTACAGAGAGAGATAATTCACAAAACCTGAGCGAAAGTGGCACCGCGGTGAATTAGTGTATTCTAATACACTATCACAGAATATATAATAGTACTAACACACTATTTCAATAATGTTTTGCGTGGAATTTTCAAGGCCCACAATCTAGTATTTTTAGACGGTATCGTTACATTCCCTCGTAGTCACTGCTAGTAGATAGCAAAACTGCTAAAAGTGGCCGTTTTTGACACATTTGCTATCTACTTCTACGAATGACTACGAGGGCATGTAGTGATACCTTCTAAAAATACTAGACCATGGGCCCTAAAAATTCCACGTAAAACATTATTAAAATATTTTTCTATTAATAACTTATTAAATAAAAATCTCGCCACTTTCGGTCATACAAGCGCCTGTCAACCGGCGTCCCACACCGGTGCGTCTGTAGACGCACGAGAGCGCACCAGACAAGACCACACACCGTGGGAAACGGCGCGATCGCCGGTAACTTCAAAGGATCGGTGCGTGATCGCCTTCGTGCGCCTCGGTGCGGTGCGTGGTAGCACGCACCGTGGGAAGGCCCCTTTAAGCACTGTGATTATCGTTTCAATGGCGGGGCGCTAGTGTGCAGCATGCATGTGCAGACTGCGCCCTCGTCAACCCAGCAGGTACAAGCCTCGGCATGTAACTTTAGCGCTGACATTTTGTGCGCAGAAGTAATTTTGGGCCCCATTGGCGGGAGACGTGGTGCTGGGCTACTGCAAATATGCGCATTATCCCCCCTAATATCTCTCACCGCTAAACTTACTTGCCGCGCCCTATACTGTAAGCGCACAGGTAAGTTCAAGGGTGCGACGCCCGCCGGTGGGGTGAACGATAACCCGCCTCCCCCTGCTCTCAGTTTTTAGGAGATTTGAGGAACAGGATGAAATGGTTCCGATCATGGAGACTGATCACCCCTCCGGCTTTGCTGGCGTCCCTCTTTCCAAATAAGAAATAAATCATAATAAAACATAATTCCCTCAAATGTCCGGGACAGTGGCAGCCTGATCATCTGTGCTAACAGGTATCTATTTACCTATTTCAGACATCAGTCTCAGACAAATTTTGATTAGAACAATGCATCAAATGTTTGTGATGAGAAATAAAGACTATAATTTAACTATTCATCCTTACTAATATTATAAGCTAACGGCCGCCCGCAACTTCGTCTGCGTGGAAAGTTTTTTTGCTACCCTTCGGGAACGAAACATTTTTTCGGGATGAAAGGTACCCTATGCCCTTCTCTGTACCCCTGACAACCTGTATGCAAAATTTCATGATGATCGGTTCAGTAGTTAAGACGTGAAGGCGTAACAAACAAACAAACGGCCTTTCGCATTTATAATATTAGTAAGGAAGTAAGGATGCGAAAGTCCGTTTGTTTGTTTGTCACGCCTTCACGTCTTAACTACTGAACCGATCGTCATGAAATTTTGCATACACGTTGTCAAGGGTACAGAGAAGGACATAGGGTACCTTTCATCCCGAAAAAAAGTATTGTTCCCGAGGGATAGCAAAAAAACTTTCCACGCGGACGAAGTCGCGGGCGGCCGCTAGTTATTAAAATAAAAACACGATGCAGCAGCTATTAATATTTTCTGTTCACTCCAAACCTGCCTCTGCACCATGCATGACCATCGAAACATGATAATATTGTGATATCCATTGTTTTTATCTTATCGGGTTTCATGGTCATGCTAGGGGGGCTGAGTTATGAAGGGCAATGAAACAATTATATATTTGCATACAAAATGATAGCTTACCAACTGTATTTCAAGTTCAGTACGAGGTGGGGTATTGAGCATCATCAATTTTTCAGATTTAGTCAGTTTGAAAGGCTTCATAGCCACCAAAAACTTTTCAATACATTCTGTATTTTGATTTTTACAATCAGAGTTTTGTAAATAGTGAACAGTCTGTAAATGCACAAATAGGGAGTAATTAACATACTTTTGGCAGTGTAAAAGATACAACGAGTTTCGTATACATTCCGTTGCCAGTTTGAAACTAGAAAATTAACTAATCACAGACACCGCAATATATGCTATTTACCGTAGTAAATTACAAATTGTAATGTTTATGATGTAGCCCCCAGTTTGTTAGAATTGTACAGCAAAATTTACTCAAGTGGTTTGACATGGTGAGAATTACATTATTCTACTTGTGATTAAGTTCTCCCCTATGTACAAAGTCAACCTTCATCACCGCAGCAGTTTTTCAGTTAATGTAATGCGGTGCCTGAAGCGAAAGCAACCTCTCTCTTTTTCTCCTTGCCTCACGCCACCATAGTAATTATTTTGGAAAATTTTCCATAGTTTATTGATAAATTATCGCTAACAAGTATGCTAATGCTACTAGTGGCTTGATGACGGTGAAGTGAGGCAAGGAGAAAACCAGAGTGGTCACTTCAGCTTCAGGTGCTGAGTTAACTTGCTTGACCGGGATATCCTACTTCCTAATAATATTATAAATGTGAAAGTTTGTGGGTTTGGATGTTTGTTCGTCAATCACAAAAACTACTGAATAGATTTCGTTGATATTTCGCACACAGATAGTAGATAGTCTAGATTAAAACATAGAATCCTTTTTATTCCTATATTCCCACGGGAACGAGAACCACGCGGGTGAAACCGCGGGGCCGCTAGTACCTCATAAGTGACTGTCGCCAGTGATCCCTCTCTTTTGTGTTTCTTCTGTGTGCTGTCTTTCAGTTGTTGCAGTATTTGCATTACTTCAAAATTGCACAAGAATGCTGCATTTGGTTTTATGCTGGAAATTGAGATATGTAATAGTTTATTTCAAAGAACCAAGCATGTACAGTCAGTGGCACTAGGGCATGCAGAATCGGACCTCTTTGAAGAATCGAAAATTTCGATTCCGATTCCTTGTTCGGAATCGGGTACCCGGTTTTTTCGATTCTTTTCGATTCTTTTTTGTTTTTTTTGTTTACAGTTTTGTTTCATGTTAAGTAAAGAAAAAATTCGTTTTTATGAGTATTTTTTTATTAAAATCAAATTATTTACTTAAAATAAAACACGAAAACATAAAAGAAACAGCTAGGTACTTAATTCTTACAGGGTCTATAGTAGGATAGGTAGGAGTAGGACTCTACCGTGTGTTACTTAACTAGTACCGTTTCATTTCTTCTAGTCGTCATCGTTTTTATTTTTTTATTTATTTAGGTATATTACTTGAACTATTCGCAGCTAGATGGTGCTTCTAACTTGGATAATTTTTCGAAATGGGTGAATATTTTTTTAGATAAATTTGGAAAAACTGGCTTGACTAAACAATTTAAGATATAATTATCGAACCTGCTCACAAAATTTCACCAGAATTGGTTTAGAAATGCGACCTGTAGAGGAGAAAAAACGACCGCAAAGCCGGACTGAAATGTTTTTTTGGCATATCTCCGTCATTTTAATAAATTTCAAAAAATTGTTGACTCTCGACAGTAAAATCTGGATATTTATCAAACCTGCTCACAAAATTTCACCGGGATTGGTTGAGAAATGTGACCTGTAGAGGAGAACAGACAGCGCCGGAAAGCCAGACTGAAATATGTTTTCTCTCACCATTTTAAAAACATTGAAAAATGACTTGACAAAAAAATCTTTACAATTTTCGAACCCGCTTACAAATTTTCACGAATATCGGTTGAGAAATGCGACCTGGGGCCCTATTTTTGAATCGCTTGGCTGGCGTCGAGCGCTCGTTTCTACTGATTTTCGTTCGACATATGGCTCAAACGTTCGAAATAGAGTCATATGTCGAACGAAAATCAGTAGAAACGAGCGCTCGACGCCAGCCGAGCGATTCAAAAATAGGGGCCCTGTAGAGGAGAATAGACAGCGCTGGAAAGTCGGACTGAAATAAGTTTTTTTAACATATCTGCGCCATTTTGAAAATTTAAAAAAAAGTGGCGTGACAAAAAAATCTATATCATTTTCAAACCTGCTCACAAGAATCGGTTGAGAAATACGACCTTATTATGACGGCCGTATTATGACCTCTTATTTCCAGGCAGTTTTCTGACTGGCTATCAATCTATCTCTTTTATTTGCTATACGACGAGAAAGAGATGTCACTACAGCAATTTATAAACCTGGCAGGATTTAAGAGCTTGTAATACGGCCTCTGTAGAGTAGAGGCAGCGCTGGAAAGCCGGACTGAAATATGATTTTTATAACATATATCCGCCATTTTGAAAAAAAATAAAGAAACTGGCTCGATAAAAAAAATCTATATAATTTTCGAACCTGCTAACAAAATTTCACGAGAATCGGACCTGTAGCAGAAAACAGACAGACATTCGAAATAATTTTTTCCCAAGCTGAAGCAGAAACACTCCGTAACAATAAATAGCACAGGAATTAACGATTAGGGACAACAGTCAAACATAAGAGGATTTTTTTTCGATCGTCCAATAGTAAACAGGTAAAGAAATCTAATACTATACGGTCTAATCGGATGCTATTATAATTGTTTATTCGATTATAATTGAGCGCGCCATCACAACTAAAGCAGTCTAAGCAGTAAGATTGGGCATTTGGTATTTTTTAATGAGAATCGAAAAGAATCGATTCTTACTAATTTAAGAATCGATTCTCACAGGACAAAAAAGAATCGGTTTTTCCCGGTTATTTTGGAATCGGTTAAAATCGGTTCCATGCCCTAAGTGGCACGAATCATGAAAATTTTTCGACGGAGTGGGGATAAGTTCGCGCATGTGCTCTTGTGAGCGACCAATAGCACGCGCCCCTCTCCCGCCGCCCGCGCCCCTCACCGCAATGCATACCCAAAATACGCGTTCCGCGCAATCCCACCCGATTTCTTGATTCGTGCCACTGACTGTACAATTGACAATAGTCAGTGACCCGCTGTAATTTTACCCAAGAATGTATAAAAAATGTATTTTCTTATTGCAAGTGCTCTGAAGTTACCGCAAATCACTGTCTATTGTCAATTTAATTGCAAAGTCTGTATGTATTGTAGTGCTTAGTTTGGGCTCCTACTATGCGGTGCCTAAGCCCAGCAAATAGTAATGTCTATTTTATTTAGTGAGTGATCAGTTACTTTTGTGCTGTGTTGTATTAAAGTTAAACTACCTATAAAGCTATACTAGTGGTTCAAGCTAAAACAAATTAGAAGTCTCTTAAGTGAAAATAACCACACACACTTGAGGGACCATAACATTTGTGCTTACAAAATTAAATTAACTTACGTTTCCATTTCTAATGTTTTATGTTGTGTTTGATACACACACAGTATACAGCAGGGGATTGATAAAAACCCGCAAGCCAAAGAAAATAAAAATCATATTCAAACCAAACACAGTAGTAACCCCAAAAATCTCTGTCCAATATTGGCTGCGGTCCGCATAGCAATAATTTCAATAATGGCATTAACAACGCTCACGCGCGGTCCACATTCGATATCGCGCTTAAATTGACAAAATCGACAATTGACAGTTGGTGAATGCGGACCGCTCGTGAGCGCGCTCACATTTTATTCTAACTTCAAATACAAGATGGAATGATTGCTAGAAACTATTTTTGCTTTCTAAAGCGATGATAGTGATGAAAAACGTTTGATTATTGAGTCGTGTGCATCCAACATCTTTTTTTTTCTACCTTTTTTCGTCAGCCATCTTTTTTGATAAGCTCAAAATTAATATTATTAAAATACTAACCTTTGTAAACATTTATAATTTTATATTTATAATATAATGCTCTATCCTTTCGTTGTGAAGTGAGGAAAAGCTCCTTCTGTAACGAATTCTATATTTTTTTGTTTTTTTGACAAAATAAATTCTTACACTCGATTCGTTTGACAGTCACTTGAAACTTTTGACAGGACGTTCACAGTGATTACGCTGGGAGGCATGGTCGCTGTAGGCTTGTTGAAAAAATATCGATACATCGATATATCGATATTTTTTGTTCGATATATCGATATTTTTAGCCGATATATTTCGAACCGATATATCGATATATCGATACAAAAAAACCAATATCGAAAATCATATCAAAAACGATATATTTTTGGAATGGAAAAACTTATCTGTACTTAAACCATAATTCACAATTTATTTTAATATTAAAACATATATTGTCTATGACTGGTATGTTTTTTGTGCTGCGTTGAATATCTTATCTAATAAATATGCGCCAGATTTTATAAATTATCTTCGTTTTTATTGTGATTTTCATAAATTAAAGTAATGTGTGTTGCCTGATAAAATCTACTGATATTACTGAGCTAGACTGAAATAAATACATTGTTATTTAAAGACCGCAAACGTTCTATGAAAATTGGACCGATATATCGATATTTTTTTCGCGATATATCGAGGCCGATATTGATATTTTTATAAATATCGATGTATCGATATATCGATATTTTTTTCACTTTCGACATCCCTAGGTCGCTGTAAGCCCAAGATGGCGCTAGTAATGACGTCATGATAGATATTGTAAACGCGCTAACGTGCATGCGGACCGGCTGTAATCGCGATATATATCGATATTATCGCTATGCGGACCGCAGCCATTAATGTCTGTGCTGTCACTGTCAGTCACAGACAGTAAAACCCCTGAGTAATTGTGTTCTGTGGTACAGACATTGTGTTCTGTGGTACAGGTTCTGTGGTACCAAGGAGGTTCATATAAAAAGGAGTGAGTACTCGACAAAAATTCTCACTATGCATTTAAAAGAAATTCAACTTTATTCTCTGTGTCATAGAGTTGAAGTTCTATCGACGACATTGACTGAAGACTCTACTGTGTGAATGAAACTACACCAAGTAGATGAGGATGTCTCGATCGCACAATAGGGAATATGCATCAATTTTTTTTTTAAATCTTAATCTAAAGTATAATGCGTGAGAAAATTAACTGTAAAATTAAAACTTTTCTCTTGCGTTTTTTTCTCGTGATATAGTTACTTGAAGTTAGCGCGCAGCAGCACCCGCCGAAAACGCTCCATACAAAACGGTGACGTCACACATCACGTTTCAGGTGTGTTTCGGCGCGTTTAATATGGAGTTAGCCAATAATCTTCAATTATCTCCCTAAATTTTGCGTTTAAGTACATATGTGTCATACAAAATATTATTTCTTATTCGATATTCTATCTGACTGTAAAGTGCATTATATCCGAAAATGAAAAAAAAATATTGTTATTTTCCCCTGATTTCATCGTGTGATAAAACTAAAATAATTCATTTTTTTTATTGTTTTTCCTGTTCCATCATGTTTTTATAAGTGTCCGCAGCGATCAAACTCAATTTCATCAAAATCGGTGACTTATGCATATTCCCTATTGCCATTACTAAACAATAATACCACGATGGTAGGGAAAAAAAATTTACGTTACCAATCACGTAGTGTATAAAAGTTAAGGATTCGGAGTGGAATATTGAAAATCTACTACTTAAATATTAATTTAGAATAACACATCGTAATTGTAACATAAAACAGAACTTACTCTTTTGATTTAATTAGATTTCTACAATAATGCTAATCAGCATTATTGTAGTTGTATAAATTCAAGTGTCAATCCTGGCAACTCCGATCCGATTTTGACTTTGGCGCCGAATTTCAATTTTAGAATTTCAATATTCAGGAAATATTTCTTTACAAAACAAGGGTGACCATAAATTCTACACCATTTCAGATATCCCAAAAACGAAATTGTTCTATCAATTGGAATAACTGGAAGTCGCAGGCGAGGGGTAAATAAAATTAATATTAATAATCAAATTCATGTTTATGCGCCGATTTCGATGAAACTCGGTTTATGGTACTATTTCGAAAAGAAAATAATAACGCAGTGTTGAAAATATTAAAAAATCCAAGATGGCGGCCAACTTTTAAGTTTGTAGGCCGATTTTGATGAAACTCGGTTTTTGGTACTATTTTGACAAGAAAATAACAAAGTAATTTTTAAAGTATATAAAATTAAAAATGGCGGCCAACTTTTTTGTTTGTGGGCCAATTTCGATGAAACTCGGTTTTTGGCACTATTTTGCAGGGACCGGAATACCGATATTTTTTTACCGATATCGGTACCTTTATAGAAATATCGAAAAAAATACCGGTATTTTGGTATCGATTTATCGATACTGATATCAGTATTTTATTTCAGTACACGAATATCGATACATTATAGAAAATTATCAGTATTGATACCGATACTGAAAAACCGATATAGTACCGATAAAATGCCTCTTGCGCTTTCAATATTTTAACACGTTTTTATTAGGTTGCTTTCTCGTTTGTTTGTGTGTTTCTCCATAAAGTTTGTGAACTATTTTATCCTAGCTTCCCGATGAGCTAGACTTAAAACTTTGAACATAGGTCAGAACTGGAAGGCAATGCAATATTATGGTGTCATTGAACTGATCTGAAGATGAAGCCGGAAGAAGGCCACAGGAACTCTATGATGAAACCATACAACCCCATCGTGTTTGGGCTCGTTAGAATCGTCTTGACGAGTACTCTAATAGGAGAGGAAGTCCAGGGTCTGATGATAAAGCTGAAATGGCATGCCATAGGCACTCAATATTGAAACCGTGCAACTGCATCAAATTTGGGCTCGTTTGAATCGCCTTGACGAGTACTTTGTTGGGAAATAGTGTCCAGGGTCTGATGATGGAGCCGGAAGATGGCCACTGGAACTTGGTAATAAAACCATGCAATCCTATCGAGTTTGGGCTTGGGTTATTAATTTTTGTATGAAACAGCAGTTTTTTTTTCAATCTATCGCATACTTTGACCAGACCACATTGGCAAGATAGCCATTAATTTGGTGTTATCAAATCGCTGCCCTAGTGCTTGAATGGCCAACTGACCAATTTTACCAAAATTGACTTTTTTTTATTTCAAACTATAGCAACCCTGATTACACGCTATACAGTATTATTATTTTTAAGTTTTTTTGAATAAAACTCACACTAATAGCAAAAATAAAATATCCAATCTCCCATATAAAAACTGTTTTTAGTGCTTGTTTAGTCAAACTCCAAATTTCGCTCAAATAATCGTATTCAAATATCAGTCTCCGTTCTTGTTTGCCCAATCTCCATCAACTGACCAATCACGGTCAAGTATTCCGAGGCCACGCCACGCCATTTTGTTTGCTTGTTGTATGTTTCGTTTTAGAGTTAGCAGTATTTCTTCGATAAATTTAACAATTTAATTGTTTTTAATAAATTAAAGTGCTTTAAAATGTCAGTAACAACGAAGAATGAGGGTTATTAATTGAGCGAATTGGATTTTGAAAGGTATGTTAGCATTTTATACAAGATCAAACGAACTTCTAGAAGTGAAGTTCGATCGATACTATATGAGTCGCTTCATACGAAAGATATAAATAAATATATCATTATTTATGGTTTACTTGTAGTACCTCCCAGGTACTCGGCAGATTCGCACTATTTTAAAGAGTATGAAAACTACTTGTTTTGGAAAGTGTCTCACCACTTCCGGCAATTACGTCACCAACACCCCACCCCAGCTTACTTGGTTACCGGTCTTGTGATCGTACCTCATTATTTTAGAGATACAAATAGATTAGCAAAACTGACTAAAAGGTACAAAGGGGTGGGTGGGAAGCTTATATCTTTCGTATGAAGCGACTCATATAATATCGATCGAACTTCACTTCTAGAAGTTCGTTTGATCTTATATTATATTTCGTCGCTTCATACTCAGATATAAATAAATATATAATTATTTATGGTTTACTTGTAGATGTTTAGAGATATAAGAAAAGTTTTGCTAAACAAAAGATTCTTAGAATATAATGTACTTAATCAATTCAAAGCGTTATTATTCGTTCATAATGTAGATAATTATTAATTATCTCAAAATTACAATAATGTAAGTGACTTGTTATTTGGAAAAGTAATAGTGAATTGATTATTATTCTTATTAGAAATAAAAACAATTATTTCTCAAAATTTGTCAATTATTAAATCGAGCAAATACATAAGACCTGTCCGTCCAGTCCGCTGTTTCTCCGATGATGTCTCTCTATCTATAGAGACCCGCAGAAGCGAGATGTGCGAACACTGCCGCGCACCAAAAAAGCAAAAAAGAATGAGGTACGATCACAAGATCGGTAACCAAGTAAGCTGGGGTGGGGTGTTGGTAACGTAATTGCCGGAAGTGGTGAGACACTTTCTAAAACAAGTAGTTTTCATACTCTTTAAAATAGTGCGAATCTGCCGAGTACCTGGGAGGTACTACAAGTAAACCATATAATTATATATTTATTTATATCTGAGTATGAAGCGACGAAATATAATTGATATTATTTTGTTTTAGTGTTCGAAGTTACTTTATCTGTGATATACACAGGATGATTGTTACTTTTTCACACTTAAGTCATTATGGTGCTAAAGTAGCACGTGCGCGTGCTACTTTTTACCCGAATACCTTAAATGGAAAATTCTGCTTGTCGTGATGAAATTTGTTCTTAATAAGTGCCTACCTATTTTTGTACTGTAACTGTTAGAATAAATAATAAACCTTTTCACTTTCCATGCTCGTAAAGTTCGTCTTCATGTTGGGTATAGGCTGCATAAAATAGCTTTTCGTGCTCTAGAGCATAAAATGAAATTTTCGTCTAAGTTCAAACTCGTAAGACAAAGGTCGACAAGTAAACAGCCACACACGCAATTAAACTTTGATGATTTTTTTTATTTAATTTTTTGAATATGGGTGGGTATCGAATGAAAGGCCTTGATGAGCACATTCTAAAATTATCTATTTTATTACAAAAATTTAAGAAAATCTATTATATAATTTTTAAATTTGAGATTTTTGCATTTACAATGCTATTTTTAAACAATACTAAATAATATACTAGAAAAAATATGACTCGCACCAGATCAATTCTCGGACGGGAATAACGCTGGCTTACAGCGTAAGAGTTGGATATACTAGAAAAAATTCGACGATGTCACTAGTGACTAGGTAGCTCAGTGTCAGTGGTCAGAGCATTGGACCGGATATCGATCCTGTCCGAGAATTGATCTGGTGCGAGTCGTATTTTTTCTAGTATATTATTTAGTAAAATCTATTATTTTTTTTATATGGGTATCTAACATTCCAAAATTATATAATTTGTAACTAAAATTTAAGAAAAACATTTCTTTTTCGTTTTTTGAATATGGGTAAGGCCTTGATGAGCACATTCCAAAATTATATAATTTACCTAGTATACAGGGTCACTGGAAATATAACGTAATCCTGCTAAGGGGTTATAGATGAAGTCAAAACAAATATTTTTTGTAATATTACTTTTTCTCAAAAAGTTCATAATTTTTGAATTAATTGAAATTAAGTAATTTTTCACCAAAAGTACGTTTTCAGACACAAAAAATTTAAATAAAAAATAACTACTCGTTCCATTCCGGGTTTTTTATTATTTTGGGATAGAAAACACTCTAAGTGTTGATAATGAATAAAAAAAATGGTAACCGATCACATGTCCGAAATTTATTTGTCCTAATTTCATTTGACCGAAAACTGTTGACCGACGTCTTTGTTGCTATATGTTTTGTTTGCCATATTTTTAAATCATCGAAATATCATTTGGCATATGTCTCATTTTACTGAACCACGTTTCACCGATTTTCAAAATTCCTTTTTTACTATTGGCCGAAGTCTCTTTTAACTGCTTAAAAAAGCTTCAAAATGCTTGCATGCATGCTGCATGCTTGTTTGCATGCATGCTGCATATGCTTGCATGCTGCATGCTTGCTTGCATGCTGCATGCTTGCTTGCATGCTGCATTCTTGCTTGCATGCTGCATGCCTGCTTGCATGCTGCATGCCTGCTTGCATGCTGCATGCCTGCTTGCATGCTGCATGCCTGCTTTTATGAGTCAAACAGAAAATAATTTAAATTAATAAATAATTAATTTTCAGAACATCACGAAAATTTATCCGATACCAGTTTAAAACTATTTTGGAAATCAACTTATAACATTAGACTACTGAATATTATACTAGAAAAAATACGACTCGCTACGAAGATTAGAAATCGGAAAAAGTGTGCTACAAGTTTTTAAGGCGTTTGGTGAACTGAAATTATGGTCAATAAATCAGTGGTGTAATGAATGTTCGGGAATATAATACTTCGACGAAACATTCTTTCGACCGTGCATTACCTCGGTAAAAAGTTTTTCGGCCAAATGAGACGTCGGAGTAACGAAAAAAATCGAACTAATATTAGGTCAACTGATACAGTGGGAAACGTAATTTCGACGAAGTAAAAAAAGGCGGAACGAAAATAGTCAAAAAGTGGGCGGTAAAATGAAATTCGACCAACACAAAATTCGATCTTAAGATAGGTAACCATAAAAAATACAAAAAGTACAAGTGGTTATAAAAAAATCAATCCTTAAAAACATTTTTTATTTTTATTTTTCAGATTTTTTAGAAACGGCAGCAAATATCTTTAAAAAAATCCTAGTAACTAAGCGTGCATAATATTTTAAAAACATGACCATCTATTCAGCTTTCAGTTGAGGTATACAACTTAATAATAACTTAAATAAAAAATGAGAAATTAAGACTTAAGTAAATTGCAGTCCCATTTCATGTAGCAAAAATTTCCTACTTCGAGCGCTTCAGAGGTGGCCGTATTATCCTACTTTTATCATAAATGTGAAAGTTTGCTTGTTTGGATGATTGTTAATCTATCACGCAAAACGGCTGAACGTATTTGGATGTGTCACGTTCTTACCTCCTTTCACCTTAAATGTACCGGAAATGGGACAAGAAGGAAAACGCGAACAAAAATTAAATAATATTATATTGAGATTAAAAGACCGGTACAGAGCGGTCGTGGGGGAAGCCCAAAGAATTAAAAAGGGGGCTTGGCTTTTCTCTGTTAGTCGGTTAGGTACTTCCCGTGTCGTTCGCCTCGGTGAAAAAAACAGGTTCACAGGGGGGCGCAGCTAGGCGATGTCGGGGCGCAGATAGAAAGCAGGTAAGCGGTGTCTGGGCACAACAGGAGCGCAGCCCAAGGTGTATTTCGGACGAAGTTGCGATGACCTCGGACAATCTGTGCCTCGGACAATCTGTGCCTCGGACAATCTGTGCCTCGGACCCTGGAACGCGCCATCAAAAGGCGTTATTCCCACATCCAGATACCGTGCGATCACCAACGGCAGCAACTACTAGGATAGTACCTTTATGAGCTGTTGTGCCGTGGTGTTCGCAATCGGATACGGAGATTACAATAAAAAATAAATTTAAATTAACGTAAAACATTTTTTTTTTATAAGGTGGGTAGTTTCATACGATATGATGTTACTAAGCAAATTTACATTACTGCAATGGATACAAATGGTTAAACGTTTTATAATTAACAAACACTAATAGAATAAAATAAAGAAAGGTGACTAAATAGACATTACACTTTTCCAGCGAACTAATTGCTACTATAATTGTTACGAAATACAAGTACCACTTACCCAATCTGGGGTTTTCAAAAACACGAATTCACTATATTGGCCGAATAGGCACGGAATATATTAAGATTTTGCACTAATTTAAGATGCTGATATATTATTTTCTTTTGTATTTAAATTAAAAGGCAAATTGCAGCTACGACTGTGTCGACCAAGGAATGAATGCGAGTGAGTGTCAGTGAGTCGAACGAACGGTCCGTAGAATGATTGAATGGAACGCTTGCGCCGCAGATCAATAACAGATCATCGGTTCTAGAGACAAAACGTAAACGCGACGGCAAACAAAATGGGCGCTAAAATGAAAATATTCCTTTGATTTGTTAAAGTATTTATATTTAATGTTATTAATGTTTCGACAGGTTAAGTTTGTGTTAAGAAAAATTATAAATTGTATTGTGAAGTTGTAATAAAATAAAATAAATGGTATTCTTTATTAATAGTTTATAAGAAATAAGTCTCATAAACTTGAATAAAATTAGCATGTACGTTTACAACGTTACAGATGAAATATGGCACACAGATAGTTTGATGATGTCAAATGTACGTTGAAATCATCAAAACTGACAGTAAAACCACTCTAGAGTCTGATAACTAGTAAATGTAGGACATGGTGAATGTATGTGAATGTTTTAAATTAAAATACTTAAAATCAATGGAAACAAACGGGCGGGTCAGCAAAGAGTAAAATAAAAAAAGGAGAACTATCTAACTGAAGGAAAAAAAGAACGCTTCAGTATGTCTTACTAGTCTGTGAATATACGCAGAGTGCAGATTTGTCATATGGCTCTTAATGTTTAGGTACCTATTTTTATTTTGACTCTGTTTCCATGCATATTTTCTATTACTACGGGACTCTCATTAATTGTGAGTCATTTTAACTTACTTGATCATTACTTACGAATGACATGTCTTTTGCAATTCTGCTTTCATTAAATCTACAAAGCCACGATTTTTGACATTAGAACATTAATTTATGCGTCATATGGCAAAAACCTCGCTCAACATAAGCATTTAAAAGGTACAACGCAAAATAAGGCATTTAACTTGTTGTCCTTTATGCTTTTAAATATTTGGACCCATTTTTTTATTAACACTTTGATTTTGATCGCGAGTCATCATCAAAAATCTGGACATAACTAATGGTCGGGCCGCGGGACAATATCATCGAAATTGGGTCGGTCTTTATACCTAAACTCTTGAATTTTCGCGGAACCCCTGAGAACCTCTCACGGAACCCCAGGGTTCCGCGGAACCCCATTCGGGAACCGCTGCTCTAGAAGATAAAACTTACATGGAAGCATCAATGAAAAATAAGGTTGAAGCCTATAATGATGTCAAAAATATGCAAACAAGCAACAAAAAACAACAAACAGTAAAAACAAGAAAAGAAATATAAAAGAAAAATTTAGTCAAAAAGTATTGAAGAAATAGGCCTTATCTTAAGTATTAATACCATTAATGCACTTCTTGTACAATCTACTGATTGTACAGCAAGTGCATAAATAACCCTTACCTTACTTACCGCACCATTTTACCCGAGACGTATATATCGGGATAGTCAAGTCGAGGGTAAAATGGGTTTTATGTACAAGTTATACACTTCTTTTCATTTCGATTGTAAGGAAAATTAACAACAAAATTGAAGGTTTAAACGGTCATCCAGTGCTGTCTTTTATGGGTTGTAATTAGTGGTGTTGTTTCAGAGACAGTTGTGGCGATGAGTGTCTTAGCTCGATCCCATAGTGCATCGGGTGTTTCGTTAGCCAGATCTGCTTCAGACCACCGTGACCAGTTCTGTTCAATAGTTGAACGGAATCTCTGAACATCTTTTACCTCCAGCTTCCTCGGCTTTTTTGTGATTCTGGCTGCTGTTAGCTTGAGCTTTATTTTAGAGATCAGAAGTTGATGATCAGACCCGCAATCAGCTCCAGGTAACGTATGGGCATTTGTTACAGATGATCTCCATCGCGACCGAATCATGATGTAATCTATTTGGTTGCGGGTTTTTCCATCGGGTGATACCCAAGTGTAGAGCCTTCGAGGGTGGTGTTGGAAAAGGCTATTTGCAATCAGAAGATCGTTTTCTGAAGCGAATTGTATTAAGCGTTCACCTCGTTCATTTCGCCTCCCGAGCCCAAATCTCCCGACGCATTTACCCAGCTGATGAGCGTTTTCTCCGATCTTAGCGTTCAAGTCTCCTAGGACGACCAATAATTCTCTATTGGGTACCTTCGCTATTGTGGACTGTAATTCGGAGTAAAATTTCTCGATTGCTTCGTCACTCGCGGTAGAGGTGGGGGCATACACTTGAACGATGTTAAGGTTCATCGGTGAAGCTTTTATCTTGATGCTGATAATCCGATCGCTTACTGGTTCGTACCCCATCACGCAGTTTTTCTGCAGATGTACCCATTATGATATGAAGTTTTTCTGATGTATGTGTTAATTTTTTTTTTATTTATTTATCAAAAATAAAACATTACATTAGTGTTACACGCACCAAAAATCACGTAGATTTGTCCGGTGCGGGTTGATTTGATGTTAGTACGTATGACAACATTAGGTACGTAAGTACTATTATACTATTACTTAGATAGGTAAGTACGTAATGATATTTTAGAACTTCATCCAGTTATTTACTTACTAGTCTTACTACAATACAAGCACAGATTATGTAATACTATAGCTACAAGTAAAGACTTATACATTTATCTATAACAAGTAAAGGTTATTTGTCTTAGTAGTGTATAATTATTTTGATACCCATGTTAAAAAAAATAAAAATAAAATCTTAAATTTTAGTAACAAATTATATAATTTTGGGATCTGCTCATCAAGGCCTTTCATTTGATACCCATATTCAAGAAATGAATTATTTATTTTTATTTTAGCGACAAATTATATAATTTTGGGATGTGCTCATCAAGGCTTTTAATTTTTTATATGAATAATGGGTATCAAATGAAAACATTTGATACCCATTATTCATATAAAAAATTAAAAATAAAAATTTTCTTCAAGGTTTTTCAATTGATACCCATTTCCAATTTTTTTTTAAATAGTATTAAAACATAGATGATGTTAAAAATGAAGAAAATAACAAGTTTATTTAACGCAGTTTAATCTTGTATTCGTATTATCGTATTTACAGAAAATTGAACATGCTGTATAGCGTATATGATGGTAGTTTGGACAAAAAAGCACTAAACTTGCATATCAATTTAGAGCACTATCTCCATGTCATTGTGCTCAGTCTCCATATACAAAATTTTGTTGAAGACATTTTGTCCAACCTCCATTAATAAGTGAAATTTAATCAGTACTATAATTATTATTTTCAATTGGGTTGGTAAACTTTTTTGAAGAGAATTGTCTTTTTTTTTTTGATAGCACAAGTTTAAAGAATAAAGAAAATATTGTTATGATTTTTTTATTTCACCTTGTTAATCAAATATTTTTTTTTATATTATTATTGCGATAAAATATCAAACGAACGGCTGAACACGAAGTTCCCTTGCATTTACTAATAAGAAACTGATTGACAGGACAGATTTAACAGAAAGTGACAAAGAATAATCCAATTATTTTACTCTTTGGGAATCATTAATCACGACCTAATGTTATTGTTTGTTTTTCAGCTTATTTATTGTGATTTTCTGTGTTTTTCTTGTTCAGTTATGGGAAATGGATCAGCTTGAAGAAATCCATTATCCAGCTTATTACGCCGATGAAGTACCTACCTACCTACATTGCTTTGTTCCGTTTTGTTTAAAATATAGATGTGACCATCCGCAGAACGTACAATTCCCACATTGAAAATACATTTCGATGAATTCCCATACCTTTGAAAGAGACGTGGTGCAGAGGACTAAACAGGAATTGCCTTCAGAGAGCTTTATACGTTTGTGATGATCACGTAAATATATGTATATCTACAAACTTACAAAAGAGTTATTTATTTTAGCTGACTGTGACTAACGTGACAACTAGTTGCCTGACATTGCCAATGCCAAACTTTTTTTTTTTTTTTTATTTGAGCAAAAGCATTACGCGTACAGGCACAGAATACATAATAGTACAAGTACAGAAGATCCACTCCGCAAAGTCATTTAAATAAGTAGCGACTCTATCCCATACAGAATAAAGTGCAATTCAGGTCGCACACCGCTCCCTGACCTACAGTTATATTCACCTAGAAGTTGTCTCTCTTTCTATCGCGAAGCCCTTATCTCTTCTAACGACTTTAGGGTTTCTTCTTATAAATAATAAATTAAAAAATAGGTAGGTACTTAATTTATTACAAGTTATGTGTTTGTGAAATAAAATGTGTAGGTACTTAAATACGTTTCAAAAAACCTAGGCTAGGTACAGTCAACGCCACGTCAAACTATACATGCTAACTTTGAGGCAATTTGCTTTTTTACGAAATCAAATTGTCCTTAATAATTTACTTTATTTTTAAAGTGGGTTTGAAAATAAATAGTTGGGTGAAGATTATTTAGCAAATAAGACAAGTACGCAGTACTACGTAACGGATACTAAATACTAACTTAACTAGATAGTAGACAAGCACTATTCTTACGTTTCGATGTCCTTTGGAACTCCAAAGACTAATGTGTCAAAACCGGAAGAGGTCATATTCAATCATGGTTCCACAGACTATAAATAGGTACAGATTATAACATTTTGGAAGTGTGAAAAACGTGAGGTTCGGATCCTTTTTTATTATTAGTATTAAAGGCCCATTGCGATGTAATATGCCTTCATTTTGATTATATATCACAAACGTGAGAACGAACGACCGACGCGGCAATATGCGAACGACGTGACGTGGCTAATGACGTGATTATCGAAATCTAACTGCTAACATGCGACCCAGCCGGCACGCGGCAGCCTCTGAAATTAGTCCGTCCGGACGGACTCGCTGGCTACTTGTAGCTTCGTACCTATACCGCGGAGTGCGCCTAGCCTGGTACAGGGTACAAATTATTATTTAAATTAAAATGACGTATTATAAAAATTCCGCATTTGGTTATTCCTGACTCCAAAGCCAAAAGCTACCAGAAAATATATAATTCACAAGAGTTTTGAAAAAGTTTACCAACCCAATTGCTATTTCAATATTCATCTAAAGAAATACTACATGTATCTAATTCAGGAAAGATTTTAGTAAATTTTAAATAATAGCGATAACTAACTAAAAAAAAACGTCTCCTGTAAAATTTGCTCAATGGTCGATTGGCCATTCAAGCACTAGTGCGGCGAAATATCTTTGTCTGGGTTGCGTTGCGACGCGAAGTTTTAGTTTTAGTTTAAAAAAAAAATTATGAAAAAAAAAAATCAAAATATATGAAACAGCTAATTTTTTTCGCGATTTCAGATTTGGTCCCATAGTAAAAGTTGTTCAGTTTTATGGTTCCTATCTACCATATTCAGCTTTATAAGGCTTTACCAAACATCTTGTATAAATAAGCGATCAATTTATTTTTAACGATCGGAGTCCATGTTCAGGGTGGCATATCTCCTAAAAGCTTCCTACTTCGCAATCCAGGCGATGATATTTGATAACACCAAGCTAATGGCTATCTTGCCAATTTGGTCTAGTCCCAAAATGCGATAGATTGAAAATTACCCTGGTTGGCCGGCGGTCTTTAAAGCAAGGTAGAACAGCAAAGCAAAGAAATGAAACCGGTAGGTCTGGGGCCAGCCTAAGACGAAGATTTTACTTTATACACTAAAGCATAAAGAGCGATTTTATGCAGCCTATACCCAACATAAAGACGAACTTTACGAGCATGAGAAGTGAAAAGATCTTTTGTTAATGTCAAAGTGTTTGTAAACAGTGTTCTGTTTTTGCCGTCCCATAATAAATAAAAATGTAGAAAAATAACGAACGAAAGTAAGTAGTCGCGCGAGAATAATCAAACATCAAATTAATTATAGTTACTAGCTGCTTGAGCGCTGTTGCCATACCGTACCTCCCCGCAACCCGCCCGCCCCGCAGCGCGCAAACATGCAACGTCGCTTCGCAGCCTAGCTTATCAGTACTGGGTATCGATAAAATTACCGATACAAAATATCGGTACTTTATATTACCGATACAAATATCGGTATATATTTCATTTATCGATACCGTTATCGATATTTTCTTTAAAATATCGGTATTCAAAAGTATCGAAAAAGCGGTCCCTGCTATTTTGAAAAGAAAATAACAACGCATTTTTTAAATATTAAAAAATTCAAGATGGCGGCCAACTTTTTTGTGTGTGGGCCGATTTCGATAAAACTCGGTTTTTGGCACTATTTTCATAAGAAAATAACTACGCATTTTTTAAATATTAAAATATTTAGAATGGCGGCCAACTTTTTTGTTTGTAGGCCGATTTCGATGAAACTCGGTTTTTGGCGCTGTTTTGATAAGAAAATAACAACGCATTTTTTTAATATTAAAAAATTCAAGATGGCGGCCAACTTTTTTGTTTGTAGGCCGATTTCGATGAAACTCGGTTTGTGGTACTATTTTGACAAGACAATAACAACGCAATGTCAAAAATATTAAAAATCCAAGATGGCGGCCAACTTTTTTGTTTATAGGCCGATTTCATTAAAACTCGGTTTTTCATACTATTTTGACAAGAAAATAACAACGCAGTGTTAAAAATATTTAAAAATCCAAGATGGTGGCCAACTTTTAAGTTTGTAGACCGATTTAGATGAAACTCGGTTTTTGGTACTATTTTGACAAGAAAATAACAAAGTAATTTTTAAAGTATATAAAATTAAAAATGGCGGCCAACTTTTTTGTTTGTGGGCCAATTTCGATGAAACTCGGTTTTTGGCACTATTTTGATAAGAAAATAACAACGCATTTTTTAAATATTAAAAAATTCAAGATGGCGGCCAACTTTTTTGTGTGTGGGCCGATTTCGATAAAACTCAGTTTTTGGCACTATTTTCATAAGAAAATAACTACGCATTTTTTAAATATTAAAATATTTAGAATGGCGGCCAACTTTTTTGTTTGTAGGCCGATTTCGATGAAACTCGGTTTTTGGCACTGTTTTGATAAGAAAATAACAACGCATTTTTTTAATATTAAAAAATTCAAGATGGCGGCCAACTTTTTTGTTTGTAGGCCGATTTCGATGAAACTCGGTTTGTGGTACTATTTTGACAAGACAATAACAACGCAATGTCAAAAATATTAAAAATCCAAGATGGCGGCCAACTTTTTTGTTTATAGGCCGATTTCATTAAAACTCGGTTTTTCATACTATTTTGACAAGAAAATAACAACGCAGTGTTAAAAATATTTAAAAATCCAAGATGGTGGCCAACTTTTAAGTTTGTAGACCGATTTAGATGAAACTCGGTTTTTGGTACAATTTTGACAAGAAATAACAAAGCAATTTTTAAAGTATAAAAAATCCAAGATGGCGGCCATCTTTTTTGTTTGTGGGCTGATTTCGATGAAACTCGGTTTTTGGTACTATTTTGATAAGAAAATAACAACGCAAGTTTTTAAATATTTCAAAATTCAAGATGGTGGCCAACTTTTTTGTTTGTAGGCCGATTTCGATGAAATTCGGTTTTTTGTAATATTTTTTGACACGAAAATAATAATGGAATGTAAACAATGGAATGTAACAAAAGGTCAAAATGGCTGCCAATTATGTTTTTGGGTTGATTTTAATATAACTGGGTTGAAAAAAGAACAAGAAAAGAATTTGGCCGCCGCCTTAGATTTTTAATACTTTCAATATTGTGTTTGTTTATTTTCTTGTCAAAATAGTACTTAAAGCCAAGTTTCATCGAAATCGGCTCAAAAAAAAAGTTAAGCGTCATTTTGGATTTTAAATATTTTGAAAATTGCGTTGTTATTTTCTTGCCTAAATAGTACCAAAAAACGAATTTCATCGAAATCGGCCAACAAACAAAAAAGTAGGCCGCCATTTTGATTCTTTTTATATTTTCAACATTTCATTGTTATTTTTTGTCAAAATATTACTAAAAACCGATTTTCATCAAAATCAAGCCAAAAACAAAAAAAGTTGGCCGCCATCTTGTTTTTTTATTTTTAACATTGTGTCGTTGAAAATCGCTTCCACCCATTTTTGTAATTTCACTAGTAAAAAATTAGTGCAAGTATTTTAGACCTTATTGATATATTTACCAAAATAACAGTTTTTAATGAAAGAGAATAATTATGGTAGAAATCACCCGAATTTTAAACGTCAATAAAGTCGAAAATCGTTTGCACCTGTTTTTTTTAACTACAGATCACTAGACCTACTTGTTTTTCCGACATTCATTTGATTTCCGAAATTCACGCACATTGTATTTCTATCAAAATTGCAATAAACTTTATAGTTATGTCATTATTTACACTTGAATTTTTATAGATATTGGTTGATTTACAAATAAAAACAAGAAAGCAACCTAATAAAACGTAATAAAAAATCATGAAAATTTATTTTTAGTAAATTATTATTTTATTTAAAGTATACCACCTCCTATCGGAGCACTCGTCAAGACGAATCAATCGAGCTCAAACTCGATGGGGTTGCATGATTTTATTACAAAGTTTCAATGGCCTTCTTCCGGTTCCTTCATCAGCCCCTTGGATATTATTCCCCAACAGAGTACTTGCCAAGATGATTCTAACGAGCCCAAACAGGATGGGGTTGTATGGTTTCATCATAGTGTTCCTGTGGCGTTCTTCCGGCTCCATCGTCAGATCAGCTCAACGATACCATAATATTACATAACCTTCTAGTTCTGACCTGTGTTGAAAGTTTCAAGTCTCTAGTTCATCGGGAAGTTAGTATAAAATCGTTTGCAAAATTTGTACTCAAACAAACAAACTAAAACACAAACAAACAAGCAACCTTATAAAAACTTGGCAAAAGTATTAATTGTAAATAAAGAACTACGTACTTAAGTTTATATTAAACAGTTTAAAGTAATAAGTATGTCTCCGACCAACCATACAGTTTGGTCACCCTAATGAAGAAAGAGATAGAATTATCTACTTGACCTCTCTGTCGGCTCGTTTTGGGGCGAAGAGCTCAATCTGGTTTATACCGAAAGGATTTGCTACATCTATGTGTGGTACAGACACAGACGATAAGGTAATCGTATTCATTTGACAGTTCATATCGTATTTCATCGGCTGCAATTTGTATGGGATGACATATATTATGATACAATATGAAATGTCAAATGAATACGATTGACTTTACGCAATCGCCTAGCTGCATATTATGCATATAATGTCGCAGGATAATGCAGATATTAGACGGTCATCAAAAGTGCTTCATTTTCGATGACAAAGGCAGTGACTAGTGAGTGACCAGTAGGGCTATTCACGATTGTCGGAAATATAGTCGAAAGCATTCGATTCGAATCTGTTTCCGTACCGATAGATTCGGAAACTGCTATTCACAAATACATTCGACTAGCATTCGACTAACTTTCCGACAGGAAAGCGCAGTGCATTTACAAAGTTTGTTAGCGTAAGATAGAAAATAAAATCTATAAGCTGGAATTGATATTTCGCGATAAATGACTAAAATTTACATTGATATTTCACAAGTTTCATCCTATTATCTAAAAAAAAATTCTCGTCATTAAATCTGCGACATTTAATAAATTATAAAAATACTGAATTTAACATGGAAACATTCTTTGTAAACGTGAACATTACTTCTTTCTTACAATAAAAAAATCTATTTCCGTTTTGCGCTCAAGCTCAACTCTATGTACCGCAGTTTTGATAAATTTTGTTTCTTTCTTGGAAAAAAAAGTATTGTTTGTTCAATATTTTTTTTTATACTTAGTAGAAATATTAAACTATAATCTTTATAGCACAAAAAATGAGATTACTTACTACGTGGCCTTAATTTTGGGGTTTTAAATAAGCTTTTCGAGTGTACTTAGGTAAATTTCATGTTTTTTTTTCATTAATTCCAATCTTCTTAGTGTACGGATCTCTTTCCGATAGAAAAATGCTCTCGGATAGTAAATCGAATTCAATCGACAAAGTAATGTCAAAAATATTCGATCCGATGATCGTGAATCGCGTTTTTCGGCAGACTTTCCGATTCGACTCGGAAAGTTGGTTTCCGACAATCGTGAATAACCCCCCAGTGAACGCCTTTTGGTATTTAGACACTTAATGTAAAATGAATGTAGTATTTCTCATTTCTCACAAAATTTCACGGCAACAGGTTGTGCGTGATAATTTTGATTAAAGAATTAAAAGTTAATTAAAGAGAAAAAATGCTTGCATGCACTGCTTGTATGCATGTTGAAAAGAGTCTAAAAACGAAAAATAAATGCATTTTAAAATA
This sequence comes from Agriphila tristella, assembly GCA_928269145.1. NCBI lineage: Eukaryota > Metazoa > Arthropoda > Insecta > Lepidoptera > Crambidae > Agriphila > Agriphila tristella. Next base: position 25,973,521 of record OV743437.1, on the reverse strand, counting down.
AACATAAATAAGTTAGTGACGACATGCCGTTCACTGCAGTGAATGGCACTGTTTACACGCGCATTTATTGTTCATTTCCGATGCCGATGACCGATGGAAGGCCGATGCCCGATGAAACTGCACTGCCGTCTAGTGACTTTCATCGAAATCTACATAAATTAGACACGTCATTTTCGATGCTTCACTGCGATGAAGCATCGAAAATGAACGAAAAAAGGCCCGTCTAATATCTGCATTATAGGGAACTAGCTTCTGCCCGCGACTTCGTCCGCGTGGATATTAGACGAAATCCTTTTAAGGAACCTTCAACCAGGATCCGGCCAGCCATTTTTACGCGATTAGGCAAGTCCCCATCAAGCGCGCTGCCTCGCGAGGCAAGACATTTGCCGTGTGTGGCGGGCCTCGCACAAGGCTTCCAGTTCCCGTTTCCGTTCCCGCTCCCGCTCCCGTTCCCGTTCCCCGTTCCCCGTTCCCGTTCCCGTCCCGTTTGCGTTCCCGTCCCGTAAACGTCCCGTAACCGTCCCGTACCCCTTCCGTTTCCGTTCCCATCCCATTCCTGTCCCGTTCCCATCCTGTTCTCGTTCCCGTTCCCGTCCCGTTATATTCCCGTTCCGTTTCCGTTCCGTTCCCGTTCCGTTCACGTTTCTTTCCCGTTCCCATTCCCGTTCCGTACCCACTGCGTTCCCGTCCCGTAAACGTCCCCTAACCGTCCCGTAAACGTCCCCTAACCGTCCCGTACGCCTAACGTTCCCGTTCCGTTCCCGTCCGGTTCTTGTTCCCGTTCCCATCCTGTTCTATTCCCGTTCCGTTCCCGTTTCATTCCAGTTTCGTTCCTGTTTCGTTCCCGTTCCGTTCCCGTTACGTTCCTGTTTCATTCCCGTTTCGTTCCGTTCCTGTTCCGATCCCGTCCCGTACTCGTCCCGTACACCTTCCGTTCCCGTTCCCGTACCCGTCCCGTTCTAGTTCCTGTTACCGTTTCGTTCCCGTTCCGTTCCGCTCCGCTCTGTTCTGTTCCGTTCCGTTCCGTTCCGGTCCGGTCCGGTCCGGTCCGGTCCGTTCCGTTCCGTTCCGTTCCGTTCCGTTCCGTTCCGTTCCGTTCCGTTCCGTTCCGTTCCGTTCCGTTCCGTTCCGTTCCGTTCCGTTCCGTTCCGTTCCGTTCCGTTCCGTTCCGTTCCGTTCCGTTCCGTTCCGTCCGGTCCATATGTGTCATGTCCACCGCGTTGGACTTCAAAATAAATCTAATTTTCGCAATCACCATCCCATAAAACCTCAAAAACGACATCCATATCGATTTTTATGTTACTCACCCCACTTACCCTCTAAGGGGTTGATTTAAAAAATCCCAAAATATATATTTAGACGTGCTCCTACGAATTTTATAGTTGTAATTACGATTTTGTATTCTTTTTCCATACAAAATTTGAACCCCATTTTTACCCCTTGGGGTTAAATCATGTCCACCGTGTTGGACTTCAAAATAAATGTTATTTTTGCAATCATCATCCCAGAAAACCCCAATAATGACATCTATATCGATTTTTATGTTTACTCACTCCATTTACCCCCTAAGGGGTTGGTTATCAAAATAACAAAATATATATTTGCCTATTTATTTTTAGATGTGCTCCTACGAAGTTTAAAGTTGTAATGTCTATTTTATATTATTTTTCCATACAAAATTTGGACCCCATTTTCACCCCTTTAGGGGTTAAATCATGTCCACCATGTTGGACTTCAAAATAAATGTCATTTTTGCAATCGTCATCCCAGAAAACCCCAATAACGACATCTATATCGATTTTTATGTTTACTCACCCCATTTACCCCCTAAGGGGTTGATTTTCAAAATAACAAAATATATATTTGCCTATTTATTTTTAGATGTGCTCCTACGAAGTTTAAAGTTGTAATGTCTATTTTATATTATTTTTACATACAAAATATGGACCCCATTTTCACCCCTTTAGGGGTTAAATCATGTCCACCGTGGTTGGACTTCAAAATAAATGTCATTTTTGCAATCGTCATCCCACAAAACCCCGAAAAGACATCCATATCTATTTTTAGGTTTTTTTAACCCTTTTCACCCCCATTTCATCCCCTTTGGAGTTGAAATCCTAACAAAGACAATATACGTTGCTTTAGATTTCTATCCATAAGCCTAAATTATAAATTTAGCGATTTTTACTTTAAAAATTAAGGATTTTCTTTAATACACAACTTCATCCCCCTTTTGACCCCTTCGGGGGTAGAATTTTGAAAAACGCTGAGACCCGTATTTATTAATTTTTAATCGTCAGCCTAAACACAAAATTTGAAGATTCTAGCTTCAAAACTGAGGGACTTTCATACAAACTTTCATCCCTTATTTCATCCCCTTAGGGATGGAATTTTCAAAAATCCTTCCTTAGTGGATGCCTACACTGTATAAAGTATCCGTGTGCAAAATTTCAAGTCTCTAGGTCCAGCGGTTTGGGCTGTGCGTTGATAGATCAGTCAGTCAGTCAGTCAGTCATTCAGTTTACGTTTTTATATATTAAGATATGCATAAGTCACCGATTTTGATGAATTTGAGCTTGATCGCTGCGGACACTTATAAAAACATGATGGAACAGGAAAAAAATAAAAAAAATGTATAATCCTAGTTTTATCACACGATGAAATCAGGGGAAAATGACGATATTTTTTTTTCATTTTCGGATATAATACACTTTACAGTCAGATAGAATATCGTATAAGAAACAATATTTTGTATGACACATATGTACTTAAACGCAAAATTTAGGGAGATAATTGAAGATTATTGGCTAACTCCATATTAAACGCGCCGAAACACACCTGAAACGTGATGTGTGACGTCACCATTTTGTATGGAGCGTTTTCGGCGGGTGCTGCTGCGCGCTAACTTCAAGTAACTATATCACGAGAAAAAACGCAAGAGAAAAGTTTTAATATTACAGTTAACTTTCTCACGCATTATACTTTTGATTAAGATAAAAAAAAATTGATGCATATTCCCTATTGTACAAATAGATTTTTTACAAAAATCCCAGTATGATTATCCCCGCGTTCCGAATCACGCTTACAGCACTGTTAGCGTATAATCCATTAAATTAAGTAGGTACGCAAATACCCTATTAAGTGTAATATTTTGTGACTTTTTAATTTGGTCGGATTCGCGCTAACAGCGCTGTAAGCGTGATTCGGAACGCGGGGTATAAAATACCGCACCCTGATTATCTAAAAAGAAACTATTTAGCGACCGGTTGCATTTGACATACATTGCCACTTTTCTTTGGAATGTTTTTTTAACCCAAAAAGAAGTAGCAATGGATCACGATCATCTGTGAACTGCAACCAGTCGCTAGGTGGTTTTTAATTAGATAATCAGCCCGCCGGATAATTAGAATCTAAGACAGATTTTTGCAATCGTCCGAGTGATGTTTAGGATTTTTACAAAAATCCAGCGTATCTTAGGTAAATCGCCAATGACCATCACTTTGCGCGCGCTGATTGGCTGACGTTAACGTTATGGACTGACGGATGCTCTGATTGGCTAACGGCAACATTGCTGCGTCCATTGTTTATTATTGTCAAATATTTCTCCAGCGTTTTGTTCTAATTTTACGTTTTTTATTTAAAAAAAGAAAACTGAACGCTCAAATCTATCAAGAGACATTAATGTACGATGAGTGAAGTAAGTGAATAGGGAATGTCCGAAAAAAATCAAATTGGCTGAATATTTTTATATAGGTAGAAATAAGGCCCCTTACTAATAGAAAAAAGTTTCAGAATTTTCGGTTGGGTAAAAAAGTTTTTAAAAATCAAAGTCTCTTCGACTTCACAAATGTATGAAAGTAACAGCAGAATGGAGATTATACCTTTGCCGCTAACTGCCACAAACACAACACGTATTTAAAAAAAAAAGTTTTGACATTTTGTCTTGAAACTTTTTTTTAATACCATGTTGTGGTTGTGGCAGGTGTTGGCAAAGGTACAATCTCCATTCTGCTGTTACTTTCATACATTTGTGAAGTCGAAGAGAATTTGATTTTTTGAAATTTTTTCACGAAACCGAAAATTATGAAAATTTATTCTATTACTAAGGGACCTTATTCCTACCTATAGAAAAATATTCAGCCAATTTGATTTTTTTCGGACATTCCCCATTGGATATTATACAAATGCTGGGCTCGATCAGTGCAGTCAATTTAGAGGTTAAGTATAACCGAAAAATATATATTTTCTACACAGAGCTAAGAAAGTTCTACAGCTCTCGTCAACATGTTTGTGCAAAACCTTGTTAAAACTTTAATTGAAGAATTTCATTCGGCAAAATTACGAAATATCCCCAAAACCCATCAGCAATATGTTCTGACCAATCGATTAAAGATGTTATAAATCGTCTCTTATCCCCGGTCACTCACATGCGCGCAAAGGTTCGTACCATGGGCAACAGCGACGCTTAACCACTGCTAAGGTCAAAATCGCTTGCACGCCGCGCCGGCACAACCATACGTTTAGTTCGTGTAGGGGCGATACGCGCACACACGAATTTTGTTGCAAACTGGTTAAGCGTCGCTGTTGCCCATAGTACATTGTACGAATGTTTTCCATTTAGTATGGAAAATCATTCGCGAAGTCATTCGCGAAGGTCGTCCTACACAAGTATTCGCGAACCTTTGCGCGCATGTGAGTGACCGGCGGGCTGATTATCTAATTAAAAACCACCTAGCGACTGGTTGCAGTTCACAGATGATCGTGATCCATTGCTACTTCTTCTTGGGTTAAAAAAAAACATACTAAAGAAAAGTGGCAATGTATGTCAAATGCAACCGGTCGCTAAATAGTTTCTTTTTAGATAATCAGGGTGCCGGGTAAGACTAATCTAATCAGCATTCAAGTTTTTACAAAGATTAGACTGGGATTTTTACAAAGATCCTAAAAATTTCTCGGACGATTGCGAAAATCTATCTTAGATTACAATAATCCGGGGCCCTATTTTTGAATCGCTCGGCTGGCGTCGAGCGCTCGTTTCTACTGATTTTCGTTCGACAGCTCATACATTTGAGTTGATTTGTCGAACGAAAATCAGTAGAAACGAGCGCTCGACGCTAAACGAGCGATTCAAAAATAGGGCCCCTATTTTTGAATCGCTCGGATGGCGTCGAGCGCTCGTTTCTACTGATTTTCGCGAAAAAGTAAAATATTAAACATTTTATGAAAATTACTTCCCAGTAGGCGCAGCCACGATGGGGCAGGGTGGGGCGCTTGCCCCACCTTGGCTCTGACCTGTGAGGTACCTACCTAATCTTACCTATGTAATAAAATATAAAAATGACGCGGAATTAATGAGATAGGCCCGTAGCAATACAAAATATGCATGGAAAATGCATAGAAAAAAAAATACCAGGGTAAGACCGCGGGTATAGTTTTCTAGTTACATATTATTTTAGACTGCTGCCCCACCCTGAACCCGCATGGCTGGCTACGCTTATTTCCACGGTTAAAATTTATTTTACGGGGCGATCGATGACTCAAAAATCCAAAAAGGTTAACTAAAGGAGAGTGCGCTGTCAAAATATTTCACTTGTCGAATCGTACCTCTTCGAAAGTAACTTTACTTACTTTACTACACTTGGCCACCTGCTATTGCTGGGTCATTATTTCGGACACGTTTTTCAAGCGGCATTGCCTAAAAATAATGGAAATAGTCAAGTCAGCTAGCCATATTTTTTTTGCGCAAACCTCATAACTTCTTCTAACTGGGTTACTGATTATTATTCAATTATCTTTATAATTAATATCATTAAAAAAATAAAATACCCCCATTCTTTGATTTTCGTGGAGTGTCCCAAGCCCCGATCTGATCACTTCCTAAATTATATAATTTAAACTAAACGCTACATGCTTACCGAAAAAAAACTATTAAGTCCTAAGAAGTTTACAATGCTATGAAAAATTAGACTATACTTCTAAAAGAACTACATTTCCTAAAAAAAAAAGTAACTGTCCTCTGGTAGTTGCTGATTTGCGTGGACCGATATAAATTCACTAGCACATCTCTTAATTCGCGGCCCTGTGTTGTGTCATCCTAATTCAAGTTACAACTAGTCGTGCTTGGCGGCCTGATTATCTAATTAAAAACCACCTAGCGACTGGTTGCAGTTCACAGATGATCGTGATCCATTGCTACTTCTTTATGGGTTAAAAAAAAACATACCAAAGAAAAGTGGCAATGTATGTCAAATGCAACCGGTCGCTAAATAGTTTCTTTTTAGATAATCACAGGGCCGGTGGCCAGGCAGAGTTGCTTGTGTGACGGTGCTCGAGTTTTCGAAAAATGGAGGTAAGAACCTCGTTGCGTGGATTTGGTTTCTCAAAACTTTGATTTGCGTGGTCTAATTTTCTCCGGTCTCAGTGAATTTATTTATTTAATAAAAATTTGTAGTGAACTAATATAAGGTAACGTAACTTATATTCAAAAGACAGTTTATTTGCTTAAAAGGTTTTTGTATATTTTTAGCATAAAGGATTTATTTTGATTTACGTGTTCGTGATTTGCGTGGTTTACGTGGTAGTTTTGACCCACGTAAATCATTTTTTTACCATGCAAATGAAATTACTTTGAGTTTTGTACTAGTTTATGGATTTTATTTATTGCATTTTTCTAATAAATGCAAATTCGTTTAAATCAAACATAAAATGTCACATTCAATAGGTTTCTGTCTTTATCAGTAATAATAAATATTTTTGGACTGATTCTGATAAAAAAACGATTTCTGCCTTAGTAATCTACCTATTTTTTACTTTATAATAACACAATAACTTTTTCCAATATGAAGTAACATTAAGTAACTCATTTGAGAAAGTTAAATTACATTTTTTCACTTTAGTGGGGGTATTTTGTGATTTGCGTGGCCTCCATTTTTTTAATTTTGGTTATCTCGGTAAGTATATCGCTCTCTGAGGTGCCTCTTCTATGAAAAAAATTACTTTTACGTATATTTTAAGATTCTGATATTAAATAAAAATAAAAATTGGATTTGAAAATTGCCACGAAAATCACCAAAGAATGCCTTACTCGAAGAAGCACCCTGCTAGCTAACGTTCTATTGTGTAAATGTTGATATCTATTGAAAGTACATTTTATGAGCTTTCAATTAATATTTGTTTGATTTAATTAACATAACAGTTACCATAATTAAACGCTTAAAGCGTCATTCCTTGCGCCGCCATAAAAGGGAAATAAAATATAAATCTAAAATGCGGGTAAATTCGCTATCGAGATGATGGAGAAAACACACTTCAACAGTTCAATAAAAAATGGAGTACCCAAGATGGATACTAATGATACTATTGCCTAAAACGTAGTGATTATTTATTTCCTCTATGCTAGAGTTTGGTCAACGAAAGATGAGACCCGCACCCTGATTATCTAAAAAGAAAATATTTAGCGACCGGTTGCATTTGACATCCATTGCTACTTTTCTTTGGTATGTTTTTTTTTTACCCCAAATAAAAGTAGCAATGTATTACGTTCATCTGTGAACTGCGACCGGTCGCTAGGCGGTTTCTAATTAGATAATCAGCCCGTCGGTTAGAAATGGAACTAATTTTGCGCCTTATTTTAAGGTTCAGTTTCCAATAACTTAACCTCTAAACGTTAATTTAACAGGGAAAGTGGCGCCTCCATTTCCGGTTCATCTTTCGTTGACCAGACTCTATTGCCCATGATGAAGTTGCTCAAATATTGCAAAAAAATGAGGCAATGCAATGTTGCTCGTAAACTGAATCTCAGTGTTGGATGTGAGGATCCTAACAAGGCGGACCACGCGAGTGGAAGTAAAAGAGGATATTTAAATTAAACTTTTATAATATTGAGAGGCGCGTTTACAAGTTGAGTGCGCGACGACGACTGCCGGCACCTAGTTACACAATACAAAATTGGTTTGGTAATATGAACCTGTAGGAACATACTGTGTCCCTACACCATTCCCCTCCTAAGAGGAAAAAAAAAGGTAAAACATACAAAATATTAAAATCCTTAAAAATAAGTTTAGATCGACGCGAAAAAAATCATAACATAACAAAAGTCGCGTCATAACAAAAAAAATATAACACAAGTCTTTATGAAATACATTAAAATTTACGGCATAGAAATACAATAACATTATCGATTGTAATTGTGTAGCACGTCAGTCATCATTAGAAATGTTGGTTAAGTATAATACATTTAAACTTAAGTGAAAGAACAGAGGCTTCTTGTTAAAATGTTATCGGAAGCCTAAAGTATAATAAATTATGTACCAGACCCAACTTGAACTTACTGTAAACATCCTGAATGGATTTAGTCACAAAAAACAATAGTCACTTCGGATGCAATAAAATGTTGTTTTGTTACGAATTACGATACGACACACTTGAAAGGGTCTAGACGAGATTTGAAGTTCACTTATGTTGGAAGTTGTAAAGTAGGTAACAATATTATATTTTACTGAGTGCTTTTGTTGACTCTGAATTGGGGAAGTGACCAATTAGAAAGAAAAAGTACAACAGAGTATTATACAGATTATTTTTAACAATGCACAATGTGCTGGCAAACAAAGAAAATAAGTAAGTAGTGTGTACTATCGTTAATAAAAATAACAGCAAAGTAAACATCTACAATTACTATTGTAAAAATAAATTGATAACATTCTAAATAAGTTTACAAAGTAGGTATAACAATCAAATATAATAAAAACTACAAAAGAAAATAACAAGTTCTCTAATCTGATATCTAGGAATAAAGTATAAAATGTAAAAGATATAAAAAAGTATAACCATAAGTTTAGATTTCTACCAGTCAACATATGACGTAATAGGTATGTGTTTCAACATAATTTATTTATAAAATGATTTGTTTTTCCGACATTACATCAGAACAAAAAACAAAATTTATTTAGTTGTAAAGCAATTACAAACAAAAGTTAAATTCAAATTATATAAGTAGGTACAATAATGGAATGGTATGTAAACTATAATATGAAATTACAATTTAAAGTTAACTTACTGACTAATTACATAGTTTCTATAGCGCAAAATTTTCAAAAGTATACTAAAAACTATTAAATATTATAAATGTATTTATCTATGTAGGTATGTATTTAAAAAAAAATCTTAATTAGGTAATAGTTAACTATATAAAGGAAAGATTTAACTAAAACGTACTGGTGGTCGGGTTATACGACCGTAACGTGTTACACGGTTCTCACATGAGTTATTGTTCATGGGCATGATTCGATTGTCCTGTACCTCATTAGGTTGACTATTACTATCTAATATGTAATTTTTCTTAAAATTATCATTATCTTGCTCTATTAACATGTAGGCTGGCTTCAATCTGTCAATTGAAATGCGAGCCTCACGGTTAGGTAATTGAATTAAAAATACTTTAGAATTTCGCTCTAATACTTTATATGGACCGTCGTATGGCGGTTTCAACGATTTGTGAACCGCATCATCTCTAACAAAAACATATTGACATGATTTTAAATCTTTACTTACAAAGAATTTCTTTGAATTTCGTGATAATTCGTTAATTGGAGTAAAGTTACGTAAATTTTCTTGAATTTTGTATATTAAACTAGATGGGTCACTAGGGTCGTTTTTCGTAGATATTTCATAGAACTCTCCGGGTAAACGAAGTGTTCGACCAAAGGTTAATTCTGCGGCGCTTATGCCGTTATCACTGCGGCAAGCGGCACGCAATCCTAGCAATGCTGTAGGTAATTCATCAACCCAAGAATTATTATTTAGGCGAGTCATTAACGCTGCTTTAAGAGATCGGTGCCAGCGTTCGATTGCACCGTTACTTTGGGGATGATATGGTGTTGTGCGTATTTTATTTATCCCTAATAATTTCATAAGATTTAAAAATAGATTGCTCTCAAATTGTCGACCTTGATCGGTAGTGAGCTTTACAGGACAACCGTATCGTGCGATCCATTCGTCAAAAATTGTTTTTGCGACAACTTCAGCTGTAATTTCTTTTAAGGGAAAAGCTTCAGGCCAACGTGTACACCTATCAATGATAGTTAAACAAAATCTATATCCTTCTGGGGATATTTTTAGTGGTCCAACAATATCAACCATAATTTGATCAAAGCGATTGACAATTGGGAAGCTACCTAATGGCGAAATTGTATGGCGGCTTATCTTCGCCTTTTGACACTTTATACATGTTTTAGCCCATACGCTTATATCTTTATTCATCCCAGGCCAGAAAAATTTATTGGATACTAATTTACGCGTAGTTCGTATGCCTGGATGACTTAAATTGTGAATTGTATCAAAAGCTATTTTTCTAAATTCTTCTGTTAGATAAGGTCTAATAATATTTTCTGTAACATGACAATATATTGATTTATCACAAGTGGGCAAAGAAATTTGTTTGAAACATGTTTGGTTGCTATCGTTGATTTGTTGTAATAAATATTCATCTTTAGCTTGGGCGTCTGCAAGTTGACTGTAGTCAAGTACGGTTGGACAAAAAATAGTTTCGACGCGTGATAACGCATCGGCTACTACATTAGCGGGACCGTTAATATATCGTATGTCGGTCGTAAACTCACTGATAAAAAGAAGTTGTCTCGCACGTCTCGGAGTTTCTTTATTATCTTTACTGGACTTAGTGAATGCATGGCATAAGGGCTTGTGGTCTGTATAAATTATTAAATGGCGACCTTCGAATAATTTTCGAAAATGTATTATCGCTGAATGTATAGCGAGTAATTCGCGATCATAAGTACTATATTTTTGTTGACTCAAAGACAATTTTTTTGAATAATAACCCAGTGGTTGCCATTGTTCGCCACATTTTTGTTGTAAGACAGCTCCAATGCAGTTATCAGATGCATCTGTCATCAATGCTAGCGTGGAATCGGTATAAGGATGAGACAGAGTGGCGGCGTTTTGTAATGCCGTTTTACACTGCTCAAATGCATTTTCAGCTTTTTCCGACCACGTAATAATTGTTTTATCGTTTCTTTTTGTATTTGTTAAATATTTATTGAGTTCTGACTGATATGACATTGTATTCGGTAAGTGAGAGCGATAAAAGTTGACCATGCCTAAAAATCGGCGTAACTCTTGAATGGTTTTAGGTTTTGGGAAATTGACAATAGCATTAACCTTTTCTTGTAAAGGTTTAATACCGTCTGCGCTTACATCGTGACCTAGAAATTGAACTTTACTTTGACCGAAAGAACATTTAGATAGGTTAATCGTAATACCGAATTTTTTGAAACGCTGAAATATAATCTCTAAATGAGTTGTATGTTGTTCTTCGTTATCGCTTGCAATAATGACGTCATCTAAATAATTATAATGAAAATCTAAGCCTTGCAATACATGATTCATAAAGCGTTGAAAAGTTTGCGCTGCATTACGTAAACCAAAGGTCATTCTAGGGAATTCAAATAAACCGAATGGGGTAATAATAGCTGTTTTTTCAATATCATCAGGATTTACTTTTATGCAATGATAAGCTCTGTTCACATCTAATTTAGAAAATATTTTCTTTCCTGCTAATATATAAGTGAAATCACGTAAATGGGGAATAGGATATCGATCGGGTTTAGTAATAGAATTTAATCAGAAGGTTGCGTGTTCAAATCACGTCGGGGTCACCAATGTTGGATGTGAGGATCCTAACAAGGCGGACCACGCGAGTGGAAGTAAAAGAGGATATTTAAATTAAACTTTTATAATATTGAGAGGCGCGTTTACAAGTTGAGTGCGCGACGACGACTGCCGGCACCTAGTTACACAATACAAAATTGGTTTGGTAATATGAACCTGTAGGAACATACTGTGTCCCTACACTCAGTAATGGATTTCTTTACACAACAACGTTCGCTAGCAATAGCAGAGGGCCTAGTACGAGTTGTGTTTCTCACATCACTTTGCGAATAGTATCGAGTGAAAGAGAGGAAATCATGCGAGTGAGTGAACGAGTGAAAGAGAGGAAACGATAGTTAACTATTCGCAAAGTGAAGTGAGAGAACAAAAAACCAAACTATCGTCTTCTCTCTTTCACTCGTTTACTCACTCGCATGATTTTCTCTCTTTCACTCGATACTATTCGCAAAGTGAGGTGAGAAACACAACTCATACTAGGCACTCTGGTGGCCAAGTCGAAACTTACTTTCGAATAGTTTCGATTTTTCTGACGTCGTGTATATAAAGGCGCGGGCACATTTGTCTGACGCCACGCGGTAACACGTGTTAATTAACACGCCGTCAGATGATATCAGTTTTCATAGTAAATGTATGCACTAGGATCACACTTATCTTATAACACGTCCATATAAATACGGCGTGTTAACACGTGGCATTAGACGAAGTTGCCCGCGCCTTTATTCTTTGGTTGAATTTCTATCGAAAACATTGATTGTAGTGTACGAATGAAATAACACCAAATAGCAATGGGTATCATACTAAACTATAACAGCACGCACGATAGTAGTTTTAAAAAAATATACGTACCTAACCAATCAATAGGCCAGTAAAATTCTACATTAAAAACGCAAAGCGCGATGTAAAGCTGCATTTCTGGTATGCTATTTGGACCCCTTCGAGGTGTGTAAAACTATGTTTTGCAAGCAAAAAAATGTTGTGCTACATGTGTGATACGAGAAAAACTTTTTCAGTTTTTGCAGTTCAATTCAAAAACTATGGGCTTTTGACAATAGTTGCTACTATAATTTTGAACTTGGTTGAATGCTCTAAGTTTTGAAAGTATTAAGTTGTATTAAATTTGAAAGAATTCAAGCCTACCCATAGCTCCGTATGTCTTAATGTGCGGGCACATTTGTCTGACGCCACGCGTTTACACGTGTTAACACGCCGTCAGATGACATCGGTTTTCATAGTAAATGTATGCACTAGGTTCAGGGTGGCCCCAGACCTACCGTTTCTTTGCTTACCGGTTTCCATTCTGATAGAACAGAATCGAAACCGGATCATCGCCCCACACACGCCGGTCGCCGGGCTTTCTTGATTCACGCTCAGTCGTAATCTAGCGCTCATCGAGAGATGTCGTTGCTCAAATCAAATTGTGTGATAAATGTAAGCGTCAGGACTGCTGGACCAAAAACAATATTAGATGTTATGAAAATACCAAAATGCAATACCTTTTTGCTACTATTTGATATCTAACTTCAAATATTTAGTAGGTACCTCGATTGACAGCGACAAAACGTGTATAGAAAGTGGCCAGACATTCTGACGTCAGGTTGTCTGTGCCACATTTTTTTTCCATAGTTCCAAACAAAAAAAGTTTTGTTTCTCTTTGTAACCATTTAGTACCTTTTAAGTACCTTACCATATATATTTTTTTTCTAATTTTTTGCGTACCTACAAGAAAAATTTTAGGCATGAACTTTTTTTATTATGGATATTTAATTTGACGCAGGAACTTTGTTATAAAACCATACAGCCCCATCAAGTTTGAGTTCGTTTCATTCATCCTGCTAAGTAATCTGTTGGAAAGTAGTGTCCAGGGTCTGATGATGGAGCAGGAAGAAGGCCACAGAAACTCTGTAATAAAACCATACAATTCCATGGAGTTTGGGCTCGTTTGATTTGTCTTGACAAGTACTGTGTTGAGACTGAAATAGTGTTCGGGGTCTGATTATGGAGCAAGAAGAAGGTAAGGCTATTTTAAGAAAGACCGAATATGATATGACTTTGGTGACCATGTAGTACTGCGATAACGAAAGTTAAGCAACTCTATGAAAGGCCGAGTATGAGATGGATGACTGTTTGGGGGCTAGAATAACGACTGTAAGTAAAGCTACTTTTGAAGATGCCGGGTATGAGATGGGTGACCGTTGGACTGCGATAACGAAAGTTGTTTAACTTTCGTTATCGCAGTCCTAAACGATTACCCATTTACCCGGCTTTTCCGAGAGTTGCTAAATATTCGTAACTGCAGTCCCACGGTCACCCATCTCATATCATATCCGGTCTTACATAGGTTGCCTTACCTTCTTCTTGCCATCATCAGACCCCGGAGACTATTTTTTCTCAGAGTATTTGTCAAAACAAATCAAACGAACCCAAACTCCATGGGATTGTATGGTTTTATTACAGAGTTCCTGTGGCCTTCTTCCTGCTCTATCATCAGACCCTGGCTGGACACTATCTTCCAACAGATTACTTAGCAGGATGAATGAAACGAGCCCAAACTCGATGGGGTTGTATGGTTTTATTACAAAGTTCCTGTGTCAAATTTAATATCAATTTTAAAAATCTTTCATGCGTTAATTTTTTTTTATACTTATGCCAAAAAAATTTGGAAAAAATATATGTTAAGGTACTTAAAAGGTACTAAATGTATACAAAGAGATAAATTAGTTGTGTTGTTTAAAATTATAAAAAAGTGGTCCATACAACCTGACGTCAGAATGTCTGGCTAAGTGGCCAGAGAGTGTAAAGAAAGTATTTTACACGTTGTGTGGTTGTCAATCGAGGTACTAAATATTTAAAGTTAGGTACTAAAAAGTAGCCAAAAAGTATTGCATTTCGGTATTTTTTAAACATTCAATATCGCTTTTGGTCCAGCGGTTCTGACGCTTACAAATCGCCGGCACCGGCGCCGGGTTGCAACCGGGCTGTGTGTGACCATATACGGAGCGAACACGTAGGCTACGCCTCTTTCTTACCCCGGTCACTCACATGCGCGCAAAGGTTCGTACATTGTACGAACCTTTGCACGCATGTGAGTGCCTGTCAGAAATTCATCCGCAAAGTCAGCAACTTCGCGAATAGATTCGCATATGAGTGTGCGAACCCATTTGCACTTCCTCCTACACTTGTTCACGAATGTTTATTTTTACTTGAGATTTCGTAAACAATGAACGGTGAAGATGATTTTAATAGAGCTGTTGGACTGTTTTATGTGTGCTCATTTACTATTTTCAATATAGAAAATAAAGGCTATAAATAAAGGTCGCCACAACTACGAAAAATACGAGTAACCACAGATTACTAATGGTCGTACGAATGCTTTCGTCTGTGGCACGAATGTGTGGGAGGCTAAGCGAAGGTTCGAGGTTCGCGCGCTTTGATGTGCATCAAAAAACCGACACAGCTTGGAAAAGTACGAATGTCTCGAAAACTTCGCGAAGTCATTCGCGAAGGTCGTCCTACACATGTGGGTTTGACGTATTCGCGAACCTTTGCGCGCATGTGAGTGACCGGGGTTACCGGTGAAGACGTTCTTACCGGCGATGTCGGCCGGTGGCTTGCTGACCGGGCGTTCTTGCCGGTTCGGGTCGATAGGTCTGTGACGAGTAGTACGTTTTGTATGGCATTCTAGCCTCCCGGTTTCATTCTTTGCTTTGCTGTTCTAGGTAGATCAGCAAAGAAACGGTAGGTCTGGGGCCAGCCTCACTCTTATCTTATAACATCCATATAAATACGGCGTGTTAACACGTGGCGTCAGAAAAATGTGCCCGCACCATTACCCAGCCATGTTGTTGAATGCATCGCCGCTGCTCCGACCGACGCCGCTGTTTACGTGTCCGGAGTAGTCCGGACACTTTAATAGTTTTAAGTATGTCTAACTAGTGTCGAAATCGAAATCTAAAATTTAAAAAATAATTTATAACGGGTGTAACAGGATGGGCAGAATACGTAAACCTCGGCTTCGTTGAAGATCTTGTTACACCCGCCCACTGATTATGTAAAATTGTTGCAATCAACTCTGACAGAAATCGCAGTTACATCGCTGCTTTAGTAAGAACCAATGTGACAACTATCTTAACTAAAGCAGCAATGCAACCGCGCTTTCAATCGATTTCAATCGAGAATTGTTAGCAACAGCTTTACGTAATCAAGGTACTGGTCGTCATCGATAAAGATGAAATAGTTATAAGTATTTCATCTTCATCGATTGTCTAAATATCTGGAAAGATATTTCAATTGAATGTCGAGGTAATTCCTCACATTGGTGAGATAACGTTGGCTTACAGCGTAAGAGCAGGATATACTAGAAGAAATTCGATAATGCCACTAGTAGACTCGGTAGCTCAGCGGTCAGAGCATTGGCCGGATCTCCAAAGGTCGCGGGTTCTATTCCCGTCCGAGAATTTATCTGGTGCGAGTCGTATTTATTCTATAGTAGTATATTATTTAGTGTTGTTAGGTCCCCTAAAAGTAGTTTGATTATCCTTAAATATTTTTTAATTTTATTTACTATTTTTTTACTAAGCTTAGCATACTAGTTTGTTACAGTACATGACCATCAAGATTTTGGTAAAACAATAAATTACCCATCAAATGGTTGTCGAATCGGTTTTTATTCTCAAAGTTATTTATAAATAGAATGTTTTCTTTAAAGTGCTTTAGAAAGATTGGTTACAAATGTGTTCGCAAAGTTCAGAAAAATATTACTATCCGATTCATTAGCCAAGAAAATTTTACATGTGGTGTTTCTAAAGTTGAGTCACCTTTAAACACTCAATATAAACATTATTTAAGTTTACCGCTTCCGGAAAATAAAGTGTTTGCGACTTATATATGGATCGACGGCAGCGGAATTACGATGCGATCAAAAGATAGACTTTTAGATGAAGTTCCGTGTGATTTGTCAATGGTCCCGAAATGGTCGTTCGATGGAAGCTCAACAGGACAAGCTAAAACTCACAATTCTGATACATATCTAATACCTGCTGCTATATACAGAGATCCTTTTCGGAAAGGCCCTCATGTTATTATTCTCTGTGAAACATACTACGGAGACGGGTCCCCAACTTCCACTAATCACAGGGCACATTGTGCAAAAGTACTAAGTCAAATTTCTGATCAAGATCCGTGGTTTGGAATTGAACAAGAATATACTATGTTTGATTCAGACCTATGGCCTCTTGGTTGGCCGAAAATACGTGGTTACCCTGTAACAAAAGCACAGTTCTCCTACTGTGGTGTCGGTGAGCACATTGCCGGAAGAGATTTGGTCGAATGCCACGCTAGAGCCAGTGTTTACTCTGGCATAGACTACGGTGGATCAAATGCAGAAGTAATGAAAGGATCATGGGAATTTCAAGTAGGCACAACACCAGGAATCAAGGCAGCCGATGACCTGTGGGTGGGACGATATTTACTCAACAGAATCGCAGAACACTTTGGGGTGATCATTAGTTATCATCCTAAACCAATGGGCAAAGATCAACCTGGTATAGGATGCCATCATAACTTCAGTGTAACTAAGATGCGTTGTGAAGGTGGTTTAAAGGAAATCGAAAGAGTTTGCAAAGTACTATGTGAAAAACATAAAACTACGATAAAAAGTTATGGACTCGGAGATGGGGAAGAGAATAAGAAACGATTAACGGGAAAGTTTGAAACTGCTTCTTTTGATGTTTGTACGTGGGGTATCGCAGACCGTGGAGCATCCATAAGACTTAACCGAAGTGTAGCTACAGAAAACAAGGGTTTTCTAGAAGATCGTAGACCAGCTGGTGATTGTGATCCTTATAGAGTTTGCGCCTTGATAGCAGAAACTTGTTTGTAAACCAATCACATTATGGTTCACAAATTTCGTCTCAAAAAGGTTGAATACATATATAATTTAAAAAAAGAGAAGAAAGAAGCTTACGCTATTCATATATTTTTAGACAGCAATGTTTGACAAGAAAATTTTTTGTGAACGATAGAAGTAAAATAATATAAAAATGTTTAAATTACTAAATTCTTTTGCAAGTATTCTCCAACTCACCAACAATGTCGAAATCGTATCAAAAAGAACATTACTGAAACATTCGATAAATCACATCATGGATAAAAAAGTGTTAGACAGATACTTGAGACTTCCATCACCCTGTAACAAGGTATTGGCAACATATGTGTGGATTGATGGCTCTGGAATCAATATGAGATCTAAAGACAGAATACTTAATTGCGTGCCGTATTGCGCAGATGTAGCTCCGGACTGGGCATACGATGGCAGTTCATGTGGACAAGCTACTACTGAAAATTCTGACACTTTACTAAAACCGATTGCAATTTATAAAGATCCGTTTAGGATGGAACCGCATGTCTTAGTGATGAATGAAGTGAACGACGCTCAAACCAATAAGCCTGTACCAACGAACCACAGAAATTATTGTAACGGATTGTGCGAAATTCATAGAGAAGAAGAACCTTGGTTTGGGCTGGAGCAAGAATACACCATGTTAGATGTAGATGGTTGGGGATTGGGTTGGCCTAAAGGTGGTGGCTTTCCTGCTGTAAAGTATGAATTTTCATATTGTGGAGTCGGAGCAAAATACGTAGTAGGAAGAGACATATCAGAGGCTCACACTAAAGCTTGTCTTTACGCTGGCCTTGATTTTGAGGGGTCAAATGCTGAAGTGATGTTTGCCTGTTGGGAATGGCAAATCGGTACCTCTATCGGTATAAAAGCCGCTGATGACCTATGGATGTCGAGGTATATAATGGGCAGGGTAGCTGAAGATTATGGTGCCGATATAACTTATCATCCAAAGCCTATGGGCTCGAAGCATCCTGGAGTAGGACTGCATCATAATTTTAGCACAAAACGAATGCGGGCCGACGGTGGTTTGCAATTTATAGAAGAATGTATTAAAAAGTTGGAAGCGAATCACAAGAAGCATATGAAAAAGTACAGTAACGACGAAGCCACAAATAGAATGAGATTATCTGGAAAGTTTGAAACAGCTTGTTTTGATACATTTTCATGGGGCATAGCTAACAGAAGAGCCTCGATCCGTCTTCAAAGAAATATTAAGAAAAAAGGTAAAGGTTTCATGGAAGATCGAAGACCAGGCGGAGATTGTGATCCTTACCTAGTTTGCGGATTGTTGATGGAGACCTGTTTGGGAAATTCTCCAGGCGGAAGTGCTGCGTCCCCGTCGTGTAGTGATCCATGTAAGAAAAAAAAGTAACCTTTCATAAGTTAATTTTTTTAAGTATGAAGTTTTGTATTGTATTTTGAAATGTTGGTATTTTAAATTTCTGTATTGTTAAAGTACTAAATAAATTCAACTAAAATATAGAGTTTGGAACAATATTCCTTAAATTGAAAGAACAGGTAGTGCATGCATTTAGTGTCTAAAGTTCTAAACACGGGGTTCTGCCGTTTGGCCAAAATATTTTTCGTCTTTCACATTTTTTGTATATAAAGTGAGATTCTAAATTCATTTAAAAAAAGTTATGCATTTCCGCACATGCGTTGGTTGGGGGCTGGGCAGAGGGGGTCCCTCCTCTCCCGCCCTTCCTTCCCTCTCCCCAAATTCGACCTTAAAGTAGCCCGCTAGCTCAGGGGTTCCCAATTTCCCATCCTTTTACCCTGTGCGCAACACTCAACCGTATGCTAAAAAAATACTTACGCTCCCCCTGACAACGAATAAGAAACAATAAAAATATTCGTCCCGATCCCGACCCGTCCCACTGGACTTTTCCACCGGTGTTGGGTGGACGGCCCTTAGAGCCTTAGAAAAATAAAACCTAGAACGATAGTTCTCTACAAAGCGCACTGTCAAAAGTGAAGCAACTAAAACAGCAAAAATGGGCCCGTTTTCATATTTTTATTCTCCACTATTACCTAATCATACCGAATAAGTACAAAACAGTTTCAATTTTCCTACATTTATTAGATTAGTTACTATATTATTGGATTTTAGTTACGATTAGGCTCCGGGGCTGCCTAAGGTGGCCCCTAGACCAGTGGTTCCCGAATTCTTTTAGCTACGGAACCCTTTTTAGTTCACCGTTTTTGGGCGGAACCCCAGCTCAAGTAAAAAATAAATTAATCAGGGTTGTCACCTTTAGGAACAGAAAATAGGACAAGGGGGGCAAAAATTTTTGAATTTGGTATAAAAAGAAAAATTTTCATGCATATTTTGTATTGCTACGAGCGTCTCTCATTAATTCCGCATCGTTTTTATATTTACTTATGAATTCCGAACAAGACTTCTGGCCGATTGCACTAAACTTAAGGATCGCCTAAGTCTTTTCCTAACTACAACATGACTAAATTAAAACGGTGTCATAAACTTAGCCGTCATGTAGCTGTCATTCGCTAAGTTAACTTGGTCGAGTTGTAGATAAGAAAAGACTTAGGCGATTCTTAAGTTTAGTGCTTTCACGCATTCATGCCTTTTGCAATTCTGCTTAGAGCAAAGATTTCTGACATTAGGACATTTAAGCGTCATAAGAGAAAAACCTCGCTTAACATAAGCATTTGAAGGCGGTATAAGCGCGAGATACAACGCAAAATAAGGCATTTAACTTGTTATCCTTTATGCTTTTAAACATTTGGCTTGGTATTCACATCTTGTAAGTATAGTTTGACTTTAAAATAAGGACTTTTATGATATAAAATATTTATTTAGTTAGAACAAAAAGATGCGTGATACCTATCTTGAATTTATACCTAAACTCTTGAATTTTCGCGGAACCCCTGAGAGCCTCTCACGGAACCCAAGGGTTCCGCAGAACCCTATTCGGGAACCGCTGCCCTAGACGACACAAACATATTGCGCAAGATTTAATTGCACAATAAGATTGAAATACCCCTTTAGCCTTAACGTTCAATTATATTGCACAATAATATTTTTGCGTAATATAGTATAGTATTGGTATTTCATGTGCTATCTTCAGCAAGATGTCAGAACAAGGTTTAGCCAAAATCTCAGAATATTTAATAGTACCTATAATTGTCTATATTGTTATTATTAGATGAAAACGTCACTGATTAAAAAAATATTGCGCAATGTTGACCCTAGACGGTGCAATGAAAGAATATTGCGCAATTAAATTTTCTTAATCGATCAAACCTTTGTCCTAATCGTGACAAACGAAGCCTTTGTTGCTCGAAGCCTTTGTCTAATCATTGCGAAAACTTCAATATTAACCGTGTAAATAATGTGAAATATTGTGGAATATAATTTATCAGTAATAATAAGGCCTAATAAGGCGACGGCTACATGCATTATAAATACTGTGATCCATCAGTATTTAATCAGGGGCCTATTTCATAAAATATTATGAAAAAGGGCCTATTTTTATTTACTAGAAACATAATTCTACCCCAATATACTACTACTACTATTAATAGTACTATTAATAGTAGTAGTATATTGGGGTAGAAAAAAAAAGGGAAGTAATTAATAGGGTGACTGGAAATAATTAAAGGTGACTGTTAATGGGATGCTTAAATACTAAACCTGGCAGAGGTTTATTTTCTGGGCAACGAAATAACTAAATGGGTTATTTCGTTGCCCAGAGAACTGTGGATTACAAAATATACGTAAACCAATAAAATAAAATTAAAGTAAGACAAATATTTAAGTTAGCAGTGAAAATTCTAAATGAGTGACAAAAATACTGAGTGGGCAACTATTATACCAAGTAGGTAACTAACTATATAACTAATCTGAGCTCCCTAACATAGTATTTTTGTCATCTCGATTAGGATAATAGACCCTTTTTTAATTGAAATGTATGCCAAAAATGTTTTGTATGCCCTAAGGTTGTTGCCCTAATATTAGTTTGGTCGCCCGCAGGCTGATTGTCTAAAATGAGCGACCGAACTCGACTCCTGAATTATTTTAAAATCGTCGCGCGACTGAGTCACGGTTTCGTATTATTTATGCGATCGCCGACTAGTTTATGCTCGTTAAGATCTCCATAGAAACTAGCGCCACTGGTACCCGGTGGGAGCAACAGAAAAGTCCTTTTACCGAAAGTACGTTGACTGTGTATGTGTAATAATGGTCACATGTGTTTAACTTTCTTATTTTCGCTTCGAATTTTGTTTCCTTTTTTCGTATACAAAATTGCAAATTCCGTGAAGGTATTGAAGTATAAGCCTTTTATTTTACATTATAGCAACTTTATTTAATTTTGGTTAAAGGTAAGGCCAAGAATTTATCTAAAACTAATCAGAAATTACGTTTTGTCCACGCCTGGCGCCAGTCAGGCGACGCCTACACACAGTAAATACTGAAATCCATCAGTACCGTAAAATGGGGTGAATAGGGTTTCAGGGGGGAATAGAGTGACAGTCGAGTATTTTAGTTCAACAGACTATATAAATGTGCCTATTTTGATGAATTCGATATGGCAATACTGTTTTAAAAGCCAAAGAAATGATATTTAGTACTGGCAATAACAATGTGCTCTCACCATTGACAAAATTAAGAAAAAAGCCATTTGAAATACGACGTTGCAATCGGTGCGTTTTTTGGTCTCCCGAAACTTTACTTTTTCTTGGTAAGTTAATACATTTCAAGTTTTTTGTAAGTTTTTGCTGTCGCTAGTTTTGAAAGGAATCCCCATAAAACCAAAAGTTACTTGAAAATAATCTGTTTTAATCGTCTAATCAGAAAATTAGTTGTAGGCTTAATTTTTAACAGTTTTCGGGGTTATTCGGGTGACCTGAGGGGTCAATAGAATATGACATGGGGGTGTATAGAGTCACAACTGGGGACAATAGACTCACAAAAGAGGTGAATAGAGTCAGCAAAGGGGTGAATTTTTAGGGCTGCCAAATACATAATTGTTTTTCTAGCTGATTTTTTTTTATTTAATATAACTACCTCATGTTTTTTTGTCTTTAGTATTTGCGTCTTGGTTTATAAGAATGCGATTTCACTCATCATACCTACCTAGATTTTTATATCTTAATTTGCAGCTAAAAAGTACAAGATGCCTCGGACTTACAAGCCAAAATCGGGTTCAAAGACTTACGTTAAGAATAATTGCTTAGTAAAAATACAATACTTTGTTTTGATACTCCTTTAATTGAAGTCGGTTAAAATGTTAAAATTTTAGTGTCAACCCTGACAAAAAACTCGATTGCCCCCAGTTTCGATTCTATTGACCCCAAACCGGGGTTAATCGGGTTTAGCAGCATTTTTGGGATTTTTTAGGCGATTTTCTTAGAAAACTTGATAAATATTTAGTGTAGTTCGCTAAAATGGACAGCCGGAAGAATAATGAAGTATTCAAATGCCATCTACTTGATATTAAAATAGGTTAAATATGGCAACAAAGTTGAAAAGTTACCCTATTCACCCCATTTTACGGTATTTAATCAGGGGCATATTTCATAAAAGATTAGTAAATTAACTACAATAATTTACCATTGTTGTTATTGGGGAAGAATTACGTTTTAGAATTAATAAGAAACCTAATTCTACCACAATTACAACAATGGTAAATTATTGTAGTTAATTCACTAATCTTTTGTGAAATATGCCCCTGATTAAATACTGATGGATTTCAGTATTTACTGTGTGTGTAGGCGTCGCGTCGCCTCAGAGTTGGTAAAAATGTGATCCAGATAGGGACCGACCGAACCAACTTTTCGCCGAGTACCGAGACCGAGACCGAGACCGAGATTTAAAAAAAGTCTCGGCCGAGACCGAGACCGAGACCGAGATTTTAGATTTTTTTTAAATGTTACTATAAAATGGCGAATATTGATGAAAAACACATTTAATTTAATTAAAATTCTTTATTTAATCATAATAGTGCTAGGTGTACGCAAAAAAATCCGCAAATCCATGTGCAGCAAAGCCGTTTGGTACGGCACTTTTACTTGAGCTCAAAACAATATTTCGGACTCGCAGTTCTTAAAAAATCTTTCCTTAGAAGATGAGTTATTTATTATGGTGTCATCTTTTTTGTATGGGTTTTTTTTCTAAATCCTATCGTGTATGATATTGAAAGGAAGAGCTTGCTAAGCCGGTTCTTATATTTCAAAACATTTTCAAAACATACAATGTTTGGGCTCCTTCAGGTCCGATGTGGTTAAGTTATTTTTTTGTAAAATACATCTTAAATTAAAAAGATATATAATACTTAATATTATACTCACTCATATCAATCCTCAAGA
The DNA here is from genome assembly GCA_928269145.1 of Agriphila tristella. Classification (NCBI taxonomy): domain Eukaryota; kingdom Metazoa; phylum Arthropoda; class Insecta; order Lepidoptera; family Crambidae; genus Agriphila; species Agriphila tristella. Next base: position 25,949,607 of record OV743437.1, on the reverse strand, counting down.
AATCCATTTTGAAAATATTTACATTTAGTATTATTTTTTCTAATTTTTGCCCAAACTTATGCATAGTATTTTTTTAAAGATTTTTTGGTTTAGTTTAAAACAAGTGCTGAAATGTAATTCTGAACATGCTGAAATATATTTTAGAAACAGTTCAGAAAGCCCTTTCATTCGATATCACACACGATAGGTTACATAACAAATATGTTTTTTATCATACATAATCACTTTGTAAAAGCTTTGTAATCATTAAAACAAAAAAAAAAAAATATACTAAATGTCAATATTTACAAAATTGCTTTTTGAGGTTAGATATAAGAATATTACATATCATTTGAGACATATTTTATGAAAAATATTTAAACCATATCGTATCTGTAGGAGCCCAAACTTGGAAAATAAAAAAAAAATTTTTTGGTATAATTTAAAACAAGTGGCTGAAATGCAACGATGCGGCTCAGAAAGCCTTTTAATTGGATACCACACATGATAGGTTGTAGAACAAAATCAATTTTCCTATACAAAAAGAAATATATATAACACCACAACTCCTCTCCTAAGGGAAGAAATTTTAAGAAATGCGGGCCCAAAATATTGTTTTGAATTCAAGTATACTTGTCCCAAACGGCTATACTGTACATCGATTTGCGGTTTTCCATTGATTTTGAGCTTGTACTGTACGCCAACCACTATAAAAGACAATTAAAATAACATTCACACTTGTAAAACTGAATATAGTACCTATTAAAAGTCGACAGCAAATTACCAAATGACAGAAGTCAACAATTTTGATTTAATTTGATTAATTACTGTGAGGAATGCGTCAGCGTATGCCCTGTGGCATGCATAACATGCGTTAATTCCAATGACGCATGCCTCAGCGAAGAGGAAAGTGTAAGACGAAAGCGCATGAGTGTAATCTCAGGCCTACGTAAGTAGGTACGAAAAGGCCGAGATTCTCGGCCATTTTGGCCGAGACCGAGACCGAGACCGAGACATAATTTTTGGCCGAGACTGGCCGAGACCGAGACCGAGACCGAGATCTCGGTCGGTCCTTAGATCCAGACTGATGGAATGGGCTGTCGGCAGACTGATCGTGTAATCGCCTCTCCCTCATACTGACTAGTCTGTGATGTGTCGTTTCAAAGACAGCATAGACTAGACCATAGACAATAAAAGATCATATCCGCCGCCATTTTCATTCTTTTCTCTATTCCTTTCGTCATATGGCGTACTGTGTGTTTCGCGTTGATCCGCCATATTAAATGAAATCAATAAAACAGAACAAAATGTCGCCTTACTAAAGTGCGAAAAGTTATCCACTAACATCCAGTTTGTGTGTGATTAAATCATCAAGAGGATCACAATGGAAAATTCCTACGGTGTGGGGGTTAATAACAGATACGCTCTTTTTTTGGACGATGAGTCCGATCCTCTTGATGCGTTAAAAGCGCGAGAGCAAGCTAAAGAGCTCAAAAAGAAGACCAAAGAAGCCGAGAAAGAAAATAAGGGTAAGCCCGAAGCCAAGCCTAAAGGTGGTACAACTATTGCCAGGAAAGGGATCAAGGAAACCCAAAATGTGAAAACTCAGGATAACAAGAGCGGTGATCAACAAAAGAGCAAGGGCCCTGCTCGGACGACTGACCGCAATGACCGCAATGCGGAACGTCCGCCGCCGCGCCGCCGCGAAGATCGGCCGCAAAACGGTGCTGTCGAAAATAAGGATGGAGCACCCCGACCTCCCAGACGTGAGTTCAGTGACCGCAGGCCTAACTTCGAGCGGCGCAACTTCACCGACAACCCGGAGGGGGCTGAGCGCCGCGGGCCGAGGCCGCGAGACATTCGTGAACGTGAACGTGACGGACCGCGCGGGCCGCGTCCGTACGACAATAGAGGCAAGCGTGAATTTGACAGGAGGTCCGGTTCCGACAAGACCGGTGTGAAGCCGGTGGACAAACGTGAAGGCGGCGGTCCACACAACTGGGGTTCCTTAAAGGACGAGCTCGACGAGCTGAACAAAACTGGCTCGGAGGGTGAAGTCGTGGAGGAGAAAGCACCTGAAGCGGCAGGAGCTGGTGCTGGCGATGGGCAACAACCTGAGGCAGAGCGTGCTGCCCCGACCGAGGAAGAGCCGCGCGAGCTCACGTTGGACGAGTACAAGGCACTACGGAACGCTCAGCGGGCCGCGCCACAGTGGAACTTGCGCAAGGCCGGAGAAGGTGAGGACCTCAGTCAATGGAAGAACTTGGTTATGCTGGAGAAGAAGAAGGAGGGTGGTGACGATGACGACTCTGATGATGAGTATGATATTGCTGACTACCCTCAGCGTGTCGGTCGCCAAAAGCGCGTGCTCGGTATCGAGTTTACGTTCAACGATACATCGAGGCGCGGCGGCACGGGCGGGCGAGGCCGCGGCCGCGGGCGCGGGCGAGGCCGGGGCCCGCCGCGGGAGGAGGCGCCGCCGGAGGAGCGCCCCGTGTCTCGTCCACAGGTTGCTCCACCCAAGGTGGATGACAGCAAGGATTTCCCCTCTCTCGGCTAAACTCACAATGAGCCTATGCTCTAATCCACATGATAGAATACAAATGAATATTGTATTACCGTTATTTTTGAACTAAATATACAAAATATTTACACATGCGTGTATTATATTACAATTTTATTTGTAGATTTTGATGTTGATCGTCAACAAATCTGCAAATCAACATTGTTGGATTTGCTTTTAATAATTCTCATAAGATGGCTCCTAACCATGCTCATTTGTCGAGTAGCATGTATAAGAGGGGGAGGATATTTTTAAGAGTTTAATTTTCAGTACACTTAGCTACAACATTGCATATTATAACTATCATAACAGTAGCTTTTATCATAATGTAATCACAGCTTTTAATAAGATCAAATAATTTTAACGTTTACAGACTGTGACATACTATAATGAATTAACTCCGTCACAACTTAGAGTAGACATTGTGAAGAAAATAACCCTTGTTGCATTTTGTATCATAAGTTTGTGTTGACAAATGCAGACTTTGGGAAATGTAAATAGTTATATGTTTAAAATATAAGGTCTTAACGAGGTTGATTTTTGTTGTTACACAAACTTCTTGAAAAATAAACATTTTGTATGTGTGAATTTCTCTTCATTATTTTTAAGTCTCTAAAAATATCCTTTCCTCTCAAGCATCACAGTCCCATTACTCCTCTCCTGGGAAGTTCTATAAGCTTTAACTGTCACTAAAGTTTGATTACTTGTCTTATTTAGTATTTTAAATTTTTATTCCTAACAAGCTCTTGTCTTTTACTTATGTTCTTCAGCAGGTAAAGGCTGCTGTAGAGACATATTGGAAAGTTGTATAGAGAAATAATTAGGTATACATCTTTACTAATATTATAAATGCGAAAGTCAGTTTTTTGTGTTACACCTTCACATTTTAACTACTCTACCGATCATCATGAAATTTTACATACACATTGTCAGGGGTACAGAGAAGGAAATACGGTACCAGTCATCCAGAAAAGGCACTTCCCGAGGGATAGCATAAAAATGCAGACGAAGTCGCGGGCGGCCGCTAGTAACTAAATAAGACAAGTAGAAGCAAAAGTGCCCCTTAAGGATATTAGAGATGTAGATAGACTTGCACGTTAAATCATGTTTTTTTCTGGTTGTTATGCTGATTCCACCTGTCTTAACGCATAGCTTAAAGCGTTAACTAGGCATTACGCAGATGTGGCCAAGACTTTGACGTACTAAATACAAACAACAGTACTAAATTTACATAATGCCTTCATTAAAGCGTAGTTGGACATTATCATTAATGTTAACGCAGGTGGAACAGTAGCATATCTAACGTGTATGTGGTTGCTGGCAGCTGCAATAATAATCATATAAATAAAACAAATTTTGTAATTAAGTTTTGTATTGACACATTATCACTTGCACGAAAACAGATAAAAATTTACACAAAAAAACAGTAATACACAAAGAAGTTAATGATCAACATAATAAAACTAGGTATTTAACAATATAGTAAACTTGCACACTTGTGTAAAGATTATCTAACCAAAATAAATAATCTAAATATTTACATTTCCTAATATCTAGGGAAATCAATACTCATTTAAGAATTCTTTAATTTTAAGGAAAGAAAATGTAACAAATTGTTTTTTTGCATAAGTTGGATTTTACTTTGCTATTTAATGTAACATAGTCTCTGTTAAGTTTCTTTTGATTTGATAAATACTTATGGCAATGTTTGTTTTTCTCGAACAAAGAGTTGTTTTTTTTGTATTTCAATGAATCAATTACAATACAGACCAAACTTTTTCAAATAACAGAGTACGTCTGACTGTTGTCTCATAAATAAAAAAACAGAATTTGTAACATAAGGTATTACACAATTATTATTAAAATTACACATAAAATCAGTACAAAATCGACCGTAGCAAAATGTATAACTAAGAGGAAAGAATTGTCAGACAACATTACATAAGTTCAAAAATGTTTAAAGAGCTATTAAGGTTCATTAAAGTAGCTGACTAGTTCTGATTGTAATCGAAAATATTTTCATTATAATAATCTTTAAATAAGAAATAAAAAATATGTTCAAAAACCATTTCAGTAAATTCATCAAGTGAAGACAATGGTTGGGTCACAATAGTTAGAAGCGATACGAACTAATAACTATTAGTTATATAGAATGATTACATTACATACATTTGTAGATTATAAATTAGTGACGTAAAGCGTAGTAGTATATCTAAATATGGGACTCGAGTCCCATGTCACAGCCACAGTATACTTCACTTACACAATAAAAGCATTAATAAAGTACAAATAGATAATAATAATAGGAGTGGCTCGTTAGGTAAACGTCTAGAGGCACATCTACATCAATATCGTTTAATAATAACATAACTATCTTTGTTTGTTCGTCAGCTACGCTATCAATTGACTATTATTTACATGACAACGATATTTTAATTACTTTAGTCGCAATTTTATTTACATCTGGTAATTTATAAATCGAGGAATAGCAATAAATAAGTTCGTCGATTTACATCTCAGCGAAGCGAATACTAAAGTTAGACTGTGGTGGCCTGTAAGTCTGACGACTCGCTAGTCGTCGGGTCCGGTCTCACCTTTCACCTGCGACACTACGGTAGTGCTCACGATCTTAAAAATCTAAGTCGGACCAACGTCGACTACGAAATTTACTCGATGCCAAAGGTGTTGGTCTCTTCTACTGCGAGCAGCAGCTTCTCGTGCAGCAGCTGGGGCGTGGGGTAGGGCGGCAGGTCGAGGCGGTTGAAGCAGGTGTGCGCGCGCGGCAGCGACTCCACGCGGCCCCAGCGCTCGATGCAGAACCGCCGCGGGCCCGTGGAGCCGCGCAGCGCCGAGAAGCCCTCGTACGGGATCGACGACGTGCCCGTCACGAACTGCACCAGCCGCAGCCGCTGCTCGTTGGTAAACCTGAAAGCGAACATTTTACTTATTAATTCTGTAAATGGAATAATAACAATTATCAGTTGCGGTGAGGGCTGGCGAGATAACACTCGTTTGAAATTTTATCAGTGTTCCCACACCCATTACATACTTTAAAAACTAGCAAAATGGGCCTAATGATTTAAAACCAGCATACAAATACAAAAACAATGTTATGATTTTGTCCTTCTTTATTTTGGCTCATAGAATCAAACTCAAACCCAAATCTCTGCTTGAGTACAGTTAGAAAGAGATGGCGCTCTATGCGATGAATAGCACCATCCCTTACTAACTGTACTCAAGCAGAGATTTGAGTTTGATTCTATAAAACGAGCCTAAGTTTCTTATATTAGCTTATTTTGTGTTTATTGTTTTTGTTATTATTGACGTTAAGCCTTATTATTAGCTCCAGCTAATAATAAGACTTAACGTCAATACCTAATTGATGATTGTACACGTTGTTTTGGTAAGCTAATTATGTGCGTTTCGAGAATAGTTTAGGTGCGTTTCAAAATGTGTGCGCTTTGAGGAATACCTCAAAAAAGAGGAACTCCATGTAATGGGGATGCAAACTCAGGAACTAATGGCGCCACAAGCGTTTGTACTAAAATAGTTTGATTGGTTGTTTCAAATATCAAATGTCATTTGTGACATATTTTAACCAATCAAAGCATTGACAGGGCTCTGTCACTCCGAGCGCGAGTATGAAGCGCTCGGCGTCTTCTCAGAGGACAATTTTCATACGTCAGAAAGGATAAGACCTATGCGATAGAAAGAGAGGCAACTACTAAGTGAATGTTTTGGAGCGAAGGGAGCGCTGTGCGACCTGAATTGTACTTTATTGTGTAGGGGATAGAGTCGCAATTTATTTAAACGATTCTGCGAAGTGCAAATTCTGTACGCTAGTAAGTATTATTATCTATTCTGTGGTATTGATAGCGGTTAGACCGCCGCTGGCGACATCTGCGATCAGCTTTGCGTTGCCATTGCCAACCTCATTGAGAACCTCCTTTTTTGAAGTCGGTTAAAAAAGATAAGTGACCTGTCGATGGCCTGCCAGAACCACACGATGACGGGGTGCGCGTCGTGGTAGCCGCCGCGGTACTCGGTGTTGGCGCGCCAGTCCGCCACGTCCAGCTCGGGCGCGCCCGCGATCACCAGCTCCAGCTCGCGCGCGTCGAACGCCGCCACCAGCCGGGGGTCCACCACCTGGAAACGATTACTTCATTTAGCACGATGGCGATGTAATCAGGGCTCTATCACTCCGCGCGTAGGTATGAGAAAAGAACCTAGCGCTCGGCGTCCTCTGCGTGGACAAAATCGGCAGGGTTGTCCGTCGCGTCCTCGGAATAACTGTAGCACGTTTTCACAGGGTCTTACGATTCCCGCGCTTTCAACGTGCTGGACTACAGCTGAGCCACAAAAAAAAAAGTTGGAAATCTGACTTTTTGACTATGCCATGATGAAGTCGATAATTTGTCGGCATTTGTCGCCAAAAACCAGATTTTGTCGGTCTTCCGTTTAGGAGATACGTGTGGCTCAGCTGTAGAGACGTCTCTACAGCTGGGCCACACAGATCTCAAAAACGGAAGGTCGTAGCGAAAATCTGATTACTCGTATGTGTAGCCGGTATTTTGTCGGATTTTGTCGCCAAAAACCAAAGTTTGTCGGTCTTCCGTTTAGGAGATACGTGTGGCTCAGCTGTAGAGACGTCTCTACAGCTGGGCCACACAGATCTCGAAAACGGAAGGTCGTAGCGAAAATCTGATTACTTGTATGTGTAGCCGGTATTTTGTCGGATTTTGTCACCAAGAACCAGATTTTGTCGGTCTTGCGTTTAGGAGATACGTGAGGATACGCTGTGGAGACCTTTCTACCTGGATCTTGAGAAAGGAAGGTCGTAGCGAAAATCTGATAACTCGAGTGTGTAGCCGTTAGTTTGTCGGAGTTTGTCACCAAGAATCAGAGTTTGTCGATCTTGCGTTTAGAAGATGTGTGAGGATATGCTGTAGAGACCTTTCTACCTGGATCTCGAGAACGAAAGGTCGTAGCGAAAATCTGATAACTCCTATGTGTAGTCGGTAGTTCGAGCGAGTTTGTCCTTAAGTTACAGACTTGGTCGACACCCCTTTCCAGAGAAATAAGGGGTTTGTTTTTTATGATTATAGTCTTAGAGCCGAATCCAAAATGCGTAAGCAGTGTAGTTGTTTTGTATTATTTTATGTACATAGTTAATATTAAATCCAAAATTTATATGATTAAAAGAATTTAGTGAGGAAATATGAAAGATTTCAATTAATTTCTCGAATAGTAATTGATGTATTCAACGTTTATTGTATCGACAACGTTTGGTATCTGGTCTCCTACTCTATATACGTGGTGTATCGTACAGTCGCGTACATCTGTCTTATAAATGTAAGTAGTAATTTAATGAGTACGTCATGCTAAGTGAGTTTCATGAGGTTTTATTTGGTTATTTATCGATGTACCTTTAGGAAAATGGTCAATAAAATAAAACGAGTGAAAACAACGTAAAGTATGGTTATATAATTTAATGAGTACGTCATGCTAAGTGAGTTTCATGAGGTTTTATTTGGTTATTTATCGATGTACCTTTAGGAAAATGGTCAATAAAATAAAACGAGTGAAAACAACGTAAAGTATGGTTATATAATTTAATGAGTACGTCATGCTAAGTGAGTTTCATGAGGTTTTATTTGGTTATTTATCGATGTACCTTTAGGAAAATGGTCAATAAAATAAAACGAGTGAAAACAACGTAAAGTATGGTATGATTGATGTGCGATTTATTTATAAAATATAATATTTTCTCTTTTTTGATGAATAGTTTTTAAAACTTTTCTTGTGATCAACTTTACTAAAGTGAACTGTCACTACTAAGTACTTACCTACTAACCCTTTGGACTGTAGGTTCCACTACATGGTTCCACTAGTGAGTCAAATAACTGCTAAATATCGGTGGGGGCCCACCGATATTTAGCAGTGGGAACACGAGGACTTGGAAATCCTATTGGTCCCACTGATGGAACCATGTAGTGGAACCCACAGTCTGAAGGGACCTGCTTAACTGTTGGCATCACGTTGGCATATAGGTAGGTAACGGCGAGATTAGACTTGACTTTACGCTGACCTGAGCTTTATTGTAATATTGAGGTTTTATTTGTTATATCGATGCATAATATTATGTTCAATGGAATAAAACAAAAAACAATGTGTAACATAATATTTTTATTTCTATGAATTAAGTTTGTACTTGCAGATTCAAACCACAAGAAATCAATTTTGTAATAATATAATAATACGTTTAGTTCGTGCAAGGGCGATACACGCGCACGCGAATTTTGTTACAAACTGATTAAGCGACGCTGTTGCCCATAGTACATCGATTTGCTTTTTTTTACTATTTTATAGTAACTTTAAAAAAATCAAAAATCTCGGTCTCGGCCGAGACTATTTTTTAATCTCGGTCTCGGTTCTCGGTGAAAAGTGGGTTCGGTCGGTCCCTAGTTGCTGGTAACGTTTTATAAGCAACACTCGGTCCGGTCAGGTGTCGGATGGGTGACCGTTAAAGCTAATTCAGGGCGCCCGCATATTGTAAGAAATAAAACATCATGAAGCTCAGATAGCATGCATGCATGCATTCGTTAAAGTAGTATAATTATTTCAAACACAGTTGTACGCGAATGTACATTCGCGAAGGTACACTCAAATCACATTTATCTCATAAATGTAAGGCGATCAAGCTCTGGTATTTGGCTACAAACTCGCTTGAACTACCGACTACACATAGGAGTTATCAGATTTTCGCTACGACCTTTCGTTCTCGAGATCCAGGTAGAAAGGTCTCTACAGCATATCCTTACACATCTTCTAAACGCAAGATCGACAAACTCTGATTCTTGGTGACAAACTCCGACAAACTAACGGCTACACACTCGAGTTATCAGATTTTCGCTACGACCTTCCTTTCTCAAGATCCAGGTAGAAAGGTCTCCACAGCGTATCCTCACGTATCTCCTAAACGCAAGACCGACAAAATCTGGTTCTTGGTGACAAAATCCGACAAAATACCGGCTACACATACAAGTAATCAGATTTTCGCTACGACCTTCCGTTTTCGAGATCTGTGTGGCCCAGCTGTAGAGACGTCTCTACAGCTGAGCCACACGTATCTCCTAAACGGAAGACCGACAAAGTCTGGTTTTTGGCGACAAAATCCGACAAAATACCGGCTACACATACGAGTAATCAGATTTTCGCTACGACCTTCCGTTTTCGAGAGCTGTGTGGCCCAGCTGTAGAGACGTCTCTACAGCTGAGCCACACGTATCTCCTAAACGGAAGACCGACAAAATCTGGTTCTTGGTGACAAAATCCGACAAAATACCGGCTACACATACAAGTAATCAGATTTTCGCTACGACCTTCCGTTTTCGAGATTTGTGTGGCCCAGCTGTAGAGACGTCTCTACAGCTGAGCCACACGTATCTCCTAAACGGAAGACCGACAAACTCTGGTTTTTGGCGACAAAATCCGACAAAATACCGGCTACACATACGAGTAATCAGATTTTCGCTACGACCTTCCGTTTTCGAGATCTGTGTGGCCCAGCTGTAGAGACGTCTCTACAGCTGAGCCACACGTATCTCCTAAACGGAAGACCGACAAAATCTGGTTTTTGGCGACAAATTCCGACAAATTATCGACTTCATCATGGCAAAGTCAAAAAGTCAGATTTCCAACATTTTTTTTTGTGGCCCAGCTGTAGTCCAGCACGTGCGCTTTCATTGCCGCAAGCTGCAACTCGAACGTAGGTCCGAAAAGATAGGATATATGCGATAGAAAGAGATGCAGCGTCTATGTGAATATAGCCGTTCGTAATTAGCGCCGTACAAGCTGAATTCCACTTTATCCAATCATGTTGATTTTAGAGTTGCTATTTATTTAAATGGATCAGTGGAGTGCATCTTCTGTACTTGTAGGTACTATTATTTATTCTGTGATGTAATGTAATTCATTTAAGGTGGTTATTACCACCGACAGTGGCGCCCTCAGAGGTTTTTATTTGATAAGTTAATAGAAAATGATTTTAATAAAACTTTACGTGGAATTTTTAGGACCCATGGTTTAGTATTTTTAGAAGGTATCACTCGTAGTCATTCGTAGAAGTAGATAGCAAATGTGTCAAAAACAGACATTTTTAGCAGTTTTTCTATCTACTTCTAGCAGTGACTACGAGGAAATATAGTGATACCTTCAAAAAATACTAGACCATGGGCCCTAAAAATTCCACGTAAAGTTTTATTAAAATAATTTTATTTATGTAATGATAATGATGCCGTTTAAAATTTTATTCAAATTGTGTATTAGAATTAAAATATTAAATAAACTAGCTGATGCCCGCGACTTCGTACGCGTGGACGTTATGACTTCGGCGTATGCATATAAATGAACTAATGTAGTTTTTACATAAGAAAATACTTGTAGCAGTGTTATGGTTCTGCATCGAGTGTTCCAGATCTTAAATTTTTATACCTCAACAAAAAATGCTCATCAGGCTGAACAACTTTTGCAAAGATGTCATTTTAATATTTTGTTTAGTTTAGCTGGACCATAACAGTTCTACATCAGGTGTTTCAGATCTTCGATTTTTGTACCTCAACAAAAAATGCTCATCAGGCTGAACAAAATATAAAAACGACACCCTAGCAAAAGTTGTTCAGCCTGATGAGCATTTTTTGTTGAGGTACAAAAATCGAAGATCTGAAACACCTGATGTAGAACTGTTATGGTCCAGCTAAACTAAACTTTTGCTAGGGTGTCGTTTTTATATTTTGTATAGTTAAGCTGGATCATAATGGTTCTGCATCGGGTGTTCCATTTTCCAAAATCAATTACTCTTAGTTCTTAGTTCCAATTTACCGCGGCGCCACTTTCGGTCATACAACCACCTTAATTAAATTTATTTTATTTTGCACTGCCACATTACTCATTATTTTTAACAACATGTTGACTTCTGTCCTCTCTCTATTTTGTGTTATAACGGTTCTAACAACTTATAACGGTGTATAAAAGAACAGAAAGAAAGAAGGGAATTCATAATTTTATTAAATCATTCAATAGCCTTTGCCAGCGATTTCGTCTTCGTATAATTTCGTGTCTCGTGTTCATCTCCAGCAAAATTTATAAATTAGTTCAACAATTTAGCCGGGAAGATGTAACAGACAGATTTTTTTTTACTTTCACCTTAATAATATTCTTTAGGAAGGATTTAGGTACGCTAGCCGGACTTTATTATGGACTTCGTGTAGTGTTTTCTTCTTTTTTTATTGTATGAGGATTAGTGGCCGGCCACCTCTGGTGTAAGAGTATATCAAGCCGCCTGCAAGGCTTCTGACTTGGCTTAACGACTGTTATCAGATGACAACAGCCAGAACCGACGGTTTAACGTGCCCTCCGAAGCACGGAAGCGCTCAGTTGTAATGCCACTTAAAGGTCACCTTCACTTAAAGGTCTTGAGTGAACGGTCGATCAGAGTAGTCATTGACGGCTGCTCCTCTGACCTCATAGCGATTGATGCCAGAGTTCCTCAGGGGTCGGTGCTCTCTGCGACGCTTTTCCTGCTACACATCAATGACATACTAATATCGGGCATTGTTGGCTATGCGGACGACAGTACCGTCATAGAGAGATATCTGTCCAGCGCGAATACCGGTGGAGATGAGGTAAAAATAATGAGAGAGGCCATGATTGAGCGATTGAACTTGACGTTAAGTCTCGTCTCCCAATGGGGTGATGAAAATCTCGTCAGCTTCAATGCCTCTAAAACGCAGGCATGTCTGTTCACCGCGAAAAGGAGTCCATTTACCTTAACTCCTACTTTCCGAGGTACATCTATTCAAGTAACCGACTCTCTCCAGCTTCTTGGCATGGAGTTATCTTCTGATCTCAACTTCAGCACCTCCATCGAGTCCAAGGCTCAAACTGCAGCTAGGAAGCTGAGCGTCCTAAATAAAGTCAAGCGGTACTTTACGCCTGGGCAGCTTTTAACTCTCTATAAAGCTCAAGTCCGGTCTTGCATGGAGTACTGCTGCCACCTTTGGGATGGCTCGGCGAAATATCAACTTGCTGCACTGGACTCGGTGGAACGCAGAGCCAAGAGATTAATAAGCGATGGAGAACTGGTAGCAGCTAAGCTTAACAGTTTAGCTCACCGCCGAAAAGTTGCTTGCCTATCGGTCTTTTATAGATTGTACTTCGGTGAGTGTGCTCAAGAACTGCATGAACTCATTCCACCTTCTCCTTTCTACCATCGGACATCCAGACGCACTGCAGGTTACCACCCGTTCTTAGTTAATATACCTTTTCTGCGTACCAAACGCTACTCATCATCGTTCATAATGCGCACAGCTATTGAATGGAATTCCCTGCCGGCGTCTGTGTTTCCGAGCGCATACAACCTGACTCTATTCAAGGCCATAGTGAATAAGCACCTTCTGGGCATGCTCGCTCCATCGTAGACCCTGTCTTTGCTTTCTGGGCAAGACGGGTCAAGAGCAAACCCATTCAATATAAAAAAACCCATCCTACACCTGGCTGCACCGGACCTTGCTTAACAAACGTGATCGAGTATGATCAGTCTGTTAAGCTCCGCCATGAGCGCTTCTGTATAGTGTGTGTAACCTTTACTTAAATCGTATTGATACATGGAATTCAAAAGTTAAACTATATGTTAAAGGTTAATAGTGATTGTATGCAAATGTCGTCACATTATTATGATTACAATTACTTTCAATTGCGAGTAGGTACGCGACATGCACAAGCGACGATATCATGATGTAAACAATAATCGGTCAATAACCCAATACCTCCGATAAACTGAAAGAAATTGTTTTGCAAGAATCGCGGAAATAATAGCTGCTAGCTTAGGGTCCCCGTATACGAGCGACACGCCACAACCACAAACGCCACTAGAAGCGGCTGCAAAAGTAGCTGAAGCGCGCGACAGCCACAAGTGGTCGGTAGCCGACACAAAGGTCATTGGTCATATTTGACCTGCTTGATGAAAGTTCGCGTACAGAAACCAAACCAGTTTTAAATTGAAGAATTCAATCCCACTTTTCAAAATATGCATTATTTTTTTTATGTACCGACGACCGGCAAAAAAAAAGTTTTTTTATAGTATGTGCGTGAGTATATGTTTAATGTTATTAAAATTTTGGTTATAAAATATAAATGTTTGCTTTCAGCAATATGAAAATGTGTGGTACAAGCATAACCAACGTTTGTATTGTCTTTATTTATTTATTATTATTGAAATGCTATGATATAATGATAAAAAATGAAACATGGCCTGCAAGAATGCGACCCATATCACTGAGTAGCAGTTACATTTAGCTACATATCTAGCTCTATTTGGTTTGTGTACGCCGTAGCACAGAATACATAATAGTACTAGCGTAGCGTACCGTAGGTCAAAGGCCGAACAAAATGCCCAATGAAATTTCCTTCGCTTGCAGTTTAGTGGGCAATATCGGCCACAAGAAGCGAAAAGCGACCATTTGTAGCAGGCGTTTACCGTGTGCGGCGATGTATGAAAACTACAGGCATAGGTCAGTGGCGGCGTTTTGTGGTTGTGGCGTGTCGCCCGTCTGCGGAAACCCTAAGTGTCGCGTGCTTCAGCTACTTTTGCAGCCTTTTCTAGCTTCTAATGGCGGCGTTTGTGGCTGTGGCGTGTCGCTCGTTTGTGGGCAGGATTATACTCAATACTTATCGGCTTGGAAGGTCACGGACGAGGGTGTGACGTGATTAGTTAGCGGGCATATGCGACTTCTTTATACTGACGGCCGTGTTACAACTATAATATATTTACTCAGTGCGTTTTATTTTGCTTCAGTGTTGTAATTATTAATAATGGTCGGTGGATGTCCGACTATGCTTTTGTACACAGTGTTATTTATTTTAGCTTCTAGCTGTTAGTCTATTTTTTGAGGTCAAGTAAAGTTAATAAACATTGATAATGTTAGAGACAAACGCTATTGAAATTTGAACTAAAGATTGAACTACAGGCCGACTTTTTGAACAGTCGACATATTTTGTGGTATGGCTTAAACCATCAAACTGAACAATTTTGTCAATCAACTTAATCAAAGCAAAAAAATAATGATAATAACGTGACGGCGACTAGTGGCAGGCATGTAGTCACGGCGCGGTCTCACCTCGTGGAAGCCCCGCACGAGCCACTCGGTCTGGTCGGCGACGCCTCGCTCCACGCGCCAGCGCACGACGCGCTCGAGGTACTCCTTGTTGCGCTCGGTGACGGCGACTAGTGGCAGGCATGTAGTCACGGCGCGGTCTCACCTCGTGGAAGCCCCGCACGAGCCACTCGGTCTGGTCGGCGACGCCTCGCTCCACGCGCCAGCGCACGACGCGCTCGAGGTACTCCTTGTTGCGCTCGGTGACGGCGACTAGTGGCAGGCATGTAGTCACGGCGCGGTCTCACCTCGTGGAAGCCCCGCACGAGCCACTCGGTCTGGTCGGCGACGCCTCGCTCCACGCGCCAGCGCACGACGCGCTCGAGGTACTCCTTGTTGCGCTCGGTGACGGCGACTAGTGGCAGGCATGTAGTCACGGCGCGGTCTCACCTCGTGGAAGCCCCGCACGAGCCACTCGGTCTGGTCGGCGACGCCTCGCTCCACGCGCCAGCGCACGACGCGCTCGAGGTACTCCTTGTTGCGCTCGGTGACGGCGACTAGTGGCAGGCATGTAGTCACGGCGCGGTCTCACCTCGTGGAAGCCCCGCACGAGCCACTCGGTCTGGTCGGCGACGCCTCGCTCCACGCGCCAGCGCACGACGCGCTCGAGGTACTCCTTGTTGCGCTCGGTGACGGCGACTAGTGGCAGGCATGTAGTCACGGCGCGGTCTCACCTCGTGGAAGCCCCGCACGAGCCACTCGGTCTGGTCGGCGACGCCTCGCTCCACGCGCCAGCGCACGACGCGCTCGAGGTACTCCTTGTTGCGCTCGGTGACGGCGACTAGTGGCAGGCATGTAGTCACGGCGCGGTCTCACCTCGTGGAAGCCCCGCACGAGCCACTCGGTCTGGTCGGCGACGCCTCGCTCCACGCGCCAGCGCACGACGCGCTCGAGGTACTCCTTGTTGCGCTCGGTGACGGCGACTAGTGGCAGGCATGTAGTCACGGCGCGGTCTCACCTCGTGGAAGCCCCGCACGAGCCACTCGGTCTGGTCGGCGACGCCTCGCTCCACGCGCCAGCGCACGACGCGCTCGAGGTACTCCTTGTTGCGCTCGGTGACGGCGACTAGTGGCAGGCATGTAGTCACGGCGCGGTCTCACCTCGTGGAAGCCCCGCACGAGCCACTCGGTCTGGTCGGCGACGCCTCGCTCCACGCGCCAGCGCACGACGCGCTCGAGGTACTCCTTGTTGCGCTCGGTGACGGCGACTAGTGGCAGGCATGTAGTCACGGCGCGGTCTCACCTCGTGGAAGCCCCGCACGAGCCACTCGGTCTGGTCGGCGACGCCTCGCTCCACGCGCCAGCGCACGACGCGCTCGAGGTACTCCTTGTTGCGCTCGGTGACGGCGACTAGTGGCAGGCATGTAGTCACGGCGCGGTCTCACCTCGTGGAAGCCCCGCACGAGCCACTCGGTCTGGTCGGCGACGCCTCGCTCCACGCGCCAGCGCACGACGCGCTCGAGGTACTCCTTGTTGCGCTCGGTGACGGCGACTAGTGGCAGGCATGTAGTCACGGCGCGGTCTCACCTCGTGGAAGCCCCGCACGAGCCACTCGGTCTGGTCGGCGACGCCTCGCTCCACGCGCCAGCGCACGACGCGCTCGAGGTACTCCTTGTTGCGCTCGGTGACGGCGACTAGTGGCAGGCATGTAGTCACGGCGCGGTCTCACCTCGTGGAAGCCCCGCACGAGCCACTCGGTCTGGTCGGCGACGCCTCGCTCCACGCGCCAGCGCACGACGCGCTCGAGGTACTCCTTGTTGCGCTCGGTGACGGCGACTAGTGGCAGGCATGTAGTCACGGCGCGGTCTCACCTCGTGGAAGCCCCGCACGAGCCACTCGGTCTGGTCGGCGACGCCTCGCTCCACGCGCCAGCGCACGACGCGCTCGAGGTACTCCTTGTTGCGCTCGGTGACGGCGACTAGTGGCAGGCATGTAGTCACGGCGCGGTCTCACCTCGTGGAAGCCCCGCACGAGCCACTCGGTCTGGTCGGCGACGCCTCGCTCCACGCGCCAGCGCACGACGCGCTCGAGGTACTCCTTGTTGCGCTCGGTGACGGCGACTAGTGGCAGGCATGTAGTCACGGCGCGGTCTCACCTCGTGGAAGCCCCGCACGAGCCACTCGGTCTGGTCGGCGACGCCTCGCTCCACGCGCCAGCGCACGACGCGCTCGAGGTACTCCTTCTTGTTGCGCTCGGTGACGGCCACGTCGCGCCCGCCCGGCTTTAGATCGCGCTCCAGCACGCGCCCGTCCGCCAGGCGCTCCGACACCGCGAACGTTAGCTCCAGCGACGACACGGAACGCGCAGACTGTAACAATAAAGCATAGAAAATAAAAGTTTACGAAAAATATGTCAATATTCTGGCTAGGTCACATGCAGTTTCGGTGTCAGTAGCAACTAGTCATAAGACAGTTGAATCATAAAAATACTTCCTTGCATTTTTGGTGTCTTCCGGAGTCGATTGACTGGTTTCCGATTTTACAAGTGCGCGACTTGCAACGTATGTGAAATTGTCAAGACTTAGATATAGTATAAAGGTATAATTAAAAAATTGTTGTGTTCCGGCAGTTAGAGGTAAGATAGCCAGTTTCTCAGTGAAGAGGATTCCGGGTGTAGTGCGCTTCCACCTTCGGCCTTATCGTCACTTAACATCAGATGAGGTGAAGGCCAGGAACTATCCCGTTGTGCATGAAAAAAGGTATTTCAAGTAAACATCAGTGGAATGGTGTGTTACCTGCAGCCACCGGAGCGAGTTGGCGAACTGCGCGTCGAGCGCGTCCACGTCCTCGAGCGCGGGCGGCAGGCGCAGCAGCGCGCGGTACAGCGCGCGCGTGAACCACGCCTCCAGCAGGTAGCCGTGCACCAGCGCGAGGCCCAGCACGCGCCCCGAGAAACGGAACCTACACCACACAACATCTTATAAGTAATTAAACTTCTGCAACCAAATAATGTCTCAATTGCTGGGGGTAAATGAATGAAAACACAAATAGAAAGAAAAGGCAATATATAATACACCACACGGCCCCAAATCGGGTCCTCCTCGCTTATTCTGGACTGCAAATACATTAAGTAGATCATACTTATAAATTATAGGGTTCCCTAGTGCCATTGTTTGAGAAGGTTACGTGACTACATTCTCCCGCACTTGCCCTCTCGCCGCCGATTGGCCCTGCCTCGAGGGACCCTTGTAGGATTCCAACCAGTGCCAGTTTTAGCACTACCAGCGCCCCTGGGCGACATTTCTACGGGGAGCCTATCTGCGATTCCAAGATTTAAAAAAAATCCTGTTAGTTAAAAATGGCCGCGCAGCGCGATTTTTAGTCAGTTTCACCTACTAATCTTGGAATCTTGCTTGTTTATAGTAAAAAAAGGCCGCGCAGAGCGATTTTTAGTCAGTTTCACCTACTAATCTTGTAATCTTGCTTATTACAGTAAAAAACCGCCGCGCAGCGCAATTTTTAGTCAGTTTCACCTTCTAATCTTGAAATCTCGCTTGTTATGGAAAAAAATGGCCGCGCAGCGCGATTTTTATCCGGCAGCCGGGCGGTCGCCCGTGATCACCCCCCCCCTAACGCCGGTACTGATTCCCCTGGCATGGCGGCCGGCCAGCCCGTCGCGGTTGGGAGATTGCCGAGCAAGTTTTTCCAACCTTGCCAGACGGTTTTGACCGTGCAAGGCATGCGATGGCTCCCCCACCGCCTGCTTGGACCCATTTAGGGGGCAATCAGGTTCGCATAGCGACGCCTTACCCCCGTCCGTCTGCAGCGGAGAAGAGCTGCATGAGTATCTTCTTCACGGGCTCTCTCCGCCATCTCCTTCTGGAGGATGATATCCTCACAGAAAGGTAAGTAGTTAAGTACGTGACTCTGACTGACTATATAATGGATTTTTTGTAATAAATAACGAATCATATCGGCATGTGCGGGTCAAACGCAAAGTAACTAAACGAGTCGATGTTTAAATAGACGTCATTCTCGTGCAATTTGATATTTTAATATTGCTAGATCCGCATTTATTTGACAGTTTTTTCTTAAATTCCAAATAGCAATGTGCCCGTTACGCATCGATTGAATAACCGGGATTAAGTTACAATTAAGTACTGTAGTGTCGCGCTGTCGGAGATGGGCAAAAACTATTGGTTTTGTTTATGTGTAACTGGATCGCAGTAACTCGACACGCTGGCTGTATGGGGCCTGCGCGGGCGCAGAGCGCACCGGATCCCGCGCGTAAATATAGACGCGCAGGAGACATTGCCGATGTGTGCCACTGCGCCGCTTGCGTCCTATCCTATATGCAGGTATTTACCATATGTGAAAATTTGTGGAATGCCCTTTTCGTTATTTTGGAGAGGCGATAGGGTAGGATAACTGGCGCCCCTGTTTTATAAAAATATTACTCGGGTAGTACCTACGATCATGGATCGAAGGTTATATAGTAATACCGATAAATTTATAAAAAAAGATTTTAAGCCGATTGAAGTTTGATCAGAAACTATTAACTCTATAGGTATTACGCTGCTGTAGAAAAGAGAACAAAGGTGCAAAAGGAGTCAAATTATGGAGAAGAATTTATTTATTCGCAAAAATATGACTACAAATAAATTAGGATGTTATTGTTTGGTAATTGATAAACCATGCGTGGAATATTGTTTGTTGTAGTACTTATATATCAATTTTGATAATTCGAGTTTACTTTTCAAATATTGTGGTCAAGTGTTGTAGTATAAAATAAATAAGTAGGGTACACAATTCCAAGCCAAACCATCAGTTATAAGTAGGTATTAGGTGCTTCCATTCACGCTAATAACATTCCTCCGCCTTATAAAGCAACATAATTATGTCCAAATATGGTCAATGGGCCAATAACCTCTATTTCTGAGCATCGACACACAAAGCACGATCAACAGCTACTCATTGTTCATGAAATTTATTTAATTAGTCTTAACTTATTGAGTCCGTTGTTATCCTTTGTTATATGTAGTTACATTGTGCCAAACGAAGCGAAGTGATCGACTAAAGCCTATGAACAACATACATACTGTTTAATGAATGAGTGCGCACGCGCATACAATCGACGGAAATCTATATATGGACGAAGGGATAATAATTTCTTAGTACGCTTAACTGTAAAGCGATTTCGTATGTTCATTATATCGTGTATGAAGGCATTATTGTCCAGTACCTCTGTGAATATTAGATTTCTGCGATGAAGTTATGACGCCCGTCCGCTTAGTTGCGTTCTAATATTTAATTAAGGCGACTATATCCTTCAAGTAGCGCAAAGGTGCTTTAAGTGGCTGCTTTTCACTGCTCTTTTGCTTACTACTAAGTACTACTACTGCCTACTACAACGAACTATATTTTACCGAGGTAACTATATGTATATTGTATATGTCACCGGCAATGTATGAAACGCAGGCATTGTATACAATGCCTAGGCATTGTATACAATGCCTGCTGGTCCACTGGCAATGTGTAAAATAAAAAGATTTTGATCGAGGGGGGCTCGAGGGAGGGCTCGAGGGGGGGTCGGGGGAGCTCGAGGGGGGCTCGAGGGAGGGCTCGAGGGGGGGTCGGGGGAGCTCGAGGGGGGCTCGAGGGCGAAGAAATTTAAGTGAGCCTTAAATTTCGAGGTTATTTTTTTATAACAGACAACAGAAATAAACTTATTTTACACATTGACGGTGGACCAGCAGGCATTGTATACAATGCCTAGGCAATGTATACAATACCTAGGCATTGTATACAATGCCGGAGAATACACATTGCCGGTAACATATACAAGGTGTTTGGTAAAAGCCTTATAAAGCTGAATATGGTAGATAGGGACCATCAAACTGAACAACTTTTACTGTGGGACCAACTCTGAAATCGCGAAAAAAAAATCAGCTGTTTCATACATTTTGATATTTTCGTTATTAATTTTTGTATGAAACAGCAGATTTATTTTATACGGTTTGGGTACTCGTAACGACAGGGGGGAGCGCCTAATCCAATTTGCCGCAGATAATAATCTCACGATAATGAACACCGTTTTTAAACACCACCCAAGGAGACTATACGTGGACTAGCCCAGACGGCAAACATCGTAACCAGATTGATTACGTTATGATCAGAAGTAGATGGAGGAGCTCGATATTTAACGCGCACACTTTGCCAGGAGCAGATTGTCTCTCTGATCATGAACTGTTAATATGCGGCCTGAAGCTTAAACTCCGCAACTGCACTGCCAAAAAGATATCAAGACGTATTGAAATTGTAGACAAAGAGGCCTTCCGTAAGACCCTGCAAGATGTTAAACATTCCTGGGCAAACGAATCCGCCAACTGCAATGGAGAACCGGAGTCACTTTGGCAATCGGCTAAAAACACTATCAAGACATCAGTCAAGATTTCCCAGCCCAAGGTGAAGGTTGCAAAACGACAGCATTGGATGTCGAGTGCCACGTGGAATCTCGTAGAAGAGCGGCGAAAAGAGAAAGCTTCTGGAGCTAACATGAAGAGGCTAAATCTGCTTAGTTCTGAAATACAAACCGCTTGTCGGAAAGATCGCAATAAGGAGCTCAACACTATCTGCACAGAACTAGAACAGCACGCTCAGAAATTCGAGACGAAGGATCTTCATATGAAAATTAGAACAATAACGAGACAATTCAAACCAAAGTCCTGGGCAATAGAAAATTCTGATGGTAACACTGTTACAGAAATTAAGCTGATTGTTAAAGTGTGGGAGGATTATTGCAAGTCTTTGTTTCTGGATGACCATAGATCTCAAGGGCCTGAACCAGAGTACACAACGCCTACAGAACAAGAACCTACTATATTAAGATCAGAAGTAGAAGCCGCTCTTAAACACCTAAAGTGCGGCAAGGCTACAGGTGCTGACGAAATTCCCATAGAAGTATTCAAGATCATGGGGGATGTTGGTGTGGATATCTTGCACTCCATCTGTCGGCAAATATGGAATACGGGAAAATGGCCTAAGGATTGGTCGCACTCCCTATTCATCCCACTCCATAAAAAAGGCTCGACTAAAAAGTGTAATAATTTTCGCCTAATATCTCTCATATCCCACGCTAGTAAGGTCCTCCTTCATATACTCAACACGAGGCTACAAGCATTTATAAGCCGCGAAATTGCTCAAGAACAAGCCGGCTTTGTCAAAGGAAAGGGAACACGAGAACAGATTCTCAACCTAAGACAAATCATAGAAAAAGCGCGAGAGTTCAATACCCCGCTGTTTATTTGTTTTGTGGATTTTCGCAAAGCTTTTGACACCGTTAAATGGTGGAAGCTGTGGGAAGTACTATCGACAATGGGTGTACCACGACATCTAGTGTACCTCATTAAGAGACTTTACGAGGATGGTACAGCTGCTGTTCGCGTGGATGGATTTGATTCTGGGGATTTCAAGACTCAGGCAGGTGTTCGACAGGGATGTATCCTCTCCCCTCTATTATTTAACATCTATACCGAATACATAATGCGGATAGTTTTGGAAGACTGGGACAAGGGTGTATCAGTTGGCGGTCGGATGATATCAAACCTGAGATATGCTGACGATACTACTCTTCTTGCGACGTCACAAGCAGACATCGAACGGTTTCTTGCGCTTCTGGAAACAACCAGTGTTGATTTTGGTCTCACTATAAACCACGATAAAACCAAAATGATGGTGGTGGATCGTAATAATAGCAATCGACCTGACTTACGTGTAATAGCTAATTGTGAAGTTGTCCAGAGTTACATCTACCTGGGATCCACAATCACAAACACTGGAAGTTGTGAGGAAGAGATCAGGAGACGGTGTGCCATCACACGATCAGCCGTGGAAAAGCTCACGAAGATATGGAAAGATCGCCGCATAACTAAAAACACCAAAGTTCGCTTAATGAGATGCTTAATATTTCCTATCTTCCTATATGGAGCTGAAACATGGACGATCCACCAAAAATACCGTAAGAAGATTGACGCCCTTGAGATGTGGTGCTGGAGGCGCTTACTGAGGATAAAGTGGACCGCTCACCGGACAAACGATTCCATCTTGAAAGAGCTTCGTATCAAACAAAGACTTTCGTCGATTGTGCAAGTACGAATCCTAAAGATGTTTGGGCATATTATCCGCAACGAAAGCTCATTAGAACGATTGATGGTACAAGGGAGAGTGGAAGGTCAACGTTCTCGCGGCCGATCACCCACAAGATGGACAGACATAATAAAAAAAACCACAAAGTGTTCCCTCACTGAATGCACACGCAGTGCCACGAACAGAGAGAAATGGAGAAGTATCGCGAAAGCCGCAACCAACCCACCAGACAGTCCATGATCACGACCACTCCGCCAGGAGTGTACGACTAAGAAGATCTACCATATTCGGCTTTATAAGGCTTTTACCAAACACCTTGTATACACTCGCGAGCAAAAGTATGAAAAGGATATGTTTAAAAAACCGCGAAATTAGCATAAAAATTTATGAAAATCTTGAAACTGAGAACTCTGATCCTATATTTCTTAGAATGCTGATCAGATCAATTGGGTATGTATGGCGATCTGAATGTCCTCCACTCACTCCCTTAATGGCCATCATGAGATCACAGCTAGGTCAATCCTTAGCGGAGAACCAAGGCTTCAAAGTTACCTCGTTTGTATGAAAATGGGCCTATGATTCCACCATACTTTTGCTCGCGAGTGTATATAATAATTAGATATATTGTAAATAAAATTTAGAAACCTAGCTACAATCTGTATATGTGAATGTTCAATACATTATGTACTTAACGAGCAATTAATTTAATTAAGATGAGGGCGCCACTTTGAGCCAAATGGTCCTGTGGGTCTACAGCGCAAGTGTCGACACATTGCTACTTCTCCTTGGCACAAATAAAAACCCACCAAAGAAAAATAGGAATGTGTCACATCCATCTGTCAAATGAAGCCGATAGCGATGCCGATGACACTTGCACGGTAGACCCATTTTGTATTAATTATTGCGATTTAAATATATCATTATTACAATGTTAGCTTTTGCTGTATTTTGTTCTGTTTTGATCAGCATATCGTAAGAAGCTACTTAACACTATTTGTGTCACTATCATATTACAGCCCAATAAGCCAATGAAATATTGTGTTTAAATTTCTTTGGGTTTTATTTAAAGACTTACAAATACAAAATTGCCAAACCATGCGCGAAGTGCTGATAATAGTCGCTGATAATGTTGTAAACAATAATTAAACCGGATTGTGGATAACTTTGTAAGCATTAACTTACTAACAACTTACGACCACTTATGTCACACTTGAAGACATTCGTGCGACAATATTATGCACTCAAATGTTAAGCGTGAAAGAAAAGCGCATTGAATGACGAGTATTCAAGGTATGATTAATGATGTCAAATATGACATGAGAAGTCGCCAGCATTGGAGTGCATTCAATGTGGTACGAAATTACTTCTAATGTCAGACTCAACGTATTGAAGTCAGTTCCCAGAATTTCTCAATATCATTTACAAGCTTGGCAACTCTGTAATTGTTTATCCTTCAATTATTTAACTGAGCTCTGGGAATGTAAAAGATTATTATTATTTATTTGCTAAAACACATTTGAGAATATGATAACAAGATACCTGTCCTATTTTTGGCAAAATAAAGAGGAGCCTTCCTAAAACAATGAGTGCGCGAAAACATGCTACTTTTATAGAAATGTCTGTTTCGCACAACCGACACAGCTGTTTAAACATGTAATTGTTGTGAATACTCTTTAATAATAAACTTTCTGGTTTGTACATTTATGTCTGCTTAGTCATTCGGTTAGGCGTATGGAAGGTGTAACGTATTATGCGTATCCCATGGTAAGATATCTAAAAGTTTGTTTATCCTTACTTGTCTTATTTTGTCTTTGTCTTATAAACAATCTTTACGTGTATGCAAAATTTCATGATGATCGGTTCAGTAGTTAGGACGTGAAGGCGTAACAAACAAACAAACAAACGGACTTTCGCATTTATAATATTAGTAAGGATGTATGAAAATTCCGTACGGAAAAATACCGCATGCGTGTGGTAGGTCCATAGATTTGTATGGATTAACTGCGTTCGGCGGAATGATTCCCTTTAGGAATTCCGAATCAAAATTCCGTCTGTATGTGGCAGGCCTTAAGTATAAAAGACGTATGACAACTAACTGTGAAAAACTGTTTAGGTACATAAGACAAGGCTAAACATACTATACTAGACCACTTTATCCACAATGTCACAGGTATACGTATCCCATTTAACTAACCGACTTATTTCTATTAGCATCACAATATTCTATATACAAATGCTAATTACGGCCATCCACGTAATAGCAGATAATCAGCGCTACCGAGCCAACAATGTGCCATTATAATTTGTTTTGTAATTACCATTATTTGTAACACAATCTAGGAAGCTTTGCAGCGACCGCTTCCTAAGTCAGCACTCGCATTGACAAGAAAATTGTCTGCATAATTAAGTTTATTTTCATACTAAATCATTATGATTTCATCTCAGTTTAACCGGCTATTTGCATAAGACTACTCAAAAAAATCGGTCCAGCCGTCTTCGAGCAATCGAGTAATATACATAAAAAAAGACATCCTACATTTCGAACTGAGAACCTCCTCCTTTTTTAAAGTCGGTTAAAAAAAAGTAAAAACTTGTAGCTCTTCGAGACAATTTTATCCATCTATGCTTTAAATGCATTAGTCAAACCTTAGTGAATTAACTGAAAACCAAGAAAAACTAGCACAGATATAGATCTTGGCATACCGAATAATGAATGTAGTTATAGTCTGTTCACGGAAACGAGTTAGTAGAGCGCTATCTCACTCACACAATTTTTTTACTGTGATTGGTCAGTGATAAACGCTAAGGCGGTGTACACAGTTCGAGTACTTTTTAATCTACTCATACTCGCCGTACTGTGCAGACGTGCTCTTACTTGTGACTTTATGCTCAATTCGATATCTGGTTTGTGTTTTGAATTTTGAATCCCAAGGTGGCGCAGGTGTCCTAATGACCCGTATTGTTCTTTTGTCATAAATGAGCAACAACTTAAGAAAATACTTTTTTTAATAAGTTTTGTACAATAAACTAGCCCAGGTGTGCTAGTTCCATTGTTATTGTCTGTAATAAATGTCTCTCAAATAGGACAGATGAAGCCGCGGGTATAAGCTAAGCGAATTTTAAAGAAGCGCAGTGTGAGCGCGCATTTACTTTTTTAAGGTATTGTTAACGCCCACTGACCCAAAAAGTTTTTTTTGTCTTTGTTATTTGTATGAAAATGTGTAATAGAGAAGGCGCTATACTAACTCGTTTCCGTGAACAGAGTATAGGAGCTTACATAAAGAATTCGTATTTGACCTAATTTTATTGCCCATGTAATAACATCAAGTGTTTATTACATTATTATATCTATTTTAGAGAAAAAAATATTCAAAACCAACTTACCACTCATGGTGATTATCCACGAAGGCGGACATCGGTGACACGTGCACCGTGTAAGTGTCATTAGCGGAGTACTCGAACAGTCCATAGTACGGGTTGAACAGCTCCCGGGACAGGAGGAAGAAGAATTCCCGACTGGGCCCGCCGTAGTCCAGGCCCTCCTCGCCCTCCCACAGGACGCACAGCTTGCCTTTCTGCAGTTCCTTCTTGCCGCAGGACATGATGCGCCTGAATGCGTCTTCGAGCAAATGCTCGCGCCGAATGTGCAACCTGGAAACGTTCGTGGTTAGTAAGGCGTTACAATCACGTCTAAAAATATGTATACAGTTTCAAACTATGTCAATTTGTTGAAGTTGTCATTTGCCATTGCTTTCTGTTGATAAAACTAATAGCTTGACATAAACTGTAACATAGATGTGACTGTAAAATGATAACAGCTAGTAGATAGTTTCTTTGCTGTTAACATAATTAAGATTTTAAACTTTTAGATTTTTGCATTCACAATGCTATTTTTATATTAAGATGAATAAATAATGAAAAATATTAAAAAAAAAAAAACGGCTCACCCGTAGCTATCCCGTCTAAGTTGCTACGGGTGAGCCGATTTTTTCTAATATTTTTCATTATTTATTCATCTTAATATAAAAATAGCATTGTGAATGCAAAAATCTAAAAGTTTAAAATTGTACTGTTTCACCTTAATTGATTGTCTGGCACCCGCAATGGGTACTACAACCGAATGTCGAAGTAGTTCTCTTCACATTGGTGAGATGGCGCTGATCTTCAGTGTAAACGTAAAAAGTATTAGAAAATTTCGCCAAATCCATCAGCGGCTTGGTAGCATAATTGGTAGTGCATTGGGCCGGAATCCTAAGGGTGCGGGTTCGGATCCCGTCTAAGTTGCTACGGGTGAGCCGATTTTTTCTAATATTTTTCATTATTTATTCATCTTAATAATTAAGATTGTCAAGATTCGAATGAATGAATGAATAAAAAATAATATGGAGTTGCTGAGTTCAGGGCGCTGCTGCTATAGTCGTTGATTCTTATAGGTTGAATTCCTTTGAAAGGGAGCAATATTTTTCCTAACTATTTTGGCTCAGGGTTGGTTTATAATATTACGCCTTTGTAACGGGTGGCGCAAAAGTACTGGCACTAAAGAAAATACTTTTATTTTTTTTATATGACATTTTCTGTCATTCTGTTGTTGAAAATTGTGTAGTGAACAAATATAAAATAAACTGAAAATAAACATGGACCGTTTTACTCCCCAAGAACGTGGAATAAATATGGATTTAGTGAGGGACGCTTTTCCAGGCCGAGTTATCTCTCGTTTTGGCGATTTGCCTTGGCCTGCAAGATCACCCGATCTGACCAGTCCAGACTTCTTTCTTTGGGGTTTTTTTGAAATCTCGGGTGTATGTGAACAAGCCACAGACTCTCGCAGCTCTAAAAGAAAACATTCGTCAAGAAATAACGAACATATCGCAGGAAGTGTTACGGCAAGTTATGCAAAATGTCATAAATAGGGCTCAAATGTGTATCAACTCTGGAGGTCACCATTTAAAAGACATCATCTTTAAATCCTAATGGTACGAAATTTAATGGCACAAATATACATTTAAAAAAACCTAAATCTAGTTTTCTAATTTAGAAAAAATGTTATAGCTGAACCAAATAGGGTCTTTACTTTTGCGCCACCCGTTATTTATTTCCTTAAACCCAGTTCCATTGAGATATGTTTCAGTGGTCAAAGCAATCTTTAAAAGTGTCCAACATTTATTTATAATTTAATTGTTGAATAAGAGTAAAACGCGTCTATTTTTACCAGCACTCATTCTATTAACCCACTACAACAATGGTAAGCCCGCCTACGTTTCTAAACCCCAATCTATTTCAGTTGAACGAAGCTATAAATAGCTTTACGCTAGTGATGACATTTCACTTCATTAATATGAAGAACAATCACATTACGTGTTGTATCTATTCGCTTTGTTTACATACTATTTTTAAGCGGACCGCTCAAAGGTCACCTGTCGTGTCGCTTGTCCACCCACGAAAGTTCACCGCTGTGCTGTCGTCACTAATTAAGCTTCCGCACGGGGTCGTGTTATATTCTGGTGTATATGCCGACCCAATTAACGAGGTGCGCTGCATGACCCATTTCGCTGCTAGTTAAAACTGACTTTCAGGATGTACGGGCTTTAATTAAAACAGTTTGTAGCTCGTTTATCCGTTTAAAGTTTGGATTATAAAATACGTACCTACACATGTTGTTGACTCTTGTTCAGGTTGACTACGAAAGGGGTAAAAGTTACGAGGGTAAAGCCGTTAGTCATGGCTACAACTGCAGTCGTTGACATAACATCCACCGCATGGGGCCCAAGTGGTGGGTATGGCATCCCAATCCATTCAGAAGACAAGGGGGTATATACAACCTCTTAAAATTTGCCAGGTTTTTGAATTGCTATAGTGACATCTCTTTCTCGCTGTATAGCAAATAAAAGAGATGTATTGAGAGCCATTAAAAAAACTGGCAAGTTGTAAGAGCTTTTGTAACACGGAACTGGTGCCCAAATAGTGCCATTAAAATGTTGAGACTTACTTGAGCTTGCCTGGCCCCTGCCCGTAGCCTTTGCTCTCGAGCTTGCGGTAGAAGGCGCGCAGCTTGGCCTCGAAGTCGCGTCGCTGCGGCGCGGGCGCCCGCGTGGTGCGCGCGGCGGCGGGCGACGCGGCCGGCGACGCGACCGCGCCCGCGCCGCACCCGCCCGCCGGCACGTAGCTCATTATCTCCTGCTCGAACAGGCTGTACACAACAAAACACATACACTTTATACAATTTCCAATTCTGGGTATAAGATAAAACGGGAAATTGAAGAGTTAACCCTCATTACGAGCCCATGGCGACGTTGCAGGCCACTTCATCAGCTACAAAATATTTCCACATGAATTATTTGACTACGTAGCTAGCAAGCAACCGTGACCCGTCATTTTTGTTAAGGTATGGTACAGTACGAGGCACGTATCTTGAAATTTTGTCGACGGAGTGGGGATAAACTCCCGCATGTGCTCTTGTGAGCGACCAATAGCGCGCGCCCCTCACCACTACGCATGCCCAAAATACGCATTTCGCGCAATCCCCACCCGATTTCAAGATATATGCCTCGTACTCTAAAACCCTAATAAAAAATAAAATAAAAAACCCCTTTCAAGCTGTAGTACCTACTACCTGCCCCCTTGCATGACCATCGAAACGCGATATGAATGGCAATTTATTACGTTTAACTGTCAAAAGACAATGGATTTTGACAGCAGAGTGTCGATAAAACGCCATATCACGCGATATATGTTTCGGTGCTAGGGGCGATGGGCTGGAAATGTATATTATGTACCGTATGGTATGGTACATTAAACATTTTCATACGGTATATAGTGAGCTGGAGTAGCTCAGGTAGCATGAACTTGAAAGGGGCTTTTTTATTTTTTGAAATCTCATAAAATGACATCTCTATTAGACATCTCTATATGTAGAAATATCTCTAGCTTAAATAAAATGCCTGATTCGTCATGCCATGCTACGCCTACGGGGGTATCTAAATATGCGATAGGATCTCGTTCACTGAAATATTTTTCAGACTGTAAGATTGACTCTACTGGTTCTCCGTTGATAAACCTAACCTTAGATGTATCATTTGGTTCAGAAAGAAAATTCTGAAGCTAGGTTTACAATTGTTAATGACAGAAAATCCTAATCGGGTGCACTGCAACGATCAGGAAATTGCATGACATACTTAGTATAATAATCTAAGGTTTGTGATAAAAACATGGCACTTAAAACATAGGTACAAGTGCCATAATTATGTACCTACGGACAGTGACACCATCGTCAGTTAATAAATATAATGTTTCTACCGGAGCAGCTAATTACTAACGAACATATTATATTATGCTGTAGTAAAAGGAAATATTATTCGTAGACCTACCGATCTTGGTTACAAGTATTGTTGTTTAGGTATTTAATGTGGTTTTATAAAAATTTCAGACCAAACATTGTATTCAGGAAAAGATCATTCCTAAATTATATTTTGAAGATCATGGACCAGTATTTTTTTTTTGCTCTTTTTGTTTTGATTTTATACAAATGCTGCATCACAATTGAATCTCGACATGAGTCCTAGGCTTCTGGCATACAATCCAATAAAAATATAATTACTTATATTGAGGTCCATAGCTAAAAATAGAAATCGTGTGAACATTTACTAAGCAAAATTAAGCGTTTGTTGTCTTGCGAAAATTGTGATTATTATCATTGAGCAAGTTTTTGTTTCACTAATTAAATATGCATAATGTGAAAGCAAGTTTAGCCATATTACTGGAGCGCGAACTTCTAAATTAGACTACGAATTAACGTTCAATTTTGTTGAGAAGAAGGTTGGATTTTTCTAAAGTCATTAAACAATTGACCTAATTTTAGCAGTGTGGCTTGTGGTTAAATATGAGGATACATGAAATAAAATAATTTTAATTTTCAAATGAATAACAGATTTTGACGAATTGTTATTTACCAGCGGCAGTCAAATGTGAAATTCACGTCAAAACTTCTTGTAATAATACTTAATATGCCCATTGCCCATTCGGAGCAATGAACCGAGAAAGATTATATCCAAAAAGAGGAGAGCAAGGCCGGCCCACATTAGACAGAGACAAAACGTGGTGCTCTAGGCTAGTAATACCCGTAATCGATTTAGGAGAGCGGGCCGAGATTTAGAGCCGGCCCGCCTCCCGCTCGTGATCGAGATTCGGTAATTAGTATAATAATTTTATTTGTGGACCCGTGAATTATACGTGGGGCTCGAGCGCGCGCGCAGGCCCGCCGATCATCGCCAGATAAGCCACAGTTGGCCCTTTTCGAGTTTCGACCGTTGAACATGGACATGTTGACGGAACGTTCCACTTGCAGACATAACAAAACGCAATTTTGGAACAGAACAATGCGTCAGTCGATTTGAAGGGCAGCCTCTACTTATATCACGTACGCGCCACCCAACGACATCGAGCATGGGCTTGATGTCGTATGGGTGGCACAATATATTATAGAGCCAGCTGGCTATGGAGTCAGCCTATGAAATTGAATGTTACGTAAGAGACGCACTTGCAATACCAACGGTCGTGCTAATTATTTGCAGCATTGTTCCTCGAGTGGCATTGTTGCGATAAAAGTCCAGGAAATTGAGGAAACACTCGGCTCGGCACCGGCAACTATTGCGCACGCGCAAGGTCGTTTCCCGGCACCGATCGATGGGATGAGATCAATGACCAAAAATTATGGCAGCGACCAAGGGATGTATGTACGAGTTTTATTTGTACAATTGCTCCTATAAGAAAAGGCGTTTATACGCACGCACCCAGAGTAAACTTCGTTCGCAAGTATGATGAATTGATTACCTTGACGGCTTGGGCTTCTTATGCATTTCATGAGTTTGGTGATTCCGAAGTGTCGTCGTTTTAACTATCAGATGGTGTCGGAGTCGGGTATTCATCCAAATCGTACATCATTGAAGAGAATGCGAAGACAGAATGGCCGAAAGTTAATGACTATCGGAGGCATTCCCCCGGAGGTCGGCGTGCGCACGCGCGTCCGCGCCCGAGGCAGCGCGCACGCAGCCGCCCCCACCCCGCACGCGCTCCCCCGCCTCGCCCGACAGGTGCGCGAGGTGTGGCTGCCCCGGGCCAGACCATTGTGTACAGATCGCCGATAGTCTCCGTGATAAAACTCCCATCACTTGACGTCTTGATTCCGCAGGATGAATCGAACATGACGCAGCACCGATCGCGGTGCGCCGATATCGGCGGTACTTATTCAATTAACGGAGGCTGCGATTAAGATGTTCCTAATTAGAAGTGACGTAATAGTTTAAACCTTCCGTTTAATCGACGAGAAAGGATACGGTTACTTATGAGGCGTCTACACTAATGTAAAGGGCTACTTTCACCATAAACGTAAAGTACTCTGCCCGTGGCCATCGGTAATAATTCATCACCGTAAAACTTGTTGGCTCCTAAATAGTTGACTACTTAACTGTTGTATTTCGGTTAAGGTTTTTTAGAAGGTACAGTCAGCCAGCAAAGTTATGAGCTGAACACCTTAAGGTTAATTTCTCCCAAAAGCCATAAAATTGTACTTCATCCTTTTAAAGACTTCGAAAATATTGTGTGCCGCAATAATAACCTCCATGACATCGGTTAATTCTACAAATTAAGCTGGTAGGAAACCTGCCACAAATCTAAAGTGATTATCTCAGATGTGCTCTGGCGTGCTTCCTAAGCGGTCGGTCGCGCCCGGGGGCTGGTGGCCAGCCGGCGGGCGGAGCGCGTCGATGCCGGGGCGCCGCGCAGGTACTCCGGTTCGGCACCTGGAGGTTACTGCCGTAATTACTGGGACGCAGCGTAGTCCAAGAATGTGCAGCCCGAAGGCCGCTTGTGATACTTGAGATTTTTCTGATAAGTACTCACTGTGAAATTGTTCTAAATTGACTGGTAGAAAGGCATTTAAATGACTTTCTACAGATATGAGTACAAATGTGTTTTTTATCACAGGCAAAGGATTTAAAACTTAAATATGGCCCATAATTTCTTTACTGCACGTGAAATAAACGCTGTGCAACCCAGAGAAGCACGCCAGAAGCGTAAAAAGTATAGCCAGCTACTTAGCAGTTGAAAACATAGAAAGAACAAAGTTGGGATAACTTTATGTAGAGAGGACAAAAAAGTATCAAATTACTTCCGAGAATAATTCAAATATTGACACGCAGAACGGGACCTATTGTTCCACACAATAGACCGTCCGTTTTAAATTTTAAAATAATGTCTCAAATGATATATTTTTTCTAGAAGGTAAACATAAATTATTAGAATCGGCATTGGAGCGACCTCATTGGAAATAGCAGCCAATACGTGTCCAATATCCTAACAAATTACTTCCTATGATGAATGTGCCTCGGTTTACTAACGAGAAAACAAATGCATTGATTTTTTCGTTTAGAGTTTTAGAATAAATAAACTTGGCTTAAGGCTGGTAGCACCGAGCCACCGACGCATTGCATCAAGGCCACAGAATGTGCCTGATAGCCGTTTTCAATTATTTTGTGGAATAATTACTAACCTAGAGTGTTATTACAACAGTAATAATGTAACATTACCAATCTTAATAAGTGCTAAAAGTTATCTGTTTTTATTCATATTGAACGAGATATCAGGAGTCCTATTTCTGAATCGTTCGGCTGGCGTCGAGCGCTTGGTTTCTATTCTACTAATTTTCGTTCGACATTTGACTTTCCATATTTTTGAATCGCTCCACCGCAACGAGTGCCCTCACCCACTCGTTGCAGTCGAGCGATACGGTACGGCGAGCGATATTCTTTTCTACTAAAAAGCAAAGATTTTTTTTAAACAGCCAAAAGAAACATGGATATTATCATATTACGTTCCGTTTTCGTTGCGATACTTGCCAGTTTTCTCTAAATTCTGCGTAGAACAGATAAAATCCAACATTTCGTTTATGTTGGCAGCACCGGAAACGAACGATTCAAAAATACGGAAAATTAGTGTCATGCGATTTGGAAGACGAGTGTGACTTAAGTCGCATGCGACAACAGAATGTCATACGAGCAATTCAAAAACAGAGCCCCAGTTCTTGTATGCAATATGTATTGTAAAATAAGTATCGTGAAAATGACTGTGCGTTGAAGGTCTGCGAGTACACAACTTTAAATAAGAAGAATAGTTACAAGGACCAAGTGGTCAGTTACACTTCGCCTTATAACAATGGATTTCGTTCAATTCTTTATGTTACAGGTAACAAGACAGCTTTAAACTCATCCTTCAGGTACTTTTTAACGATTCTTT
Source organism: Agriphila tristella (assembly GCA_928269145.1). Classification (NCBI taxonomy): domain Eukaryota; kingdom Metazoa; phylum Arthropoda; class Insecta; order Lepidoptera; family Crambidae; genus Agriphila; species Agriphila tristella. Next base: position 25,915,484 of record OV743437.1, on the reverse strand, counting down.
ATTATAGCAAACTAACAAAATTCGAAGAATGAGTAACAAACTGACTTAGCCGTTGTTTTATTTTTTAAAGTCTTAATAAACGTTGCACAATTGGTTACAATCAATATTCGTAATTCGGTACTTCCCAATCCCAATAGGCGATGTCGAATGACAAACAACTCAAGGTTTGCAAAACCGCAGATAACTAATGGAACTATTATTTTTCCCACTGATTCCCGTAAAGTGAGCAATCAAAACGTAATAATGTTTAGATATTTATACCGCGCACTTATAAAATATGCCAGGATGCGAAATAAATTAATAGGACGATTCTTTTTTGTGAGTTATGGGAATTTTGTAAATTGAAAAATTTAGATGGAGGGTAATGTGTTATAATAATGGGTTAGGGACTATAAACAGAGGTATAAAAAACCGCGCTAAAAGAGCAGACACGGTGGTCCTCATAGGCGCTTTATATTGTATGCTTAGACTTTGGAATAATGTTGAAATGATAAAAGATTTTTACTATCCAGTACATAGATCTGAACTAAAAAAAAAAATGTATGGTAAATTTCACGACATATTATAACATGGACATACTTCACACGCATAATTTGTTTAAATGTTTAGCGTTCGGGCGATGAATAATGCCGCAACCGAATAGTATCTAATGAACAATACAAAGCCTGTCAACGACTTTAGCGTTTAACAAACACAATTTAGTATTGTAGCGCAAACGACCCCGGCCGCCACGTCACGCCAATTATGACTTACTTACGAAGGACTTCCGCCGCCATAGCAACGGACGTACAGACAATTTGATTATGTATGTATGCAACGAATTTGCAACATGCGAGCTGTTTATTAACAAATATCCTACCGACCGCCGCAGACCATATCATTTCTTTGTTGCTTTCGATGACGAAGGTCAGGTTCGCAATAAGCACAGCTAATGGATTTTTTTATAGTTCAGAATGTCTGACTAATGGGATATCTTCATTAAATTTGAAGATGCATAATCATAGGTGATGAACTAAATGACACAAATAAAGTCATTATGATAGTAGGACGAGTAGAGGATTTCGAAATTAAAATAGGAATAATCAAAAAAGATTTATGATTTAGATTCTATCTTCGGAGTCGGACAAGCGATCAGGCAAATGCTCCAACCGAATTTTTAACTTGGATCAAGAATATTTGCAATATACTTACACTGAGACAAACTTGCACATTTATTAAACAGTGGGCGGCGTTCAAACCGCCTAGCCCCGCAGACTGTTCTGTCTATCAGCAACAATGACAACAGGCCCTCAATGTTTAATGTCCTCAATTAATGCAAGTTTATACAGACAGGAAACGGGCGCAGTACCATGAACAATGGGGGGCATGGGGCGACCACTCCGACCCTCCATGGCAAATGCAGACCACTTAATTAGCGAATTTATTCAAAGCCAATATAATGTTGAATTGAAGCCACATTTTTTTCCTTAAATTCAGTATAGTTAGTTTCTGTACATCTCTAAAAGGATAAATTATAATAACATGGAGATGTTGTTTCTATTTTGACGTTAGAAATAAAATTAGTCATCGACCGCCGTGGCATTACGGACAATTGGCAATTGCACAATACGTTTGTTTATGCTCATTGAACCTTGATAAATTATTGCTTTAATCGTAGCTACAAATAAAATAGAGCTTTGATATATTTAATGATGAAGTGAAAAAATTACTTGTACAAGAGACTATCAGTAATCCCCCGAGCGTGACTAACTATTGTCGCGCTGGTAATTATAAGTCACACACCCTAAAGAGTAGTACAATCTATAGCGTTATCAATGGCAGGAAGCAGAGACAATGACCGATTGGAGCACCTGCCACATGCCACATCAGACAGTGCCACAACACTGGCAATGGTTGATGCCACGTTAGGCATAATTTGGTTGAATGTAATCAACCAGGGAAGGAAGGTTTGAAAGATTCGATAAAAGAAAATCACGTGGTTGAATTTGGCTTAGGTCTAAGTTAGCTAAATTAGTTTTGTATACCGACACTGGAGTGTAGAATGAAGAATAACTTAAGAATTTGGTTGAATGTAATCACAAGGAAGGGAATGTTCTAAAGATGCGATAAATGAAACTCACGTGATTGAATTTGGTTTAAGTCTAAGTTCGATCAATAGTTTTGTATACGGACAATGCAGTGTAGAATGTAGATTAGATAACTTTATCAAAGTAGGCCTTTTAATATTTGAATTAAATGAGTAATTTTTTTCTTGCCCTTTTAATTCAATATATTTTGTGATTATTCATGATTTGCCTAATTATGAAAGGCGCACTGAAATTTTGAAAGCGGAGCAGGAATCGGTCTCTGGAAATCAAATGATGAATGATGTCGGTCATCACATCAGGAACGCGCTTCCATTGTTACGTATGATAGATAAGTATGTTATATAAAAAGCTACTAGGTATTTATATCGATTTTTTATATCTCAATTTGTAATCTGAAGGACATACCGTGTGGTGTGTACCGTTGTGGACCATTGCGACCATGAATACTCGTGATGATAAAGTGGCATCTTTTGACAAAGGTCAGGTCTATTGTCTCGAATGTGTAACCCTAGTCATCCTTGGTCATCAAGTCCCACCGGTCAGCCCGGCTTGTGTGCCAATGTTGTTTCGAGCGACTGACTCCAGAACATGAAAAAAACCGGACTACCAGACATTGACACCGAGGATGTTTGTAAAGAAGTTTAAAATGGCAAAGCAGAATACCTTGCTGATTTGACAAAAACCTAAACAGGTCGAAATCACTAAAAAGCAATCAATGAAAGAGACGAATTCCTTGAAGTTTTATCTATAATATTAGCATTTGTAAAGAACACGGCCGTAATATTTGAGACAATAACAACGGTCGTTAAAATCAATGACCGAACGAAACGGCAATTCTCCACACATGGTATAATCCATATCACGGTGTTTGCCCAAAACGTGATAACCGATACTAACGCGTTCACATTTGAACAATACAAACTTAGGCGTGTGGTTGTTATGGCACTTGTTTTATGAGTCTTTGGTATCTTTATTGTGTGTTCCAACTTCAAAGAGATAGTTCGGTTCCATGGGTATCATATCGAGTCGATCTGGACAATGTACGTTCCCATATCGAACGAGTGGATTACGAGTTACGAGCGAGACGATTACCCTTTACGAAGATTTGATTGGAGCGCGACTAACGATATGGGTGCACGATGTTGCGTCGCCTGCGCGTAAAAAGCCGACGATTTACGACCTATATAAAAGTTTAAGACGTGTCCCATTGTTTAATTTAAAACCAATATCGGGCTATTAACCACGCCGCGGCGTAATTTGTTTACCGTCTTAGGAATCGAAACTTTTAATTACTTCTTGTAAAAGTTTTAGATAGTGTTTGGGTAACTTGACGATTGATGGACGTAATCAAAATCTGAATATTTATGTATTTTAGTTTACACAGTACATATTAAGTAACAGTTACGCATAACGGATCTAAAATAACAAAGTGATCAGTCTCACGGAACCCTATACTAATGTGTCCCGCACGCACTCAACCAGTTTTAAGCCAGTAATTAGTGTTATCAAACCCTTTTGTAACGTTCAAATTTTGTAAGACGATAATGAACCTAACCTTTGTTCAGATAACACTATCTACTTAAATTAGTGCATCGTTGAAAGCTTTTTTAATTAGCAACATTACAAAGTACCAAATCAGACTCTTAACCAAACAAACATCTTAATGTTGGTCAACAATGGCACGGGTATCCTTATTGTGCTTTCTCCGCAATTGTCGATTTTCAAAAGGACGGTATAGTGATTAAAAAACTGTTACTTTATCTCTGAAAGACGGAGCTACAAAAGGGTGCCGCTTTGCTGACGGTCTCTTCCAGAAAACTTAGATTAGCATCCTTAGGTCTTTTAAGGAAATAACAATGCATCCATCACTTATTAAAAAAAAATTGTTATAATAAATGTTTTCCATTATTTTATTTTTCTGAATTTGTAACCGTGATGTGAGCTAATGGTTTATTATTTATTGATCATATTTATTTAAGCAGCTGTTGCTATTTATTTATTAAACTAATATTAAAATTGGGTATGACACAACGCTCCTTATTATCAGTTTTCTAACCGAATTGTAGTTGTTTACATTAAACTCGTTTAGTTTAATAACAGAAGAAAAGAGCCGGCTGCAAGCGAGGTATTATTTTTAGGTCAATCGAGATAACTGCGCGGGTTGCCACATTTACGGAACTCTAGTCTATTAATTTGAGGTACTGGCTAACACAATAACGATGGCCGTTGGTTAACCTGTGACGTCATTGATATGGGATTCGCCAAAGAACAACGAAGATTTGGTTTCTTTGATGAAGAAAAAACTATCGTGTAACATTTTGACGTTACGTTAATTGATAAAGGAAACTAGAAAACGGATCTTTATAGTGTAACAAATGGCGAAAACATTAGACAATAATAGTTCACCAAAACTACTATTGATACATTATGTTTCATTATAATTACAAAAAATAATAAAACTAGTTTAGGATCCGATACAATTTGTCTGAAATGATTCAATGCCAGAAACAAAGAAACGATGACAGTTAACACTTTGTACAGAACAAAAAATAATAATGTATAGAATCTAATAATTAAGTTTGAAGGGAATGTATGTTGTAGACAAATGAGGGCATACGTAACATCAAGTTTCACTGGTCCTCCGTAGATGACGGCGTACGCATTGTTGCGTGCGCTGCGCTCGCGCAGATTAGTCTCGTTAACATACGCCCGGCGAAAGTACCACCACCGGTGGGAAGAGAACCACTGCTCCGAACAATCCCAATTGAGGCGACAATCAAATTAATTACACGCGTGATGTAATTTTTATGTGTGATGTAATTTTACAATTGCAATTCACTAACATAACAGGCCGCTAGATTTATAAGCTTCAAAAAAGCATTTGGAAAACAATGTTACATTCTAACTATGTTACTTTTGCTATTCCATTAACGATACTACACAGGAAATGAAAACATGTATAACTCAGAATACATCATATACCATTATGTATTCTGTAAGAGCATTACCTATGTCCGATTTTTGTTTATTCATATCGGTCGTAACTCCTAGAGTGCAGTAAGTACAGCACAGCAGTAGTTCATAACTTGGATATTAAATACAACGATAGCATTTAAACTGGTCTGTGGTAAATTGTATTGTATCAGTGTGATGAATTCAGATGACAGGCAACTAGAGTAGACCCATTACTAGTGGTTGCCGGAGCCAAAAGTGCTTTACAGTGTGTACCAGCGAACGTGCGAATAGGAGCGCTTGCGCAACCTCCAGGGACGCCGGAGCCAGACGCTGGATAATGGGCTTTTATTGCCACTCGCTGGCGGAAGCAGGCCCGATAAATTGTAGCGATAGAGTAAATTCTAAGATTTAAAATGCGATGAGAATGTCGGCAAGACGTCTCGTTACCAAATCTTGGCAGTATGCTGACGCAATTGGTGAAAAGAGCAACGTGTTCGTTTACTTACAGACTGAAGACAACGCCGAAGGTCTTCGATATGACGCCCATGGTCTTCTTCCAACCCTTGATGAACTGGCGGCGGCGCGCCCCGCGGGACGACGCCGCGCGCTCTCTTAATTCCGTGTAAGAGTTAATTTTGGCAGCTTTCGTAGCTTTCAAGAAATCCTTTCATCACTGGATTCACTTCACTGGGAATAAGGTTGGTTATCACTGTGAACGAATTCCATGTTCTTTTCATTAATTGAAAAGTTTTTTGTGCTTAAAGCATCACCTTTTACGTGTCTACCGTCGACGTCCTGCCCGCTGTTTCATTACAATACAATCGTATACGCCTTGACAACTTATTATTTCGTTATTCCAATTTGAATATCAAATTGGGTGTACCATGACAAGGGTTCGATTCATATCGTCAAGATCGCAGGAGCCGTGTTACGAGGCGTCCGCTCGGCAGCGAGGCGCGTACTACACTGGCGGGCTTCCGCCGTAGAGCGACGACGGATGCTACGGCCGCTACGGGGGTGTCACGGCAACTTCGTAAGCTCACGTGAATCATTGCAATTTGAAGCGTGTGACGTATGTCGCATGCAATTTTCATCGTCATTTCCAATGAACGGAAAAACTTCTGTGCGTGTATGGCTCTGATTGGAATAATGGTCGAGTCCACCTACGGGCATCGCTTACCAAGCCGGTGCTCACTTTCAATTCGCTTACCGCCGGGGGGTGAGTATCGCGTGCACGTTTGTCAGTCAAACATCGGTGCACTCGATTTGTACTCGTTTCATTGCAAGAAAATTTAATGACGTAATTGCGAGTGGCGATCGGGGCTGTTATAGAACCGTAGCCTGCGATTGGCACGCACGTATAAAATTAGTCAAACGATAAATGAAATCGACTTGTGCAGATCTGCTGATGTCACAGGGTGAGCTCATGTATGTGACTCATTTAAATGCAATAATTCTACAGAGTTGAAGTTTTTCTCTTAAGTAAAACATTTACTAACTGATACTGAAAGCTGTGTAAGCGAAGACAATTTAAATGTATTTAGCATAGTTTAAAACTTATACACTCCTAAATTAACAGCGAAACATTCAACATTAATCTTAATTCCATTAAAGCTAAGTAATTTCTTGCTCAAAGAAGTTACCAGAAAATCGAGAAGAATTATTGTCTGGAGCAACAATTTCCTGCTTTAAAACGCTTTTCCGTAGAAAAGTTTTCAAGTGAGAGCTTAATTCTAATAGCTTTCAAGAGGAGAAGACATTATGCGTTTAATGTATTCTGAAATAAAAAGCCTAATGATAACAATGGTTACAGTAAATAATTTCGAATTAGAGTAAAAAAGACAAAATAAAGACTAGGCTGACCCACACCACAGGATATCACACAGTGTTTAAGATTTCTATTTTCCTCCCCGTTTAAAATAAAATCACTGTTTAATCGAAAAAGGTGATACAAAATAAAGTTCCCTGTTTTAAAACTGTCACCCTCTTTTTACATTTCATATTACAGCACGAAACAAATCGCTTACTAACTAACCAACCCCGTATTTTGTAAGGCATTTTTAAAGCAAACGTGAGATTTGATTTCCCTATGAAGATGATTATGATATTGAAATAAAAAAATACAAAAAATCTGAGCGTTAATTTTGCTTACGCCTGCAAATCACATGTAGAGTTCGAACAATTTTTTGTATAGAAGCAACTCTGATAATATCGAAAAAAAAACTAAATATCCGATTTGATCGTGATTTCAGTGTCGGATTCAGATTCAAAAAGTTATCATGAACTTTACTTACAACGGATTTTCAGGTTTTGGGTAAACAAAAACTAACGTTTCGTAGAGAAGGGAGCATATTTTGTTAGTCAAATCAGCGGCCATTTGTCACTCGGAGGGCCGAATCCCGTTTTTTTTACAGAATATCTCAGCTGCTACTAAGTACAGTGCACACGTGCGCTCGGGTATCGCGACCTATATCTGCACTCGCGCTCGTCCCTCTGCGGCCCGCATGTCACGACCTCTGTAATCTTCACACCCGCCATTGTGTATCTACCTCGTGAAGATTATCAACGACCAGATTATTGTCGCTCTATTTTCAAATTGAGCTCAGAGAGTCAAAGTTCATAACAATCACTTAAAAAAATTGACAACCATTTGTTAACTATGGGACTCTATTAATCTAATATTTTCTCACATTTTTCTAACGGTGAATAGGTTATATGGCAAAAGTAACTACTTGAAATAACTAAACCTTCAATACACAATGTAAATATCAAAATATTCATTAACTAACTTATTCATGAAACGGTATGCTTTTACTTTCTTTGTTTGTCTTTATCGCAACTAACTACTTAAATGAGATATTAATTATATCTTCATCTTCGACAATAAAGTTATTAGGTAAACTTAGTAAACGGTGTACGAAAGTTTTGACTAAAAATTAAGCTAAGTACTTTTACAAATACCGTTAGTTTTCTATTAAATTCAAAAACGTACCAGGTTTCTATCTTTTCTCTTATACTTTTCATAATTATATAGTTTTTACACAAATAGTGCGACATACGTGGGTCGGACTTGCACTTGCACACTAGTGCGACACGCCACTTTACATTTATTTGCACTTGTAGATAAATTATTGTCGTTTTGTTTATTACCGAAACAAGCTGCACATTCATACATACAAAAACGTGAAATTATCAAACATAGAGGATTATTTTTAAATCGCTTCTGTTTATTATGATGACTAACTGTCGTGTTGGTTAACTGAGATGATCTAATACCGATTAAATCTAATGAAGAACAATTATTAGCGCATTATAAAATAACGCCAAGTTGCATGGATACGGATGTGGAAATAAAAAGATATTTAGGTCCTTGCGTGAGGAGATGAATTATTATCAGGTTACAGTTGCCATTTGAAAACTATGAATATTTTGGTTTAATGTTTATTATGATGTTAGTTAATCTATAAAAATAAAAATGAAATGCTATTCGTTGACTCACTCATCCGTTGCTCACTTGAGAATGAATGGACCGATTAAGCTGTTTTTTGTTTAAAAATATTCGTAACAGTCCAAATAAGGATTTTAAGGAATTTTATAACTTATGATTCAAACGATAGATAATGCATTGCTTTGTTTGCTTTATAAGAAAAGTTATCAAGAAAAAAACATAATAATATTGAAATCTTAATAATACCATATTGAAAATATGGTAGTAATACCAAATTATAAGGTTAATACCAAATTGAAATCTTATTAACATATCGATGATTAAACTTGATGCGGAGAGTACGTCTGTCAGAGGGCCTACTGCAATGGCAATTCTACTAAAGTGTTAAAATTATAACAATGTGTTACAAAAACCCCTAAAGGCGAATATGGTAGACAGGATGCCGTTACCATGCATACAATCCCGGAAAATTATTATATATAAACGCTGAAAACTGCCATTTTTTGAAAAAATATTCATGATTAACTGCATAGTGACAACCTTAGACCTAAATTGTGTTTTTCTTTTGCTTATTAATGGGATTGATTATCGAAAACAATAGTCTATTTGCGTCTAGCTAGGGTTGTCATTTTGCAGTTCTCCGTAACTAAATTTTACTAATTTTAGGGTTATTATTAAACACCCATGGGATTGACATAAGCTAACGATTTTATGTCACATACATAGACATTCTGTACTAGCGTTAATTTTAGTAGAATGGCCATTTTAGTAGGGGGGCAGATCAGTTAGTCATGATATAAAGGGAATTTTTCAAGTTTTAGGTAACGTATTGCATGTAAGATTCTCTGTTATCAATTAAATTTGAAAGAAAAAAAATTATCGTGTCGTTAATTGATCTTTGTTTTCAATAGTTTCTTACGTGCAAAAGGTTCTCCCAGGCCAAGACAATTATTGTAGAACGATGCAATAATTATCGGTAACGCGATACAAAGCGTTTTGCGTTCATGATCATGACCCACTCACTGGGGTGCGCAGGCGCTTCGCTGGCCGATTACGCGCGATAATCGAGACATCTCACTATTTCTTCATATCCTTTATTTATTCGATACGGTCTGATTGCTACGTCAAATATAAATTCATATTTCCATGTACTCGTTTAAACATTCACTTCTGCTATGTTGGTTGGTATATTTGCAGACGTGGTCTGTAAATAAATAAACTGCAGTCAAGGATATTGAGTTAGACTAAAGATTTTAATAATTCATTACGACCAAAGATTTAAATCGACTGTATTGTATCGAACTAGTTCCTTTGAAGGATGTTGGTGGCGTGTTGTATTTATTGAGAGTTAAACAGAATTTCGGTCACATTTCAGAATCAGAAACAATTAAGATTTCTGATTGTGAAGATTGCATACTAACAGATCCTTAAAAGCATCGTGTACAGTTAAGTACAAATAATAAAGTCGAAGAAACAAAATAATTGTTTAGCAAGTAGACACCCCTCCCGCCCCCGACCCGTGGTACAAATATCGTATTCAACTGGTTGTACCACAGGGAGTTAAAACTTATTTAAAAGCTTTTTAAAAGATAACATTATTATTAGAAATCATCAACATCTCCTTATCCCATTTATTTGGGATCGGCGCAGTGCGTCCTTCTCTTCCATCTTCCCTGTCGCAGTTAGGTATGGACGAATCTTGGGCGAGGTTGTTTTTTAAATCTTAGCACGTGTTTAAAAAAAAACCAAAATGTGTACTACTTTATATTATAAGTTGTCGCTGCAGATCGCGCACGCGTCGCCGGGCAGTAGGAATGACGTCTCGGGAGTGACCGGGAGCGCCGCCCGCCGCTCCTGTGCGCCCGCGCAGGCCTATCGGGTTGTACTCAACTTGTTCTACGCCTAGTTTTATTTTCATCCAGTCGATAGCGTCGGATGCAAACGATTTGTAAGCAATGTCGACTTCTATTTATTACGGGCTCCGGTTTTGCGGCGCGGCGTTTTTTTATCATGATTATATTGTTGTCAATATAAGATTACGGCACAGAATATATAATAGTACAGGTGCGTTTATCTTTGAACACTCACGTGCAGTTTACAAAGATTCTTATGATGAGTAGGTAATCAGTAACTTCAACGAAACTGTAAAGTAAATATGAGGATATTGAAATAATTCCTTCTATTCTGTTGTCCCTTATAGAGCTCCAAATTGTTTTAGAGCACCATAAAACAGGCGCCCGACGTTTACTTTCTCCGTCGTCCATACAAAAAGAACCTATTCAGACGTCCAATGTAACGTTATTTAGTTTGTCATGTAATTACCGGGCCATTAGCTTGTCCAAAAAGGGTTTTATTACTGGACCAACTGCTTGGTCTGCACGCGTCAAGGTGTACGAAAGTGAAGCATGGAGAAATATAACAATTGAAATAAGACCAAACAAACATTACGAGCAGTTTGTTTAATGACAAGTATTATAAATATACCGAATTTGCATGAACCATTTCACGATACCTATATTAAACACTGGCGATGACACATTCTCTTGCATAATATTGTAATAATGCTACCTGAAATAATAACCAATCAGCATTGCGTGACTAAGTTCCTGATCCAATAAATAATAAACACCTAACTGTGAATATACATAGTCGTATCATGAAACGGATGAACCACCAAGAAAGTTCAACGACAGATTGATTCAAACAAATTATATAACGAAAGGGTGCGCGGGCGCAACTACCTGCGACCGGGCTGCCGGTACCGTTAGCCGCAAAAAAGCCATGCTCACCTACCATCTTGTTGCCAGGGACGGGTGCAATTATTAGACCTGACCTATTCTCATTGTGCGAGAAGTCTGCGTGAAATTACGACAGCTGTTTGATAGGTGGACGTAAAAAGCTTAATCGCTCAAATGATTTGAAAAGGATTTAAACACGTTAGAAAGCAGATAATGAGGGAAGTGAACTTTAAAAAAATGAGTTATGAAAGCTGGGCTCAGTTATAAAAAGTTCAGATTTTACCACGCAGAGAAGGTTATATACTATTGAAATTATATTTTGAAGACCGTGCAGCTAAAGCTAGAATATTTTAGTACAATTTAGGGTCTAATTCAAACAAACATCTGTAAGTAAATCAATCTGAACTACAATCGATTATTCAAATTAAATAAGTACTTAAACGGCCGATATGTTATTCTTAACATAATATTCTGTGACAAAAATAATGTAGGAAAAAGGAATTAAACCTAATACCCAACCGAGGATAATAATAACCCCAGTATAAATAGTGTATGTGCTTTGGAGGCATCTGAGCGCCTTTGTCACTGAAGAGCAACACCTGCGCAGACGCATACCTATTCTACAATAGCAGCACAATGTGCGAATCCTTATTTTGTACCGTGAGAAATGTTTACCAACGGGACTTTTCGAAATAAAATGTAATTCGTAAACATTATTTGCCCTTCTTCGAATCTTCTTTATCACAAGAACTAATCCTTACTAATATTATAAATGCGAAAGTCCGTTTGTTTGTTTGTTTGTTACGCCTTCACGTCTTAACTTCTGAACCGATCATCATGAAATTTTGCATACACGTTGTCAGGGGTACAGAGAAGGACATAGGGTACCTTTCATCCCGAAAAAAAGTAATGTTCCCGAGGGAAAGCAAAAAGACTTTCCACGCAGACGAAGTCGGGGGCGGAAGCTAGTTTCATAATAAAATCAATTAAGATGCTGCAGGCTGCATAATTGGTTGACCTGGAATAGTGTTTTAAAGCGTTATTGTTTCTGTTCTAGAGGCATGTTTTATTAATGTTTTGCGTGATAATGATAACCTTGCCAATAATGATAGCACGTCAGCCATAATGTCCTCACTGCTGGGGCACACAGGGCTTTTCTTATTGGTGGATAAGAAAGATGAAAATAAAGTTTAGTTTGAAGTTTGAACTTTATTTTTATGTAAAATGGTATCACTTAATCCTAAATTCTTGCAAAATAATAATAAAAAATGTTTAAGTAAAGCCTTTATTAGATTTCATACTATACTTATTTAATTGTTATTTAAGTTTTCAATAGTTATTGTGGCAATATCGAGGCTACCAACAGAACCGAATCATTTCAACAACCAATTACGTTGTAAATATCTAGTTTTATTTGATTCAATTACAGCTGTTGGCGCGCCGTCACCTTCAAGTTCGGAACTGGCGTGTCCCTTCTGCAAAATCCAGGTCGGTGAAGTACAATCAGCCTCAAAAGTAGCTGAACTCTCTAGGACTTTGTCATACCATCTATTGCGCTTGTTCATTATGCCCTCTTTACGATATGAACGCAATGATTAGCGTGTCATGGTTCTAAAGTGTCCAGTTCTAAGGCCGAGTCCTCAGGTATGATTTCTAGGGCCGGCTTTGTTATCAGCGCTCGTCATTAGCCCACTCATGAGATGTTATCGTGTGCGGCCATTGTTTGTCGTGGTGTTAATAGGCTTTACCCACCCGTGACGGCCATAGGCTAGTTTATTCAGGATTACTGGAATCTGGGGCAAGGTTATGGTTATCCGTGTTAATAATGGTCAGCTAGTTATCATCTACGATAATTGTATGTCACTTTATATAAAAAGATGATAACGTAACTTTGTCAGCTACAATGATTGTAGTGTACCTTAATATTTGAAAATAAATAATATGTTGACTTAAATAATATAAAATAAAACAATTTTTAACGGATACTAGCGCGGTTTTATTGAAAGTTCTTTGGTAATTAGTTGGTATTTGGTTTGATTTTTGGTTTTCCCGACGTTTTAGACGTAAAAATTGTTTTATTTCATGTCTAGTGAGCGCGTAAGCTTGAGAAATTAAATAATATAAATAATAAAACCCTTCTCTCAAAACAAATCATGAAAGATAAACTGACATTTGATGGTTCTTAAAAATACATACCGGAAATGAGTGTATCGTTTTGTGGTAAGAGACTAACAGTTCCAGAAGATCCAGATGTGTTTATAACTAACAATAGATAAATGTATAATGCGGTTCCATGAATTTCAGTGGATGAGCGTCTGCCACATAACGTATTGTGACATTCGGAAATGCCAGTAGTCACATCACAGGCATTGGAACTAATAATAGCTGGCGGTAAAACATACTATTTTCTATTCCAATTTCATTAATTATTTTTTTACAAAAAAAAGAAACCTTAGTCCATGGTCCTTCTCTTCTGAGAAATAAACGAACTTAAAATAAGTCATGTGTGTGTTGTATCGTTGCTCTCTATGTTGTATTTAATTAATTTTCGGTAAACGTTGAACCAATAAAGTCTGAAGTATTTTCTCTGTAATTGATCAACGGTACTGACTTTTCAATAACTTGTACGTCGAAAATATTCCATTAGAAATCAAAACAAACTGTGGTACTTGGGACCAATATAGCGATTTCAATTTTGTACAGTGAAAACGTGTAAGTGCGTTGATCACAAAAAGCCAATCAAGCCGAGACTTCTCGGTAGGGTTGCCAGACGTCCTGTATTTCAGGCATAATTTTGAACGTCCCGCCGGGACTGAGAGAGAGACTGATATTAAGAGTTTATCCATGAATTAAATCCCTATTTTTTTTCTAATTCATTCGTTTATCTTCAGTATTCCTAGTTGTAACAAATGTACCCCTCAATTTATGATTATAACTGCACTGAATTTAAAAAATATGTGCATTGGGCCGGAATCCTAAGGGTGCGGGTTCGAATCCCGTCTAAGTTGCTACGGGTGAGCCGATTTTTTCTAATATTTTTCATTATTTATTCATCTTAATATAAAAATAGCATTGTGAATGCAACAAATCTAAAAGTTAAAAAAATATGTAAAATAAAACAAAAGGTGTAATAAAACTTACATTATCTTCTTTAAAATATAACTAGCAATAAAAACACATAAAATAAAAACGTAAAATATATGTTTTTCATTTGTCCCGGGAAAAAAACCCTTATTTTATTGGAGCATTTGTTCCAAGCGTTCCCTTACATGGTAAAAAAAATCTGGCATCCCTACATCTCGGCCGCGTCGCGTGATCGTCTCGCACGTGGCTCGTCTCAGCAGACCCACCCCACCACCCACCACTGACATTTCACGGGGTTTTGTAGATGTAGACTGTTGAGATCTACGTAATAAAAGTAGTAGGTAATTGCTCATTTATTCTTGTTGATAAAGAACGATATCGAATTTGATTGATTTAGTTCTTTTCAGAACACTAATCAATTTCCGCAATAAATAGGGAACAATTGATAGGGAAATCTTTTTATAAACACCTAAGCAAAGTTTATGGTGTGGAAATGACCGTTCATGTCATAAATATTTGGTTTTCGATGTTAAATATCTCAAATACCACAGTTATGGAAAAATCAATTAGTGTCAATAATACTTACATACGTTAACCCCTTAAAAGCTTCAGAAAGTTTCAAACTTACCTGAAACAAAATAAAAATTTCGTAAGTAGATGAATAATATTTGGCAAAGCAACTGCGTTTCAAGAATACACTCCAATGATAATAACGTTTGTTTGTTTATTTATTTCGTGAGAGTGCAGCGCAAGGATCGTCGAACCGGCTGAAAATAGTCGCGGCGGGCGGACAACGCGAAAATAGCTACCAACGCGGCGCGCGCGCATCTCTTTGTGGAACTCTGTAATTTGCACTTTATTCCGGACGAATACCATCTGCGCACCATCCTGCACTGATTTACCCAACGCGTGCTTCATAAAAGCCTAGAATAAACATTTTTATAGTACCACCACACTAAATTCATAATACGCATTAAATATGTCAACGCTAAAACTTGAAGGACACCACTTGACGTAATTTAACGAAATACTTTAGATAATCGGAAAAAATACTAGCCATCAAAGTGGGTCGTTAAATCAAGTGTGCCAACATATTTTAATGGGCTTGTCAAAAGTTGCAGGGAAGTGCTTGCGGTCGGCCGATCGTAAACATCCAGAATCGACAGCGGTGTTAAATTTAACGAGTCACTAACGCTTTGTGTAACAAATTACTGGCAATACTTAATTTGTTATAATATTCATTGCTATATTTGGTCATCGATAATTTGGTAAGATGAGTAAAAGTTTTAAAAATAATAATTGCAATAGAATCCTGCTCTAATTCACATTAATGCCCAAATGTTCCACAATGTTGACTCCCTACAAAGGAAAGAAAGATTCACAAAGACAAATACATCCAGCAGTTCACTGAAACCGCAATGAAACCTCATTCGAAAACAAATAAGTACATCAACTGATTAACTCAAGGCTTTCATGTCGAAACAATAGATAAAACTTGGTGGCTGGTGGCACTTCATAGCGTTTTAATGTCGCAGTAATTGGGCTAAGGGAGGAATAAATCTTGTCGATCGGTTTCGGCCGATTGTATGCAAATGCCCGCATGACGCGTCGTCGCGTGCGCATCGCGCCCTTCCCGGCCTTGTTAAACTGCTGCCGAATAATTAAATGCTGATTGCCTTATGGGACTTGTTAATTAAAAGATGCCTGGGTATTATAAAGTTTCAATGGAACACATGGTGAGAAAGTATGACATAAAATATGACAATATCTTAATTTAGGTAGAAAATTTTCTTACAACAAGCAGGCACGAATTTCACAGTAATATCGACAATTATTTTGAGTGAAAATTATGTATTGATATGCGTAATTATTGAAGTATCTATTCGGAGCTTCTATAATCTAAAACACAAATAAATACCTTATTGAGCTAATTTTGAGGTTCATTGGTTAAATGATGATAAGCAAATCTATAAATAGACGTTCTTTCTTTAGCTTTGGTCTCTTAATGCCAATCAATTATTTATAGAACAGAAAAGTAATTTATGAAATAAAACAGAAATAATTTAGTATTTGCACCTAAATTGCTTGTTGTGTGCGACTCAACCATTGACTACGAAATCATTGGACTCAACATTACACATTTCAATGCCAATACAATGTTTTTTTTGCAATATCTGCTTTTCATAATGTCGAGTGCACTTAACTTCAGTTGATGCGATCTTCGGTCGTGTTACAAATATTTTTTTACCCTTCACTCAAGTATCCAGCGGTATTTTTTAACCACGACCACGAGTTAATATTTGGGGATATTTCCAGATTGGAGCACAACATGCGAGCAGCGGATGTGCATGTACGAAGCCATTAACACCCAGCCACACTATAAGTGTTATAATAGTAATTGTTACGTTGCATGCAACTGCACACGTTGCCCGTTCAATTTACAAAAGCCTTGAAAAGGACTTGGATACGTTATCATAATCATACACATATAGGTACTTTTTCAAACTTATTATGAAATACGTAGTTCATAATAAGTTTGATAGACTACTAGCGGCCGCCCGCGACTACGTCTGCGTGGAAAGGTTTTTTTGATATCCCTCGGGAACAATACTTTTTTCGGGATGAAAGATACCCTATGTCCTTCTCTGTACCCCTGACAACGTGTATGCAAAATTTCATGACGATCGGTTCAGTAGTTGTGACGTGAAGGCGTAACAAACAGACTTTCGCATTTATAATATTAGTAAGGATATGTGGATAAAATGCAAATGACAGCGCGTTGAAATCTTTTCTTCAGACAATTTGATGATAAATTTGCAATATAAGCCACAAACAATTTCATATTACTTACTTTTATCAATATACTTAATTACTGTTCCACGTAAAATACACAATTATATTAGATACCTAGCTAAACAAAAGATTGAACCGGGCGGGAATTAAAAAAGGGTATTTTTTCGTGACCATACTAAATCGGCGTTTAATTATGCTTATTAAAGAAATGTTATAGGGATCAAGTTGAAAGTTCAAAATTGGAGATCGTCCCACACGGCACGGTGTTATTATTCACGTGGTATTACCAAATTACATGATCACGTTGTCGGCCTACTTACAAGTGGATTAACTAATCACAAACCTAGCATTTATACGATTATTCACATGATTAGCGTGTTAATCGATTACGCAGATCAATGTTTACAGCTCAGCTCAGTTACTTAACCAGTGATGTGTTTGTGTTAACATCTATTAATAAGTAGAAAAGCCTCCCCATTCTAACTTGAGAGCTGGGCTCTATTTAATAAGGTGACAATTTGTCAATTGTCATGAGAATTTGGTTTACGTTGCGGTGTAGCTATGATTAGTTTTTTATGTTTTAAAATTGTTTGATGCAATGGATATGAAATTGTCATGACAGGTGACAAATTGTCACGTTTATTAAATAGGGCCCTGGATGTACCGTGTTTGTAAGGGGGCGTCCATTAATTACGTGAGGCATTTAGGGGGGGGAGGGGGTCGAGCCTAATCTCAGGTCAGTGCAGTGGATGAATTACTGAAAGACAAGGTTACGTTTTTATCAAATAATTGTATCGTAGAGCTCACATGCATTATCCATCAAACGCAATTTACCTACAAAAACGAGCGAATGTATGAGTCGGACTCGGTGCACCGAGGTTTCCATACTTATATTTTTTATGTGTTTTAACTACAAAATTTAGTTTTTTTTCTTATATTATTTTGTGCAGTACTTATAGACATTACTTCCAGTCAATTGCCAAGTTCCAGTTATGAGACAAGGAGAAATATTTTTTATGCATTTAGTTCCGAATTTTAAGGAAATGTGCTACGTAAATTGCCGAGTCTGCTAGGAGCTTGATTTTTCACAGTTAACCCAAGTACCTATTTGCTATTAATTTCAAATTGATAATTATGTTCACGACACGTTCCAGAGAAAAGACAGACAGCCAGGGAATCATACGAACAACCAAGTGATTTTTAACCGACTTCAAAAATTTGAAAAGGAGGAGGTTATCTATTCGTCGCGTATTTTTTATTTTATATATGTATGTACACCGATTACTCGAAGACGGCTGAACCGATTGAAATGATTCAAACGTTATAACATGACATTTGTTTCCAAGTTGGTCCCATTTTTTGAAATTTTGAAATCGGTTCAGTAGTTTTCAAGTAATCTTGAAAAAACTGTCGTTTTTGTTACCATTTTTATTTGATTTTTTCCTATTGAGATACGGAACTCTAATAAAGTCATGCATTAAACAATGTACCAACGATTAAAATTCCGTTTTTCCAAGTCATTAATTAAAGCAGACGACGTAAACAAACACTCATTATAAAACAAATGGTCGTTTATTTCGGAGCCATGACTTTTAGTAATTCAGAATTCATAAGTAGCTGAAGCGCGTGCCTATTTAGTAAACCACACCATTTTTTATGTGTTAGAATAAAAAAACAATTACTTAAATTGAGAATGGTTGTTGATTACACAGAATGAGTGATGATAATGACACTAATGTCCATGTAATGAAAAAGATTCGAATGTACTACGAGTATAATTTTCCACTCTAGTTAGATTGATTTGACATCATTTCAAAAACATTAGTATATTGTTAATTATTTATAACATGTTTAGATTTAACAATATGTTTAAAAGAAAAGCTGTTATGAATGCTCCATTGGTAATAATTAGCAACTTTATTATTAGAAATAAATCACTTTTTACGAATTACAGCGCGTACATTGACAGGTGTTGTATTAGAATTACATATTTATTTAGTTTGGATTTATTATTCTTTAAATTTATATACTGTTGTAAATCTTTATGATTCTATACTCTTTGAAATGTTTTGTGGTCCGTGATCACACAAAGTCTACGGACCTCAATAAAATGTTTTAATAGTATCTATATTTTTACGTAAAATGAAATACCTGATGAACGGTAGCTTACTACTTTATTAGAGAGACAAAAATTACGTTTCACATTTCGTTCGTTAGCAAATTATTTCTATTCATTTTTCTTTGGGTAATTTAAATAGATTTAATCTAAACCAGAATCATAATAAAAACAACATCAATCGCAATAAAATAATCAAAACTACGACTTTATTAGGAAAAAAACAGATTTTATAGATACTAGTTCGATTTTTATAACGTTTTTTGATGTTTAGTTCGGTTTTTATTTGGATTTGAATCACGGGGGACTGTACCTGAAATAAAACCGTACTAGTATATAGTACTCACTTAAATCTCAAAAGTGAATAAGTATAATAATACCTGCGTCGTATGTTTGGAATGTGCATCGTTGATTGATCTTATAAACATTTGCTCAAGTTATGGTACTTAATGTTTAATTCTACGAAGATCGATCCTAGTAGATTTTCCACGTAGCTTTCCACAATACACTTCCTTTGGAAATTTCAATAGCAAAAAGCTCATAATAACATACGATAATTAGTATGCGAGTCACACTATGAATCAGCGCATGCACTTATATGTCCATTATCACCTTACTGGTCTGCCGTAATTAATGCACGGATTTTATTATCTACGTGATAAGATAGGAAACTTTACACCTGAATATGGTCTAATAGGTATGCAAATCGGAATGTTCGCTGTATTACAAACAAGCCTATTTTATCTAAAACTTCCACTTCATACGTACGCATAGCAATCAGAGGGGGGTTATGCGTCTTTTAGGCTTCAATTTTTTTATTTTAAGTAGGTATATAATTACATTAATTACTACTTATGGTATAAAACATAGAAAGTGAAAATTTGGTCGGGTGTTAGTGATGTATCCGCGCTCTGGCGGCCACAGAATGCTAATCGGGACCACTTTCGGTGAAACGCTGGTGCATACGCGTAGCCTAATTTCTCTTCGCAATTATTAATCCACATTGTGCGAAAATTTTTTCGCCAACAATGGCCATGTGGCCTCAATGACATCAATACTTGAAAAAAGAAGAAAGGCGATGAGGTTATGTGACCGTATTTGGTCCATAGCACACAATGTGATATTTTTATATGTGCAGCCGAATTGTCAGTCGATAGTTTTTCGTGCTAAGAGCACAGTAAGTTCAGAGAAAGCTTTCATAAGCTTGTGTTAACACTTTTCAGACACACGTATTGGTAGTTATATCTCCTGTTATAAAGGAAAATAGTTATTATTTGCAAAAAGTGAAGATATTGGTTTATCATTATTTAAATAATTAATCGCAAGTCAATAAAATTCTAGTTTCTGTAATTATCTCGACTTTATCGCAACATTTGTAAGAATACCTAGAATCTTATAAATATCACAAAAAGAAACATAGTGACATAAATCCACGAGGAAGTTATTCCAAGAAATAGGTATATTAAAGTTGCAAAAAGATAACTATGTCTGGGTCAAACGTTAAGTTTAGCCGCCAAATGGAATTTTAGCAATTAAATTGCTTACCGTCCCTCATCATAACTCACATAAACTTGTCGCGAATGCCCTTGATATGAACTTATTTAGAATTTGTTTTATCCACACAATATGTCTGCTTATGTCTATGTATGATTAATTAATAACGTGACATTGTGATACAAAAGACTCAAAGTAGCAAATATTAGTTACTTTCTTTAATAATAATAAAAACTCGATGATAATAAACAAATAAATATTAAATGCCAAGACAGTTAATAAATAAGCGAATATGATTGAATGCAATCTATTAACATTCTTGTTAATCGTTAAAACAGATAAGGTTTTTTAACCCACAGGATATTAGTGAGTGACATATTTTTCTTTTTTTTATGTTTTGTGTTTTACCTCATATCACAGAAAAGGTGGGCTTGCAGTAGCAAACTATTATTTATTTGGTAATGCAAAGATACACACGTTTGCGAGTCTTTTTAGCATTACATCACTTATTTAAACATAAAGTAAGTTGATGAACATAATGAAGTATGAAATTAAGAGTCGCTAGTAAATAGTACTATAGTTCACATTGAGTGTAGCCATAACCTTGAAATAGTACGCCTTTGCAAAAGTTCAGCGCCCTCTTATCAATACATTATGCAACACAATAACTATGTGATCGGCATTTACTATGAATTCTTGATAACTAATGTTTCATACAAAGCGTAATCGTAGCTAAAGATATAATGTGTCGTAGCACGGTAGCACAGAATAAATAATAATAATTTTACCTATGCGACTACGAAACAAAGTAAATAGCAGTCGCATAGGTAAATCTATATTTTCTTGTAGCCGAAAAACAGGACGCTCTTATAACCTATGTTTGAATCAAGTATCATGTTCTGAAAACAACAACAATCATTTTAAAGAAATGTATAGTTTGATTTATAATCTGAAAATCAGCGTGGTGTCGTGACTCGTGGTGCTGGTGCAGTCGCAGAATAGATAATAAGTACAGTCACAATTAGAGGATTCAATCCTCGGGATCCCGACCGTTTTTCAAACCCGAAATTTTCGGGATTGAGTTTTCATAATCCCGGGATTGGTTAATTAATTTAAAAAAGTTGCAAAATATAGTGCGTGATGCTAAACGCTTAGTGCCAGTGCTCTCAATATAATTGCACGCCTATAATTTATTATATAAATACAAGAAAACCTGTAAGTATTTCATTCAAGCAGTATTCCAAGCAAGCAACACAAATTAACCCAGTGGGTTTGCGATGGTTTCTTGGAATAAAACTTTTGTATTTTGAATTAAAATGATAGACAAGCAACTCTCACTGGGTTATGTGGTGATACACTGCAGTGTTACTGCTACTGAACAAAAATGTATGAACATTCTTCAAGATTAGTTTAGAAATGAGACATTTTGTGACTCATGAAAATTATTTTAAATCAGTATTTGCTAAGAAACTACTTTACTACCTGAATACTAACTAGGTTTTTACATGAAATCCGTCTATTTGGTCGACGTTTAGACAGGTTTTGTCAATTATCTTTATTTGCATAGTTTGTTAGATTTTTTTCAATTTATTGAAGTTCAAATGAAGATCTTTGATTTGAAAAATATTTTTTATATATAAAAAAGTGTCAAACTAACCCGACATAAAGTCTGGTTATACTTAATTTGACTCTAACTTTGATTAGTTAATGACTAGATTAGCTAGGTGTGTATTGTAACGTAAAATATGTTGGTTTTTGTTAAAATATTGATTAAAGTACGTCGATTTTTGACGAAATCGAATATTTGAATTTTTAATCTTCAATCCCGGGATTGCCTAAGTGTAATCCCGAAATCCCGGGATCAGAAATAAGGGCCGGGATCTAATTCCTTAGTCACAATGTACCGCCCCGTGACAAAATGCTGAGTGGAAGCCTTTTTGACACATGCTTGTTATATTATAAATAAGAGTATTGTATTTTTTATGTGCTAAATAAATTATTTTCTATTCTATATTGTGTTCCGACATTATATTATATAGGTACAACTCTTCGTGGCTAATGTACCAAAGTTGACGGTAAGCAAATATATTTGCCGTACTAATTTTATATCCATTTTGGTTACGGTATGCGTATACAAGCGTACCAAAATAAAGAGTTAACAATGAAGTCACCGGTGAGTGGTGACACAAATGTGTTCGATTTTGAATAATATTTGAAAAGCATCCGAAGGCGGTAGCCAATTTACACGATATGTTTGAACCTTGGCGCTTTAGTTCCAAGCTGTTTAAACCGACTCAAGGATGGGTAAATAAAGCCAGTTTTAGGCCACGTTCTTTTAAACTATTCTTATAAAGCTAAGAATATCATAAGTTTTAATCTTAAGTTAGTTAAAAACAGTCATCGAGAAAACAGTTCATAAACAACTTTTGAAGGAATGATTCATCGATGTTTGATACGTGTTATCTTATCATTGTTTATATCTTATTTTTTGAGGAAATAGGTATACTTAATAGTACATTATGAGACAAGTTAGCTTAGGTAAGAGCTTACGAGTTTCATACGACGTTTTTCAACACATTTGCGAGGAAAAAACAAAGTAATTTACCACACAGCAACAAATACGACCAAAACAAAATATGATAATTATGATGGGAGAAGGCGCGCAGGTTTTTTTTTTGTTTTTTTCACACGCCAAATGCAAGAATATTTTGCGAACAAAGGGGTGAGTGAGCATACAGCCACTTCAAAATTATAATTTTAAGTGATAAAATGCAAATATTTTAATATTTTATAACAAAATATTGTGAATTATGAATAATTTGATAATAATAAATATTTGTTTCACTTAATTTTTTACACATTAATTTATTCCAAAAATGTATATAAATTTTTAGCGGCATAAAACCTTTTTGTTATTACTAAAAAAAGTAACTGTATAACCCGGTTAAATTGGGAATGCTCTGTTTACTCGCATAGAACTTGCAGTAAGGTACTTATTTAACTTTGCAGGGATAATTCTATAACCAACTAGTGTTTTATATTTGCACGCGTTTGTTATAGCTCGGTTTATGGCCCTAAAAGCGATGTATTAGGGGTCGCTTTACGAGCAAGTGTGTTGAAAATACCGTTATAGTTTTCTAACATAGGCAAGAAAGCGCTCGAGTTTTATTAATATCTATTATAGGTGTTGAATTTTGAAAAGAAACGCGTTCGCTGAGGATAATGCTCTACAAATCTCTCTACAAAAATACCAATATACATTTTTGGTTTCATAAATAAAAAACATACAGTCGAATTGATAACCTCCTCCTTTTTGAAGTCGGTTAATAAAAAAAATTAAAGAAATCCCACACACAGGCCACAGTAATAATTTACATTTTGTTTACGCGGTCAATTTGGTTGCGCGTGCTATTGGTTTAGTACCGTTTCGTATTATTTTAGTGACATATTTTTTTGCATTATGAAACAAATGACAAAAGAATAATTTATTATTGATATTTACTTAACATTTTTGTGTTCAAATAAAAAAAAAAGCAATGATCGCATCAATCTGATTATGGAGTAACCAAATTCAGCTGCCGCGTCTTTGATGGTTGTTGTGACAAGAACTCATTAAGAAATTAACTCTATAAGAAAACATGTAACTGCAACTTAGTATAGGATAGGTTGTCATTAAGCTGCTACTGAATTCTGCTAAAGATTGTAGATAAGATAGGATCTCACAAGGTTTATGGACTACAATGTACACGTAGAGGGCGCTTTATTGTGCAAAACACGCCTTTTAATAAATACCGTATAACGGTGTCGAACAGACAGACTTATCAACTTGCAAAACGCTACTGGGAATATTAAGAGGCAGTATAATAATATAACAACAATACTTGGTACTTTTGATGGTAGCGTATTTCTTTACAGTTTTTAAGTAGAGATAAGTATAACTGTTACTTGGGTTAATCATATATATAAGTAAGTTCCTACTTTAATTAAGTATACGCGTATATAGGTACATACGTAAATAGGTATGTGAAAAAATTACTGGGGTCGTCCATAATTCACGTGATGTTTTTAGCAATAATTTTTAAATCCCTATAAATGTTTTTAATTTAAGTGTAGAGTCACAATTCAGCAGGCGTTATAATATGTCGTAAAAATATTATATTTTCAGCTACAGGACAGCAAAATATAGTTTTTCGTCTGTAATAACGGTACAAATGCACCCATTAAGTTTAACATGCATTCCATGTGTGCGACAAGCATATCAGCAGAGATCCGCTGAATGCCTTGTTATCGCGAGATCGCACTGACCTGCCTCAAGGACCGCTAAACCGTAATGCTTATCTAACTTGACGAAAGGGTAGGTATATTTATTTTATTTTAGATTTAACTCAGGGATATGATTAGGATATGGAAGACTGATTAAAATGAAAGGAAGAAAAAGTATCTTTTTTAAAACAAAATATAACATCGCATACATTTGGGAGAGTGTGCAGCGGAATTGCACAACCTAATTCCGCCATCTCGCTTCTTCCATTGGACCACCAGATGTACGAATCAGCGCCACCGTTTTTGTTTGATATTCCAAAGACTCGCACAAAGAGATTTGCTTCGAATTTTGTCATCCGTACTGCTAGAGAGTGGAACTCCTTGCCCGAGTCTGCGTTTCCTGACAGGTACAGTCTGGGGGCCTTCATGTCACGAGTGAATAGGTTACTTCTAGTCTAGGCAAGCGCGTTTCATCGTAGCATCGCATCATGACTTACCAATCTTACCATCAGGCGTGATAGCGGCGAAGTGTTTAACTATCACATTAAAAAAATCAATGAATTCATTTTGCATTATTTCTTTCTTTTTTAACCGACTTCAAAAAAAGGAAGAGGTTCTCAAGTCGACGGTATTTTTTTTTAATTTTTTTTTATGTATGTTTTAACATAGCTTCGTCAATTGTTACCCGATTTGTACAATTCTTTTTTTATCTCAAAGAACATAGTTCGTGTGTGGTCCCATAATTTTTTTCACAGAGATCTGGACAGTAGTTTTTTCATAATCCTGAAAAATATCAATTATTTAGCTCGCCATCGCACGAGTTTTTATGGAATTTCGGACATAACTTCTTTGTTTATGAACCGATTTAGATGATTCTTTTTTTATTTGAAAGGGTATACTCCAAGAGTGGTCACAATTTAATTTCATTGTTATTGGACTTCGAACTTCGAAGATACACAAAGGAACTCTTCAAAGTCAAATAGTTTAAGTAAAGTGATTTAGGTTTTGGTAAGTTCATGGCAATCAAAAACAAACCAAATCATGGTTTGCGATGCAACGTTCTGAACTAGACTTGGACTACGATGACACAACGGAACTCCTCAAAAACAAACAGCGTAAATTTGGAAATTGAGGTCTGGGCATTTTACCATTGAAAATATTATAATATAAAGTTAAAAAATATTTACACGCTGCGCTTACATACCTACCACTAAAAAGTTGAAAATAAAAATGCTTTTAAAAAAAAAGAAAAACCGCCTTCAAAAAACTGAAAACAAAAACAGCTTAAAAATTAAATACCTCTAAAAAGCAAGAAATAATATTCTAATCATTCGTTACACATATCAATATTAATAAAACACGTCTAATGAAGTCGGGTGGGGCTTTAAGAAAATAATGAAGTTGTCCTCCAGCCCCACCCGACTTCAATAGACGTGTTTTATTAATATTGATATGTGTAACGAATGATTCGAATATTATTTCTTGCTTTTTAGAGGTATTTAATTTTTAAGCTGTTTTTGTTTTCAGTTTTTTGAAGGCGGCTTTTCTTATTTTTTTTTACTTTACGACAGGGCTAACTAACCTAAATAACCCAAGTTAAACTATAACAAACGCCACTCGAGTCATGAAAACGTGTAATTTGGTCCAGTGTCGCCATCTTAATGACCGTAATTAGTAGCAGGAGATTGTATCGCGGCCCACTGCGCGTACGCACGTCCCGTCGCCACAGGTGCGCGTGGAGATCCGAACTACACTCGGCGTCAGAAAAATCGCACCTTTTAAAAAATCTTCAAAGTTAATTTAACCCTATCTAAATTAATGGTAACTGTTGTTATATACTTCTTCTTCTACATAGCCAACAGTATCTAGAAACAGTTAGAATACTCTTCGAACGGAATCAATAACTGAGATTCAGTTTCCGAGCAACATTACATTGCGTTTTTTACAATATTTGAGTAACTTCATGGGCAATAGTATCCATCTTGGGTATTCCGTTTTTTAATTGAACTGTTGGAGTGTGTTTTCTCCAACATCTCGATAGCGAATTTACCCGCATTTCCTGAATTGACTCCTTTTATTTTCTTTTTATGGCGGTGCAAGCAATAACGGTTTAAACGTTTAATTATGGTAACTGCTATGTTAATTAAATCAAACAATTATTAATTGAAGGATCATTAAATGTACTTTCAATAGATATCAACATTTACACAATAAAACGTTAGCTAGCAATAGCAGGTGGCCAAGTCTTAACTTATTTTCGAAGAGGTGCGATTTTTCTGACGTCGAGTATATTACGTGCTATTATGCCCTAATCTGTCTTAGACTAGGAGCTCGGTGGCGCAGTTGTATAGCGCCTGGCCCAGTGATTGCGAAGGTTAAGCAACTTTCGCAAAGGGTCGGTCATGGGATGGGTAATTTATTATCTCGAGCTCTTTCTTGCTTCGGAAGACACGTTAAACCGTTCGTTGGTCCCGGCTACATTTTTGCAGTCGATAACACCCATTATCCGCATTGGGTCCGCGTGGTGGGTTATGGCCCATCTTCCTTATCCACCCATAAGGTAGGTCTGTGCTCTAGCAGTGGGGACATTAAAATGGCTGATGGTCGTGGTCTGTCTTACACCTTGTCCAGAATGGGCAGCTACGAGTTTTGCAACTGTCGTAAATATAAGGAGACAAGACACATTTCGAAACCCTAAAATATTTAATAGGATTTTTGTTAGATTTCTTAATTCCTCTTAGCCCTCCTAGTAAATAAAAAATAAGTTTCTATAATTGTATATACTTATTTACTTTTTATTCCGAAGTTAAGGGAAATAAATTAAATGAAACAATCTTTTTAACATAGTTTATGATAATAAAGATAATGGTGGCCGGGTTTAGTTAGCGTAATGTATCTGAAGAATGAAGTTCTTAATAGTTACAAGATAATCAGCTCTGATGATAAATTATTACATGCTTATGCGACGCACGTATCAGTGGCGACGCATGCCTGCGGACGTATTATGTGCTTGTGTACATGGTCTAACTAACTCGTAACACAAAATACATTATATTACTAACGTCTCGTATTACGTTCTAATAACATAACAACTAAAAAAATTGTGGACAAACAAATAAATAAACAAGAAAACCTATCAAAACGTGGTAAAAGGTATACAATTCAGTTTTGATATTGTTTAAAGATGCAGATTTAGTTTATTAATGGTAAGGTAATAGATTACATCCAATGATGTAGAATCTTCGTTTTGTTTACCTGAATTTCAGTGTCCTAACCCTAATAACACAAATGTTGTGGTCATGTCAAGAAAAAACTGAATATTCAATTGCAAAAACACATACCAATTGTTTGACACAATAAAAGACATGGACAGTTGTATGGTCGTTATGTATGATTCTATAATATTGCAATAGCATTTGCAAACAACAGTTCAAAAATGAAAAAAGTAGTGGTTATCAAACGTGCGAACTGGGACATGCGAATAGTAACGGTCGGAAGTAGTAGCACCAAATGGCAGTTTAATTTAGGGGTTTTAGGGAAATCTGATACACCCGCCATTGATTATATGTTACGTTTGAGTTGGCCTCTAACAAATTGTGGATGCTTTGTTCAACGGGAGATGCATGAAAAACTTTTTTGAGGTATAGTAGGTATAAGTTATTTCAATAAATACAAGAATTTAAATAGTCTTCATATAAAAAAACGTGTTTATATTTATCAATTTCTTCGTCTTCCATCTAAAGTTTGTCATGTTAATCTGAAGCTATGTTTTGTGTGCAGGGTGGAATATTATTTGGTCAATTTGTGGCTTTATTTAAAGTTAGTATAATAAGCCAAGTGTCATCTTATACCACGTAATGGGGAATGTCCGAAAAAAATCAAATTGGCTGAATATTTTTCTATAGGTAGGAATAAGCCCCCTTAGTAATAGAAAAAAGTTTCAGAATTTTTGGCTGCGTGAAAAAGGTTTAAAAAATTAAAGTCTCTTCGACTTCACAAATATACAAAAGTAACAGCAGAATGGTAATTATACCTTTGACACAACCTGCCACAACCACAACATGGTATTTAAAAAAAGTTTAAAAAATGACAAATGTCAAAACTTTTTATTTTTTATTCATGTTGTTGTTGTGGCAGGTGGTGGCAAAGGTATATCTCCATTCTGCTGTTACTTTTACACATTTGTATAGTCGAAAAGACTTTAATTTTTTAAACATTTTTTACTTAACGGAAAATTCTGAAACTTTTTTCAATTACTAAGGGAGCTTATTCCTACCTATAAAAAAATATTCAGCCCATTTGATTTTTTTCAGACATTCCCCATTGTGGAAAGAAAGGTAATTTATATTTCAATTAATACAACAACACAGGCCTTGGTACAGTTAACGACACTCTGGGGCATCACAACAGACTAATCAATTTCAATCAAATCGAAACTCAAATGCAAAAATATTAAGGCTTAAAATCAATTAAAGATTTCTGACCGTTTGTATAGTTTGACGAGCTGCTGTAAGTACTTGCTTATTAGTATTTTTAAATAATATTTGTGCACTAGAATACGAAGGATTGGACAATGTTCCCATTTCCACTTATCCGAAATAATAAATATAAATAGCCGATATATTTAGTTACAAAAAAGTAGAACACACAAACATGTTACAAGAACTTTACCATGTAGATTTACTACTTCAGGGACTAGTAGCGCCACCTATCAAGGACACGAACATTTAGTGTTATAAGTTGTCGATACTAGATGGCGCTGCATGCAATCTATTTACAGTAATCCCATAACATTGCCATGCTTTTTCTGCACGTGGGGTCGACAAGCACGTGTTTTTTACTATAATGAAAAACAAGCAAGGTGTGTACGTACGTACATAGGATAGATAAAATACCTAATTAATAAGTGTTGCAATTTAATTTCAACAATTCAAAAACGATTTTATGAATTAATGCTTTCATTAATTCATAAAAAAATGTTAAATATTTCACTTTCCGAATTTATTGACGGTGAGAACAGGTCGCGGAAAGCCAGTGGATGCAGGCAGCGCAGGACCGATCGTCGTGGAGATCCTTAGGGAAGGCCTATACCCAGCAGTGGGTGTCGTGTGGCTGATATGATGATGATGATGATGAGAACATTGATTTTTTTCTACTAATTTTTTTATATAATGAACAGTAGACTGTACTGTAGCAGCACAATTTAGTTACACAAAACTGTCGAACTCAAAGGTTCCAATTCATTTTTTCCTTATGGGTAAACATTAGCACGTGACTCGCAATTGTAGGCTCATAACGTGGTTTTCCAGGATTTTAGCTTCTACACAATTAACGTGTTCCGACAACTGATGGCTATTTTTCACTATGAACTATATTATCAATAAATAAAATAAATAAAACAAAGCATAGTTGCCGAATACAATTTTAGTGTATGCTTATTCACTTATTTGTGTTACCACGTGTATCAGGGGTCCGCAGTTGACTCTACCGTTCCCGTAATTAAAGTACCAATAGAAGTGTTTTTTTTTAATATAGGACTCGTTTTTTATTCCTAAAATATTCTTTAACAGGGGTCCGTAGAATTTTTAAATTCTGAAAGTGATCTATGACTGCATAAGTTTAAGAAACACTGGTATAGATAAAGGTAGCCCGAGACGTAGCTAAGCATGCAGGTTAGCTAAGTGGACCGTGACTGAAAGAAGTTTAAGAAACACTGGGGGCTACTCGAATGGCCACTTTTCTATTCATTCGTAAACTTAAAGCTTAAAAATAAGCAATTAGACTTGGACGAATCAACCACTGGACACGTAACGTAAGAAAAATGTATGAAATCACGTTCAACCAATTTTTGCGGGGCGAGGGGGGATTACACTTGTCAAATAATGACAATGTTATAGGGTGATTTAGCCGGTTTTCGGCCATAATTGCCGGCCAAATATTATGGATTGTGAAACTCGTACATTAATTCTCGGCCAGGCGGCCGAAAAGCAAATGACCTCCCAGAAATGCATTTCGTCACCCGGACATCAAATTTAAATGCACACCGAATACTTTACGCGTTTAAGTCAAAATAACAGTACTAAAACTAATTTACCATACTCACTCAATTGCAAGAAGCTTCACTTTATATCTTCTTTAGCTAATGCCACTTTATCGCTAATGAAATCATTATCATAATGATTTCATTAGTTTGTTGCATCAAACTACTTTAGGCTAAAAACTTAATCCTTTAACTAATGAGAGCCTTAAACATTGTTGCCAATAATAAAGTTAAAAAATGCATGGGATGACCGAATGGTTGAGTTTTGTTTTGAAAAGTATTCGAAGTTTGTATATAAAATGGCAAAAAAAACGCGTTTGACACATAGTATGGTTTGACAACTTATTTACCTAACCTTTGAATAAAAACTCAATATTTGAAACTGAATGTTTTTTTTATTTCTTAGTATACCTCATGTATGGTTCATACAATATTAATTGATATGATAGTTAAATGATATAGTGATAAATTCGGGGATGATAAATCAAACTGCCCGTGTAGAATGCCGTAATTGCACTAACTTTATTTCGTCATATAATTGATACCAGCGTTGCGATTCAGTACATAAAATAGCGACGTAAGCATACGTCAATGAAATGCATTATTTCGTAAAAATGCCAAATCAGCTAGTCCTATCTGGAAGGACCCTGTCGCGAAGAACCGCAAAGCGATCAGAAGCTGGATAAGACCACAAACGGCCTTACTCTTCAGGGTTTGTGGCTCCAAATTGAGGCGGTCTCGAAGCAGCAGCGCTGCCTCCTTTTAAATTCGGGAGCGCAGCCGGAATTTTTCTCCGTCATGTTTTTCGAATAAATTTATTGGTGGCGACAAGGAACATCTTCTGGATCCGATAATGACGATAGGCTGATCGGTCAACGACGTATTTAGCGAAAATACAAAGTAAACACGATGTGAAATTGGTTTAATGGCCCGTCATCGACCCATTAAAAATTATTCCTCTTTTCTTTCCTACAATACTTTAATGAAACATTAGGATTTAAAGTGGCACTAAAAAGATAAAAATCTTTCTTACAATTGAGTGTCAGTAATAAAAATTATGTGTATCAAACCGTAAACTATATTTATTTGTTTATTTGGTTAAGGGAAACAAACAGCATACAATATTGCCTTAAGAACTATGATTGATGACTATTACAAAAGCCAAAACAGTTTCCACAACAGGATATAACATTTCAATCAAGTGAACTCAAATAAAATATTATCAGGTAGGTTGAAACCGAAACTTAAGGTTTTTTTTTTAACTAAGAGCAGTAACAACTACTTAAGACGACGCCTCGTGAAAAAATTTTTTTACAGGCTCCGCCCACTCACCCCTCGTATCCCATAGTGACATTCTGCCTTCAATCGTAAAGTTTGATTTTCGCGCCAAATGCCTGTGAGGTTTCATCGAAAGTTTAAAGAAGAAGAATAGAGAAACGATGGAGTCGCAATACATTGTATTTAGAACATTTTCTTTGATAATTTAGGTATCTTCAAATTGAATGAAAAATGAAAATGAATACAAATACCTAACAATAGTTTATTAATTGTAAAAAAATACTATTATTATTAATAAAGTTGTACCATTCGGCGTTTTTCAATACATTTGCGAAAAACAGATTTGTAACTTTTGCGACAGAGGTCCATTTGGGGCCATCCATAAATTACGTCACACGTTAAGGGGGTCGACGACGTGTGGAGGGGTCCTAAATTCGTCAGTTCCAATTCAATAATTATTACTAGATATAAATCGTAAAATATGTGACGCCATCGTTTCTAGTTTTGCCCTTCAGAAGTGCGAGAAAAATAGTTTTAGAATTTTTAAAGCAATATTTATGGAGAAATGGAGAATGTGACGTCACTAAGGGTTTTTTACATTTCATTTAAATGTAAAAACCCCTTAGTGACGTCACAGCTCGGCACGGCGAAACACACACCTTTGCTCACATTTTTTTATCTGGCCTACCCACATAAAAGAAATAGGCCATTCAAAATGTCACATAAAGAGAAATGGGCAAAAGACGCGTTTAAGCCCGACCATTGGGTTTAAACACATAATTCCCCCCCTCCCCTCCCCCCCGTAGGAGCTAAATTTAATTAAACAGATTTTATGCAATATGTTGTGTTTAAAATGAAGATTATTGAATTTACTCAAAAAAGCTTGTAATATGGTAATTATTTTGACAACCTTCTTTGAACAAAGTCGAGGTTGCCGTGCTCCTCCGATGGTGACGCAGCAAAGTTGTATGGGATATCATTATTGTCGAGTTTTAGCCACCAGCAATTTCCTTTGAGAATCCATTACTGTCGAGTTTTGTTTCAAACATATAGGTAGTTGGCTGAAAATACAACATTGTACAACGCACTTGACTTCGTTCATAAACACATCCCGCTCGCACACTATACGCCACACCTATCGCTCTCTTATTCACACTTGTTGTGGTAAGCGTGGTGAGCCGCCATTTTCAATCCCATTCTTTTTCTGCGCGTGTGTTGTATTATTGTATGTAGGGGGCGATGCGGGCGACGGGCGACGAACGCCTGCCGCCCGCACCTCTCACGACCCCCGTTCTCGTCTCCCCTC
Organism: Agriphila tristella; assembly: GCA_928269145.1. Taxonomy (NCBI): domain Eukaryota; kingdom Metazoa; phylum Arthropoda; class Insecta; order Lepidoptera; family Crambidae; genus Agriphila; species Agriphila tristella. The sequence continues at coordinate 25,881,882 of OV743437.1, read as the reverse complement.
GCGCCTCTGTGCCCCGCAGGCGAGGACTCATTTAACGTGTGCGTTACCCCAGCAAAAAGTTGTGCTTTAGAGAGATGAGACCTTATCAGATAATTAGTGTGTCATGAGGAGAAATCCACCCACCAATCCGCATTGGGCCCGCGTGGTGGGTTATGGCCCGTCCTCCTTATCCACCCATAAGGAAGGCCTGTACCCCAGCAGTGGGGACATTAAAATGGCTGATGGATTGGAGGAGAAATCTGTTTACTAATAGCAAAATTTGTGTGAATTGTAGTTTTTAAGATATTTGAGAAAGACTGATTTTGCTGGGGTCACGTTTTAAACATTACCCTGGCAAAAAAAGTTGTTTCAGCCTGGAACCAAATACATTAATAGATAGCTTTTGTTGCATAGTAAATGTTAGCAAATAGCAAAAATTGTGTGTGTTATGGTTCTTGAGTTATTTAAGTTTTTGCTGGGGTAACGTTTTGGGATTTCCCAGATCTCGAAAACGGTTCAACGCAGAAGTTTGAAAAAAATGCCACTAAGAGACCTTAATTTGTTTAAATTTGTTTAAACGTTAATTTCTTATTTGGTTGTCGCAAACCAACGTAATTAAATGGTTTCGAAAAACAGAAAAAACGAATTTGCAAGTAAACAAGTGCACTTATAATTAAATAAACAGCTGTAAAAAATAGCCGTGGTAGACACTTACTACGTCAAGAATTTTAGGCTTTGTTACTTTACACGATATAAAGATATAAACAAATTTGATAAATTTTAGACCGGTCGTACTTAATTTATCAAATTTGTTTATATCTTTATATCCTGTAAAGTTACAAAACCTAAAATTCTTGACGTAATAAGTGTCTACCACGGCTATTTTTTACAGCTGTTTATTTAATTATAAGTGTACTAGTTTACTTGCAAATTCGTTTTTTCTGTTTTTAGAAACTATTTAATTACGTTGGTTTGCGACAACCAAATCAAAAACTAACGTTTAAACAAATTTAAACAAATTAAGGTCTCTTAGTGGTATTTTTTTCAAACTTCTGCGTTGAACCGTTTTCGAGATCTGGGAAATCCCAAAACGTTACCCCAGCAAAAACTTAAATAACTCAAGAACCATAACACACACAATTTTTGCTATTTGCTAACATTTACCATGCAACAAAAGCTATCTATTTATGTATTTGGTTCCAGGCTGAAACAGCTTTTTTTGCCAGGGTAATGTTTAGAACGTGACCCCAGCAAAATCTGTTTTTCTTAAATATCTTAAAACTACAATTCACACAAATTTTGCTATTAGTAAACAAATTTCTCCTCATGACACACTAATTATCTGATAAGGTCTCATCTCTCTAAAGAACAACTTTTTGCTGGGGTAACGCACACCATTTAACCGGTCGGCCTATAGTACCAATACGAACAAGAATTGTTAACGACATAATCGCCTAAAACGTCACGTTTTCGAGTTGTAAGCTATTAAAGTTGAACTGATGGCGACACCACTGGGTAGATTTGAAGCTAAAATAAAACGTAGGTATGGGCTCTAGAATATTGTTTTATGGTCATCTAGGTCCCGTCTAAGTTGCTACGGGTGAGCCGATTTTTTCTAATATTTTTCATTATTTATTCATCTATAAAACAGCTTATGTCACTTTGTTAGATACCTACTTATTATAGCGTGCGCATGATGCGTGCCTAAATAAATAACGTAATAATGCGAGACGTAAGTATTCGTTTTGAGATTATTTATTATTATTGCTATTATTTTTGCTTTGCCGTTGTCGCGTAAAGAGACTAATGATTCTGCAAAATAATAATATTTGTTCACGATCGAAACTTGTAAAAGTTAAAAGTTGTACCACGGGTCGGGAAAGAAATTTTATTTCACAATATTTATTAGTTTATTGTTTTGTTACGCAATGGCGACTCTTGGAAGGTTTGTTCTGTTGATAATTTTCATCTCCTAAAAATAGGTTGGATAAGTATTAGAGACTCTTTGTCTTTGAAATGTGAGAGAAATTAAAACTGTCATTGTCAGTATACTGTCATTTTACGTGTTTTGGCTAGTAAATTTTTGGAGCGCTCAAGCACAGGTCTGTCCTCAAGGAAGGCTCGCGGCCGTCTGAAATTTCGGTGCAAAGAGGTAAAGTAATATAGCTTCCCAGCGCAAAGAAAGGGACAACAATAGCGCACGCATTCCGAAATAAAATAAAGTAAGCGACATTATGAAAATAGTTGATTTATTAAAAAACTAAATTATTTTTGAAAAAATTGGTTTTATCAAAAGTTGGAACTATTTATTACTTATCTTATTAACGTAATTTCAGTTCAAACTATGAGTCCGTTTGCTTACAGTACTGCAAAAATGATATGAGAGGCATCAACTTTGGATTTTTTTTCTATCGAGAAAATTGTTTCCATTCATGTTTTGAGCTTGATCAAAAAATTTTGTTATTAGTCTATTTTAACATATTCCAAAATTAGAACAATAGTAGTAGGATCAATAGGACTAAATCTAAATTGAAAACCATGAAAATCCACGAGGTATCCTCTTAATTTAAGCAAAAAGGTAGAAAAGAAACTAAACCCAAGCATAAACGCTAAGGTAAGTACCAAAAGTTTACAACGAATATGGCTACAAAATAGATTCCCACAAAAAATTTACTTGAATGTGCTGTTGACTGTATATTTGTACTATTGACTGTACTTACTGTAACTTACCTTCCAAAAAACTCACATGCACATTTTTTTGCTACTTTAACGACACACCTACCGTTCAATTTTCGCCCTTCTTACCCACGACACTACCAAGGCGCCCCACTGGTAGTGTCGTGGGTATTTTTTTTCCCTTCTACACTACCGGCCTAGTAGTATCATAGGTAAATAAATATATGCATTCCCCACGACACACTACCATTATAAACTTAATTAACTTCTTTAAATCACATTATCAAAGTACCAGAGTAGCATAGATTTAGAGGAGGTCAACATTTTTAAACATAATAAATTGTTGAAGTCCTTATCCTCGCGACCTTGAGCAAGTGAAGGAGGCCTGACCCCCTAGCCAAAGCAACATTTGCAAATTTTCGCTATCGCTTCGCTTCGAAACCTGTATGGATTTGACGTTTTAAAATTCGATAGTTAACGAAACTTTATGTCAATCCCATACATGTTTCGAAAGCGAAGCGATAACGAAAATTTGCCAATGTTACTTTGGCTTGGCCCTCTGGATATGTTTCCGAAATGGCCGAATACCAAAGGGGGCCGGCAAACCGGCTAAGTCACCCTACTTTGTTTATATACCAAATTTTATTTATTTTACGGAAAATAGCTACTATAATAGGTTGAAATTGTGCTTACAAGTGAAAAGAAAGATTTCTTGATTGCTCGCTATTTTTTTTGCTGAACAAGACGGAGCATTTTGCCCATTTTTGTACCAATGTTTCGCCACGAGCTCTAGCATCACACTGACAATGCAAAATCGTTTACTGAGGCTATCGGTCACAGTAAGTGGCTAAGGGGTAAAGGCGAATATGGCTGTCATTTCGCGTCCAGTGGTTAATTCGTCCAAGCAATTAGACGATCAAGTCACACGTCGCTAGTTTATGTGAAATCACAGACATTGTTCTGAGAAATCTCCACGCGCACGAGGCTCACCTTATCGCGCAGGATCGACATTATGTTACAGCAACACTGGTACAGTAAGGTATCGTGACACGTACCTGAGCATGCAGGTGAGCTGCACGTCGTGCTGCAGGCGCGCGAGCGCGGGCGCGCCCTCCACGCGCACGAGGCTCACCTTGTCGCGCAGCGCGCCGCCGCACGCGCCGCAGCGCTCGCGCAGGATCGACATTATGTTACAGCAACACTGGTACAGTAAGGTATCGTGACACGTACCTGAGCATGCAGGTGAGCTGCACGTCGTGCTGCAGGCGCGCGAGCGCGGGCGCGCCCTCCACGCGCACGAGGCTCACCTTGTCGCGCAGGATCGACATTATGTTACAGCAACACTGGTACAGTAAGGTATCGTGACACGTACCTGAGCATGCAGGTGAGCTGCACGTCGTGCTGCAGGCGCGCGAGCGCGGGCGCGCCCTCCACGCGCACGAGGCTCACCTTGTCGCGCAGGATCGACATTATGTTACAGCAACACTGGTACAGTAAGGTATCGTGACACGTACCTGAGCATGCAGGTGAGCTGCACGTCGTGCTGCAGGCGCGCGAGCGCGGGCGCGCCCTCCACGCGCACGAGGCTCACCTTGTCGCGCAGCGCGCCGCCGCACGCGCCGCAGCGCTCGCGCAGGATCGACATTATGTTCGGCTGCCGCAGGAACGCCACTACCTGCACCAACGTCAATTATCACCTTTATAAATGCACCAACGATACTTCAGCCATCTCACGGAAATAATGTTTGAAAACAAAACTTTGCACATTTTTCGTAATTATTCTACAAACACGTTAAGTTTCAGTGAATTAACACCGGAAATACAACTTGGACAAACAGGGGTATCAATGATATTCACATCTTTATAAACATACTTACAATAAAAAGTACTTTTAAGGTTAATTATAGACGGTTTGTTCGTAAACATTCCGTAAGTTAGCTGTAGTATAAAAGTCTAGAAACATCCATCGATCTGTAAAACTACATATTTTTTAATTAAGTCGCAATTTCACTTAGTGCCTTTTCTGATTTGTCGGCGTACGATGTCGCACCGCTCGCTGCTGCTGTGCAGTCAAATTTTGTCGGCACTAAGTCAAAACTTAATAATTTTCCAACCTTAAGGTTGATATTAAAGTTAAAAATCTATAGAAAATAAAATATATTGCAATTAAAGTGACAATTAACTAACGATTTGCCATGTGTAGAAAGTAAGTTTGTACTACCAATCAAAGAGGGAGACAAAGAGATCAAATAAGATTTATATTACACTGATTACCTTATCATTATAAGCCACAGGTATTTCTTGTTGCGTGTTGTGAGGCTGCGCGTCCGTCGCTGTGACGGGCGGCCGCGGCGGCGGCGTTGGCGCCTGAGAAACAAATTTTAATCAATATATTTCTATAATTCATCTTAGGACTTTCAAAATAAGAGCTAGTTTCTTTGCGAAAAGTTTTCAACTTAGGTACGATCGGCAACTCACGTGCTTTATTATTATTTGAGTGTTAGGGGCTATGCAGCTCAAAATGAAGCTGTAGTCACTGCGACCTAAAAGATCTATTGTAACTCGCCACCTAGTTATAGTAACTCTTTAAGCCCAACGGCTTCCAGGAAGTCAAGAATCTTCCTGGTTTTAAGAGTTTTTATTTCCTCCGGGTCGATTATGTGTCGTCCCAAATGGATGCTACGCCTGTGGATTAGAGGTCCACTGCGGTCCACAGTCACATAAGAGGTGCTTGGGTGTTTCCTGCTCCTCATTACAATATCTGCAGACGTCAGTATCACTCAATTTCATATGTGGTGTCTGTTTAGTTGTCTGTTTAGTTTGCAGTGTCCAGTTAAGGCTCTAACAGTCGCGCTGACGATCGATCTACTGAGCTGTGTAAGCTCATTCGTCCGTTTTCGCGAGTAGCCTTCTACCAAGGATTTGGCGTGTCTTAGTCCTGGTTGTTTTAGCCAGAATTTTTTTGACTCGTCCAAAAGATTATCTTTAAGGAGTTGCATGGCCTGGTTTTTTGAGATGCCGCAGAAAGGTTCTGGACCGATCTGTTGGCCTCGCGCTCCAGTTCTAGCAAGCTCGTCAGCTTTTTCATTACCGATGATGCCTGAATGACCAGGGACCCATTTCAGAATAATTTTATTCCTTTGTCCTAGTTCATTCAGTTTGTCTACGCAGTCTTTTACCAATTTCGATCGTATTACGTTCGAGTTTATTGCGTTAAGTGCTGCTTGGCTATCTGAGAAGATATAAATAGTCTGATTTGTGTAGTTTCGCTGGCGGTTGGTTTCTGCACATTCTATGATGGCATAGACCTCTGCCTGGAATATTGTGGCGTATTTACCAAGATTAACACTAAGGTTGACTCTTGGCCTTACGCCATGTATACCACAGCCTACATCATGACCCATTTTGGAGCCGTCCGTGAACCAGACTAGGCTTCCAGCCTTGCAGGAGCTTGGTCATCAGACCACATTTCTCTGCTAGGCAGTTCCACAGAGTAATTTCTAGTGAAGTTACAGAGTGGAAGCATGACATCAGATGTCATTGCAAGCGGTTTGAGTTCAAGCACTGATTCATGTAGAGATCTCAGTGCTTGAGAGTGCCAACCTACTTTACCAGTATTGCCCACTCTGTAGATCCCTGCTTTCGCCTCCTTCACAATAAACAAGTGAAGTGGCGGTAGGTTTAGCAGAGCATTTAGTGCTGCTCCTGGTGTTGTAGACATGGCCCCCGTTGCCATAAGGCAAGCTAATCTTTGTAAGCTAGTTAGCTTGTTTTTAACTGTCGTTTGAGTTGCTTTTTTCCACCATACTACACAGGCATACCTTATCATTGGCCTGACTACGGCAATACATCCACATGGCAATCACACGCAACTCACGTGCTTTACCACTTTGCAGAAAAAATCGTGTGCTCGCGTATCGTCCCTGCATGAACTAAACGTATGTTAGAAACGGCGTGGCGGGCAAGCGATTTTAACCTTAGGAGTGGTAAAGCGGAAGTGTTGACGATAGTACCTATGTGATTTGCACAAACACACATTCGCATTTTTTTATATAGACATTTCACTTTACATTATGTGTTCAGTCAGCGCCAAAATGATCTGACCATTCAAACCTACCAAAACACCTGAGCTTTTGACATAAATCAACCTTAATTTCAAGAAATTAAGATACATTTTCCTTTGTTCTCTGACAACAAATGGAAGTGCACCTTAATGTCTTGAGATATGGTTGGTTCTTGTCAAATGCTTAGATACTTTGGTAGGTTTGATTGAATGCTCAGACCATTTTGGCATTGATTATACTCGTAGTTATACACATCGGAACATTAGAAAGATGGATAATTATGTCGTCATAGTGATTTTATTGGAACTTACACCCGTATACAACAATATTCAAACGACCCTTGGATATGCGAACGCCCTGCGTTGAAATAGAGCTCTGTGATTGGTTCGTTTGTTTTACGTATTACGTGTGATTGGTAGTTGCGTTGCTGTACGCCCGCGGGCGCTATGAGACCTCACGGGTGTAAGTTTCAGTTCTCTTTTTTGTGTCGGGTGACATTGAGAGCCAATAAAATTTTTACTACTTTTAGGCCTGTAGCATACCTCCGCGGCGAAACCGCGGTAGGGTAGTTCCGCCATGAATTGTCTTCTATCGACGACGACATAATTATGACGATCCCATCTACGTAGCGGTTTCGCGTCATTACTTTCGGGTGTGCCAACGGTCGGAGCCGGTCTGGGAAATCACTCACTCACTCGCGCGTGAAAAACCTATGCATTAGTACAGGCTTTTCGCATTTGTTTCGCTTGTCGAAGTCATGGCGAAACCTACTGCGGTGTCTCGCGGCGGAGGTGTGCTGCAGGCGTCAACTGTTCACTCGGCAAAATCAATGAAATACTTTGTAAATCTATTTGTCATCTACAGATAATTTTATGACTGTCCAGTCCACATTCCGATAAAAATGCAACGGTTTAATTCATATAAGTAGGAGGCAGGTTTAACAGAAGAATTGTGTAATTTACTCTTATATCTAAAGTGCAATCAAAATATTCGGGAAAGAAAATGAAAACAAGCATATGAAAAAAAATACAATAACAAATATAACCCACAAAACAGTGCTATGAAAGAAATTCAACGACACAGTTTACTACAAGATCTATTGCTTCGTTTACAATGAAAATATGTACAACTCAGTAGTTAATTATTTTAATTGCAAACTATAGGTATATGTATGTATAAGGTATAAAAAATAAGTAAAGTACAATAAATAAAAACTAGTAACTAACATAAATAAACAACTACAACAAACCCACTTAAAACCAAACTCAAAACAAAACAACAGCCACAATAAAGTCACAAAATTTAAAGTTTACAAACATATTTCAAATTATAAAATTATCATACATAACATAAGTGTCCGGGCACGAAAACTGCGACGGCGGAGCGGCAGCGGGGCGGCGCGACAGCGGAGCGGCGGCGATGCATTCAACAGTATGGCACAGTATGGAGACGCGCACGAAACGGGCGGTGGCAGAGCGGGGCGACGAGCGATGCACGGGCGGGAGGAGAGCGACGAAAACAAATGAACAAACTAGTTGGATTTGGTAGCCCGCGATTACAGTAGTGTTGTGTTGAATAATATAATAGTGTCTGTTTGATTACTAGGTAGTACCTATTTATTCAGTATGGATGTCGGCATCTTGGACATCATTTAAAAAACACAAGATGAGCAAAGAATCCGGTTTTGAAACTAGTTAACGCCTATACTTAGACCATTTTTTCGAACTAAATAAAATTTTTAGACATAGGATATATTTCGTCCTTTGAATATTTTTCGGTATTGATTTAACAAGAAATTGTTTCCATAGCAACATCACATTTGACACATCAATAGAAATAAAAAAAAATAAGAAGTTACTTTAGTGGTATACCGTGGTCCTACCAGTAGGTCAAATCGGTAGGTCCACGGGCCCTTAATGGTATTTAGCCCATCTGTCACAACACTACTAGCGCGGCTGACCGACCGCTAAGTTTCGTGCCCACGTTCTCATCGCCCCGCCCCGCCGCCGCTCCGCTGCCGCGCCGCCCCGCCACCGCTCGGCCGCCGCCACTTTCGTGTCCGGACACTTACTCTTATCTACAACAAAAGCTACACATACAGTACAGTACGAAGCAAACATCTTGACACTTTTTCGACGGAGTGGGGATAAGTACGCGCATGTGCACTTGCGAGCGACCAATAGCACGCGCCCCTCTCCCGCCCGCCCGCGTCACCGCTACTAACGCCTAATATACGCGGTCTGCGCAATCTCCACCAGATTTCAAGATGTTTGCTTCGTACTGTACCTACTTTAAGTGTAAATGAAATAACTACTAGTAAAGCATTGTACTTATTTAATTTATACGTGTTGTGAGCACCACAGACAACCTCTTTAAAAACCGTGCAAAAGTTTCTCCAATATTTACGAGGGTGGATTGATAAGTCCATGACTTTTTAATGAAAAAAGACTTTTTTCGGAAAAGATTATGTACAGAAATAAAACAAAATAGTTTTATTTCTGTACATAATCTTATTGTAGCTCTGCGTATTCAGTCCAACGAAGTTCCTACCTCTTTAACCCATTATTTTTTTCTTTCATCGCCTGAAAACTGGTAACTGAAATGAGGGCCCATTTCAGACATCACCTTTTGGCTTGATGAAAATCTTTGCCCGCCAAGACATTTATCAAGACATTTATTCATGTTTGGTAGGAGAAAATATCTCACTGGGGTTGAATCTAGAGAATAGGAAGGATTCGCATCTTCATTCGATGAGTCTTGATGTCATGAGTGCCGCCGACAGGGTCGACAGGGTCATTAAGAAAAGTTAGAACTCGCTTGAGCTTTTTGTTTCCAAAAGTAATAATCTTTTGTGGAATTTGAATAAAATGTAAAGATGCCTTATGGAGTTTCTTTTTAAGACACAAAAATAAATTATGAAAAAAAGTATTTCTTCTTTTCAAAGTCATGGACTTATCAAACCACCTTCGTAAGTGTGAAAAACCCAACGTAATGTAAAACAAAATGAAGGGAGTCTACTTTACTCTTTGAATAATTTATTTGCATAGGTTTGATCGAACTATTTTTGTGATTTATTACAAAAATAAGTGCGTCTAGCGATGAAGATTGATCTTACCTTCATCGCTAGACGCACTTATTTTTTGTTTAATTGTTATAATATTCACTTCAAGAGAGTTGATTGAACCAGATTTTAATGCTGAATTTAGCTTTTTACCATAAAAGTCATGTGAAGAACCAGAAAAGTCGTGTGAGTTGGTGTCTATTATAAGTATTATAATATAACAAATAACTATTTGACTTTGATTTTTATAAGACCTCATTCATGCTACACAAGTAACTACACGGGCAATTATTTAGTTATCTACCGACTTCTCTTCCTCAAAACGATTTTACACTAAATAGAGTTTAATTGAGAAAAAGTATAATTTACATTTAATATTCAGGCGGTTGTCTGTGGCAACAGCTACAGGCAATAGGTAACATAGTGTGGTGCGATGCGAGGCAATGGGTGCATTCAAACGGGGAATATATAAATGCACTTTAAAAATAATGTAACACACTTTAATATGTTTAGCTTCAAAATTTATTGAATGAACTATAAAAATAATGGTTTCCACTATAAATATGCTAAGCTTTAAAATTAATACTTTGCACTATACAATTTAATTGATTAGCTTTAAAATTAATACTTTGCACTTTACAAATTAATTTTATAACTTTAGCACTGGTAAACAGATGTCTAGGTGCGACGACGAGCGGGCGCAGCGAGAGAGGAGCCCAGGAGGAGGTAAGGTTCCATTGTGACCAACAACGCCAGAACCGACCTGATGGCGTATAATTAAGCATCATGCCACAAGTTGTTTTCATCTTTCCATCTTATTTTAACGGTGGTCAGATGATGGTCAGTCTGACATGGCTGGACAGAAACTAAATGGTTTCGGAGTTGGGACCAATAGTTGCGACACAGTTAAAGTGCAAGCATTATTTTTGTAGTGATAATATTAAATTATAGATCTATTATTATTTTAAAGTGCAAACCATTATTTTTGTAGTGATAATATTAAATTATAGGTCCATTATTATTTTAAAGTGCTGATATACAATTTTATAGCTGTTTTCATCAAATTTAAAGTGCTATTAAATACATCCCCATTCAAACAGACAAGCCGCCGAGTCATCGATCGCCATAGAGTACATTTTAACCATGGAAAGTAAAATATTGAACATTAAAAACAAACAACTTTTCATGGTTAAAATGTACTTTACGGCAGGGGTGTCAAAAATACGGCCCGCAGGCCGCATCCGGCCCGCAAGCCATCTCAATACGGCCCGCGACCAGAATCTATCCAGAAGGATCTTAGACGGCATTCGATGCCGCTACGTAGTGTTTAAAAATGCGCGCGCTTTATTTAAATAATTTAGTACGTATTTGAGTTTTTAATTTTGAGTCTGGCCCACTAACACACCCAAAATTTTATAAATGGCCCTTTAGAAAAATGAGTTTGACACCCCTGTTCTACGGCAATCGATGAGTCAGCGGCTCGTCTGTTGGAATGCGGCCAATGTAGGCACCTGTTCGTGTCGGCGGCGCGGCGGCAGCAGCGGCGAGAAGGGCCCGGCCTGCGGCGCGCGCGGCAGCCGCGGGTCGATGAACGTCGTGCGCCGCATCACGTGGTCCACGAAGAACCGCTGCTGGACCGCAAGGTGCACTATATACCCGACCCGATACACTGACAGCCTTGGCCGTGACCACTTTGGACGCGTTTTCGTTTACTCGTGCGAATACGTACGCACACGCACGAACGATCCCGACCTTCCAATAACTATGGGAGCGCTCACACTGGGTGCGAGTTAGTCGTACGTATACGTACGTATATTTCCGACGTCCGAATACAATCCGAACATGTTGGAATTTTAAAACACATTCGTGCGTTAAAAAAATAAAAACACATATAGAAAAGTTAATTAACGAACACAAATGTTTGTGGGATCAGAGTGATTCAAGCTACCATTATTTTTCTTTCAAAAAATGATGGAATCCGCCGAAATTATTCCATTTTAAATTATATTCACGCATCAATTTGATACTACGACAGTGACGAAACCACTGCACTGCAGTCTCCGAGAGAACCAATGATGACTTCACGAATGCGATATCTGTACCTATTTGACGGAGAAAAACGTATTCAGCGTGCGCACTCAATTCGTACGACCACGATCATACGTTTACGTAAAGTCTGTCCATCCTTACTTGTCTTATTTAGTCAAGGGTCTGACATGCTTTGATAGAGCGAGATCGTCTTATTGAGATTCCTATAGGAGGAAATAGAGAAGAGTTTCATGTTTTATCTCTATCACCGACCGGACTTTTTTTCATGGTCGGGTTATAGGCACAGTTCAACTAGGCAAAACAAACAAGTGGGGTTATTTCAAAAGTGCCAAAGAAATTAAAGGTTTTGTGGATTACTACCTAATTAATACATAAAATTTCTTATAAATCGAATGTGTAGTGTTTGTGTCCAGCCTACAAAATGGTGGGATGTTCAATATTTGGCTGCAAAAGCAACAAATAAATAAAAGAAGCGGGTGTTACATTTCATGCGTAAGTACACTGTTTTCTATATTTTGATCACGTATTTCTTTCTCAAATCTCACAGGAACCAAGTTTCTGAGCTAAATCATTAGTTATATCATGAAAAACCTGATAAATAGGAAAAATCTAAAATTTATTTCTAAAAATAACCTCGGAAACATTTGACATGCAAACCGGGAAAATTGCGTATTAATCTACGTAATAGAAGCCAGCTTAGCATTGACGTCCACTAAAATCAGTAGGTTTATAAATCGATTTCCGGATGCCTACCCACATAGAAATTTTTCCCCAAAAATTACCCCATATTTCAGGGAATTTCAAGCGATTTGATTTTTCCAGATTTCCGACGGAAGATAAAATTCGTGAGAAATGGATAGAAGCATAGCCTTCTATATTGTCCAAGCCATGAAGTTGAGCAGAACGGCAACATCGCATGTGGTCAAGCACATAGTTTTACATTTATCAAGCTCCGTCTTTTTTACACGAATAAACGTGCAAAGTGCTGTTGCAGGTACATGATGAAATAAACTGAACTAGAATAATAATATAAAATGGTTTTTCGTAAATTTCTACTTTTCTAATAATATTTTTCATATTACTAATATAAAAAAAAAATTGAAGCGATGGAAACATAGTAATAGAGTAAGAATAAAAAAAGTGTGTCTGTTTGTCTGTTTGTTTGTCATATTATAACAGGGTGTAATTGTCAAAAATTCAATATAGTTTATCACAAAAAGAGTGGTCGGTCGGGACCACTTATTTTCGCGTTTTCGCTTGCAATACTTTGTTTAATTAGCGAGTCAAAATGTTGACTTTCAGTTATCTGACAGCTGAGAATTTAAGTCTATTTTTATGTTGATAGATGGCGTTATTCAACTAGGTAGGTTTTTTTTTAATTTTTCCTAGCAGCTGAGTATACCACTGAGTAAAAGACACTCGATACTGGCAAAAATGACTCCCTAAAGAGGAGTAGTTTGCCATAACCATGCCAAAATTGACTGTCAAATTGACAAAATCCTTTGCTTTTTTCTGAAAAAGTTAGGTACTTAGTTGAACAACGACATCTAGCCGTCTTTTAGGTACTACTTTTTTAAGATGAATAAATAATGAAAAATATTAGAAAAAATCGGCTCACCCGTAGCAACAGACGGGATTCGAACCCGCACCCTTAGGAATCCGGCCCAATGCACTACCAATGTCGAAGTAGTTCTCTTCACATTGGTGAGATGGCGCTGATCTTCAGCGGAAGCGTGGAAAGTATTAGAAAATTTCGCCACATCCCTCAGCGGCTTGGTAGCATAATTGGTAGTGCATTGGGCCGGATTCCTAAGGGTGCGGGTTCGAATCCCGTCTAAGTTGCTACGGGTGAGCCGATTTTTTCTAATATTTTTCATTATTTATTCATCTTCATATAAAAGTAGCATTGTGAATGCAAAAATCTAAAAGTTTAAAATTGTACTGTTTCACCTTAATTGATTGTCTGGCACCTGCAATAGGTGCTACAACCGAATGTCGAAGTAGTTCTCTTCACATTGGTGAGATGGCGCTGATCTTCAGCGGAAGCGTGGAAAGTATTAGAAAATTTCGCCACATCCCTCAGCGGCTTGGTAGCATAATTGGTAGTGCATTGGGCCGGATTCCTAAGGGTGCGGGTTCGAATCCCGTCTAAGTTGCTACGGGTGAGCCGATTTTTTCTAATATTTTTCATTATTTATTCATCTTAATATAAAAGTAGCATTGTGAATGCAAAAATCTAAAAGTTTAAAATTGTACTGTTTGACCTTAATTGATTGTCTGGCACCTGCAATAGGTGCTACAACCGAATGTCGAAGTAGTTCTCTTCACATTGGTGAGATGGCGCTGATCTTCAGCGGAAGCGTGGAAAGTATTAGAAAATTTCGCCACATCCCTCAGCGGCTTGGTAGCATAATTGGTAGTGCATTGGGCCGGATTCCTAAGGGTGCGGGTTCGAATCCCGTCTAAGTTGCTACGGGTGAGCCGATTTTTTCTAATATTTTTCATTATTTATTCATCTTAATATAAAAGTAGCATTGTGAATGCAAAAATCTAAAAGTTTACTACTTTTTTTTCTTAAACTGCCTTTTGAAAACCGCTCATTCAAGTACTGTAACGATTCCGACTGCATTTTAGGGTATTTTTTTTGTGATCATGGCAGCCCCATATTTTGACGTCATAATATATCTATCCCTTACACCCGGTCGCTCGGTAGCGCATCTACCCCTTTTTAATATACTATATCTATGTATTTAGTAAACAGTTTTTGACAGTTGTCATACGTCTTTTAAACTTAAATCGTTAATAAAAAATATATAAGTAACTTTATGAAATTGATATTTATTATTAACAATTTATTTAGTAATCTATGTGTGGAAAACCATTTGTTGTATTTTATAAATGATTATTTCAATAAAGAGTTGGGTGAAGATTGTTTACCATTTAAGACAAGTAAGGATGAACAGACTTTACGATGCAAATTCGTATCCAAAGTGCTCACGGCCTTAGGCTAAGTTCATATTAACGCGCGGTAGGAGCATTCACTGGAATCAACATTGACGTGGAGGGGGCAATTTGTTACGAAAACCGCGTGGCTCAACTGAACGGATCGATGCAGGTTTGTAGATCTCGAGTTCCGCGCGGTCATGTGGACTTGGCCTTACTCAATGGCGAGATGTCATAAAATTTATCCCGCTTCGTGGCGCTACTGCTGCTGAAGACCTTTGTACGGGCATTTACCACGATTTTCCCATTTATTTTAAATTATATCTAAAAATGTTGATACTTATAATAATTATTGTGGAAGTTGGACTGTAAACGAATTAAAGATTAAAGAAAACCCATCACATTCGTGTTGGAAGAAAAATAGATATTTAAAAAAAATCGCTACCAACATCTTAAAATTGACAGCAAACAAAAATTACAAGTCTACATCTACACTAACGCCAAGTTAGCGATAGTGCGCCGACTAGTAGACGATTTGTGAATCAGCAAAATTATCCTGCCATTGCCGGCGCATCATCGGTACGACATCACCATGCTCGGTATACGCGGTGCCGAAAGCTTACTTGACGGTTGACGCCTATTTCAATAGAGCGTTACGCATTTGACGGCGCAACATCAGCTCGGCGCGGTTCAGAATATCGGTAGCGCTCGTGACATATCGTGAATATGTCACGAGCGCTACCAAGTTGCTGTTGTGTTGGTAGCGCTCGAACGACGCCGTCTCGCGACGGATCTTTGATATCATGTGCTTTATACTATGTAGTGAAGTATTGGTTATAATGTACGCGCTCACCTTCCCATTCCGATCGAGCTTGGTGTCCCATCCGAGGGGCAAGTCGCGGTCGGTGTCGCTGAACATGTTCACGAACTAAGTCGCGGTTGTGTTGGTAGCGCTCGAACGACGCCGTGTCGCGCCGGATCTTTGATATCATGTGCTTTATTCTATGTAGTGAAGTATTGGTTATAATGTACGCGCTCACCTTCCCATTCCGATCGAGCTTGGTGTCCCATCCGAGGGGCAAGTCGCGGTCGGCGTCGCAGAACATGTTCACGAGCGCTACTAAGTCGCGGTTGTGTTGGTAGCGCTCGAACGACGCCGTGTCGCGACGGATCTTTGATATCATGTGCTTTAATATTAAAGTATGGATTATAATGTACGCGCTCACCTTCCCATTCCGATCGAGCTTGGTGTCCCACCCGAGCGGCAGGTCGCGGTCGGCGTCGCTGAACATGTTGACGAGCGCTACCAAGTCGCGGTTGTGCTGGTAGCGCTCGAACGACGCCGTGTCGCGACGGATCTTGGATATCATGTGCTTTAGCGTCGAGTTGCAGTTGTACAGCGCCGACGCTTCCTGCAAGTTTACAAAGCAAATATAACCATTGCCCTTAAGACTCGGATTGAATAAAAACCTAACTGTGAATTTAACTACTTTGAATTTCTCTCTGCTTCAATTCAGCAATAATGTAACAGCTGACATTTTGTTTATTATGCGCCCCTCTCAAACTGGTCCCACATAATACCAGCGACATAGCATTGACATGCTGTGGCATTTTGCTGAGTGGAGGCCTTTCCGGTTGCAATAAGATTTAAATTTACTTTTATAAATTTGACTGTGTATGCTCCGAATAAACATATTTTCTTTCTTTCTTTCTAACTGGATAGACTGGGTTGCCTGATGGTATAAATTTTTTTCAGGAGATTTGTGACCAACTAAAGTCTTTGTAAAGGCATCGATCGAAAGATAAAATAACAAGGCAACCCATGTGCGTGCTGGCTTGCGTTTCGTCATTTTGGGTGTAGTTGTTTGGTTAAAGTTTACCTGTTTGAGTTGCAACCAAGCCACGGAACGATCGAGTGTTTTGATAACCTCAAAGATGTCATTAAGTACAGTTTTCGTTTTCCAAATGCGGATGATTTAAACTTTCCTCTAACTAAACTAAATCAAAAATAAAATCTGGTTTTTGAGGGTCGACCCTCGAAACTTAGACACAAAATCATTAAAATATAAAATAACGTCAAATGACAATGACGTTATTTTGCAGAGATAAACGTCAGAGCATTTTTCAACCACCGATTTTGATAGTTGTTTGGTTGCTGCGCTCTAAGCCACGGAACGGATAAATGACAGCGTTTCGAGTAAAATTTCACCGAGTCACGGAACGGATACAGCGCGCACTGTTGTGCGTTTGAATGCACTCCAGCGAAGCCACTGAACACACACATACATAGGCATAGAGCGTACCTGGTTCATATGCAGGATGGAGTAGAAGTCGGGCCTGGCCAGGAACTCGGCGGCGGGGTGCGGCGCGGGGGGCGCGTGCGGGTCGGCGCGCGAGGGCCCGGCCGCGGGCGGGGGCTCCTCCAGCTGCGTGCGCGTCATCGTGCGCCGGATCGACTGGTACCTGTCACAGGCACAATGCGATTAATTTAACAATGTATATGATTTTTCCGAGAAAAACGTTTACAACGCCTTCTGGTCACTGCTAAAATGCCACAACGCGAAATTCGTGTCATGGCTCTTATAAAAACGCCCAGAACGCGTTGTGGTAATCATAGGAATACCACAAAGCAAAATTCGAGTCTAGGCTTGAGAGTAATGTTTCGTTACCTTCTATCCAATTGTCTCCTTTGAACTTCAGGTGCAGGAGACCTAGGAGCCGTGCCGTTGGCCCCAGGTCGTTGCCACGTGGTTGTTCTATTGATGTGGTCGATGTAAAACACCCGCCCATGGCTGTCCATTCGCGCCTCCCACCCTGAAAGTTAAACAAAACATAGTTTAAATTAACAATGTAGACATGACTAACAAACAAATCATGGCAAATCAATACCAACCCGCAGGTAATGGCTCCTCACATTCGATGATCCCGCCAATCATATTCGCAGGAAAATCTCCAGTTAGGGCCATCTGTCTTGACGCCCTCTCAGGTATTGACGGCAACCTTATCCCAGCCATATGCCTCAAGGGTGTCGGAGAGGCAACGGCGTTATCGTTGTCGTCGCTATCTTCAACAGGCCTCGGCCTCCTGAAGATAACTTCGTCTGGTGGTCCCGCGTGCACTATCGTGAAATGGTTACTGTTGACGAATTCTAGATTCGGAGATCTTATCTCCGAGGTTCTTAACTCGTTTGTGAATTCAACCATTTCAAAGTTCTCATGTAATCTACTTTCAGAATTTTGTATAGGTGGAGGGTGAAGGTCTCCTGGAGGCATGGGGCGCGGTCTCCGCGCGTGGTGTGTAGGAGTTGGCGGGCACTGAGGCGCACTAATGCCAGCGCCGGCTAGTGCAGCTACCCTCGTCAAAACCCTAGGATGTGGCCTCAATGGACTTTCAGGGTTATTTTTTGCGGCCGTTTTATGAGGAGAATGCGTAGGCGTACTCTCACATCCAAGGTTCTTCAACAAATGCCTAGGTAAGCTGGAATGCTTCGGCGTTGAACTCTCACAAGAATACTTTCTATTCATCAACATGGTGCCCACACTCGGCATCATTTTACTTGACTCATCAACGGGAGAAGTTGAATGAGAGGAATTGCAAGAACTAGGAGCGTTAGAGCTATTGTTATCCATTTCTCTGTTCGGTGTATCAATATGTGAAGAATTCAAAAAAGCTGTCATCATCGTCGGTGTGTTGGCACGTATGGAACTTTGACGAGTAAGTGTTTTGTGACCTTTAACAGTGATTTCTTTCTCTTCAATTTGATTTCTATTATCGTCTTCAAATTCAGAATTATTACTAATATCATTCAAAAACGTAGTTTGAGCTTTTTCTTCTGACTTAGCGTGATTTGGAGTAAGATTACTTGCCACATCAGCCAACGGGCTTCCTTTCTCTTTCCTTGCAAACGTTGTAGTAATGTAATTATCAGGCCCTATATCTTTAATAAACATCACATTACTTTTATTACTAACACTCGGAAAACCATCAGGTACATCTTTAGATTTCTTTTCCTCGATTAACCTACATAACTTCATTGACGAAACTGTAGATTCACATAAGCTACCATCTGTTTCTGGTGTTGCTAGTGGTGCAACATTTTGACCGCCTCTCCAAAAACTGGTAGTGGAGGACATAGCTACCTGATTACCGCTATAAAATTCACCAGGTTTGAAATCATTTATCTCACCTTGTAAAACGGCTGAATTCGTAATATTATTGTCAGTGAAAAACTGCTCATCTATATCTATTAGTTCAAATGTAAAAGAATCTTCGGGTTTTGTAAGTTTTTTAGGTTTCCGATGTCTTGGTACTTGAGGAGGAGACAACGCATGCGTTCTTTCAAGCGGTTTGTGTGATTGTCTGGGTGGCAACGGCGGCACCGGCGACTTTTCTGCATCGCTGGGAATATTAGCACCTTCGACATCGTACACGAATTTCATAATTTTGCAGGGATTCTTTGGTGACCATATTTTATAATATTCAGTGCCTGGCGAGGTCGGAGATTCAAACCCACTATTAGCTTTGGATTTTTTCTTAACGCTGTTGGAGGCTTGGCCTCCACCAGTATCTACTGGAGGTGGACATTTCTTTTTGACACCCGAGGAAGTCGGCTTGCAGTCCAGAGCATTTTGAGATTCACTATTTACAGAATGAGATTCTTTACTAAAATTACTAACTAGAGATTCACTAGGATCACATTTTGTTTGTTCGAGACTCACATTGTTCCCGTTACTTTCTAAAACACTAATTGAGCATTTGTTGACGTTATCGCTGAGATGCGAAATGTCATGACTGGTGCCTGGAACGAACTCGACTCTTGGGGGATTTTCCGAGTTCATTTCGAAACTCTCGTTGTTATATGAGAAAGGGGAGACTTGGTCACCACTCCTTTTACGCGACATGCCCTCTTTGAGCCTAGAGGGCAGCTTCTTGAGATCAACCTTGAACCGCGCCGGTAACGTCGGTGATTCTGCGACGCATTCTTCACCTTCGCCATTATAGTAACGAAAGCAAAGTAACTGCTCACAGTCTGAAAACAAAAGACAATAGGTGTTATTAAAAATACGAGTACATAATGGTATGAATCCTCATATGTTAGGATATAGAATCACCTTCATAAGGTTGATTAGGCTCATCAAGAAGCCACATTATGTCGCCGCTGGCACATCCGGTCGTCGGCACGCGCTCGACGACGCCAGAAGTGTCTACCAATCCTGTAACAAAAACAATGCGTTGATTATTTATATGTAGAAAATAAATACAATGTTTCAAGATATGGATTGGTTGGTCATTGGTGCAAAAGGGAAGACAAGAATCACAAAACAGAGGAGCTTTGCAAAAACATATTTCGACTCGCCATTGCGTTTAATAAGATAAACAAAACTTGCGCAGGTGCAAAACACTCTACATCAAAAACAAACAACAAGCAAGAGAAGTGCACCACAAACAAACTACAACAACGGACGAACCCTTCTGTTTTTTATCTAACAAAAATCAAGAGCGGGCGTAGTTCGGCCCGCTCGGCTCGGCGCAGGCGCATCACAAATTATGCGCCAGACGTAATTACCGGATGCGGGAGTCGCCCGCACATTTTATGCGAAATAATCGAAGCCACCGAACTGCCAGTTAATTGGGGAAACATGACCATAAATATCACGGGGCAAATTGATTCCGCAACAGAATTCACGCACCATTACCATATTTTGATTGGTTTATAATATACGAGTGGACGACTAACATCTTCCTGCCGTTGATTAAGTGTTCGACGGAGTCGTTAATATCGATCTGAGGTTTACAGCAAACATTTGTTTTGTTTCTCTTCACGAATATAAAATGTCGGCCGTTTCGTTTCCATACGAGCACAGCGGACGTAAAAGGAAGAAAAGGGCACACTGATGAACAAATAAACAAAACTTGACTCGTATAAATCGCAGTATTATCTTAAGGCTGTTTCCGTTTGGAGGCAAACGTTGCTTCAATCACTTCAACTTGCTTTATTAAAACTGCCTTGCTGTGAACCAAAAAGGGTTACGTAGCCAAAAGAATTCGGAAACTAGAGAACTAGAGGTAGTTTTCCCTGAACTTTTTATGATTCAGTGCGTTTGGCTGCTTTGCCTAGGTCCTTTCCTTTCAGAAAAAAAATCATGCAGATGATACTTATTCCGAGTAGCAGAAGACACAGAGTAATTATGGTAAGTACGATAAGTGTCGATTAAGTGCACGCAGGCAGCGGCGATTATAGCGGGTAAGTGGAGGGTTATGTATGACGGGCGTCGATGACGGCACGGTGACACAGAGGGCGGCACCTTCCGGCGCTGCGCTGACGCAACGTCCCGCGCTTCCGCTTCGGATACGGGATCCGATAGCTGCGGAGTCATCTCCGTGCTTCCGGGATTTGCGATATCTCACACTAAGTAGGTAATGTCAGTTGTGAACCTACATAACGCTTAAACGGTACCTATTTTTTTAATGAAATAAAAAGTACTGTTAATACTAAATCATCACCATACTATCAGCCACACGACACCCGCTGCTGGGCACGCAATGCAAAGGCCTCCCTTAAGGATCTCCACGACTGTTAATTCTTAATAAATAAATAAATAACACTAAAGTTGTTGTAAGATTGATGCATTCCTATCTCGTTTCTTCTTATGATAATATATTTTTTAATCCCCGACGCAAAAAGAGTGGCGTATAAGTTTGACGTGTGTTTGTTTGTTTGTCTGTCTGTGGCATTGTACGTAGTTTAGACCGATTTTGATGCGGTTTTTTTCAAATGAGACGAGTCTGTAAATATCCGACTTTAATATTAAGTTCTCAAAAAATATATTTCTTATTTGATGAGACAGAATAGTAATATTGCATTTGCCCTTACGAGAAACGGTATCTGCGGAAAAAGGACATTAAATATTTCTTAGAATATTTCTGATCTAATCTTTTAATCGTTTATTGAATATCTTTCGATTTATGCCATTTATTCACTGTTTCAGAAACAAAATATACATACGTGTGTCTTGAAACAAATTAATATGTTCCTGAAACATGTGAAACTGTTGCGGTAAACACTGTCCGTGTTATTATAAAAGATTTTTTAACACTGTTTAACTAATTACACCTGTTTAAATGTGATGTGATGCTGTCACTTTTTTGACAATATTGTTTGACAGAGACAGCATCACATTTAAACAGGTATTTAGTTAAACAGTGTTTAAAAATCTTTTGTAATAACACGTTGTGTTTCTAGCAGAATCTAGCATGTTTCTGTGCTCCGCGATATTAGTGGACACTTGGACAGCACGCAGCAGTGATTTGTTTCGACAAATCAGTTTAGCAACAGCTGTATAAACCAAGGGTCTGACATGCTTTGATAGAGCGAGATCGTCTTATTGAGATTCCTATAGGAGGAAATAAAGAAGAGTTTCATGTTTTATCTTTATCACCGACCGGACTTTTTTTCATGGTCGGGTTATAGGCACAGTTCAACTAGGCAAAACAAACAAGTGAGGTTATATCAAAAGTGCCAAAGAAATTAAAGATTTTGTGGATTACTACCTAATTTATACATAAAATTTATTATAAATCGAATGTGTAGTGTTTGTGTCTAGCCAACAAAATGGTGAGGTGTTCAATATTTGGTTGCAAAAGCAACAAATAAAGAAAAGAAGCGGGTGTTACATTTCATGCGTAAGTACACTGTTTTCTATATATTGATCACGTATTTCTTTCTCAAACCTCACAGGAACCAAGTTTCTGAGCTAAATCATTAGTTATATCATGAAAAACCTGATAAATAGGAAAACTCTAAAAATTATTTCTAAAAATAACCTCGGAAACATTTGACATGCAAACCGGGAAAATTGCGAATTAATCTACGTAATAGAAGCCAGCTTAGCATTGACGTCCACTAAAATCAGTAGGTTTATAAATCGATTTCCGGATGCCTACCCATATAGAAATTTTTCCCCAAAAATTACCCCATATTTCAGGGAATTTCAAGCGATTTGATTTTTCCAGATTTCCGACGGAAGATAAAATTCGTGAGAAATGGATAGAAGCAACTGGAAAAAAGAATTGGCATAAGTACACACGAATTGATTTGTAGAAAAAGTGTGTCTGTACATCCTTATCCTTACATATAATAAAACAGTTAAAAAAGTGTGTCTGTACATCCTTACTTATAATAAAACAGTAAAAAAGTGTGTCTGTACATTACATATATTTCAAAAAATATATTTGGGGCGATGGAGACATTAGTAGAGTAGGAATTTGAAAAAAAAAGTGTGTCTGTCTGTTTGTTTGTCTGTTTGAACACGCTAATCTCCGGAAATACTAAACGGATACGGATGAATTTTTTTTTGTTATATAGCTGTTAAGCCTGGGCATAACTTAGGGTATAATTGATTTTGGAAAATGGAACACCTGATGCAGAACCATGATAGCCCAACTAAACTATACGGAATATAAAAATGACACCTTAGCAAAAGTTGTTCAGCCAGATGAGTATTTTTTGTTGAGGTATAAAAATCGATGATCTGGAACAACCTGATGCAGAACCATGATGGTCCAGCTAAAATATAAAAATGACACCATAGCAAAAGTTGTTTAGCCTGATGAGCATTTTTTGTTGAGGTATACAAATTTATGATCTGGAACACCTGATGCAGAACCATAACACTGCTACAAGTATTTTCTTATGTAACTACATTAGTTCATTTATATGCATACGTCGAAGTCAAAGTCCACGCGTACGAAGTCGCGCGCATCAGCTAGTTACATATCATATTTAAAAAAAAAATTGATTGTCTGTTTGAACACGCTAATCTCCGAAAATACTGAATGGATTCGAATGAAACTTTTTCTGTTATATAGCTGTTAAGCCTGGGTATAACTTAGGGTCGGTCTGAACAAAAAGAGTGGTTGGTCGGGACCACTTATTTTCGCGATTTCGCTTGCAATACTTTTAGGTCAGTAGGGTAAGAATTTAAATCGGATTTAATTCCTACAAAAGGTTTTATTGTTTTAATAGCTTCATTTGTTGCCAAATATGACTGTCCTAGGTTCCCCCCCCCCCCCCCCCCAGCGGAGTTGTGCTTAAGTGGTGGGGGGGTAAAAATGAACCCCAAAAGGGATATTTTTGCGGTGTTTTTGTTATATCTCGTTTTTCATCAAGATTGTGTAAGAAGATTTTAAAGTTGGGTAAATTACAAACAATTTGAGGGTAGAACGGTTTTGATACGAACGATAGTTTTGGAGACACAAAGCATATCATATTTAATACCACTATCATTTTGCAAAATAACTTTGTTTTTCATAGTGTTTGTATGAATAACAAAGTTATATTTGCGGTTATGGAAAATGTGCTATATCTCTAAAACCGCTAACTATATCTCGTTCAAACTAATTTTCGTTGAAAAAATTTATTAAGATTTACAGCATATATATTTTTTAGATTTTTCATTCTCTTATTTCAATAGTTAGACGTGGGGGACACACAGGAGAAATTTTGGTAGAAATCGTGAACTTAAAAAATTGGTCTAATTTCGAAAAGCTGTGTCTCCAAATCTATCGCTCGTATCAAAACCGTTCTACCCTCAAATTGTTTCAAATTTAACCAACTTTAAAACCTTCTTACACAATTTGATGAACAACCAGTCCTTCCAGGTCAAATTCCCTTTTGGGGTACACTTTTACCCCCCACCACTTAAGCACAACTCCGCCGGGGGGGAAAACCTAGGATAGTCATATTGGGCAACAAAAGATGCCATTAAAACAATAAAACCTTTTGTAGGAATTAAATCCGATTTGTAGTGTTTCTTGGTTTAATGCTACTGAACTATTTGTTTAATTAGCGAGTCAAAATGTTGACTTTCACTCACTAGGTACGGAATTCAAGTACTGTAACGATTCCAACTACATTTTAGGGTATTTTTTTTGCGATCATGGCAGCCCCATATTTTGACGTCATAATATATCTATCCCTTACACCCGGTCGCTCGGTGGCGCATCTACCCCTTTTTAATATACTATATCTATGGTATAAACGTAGTGATTATATTCTCTTTGAGCTGTATACAGATGTGGACGTGTTTCAGTTGTTTATAAACATGGCGGTATTGTGGGACGACAACAGCATTTTATATTAATAGAATTATTTAAAACGAAGCCGATATTATGGGATTGCTCAACTGCAGATTATCTGAGATGGACGGCCAAATCCCCGAAACATTGTTTCAGTAAACATGTACGTGTTGGTTCAGAAATATTTTATTTGCAACATTGGTATACATAATATTTATTTTATTGTTAGAATCAAATACATAGGTAGTCGACGTAAAAATATATTCATGAATTTAACACATACATGTAGGAAACTAGGAATACTCATTTTACATGGAAAACGTTTCACGACGTGCTGTCATAAGATTTTGGGGAAACTGACGCAGACGTGAAAAATTCAATGCTATGCTAATTTGTTTCCGCTCACTTTTCAGGAACCACTTAACATATAAAATAGTCTGACAAAGTATAAGGAACATCTGTTTGATATTCTGATCTAAAGATAAATAGCGTGGAGCATCCAAATGTGTAGGCGCCACTCGTGATGTTCATAAATTTTATTTTATTTAATAAGTAAGGTCAATAAACATGACATAATAAGAAATATTCAGAACTAGATTTCGCCTGCGGCTTCGTCCGCGTGGAAATTCGAGAATTCTTTAACCAGGTCTATCCTGTGGTTAAAGGTTCTCTAAGGATTTTTATGTTTTAATTTCATCAAAATCCGATCAGCCGTTTTTACGTTATTATGCGGGTCTACCTCGCGAGAGGCAGGACGTTTGCTACGTGCGCCGCGCAAACGTCCTGCCTCGTTTATACCCCTATTTAACCCACTTAGGGGGTGAATTTTGAAAAATGCTTTTTTAGTGCACCCCTAGGCCTCATAAGGACCATACGTGCCACGGGCGTAGCCAGAATTCTGTATCGGGGGGGGTTTTAAGAAAATAAAACTACAACAATATAAATGAAATGACATTTAGGTAGGTATATTCTTATTAAATGAGCCCATGGGCATTAAAGGACCGCTCGGAGAAATAAATATTAAAAAATAAAAATGCAACTTAAATGCTTGTATATAGTAAAAAAAACGGCCGGGCAGCGCGATTTTTAGTCAGTTTCATCCACTAATCTTGTAAGTTATGATCTTGCCTGTCTATTGAAAAAAAAACGGTCGCGCAGCGCGATTTTTATTCAGTTTCATCCACTAATCTTGTAAGTTGTGATCTTGCCTGTCTATAAAAAAAAACGGCCGCGCAGCGCGGTTTTTAGTTAGTATATCCACTAATCTTGTAAGTTGTAATCTTGTCTAACTATTGAGAAAAAAAAAGGTGCGCAGCGTGATTTTTAGTCAGTTTTATCCACTAATCTTGTAAGTTGTGATCTTGCCTGTCTATTGAAAAAAAAAAAGTTAGTTTCACCCATTAATCTTGTGCTCTTGCCTGTCTATATTGGAATAAAACGGCCGCGATTTTTAGTTAATTTCATCCGCTAATCTTGTGATCTGTAGTGTAATGGTGTGGTGTGACATCCTTCGGGGAACCCAATATGTTGTTGACCTTTATGCCTGGAGTGTAAACTGTCGGTACAGAGTATTCACGTAAAACGTGGCCGATCTTATCTGTTACTCCATTATCATAAGGCATGTAGGCTGGTTGTCAGCTAACCTCGCCGAGGTTACCTCGGGATGCCAAAACTTAATAATAATAAGTTTTATGGTATAAATAATCACGAAAGAAAGCTTTACCATTTACTTACCAAATCACACTATGGACTGATAGATGTCAAATGTGATCTATTAAATTGGTCCATTTTTTTAGTTATTTTCATTTACTTACAAGTAAGTGACAAAATACTTCGTTCACTGCAGTCCGGCACGCACGCTATGTATACCTACCCTGACCTACCCACAAAATTCTTTTCGCGGTAATCGGCGGGCTGATTATCTAATTAAAAACCACCTAGCGACTGGTTGCAGTTCACAGATGATCGTGATCCATTGCTACTTCTTTTTGGGTTAAAAAAAACATACCAAAGAAAAGTGGCAATGTATGTCAAACGCAACCGGTCGCTAAATAGTTGCTTTTTAGATAATCAGGGTGCGGTGCTGCTGCTGACTGGCGACAGCCGAGCGGTGCACGAAAACATACGAAAATTACCGAATGCGATGCGGTGGATGTAATTCAAATGATCGGTGACAGATGGCAGCGCGGCAAATTCAAAATGTTAATATGTATAATAATTATACTCCTCGCCTTGCCTAACTTTATTTTAATGTTATAGATCAATAAATAGATGATGCCTTTTGTATATTTCGGGGGGGGTTTGAACCCCCAAAACCCCCCCCCCCCTGGCTACGCCCGTGATACGTGCCAAATTTTGAATTTATGGAACCAGTGATTTAATCTGTGCGTTGATATGTCAGTCAGTCAGACAGTTTCTTCTTTATATATTTAGAAGAAGAAGATAGACTTTAGTCGATAATTTTTATAGTACTTATAGTAAAGAGTCAAAGGTATTTTTAGGTGACGCCAACCATTACACGTGTAAATCTTACAAAACGAAATCTATCATATCCATAGATGATAGAATACGAAACGAAAACAAAATTGTGCAATTAATTCGTCCTACTGTTTCTGAAAATATTCCCCATGTCTTCGAACCTTCTACGAACGATTTTACCTTAACGTTTCACACAAATTGTTTTCTTTATACCTAGCCTTTTATCAATGCGGTACCTCAGTAAGACCAAAGTCAAATCTACCAACTCGTGAGACATTCTAACTACTCATTTAACGGAAGCTCGTAGTTAAACTAAACTACGGTCATTTCACGGCCCCTATTCAGCGCATCTGTCTCTTGACGCCTACGCTTTACTGTTTAAACTCCGTTTTTTATACCGTCTATGATATCTTTTTAAGTGGACCCCTCAGTTTCACACGAGACGTAAGTATTCATCGTACCTTGTATTATTTTCTAAAGTCAACAGGCTGTCAATGGCTGATGTTGATGTTTTAAGCATCTACTTGTTTCTAAACAGTACAAAAGATTAAAAATAACTTTACCTTTAAAGCTATACACAAAAAGTTTAAAATTAAGGAAACATACTGTTGTAGATTTAAAACATTTGGCAGGCAGGAAACGCCAGTTTAAAGGGGTCGTTGTCGTAGAGCTGATGACAGAATCCCATTTCGAGCGACGATTTCACTATTTCGACACTACGATTAGGAAAAGGTTGACGTGCACTAAAACTTCTTCGACGTTCACACGACGAGCTTTCAGCGCATTAAGAAGTCTTAAAAATTTGTCGATAAACAACGAAGGTAAGTTTGTAAGGATGGAACATGTCAACCTCTCGTTTCACGTGAACAAAAAAGAATGCATTCACAAATCCGGTTGTAACCTTCATAAAGTCGGCTAATGGTGATGCATTTAAATTCCTCTTTCATTCAGTCGCGGAGCATTAATGGTTCAGTAAATTTTACGAGTGTAGACCACTTAAAATTCTCCGAGGTGCGCACAAATCGCACCGGATATTGGAGGATAAACCATTGGTGCTCTGCGACAGCGCCCATTAGCACCTATGAAGATAAAACTTGATGACACTTATCGCTCAGGATGTCAGCGATGATGGATGAGCTCTGAGCAGGGGTTGGGGATGACCTCTATACGCACCTAAGCTGATACGATGTTAGATATTTACAATTTCAGCTTCGACAATGTTGTACGTGTTTGATTAGACGATCGTAGGTACATATTTAATTCATGGCACAAAAATACACTGTCTTGTTATAGCCTCAACTCAACTGATGCGATAAAATTGTAAAAACCTTCATCAATTCCATCATACATGACTTCGTCGAGGAAGTGGTGAAAACTGACAGAACGGATCTAATACGCTTGACTATGAAAATTACCTATGTGTATCCTATAAGTAGACGAGATGATTGGATAAACGACCGGCGAGGAAACATAATATTATCGTGTCCAAGTTTCTACCCTACATAATAGTCATAAAACGCCACGCCTATCTGTAATAGAAAATGGAAAGTAAACAATAATACGATGACCATTGATGATCGCGGGTAATGAATGTGTTTTTGTATCTTTCTGAGGACACGTTTAGCCACGTGTCCATTGTTAGTGATCGCGTGAATGGAAATGTTTATCCGAAAGGACAATAATTACGAGTACTTACCATATACTTTACATTTTTTCACACTGATAATTAATACACGGTGACTCACGTGATAATTCAAGGGTGTGGTAGCGACTTCGCCTAACCATAGATCCTTGACGTAACTTTACTACATATATATATATAACGTAAAGCCATAGTGATTCATGATGATTAGAATATGTAAGTAGCACTATGGTAGGTACCTACTAAGATGCATCCAAAAATGGAAACAAATGTTTTGTGCTAGTATCACAGACCATACAACTAGTACTGCTAGTATACAATTGCATTGATAGATGGTATAGTGTTAAATCTGTCTTGTATTTAAACATAATACAACATAAACCAATAACTCATGTTAGGAAGAGTAGTTTCACCAATAACAGATACTGTTACAAAACACCACGAGTCATCTACCATTAAGTGTCTTACAATTCAGTCCAAAGCATTTAGTAATTTAAAATCACACATATAAAACCGAAAGTAACCAACAAACCGCGGAGTACTGTTAATTGATACGCCAGTTATTTCCCAAGGGCCGCTGTATATGGCCGGCCGGCAAAGGCTGCAGCGTGCGCAGGCGCAGAGGCCTCTCAGAATAGAGCGCGCTAGTTTCCCAATAAGGACATCAGCGGAGGCGCCCGTTATCACCATCTACGACGACTAGACCGGACGGAGAGGTCTACGCGAGCTTTTGAATGAAACTGCCTCAATTTACAACTATGTAGCCAGTTATATTATCTTTTATGGAGTCACTCGAGATTACGAGTAGTCATCTATGAGTAGAGTTTGTCCACAATGAATCGAAAACTCCAATATTCAAAATGTTTACAATCTTAAAAGAAAAAGATAAATTTGATTAAGATTTGAGTTCAAACACCGCGATAATTATTGAAGTTAAGTGAATGGGGAATGTCCGAAAAAAATCAAATTGGCTGAATATTTTTCTATAGGTATGAATAAGGTCCCTTAGTAATAGAATAAAGTTTCATAATTTTCGGATGCATGAAACAATTTTTAAAAATCAAAGTCTCTTCGACTTCACAAATGTATAAAAGTAACAGCAGAATGGAGATTATACCTTTGCCACCACCTGCCACAACCACAACATGGTATTAAAAAAAAAGATTCAAGACAAAATGTCAAAACTTTTTTTTTAAATACGTGTAGTGGTTGTGGCAGTTAGCGGCAAAGGTATAATCTCCATTCTGCTGTTACTTTCATACATTTGTGAAGTCGAAGAGACTTTGATTATTAAAAACTTTTTTACCCAACCGAAAATTCTGAAACTTTTTTCTATTGCTAAGGGACCTTATTCCTACCTATAGAAAAATATTCAGCCAATTTGATCTTTTTCAGACATTCCCCATTGTGGCCCTCGCATTCGCATAAGACTCAATTATGATATCACCAATAAACCATGTTTTCTGGCCAAATGAAATGAAATAATATCAAATCGCCACTTTCACAGTACAATACCTAAAAATAATACGGTAAGATGCCCACGTGAGTTTTTGAAACTTAGGTTGGATAGAGTAGGTAGACGCACAAAAGATTATTATCTGCGAAGTAGCTTTAATGAAGACAGATATTAGGCTGGTTGTCGGCTGCCTGCGGCGTGTCGGCGCCGCGCCCGCATGTAGGTGGCAGACGCAACGGCCAACGACATAGGGCGGGTCTCAACGGCATGATGGCTGCGCTGTGTCATATCTCAGACATCGCTAATGTAATAAGGTATTTGGCTGTCAATTAGACCCACCAGATCAGAGTCAATGACTCTGTAAATCACAACTTACTGGTCTGGCCAACGAGACGATTAAATCGAATCCTGATAATGTCGGCCTATCTATTCCCGTTGTCCCCTACTGGGGGATATCGGGAAATAAAGTAGTAGTGGGAGACAACGGGAATAAGCCTGTATGTCTCAACTCAACTCAATAGTCAATAAGTACTAGTTACTAGTTAAGGAGGAAACTGGACTAACAAAAAAAATAAAGATCAACGGTAATCGGTATGATAACGATATAACAGATACGTTAACAGATAACAGGTACGTACGGTTGAATCAATAGCCACGTGTAGTCCATTGAGAATTACGGACGAGGCGGCCGGCCGCGGCCCACGCGCGCCCATCACAACTAGGCACTCAGCTGCGCACGCGCATGTTGAGAAATTAAGTCGATCACACTCACACATTGCACGAAAATAGACGTTACGATATCGCGACACTTAAGATTTAGATTGATGAAAGAATACGACATTCGCTTTCGCTTTGATTAAATTTGCGAAAATAAACAACATCGCAATCAATAAATTCTACTAACACATAACAGTATGCCAACTCCAAGACAATATCTCATAATATTTAATGCTTTACACCTACGATTCTAGCAGCACCAATTTAGACTGTCAGAGCGTGTGACAACTTCAATATTAAATTAACCGGCCGATTAGGTAATAAAGTAAATATAGTATGCGAGTACTGAATTAGGCAAGCGCTAATATTTGCGGACACCTACATCCGCCAACCTGCCGCATGCCGATCGACCGGAGCCAGCGAGTCAATAAACTCCCACCGCACCAAACGAGACGTCTTATAAAAACAGAGCAATCAGTTAAAGCCGTTGTGACAATCCAATCAATATACTCGTACTTCCAAGTTTAACACGCCATCCCTCTGGGTAATCAATTTCTAAGTGAGCCAAGCCCGCTTCATTTTGACCCGTAGGTAGTCGTAGCAATTACTTTCACTTATAGGGTTTTGTACGTTTAGTACTAAGTATATGTATTCTGTGTGTGGTTTTGTTTTCAAGGGAAAGCAAGAGGAACATTTCGAGCTTAATTTAAAAGTGAATGAACCCGACTGCCAAATTGGTACAAGTCGTAAAAATGCACAATACTACGAGTTTTACGGTAGCGTCGCCCTTCTTTCATAGAAACCGAGTCAACTCAGAGCTATTCAAAAGATTTTTAAAAATTAATCAAGGCTTTGTATGTGTCTTGCACTGTCTATTAGGTATTTAAGCTGTCCTGTCCATAAATTTCCATAAACTCTATCATTTGCGAAAATGAATGTCATGCGCAGATGCAATTATGGAAATGAACGTCGACGTCTGTATGAACCATGTTTAAAGTCCGTTGTTCAAGAGTACGGAAAAGCATAAACTCCTTTACTGGTACTCGTATGCATTAGTAAAGTACTTGATAACTTACTAGCCTTCTGTGTTGTCATTGTCACTGAAGAAGCCGTTGTTTTCTTCGTTTTGAACAATAATGACAAAATATAAATGTCACAAGCAGCCTAGTTTTACGAAAATGGATGGAACAATTAGGTTTTGAAGAGGTAAGATCATTAAAACTTGAATTCATGAAACTTCTTGTCAAGTGTTGGAAATGTTGGAATAAATATTATGTAGTTAGATTAAAAATTCTTATAGTGGCCGGACTATGTCATCTTCCTTCATTAACTTATAAATATAAAGAGATGGCCAAAAATGTTATGCTCGAATTTCACACGTTATGCGAGTGAGGGCGGCGTGGCCGGTCACGTAGGCGCGTACGGCGACGGCGATGGCGTATGCGCCCACCGTTACCCATGCCGATTATACATTTTGAACGACTCCGCGGAATTTATGGGAACTTTGCCAGCGACATCTCATCGTCTATCGACACTGAAGGTTATTGACTGAATATGCGATTATATCAATCAATATTAAAAATACTTTTAAGACATGGTCAAAGACGCAGACAAGGTTGAAATTGAATCATTAAATATTTATTTCCATTACCTTTACTTTTAGCATATTTTTTCAAAGTTTTTGTATTAGTGGATTCACATTTCAGACTACATGAATAAATGACAGACTCTGTAGAGGACGAGTCCGGGTCGAATGACCTTTGGGTTTCAAAAGGAATACAAATGTGAAGATTTATTTATGCAGCTGGACTGGATTACAGCATAAAATAGAAATGGATATTTATTCATGGAATACGTCTTTTCCCCCGATTAAAAATCTTTAAAACAGGCACTGAAGTAAGTATCGATCACAACAGTGTATAGACCGACAAACAATAAGAGGCAAGTCAATGGAATACGTTCACTAGAATTTAGTAGCGGCACCTGATGAACCGACCCGAATGTTTGCACGTACTTCCTGTACATATCGAACTTGCGAAAATGTACGCACTAAAATTTATGACGCGTATCATCGACCATTGCTAATACTTATTAGCGATATTAGCGAGATAATGTGAGTAGTTAATACAAACCGCGGAGAGCGTTCGCTCGTGACCCTGGCCGTGAAAGACGCTCACAAATGTCAAAGTTTAGCACTCAGGATTTCCGTAAGTATATCTATTTGAAAGTATATATTTAAAACAGAGCCTGCTCTTACTCCACCTAACTTAAAAAAAATAAAGAACGGATTTCAAACAACAACTATGAGGTGGGAACCTGCCAAATTGCTACCACAAACAAAACAATAGAACTCTTGCAAAAAATTCACACTGTGAAATAAATGGTGCTATTGTTCGCCTCTATTACCGTAGCTTTGAGAAGTAGAATTACTGAAACATTTTCTAAATAAAATACGGAGATCTGTCTGCACTGTTGGAAATAGTTATATGTACTACCATCCATGCAAGAAGTTATAACGGACCGTATACATACAAATAGTGTCTCTAGGCAACTATCTGAATGAGCATATCGAAGAGCAATACCTGCGGTTACTTTATTACCTCGCTCCGTGTGTCGACTGCGAGAATAATATACGCAACGAAACCACAGGAACATTAAAATGGAATAAAAGCTGATACGTAGAGCCAGATAAAAACCTTCAGTGTCAGATTTACAGTACGAGTCGCGTAACAGAATAGAGTGCAACTGTAAGTGGAGCGTTGCATTCCCACATGATAAATGGCACTGTTGTCTACGCAGGGAACGGATTTATCTTTTGCAATTCACTTCCGCTTTGGCCAGACAATAAAGCGTGCGAAACATACTTTCAATAAGTACGGTTATGTTTTGCGTTTTGCGTCAACAAAATCAATATCCTATCAAATCCCACGCGTGTACGGATGTTCCTATCAAACTGTCTAGGCGCTGCAAATTTTAGCAAGCTTACTGCTAAAAAAGTTGCACTTACTGCAATTTTAGCGTCATCGTTAGTTATCAGAGCTTTTTTCTCCAGTGCAGTGTTAGTAACAAATGCGTGCGATGCACCTTTACAATCTTTTATAGCGAGAGCTTCGCGAGCTGAATCAGGTTTCGCAATTACCCGCCTGTCAAATCTGCAGAGAAATATACATATTGGAAACTGGTTGAATACACCCGGTACTATAGAGCCGTGGGCTCCATCCATAGCTGCACTGCACAGCTGTAGCTCGTATATTATAAGTAGGTATAATATAACTTACAGAAAAGGTAAAAGCAAATTAATTGCATTTAAATCTGATTGAAAGTATCACAATAAGCAATTAAAACGTAGGTGTTAATAGCTTCAGCCGAGTAGCGTTTACTATTGAGTCGTGTAACTGACATTTAATACTCATTATCTGAACATCTGACGTTTATTACGAGTACCTATCTACCGGGAACATAATCGCGACTCGACGAGATTGTATTCCGGGTGGGTAATAAAATAATCATCATTACTTCTCAGGCGCACTAATATTTATTTACTAACTGGTAGCTGTTCAAGAGGCTCTATCTTAGGCTTTTTTGTGATAATCAGTCAAATCAGTTTGTGAAAGTGTAATTAAAAATTGTGGCATAAATGTTTTATATCATTCAAAGAGCATGTTACGGGAATTTAAGTTTCTTTGTTCGTTAGAGATAATTTTTGAGATTTTCATGAGCATTTTCGACAGCAAAAAGCTGCTAGCGACATTCGTTCGTATTGTGCATGAAGTGGTGTGGTGCCATAGGCATAGCTGAAAGACTGGCTCGTGATTGGTATTCCAAGATTAAAAATGAAAACTGACCTCAAAGACACACCACTTTTTGGCCGTCTAGCTAGATGACAAGCGATAAACTTTCTTATGCACAAAAGTTCGCGGCAAAGGAACAAGCATAAGTCAAAAATGCTTAATTTCTCAACTTCTCAATTAGTTAGATACTCAATTTGAGTGATTTGAAATTTAACATGATTTAAAACGAAAAAGGAAAATATTGGACCAGTTAAAACTATGATATACATAAGTACATGCAAATTAATGAAAAACGGCAGCAACATTGCTAACAACCTAATACAAGGACGGTCGGTGATTTACATAGACAAAGATGTGTCACGTCACGTCGCGTCGGCAACGAGTGCATCGACGCACGCGCAAGGTGCACTGAGGACCAAATCGCTGAACATGCGGGACCACCCAACACATCGGTATCACAGATCACTTCAAAAGAAAGCGGCGAACTTTATCTGTAAAGCTGTATAAAAATATCAATGATATGAAGTGACATGAACATTGACATCAAAATCTTTATCAAACCTAATTAGCTAAACAATATACATTCTTCGAAAGTTGTAAGGTCTGGAACGGGTAGGGAAACGTAGACGATTCAAAAGCACTAAAATTTTAAGTTTATTAGAAGATATCTTGACTTTGATTGATATAAAAAAAAACTGAAGTTTCAT
This sequence comes from Agriphila tristella, assembly GCA_928269145.1. Classification (NCBI taxonomy): domain Eukaryota; kingdom Metazoa; phylum Arthropoda; class Insecta; order Lepidoptera; family Crambidae; genus Agriphila; species Agriphila tristella. The sequence continues at coordinate 25,846,242 of OV743437.1, read as the reverse complement.
TCATTACTAATTTTTGATGATGTGATGAGTTCACCAAATTAGTATAGTAATATGAAAATTTACGCAGTATGACCAAGTATGGAAATATCCTAAGAAACTTTTTGAGCTTATAGGGGTGACTAGAACCCAGAGGAGAGAGAGAGAGGGATGTTAACTGTTTTCCCAATCAGGATAGTTAAAACAGCTATAATCAGCTGCAGACATCTAGGCACAAAATGGCTGGCGACAGCCGCAGTGGCGTCGGCACATCCGGCCGAAGTCGGGTTGCGCAAGCGCCTGCCTGCCAATATGGGCATTGTATGCAAAACGCCGCTCGCACACCCGCTGCCAAATAGTAAATCAGCACTCCTAACGGTACCAATTAAGTCCTGCACATGGGACTAACCCACATTGCTTGAGGAAATCAGACAATATGTATGCCAGTTAGTGAAAAAAGACATTCACTAATTAATAATTGCTTTGTTTGAGAATGTGAATTTTACCTGTTCTAAGTAGTTATGTTGATTCCGTTGGATTTGTATCTACATACATCTCACAACGAAAGAAAAAAAAAACCTTTGTTTGATTTATGAATGATGTGCTTCCGGATACACACGCTTAATAAGATTCAGACTGAAAGACTGCCCACAAAAAGATGGAATCACACACAGGCAACAAATTATGCTTATACAAGGCAAAAACATTCAAACAAACAGCCCAGCAGCCCTTTGAGATGCGCAAACGCCGCGTATCCGAGTCTTGGAAGAGCCGGAAGGACTTTGGTGGCCTTTTTCTGAATACACTACCATTTTTAAGGATTTTATGCAAACAGATTAACTCTGTATGCTTCCGTCATAATCGTATAATATAATGCTTTTGTGATAGTTCACTATGATATTTCTAAGAAACACAAAACTGCTTATTTCTTCGCACTTCTTATTCTTTCATACCTACATCATTTTATTTTTACAAGTATGAAGAAAACCTAAATCAACAAGAAAAGAAGGGTATAAATGAGAAATAACTAAGTTTAGTTAGTGAATTTTTCAGCTAACAAGCACAATAAGAGCAAGGTGTCTTAAGACTTGGATTGGAAGAAGCCGGGACGAAGCCAGGGTTGCTCTAAGGGAAGAAGCTATTAATGACGATCTAAACATTATTTGTAGAAATGAGATACTGAATAAAAACGAAACGTGATATTAATTTATTCAGATATTAATCTTTTTAGCACTCGAAGAGCAACACTCGTGTGAAACGAATCCTGACCGGCACCGGACATCCGTCTTTGTCGATATTCCCATTCTACATCAAAGGGAACGTACAAGTTGCCTGGCCATTCTGATTTCAACCTTAAATCCTAACTATCTGGGTTGCTATTGGGTTCGTAGTAAAATATAGTTCGTAAAACTGCCCTAATACATCTTGTCACTTGAGGAGATGATTAAATTGTAGTGGACACAGTTACAATAGCGGATGCGGAAATAACTCATAGTGTTACAAATTGTCCGACCTCACTCCTAGTACAAAAGGGAACGACTGATCCATCCCTTCGATAAGAAATATAAGACATAAATTCGTTACAACAACCTTCTAGACTGACAACATGTATTTATAAATTAAAGACTAACAACATCTAATTAAAAAAAAAAACAAAACCATGATGATTAACTACCACGACCTTCAACTAATGTTCACAATAATGACCAGTATTTACCTGGTACAAATAAGCGGAAAATAAATCGAAACGCTTTGAGATGAAGAGTTACACAAATAGATAATGATATTAAATTTGTCACTTGTGCGAGTTGAGTCGAGTGAGGAGCGGTCACTCACGGGGCGTAGGCGTCGCCCACGTCTTATCCATTTCCGTTAAGAACTAAAAGACACGAAACATGCTCTTCCCTTAAAATACCGGCAATATCACACTCTTCCGTTAGGTGACCAGACCAATAACAAATAACTCTCGATAGAAAGCTCAAATTGGTTTAAAACCTATCAAGATCGACGTAAAGGAAAACGAGACTTCTTATAAGAAACGACCTTGGTTAAGGTCTCGCAGCGGACGTGGATGGTCGTAAAATAAAACTCGCAAATAAATATAAATACGACTGTAATATATGGCGAGATGCTCGCTCACACGATTGACGGTCGATAGCTCCTTAGAATGTCGGCATCCGGCATTCAAGGTGACACAACCCATCCTTGCAGATCCGGTCTGATCCCAAGACAACATTATCAGCTGCGGCCTGCGACACAGTAACACAATGGAAGGCTACGAGAAAATTGTTTTCCTCTTTTCTTTTACGAGACCCGCGACAAATAGTGTAAAACACCCAGTGTTGTCATCAAATTGAGGCGAGGACAACGGCAGCACGGCGGTCATAAAAACGAATTTTAAAAATACAACTTTGCTGTTCTCCAAGAAGTTATTCAATGTGCCGGTAATATAATAGCAGTTGAGCAACATCGGTGACAGCAGAGCGGATTGCCGGCCGTGTGCACTGAATTGTCGTTAAATTGAATTAGAGCACACCACCAACCGGCATCGGCAGCCTGCGCCCGCGCAGTTCGTCGACCGCCCGCCCACCACATTCTCAATACTTATTGATTTTATTCAATCGATCCTTCGTAATTGATAAAATTTGTCGTAGGAGTGTCCCTGCAGTCCGTGTTCCAATTACGACAGGTCCTCGATCCACAGGATTAAAGGCGGCACCTTTGTGTTCCATGTGAAATCGGATAATATTATAACTTGTCTACCACATGCAAGAAAATATAAATGTTCATAAGTTTTTGCGTAGGGTGGGTTGCGTTAATACCTGACGTGGCGTGGGCATTAAAGCTGAGGGCGGTGACAACGCTCTATTTACTAAGCTTTTGTTACTTTCAGAATTGTATGCCACAAAAGGTAATGATTAAAACTTTTATAACATTTCATAATCGTTAGTTCTGATTTATAAATCCCTCTATTCTCTTCTACAATCCGAGTTCATTGTTTCTAGAAATAAGCGAGGATCTGCCACTCAGTGCGCCCTTGCTGATCTCATATAACCAGCTCAATATACTTAAACATATAGATAGTATCTTTGATGTTATAAATTAGATTGATGATTAGATTAGATGCAGAGAGCACGCACTCCGCATGCGATGGCGGAAGTAACGACAGCGACGCAACCGCCTTCATCGTTACGATCAACTATTATTAAGTTGGATTACGGAATGGAAAAATGACTTATAATAACTTAAGCTGCTTAGCTAGCTCTTGGCGTTGAATAAAAAGGCGAAAAGAATTGGGATGTTGACAACTTTTTTTATTTTATATTACATAAATTACCTCTCAAAAAAAGAAACATTGGTAAAATAATTATTTCGCTAGCTTGAAAACTGCCCGAGATATCACAGTGTGAAATGCACACAAATGGACTCGCCCAAAAACGCTCCATACTAACGGCTACTGAGGTATGACGTCACGCCTCGCTAGTTTGTATGCAACGCGTAGGAAATTTGTTCGGCAGCTATATTAAATATTGTGTTTATCAAAATGGTTTCTTAGACAAATTTGTTATACATTTTACGAACTAATTAAAGGTATCATTTATTTTAATAAATTTTATACTTTTTAAATGGACTTGTCCACCCAACTTTGAAGGGTCATAAAACAAATAATATACAATATATAAAACCAAGAGGTATACAAGCTACTCTAAAAGTTTAATATGTTTACGATTTTTATTAGTATTTCGTTATTTTATTCATTAGTCAACATCCCAATTATAGTGCACAAAAAATATATTTAATATACCTACTTAAGAACATTTTAATTCGAGTCTCTTTCTAATGTCGAAATGCAAGAGATACACTACATTAATTAAGTAAGTATATCAAATATGTCTACGTATTTCGTAAGTATTTTTTACACCTGAACCTACCTAGTGTGTACATTTTCCACAAATCCAGGGCCACGTTTTGTTTGTAGGTAATTAATCATCATCACCAACTCTAGTACCTACTACACCGGAAATCACAATGACGCAGCCTCGTAACTTGGAGTTCAATCGGGGGTTTGAAGCCAATAAATTCATTACGGTAATCGCTAACACAGTGCATGCAGTATAAACCAACCGAGAGACGGTTCGTCAACCGCACGCCCCGGTTACTTTCACCGTACCACACCATATTAGTTACTTCATGTGTCATAGATGTCATAACTCACACAGCCCACATTGCTGCGATGTCACCGACACGAATAAGTGTCCGGGCACGAAAATGGCGGCGGCGGGGCGGCAGCGGGGCGGCGCGACAGCGGAGCGGCGGCGATGCATTCAACAGTATGGCACAGTATGGAGACGCGCACGAAACGGGCGGTGGCGGCGCGGGGCGACGAGCGATGCACGGGCGGGAGGAGAGCGACGAAAACAAATGAACAAAGTAGTTTGATTTGGTCGCCCGCGATGACAGTAGTGTTGTGTTGAAACATATAATAGTGTCTGTTTGATTACTGGGTACTTATTTATTATTATTTATTTATTTAAAAATATTTTACAATAAATATATCTAATAGGGTCAGTTATTCTACGGAACATAATAACCTATAGAATTCAGCACTGTGATATATCTAATCAAATTTTATATTTTTCGGTATTAATTTAACAAGAAATTGTTTCCATACCAACATCACATTTAAAACATTAATAGAAATAAAAAAAATAAGAAGTTTCTTTAACATACAATTTAGGTTTGTCACTACGATATTCTAAAAAGCCCTAGTCCAGTAGGACCACGAGCACATAGTGGTATACCGTGGTCCTACCAGTAGGTCAAATCGGTAGGTCCACGGGCCTTTAATGGTATTTAGCCCATCTGTCACAACACTACTAGCGCGGCTGACCGGCCGCTAAGTTTCGTGTCCACGTTCTCATCGCCCCGCCCCGCCGCCGCTCCGCTGCCGCACCGCCCCGCCACCGCTCGGCCGCCGCCACTTTCGTGTCCGGACACTTAGAGCCAGTGGTAAGCTCATTACTTAAAAGGGTTGGGAGATTAACTTTTATAATGGTTAGGAAATTGTTGGACTAAAAAATGGGACTTGTAACGATTCACATCTCCGAAATTTTCAAATGTTTGCAAAATCACTAGTTACGCATGGCTCTGTCTAGATAGTGCTACAAAATCATTAAACTTCATTAGTTCATAAGTTCATAAGTTAATCAATAATGCTACCAAGAGTACTGTAACCACTGCGATGGTTACTGAAAGCGTGTTTATAGCATCCGCCTTCCTGCCGTGGACCGACGAAAATACCGTTGCGCCCGCACAACCCAACTCCATTGATTTACATACGCAAATCATGACGAATTGCCCACAATGCACGTCCGAAATACGCCGGGGCTCTTCCACCGGCACGCTTCAAAGTGAATCATCGCCAATTTCCTTCCTAATAAGACCCATAACGGCATGAATGAAGATGTTATCCTTACGTCATTATGGGTGTAGACAACGCCATACACATTGCTGAAGGTTGTTATCCGATTCATTAACATTTTATTTTGAGAAGAGTCCCGCAATTTTCTGCTCTGAAAACAGTTTTTTCAAACAAAATTATGATGAATGCTGTAAAATAATCTTGTACGCTACAACTTTTAAAGACTGCGATAAAAAGGAAGAACTTTCTCAAATGGAAAGCCTATTTAAAGTTTTAATGAAGAAACTCTCATTTCTTTTGAAATTGTCTGTCTGTGAAATATTTAAGCATTGTCATATTGTACAAGGAATTTCATCCGTGCTTCGAATTCGAGGATGCTACAAAAAGTAAAACAAAGGTAGAGAACCTTTGTTTTACTTTTTGTAGCATCCTTTTACGTTAACTACTTAAATGGAATTAAGTGATGACCTGATATCGTCACATATGTAGACCGCTACGTAATGAATAAAGTCATGGCGGAAACACGGCGTTCAACAAAAACAAACTATTGCGGCATGGCAAGCCTTAAAAAATTTTACTCGTTAGTGCATCCGGTGAATTACGATTGCGCGTGGCGTGGCGTCTTTTTGCTGTCGGATTGTAAAAAGAAACCGATCAATCGGACAGCATTGCACGCGGACGGGGCACGGGGGTGTATCCTGTCGCCGCGGGAGCGCGCGTGGTCTGCTCTGCACCACTCGGCGGGGACACGCGGGGACGATGCGCGCAGGCATCCGTGAATGTTCCCATCTAACGAACCCGCTGGCCTTGGCAGGACCACGCTCGGCCCTCGCCTGCGAGAGGCAATGGCAATGGGAACTGTCCCTTTTCCATTGCGGACAATTTCTTATTTTAAATACTAATGCCGCCACTTTCTCTTTCATTTTACTATCCTAACGAAGATTCTATTTAAATTTATCCTTATAGATAGATCCACCAGGTGACTTTTGATATTTCAATGTGTCTTTTACATCGTTTGAGATTTTCTTAAAATAAAGCCTACATTTTGTGAATTGTGGAATTAACTTACTGTTATATGGATCAATTCTGACGGAAATGGAGATGGGGAATGGAGATCGTGGGTGCTCAGAAATGCAGATCTTGGTCTAGTCCAGACCTAGATCTAGGAGTCTTTAAACAACTCGACAGCAAAGTTTTTTAAATAATCAGTTCATAAACATTCTACAGGAAACGATTGAATTCTTCATGATAATGTATGTTGGTTATATAAGTAGTTATATACCATTATAGTTGCGTATGCGGCAAACATCTCATTCACGATCCTTTGATTGAGTTTGAATGAGTGACGTGCTCAGTGTTTACAAACCACTTCTAGACAGGAAGTAAAACGAGTATATATCAAGGACGGACGTTTTGATATTGAAACTTATTTGAACCATGAATGGTCGGAGTCTGACAGCTAAACGTTTCAAGCGGAAGGTCTATTCATATAAGGATTTTTTGTGGAGAGCACGCTATGTAACTTTGTGAAGTTGCATTGTTATGCAAATGGAACAGGTCAAATTTGAAGGATGTGTGTGGCCTTGAGCCTGCGTCAGCTTAGGAGCGACACGGTAACCCATTTCACGGTGCGTGCCTGCGCGTGCGCTTGAAGGATTACGGGGCGGGCTACGAGTCGACATCTGCTGGCGTACTATTTGTTTTAACGGCCGCGCGACAATGAAATTGATAAGTATTCTTTCCATTAGTGTTTTTATTATAATATAATGCTTGTCTAGCTAGGTACTTTATGTAAAAATATTTTCTGCTCATAGAAGAAATTAAACTGCTGTTACTGTTTAGTGCAATGAAATATTTCAATTTAATCCCACGCCCAGTACTGTTGCCGAAGCACAGAATAGCTGACGGAGTTCCAAATGAAAAGACTTTTTGGGTCTCAGTAATTAGAGTAGGAAGCAAGTTGTACTTGGCTGGCAGCTGGAACAGTTCTCAGGCAGGGCGCGGAACGCGCGGAAGGCGACACGCCACGAAGCTTGTAAGCGCTCAACCATACTACAAACAACAGAATTTTTGACACAACCCCACAAAAAAACTACACCTTTAAGTTTCCATCAAATATAAAACAAAGCAAAAAATAGACATCGCCAACATCTTAACAATTTGTTTACATGCTACGAAATAATTAAATTACACTAGCGTAGCGGATGTGTTAGTAGTTATCAGAAATGGTATTGTGGAACAACAACAGTACAATAATTGTAAATAGTACGGTAATTTTATGAAAAATGATTGATTTATAAACGGTCGAGCGCACAACATCTCAACGGTGCGGCGGCACTATAGGTGTCACAAGTCAAGCACGAATTCCGATTGGTACCGCATGGAGTAAATGCCAAAAGCATTATCATTTTGTCGGCTGAATTGCCGTTGCAGATCCGTGAACGAACGTTGGCCTGGATTTCATAAATATCGAGCTCGAGGTTCGAGCGTATAGGTGTACGATGGCATTCATTGGTCGGCTTTTAGATGGCTGCAGTTTTAACAAGCGGATCACATAGCGGACCTGTGTCCTGAAATCGGAATAACGCGGGGAGACTTCCTGACGCAGAAACAATGCCTCATTATAGCTCATCGGCTCTGTCGCCAGCGGCTGAACTGAGGAAGTCGATATCTATTAGCCTGGCACAATAGGCGACATCCTAAGCTCATTACGAGCGTTTGTTTCCGTTGGCTATTTGCAACATGCCGCTAAATCGCCTATTAAATTATTGAGTACTATATCACTTATTATAAGACAAGTGATTATAGTGCTATTAAAATTTGAATCAGTTGATTCCAAAACAATGTTTCACAAACTCAGATAAATAAAGCAGCAAATCCATGATCAATGACGAAAGATAGATACCGAAAAACAAAACACTGAATAAATTAACTAACGTATAAACGCGTTACCTATTACAGATATGACCATCACAAATATGTACCATGTATGCAATCCATTACGTCCAATACAAACAGTACGTGAGGACGCACGCATCCGAGCTCCGCCGATCCATGCACACCATCCTCAGGACATAAAGTAAGCAAACACGATTTGCCCACCGCAAACACTGCAGTAGTTATCTTCGCAGCCTTTGCCCACCGTTGCACCACAAGTGCCCAAGGCAGTCAACGTACGTGCCGTGGAGCTATACAAATGTTTGTCGAGTCAATATTATGACGACTATGAAACTCCCTTATCACCATTTGCAATTCCAAAATGCTGGAATTCATTGCAAACAAACTTGAAGGGAGGAAACTGAAAGGGAGTAAATGATAGTTAGGCAACTTCTACAGAGTGTTTCATAATAACCCGTAAAATGTAGTTCTTTATTTGCATGGAAAACTGCAAAGTGAAAACCCTAGACGTAAATAGACTACTGTTTTCGATAATCAAACCCATTAATGAGCAAAAGCAAAACACAATTTAGATCTAGGGTTGCCATTGCCAAAGTATGCAGTTTATCATGAAAAGAAAAAAAAATAAGTTGTAGTTTTCAGAGTTTACAATAATTTTCCGGGGTTGTATGCATGGTACCCATCTACCATATTCGACTTTGGGGTTTTTTGTAACACTGAAACTGAAAGACAATGGAAACGTAATGAAGACTAGTTATTTTTCACACACATAAACGTCGAAAATACATAATAGTTAAAATATTTTTTTTTTTGCAAAAACGAACGAATATATTATAATGCTAAACATCTTTTTGGGCAAATTGTAAATCCCGTAGCGGAAATGATATGCGCAGGGTTCGGCGGAGGTCAATAGCAAAAATATAAAAAAATACTATGCCAAGAGACATAATTATAAATCAGCCGTTACACTGGGATAACTAAAGAAATAACTTAGGTCTAAGTCCGTATGAGCCCGCAGTGCAATATTTATAAATTCACTAGCTTCCGCCCGCGACTTCGTCCGCGTGGATATTAGAGAAAATCCTTAGGGAACCTTCAACCAGGATCCGACCAACCGTTTTATACGCGATTAGGCGGGTCCCCACCAAGCGCGCTGCCTCGCGAGGCAAAACATTTGCGACGTGTGACAGGCCTCGCACGAGGCTGCGCGCTTGGTGGGGACCCGCGTAATCGCGTATAAAACGGTTGGTCGGATCCTGGTTGAAGGTTCCCTAAGGATTTTCTCTAATATCCACGCGGACGAAGTCGCGGGCGGAAGCTAGTTTATTACAATAATCAGAATTAGGTCCAGAGATATTAAGAGTATCACGTTCCCGTTTCTTTACTCTTTCCCGTTTCCGTCCCCGCCCCCGTTCCCGTTCCTGTTCCCGTGTCCGTCCCCGTCCCCTTGGGCTGAATCATGTCCACCGTGTTGGACTTCAAAACAAATGTCATTTTCGCATTCCTCATCCCATAAAACCTCAAGAACGACATCCACATCGGCTTTCATGTTTACTTACCCCATTTACCCCCTAACGGATGATTTTCAAAATAAGAAAATATGTGTTTGCCTATTTATTTTTAGACATGCTCCTACGAATTTTTAAGCTGTAAACTATGTAATGTCTATTTTATATTATTTTTCCATATATAATTTGTACCCCATTTTCACCCCTTTAGCGGTTAAATTGGACTTCAAAATTAATGTCATTTTCGCAATCACCATCCCATAAAACCTCAAGAACGACATCCATATCGATTTCTACGTTTACTTAGCCCATTTACCCCCTAAGGGGTTGATTTTCAAAACCACAAAATATATGTTTGCCTATTTATTTTAAGACATGCTCCTACGAAGTTTTAAGTTGTAATGTCTATTTTATATTGTTTTCAATACCAAATTTAAATCCAATTTTCACCCCTTTAGGGGTTAAATCATGTCGACCGTGTTGGACTTCAAAATAAATGTCATTTTCGCAATCTTCATCCCAGAAAACCCCAATAACGACATCCATATCGATTTTTAGGTTTATTTACCCCATTGCACCCCCATTTCATCACCATGGGGGTTGAAATTATACCAATACAATATGCGTTGCGTTAGATTTCCATCCATAAGCCTAAATTACAAATCTAGCGATTTCTACTTCAAAAATGAAGGATTATCTTCTAAACACAACTTCATCCCCCTTTTCACCCCTTTGGGGGTAGAATTTTGAAAAACGCTGAGACACGTATTTATTTATTTTCAATCATCAGCCTAAACACAAAATTTGAAGATCCTAGCTTCAAAACTGAGGGACTTTCATACAAACTTTCATCCCTTATTTCATCCCCTTAGGGATGGAATTTTCAAAAATCCTTCCTTAGTGGATGCCTACACTGTATAAAGTATCTGTGTGCAAAATTTCAAGTCTCTAGGTTCAGCGGTTTGGGCTGTGCGTTGATATCTCACTCAGTCAGGACTTTGAATTTTATATATATAGATGATCTTTGAAATATCTAACCTAGAACCTAGTTCGTAGCCTAGAACAAACTGAACGGCGGGTTTACCCGCATTTGGTTACTTTCACGCTTTTTATATTACAATTTTACATGTTGAGTTTAATTTTTTTCCACAGGTAATAATAAAGTATAATTATTTCTGACGTTGCCTCTCCTTTTCATGGAAACTGATCAAAGAGAGAAATGAGACACAGATCGTCTGAAACTAAATAAATAATTTAATCAAACGTCTTATATCGTATCGTGACAGTAAAAATATCCAGAACATAATTGAAAAACAGATTTAAAAGATTTTGCGTCATTTCGGTTTGGTAGAGTTCATACAAAGGTTAAACTGCAGTGAACAAGGGGCGGGTCTATTTATTTATACGTTGTGATCATAGCGGATATGGGAAGTGCGGTCGACATGGCGCAAATGATCCGGCGTCCATCCACTCGCAATACTAATTTCGATATATCCTGCTGGAGGCTGCTTGCGGACTCTTGGGAGTTTAGAACTGGCCATCTGAATTTAAAACTAAGCACATGAAGAAATTATTTCAAAAGATGCTCCAAACTACCCTTACTTAAATTGAACCAATATGCATCTGACTGAACTCGCACGAAAATAAACAATTATATCATGTTAATGGACACCACAGCAATAATCAGCATCTTCTATAATCAAAACAATCTACTAGTCATCAAGGCGTTAAGCAGCGTTGGCGCAACTCTCACAGTAAAAAACGATCTATGAAACGTGAGCGAATTTTTGAAAGAACGTTGACAATCTACAAAGCAGTAGATAATGGGGAGGCGAAGGCAAAGTGAATTACAGATGGCGCTTCGTCTTTGGAACAATTTGTCAGTTTGAGCTTATATTGTCTTGACTGTGTATTACGTGATTTTACTTTCTTAGATTGTATTTTTTTCGGTTTTGCGGACAAACAATATATTCTATGCTAACTTTAGCTCATATAAAAGAAGAATTACGGAAAAGAAAAGCTAAAACAACAGGCAAGAAAGTTTATAGCAACTTACAAAAAATTGCTAACAAGCATTACATTTCTTTAAATTTCGTGTAAGATTTACAAGTTATCTTTTTATTTCAGATTAGAAGCATATGATTTAAATTTTAACAAAGCAACTGAGTGTGAATTTCCGTGTTTATAGTTGCCTGATGATGCCTTCTGTGCAATAGTAATTTCAGGTTTCTGTACTGGAATTTCTGTACCATCCAAAATTACACGAACCGTTTAATCATATTTATTTTATTATTCTAAGTTTCTTGAATGACTCTGGCATATAAAATTCTATTAATTATCTGTTTGGCCCCAATATTGGGCTTATTCCATATTTGATATACCTATCAAATTCATCCAAGTTATAAATATGTTAGAAACTGCTGAGGTTGAAATATTAAAGAACAAAGCTGTTATAATTCAAATGTTGTTTTATTTTGGCGAAGCTTCATCAAATTCATGAAACATTCCTTTTGATTTATAATGTTTCTCAGGCTCAGCAAAGGAGAAAATCGAGGGAAAAGCATCTTTTTTTTTGATATTTTTTTGCCCACTATTTTTTTTGTTACTGGGAAATCGATGAACTCCAATATTTTACAAGTTACATGCATAACAATGCGGCATTTTCTCAGTATAAAATTAAAAAGTGCAATACTCCAAGAGATTCCCATATGTTTTGACACTTTGTTTGAGGCGGCCGGGTACCAAAGATCAGACGCCACCTATCGGGATAAAATTGCGCTTTTCCTCCCCATTGATAACATTCGAATTTAGGCGTATTATGTCAAAGAGTATTCTATCATCTTTGACTGATTGAACGCCATGCCGTTTGACGTTTCTCTTTTCACAAAATAATAATACAACATTATTATTATTTTTTACAGTCTTTGAATTAATTGTTATATTTTTGGGTGTGGTGGTCATTTAAAAAGTACTCGAGACAATCACAAAGGTAAATGAGTGGGTTGAAAAGGAAAAAGTGCGAACTATGTGGGATCAAAACTTGGAGAATGGACGGCCAAAAAATTATTTTCATGGCAAGATTTCCTTTAGCTGAACGAAGATCGGTAAGTACAGAATATAATTTATTACCGCGTGAAATAACTAAGTATATGTTAATCATTAGTTTCATTGAAAGCTTGGTTTTTCGGGTAAAATAATGCATAAACATTATAATTTCATGTAAATAATAGTGCTGTTTGTAAGTTTTATCGATATTTTCATTGGAAGTGAAAAATACCAGCCCCCCTAGCAATCCTAGCCATGGCCACCAAAACGCGATATGATACAGCGATTTATCATGTTTAAGTGTTTAGCTGTCAAAAAACAATGGGTAGCAAGTATGGGATTTGAGTAAAATGAAATAACTATAAAATATTAAAAATGTAGACTGAAATAGTAATTTTCAACACACTTGCTCGTAAAGTGAGCCCTAACACTTCGCTTTTAGGGCCATAAACCAAGCTATAACAAACGCGTGCAATAATATATAAAACACTAGTTGGTTATAGAATTATCCCTACAAAGTTAAATAGGTACCTTACTTCAAGTTCTTTGCGAGTAAACAGAGCATTCCCAATTTAACCGGGTAATACAGTTATTTTTTTAGCAACAACAAAGAGGTTTTATGCCGCTGAAAATTCATATTCATTTGTGGAATAAATAAATGTGTAAGTCCTTAATTAAGTCAAATAAATATTTATTATTATCAAATTATTCATAATTTACAATATTTTGTTATAAAATATAAAAATATTTGCATTTTATCACTTAAATTTATAATTTTTAAGAGGCTGTATGCTCACTAACCCCTTTGTGCGCAAAATATTCTTGCATTGGGCGAGTGAAAAAAACAAAAAAACCTGCGCGCCTTTTCCCATCATGATTATCATATTTTGTTTTTGTCGTATTTGTTGCTGTGTGGTAAATTACTTTGTTTTTTCCTCGCAAATGTGTTGAAAAACGTCGTATGAAACTCGTGAGCTCTTACTTATTGCACACTCGGCTGAGTTATGCCCTCGCCTGCGGCTCGGGCTGCAACCCACAGCCTTGTGTGCAATGAGTAACCTAAGCTAACTTGTATCATAATGTACTATTATTTGCTAATGAAACTATTTATAAAGAGGGAATTAGGAAGATAGGAGATGAAAACTAAGTGACAGATAAAGAAAGCTATTTATATTTTGAACTGTTTTTATAACAAATAAAAGTTTTTTAACTCTGATGTTAGTAATGAATTATTAGTCACCAATTATTAGCCTATATTGTTTGTTGCAGGTTGCAGGACTTCTAACCTGGCGCACAGCCGGGAGTAAAGGAACTGACATTTTTCGTCTATGCGCAAGCACATCGGGAAATCAAAAATCACTAAATAAAAATAAAACCTCGCTAGTATCCGTAAAAAAAGTGTTTTATTTTATGCGCAAACATGTTAAAGTTTGAACGAAATTTAGTTCTTTGAATATTCAAACTTTAACTGTTTTTTTTTCTAATAAATTACCTATATTATTTCAAAAAGAATGGTCACGGGGTCACTACGCTAATTACCATAAATATCCATATCGATAATTCGTGTGATATGTGCCATCCCTATTTTTTCTTGATGTTGGCATTATGTCATGACATGACGTTGTTTGCAGCTTTATATTGGCAGGATTGTATTCGCTCCCGTTTCATACTCACACTTTTTGTATGACACTCCCGTCTCTTAAAACGCTAGTTTTTTTTACATTCTCTTTGGCGTTAAGTGTAAATAACTACCTACCTGCCTTAGTCACAATCACAATGATGAATACAATCAACGACCGTTCACAAGCGCCGCATATAACTAATACTGCAGTTAATAATGGCAACATTCTACAACAAACAAATTGTTTATTAAACTATGCGACCATTTGTGTAGCTGTCCGACTACTTTAAGATCTTTAGCATTAGTTAATATGTTTCTCGCATTTATTCTTTAACAATAGTGCGCAGTTAGAATATTTTACGGCTTGTATTAAAGTATATAAATTATACTGATACCACCAATATGTTTCTTATTAGAATTACAATGAATTGTTCACGTTTCATCAGTTTCGCCATCAAAACAACAGCTTAGTTCCGTTCCGTTCGTCCGAATTCTAAGAAATCTTTACTGCTAAAACTATTTTACTGAAGAAAATCCGTCTGACTGGTCATCGGACCATAAAACGCACATCCTCTCAACTCAAGGCTCCGGCTACGCTACAGGTTACTGTCTATTGTTTCCAACGATATGAACCATCTCCCCATTCACTGCATCAAAAGTGCCCATCCACTTTTCGAGGAACCATACTTATTGTTTTAATTCTCAGGACGGCAACTACTTTCAACCGATTCAACACAACAGTACAAGCATACTAATTACCAAATCGTAGTTAGTATTTCGTAGACATTTACTTCAATGCTAATCTTGGGAAAAAAATAACGGATAACATTCTGCATTAGTCCTAAACACAATGCGGGAAACATGACGTGTGCTGTGTAGTATAAAATTATATTCCAGAAAGAGCCTCAGACCGTGGCAGGTCACAGTCGAGAACACCGCCATGGGAATCTGGTGTAATGTCCAGTTTACAGATGTTAATGAAGACACAGAGTTCACGGTTAGTAACTTCGCAGGTAACATTAATTGCAGAGAAACTCATGAGAAAATATTTTGATTCAAGTTCTTATCGTTAATTACAAAACAAAATATTCAAGGTGAAAAAGTTGCTGCAAGATCTAAGCTCAACTTCATATGCATAATTGACTTTATAATAATGTAAAAAAGAGGAGAGTGATTCAAATACGACAACTGGCCAACTGTCACGAACCGCCATGCGGTGTGTCGAGGGCCCCGGGACAGGAAGCCAGGGGCCATGCTACACGATATCCCTTTTACGCGGATCAATTAACGGACTGCGGCGGACCGGACGTGCATACACATACATTAACACCTCCACCCTATACTAATATTTTACGACCGTAAACGGCTTGGGAAAATTTACAGTAGGTGAAGCAAAAATTTTGACACCCCAACTGCGTTCTTGATCACGTCCCGATTGGGAACGAACGGAAAGCAACGTTTGGACACTTACGTGACTTTATTGACCGGATTGCTCAAGCGATCGTCCTTGGTTTCACTACTCAGGTCGAGTATCGTCTTTGGCATGAACAATAAAAGTAGCCGAGTATACACCTACATGTCCATAGAAGGTACATTAATGCTAGTAGTATTCGATACGCGTGCCACTCGCGCTATTATGCTCCAACTACAAGACTCAAAGTGGCGAAGGCGAAGCGGTTAGGTATCGATACAAAAGAGATAGAGAGTGCGATTTGGACAAAACGTTGTTTATTACATTACCAAGAAAAAAAATCCGCATGTCAAAATCGTTATTCGAATACACAACATTTTAGTTTGCGTTACTGAAAAGACTTGGTAATTTTAAGCTCTTGACAAGGACTGCAATCAAGTAAATCTGAAGCATGTCGTACTATTGAGGCCCACATTTTTAGAACAATTCAAACTATTATTAATCCCCTAAAAGAAACCGGAAACAAAGCCCGTGCCACCAATTACGGAGCCGAAGTATGGCGGACGTATGCTACTTCCGCTTTCGCTCAAATGAGTTCCGCCCTAGCCAGAGGGCTGTTTTCATACGACAAAAAAATGATCTACTCAAATCGGAAGTGGTTTAAAGTTGCCGAGGTAAATATAAATTAATATTTTGATAATATTTGCAAGAGCAATGGAAGAGTTTATGAAATAGCCTATATACCTATAAACCAAAATGTAATCCGAAAAACTATCCAGAGGTGAAGCTAAAAAAAATTAAGGTAAATCTATGTAACATGGGCTTCTTTACGAGACTGCGCGAGCGCACATAGCCCATCCCATTACCAGCCGATCGCATAAAACTTCGATCTCTATAATTTATTGTTTCCTCTCGAAGTTATTCACTCGACAATAATACTTCCCCACTTTACTAAGTTTGATGGTTGAAATTAATGACTTCTTGACTATAATAAAATTATCCTTATTGATACGAATTACTGACTACCACGGTGACTATGTTTTTCGATCTTGAAATTATAATAGTTTATCAGATAAACTATTCGAATTCTAAATATAAGATAAACTTTATCTTATATTTAATATCCACTCCGCGATAATACTTTTATTAACTTCAATCTTCAAGGTTTTTCTTCTCCAGGCTATTTAATTGGAAAATTTATTATTTCTCTCATGTTTTCAATGAACTTCAATTAACCGAGGCATCAGCGGGATCCCGCCTGTCTCGTTTCTTGGTAAGCCCGACTCGTGAGAAACAGAAACAGCCTCACAATTTCTTTCACTTGTTGCAATACATAAAGCAGTTGAATAATGGCAGTGCAAGACAACGCTGCCGACGAAACTTCGTGAGAATAATTCATGGACTAAATACCAGCCTGATGAAATTCAACAAATATGTTGTCTTTAAAAAGTGTGTTAAGTAATTACAAGCCTTTCTGATCAAATCCAACAGGTCAAATAGTTATTGTGTTTTGTCTTTAAATTTTTTATCTAAATCAAGAAACCTTCACATGCATCTTAAATTGTCGAAACTACACAATTGGTTTTTTGAACAGCTTATAGTAAATGTGGCATTATTTGTTAATTGTTTGAGAGGAAATTTAGTTATATTCTAAAAAGGGGATACGACGGGATACAATTTGTAATGGAAGCAGTATCGTGTGGAAACGAGGGCGTGTCGATTTAATTTCCGCCGGCCGCCGCGCCGTCCGAGCCCTGCTCATGAATTACCGTTCATGCTCAAGCCATTACCGACACTATGCTATTAGAAATCAAGTGACTATGCTTTTTAATACTCTATAATTTCATGTTATATAAACCTCGTTTCATCTAGCAAACTTTGTTTTTAGTAAATGAATTATTTCATGTCACGATTCTTATTTTTTTAACACGTTTTTATTGGGTTACTTTCTCGTTTGTTTGTTTGTTTGTCCGCAAAGTTTGCGAACGATTTTTTATTTTTGATGAAGGAAGATTTCATTATTAGAAATTATTAGAACTTTTCCGGTGGCTACATAATTATCTAATAATTTCGTTATTTATTTCAATTTACGTTAGGATAAAGGTCACCAGTTAGGCTTAATTAGTTAATTCAAATAGGACATGCCAATGACTTTTATTATCAAGAAATTAATGGATCCAGTTAGCAGATTTTTGTTTTATCAAGGCAACTTTCCAAAGACGACCAGAGATACGAACGATATATTTAATAAACTCAATGCGATTGCGTGTAATTAGTTAACTGCAGCTATTGTTACATCGAAAGAACATGAAGAATGATGAGATGAGGGAATGAGGGGTCTTTGCGAGGCGTCAATTCTATATCCGCTGGTGGCCTTCAACTTACATGATGGATGGCTATCTCGTACGCAACCATCAATGAGTTTATAGCCCATATTTCTTAGTTTAAAATTTGCGTCATTTTAGGAAGTCAGAAAACTTTCATGAAATCCGACACCCAACCGACGACGAAGGTAAAGAAATTATAGATGATCAATTCTAACGCGACAGAAATGTCTGTCATACATAATTGCCAAGAATCGGGAATGGACACCAGGGGCCGTACCGGCTAACGAATCGATTTTCATAAAAGTCTGCTGGGTTTCAACTTAAAACAGAGAAATCAAAGTAAGCAATTTCGTTTTGTACTTTTTGTTGACGTGATTCGGAAGATATCGATGTTCGTGTGACATCATGAATTTGGGTTCGTCATTTTGGCCCAATTGGGGCTCGATTTATCTGTTTTAATTTGAAACCCAGCAGACTTTTATGAAAATCGATTCGTTAGCCGGTACGGCCCCAGGTAGTAGGTTGCTTAGCGCCTTATAAATGGCCTATTGTGTTGGAACGGCGCCTAAAATTGGTCACTTTTTATAAACACTTTGCAAAACAAAAAATTACCATCTGCTCAATTTAGATATGTTGGAGATTACAGACCCTTCCTAATTGAAGAATAGTTAGAAACTTCTGATAACTTATCTCTATTTATAGTGGTCAGTTAACAGTTTATCAATAGAAGTTTTCTAATGACCTTTGATAATGTTAGCTATAAGAAAGTACATAGATAATAGACTATACTTTAAGCTACCAGTACCTACATAAGTATCTATGTATTCTCGAACAAAATGTGCTAGATATCAAAGATGCCTTGGTGGCGTACTACACCTACTGGATATACGTGGGCACCAGCCTACAAACCAACCCACTGTCACGTTTGTCGTTCACTTTATCCTCCTACTTGTCACCTCATCTAAAAGGTAGCCTTCAGAATTAGAAATTTAACAAAAATGTTTTGTCCACTCACCTTATACGATAAACCGTGCCGTGTCTGCCGATGTCGGCTTTCTCATTGGTTTTATTTCCTCAATAAGATTTACTTCAAAGACCTGGCAGGACACTGCGGTAAACGTATAACCGATAAGAAAATTCAGGCACAAAATGTCAATTGTCAAGCAACTCTGCACAATTATACAAGCACGATTCCAAATTTCGAAACGTAAAATTTTGGAACAGAAACTATGCGCTCGCGTGTTGGCGCGTTGATCAACGGCGCGACTGAGCGTGAGCGGCGGTGCGGCGAAGGCGGCACGCGCCCGGCTACTTCATTCACAAAATCGAGTGGCGGGGCAGCGCGCGGGGCTCGGCTCATTCATACGCGGCCCGAGCTAGTGACCTGCGGCCTGGCGATGCTCCGACCATTCCAACCAAAACCACAACCGTGCCGATACCGAGAAACTACGAGATTCCTACGCCAATTGCCGGCGACCGCGTTTCGCAATAAATCAAACTGATTAACATGCAAAGGGTAACGAGTTCGTTTCCTGTCCTTTCCTTACCAATATGACACCAGCTTCGCAATAAGACAACATTATTGAAGAATCATCATTATACCTACATCATGAAAATGTTAATGTTTTGGAGTAGATACCATTTATTTTAAATCGAACACATAAGACATTTTAAAATGAACAAAGTATTACAGAAGAATCTTTTATAAACATACCTAGTCTCACTAAACATTATATAAGTAAATAATAATTTGACCTAGGCTAAAGGCGTTCAATAAATTCCGGAGTGTTAATAGTATTATCTATCCCAAATCCTAATCCAATGCTTCATCATCTTTCTAGATTCTACACCATCCCCAAAAGCAAAACCTATTTCCAAATATATACACATAAGTACTGTCCACGTTAGATATTTTGCGATTATCTTTTGATATATACTTTTCCCTTTTAGATATGCTTTGATGCAATAAATGCTTAGCCAGCATTCTGAGCATACATGAATACTACAGTCATCTATTACGTAAAATCATTACAAACCCGTTGACTTAAAAACGCATCATATTTACAGTAATAATGGCTATAAACGCAAGAAAATTACAAAAACCGGTGCTGGCGAAATGCTTTATAAGTGGGTAAGTGACTGCAGTGCACCAGGCAAAGGCTTATATAACACGCTTGCAAGCACGTGCCCCGAGTATAGCCTGAGTTGCTTCACCGTATTGCGTTAAACGATTTCCCTTATTTGTTACTTGAAGGCAGCAAATCTAATATGAACAAATGAAGAAAGCTATGATCTCAGAATCATATAATTTGAGATTCAAGATTGGCGTCACCGTCACCCGTTACGATCTCGGCTCCGATTAGATTCGGCATTACGTAAATGAAGGACAGCTTTTCTTTAGCAGTTTTCCAGCTTTTCTAATTCCATGGAGTTTTGAAAAGTAAATTCAGTTTTTTAGAGAGGAGGCAAGGTAAGTGATAGTAATGTGCAATATTACGTAGCGCGGAGCGCTTATGTTATAGGCTGAATTAAAAGTTCGGTGTGTAGGGTGTGTAGTATATTGATAGGCAAAGAAGGCACTTTTGGGAAACAGGCTCGAGCACAAAGACTTACCGAATTATGTATTTTATGTGGACGATGCGCTGTGATGTGATAATAGCAGAGAAGTATATTTTTCAAAATTAGGAAGACAAATCACACATGAACTGAACATGTATGGGATGGGATCGCAGTTATTAATTAAGCGAATATCGTAGAAATCAGACGCACACGCACGCGCACGTGTTGCTAACTATTGTCACAGTCTGTGCTATTGTTTACCCCGTGGAACTAAGCTAAAGTCGAGAGAAGGATGCCAGTTGGGAATGAAATGTACTTATCAATGGATAAGTGTGTTCTTTTTTTACGATTGCGACATCAGTTCTTCCCTGTAAAGTTATTGGGATAGCAATGATGCTTGCTCGTATTCGTATCGTAATCTCTGAACCCAGTGGAAGATGGGGGATAGGCAAGACACCAAACCCGTCATTGCTATTTTTTTTTGGGAACCATAGCTGTATCTCCTCTCCTTCCATATTAAAATTGGAGATATCGTAAAGTACAGGTTCGACATCTTAGAATGGTGAAGCAGGAATATCAAGTCGGGATTCTAACTGGGAAACTCTTCCTCATATCAAATTAATGCAATAAGTAGTTCAACAGCGGTGCTGTGCTGTACAGTTATGCGGTTGCATCTGGCATGGCGCACTACGGAACTATCAGTGAAACGGCAGAAACTTTGCGGTAACGGTATTCATGCTGCAAATCTTTGAATTGTACTTTTACCTTGCCTTAGTAGTGCTTATTACTGTATTTGCTATTAACAACGTTATCATTCACGACGTAACTAGGTAACAGATAATTTGTATTGTTCCTGATTCTCAATTACTACGTCCAGAATTCTAGTCAATCGAACTTTAAAATTTAAAGTAGGTAAGTACCTAGAAGTAATTATGATGTGTGTGTGTTATACATGACAATAAAAATGGAAGAGTCTCAAGATACTTATACAGGGTAATTTTGCGACCCCTTTACAAAATCAAATAATAGTTCAAGTAATAAAAAAAATTAGGTGAGATAATTATAAATTATTTCTTTTTAAATTCACAGTTTTCAACCACTTTTTATATCCTAAAAATCTAGGCGCGCACGCTCACCGTCACGAACGGGACGCGAGCGGGGGAAGGCGAGTGGCGGGAGGGGGGCTCGCGCGGGTCGACCGTGCGACGCGCAAACGGTGACAACAATTTCAATTTGTGTAGGGAAAAGTTTGGGGTAAAAATGTAAAAAAAAAAATTTTTGTTTTACTTCATAAATTGATTGTACTGCTGTTATAGAATGACCTGAAAAAAGGGCTTAAAGTTTGAAAAGGGGTCCAAAAATGACCCTGTATTCACTTACCTGAAAGACATAATGCGATGTAATCCTTCACAGTAACTGAACCCTCTGGCAGCTTCCATTTAACAGTGAACTTTTCTCCTTCTAATGCCCAATCAAGTTTGTCCTTATCAGCATCATTGGCACCATATTCAGACTCTTTTTCATCAATTTCACTACTAACATGTTCTTTATGGTTTATTTTAGATTCGTTATCCTCATTGGCACTTGGTTGCCTGTCGTCTTCTTCCTCAGCACTAACAGTGACATCTTTCGGATCGTCGTTCGCGTCGTTTGGTGTATCGTCATTATTTTGAACACTTTCGACGCAATTTGGGTCATGATCCTCTGACATGACTTTCAATCTTGTTTAATTACACATCCCTAGCCCTAAATCAAATGAAAATTAAAGCTTCTTGAGTTCAAATTACTAGCTGATTACAAATTAACGCCTGCTCATAGTTTCATAGCAATTGTTATTGGCCACAAACTATTCGAGATACAAGAGACGCGTAAATCTATGTGGTTTGTTTGAGAGACGTGAGAGAAGACTAGATCATGCATACTCGTATAACACTCGGCGAGACGGCACCGAGGGATGCGCGCGACGGCGACATGGCGACGTCGCGACGCCAGCCCGGCAGGCGCCAGTGCGGCCGCCGTCTGACGCCGTTAATGTACTCTATTCATGTACAACTAGCCACTGTAATCAAGTCTCTCCCGACATATCAAATTGATAGAAAATGGATGCAGTAACACCACCCCGCCACATGCTGCTTGCCACAGTATAATTGGTCCCAGAATATAGCTGGTTTAACTCTTATCAAGATTACTATTTTTTATTATTGCTGATACAGTCCTTTTACCGGGTAACTGTAAAATAATGCCTAAAAGTTTAAATTAAGTCTGATATTTGCTGCATCTTTAACAATAAAGTTTAAATATACTAATATAGTTAAGTAATATAAAGAAATAAATATGTATTATAAAATATAAACCTTATGGGTGGATCAGGAGGATGGCCATACATAACCCACCATGCGAGCCCAATGCGGATTGGCGGGTGTTGACGACTGCAAATGCAGCCGAGACCAACGGCTTAACGTGCCTACCGAAGCACGGAGGAGCTCAAGATAATAATTGTTTGGTCACCCATCCCATGACCGACCCTTGGGAAAGTTGCTTAACCTCCGCAATCGCTGGGCCAGGCGCTAAACCACTGCGCCACCTAGCTCCTCAATTATAGGATTTAGATTTACAATAACCCATAAATATAAATGAGTTATGGCCCATCTTCCTAAACCCTATATCCTAATCCCCAGCAGTGTGGATAATAAAAATGGTGGAAGCGCTAAGGATTGTTACAAGAGCTTCAATTTCAGTACATATGTATATTGGATGCACATTAATAAACAATACTAATTTAATATGACAAAAAATAATAAGATTTCCCAAATATAGCTTGTTGTTCCAGCTAAATTTGGAGTAAAAAACATTAAAACTAATCCTTGATGTTGTACCTCACCAACAATGAGTTTAATGGCCGAATACTCAAACGCTACTTAACTTTGAGCGGCTCTCAAACAGCATGCTGTCTTTGTCATATCTTTGACATTTAATGCGACAGGACGACGTTTGAGAGCCCCTCAAAGTTAATTGGCGTTTGAGTATTCGGCCATTAATTTAAGCAGTATTGGTAAGCAAAGGAATAGT
Organism: Agriphila tristella; assembly: GCA_928269145.1. Lineage (NCBI taxonomy): Eukaryota > Metazoa > Arthropoda > Insecta > Lepidoptera > Crambidae > Agriphila > Agriphila tristella. The sequence continues at coordinate 25,822,406 of OV743437.1, read as the reverse complement.
ATTAATGCTCGAGTGGTTAAATACATCCTTACTATCCATGATATTATAAATGTGAAAGTCAGTTTGTTTGTTACGCCTTCACGTCTTAACTGCTGAAACGATCATCATGAGATTTTGCATACACATTGTCAGGGTACAAAGAAGGACATAGGGGACCTTTCATCAGGAAAAAAGTTTTGTCTGCAAGGGATAGCAAAAAATATTTCGATGCAGACGAAGTCGCGAGCGGCCACTAGTTATTTATAAATAAAGGAAATTCTATAAACATAACTATTAATTATTTGATCGTTTACTATAAATAATAAGTTCTCATTATTAATATTTTAATAGATTTTATTCATTCAGCAATAATGCCATATTTTTAGAGTGGTATAAAATATTTATTATCAATAACCTGTTTTGTACAGATTTTAATTGTCTCAAATGAGTAAGAATCAACCAGAATCTTCACAAAACAGAGATTATTAAATCACAACCATCAGTTGAAGCACATCACTAGAAACATCAATATTTATGAATAAATTAGACCAGCCAAAACATATGTTTACAAATAATACTAATAAAGAAAAGTAGATGATTTAGAAAAATAATGCATAAACAATATGTATAGTCAGTGGCACGAATCATGAAATCGGGTGGGGATTGCTCGGAACGCGTATTTTGGGTATGCGGAGCGGTGAGGGGCGCGGGCGGCGGGAGAGGGGCGCGCGCTATTGGTCGCTCACAAGAGCACATGCGCGAACTTATCCCCACTCCGTCGAAAAATTTTCATGATTCGTGCCACTGACTGTACATGCCACGGACGTAACGAGGGGGAGGATTTGGGGGTTCAAACCCCCCCCCCCGAAATAAAGCCTTACTGAGTAACCTTTTTTTGTCAAGATTTTTTTGTCATAGACTGATTCCCCCAAAAAACTGGTCTCGACCGCCTCCGAAAAGCTGGTCTGGCTACGCCTATGGTACACGCTCTTTTAGAAATAATACACGTTCTTTCGATCTTGTTATGAAGTATGTTCATTCACATAATGTCTCAGGCTAGCACTTCAGTAATACCCCAAATAAAAAATATACACATATCACTTGCTAAGGATACTCAAACTCTGCACCACCAACTTCGATTAAAGTTAGTTTTAATTTAATATAACGATTTTATGTAAGTAATCGATAAAATTTTCAAATTCAGTTTGATAACAATTTAGAAACTATGAGCAATAGCACTTTCTACTGGAATTCGTAAAGAGATATATAAAGAGCTTATTAGATCATCCTGAATTAAGGATCCGGAATTCAGAGTCCGATTTAGGACGAGAAATTCAGTCGCCAATTAGACCGTCCTGAATAACGGATCCGATATCACAGCTTAACGATCATACAGTTGTTACACGAATGTACTTACGCAGAGCAACGGAGGGGAAAATACAGTGACCGTAAAAATACATGTAGGTAGGAGTTATAGGTATGTAGGTAGGAGGTATAGGTATGTAGGTAGAAGGTATAGGTATGTAGCTAGGTTGGTACCTAGTAGGTACGTGTCATTTTCAATGCTAATCTGAACCAGGTTTATTGATGTAGGTACTAGTATTTGCGTGAATTTGCAAATAACTCATCTAATAACATACCTAAAATCAATTTTAAAAGCAAATACCAACAGATGACAGCTGTCAAACTTGGGGTCGAGGGGAGCCCAAGGGGGGCTGGAGGGGGTCAAGGGAGGCTCTAGGGTGGTCGAGGGGGGTCGATGGGGGCTCGAGGGGGGCTCGAGGATGGCTCGAGGGGGTGTCAAGGAGGCTAGAGGGGGATCGAAGGGGGGGGTCGAGGGGGGCTAGAGAGGGGGTCGAGGGGGGCCCGAGGGGACTTGATGAGGCTCGAGGGGGCTAGAGGGGGGGTCAAGGGGGGCCCGAGGGGGTCGAGGGTGGCTTGAGGGGGGCTCGAGCGGGGCTCATTGAGTTTGGAATCGAACTTGCTCCCTGCGGGCTGATTATCTAATTAGAAACTGCCTAGCGACCGGTCGCAGTTCACAGATGAACGTAATACATTGCTACTTTTCTTTGGGGTAAAAAAAAAGATACCAAAGAAAAGTAGCAATGTATGTCAAATGCAACCGGTCGCTAAATAGTTTCTTTTTAGATAATCAGGGTGCGGGTTAGGTTAGAAATTCAAGGCGATTTTTTTTTTAGGGTTCCGTAGCCTAATGGCAAAAAACGGAATCCTTATAGATTCATCATGTCTGACTGTCTGTCTGTCTGTACGTCTATCCGTCCGTACGTCACAGTCACTTTATACCAAAACTATTAGAATTACACAGTTGAAACTAGGTAGGTAGATTAGATGTATTCTGTGAACCACTTTACGATTTTTACACAAAATTAAAAAAATATAAAAGATTATTAATTATAATAAATCAACCGTTTGGAAAATATACACGTACTTCCAAAGTGGTAAAATGTGTCCCCCCCCCCTCTAAAAATCGGATAAAATATATGTTGTACTTAGATCTTAATAAACACTATCAACGAAAACTGGTCTTTTCCTAACTACAACACGACCAAATTAAAACAGTGTCAAAAATTTAGCCGTCATGTAGCTGTCATTTGCCTAGTCAACTTGGTCGAGTTGTAGATAAGAAAAGACTTAGGCGATTCTTAAGTTTAGTGCAATCGGCCATTAGAGTACCTAGCACATTTTCCAAAACCGCAAATATAACTTTGTCGTTTACAAACACTATGAAAACTAGACGAACAGCGGCGGCTTTTTTTTCGCCAACATAAAAAGCGTTGACTGACTGTATACTCTTTAGGCTGTGGTACTACTGTGTCGGAGCCGAGCGTCCTGAATGCGATTACACTGTCCTAACTGCGTCCGATTTAGCATCCTTAACGCCGGAGACCATTTTCTATCCTAACTAGGATCCTAACTAGGATCCTACCTTCCTGAATGCAATTACACTTCTCTGAATTAAGGAGCGACTTCATTCCGTATCCTTGATTCAGGATGATCTAATAAGCTCTTAACCAACACATTATTCACAACATAATTGATGAAATGGTGTATCAGTTGCCACAAAACTGGTTTTTATCAATAAATAATTTAAAATGCTGCTTTTAAATTGATTTGATTGACTTGACATGACATTGACAAGCAAAGAAAAGGCTGCGGTCCGCATGGCAATAATTTCGATAATTGGCGCGTGCAACGCTCACGCACGGTCCACATTCGATATCGCGCTTAAATTGATAAAATCGACAATGACAGTTGGTGAATGCGGACCGCTCGTAAGCGCGCTCACATTTTATCATAACCTCAAATACAACACGGAATGATTGCTAGAAACTATATTTGGTCGCTACAGCGATGATAGTGACGAAAAACGTTTAATTTTTTAGTCGTGTGCACCCAACATCTTTTTTTCACCTTTTAACATCAGTCACCTTTTCTGATAAGCTCAAAATTAATAATAACAAAATACTAACCAGTAGTATAATGCTATATCCTTTTGTTGTGAAGTGAGTAAAAGCTCATTTTGTTACGAACACTATATTTTTTTTTAATTTTTGACGAAATAAAATTCTGACACTCGAATTGTTTGACAGTCACTTGAAACTTTTGACAGGACGTTCACAGTGATTACGCTCCGAGGCATGGTCGCTGTAAGCACAAGATGGCGCTGGTAATGACGTCATGAGTGACGTCACGCTAGATATTGTAAACGCGCTAACGTGCATGCGGACCGGCTGTTATCGCGATAATATCGATATTATCGCTATGCGGACCGCAGCCAAAGACCACAACCCCCTCCCCTCGTCACCCTCGACCTCGCCGGCCAATGATGAAGGTCCAAACAAATTATCGGACGCGGCTTATGGACGCGGCTTACTGCCGCAGCTGATAAGTGTGCACACTCATAACATCCTGCGTGCCAGATAGCTCGGACGTCCGATGACGTCATATTAGTCTATGGTTACGTCCGCGACCTACTACATCCGATAGTTTGCACACCTCAGATCAGCCGCGGCAGTAAGCCGCGTCCGATAATTTGTTTGCATCTTCAAGGTGAACCGCATTCTTGCACCTTAAATTATCGGACGCGGCTTACTGCCGCGGCTGATCTGAGGTGTGCAAACTATCGGATGTAGTAGGTCGCGGACGTATCCGATAGTTTGCACACCTCAGATCAGCCGCGGCAGTAAGCCGCGTCCGATAATTTGTTTGCACCTTCAAGGTCCAAACAAATTATCGGACGCGGCTTACTGCCGCGGCTGATCTGAGGTGTGCAAACTATCGGATGTAGTAGGTCGCGGACGAAACCATAGACTAATATGACGTCATCGGACGTCCGATAGCTATCTGGCACGCAGGATGTTATGAGAGTGTGCACACTTATCAGCCGCGGCAGTAAGCCGCGTCCATAAGCCGCGTCCGATAATTTGTTCGGACCTTCACACTGAGTGCATTCCGAGTCCAAGAAACTAATCACTGAGTCATCGATTGCCACTTGCCACAGATTGGTGGTTGGTTAAAATGGTTAAAATTTTTACCACTAAATTATTTTACTTTCCCATATCGCGGTCACTACCTGTCTTATTCAGAGTACGTTCGTTAAACTAGGGCCAAAGTTAACATGCCGTTAGACTGCGGACTAACGCCATTTTAGCGCAAACGCCCGAACACCGGTCGACTATCAATCGTATTGTTGCCTGGTAATAAGCGACGAAGCAACGAAGCGACGAATGAAACTGACAAAAATCGCACTGCGTGGCCATTTTTTAATATAAAAAAGCAGGATTAGTCGATGAAACTGACTAAAAATCGCGCTGCACGGCCATTATTTTTCTAAAAACAAGCGAAATTACAAGATTAGTAGAGGAATGAAACAGACTAGAAATCGCGCTGCGTGGTAGTTTTTTTTTCTGTAATATGCAAAATTAGTAGATTGGTAGACGAAACTGACTAAAAATCGCGCTGCGCGGCCGTTTTTCTTTATTATAAACAAGTAAGATTACAAGATTAGTAGATGAAACTGACTAAAAATCGCGCTGAGCGGCTGTTTTTTTACTGTAATAAGCAAAATTAGAAGATTAGCAGATGAAACAGACTAAAAACTGCGCTGCGTGGCAATTCTTTTTTCCTATAAACAAGCAAGGTTACAGGATAAGTGGTAGAAGTAGAAACTGACTAAAAATTTCGCTGCGCGGCCGTTTTTTTTACTATAGACAAGCAAGATTACAAGTTTAGTAGGTGAAACTGACTAAAAACACGCGCTGCGCGGCCGTTTTTTGACAAACAGGCAAAATTGAAAATCTTGAAATCGCATATAGGGGGCGCCCCGTAGAAATATCGCCCAGGGACCGTATCTCTCCGTATCCGCCTCTTATTTCCTGGCAGTTTTCGGTCTGGTTATCAATCTATCTCTTTTATTTGCTATACAGCGAGAAAGAGATGTAACTATAGCAATTCATAAACCTGGCAAGTTTTAAGGGGTTGTAATACCCCCCCAGGGCGCTGGTAGTACTAAAACCGGCACTGCTTCTTTAAATTTACAAAATAAAAAAAACAATTTTATTATTGTATGTATAGTGACCCCCTCCAAAATTTCAGGCCACGACCGCGCCTGGTGACAGTTTAACGTTTAGTCCCACCATTTAAGGATTAAAAGGTGCATTGTGATTGGTTTACAAGCAAAAAACTGTTGCCCAAGTGTCGTCGACTTCTCCGTCGGCTTCAATTGACAGATGGATGAAATTCATTCATTGCTACTTTTTTTTGGTACAAATAAAAACTTACCAAAGAAAAGTAGCAATGTATTGCAACCATCTGTCAAATGAAGCCGACGGCGAAGTCGACGACACTTGGGCAATAGACCCAGTTTTGTTAGAACAGTCTTGCACCCCAGTTTTGTGAAACATCTCTGAATAAGACAGTACGCAGGGACGTATTTACCTTTGGGTCCAAGGGGGCCATGGCCCAGGGCGCCAGGCTGCGAGGGGCGGCACGAGCCGCCCCTCGCGAGCTTCAGGTCGCCTTTTGAAATTATTCGTGACAAGGGTTAATTTTTTTTTACAACAATTTAAATTACTTTTCATTTAAATTACAACATTTTTCTTTTACATAAAACAATAATTTAGTAGTTAAAACTAACTATAAATCGCGCTGCGCGGCCGTTTTTTTACAATATACAGCCAAGATTACAAGATTAGCAGTATTTTTTTTCGTGAGTAGGGTTACTGTTTTTTTTACAATAGATAGCGTCAGCCGCCCCTCGGGCTTAGCTTTAGGGCGCTTTTCATAATTAGTTATACCAATCATTTACTGACGAACTGCAGTGCACAATGTTAATTTTCCGTTCATGATGTTACACGATTAGTGAGATTAGTAGATAAAACTAAAAATCTCGCTGCGCGGCTGTTTTTTTTATTACTTATAGTCAAGCAAAATAACAAGATTAGTGCATGGAGCTGACAAAAATCGCACTGCGCGGCCGATTGCAAACTTATGGCAAAAAAATTATGATTTGATTTGATTTGATTTTTTTATTAAGTAGTTACTCATAGTCAGGCAAAATTACAAGATTAGTGCATGGAACACAACTCACAAAAAATCGCACTGCACGGCCGATTTTGAAGTGGATAGAACTGACAAAAATCACACTGCGCGGCCGATTTTTTTTTATCAAGTACTCATTGTCCGGCAAAATTACAAGACAAAAATCGCGCTGCGCGGCCGATTTTTTTATTACTTATAGCAGGGCTCTATCACTCCGCGCGTAGGAATGAGAAAAGCACCTAGCACTCGGCGTCCTCTGCGTGGACAAAATCGGCAGGGTTGTCCGTCGCGTCCTCGGAATATGTGTAGCGCGTTTTCATAGGGTATTACGATTCCCGCGCTTTCATTTCTTTTATTTAAGTGTAATGATTAGTTTTTATAAATATCGTGAATATTTTGAATTGTCTTTGTTTTCTCATTTCAAATTAATTGACGTGATTAGTCCGAATTCACCACATTTTACAAAATGAAACGAAGCGATACAATTTTATTACGTACATAAAATCTTGACAAACGATAAAATTAGTTAATTATTGTGAAGTTGTTCATACGATTCAGAAAATTTTCGCCAGTAAAATTTAATAACTGCGAGTTCAAAGGTGGAATAAAAAATATGAAGGTATTTTCGCTTTTGTATGGGAGTGATGTATGTAACTTAGTTACTATTTAGTAATCTGTGCCGCATGCTGCAACCCTAACGTAGGTCCGAAAAGATAGGATATATGCGATAGAAAGAGATGCAGCGTCTAGGTGAATATAGCCGTTCGTCGTCAGCGCCGTACAAACTGAATTCTACTTTATTATATTGAAATTAGAGTTGCTATTTATTTACATGGTTTAGCGGAGTGAATCTTCTGTACTTGTACTATTATTTATTTTGTGCTTATAGTCAGGCAAAATTACAAAATTAATGGATAGAACTGACAAAAATCGCGCTGCGCGGCCTATTTCGTAATACTTAATAGTCAGGCAAAATTACAAGATTAATGCATAAAACTCACAAAAAATCGCGCTGCGCGCCCGATTTTTTTATTGCTTATAGTCAGGCAAAATTACAAGATTAGTAGATGGAACTGACAAAAAAACGATTTTTGAAACGAAACAGGGTTTTTGAATGAAAATGATTAAAAAATTTCGCGCTGCGCGGCATTTTTTTAGGATGGACAGGCATCCTCTTCCACCTGTCGTTACCCTAGGGGCGGCATACCTTATTGGCCCAGGGCACCGAATCTTAAAATACGTCCCTGACAGTACGTGATTACGTCGTCGACTATTATGACGTCACAGCTAACGGTACGTACTGTAGACAAAAAAGTAATAATGTTTTTGAATTATTTTTCATTTTTTCATTCACGTTCAGCATTATGTAGGATCTTTTCTCTTTTACTGAGAACAGGGGGGTAATTATCTAACTTTGTTGCAATCAACTCTGACAGAAATCGCAGTTACATTGCTGCTTTAGTTAATAACCATTGTGACAACTATCTTACTTAAAGCAGCAATGTAACTGCGCTTTCAATCGAGAATTAATTGTTAACAACAGTCTCACGTTATCAAGGTACAGAAGATGTACAGAAATATAACGAACGTAAATAGAATAATAAATCAACAGAAACATGACAGAAACAAAAATCCACTCTATGGCGATCGATGATACAGCGATCAGCTTGCTGGTATGCATCCATTGACATCGTTAAGGCGGGTCCATAGCTCGTGTTTTGCTCTCTACACAATCAACAAAAACATCTACAGAAAACATTGTTTTGCGAAACATTTTTGTGTAGAGAAACAATGTTTTTGCTTTCCATGCAGGGCCGGATTTAAGAACTATGGACCCCTAGGCTCATTCTGTGGTGCGGGCCCCCCGTCTAGTAGTAAAGCGCAGTTCTAGAGCGGTGTCAACGCACACAGGGCAGGAACGGATCCTAGATTTAAATTTGGGAGAGCGGGGGGGGAGGGTTTTCAGAATATTGCCTGTCTATATTAAAAAAATGGCCGTGCAGCAGGATTTTTAGTCAGTTTTATCACTAATCTAGTAATTTTTCCTGACTATTGAAAAAAATGGCCGCGCAGCGCAATTTTTTGTCAGTTTAAGCCATTAATCTTATAATCATGCCTATCTTTAGAAAAAAACGGCTGCGCAGCTTGATTAATAGTCAGTTTCATCTATTAATCTTGGCTTTCGATTGTAAAAAAAAAAGGCCGCGCAGCGCGATTTTCAGTATGTTTCAGCCCCTAATCTTGTAATCGTGCCTGTCTTTCGTAATAAAACAGCCGCGCAACGCGATTTTTTGTCAGCTTCATGACATATGATTAGCAACCTGCATGCAACAACCATAGAGCTGTTGGCGCTGTTGCGTGACAAGACGTTTTCTGTCAGCGATCTGTCTAGCTACATATGTCTGCATTTTATATTTTACGATGTTATTATTATTGTTTCCTTCTTTAAGTTAAATAAAGCCAAGTTCTACTGGTAATCTTTCGCTTTCTTTATTTCAATTTATTTAACTTAAAATGTCTGTGGAAACAAAACCGTCGCCACTCGCAAAGTATCTACGGCCTGAAAAATTTGACGTCGAACCCGATGCTCAGGATTCAGACACAAAATGGATTTATTGGAAGTCAACCTTCGAAAGCTTCATTGCCGAAGAATGTGCCGTAGACACCCCCGGCAATCTCAAATTAAAAATCTTGGTAAACCACCTGTCGGCCTCAATTTTCAAGTATATAAAGGCTTTCCAAAACTTTGATGATGCCTTGAAGGCTTTGGATGGTATCTATGTGAAAGCGAAAAACACTATACTGGCCCGCCATGTCCTGTTTAATAGGAAGCAGCGCACTAATGAAACTATAGCTGAATACGCAAGGGCATTGCGTTTATGTGCGCAAGACTGCAATTTTGAAGCTGTTACGGCTAAAGAACACGAAGAGCAGGGTATTCGCAGCGCCCTCATCTCTGGCCTCCAGTCTAAGAGAATAAGGGAACGCCTCCTGGAAAATAGTAAACTTTCCCTGGATGAGACGCTCAACCAGGCTATCACCCTCGAGACTGCGGAGAAGGATTCCATCACAATCAGTAGCAACGCCGGCAACATGTTTCAACAACTTAACAGTATCAACTTCAACCCAGAACCTTCCAACTTAGCCGCAGCCAGGCCCTCGCCAGCGCTCTATATCCCCCCTTCTACTACTAATCCTGCCTATAGATCAACACCATCAACGAGACGCTGTTTCTTCTGCGGAGGGAACGTGCATCAAAGATTTAAGTGTCCAGCGAATAATGCCTTTTGTCAACTGTGCTCGAAGAAAGGCCACTTTGCGAGCGTTTTACGATCAGTAAACAGCAGCAACGCTATGCCTACTGACGGAATAGTCAAGAGCAACATCTTAGATGTTCCATCTTGCAGTGGGGCTATTTCTGCCGCATCCCCATCAAGTTTGAAGAGTGCGACCATTCCTATAACTGTGAACGACTACAAAGCAGATGCACTAATTGACACGGGCAGTTCGGTGAGTTTTATCGACTCTAAAATCGCACGTTTGATGAAGTTGCGTCAAAGACCGAGCAAACAAACTATCAATCTCGCATCGCTCAACTATTTCTCGTTTGTCGAGGGTGTGTGCTTCGCCACCATTACAATGAAAGATCACGTATACAAACAACGACCTTTACTCGTCGTAAACTACCTCTGTGCTGATGTCATCGTGGGCCACGATCTACTAAGAGACCACTCAAAACTTGAGTTGGAGTTTGGCGGCCCGAAAGAACCCTTGGAAATATGTAACGTACTAGAAGCTTCTGTGCCACCAGCCTCTGTTTTCACAAACCTCATGCACGATATCAAGCCGATCGCCGTCAAAAGTAGACGTTATAGCAAGGAAGATGAAGAGTTTATCACGCAAGAGGTGGACAAGTTAATCAAAGACGGGATAATAGAACCGAGCATCTCACCCTGGAGAGCGCAAGTCCTAGTAGCAGGTGGAGGGGCTCATAAGAAACGTTTAGTAATTGATTACTCGATGACGATTAATAAATATACAGAGCTAGATGCCTACCCCCTGCCTCACATTGAAAAAGTTGTAAGTGACGTCTCGAAATACAAAATATTTAGTCAAATAGATTTGAAATCGGCTTATCACCAAATCCCGATCCTCCCGGAAGAGAAAATATATACTGCCTTTGAAGCTTGCGGCAGATTGTATCAATTTACCAGAATACCTTTTGGCGTGACCAATGGTGTAGCCGCGTTTCAGCGCGCACTCGAATTTGTCATATCTACAGAAAAGTTGCATGGCACATTTACATATCTCGACGACGTCACGGTTTGTGGGAAGACGCAGGCTGAGCATGATCACAATTTGAAAAGGTTCTTGGATGCTGCTAAAAAGTACGGCTGTTCAGAGATCATCATCGGAGAGGCAAGGCTGGCAGCGGGGGAGCACCCCCTGGGAAAACTTCAGGAAAATTGCAGAGAATCCGGAGCAAAGGGAGCACCCCTGAAACATCCAAAACAGTGAGTGAAAAGAAGAAATAATTGTGAGTACGATTTTGAACCTTATTGTCAAGAAGTGATTAACTTAGAAAAATCAATAGTGCATGTGAAATTGGCAAAGTGTTTTAGACTTAGAATAGTTTTAATAAAAGTGATCCAACGGGGAACCTATGCCGGTTTTCTGAGCGAAGTTACAAGGTTCTAAACACTTAGAAAAATTTGCCGAACTTTCGACTTGTAATATTTACGTTTATCTGGGACTTAGAAAAATTCTAAACAATTTCGGACTTAGAATATTTTGCTACAATTTGGACGGTGTTCATTCAACTTAGTCTTGGAAGATTATTTAAGTGAAAACTTTGGACTTTAATTTTTGTAATAGTTGATTGAAGCTTATGTTTACTGTTGTTACCGAACTTTTATGAAACTTGTTAATTTTAGTTGGTATTTTGAATTGTATATCTGTAATTTCCTTGTTTAAATTAAATTGGTTGTTTTTATTTCTTTCTGTTTTCGTTGCAATAATTATAATATGTAATATTAGTAATTTTAGTAAGTAAGTAAATATAATTGATTAATTTAACTTAGGGGATGCTTCCTGCCTCCAACCGAAAAAAAATCTGTTAATGGTTTCCGTGGCAGCCTATAATTAAGTCAACACCATGTATAATTATTAAATATGCAATGTAATTCTTAGCATGTAAGGGTGTATGTACTTGTTGGTTGTCCAAATAAATAAAATAAAAAAAAAATAAAAAAAATCAGTTCCTGTTTCACAATGGCTGAAAAGTACTTTAAACTCCAAGAAGATATTTCTAATAAAATTAATAAATCTAAAGGTAATTTTAAGAAAAGTTCCTAGAGAAAGAATTACTATAGCTTATGTAGAAGCACGCTTAGAGTCCTTAGAGCAAAGTTGGTCTTCATTTATTAATAATCATAACAAAATTGTATTGGAGTTGGACCCAAAAGTGGTCAAAGAATCAAATTATGAATCTGTTAGTTTATATGAGCAAACGGAAGAGTTGTACTGTGAGTACAAGTCATTGTTAAAAGGCATATTATCGAAATTAGCTTTGGAGAATAGGGAAGTAATTGAGGAGAGTATAGGTACTGAACAATCTGCTGTAAAATTGCCAAAAATATCAATTCCTAAGTTTTCAGGTAAGTATTCGGAGTGGGTAAGCTTTCGAGACTTGTTCACATCTCTAATTCATAAGAACTCTGGTGTCGATGACGTGCAAAAGCTCCATTATTTAAAAAGCTCCGTAACCGGTGAAGCAGAACAGCTTTTACGGTACATACCAGTCACTGCAGACAATTATTATGTTTGTTGGAATCAATTAGAGAGTCGATATAATAATAAAAGATACCTCGCCAACAACATTTTGAAAAAATTAACAATCCAAAAATCTTTAACATCTGAGACAGCTAGTTGCATTAAACAATTGTTAGATACTACCAAAGAGTGTTTGTCTGCATTGACTAACATAGGCATTGATGTCAGTAGCTGGGATACTATCATAATTTATTTAATTAGTCAGAAGTTAGATCCCGAATCGCGTAAACAATGGGAGCAACGCATCAGCGACTCTGTTCAGGATTTGCCTACATTTGCGCAATTTGAAGAGTTTTTACACGGTAGATTTAGAGCATTAGAATTCATCGATACCAAAGTTCAAAAATCGGAAAAGCAAAACTGTACTCATGTTGCCACTACAGTAGTAAATTGTATTTTCTGCTCCGAGGGCCATAAATTAGCTAACTGTAAAAAGTTCGCAAAAGAACACGTTGACGCGTGACGTAACTTTGTCCAAACAAACCACTCATGTTTCAATTGCCTTGGTTCTAGCCATTCAGTATATCAGTGTACATTGTTAACAAGGTGCCGTCTTTGTAAAAAGAAACACCACTCCTTACTTCATCCCAGAAGTCCTAAATCATTCAATGAAGTCAAATCGGACCAGTCTGTGAATAGTGAGGCCGTAGAGTCTCCCGGCCCCTCACACTCACATTCCCATAGCGAAGTTCAAAATTCACACGTAGTTACTTCCTGCTTTACAAATGTAATGGGGCAAGTACTATTGGCTACCGCCTTAGTAAAGGTAGAGTCACCTAAAACAAACTCCGTATTCATCTTGAGAGCTCTACTTGATCATGGCTCTCAGGCTTCATTTATAACTGAAGCCGCTGTTCAATTAATTGGGCTCAAGAAAATACCGGGCACAAGCCTAGTATCAGGTTTGGGCGGCGACCAAGCGACCTTGTCCTCAAGGTCGTCAGTATTAGTAAAAATTCAGTCCCGCCTTGACCCCAGCTTTACCATAACGATTAAAGCTCATGTCTTGAGTCGACTTACAACCTTACTGCCGACTAGTCAGGTCCCTCTCCAAGTGTTACCAACACTTTCGTCTACAGAATTAGCAGATCCGTCGTTTGGTACCCCAAACAAAATTGATCTGCTTTTAGGCGCTGACGTTTACAGTCATATATTATTAGACGGATTGATCAAGGATCCGCAGGGCGCAGTTATTGCACAACGTACAACCTTAGGTTGGATCATTTCCGGTAAGATACGGACTGAGAGCAACGACAACCACAGAGAGTCTTGCCATAATATAATTAGTTTGCACTTAACGCAACCTAGTGAGAACGAACTTCTCAAAAGGTTTTGGGAGCTAGAGTCGGAACCGTCATTCGATAAGTCAAAACATCTAAAGGTCCAAACAAATTATCGGACGCGGCTTACTGCCGCGGCTGATCTGAGGTGTGCAAACTATCGGATGTAGTAGGTCGCGGACGTATCCGATAGTTTGCACACCTCAGATCAGCCGCGGCAGTAAGCCGCGTCCGATAATTTGTTTGCACCTTAACTCCCCATGAGAAAAAGTGAGAGAATATTTTCACTCAAACCACTAGGCGCGATGAATCTGGTCGGTTCATTGTGAAGTTACCATTCAAAACACAAGATCCAGCTTGTTTACGTGGTAATTATGAAGTGGCGACGCTATAAAATAGGGTTAGTTGCCGACATTGTTAAAATGTATAGGCAGATAAGAGTCGCTGATGAGGATACTGATTTTCAGCGTATTTACTGGCGCGAAAATCCAGATTGCGAATTACAGCATCTTCGGTTCTTGCGAGTAACTTTTGGAACCTCGTCCGCGCCTTATCTAGCCGTACGTTGCCTTCAACAGCTAGCCTATGAAGACGGCGATAATTTTCCTTTGGCAGTGCCCAGAGTCATTGACTCATTTTATATGGATGATCTTATGACCGGTTGTTACTCTGTTACTGAAGGACTCCAAGTTCACGAAAAATTAACAGCTCTACTGAATCGTGGTGGATTCCCTCTTCAAAAGTGGTCGAGTAACTCTAAGGAACTCATGAACAAACTTAGTGAAGAATCAAGAGACTCAAATCAGAACGTAGAGTTGAAATCTGATAACATTGTAAAGATTCTTGGATTAAAATGGAATCAAGATGCTGATGAGTTCCGATGTACTGTCGATCTTCCACCTTTACAACTTCCGGTCACGAAAAGAAAAATGATTTCAGATATCGCTCGGCTATTCGACCCTTTGGGCTGTAATTTGTGGTCAGGGAAACTAGGAGGGTTCAGGTTCACATATCCTTTATTGAACTATAACTGCTACTATCAAAATACAATCACTTTATATAAGCTCTCCATTATGCGTGTTTAATTCTCGAAGTCTCACATTGTAGTGTGTCAAATAATGACATGACAGCATCATGTGCACAGATTGTCATAATATAAACGAGGTCGTAAGCCTCCCTCAACATGGGCTGGATAGCTCCCGCTTTAACTACAGCTAAAGTCTTTATACAAAGAGCATGGTTGGCTGGCATAAATTGGGATATAGAGCTTCCATCCGAATTGCTAAGGGATTGGATTGCCTTTCGCAACGACCTTCACCATCTCTCTGAAATTCGGATTCCGCGATGGATACAAAGCGATAGAGATGAGAAATTGTTTGAGCTCCATGGGTTTTCGGATGCATCCAACGTCGCTTACGCTGCCGTAGTGTATGCACGTATCGTTGACAAACACGGGCAGGTTCACGTCCATTTGATTACCTCCAAAACCAGGGTTGCTCCAGTAAAACAAATCTCAATCCCTCGCCTCGAATTATGTGGCGCAGTTCTGCTAGCCAAACTGTTGAAAGAAGTTGCTGAAACTTTGGAAGTTCCAAAAGAAAGATGGCATGCTTGGACTGACTCGTCAATAGTCCTAGCATGGCTGAGGAGCCACCCCAGCCGCTGGAAAACGTTTGTGGCCAATCGGGTAACAGAAATACTTACCGTTTTAGATGGAGAACAATGGTCCCACGTTGTTTCTTAGGATAACCCTGCAGACCCAGCCTCACGAGGATTGCAACCTTCGGAGTGTGTTCAAAATACTCTCTGGCACCAAGGTCCTAAGTGGTTACATCTGGAAAATAAAAAGTATAGTAATAAAGGAGAATTAGAGAGTACAGACATAGAAGAGAAGAAGAGTAAGGTAAAATGTCACACCACTATAGTAGATAATAAAATCGATGACATATTATCACGATTTTCAAAACTGAGAAAAATTACCCGTGTTTTGTCCTTCTGCCGTAGAGTTCTGCGATGGAAAACGGGAAACGGGTAATTTACCAAAGAAAAGCAAACTTACCTCCTTATGTCCATTCTTAGACGCAGATCGAATTCTTAGAGTAGGTGGGAGGATTCAAAATGCTCAAGTCAGTGATGACGTAAAGCACTCTATCATTCTTCCCCATAGCTCTCATCTTACAAAGTTGATAGTAGATGATGCACACGAAAACACTATGCACGGAGGCCCTCAAATTATGTTGAACTATCTAAGAAACAAATATTGGGTCATTGGAGCTAAAGATCTTGTTCGTCAATTCGTGCATAAGTGTATTTCGTGCGTCCGCCAAAAGGCAGCAGTAAGACAACAGCTTATATGACAGCTGCCTACAGCGAGGGTAACCCCAACTAAACCGTTTCTCAGCAGCGGCGTCGATTACGATGGACCAATCGGTATTAGAGCTACAAAGGGCCGGGGTCATCACTCGACAAAGGGTTACATATGTTTATTCGTATGTATGGCCACTAAGGCCATTCACCTCGAGGTGGTAAGCGACATGACCTCTCAAAGTTTTATTGCTGCATTTAAACGGTTCGTTGCACGTAGAGGCCGTGTCGCTGATTTGTGGAGTGATAATGGCACCACCTTTGTAGGAAGCGCGAGAGAGCTTCGAGAACTTTTCGCTGCAGAAAATTCAGGGTACGCGTCTGAAATAGCAGATTGGATGGCTACCAATGGTACTAATTGGCACTTTATCCCTCCCCATGCTCCAAATTTTGGAGGATTGTGGGAAGCGGGTGTTAAGTCGACCAAGTACCATTTAAAAAGGGTCATAGGTAATAGCACCCTCACATTTGAGGAAATGACAACAACCTTGTCACAAATTGAGGCGTGTTTAAACTCCAGGCACATTAGTCCGTTGTCGAGCAGCCCGGATGATCCAACGCCTCCGACACCTGGTCACTTTTTGGTGGGAGAGCCGTTGGTGCTTGCTCCAGACAACAATTACGAAAAAGCCAATATTAGCAGCCTGAAAAGATGGCACCTGACGCAACGAATGATTCAGGACTTCTGGCGTAAATGGTCACAAGAGTATCTCACTCAACTTCAGCACAGATACAAATGGTCACAACAAGTTCCGGAACCTGAAGTGGGAAGTGTAGTGTTAGTGAAGGAGGACGATCTTCCACCCTCCAGATGGCTATTCGGAATCATAACCGAAAAACATCCCGGTGCGGACAAACTTACGCGTGTCGTCACATTACGTTACAAAGGTAACACGACACGGACTTTTTTGGGATTTATTCAACGGCCTAACTTTAAATGCGCAAAAGAGCGTCTTTAAAAAAACTAAAATTGATCTGTTGGGATATACAGTCGAAAATAATATAATAAAACCGGATAGCGAAAGGCTCAAACCCCTACTAGAGTTGCCCGCACCTACAAAGCCGGGAAAGCTTAAAAGGATCCTCGGGTTATTCGCTCATTACGCCAAGGGGGTTGAAAGATTTTCAGAGAAATTAAAACCACTTACCAATGTAACCAGTTTTCCACTGTCTCAAAACGCTCTACAATGTTTCGAACAACTCAAAGACGATATCAAAAGAGCTACCTCATGGCAGTTGATGATAACGAGATCTTCACGGTAGAAACTGACGCTTCGGACTTCGCCTTAGCAGCTACGCTATCACAACAAGGGCGCCCTGTTGCCTTCTTTTCTCGCACGCTATCAGGCTCTGAATGCAAGCACTCATCGATAGAAAAAGAAGCAAGCGCAATAGTGGAAAGTTACTTGATCGGGAGACACTTTCTTTTGATAACAGATCAACAATCAGTCGCTTACATGCTCAATCAGAACCACAATAGCAAGATCAAAAATGAAAAGATTATGCGTTGGCGTTTGGAGTTATCATGCTACAAGTATGACATCATATACAGGCCAGGTACTGAAAACACCGCGGCCGACGCCCTTTCCTGAGTGTGTGCGTATATGAACACGAATAAGCTACGAGAACTTCATAACGCACTCTGTCACCCTGGTCTGACTCGTATGTTTCATTGGGTACGATTCAAGAATCTTCCTTGCTCAGCAAATGATGTCAAAGAAATGACGGCTTCCTGCCCAATCTGTGCTGAGATAAAGCCTCGATTCATGAAAGTTAGTGGCCACTTAATCAAAGCTATGTCCCCGTTTGAACGTATCAATATTGACTTTAAGGGGCCCCTGCCCTCAAACACTCCGAATAAATATATACTCACTATCATTGACGAATACAGTCGCTTCCCCTTTGCCTATGCTTGTCGTGACATGACATCAGCCACGGTCATTAACTGCTTGAAAGATCTCTTCCAAACCTTTGGCCAACCGCTCTACGTCCACAGCGACAGAGGGGCGTCGTTCATGTCGGAGGAATTCAAAGCTTTCCTGAGAGATTCAAACATAGCGTCTTCGAGAACGACACCATATAATCCCCAAGGAAACGGTCAAGTGGAGCGCCTAAATGGCACCTTATGGCGCACGATCCAACTCAGTCTGCGCACCAAGAGTCTGCCAATCGAAAATTGGGAGAGAGTCCTAAAGGACGCACTGCATTGTGTACGCTCTATCCTTTGCACTTCAACAAATGCCACCCCGCATGAAAGACTATTCGCCTACTCAAGAAGGTCTCCGAATGGCGATTCTCTACCCTCATGGATGATTCCGGGCCCCGTTTTAATGAAAAAATATGTGCGGCAGGCTAAAACAGATTCCCTGGTCGAGGAAGTGGAGCTCTTAGACAGTAATCCACAATATTCCTACATTCGTCGGAGCGATGGTGAAACTGCCACAGTGTCAAATAGAAGACTGGCTCCGTTTCCTATCGACACTGAAGATAGAGATGAACCTGAAGATCCGCAAGTACAGAATCAACCTCCCGCAGTGGAACTAGGGGAACCCTACGTGACACCGCCTCACAATGGTGACCTGCGTAGATCTCACCGTGCCAGGAAGCTTCCGACCCACCTTAGAGACTTCGTGGTAGATGGAAGGGATGAAAACTCAAGCGGGGGAGAATGACATATGATTAGCAACCTGCATGCAACAACCATAGAGCTGTTGCGTGACAAGACGTTTTCTGTCAGCGATCTGTCTAGCTACATATGTCTGCATTTTATATTTTACGATGTTATTATTATAGTTTCCTTCTTTAAGTTAAATAAAGCCAAGTTCTACTGGTAATCTTTCGCTTTCTTTATATCACTTCATACATTAATATTGTACTCTTGCCTATCTTTAGTAAAAAAAGACCGCGCAGCGCGACTTTTAGTCAGTTTCATCCACTAATTTTGTAATCTTGCCTATTGATTGTAAAAAAGAAATGTCCGCACAGCGCGATTTTTAGTGTGTTTCAGCCACTAATCTTGTAATTGTGCCTGCCTTTTGTAATAAAATGGCCGCGCAGCGCGATTTTTTGTCAGCTTCATACATTAATATTGTACTTTTGCCTATCTTTAGTAAAAAAAGGGCCGCGCAGCGCGATTTATAGTCAAGTTTCATCTCCTAATCTTGTAATCTTGCCTGTCTAAAGTGAAATAAACGGCCGCGCAGCGCGATTTTCAGTCAGTTTCATCCACTGTTTTGTAATTTGTGATTTCATCCGCGTAATTAAAAATGCAAAAAAAAACATGTGGTGCGGGCCCCCTTGTGGTGCGGGCCCCTAGGCTGCAGCCTATGTAGCCTATGCTTAAATCCGGCAGTGTTTCCATGCCCGGTGGGAAACACGTACACAAAACATTTTGCGCGGGTCGAAGGGCAGGGTAATGTCATAATCATCTGTCATTCTGGCAACTCGCTAGCGTTTTGTGCGCCAAGTTTGAATGAAAGTAATTCTTCGAAAGATATAGAGCAGTGAAAAATGTTCCTACACTAAATCGATCTTCTATTTTTAATTCTTGATAAATGTTAAAATTTTGCGACTGTAAATAGGGTCTAACTTGAAAGCGTCACATTTTTCTAGTGCTAACATAAAATGCTAAATTGGCAACACTTAAGTTTCGTCTACACAGGCCACGCAATCACTGTGGATGGTGTGTATAGAGGAACATGTTTCAGAAACAAAGTTTTGTGTGCTTTTTTTGAATGTTTTCGAAAAAACTTCGCTATGGACCCACCGTTACAGTATGATGTTATAAAACTATCTTTGCATTACCATTGTCAAAAAAAACAACTGTCATGTCACTGGTTGGTTGTCTTGTCTGTGACTCTCTGTCACTGTCATTAACGTTCAAATTCAAACTTTCTTTCTTTCACCTTATTTAATTTAATTTTAAAATAAAATTTTAATATTAAAAAATAAGAGATGGCTTCTGTAGCTCCATCGGATACGGAATCAAATGTTAGTGGGTTTATTCGTTACAGCGATAAAGATATAAAACACTTGTACGTTTCAATGATTGAGGTAGGTAACTTTAGCAGTACTGTTTTGTTTATCATTGCCACTACGATTCAAATCTATGTGCCACTGAGCCCTAATAAAGTTATGGAAACTATCATAACTTATTAATATAAAAAACAATGTTTTCAGAACATGGAAATAATAAATCAAGACATACTTCAAATTGAAAAGAACTTAAAAAACATTGTACAGCAAGCTGGGCCACTCGAAAGTCAGCTTTCAGCAGTACTGAAAGCGCTACCGAGGCCAAATACATTTGTAATGGAGACAGAGTGACACATAGTCCAGCAACATCAAAAAACTAATATGGCTTTGGCCCCGGGTTTCACTTGGGAATTTATTATGGGGTCCACTTGATGTTGATTTTATTATTTTTCAATAAACTTATAAGTATTACCATAACGTTTTCATGAAGTTTATTTATGTTTTCTTAAATAGAGTAAAAAAAGATCTACAAGAATCCTACTAATATTATAAATGTGAAAGTTTGTTGGTTTGGATGTTTAGATGTTTGTTCCTCAATCATGCAAAAACTACTGAACGCATTTAGTTGAAATTTGGCACACAGATAGTAGATAGCCTAGATTAAAACATAGGATACTTTTTATCCTGATATTCCCACGGGAACGGGAACCACACGCAGGCCCATCTTTCCCACTGGGCACTCTGGGCACTTGCCCAGGGCCCCGCGATCGATAGGGGCCCCTTGTTTCTTGCCAGATCGCTTAATGATAACGAATGCTTATTATTTTACGAAAAAAAATCCTTTTCAAACCACATAGATTTTTAATCACTAACTTTAAATTCTAAAATAGTTACTTTTATGGATTATACAATAATTGTAATAATTGTTATCAAGATTACAAGATTAGTGAATAAAACCGATTAAGTATAAAAATCGCGCTGCGCGGCCTTTTTTCTTTAATTTAGAAGGCATAATTACGAGATTATTTGATGAAACTGACTAAAAAACGCGCTGCGTGGCCGTTTTTTTCACTAAAGACAGGTAATATTACAAGATTAGTGAATGAAACTGACTAATAATCGCGCTTCGCGGCCGATTTTTGCTATTCCTAGATAAGATTTTTTCTAAAAAATCTGTCATTTTGTGCCTCATATACAGGCATCCTCTCCTACTTTGATGGTAACCCAAGTCAAGGTCATAGGGGCCCCATTATCCTAATGTGCCCAAGGCCTCAAATAGGTTAAAGACGGCCTTGACCACACGGGTGAAACCGCGGGCGGCCGCTGGTCTAAAATGTAAGTAAACAGGAAGTTTATCAGTTATTATAATAAAAAGTCTTGACCATACCATAAATTATTTTTTGTCACTGACATTATGTCAAAAGTGATGCCAAATTGAAATAAGCTTCCTTCAAACTAGTAATTTTTGTAATTTATTTTATTCACTAATAATAACACTGAAAAAAACATGGCAGTTACAATATCCACAAGAGCAAAGTCTCCAACCCGTGCTGAGGCAATTGCTATAGCTTTGAGACCTGGTCCTGTTTTTAATACAAGAGTTTTGTTAGGCAAGTTCAAGATTTAATTTTGGCTAGTTTTCTTTGTGAACCTGACTTGTTGTTAACTCATACAGCTATTATATAGTCTGTATATCTATGTAGTATGGTTCTAAATTTCCCATATTCCAAGCTGCAAAGTCTCGCAGATGAGTATTTGATGAATTGCTTTAAAGAATGCGCTTTCGCTGACTTCGAGTGCGAGAATGTGTATAGTGGCAGCTGTTTCTTTTCAAACATGCTTGCGTCCCTTGCACTCATTCCTTGAACGCTCATACCTTGCTTACAAAACAACTCCAGCTACCTACACCTATACCTTTCTGGTGAAAAAGAAAATGGCAGCTCTGTTCCTTGGCCAACATTACTGAACAACAGTTATATTAAAATGGGGGCACGGCACCATATTAAAAATTTGCCAAATTGTAAATGTGCCACCCGCCGTGAATTTATAAACGTTATCAACTGCCCCTACTCTACAAGATCACTTACGAATTAATACATTAGATATTTTCTGATACAAAACCTACCTACCTACTATATATTTTGCCAGTGTGACGGTCGAAAACTAAAAATTCCATTTTAATAATAGTTTGCATTAATTGCAGGAAACTGGGTGGAAGATAGGATTGAGTGCCCTAAAGGAGGCACTTTATATTTTCCTCCTAAAGAGGCTATTGATTACAAAAAGCTCAAACCAGAATCTAGGCAACCAGATTTTCGACTAAATAAACTTAATAGTTTACAGGTAGATCCGATAGTACATAATTAGTAAGCTATCCGCAATACTATCCCCGTCAATTGGTAATGTGCTGGAACCTTGTCAAATTAACATACACATCAACGTCATTCTGGGTGGGGGGCAGTTAATGATTGCTACAACACCAGTTAATTATTGCTCTCAGCAGAGTTTATTCGATTGAAAGTACGAGACATTCAGGTTAATATTAATTTTATAGTCACAGTTAGTTTTAAGTTTTATAAAACTATAACATGAAAGACAAGAATGACAAGCAGACGCAAAACAAAATTCAAATTAGATTGACATAAATAAAAAAGAAGAAATTACATTGTTAAAGAGTAAACACTACAACGAGGTTTTTCTCTTCAACAGTCATCCACAACTAAAAATTACAAAAAACAGTAAAATTCTAATAGGTAATGTAATTATTAATTATTGAATTCTTATTTTCAATAAGAAAGGGTCTAGGTTTACGAAAAAAATACAATTGTTTTTCGTTTTAGAGGTTAAAATCATGGCCGCCAGGCGCATTACCAATTGACGGGGATAGGGTGAATATGCCTATTACCAGCCCCCCAAGGATTTTTCAACTTTGAATCTCTGTTGTTGCCACAATTGCTATCTTAAAAATATTGTTGATACAGTTTTAGGTAGGTTGATTCATCTTTATTACGAAAATAGAACTTAGTTTTACGTAGTTTTGTGGGAAAAAAATAGAGAAGCGTTTAAATGTCCGAAGGGCGAAAAACCCTAACTCCAGCCGCCTTTGCCCTAATATCAGCCGATTTGCTCCCTAATTCCAGCCGGGTACAGGGTGTTCTAAAATAATACAACCATGTTAGTATAAAATAAAAAAAATATAATTTGGTAACTCTCAATAGTGATAATAAAACACTAAAGGCTATAAATTATGATTCCCATAGCAAGTCACTGAAACTTACACCTCTCTTGTGGATATTAATCAATTAAGAATACACATATATTAAAAATGGCGTAACGAAAAGTTAACTTTGGTTTAATAAACATATAATCAACGAGTATGAAATCGTTTTAATTATTTGAAACTATTTTAAGCGTTTTCCAAGAAGTAGAATTCAATATACATTTTTTTATATTGAATTTATTTTCTGTTTCTATGAGTGAAGAAAAGTATGAATTTAATTATTATTACTTTTTACATCTAACATTAAAAAATAAAACAAAATAATTAAAATCATATTTGAGAACACCCTGTATATTGCCGTAAAGTTAGATGACCGGCTGGAGTTAGGTTCTCATATTTATCGTAATACCAGCCCCTAATTTGCAGAACAAATAACTTAGGAATTGAACATTTTTCACCCGGCTGTAATTAGATCATAGGGTGCAGGGTTAGTAATTCTAGTGAATAGCACTACAAATTCCAACCTTGAGACGAGCAAATTAAGATGAACTTGAATTCTTAAACGAAAGTTAAATACCCAATACCAGCCCCGGCTGGTAATAGAAAGTTATTGAAAATCATCCAGTCAAACTCCAGCCCCCCTATTTTTTCGAAATTAGTAAATTTAATTACAAACTAGTAATGTCAAAACGTTATATATCTAATCTATTACTAGTATCAAAGCTTAAAACCTAAAAAAAATTGCATCTTGCCTTCGTAAACACACTTCCCAAAGTTCGCATCGATCGAGCTTTTATGCTGTTTTTCAAACATAGTCACCTCTACTCGGTCTCGGTAAACATTATTGCTCGTTGTGTGAGTTGTAGGTGACGTGACCGGCTAATAGTGATTTTCCAACTTAGAGGATTAACTAGCGGTGTGGCTCCATCAAACAGTTTCCGATTTTCACCGTTTTTTAATGAAAGCAAAGCAAAAAATTTTGGGGGCTGGTATTAGGGGGGGGGGGGGGGGGGGGCTGGAGTTAGGCATATCCACCCTAGTACACGAAAACACCTACCTAAGTATTACAAAACCTTAACTGTCTTATTCAGAGATGTTTCACAAAACTGGGGTGCAAGACTGTTCTAACAAAACCTGGTTTAATGCTTGTAAACCAATCACAATGCACCTTTTAATCCTTAAACGGTGGGACTAAACGTTAAACTGTCACTCTGAATACGATTTGCGCTAAAATGGCGTTAGTCCGCAGTCTAACGCCATGTTAACTTTGGCCCTAGTTTAACGAACGCACTCTGAATAAGGCAATAAGATTTTAATTACAATACAAATCATAATTCATAATGGCGGGATGTTACAAAAGTTATCCCGCTTGGTGGCGCTACTGCTGCTGGAGACCTTTGTATTTTTTTCCCATTTATTTTAAACTATATCTAGAAATGGTTGGTACTATTACCCATTGGACCCATGGAATTCGGACAGTAAACGAATTAAAGATTGAAGAAAACCAAAATTTGTCTGAAGAAAAAAAAATATTTACGAAAAATCGCTTCCAACATCCGAAAAATTGATAGCAAACACATAAAACAACAAAATGACAGGTCTACATCCACACTAGCGCCATGTCAGAAGTAGTGCGCCGACTGGTGGACGATTTGTGAGTCAGCAAAATTATCCTGCCATTGCTATTGCACATTAGTTGGCCCTTCTATTAACGTCTTTTTCGATAAATGTATGTATTATTTTGGCCGCGTGCGATACATTGGACACTACACGAGTGTATCAGCTAAGCTAATGAAGCTTTTTATGAACTGTGTGATAACAAGTTACCCAATCAGGCTACCTAGTAATATTGAGAATAAAAAGTTCCGGAAATAGACGTGGTTATGGTCACTCGTCTTTGTTAATAAATGTAGAAATCCGCTCTCTGTTTAGATGCTCTACAGCAGAGGTGCCCAAACGGTCGATGATCGCGAGAGGTTTTAAGAGGCCGTAGCGATTTTGCCGCTGACTGCAGCTCTCTCTCTCGCACATTTCATGTTTTCTCCAGATTTCTTAAATCTGAGTGCACAATTTAAAAATGTGTCTCGGCCACTTTTCGCTTTATAAGATTACAGACATTATAAAATATATTTTAGTTTTTTGTTGCTAAAGTACAAAAAATTATCGTTTCTAACAGTTATTTGAACTGGCAAATACGATAACTTTTTATACTTCAGCAACTCGGAACTGAAATATATGTTGAAATGTCCGTAATCTTATATTGCGAAAAGTGGCCGAGACACATTTTTCATTTACGCACTCAGACTTAAGAAATCTTGAGAAAACATGAAATGTGCGAGCGAGAGAGCGGCAGTCAGCGGCAAAATCGGTACGGAGTCTTAAGGTCGATCGCCAAGGATAAGAGATTTGACATTTTGACTATTATGTATTCTGTGATTTTGCACCCAATGTAGTTTTACAGATGCAATTTTTTTCTTGTTAAATATTTGGTAGGTTAAATGGTCAAAATGTCGATCTCTTAGTCATAAATTTTTGCCAAGTCGATCTCCTTAAGGGTGCACCGAGCGTCCACTAGCGCCGCCAATCAAGAAAAAATCATTACAACGAAATAACTATGTTTAACAAAATTCTGAAACATATAAAAACTAGCATTAGTTATAAACTATTTTTGTATGCGTAAAATTCTAAGTTTAAATGCGTTCGTGTGGTTAAAATCTGGATTAACGCGTAAAGTGGCCACTTTAGGCGTTAATCCAGGTTTTAACTACATAAACACATTTAAACCAGGAAAAAAATGCATACAAAAATAGTATATAACTATTACTAGTTTTTATATGTTTCAGAATTTTGTTAAACATAGTTATTTCGTTGTAATGATTTTTTTTTGATTGGCGGCGCTAGTGGACGCTCGGTGCACCCTTAAGAAAAAGTATGGGCAACTCTGCTCTACAGCATGGGTCGCCAAACTTTTTAGCCTAAGGGCCAGACTAAATCCTCAACGAAGTCCCAAGGGCCAGGAACTAGCTAGCTCATATATATCATAGCGGATCGTATCAACATTTAAACTGTAATCTACAGTATGTTGGTATGAACCGGCCGCTTTCGCGGGCCGAATTGTTGGTGCTCGCGGGCCGGAGCTGGCCCGCGAGCCGTAGTTTGGAGACCCCTGCTCTACAGTATCAACAACCAATACATAGGTAGCTTGAGCGTCGAGAAGATTCTACCGAATTTTATTATACAGGGAAATGTAATTACAACTATTCGGCACGACAGTCACGACTACTGCGGAAACTTTGCAACGACCAACGACCTCGTGTACAACCATTTGCCGAAGCCGCTGTGCGGCCCAGACCGACGCTACTACAAGAGATGCGCCCACCAGTTTTACCCGCAGCCGGATCTAATGAGGTGTTTTGTACGTTGATTCTATTTTTTATATTGAAGGTAGGTACAGTGCGAGGCACGTATCTTGAAATTTTTTCGACAGAGTAGGGATAAGTTCGCGCATGTGCTCTTGTGAGCGACCAATAGCGCGCGCCCCTCTCCCGCCGCCCGCGCCCCTCACCGCTACGCATACCCAAAATACGCGTTTCGCGCCCTCCCCCCCCCATTTTCAAGATATGTGCCTCGCACTGTACCAATTATGCGCGTCGGAGCTATCAGCCCACTGATTATGTAAGTCTGTTGCTTATAATTATCGATTGAAAGCGCAGTTACATTGCTGCTTTAAGTAAGATAGTTGTCACATTGGTTCTTAACTAAAGCAGCAATGTAGGTTACGCGATTTCTGTCAGAGTTGATTGCAACAAAGTAACATACGAGTAATTAGCCCTCTGGTCATGAGCGTCCCTGGCAAGATTTGAATTTTGCGCCCAAGAAGACATATTTCTAGGATCATCCTAGGATAATGAGCGCCCAATACTTATAGACTTTCTTCTAGCTATGAGTAAGCAAAATGCGCTCCCTGAGGGTTGTGTCCCTGGTAGCCGCCCCCCTTGCCAGTTGCCAGCCCCCAACTACGACGCTGCCAATATATCGTCATAGTTTAGGTCCTACTGGTACCTAACTCAGTTAATTTTAATTTACGAGCAGGTAACTATGTTTTATAGTTTCCTAAAGCTGCGAAGATATGTACCAATCTCCGCTAGCCTAGCCACCATTTCGTTGTGGGTGATCTCCATTCCCGAGCTGAATTCGGTCTCTGTCGGTATCTTACTAATGTCTTTTCTTTAAAACCCTTCAGGGTAATGTAACAGAGTGGGGACTGAGGAAGTACAAACAATATGAATGGGCTTGCACTGACGTTTCCGACTACTGGTCTACTCTCTTTGAAGATACGTTTGTTCCCCCTCGACCCCATCAATATTTACAAAGATGTGAAAGAAGAGCTCGCAATTCGTAAGTGTGCACACTACTAATGAATTATTACATAGTATTATCAGTTCCGGACACCTTATCCGACTAATAACTAAGTGCTTATACAGAAAGAAAGCCGACAGCCGACGAGAAAGCCGACAGTGCTTATTTCGCTAATACTAAAATGGTAATAATAATAAAATATAGGTAATACGCCGGGATAAGGTCCATTTTAGTATAGCGAAATAAGAGCCGGTAGGCTGCCAGTTTTCTTTCTCAGTCATCCATCATAAATTCATTCTGGTTCAATCCCCAAACTAAGCTGAGCTTGTTCTGTGTGTGGCACTGGCAACTATTATGGTAAAATCAAATAAGTCTATCAAACTGCTAGGATTCGAACGGCACTTTAGCGCACTATTATTAAGCTGCGGCCAAACTATCCACGCTGCGCTGTCGCGAAGCTTTTCGTTGTCGTGTTGTTGTACAATTAGAAACTTTGAATCAATTAGAATTTAATTTCACTTAAAGGCAATAAAGGGATTTAATAAAAATAAAATGTAATCCCATGACTTATTGTTTCTAATGGTACAACACGGCAACGAAAAGCTTCACGACATCGTGATAGTCTGGCCGCAGCATAATAATAGTGCGCTAAAGGTCCGTTCGAATCCTGGCAGTTTGATAGACTTATTTATTTTACCATAATAGTGGGCTGGAAAGTAAGAGGAAGACCGCAGTAAAAATTGATAGATTGTGTGCGGAATGATATGAATGTAAAGGGTCTGGATGAGATGACGAGTGACAGGAAGGAATGGAAGAAAAAGATGCAATGCACCGACCCCAAATAAATAAGGGTACGGATGATGATGAGTTGCCAGTGCCAGAGTAGGTACAAGCTCATGTTCAATTAGCCCTGCATCATATTCATATTATAAACGGTTGATTGTCGCAGAGTCTGATCTTCTCCCGTGATTCAACGTGGGTTGTCCACATGACAAAGTATGTAGTCCTGTAGCACACCTCCGGCTCCGCCGCGAAACAATACCAGCGAAACCGCAGTAGGTTCCGCCCGATCGGCTCGGACCGTTTTGGTACACCTCTCCGCCGCGAAAATATTGACGCGTAACCGCGATCTTCATAAATAGTATAGTAGTCGATATAAGACAAGTCATGGCGGAAGAGTTGTTTCGCGGCGGAGGTGTGCTACAGGCGTTAAGCTCTGAGGTGGCTATTTACATTAAGGTAACCCTGAGCGAAAGTGGCGCCGCGGTGAATTTTATTTAATATTATAATTCTAATACACAATTTTAATAATGTTTTACGCGGAATTTTGAGGGCCCACAGTATAGTATTTTTAGACGGTATCGTTCCATTCCCTCGTAGTTACTGCTAGAGGTAGATAGCAAAACTGCTAAAAGTGGCCGTTATGACCCATCTATCTACTTCTACGAACGACTACGAGGGCATGTAGTGTAGTGATACCTTCTAAAAATACTAGACCATTGGCCCTAAAAACTCCACGTAAAACATTAAAATCTTTTTCTATCAATAACTTATTAAATAAAAACACAACCGCCTGTACCCACTACTAGTTAGCGCCGCCAATACATTTATTTTTATTACTCGTAAACCAAGCCATTATTTAAAAAAAGCTAGGATCATGCCCTCTTAAATTGTCTCTAATATTTTTTTAATAACTCTACAACAGTTTTCATTCTTTCTGTAAGTTTTAAAATCTATTCAACCAAAAGTGGCCACTTTGAGCTAAAATGGATTTTAAAACTTACAGAAAGAATGAAAACTGTTGAAGATCTTAGTTTTTTTTTACGCTTGGTTTACGAGTAATAAAAATAAATGTGTTGGCATCGCTAGTAGCGGGTAGTACGGCGCCTCAAGCTAGATTGCTACTATTCCTAAGCCCTTCCGGTTCATACGGTCTAACCTACCAATAAAAGAGGCTGATGACATTTTCACTTATTTTATTGCAGGAGCTTCACAAAAAGTTTCCGATTTAAAATGACAAAATCAAAACAATGATAACATCAAGAATCATTTTTTTCTTCACTTTTTGCAAAATTACTAGTCTTTAGAATATCACATTTTGTTCGAGACGAGGACAGTGACGTCCATATAAAAATTGTAACAATACAATAATTCTTAATGCTTTCACATAGCCAACACCTGGCACCAACACGAGATCAGCAAAATATACTTAATTCTATCTATGTTTAGTCTCAATTCTTATGACTATTAACCACTTACAACTACGTAATATAACTTAACAAAATTTATTTCCTTAATATAAACATTGGCAGTTCATTGGAAAACAAAAAAAAAGTATATCAAAGAATAAAAGGCAAAGATTTCAAAGAGTGAAAGAAATTATAGAAACGTCAACACAACCGACTAGTTGTTATCACTGAGATAAAGAATTTACTTGAGGCAGCTTGATCAGTCCAGACCCACCGGGGGTTTTAAAAGTATTATTTTGCATATAACTTTGCTGTTGTGCAAATAAGTTTGAAGAGACCATTGTTTGTTGAGCAAATCGGGGTTGTGGTATATGGACATGGCTATTATACTGCATTTGAGGAAATACTGGTGAGCTTATACGATTGAAATTCTGAGGAGTCTGGTAACTACTAAAACTAGTTGGATTATGGCAACGGACACTATCAACAACCATGGGCTCGCCACATACTGACTCCTCGCGGGACGGAGGTTGCGAGAACACATTTCGCTGATTCATACTGGATGCTTGAGACTCAAACCCTGAACTCTGACTTGAGGACCGGCTACCATCAATGTTGAATATCTGACGTTCTCCCTCAGACCCCCAATAGCCTCCTGCAACCCAAGACGTGCTGTGGCCCAGCTTACTAGGTGATATGAGGGGCCTAGAGCGATTTAATGGTGTTGGAGCTACAAAACAAGGGGTTGCACTAAATTTTCTTAAAGAAAATACTGAATTACTTTGCTTTTTTTTCTTAGGACTACCTATGCATAAAGTGCTAATGCTCTCATCTAACTCAGAATCTGAATCATCTTTACCAAGTTTTTGGTATTTATTAAAAGATGGTTTAATAAATACACTATCTGACACTGAGCTTGGACTCTTGCAAGAAACAGAGTTTACACAAAATGTTGAATTAAGTTTTGGTTTACTCCACAAACTGTCACTGCGAGGTGTGAAAGACCTTCCATTAAGAATACTGGTATTCTGTTGATTAATAGTCTCATGTGATGAATCCGAAAAGTTGTGTAATCCAAATTTACACAAAGATACATCATCATCTGTATCTAATGATAAATTGTCTTCGTCATCAATAAATAAAGGAACAGTTCCGTTAACAATATTCTTCATCTTCATTGGTGTCATTAAAATTTTTGATAATCTATTTTTGTTTTTCATTTTCTTATATACACATAACACAGCTAAGATGCTTGTCAACTGAAACAGAAACACAGTTTAAATAAAATTATAGTGCTTCACAAATAGTTTAATAATATAAATAATAAAATATAAGAAACATACCTTAATTAAGCTCGTAAATATTGGATCCATAGATTCCGTATAGTTTACTATAGAGGTTACTACAAATACTGACCACAGTAAGTCAATGACTATTGTATAATTCAATTTATTAATGTTCCATATATGTCCAATGATCTGCATTAGACACACAAAGCCACCTAAAGTTTTTTGTGTCATAATTAGTTGTCCTTCTAATTCTTCTGAGAAGTTAAACTCAGGCACCATGTCCATCACAGGTTCACTGAATTTGAGAACATAGTTTTCTAGCCATGGGAATGTCAAAAGGGCCTTCATTTTTATTATAGCAGCTATTCTGTCAATAAGACCTGATATAATATCTATAGTATTACTTATAGAGCTTGGTAAATTCTTGTGCTTAATTATGATCTTATAGCATTCTAAAGATGTCAATAGCAAAAGTAAGCCAGCGATCAACATAGATGTGTTATTTATGGACTTTCTTAAGAACTGGTTTCGTTTCTCTTGTTTTTGGTGTCCTTTATCAGGAGTCCTGCTTTCTAACAGTTTAGTACCTAAAAGTGTTTCTTTTTCCTTGTGTAATTTCATTTGCAATACTTTTCTACAAGGACTGCACAGTTTATATGCTTTTTCTAATTGAACCCTGTAAACAGCAGAAGTTTTAACACATTAGCCCAGAATTCAAGAAGTTGCAAGAGAGGATAATTATTATGATATTAAATAAGTTTTTTTTGAGGATTGGTACTGGAGCTTCAGCAAGAAATATTCAAGTCATATGGAATACGAGACAGGCAATGAATTACATATATTTTAATTTAGTAGAAAAGTAGTTATTTGCATCTTTAAATTGTTTTTAGTTAGTAGAGTTAATACATAGATTAATAATAATAATAGTTTATTTGGAACAAGTTACATTGTTACATTTTAGCATTGTACGATTATAATATTGATGGAATAAACTTTTTATAGGTATACTTTTCATGGTGAAACTTATCCTTCAATTTTAATTATATTTATTTCATTGCCCACACCCATATAAACAAACAAATTAATGTTTTAGAGAATATAATGATGACAAAATAAGATTACTACTGATTACAGATGACATTTTATCAGCAGTAATATAGGGTTATAAAAAGTTGTGTTGATTTGAAATAAACTAAGTATAGAATGGCATAGTTACTGGACAGTATTGGAGGAGCTTGATGGCACAGTGGTTTAGCGCCTGGCCGTGAAATTGCAGAGGTTAATCAACTTGCACAAGTTCCGCTGTACTTCGGAAGGCATATAAAGCCCCCTTTTTCCATTCGGATCAACTGAACCGACTAACTGGAAACTGAACAACTATTTTACTTCTCAACGGGACAACTACTTAGGTTCATATCGTTTTTTTTTTTTCATATTTGGTGGGTTCGATTCAGGTTAAGGCAGGTGATTTTTTTTTTCAAAAATCTTTGGATGCAGGGCAAATTTTTTTTAAACCAAAATGAAGTCTTCTTTCAATAATATTCCTACCTTCAATATTTAAGGTTCTTTTCCTTCGTGTGGTAAAGTTTTGAGATACCCTTATAATATTGACAATTTTTATAGAAGTTAACCTTCTATAGATTTATGTGACCCTGGTACTCAAAAATATTTTTACCATTAGTACATTTCACTTCAGGGTATTAAAATTATATTAAAAGTTAGGTAACTTTCTCTAAATTTATGTGATACAGGTATTTTTTCTTCATCTGCGGCGGTTATCTCCTATAAATTAGATCCCACTAGAAAAACAAGTATGTGTTGATATTTAGTTGTTCCGTTAGGAACTTTCAATGAAATGTCAATATCATCATTTAATAGAAAAGTCAAATAGTTGATCCGATAAGAATAAAGTTGCATACAGGGTCTCAACGGCACAACTAGTTGATCGGTTTAGTTGATCGGAATGGAATAAGGGATTAAGCCATCGGTCCCAGATGCATTTTGCAGTTTATAAGACTCGCCAATCTGCATAGGGCCTGCGTGGTGGGTTATGGCCCATCCTCTTTATCCACCCATAAGGAAGGCCTGTGCCCCAGCAGTAGGGATATTAAAAATTGCTGATGACAAAGTAGAGAATCCAAATATTACACTTACTTGTATAATTCTACTTCTTCATCAAATTTGTTCTCATTCATCGGGACAAAGTTAGCAAGCTGAACCACTTTTAATTGTTGGTTTATATTACACATTTTGCAAAGACCATTTCTTGGTGGGCTCCTTTGGAATACTTTAGGGCATTTGATAGACTGGTCAGATGCATTAAACAAAGTTTTATTATAATCTCCATCCTGTCAAATCAATAAGTAAATAAAATAAATGATTAAATATTATAAGTTGCCTTATATGAAGTATTTTTATGGAGAAAGAAGCTAACCTTAGTGAACCCATTGTACTGCTCGCATTTAGGACAGTTCCAACTGTTGCGATTCACGAACTTGATCCAAAAATTGTGATTACAAAACCAGCAATTGACACGCCAAATCAAAATCGACCTAGAATAACATTTTAAGATAAGAATAGTGATATTTTGTGATACATTTACCAGGCGGGAAAGTTGCGGGAAAGCGAACGAAATAACCTGTCCACTCACCGTAATTTGTAAAGTAATTTGATGAATAAAATGCTACAGAGGATAGTAGTGATAGTAACTAACACTAATTCCATTTTAAAAACTAACTTAAGTTTTGGATGCATCTCAATATCACTTAAAAACTAAATTATTTTATCCCTAACCTAAAAAAACACACTTCAGTCGGACATTTGTTGCAGACATGACATTGGATTGACATGACAGATGCGCTGCGTGCAGGGTTGCGTTCAGAGCCTTAGTCCGCGGTTGTTTGGTTGTTTTTTATCTCACTCTAAGGTTAGGAACGACCAAGAACTTTAAATGTCAATGTCAATACAAAGTCTTCATTTTCCATTTGGAAAACGAATAATTAAAACTTTTCTTTATACTAAATCAAATAAAATCCGGTTTTTGAGGATCTACCATGATTATTTTAAAAATTAGACACAAAAACATCAAAATACAAAATAACATCAAATGACATTGACATTTTTTCTATAGATAAACGTCAGAGCGTTTTACAACCATCAATTTTGATGGTTGTTTGGTTGCAACGCTCTGACGTTTGGAACGGGATGGTTGTGGCAACCGAACGTCACGCTCTAATGTTTGGAACGCCGTTAGAGCGTTTGGTTGTGGATAGGTTGCACTAGCGTAGGTTCTGAACGAAACCCAGTGTTGAATTATGGTGCTGCCAAGATAAAATTTATTGTATTTTGGGTCGAATTTTATTATTGTACATTTTTTTGGCAATAGTTTTTAATATTTAGGCCGTTAAGATGATTAATAATTGAAAAAATATTAGAAAATATCGACTCACCCGTAGCAACGCAGACGGGATGCTACGGGTGAGTCGATATTTTCTAATATTTTTTCAATTATTAATCATCTTAATATAAAAAAATAGCATTGTGAATGCAAAAAAACTAAAAGTTTAAAATTTAGCCCGTTATTATGCGATTAATTTAACGATATACAACTGAACTGAAGTCCACCTGAAGTTAACCAGTATATAATATTAATATATGCCTGGGGCCTTACTATGAGCTCTTATAGCAGGACTTATACTGAATGGCATTACTTTTTTGTACCATGACCTCGATTTAGCAGGCCTGCGGAGGGCCTGCTTTAATACACGCTCTTAAACCATTCACCATTTTTTATGTATGGACGAAGCGTACCACGACGCACGGTTTGACAGTTTGGGAGCTGTTTTATAGCGTCTGTAATGTCAAATAAAGCAATTCATAAAAAGTTCCTACGTGATCAGCTTTTTCAAAATTGTTTAGTGTATTTAGATAAGTTTGGTGTGAGAGTTTTAAGATTTGTGAATTTCTTTTAATGTTTATTATTTAACAGTGAATTATGTAACTTGATAAAGGCAACGCGACGACTTCCTTGTTGTTGAATATCTGAAATGATGAGAGATGAGACCCCATAAATAAGTACCTAAATTGCATTACATTTTATGTTATTATGAATAATAATAATCAAATAAAGAAGAAAATGATTTATTTTATATCGATGTAATTAACAAACTAATGGTGTGAAATGATATTGAAAATAAAAAAAACTGAAATAATACACCGTCATTTTGTAGTCGTTTTAATTAACTTAAGGGAGTGTTCTACTAATGGAACTAAACATTTTTGCCAAAGAAAGATGGGTCGAAAAACGACAAAAAATTTTGACTTTCCCATACTAATAAAATGTTTTAGCTGTCCCGTTAGTATGGGAGACCCAAAATTTTTTGTCGTTTTTCGACCCATGTTTCTTGGGCAAAAATGTTTAGTTACATTGGTACAACACACCGTTAAGTTAATTAAAACGACTACAAAATGACGGTGTATAACTTTAATTTGTTTTATTGACTTGCGACATTTTATTAGAGCACTTAAAAATAAATATGAAGTTGTGATAAGTACTTTATTTGCAATGTTCTCATTAAAAAAAACTAATAAGTGACCGTTATTTTATTTTTCATCAATTTTGAAAGTCGCGGCAGACAGAGATATACTATCCCCGCCAATTGGTAA
Source organism: Agriphila tristella (assembly GCA_928269145.1). Classification (NCBI taxonomy): domain Eukaryota; kingdom Metazoa; phylum Arthropoda; class Insecta; order Lepidoptera; family Crambidae; genus Agriphila; species Agriphila tristella. The sequence continues at coordinate 25,786,693 of OV743437.1, read as the reverse complement.
TTCGCAAGAACCTTGTCACATTAACATCCACATCGACGTGATTCGCAACTAAAAATGCCATGAAATAAGAAAATTCTTAATAGGTAATCTAATATAATTATTATTTATTGAATTATTATTTTCAGTAAGATAGGGTCTAGGTATATCAAAAATTTACAAATTGTTTTTCGTTTTTGAGGTTAAAAACATGGCCGCCAGGTGCATTACCAATTGGCGGGGATAATAAGCGATAAATTGGGTGCATTCTGCCAAACAAATATCTGATTCAACGAACGCCATAAAGTACATTTTAATTTTATTTTATTTTATTTATTTTACAGTTTTTTGGAAAACTTACAGCTAATTTATATTATAATATGAAGTAAAGCTAGCAAAATACAGCCATTTACAAGTTTTCACATTTAGCAAAAGGATAATGCTTAAAAGCTAGCCTTAAGAAAAATAGCAATAAATTATAAATTACTGCTCTCTTACATATTGTTATTTTTAAAGAAGTTATTGTTAAACGATCTCTTGAATGTAGGTATGCTTGAATTGAAAAAGTCGAGGTCTATGGTATTTAACGTAGAATTAAGTAGTTTGGGTGCTCTGTTAACGAAGGAATTAGACTGGTAGTTCGTTCTAGTGGATGGTACATGCAATAGGCTAGTATGGCGTGTGGTCTTTTTGGGTGTATTGATATAAAATTTACTAAGCAATTCAGGACAATCAATATTACCCTGAAATATCTTCATCAGAAATGCAATATCCGCCATTTCTCTTCTCTTATCTAGTGGCAAAAAGTGAAAATGCTTGCATCGCTGAGCGTAACCATGGAAGAAAGTCCTAGTCTTATATTGCAAATAACGCAGAAATCTTTTTTGTACAGCTTCCAAGCGCGAAATGTAAACGTTATATTGCGGGTTCCATATCTGCGAAGCGTATTCGAGGTGGCTACGTACAAAGGCACAGTATAACATTTTGACTACTTTAATGTCACGGAACTCAGATGACATACGTATTACGAAACCGAGTGCTTTTCTTGCTTTAGTTATAATCGATTCAATATGAGTATCAAAGAGCAGCTTTGAATCGAATATGATTCCCAAATCTTTTATATTATTGACTCTTGTTATAGGTTGACCATTTATAGAATAACCAAACGTTAGTGGGAGTGCCTTTCTGCTAAATGTACATACATAGCATTTAGATATATTAAGAGCAAGCTTATTGTCAATACAATAAGCTTGGAACCTAGTGATGTCTTCCTGCAATTTAATACTATAAGATATATCAGATATTTTAGAGAGAATTTTCATGTCGTCTGCATACAGCAAGATTTTACTATTGAGAAAACAGGAAGATATATCATTTACGTAAATGATAAATAATAATGGTCCCAAAAGTGAGCCTTGAGGTACTCCCGAAGGTATGGGCAGCCTTCTAGAGCTATAGCCACTTAGCGCAACGGTTTGACTGCGGTTTTCCACGTACGAGCTAAACCATCTAAATAGGTTACCCCGAATACCAACCATTTGAAGCTTATACAGTAAAAGTTTGTGATCAATCCTGTCAAAACACTTGCTATAGTCAGTATAGATAACATCTACCTGGGCTTGTTCCTGTGACATGTGCGTTGTCAGATAATCATGAGATAATAATAAGTTGGTAGTCGTTGATCTCCCACTTAAAAAGCCATGCTGAGCTTCATTTAGGACATTGAGCAATGAAGAGTAAACCTGTTCGTATACAACTTTTTCTAATATTTTTGCAAAAATACATAATTTTGAAATTGGTCTGTAATTTTCAACTAGATTTTTTTGTCCTTTTTTATGTACAGGGGTTACGAGAGTTGATTTCCAGATCTCAGGAACAAGCCCGGATAGTAATGAGTAGCGGAACAAGTATGTAAGGGGGACCACAAGACTAGTTGCACAGCGGACAATAAAAACTGGGGCAATGTTGTCAGGACCAGCGGTTTTGTTAACATCCAGTTTCTTTAAAAAAATTAGTATATCACTTTCTTTAATATCTATAGAGCATATATCTGGAGCTGAGTTACACTCTGGGGGCGGTAAGTCAATGTTCGAGCTACTTGGCTGGAAAGTAGAATTGAAATAATCAGCAAAGAGATCACAGATTTCACCTCCTGAACTAGAAAGCTTATCTCCATAAGTCATACTTGAGAGGTATGAGTGACCTGCTCGCTTACTCTTCACAAAAGCCCAAAATGACTTAGGGTCATTTTTTATATTAGTTTCCATTCTTGTGATATATTTATTATAACAATCCTCTTCAAACTCCTTTGCACGATTTCTAATAACAGAGAAAGATGAGTAATCTGAATAGTTTTTATATTTTAGGTATTTCATATGATGTTTATGTTTTTCTTTTAACATTTTAACAAGAGCACTGTTATACCACTGAGGATACCAACGACCCCTGAACCTTTTTTTGTGAGGAATGAATTCATCTCGAAGTGAGTATAATAGGTTATAACGGGTGGCGCAAAAGTAAAGACCCTATTTGGTTCAGCTATAACATTTTTTCTAAATTAGAAAACTAGATTTAGGTTTTTTAAATGTATATTTGTGCCATTAAATTTCGTACCATTAGGATTTAAAGATGATGTCTTTTAAATGGTGACCTCCAGAGTTGATACACATTTGAGCCCTATTTATGACATTTTGCATAACTTGCCGTAACACTTCCTGCGATATGTTCGTTATTTCTTGACGAATGTTTTATTTTAGAGCTGCGAGAGTCTGTGGCTTGTTCACATACACCCGAGATTTCAAAAAACCCCAAAGAAAGAAGTCTGTAAAGGCATATGTTAATGAGACCAGGAGACTTTTGTGTATATATATATTGAGCCGGTTCACAAGTTACAGCACTGTTATAACATAATTTGTACTTTACATAGTTTCTGACCTAATGTCTATACATCTCGACGGATCCACAAGAAGTGTGTCAAACTACAGAGTGCTGCGCATGTCCAAGCAGATTGACATAACAAATCTAACTTGAAATTCGAATGCACCATAGAGCATAGCACTTCGTGAGAAACCTCCCTCGACACACCCCCTCAATCTGCTGCACATGCTGACCATACTTGCTGAAACAGTTACCTGTCCAGCACTACTAACTGCTTAATCAAACTTATACACTCTTAGATGCTTCCTACCAATAGTTACAAACCTATCTCAAGTTTATATAATATTAAAGTGTTTAGTAAAGTATTGAAGTTTTATTAAATTGTCCATTATTACCCATGTCTACCCCTTAACATAACATTTGACATTATTACTCATGTCTACCCCTTAACACAATATTTGACATAACCCGTTACATCAAAACTTTCTATCTGCCTCTCGATTCCTATAACCCGTAACACCTCTTCTCGAGCTACTTACTACCTTTCAATTAACTACACCTTTCGAATACTTGAACTCCTACTCGATCCTACATTACAAGACCTAACCGTTTTTTTTTTTTTCAAAACTCCTACTCGACCCTACATTACAAAACCTAACGTTTTTTATATAGACAGACAAAACAACCTTTAAACTCAATTATCCATCATTACATAAAAAATACAAGCATAGTACAAAATCAAATCAATTATCAAATACATTCAATTATATAAAAGTAGAACGTAAATGTGTGATAAAAACTTAAAGCCATAATAATGTCCAAATAATAAACGTATGACAATTTCTTTCAAGTTACTTGTTTACCGTCGTTTGCTTTGTTATTTTGGATGATGATTCATTTATTTTCCAAATATTCCCCAAATGTTTCCACACCCCCTTAAATGAATCATTACATTATATGCCAAAGACACATCCCCTTAATTAGTGTACGTATGCACCCCCTTAACTCTTTAACTGAAACTGTGAATTGAATGGGCTTCTTAAGTTTACATCACGCCTTTACATCTTTCTTATACAAATTACACACCCCTATAAAACTTACACACTAATTCCCCACATATTGACCGAAAACGCATTTAGTTCACTTTTGCCCGCACTTATCACTAAACACTCACTCTGATACGAGTTTTCTTTGACACCTTTCAAACTTCACAGGTGGCAAACACTTTGTAAGTATATCTGCTATCTGCGAACCCGTTGGACAGTATTTGACCGTTATTCTGTTTGCATCAATCTGATCTTTTAGATAGTAGTATCTCACGTCTATGTGTTTACTTCTTTTATTCATAATTCCTTTCTTCATGAGCCAAATAGCTGACTGGTTGTCCACTTTCATTTCTATTTCTAATTTTTCATTGGTCATTTCAAATATGAAGTCTCTGATGAACAGGAGTTCTTTGCAGCATTCTGCTGCGGCTATAAACTCTGCTTCCGTACTTGACAGCGCTACGATCGGTTGCTTTCTTGAGCTCCATGCCACTGGTCCACCGTTTAGCCAAATCACGTAACCCGACGTGCTACGCCTAGTGTCTGGATCCCCCGCGAAATCTGAGTCACAGTACCCTCGAAGCACTTTATCACCTTCACCAAAATGAATACCTTTGTTTTCCGAACCTTTTAAAAATTTCAAAATAGTTTTTGCATTATTTAAATCATTCAAATTTGGAGCACTTTGTTGACGCGAGCAATACCCTACATGGAAGCTTATGTCTGGCCTCGTTTTATTCGCCAGATATAATAAAGATCCTACCATTTCCCTATAGAGTTCATGGCTCTCTGTGTCTATTTTCAACTTTGGGTGTTGTTCTATCAAAATGGTTGGGGTTTTACATTCTCTTGCTTCATTCAAATTAAATTTCTTCAAAATTTTTTCGATGTAATTTTTCTGACAAATTTTCACTCCTTCCTTTTCTTGTGTTATATCCAGCCCGATGTAATTTGATACTTCTTCGCAGATTCTTAGATCGAAACCTTTTCTTAATGTTTCCACTACATGCACCAGATCTTCTTCTCTCTCACCAACTACTAGTCCATCATCAACATAAATCGCAAGAATCATCCTTCTTTCACCTTCCATTACAAAAATACATTGATCTAACTTTAATTGCTTAAATCCCATTTTAATTAAATGTTCTGTAAATTTAATATTCCACATTAATGGAGCTTGTTTTAACCCATACAGACTCTTATTTAATTTGCATACTTTATCTTCTTTGTTGCTGTAACCTTTTGGAACTTTTAAATAAATACACTCTTTTAAATCTCCATGAAGAAACGCTGTTTTAATATCGAACTGTTTCATTTTCAATTTTTTATTTGCAACAATTGACAGTAGTACTCTCAAAGAATTTGTATTTACAACTGGACTATATGTTTCATCATAATCTATTTTATATTTCTGTTGAAATCCTCTTGCGACTAATCTTGCTTTGTATCTTCCATCTGATTTCACCGTGAAGATCCATTTGCTTGTTACTAGCTTTCTTCCTTCCGCTTCTTTCTTATCTACAAATGTCCACGTATTGTTTTCTTCTAACGACTTGATTTCTTCCTCTATTGCTTTCTTCCATTTATCTTTTTCGCTTGATTCTATCGCCTCCTCGTACGTTAACATGGAAGCTTCCGTATCAAACTCCATGACATAATCTTTATATCTTTCTGGTAACCTACGTTCTCTCGCAGGTTGGTTTCTTCTTCTACTATCTTCCACCACTCGACTTCCCTCAGTTTCTTCATTACTCTCTCCATTTTCTGCCTCAATCTCTACTACTCGACTCTGATTTTCTTCACTCTCTTCACTATCGAAAAGTTCTCCACTTTCTTCAGGTTGTATAATACTATCAAAATTTAAATTACTTTCAAAATTGTTTCTACTATTTATACTATTTTCGTTTCTTTCTTCTTCATTTGTTCTTCCGTCATTTATTTCACCATCATTTGTTTCACCGTCACTTGTTCTGTCTTCATTTATTCGACTGTCGTTTGTTCTACCTTCGTTTGTTTCTCTAATACTTCTATTTCTTCTTTCTCCACCTTCTCGACATTCTTCATTGCTTACTGTTGAATTTTGATTTATTTCTTCTCCTGTATGTTCATCTTCAACCAACTTCCACAGTCCATTCATTTTCACCACATTTTCTTCATCATCTAAATATATTCCTTGTTCTTCTTCGTTTATTCTTACATCCCTTGCTCTTATTATCTGTTTCTTTTCATCCACCCAAATTTTGTAGCCGTTTCTAACGTAACCGATGAGTATTCCTTTGCCGCATCTTTCGTCCAGTTTTCGTAGGCCAAAGTTTATTTTGTAGTACGCTGTAGATCCAAATCTTCTGATGTTCGATAGGTTGGGTTTTATCTTGAACCACATTTCCGCTGGTGTTTTGTTTCTGCCTTCTGTTGGACTTCTGTTGAGCAGGAAACTTGCTGTTAACAGTGCTTCACCCCACAGATAGTTTGGAACCTTGCCATCGAACATTAACGCCCTTGTTCTCTCCATCAGGGTTCTGTTTAGTCTTTCAGCTTTTCCATTTAGTTGAGGCGTGTACGGAATGGTTGCATCCAGTACGATCCCTTTTGCCTGGCACCACGCATGTAGGTTATTGCTCGAGTATTCACCCCCATTATCGCACCTAATTTTCTTTACTTTGCTATTGAAATGATTTTCAGCTAAACACACAAATTCTTTAATTTTGTCAAGGCACTCACTTTTGAAGGCGATCAAGTACACGACACAGAAGTGCGTAAAGTCGTCTAAAAACGTGATAAAATATTTTTTATTGTCCCAAGTGGGCACTTCAATTGGGCCGCAAATATCACTGTGAATAATTTCCAAAGGGAATTTAGCTTTAATTCTATTATTTCCAAACGGTTTTCGAGTCATTTTAGCTTTTGTGCAGATTTCGCAAAATTTGTTCGAATGTTCCCCCCCAATTTCGATACCATTTACCAATTTCGCCAGACGAGGCACATCGGATACGTGACCTAGTCTCCGATGCCAGATATTGACACTCTCAGTGAGTAGCGCTTCGCGAGTATAGTTAGCCAAGAACTCTGTTTCATACAACCCGGTCTTAGTTTTGTAACCCGTTAAAATTATCTTATTTTTGTATTTAATAAATACCTTGTCTCCAGCGAAGTGTACATTGCCTCCATTGTCAGTAATGGCGCTTACTGAAATCAGGTTCCGTGATATTTCTGGGACAAACAGTACATCCTTCAGCTCTCCAAAGTTTGTTACAATTTTGCCGGTCCCCTGCGCTGTGATGTTGTCAGAATTTGCACACCTGATAGAGACATCTATTTTCTCTGCAATTTGTATAATATTTTTATTGCTGAAAAAATGTGAAGAGGCACCTGAGTCAACTATTGCTTTGATTTTGATTTGGAATTGTTCGCTTACCAGATTATTTGACTTATTATTACGGCAGAACCTCTGTACGTGGCCCTTCGCCCCACAAGTTCTGCAGATTTTTTCTAAAAAGCAATTTTTTGTGTTATGGCTTGTTTTGTGGCAGATGGAACAGCCTTTTCTGCAGACCCTGGCAATGTGCCCTTGCTGCCCGCAGTTGTAGCATTTTCTTTCGTCTGATTTAAAGGCTTGGTTGTTAGTTCCTGACGACGTGGGCATGTTTGGATTGAGTTTTTGAATTTTCATAATTAAATTGAACACTGTTTTTTCCGCTTTAGGGGTTATATCCCAAACTGTTTTAAAATAATTCAGGTTCTCCGGCAGAATAGTCAAAGCTTTGTTCATTAACATCTCCTCTGTGATGCTGTTCGGTTCTATCATATTTATTTCTGAACACAGGTTTTGGAGGTGGCTAATATCGTCAACTATGTTTGCAGTGGGAATGTAGCTGTAGAATTTTATTATTTTCTCATGATTGTCTTCCTTTCTCTCGAAGTTAAATATTAAGTCTAGTTTCTCAAAAATTTCTGTAACTGAGGTGCAGTTAATCACATAGTGTAGGAATTTTTCATCTATTGTATTTAGAACGAAGAACCGTGCCTTTGCGTCGTTGAAGTCTTTTGCACCTTCAATAAGCCCTTTTGATTCAAGAAATAATTTTGTAATCTTACGCCAGTTTTTATAATTTTGTACGTCCTTCAATTTGTTGATATTTTCCATGGCCAAAAGTGTAGTTCAAAAACAAATAAGTTCAGTTTCAAACTAAATTCAGTTCAATTAAAAGCCAATTCCAATTTTGTCAAATAAATTTTTTTCTTCACATTCTTTTGTTTTTTCGGCCATAACTGTCACCAACAAAATTTTATTTTTGGCAAAGATTTTTCATCGGATTTATCTTCCCATAATTTGAATTATTCCCCTCATTAAGTTTTATTTAGTATTGTAATCATCACTGTTTATCTTTATAAGTTTTATAATTTCTATATTTAATCTTTCATCCCCCTTAGCAACACTATTTTGTCAACACTCTCTTGTTGCTAAGGCCTCTAGTTATGAACACAACATACCTGAAAATAAAACTTTTCCTTCTATCTTCACTCCTGATCTCTATATGCATTTTTTTCGGCCCATAACCTAAAGGCATATGTTAATGAGACCAGGAGACTTTTGTGTATATATATATTGAGCCGGTTCACAAGTTACAGCACTGTTATAACATAATTTGTACTTTACATAGTTTCTGACCTAATGTCTATACATCTCGACGGATCCACAAGAAGTGTGTCAAACTACAGAGTGCTGCGCATGTCCAAGCAGATTGACATAACAAATCTAACTTGAAATTCGAATGCACCATAGAGCATAGCACTTCGTGAGAAACCTCCCTCGACAGTCTGGACTGGTCAGATCGGGTGATCTTGCAGGCCAAGGCAAATCGCCAAAACGAGAGATAACTCGGCCTGGAAAAGCGTCCCTCACTAAATCCATATTTATTCCACGTTCTTGGGGAGTAAAACGGTCCATGTTTATTTTCAGTGTATTTTATATTTGTTCACTACACAATTTTCAACAACAGAATGACAGAAAATGTCATATAAAAAAAATAAAAGTATTTTCTTTAGTGCCAGTACTTTTGCGCCACCCGTTAGAACTTGGTGATACACTCTTCCAACGACAGTCCCGAGAAATACTGTTGCCAGTTAATACTATCAAGGATTTTGCAGATTGCCTCATAATTTCCTTTATTGTATGAATAAGATATATGAGTCGCGTCAATTAATGTTTTATCTTTTTCTATTTGAATAGTGACACAGATAGATGGATGATGGCAATCAGGCGGTACTAATGAGTTACCGTCATTAGAAACCTTTACGTTTATGTTACTGTACACCAAGTCCAATATCCTAGAATTTGAGTTTTGAATGTTGTTAAACTGGAAAATATTACAGGTGTTAATATTATCGAAAAATGTAGTTTGATGTGTCCCTGTGATGTTTGACGGAAGCAAGTGATGGTCATCCGAAGAAGGTGACCACGTTATATTTGGCATGTTAAAGTCGCCAAGAATTACATATTTATCATCAATGTTATTCAATATGATTTCAGTACATTTATCGGAAAAATTTAAGAGTTGTGTTGTTAATGAATTACCTAATCCTTGTGTACATATATACACACAACAAATATGTAACTTATACGACCCACGGAGGCTGACTGTGACCCACAGGTCTTCAGCAGACGAGCACCATTCACTTCGTTCATTTCCAATAAGCTCTCGCCTGATGGCCACTAACACCCCGCCGCCAAGAGTCTGTCCCGTTTCTGTATAATTTCTATCACGTCTCCAAACAAGGTATCGGTCATCAAAGAGTTCACTATTTAAAATTCCGTCCGTGAGCCAGGTTTCTGTCAAAGCCACTATATCATATGAATTTGATTGAATTTTCCTATAAAATGTATTTGTCTTTGTACGCAAGCCCCTAACGTTTTGATAAAAAATCGTTAAAGCAAACATGTTGTCAAACGATATCTAGTAATAATAATAATATTTTGATTGTAATATAGATATGACATTATTAAGATGTATAAAATAGCATAGAATAAAGTGACAGGGGTTGGCGAGTAGAATAGTTATCTTATTCATACGCGTGCTAATAGATACAAGCTTAAATTTTATCAAATGAGATAGGTAAGCGCGTAAATTAATGGCAATAAATGTATTAATTTGTTTAGCACTCTGTAATCCAATAAGTACAAAGACATGTAACGGTTGCACATGTATGAGTATCAACGTTAGCGTTACTAATAGCCTAAAGTGAATAAGATTTCCTGCCAGTATGCTTAGAACGTCTAGGAACGGTTTTATTATTTTATAGAACACCTTTAAAAGGGAAAGATCGGCACTATAATGTTGGATGTCTCTTATCCAGTAATGCAAGCACAAACACCACATATACGTATATAAATCATAATTTAGCAAGGTCTTAAGAAATAACGCGCATCGTAAAAACAAAACTAGTGCATAAAAAAATAACGGGGGTGACGTGCTCATGCGGCGGCGGGCAGTGGCTCGACTGAGATCGCACTGCCCGTGCGCATCGGACGCCCGGTTCGTCCTTGTGGAAACAATAGCCGCAAACGAACATTCCAGTATATCAGAGATTCTCAAACTGTGGAACACCAAACTAAAGATCATAGTAGAATCATTAGTAAACAATTGAGGAAATATGAGTAAATAATATTCAAACATACCAAGAGGATACACAAATTTGAAAACAACTATTCTACATGCCATCATTAAAGTTTTTTCAGGTCCAGTTCTGATTTTATGAGTTTCACTGGGGACGTTTGGTTCTTTCTCAGAAAAATCTTGCAGTTCTTCACCCAGGAGTATGTATATCCGTGTTCTTTCGCCGCCTTTTTTGCCTTATTTAGAAGGAGCTTGTTTTCCAATGTTAAATGATCATTAACGTACACGCTGTTGTCGGAGTTTAATCCAGTGTCAGCTGCTGTAATCTTCTTTTGTGCTCGGGCGCAGGCAACAAAGTTCTCTTTTAAATATCTGTTATTAAACGATAGTATAATATTTTTGTTCTTTGGATCATTTCGGGTTGGAACTCGCACGATATAATTGATTTCCATTTTCGTCACATCGCATTTGATGAAGGATCCAAGTTTTTGTATGATGTTAAACAAGTTCTCAGATTCTTTGAAAGGGACACCCTTGATTTCAACATTGTTGAGACGATCAGTTTGATCTTTAGTTTTAATGATGTCTTCTAAATCAAGTATTCTTTGTTTGAATGGGCCTATTCCATCTTGGTTGTTTTCTATAGTTTCTATTCTTTGCTCCAAAGTATTTATTTTTTCATTACAGATTTTCGAACTCTCATGTGCGAACTCAACAGAGTTTTTCAAATGTTGCAGATCATCTTTAATGGATTTTATGTCCTCGACTAAGCCAGAGAGTGCAGTGACTTGCTGGGAAAGTTTTTTTATTTCCAGCATGATAATTTCGCTATCTGCGTTTTGTAGGGCTGGAGATAGCGGAGCTGAAGTTGGCGGCTTAGGGGCAGAATTATTTTTACAAGTGGGACACTTCCATGTGGCTTTTCTGTCTCCGAGTTTCCGAAATCCGCTTTCTGTAATACCGGCGCAGGTGAAGTCGAAGCAGCGCATGCATATGCAGCATTGGGCCAAATCTCTTGCTTCATTTAGGCAGCTTGCACACTTCATCATAGGTGGTATAAATACTAATTTCGATAAAGGGTTTGGGAAACACTGACAACGGCCGGCAGTGACACAGGCGTCCGTACTTATAGGCTCGCTTCTCGCGACTGACCATGAAAAGTAAATGAATATTCTAAACAAATTACTTTCCACGGTTAACAAATTTATGGCGATCGATGACTCAGAGATTTGTCTTACAGAATGCACCCATCGATTTGTATAAGCTATCTCGTTTTCGCATCGTCTACAAAGCATTAGTGATCTGTGACAAAGCATACCAGAGACAAACTAACCGTTCACCTTGAGTCAAAACAATCTTTAAGCCGTTCACCTAAAAGACGGTCATGGTACCGATTTAAGCAATTTTGTTTAGGGCCTGCTTCTGAACTGAACGGCTTAAGGATGGTTTCTTATTTGCTGATGGTAAGCCCCCTGAAGTCACCCCACTTATTTTGCGCTTAATCTTTTCTTTTCATAAATTCTTGAGTGAAGTTGAAGCGGATCGTTTAATAGGTACTTCTTGCAATACACATAATAATCGCAATACTTCTAAATACAACGATAAGTAATTATGTCTTTTTTATTTTTGCAATTTATATTTATTTATTAAATACCTACATTTAGTTTTGAGTTTTAAATAAAAAATATATTTTATGTGATTCCACGGGAGAAGGCACGATGAAAAACCTTGACTGTCTTATTCAGAGTGCGTTCGTTAAACTAGGGCCAAAGTTAACATGGCGTTAGACTGCGGACTAACGCCATTTTAGCGCAAATCGTATTCAGAGTGACAGTTTAACGTTTAATCCCACCGTTTAAGGATTAAAAGGTGCATTGTGATTGGATTGTCTAATTTAAAAATCTATCGCACTCGCTTTCAGGATGTAACACATTGAAGTTTCTTTTTGTCACAAATTAAAACTTACCAAAGAAATGCAGCAATATGTCACATCTATCTGTCAAACGAAAGCGATTGCGATAGATTTTTAAAATTAGACAATTAGCCCCCGTTTGTTAGAACAGTCTTGCACCCCAGGGTTGCTTTCAGAACCTACGCTCCGAGTGCAACCATCAAAATTGATGGTTGTAAAACGCTCTGGGGCCCTATTTTTGAATCGCTCGTCTAGTGTCGAGCGCTCGTTTCTACTGATTTTCGTTTGACAAATGTATGAGCTGTCGAACGAAAATCAGTAGAAACGAGCACTCGACGCCAGCCGAGCGATTCAAAAATAGGGTCCCTGACGTTTGTCTATAGAAAAAATGTCAATGTCATTTGACATTATTTTGTATTTTGATGTTTTTGTGTCTAATTTTTAAAATAATCATGGTAGATCCTCAAAAAACTGTTTTTATTTGATTTTAAATGAAGACTTTGTATTGACATTGACATTTAAAGTTCTTGGTCGTTCCTAACCTTAGAGTGAGTTATAAAACAAACAAACAACCACGCACTAAGGCTCTGAACGCAACCCAGTTTTGTGAAACATCTCTGAATAAAGGTCCAAACAAATTATCGGACGCGGCTTATGGACGCGGCTTACTGCCGCGGCTGATAAGTGTGCACACTCTCATAACATCCTGCGTGCCAGATCACTAATGCTTTGTAGACGATGCGAAAACGAGATAGCCTATACAAATCGATGGGTGCATTCTGTAAGACAAATCTCTGAGTCATCGATCGCCATAAATTCGTTAACCATGGAAAGTAATTTGTTTAGAATATTCAATATATTTTACTTTTCATGGTTATTATGTAAAATTATGTTATGGTAAAATGTACTTTATGGCGTTCGATGACTCAGAGATTTGTCTGGCAGAATGCACCCAATTTATCGCTTATTATCCCCGCCAACTGGTAATGCGCCTGGCGGCCATGTTTTTAACCTCAAAAACTAAAAACAATTTGTAAATTTTTGATATACCTAGACCCTATCTTACTGAAAATAATAATTCAATAAATAATAATTATATTAGATTACCTATTAAGAATTTTCTTATTTCATGGCATTTTTTGTTGCGGATCACGTCGATGTGGATGTTAATGTGACAAGGTTCTTGCGCATTACCAATTGGCGGGGATAGTATATCTCTGTCTGCCGCGACGTTCTAAATTGATGAAAAAAAGTATCACAACTTCATATTTATTTTAAGTGCGATTTACTAGGTGCGTGCTCAAATAAAATGTCGCAAAACAATAAAACAAATTAAAGTTATTTTATTTCAGTTTTTTAATTTTCAATATCATTTCACACCATAAGTTTGTTAATTACATCGATATAAAATAAATCGTTTTCTTCTTTATTTGATTATTATTATTCATGATAACATAAAATGTAATGCAATTTAGGTACTTATTTATGGGGTATCATCTCTCATTATTTCTTTTTATTTTAGTGATATTCAATAACAAGGAAGTCGTCGCGTTGCCTTTATCAAGTTACATAATTCACTGTTAAATAATAAACATTAAAATAATTTAACAAATCTTAAAATTCTCACACCAAACTTATCTAAATACACTAAACAATTTTGAAAAAGCTGATCACGTAGGAACTTTTTATGAATTGCTTTATTTGACATTACAGACGCTATAAAACAGCTCCCAAACTGTCAAACCGTGCGTCGTGGTACGCTTCGTCCATACATAAAAAATGGTGAATGGTTTAAGAGCGTGTATTAAAGCAGGCCCTCCGCAGGCCTGCTAAATCGAGGTCATGGTACGAAAAAGTAATGCCATTCAGTATAAGTGCTGCTATAAGAGCTCATAGTAAGGCCCCAGGGGGCTTACCATCAGCAAATAAGAAACCATCCTTAAGCCGTTCAGTTCAGAAGCAGGCCCTAAACAAAATTGCTTGAATCGGTACCATGACCGTCTTTTAAGTGAACGGCTTAAAGATTGTTTTGACTCGAGGTGAACGGTTAGTTTGTCTCTGGTATGCTTTGTCACAGATCACTAATGCTTTGTAGACGATGCGAAAACGAGATAGCCTAGATACAAATCAATGGGTGCATTCTGTAAGACAAATCTCTGAGTCATCGATCGCCATAAATTTGTTAACCATGGAAAGTGTTTAGAATATTCAATACTTATTTTACTTTTCATGGTTAAAATGTACTTTATGGCGTTCGATGACTCAGAGATTTGTCTGGCAGAGTGGACCCAATTTATCGCTTATTATCCCCGCCAATTGGTAATGCGCCTGGCGGCCATGTTTTTAACCTCAAAAACGAAAAACAATTTGTAAATTTTTGATATACCTAGACCCTATTTACTGAAAATAATAATTCAATATATAATAATTATATTAGATTACCTATTAAGAATTTTCTTATTTCATGGCATTTTTAGTTGCGTTGCGGATCACGTCGATGTGGATGTTAATGTGACAAGGTTCTTGCGCATTAACAATTGGCGGGGATAGTATATCTCTGTCTGCCGCGACGTTCTAAATTGATAAAAAATAAAATAACGGACACACTAGTTTTTTTTAATGAGAACATAACTTCATATTTATTTTTAAGTGCGATTTACTAGGTGCGTGCTCTAATAAAATGTCGCAAGTCAATAAAACAAATTAAAGTTATATTATTTCAGTTTTTTATTTTCAATATCATTTCACACCATTAGTTTGTTAATTACATCGATTTAATTAAATCATTTTTTTCTTTATTTAATTATTATTATTCATAATAACATAAAATGTAATGCAATTTAGGTACTTATTTATGGGGTATCATCTCTCATAATTTCTTTTTATTTTAGTGATATTAAACACAAGGAAGTCGTCGCGTTGCCTTTATCAAGTTACATAATTCACTGTTAAATAATAAACATTAAAAGAAATTTACAAATCTTAAAATTCTCACACCAAACTTATCTAAATACACTAAACAATTTTGAAAAAGCTGATCACGTAGGAACTTTTTATGAATTGCTTTATTTGACATTACAGACGCTATAAAACAGCTCCCAAACTGTCAAACCGTGCGTCGTGGTACGCTTCGTCCATACATAAAAAATGGTGAACGGTTTAAGAGCGTGTATTAAAGCAGGCCCTCCGCAGGCCTGCTAAATCGAGGTCATGGTACGAAAAAGTAATGCCATTCAGTATAAGTCCTGCTATAAGAGCTCATAGTAAGGCCCCAGATCAGCCGCGGCAGTAAGCCGCGTCCGATAATTTGTTTGGACCTTGAAGGTCGCGGACGTAACCATAGACTAATATGACGTCATCGGACGTCCGATAGCTATCTGGCACACAGGATGTTATGAGAGTGTGCACACTTATCAGCCGCGGCAGTAAGCCGCGTCCATAAGCCGCGGCCGATAATTTGTTTGGACCTTCAAGGTCCAAACAAATTATCGGCCGCTACCGTAGACAGAGAAACCTATAGACAAATTGACGGCATCTGTCGCATTCACACACGAAAGAGACAGACTTATGCACACGTCTTGCATAGAAATGGGACAGAGCGATATGATTTTCTGTCTCATACTACGTGCCGGTTTTCTCATGTGTAGCAAACTAGTTTGCTAAACAAACTTTTGACAGTTCGTCGGTGCTTCTTCGTAATCAGAAAGAAAAAAGTGTTTTGTGAGATAATTCGTTGCGGTGTCTCTTTCTAAAGTAAATTATTCAGTTGTTAGAACAATCATACACTTAATAAATCTGTGAAAATGGTTCGATGTTGTGTAATAGGTTGTAAAAGTACCAGTGATTGTAAACTTTCAAATATATCATTTCACTCGTAAGTATTGTAGATTTTATCAAGTATTATGCATTAAATTCAATTGTTATTTTAAATTTTCGTTATAGAACAGTTTAATATTCGTTTAAATTCAATCTGAACATGTCTAAAGTTCAAGTAGAGTATTTTATAACCTAATCACTAATTTGGATTGTGTTGCCAGTACTCTACGTTAATTTGCCCATTTTCAAATTGCACCATACGTAAATCGTTTATAATACAGAAGCTAAAATATGATTAACCTTTACAGATTTCCTAAAAATTAAACAGTACGTACTCGTACTTACCCTATGGATTGATGCAACACGCCGGACAAATTGGGCCCCAAAAAAATTTTCAAGAATGTGTAGCAAACATTTTGAAAAAAATAAATGTTTTGAATAAAGAAAAGAAGAGAAAGAAGAAAGTCACTGTTCTAATCCCTCTATTCCTATGCTATTCCACTTGTGGTAATATTTTTTTGTTACATTTGTCTCATTTGTTGTAAGTATGTTGGTTGTTATTATAATTTAGTTATTATTTCAGGCTCAAGAATTTTAAGTCACAGTGACAACAGCTGCTGTAAACTTACCTCCTTAAAAGAATAAATTGTAATGTGATTGCATCAACTTTAAAAGTAAGTTTAAATTTACTTATGAGTATGTAATAGTTTTTTGCAACAAATATATATATTTTTTTGTATGTTATTACAGTTTAGTTACTATTTCAGGCTAAACAATTTGGAATTTTACTCTCAGGGCGCTAATAGATGTTTTGCATCAAAAAAGCATTGCAAACAGTACCACGTAATGTAACGCGCGCAACAGACCGCGCTTGTGTGCGTCGTCATGCCCAAAGAGTAAAATATGGTCGCGCTCGTGCCGTGCTATGCTACACACCGAGGCGTGCGGCCGAGTTGAAATGAAAGCGTGTGTGCGTGCGCATAAGATACATTGAGTTCTGACATTTCGAAACCATTGTTTGTTACGAAATATTTAAATTTTTGATAATGTTTCTTTGGAATTAAACTAATGTATAATGTTTAAAATTTGTTTTAATAAAAAAACTATATTGTTCTTAATTGGACCTTCATTATCATCATCATATCTGTTGATTTCCCAGGTATAGTCTAGATTAGAAGACAATAATTAAATGGTCCTGTCCTGATGACGGGCAGAATACGTATGCTCAACGCTGGTCAAAGGTCTTTTAACGCAATTTATAAAAGTGGTTTCATAAGTAATGTAATCGTTATTAATGAAAAATAAAAGCATTAAATGTTTTATTTGATGAGTTTGTTTTGTTTTGAGTTTTCTAAATATCCCTTCTAATTCTCCTAAATCTCAGCAGACGTTCAGACGCATTAGGACCACTTGCGGAAAAGGCGTCTCTTTCGTATTTGGTCCATTTCGCAGAACGTTCATTTCGCATTTAGTCCACTTTCTAAAATAACTCCTTTGCGAGGCGAGGATTGATATTTTTTTGTTTTTCATAAATATGGAGAAGGTTAACTTCTATATTTTCAATCACTTCGATATTTTTCTTTTCTTCGTAATACGTCACCAAGGTACAGTACGAGGCATATATCTTGAAATCAGGTGGGGATTGCGCGGAACGCGTATTTTGGGCATGCGCAGCGGTGAGGGGTGCGGGCGGCGGGATAAGGACGCGCGCTAGGTCGCTCACAAGAGCACATGTGCGAACTTATCCCCACTCCGTCAGAAAAATTACAAGATATATGCCTCGAACTGTATTAGGTACAGAGAAAAGAAAAACAAATTAAAATAATTGAAGTTAACCTTCTCCACGTTTATGTGATCCTGGTTATTTTGTGACGTAGTTACTAAAAAGAAAAAATATCACAAAGTGAAAATATGGAACAAAATTCTCCATAAACGAATAGATTTATGTAAAGAGAACAAAAACAAAATAATTTACCTTCTCCCATATTAATTTATGTGAAAGTTCACCAAATGTTAAATAAACGTTCTGCGAAAAGGACCAAATGCGAAACGGACGTTCGGCGTTCTACGAAATGGACCAAAATGCGAAGTGAGTGGACCTAATGCGCTTGAACTGAACGTAGTAGGTTTAAATATTATTGCAGATTGCAGACATTTGTTTTCTACTTAGTGCATAAATCTGGGGTAAAATTGTTTATGTAGCAACACCATCTGTTTATCGTCCTGTCCGCGGCCACGCTGAGCAGTCGTCTATAGGTTTCTCTGTCTACGGCCGCTACAGAATTGACGCTACAGAATAATAGTACTTGCGTGATGCGTTTCATTATTAATTTATATTGTACCTTTATTTATCAAATCGGAAAATCCTTACTTAATATTATAAATGCGAAAGTCCGTTTGTTTATTTGTTTGTTTGTTTGTTACGCCTTCACGTCTAAACTACTCAACCGATCATCATGAAATTTTGCATACATGTTGTCAGGAGTACAGAAAAGGACATAGGGTACCTTTCATCCAGAAAAAAAAGTACTGTACCCGAGGGATAGCAAAAAAGCTTTCTACGCAGACGAAGTCGCGGGCGGTCGATAGTATTGTATAAAAGCGTACAATAATGAGAAAGCTATGTTTTATTGTACAACACTGACATGAATTTTTTTTTCTATTTGTGCACGTTTCTCAACACTGGCTGCGTGCGCAGCGCAGCGGCACACCGGCCGGCGGCAGCAGCAGAGCAGCACAGACCAAGTAGATAGATAGAGATTTGACCATGGATTTGACAACCTTTTGGATTTGACTCACGACTCACGAGAGTTCGCGGCCTCGCGTGAGTGTGGAGGATACCTTGCTCAAATCACAGTGAGAATCATAGACTAATATGTATGTGAGAATCAAAGAGTAAAGCCAGTAAAGTATGGGAGAGTCAAGGTAGGCTGTGATCTGAGAAATAAAAAAAAAATGTTTGTTTTGGAGGTTATATTGTATGTCAACTGCACGTTAAAAATAATTTAATTTATTATTGAAACGTATTATTATAGCCACAAATCATGTATAACAGTAGCTCTTTTTTATATTTGTGCAACTATGATGATCAATATGTTAAAACAGGTGCTAACTTTATCTTAACAATCTTAAAGTGTTTCAAATGTTTACGCTGTTTTAAAGTCTTTACAAGTGATTTTCACTAATTAACATCTTATCTTACCATTGCAGATCATGATCACATTGATAAATTGTGGTCTGGTACTTGGACAATGGAAAATGTGATTCTTTGTAAAAAGTTGGTATCAGGTCTTGATACTGAACTTTCTAAGGTCATTAAAGATAATATCGGTGATGGAGAAGGTGTACTTCGCTTGGCCATCAACTCTCTTTTGACTTTTTGCCAGCAAAATTGGAATCCACATCCAAATGAATTTAATTTAGAGGAATATCTTCATATGTCTTGGCCAGAGAACTTAGATGTTAAGCAGAAATTGCAGCGTGATTCTGAGCCTCTATATGACAATATTTTGTATCCAGAATTGCTCTATTTATCGAACCAAATTTTTACTGCCTTGTATTCAGAAGAACCCAATCTGGTAAGTGCACTGCTGCGTGTTTACTAAATGTACCTTGTGAGGATACCGGTGACGTCACAGATCTAGTCGACCTATTATCGCATTATTATTCATAAGGTTGGCAACAGCAATAGCAGGACATTTTTAGTTTGACTTCCAAAATACTGAATGTTTTTATTTGATAAATATGCATATTCCATATTATTATCTTCACAGTAAAAGCGAAAACAAAAAGATATATTTATTATATTGGTACTGCTGTGATTATTCTTCATTCTATGGTTTGGTTCATTTTATTAACCGTTTTATTTAACATTTACAATTAAATGTTACTTATCACCAACATTGTTGTATAGGTCCATTTATGGTGGTGTTTCCGAAGTAAGGTACTGCATCAAAGAGCTTTAGAAGACACCAGCGCCACATTGTATTCTGAGCTTGAGTTGATTATGGCAAAGTTATCCAATGAGCTTCAGTATTTGCATTCCAAACCAAGACTTCAAATATTGTTATGTCTAGAAATAGCTCAGGCTTACTTAATCTATAGCAGGATTCAGAAAGTCGAAGAATATATTATAAGAGCAAGGGAAATAGCTGGCTTGAAGTTGGAACTTACAGGTAAACAGCTGTTACTTATGTTCCTCTTTGGTTTGCCATATTGTTTAATTATTTGTTTAAGAATTCTCTTTTTTTATTGTTCATAATCTTTTTTTTCAACGTACTTATTGTTTAAAACTGTAATTAATATTTTAAATTTGTTTAAAATTCTTTAAAAACCTTTAGATATAAGTAGTTACTAATTTATAGATAAGCCAGATTTCTTTATCAATGTTCAGTATACCTGTAATAGAAATCATACACATCAAAGCATAGTTTAGCGAATGAAATATGTGTAACATTACTGTATGTATTTGTTGGTGTACCTAAAATATAAAATAAAATAAAAATCATATCATTTTCTCTTCATTCCTTTGAATAATAATGCAACGTTAAATTTTTAGGTGTCTTAGGAAAGCGCACCAAGTTCCAACAACAATCTCTCCCACAACTAGCTCTGTCTAGTGAGTTAGATGAGAATGTGGAAAGACCATCAGCTGAAGAGAGCCACGGCAATTCAGCATTGCCTATTGATGTTGAACTCCAAGATGACGTAAGACTAAACAAAATTGAGTACTTGGAGAAGATCAAACAAACTGAACTACCTAGTTTGGAACAGACCCTGTGTCTGCTGACAGTGTAATAATAACTTGTTTATTAAATTATCCATGCTTAGTATAATCTAGCTGTTTTTATGAATGTTATTGCTTTTCAGAGAGTTTAATACTAAAATATGTTGACATCTTAGGGGTCGTCCATTAATCACGTGAGCCTCGAAGGGGGGGGGGGGGTAGTTGAAAAAATCACGAAGTATCACAAGGGGGGACGGGGGGTGTAGTGAGATATCACGTGTATTAATTTTTTTTCGTTAAACGCGGGACTTTTCACCGAAAACTGCGTGTGATTGTGATTGTTGACTCACCCACCGCTACCAGGACGATTTCCCCGCCCACCGCGACATATTCGTACTGTAAATTGTTGAGATTATTTTGTACCAAAAAAATACACGTGATTTAGAGGGGGGGGGGGGGGGGGGGTTAACGTAAAACCTCACCATGCATCACCAAGGGGGAGGGGGGGTTAAAAATTGGCCAAAAAAACATCACGTGATTAATGGATGCCCCCTTAATGTGAAAAAGCTTCTTTATCTAATTTAATTTATTTTGCAGGCAATATCTTCAAAAGTCACAGCCAAAAGACGACCTAATGTCAGAAGAGCTGCAGCCGTACATAGAAACAGTACTGAGCCAGAAGAAGGGTCCGTGGTCGACGCGCGTGGCCGCCCTCCTGATCCGCTGCCGCCTGGAGGCCACGCACAAGCGCTCCGTGGAGCGTGCTATGCTGCAGTGCGAGACCATCGTCAACGATAAGACTGGAATC
Organism: Agriphila tristella; assembly: GCA_928269145.1. Classification (NCBI taxonomy): domain Eukaryota; kingdom Metazoa; phylum Arthropoda; class Insecta; order Lepidoptera; family Crambidae; genus Agriphila; species Agriphila tristella. The sequence continues at coordinate 25,764,918 of OV743437.1, read as the reverse complement.
TCCCCCACAGACAGGTGAGAAGTCAGTTTATTATGTCTGTGGCCTGGATTAATTTTAAGCATATTGAGCCGGTCCAAACATTTCATTGTTAATCACAAGATTTTTATGGTAATATGCATTGCAACTATTTTATCTTCATTAGATTTTATTATATTCAAATCACAGGGGGGGTATTACCATCTCTTAAAACTTGCCAGGTTTATGAATTGCTATAGTTACATCTCTTTATCGCTGTATAGCAAATAAAAGTAACGCATTGATAGCTATTCAGAAAACTGGCAAGTTTTATGAGGTTGTAATACGGGGGCTGGTACATACAATAAAATGGTTGAAACGTAGGGAAAAGGTAGGTGTTTAAACACCTATGTTTACTTTAAACATGTTTAATACCTGTGATTTTAATGTAATAAAGTCTTTGATTTAAGTATACTATACTTACTAAAGTCTATACTTTTCTCTTCTCATAGTGATATTTTTGACATAAAATTAGGTCTATGAATGTAATAATAGGTAAGTATAATAGAAGCCGTGTCCTCGTATGTAAAGTGAGACAAAAAACCAGCCAAAATGGCTTAGTTTTCAGATTTATATCCTTAATACATTCATTAAATAGACACTAAACCCCTATAAAGGTAGGGAAGTTGAGGCTTTTTCGTTCTTATAGGTACAATTAGGATAAAAATCTGAAAACAGCCATTTTGGCTCAGTTTTATTTGCCTCACTTTTGACAGTGCATTTTTTGGGGAACTATCGTTCTAGGTTGTTATTATAAGAGTATAACTTTATTAACTGCAGGTTATCATACCTGTGGGCATCAGGACTGCCGGCGGCGTGGACGTGGCGGCAGCAGCTGGCCGACCTGTACCTAAGCATGGGGCTGGTGAAGGCGGCGCTCGAGGAGTTCCGGCGCCTGCGGCTCTGGGAGGACATCATCGTGTGCTACACCATGCTGCAGCTCAGGCATAAGGTATATACTTGCAGCAGCAGCTGGCCGACCTGTACCTGAGCATGGGGCTGGTGAAGGCGGCGCTCGAGGAGTTCCGGCGCCTGCGGCTCTGGGAGGACATCATCGTGTGCTACACCATGCTGCAGCTCAGGCATAAGGTATATACTTGCAGCAGCAGCTGGCCGACCTGTACCTGAGCATGGGGCTGGTGAAGGCGGCGCTCGAGGAGTTCCGGCGCCTGCGGCTCTGGGAGGACATCATCGTGTGCTACACCATGCTGCAGCTCAGGCATAAGGTATATACTTGCAGCAGCAGCTGGCCGACCTGTACCTGAGCATGGGGCTGGTGAAGGCGGCGCTCGAGGAGTTCCGGCGCCTGCGGCTCTGGGAGGACATCATCGTGTGCTACACCATGCTGCAGCTCAGGCATAAGGTATATACTTGCAGCAGCAGCTGGCCGACCTGTACCTGAGCATGGGGCTGGTGAAGGCGGCGCTCGAGGAGTTCCGGCGCCTGCGGCTCTGGGAGGACATCATCGTGTGCTACACCATGCTGCAGCTCAGGCATAAGGTATACACGTCGCAAACGACAACTATTACTGATACTCTCTCTTAATCGTTTCCTCATAACTGAGGATCGTGATCACCATCGGCTACTTTTACGATTTGCCTCCATCAGTCTCGGTCCATAGTTGCTCTCACTGCTTGATGGAATTTGCTTGAGAAGGTCTCTCTTCTTGGTCAGACCACAGAATAAGTAATAGTAGTCAGACTATCTGGTCGGCGAACGACCTCAAACTCTCTTGCCTTCAATTCCACCAACCACAACCAGCTTTTCGATACTTTCATCTTACTAATATATTACCACTGAATATAGAACGTATAACAGAATTAATGGCTAAATCCAATATGGTAGATAGGGACCATCAAACTGAACAACTTTTACTATTGGCTCAACTTAAAATTCGCGAAAAAATCTGCTGTTTCGCTAATTATTTTCGTATGAAACAGTAGATTTTTATCGCGATTTCAGAGTTGGTCCAATAGTAAAAGTTGTTCAGTTTGATGGCCCCTATCTACCATTTTTGGGTCTAGCGTACAAACGTACAGAAGCCCATCCGCGAGAGGATAATCAAATTATCTACACGTCACCACAGAATACATAATAGTACAAGTACAGAAGTGCCACTCCGCAAAGTCATTTAAATAAATAACGACTCTATTCCATACCCAATAAAGTGCAATTCAGGTTCTACGCCGCTCTCTTGCCTACAGTTATATTCACCTAGAAGTTGCCTCTCTTTCTATCGCGTAGCTTTTATCTCTTCTAACGACTTCAGGGTTCCTTCTTTTAAGTAATAATTAAATAACTGGTAGTTAATTTATTACAAGTTATGTGTTTGTGAAATAATGTGTAGTTAAATACGTTTGTAGGTAAGTAGTAATCTATAAATTATTATTTCAATAAATAGTTCAGAGGACTTGTCCGGTTTCCCTATGACAAGTACGGGTAAGCGCCCCCGGACCCTCAGCCTCCGCTGCTGCAACCTCTCAACCCCCCCGCAGCAACGGTGTCCTTTGTGTACCCTGATCCGTCCCATTTTACACACTCCTATACCCACCTCACATCCCTATCCTAATCCTATTCCTTCCCCTCCGCTAAGCTAAGGTCTGCCGTGCCGATGGCTGCATGGCTAGGGGCGTGCCTAGTCATAAGCGTGCCACCCTGGAAATTGGTGCCCTCCAGGCGTAAATAGCCTTACCACACACGCGGGGCTCTGTGTGGTGGACAGTTGTCTTTCCCTAGCTAATCGTGGGAACAAAATGGTTTCAAATTTTTTTAATAAACCTGGCTGCGGCGATAGAGCTCGCCACTCATCACGCGTAACTTGTTTCTCTCGGGGCGAAAAGCGGGCATCGGAGACCCGTTTTGCTACGCTGAATGTATGTGGAGCGATGGAGGAGAAAATGGATGAGGTGTGTTTGATTATGGAAGAAAAGAAGTTGGATGTTTTATGCGTGAACGAGACGAAAAGAAAGGGCAAAGGAGTCTCAGAACATGGCCCGTTTAAAGTTCTGTGGTCGGGCGTTGCCGAAAATGAGCACGCGAGTATGGGCGTGGGACTCCTGCTGTCGGAAAGGATGATAGAATGCATGACTGAGTATGAGTGTGTTAGTCCCAGACTTCTCTGGGTTAGACTCAAAGTAGGATTACTTCGGATACGCGTCATTGGCGTGTATGCTCCCGATATATCCAAGTCAGCAACGGAAAAGGAGGATTTCTGGAAAAGTGTGGAAGATATCTTGAATGAATGCAAAGATAATGAAAGGATAGTTATGCTTGGAGATTTTAACGGATGGGTAGGTGTGAGAAGAGAGGGATGTGAGGGAGTTTTAGGAATATATGGAGACAAAAGAGTAAATGATAATGGCAGGAGTTTGATTGAGGTATGTTTAGAAAAGAATCTTGTGGTAACGAACACCATGTTTGACCACAAGGAAATTCATATGTACACTTGGCAGAGAGGGGAAAAGAAGAGTATGATCGATTTTGTGATTGTTGATGAAAGACTGAAGGGCAGAGTTGTAGACACCAGGGTCTTTAGGGGTAGTAACATTGGAACAGACCACTTTCTTGTAGTGTCTCGGGTTAGTGGTCTGTTCAAAAGTTGGCGTCATCGTCCCACAGTGTCAACAACGGAGCTGACTAGAGTAAAAGTTGAGAACCTGGATGAAGTGGAAGTGCAAAAGACATATTTGTGCAAATTGAAAGAACGATTGGGAAATGTGGCTGAAGTGAAAGATGGCAAGCTTGAGGAAGTTTGGGAAAAGTTTAAAAAAGGTGTGACTGAAACAGCTGAGGAAATATGTGGAGTGAGTAAAAGGAAGAATGCTCCCCCAATAAACTGGTGGGATAGTGAGGTAAGACAGATAGTGAATGAAAAGAAAAAAGTATGGCAGGATCTGCTGGCCATCAAAGCCAGTAAAAGAGTGAATGCAAGTGTTACAGAAGATGATGTTGATACAGTTGCAAGGGAGTTTAAAAGGATTAAGAAAGTAGTGAAAGAAAAAGTAGACGAAAAAAAGAGAAAGATGAAAGAAAAGTGTGACTTCAAACTCTGTGATAACTTTCGAGACAATATAAAATTGTTTTGGAAACAAGTGAAAACGTCTCGAAGTGGATCACATAAGTCTAAAATGAATGTGATAAGAGATGAAAAAGGTGAGCTAGTGACAGATGAAAAAGGTGTACTACAGGAGTGGATGAAATATTTTGAGAGTTTGTTTGAGGCGGATGGCTCTATGCTAGAAGCCTCGGATAAAAGGGTGGAGGACGAGGAAGAGACAGAAGTGGATGAAAGAGATATATATATGGATGAGATTATTAGTGCAATGAAGAGCATGAAAAAAGGGAAAGCAGCAGGATATGACAGAATTACTGTTGAAATGCTGAGAGGTGGGAAAGAGCTGGTTGCGTCCTGGCTGTGCCTGATCTTTAATAAATGTTGGAACAGTGGCAAAGTGCCGGAAGATTGGCGTAAAGCCGTGGTCGTGCCGCTGTACAAAGGGAAAGGGTCACGGCAGGATGCTAAAAACTACCGCGGGATCAGTCTTCTCAGCATTGTCAGTAAATTGTATGCAAAGGTACTGATTGAAAGAGTGATGCAAAGGACTGATCAGAGTATTTGGGATGTGCAAGCGGGATTCAGAAAGGGAATGGGATGCACGGATCAGGTCTTCTCCTTGAGGTGCTTAACCGAAAAACACCTGGCTAAGCACAAAAAGGTTTACTGTGCCTTTGTGGACCTGGAGAAGGCCTACGATCGAGTTGACAGGAATGAGCTATGGAAGGTGTTGTCCGAATACGGATTGGAGAGCAGACTGATTCATGCACTGAAATCTCTCTATGAGGATTCCCGTGCATGCGTCAGGATTGACGGCGTATACACTGACTGGTTTGGCATCTCTAGGGGTGTCAGACAGGGATGTGTTGCGTCACCATGGCTCTTTAATCTGTTTTTGGACAGTTGTATGAAAGGTCTGAAAGAACGTGACTGTGGGGTTGTGATGAATGGAACTCAAATCAAGTGCCTTCTCTACGCTGACGACCAAGTTATACTTGCGTCTTCTGCGCAAGAGTTGCAGGAAATGATGTCGGTTATGAATGAAGATTTTGTGAGAAAAGGGATGAAAGTGAATGTAACTAAGACTAAAGTGATGGTGTTTGAGAGAGATGAAGAAATGACTGACTGTACGGTAATGTTAGGTGGCGAAAAAGTGGAACAAGTCCGTGAGTTTGTATACTTGGGGAGTTTGTTCACAAGGGACGGAAAGAGTGAGGAAGACATAGAAAGACGAGTGAAGAAAGGAAATTCGGTGAGTGGTGCTATACACTCGGTTATGAGTAGCCAAACCGTTTCTGCAAAGGCGCGAATGGCTATTCATAACGGAGTGCTGGTACCGACACTGATGTATGGAAGTGAATCTTGGGTATGGCAGAAGAAGAATGAAAGCAGAATAAATGCGGTAGAGATGCGATCGTTGAGGAAAATATGTGGAGTAAAACTGAGTGATAGAGTGAGCAATGAGGTGATTCGCAAAAGGTGTGGTCTGAAAGATGATATAGTGACAAGAATTGAGAAAGGAATGCTCCAGTGGTTTGGTCACTTAGAGAGGATGAATGAAAGGCGAATCACGAAAGAGATATACTGTGCGAATGTGGAAGGAACGATTGCACGAGGGCGTCCCAGAAAAACCTACGCGGACCAAATAGAGGTTATTATAAAAAAGGCTGGTGTACGCAGTGACAAAAACCGCAGGGCATGTATGAAAAGATTGATGGATATGAATGAAGCGAGGGAGGTGTGCAAGGATCGTAGCAGGTGGCGATCCATAGTCTCTGCCTACCCCCATGGGAAACAGGCGTGAGTGTATGTATGTATGTATGCAATAAATAGTTGGGCGAAGATTGTTTAGCAAATAAGACAAGTAAATACCTAAGAATAAACGGATACTATTTACTAACCTAGTAGACAAGCACTTCTTACGTTTTGATGTCGTTTGGAACTTTTGGAAAAGTGAAAAACGTGAGGTTCGGATCCTTTTTATTCGTATTTATCGAAATCGAACTGCTAATGTGCGACCCAGCCGGCACGCGGTAGCCCTCTAAAATTAGTCCGTCCGGACGGACCCGCTACCTACTTGTAGCTTTGTACCTAAAGCGCGGAGTGCGCCTAGTCTGACGTCACTAAAGTACAATTTCAAATTGCACAGCGCTGCGTGCCCATTATTGAATGCATCTTTCTGTCGCTTTAGTCGCGTAGGTCTGCCTCAACCGACACACGACATCCCACGTGCGCTGGCTCGACTGAGTCAGCCGCGAGCAATAGGCTAATTCAAAAATTTAAGCATGCCACCCCATGCTTAAATTTTTTGTCCATCCTAACATCGTAATTAAAAAAAATCAGATTTTTTAATTAGTAAATACAAAAAAAGGAGTGTTAATTTATTCGGCAAAATTTTATATGTATGATGTCATGCCACATAAAAACTTGATCTATTTGTTTCACAGGCTGCGGAAATAATACAACAACAAATTGAAATCCAGCCTACAGTCAAGTTATACTGCCTCTTAGGCGACGCTACAGGTTAGTAGAAAAATATAACAAGTGATAAAAGCCGAGATGCTTTCTGTACTTCGTCACATGTATGAATGTTCAATTTTAGTTAATTTGTTTGCTGGGACGATAATATTGTATGTAATCTTTATTGATACAATCTATAGGTATGTATAAGAATTCGTGTACAAATTAAAGTAGGACTTATATTTGGTTTTTGATCACATTGACGTTTAAAACTGTCAGATTTGTATTAGCATTGCGTCATCCTTCCTTACTATCCTTACTATAATATTATTGACGTTTAAAACTGTCAGATTTGTATTAGCATTGCGTCATCCTTCCTTACTATCCTTACTAATATTATAAATGCGAAAGTCCGTTTGTTTGTTTGTTTGTTACGCCTTCACGTCCTAACTACTGAACCGATCATCATGAAATTTTGCATACACGTTGTCAGGAGTACAGAAAAGGACATAGGGTACCTTTCATCCCGAAAAAAGGAACTGTTCCCGAGGGATAGACAAAATACTATCCACGCAGACGAAGTCGCGGGTGGAAGCTAGTAATATTATAAATGCGAAAGTCCGTTTGTTTGTTACGTCTTCACGTCGTGACTACTGAACCGATCATCATGAAATTTTGCATACGCGTTGTCAGGGGTACAGAAAAGGACATAGGGTACTTTTCATCCAGAAAAAACGTTCGATTCCCGAGGGATAGCAAAAAACTGTCCACGGAGACGAAGTCGCGGGCGGCCGCTAGTTTCTTATACATTACATATCTGACAATTCCAAATGTCAATTTACTGACTCGAATTAAATGAGAACAATTTCTAAATTCCTGAATTTGGCCTATTCCCGTTACATCCATACTTTATTTCCCGATATCCACCAGTAGGGGACAACGGGAATAGGTCCTTAATTTGAATGGGTGCATTCCTGCAGACCAACGAATGGATAGTAATTAGTTTAGATTTAGTACGTGCAATATTTGACTTTCCATGGTTAAAAAGGTACTGTATGGCTATCGATGACTCAGCGATTAGTCTGTTGGAATGCAGCCAATATCTCCCTTGCAGATGACATATCGTGGTACGAGAAAGCGTGGGAGTTCTCCGAGCACAGGAGCAGCCGCACGCAGCGGCACTGGGGCAACTTCCTGTTCGACCGGAAGCAGTTCGAGGAGTGCATCCCGCACTACGAGAGATCCGTGGAGATCAACTCTATACAGGAGAGCGTCTGGCTCAGATTGGGGTGAGTTATAAGTTCCGGTATAGCTTACTTTACTAATAATAAAAAGCAGTGTGGATTCGATCGGGTAAAAAAGGCATCAATCAATATACGCCAGCAAGACTCCTAAATGAAAGACAATTACTGTATATCAAGACGTCACGACGACGCACTAGTAATTGATCCACTACTGCTAATAACATAATTTCCATTATTCTATGTTGACAATCAATTCAAAGCATATCTTTCTTTAGTTTTTGCTCCAAAAAGGAATACAAACTCCATTTCTCAAAGCAATATAATTAAAACACATACAATTTACTTTATCGTTCAAATTCTATAATTTTTTTTTCTATAAATATTAGGTGCAGGAGAGAGGTAGAGGATGAGGAGGAGGTTTCCTATGTCATTGCTCATCATGCTCTGCATATAACACTTTAAAAATGCTAAATAAACGCTTGTCCAAATTAATTTTGAGACTCTTAGATGAAGTGGCCTTATAAAGTTTTATTAAAAGTTTGACACCAGCTGTCAAACTTTTAGCGACCTTTAAATCTCGTCTAAAAATTTTGAAAAAAATATCCTATTCATATTAAGACTGTATATCAAAATTCTGACAAGCCAAAATCTGTCAAAATTCTGCCCGATCTTGAGATCGCGTTTGTGCACATGCGCAGTGGCTACTTTAAATCACAGAGAAATATTTCATATCAAACTTTAAAATGTAGTGCTTACTATACGCTAACTTGATACTTTAATTTATGTAGGTAAGTACTGAAAGGTATACATTGTATGGGCCTAGTTGCCTGAATTAAATAAATAAATAAAATTATTTTACGCATGCTGTGATTTGCCTTTTTGAATTTCAAAAATAATTAAGAAAAATAAGAAAGGTACTTTAAAATTCTTGTTTTTTCTTTGAATAAATTATAATTGTATATTTTTTTGAAGGTAACATTTTTTTTTCAAAGTCTCTTTTTCTTCTTTTTTTATCAAATGAAGGAATTTATATGTATGATAATAATGAAAAAAATTTAATTGTAAATCGGTACTAATTTAGTGCTAAATAAGTACAAAATAAATATTAAATAAGTAAAAATGAGTTCCAAAATGGCAGCCAACTTTTGTTTACGGACCGATTTCGATGAAACTCGGTTTTTGGAACCAATTTGACACGAAAATAACAACGCAATGTAGAAAATTTAAAAAAAACCAAGATGGCTAAATTTTTGTTTGTGGACCGATTTCCGTGAAACTCGGTTTTTGGAGTTATTTTCTTGTCTAAATAGTAATAGACAAGAAAATAACAACAAAATGTTGAAAATATAAAAAATTCAAGATGGCAGCCACCTTTTTTGTTTGTAAGCCAATGTGGTTGGCAACGCAAAGCTAATCGCAGATGGCGCCAGCGGCGGTCTAACCGCTATCAATACTTTGATTGGTTAAAATATGCCACAAATGACATTTGATATTTGAAACAACCAATCAAATGTTTTGGTACAACCGCTTGTGGCGCCATTAGTTCCTCAGTTTCCACCCCCATTTCGATGAAACTCTGTTTTTGGTACTATTTTGACAAGAAAACAACAACGCAATGTTAAAAATATAAAAATAAACGAAATGGCGGCCAACTTTTTGTTATAAGGCCTATTTCGATGAAACCCAGTTTCAGGTACTACTTCTAAAAGAAAGCGGCATTTTTGTATTTATTTATTTGTATTTTTTTTTATATTTGACAACATCACATACATTGCTCCAATCCCAAAGTAAGTAGCTATAGCACTTGTGTTATGGAAATCAGAAACAACGGTGGTATGACACACACCCACCCCTGAGACTATATTGAAAAGTTCATTTTCTACATTGACCCAGCCGGGGATCGAACCCGGGACCTCAAGAGATGGTGACGCCTTGAAAACCGGCGTGCGAACCACTCGACCACGGAGGTGTCGTCAGTAATGTATGTTCATTGTTAAAAAAGACAAAAAGTATTTTTCTAAACACAACTTTATTTTTGGGTTGATTCCGATATTGTCGATGTAATTCGGTTAAACAAAAAAAAAGAAAAAGTTATTCACCATATTGGTTTTTTTTTTACATAACATTGTTATTTTCTTGTCAAAATAGTATCAAAAACCGAGTTTGATCAAAATCGGCCCACAGACAAAAAAGATAGCCGCCATCCTGGATTTTTAATTTTTTACATTGCATTGTTATTTTTTTGTCGAAATAGTACCAAAACCTGAGTTTCATCGAAATCGGCCCACAGACAAAAAAGATGGCCGCCATCTTGGATTTTTTATTTTTTTACATTGCTTTGTTATTTTCTTGTCAAAATAATACCAAAAACTGAGTTTCATCGAAATCGGTCCAGAGACAAAAAAGATGGCCGCCATCTTGGATTTTTTATTTTTTTACATTGCTTTGTTATTTTCTTGTCAAAATAGTACCAAAAACTGAGTTTCATTAAAATCAGCTCACTAACAAAAAAGTTGGCCGCCATCTTTGATTTTTATATATTTTTTACATGGTATTGCTGTTTTCCTGTCAAAATAGTACCAAACACCGAGTTTCATCAAAATCGTCCCACAAACAAAAAGTTGGCCGCCATCTTGGATTTTTTACATTTTAAACATTGCGTTGCTGTTTTCTTGCCGAAATAGGTAGTACTAAAAACCGAGTTTCAAAAATACACCAATGTAAACAAATACACCAATGTGCGGCCGCCATATCACAGAATAACTAATAGTACAAGGCCATATTACCTAAAATACTTTTTTTCCTAATTCTTTTACCAAGCGAAGTTTTTTTGGGAATTAATTAATTGGGTGACTGGAAATAATTATTAAAGGCGACCGTTAATGGGATACTTAAATACTAACCCTGGCAGCGGTTTATTTTTGGGCGACAACATAACTAAACGGGCGACAAACTGTGGATTACAAAAATATAAAACGGGCGACTATATGTGGGAGACAAATAATTTAAGTTTGCAGTGAAAAATCTAAATGAGTGACAAAATACTGAGTGGGCAACTATTATACCAAGTAGGTAACTATATAGTGATTTAAGCTGCTCAACAACATGGTATTTTACAGTAGTAATCTCGATTAGGATTATATTCACCTTTTTTATTTTAAAATATATATGCAACATTTTTAATGTTTTGTGTGCCTTAATGTTGTCTCCCAAATAGTAATTTGGTCGCCCGTTCTGAATAACTAGTTACTCAATTTGTATTTTAAAGTCACCCATTTTCAACATTTGTAGTCGCCCTCAGTCCGTCGCCCACTTAGTATTTCAGTACGCTATATTCAGTATTTTTGATACCCAAAATGGGAATTTATTGTTACGCGATTAAATACTACCCTTTTTTTATTTAGTGTACCTAGGTACATTTTGTAGATTCTTACAAAATTATGAAAGTAGTATAATTTAGGACCAAAATATCAAAACCTTTCGGCTGTGCTTTAAAAGTCAACAACAGTGCAAAGAGTATAAGTTTACTCTTTGCGCATTTGGAGAAAAGCGATATGTCCTCTCGTTGGAAAGGCCCGCGGCCGACTGATCGTAATAATTTTGCGAAAGCCAATTTATAGGTGAATTTTAAAAATTCCTCATAAATAATTAAGAGGCATATTACATTTCGACTGTGATTTTTGCGTAAAATGGCCAATTTTGGCGTTATTGATCTCAGAAACAAAAATACATTAACAGTTTTGACTTATTGAATGAAAGTGAAACCCTTTAACTTTGCAGTGAGTCATCATATTACTTTTTGTCGCGGACACATATAAATGTATTTAGTAAACCCAAAGGTTTCTCTATGTTGTATTGCTAAAATCCGTCAAAATCGAAATTTCGACGAAAAAATAAACAAAAAATGCAGTGTTTTAGACGGTTACCTTGTTATTCTCATTTAAGTAAGGAGACGTCTTTAAAACCTTCGAATGCTAGTGAAAAAACGTGTTAAAAGGTACCGATTTAAGCATTTCTTAATATCTTATTTTTTCTGTAATTAAAATCATTTTTGTAATTTTTGCTCTATAGGGCACTCCTTGACGATACAGACAATAAGTTAAAAATTATATATGAGGCGTATTCTCATTCGATAAAGCTGAAACTTTCGTGAAAAATGCCACTGACAAGCAAATTTGTAATTCCGCTTGAACAAATTGTCTTCGTATAAAAAAAACTGATCATATATAATTTTTTTCTCTCTATACGGCACTAATTTAAGATTTTTACTTCCTAAATCTAAGGTCATCATCAATAATAATGCTTTCATTCTTTAGATTTCGCGTTTGAAAAAACGCTAAATTCCGATAATTCGTTCGAAATCAGATATACCGTCTTAAGTACTAGATAAAATCGTATAAAAAGGTGCCGCGGTGATATTTTAAAATTTGAAAAATAAAGACCACCTTAATCGATACATTAGGACCTGAATTAACATACTGGCTATTTTTATCCCGAAATTATACGATTAAAGTAGCAGGCAACAGCTAGTGTTTGATAAGTCTTTTTCGAAAATGTCACTTTACCAGAATGTGTAGTTCGAAAATGGGTTGGAATCCGAAAAAGTGTATAAGACAAAAGTTGTACACAATTTTATTAGCTTTCATTACGTAGAAGATACTTTTTCTCTACGACGCACCGTTTTAAAAGCGAAAATCTCAAAAGTGGGAACTTTAACCCCCCCTCCTCCCTCCGGCTCACCTCCTAGAGGTGGGGACTTTTAATATGTTTACTCTCTACCCTGAAGAAAATTCTTAGGTCCCTGCTCACGCACTCTACACCCCCTTTTTGATTATTCTTTGAGCGGACTATACGCATCGGTGGCACCGTCCGTCCGCGCCGTCCAAAAATATGATTTTTACAGTTGTTACAGTTCGTCTAGAACTGCTCGCCACGCCCCCCTCGATAGCTCTACGCCCTACCAGTGGGCCGCCGTACTGGTTGGGATGGGAACCCATGACATACACAAACCTTTCGTTTAACTCTGATATTTTTTTGCCACAAAAATAGTCTTTAACTAATATATTTTTTTATACCACCATAGATTCGCCGCACTAAAAGCTGAGAAGTGGGAAACTTCAGCGAAGGCGTACCGTCGCTACACGTACCTGCAGCCTCACTCGTTCGAGGCGTGGAACAACCTGGCCAAGGTGTACGTGAACCAGGGCGACAAGAGCCGCGCCTACAGGGCGCTCATGGAGTCGCTCAGGTTCAACTATGATAGCTGGAAGGTTAGTTAATGTGGACAATTTTAAAATTCTATACAACCCTTACCAATGAATAAGATCCAAACAAATTTTATGTTATGTGGCATGACGAGCTTGATGCTGGTTGTCGACCAAGAACTAAGCTAAGTTTATTTGGCTTAACTCGCATAGAAATAATTTTTGATACTTTTGTGCAGAAACAGACCGCGAACTATGTCACAATCACAAGTATGAAAAACTACCACAGTACAGTCTATAAAGTCATGTCATTAAAAAGTAGCAACACTGTAGTGTCGTCTCGTTTCAACCATTATGTTGGTTTGAAAGGGACGACACTACAGTGTTGCTACTTTTAATACCATGAATTTATAGACAATATGTCTGTATAATAGCTTAATTTAAACTTTATGACTTCTGTGAACATCGCGCGAGATGATGCGCAGAGCATAAATTCGATGTGTGAGAGAGACGTGTGGTGGGGCACGGCTACGCGCATAGTAGCTAATAGTGATTATTCTCTCTGTGGTGGCTAACTTCAAAGTGGCCCATAAGAAATAATTGTACTATACTGAAGCTGAGCTAAACTAACTTAGCTTAGTTTAGTACCGTGGGCAACAGCGTCGCTTAACCACTCCTAAGGTCAAAATCGCTTGCACGCCGCGCCGTCACAACCATAAGTTTAGTTCGTGCAGGGGCGACACCGCGCGCACACGAATTTTGTTGCTAACTGGTTAAGCGACGCTGTTGCTCAGATAGAGAGTGGGCATCGGCTAACTTCTTGTTTTTGCTTTTCTTAGAAATGACGTTGACATTTATTTCATTGCAGGAAAGTTAAAATTGTAAATTACTTTTAGGGCCATACTACTTTTTGTTAATTGTCTTTGTTGTTAGACGATTGTTTCCGTTGTTTTCCGATGCCCATTCTTAATCTTGAAGTAGTGTAGACATTTTTTCCCGGGTTCACCATGCTACATCTGCTAGTAGCGTTGTATTTTATGTTCTTAATAAAAACGATATTTAATAGTTTTGTTACGATATTTTCGACCCAATAGACTACGGGCATAGAACTTGGCAAGACAAAGATGAGACTAAAGATGCGCCGTGTTTAGTGTTTGTAACTGCTACGCATCTTTTGTCTCATTTTTCTCTTGTCAAGTTAAGGTGCGTCCAGATATGTTCTTTTGATCGTACCGTACCTCCGTTCCGATCGGCGTCGCGATCAAAGAACGCTAGTCTGGACGCATGTTCGGAACGGTACGGAGGTACGCCGTGCCGTTCGCCGAACAGGTACGCCCCGATCCACCTCGAATCTCTCGCTCTAGCTATGACTCATATTTTACTACTAATCAATTAAATCAAAATGATGGAGTTACTGTTTATATTAAGTCTTCATTAAAAGCTAATGTAAAGGAGATAAAATTATCACATGCCTCGTGCATTCAAGTAGATGTATTTAATAATATCCTGTTGTGTATTTATCGTTCTCCTTCGAACACAAATGCTGAAATATTTTTAAATTCTCTTAGCGCGCACCTTGAAACAATCATGACGCATAAAAATATTATAATAACTGGAGACATAAATATCAACCTTAAACCAAAAGATTCAGAGCCTGCTCAGGAATATAGAAATAGAGTTAACTATCTTAACATGCTCTCAGAATTTAGTATACTTCCTGGCCACACATTACCTACTAGAGAACTCTCATGTCTGGACCACTTCATGTTAAAAATTGATCGGAAAAAAGTTTCGGCATTTATTGCAATAATGCATACAACTACTACAGACCACCTAACAACATTATTATGCCTGTCTAAAATTAAATACTCACATAAATCAAACAACAACAAAACTAAAACTTCAATAGACTATGAAAAAGCTCAAAAATATTTACAAAAATTAAAATTAGCCGAATTACTTTACTGTAATGATCCTAATATGCTAACTGATCTTCTTTTGCAAAAGCTAACAGATTCTATTAAATATAATACAATTACTGTTAAAATACCAAAGAGCAAACGGATTATAAAACCGTGGATTACTTTTGGCATTCTTAGATGCATAAATAATAGAAATAAGTTACAAAATAATTTAAAAAAAGATCCACATAATGTAGTTTTAAAAATAACTTATACTAGATATAGAAATTATTGTAATAATTTAATAAAAAAAATGAAAAGAAAATATGAAAGAGAGCTACTTTCTAAATCAGTTTCTGACAATAAATTACTATGGAAAAATATTAAAACAATTACGTATTCAAATCAAACTAAAACTAAAAACACAGATTTATTGAACGTTAAAAATTCACCAGCTGAATCAGCAAACTTTGTTAACAATTTTTTTGCAAACATTGGGAAACAACTTGCTCAACAAATTCAACCTATTCAATTGTGTACTTTTGGTAATCCAACTAACCCACAACCTACACAGATAAATTCATTTGTCCTTTTAGACACTGACTGTGATGAAGTTGATAGTATCTTGATGAGCCTTAAATCAAATAGTGCGCCTGGCTGGGATGAGATCCCTACCAAGTATTTAAAATTTATTAGAAAAGATATAGTTCCCATTATAACCCACCTTGTCAACCTTTGCTTTGACAAGGGCATTTTCCCTGCCTCACTTAAGCAATCCATTATTACTCCAGTTCACAAGGGTGGGGATGGAACAGATGTTAATAACTACAGACCTATATCTATATTACCTGCTATTTCAAAAATTTTGGAAAAATTATTAAACAATCGCTTACTTAAATTTCTAAATAAATATAACATACTGGCTTCGTCACAATATGGCTTTAGGAAAGGTGTATCCACAGAAGATGCTGTAACTGCTTTAACAAATTTAGTAACAGAACACATTGATAAAAGGAGGAAATGTTTAACTGTGTTTCTGGATATCAAAAAAGCATTTGACACCGTTTCCGTCCCTATCCTTGTGAACAAACTGCAAAATATTGGAATTCGGGGTATAGCATTAGCTCTTTTTAAAAATTATCTTTCTGAGAGAAAGCAAAGAGTTAAATTGGAACAGTACTGCAGTGAAGACACAGAGGTAACATACGGCGTACCTCAGGGTAGTGTATTAGGTCCTACTTTATTCTTAATTTACATCAATGATTTGTGTAACTTAGGAATCAATAACGCCAATATTTTCTCGTACGCCGATGATACAGCTGTTGTCTTCTCTGGTAACTCCTGGGAATCTGTAAGAAACAGTGCTGAAATAGGAATGACTCAAATATCTACTTGGTTGAAAAATAATTTACTATCTCTGAACACAACCAAAACCAAATACATATGTTACAGTATTTATGACAGTAATCAGCCCGCTGACAACTTCAGTGTAAAAATTCATAATTGTAATGGCACTAATAACTGTACCTGTCCAATTATTGACAAAGTCACATACTACAAGTATTTAGGTGTTGTCCTGGACCAGAGGCTATCTTGGTATCCCCATCTTGGCTGGAAGAGTGAGAAAATTAGCATGGATATTTCGTTCACTAAGACATGTGGTCCCAAGGGATGACAAATCTATGATGGAAAGAGGCGCACAAAATAAGATATTGAATAGAATATACATTGCCTTGGTGGAATCTATCTTGGCGTACTGCATTCCCATTTGGGATGGTGCGGCAAAAACTAAGTTTATAGAAATTGAGCGCTCGCAGCGTGCTCTGATAAAGTCTATGTATTTTAAACGCTCTAGGTACCCTACTGATCAACTTTATCTTGACTGTGGGTTGCTATCAGTAAGGAAACTATTTATAATACGTATAATTATAAAAAAACACAAGAACTTACCGTATATTCCAAACAATAAAAAATCTAGAAGAAAATGTAATGTGGCTATAGTTCCTTCAACAAGAACAAAGTTTGCTACTTCACAGTATAACAGTCTTTCGGCCAGAATCTATAATAAAATTAATAAGGAACTAGATATTTACTCCAAAAATTATAAAGAATGTAAAAACATGGTACTCACATGGTTAGAATCACTTGATTATAACATGACAGAGCTATTCTTACAAGAAATAAAATAATACCTTACCTAGTATATTATACTATACACGTCCTCTTTTAATATTATAGCATTTATATCCTTTCTATCACACAATAAGTATAATTATAATTAATTGGATTTGTATATATATATATACGCAAAACACACGCACACACACACATACACACATACACACACACACACACACACACACACACACACACACACACATTTTCTCATGCACTCAAACACATGTACGCATGCATGCTCACAAACAATTTACTATAATAATCTGTCTTTATGTTTGTTTATAAATAAGTTGTGATGTATTATTAGTTATACATAAAATGTAAGTAATGGAAGAGCGGAGTCAACTGGAACAGGCATTTTTTGCTTAAAAGGAGACTCCGGCTACTAACTACTGTAATGTAAAACCTTTTTATCGAAATAAATTTATTTATTATTATTATTATTACCTTTATATGCCGGTATCTGTAGAAATTTCTTTCATTCCGCAGCTATGGGAAAACGTGATAACAGTAAGCATGGACACGGGGCACTTCGAGGACGTGATCCGGGGCTGCCACCGGGTCATCGACCTCCGGAACAGGTTCGACGACGTGGAGCTGCTCGCGCTGCTGGTGAAGGCGGTCATACAGGACCATAAGGATGCAGACGGAAACAGTACTGCGAGGTATCATGTTTGGCTTATTTACTACAGCTTGGCTAGAAAGGAGACCAATCATTTCATGCTAGAGTCTGTCTAAAAAGTCAGTTTACATGGGTAAATTCAAGAGTAATTTTTTTACTCACCTAAATCCCCAACCAGCCCACCAATACCCATCTAAATACAATTGAGAAAAGCTATGTTTACAATTAAAATTTTTACAGCACCAACAGGGTTACCAGTATAAGTTTTTATAAATAATTTAATAATTTCTCATGTAAACTGACTTTTTAGACAGACTCTAAAGTATACTTTATACTTTTGTATACTTTTTCAATTTTTTAATCTAGGTTACCAAGTTATTCGTGATTTTGACGTGGCATAGAAAGTGGTGCCCTCAATTTTTCTCAACTCTTTATGGTCAAGCTGTAATTATTTTTCGTTGTCGTGATCTTGTATAATATAAATTTTCGTTCGAACACCCAGCAGCAGCACGCTGGATTTTAATTATATTATGTAAAATTTACTCAGTCGACTTAGATTAGAACCTAGATACGATAAGGTTTAAAATATTAATACCTGCTAAAATGCGACAAACTGCAACTGAATAAAGATGTTTTTTTTATTTACAGACTAAGGAAAAGGGTGTTGGAGTTATTTGGTAGAATCACTTCACTCACGCAAAACAAACCGGAAATATGGCAGCTGTACTCGGATTTAAGCCCTACTTATTTATTGAAAGCGCAGCGCCTTCAGAGAGCTTACCGAGGTTACACACAGGTAAACAGAGAGACATTACTTGTTCAAAGATTGATAGTTTAGTTCAGGGGGCCTATTCTCGCGCACTGCGACATTTCTCGAATTCGAGATAATCTCTAATCACAAATCTCTATTGAAAATGTCACTAAAATCTCTATTGCAGCCAAAAAACTTATTCTCAGCAATTTTCGACATTACAAGTCGAAAGTCTTTGGAATCTCTACAATTTATTGACTTTTTCGAGATATTTCGAATTTGACACTGTGGCACGCGCCCGATGTCTGCCTGCAAGAAACGCAACGCTGTTTAACATTGATTACTGTTGGCTTAGTCGGTCACCCATCCCGAACCCGACCTTTTTACAAAGTTGTTTAACATATGTTATCGAAGTCTCAAACGGTCACCCATCTCATAGGTACCCAGTCTTTGAAATTGTTGTTTAAATTGATTACTTCTGGCATCGTCGGTCACCCATCCCAAACCCAGCCTTATTTTTTTTTTACTTTCGTCGCATCGCAGTCACAAACGGTCACCCATCCCACACCCGGCCATTTCCTAAAATTGCTTAACATTCATCATCACAGTCCCAAATGGTCACCCATCTAGTAAATGGCAACCGCCCTCTCCAAAAGTAGCTTAACATTCGTTATTGCTGTTCCAAACGGTCACCCATCTGAGACGGGTGACCATTTTAAAAGTGGTTACCAGATGGTCACCCATCCCAAACCCAGCCTTATTTAACTTTTTTTTCGTCGCATCGCAGTCATAAACGGTCACCCATCCCAAACCCAGCCTTATTTAACTTTTTTTTCGTCGCATCGCAGTCACAAACGGTCACCCATCCCACACCCGGCCATTTCCTAAAATTGCTTAAAATTTGTCATCGCAGTCCTAAATGGTCACCTATCTAGTAACCGGCCTCTTCAAAAGTAGCTTAATATTCGTTATTGCTGTTCCAAACGGTCACCCATCTCGTACTCGGCCTTTTCAAAAGTAGCTTAACATTCGTTATTGTAGTCCCAAATGGTCACCCACCTCATAAGAAAGAGGCAATTCGACACTTCGACTAACGTAATGTTCGAGATATTCAATCTCTACTGCTATCGACCACACGTTGCATGTCGAGGGCTAGCCATCGACATATCTCTATGGTGACATTTCGAGAATACCAAAAACAGTTTTGAATAGACAAAATGGCGGATCCGCTATTTTATTTCGACATATCTCTATTTCGACATTTTGTCTATCGCGTGAGAATTGGCCCCCTGTAAAGCCGCGATGACATGATTAAAGTATACTTGGATACCTGTTGACACGATCAAAGTATACTTGGACCAAGTAACTTGGACAAAGTAGCGTTTTGGTATACGGAGACATCAAAGTGCACTTGGATTGCTCGTTTACTGTAAACAAGCAATCCAAGTAAACACTGTAAAGCTCCGTACAAACTGAGGCGAATTCCGCGCGAAATTCGCGATCTTGATCACGTAACTCAAAGCGATAGCCATAACCATTGTCAAAGAAATTGCTAGAGAATTGCTATGGTAATGGCTATTGCTTTGAGTGATCAAAATCTGACAAAATGCCCCAATCGCGCGATTCGCTCGCGTCAGTTTGTACGAAGCTTAAACTTTACATGATCTAACTAAGTAGTCATCAAAACTATTTGGTCCAAGCAGGCTTGGATGAAAGGAGAGCATGGTCCAAGTTTACTTAAAAAAATTGATTCAAGTGCGCATTGATTGCTCGTTTACATTTACATGATCCAAGTAGACATCCAAACTACTTGGTCCAGCTTTAAACTAGCGACGACGTCCAAATGGAATACTTCCATGGAAATACATCCAGAAGTAAGATGGAAGTGACGGCGTTGGTGCTTCCAAATGGAAGTATATTCGATGCTTCATATCTTAAATCAGCCTATCTATTGTCTAATTTCAAAATCTATCGCAATCGCTTTCAGGGGCCCTACGCCTAACTCAAAGTGATAGCCAAAGCGATAGCTATACTCCATCCGTCCTTGTCATATCATAACACGATGACAAGGACGGACAGTGCACTGACGTCATAAACCAAAGCCAGAGTCAAAGCGAGAGAGTTATGCGGTAGGCCTGCAGGATGTAACACATGGATGCTTCTTTTTGACACAAATAAAAACTTAACAAAGAAATGCAGCAATGTGTCACATCCATCTGTGAAATGAAAGCGATTGTGAATATTGCGATAGATTTTGAAATTAGACAATTAGCCCCCAGGACGCACTTCCATTTGGACGTCTGCCAAATGGACTTTTTGTCAGTGGCTAGTTTAGGCGTGCATTTAAAATACAATTTCCACACTCATCCACAGAGCGGCGACTGGTCGAACAGCCCCGAGACATGCAAGCAAGTGATCGACTTGGCCCAGAACCTTCTAGAGTTAAGTCTGAAAGCGCGCCAAGAATCTGAAGAGAAAGATATCCCGCAATGCGACCAACAGTTGTCGTCCGCGCGGCTTACCGGGCAGGCGGTGCTGCGCGCGGCGGAGAAGCAAGCGTGGCCCGGGACCGA
Organism: Agriphila tristella; assembly: GCA_928269145.1. Lineage (NCBI taxonomy): Eukaryota > Metazoa > Arthropoda > Insecta > Lepidoptera > Crambidae > Agriphila > Agriphila tristella. The sequence goes on along the minus strand of OV743437.1, from coordinate 25,743,916 downwards.
AGATATGGTGGAACAGCTCAGGGAACTATTCGATACCGTCACGGAATATATTAAATCTAATGCGTAAAATGTTTGTTTTATTTGCAATCCCCTGTGCAGACTGCTGTTCATCTGATTTTCCATTGGCCATAAAAGAGCTATATTCGTGTTTTGATCTGTGTTTTGGCTGGCTGGGGCGTGCTGTATTTTTACATAGGTACTTAGCTAAATGATGAGTAATAAGTGGTTCAAGTGATGCTAATAACACGATGACGAGATGAGATGATTTCGAAAAAAATTCTAACTAAGTTCTCTCAAGAATCTTATATTCATATTCTTTGGGCTCTCTGTTACCTGTCTCTGCCTAAAAAGTTGAGTGTGTGCATCATTTCAACAGACAAATCGCTGAGTCATTGATTACCACAGTGTACATATGGCGATCGGTGACTCAGCGATTAGTGTGTTGGAATGCACCCATTGACATTTGACGTTTTGCGTTTCGTTCGTTCGACTTCGTATTTACCTTCCGTAATATTCTCTTTGCTACCCACAACCTTTGAGCAAATTAATGATTACTTATAAAATAACTTTGAATTTGTAATTTTTCCTAATTAGATACAAATCTAATTTTAATTTATTAGATTGTCATGCATGATCCAAAAGTGCTAGATGTAGAAACAAAACGATTAATCAAAATTTAACAAATTGGGAAGGGGAGTTTTGTGTTGTGTTGTGTAATTTTTGTGATTTTGTGTTTCATTTAATTCATTACAGGCAGAGTTTCTCTCTTTAATTTTTTATTTGTATGTAATTAAAATGTATTGTTAAAACATCTTACCATAATGGCGACTGCTAATGAAGACGAAATTTTGGAAGGTTTTCTGTGTCCAATATGTAAAGCAGACTTGAAGTCGGCTTCGCAATTAACGAGTCACTTTGAGAGCCTTCACCAAGAGGAACAGGACGTCCTGAAGTCCTTGAAAGACATATTCGGTAAAGCAAAGAAAATAATCCTCAACAATGATGAAACAGACTTGAAAGAAACTTTTGATAGAGCACTAAAGTTTAACTATCAAGATCAGGCATATAGTTCACAAGAACAGGTAGTAGGTGTGTCTCGAAGTTCTACGGACTATTTCAAAGCTGTAAGGTCAGCAAGACTCGAGAGATATACCACGGAAACTAACAGATTATTGATAAGACTGGATAAATTAGTGTGTAATATGCCAAGTGAATCAAGCCTTCGTAAACAATTTGAGCAGGAGGTAATTGAAGCATTATTTAGATTCCAATGGTTTATTATACCTAACAAACACAATTTCATTATTTGTTTTGTAATTTTTTTATCGTTTGTTTTCCTTGTCAGGTTGTGCCATGGCTAGATGGCTCTTCAGTGAAACTATGTCCTAATTGTGCGAAGGCTTTCAATATTACAAGAAGGAAACATCATTGTAGACTATGTGGATCCATTTTATGTCATGACTGCTCTCTCTTCTTAGACTTAAATATAGCCCGTAAGTTTTGTCTTTGCATTAATTCTACTTATTTATTATGAAACGCCCCGAACCTGACTCTCCGACCAATTCTTCTTCTAACTTCAGTGTAAATAAGTTATAGATTTACCATGTGATATAACAGGTTTAAAGACTACATCAATTCAGTGACAAAATCACAAAAAGTATTGAAATAAAATTGAATAGGTAACAAAAGTTAAAAAAACCTAATTTATTACTTGTTTTCTGAAATTATATGATGATGGTATTATTTTATTACTTGTTACTCAAAGTAATTTGATCAACAACAATAAATAATTCACAAAAAGTATTGGACAATATCTGCTAGACCAGGGATGGCGAACCTTTATGTATCAACGTGCCATTTTTCTAAATGTTAATGTTTAATGAGGTCATAAACGTGCCATCATCCATCAAATCGTAGCGTACCTAATGAATTTTGTGATCGGTGACGTGCCCAAAATATTGTGTCGCGTGCCATCGATGGCACGCGTGCCATTGGTTCGCCATCCCTGTGCTAGACCTTTATGATAAGGTTAAAGTCATTTGATGTAGCATAACTATATTGTTACTAACTGGTACCACTTTTTAGACTTATCACTGAAAAAAAAAATGAAAAAATATTTATTTCATAAAAAACATTTTCCTAAAATACAGGGTATGGTTGATTCCCCCTTTTAAGTGTAAAATCACCTGTACCAGGAGAAAATCGCTCTCTCATAACAACATCAGTTATTCATGTTTTTTTTAAAGAAGTAAAAATTAGATAAAAAATAAAATTATAACAAAAATATTAACTCTAGAACTCTAAAATGTGCTTTTGTATGAGTGTGTGTGTATGTGTGTGTGTGAGTGCGCGTGGGTGTGGGTGTGTGGTGTGAGTATGTATGTGCATATGTGTGTGTGACCTCGTATGCATTTGTATGTAAAATTATACAATGCATCACTACGGTAATGCCAAAGGATGAGTGGTTAAGGATAAAACTATGATTAATCTTTTAAATGTCCAAAAATATCACTGTTTTGTACTTACATCATGTTAATGAATGGACCCAAAATGGGAAAACGGTATATTTCAGATCATCAAACTGAACAACTTTTACAAAGGATCAACTCTGAAATTGTGAAAAAAAAAACAGCTGTTTCATACACTTTGACATTTTCTTTTATTAATTTTTAAATGAAACAGCAGATTGGTTTTCTGAGTTGGTCCCATAATATAAGTTGTTCAGCTTAATGTTTGTGGAAACGGTTTTCCCATTTTGGGTTCATTCATTAACAGGTTATGTTTTGTTAAACTAGCCAATTAACAAATAAATGTATCTTAAGGAGCTATGGTGGACCCATCAGCACCCATATCTTCAGAGGAGCCTGATCAGGAAACATTAGAGAAAACTGGTCTTAGACTTTGTGAGCACTGCTACAACCTCGTAGAGCTGCGGAAACAGATTCAAGACAGTAAGAATGCAAAGACTGTAGTGATGACTGCGTATGAGCAGATGAGGAGTTTGATGGAGCAAGCGAGGCCTGCTGTTGCAATGTACGAAAAGGTATGTTGTTAATGTCTTTATATAGGGTGTTAATGAATTAACCAAAACTGGGGAACTGTTTTTTTGGACCATCGAACTGATAAACTTTTACTATGGGAAAAGCTCAGTTTTTTTTCCAAAATTATCTTATTATCCAACTCTGAATTCATGAAAACAATCAGCTGTTTTTTACATTTTGATATTTTCTTATTAATTTTTATATGAAACAGCTGTCGTCGTCCATAGTATCTGGTACATTACAACTGCTCAGCGTCGCGTCGCCGTCCCGTCCCGTCACGCCATGCCCGCTGTGTGGCTTGGCCTTTACATGGGTTTTACAAGCTTTTACAGAGAGGTTACAAGTTACAAGGGTATATTATTAAGGTTACATATTAAATTATAGATGTGTCAAAGTTTATTTGACGGAGAGACGACATACAACCTGTCGGACGTGAACGCTATGCGCGGGCGCATCGGCAAGCTGGCAGAGGGAATCGACCTGCTGAGCAAACAGATCGGCGCGCACCCCGCCACGCCGGGCACGCGCCACGCGCGCCTCTATGCGAGCATTAGGCAAGCTGCTGCTCACTACATTAAGGTAGCTTTTTAAGCAGGCCGTTTGCACTAAACTTAAGAATCGCCGCGTGCCCGCAGACTACATACTAAACTGTCGGCCGATTGTATGAATCGGCCGATATAAAATCGTTGTAGTGTGCGCACTTCCATACTTCTTCATACTGATTCCAACTATCGGCCGACAGTTCGGTCTGTAGTCTGTGGCCACGCTAAGTCTTCCTACAACTCGACCAAATTAAAACAGTGTCATCCATCACTGACCTCCAATAGGGAATATGCATAAGTCACCGATTTTGATGAATTTGAGCTTGATCACTGCGGACACTTATAAAAACATGATGGAACAGGAAAAATAAAATATTATTTTAGTTTTATCACACGATGAAATCAGGGAAAAATATCATTTTTTTTTCATTTTCGGATATAATGCACTTTACAGTCAGATAGAATATCGAATAAGAAACAATATTTTGTATGACACATATGTACTTAAACGCAAAATTTAGGGAGATAATTTAAGATTATTGGCTAACTCCATATTAAACGCGCCGAAACACACCTGAAACGTGATGTGTGACGTCACCATTTTGTATGGAGCGTTTTCGGCGGGTGATGCTGCGCGCTAACTTCAAGTAACTATATCACGAGAAAAAAACGCAAGAGAAAAGTTTTAATATTACAGTTAATTTTCTCACGCATTATACTTTTGTTTAAGTCTTACTTGTGGAAAATTGCAAATAAAAGATATTTTTATTTTTTTTATTTTTTATTAAGATTAAAAAAATATTGCTGCATATTCCCTATTGTTTAATGGAGGTCAGTGAGCGTCATGAACTTAGCTGCCAAGCAGCTGTCATGCCCCTTAATTAAATTAACCCTAATTATCTTGGTCGAGTTGTACTTAGGAAAAGACTTAGGCGATTCTTAAGTTTAGTGCAAATAGCCGGTTTTTTTATTAAATTTTTGTGAATACAGTCCTCTTTCTTCAGAATAAGGAATTAGTAGCTCTTTTGCCTCTAAAGTTTCCAGGTGTGAGAGAAAGTTTAGTTTACCCACCAGTTAAGCTTGGGTTTTAATTACATAGCTGGGTCAGTGCAGACCGACGAAGTGGCGGCGAAGGGACCGATTCATTAGGGCACACAAAAACATAAAAAATGCATATATTTTATTTAAAAAATATGACTATTATCCTAATCGAGATGACAAAAAACAAACAAACAATGAGAAAGCAGCCTAATAAAAACGTGTTAAAAATACCATGTTGTTATATAGTTACCTACTTCATACTTGGTATAATAGTTGCCCACTCAGTATTTTTGTCACCCATTTAGAGTTTTCACTGCTAACTTAATTTATCACCCATATGTAGTCGCCCGTTTTGAGTATTTTTGTAATCTACTGTTAGTCGCCCGTTTAGTTATTTTGTCACCCAAAAAATAAACTGCTGCCCAGTTTAGTATTTAAGTACCCCATTAACAGTCGCCTTTAATTATTTCCAGTCACCCAATTAATTAATTCCCATAAAAATACAATTATTTCCTGTTATTGTAAATTCTTAAATTTCGTTTGGTTTCCCTTTGCATGCATGCATTAAAATTAAGGCCGCGTTCCGAATCACGCTTACAGCACTGTGAGCGCGCTAACGCCCGGTCCAAATCATGCTTACAACGCTCACGTAAGTTAAAGTGACGTCACAGATGACGTCATTGCATGTGCTAACGACGCTCTGCGTATTCCACCAAAGCACTGTGAGCGTAGTCGGTGTAGCTGTCAAACTTCCTTGTCAAAATTCATTGTTGGCAAAAAATACGTGGTTAAATTGTGAATCGTTGTGGATGTTGTGGTCATTATTTGTGATTTTTACAAAAGATGGCTAAATTTATTGACCTGCAGGTGTTTTGTAAAGATACGAACGAAATAATTATATAAAACTGATGTTGAAAGAGCTAGCAGTGGTAATAAGTATTTTGAAGCTTTGAGAGTTTAAAATTGGTTAGTAAATAAATTGGTCTCAGTTAAGGAACTTAATTCGTATTCATTATTGCCTTTTTATTTACCTATCCCTTAGAATAAATATTTACTTTACCGAGATTAACCCATTTGAGGTTATGTTGTTCTATACAATCCAACGTTAGCTATGTTAGCGCTCTCACAAGCGGTCCAAATCAATAGTATCGTGAGCGTGCTGACAGCGTGCTAATGATTCGGTCCGGCACAGAATGACGTCACACGCTGTGAGCACTGTTGGCGTGATTCGGAACGCGGCCTAAATTAATCTGTAATTGACTGTCATAAACTTCCTTAGGAGGACCTGTTATCGCTACGCAAATTACCCACCGAGGCGCAGATAGAAGAAGTTCGCCGACAGCGATACGAGCGAGCGGAGCGGCAGATACGGTTAGAGCGGCAGCGGACGGAAGCCGAAGGCGCGATGGGCGCAGCGGCCGGCGCGAGCTCCGCCGCCGTTCACGAGCATGACGACGACGACCCCTTGTTGGAACAAATGAACATCATACGAGGGTACATCAAGGAGGCACGGAAGGAACTGAGGTTTGAAGAGGTATGTAAAAAGGGGTTTTAATAATAGTGATTTCTTTCCATTTTTTAATAAGAAAGACAAGTTTTTTATTGAAGTAAAGAACTTCATTTGACTGTACAACACTAATGTATAATATGCGCAAAATAACTTGGCGGCTCGGAAGTTAGCCGCAAGTGACATTTCGCGCAGGGTCCATAGTTCCGAGTGCTTCCGCCCGCGCCCCGTCCCCGCGCAAGCTCTGTATTCGTCTACTGCGCAGCATTCCGCGCGAAGTTCAGAACCGCCGAGTTATTTTGCGCATACTATAACTGTTTCGTCTTGGAAAATTGTAATGGGATGGGAATTTATAATCTGTTAAGACGGTACCCTGACCGAAAGTGGCACCGCACTGTGGTGATTTTATTTAATATTGGAATTCTAATACACAATTTTAGTAAAACTTTACTTGGAATTTTTAGGGCCCATAGTCTCGTATTTATAGACAGTATCATACATTATACATTCCCTCGTAGTCACTGCTAGAAGTAGATAGCAAAACTGCTAAAAGTGGCCGTTTTTGACAAATTTACTACTTATTTACTTCTACGAATAACTACGAGGGAATGTAGTGGTACCTTCTAAAAATACTAGACCATGGGCCCTAAAAATTCAACGTAAAGTTTTATTGAAATCATTTTCTATTAACAACTTATTAAATAAAAACCTCTGAGGGAACTTTCGGTGGTATAGCCACCTTAAGGAAATATTATTTTTTAATATTTAATTAACAGTAATAAAGTGTACAGTTAACGGCACGCTAAGCTTCCATGACAGGGTATTCACAATCAATCAATTTATACTTGAATGCGAAAATATTATTAAGGTTCATAATAAATTGATGATTTTTACACTTTTGTATAATCTGACGTGCTGGTGACTGTACTTTCTGTTAGTATTCCTAGCTAGCGTATTTACGTTAGTTAAGGTGGCACACTTAGCGTAAATGGCGCCGCGGTGAATTTTACAATATTATAATTCTAATATACAATTTTAATAATGTTCTACGTATTTTTAGGGCCCTCAGTCTAATATTTTTAGACGGTATTGTACATTCTCTCGTAGTCACTGCTAGAAGTAGATAGCAAAACTGCTAAAAGTGGCCGTTTTTCACACATTTGCTATCTACTTCTACGAATGAATACGAGGGCATGTAGCACCTTCTAAAAATACTAGACCAAGGGCTCTAAAAACTCCACGTAAAACATTATTAAAATCTTTTTCTAATAATAACTTATTAAATAAAAACCTCTGAGGGCGCCACTTTCGGTCATACAACCACCTTAATACTTTGTTAGGACGTCGTCGTGATGATGCGCCTGTTATGATGGTAATAAGGTTGCCTGGAAGAAATCGCTTTCTAGTGATAAGGCTGCCAATTGTATGTCTCCTTTGTATTTGTGATTTTCTTTTTGTTCTTTTGTGTGTACAATAAAGTATAAATTAATAATTGTTGTTGCAGGTGGCGATATTAGAAGCTAATCTGAAAGAACTGAAAAGAGAGTACCAATTCCAGAAGCTCTCCAACAAGACCTAGTCATTCACTTGTAAGATATACATTATTTCATTCACTATACATTATAGCATTTCTTTATTTATATTAGTTAGTAAATAAGTGCATTAGCTAAATTTGTACCTTAGATAGGTAAATAAAATAAAGATATTTACAAATATTAACATTTTTATTTATTGCTGATGCGCGTTTTTAAATTAATAGTTGTAAAGACTATAAAAAATAAAATAAAATATTTAGCTATCATGATTTTACGGATCTCAGGCATGAGTTTCTCTAAATTTGTCTAGATTTTTCGAGTTTCTCTAACTGCTTTAGCATTTGCGGCCTCGTACATAGCGCCTTCTTGATGGCTTCGTCGAGCAGTTGTCTTTGGTAGAAGGGCGGGATGGGAGTGTCTTCCAAGTGGAAAGTGTGAACACGCCCCGTAGTGTCGCCGACGAACACGTTGTCGCCAGACGCCGAGAACTTTATGTACGTCAGCACCACATTATTCGGAAATGAATACTCCGCACACGGTATATGATTCTTACGACGGAGGTCCCAAATCGACAACACGTTCCCACTTATGGATATAATAACAGTGGCATTTATAGGACAGAAGGCGACTCCGTAGACAGCCGAGGGGCAACTTAAAGTCATTATGTAGTCGTCTATTCCTTCCAACCACAGCCGCACGGCGTTGTCAGCCCCGCAGGACACCAGCAAGGTCCTCAAGAACGGCGAAAAACCCAAATCGTAGACGGGCCCCGCGTGCGCCCGGAACACGTCCATGTGCTGGTTCAGGTAGTGGGTCGAACATTTGTGGATGCACCCCTCGTCGGTACCGACTAAGTAAACGTGGTCGATTTTTGGGTGCCACTTCATGCACAAAGCCGCCGGGTAGCGCGTTATTGGAACGTCTACCTTCAAACATGCTTTAGCTGTTTCCAAGCCCTTCATCTTGCCCTCGACGGTAGATAAGCGCATCATAGGTGTGCAAATAAAATCGTTAGTCTTGGTGCTCGTAAACTTATTGATCCGACCGTCTTGGCAGGCGGTCATTACGTATTCCGAAAGACCTTCTGTCCCGCGCCATGAAGTCACCCAGATTGGTTCGAAGCAAGGGTTGGTATCGCGTTTGCTTTCAGCTATTTTCTTCACAGGATATGAAGTGATATCAAGTATGATGACATCGCCGTTGGCGAAGCCACACGCCAACCAATTGGGCTTCTTTTCAGAAAACGCTACAGCTGTCAGAGGATCGTCAAACTGATAAACTCTTTCTGGCTTACAGGGATTCTTTGTGCACCAAACGGCGACAATGCCATCGCAATTGTCAGCGTGTGCAAACTTTCCGTGGCCCACAGCTAAAATATTTTCATTTTTTGGATTGAACGATATACTCGTAATAGGGCGATTAATGGTGTCATCACACTCGAAGGTCCACAAGGGCTTCATAGTGTAAATGTACACCAAATCTAAGGACAACGGATCCATTGGGCTGAGACCTCTAAACGTCTTTTGTTGCTTCGTATACTCTAGAGTGGAAAGTACACGTTCAGCCAAAAGTACTGCATCCATGAACTCGGAAGTGCGAGCAATTTCTTCAAAAGTTTTGCCTCTTCTAATGTTGTCTTCTTTTTTAACTTTCTTTTTACGTAATAAAGTTGGCTCTGCAGACTGATACATGACCATCTCGTCCGGTTCCTCTTGCGGCCTGATGTCAGCTAACCTCGCGTACGTATCGTGCATGTCCCACATGGATGCAAATGCTATAGCATTTTTCTTCTCTGGTTTAGTTGCAAGCGTGTGTCGAGATTGCGTAACGCATTCTTTCGTTTGAGTTTCCTCTATCACCATTTTTCTATTTCTACCCTTACCGACAGTTATATATTGATAGTATTCATTTTCTTCCTCTATCGCATTACCTTCAGGCGTCCCCTTTTCGTAGGAGAATGAAGGTAAATCAAACATAAACTGTGTTTCAGTCTCTTTGAGAACAACAAATATTTCGGGAGGGTACGACATCACGGGATAAACTTTCGGTAAATAAAATGCGGATGGTGCTATTTCTAGATCGACGTCCTGTGGAACGAACCCCTCCTCGGTGTTGCACGTGTGATCGATATGGATGTCGTCAAGGGAGATGGTGGTTGCGTACACCTTCATGCCGGCTTCTAGGGCAGATCTCGTCCTTGACCTTGACTCTTTAAGAGCTATTTCACTTTTTTGCTTAGGTCTGGTTTCGAAGGCGGCGTGGGAGAACGTGTCCTCCATAGTAACGTATTCGCTGTCCACTATGTCTTCTGGCGTGCAGTCGACCCCGTCTACTATGACTCTGTATTTTTCCCGTTTCTCCATGAAGTTAAATGCATTTTTGCTCATTTTAGACAGTGCTTCGAGACTAATTATTGATACATTCATACTGCGTCGCATTGACCGAGACGGTCGACGTTCCTCTGCCATCTTTGCAACTTGAATAAACTATTAATTAATTAATAAGATAGAGTTATTCTGAACTCAGCTTAATTATATATTATATACCTAATTAATATCACAGACTGAATTAGGAAATTATAAAAATAAAATATCTGTTGACAAAGTAAACACGAAACGGAAATGACATTGATTGATATTTTTGAAAGACAGTTTTCATCATTTTCATCCTACAAGAAAAGGGTTCGCTTGAAGAAGTTCGTATATGTATGTACCTAATAATAATGTTTTGATAGTATTTTATAAATCTGCAAAACAAGTATATCACGCACTCGTCGCGCTTGGCGGACGAGACGGCTTGCTAAGCCAAGCGCACATCCGCTGCTAAGTACGGCTTCTATCGTGTTTCGTGGTTCAAAGCACTCGGTTTTAATACAGAACCCTATTAGGGTTCTGTAGTTTGTTTTATCTGAACAAGCCTTAGTCTCTTTCTATTGTTTTAATGTTTTGGTTGTTGTCTATTAAGTGTGGTTTGGATGGGTGCTAGCTGCTAGCTTGTGATGATAAAGAAACATGGATTGGGTAAGTAAGAACTAAATAAAAGGTCACATAACCTTTCTATTCCAGTAGTCTGTATCCAGAGTGAATTAGTGTCCCATGTTCTATTCTCAAGAAGAGATAATAATTTTATTTTGTATTCCTCTTATTTGATTGCTATGATGGTATAGGTAGATAGACAATAAAGAATTGAATTGAATTGAATAGATAGATAATACACACCGATGACAGCGAAATCGACATTCGACAGAGGTACTCAAGATGGTGAGATTCTGCTGGCTACATTCTCTGTGGAGACGAGCTTTGTGCGTAGGCTTTAAGTTATATTTAAAGTTTTTATGCACCAGTTATTAAGTAGTAGATCTCGTAATGCATTGTTCCCCGAGGTTTATCTACCCGGGACGGTACGGCGCGTGCAGCGGGCCGTGACGCCTGCTGCGGGCGGCGGGACTTATCAGCCGCTGCATTTGCGCCGCGCGCGTGCCACGGGACACCTGCCTTGTTACATTGAACCTGTTACATTGTCAATAGACAACATCCCTAGCCGAGGAGATGAAGAGGATCTTCCGGAAATTCAAACAGAGTAAGTAATTTTGGTCAGATTTATTTACTAGGCATAGATATCGGATAAAGTACCTAAAGTCAGCAGTAAGCAGCCCGCCACTTTGACTCAAGTTTAGTATCAGCCAATAAGCGGGCCTGCGGTTTGCGTCGCACCGCAAAATTTCGCCGGCACCAGCTAGATAGAATAAGCCTTGTGTCAGTTAGCAGAGGCTGTGCCGGAAATGGACGTTTACACGCCTCGCAGCCCCAACTGACATGTTGTCTTAAATGGACGATCAGCTTTATTGCAATACTAGCGGCCGCCCGCGACTTCGTCTGCGCGGAAAGTTTTTTGCTATCCCTCGGGAACAATACTTTTTTCGGGATGAAAGGTACCCTATGTCCTTTTTTGTACCTCTGACAACGTGTAGGTATGTAAAATTTCATGATGATCGGTTCAGTAGTTAAGACGTGAAGGCGTTACAAACAAACAAACGGACTTTCGCTTTATAATATTAGTAAGGAGTAGGATACCTAAAGTGTAGTGTTAATTATGTTATTTCTTGTCAAAGTCAAAGTCAAATAAGCTTTATTCAAATAAACTTAATAATTAAGTACTTTTGAATCGTCTATATTTTCCTACCACCCGTTCCAGACTTTTTTAGCTGACAAGAAGAACGGGCGAAAGAAACTTATCAGCTGTAACAGCCATAAGTAACGATATTTACAAACTTGAATACATCGTAACCAGATAATTACATATATATAATGTCTGATATAAACCTAAGGGAATGGAACGCTCATAGTTACCCACCGTAACCCTGGTTAGTTATTTCTAGCTTGACAATGTGATTGTAAATAATATCGCATTTGCGTAACATTATAAAAGGTAACGAGATGGCGGGACCACTCGCGGCATCGGTTACATAAGTGCTGTTTATTAAATGCGCAATGTATCGCGCAAATTAATCAAAAAGAGGCGCGAGACAAAAAGAGGAGCAAAAGAGCACACCGCATCAGATACGCGTAGAGCGGGGTTAATTTCTACTAACGCCGCCCACTTTTCGTCGTAGAAGCTCGCCAGGCGCAGGCGCATCTCTGAGTTCTTACCGCCCAATACTAGATGTTCGTAAGGTATCAGTAATTGCATCTCTATGGACGACGTTATAATACAATGAGCCAATCCCCATTAACATTTTAAATTGACGTGTTGCCCAACCCTTGTTGTATTGTTATCAAAAGGGTGGATTAGTTCAGTTATCATTTTTATTTTAAGTCACTACTTTAACCAAAATCAGTATGGTGTTTTTTTCTGTTAACCACAAAGTATTTTGGATAAATTTTGATCTCAGATAAACAGGATTCAAATCCGCCTTCCTATCAACTCCCACCTACAATAAAAAATGCGAAGAGCACTCGAAAGTAGGTGAGGTCGTGCCCGCGAGAGCCAAGCGTTGCAATTTCGAAATTCCTCGGGCCGTTAGCGTGACAGGACGGGACGAGTGTCCACGGGCGGCGCGGGCGCAGGTCGAGAGGTCGCGCACGCAGACGGGCTCCGCCCCCCTAATTGCCGCCCCACGCAAATAAATAATTTTTATTCGCCGCGAGATCACGCTCCCTCTTGACCTTAAATTGCGGGTCGTAAAGCTCTTTTTTGAGAAATTTTAATCGGTTTCCCGAATGCCGACGCCGGATCGCTGGAATAACTTGGACTTAGTGGGCACCAAAATGTACCGATGATCGCGCTCTTCTGATACCATCGGGTGCGTCGAATTGTTAATGATACGTTCTCAACTTTGCACAGATGTAATAATTAACATTATTATTTCCTTTTTATTTTAGTAGTTGCTTGTTTTTTCCAGACTCAAAATACAAATATTGCATAACTAGACAAGTGGCTGTTCCTATTTTTGCTAATTGATAGGATTATTACATTGTAAAAGGAAATAGTAAGTAGGTAGTAATGTACGATACAGTGTAGTGGTAATTTTTAGAACTCTACAAATGCATTATTTAGCACTAACACAACACATTATGTTGAACATGAACAATTGCAAATGCATGTTTGCAACATTATTCTCAAAAATTACCTACATTCTATGCAAAATTTTGTAACCGGAGATTATTGGAGTGAAGTCACTGATTTACACCTAACTAGAAGAGACAACTTCCTAGAAAACACGCTTGGTTTGAGTAAAGATAATCATGAGCAACGCGGATTACCTATGACGAGATGCTTCTTGAGGAGGGGAGAGGAGAATAGATTTTAGACTTTAAAAATATTAATATTGTGGTGCAGGACACTTTTGTAGATAGCTATAGGCAAGCTTGCCTTCGTCGATTTATTGGATGGGATGGGATTGTTTAGTTCACATAACGTGGATAAATTGGTCTGGTATTCTTACGTAAATGTCGGTATGTTGTGTTGCATAAAGAGTTGGGGACACGTGCACCTTTATCAAATAGGTTATTCAATTCAAATCAAATATCCACCTTTTCGTTATTTGTCACACACGTCATCTTAAGGTGTCGTTCATCTAAATTGGTCCTTCGAGCCGAATTTGATTTCGCAAATCAAATAAGTTTATTTTAGGAAAGGACAGAAAAAAATATAATAATAAGTATTATTCCTTTTTAATCGTTTCTAGTCAGTAGATAATAAATATCTTCGCCGAAATTCCATACGTTATTCACCGTCTCTGTGAGACATCCTCCGGTAGCCAGCTGCGTCGAATCTCCGCGCTGTTGTGGATTATCTATTGGTCACAGTCATAGCAGATTTTACGACGAAGACGTGAGGAAAGCGCTCCACTGACCTCTGAGACAATTTCGCTTTCTACAACCATTGATTAAGTTCATAACAGCAACTTAAATAGCGACACGGTCAATCGGTCATCCTTTGAACTGCTAATGAGTAGGTATATTTACAATTTTGCGGTACCTACGGTTTGATTATGTTTTTTCATGGTGGTTAACGCGTGACCTTTCTGAGATTAAGTGACGGCGAGGATAATTAATAAAAAGGTTAATAGTAATGTAATGTATCCTTAAACTCAGTGCCTTAAAAACTTGTTAACATTGTGACTATTTGTGTTGTGACACACTATTTTATCACCAACCCGAGTAAAACCCCTCGAGACACGAATCGCACCGTCAAATTTATGTGCTTGATCGTTATTGGTCGTTATACTCATCAATACTTCGTGTTAAATGAAATCTTGGAAGTGGTCACCCACCATGTCGCTCGCCATGAGTAGGAATAAAGTAAAAAAATAAAGTAAAAAAAATATAGATTATTTTTTAAGTATACTGGCAGTACTGGCACGCACACATGCCCGCCCACCTTTGTCCAGCGTGTGGCGTGCGGGCCGCTCGGGCGGTAATGCGTCCGCGCAGCAATTTTCTCTTTTCGCCGATTGCTGCGTGCAATGCTCGCCTGATGCATGGGGAAGTAGAGTCGGCAAGGTAATGCCTAATGACTGGCTGCATTAAAGATAGATTACGTGTCCAAGTATACACGACATAGGTTGCTTTATGGGAGTTGCCTGACCTATTGATAACTCAGGGTTTTATTGCAGTGTAGAAATAATTACGGACTTATTTATGATAAATAAGTATAATTATGAATAACTATGAACAGTTTCTAAATAATTTAATTAAGACAAGGATATCATAAAATAAATCACTAGAGAAACAGAGCACTCCCCTAAGGCATCTTATTACAAACATTGCAAAATTAATTACGGACATCGTGTGCCGTAACAATCTCATTAAAATCCGCAAATTACAAGTCTATTTCAAGTGAATGTTTTAAATTACTCAAACACGCAGTCCGAAAGATATTGTGATGAGATGACTATCATATCACTAAGCGGCACGGCGCCGGCGGGCGGCAGCCAGCTTTAATTCAGAATCATATCAGTTGGTAATATTATGTCACCGTACAAAAACACTTTCACTGTGCTATCTAAGTAAAGTAGAAACAAAATCTGCGAGTTTTGTTGTGCTGTCGGCGCGAGCGCAGGCGCAGTGGCCCGTTCTCACGGTACAATTATCGGCCGCCTACACTTAGGCACCCTTAATTTTAACTCGCTTACCAGTTCCAACGCTGTTTCCAGGATCCTCAACTGTGAGTTCGAACTAAATGCTTAGCCGAAAACGTCTATCTATTTTTTTATCCTTTCTGTGACATTTCAATTTTATTAATAAGACCCTCTGTGGTGTAGTGATTCGCCCATACGTGTACCTAAGTTCGATTCCCAGCGGGGTACAATGGTTGGTGGTAGGGCTTATTTCAAGTCCGCCTGGCTAGCTACCACCATCTTACCTAAGTCGCACGCCATAACAACAATTTAAACATTGTTGTGTTCCGGCAGTTAGAGGTAAGATAGCCAGTTCCTCAGTGATGAGGATTCCGGGTGTAGTGCGCTTCCACCTTCGGCCTTATCATCACTTAACATCAGGTGAGGTGAAGGCCAAGCACTATCCCGTTGTGCATAAAAACATACGAGGGTGGTTTGATAAGTCCATGACTTTGAAAAGAAGAAATACTTTTTTTTTCATTATTTATTTTTGTGTCTTAAGGGGCGGTAATAGGAAAACATGGTTTGCGCGGGCCATTTTTTTATAAAGAAAACGTAAACTTGTAGCCACCAAAAAAATCATACGACAAGCTGAAGAGGTTATCTAGTTGCTACAATCATAAAATTGTGTATAACCCTAACAGATGGTTGTAGAAAAAAATCAGAATATCACCAAAAGCGCTTGTCGCGGGCCATATCTTTGGCGTAAATAATAACGGAAACGTATTGAATTCTACATCAAAATACACTTTAACGTACTGTGCAGTTGCTCCAATAACTTTTTTTCAAGAAAGATAATTGTGCTAAAGATAATGATGAAAAAACAACGAAAAACGTTGAAAAAGTGCAGAAGTGGGGTTATTTTCCATACTCTTTACACGTAAAGAAAAAGACCTCTCGGCGGCACTCATGACATCAAAACTCATCGAATGAAGATGCGAATTCTTCTTATTCTCTAGATTCAACCCCAGTGAGATTTTTTCTCCTACTAAACATGAATAAATGTCTTGATAAATGTCTTGGCGTGCAAAGATTTTCATCAAGACAAAAGGTGATGTCTGAAATGGACCCTCATTTCAGTTACCAGTTTTCAGGCGATAAAAGGAAAAAATAATGGGTTAAAGAGGTAGGAACTTCGTTGGACTGAATATGCAGAGCTACAATAAGATTATGTACAGAAATAATACAAAATATTCCGAAAAAATATTTCTTCATTAAAAAGTCATGGACTTATCAATCCACCCTCGTAAGATAGATTTTTCTTTCAACTTTGTATTTACCTACTTACTTAATTACCCAGCTCTGCTCTAAGTGCAATCTATGATGTCTCCATTGGGCACCGGCAGAACTCTTTCACTTATTTTATCAGCTGGCTGCAAGTGTTGTTTCTACCTTACATAACATTTTAGTTACATTGGTATTTTCAAAATCAAATACAAAATCCTGGGTAAAGCAGGCAAATATTCTAGTCTGTAGAAGAGTTTAAAAAAAATTAAAACGTTATTTTATTTTGTTAGGTATTCTTCAAAAGGTGATAATAGTTGGTTACGGCTACAATACAAGCGATATGGGCGTTACAAAACAATTTATTTTAGTCGTGGGCTTATTAAAATGGATAGGTAACTGATAAAGATCGTAATAATAATGTTCATAGTTGACCGCTGTTCAATTTACGTCTTTCTTACTTGAAAAAAAAAGTTTAATCGTGTTCAAAAGCATCCAATAAATAACATTAATTAGTGTTAGTAATTACTAACCAGTACCTTACTGATAAGATACGTAGAGAAATAAACTTCTTGATTTAAAGTAGTAAAATTTCGCTGAAGTTATTAATTTACTTGTTTGTTGTTGTTAAACCAATAAATATGTACAAAATTACTACCTCAGTCAAAATCTAATCTGCTGTGCCCCAGTTATACACAGTTAACTTTCATATTCTTATTTCCTTACGGGTTTCTTTTACCAAATCCGCGACAAACCAATCAATCACAGGATTTTCTCTATCATCATCAGAATCAGAATTCTTTCCATGCGCAGAGCGGATTCTAGATTTTGTAGCTTCAGAAGATATTGTAGTCATAGGGCATCATTTAGAATTTCTCTTTCTCTTCCCCTTATTGGCTTTAAATATCTGAGTAATCTAATTTCCATATTGCTCAACATATATCTTTTCGTAGATTCTGTAGATTATTTGCATTTTATCTTGACGTATTCGATTTTGTCTGAAGATTCTTAGCCTTTATGTAAAACCTCTTGAGGTTGCATCAAAGCATTTCAAAGGAATGTCGAAAGGAATTCCAAAAACACACTCATTCCTTTGGGCAACAAAAGGCGCGCACGTCACGCGTGCACCCCTGTCGCGTCACGGCGATACGCAGTGTTACGCGCGTACGCACGTTTTCGGCACTTCGTGAGACGCCTGCGCATTCCGGGTATTGTGCGAGGCATTCCCTTCATAGCGATACGCTCGTGCGTGCGATCGGTTTAAAGCTTTGTCTTTCAGTTTCACGCCTCTAATGTGACAGGGACGAATTTTTAAAATATACGGCTGAGCAAGACGTGTTTGTTCGAGTTTTGCGTCTTCACTATCTTAGTGAAAATTATTCTTCAGTGAGTTTAACTGCATTTTAGAGTTCCATACCAAAATGGTCTCAGTCTGTCACAGCTGGATATGTCAAGAACTAAGAATGCTATCAACTTGAATAGTTTTAGATGACGTTTGCCCAACAATTTTGCAAATAAGAAAAAAATTAAAATCTGTACTTACATATTTTTTTTGAACAGGCGCTACGTAAAAGTTACAAAATCTGTCAGGTTAGAAGACGTTTGGAGTCGGGTTTTGGACTGGGACACTTTTAACCAAAAAAGTTTCCGACTTTTTAATCATGAACAGTCAGTCAAAACAGTTGACTCCAAGAAGATAATTAATAATTACGAAATGCGGATGATCAGCAATAAGTCTTACCCATTGAAATGTATGTAAACCAGAATGGACAGATCTACGGCACAAATTGTCGCAGCGATTGCAAAGATGGCGGCTACGCATGCACAGTGCGAGCGTGAGTTGTCAAAGAAAAAGTAGCATGCACACAGATGCGACACATTCTTCATGATGATTAGGATATACCTACTTGTTTAATAATATTGCATAAAATTATAGTAAAAACGCAATTTAATTAGGTAATAGGTACATGTTAATACTTACTCGAAAAATAAAAAGGGAGGATGGGCATTTAGTATCCGCACTCATAACAATCATTTGGTGTCGTCGAATAGATTTTTTATTAGGAAAATATGAGGTACTATGGAAACATGGACAAATATTTTTCCATGTATCCATAGTAATAATAATAATGATTAGGATATACCTACTTGTTTAATAAAATTGCATAAAATTATAGTAAGAGCGCAATTTAATTAGGTGATTGGTACATGTGAATACTTACTCGAAAAATAAAAAGGAGGATGGGCATTTAGTACCCGTATTTGATGTCGTCGAATAGATTTTTTATTAGGAAAAATATTTCTATGGCAACATGGAAAAATATTTACTAACCCAGATCCTTGTCCGGAAACCGCGGAAAGTGCTAGTTCTAGTTAATATCATAATAATTGCATATACGATAATATTATTATAAAAAATTTGCAAACACGATTTTACATAATAATATACTCTGCTTTATCTGCTGCTTATAATAATTATTCTGTCATAGCATTAAAGAAATAAACGAAATTAAATAAAAATTTATAATTGCAATTTTAAACTTTTAGATTTTTGCATTCACAATGCTATTTTTATATTAAGATGAATAAATAATGAAAAAATATTAGAAAAAATCGGCTCACCCGTAGCTATCCCGTCTGAGTTGCTACGGGTGAGCCGATTTTTTCTAATATTTTTTCGCTTTTTTACATTATTTATTCATCTTTATAATTGCAATTAAATCTTATAAAATTGAAATTAAAAAGGGAAGATGAGGCACTAGCTAGCGTCTCGAAAATGTGCCCTCAAAATTAAAGCGCTGAATAAACGCACTAATGAATTCTATAATTAAAAAAAAACATTGATTTTTTTTTCTCTAAACTACCGAGTCAGATTTTGATGCCGCTTTGCATAAGGGTGTAGTTGTGGTATCCCTACATAAATACAACAAAGTGTCGCTATTGGTTCATGGACCACTTCCCATACAAATTTTCCCACTCTCCTTTCTCACAGACAATTACTCTATTGAGCACTTTTACAAGCGTTTTTTTTCTAGATAGATATTCGTGCTAGGAGTAATGTACACATTCGAACTCAAATTTGCCTTGCCACTCGAGCGGGATGAGTAATTGCGGCAATGGAGCACAGTACGTTGTTCTGTGCACGGATGTGCCTCGACAACAAAATACAGTAGGGATTTAAGATTAATAATCACTTTTAATTTATTTTCCTTTTTGAGAAGCCCCTGGACATATTTTTCGACTGACAGCGTAGTTAAGTACCGTGGCGGCGGTGTTGTCCTACATAATAGCACAGAATACATAGTACATAATAGGCGGTTCTTAACGGAATATAATAATATACTTATATTGTAAAACTGTGCTATTAGTTCACCTATCCTAGTTTAGTACCTACGTATACAATCTGTATGGTTCACTTTTCATAATCTATGATTTTCATACAAAATGTCGGGTCAGTAGAAATAATGTATAAAAAATACTTTTGGTTGGTTTATGTTGATGATTTGTTTATTTACCGATGATAAGTCACTCCACTATTTTTTTGATTTGCATTGGAGCGATTTTTGCACGTCTTTAACACACAGGACGGCATTTTTATCGGCACAATTACACCGTGCGTTCGCGGTGAGCGTTGGCGAGTGACTAAATGAGTTGAGGGCAGTTGCCCTCAACGCGTGGAGCAAAAATCGGGGCCGCGAATGTCGATTCTATATAATTCATTTCGATGGTCTTACCATATTCTCTTTGGTCTCTACATTACTAATTATTCAATAGTAAAGTGTTTTTTCTTACACAAGTCTTATAATGGTTTACTGTCGGGAATGAAATAACGAAATGCAAACACAGGTGTCGAAATTTCACAACCTCCAATTTAAGCGTGAGAAACTGAACAGTTAAAGAGCTGTGAAGCTCAAGAGTGTTAACATCCTCCGACGTATTGTCTTTACTCTTTGCACTTAATTAGTGCGTCGTGACGGTTTAATTTTCAAACAATCTAACTGCACAGTTTCGATTCGAACCTCGTGTAGTAGGTACTTATTAAGTAACTTCGTGCAAGATATCCCTTTCTCTACATGCTTTATAGGTACCTATTCTAAAATTAAATATTTGCAAAGATTCTGAGAGTAAAGAATTGCTAATTGAAGTCTTCAGAGTGTAGTGTAGTGTGTATTACATAATTATATGACTACATACCTACTATACCTATAACTTTTTTAATTTCAGTTCGTTATTACATTGCTATTTATGCATTGTAGCAAATCTCTTCAGTTAGATTAGAAAACAAAGGGGCGGTACAAAGGATCAAAATTGATTGATTTGATAACTATAATACTCATTTGACCTTTCCCATTTAACATTCAGTCTTTTCATTCAAATTTTAATGAGCCAAAATTCAAATTCCACCAAAACCTACACCCACACATAATGAGGCACATCGTGACCCGAAGGTTTGCGTCTGCCGTGAATCGTGTCCCGAGGCGTATTCGCCGTTCGCATGAGTAGGCACGCTCGCCGTGAGAATGTTCCGAGATTTTTTTAGTGGTGGGCAATGGCGATAGCATATCAGTAGGGCCGCAGTGCTGGGCGCGAGGCCGCGAACGGTGGGCGGCCGCGGGAGCCGCACCCGAGCGCCGACACACGCGCATCCCCCCGGCATACACAACCCATTGTTTCACTCGCCCATTCATTGTTTTGACTGCGCCTTTATTATTTATGCCCAATAATCCGCTCAGCTGACTGTAGTAATAACACCCATATTAATCGCGTCCGCCGGGAGTTACGAGCGATTGTAATTCAATTTATGATTAATCGGACGCATTTGCTACAGAGATCTCGTTTAAAGAGTTACCGCCGCCGTACCGGGAGACCGAAGACAGCGGAGTACGCCTTCAGGAATATAATGAGCCGGTATGATTAATTAATAATTAAAGTTAGAGATGTGATTTATATTTTTAAAGAATTTCTTTTGATTTTTTGCTTATTTTTGCAGGTTACTGCACCTGCTTATGAAGTAATAGATTTGCTCGAAAATTGTAAACTAACAGCCCCAGCTGATGATAATCAAGAATCTGACAACGAATACGCTGAAATTAGACAAATGGGACTTTGGCATTCTACGCCCTTGGCTCATCGCCACAAGTCAAAGATATCGCTGACTTGGGTCTTGAAAGAGAACTTGGAAAACTCAAAACTTCCACCAGTAGAAAAACTACAGAATGAAGATAAGACAATGAAAACATCGGGAAGCAACGTCGATCGACATCAGCGTCATAATCAGAGGTTCAATGAAAACGAACGTTACAGAAAGTGCAAGTATAGAGACGCGAAGGACAGGGTCATGGGACGCAGTGAACAATGTCACAATTTTAAGTTCCAAAATTCGTGTGACGGTTTTGTGAAAGGGCAAGACGCCTACTCGGATGATACAAGTGCGTGTACTGAGGAGCATACAAGAAAGAAACACAGGCATCGACACAGAAGAAAGAAAAAAGGTCGCAACGGCAAGTTTGGATACGACATTAGAGACGTGGCCAGCTTTTTGACCGAGGTAAGGTGTACCATTCAAAATAATCAAACATTATACAAAAGAGCTCATGTTTACAACTGCAAGTCAAAACACTCAACTCAGTTTAAAGAAATATCCAAAAACCAATTTGGAGTTCGAAAAAAGTCATTCATCATGTTTCGGCATTCTACATGGCCGCTTCATACAAAAGAATTTAAATGCACTGGTAAATCTCGACCATTATTCATTTTCTGCAATGTTATTATGACATTATGGCATACATTCCGCTTTTTGTGCATTACCTTGGCGCGAGCTATATCGAACAGAACAATGTAGCCGCGAAATTGGTGCAAAATTGCACAACACAAATTGCTCATCATTTCAAAATTCTTTTGGAACGTTTAATGAACAGTTTTGAGTCCGAACCGAACGATTATAGTGCGGTTTATTTTGTATAATAATCCGTATTGTTGAGTGCTTTTGGATTATTTTTGTGAGGGCCAAAGCCGACGTTAATCTTGAAGTGGACAGGGCCAATTACCGATGCGGTTCATCCAGACAACAATATATTTTGTTGAGGTTACACGATGCGGATTCGGTGCTTAATTGCAATATTGTTGCTCGACGACCTTATGAAGACATAAAGAAACAATGTACAAGTTGACCTAAATTATAATAATGTAGTTCTTTAACCCCTACCATGTAGGGTTAATTACAATACTCTGATTTTTCTTTAATTTTCTTTGTAATGGGGAATGTCCGAAAAAAATCAAATTGGCTGAATATTTTTCTATAGATAGGAATAAGGTCCCTTAGTAATAGAAAAAAGTTTCAGAATTTTCGGTTGGGTAAAAAGTTTTTAAAAATCAAAGTCTCTTCGACTTCACAAATGTATGAAAGTAACAGCAGAATGGAGATTATACCTTTGCCGCCAACTGCCACAAAGACAACACGTATTTAAAAAAAAAAGTTTTGACATTTTGTCTTGAAACTTTTTTTTTTAATACCATGTTGTGGTTGTGGCAGGTGTTGGCAAAAGTACAATCTCCATTCTGCTGTTACTTTCATACATTTGTGAATTTTATTTATTTTATTTTATTTTATTATTATTTGGGAAACAAACAATATTTTAATACATATGGATCAAAAACTACAACTATTACACAAATCAATAAAGTTTCCACCAAAAATTAATACATTTTGAGCAGTAAAAAAAAGTATTATAAAAACCTACACCAAACAATTATTATAATTATTATTAAGCACTGCTAATGTAAACTGTTAAGTTCCTCCCTCAATTTTTGTCTATAATCGCGAATACTATGATTAAATATATCCAACGAATTAAATCTTTTATTATAGTCATTACATGCTCTAAATAAGAATGAGTTAGCGGCATATTTGGTCTTAACGAGAGGAACACTGAATAAATTTTGACTTCTAGAGCTTATCCGGGGACACTTAATACGAATACTACTTACAAGAAAAGAAGAATTAATCATATTATTAATGATCTTATAAAGGAATATCTGATCTCTTTCACAACGACGATTAAATAATGATTTTTTTACAATGTCTTCATTATTAGCTCTACAATGAGAACATCTGTAGGAAATATGCTTGACAAATTTTAAGTATATTCTCTCAATACTATTGACATACAAATTGTACCGAGGGTTCCAGATGATTGAGGCATATTCTAAAATCGATCTCACGAAGCAGTTAAACAAAAGAGTTAAAGTAGAGCATCGCTTGAAGTCCCTACCAATTCTAAGAATAAATCCCAACATCCGGAATGCTCTTGAGGTTATAGTTTCAATATGCCTACTAAATGATAATTTAGCATCGAGAATGACACCCAAGTCCCTCACCTCAGATACACGATTTAAAGACTGGTCACTTAGTTGATAATTATGCAAAATGTTTTTCTTAACTTTTCTAGTATAGCTTATAACACAACACTTTTTAATATTTAAGTATAGACAGTTGTTTTCGCAGTAAGTAACCAGATCATTTAAATCATTTTGTAACAGTAAACAGTCAGAATAATTTTCGATATTTTTATAAACTTTCATGTCATCAGCATATAGTATAAAATTTGAATTTTTAAATACGGAATTAATGTCATTAAGAAATAAATTAAATAATAAAGGTCCAAGGTGGGAACCCTGTGGAACCCCAGAGACAACAGGTATAAAGGAAGAACAAAAGCCTTTGACGACAACGGCCTGACTGCGTTCACGTATATAAGATTCCAGCCACCGAAGCAGATCACCATGTATACCAACATCTCCAAGCTTACGAATTAAGATATCATGAGAAATTTTGTCAAAGGCTTTGGAGTAATCGGTGTACACCGCATCTACCTGGTAGCCTTTATCCATTGAAGTAGCAACATTATGAACAAACTCACAAAGATTCGTCTCAGTAGATTTATTCTTTATAAAACCATGTTGTTGTTCAATAATCAATGGACTAAGTATGGGATAAATAATATCAAAAACACATTTTTCAAATAATTTAGGGATCACATTAATTTTGGAAATACCCCTATAGTTTTGTACATCATGCCTATCACCAGATTTATGGATGGGTACAACGAATGATTGTTTCCAGGCAATAGGAAAGGTACCAGACCGCAAAGATAGTTGAAAAAGGTATAACAAAGGACCAGACAGGGTTTTCCAGCAATTTCTTACAAATATTGCTGGAATACCATCCGGACCACAACCCTTACTCACATCAAGACCTTTCAGATACCTCTCCACCATATCAATTGAAAGAACTACAGAGCCCAATGAAACTTGACTGTGATTAACTGTTTCATTATGAGACGAAGTGTTTGGAGTGCTGGAGCTTACGTGAGGTTCAAATACTGACTGGAAATAGGCATTAAATAAATTACAAATATCACTACCTTCTGTACAAGTAACGTCGTTAAGAAATATAGACTTCGGCAGTTGACTAGAACTCTTTTTGGATTTAATGAATGTCCAGAATTGTTTACTATTTTCATGAATATTATCTTCGGCAGCTTCGATAAATCGATCATAACATTCAAGTTCAACACGATTTTCACGTTTACGAAGAAGATTAAATCTATCGTAATCACCAATCCTGCCATACACTTTCCAACGCTTATGAAATTTTAATTTTTCATTTATTATCTTTATTAACGCCCTCGTATACCACGGCGGATACCTAGATTCGGTTTTAATTTTGATTACAGGTACATATTTTGAAATTACTTCATTAACGATGTTATAAAACTCAGCCAAAGCAAGCTCTATATTATTATTGTTATATAATTTAGACCAATCACAAGCCAGCAACTCCACATTTATGTCTTCATAGTTAGCCTTCCGAAACAACCTTACGACACGTGGTGCGGGACTTAAGATTTCATAGTTTAACAATTTAAATCGCCATTGCAATGCAGGATGATGGTCATCTTCAGGAACAAGTGGGTCACTACATCTAGTCACAGAGCAAACAGAATTGCTGAATACCAAATCCAGAAACCTATTGTTTTTATTCTGAACATTATTGTACTGCCTAAAATCAGTGAAATTAAGGAAACTGTTCACTAGATGCAACAAGTTATCATTTGGATTATTTAAGTTTAAAGTGCAGTACTCACCCGAAGCGGATAAAACCCACTGAGCCTGTGAAACATTAAAGTCACCGACAATTAGGTACTTATCAGAAGGATGTTTAATTAGGCAGTCAGATACTATCTCAAAAAACTGATCTAATCCGTCACAGTGCACACGACAATGAGGAAAATAACCACAAAAAATATGAAGCGATGTATTTCTGTTAATAAGTATTGAAACAGACAGGGCATCCGCCACGAAATCCACAAATGTGATAGGAGAGCAACCATTAACAGAGTAGCGCTGGTGCACCGCAATTAATACTCCACCACCAACATCATCACCACGTGCTATATAGTCACGATCACTCCTATATACACTGTACCTTATATCAAAAAGTTCATTATCATATATTCCTGGCAAAAGCCAAGTTTCTGTTAAGCATATTATGTCATAGTCGGCTACAATTAAGTTACGAATGAAGATGTTCGTCTTTGTACGCAGACCGCGTACGTTCTGATAGTAAATTTTAAGATTGTCAACGTTAGCCATTTTCATAATAAAATATAAACCAATTATTTTTTCTCAAAAAGTCAAAAATTCCAAGAGACCAGATGCTTCCAATATTTAGTAAATAAGAGTCAACAAAACTGTATAGTGTTCCCGAAAAAATACAATATTTAAATTTGAATTCAACATTTCCAACCAGTAATGTAGAATAATTAAAAAATATATAGCAATAATTACAACACAAAATCAATAAGCAGCTTATACACAAAATAACAATCATTATTAACAATAAAATAACGCCTATTTTATCTTGTTTAAATCTTTGTCGCATGCAATATATAAAATCGGACTTGTCGGAGATTGCCTAACCATAATTGAACAATTTTTCACCCAAACAAATGAATAGTTCTTCTCTTTAGCCAAAACTTTAGCCTTCTTCAGAATATCCTTATTGTAGCCGGTAAGATGATCATTGAAGTAAATGTTAGTACTGTTACCCGGGAAACCAATATCACAAGCTCTCAATTTTTGCTTTCTCAAATGTGACAAAAAGTCGTCCTTTTTATAACGAGCTAAGAACTTAATCACAATCGGCTTAATTCGCTTATTGTTATCGCTTTTACTTTTTGGAGCAACTCTGGTGACGAAATCTATTTTCCGTGGAAGTGTTTAACGGGAATCCGGTCTGCTCGGCAATCTTCTGTATCATTTGAACTAGGTTTTCATCCTTTTTTTCCGGAACTCCGTAAATCTCGACATTAGATCGCCTTGCCCACTGCTCCCTGTTGTTGTTTTCGATAGCTAGACTATCCATACGCTGTCTTATTTCGCCTAGACCGGCAGTTGTTGATGACAGTAACTTAGAGTTGTTCTCCAACTTTCCAATTCTTTTCTTCATATCTTCAAACTCAGAATTAATAAAGGACATAGATTCTTTTAAATTCAGGATTTCGCTCTTGATAACACCTAACTCAGAGGCCATCGCCTTTTTTACCGCCGCCTCAATATTTTGCTGAAGCTTATGCATTTCCGCAGTGAATAAACTTTTCAGCAACTCTGTACAATTACAACTATGCTGATTTTCGGACAGTTTTTCAGAATGACTGGATCCACCTCTACGTACTGTTATATTATCGGGGCTCACTGTCAACTGTTTAGTACTATTGCCCTTAATAGGTGTGCTGTCTTTATTCAACACTCTGGGTTTTTTCATTGAGCATTCAGGACAAATCCATGTATTTCTGAATTCGTTAGAAATTTCTTTTTTTTCACCTGAGTACAAGCATGAGGTATGAAAGTTTAGCTTGCATTTTACACATGACAAGCAGTTGTGAGCGGCGCCTTCAACAGTCAACTTGCAACAGGCAAACTTCATTATAACTACCAAATTTTTTAGGTTTCAGTAATTATAAAATTATTTACATGCAACAATTGAGGTGGGAACAGCAGTAATAAACAGCAGCAAAAATAATAACAACAAAAAAAAAGTCAGCTTCGAGGTTCGAACTTCAAACTCTAGGGCTACGAAGAGCAAACATAACACTCGAACAGGTGGCGCCAAACAGCTTCTAATTGCAGTGTCTAAAAACTCGGTAACAATGCTGGGAGAAGTTAATAATTTTTGACGAAGGTGGATTGAAAATTGTTTTGATAGATTCACCGGAACAAACACTGCACTAATTCACTGATATTTCTTACTTGTAGGAGTTTCTTTGTCCAAATGAATTTGTAATACGCCCAAGTACGAGGTAATCTTCAAGTATACCAAAATTCAATAGCAAAAACAAACTATTTAGGGACTTATCAAATTATTATTGTCGGACCAAACACTAACACCACTGCTCAGTTTAGTTTCGGACGGATATGAAGTCGAAGAGACTTTGATTTTTTGAAATTTTTTCACGAAACCGTAAATTTTGAAAATTTATTCTATTACTAAGGGACCTTATTCCTACCTATAGAAAAATATTCAGCCAATTTGATTTTTTTCGGACATTCCCCATTTATCCGGATTTTTCATTTAGGTGTAAAATAGTTAAAGAATATTCATATTCTTAGCGAATTACTAAGGAACTACATGTTTTGTAACCAAAAGTGTGGACTTACGATTTCAGTAGTACGATTGTTCGTCTATACTATAACATATACACCATGCGTGATTTCTATTAAGCACTTACTTAATACTACATACAACGTCTAAATCTGCAGTTTACGCATGCATGATACAGACAACTCAAAACCATCTCACAGTACTGTTAGGCACTCCTGGCGGAACAGAATTTCTGTCAAGGGAACTTGTAAAACTGTACCTAATAATCCTTTTTCGTTCCAGGCATCCCTGGACCGGCCAGGCAACATCCCCGTGGTGGTAGCGTACCCCACCACGCTTTACCAGACGCACACAGTAAAAAAGGATTTCTTTAAATAAGAAAGACCAATTTCTTGAAATATTTGGTTATTCTAAAAATATATTTACTTAGGCCAATGCAATATTTTTAGAACAAAAGTAGTGCTCATCTTTTACTCAGACAATATTTTTCTTAATGATTAAGAGAAATATTTTTGTTTCAATGCTTTTTTAAACTTATATCAATTAAATTGACTTAATTTAAATCAAGAAATGTCCATCTTCTTGCATCAAATTAAAATTATCTCAAATCAACTACAAGTTACTTGGATTTAGAAAAACCTTTTTCAAACAGTCATTTTCTTCTATTAAGAGAAAGTTTATTGTGTATAAAGTATTATTTCTTGTTCTAAGAAATGATTTTGTTCGACTTATAGAAATTTTGCTTTAAACAGAGAAATTCTAAAATTTCGAAACAATGAAATCATAGTTTTCGATAAACACGATAACATTTTTACTTTGAGAAATTTATCCATACATCATGGTCTGACCCGCGGTGTTAAGATTTTTATGTAGTTCTTTAAGTAGTTGGAATTAATTTTATTTTATCAAACTCAATAAGCTCAATCCAATCGGGTTTGTTGGTTGCCTCTGGGTGTCGCGTCCTACTTGGAACGGCTTCCCGGACTCCATCCACTCCTCTTTCGAGCACTTTTACCATGATTTTTTGTAGACCGCGCCCACGTTGTTATTTTGGGACAGAAAAGTTAATTCTTTACTTTTAATACAACAACAACAAAATATTCATCTTCATTCAATACACAAAATCTCAATTTTCCATTTAATTTTTTTCATCAAAAATCAGTAATTACTTAGGCCAACTAAACATTTACTTATTATGAGTAAAAAGAGATATAGAAGATTTTTCGTATCAAGAATACATTTACTTGACTGTACAAAATAACGATGTCTTGAATGAAACAACACGTGTCTTGGAATAAATGTATTGTTCTTGTAACAACTAAATATTTTTGAGAGTATTTTTTACTATTACGAAGAAATTATTGTCTAGCGTCTATAGGGAGAGGATCATTTTCTTAGATTCAATAAATATGTCTTAAGCCAAAGCAATTTGTCTTTTTTTAAGAAATCTGTTTTTACCGTGCACAAGGAGAAACAACGCGAGCTGATGCTTCCACTGGGCACCGTCGTCAACGCGGTATTCAAGAACCAGCAGTGGCTGTTCGTTCAGACGCCGCACGCGCAGGAGGGATACGTCATGTACAACGCGTGTCTGCCGCTGGGAATACTGCCTAGCAAGTAAGGATTAGCATCAACCTACTATTTCTACAGGAAATAAGTCGCACTCATGGAATAAAACACAAAGTCTAATGCGGAATGGTGGGTGCTAACGACTGCTGATGAAAGTAAATAAGACATTCGTACTTTGTCATGTCCTTAGAGCAGCGTTCCCTAATGGTATTCCGCGTAACCCTGGGGTTGCGTAAGAGGCTCTCAGGGGTTCCGCGAAAATTTAAGAGTTCAGTAGATATCTTTTTGTTATAACTAAATAAATGTTTTTATCTTAAAAAGTCCTTCTTTTAAGGTCAAACTATTTACAAGATGCTAACACCAAACGACCAAACCAGAAAGCCTGAATATGCTGTTGATGTGATTTCACGTAAAAAACAATGTTACAGTTAATTTACTCTTTATTTGAGCTAGAATCCGCCCAAAAACGGTGAACCAAGAAGGGTTCCGTAGCCAAAAGAATTCGGGAACCGCTGCCTTAGAGCAACGCGGCCGGCTTGCTCTAAGGTCATGTCACTCCAACCTTTTGCAGTAAGTTGCAACTTGCATTGCAACCCTACTTTATGTCGTACTGCACGACGTTTTACGTTTTACTACGGTATTTAGCTACCAAGGCCGACTTTAGCTTACTAGACTAAACTACCTAATTAGGCAATGAAAATTGTCTAGTATTTTGACCAAATTTTGACACTTAGAAAGAGATGAGCGTAGGTAGTGAATGTAGCGAACTGAACATGGACAGAATTGGTGTAAAGACGAAGGACTTAACTATCCGTTCTTTATTATAAAATGATTTTTCCGACATTAGTCTTATTATAACCGCAACATAACTCGAGATCAGCTCCATGGGCAGCCATTCGGCCGCGGTACGTAACTCTAACCAACCGCAGCCAACCGCAGCGCAATCAATATTCATTGACTAACCATGTAAATTGTAAAACCATACCTTGCAATAAAAACATTATTAATGAAGTAATCAATGTTAACATCGTGGAGCATCGCATTACCACTATTCTGATTAAATGTCGTAAACAACTTTACAATATTTTTATTAAAATATTCGGGATAGTGGTTTAGCCGAAATAAATGCGTCCAAAATGTGTACGAAAAATACTAGTTACCATCTCAATGTAAATATTAGGTCCTCCCGTTTCCATCCACCCTATATATAACTTACTCTATGGTTTCCATCTCCTAATATACTACGTAAAAGAAAATAGGGGCCACTATATCTTTATCCATACAAAGAAATTTCTGAAATGATATTTTTAATATAAATTCAATCTGTATTTGATATTGTTCGAAAGCTGTAATAGTCAACTTGCGGAATTTACTGTAGAATTTCTCCTATTCGCCATGTGTCAGCTAGAATTAAAAAAAAATGCGTATTTTTGTATGAACCTCCAATTTACTTCTATTCTAACTGACGCACGGCGGCGAATAGGAGAAATTATACAGTAAAGTCCGCAAGATAACTATTACCACAGAATAGATATAAACACGGCTATTACAGCTTTCAATCAATATTAAATTTAAATAAAATCAGATTGAATTTATATTTAAAAAAACTTTTCTGAAATTAGCTCGCACAGTGTTTGATTTGTCTCCAAAAATTTCCCTATGCCGTTTATTGCATAAATTGATCAAGAGATGCATTTTAAACGTCCGACTAGAACACCCACGTGTCTATTTCAAATACTTTTTTTATAAAAAAATATTTTATATTTCGTGACCTTAACCTAGAAAAAAGATTAAATAATTTCTGTATGCGTATCTAATCAACATATATATTTTTTGGTTTATATAGTTTGATAAAGAATCTTTAGGCGCATATCTGCCAGTTTTTATTTTTGGAGTATCACCTCTGGTTATCGTGTTATTATTTTTTTCAGATTTTTGTTTTTATTTTTTTTTCTCCCAAAGAACTCAAAAGTGCGACTTGTGACTAGTATTGAAAGATTGCTCTTAATTAGGTCTATAATTGATAAAAATAAATAATTGATAAGGTCTATAGTTTATTTTGAAATTCAATAACTCGTAAACGCCGCAATAAAGCAACGTGATTTTTTTTATCAATTACAAACCTAATGAAGAGTGATACTCCGAAAATAAAAACTGGCAAATATGCGCCTAAAGATGCTTTATCAAACTATTTTAACAAAAAAATATATATGTTGATTAGATACGCTTACAGAATTTATTTAATCATTTTTCTAGGTTAAGGTCACGAAATATAAAATATTCTTTATAAAAAAGTATTTGAAATAGTGAGTCGCACGTTTAAAATGCATCTCTTGATCGATTTATGCAATAAACGGCATAGGGATTTTTTTTGAGTCAAATCAAACATTGTGTGTGGCTCGTTTGTACGGAAAACCATTAATGGCCGATTGCACTAAACTTAAGAATCGCCTAAGTCTTTTCTTATCTACAACTCGACCAAGTTAACTAAGCGAATGACAGCTACATGACGGCTTAATTTATGACACCGTTTTAATTTGGTCGTGTTGTAGTTAGGAAAAGACTTAGGCGATTCTTAAGTTTAGTGCAATCGACCATTAGGCTCTTATTCTCTTAAGAAACTTCTCATGATAAACAACTACCTACATAGTGGCGATCCTATACCTAAATTGTATTTTTATTTTGTCTATTAATGGGATTGACTATCTAAAAAATTTGCGTCTAGTCTAGGGTTGTCACTTTGCAGTTTTCCATACAAAACGGGTTATTATGAAACACTCTGTATTAAATACCCTGTACAGTCACGAGCAATAAGATATACACACCATAGAACTTTGTCACGTTACGTTTTAAATAACCTAGATATAACATTATCACACTGAGATATATTGATTGAATGTGACATAGTTCTAAAGTGTGTACATATTATTGCTCGCGACTGTACATGGGTATAGTAAACTGTAAACACCAAAGCGCGGCAATTTCTAATTTTGTCAATGATATCAATTATCATTGTCATTTTAGTAATTATTTCAGCTCCTACAGAAAACTCGTGCACAATCCTATTACTATCATATTTTTTTTGCAAATAATATTTTTTATTTTTAGAACATCACCCCAAAAGAAGACACCATGCTGGGAGAGCAGTACCGACATCTACCCGCAGCCCTGCGGCAACCTCACGGACACCGAGAAGGAGCACCTCCGCAGCAGGACCAACTCCGAGTGCCACTACCGGCCCCGCAATGATAGGCGAAGGCCTAAAAACTCGTGCGCAGAAAAGGACTTTGACTCACTGTACTTAAAAACCAAATCCGTCTGCTCCAACATAGATAGACTTCACGATTTGAAAAGACAAACTTTGATGGTTGTGAATAGTGACTACAAAGGAAGTGTTATGAACAAAACTTTGACAGTACAGAAAGGTGACGTGGTTGTACTGTTGCAAGGGACTGATGTGGAGACGGATGTCGATGCAGATTGGTTTTACGTGAGGAAGAAGGATGGAAGTCAAGGTTTTATACCGGCTGTGATTGCAGGCCATGGCTATATATGATGTCCTGTCTACAAGACTGAAGTTTTTAAGATGAACAATAACTTATTGAAACTATGTTTCAAACTTTCAAGTCTGATAAGATTTTTGTTATTATAACAATTTATGAAGATTAAAAAAAGGGTTCTTTGAAATGAACGCATAGTGATTTTAACTTTTTGAAGAGATGAGTAATGTTATCATTATGAGTAGGTACAAAAATGTGTACAATATCTTACAAAATTATGGTATAATTTATTTTCGTGTAATTTATTATGATTATCAATACTGATCTAGTGAAAGGTTAAAAACTTTGCTGTAAATAACAGATGGCATTTAATTTAAACTTATTTTTATTTCAATTTCCCAAAATTTAATAATCTTAAACATTACAACTTACCTTATCGAAAATGCAAAATTTGGTCTCTATAGTTAAATGAGGTACATAAATCAATTTCTGGACTGGATCCTGCGATGGCTAATATATTAGGGTTAGTCTTCAGAACAGCTGAGTATACTGTACTTGCAGATACAGGTAATTCCACTCTGATCTCTCCTGAATAACTTAGCTGATATAAATGCTTTGCTGCGCCACCAGCGAATATGCAGTCATCATGAAAGTAGGAGACATGTATTCCATGATCTGGCAAGTCGAATACTGTTGCGACATCAAGTGAGCGGATATGCCAGAGGGCTAGCCGGGGACCACCACCGCAAATCTGAAATGAAAAGCAATATTTTAACCAACATTCCATTTAAAACTCTAATTAATGATTTGCTGTACTTAAATAAAAAAGAAAAACTCTTTCTACATTAAAAACGCATTACGCGATGTAAAGCTGCATTTTTGGTATGTTATTTGGATAACTATGTTTTGCAAGCAAAAAAAAGTTGTGCTATCTAGGTAATAAGAAAATCTTGAAAAAATTTTCAGTTTTTGCCACTGCAAAAACTGAAAAATTTTGCAAGATTTTCTGAATTTCTGAGGTCTCTATCTTATTTAACATTCTTATTCAATAGGCACCTGACTAGCACCTGACTAATCCATCAACATACAAATCATTGCAGAAATGCACAACCTTTTTTATTTACGAAACTGTCAAGTGAGCATGTCTGTATGAAAATAATGGTGTGGGCCGGTGAGTGTAAATTTTTCAAGCATCATATGTCAAAAACTATTAGACATACGGAGCTGTGGGTTGGCTTTAATTGTTTCAAATATACTTTCAAAATGATAGTAGCAAAGCAACTAATGTCAAAGCCTATAGTTTTTCAAT
Organism: Agriphila tristella; assembly: GCA_928269145.1. NCBI lineage: Eukaryota > Metazoa > Arthropoda > Insecta > Lepidoptera > Crambidae > Agriphila > Agriphila tristella. Next base: position 25,709,365 of record OV743437.1, on the reverse strand, counting down.
TGAACTGCAAAAACTGATTTTTTTTGTAGTTTTTTACATATTATGTAGGTAGCACAACTTTTTGTTGCTTGCAAAACGTAGTTTTACATTACCCTAAGGTGTCCAAACTACATATGTTTGCGTTAGGAATTTTTTGTAAGATTTTACTGGCCTAGTATTGGACAGAGAAAGCAATGGAAATACAGAATTGAACATCGTCTTCAATATTATTGACCATAATTTCACTTACAATCCAGTCTTCACTCAAAGCTGCAGAGCCCACCCACTTGCCGATGTCGGGCCGGCTAACTTTAGTGTTCTTATGAGGTTCTATCTTGTTTTGAGATTTCCCTGTCCTGAGATCCCACAGCAGCACAACACCATCTTCCCCGGCAGATACTATTTGTTCATTTCTAAAACATATACATTTTATTGTATTTTTTTACTTCAATCATCTATATGATCGAAGTGTAAATATTTAATTATTTAATCTTTATTGCTTAAATTAAAAACAGCAAATGGCAGACTTAATGCCAAGGGCATTCTCTACCAGTCAACCGGTAAGTGTTTTAAGGAGAAAAATCACAAATTATGATGGTTTTTACTGAAGGAAATAAAAAGTCCTAGAACAAAATTTTAAAGTGGGATTTTAAGTATTTTCAGAGCAAGGAAAGGTTTTATACATCCTTAGGATAGTTTATAGGTGCCGGCGTGAATCATGCAAGGAGAGAGAAATTGAAGGGGATTATTGTGTATGTTTGTGGTCACCCCAAACCACGTCACCCCCCAATGAGACTTAAAAATGACTTCTGTGCATTAACAGTCACCGTCATCAGATCAAGATCTGTGCCAAGGCCTGGTACAGTACTTCAAGATAAAGAATGGGCATGGGCTAACTTCATGTTTTTACTTTTCTTAGAAATGACGTTGACCTCTATTTCTATTTGTAAATTATTTTTAGGGCCAAACTACTTTTTTTATTGTAATTGTTATGTTAGACGATTGTTTCTGTAGTTTTCCGATGCCCATTCTTTATCTTGAAGTACTGTACCTATTTTGAAATGTTCAATGATAATGACTGTTATTACCTACTCCTGCTTCATAGTTATGAACACATGTATTGTCTCAGGAAAGTAGGAAATAATTATAATGCTCCAGAAATCGATACAGTTTCAGTTTATCAAAAACATATAAAAATGTAAAAAGTAAACAACAACACTTACTTCCCATGCACTGAGTGCACATAATCTTCATGTCCTGTTAATGCTGACAGTTGACGTCTATCTTCCAAATTGAAAATATACACCTTATTGTCACCACAGCCTGCATACAACTTCTCTCGGTCGTCCGACAGCCACAAGCTGTTTACATCAATTTGTTCCATAGATGACTTGGATGATATCTTAATAGTCCAAGACGGTTTACTTAACTTTACATTCAATATAGATTTCCAATCCCAACCATATACTTCGTTTATAGTCCCGATAATAAGGAATTTGTCTGTACTTGCCAAACTGCAAATCTGATGACCAGATTCGAGGCTATGGATCTGTTTTGGTTTGTTAAAATCGGGTGTAAGTAGTTCCACCACAGGATTTAAGATGCGGTCAAGACTGAAATGAAATTTACATAAACATCACAGATATTATCATAAACAATTATATTGAACGAGTTTAGTTTACAACATAAAAACTTACTCAAATACCGCTAATTGACCATAAATATTTCCAGCTACTAAGTACTTCCCACATGGTGAATATGTCTGACACAAAATTGTGTTATACAAAATTTTATCTAACATTTTGAAAGGGAGAAATTAATTATTCCTACACAAACAATTACGTGTAAACAAAAAACAAAATAATATAACCTCAAATTGCGTCATTTGCGTCCGCCTCACCACAGATTAGGAAGATACCCTCCAAAGAGTATAAATTTTTGACATTGGGTGCATTCCAGCAAACTAATTGCTGAGTCATCGATCGCTATACTATACATTAAAGCTGGGGGCTTACTATGAGCTCTCATAGCAGGACTTATATTAAACTGCCTTACTTTTTCATACTATGAATGACCTCTCAAAGGTTAGTTCAAAAGCAGGCCTAAAGCAGTCTGAACTGAACAGTTTCTTATTTGCTGATGGTAAGCCCCGTACGTGGATCACGTAAGTCTGTTGCTAACAATTCTCGATTGAAAGCGCAGTTACATTGCCGTTTTAAGTAAGATAGTTGTCACATTGGTTCTTCCTAAAGCCTCAATGTAACTGCGATTTCTGTCAGAGTTGATTGCAAGAAGTTACGCTAGAAACATACTATTGTGTCGTGTTGTGTCGTCGTGTCGCAATCTGTCGCGTATCGGTTTCATACATTTAATATGACTAGAAACACACTATTGTGTTGTGTTGTGTCGACACGACACACTATAGTAATGTGTTTCTAACCATACTAAATGTATGAAACCGATACGCGACAGATCGCGTCACGACACAACACAATAGTATGTTTCTAGCGTTACGTAATTACCCCCCCGGCACTGACGTCTATTATACAAAGTACGCTGGACTGGAGAACGTCACCAATCATTTGTGCTGATTTGAAAATCGCCATATTGGCGCTGAGAGCAGTAGATTCTGCTCTCAGGAGTGAGTGTACTTGGAACTAATTAGTTCCAAGTACACTCATTACTGCCATAGTAGAATCTACTGCTCTCAGCACCATTCATAAAGTTAATATACCTAAGGTAATATTAACTTTATGGCGCCATTGCGCCAATATGGCGATTTTTAAATCAGCATAAAAAATTGCTGTCATTTCATGACAATAGCCTGGGGGCTTACCATCAGCAAATAAGAAACCATCCTTAAGCCGTTCAGTTCAGAAGCAGGCCCTAAACAAAATTGCTTAAATCGGTACCATGACCGTCTTTTAGGTGAACGGCTTAAAGATTGTTTTGACTCAAGGTGAACGGTTAGTTTGTCTCTGGTATGCTTTGCCACAGATCACTAATGCTTTGTAGACGATGCGAAAACGAGCTAGCCTATACAAATCGAAGGGTGCATTCTGTAAGACAAATCTCTGAGTCATCGATCGCCATAAATTTGTTAACCATGGAAAGTAATTTGTTTAGAATATTCATTTACTTTTCATGGTTAAACTGTACTTTATGTCGTTCGATGACTCAGATATTTGTTTGGCAGAATGCACCCAATTTATCGCTTATCATCCCCGCCAATTGGTAATGCACCTGGCGGCCATGTTTTTAACCTCAAAAACGAGAAACAATTTGTAAATTTTTGATATACCTAGACCCTATCTTACTGAAAATAATAATTCAATAAATAATAATTATATTAGATTACCTGTTAAGAATTTTCTTCTTTCATGGCATTTTTAGTTGCGGATCACGTCGATGTGGATGTTAATGTGACAAGGTTCTTGCGAATTACCAATTGGCGGGGATAGTATATCTCTGTCTGCCGCGACGTTCTAAATTTATGAAAAACAAAATAACGGTCACTTACTAGTTTTTTTTAATGAGAGCATTGCAAATAAAGTATCACAACTTCATATTTATTTTTAAGTGCGATTTACTAGGTGCATGCTCTAATAAAATGTCGCAAGTCAACAAAACAAATTAAAGTTATATTATTTCAGTTTTTTTATTTTCAATATCATTTCACACCATTAGTTTGTTAATTACATCGATATAAAATAAATCATTTTATTCTTTATTTGATTATTATTATTCATAATAAACTAAAATGTAATGCAATTTAGGTACTTATTTATGGGGTCTCATCTCTCATCATTTCTTTTTATTTCAGTGATATTCAACAACAAGGAAGTCGTCGCGTTGCCTTTATCAACTTACTTCACTGTTAAATAATAAACATTAAAAGAAATCCACAAATCTTAAAATTCTCACACCAAACTTATCTAAATACACTAGACAATTTTGAAAAAGCTGATCACGTAGGAACTTTTTATGAATTGCTTTATTTGACATTACAGACGCTATAAAACAGCTCCCAAACTGTCAAACCGTGCGTCGTGGTACGCTTCGTCCATACATAAAAAATGGTGAACGGTTTAAGAGCGTGTATTAAAGCAGGCCCTCCGCAGGCCTGCTAAATCGTGGTCATGGTACGAAAAAGTAATGCCATTCAGTATAAGTCCTGCTATAAGAGCTCATAGTAAGGCCCCTGGGGGATTACCATCAGCAAATAAGAAACCATTCAGTTCAAAAGCAGGCCTTAAGCAGGACTGCTTAGGGCCTGCTTTCATACTAACCTTAGAAGTCATAGTATGAAAAAGTAATGCAGTCCATTATAAGTCCTGCTATAAGAGCTCATAGTAAGGCCACTGTCCAGCGTATACTTGTATAATGGACGTCAGTGCCCCCCGGCAGGCTGATTATCTAATTAAAAACCACCTAGCGACTGTTTGCAGTTCACAGATGATCGTGATCCATTGCTACTTCTTTTTGGGTTAAAAAAACATACCAAAGAAAAGTGGCAATGTATGTCAAATGCAACCGGTCGCTAAATAGTTTCTTTTTAGATAATCGGCACCCTGATTATCTAAAAAGAAACTATTTAGCGACCGGTTGCATTTGACATACATTGCCACTTTTCTTTGGTATGTTTTTTTTAACCCAAAAAGAAGTAGCAATGGATCACGATCATCTGTGAACTGCGACCAGTCGCTAAGTGGTTTTTAATTAGATAATCAGCCCGCAGGATGCCGGTTTACTATAAGGCGGCCCCTAGACGGTCAATTATATTGCACAATATTTCATAGTGTGTTTTACTCTTTCTCTTTGATCCCACCCACTATTCCATCACTACACTAGAAAAAAAAAGTTCGCCAACCAAAATGGACGTGTAGTTTGTAAATTTATTTTCCGTGCGAAATCTAATTATAAAAGCGAGGTGCTTGTAAATGGTATGAACCTTTTAGAAACAATATTATGTACCTACATACAATGTTCCTTATTTTATTATGAACAATCACTGCTTTAAATCACATGAAATCTTATTACGTCTCGCGCTCGCGCCACGGGCACGGCTGTTTCTTGGAGTACTTACTTTAATTTTAATTTTAGGTTGATAATTCTACAAAATGTATAATGGTATTGGTCTTACCACACCACGAGGGTCGGGAACTAATGGCTATGTGCAAAGAAACTGGGCTTCGGTAAGAAAAACCAAAGATACGGTGAACTATCGTACTGAAGAAGAGATAGCAAAATTGGATTCGGCCTCTAATAAACAGCCAAATCGTGAAATCCTAGACCATGAGAGGAAGAGGAAGATTGAAGTCAAATGTGCAGAGCTGGAAGACAGCCTCGAGGGTATTGGGTGAGTACTTATTGTATTTCAAAATACCCACACTTGGCACAAGTCATTATTTTGATGAATAAGATTATAGAAAGTTTATTGTTGATTATTTGTACAAATAATATTAACTTCAGAACCAATGCCACATGATACATAATAGTACCCATGCTGTTAAAGAGCTGATGGCTGACTTCAAAGCCAACAGTGTTAATGAAGTAAGACAACAAGTTATACAGTATTATTATAATGAGTAGATATATAGATTTAGATAATGTTTGAACAATTTTTTTCCCCTAAGGTTTAACTGCGGTATAACAATAACTCATCACAACACAAATTCTTCACACTACACAAATTATCAGTAAAATAACTTGTCAGACTAATTAAAACACATACTTATGTGCACTCCTGGGTGCGATTGCATAAAGTCAATCGTATTCATTTGACAGTTCAATGACATTCAATATGAACTTTCAAATGAATACAATCACTTTACACCAGTGATTCTTAACCTCGGGTTGGGTCATGGGTCAGAGGTATTGGGTTGAGTCACGGGCCCCCAAATGATTTTAAAAAGTGATAAAATTTTACGTTTATTATTGCGAATATTTTTATTGATAGATCGATCAATGTCATTACACAAAGTATTCTCTTTATTATTACTCACAGAACAAAGACTAAAGGCTGTGTAACTGCCATCAGTTCATTCACAATCGCGACATGTTCGTTTTCAGTTTTAGAGCAATAGCGCACTTGCGGCACATTAGTATGAAATCGCCGTAGAGCATGCACCTGGCCGCCGCGGCCAGCGGCCACACCGAGCCGCGGCGGTTGTCAGGGGTAAATAAAAGGGACATTAGTTTTTTCAGGATGAAAGGTACCCCTTTCATTCAGAAAAAGCGATCAGTTCCCGAGGGATAGCAAAAAATCTGTCCACGCAGACAAGTCGCGGGCAGCCACTAGTTAAAAATAAATAACATATCATTTTAGTAAATAAAATAAAATATTAGGATAAGGGTCGCAAACTTCAAATATATTTCTACTTAGGGTCGCCAGCCAAAAAGGTTAAGAACCACTGCTTTACACAATCGCATAATAAGTAATTTCATAGTGAAATCAATTACGATTCAATTAAGTTTGCAACATGTTTGTTTCTTATTAGGTTTGTGTTTAGAAGGACTTTGATTTACAAGAGTCAGAGGAGTATCATTGTGGTATATCATGATATCAATTACTTGCTAAATCAATAATTAATTAATTAGACTTAGTAGTAGTTTGCAAATGAGCAATCCCAGTTTATTTAAAATATTTGTTAATCCTTATTTCAAATAAAGCTATCGTGGAGCCATAGTGTCTTGTGCTCTGAGTAATTGTGATGTGATAAAAATAAACAATCAAAGTAATCACACTTTTCAAAGGTAAATAAGATTTTGCCACACATTTCTCTAAAACCAAATTTCACTACATTTATTTGTTTATTGACGAAGAAAACGGCCATATTTTACGTATCTCATATAAAATGTATATATTCGTTTTATGTATGTAAGTCATATTTTACATATCTCATATAACATGTATACATTCGTTTTTAGGATCACCTGTTTACTGACATTGTTGTTCTTTGGCATTCTATTTCTATGCCCAGGACGCTAAACCTCTGTCTTAACAGAATAAATCACGAATTTGTCACGGTCACGTTATGGTTACCGAGTTAGATAACATGAATTTTTGCACAAGTGCTTGTCAGTTCGTTCTTTCTCTGGAGGCAGCAATATCAGAAACTCCATTGCTGGTACGAAATCGAGTTTGACAGCGATGATCTCATAGTTATTACTGGTCGCTAGATGGTTTTTAGTTAGATAATCAGCCTGCCGGAACATAACCCATAGCACTTGCAAAAGATCTCCATCTTAAGCAGTCAGCCACCAAGCGATATACATTTTCTGTCATTCTGTGCTATCTCGATGTGGGCTTGTCAGCTCGTCTCGTCGTCACGACCGCGCAGTGCGATTATGAATTCGCTTGCCGCCGCCAGTCGCAGCTTCGGTAGTGATCGGTTACGCCGTTTGTCCACGCTGATTCCGAGCCGTCACGAGAACGAGATGACGGTGCCGAAATAACGGTACTTACAATAGTCAATAACTATGGCCGCCTGTCCGCTGCAAACCCGTCACGTCATCTTGATCTCATAATAATTTGGTGCCGTCATCTCATGACGGCTCAGAATGCAAGCGGCGGCGTAAGAGCTCTTAAACACGGGTGGCACGTTGCCAGCTGCAGCTGTTAACGCACCGACGGCAGGTGTCGCTGCGTCAGCGGCAGCCGGTGACGCTTGCAGTTTGCCGGCAGCCGCAGATATTCGACGCTGACCTGTCGGCGACCGCCGCCGACGTGTCGACGCCTGCCGCTGCTCTGACGAGTGTAGAGTCGACGCCTGCCGCTGACGAGTGTCGACGCCTGCCGCTGACGAGTGTCGACGCCTGCCGTCGTCGGCACGTCGACGGCTGCCGCTGACGAGTGTCGACGACTGCAGTTGGCAACGTACCGCCCGTCTGTAAGGGGTACCTGTCCATTCGCGGAGCGAGGCGGCGGAGCGGAGAAACGAGGAAATATTGAGCAATAGGATTGCGAAGCGGCGATTTTATGCAATCCTATTAGTTCATATTTCGTCGTTTCTCCGCTCCGCCGCGCGCCGCCTCGCTCCGCGTCAATGGACAAGCACCCTAAGAGCTCTAGGCTCGTTCGTCTATTCTGGCACTGAGCTAGGTCATCAATCCAAATCTGATTATCAGTCCCTTTCCAATCACCAATGGACGCGTATTATTTAGCTGCTGTGAACACTAGATGCGCGTCGGACGTCGGTGCTACATGAGACAACCACGTCGGTTATCGCAAAACTGATATGATTATGTAATGATCAGATGATTCAGATGTGAACTATTACCCCTAACACTCAAATAATAATTATAATTATTTGGGTTTTAGGGGCTCTGCAGCTCTGATAGAGCTGTAGTCACTGCGACCTAGTCTACGAGTAGTATACAATCTAATATTATAATAATAATAAAATAAAATAAAAATAATTTATTTTCAGACCAAAGATCCATAGTTTGTTAGTAACAATATAACTTATAGACTATGTTAGTATACATGGCAACAAAAAGGAAATTAACAAAATTAAATTAACACCTCCAGTGGGCAGGCTCACCGAACCCTTGCCACATGCAGCTCGGTGAACCTGCCAACTAGGGCTGAATCGAGGCGTTCACCCACCATCCTCATTATAGACCTATCCTATCTGTATTGGTATCTTCCTTGCTTTAAGAGTTTTTATTTCCTTCGGGTCGATTACGTGTCGACTGCACAGTCACAAGCGTAGCTTGTGGTTTAGGGGTCCACAATTACACAAGGGGGCGTTTACGCCACACATAAGCTTGGGCGTTGCCTGCTCCTCATTGCAATATCTGCAAACGTCAGTATCACTCAATTTCATATGAAATAGTTGTCTGTTCAGTTGGCAGTGTCCAGTTATATAATAGTCGCGCTGAGACGTTCGATCTACTGAACAGGGGGCCCCTGTTCAGTAGATCGAACGAACGTCAGCGCGGCTTACTTTTCGGCTAAAGGTGCTCCCTCACCGGGAGCATTCGCGTGTAATGTAACGTTACAGATTTGAGCATTACATCAGTGAAGGAGGAGAACCGAGCATTACAATGCGCACCTTGTAATGATACAATGTGTAATAAATAGGGGAATATATAATTGCACTTTAAAAATAATGTAACACACTTTAAAATGTTTAGCTTCAAAATTTATTGAATGCACTTTAAAAATAATGGTTTCCACTATAAATATGCTAAGCTTTAAAATTAATACTTTGCACTATACAAGTTAATTGCTTAGCTTTAAAATTAATACTTTGCACCATACAAATTAATTTTATAACATTAGTACTGGTAAACAGACGACTAGGTGCGACGACAAGCGGGCGCAGCGAGAGGGGAGCTGAGGAGGAGGTTAGGTTCCATTGCCATAAGAATAAAGTATTGTTTATTCTTATGCCATTGCGACCAACAACGCCAGAACCGACTTGGTGAGACTTGCCATCTCATTAGTCTGACATGGTTTGACAGAAATTAAATGATTTCGGAGTTGGGACACAGTTATAGTGCAAACCATTATTTTTGTAGTGATTATATTAATTTATAGATCTATTATTATTTTAAAGTGCAAACCATTATTTTTGTAGTGATAAGATTAAATTATAGGTCTAACATTATTTTAAAGTGCTGTTATACAATTTTATAGCTGTTTTCATCAAATTTAAAGTGCTATTAAATACATCCCTAATAAATATCTTGATACAACTTGTAACATCAATGCGAAAGTCGAATCTATAATAATACATTACACGCGAATGCTCGTCAGTCAGGGAGGTATTATTGTAATGTAATGCTCAAAGACGAATCTATAATGTTACATTACACGCGAATGCTCCCGGTGAGGGAGCACCTTTACTTTTCGAACTTCGGCGAGTCTGCCGAGCTTCAACTTGAAACTGATAAATCGAAGTAAGGAATTTCGTATAGTGGTTAGTTTGCCGAAGTTATTGGGAAGATATGCATGTTCGTGTGACATCATGAATATGAATTTGGAGTTCGTCATTTTGCACTGATTGGGTCTCTATTTATCTGTTTTAATTTGAAGCCCGGCAGACTTGCCGAAGATCGATGCGTTAGTCGGTACGGCCCCTGTGCTCATTCGTCCGTCTTCGCGAGTAGCCTTCCACCAAGGATTTGGCGTGTCTCAATCCTGGCTGTTATGCGATAATCTTTAAGGAGTTGCATAGCCTGGTTTATCGGGATGCCGCAGAAAGGTTCTGGGGCCCTATTTTTTAATCTTTTGCCTGTCGTCGAGAGCTCTTATCTGACTCGGTGACGGCGTCGCTGTCGTCTATAGACGACGGCGGCGTTACCTAGGTAATAATATGTAATTACACATTTAGGTCCAGCTTTGGTCATCGGGTCAGATAAGTTTATAAAGAGCGCTCGACGCCGCCATGCCAGCCGAAGGTTCAAAAATAGGGCTCCTGTTGGCCTCGCGCCCCAGTTCTAGCAAGCTCATCGGCTTTTTCTTTACCATTGATACCTGAACGGACATACTTTAGCTCTTTATATATTTTACGAAAAAAAACCTTTTATTAAGTTGGTTAAAAAGATAAAAAGTATTTTGCCCACAGACTGCGTCGACCTCGCACGCGAATAAAAATACTTACTTCCTATTTTCCCTTCGTAAAGATTTGCGACTCAAATATTATGTATTTATGTCACATTGCAGCATAACATACTGTACATACACTCTTGAAGTCCTTTTGATTACTAATTGAAACATACAATATTGATTAAATATATTTTTATAACTGGCGTATGGCCAACTGATAATTTGTGTTGGCGTTAATCCATGGCATTTAGATCCATTTGTTATGGTGTTTAGAACCTTTGATCTGATAGATCGTTCCATTAACGTCAGTGGATTTAGACGAGTTACTCTACCGAGAAGACATGGTTATCCTTAACTCACTTCCTAGTGCTAGGAGTTTAGTAATAATAAACGCGTTAAAGCTTATGAACCTGCCTATTGAAAGTGTAGTATAGAAAGACAGATCATTAGTGGTTGCTGCTCTGGCATGGAGGGGTCTAAAATATTTTGGCAGGCGTTCTGAACATGTTCGTGAGATGGCAATTTCTTATAAACTTTATCTGTTGATTCAAAAAAAATGTAAAAATCTAAGTAGGTAGCAGTATTTGATACTGAGTGGAGAGCTTGACAAAATATCGTATGTAGAAACATACAATTTTATGTTAGAATAAATATTTGATGTCGTCTACAACGAACGTTTTTGAGTAAGTTAATCGAGTTAGTTTACTGTTTTGACAATCAACCTGTAACATTTCTGATCAGCATTTAATATCCAACTGTTACCAATCATGTGTTATCGATCAGGGGAAAATACCCTATTATACGAACATGAAACAAACATAACGGCGGGTCCAATGGCCTATTGTATAATGTATTGTACCGTTCGCACCCTTGTTTAGGGGGCGCCTAGCTTGCGCCGGAGTCAGAATTCAGATCAATAATTCAGCAGAACGGGACCGTTCCCTACCCAGGTTTATTAAACTCACTCCCGTCGTCGAGGCAGCTCGCCGCCATCGCCTGCGTCTTATCGCGCAGTTTTTATTGTTTTCGAAAAGTAATTCTGCGCGATTACAACACACGCCGTATCCATGCATTGGTAGGTACAGGTGGGCTGTTTCTCATTGGACATTTTATTGTTCATTGCGCTACACTTGTTCTAACAGAACGGTGCTCTTTTGTTATTTTTTCTTGTGAATAAAGTTTAAATGAGTATTTCTTTGGTTTGGTTGCGCAGGTTGCCGAAGGATGAGATAGCCGCGCGAGTGGCCTCGTTCAGGGCCAAGCTTGCGGAGACGGGCGGCGCGGACAAGGACGTCCCGAGGGACGAGTTCGGGAGGGTAGCGTAAGTATTGTTTATTTTTAATTTAAAATTGTCTTGTTAAAAACTTAAATTAACAGTGTTAGTGTCTCCTGTATTATTTTATTCGAAAATGACGATCAATCAAATATTTTATTTTATTCATCATCATCATCGATTTTTCATTTTCAAACAGAAAAATAACGTTTACCTTTGGTCGCAATAGTCACGTTGTCGTCAAGTTTTATTTGCTAAATAAGGTAAATAAGTAACAATCGGTCAGCTCGATCATTCCACGCTTACTTATAAAATTTGTATCCAATCTTCGACTGACTAGGTACTAATGTGCGCATGTGATGGTGTAAGTAAAATATCATTATGAGTATAAATATAAATTTCATTGTTCTCGTTGGAGGACGAGTTTTGAAAAATATTTTCATTGTGTAATGGTTGTCTGTCTGTCTCGTCTCTAGGAGATCTTGTTATTTGCGTAGAACGTTCTACGGACTTAGCTGAAATTAATTTCTCTATTTAATTATGAAATGTCGTCGCATTATTCCAGTTAAGTTTGATACTTGGTGCGACAAATAATATTTTGATAATTTTGCGATCAGCTAACTTGCTTTTTCTTGTATATCTAAATATGCTACTTATCTAAACGGCTAAATCACAGAATAAATAATAGTACTGTAACAGCGATCGTCTGAAAAATTCGTTTCCATTCAATTTATCCCGTTCCAGTGGAATTTCTGTAAATTTCGTGAATCTGTATAATTCGGGAGCATAGTTTTGGCTTATATTACAAAAGGTTTTTATTAGAAGGGGGTCAGTTTTTCATTGATATGTTAGAAGTTATTCACATGCGGATGGACGATGGCAATACGAACGAACGGATAAATATTTTGTTTGTCGAGTGAGGTCATATCAACACCGACGTATAAATCTTCGATGTTTGGTGAATGCTACAATTTTTTAGTTACTAAGACTAAGATCGTGCGAGAAATAAAGGTTGTACAGTTTTTTTGACTGGAGTAATCCGCATAATGTGTGATGTTCAAAAGTTAAAAGTTAGCAATGGGAGTTCATCAATCGATCTTTACAAAGAGGGATTAAAGGGGCTTACAACTCTGGATCCGATTTTTATACTTAGTAAAAATTATCGAAATTATTGACAACATCGTAATTAATAAATAACTAAGAAACTATCAAACACAGAACTAGAAAGCTAGCTAAGGTTTTATTTGTTATGTTTCAAGGTTTATAGGTTGGCACAGCATCGAAAAACTAAAAAATTGCGGGTCCATATAGGTTTTATTATCGAGAAAAGTTTTGGCTATCATGTTTCTCAATCACATAACTGAGTGCTAAAATCTACTTTCTAAATTATTTTTTTGGGACCGATAATGTTAAAACTTCTGTCAAAATGAAAGTACGGTTCTCAGATATTATTGAATTTTCATTATAAATGCTTGGTAATTTCAACCGAAAATAATGTTTCACCGAAAACATTAAATTGATAATATTCGTGGACAAGGGAATTAATTATGACTGCCATTTTTCACGCAAAATCCATTATCTTCGCTTCGCAATATTAATTAAACGAGTAAGATGAACGAGCCTCGTAAAAGCCGTCAAATTTCTGGATAACAATATTAGACACTAATAAAGATTGCTGTTTATATAGTTTTCAGCAAGACTACATTTTGAGGAATATAACTTCAAAGTTGCCCTGAATATTTGAATTTAATATGTACAGGAATATAATGTAGTCAAGACAGTTACTGGTTGTTTATGACTACAATTCTATTTTTCGTCTTGACGTTGAATAAACATTAAATTGATACTATAAAAATTCCCTGATGCCGTCTCTGATGTTTTTCCCGTGCGCTTATAAATGAAAAAGGTGTGTGTATTTGAATTTTCCGTCAGAAACGAAGAAATTATTTATATATGGAAATAACTTGAGCTGAAGAAATTGGGTCACGTAACTTTCTCATTTCTCATAATGAAATGGGAGGGCTTATGTGATGAAGAGAGCACTTTCGGAGCAAAATACCTTCGTTAGACTTTGCTGACTTTGCTTGGTCTACACCAAGCAGGCGAGTTTCGACCGGATTCCTTAGTTCAGTGTGTCATATCGATCGCGGTATGACGTAGGCACCCCACTGGGGTAGGGAGGCCATTTTAATATGTCGCAGGCACCCTTGCCCGGTTCAATAATGAATGAGGTTCGCGCCTCGCACATATTAAGCCGGGGTTTCGAACGACCGTAGACTGGACCTATGTTTACAAGAATATATTTTTATCGGGTTTAATTGAATCAGCCTCTGTTATGTAGAGTGGTTTTGTTTACGTCTAAATGCTAAAAAAAGTCTTCCCGTCGGATGTAGTTGAGCCTTTTGTTTATTTGTCATGCAAAAATGATGTTTCATGTAGACAACATTTTATCGCGTTCCTCAAGTTCCTGTAGGGGAGTTTTACAGATGTTTATATATACTTTAAATCTAGTTCTTCTTGTATTACTTGACTGCTTTGGATGTTCTCGGCAGGCAATAGATTAATAATGTCTTGAAATGTCAATATGGGATGGTCACACACAAGCACTCCTAGTTTGACCTGCAATTAGACCATGGAATGCTGTCGTAGAAAGTTACCTTGTGTAAGTAATGAATGGCCAAACAAAGTTACCCATTTACTACCAACCAAACCCAGTGGACTTAGAGGTTAATTTCAATCCCGACTTGGTTTACGATCCACGGATTTTATGAACTCTATAAAAGTAGGCGTTTGCGTGTTAACGGAAATTAATTAAATGTTGAATGTAGCACATGTAGGTGTTCAGGGAAATTCTTTGTAAACAGGCTATTGTATAGCAGATCATAGTTTTGATTTTGTAAATCGACTGTTAATTTATGGCAGATTATGATTTGTGGTGTCTGTTGTTAGGTTTTGTGATGGGACATGTAGTGGTGGCCACATAATAATTAAGGACACTAGTCGATTTTCTTACAAAAACTTTGAAGCCTTATGGTTCTCCGCCTCTGTATTGTAATGGAAAATGACAATTTTTTTTAAAAGCTGCAGTCATTGTTTTTGACGACTCTGTATGAAAATACAAGGAGAGAAAAAAGCAGTCCTTGACGAAAGTACCTCGTTACAAGGTCTCCCACTTAAGGTTTGCGAACCAATGGCGTAGCTTCTTTGACATTCACAAGTGCTTGTAACGGCCTAGAAGACCGAATAAATGATTTTTAAAATTTGAATTTTATCCGACAGCTACTATTATAAGTACTTATTTAGGATTCATTCTATCTAACCTAATGAAATGAAGATAGAAAATTATTAGGTTCTGTAAACAGTTTTTTTAGATTAAGGATTTCAAGGTCGTACATTCTCTTCTGATTGATTAATCCAAGTTAGACACATGACATGCTAAAACATTAATTTCTAAAGTACTTATAACTTGACTGACTAAATAAAAATTGACTGACCTAATAAAAAGCTTTTTATTGATTCTGAAAGCGCAGTTATGTACGGTGCCGAGTGGCGCGCCTCGGGTTTGTAGTGATTACTGGCGTTACGGCTAAAGATAGTGGATTACTAGTGATGTACGGGGTTCCGTCACGAACTATTTAGCCACCCGCCGCTGGCCGGCGTTACATTACAACATTTACAACACGGGCGCAGCAGGTGCGAATCGCGTGACTACTTGACGCCACCTCGAATTAAGGTTGACATGTTACCTTAATTACATTAGCAGTAAAAGGTCGAAATGATTTTCAGGTGATTTAATAACGATTTTCTTGTCATGCTGTAATTAAAACCTTGAAACTGATGCTGATAGCTGTAAGATCGATGCTGTGACCGCAGCGAAAGTACGTCCTAGAACTGATAAGTCTATATATTTTACTACGGTTTCAATAGTAAATACTTCTGGGTAACTGCTACCCTGTAGAAGAGTTCTATGTAGAATCTACAGAGAAGTCCGAATAGTCCATGGTTTACTGAAAATTATAACCTATTTTAATTTCAAGTATCGTCTTAGAATTCGCTGAATCTGAATGAATGTCATAAACATCAGCCATTGTGCGAAAAATTACGTGTCGCGAAACGAATAAGATTGGATGATTGTTGCACAAAGGGCGAGGGTGAAGATCCCCTTTGAGAGGCGGCGTCGCGTCAGAGCGCAGTTCCGATGTTTGCGCAGACTGCGCGCGTCGCCGCCGCCGCGCTTCCGGCGACGGACGGCAGTAGCGCCGCCGGCCCGTCGCCGGCCGCTCTGGCATGTGACCCACGCTCCCCTCACACGAGTCTTCCAGCGGCTAGCCGCCATGATTTAGTCGTATACAATCCTAGATTTAAGAAACCAAGTCTTCCATTAGATAAGTTAGGTTAAGATGCAAAGGGGTAGGGCGTCGCGTCGCGAGCAGAACAATAGAGTAGTATTCGAAAGGCTCTGGCGGGGTACTTTCCAAGCGGTGCTGGCGGGGCCGCAGCGTAGGGCGCGCGCCTCGTCGCACGACCCCAGCGAGGCGGCGATGCCTCTCGCGGTGCCCGTCGCCGCCGCCGCCGACCCGCTCGAGCCCGCGCTTAGGACCATCCTCGCGGGCCTCAGGACCTCCTGCTGCTGCCAGTGTAGTTGCTCGCAGCAACGAAACAATGCTAACGACAATTTGCAGGTCTGTCTCCCCGATGGCGAGGAGAGGAAGTCCATGAGATCCGTGATAAGGTGTGCACCATGTTATCTTGCTTCTTTCCAAATTAGGTCGTTAGGTCCATAGCGAATTTTTAATTACATCTTACAATGCAGGAACTGTAATAATTGAATTAGAAAACGATTTCATACTCATTCGTGATAAAAATTGCTTTTTAATGAGTTTACGGTTCGTTCGTTACTTTTCTATCGATCGGAGTTTAATGAGGAAAAGCTTAATTGTTTTAATGTTTACTTTTAGCGCACTTAGGTGCCACTCAGGTAAATATCAGTATCGGAGATGGAGTAGGTGAGTGCGGTGTTTGTCGACGGATCGAGTGACCGTATGTTTGTCGGCAGCGTGCGGGAGACGCACGCGATAGCGGAGGCGCAGCAGGAGAAGAACGCGCGGTTGCGCGACGCGTTCGGCATCTCGCCGCGGTTCGTGGAGGGCACGAGCCTGGACGCGGAGCGGCGCGCGCGCGACCACGCGCAGCGCTACCCGCTCGTCCGGACGCCCAGTCATGAGAGGGAAGACAGGGACTCGCACGTCTCCAAAAGAAAAAAGAAAAGAAGGTACGTTAATGACTCCGCTCCGACTGATGTCAGATAGAGGATACAAGCCAGTTTTCTTTATCTAACAAAAATTTTGTTGACAGCGCTTCACCAGATTCTAAGAAGTTAAAGAAGAAGAAATCGAAGAAAAATAAAAAAGACAAGTAAGTGCACTTTTTATTTTTATTTTTGCTATAGGCTTTGCTTCATTCATATTTATTTTAATGCTCATAAGTAAAATCTCATAGATTGCCTTTAAATTCAGACAGGTGACACTGCAACTGACCAAAAGGCAAGTATAAAACAGTATATAATTTACCTAAATTCGCTGATAATACAATTTTATAATTTACGTAATATTTTTGTTGCTAATTTCAGAGAAAAAAATATCTTATGGCACCTTATGCGTAGGTATGGTTCTTGTAGAAATATTTAGATTATTTTACATAATTATTGAAATTTATTTTTAATGTTTACTTATGGAGAGCGATAATCCTTAGGGTGTTTGTAAGTAAATTACATGTATACGAGTCTTTATAATGATAATGTAATTTACATTATTTCAAGCCATATTACAATTCGTAAGTAACGAGTGTTTTGCTTTATACGCCATTTTTTTATTTGTTGATTTACATTAGTAATATTTTGTAGGCAAGAAACCAGCAAGAAAAAGAAGAAGCGGTCGCGGTCATCTGATTCTGACAGCTCGAGCAGCACGGAGGCTCAACAGGACAGCGACTCTGCGAGCTCAGATGATGATAGGCAGAAAAAGAAGAAAAAGGTAATTTGCACCTCCTTTTAGTAAACAATGATTCTATGTTCATGCAATATTTAGCTTATCTCCAGATAATAGGAATGGTTTTGATTCAAAGATCATGGTTTCCTGTCCCTTTTTTTCATTATTTTGGCACATTAATTTATGGTTATTAAAAGATAGACAAAACAGTGCCGAGTATTACATTATACTAAAATATTCAAGTTATTAAGATTTTACGACTTTGAAGTTCTAACCGTAATCTTTGAAAGTACATTTTAATATATATAATATAATAGCAACAACGTTTTAATCTTGGGCTGATGGGGATCACACCAATCTGAATTGACACCAGTAAACATGTAGACCTTGGGTTTCTTCCATCATGCGACACTCGACTGTTCACGACCCTTACTCAGTTCTCCTCCGAACCTGCCAGTACGAATATTTCTTGATATCAAGTAGCACTTTGCTTCCTTTTATTTTGTTTTAGCGAATATCTCCTTCCTTTCACATCTGAACTGAACTGGAATCCTTGTGTCGTTTCTGGCACTCTGCTTACAATATGGGCTTATTAAATTGTGATTAAACATACTTAAGGGTTTCGTTCTTTTTCCTCTCGATTAGAACAACGATGAACTATGTGTAGTTATCACTGACTTGCCTTGATCTCTGTACTCTTGCGCTAGATCCAGTGTCCTAGCTGTATCCCTACACATAGTACTTCTCAGATGACTTCCGAGGGGCGATACGATCCAATTTGTTTATATGTGGTTATTGTCTTCTTATTTCATTTTATTTTTTGTTTATTTTCTGTAAATACAAGAAATAGACAGTAAAAATTATCTGTTTAACTGTGCATCATTTCATAGGATAGCCATCTTTATCTGAAGAAATAACGTATACTGTAAGTATATCACAAAACAATAACACTCAGTAAAACACTATGTTAGGTGAATACTAAAATACGTATCACGTGACAGCTGTTAATGTTTCATTTTGACATTGTGACTAACTTGAGATGATACTGAACGAAGAGCGTTGGCGGTTGTGAGGGTCTTATGTGTGCACTGTTACTATATGCATGGTGTTTGTAGTCCTTAAAACAGATGGTGGTTCAATGTTGTTCTCGAACGCGATGCCATTTGGTGTGTACTAGAAAACCGTGTCCACAGTCAGGCGGGAGCCGAGTATTGGTTTAGTGCCCAACGTACTGATGGAAGCGAGCGCCTCTGTGACACGTTTTTGTAGCACACACCAGCTCCTCGATAACGTAACTCTGTTGCTAACAATTCTCGATTGAAATCTATTGAAACTGTAGTTACATTGCTGCTATAATATGATAGCTGTCACATTGGTTCTTATTAAAGCAGCAATGTAACCGCGATTTCTGTCAGAGTTGATTGCAACAAAGTTACAAAATCAGGGGGCAGGTGTATCCCAGTGTTTGTCTGTAAAATGTAACTAATCCATAACATTCTCCCTCTTCTCATTTACCCAAAACTAATTAAGGATGCGCCACTGTTTAAATGGTTTACACCACCGTTTGTTAAATAAGGTACGTTCCCAAACAGTTATTACATTTGATTTTTGTGTATTACTGTCATTACATTTATTTAATTATGAATATATCGATATCGTAATGTGTAATTAACATAGAAATATATACGTAAAAGAATTCACTGGTGCCAAGGAAAAAAATAAACTTATTATATTAATTTTCAGTTTTACACAGTTATGTAATTATTCGTATATTTTTTATTTTTATAATCAACAAGAGAATGTTATGGATAGATTATGAAGTATAACATTCTATGAAAATGATAATTCGACGTGAAATTTATTTATTCTATTTATTGTCGCTTCCATTGATAGCTGGAATATTGTTTCTCTTAATTAATAATATTTAATAATAACTGGTAATAATTAATTTATGATTTTTGCCTCTATTTTTTTTAACTCGATGGTTCCTTATTTAGAATGCATGTGTAAAGTGTTATTATGTTTTTGAGAAATTCTTCACTGTTATTCGATAAAGTACTAAGGTCTGATGATTTTGCTGTCTCTGAAGAATTTCGCGTATTTTAGTGTACTTTAGTTGCGTTTACCACTATAGTCTTATGTATTGGCACTGGTGTTTGAAGCTATTTGTTGGAACTTTGATATTTATGTGTTTGTTGGATTTTGAACAGAAAAAATCGAGCAGTAAACGGCGCGGCAGCAGTGCGGCTTCCAGTCGGGAGAGGTGATTTTTTTAATTATTTATTTTTTATTCAATACTTACCCATTTAAATGAGTAAATTTTTTGATATGTTTGAATTTTCCAAAATAAAATTATCTGCATATTTTGAAGACCATACCGAACTGAATTCTAAGTTATGTAAAAAAATTTATATTTACACCCCTCCGCAATTTTTTATAAACGAAGAATACATTTACAACCTTGTTAAACCACAGAATAGATAAATAATAGTACTAGCGTACAGAAGTTGCACTCCGCAAAATCGGTTATAGTACATTACATCCGAGAACGGGAAGCTAGCGATTGCATTGTCGAGGATGGTTTGAAGCCCGAGCCGCAGGCGAGGGCTTTAATCATTCGAGGCAATGCAAGTAGCTTCCAGTACAAGGTTTGTATAATACTTTACTCACGAAATGCGAGGAAATACAATTTTCTTTGCAAAAATGTGATATTTAAATTGGTTCGCGTGGCCATGTTTACTGACCGGTCATGCAACCATAAAGTTTCATAAAAAGAATGCTAGCTGATAAGTTCTACCGATTTGAATTTGGAACACTTACTTCCCGCACTCAGTGCGGGAAGTAAGTATGGAATTTCATTTCCGCACTGAATTTCAAATTTAGAATGTGATGAACCAGACCCCCACGGAAATGTTGAACGCCCCGCATTCTTTTTTCAAATGGAATGATAACATTTCAGAGCATAAGTGAGTAAAATAAATTGCGACTGTTGCTCCGACACAATAAAGTGCAATTCAGATCGTACAGCGCTCTCTTCGTTCCAAAACATTCACTTAGTAGTTGCCTCTCTTTCTATCGCGTAGGTCTTATCTTTTCTGGCGTATGAAATTTGTCCTCTCAGACCCCGAGCGCTTCATACACACGCGCAGAGGGACAGAGCCCTGGTTGAAACAAATAAGAATGACTCTCGTCAGATATAAAGAGTTATATTGCTAGCAATATTTATGGTTCAGCCAGGGTGTAAAATTATTCTTCGTTTATTAATAAAGCCGCTATTAACTGATTTGACAATTAATACCGGATTAATCGGTATTTTTTTTCATTTGAGAATTTAATACTGGATTCATCGGTATTTTTTCTCAGTCAAATGTTAACGATTTCTGCACTGAATTCGAAAACTCGAGTAAGTGTATCACTATTATATTTCAAAATTATTTAAATAACCAACATACATACCAGTGAGCTTAACACTAACAACTTTAGGGCACTTCAGCTCCCACGGAATATCAGCCATCACGTCTACAGCTAAATACAACAAGGAGTTAAAAAACATATCGTAAAAAACTAACTGCACGTTTATAAATATTCTCATAAATATTTTATACCAACCTATGCAATACAATCACACGACTTACATGGCGTTAACAACAATCCATTTATTTAATATTTTATGTTCGAGTCGATTTCTTTTATGCACTAGGCAACTAATCGTATCGTGTTAATATTTCACGACACTTGATAAAATCTGCAATCCATTGAAAATCACCGTAACTAAATTTTTATGTAGTACAAGAAATAAATTACTTCTATTTCCAATAAATATAACTTTTGATTTAAATTTCAAATGAATATGATCGATGTACTTTACTTTATTAGTACTTTTTCAATCACTAAATTATTTATAATATATTATATACAAAATTTAGCACATCGTAAGTTTCAAGTATAATATTCTATGAATTATTATTTTCTTCTGTAAGCTATTATAATCTAACAGATGTTTCAGTTATCTCTAAAATTTGTTTAGTTTTCCACCTGTTCAAACAAATTACCAACCTAATTTTACTTTCAATATTCTTACAAGGCCATCTTAGTTGTACCTTAATACTTATTTGAACAGAGCACGTTTCATTTACTTTGCTATGTTTATTTCAGCTCCCCTGTGAAGTATGCAAAAGAGAAGCCGCGCGAACGTAGAAGTGTAAGCCGCGATAATGACAGCGAATATAGAAAGAGAGTTAGAGATCGCGAGGATAGGAATAAAAGATATGAGAAAGATGACGCCTCTGACAGAAACAGCCGCCCCGAGCCCACCAGGAGGCGGCGAGAGCGAAGTTCCTCCAGGGGACACTATGAGTCTTCGCCCGAGCCCAGGCACCGATCCCACATCACTAAAATAGATAACAGAAAACGAGAGCCCTCAAAAGATAACTCAGAAAGTCTCAAACCGGAAAAACGCAAGAGGCGGTCGTCGCCAGAATCCGAGCCTGAAGAACCCCGCGCTCGTCCAGACAAGAGAGATAACCGACACAACAACAGAGAGAAAAGTGTTTCACCCCCACCCGAGAAAAGACGTCGTAGGAGCCCCTCGCCACAGTACGAAAGAAGTGAGGGCACTTATTACAACAAAAAAGCAACAGTAGAGAGAAGTAGCAGCAGGTCCCGCCGGGAAAGCTCTGTTCGCGAAGAAAGAAGGGTGCCGAGACGAAGTGAGTCGCCTGATTACAGAAGAAAGAAGGAAGAACCGTACAGGAAAGAGAGGGAAGAAAAGAACGATCGAAGAAGGAGAAATAGTCGTGACCGTTACGAAGATGACGCCCCGAGGCGTAGAGACAGGGAGGACGAGGAGGCGCCGCGGCCGAGTAGATATAAAAGCCCGGTGAAAGAGAGAAAAGAACGTAACACATCGCCCGATCTCAAGGAGCGGTCTCCTGCGAGCAAATCGTATAAAAATAGAGAATCTCGTCATGATGATAGGTATTATAAAAAATCAAAACCAGAAAGAAGGTCGTCCTCATCGGAGTCTGATTCTGAGCCGCCACTTAAACCAGGACGAGAATATTTTCTCAAGAGCAAAGAAAAATATTACAAGAATAGAAGTATATCACCGAGAGACAGAGAAAAAGAGAAAAAAAGACGGAGCCGGTCTCCTGAATACAGAAGAAAAGAGTCGCCACCAAAAAGTAAAGCCGATAAATCAAAATTAAAAGTAATAGAGAACGATCGTGATAGAAGCCGTTCAAAAAAGAGATCTCCTACTCCTGAAAACAAACGTACTAGACCATCTCTTAGTAGATCCAGGTCTCCATCGGTGCCTAAGATTGCAAAAAAAGAAAAGCGAAAAGATGAGGCTCCTAGCAGTTCTAAAGGGAAGCGTTCACCCGAAAGACGGTCACCATCTACTGAGCGCAGGGGCAAAGATCGTAATCATGAAAAACGGCATTCTCAAAGGCCCAAATCCCGATCTCGTTCAGTGCAAAAGAGCAGGAGTACGTCTAGTTTGAGCTACTCGCCCGCGCGGCGGAGTCCGGAGCGATACCGCGATATCATTGAGAAGCTACCTGAAAAGGACAAGCGTAAATATATCAAATCGCCGTCAGATCTACAGCCAAAGAAGAAGAAGAAACATCCTGCTAATTATAAACCAAAAGCCGTTTGCTTGAGAAGTTCTGGGAGCGAGAACGATGATTCGGAGGATGATTTTTTAGGCGTTGATGAAAGGGTGCGACAGGAGGAATTAGATCTACGGGAAATGAATACGTTGAAAGAAAAATTGGCTAAAATGGCGAAAGCTTTGGAGAGGAAGAGGGTCGAAGAGACTAACGGGCCCTCCACGTCGCAGCAAGAGGTCCGGGAGGAGCCGAAGCCACGAGAGGAACCCAAAGAAATACCCAAGGAAGATAAAAGTCCCGTGGTGATAGAGATAAAAGAAAGTTCACCGCCTCCAGAAGAGAGCAAGAGGAGCCCTAGCCCTAAAAAGGTCTGTAATAAAAATAACAATATTAGGTATAAAAGCAATCATCGCTCAATATAAGTTCGATTTGAATTCGCTCAAAACGTATGAAATTGCTTTTGTCTATTATGTCTTAGGCGGCCATTACACGCTCATGCAAGCGTCATTCAATTCCATCAGTCATTAAACTCATGAATTACGTTTAACTGTTGGTGACTGATGGAATTATAACGACATTACACGGTAATTCTGACTGATCGTCAGTCATACGCAAAAATTCACAAAAAATAGACGTGTTCATTTATAAATTATGGATATTCATTAAAGAAAGGCCTGTACTTGAATTTTGATAGCAATGTTGAATAAAAAACGGATAAAATGAAAGCGTTGGGCAAAAGATTGGCTATTAAAAAGGGATCTGATATATGGGATTCAAAAGAGGATAAAGACTATGCGAATTATTTTCGCATGAAAAATGCGTTTTTTGATAACCTTTTGGTCTTAGTGACAGCACAACAATAAATAAAACTAGGTAGAATGGACTCTTCTTTGACCGAGTCCCAAACGCCGCCATCTATTAAGTAGGTATCTATCTACTACCCCCTTCACGTCGTTACGCGCCGTTGTCGTCCAGGGGGTCAAGTCTGCTAATGTATCGTCAAAATCGTGGTTCAATGGTAGTGTTTTTTGACACAGTTCTTGTTTCTTAAAGCCGAAACCGAAACACGTTGTGTTTCTTAAACCCAAAACGGAAACACATTAGCTAGTTGAAAATCAATATAATTATTACAAGTAGGTGCGTGTATCAAGTCTTATACATAACATTAATTGCATTATTATGCCAGAAAAGTGTCCAACTCTATCGCTGTCCGCGCGCTGACTGACGCTTGACTGACAAAATCCCATTACACGTTCATTTAAAAGTCATGATTGATGGTTGCATGACGAATATCCAAATAATTGTCAGTCAATTTCATGCAACCATCAGTCACCCCATTACAGGGTAGGTTAATTGTCAGTTTCAGCCGTGACTGTGGTTAATCTGACGGCAAAACCTACCGTGTAATGGATGCCTTATACCTTTTTTAGTTATGGAAATGCAGTGCAGTGCAGATGCACATAATATAGAATATATTAATGTAAGTTTGTTCCAATTGTATAAACAGTTCATTTGGCGAAGTTAATATTAAAGAGGATGAGAATGATATGAATTGTAGGTACAGTCAACAGCACCTAGTGAATTTATTCAACTTTTGAGATGGGGCAGGATTTATCGGAAAAGCAAGTCAATTGCACGCCCTTAGGACTTTGGTTATTTGCAGTTGGCTAAATTTTTTAACCTCTTGGGGGGGGGGGGGGCAGCGGCCCCCCCTGCCGACGCCCTTGAAAGTACAATTTTACAGCGCTGCGTGCCTATTATTATTGGCGCTTACAAAGCGATTCTCTTTCTGTCGCATATAGTGTAGGAAATAAATCGATCTTTTGTATGGAGACCCCAACGTTAAATCCTCAGTCGATGAAACTTTGCAGGGATGAAATATAGTATGAACCAAAACCTATGTACAAATATCCAAAAACAAAAAAAAACGATTTGGATAATTTAAAAAATATGTTTCATTTATGATACTTTATTATACTGTGAAGTTTCGTCTACTGAGGATTTACTGTGGGGGTCCACTACCTTCCTTTCCTACACTAATATCTCTGTCTCAACCGACACATGATATCCCTAGTGCGCTGGCTCGACTGAGTCAGTCGCGAGCACTAGGCTAATACACCGTTATTTTTAAAAGGGGAAAAGGAGTGTTCAGACCACGTTAATGAACAACTTTTACTATGGGCCAACCACTAAATCGCGAAAAAAAATTCAGCGGTTCCATATATTATAGTCGAGTCGATGTTGTACTTTTCTATGGAACAGCTGATTTTTTTTTCGCGATTTCGTGGTTGGCCCGTAGTAAAAGTTGTTCATTAACGTGGTCTGAACACCCCTTTTCATTTTTAGATATACTTAAAAAATAACGGTATATCAAAGTTTAGGAGTGAGATCCCTCTGCTAGAAGCTTAGCTTAGTTTAAAATAAATTGAGAATAAACAGACTTGTCCAAAATATTTATTTAATGACTTGTGGTTTAGGTCAAAAGCCCGAGCGTGAAAGGCGCGTCGCCGGCGCGCAGGCGCAGTTGGTCGTCGTCGCGGTCGCGGTCGCGCGGCAAATCGTCGCGGTCGCGCTCGCGGTCTCGGTCGCGCTCGCGCTCGCCGCGAACATCGCGCACGCCGCGGACATCGCGCACGCCGCGAACATCACGCTCGCGGTCGCGTTCCTACTCCTCCTCCAGGTGAGTGATTGGGCACGATTACTAAAGTATGGACAAAAAACGTTTCTTTTGGGAAACGTTTTTTGTCCATCCAGTAGTATTTCATCGCAAACTATTTTACAAAATAGGTATCATACAAAATAGTAAACTAAAAGTAGGGCCACTTTAATAGGCCACATTTGACATATGTCAGTCCATTGTGTGATTTGTCAAAATAAATCGTAAATTTGCTTTCATTTCCTGATTATTACAATAAATATGTATTATGAACTGAAAAAAGTTAAGCCTTTGAATAAATAAATATTGTGTCCCCACCGTTAAAAGGTACGTTGTTGAGTTTTCATGAACTATCAAATGTGACCTATTAAAGTGGCCCTACTTTAGCTCCTTAATAAATTCCGCATATTATAATTTTACTAGTATGGTTGTTCCATGTTACGAAGACTGTTTTGCTATGAATGTTGTTAGGCGTGCACATGCACATTACTTTAGTGTGCGTAATGGGAGGTAAAACTGCCTTTTAACGCCGTCAGGCGGCACTCTTGTGGGTAAACAATCATTTTGACAATATTGGGAATCATTCCATCCCAAAAGATGAGCGAGCAAGGCACTGACGTGTAATGTAGCTATGCGGTGCGATAAACTAACAGCTAATTCCAGGATTTGTTCTGATCATTTCAGACCAGAAGATTTAATAACGGAATCAATCTATACAGGTTTGTTTCACATTATCTCCGTCAAGAAAAGCATTAATATTGTTATGATTTGTGCGAAACGCGACCGCCTTCTGTCTGTGAAATCCTAGAAAATATGATAACCTCAATCTATTTTGGCAATAATCAATTTTACCTTTGTATTAATTTTTTTTTCTTTCACTGACGCTCCACTTTCTTTGAGCGTTTGTTTTAAATCTTTGACGGTCATCTTACCAAAATAACTCCATTTTTTGCTAAATATTTCCTATTTTTTATATGATACAGAATAAACTGACAAGACAACAAACTTTTGTTTACCACTGAGCACAATGGCGCCATCTGCAAAAAGTTTTGCGTATGACCTCCTCCTCCTATACGAGAGCGTGCAGCTGCAGACGCACACTAAAACAATGTGCATGTTCAGTGCCGGATTAAGATTACTTGGTGCCCTAAGCAATCCACGCCTGAGGACCCCCTATAAGGGTTACCATCTACGTAAGAGAAGATGCCTGTCTAGAATATGCACAAAATTCCTGTTTTTTAAGAAAAATGCCAGCCATTAGTTTAAAAAACGGCCGCGTAGCGCGATTTTTAGTCAGATTCAGATATTTTTTTCGACGTCAATTATGTTGCCCCCCAGACGTGATCCCCTAAGCAATTGCTTAATTTGTTTAAGGGTTAATCCAGCACTGTGCATGTTCACGCCTAACACGTCCCATAGCAAAACGGTATTCGTGAGATAGAATAACTATACTATTAATATTATAATATTATGCGAAATTTATTATAGGGATAATAATGTTTATCTACACTCACAACGTAATGTTCTAAATATGAATCAAAAAAATATTGTATAAACACGTAAAGTCCGTTCGCTTAGTTAGTGTCGCCCTTTAGTTGCGCCGCCTTTGCACGTGACGCTTCTTGTGAAAGGATGCTGCCGCATAAACAAAGGATACCGCGTGCGGCGTACACCCGCAAGTGAATTTGGGTTTTGGCAGTTTACATAGAAGTGCCGTAGTGAAAGGTTGTGTTTGTTACCGATATTCCAGTCTCTGAACACAAGTGCTTGCGGGTGAACTGATACCTAAGCGAATGGAATTAACTTTTTGTTCGTGGATAGTTAAAATAAAAAAAAAGCCATTACAGTTCAACATTCTGCATCATAAAATAACTTTTTAATTTTTATAGCATATTTTAATTAATTGGCGCGTATGGGCACAGAATACAACGTGTTAATGAATTAACGCAAAATGAGAAAACCGTTTCTACGGACCATCAAACTGAACAAGTTTTACTATGGGACCAACTCTGAAATCGCGAAAAAAAATCAGCTGCTTCATACAAAAATTCATCATCCTCCTACCCTTATCCCAATTTATTTGGGGTCGGTGTCTTGCTTGTCTGCTTCATACAAAAATTAATAATGAAAATATAAAAATGTTTTAATATATTTATTTATTATGCCCGATATTTTAGATGGAGCGACGGAAGTTACTCATATTCAAGGTACCTAATACAAGCAGTCTCTCTCTCTTTTCTAAAGTTGATCTTTTATTTAGTAGGTTCAATCCCAACCAATTGTGTGAGTGTAGATAAAGTAGTGTATGAAACTGCACATAACTAGGTATTAAAACACTCGTGTGATACTATTAAAAACCGAGCCGCAGGGGAGGTTCGCACGCAGTGAACATCACGTTCGCGCTCGCGTTCCTACTCCTCCAGGAGAGTGATTGGGTAGAATTACTAATTTATGGACAAAAATCGTTTCCCAAAATCATCATCAGCCTATCATCGTCCACTGCTGAACATAGGCCTCTCCGAGTGCACGCCACTGAGCACGATCCGCGGCTATACGCATCCAGTTCATGCCAGCCATCTTGCGAAGATCGTCGCTCCACCTTGTCTGAGGGCGTCCCACACCACGTTAGTCCATACGCGGTCTCCACTCAAGAACTCGTCTGCCCCAGCGGCTATCGGTTCTACGGCTAATATTGCCGGCCCACTGCCACTTCAGCTTGCTAATCTGGTGGGCTATGTCGAGGACTTTAGTTCCCTGTCGGATCACCTCGTTCCGGACCCGATCTCTCAGAGAAACTCCGAGCATAGCCCTTTCCAAAGCTCGCTGCGCGACTTTAAATTTGTGAACCAGCCCCACAGTGAATGTCCACGTTTCGGCTCCGTATGTCATGACAGGCAGGACGCTGTTGGTCACTGGTTGAAGACTTCTCAAAATATCACATCGCAAACTATTTACAAAATAGGTATCATACAAAATAGTAAGCCCCTTAGGGGATAATAATGTTTATCTACACCACTGACGTCCATTATACAAATAATGGACGTCAGTGATCTACACTCAAAATTGTTCGTGAATAGGTAAAATAAAAAAAAACCATTACACTTCAACATTCTGCATCATAAAATAACTTTCAAATTTTTATAGCACACTTTTACTCTTTAATTAGAGTGCGTTTCATCAGTTATTACCTCTGGCGTTATATTGGTCTCCCGTAAATCTATTCCGTTTTGAACCTTAATCCATCGCAATAAGATTACAATGACGGTACTGCCAACATAACGACATAGGAAGTATCCGATGAAACGCGTTCTAATTGGCGCGTATGGGCACAGAATATATAATACTAACGTATGTGCTCATTGACATTATTCGCGGTTGATCCAATTCACAGTTGGTCCAATTCGCAATTGGTCCAAATCGCAGTTGGTCCAATTCGCAGTTGATCCAATTCGCTGTTGGTCCAATTCGCGATTGGTCCAATATAAAGTGTATTCCCAAAATTAAACAAAATAACACATTTTTATGTACGTATTGTACTGATTTATTCATAATCATATTACACATATATCTATGCACATATTGTACCTACTGTATTTATTCATACTTATTTACAGTCATAACTTGTGTTTCAAGCTCCTACAAATAATTTTTGGTTTTGAGCTTTCACAAAAAATAAACCAAACGAAACAAAAAATAAATGTACTATAATCGTACCTTCTTGACATTACAATCATTACATTAAAAAAAGCCAGAGAAACATTGTGTTAACTTAAAACCAGTGTTGGCATTAATCGATTACTTTTTCAAACGATTAGTTAGTTTGATTGATATAATCGTGATTGAAGTTAGTAATTGCTAAAATATTAATCGATTAAATATTAATCGTAACGTAATCGCAACTAATTATGTTAGTTTTTAATCGTTAATCGTAATCGTGACCTCTTAATGCACTCTTATAAGTTGCAAAAATATATGAATATTTAAGTTAGTAAATTAGTATATAAACATAAGTATACAAGAACTTAATATACTATAATTGGACCAATTGCGAATTGGACTAACTGCGAATTGGACCAACTGCGAATTGGACCAACTGCGAATTGGACCAATTGCGAATTGGACCAACTGCGAATTGGACATTTTTTTGAACATTGAACCAATTGCGCCTAAAGGGCTCATTGTAGTATCTATTGTCTGTGGTGCGGGGCGCGCCATTTTTAATGCAGTGCAAAAAAATTTTGAATTCAATTTTCGCATTTTGTTGCCTACCTACTAAATTTCGTAGGAATGTTTTTTCTTACTTTAAAATGTCTGATAGCGGTGAATATTGTGAAGAAAATATTTATTTCTTATGCCCGATATTTTAGATGGAGCGACAGAAGTTACTCATATTCAAGGTACCTAAATACAAGCAGTCTCTCTCTCTCTTTTCATTTAGAAGGTTCAATGTTTATTTTTCATTTAGTAGGTTCAATCCCGACCAATAGTGTGAGTAATAATAATAATAATAACCTTTATTTCTCACCATAATCTTAAAATTTACAAAATGTAAGTAGTATGTAATGCAACAGTTTGAGTTGCATTACATACTACTTAGTTTGATGAGTGTAGATAAAGTAGTGTATGAAACTGCACATAACTAGGTATTAAAATACTCGTGTGATACTATTAAAAACCTCGCCGCATCATGCTGTATTACCCCTCATTATGCATCAGTTTCATAATAATAGTTTATGAAACTGACGTATTATACCTAGTTATGTGCACTTTCATACACTACTTTATCTACTCCCATACAATTTTATGGGGATTGAACCTACTACATGAAACTTTTTTGTAATGCTCTAAAAATGGCGCGCATTCCATTAGAAAAATAATAATTTGATAAGTGTATTCCAGCAACACTAATCGCTACTAAGTCATCGATCACCATAGAGTACATTTTATTTATGGAAAGTATGAGGAATATCGTTGTTTTTTTCAAATATCATGGCCTTCTTCTTGGATTTGCCCTGTATCGTAATGAGAAAAAAGTTAATTTATAATATTGTTTAGTTAGCAAAGGTATGTTATAAAATTACTTTTTAATTTTTTTTCGCTATTGCGTGTATAAAGTTAGTCAATATAAATTCGTTTTGAAATTCATAATTTTACGATATGAGAGTTAATAAACTACTATTATAAATCAAATTATTATTATTATTATGATTTTACTGGACTTACCAAAGATCGGCGCGTCGACCGTGTGCTTACGGCGCGCTGGCAGCTAGCCGTAGTCTAAATTCGAGGTGACGCCGTGCTGTTGCTGTGCCGTTATAGTGTGCCATGACCTTAAAAACGAATACGGGAGACCATCAAACTGAACAACTTTTACTACGGGACCAACTCTGAAATCGTGAAAAAAATTCCGCTTCTTGTAAACGATGCTGCCGCATAAACAAAGGATACCGCGTGCGGCGTACGTACACGCAAGTAAATTTGGATTTTGGCAGTTTACAAAGAAGTGCCGTAGTGAAAGGTTGTGTTTGTTACCGATATTCTAGTCTCTGAAGAAGACAAGTGCTTGTGGGTGTACTGATACTATCTAAGCGAACGGACTTTACTTTTTGTTCGTGGATAGGTAAAATTAAAAAAAGCCATTACAGTTCAACATTCTGCATCTTAAAATAACTTTTTAAGTTTTATAGTACATTTTAATTAATTGGCGCGTATGGGCACATAATATAATAATAGTACTAACTTGTGGGCTCATTGTAGTCTGTGGTGCGGGACTCGCCATTTTTAACGCAACGCAAAAAAGTTTTGAATTCAATTTTTGCTTTTCCTACCTACTAAATTTCGTAAGAATGTTTTTTCTTACTTTAAAATGTCTGATGGCGGTGAATATTGTGAAGAATTTATTTCTTATGCCCGATATTTTAGATGCAGCTACGGAAATTACTCATATTCAAGGTACCTAATACAAACAGTCTCTATTTCTTTTCTAATGTTGATCTTTTATTTAGTAGGTTCAATCCCAACCGTGTGAGTGTAGATAAAGTAGTGTATGAAACTGCACATAACTAAGTATTAAAACACTCGTGTGATACTATAAAAACCGAACCGCAGTAATACCCCTCATTATGCATCAGTTTCGTAACTACTATTATGATTTTACTGGACTTACCAAGGATTTTTTTTCTCTACTACTGCTTTTATAGTACGATCGTGAAACCTGTTTATTGGTCTGCTACCATGTCATGATTGCATGCATGCATTTATGAACTCGAGATCAGCCAATCACAGCGCAGACGACGTGTTACAAAAGAACCCCTAAGGCCGAATATGGTAGATAGGGACCATCAAACTGAACAACTTTTACTATGGGACCAACTCTGAAATCGTGAAAAAAAATCAGCTGTTTTATACATTTTGATATTTTCGTTATTAATTTTTGTATGAAACAGTTGAATTTTGTTTCGTTATAAAATAGCGAAACAAAATTCAACTGTTGGTCCCATAGTAAAAGGTGTTCAGTTTGGTGGTCCCTATTTACCATTTTCGGGATAAGAGGCAGTTTTGTATCACGTTGTATATCCCTCGCATAATCTTTACCAATTAATATTTATAATCTTCCTAGGATCACTATAACATTCCTGAGTAAGTCCCGAAAGATCGTAATAAAATTCATTGTTTTCATAATTGCATTTCAATGGAGTAGTTCCCATTTGTTCCATGGAAGTCTTATTTTCCTTGTTCCATAGAACAATTTGAGAAATACCACAGAATAGATATAAGTAATACCGTACAGAAAGGAAACTCTCCGCCCCGCCCCACAATCAATTACCTCACCCCACCCCGCGAGTTCGTGTGCCGAATCGAATAACCCTAAACCTCACGCACACAGTTGCGCGTGTGCAAAAACGTCACTGTGTAGCGTCTGTGTAATAGGTAGTTGAAACGCGGCGCTTGTATGGAGTGCCCGGGGTGTGGAAACACATAAAAAAAATATTTTCTGTGAAACAAAAAAAATACTCGTTTTGTCCATTGACCTCATGTGTCGTGGAACAAATGGGAACTACCGTGGTACAATAATATACTGCGACAGGCATACATTCTGAGAAAGAGGAAGTGACGTGGGTCTACACAGGCTTTCGTCATCTCCGCTATCGGTATTGAAAATTGCGTTTAGATTCATCTTTAATTGAATGGTTTCGTTTGCTAAGAAAAACATATCACAATTAAAACGCACTATAATAATTTTGTAATGAGTGCGACAGAAAAAACCTTCATTCATTGCTTGTTACTTTAAAGTAGCGCAACTGGGTAGTGAGTGACGTATACCTGTACATCTCCCAATTTTTTTTATTTATTTACATAATCTTTATTGCTTATATGTGTTACGGTTACGACTAATACCCGGTTTTAGCTGGCTAAAACTAGGTGTAGACTCCTGTAGGTCGGGTCCCGAATATAGGTTAAATTTTGAGGTATTTTTTTTAAAAGACAACAGAAACAACTTTATTAATACCCGATAAATTACTCCCCCTTAGTAGAAGCACAAAGAAGGCTAGACCTTTAGCCGGCTACACCTAGTATGTATTAGCCGCTAGCAAATCACCTAGGTTTAACCAACAATTAACGGCTACACCTAGTTTCAGCCGGCTAAAACTAGGTTTAGCCGCACTTCGGGTATTAGCCGTAACCGTAACACATATAAGCAAGAAAGATTATGTAAATAAATAAATAAAAACCGGGACACAGGCACAGGCATACGTCACTATCCAGCAAATAATATACAAGGTGTTTGGTAATAGCCTTATAAAGCCGAATATGGTGGATAGGGACCATAAAACTGAACAAATTTTACTATGGGACCAACTCTGAAATCGTCCTCATCTACCATATTCGGTTTTATAAGGCTACTAGCGGCCGCCCGCGGTTTCATCCGCGTGGTTTTCGTTCCCGTGGGAATGTCGGGATAAAAAGTATTCTATGTTTTAATCTAGGCTATCTACTATAGGTGTGCCAAATTCCAATCAAATCCGTTCAGTAATTTTTGCGTGATTTAGGAACAAACATCCAAATCCACAAACTTTCCCATTTATTAGTAGGACTACCAAACACCCTGTATATAAAGTACAGCAAATGCCAGACCTTGTTTTCTTGGTCAATGGGAACTACCATCAAAAGCCTGCTTGCACATTGCAGGCGGTCTCGGTCCAGTCGCTCCAGCTCTTACAGCAGTCGCAGCTCCTCCCGATCTTCACGCAGCTCCTCGAGATCTACGCGTTCTTCACGGTAAGGAATCTGCCTCCATACTACTTTATATTAACATTTTACGGCTGCCGAGGCTTTTCGATTTGTGAGATCATTCATTAAGGGTAATGACAACTTCTTATATGGTGATTGTAACTTTGATCAGATTATCAGACAGGGGAGAATAACAGCATTCTTTGTTGACAACGTTAAATGTATAATATCTTGTCCATTATGGCAGGGGTGTCAAAGATACGGCCCGCGGGCCGCGTCCGGCCCGCAAGTCTTCTCAATACGGCTCGCGATCAGAATCTATCCAGTGTGGATTTTAGACAGCATTCGATGCCACTACGTATTGTAAGATCATAAAATAAGAGACCTCAGGTATCTTGATCCTCAAGCTTAAGATAATTCCTTTTTATTACCTTTGTATGAAAATTAAACGTAACAAATAAAGATTTTATTTTTTTATTTTGAGGCTGGCTGGCCCGCTAACATACCCTAAATCTATAAAATGGCCCTTTAGAAAAATGAGTTTGACACCCCTGCATTATGGGACTTGTATTTTATAAGATTGCAAATTGAACTATTAAGATATAAATTTAAGAATTATTATAATTCCTTTGATTTGGCATTGTTATCTGATCAATATTTAAAATAATTGTACACTTGTACCTAATAATGTAAAAGCGACACTTGGGATTCAATAAAGAACTGCAATTTTAGCATTCAGTGCTATTTTCAGACAATACTCACACGATATCATATTCTCAGGTGGGAATCGTACCCGTGACCTTTGGTAGTCCGGCCCAACTAGTGTCTTACACAGCCAAATCGAAAAGTTTCACAGCCTCCGACGACGAAATTAATCTCGTTTTTTTTTCAATTCTCTTTCCGCTAATGACCGTCACGTAATGCATGCATATGGGTCGATACTCAGAACAATGACGGGCGTGTACGCCGATTACCGTAGATCGAGCGTGTCGCGCGCGTCGCGCTCGCCGTCCATCCCGCGGCGCGCGGGCTCGCCCAGCTTCCTCGATAGGAGGCGCATCACGAGGTATATGCCCGGGTCGGACCCACGCCATGGACCCCAAGTCTGCTTTCGTTAACGTCATCGTGTTTCGATTTTGGGTTTAAGAAACATACGTGTCAAAAGGCTTTACTACAACTCGAACACGATTTGGACGTTAACAATAGCAAGACTTGGGCCCCTGCTCTCTGTAACCTATCGATACGCAACCACTGATACTCATTTCAACTTCGAATCGTTTTCACGAATATGTCAATCTGTTTGCGGTATATCGACCTAGTTAAAAGTTAAGACCATTGACACGGAGCGAGGCGGCGGAGCGGAGAAACGAAGAAATGTTAACTAAGAGGATTTGCATAAAATCTCCGCTCCGCAATCCTATTGGTTAATATTTCCTCGTCTGTCCGCTCCGCCGCCGCCTCGCTCCGCGTCAATGGACAGGCACCCTAAGGCGACACTCCTGCAAAAAATAATTACCGTGTAATTACACAATTTATTAAAAATCCAAGCTATGGTCCTCGGGGCCTTCGCAAAATATCCATTGCTGTTTATAAGTCACATCATCAGCTTGGATTTTCAATTAATTGTATATTGAAACGGTAATTATTTATTTGCGGGAGTAGCGCTAGTGTTGTATAATGTCGCCATAATGATACTGCGAAGAGTCGATCGCATTAATAAATATTTTTTTTAATTATATGATTTTTCTGTCACTTTCATATCTTTGATATTTGATAAGTTGTCGCACTATCAATGTTAATTTTGATAAAAAGTATACAAAAATAGTTGGTTGCCTATCTGGAGGTTATTTTAGAGATCAGTGGATAATACAGTGCTTTTGGTTTGCTCTTTTTGTGTGTTATTTGCATCTTTTTTTTAGTACACTGTCTTAGATTGAAATCGAACAAGACTGACCACAGCCAATATGTTTGTAATTGGGTAATTCTGTCCTAATAGTTTTGTTCAAACTCTTAGTATGCGATTGGGTCACTAACACAAGCATTGAGGTATGCTTTATAATGTTGATTGTTTCTTTGTTTCTTTATATGCTTAATAAAATATATAGACAAGATTTTATTGTGTTATATTAAC
The DNA here is from genome assembly GCA_928269145.1 of Agriphila tristella. Lineage (NCBI taxonomy): Eukaryota > Metazoa > Arthropoda > Insecta > Lepidoptera > Crambidae > Agriphila > Agriphila tristella. The sequence continues at coordinate 25,672,937 of OV743437.1, read as the reverse complement.
AGTTTATTTTTTAATTTGGTCTTTCTCATTACTATGTGAAATTTCTTTATGTCCCAAAAGCACTGTAGATGGGTTGCCCATGTGAACTATAACGTTTGTTCACAATATTTTTTCATTGTGAACAAAAGTTATTTCACCGAGTTCAGTGGAGTGTATTAGGTGTTTAACACGTGTGTAGCTTGTTCACCTTCGGTTTTTAGCTTTACATTTTATTTTGCCTATAACGTGTCATAACATTGGACAACAGAACGTTTCAAATACTGACATTCATTCTTAGTAACTGAAAAGTTCTGTTCTGTACATATATTAATGAGTCCAATGATAAGGCATGTTTTATGTAGTTACGCCCCTTTTAAGTTGTTTATTTTTTTCTTTTATAGAAAACGAAAATATAGCACGAGTTCTGAAGACTCAAGTAGTAGCTCCGATTAGTGTGCAGTGACTGTGCTAGTGTGAAATTAATTTAATTTTAAGTCTTAAGATATATGTATTCCAGTTTATACTTATTTACTAAGAAAATCTTTGTCCTAATATAATGCCGCAAATATTCAGAATTTTATTTTTTATTTAATAACTATTGTTGCCATAAATCCACAATCAAATTAATCAATGGATCGTAATAGGTTTATATTGAAACCGGGAAATCTTTGGCTGTGATGTCTTGATTCTTCTTTAAATAGTTATTTTATGTAACAAAGCAAATTGAGTGTGCGATTCTAACCTGCTTGCTTAACATGGGTGTGCTATTTATCTTACTCACAGTATCTTTAAGTAAAAATATAGTGAACTGTAATATTATTATTAATGTCGATATTTTTCCTCCGTAGCGCACCCATAATAGATCTATCTTATTCAACGAATAAATACAAGTTTAGAAGAAGATGAAATGGCTCTGAAGTGTTCACGGCAGTAGTTTATTGAATTATAAAGAGTGCCAGATGTAGACATTGCGCTATGTACGTACATGTACATATTATCGCAAGTGTGTTTTATGTTTCAATTATATTTAGTTTGTTTTATCGCATTAAAGTTTATTATGAATCTTTAGTTGTTTTTTTTTACTGCATGGTAGTCGCTGTTTTGTAGATATTTTTGTTTTCCAGAATGCATTTACTACGAGGTGAGTGATGTTTTTGACAATCAATTTTCATTAAGAAAAAATAATTTTCAATAACCAACTAATGACTAATTCAATTTGTACTCAATCAAACATTGCAACAAAATATCACTCTTCATTAATTAGTTTCTCTAACTTTCGTATGTACGCATGGTGAACTAACGCAGTATCTAACCCATTAACACTAACAGTGCTCGAAAGCGGCCGATCCCTTACCGGCGCCAGACGCCGTCGAGCGCGTCCACGCCCAGCGGCAGCACGCGCTCCAGGAGCTCGCAGCGAAGCTGGTCGCACTCGCCGCGCCCTCTACGAGAATAGAGTCTGATCAACGAAAGGTGAACCGGAAATGGAGGCGCCACTTTCCCTGTTAAATTAACGTTTAGAAGTCAAGTTATTGGAAACTGAACCTTAAAATAAGGCGCAAAATTAGTTCCATTTCCAACCGACACTCATCTTTCGTTAACCAAACTAACCACCTACCCCCTTTTACATGTAACCATCTAGTCAATACATTCTCTGTCTACAATGTGTAACAGAATTAATGGCTAAACCAGAATATAGTAAATGGGGACCATCAAACTGAACAACTTTTAGTATGGGACCAACTCTGAAATCGCGAAAAAAAATCAGCTGTTTCATACAAAATTTAATAACGAAAACATGTATAAATTAAATATATGAAACAGCTGAATTTTTTTAGCGATAAGGACTCAAGTAGGCCGAAGCAGGGAGAACATGCTCAGGTGGGGCTACAGCTCGGAGAGCGCATGTCTGTGTGGTATTTCTCCCCAGACAATGGCACATCTTCTGTCATGCCCTGCGTGTCCCAACACCTGCACACGCGAGGATCTTTACAAGGCCACTGATAATAATGCGATATCAGTGGCTGAGTTCTGGTCCTCACAAATATAATTATACATATACCGAGTCGACACGTTAAGAAGAAGAAGAAGCGATTTTAGAGTTAGTCCAGGGCTCTATCACTCCGCGCGTAGGTATGAGAAAAGCACCTAGCGCTCGGCGTCCTCTGCGTGGACAAGATCGGCAGGGTTGTCCGTCGCATCCTCGGAATATCTGTAGCGCGTTTTCGCAGAGTCATAAATTCCCACCCATTGCCGTAAGCTGCAACCCTAACGTAGGTCCGAAAAGATAGGATATATGCGATAGAAAGATATGCAGCGTCTAGGTGAATATAGCCGTTCGTAATTAGCGCCGTACAAGCTGAATTCCACTTTATTATGTTGATATTAGAGTTGCTATTTATTTAAATGGTTCAGTGGAGTGCATCTTCTGTACTTGTACTATTATTTATTCTGTGGTTAGTCCCATAGTAAAAATTGTTCAGTTTGATGGTCCCTATCTACTATAATATTCTGGTTTAGCAATTAATTTTGTTACACGTTGTATAAACGCTTTAGGGTTGAACGAATTCTAGTCAAGCAAGCTTGATCCCATATCTTTGATGCAAAGAAACGTTATAGATATTGATAGGTTCCTTTTTATCAAAAGTGTGGAATTACAATAAATGTTCTTAGTGAAATCTAGTCGAGTGATCTTGATATTTTGTAAGAAACTATTTTTAAATGAAGTCACGTTAATGCAAAGTAGGTACTATTTATTTTGTTAAATTATTTATTTGAGTACTTACTTAATATGTGAAATGTAAGTGAACACAAAAATTGTATATTTGAGATATTTCTACCATTCTTTTGTTGTTATAATAATGTACTGACAGATTACTGTCTGAAATGTGTTAGATTAGATAAGAAATTTAATAATACTCATGTTATTTAAACTACAATACCTACCTACCTACAGCAAGGGGCAAGTAAATTATTTCATGATATTTATTTGCTCAACTTGCTATCAAAATGAACTGTGAAAATGTAGGTGAAGCTATTTAAATCTAGTCAAATCATTGATCCCGATTTGTATATTGTGATCCAACGAACTTTTTTTTTACAGTATTTTGTTATCTGTTTATTTTATTATGAAAAACTTATTGGTTTTTTATTTTGTGCAAATCCTACTTAAGTTAAAGTGCAATATATTTATATTAATTTATTCGATAATTTTAAGATTTCTAGTCATTTACACGAAATCATTTTAATTTATTATATTTGTTAAGGTAAAATATACTATACGCGCATGAATAGGTAATTATTTGTAGTCTCAAATAGCGAAACTGACGAAAATGAGACAGTATGTTATGATAATCTCCAGAGCAATAAATATGTAATGTGAATAACGGTATTCAATAATACTCAAGATGACAGTTTTGACAAGTTTTAATATAAAAATATATAAGTTTTGTCTTAAATATAGGTAAATTAAGCACCGCAAACTGAATGAATTGATTTTGCTGATTTGAACATAGATAAATAGAGATACTAGATTATTTCACAAATACTATTTATAAATAGTTACTTTAAATGGTTTCAATTGCTGTTGTCAAAATAATAAAGTACATAAGTAACACCATTGTAACTAGTTTTATCTACACTCACAACGTAATGTTCCAAATATGAATTCAAAAAAGGTAATATAAATACCTACTTTATTTACGTGGATAGGTAAAATTAAAAAATAAACTCATTACGATGCAGTCAACTGCATCATAAAATAACTTTTTTTCTCATTACGATACAGGGCAAATCCAAAAAGAAGGCAGTGCCGTAACATAAAAAAAAACAACGATATTTTCCCACATATTTTCCATGATTAAAATGCACTCTATGGTAATCGATGACTTAGTGCGATTAGTTTGTTGGAATGCACTCATCTCATTTTTTTTTCTAACGGAATGCGCGCCATTTCTAAAGCATTACAAATAAAGTTTTGATTTCAATTTTTACATTTTGATATACTTACTCAATTTTGTAGGTTTTTTATTCTTGCTTTAAAATGTGAAAAAGAAAATTACTCTGCCCGATATTTTAGATGCAGCTAAGGAAATGACTTAACAAGGTAGCATTCGTCCATGAAGGTAGATACCTAGCTAATACAAACAAAGTCTCTCTCTCTTTTCTAACGTTGATCTTTTATTTTAGTAGGTTCAATCCCAAATGTATGAGTGTAGATAAAGTAGTGTATGAAACTGCACATAACTAGGTATTAAAACACTCGTGTGATACTATTAAAAACCTCGCCTACGGCTCGGTTTTTAAACACACCCTCGTGTTTTAATACCCCTCTTTATGTGTCAGTTTCATAAACTACTATTTTACTCACCATACCTTTCTTACAGTGTATATTATAATAAAATATTAAATAAAAATATATTTACAAAAATACAGTAATTGTCAGCCATGTGAATACTAACACCCGCCACAGTCTTATGTTTAAGTAGACTACCATCTACTATTGCTAATAAGTCTTATAGTTAATTTATCCAACACCAACAAGTCGACATTTTGAATTTGATCGATTATTCCTTCTTTTGGTTCTGGCGTCTTTTACTGGCTAAGAATATGGCCCAGCCTAAACCGACAAAGTTCATGAAGAGGACTCGTAACTGAAAAAAATAAAGTTCTGATGTAAACAATGCATGTCCCATGTCCCCATGAAGAAGTTAAACCTATTTAGTTTGAAAGTATTGTTACGGAAGTAGGTTACGGGATTGGAAGAAAACAACGATCTTCTAAAACAACGCTTTATTTACCACAAACCAAACGCAACCCACTTCCGTAACAATACTTTCAAACGAAAATAGGTTTTTCTTCATGGGGACATGCATTGTTTGCGGACGCAATATTGACCAAAAATGTCTCTCAGGTCAGCCCTCAGTCCTCACGCATTTAGCGGTCAACCGCGCGGTGGATTTCATCAATATGCTTTTAAGAGCGCGTACTCCGCACACTAGCACAGCCATTGGAACGAGAATCATAGTGCTTAAATAAAGGCGAAATTGTGAATTATCCATAAACTTAATATAGCGAAAAATTTTCTAAGTCTATGGAATTATCTTACTGTAGTGCACTCCGACCTTTCGACGCATAGTGCCAGAAATGCAAATTACCGTACACGCTAACGACCATGTTTCAAATTCGCAACTTACCAGACGTGCAAATGACCCGATACGCAAACGACCTGAAATGAATTCGCAATTGACCAGGCACGCAAACGACCTGAAATGAATTCGCAGTTGACCAGAGGGCCTAGCCAAAGTAACATTCGCTAATTTTCGCTATCGCTTCGCTTCGAGACATGTATGGATTTGACGTTTTAAAATTCGATTGTTAACGAAACCTTATGTCAATCCCATACATGTTTCGAAAGCGAAGCGATAGCGAAAATTTGCAAATGTTACTTTGGCTAGGGGGGCAGGCACGCAAACGACCTGAAATTACTTAGAATACAATTTGAAGTGCAGTAATGACTAAGACAGCTGATGAACAGGTATGATAAGACCTCCTTTACATTCATGCTAGCCTGGTAATTTTTAATAAACTTATTGGCCTTGTTAGACCAAGTCTCCAGCAGTTGGGACTCCTGCATTGAGAGCTGTGGGGAAAATGCTGACCAGATCTGATGAACAGGTACTGTGATTAGCTCCTTTACATTCATACTAGCATAGTACTTTTCGTTTTAATCATAGTCATTCATAGCCCAAGGTTCGTTATTATCAATACCGCATATGGCTTCATTCATTCTTTCTTTATTGTACTGACGATAAAGTGAACGCAGCGCAGATTGAGGAACCTTAGTGAAATATTTTATTTGGCCACTTCACTTCAGTAACAAAATAATTCTAAGTCCCAGGTGGTACTTTGCGTATCTGGCACTATGCGTATAAATTAAATACTAATCGTTTGCCGAAAAAAACCTTGGTGACCAGCCAAAGTAACATTTGCAAATTTTCGCCATCGCTTCGCTTCGACACATGTATGGATTTGACGTTTTAAAATTCGATTGTTAACGAAACCTTATGTCAATCCCATACATGTTTCGAAAGCGAAGCGATAGCGAAGATTAGCGAATGTTACTTTGGCTAGGCCCTCTGATCATTTGCATATTTGGTAGTTTGCTTTTAAAAACATGGTCGTTAGCGTGTACGGTAACTTGCGTTTCTGGCACTATGCGTCGAAAGGCACTCGGAAAAAGCTTTGTGGTACTTTTTATAGCTTAAACAATATTTTCTAGCCCGTCGTTTAGTTTAATGGACTTTTTTGCAAAAAGTGACCACTTTTCGCAAAAAAACTCAAAATTCTACTAAATAAATTCTAAACTTTATTTGTCGTTCAAATGGCAGCGTTAATGTGCAGACTCTCAGGTGCAGACTACGCTCTCTTAAATGCATTTAGGCAGCCAATGGGACAAGATCCCCAACATAGCCCGCAGCCGCGTAAACAGATCGCGCTTTACTTGCATATTAAAGTCTGTTTGTCTGTGTTTTGCCCTACACAATCAACAAAAAAAACGTATGAGGATTTTGATCCGCGAAACAATGTTTTGTTGTTTGTGTAGGTAGGGCAAAACACGCGTTATGGACCCGGCCTTACTTGTTTCATTTGGTAAACAGGGGGGTAATCACGTAACTTTGTTGCAATCAACTTTGACAGAAATCGCCGTTACATCGCTGCTTTAGTAAGAACCAATGTGACAACTATCTTAACTAAAGCAGGGTTGCGTTCAGAGCCTTAGTGCGCGGTTGTTTGGTTGTTTTATTATAACTCACTCTAAGGTTAGGAACGACCAAGAACTTTAAATGTCTATGTCAATACAAAGTCTTCATTTTCCATTTGGAATACCTACGAATAATTTAAACTTTTCTTTATACTAAATCAAATAAAATCCGTTTTTTGAGGATCTACCATGATTATTTTAAAAATTAGACACAAAAACATCAAAATACAAAATAATGTCAAATGACATTGACATTTTTTCTATAGACAAACGTCAGAGCGTTTTACAACCATCAATTTTGATGGTTGTTTGGTTGCAACGCTCTGACGTTTGGAACGGGATGGTTGTGTCAACCGAACGTCACGCTCTAATGTTTGGAACGCCGTTAGAGCGTTTGGTTGTGGATAGGTTGCACTCGGAGCGTAGGTTCTGAACGCAACCCAGCAATGCAACCGCGCTTTCAATCGATTTCAATCGAGAATTGTTAGCAACAGCTTTACGTAATCAAGGACAGGTTTCGAAAGTTTTTTCATATTTCAGAAAGTGGCGCTGCGGTGAATTTTTGTATTATACAAGGTTATTTTTAGTTTATACAAAACCTCTCGTGGGGTTGATCAGACCATCAAACTGAACAACTTTCATTATGGGACGTACCTTGAAATCGCGAAAAAAAATCAGCTGTTTCATACATTTCGATGGAGTAGGATTGTACTTTTGTATGGAACAGCTGATTTTTTTTCGCGATTTCAAGGTTGGTCCAATAATGAAAGTTGTTCAGTTTGATGGTCTGATTAACCCCACGAGAGGTTTTGTATAAACTAAAAATAACTTTGTAAATTCTAATTAAAATGTGGAATTTTTAAGACCCAGTCATTTATTCTTACTGCTCGAACCCCGATTTGATCGTATTGAGTTTCGGCGTTTGACTATCCAAGTTGGTCTCTCCTAGGTTTGGCCATGAATTCGTTAGTCAAAGCCCGAAATACGTTTTAATTTTTTTACTTTGACTAAGCTTTCTTGTCAAACCTGAGGTTTGACTAGGCAAACCTAGGAGCGCCTGGACTTCGGGGTTTGACTATAACATTTATATACGGTATCATTACATTCCCTCGTAGTCATTGGTAGAAGTATAGATAGTATTAGATAGCAAAACTGCTAAAAGTGGCAGTTTTTGACACATTTGCTACCTACTTCTACAAATGACTACGAGGGAATGTAATGATACTTTCTAAAAATACTAGACTAAGCCCTAAAAATTCCACGTAGTTTTATAAAAATCCTTTTCTTTTAACAATCTAATAAACCAGAGAATGTAAAAAAAACTAGCGTTTTATAATAAACAAAAAGCTCTCAGCGGGCCACTTTCGGCTATCTATAAATCATTATTTAAAAATATGTTTTCTTATTAAATCAAATTGTAATTAATATTTACCAATTTCTTTCGTTCATCTATGTGTGGAAACCATTTTTTGTATTTACAAGTGATTATTTCAATAAAGAAATTATTTACCAAATAGGACAAGTAAGGATTAATAGACTATAGATGACAGATGGAGATACTTTCCGTATTACTTATTTTTCTCTTTGGATCTACGAAAGTATTATGCAAAATTGCCAAATAAAAACATCATTCTTCTTATCACATTGTTACATAATTCATGTCAAAGTCCCTATGAAAACAGACCACTTGTAAATAAATGATGATAAAACATCATTTATGTACAGTTCATTACGTATGATTAAAAAAACTTTTATGTTTACGTATAGTAACTGATACTACCGATTAAAGTTATAAACATTATGCATATCTCGTGATAATAATATTTGCCGATAAGGTGTTACGAAAGTCAGTATGGCGATAGCGAACAAATAAAAATGAAATGAACTCACCATAGGAGGCACGAAGGCTAGATTTATAATTTGGAATAGTGTTAGCCACTTCCAATTGGCCTTAAGTACAGGTAAGTACAGAGCGGATACTTGCTTAATCGCCGCTGGGTGATTTTTGCCCTCAAACCTGGCCAATGTGTACAAGGAAAAAGCTTGTATTAACGGGGCGAATATTAATCTTTCGAATAGCAATTTCTTCGCCAGAGGGAATGCTACCACCTCCTCCGGGAACAACCTTTCTAGAAACTCGTAGAAGTAGTGAGGGATGGACCCGCCAAATAGTAATCTGTAAAATAGAAATAGTAAATTAAACATTATCCCATTCATAGACGCTTTCGCTTTATTGAAATGGGGGGCTCAGTTGACCGAACGAGCGCGCCTCAATTCGGCAGACTTGCCGAATTTTGGGCTTCGAATTAAAACAGATAAATCGAACCCCAATGAAGCTAAAATGGCGATCCCCAATTCATGCCACACGAACATTGATATCTTTCTTACAAAAGCACGTCGTAACTTAATTCACCTGGGTGAATTAAGTATACTAATTGGTAAACTTAATTCACCTAGAGGAATAGGTGATTTAAGTATTCTGACTAGTATACTAGCAAGGGCGTCGCCCCCCTAGAGATTAAAAAATGTAGCCAACTGCAAATAACCAAAGTTCTCATCCTCTTTAATATTAACTTGGCCCCCCTCTGGGCCATGGGCTGGCGACGCCCTTGTATACTAGTATACTTAATTCATGTGTAGGGCCCCGGTCGCATTTATCAACCGATTCTCGTGAAATTTTGTGAGTAGGTTCGATATTTATATGGATTTCTTTTTTCAATTACTTTTTTAGATATTAGATTAGATATTTTTTAAAAGGCTGAGATATGGGCAAAATCATATTTCAACCATTTCGAAAAATGTCACAAATGCGAGGTCTACAGCTCATGGAGCCAATTGTGGTACCTACTAAGTACTTACCCATAGAAACCAAAAGCCAAAACTGGATCAAGCTTAACTGAATCTCCGGCCATCAACTGCGAGGCGATGCTGGCTGTCGTGCCCAGTGCGCAACTGTAATCAAAGCGTAAGTATACCGATTACATTTGATTTTCATAAACGAAATCGATATAAACTATTCCTTAGACTAGGCTTTCTTTCCGATGTCGAGTGAACGTTAATATTCAAGAAAGAACCTAAGCAATCTCCTTAATTTTAAAATCATGACTTGAACCATTACTGTCATACCAAATCAGTATTTTTTTTTACATAGCTTCTCTATGTCCCACAGGGTACAAATTACTAATAATTTAAGTTTAAATAACTTGTATGGCTAATACTAATGATTGAACTAACATTAGGTATTATTTAGCGCCAAAATTAAGGGTCTAACGTATTATAAGTAACAAAAAATATACTTCCCTTGCATAAAAAATAAAATTTTTTGGCGATAAGTTTATACTATTGACGTCATTGGACTTAAAAATAATGCTGTTGTTGTTTTAAATAAAGTTATGATTTATAAGTGACCCATGTTACTATCAATTTCAGTGGTGGTCAACCTTGGGCATTGGAGGTCAGTTCTGATATGGCTCTGATGGTGATTAAAGCTTTCCACTAAATATTTTGTTTTAGATAGGTACTGAAATTTTAAGACATACCTATTTCAATTTCTCATTTGTATGAAATTATTAATATAAACATTTAAATATCACCCATATTACCTAATAATACAATGTTAGGTAAGTATTCACCTATCAGGTAAGTATGTAGGTATCTACATATCATTGTGCTAAATACTAAACTAAGTATATTTGTGTGAGTGTTTTGCACTTTGGACAGTGATAATATTCATGAACCTGATTTGTCAGTTCCAGATTCTAAAAAAAAACACTAATTCTGATAGGTTTACATAGTAATTTGTTTTTTTAATTAATTAATTACCAACACAGTAAGATAGCCATAGAAATTAGAAAGTCTTTGTTAATTGATGGTTATGAGCCTTAATGATACCAGTTCAACTTAATTTTATACTAATTATGTCTAAGCAAATATAAAGAATGTCAAAAACAGCGAGAACACTTACCTAGTGATGGATTTGGTCCGGACAGGATACAAATATAAGTTTTGTAAGTATGATGTCAACAGCGACATAATAGGTTTTGATAAGGCCATATTAAAATCTATTAAACACCTGTATTTTTAATAATGAATACACTATGGAATAGTAAAAAAAAGATAACTGCAATGTGTCACGGCAGAGCGCCGACTGATATCATTTTGTTTATCAATGATGTAGACAGACACATTTAGGTTATGTACTTGTCACAAACAAAATTTGGCGTATGTCAGTGGCGAAACTACAGAACTAATTTGCAATGTGCATGAAAGAACTGAGCGTTTTATTTTCATATAATTTATCTTTAAAGCTGTTTTTTAGTAGATAAAAAGAGGTGTAAAATATAAGAAATAAATATAATTAGATAATTTTATGCAGCCAGCGACACTAGCGCCATTGACACATACTTTCTAAGCTTGTAGGTAGGTTATATACAGGGTTGGTAGGTTGGGTTTTTTTCGCTTTTTTGGGGAAAAATAACGGTCTTCGCGAAATTTTGGGGAAATGAAATCTTTGGGGAAAAGTTTGGGGAAAAAATATACAAGGAAGAATTTTGGTTGGAGTATAAATTTAACTCCGATAATGATTATCTGACCATATTTCAAGATGAATTTCGAAAGTTCTAAAAGTTTTAGATGATTCAAATTAGAACTTCCGATACCTTCTTTATTTTCTTATATTTTCGTAATAAACTTAGTTTAATATCTTTTAATTCGTTTTATTTCCTGTTTAGTAAAAATGGGGAAAAAAGCCACAAGTATCATTTTGGGGAAAAGAATTCTTGAATATGGGGAAATTTCAAAATCTGGATCTACCAATCCTGGTTATAAAATTTGTGTGTTATAAAATACATCTAAAATGTTAATAAATTTATTTAGTGACAAATACACAATAATATCTAAATCATGGTGAAATAATGCCATCCTGTAGCATAATATTATAAAGAAGCTAAACAATAATAAAGTTATTTCATATTATAATTTATATTACTTAATTTACTTGATAAAATATTTATTCCCATAAAGTAGAAATGATTCTTTCTTAGGCGTTTCAGCTTTCACCATATAATTTATCTAATTGTCTTTGTAAATTATGAGAAGTAACTGCTGGTGTATCTGGCATGCCGACATTAGTGTGTTTAATCACAGGTGTATTCAAGAAATTCATTTGCTCTTTCATTTTCATATACATATCTAAAGCTTTGTTCTCGAGCGTATCTTTATTTGGTGTTCGCATATTTGGCATTGATTTGTGAAACACTTTTTTTCTTAAACACAAATTCTTCTTAGGTATCTTATATGATGGAGATTTCAGTGGAGACTTGATAACGGAACAGGGTTTGTTAATAATTAATAATGGACTCTTATGGGTACTTATATTGTCATTTTTTAAATCTGTCACATTGTCTATATTCATTAGAGTTTTATCATGTTCATTTCCAAGCTGTTCACTATTTTTCTTTTCACTAATAAGCTTTTTTACATACTGTAAATATTTAATTTGAGAAGTTTTTATGTTTTTCAGTGTCTGAATACCACTCTCAATCATTTTTATATTATGCTCTGTTTGTTTTTCTTCCTTTAATAAGTCTTCTAGTTCTGTGCTACTCTTCTCTGAATTACTCACTTTAGCTTTATTGAGTAAGTCACACAACGATACAATAACACTATCTTCTCTTTTATCAGCGCCCGGACACGATGAATGTTTATCAAAGCACATAATAGTGTTGTCATGATACAAAGCTGAAGTTTCAAGCTCACTTGAGTTGTTGAAATATTCCTTTACATTTCTGTACTCTTTGAAAGGTGTCGAGGCTGGCGGTGTGACTTCGGCAATGTTCTCCAAAGTGTGTTCTTCCGATATAGCTTTTGCCTTTTCCTCAATATCATTTATCCTTTTTTCATTTTGTAAGAAACTCATGTCACAGCTAGACTCAGATGAAGGAGTGTCAGGTACTGCAAGTTTATGTAAGGTTTTATGATTTGGAAATTTTGGAGGTGCAAAAGTTTTTCTGATAACATTAGCATTCCCTAATATATTTTCTTTGTTGGCAAGTGTCAAGCGGCTTTTGGTTGGTTTAGTAACTATGTTCGGCGTCTCAGGTATATTAGAGACTCCACTGATCCTTACTGTATTACGAGCTGAGAACAATTAACAAGAGATTAATGATTGATTTATTTATGTTCTAACATAATATTTTCAATGCTTGCATGTTTTATTAATAAATCTTACCTAGCAGATGTAGAGATTTTTTGGCTCGTAACTCTGGTTTAGGAAATTTTGGAGTCTCTGGATTTAATTTATTCATAGTCATTCGTGAATTAGTGACAATCTATAAAATCAAACAAAAACACAACAGTAAAAACAATTACTTAAAAATTGGGTCTAAAATAAAGATAAAAACAATTGAAAATATAGTAGTGCCTAATTTCCACTAAGTGGCTAGCCGCACGCGACTCCTATTTATTCAGATAGTCATACACGTGACTGCAAAATTACATGCGACTCGAATAGCCGCATGCGACTCATTATCTATCCAAAACTATTTACTTACCGGCCGCTAGTCTCCACTGCGATATCGCAGTGGATACTAGCGGCCGGTAAGTACAATTCTGAGGGGGTGGTCCGCAGAGCAAAATGTCCTCGTTGATAAAACGACCGTAATGTAGTAAGTCATGGAAAGAGAATATAATCACTACGTTTGTAAACAGAATTAGTATATAATACCTTCTTCGATGTCCATTTTGAAAATTAGCTTGGGCAGAGACCAGAGTCGCACACGCAGTTGTGGCTGGCGGTCGCGCACGACTAGCCACGTAGTGGAAATAAGCTCTTAGGCATTAGAAATAAAACACTTTTAAAATAACGTCTGAATTAACCAATATACGCACTGTAATCTATAAAAAGTGTTTTATTTCTAATGAACTGTGCTTGCGGAAGCCTTAGAAGTGTAGGTATATCTGAGAGTTCATACTAAAGTCTTGTTTTTATAGTTGTTACTTTTAATATGCTGTTTGTTTTTCTTCAATATAAATAAAATAAATAAATTAAAATATTGATAACTTACTTTTGAGCTTGGTTGAAAGTTCAGCACTTTTCTAACAGGATTGTTTTTTAACTGACCATCAGCAGTGTGGCATATTTTTCTATCAATTTTTACAGAAGAGTTCCAATTATTCTTCTTTTTATTTGATGTTGTAGCTTGAGCGCATCTCCTAGGCGATTTAATTGTTAGGGCTTGAAAGAAAATTACAAATGAAAACATCATACCAAGAAAAGATAAAACCCACTTCCACAAAGATTATTACCTCGAATATCAGCTCTCATTTCAGCTAAAGTCAACGGCTTTACAACTTTTTCGGTAGTACGAGTAGGCGCTATAGTTCTTCGAGGTTTTTTTTGTGCTGTGAGTGTTTGAACAGCATCTCTCGAAAGTATCCCTAAAATAAAAACGACAAAAGGTCAGTAAAATAATGTCTCTCATCTTAAAAACCTACAACCTAGCAATTGATAAACAAATAGCATAGCAAATTGCAGGAGACACCTTTGGTTGACCAAGACGCGCTACTTACCACTGAGACCAGGCAGAAGTTCAGCCAATGTTTTTGGCTTTATTTCTGTCGTAGTAGTAGAATCCATTCTAATCAATTATAATTCTAATGGTTTTCTAATGCAGAAGGCTATAATTTAATTCGCATTCGAAAACAAAACATTCACATCACAATCATTCAAAATCAATGATTTCAAAAGGAAGGATGAGCCCATCCGAATATTTGCTTTATAATTCCTTCATACAAGCAAAATCAGCGACATCTTTTAGATCCCACTCGAACTACTGCCATATTAGAGGTGGGCAAAAAAGATTCCTGAATTGAACTATTTAGTTCAATTGGAGTTAAGGACAAGTTCACTCATCTGGCTCCTTTGGGTCGCTAGTACTTTTAACTTTTTTTTATATTTTTATAATGGTAATTATATCAGTTTTTCGATGGTATTAAGGCCATAAATAAAACGTAAGCATTACAAAATCTCAAACATGTTTATATCAAATTAGATGTTTTTGTTCTTTTTCACAGCTATACTAAACTAATATAATAAACTATTTAAATTATTAAATATAAAAAGGAAAGATTTGTTTGTTGGTTTGATTGTTTGTAATGCAAAAATTCAAAAACTAACTGAGCAGATTTTATAAAACTTTCACCTATTAAAATTATCAGCAAGTAACATTAGCAGTATTTTATCTAAATAAAATTAGAGATCCCAATGAAAATAGGAATAATGAAACGAAAGCCACAGTATATTTTTTTTTATAAAAGTAATTATTGATCGTAAGAATGACATTCGTATCATGATATTAATCCTTATGCAACTAAATAATTACATTGTCAAGGTTGATTATTAACATGCAAATTCCTCATAAAATGTTGATAAATATCATGGGTGTTTTTAATCCATATGTATTAATAGTATTTATTCCCAAATAAAAAAAATAAAAAAAATTGGGTGTAGATAAAGTCTTGTATGCAACTGTACATAATTAGGTATTAAAACACTCATGTGATATTATTATCACATTCGTGTTTTAATACCCCTCATTATAGTACAGTTGCATAAATAACTATTATGCAACTCCATATTTCTTGACGCACTAGATCATTAGGCAATCTGTAATTATTTGAATTGAAATGTAATGTAGATAATTATCTTTGCAGAAAATATGTTTCATAGGAGACATTTCTGTACGCAGTGTTCGTAATCTATCCTTTCCGTTTACTCTCGTTCTTTGAGTTAACTAGCTATGGAACTAAATGAACTAAGGATCTTTTTATGCACTCAAGTGAACTACATAGTTCATTTGAATCCATATAAAGATCTTCAAGTGAACGAGTTCATTTGAGTCATGATGACCCATCTCTATTGCCTCGAACAATAACAAGTAATAGTAAAATATTTTATAATTTATTAAAATTGTTTGACACGAAATAAAAATAATGTAAAGCTTCTAACCGATGATACGATATTCCATGTAACTTTTTAACGTTTGCATTATAATTTTTGCAATCTACAAATGCGCCATTCGCCATTTTTATATCACGTCAGTCACCGTCTGTCTACCATAGTCTTCCGCGGGTGACTGAATCGCGTTGGCCCTAAAATTGTAATTTTAGGGCCAACCAACTGGCGTCACTTCGTAGAGACGTTGACCGTGTCCTTACGCTAGTAATATAATAAGTCTATGTTCAAAATCAAATTTTTCAACTTTTTAACTGACACCACCACAGAGTAGATAGAGTACTATACTGACAGTGACAATGTGACCAAAGAGTATAAACTGTGACAATGGGTGCATTCTGCCAGACAAATCTCTGAGTCATCGATCGCCATAGAGTAGGCGATGGCTACACGCGTGTGTGGAACCATAGTAGTAGTTTATTGGGGTAGAATATAATTATTTATTAAAATTAATAAGAAAGAAACATAATTTTACTCCACTAACAACAATTTTATTTTTATGTTGCCGTTGACATGGGATGTTAAATATTTTACTTTCCATGGTTAAAATGTATGGTGACCACTGACATGAATTTTTTTTTCTATTTAACTGGACTGGCTGTCTGTATGATTTGACAGCAAAGTTTTTGTGCCTATTTAAAACGCCTCTAGCGTCTGTCTAAGGAACTATCTGACGTAACTACAATGAAAATGGTTGCCATGATGACACCAGACTTTAGTACCATGTCCCTCACGCTATACTCACGCTACGTCCTACAGCGCCAAAATGGCGGAAATCAAATAGGCACAAGAACAGTTTGACAGCAGCCAGTCTAGTGGAATATATAGAAGTAAATGATAGCGACCGATGATTCAAAGATTTGTCTGGCAGAAATAGGCCATCAATATCATCAAACCAAATAAAAAACCATTCAGTTCAAAAGCAGGCCTTAAACAGGACTGCTTAAGACCTGCTTGCGAACTAACCTTTGAGGTCATAAAAAAAAGTAAGGCAGTTCAATATAAGTCCTGCACTAAGAGGTAAGGCCCCTGGGGGCTTACCATCAGCAAATAAGAAACCATTCTGTTCAAAAGCAGGACTTAAACAGGAATGCTTAAGGCCATTCGAACTAACCTTTGACATCATAGTATGAAAAAGTAAGACAGTTCAATATAAGTCCTGCTATAAGAGCTCATAGTAAGGCCCCTGATTAAATACTGATGGATCACAGTATTTACCATGCATGTAGTCGTCACCTAAGTAAATACTATCCCCGTCAATTGGAATGCGCGTGGCGGCCATGAATGCCATGATTTTAACCTCAAAAACGCAAAACAATTGTATTTTTTTCATATACAGACCCCTGTTTTTTGTCATTTTTCCTATATTTGATATTGCCCCATTTATCACGCTGAAATGACATGATTGATTACTACACAAATAAGTCAAATCAATATTAATTTTATTCCTAGCTAGACGATCAAGTATGGCTTGTCAAGCACGTACGTACCCATACACATGCTTGATCATCTAGGAGTTTGTTCTGTGCTTTCCTCTTTACTTTTCTCTATGGTTTTTTAATTTGACTTTGACGTTGACGTGCGATGATGGATGTGATTTATATGGATTTTTGATTGTGTTGTGATGTGGTGATTGAAGGGTTGTGGCAATGAGACCAGGAGACTTTTATACACATGTTTATTGAGTACTCTCACACTTTATATCACATTATCACACTTCAACAGATAGTTTTCCTAATATAACTCTATGACAACCTTTCGATACCACGGCTTTACAATGAATACGTCAAACTACAGATGTGCAGGCAGATTGACATAATCAAACTCACTTGAATTCCGAATGTACCATAGAGCAGAGCATATAGGTTAGAAACCTCCCTCAACACACCCCCTCAATCTGCTGCACATGCTGACCATACTGACTAAAAACAATTTTCTACCTACCAGTACAACATCAGGATAAATTTCGAATCACCTGCCAAACTTATAGACTTCTTAAGTCCTACCAAGTTACATTAACTTTTAACCCAACCCAGGAACCTAACTTTAACCTAACTCAGACGACACATACAATAAACCAAACCAAAGACCTAACTAACTAAACATCAGACTAAACCACAGAATTATCAAAATATACACTTGGATATCAAAAACATTACATTTTAAATGATGATTCATTTACTTTCTAATCCCACACCCCCTTAAATGAATCATTATTTAACGCACCCCCTTAACGAACACAAGCACCCCCTTAATTCTATATTCTATCTTCTAATAAACTTCTTCATCTCTATCTCTATCTTCTTCTCATAAAATAATTCTTCTCAAAACTATCTCGCTCCTACTCAACTTCTTCAATATTATAAAATTACTCCTTCTCTACCTCTTCATATAAAATCTCCTTCTCGACATCTTCTAAAAAACCTCTCCTTCTCGACATCTTCTGTATAAAACCTCTCCTTCTCGACATCTTCTGTATAAAACCTCTCCTTCTCAACATCTTCATTAAATTCTCCTACTCGACATCTTCTTTATAAACCTTTACTCCCACTCAACATCATCTTCATTATAAAACTTCTTCTACTTTACTCCCACTCGACTCATCATCATTATAAAACTTCTTCTACATTTCTCCCACTCGACTCATCATCATTATAAAACTTCTACATTTTTCTCCCACTCGACACATCATCATTATAAAACTTCTACATTTTTCTCCCACTCGACACATCATCATTAAAAAACTTCTTTTCTCCCACTCGATTCATCATCCTAAAAAACTTCTTCCTTCTTCATCATCATTACAATATAAAACCTTCTTCTTCTCAACTTCATCATCATATAACTCCTGCTCGACTATTCTTTGCCTCCTGCTCGACCTCCTCCATCATAAAATACTCGCCAAAAGACTTCTTCAAAATAAACTTATTCCAAAAAACAGTTCTTCACAAAATAATAAAATTTTCCATAACTTTCTTCACTTTCATTTGTTTCACCGTCACTTGTTCTACCTTCGTTTGACTGTCATTTGTTTTACTATCTCTTGTTTCTCCAAAACTTCTATTTCCTTCTATTTCTCCATCTTCTCGACACCCTTCATTCCTATCTGTTGAATTTTAACTTGTTTCCTCTTCTCTTGTTTGTTCATCTTCAGTCCATTTATTCTCACCATATTTTCTTCATCATACTACTTTCCACGGCCAAAAGTGTAATTTCAAATTCAACTTTAAAATTCAGATAAAATTCACCTTCATAAGATTTTCACCAGCTTAATCATTTCATAATTTAAATCATTCCTCATTTTATTTTATTTGTAATCATTATTTATCTGTTGACACTTTCATTTCATTGCCCTTAGCAACACTATTTTGTCAACAAACTCCGTTGCTAAGGCCTCTATGCAACTCTGTCAGTTATATGTTATTTCAAAATAATCATCTCAAATGCAAAACTCACTTTTTCTCTTATTATTTTCACTCCCGGTCTCTATAGGGCCACAACCTCTAGCGTGCTGGGCCCATAACCTGAAGGGTTGTGGCAATGAGACCAGGAGACTTTTATACACATGTTTATTGAGTACTCTCACACTTTATATCACATTATCACACTTCAACAGATAGTTTTCCTAATATAACTCTATGACAACCTTTCGATACCACGGCTTTACAATGAATACGTCAAACTACAGATGTGCAGGCAGATTGACATAATCAAACTCACTTGAATTCCGAATGTACCATAGAGCAGAGCATATAGGTTAGAAACCTCCCTCAACAGTGATAATAAATTGTGATACGACGGTAAACGATACGAATCAATTTTATTATTTTAAATTGTTTTGTATTATTGTAATAAAAATGGTTACATTAGTTGAAATCAATGGCTTCGCAGATTTTGATAAGTTTGTTAAAGATATAGATCCTAGTGGTCCACCAGTATTTTTCTATTTTAGCGGGTCTAAACTACCAGACGGCAAAAGCTGGTGTCCAGATTGTGTTGAAGGTAGGATTTCACACTATGATTATTTATTTGCACTCAACGAAATTAACTAAGTAGGTTCATACCTACCTAGTAAGTATCATTACTTACTAGGTAAATTATAAGTATGATCTTAAGTAATGATACTTACTAGGTAGAACAATAGATGTTTTGGGGATAGTCTCAGTATGTCGTTTGTTCCCTGTCGTCCCAGCCCAGCGGATAAACAGGATTGCGCAACAATAATATTGGTCGGAAAGTCAGGTTTGGATTGAACATAACTTTTAGGGTTTATAGCAGGGGTGGCCAACTTGTCTAGGTCCAATCTATTTTAAAATTTCCTGGCTTATTGAGATCGACTTAAAGCATTTTCTTTTTTTTTTCACTGTTTGGTCGCTACTTGCTTTGCCACCACAAGCAAAGCAGTTTTTGTTATGTCTCTCGCAATCGACTGCACTGTCTTCCTGTCTCCAGAGATCGACTGGTCGATCACTTGTTGGCCACCCCTAGTTTATAGTAATGTTTCGTTCTAACTACTGATTAGACAATACTATTCTCCATAACTGCTCAATGATTAGCATAGCCCAAATAAACTATGTATGTAATTATTATTTCTGATTGTGATTGGTTTTTAAGAACAACATATTCATAAACTTGTTCATGTCTTCTTCTTTTGTCTCTTTTCTTCTCTGGTGCTAATTACTTTTAGGGGTGTATACGGCAGGCACAGATGAGTTAAATAGTGGTAACGTTGTCATTAGTAACTGTCAGAATATTATTGCAAGGAGAAATCAACCTTCTTTCAACTCCTTAAACTAAAAGGCAGGCTAGAAAATATTGTTTGAGCAATAAAAAGTACCACAAAGCTTCTTCGGAGTGCACTACAGAGAGATAATTCACAATTTCTTCTATATTTAAGCACTATGATTATTTTTGAGTGGCATTGCTAGTGTGCAGACTATGCGCTCTTAATGGTTGCTTTTTCCACTTTGAATTATGAATTTTAAAAATATGAAGATGTTTTTAGATCAAAATAACCTTCTCATTGTTTCATTGTCATGTAGTCTTAGAATAATAACACTAGAACGATAGTTCTCTACAAAGCGCGCTGTCAAAAGTGAGGCAACTAAAACAGCCAAAATGGCGCCGTTTTCAGATTTCTATTCTCCATTATTACCTAATCATACCGAATCAGTACAAAACAGTTTCAAATTTCCTACATTTATTTGATTAGTTACTATATTATTGGATTTTAGTTACGATTAGGTAACGTATGAAAGATATAAATCTGAAAACTAAGCCATTCTGGCTTAGTATTAGTTGCCTCACTTGCAGATGAGGACACGGTTTCTAGGTGTTACTATTCTAAGCATGTAGTTTTTATCTTACTCTATGCATGTAGTAAAGAAATCTTTGCTTGTTATTACAAGATAGGTCTGTAAACAGAGTGGTTTTCAAATTTGTTTTTCTATGTAATTGAATGGCATGGTATAATGGTATAGTACATTCTGTGGTCTGTGGAAAATAAAATTGTTGTTGGTGATAACATTCTCTTTGATTTGTTGTTAAAAGTCAAAAAAGATATCAGGGGACAACAAAATATAAAAATAATAATAAATATTAAAAAAATGGGAAAGAAGAAAAATAAAGTAATGATTCAAAACCTTAACGATTATGAGGAGTTTCTGAGTTTTGTCGAGAAGCTTCCACAAAATGGGCCCAATGTTTATTTTTTGTTTACTGGAAAGAAAAAGGAAAATGGAAGAAGTTAGTGTATTTATTGTCAGCTAGGTGGTTGATTACTATTTAGTATTTAGTGAACTGGTGGTAGATTCAGTAGCTAGATATTGTTTTCTAAATTAACTTGAATCGTTATAATTCAGTAATAATAATTGAAATCAGAATGCAGCCATAAAATAATTTATTAAACTTGAATACATTTTTATGAAGTTCCGAGCGGGCAATTTCATAAAAATATGAGCAGCCTTTTTGCTTTAGTCCTCCCGTGAAAGGTGTGGAAGTCTTAGAGTGTATAATAATTTGTTTCATTTGGGTAGTGTCATTTATAAACATCTTTGTTTAGATAAAGATGGTGGATATTATACATTTTGAAAGGATCATGCCGGATTCTGGGCCATGATGCGCATTAACCATACATATCTCATTGACTTTGACTTTGAAATGTCATATAATAGGAAAATGTCAAACAATTATAACTGTAAACAGCTCCTTGAGATTGAGATTTCTCTTTTCTCCCGCATTATATTTTAATGACATTCTTCCCACGCAATCAGTATAAAATTACTATAGTATATTGGTAATTTCATCAAAGCGCATCATGGCCTAGCTTGTATAGAAAAATCGGCATAATCCTTTGTAGTGTATCAATTCAAAGCAGTTATAAATGGATGACATTAGAGCCCCTTTTCTCAGAGTGGAACTAATTTAGGTAGGACTCAAATAAACTTTCATTAATTTATTCATTCATTTAAAATACAAGATGTAGTTCCTGTTGCACTTTTCCTTTGAAATAAAAAAATACAGTAACCCTTGTTTTTTTTATCTTACTCTATGCCCTTGGCAGCCATTGCAAGCCTATCTTATTGGATATTAATTAAATTTGAAGATTTGATTGTGGTCAGAAATGCTCCTCTTGTCTTTGTTGAATATGAAAAATAAAAAAGTTACTTATTCTTTTTGTTATTTCAGCTGAACCAATAGTGAAAGCATACTTAAGTGAATTGCAGAGAGAAGTGATATTTGCTTATGTTGATGTTGGCGACCAAGAATAGTGAGTTCATTTAGATGTCATTTTCAAATAATCCTTATATTATAAATGCGAATGCGAAAGTAAAACAACAGCAACCTGCTGTATACGTGAGGAGAAAATACCTCGGACGGGACGGGGACGTTCTGTGCACCATACATTTTTCCTCGTCTCGTTCATGTCCCGTCCCGTCCGTATTCTCATCATGTATATTTTGTTACTATATTTTTATTAAAAGCAATGATGTCAAGAAATCGTCCCGTTCCGCCCGGGACGTGATAAATGCCCATGACGTGTACTGAGCCCTTTAGTTTGTTTGTTTTTACGCTTTCACGTCGTAACTACTCAATCGATCATCATACATATACGTCAGGGGTACAGAAAAGGACATAGGGTCCGTTCGTCGCTAGTTGTAATCAAGAAAATAAAATAAACTACCATAGGATTCAATGATACTAGATTTTCATCTTTAGGAAATATTAGAAATAGCAATTACCTATAAACTAAAGAATGTTGAGTTGAGTCACAAAATAGGTATATGAAATAGAGACGGAACGTTTGGCGCTACCTACGCTGAATGCGACGAGAAACACTGCCAACGTATTCAGCCAGCCTAACGTCGGCCCTATTATACTAAGAGCTGGCCTCGGGAATAGGTGGACAATTTACAGAGCGACGAAATCCCTCTTGCTAGTTTGCCATACTATCATTATTAACAGATCCGGGCACCTCGCAGATTTTCAGTGGTGGGGGTGGGAGTGGTTGAGCAACAAAGGGGCTGAAAAGCGATTGACGGTAAACAATTTACTTTAGAGGGAGAGAGACCTTACCTTAGAAGAGGGATTTCGTCGCTCTGTAAATTGTCCACATATTTCCGGGGCTAGCTCTTAGTCCATATAGCTGACTACACATATTACACTTTAGTTTTGTTTTTCAGCCTTCGATCATCAGGTATTGATGATCGAAGTTTTCAGCACTCAAAATACTGAAAATGCTTTTTAATTCTGCAGTTGGAGGGACAGAGCGTGCCCGTTCCGCACAGACAGCCGCACCAGACTGATGGTGATCCCAACACTGATCAAGTGGCAGGGAGTCCAGAGGCTAGAAGGCAGTCAGTGCAACAAGCGAGAACTGCTCCAGATGTTGTTTGAGGAGGAAGAATAGACATGTGTGGTCTGTCTACAAGAACTGTGTATCCAACAATATATTTTATTTTATAAATAAAAAATGTACATTAGACATAATCATAAGCAGCTTATTTTTCAATAAAACGCTAATCAAATTTGATTTCCTTTTATTCCACAATGATAGATAAGATAACCTTTTATTGTAGTTATAACATTTGAGAATGAGAATCATGATAACGTAGAATTAAGAGTATAAAAATAAAGTATAAAAATGTATAGATATTGAAATAATTTAATTACTTACTTATACAAAGGTTTAGATAACGTTTCTTTGTTAAAATTTGAGTTTTTGGAAGCAGCAATATTATTGCGTTGTATTTTATTCATTCCATTTCTCAAAAAAAAAAATGTAGACATGGTTTAATTAAACGATTGTACTACTAACTACATAATTTTACGGTCAACGGCACGCTGGGCTTCCATGACAGCGTAATAATGATATTCAACCAATTTTATACTTAAATGCAAAGCTATTAAGGTTCCAAATAAATTACAGATTTTTGACAGTTTTGTATAACCTCATGTGCTGCTGACTGTACAAGGCCATTAAATCGACAACAGATAGTGATCCGCGGCAACTTCGTATCAGAATAAATTTTACAGATGCATCGTTTTGGACCGCAAGCGCTCTGAATCGGATTGTACTGATAAGTCTCTTACAGCCTATTTTTTTGTAATTTTCCTAGATGTTTTATCATGTAGTTGTTTCCACCGAACCCACTACACCGTTTTATTTATATTTACAACTTTAACTTTTACAAACAACTTCAATCCAGGCTGCTTCCACAATAGCCCAGTAAAAATCTACATTAAAATCGCAAAACGCGATGTAAAGCTGCAATTTTGGTATGTTATTTGGACCCCTTGAGGGAGTGTGGAACCATGTTTTGCAAGCAAAAAAAAGTTGTGCTAGCTGCGTTATACGTGAAAAACTGTTTTTTTTTCAGTTTTTGCATTTTTATTAAAAAACTATGAGCTTTTGACATTAGTTGCCAACATTATTTTGAAAGTGTATTAAATTTCAAACAATTAAAGCTAACTTTCAGCTCTGTATGTCTAATAGTTTTTGAGATATGATGCTTGAAATATTGACACTCACCGGCATGTCTAACCGCCTACACCGTTATTTTCATACAAACATGCTCACTTCACAGTCTCATAAATATAAAAGTATACGCATCTCTGCAATGGTTTGTATGTTTAAGAGTCTAGGAAGGTGCTCGTTTTTCGAATAAGAATGTCAAATAAGTATAGACATCTCTCAATTTCGCCAAAAATGAAATAAAGCAAGGCATAATTTTAATACCATATATCATTGTATGGAACGAGGAAATTGGTTTACCTTTTCCTCTTTTTGGATAAATTGAGAGGTGTCTATAGTTATTTGACATTTTTATTCGAAAAATGAGCACCAGACTTATCTATTAACATACAAATCATTGCAGAGATGCACAACCTTTTTTATTTATGAGACTGTGAAGTGAGCATGTTTATAAGAAAATAACGGTGTAAGCGGTTAGATATGCCGGTGAGTGTCAATGTTTGAAGCATCATATCTCAAAAACTATTAAAGATATAGAGCTAAAAGTTGGCTTTGATTGTTTGAAATTTAATACACTTTCAAAATGATGTAGGCAACTAATGTCGAAAGCTCATAGTTTTTTAATAAAACTGCAAAAACTGAAAAATAACTCAGTTTTTCACGTAAAACCCAGCTAGCACAACTATTTTTTGCTTGCAAAACATGGTTCCACACTCCCATAAGGGGTCCAAATAACATATCAAAAATACAGCTTTACATCGCGTTTTGCGATTTTAGGAAAAACATTTGTAAGAATTTACTGACCTACAACCTCTAACTAAATATTTATTTCTATGGAACCAACCACAGGAACTGCATAATATGAATGAATTACTAGACATCAACGGAACGGATTTCATTCTAAATTGTTGATCCGATAAATGCACATAAGTAGTAGTCCCTACCCCTATCCTTTCACTCGCTATTGTTAAGTATACTAATTAGTATACTTAATTCACCCAAGTCTACGAACGGGACAGTATCACAGTATTGCAATAACTTGTCTCATTATTGATGCCATTGTACCTACAACTAAACTGTATTGCTTTCTTCTTTACCGCCTGGCCACGGGAAACGGCGAACTGCGAAGCGACAAGCGAATTCTCTTCATTGCTCGCTCGAATCACTCACCGCACGCAGCTATTAATTTACAGTTCGCGGCATCACACGCCATGTAAAGTAGGCGTCATTTTAAAAAAGAGCGCTGATAAGTGCCTCAAAAACCGGTGAGCGAAAATGTATCTTATGTCTTAAGAAAACAGTATAGATTCCTCCATCATTTGCTTGTTGTTCAGTGCTCTTTTTAGGTGACGCGATAAATATTTGGAATTCGCATCTCGCGCCGCCCTCGCCCTTCGCCGCTTCGCATGGCATGACCGTTGCAATCAATAAGATAAGGCTAACTGACGATTCTCTGACACATACAGTTGCCCGCTAATGTTAGACGTACAGCTAATATAATTGAATTAGTGACTCTGAGGTAGGAGTTTAGGTTCATAATGCTGTAGCACTGGAGGCGGCGACGTCGTCTTCCGGCAGATCGCTGGTGTTGAGGACCTTTTCAGGCACAACTATCAATACGTCGTAGTAGACCTTCTTGCTCCTCAAGTACGCGCTGGAGTTGTCGAAGATTATTGAATCTGTGGAACGACAAATAATTTCATTTTAAAGGTCTCTGCCCACTACACCGTACCATACCACAGCCGTACTAGGAACTTGTCAGGCAAAATTTTTTTTTTTGTATTGAAAAGTACAACAAGTGCATAGCCCCGGTGACGGAACGGTCTAGTGGGAATAGTGTCATACTTTTCAATACAAAGATTTTTTTGCCTGATACGTTCCACTATACATTCCACCTTACCATAGCACGGTCATGGTATGGTACGGTGTATATCTATATAGAATAATCTGTCTACGAGCTACGACTACGAGCCTTGAAAAGGAGCCACCGGTTTTCAAAAATTCACAGATTTTGCAGTCCCCGCAAGAATCGGAGCATTGAAAATGAATACAAAAATTTACGAAAAACCAAAATCAAATCAAATGCATAATCCTATTATATTTTTAAAATTACCTAGGTAGTACCTATTTATTTTTACGATTGTGACACTCTGCTCCGCCTCGTGTCACAAAAGCGCCCGCTGACTGCCTCGACGCAGCCAAAATATTATAAACCGATTTTCAAAATTCCAACGAATGCACTTCTCGTCTGCTTCAGCATCTTTTAACAGTATTACCATGACAATCGGTCAATAATCATAGAAGCTACATAACTTTTTATGTATGGAAACACCCGTTTTTCTAGAATTCCAAATCTAAAGGGACCACCTACAGGTCACAATTATTTACCGATTTCAAAATTATTTCGCCATTTGGTAGCTAAACTAATACCCTAGGACCCTTTTTTTCATT
Organism: Agriphila tristella; assembly: GCA_928269145.1. Classification (NCBI taxonomy): domain Eukaryota; kingdom Metazoa; phylum Arthropoda; class Insecta; order Lepidoptera; family Crambidae; genus Agriphila; species Agriphila tristella. The sequence goes on along the minus strand of OV743437.1, from coordinate 25,645,757 downwards.
TTTTCTGAAGTCAGTTTTTTTTTCAGAAATATTTACAATTTAGTAAACAAACACCCCCCAAAAAATCCGGAATTTTTGGAATTTCGCAAAATTTCAAAAAAAGTTACCAGTAGATTTTCAAAATTCAAACGTTCACAAGTGTCTCGATAAATTCCTCAACTTTTGATACCTACTATTCCCATTTCGATCCTCTTAAAATCCTCGGAGATATGGTCAAAAATACGTCTCAGGCGATTTGCATCTGATAACCATTTTCAATGGTAAAAACAGGAGGTTGATAAACAATGAACTATTTGAACATACACTTGTGGCACTGGCATGTGTTACCTACATTAATATTGTTATCTCAGAACCGAGAAACGATTTCATTTTGATTGAAACAAATCTGTCTACGAGCTACGACTATGGGGCTACGAGCCTTGAAAAGGAGCCACTGGTTATCAAATAGAAGGAGGTTGATAAACAATGGACTGTTTGAACAATCTAATATATACTGTGGCATGTGGTATCTACATATTATCTGAGGAACGAGAAACTACTTCATTTTGATTAAAATAAATCTGTCTACATACTACGACTAAACACACCTGAAACGTGATGTGTGACGTCACCGTTTTGTATGGAGCGTTTTCGGCGGGTGCTGCTGCGCGCTAACTTCAAGTAACTATATCACGAAAAAAAAACGCAAGAGAAAAGTTTTAATATTACAGTTAATTTTCTCACGCATTATACTTTTGATTAAGATTAAAAAAAAAATTGATGCATATTCCCTATTACCTATTCTGTGTGCGTGAAGTCTGGGGCTATTGAATGAGCACACGAACTCGCGCGGTGGGGTGAGGTAATTGATTGTGGTGCGGGGCGGAGAGTTTCCTTTCTGTACGGTAGAACTTATATCTATTTTGTGATTAAGATACGAAAGTTGTAGACTGACAAGTGGCGGGCCCCGCGGCGGGTATGAAGCCGACGTCGGGCGCTCCGTGGGGCACCTTGCGCGGCCCGTGCACCACCTCCTCCGCGCCCTCCTCGCAGCGACGCTTAACCGAGAACTTTATCTCGTGGCTGTCCACGCCGAAATCCCACCTGGAAATAGCCGGGAGAAATAATATTAACAAAAACTCTCACTATTATCTCTAAAAGAAAAGGATTAAGGTGCGGGCACAGTTGTCTGACGCCACGTGTAAACACGCCGTCAGATGACATCGGTTTTCATAGTAAATGTATACAATAGGAGCACATTATCTTACAACACGTCCATATAAATACGGAGTGTTAACACGTGACATCAGACAGGTGTGCCCGCACCCTTATTCGTAGCCTAACCACTTAGCCGCCTAGCAGCGGTTCCCGAATTCTTTTGGCTACGGAAAGCTCAAGTAAGAAGTAAACTAAGGATAACATTGTTTTTTTTTACGTAAAATCACACCATACTACTACGGACTACTAAGGATTTTTGGCTTAGGTAGTGTTTGCATCTTGTATATTGTAAATACAGGGTGTTTGGTAAATAGCCTTGTAAAGCCGAATATGGTAGATAGGGACCATCAAACCGAACAACTTTTACAATGGGACTTTCTCTGAAATCGAGAAAAAAAACAGCTATTTCATACATTTTGATATTTCCGATATATCTATTATTTTTTGTATAAAACAGCAGATTTTTTTCGCGATTTCCAAGTTGGCCTCACAGTAAAGTTGTTCATTTGATGGTCCTAATCCTTACTAATATTATAAATGCGAAAGTCCGTTTGTTTGTTTGTTTGTTACGCCTTCACGTCCTAACTACTGAACCGATCGTTATGAAATTTTGCATACACGTTGTCAGGGGTACAGAAAAGGACATAGGGTACTTTTCATCCCGAAAAAAATTATAGTTCCCGAGGGATAGCAAAAACTTTTCCACGCAGACGAAGTCGCGGGCGGAAGCTAGTCTACCATATTCGGCATTAGAGGTTTTTTTGTAGCACGATATAACAACAAAAACTCTCTCATAGGAAGAGGATTTCGAAGCCTAGCGTATGGTTCGTTTAACATAAATCGATTATTGAGAAACTTAGTGCTCAAGACAGGATGAGGCTGTAAGCTTACTTGTCAAAAACCTGGAATAACCGCATGAAAATAAAACCAAATTCTCTGTTGAGTTTTAAACTTCGCGAAGTGACTGCCCATGAGCCACACCCAATAAAACCTTTATAAAGCTAGTTCCAACTTACTTTAAAATACTATTTGGTTCAGCGCTTAATAGGTCGACGACGTATTTGTCTCCAGTCTTGATCGTGACCCGCTTGTACTCCCTTTTGGATTCACTGCTTACATTTTTCATATAGTAAGACTTTGGAACTTTTCCACCTGGTTTCACCTGCGAACAGAAAATAAAGGATCTTTAAGACACTCCGGAAAATTCCGCATAGACCAACCGCTTAATGGACGTACGGTATTAATTTCTTCATCTTAACCAGTCCTTTTAAAGTATTTCGCGTACCTATAATCCCTGTCACAAAATTTATCCCGCTTGGTGGCGCTACTGCTGCTGAGAACCTTTGTACGGGCATTTGTCACCCCTGATTTTCACATTTATTTTAAACTAGCAGCCGCCCGCGACTTCGTCTGCGTGGAAAGGGTTTTTGCTATCCCTCGGGAACAATACTTTTTTCGGGATGATAGGTACCCTATGTCCTTCTCTGTACCCCTGACAACGTGTATGCAAAATTTCATGATGATCAGTTCAGTAGTTAAGACGTGAAGGCGTAACAAAAAAACAAACAAATAAACAAACGGACTTTCGCATTAATAATATTAGTAAGGATTATATCTCAAATGGTTGATACTAATAAATAATTATTATGGAAGTCGGACAGTAAACGAATTAAAGATTGAAGAAAACCAAAACTTGTTGAAAGAAAAAAATATATTTACGAAAAATCGCTTCCAACCAAAAATTGTTAGTAAACATAGACATAGAAAACAACAGACAGATCTACATCTACACTAGCGCCAGCCGCCAAGTTAGTGGTAGTGCGCCGACTGGTGGACGATTTGTTTTGTGAATCAGCAAAATAAAATATCTTGCCAGGAAGGAACCTTGTCACATTAATATACACGTTAACGTCAGCGTCAAGCGTAACGAAAAATTATATAAAACAAGAAAATTCTAATAAGTTATTTAATAATATAAGGTCCTTCTTAAATAGTGCACATAATTTTAAGGGGTCAATGTACTCATGCATACAAACAACTTTTACTATGGTACCAACATTGAAATCGTGAAAAAAAACAGCTGTTCCATACATTTTGATCTATTCTATTTAAAATTTTCTATGGAACAGCTGATTTTTTTTTCGCGATTTCAATGTTGGTACCATAGTAAAAGTTGTTTGTATGCATGAGTACATTGACCCCTTAAAATTATGTGCACTATTTAAGAAGGACCTTTTATATTAATTATTGAATTATTATTGTTTTTCCTTTTTGAGGCTAAAAAGTGGCCGCCGCCAGGCGCATTAGCAATAGAGAACATGCATCAATTTTTTTTATATCAAAATCAAAAGTATAATGCGTGAGAAAATCAACTGTAATATTAAAACTTTTCTCTTGCGTTTTTTTCTCATAATATAGTTACTTGAAGTTAGCACGCATCAGCTCCCGCCGAAAACGCTCTATACAAATAATGTGACGTCACTTATCACGTTTCAGGTGTGTTTCAGGCGCGTTTAATATGGAGTTAGCCAAGAATCTCCAATTATCTTCTTAAATATTGTGTTTAAATTATGTGTCATACAAAATATTATTTCTTATTCGATATTCTATCCGACTGTTAAGTGCATTATATCCAAAAATGAAAAAAAATCGTTATTTTCCCCAGTGTGTACTATTATGTATTCTGTGCCAGTGTGTTAAAACTAAAATAATATATTTTTTTTATTTTCTGTCCCATCATGTTTTTATACGTGTCCGCAGCGATCAAGCTCAATCGAAATCGACGACTTATGCATGTTCCCTAAATGTTTTGTTTTTATAAATTTTACTCACAATAAGTGAACATTTTGGATCACCGTTGTCGTCAACCATGGTGCCGCCGTAGAAGGCGGGCAGTTGGTCCTTGTCCACGATGGCCAGTACTTGCGCCTGCCACTTCTTGGTGTCCGAGCCGTAGATCTTGATCTTCGATATCGTGTACTCGTGCATGAATTTCTTTACTATGGAGAACGCGAGCGAAAACACTTTCGGGGCTGAAATTAATGTTGATAATTATTATTGTGGCTTAGCTTTTTTTTTAAATACAATTAGGATAACATTTTTTAACGAAATCAATTCCTGCAGAAAACTACCTACCTATTAATAATGGCATACTTAGACTAAAAAGCTTTGAAACTTTTGAAACAAATTAAAAAGGAAAACCCCGGTTTCTACATTGTTCATCCAGAAAGCCGTAGATATAAACGACGCCCCCACTTCCTCATAATTAATTGAAATTAATGTAAATAGACTCCCTAAGAAAAACCTTTAACAGTTTTTTGGAAATTCCACCCCTAAAGGGTTGAAATGGGGGTACAAAGTTTGTATGAAAAAAAATAGACATTTTGTAGGAGTACTTCTAAAAACAAATAAGCAAACACGTATTTCGTGGTTTTCCGAAACCCATTAGGGGGTAAATAGGGTAAAAAAAAATCCCGACATCGATATGGGTGTCGTTATCGAGGTTTGATGGGATGTTGATTGCAAAAATGGTATTTATTTTTAAGTGATAGACATTATATTTATTATGACATTATATTAGGGTTAATGGGGTTCAAACTTTGTATGGAAAAATATAAAATAGACGTTACGACTTCAAACTTTGTAAGAGTAGTTCGATAAACAAATGATCATACATGTAGGTATTTCGTAAAATTCTGAAAATCAACCCCTTAAGGGGTAAATGAGGTAAAAAGCCAAAACTCGATATAGATGTCGTTATTGAGGTTTTATGGGATGTTGATTGTAAAAATGGCATTTATTTTGAAGTCCAACACGGTGGATATGATACAATTCAACCCCTAAAGGAGTCAATTTGGAGTTCATATTGTGTATTTCCATACACAATATAGACTAAACTACTACGAAGTTTTAAGTATTTAATATCACTCTTCCGAATGGAGGTCCCAATTTGGTATGGAATATACGGGTAGGTACGGGGACGGGACGAGAACGAGTACAAACAGGAACGGAATTTACGATTCCACTAATATTATAAGTGTGAAAGTTTCAATGTTTGGATGTTTGTTATTACTTAATCACGCAAAAACGACGGATTTGGGATACACACAGATAGATTATAGCCTGGATAACCTGGATTAAAACATAGGATACTTTTATACCGGTCGTAAGTCCCCTAGGGATTTTCCGAATGTCCAGCACGCGGACGAAGTCGCGGGCGAAAGTTAGTATCTAGTTGCTAAAATTGCAAATCATTTTGGTATTACGTTATAGTAAGTACACTGTTGGCCGGCCTCCGAACTCCGTCCAGTTTTTCTTATAGCATTCAGGACTTCTTTTATCTGATTCATATTAAAACACATAACCGAGCAGTCAGTTTTTTAGGGTTCCGTACCCAAAGGGTAAAAACGGGACCCTATTACTAAGACTCCGCTGTCCGTCTGTCTGTCAACCAGGCTGTATCTCATGAACCGTGATAGCTAGACAGTTGAAATTTTCACAGATGATGTATTTCTGTTGCCGCTATAACAACAAATACAAAAAAAGAAAAAAAGAAATATTTAAGGGGGGCTCCCATACAACAAACGTGATTTTTTACCGTTTTTTGGTACGAAACCCTTCGTGCGCGAGTCCGACTCGCACTTGGCCGGTTTTATTTTTTATGTCAGCTATTATACATCCGGGCTAGCTCTATGTTGAAATTCTATTATAATTATATTATAGTTCTATTATGGTTCCAGACTTGTATAGTAGAGTAGGTCACTTTCTAATACTTTTACAACAACTTTTGATCAGGTAGAGCTATAAATAAAATATTTAAATCATTATTGAAAGTGAATAAGCAATATTGAGAAGATTTACTTTCTATCTATCCACTACTTTTTTATTTAAATCAACGAACCTATTTGCATAAGTACGAGTTACCTCACTTTTAATAACTCCATTATATTAGTAACTAAGCTATCGACCCGCCCTCGCTTCGCTTCGGTTCCTTCCTTTTTTGCCAAATGCGACCTTCCAACAACATTCAAAAAGAAAACAAATATTACAGTCGTCACCCATTCGCTCCAAAAGTATGTTTCCGTCCCGTTTGAGTCCTAATCGGTGTAAGAAATGCATTTGAATTTATTTTCGCACGCGTTAATTTTTTGGGATATCTCCTAAGATACTTAGACGATATTATATAACCTGATAAGCACAGAATAGATAATAGTACGAAGTAAGAGAAACATTTTTGCTATGTATTTATTTTATAAAAATCAACGAGATTTATCATAATTTAAAGTTTTAATAATTAAATCAACTGTCCAAAAGAAGCAGTGTATTTTGCTCAGGGTTAATGTATGTTTGTAAGTAATTGTGAGTATTTATAAGACCCTGATATCCAATGTCTGTACCTACATTGGATGTATGGGATATCGTTATAGTTATTGGTGCAACTGTTATTTTCAGGGGTATTAAAACACGATTCGCCTTGTGTGATAATTGTATCACATAAGTGTTTTAATACCTAATTATTTACAGTTGACGCAGTTAACAAAATCCGCTATAAAAGGTTCTGAAGAGTTAAAAAGAGAGAAAAAGTTAGTTTATTGCCAACATTAAAACAACCAATGTATATTCTCTAAAGGAGTTGCATTATGAAGTTTAGTACAACATTATTATAACGTACCTATACTTGTTGTATGGTCTGTGATTATAATACTCGTTTGGTTGATTATTATGGTTACTATGACCATCTATGACACTGATTGTTATAATGTTGGCAATACGCTAAAACTGTTTCAGAAACATATTTTATTAAAATAAAAATTAAAGAGTGTCATTGCAGTCGGGGAAACTAAAGGGAAATTAAATTCCACAGAACAATCCGCCAACTGCAAGGACACACTTGTTTTTATTTAAATTTTTTGTTCGCTTTTGAGCAATGCAGACTCAAATAATTATATACGGGGATAATATGGCTTACGTCAGTAGTATCAACAAAAACATTGAGTATGAGTAATAAGCTTGCATTATGAATAATCAGCAACTAAAAAGTATTCGGTACTTAGTTCCTAACTTTGTTCGTTCGACCTTGGAAATGTTTATTATAAGTACCTATTCACAATCAGTAATGTACTTAGTTATAATAAATAAATTTAAGTATTTTTTTGTTGAAGAACGATTAAAATAGAAAATACCCAATTTTAAACTTTTAGATTTTTGCATTCACAATGCTATTTTTATATTAAGATGAATAAATAATGAAAAATATTAGAAAAAATCGGCTCACCCGTAGCTACCCGTCTAAGTTGCTACGGGTGAGCCGATTTTTTCTAATATTTTTCATTATTTATTCATCTTACCCAATTTTAAGTTATAACATCTTCCAGAAGTATGGTGCTACTTAAAACAATGGTTCTATCTTGAGCGCAGCGAAAATTTTTCTATGTCTATGGGTTCTATCCTAATAAAGATACTTTCGTAAAATTAAATCACTTCGTCACAGTCATCGTTCTACACTTAATATAAGAGTAGGTACATATTAATTAATATCTTCCATTTTTCAACCAATTTAAATTAATAAATAGCATTGACGACCGTGGTTGAGTGGTTTGTACACCGGTTTTCAAGGTGTCGCCATTTCTGAGGTCCCCGGTTCGATCCCCGGCTGGGTCAATCCAGAAAACGAACGTTTCTATCATGGCTCAGGTATGTGCAGATACGCCAGCGTATTCCAGGCGGAAGTATTTGCGATATTGGAGTGCGCGCATATGATTAAAAGTGAGATAAGCGATCATAACGTAGGGAAAATAATAATATATAGCGACAGTCAAGCAGCCATCAAAGCCCTTGACAAAACGGAGACCACCTCAGCCTTGGTGAAGGAATGCAAACAAAGCATTCAGGAACTTGCAAACTTGGCTGAGGTGGAAATTGCCTGGGTACCTGGACACGAAGGTAATAAAGGCAATGAGGAAGCCGACGAATTGGCCAGAACAGGGGCTGATGAACCTTTCATTGGGCCCGAACCAAGATTGCCAATCGCACATAGAATTACTAAGAACATTATTGAAATTCGAACAATCAAAGAAACCAACCAGAGATGGATGAAAAAAAGGACTGTAGACAGTCTAAGATCTTCATCAAATCTGTTGACAAGAAGAAAACTAGAGAGTTGCTGAAACGAAGCAGGAGAAATATAAGAACGATTGTAGGAATACTGACAGGACACTGTGCATTAAACAGACACTTGTCAGTGATCAAACGGACAGAGGATCCCATCTGTCCACAATGCAAAGAAAAAGAAGAAACAAGCTACCACTTCATGGCAGAATGCCCGATGTACGCATCACTGCGCTGGGAGCTCTTTGGAGCGGACAAGCTTAAGGAAGAGGATTTAAAGCAGTTAACGATAAGTCAACTCAGCAGGTATTGTAAGCTTACAGGTAGGTTCGAGGGTCCGACGCCGGTGGGGTAAATGATAACCCGCCTCCCCCCTGTGGGGATTTGGGGAAATGGGTGAAATGGTTCCAATCAAGGTGACTGATCACCCGTCCGGCTTCGCTGGTGTCCCCCCTTCTAAATAATAATAATAATAATAATCATAGCTCAGGTATGGTGTTTGAAGTGCCACGGTTGTGTCTGATTTCCATAACACAAGTGCTTTTGCTATTTGAAATCGGAGCAATGTTTGTGGTGTTGTCTAATACATATTTATTTATTTAAGTATATTTTGATGCACCTTAAAAACTATAAGGTAAAATATTTATCTATAAATGTAACAAAAACGACGAACGACGTTAATGTCTTTTGGCTGTGATCAGTAAAAATATTATAGAATTTCAAAATTAAGTATAATGAACTATGTAACTATTTGAGTCAGTCCACTTATTATAAATAATCGGTCAAGAGCGAGTCGGACTCACGCACTGAGGGTTCCATACCATCATAATTGCACCATCAAACCACACTGCAGAGTAGAATAATAAATTAGTATTACAGTTTTAGGTCAGCGCCATCTCTTGACCGATAGTGGAACTAATGTTAAGTTTTTTAGAAATTTGATCATTTCTAAAAAAGCGTGTTATATTGAGACATCGTTTTATTTTTCCTGTAATCTTTATATAAATTGCTATCACATAGAATTATTTCAGATTTTTCTCTTTGCAAACTTCGGAGATAAGGGGGGGGAATGGTATTTTTTTTTACAATTTTCATTATAAGTCGAAAACTATGCGGCCTAAAAAAAAAGAAAAATGATTGAAAACGTGCAAACGACGCTCTTTCATATGATACCCCACATGCCCTAGTTGCCCCACTTCAAATTTTTAAGACCCCTTTTCAGCCCCTGTTGTAAAAAAGATATTTTTATTTTTATTTATTTCTTATTTGCAAAATACTTGGGCAAATGTCAACTTAAACTATTCCAAATTTCAAGTTGATACCATTAGTAGTTCTCGAGATATCCAGCTGTGACAGACAGACTGAGTCACACCATAAGGGTTCCTTGTTTACCATTTTGTTACGGAACCCTAAAAATGACTCTGAAATAAAAAAAAATGTTTACTACAACTTTCAAGTGAAAGACGACGTTGATGTCTTTTCGTCTAAAAAAAGTCTAAAAATACGAAATTATGTAAAATGTGCGAGATTCTTTGTTCATTAAAAACAAATTTTGTGCATTCTTTAGCTAGCGAGAGTTAAAAGCAAGTCGTGTAATATCAATATACATACTTAATTTGTTGTATTATACAGTCAGCAACGAAAGTCTACCTTGTCATAGCTAATTTCTTTAATTATGTTAATTATGTTATTAACTATACGAACGGATTTACTCACACAGAAGATGGAATCAGTTAAGTCGATCGCACATTTGTCAGCACCGTATGCGCCGCATTTTGATTTTACTGAGATCCATTCATGATATTCACTCAATCTTATTTTTAACAAACAAAGACCAGAATCTCGCACTTTTTTCATAATTTCGTACTTTTCGACTAAAAGACATCAACGACGTCACCTCATTCACTTGAATGTGTTAATAATTACCCTGAAATTCCTTAATTGTTTCGGATTTCAGAGTCAATTTATGTAATAAGTGGACACAAATACATACAAAGTAGGTAAGTAAGTACATATTATACTAGTATGTACCTACTTATAAATTTTGAATTTCTTAATATTTTTTCTGACCATAGCCAAAAGACATCAACGTTGTTACATGGGTATTTAAATATTTTTTAAGACACATCAAAGGATAAAATTAGGAATGAGTATGTCAGATAGCCACTACACAAAACAGTAGCACTAATAGCATAACACAGAGAAGTTGAAAGGGAATCGTCTGGCTTGGTTTGGGCATGTTATGAGAAGGGATGAAAGGCATGTTACTAGAAGAGTAAGATGTTGAGGGCTGGACAGTAAGAGAAAGACCGCAGAAAAGATGGTCGGATTGTGTGCGGAATGATATATGAATGTGAAGGGAGTGGATGAGAAGATGACGAGTGACAAGAAGGAATGGAAGAGAAGGACGCACTGTACCGACTCCAAATAAATTGGGATAAGGGTAGGGGGATGATGATCAAATGTTATTAATTACCTAATATATATATAAGTTTTTTTTTATAACCATGGTTTATAGGAAGTGGGGTCACCGAAATAGTATTACTGCTGTGTCTTCTTACCGTTGACGATGAAGCAGGTCTTGAGTATTTCTGGGTAGTTGGCTTCGTAGATCTTGAGCAGCGTGACCACCATCTCGGCCGCCGGCTTCCACGCGTACTGGCGCATGTTGAAACCCTCCATGTCAAATATTACTGTCACCTATAAAAAGTCAATTTAAGTCAGTTGCATGGAAGGCATTGCTATATACTTAGTAATAAGGCTGGTTTTTGTTTACCTAACTTTACTTTATGTTTATTGTTCTAGTTCTAATTTGTCCTGTGTTATTAGTGTGCAATAAAGTGTTATTATTTTTATTATTATAAGTGCCATAAGTATAGATGCTCTTGAAAGAACCTCTTTGAAGAATTTGTTACAAAACCGGCAACGTACGATAAATTGTGCCGATGATGGGCTATATGTAGTGCCGGCATAAGAATAAGTAATTTTTAATTTAAACCCAGCAATGGGTATCGTGCGGCTGATGATTATAATATTGTTTTTCATTTTACGAACAGTGACCGAAGTCACCTTATACAGCCTGTGACAGGTGTCTTCACTTTTCCATTTTCTTTCTAAATAATGTCACTGCAGACCTCTTCTGTCTGTCTGTCTTGCCATCCATTATGTTGAAGTAATTTTTTCTTGATGACGTAATAAGTACCTACGTTTTTGTCCTCTATCAAGTATTTTCATCTTTTTTTACAACAAAGCTTACGTTTTATGTTTGAAGTAGTGTTGATATTATTGTTGTTTCTATAGGAAAAAGCCACAACAATCTAACAAAGGAGTTGATAATCTTTGTATGAGTTTTTCCGCGCAATTGTTAGTGGTCATTATTAACAATTCGCAAATTAGTATTCACATCGCGCAACCTCGAACATAAAATCTGCCATAAAATGCATAAAAACGATACGTATTTGATTTCTGTTATGATTATAATATTCTGAACGGCTCATTCCAATAATTAAGCCACACACAAAATAAACTGATCGGACAATGGATAGGTAGACACTAAATAAGGAACATAATAGAAAGTTAAACAAACACGAATTGACCACCTACAATAACGTTCATCCAACAAACCAATCTATAAGTATCTAGCTTACGTAATACACAAACTTATAAAATAATATAAAAAATAAATTATAAAAATTAAAAAACCCGCCTGCATAAAAGGACAAGTCCACTGAAAAGATGGAAACAAGATTAAATATTAAAGGCAACATAATAACATGCAGTCGGAGGCATGCATTAAGAAAGTGAATGCGTGAATGCATTAAAATAAGTACACAAAAGTTATTAAACAAACTTAAGATGGAGCTAGAATGCAAGAAATGTACTAATAAGATAACTAGTAGACAAAAACTAAGCTGCCGCTGTTGCAAGAAAACATTTCATCTTGACTGTACGGATGTAAGCTTTGGAAGATTTCGTATAATGACAGCACAAAACAAAGCAAATTGGAAGTGTCACGAATGCGATAGGAAAACGCAGAACTCACCTATTATAACTAGTACACCATGTCCAGCAAATGATACTGTAACGGTTCGAAATATAAAATATAAATTAAACGTCCAAACTGAAAACTCATTCCATTCACTATCAGATGACACACAAGAAGAGGAGGAATGTCATACTCAAGACTCCTCAAGTATCCTAAATAGAAGTTGTCCAGAGAAACCTACAATCTACGACGAAAAAATAGAGGACATGGAAAAGGAGATTAGAGACCTTAAAAAGAAGTTAGAGATAGCGGACCAAGAAATAGGTAATATATTATTAGAAAATTCGACACTCAAAAATATAATTAGTGGGTATGAAGCTAAGATAGGAAAACTGACTCACATATGTAAATCTACACCCAAAGCTTCACCAAAGGCGGGCAATAAAAGAAAAATAATTACAGAAAAATCTAAAAGTGAAAATGAATTTACACGAAATATTTCACAGTGTGAAAACGTTTCGGAAGACAATCAAAGTGAACGAGATCAGTGCAAAGAGGGAAACAGAAACCTTAGTGAGAATCTTGGAGTAGCGGCATTGGAGTTTGCGGATAAACAAGAACTAAATCAGTTCTCGAAAAACAGTAATGGGAATGTTGAAGAGTCTCGGAAAAAACTATCATCAAACCATGCACCTACGAAGCCTAAGATACATATCATAGGGGGAGAACATGCGGTGGATCTATCGCGAAAATTGAGGGAAAGTAGATTTAATAGATGGAATGACATTTATGATGTAAACAGTTTTACCAAACCGTATGCTACCTCAACACAAATTCTAAGTAGCTGTTATAATTTAAATAATTTAACAAAGGAAGATATTATTGTATTATCTATAGGTGCAAATGACAAGGATCCATATAAGGTTATAACTGAAGTGTGTAATTTATTAAATAAACTTAATGACATAAAAATTATTATCTTGAATTTGTTTAGTAATCCGTATTTAAATGTAAAAAAAATGAATTATGATCTCGAATTAATTATAAGGAATTATACCAATTGTAAATTTATAAACATTGACTATGGGACGCGGACAAAGCATTTTACTTCATTACTGGACATGATCTGTATTAAATTAAATGCTGAAATTGATTATATAAAATATGAGCGTGATTTCTTGACAAACTTTTCATATCTCCGAACGCGGGCTCGTGATACAAAATCACTGTCAGGGAAAGAAGTCTTTAAAGGTCACCGTAAAGAAAAAATTACGGATTACTTTCCTATACAAGCGAAGGGAACACTAAGTACCAATAATAATACAGACAAAAATATAGCTGTTGTTTGTTCTTCAAACAAACCCATTGATTCTCCTTTGTCTACGCGCACTCCGGAAAATTTATTTCGAGAATAGTGGCAACTTAATATTACTACATCAAAATATTGCCGGAATACTTAGCAAAAAAGATATATTTTTAATAACACTGGAAGAGTTATCAAATAGTTATAAAGACATCGATATAATCTGCTTAACTGAGACTTTCATTAAAAGTGGCCACGAAGCTAATCTACATTTACGGCAATTTGAACTGGCTGAGTTCTTCTGCCGAAAAAATAAAAAACGCGGAGGTGTATGCATATTATGTCGAGAGAACCTGCAATATAACAAATTACAATACATCAAGGATATGGCTATAGAGAAATATTTCGAATGCTGTGGCATAGAACTACCTGAATATAAATGTATAATAATATGCTTGTATAGAATTCCAGATAGCACGGATTCAAACCCACATACATTTCTTAACAATTTTGAAATTCTTCTGAATAAAATTCGATCTAAAACTAAAAAGAGAATAATATTAGCGGGCGATTTTAACATAAACATGTTAAAAGACAGCAGTGTTTCTAGGGACTTTACAAGAATACTTCAAAACAATGGATATCAACTGCATATTACTGAACCTACCAGAAAGAATTCTTGCATTGACTTAATAATCAGTAATATGCCCGAAGCTGTCGGTAAAATTCACCACTTGGGGCTATCCGATCATAATACAGCACAAACTTTAGAAGCTCCGATAAATGTTAAATCAAGTACATTAAAATACTACTACATCAAAAAACGTGATTATTGTCCAGAAAATATGGAAAAGTTTAATAACTGCCTGCAAAGTCTTTCCTGGACTGAAGTTTATAACGAGAGGGACAGTAATAAAGCATTTAATAGCTTTCATGAGCTTATCACATTATTTTTCAGGTTGTGTTTTCCCATCGTTAGGATAAGAATGACAAACAAACCTAAAAAAGCCACATGGATCACAAAAGGACTACGTTTAGGTTGTAAAACGAAACGCATGCTAAGATTTGATTACTATAGGAATCAAAATACAAGGAACAAGACCAGATACAAAAAATATTCGGCCATACTGAAAAAATGTATTCATTACTCACAGAAGAAATGTAATAAGCTGTATATTGCAAAATCAAATAATATATGCAAAGCTTCATGGAATTTAATAAAACAAAATAACAATAACATTATGAAGAATAAATACATTAAACAGATAACAAAAGATGGTGAAACCATTGTTGATCCTAGTGAAATAGCAAGGTTGTTTAATGAAAACATTTCAAGAGTAGGCTCAAGTACGGACTCAAATGCATCGAGTGTTAACAATATGCAAAATGTAAAAAACATCCGAGATAGCATTTACTTGTATCCAACCGATAAATATGAAGTCTGTAAAATTATAAATAGTTTAAAAAATAAACCATCTGTTGGCTATGACGAAATACCTACTAAGATTATTAAGGCTAACAAGGATATAATTTCTCCGATACTAAGTTATCTAATCAACCTATCTTTTGTGGATGGCACATTTCCAGAAAAATTGAAATTGACAGTTATTAAACCAATACCAAAAACTAAGGATGGCTACACTCTTGATGACTATAGGCCGATCGCATTATTGTCCATAATGTCTAAGATTTTTGAAAAAGCTATGCTCGCTAGATTAAACAAATTTATCGAACGATTGGGCATACTTGACGAAAATCAAAATGGCTTCCAAAAAGGCAAATCTACGGCACTTGCTGCATTTAATTTGGTAAACAAAATTATGAACTTTGTAGACAAATCTATTGAAGTAACAACAATATTCTTTGATATGCGTAAAGCATTTGATTACGTCTCACATGAACTTCTTTTGCGGAAATGTGAAAAATATGGCCTTAGGGGCAACGCGTATAACTGGCTTGAAACATACTTAAAGGATAGACTTCAATACGTAGAAATCACAAATATCAATGAATCATCCAATGAAACAACATATAGGTCTAGTCTAATAAAGAAAGAGTCAGGAGTGCCACAAGGGAGTATTTTAGGACCTTTATTGTTTCTATTGTACATCAATGACCTTCCAAAGGCAACTAAACATTTTTGTACTTTGTTTGCAGATGACGTGTCAGTAGTGATACCAAATTTGTACAATGATGCTAATGAATACAATAATCATGTAAATGCTACCGTTCACGATATTACAGATTGGCTTGAAAATAATAATCTGATAGTAAATGTCAAGAAGACTAAATATATTCAATTTCATAATCAAAGGAATAGCAAAACCATTAACCTATCTATTCAGCATAATAATCAGAGCATAGAAGAAAGTAGCGAAGTAACATTCTTGGGTATAGTGTTGGACAATAACTGCAGCTTTAAGCCGCATATACAAAAGCTGTGTAATAAAATTAATAGTTTTTGTTACGCCTTATGGCGTTTAGTTAAAATAACCGATGAAAGAACTGCTTTGTTGGCGTATCATGGTTACGTGGATTCTATCCTGAGATATGGAATCATAATTTGGGGAAATTCAGTTGACATTGGAAAAGCTTTCATTGCCCAAAAGCAGTGCATACGATCTATATGTAACATATCTTCCAGAACGAGCTGTAAACCGTACTTCCTGAAACTTAAATTGTTACCATTGCCATGTATTTATATATATGAAATTTGCCAGTTTGTTAAGACACACATCAGCTTGTTTCAAGACAATATCACTGTGAATAGGAACTACAGAGGAAGATATCCTAATACACTTGTGCAACCGCAAATTATTACTTCATTATGGAGGCACAGCTGTTACCCAATGGCAGTGTATATTTACAACAAGTTGCCGTATGACATAAAAAAACTTCCCTTGAATGCTTTTAAATATAAATTAAGAAATCTTCTTATTGATAAGTGTTATTATACAGTGCATGAATATCTTTCTGACAAAACCTTAAAGTAAAGGATTTCTATCTTAAATCTGACATGCATGAATTAATTTTAAACTGACATTATTATTATATATTTTAATTGTGACATTTTTTATTTGTAATTGACAGAAATTGATTGAGAATAATAAATAATAATGAATTTGAATGAATTGAAATGAAATTTAATGTAATGTAATGAAATGTATCGTAATGTAATGAAATGTATTGTAATAAAATGAAATGAATTATTAGTCAAATGTATTGTAGTAGTGAAATGAAATGTAATGTTTAATGCTTATTTTCAATATTTGTATGTCTGCAAAGACTAATTGTGAGATACCTATATATTATATTTTAACCTTTGTACCACTTTTAAAGCAAATAAATGAATCTGAATCTGAATCTGAAGTGACGTTATGAACGATTTGAATTACTTATATGCCTCCGACTGCATGTTATTATGTTGCCTTTAATATTTAATCTTGTTTCCATCTTTTCAGTGGACTTGTCTTTTTATGCAGGCGGGTTTTTTAATTTTTATAATTTATTTTTTTATTTATATCTTTTTAGTTATTGACCGAGCGAGCACGAAGTGCGAGCGAAGCCTCTCTGCTTCAGCTTGGGCAAAAATTATTTCGTATGTCTGTATGTTCTCTTCTACAGGTCGCATTTCTCAACCGATTCTCGTGAAAATTTGTGAGCAGGTTCGAAAATTATAAAGAATTTTTTTGTCGAGCCAGATTTTTTTAATTTTTCAAAATGGCGGAGATATGTTAAAAAAACAGGTTTTGCGGCTTTCCAGCGCTGTCTGTTCTCCTCTACAGGTCGCATTTCTCAACCGATTCTCGTGAAATTTTGTGAGCAGGTTTGAAAATAATATATAATTTTTTTGTCACGCCACTTTTTCGATTTTTTTCAAAATGGAGGAGATATGTAAAAAAAAACAAATTGCAGTCCAGCTTTCCGGCTCTGTCTTTTCTCCTCTACAGGTCGCATTTCTCACCCGAATTTCGTGAAATTTTGTGGGCAGGTTCAAAAATCATATAGATTTTTTTTTTAATTACGACAGTTTTTTCTAAATTGTTCGTAATGGCGAAGATATGTAAGAAAAATGTATTTCAGTCCAGCTTTCTGGCGCTGGATGTTCTCCTCTAAAGGTCGCATTTCTCAACCAATTCTCGTCAAATTTTGTGAGGTTCGAAAATTACATAGAATTTTTTTGTCACGCCAGTTTTTGGAAATTTTTCATAATGACGGAGAAATGTAAAAAAAAACATATTTCAGTCCGACTTTCCAGCTGTCCATTTTCCTCTACAGGTCGCATTTTTCAACAGATTCTCGTGAAATTTTGTGAGTAGGTTCGATGATTATATAGATTTTTTTTAGTTTAGCCAGTTTTTCTATATTTACCAAAAATCACCATTTCGGAAAATGTTTAAAATTAGAAGCGCCGTCTAGCTGTGAATATATAGGTACCTACCAAATAATACCAAACAGCACGCAGGTACCTACTACGTGCTTTGAAAAGCTCGTGAACAGTGTGGGGCAAAAGGGGTGGTGACATCTTTTAGATTATTAAAAAAAAACATACAACTTGAGCTACTTTTTAACGCGAGGTCTACAGCTCACGGAGCCACTAGTTATATATTACGGTCATGATATACCTTTTTGAAATCCTTACAATAAGCCCTTTAATTTGACACCCATATTGCAGTATTCTAAAAAAAAATTTTTTTTCCACTACGTATATTAGTACCGTACAGCCGCCATGTTGTTTTTTTTATAACGCCACCTTCTTAAGAACACTTGGGCTGATAAGACAAATATAACGATATCTTAATTACAGAAATCCATTCAGCCGTTTGAAAGATATGAGGTAATAAAGAATATTACATACAAACATACTTACATACAAGATACGCGCGAAAAACATAACCCTTTCTTTGCAGTCGGGTAATAACAGTCATATCATAATTGAGTGTATTTCCGATTTTTGACCGAGCGAAGTGCGAGCGAAGCCTCTCTGCTTCAGCTTGGGCAAAAATTCTTTCGTATGTCTGTATGTTCTCTTCTACAGGTCGCATTTCTCAACCGATTCTCGTGAAAATTTGTGAGCAGGTTCGAAAATTAAATGGAATTTTTTTGTCGAGCCAGATTTTTTTAATTTTTCAAAATGGCGGAGATATGTCAAAAAAACAGGTTTTTCGGCTTTCCAGCGCTGTCTGTTCTCCTCTACAGGTCGCATTTCTAAAGCGATTCTCGTGAAATTTTGTGAGCAGGTTGGAAAATGATATAGAAATTTATCGTCACGCCACTTTTTCGATTTTTTTCGAAATGGCGGAGATATGTAAAAAAAACCTATTGCAGTCCAGCTTTCCGGCTCTGTCTTTTCTCCTCTACAGGTCGCAACTCTTAACCGAATTTCGTGAAATTTTGTGGGCAGGTTCGAAAATCATATGGATTTTTTCAAGTTTAGACAGTTTTTCTAAATTTTTCGTAACGGCGGAGATATGTAAGAAAAATGTATTTCAGTCCGGCTTTCTGACGCTGGATGTTCTCCTCTACAGGTCGCATTTCTCAACCGATTCTCGTAAAATTTTGTGAGCCGGTTCGATAATAATATAGTTTTTTTTTGTCACGCCAGTTTTTGGAAATTTTTCAAAATGACGGAGAAATGTTAAAAATACATATTTCAGTCCGGCTTTCCAGGGCTGTCTGTTTTCCTCTACAGGTAGCATTTCTCAACCGATTCTTGTAAAATTTTGTAAGCAGGTTTGAATATTGTATAGATTTCTTATGTCAAGCCAGTTTTTCATTTTTTTTCTAAATGGCGGAGATAATGTAAAAAAATCACATTTCAGTTCGTATTTCCAGCGCTGGCTGTTCTCCTCTACAGGTCGCATATATAGGTCTTCACCTATGAAATTGCCGTATTGCAGTACAGACTTTTTCAAACAAAAAATGTTTTGATTGGCTATGAATTCTAAATTCAAATTAATTTTGTTTTAAAAATATGACATTCTATTTACAAAATCAGTCTTTTGTTTATTGATTAGCGTTGTATTTTCATTACATTTCAACATTTTTCCTCATAATGGATACTTCGAAATTTCGTGTAATTATGGAATATGAGTTCCGTCGTGGCACCAACGCGGCACAAACGACACGTAACATCAACGACGTTTACGGAGAGAACTGTACAAACGAACGTACAACCCGTTATTGGTTTGCTCGGTTCCGTTCTGGGAATTTTGACTTGAAAAATGAACCTCGTGGTCGTCCGGAAACTTTGGTCAACAATGATGAATTAAAGGCGATTGTGGAAGCAGATGAATCGCAATCTACAGCTGAGCTGGCAGCAGCTTTTGATGTTAGCATCAAAACAATATTGGTCCATTTGCGACAGATTGGCAAGATAAAAAAGCTTGATAGATGGGTGCCCCACTGCTACTTCACGACAACGCGCGACCCCATACTGCACAACAGACCGTCTCTAAGCTGCATGAGTTGGGTTTGGAAGCTCTCCCTCATCCGCCATACTCACCAGATCTTGCGCCTACCGACTATTACTTTTTCCAAAATTTGGACAACTTTTTAGCGGAAAAAAAATTCAATTCCCGAGAGGCAGTACAAAACGCCTTTGAAGAGTTTGTTGTCTCCCGTCCAGCTGATTTTTTTAAGAAGGGCATCCATAAACTGCCACAGCGTTGGCAAAGATGCATTGATTGCAGGGGTGATTACTTTGAATAAAAGAAATAAATAAGTTCGAAAAAAAAACTTTAACTTTTTTCAAACAAAACGGCAATTGCATAGGTAAAGACCTAATATATAATTTTTTTTTTGTCGAGACAGTTTTTCGAAATTTGTGAAAATGACGGAGATATGTAAAAAACCATATTTCATTCTAGCTTTCCGGCTGTTTGATCTCCTCTACAAGTCGCATTTCTCAACAGATTCTGGTGAAATTTTGTGAGTAGGTTCGATAATTATATATAACTGTTCAGTCAAGCCAATTTTTCCAAATTTATAAAAAAAATACTCACCCATTTTGAAAAATGATCAAAATTAGAAGCACCATCTAGCTGCAATACTCACGTGCCTACTGTGTGCTTTGAAAACTTCATGGCGACATTTTATTTTATTTTTTCGCGAGGTCTACAGCTCACGGAGCCACTAGTTTTAAGTTATTTTAATTGTGTCCTTAATTCAAATCTGCGACTGTGTAGAGTTTGTTATTATTTAATATGATCCCAAGTTGTAACCTTTATCCATCGTCATTTGTATAATAATATGTTATTATTAAGTTATTTACATAATATCTACCAGTATATGGTAGCCTAGCGATTTAATAATCTGTGCCCATACGTAGGTACACTATAAGTATCAAATAATAATTTTGATAATGATTAGAACATCTTTTACAATATTATAGAGCGTTATACTGAGTTCACCGACAGGCTAATAATTTATTATTAGCTAGCCATAAATATACAAAATACAATGTGAACTGGCTAAAATATGTGAGTGGAGTGAAACACATGGGTTGAAGGTCAATCCTGCCAAAACTCAAATTATTATAATTGGTAGCACTAGGCTAAGATCTAAAGTCGACTTTTCTCTATTGCCACCTGTCACTTTCAACGGAACAACTCTTCAGCTCAGTGATCAAGTTAGGAATCTGGGCGTGTACTTCGACCGCAACTTGAATTGGTCCGTACAACTACAGGAAGTGAGCCGAAAACTTTTTGCTACCGCCGGTTCTTTGCGTAGGCTCAGAAACTTCTTGCCAACTGCCACCAGGATTTCGCTTGCGCAGTCCTTGCTATTGCCCATACTTGACTATGCAGATGTCAGCTATCTCGATCTCACAGAAGAGCAACTAAATAAACTTGAGCGGCTTCAAAACTTTTGCATCAGATTTGTGTTTGGACTTCGCAAATATGACCATATCTCCGAATTTCGTAAAAAGCTCAAGTGGTTGCCTATTCGCCTTCGCCGGAATATGCATATTCTTTCCCTATTGTTTAATATTCTCTTTAATCCCACTACCCCTTCTTATCTTAAAGATCGTTTCAAATTTGCTAAAGACTCCCACTCCCGTTCCTTAAGGTCATCAGAAAACTTGTTGCTGGAAATGCCAATACATTCTACTATGTTCTACGATCGATCCTTTTCGGTGCAGGCTGTCCGTCTATGGAATGCTTTGCCGGTAACGATAAGGACTGCTCAATCTCAGCACACATTTAAAAAACTAGTCAAAGAGCACTATCTTACTTTTTAAGTTTATTTTTTTCCTGGTCTTACAACTGGATTAAACTTTAACAATTTCCTCTTCGCATTGTAGGTATTAAGTAGTTTATGTAGGTTTATTATATATTGGTATTATATAGTATAGTATTAAGTTATATTTTATCATATATTTATGTAGGTATTCGAGTTTAATAGGATTATTATTATTACTTTATTGAATTTGCACACGTCCAACTACCCCATCACATTTATATATTTATATTCCTGTCCATCCCAAGGTTGCCTGGAAGAAATCGCTTTTAGTGATAAGGCCGCCATTTGTATGTCTCCTTTATGTTTGTATTGTTACTCGTTTGTTCTGTGTGTATACAATAAAGAGTATATAAATAAATATAAATAAATAAATGTTTCTGACTTCGATATCATGTTTCTGAGGATGTTTATTTGTTCTATTATAGGGAATTTCAACGACTGAAAAACCGGCAATACTGTGATACCTACCTCACCAAATTGACAGGAAAGCAATCATATTATATTATATAATATTTTGTTATTCGAATACCACAATATTTTGTACCTAATACTTAGGTACTTAACTATTAATAATTTAAGTACCTACTTACGTAAAATTATTATAATGATTTAAATTTCATGAAAGATCTACGAGAAATTGACTTTTAGAGGCTCTTTTGCATTTTCTAACCGTTTAACTATATTTCAATTCATAAAGTATAAAGGGAATTTTAACAATATTTTATTAAATTAACTCATCAGCTGCGTACATCGAGTAGGTAAATACATAATTAACGATAATGCAATCTCCTATTTTATTTAAGCAGATAAGTAGTGGATATTTAGATTATTTTTGTTGATTCGATCTCGGTAACGCAAAACTTCAGTTAGATGTACCAATTAAGGCTTTGTAAGCTAAACCTCACTTTAATATATCTCCGCATTTTAAAATTTCGAAAAACTGAATCTTAGAAAAAATATTATAATAATTAATAATCAAAATTGCTCAAAAATTTCACGAGAATCGGTTGAGAAATGCGACCAGGCGAACAGACCCGACAGCCAGACATTACGAAAGCATTTGCCCAAGCTGAAACAGAGACGATTCGCTCGGTCAATAATCCTCATTTTATCATTCAATGGCCTGTTGACATAAATAATTTAACTCGTTTCTACAGATGGCCACAGCTATATCGATTTACATACTTACTTATTTATAACTTTGTTGCTTTTTGAAACTGTTTCTTAATATCAGCTGGTTGTAATAGACAACTTTCCCAAATAAGTCTATTAAGTCTGAATCAAATGTTACGTCACGTCACTCACTTGTTAAGTCGATAAGTACCAACCTATTGTTAATTCGCTTACCTACTACTACAGTAGCCCGTAATACATTTAAATTATCAAAAAGGTGACCGCTCGCCGTTGTGATATAGTTATTTATTACGTAATTATAGATCCTTTAACCCAAGTTTTACAGATCGCAACCCGCCGTAACCTATATTAGTATATCTCCAAAAATGATATTTTTTTAGTTTTCGAGGTTTACCACATGGTTTAGCTATTGTCGTGTTCTACAGCTTTGTTTGATTGCCACTAATAATAGTAAGCCTATGGAAAGTGACCATACACAGATTTAAGACCAGATAAAGTCCATCCATTTTCATTGTCAACCCATTGATAATTGGGATAATGAATGACTAATGAATAAAATAACGAAATACTAATAAAAATCGTAAACATATTAAACTCTTAGAGTGGCTTGTATACTTCTTTAAATTGCGTACCTATAAGTATTTGTTTTATGACCCTTCAAAGTTGGGTGGACATATTAAAAAAATAATATCGTGCCTTTAATTAGTCTGTATAGCAAATTTGTCTAAGAAACCATTTTGATAAACACAATATTTAACTGCCGAACAAATTTACTACGCGTTGCATACAAACAAACTACTCAAGCGTGATGTCATAACTAAGTAGCCGTTAGTATGGAGCGTTTTTGAGTGAGTCCAATTTTGTGCATTTCAAACTGTGATATCTCGGGCAGTTTTCATACTAGCGAAATAGTTATTTTACCAATGTTTCTTTTTTTTAGAGGTAATTTATGTAACATTAAGGTGGTTCGATGAGCTCATAGTAGCGCCACCAATGGAAATAAATCAATTACGTTTTATCAAAGGCTTAGATCAAAAGTTTTGATAATTTTGCGCAAATAGAAGAGTCAAGTGCAATATTTAAATATTTTTTCATGGCCTCAAATATAAACAATAAGTTATGAATGTCGTGTCGATATTGCCAAAAGTGGCCACATTTAGCAATATCGACATTCAGAACTTATTGCTTATATTTGAGGCCATGAAAAAATATTTAAATATTGCACTTTACTCTTCTATTCGCGCAAAATAACTAAAACTTTTATTCTAAGCCCTTGATAAAACGTAAATGATATATTTCCATTGGTGGCGCTACTGAGCTCATCGAACCACCTTAAATAAAAAAATATTCATCATGCCTTTTACGCGCGTTTTTTCTCTTTCGATAAATGTTCGTGCTAAAGGTTCAGATAAAAAATATATTATATAAGCAGACTTTTTTGTAAAAGAAAAAAGTGGTGAACGGTTATCATGTAATTGTATAGTGATGGATGAATGCGTCCATGGCATAGTTTACCTTTAAAGCAGCGGGTCCGTGAACCGAGGCCTGCCTCCTGGCGGTCGCGAGATAGTTCTCGAGGTGCACCAGGATCATCCGGATGAGGTCGGTGCGCGTGAGCGAGTGCAGCAGTCCCCAAACGTCCAGGCCCACGAATGGCACGATTATCACTAGGAATTAACCATTATTATTATACAACGTGTAACAGAATTAACTTGTTACAGGAGGTCGGTGTCGCCGTGGTATAGTGCCAGGCCAAACGATTGCGGTGGATAAGCAACTTTCACAAGGGTCGGTCATGGGATGCGTGACCAAAAATTTACTATCTCGAGCTCCTCCGTGCTTCGGAAGGCACCTCCAACTGCATTTCCAGTCGATAACACCAAGCAATCCGCATCGGGTTCGCGTGGTGGGTTATGGCCCATCTTCCTTATTCACGAGGAAGGCCTGTGCCCCAGCAGTGGGGACATTAAAAATGGCTGAATGGTCAACAGAATTAATGACTAAACCAGTATGATAAGATAGGGAATCAAACTGAACAACTTTTATTATGGGACCAACTCTGAAATCGTGAAAACTATGAGCTATTTCGTAAATTTTCATACTTCGTTATTAATTTTTGTATGAAACCGATTTTTTTTCGCGATTTCAGAGTTGGTCCCATAGTAAACGTTGTTCAGCTTGATGGTCCCTATATACCAGAATTACCAGAGGTGCCCAAACGGTCGCGATCGCGAGAGCTTTCAAGGTCGATCACTACGGATAACAAATTGGACACTTTGCACCCAGTGTAGTTTTTTTTTGATAAAAATTTGGTGGGTTTTGGACTTTTGGTCAAAATGCCGATCTCTTAGTCTTAATTTTTGCTAGGTCGATCTCCTTAAGAAAAAGTATGGGCACCCCTGCTATATACCATAATCTGATTTAGCCATTAATTCTGTTACACTAACATGTTGTATCATAAGGTGATATAAAATGTGCGAGGACTTTGAGGACCTCAAGGGGTATAGTCAGATCTTTATGTTAATACAAAATGGTACAATGTTTCAACAAACATTTATGATGGTACAGTTTTCGGCAAACATCTTGACGCGCTTCGACTGAGTGCGGATAAGTTCGCGCATGTGCACTTGCGAGCGACCAATAGCGCGCGCCCCTCTGCCGCCGCCTTCTGCGCAATTCTCACCCGATTTCAAGATGTTTGCCGGCTACTGTTAATAACGTTACCTGGCGATCCTTCCTTGTCAAAGCCGGTGCTGCCGCTGGGAAAGTGTTTCTCCAGCACTTCAGGTGGTTTCCACGTGTGGAGAGTTGTATCCACCTCCCATGTTTCTCGCCAACTCATTGACTAAAAAAAAAGCCCCACCCGACTTCAATAGACTTATTATAACGATGATAATGCGTATCTAATGATTTGAATATTATTTCTTGCTTTTTAGAGGCAGGTTTTTTGAAGTCAGTTTTTTTGTTTTTTAAATAATTTTTTATTTTTTTATTTTTAGTGTAAGTACCTTCTGTATTAGGTAGTGTAGATATATTACTAGGTAGAAAAATCGGCTCAGCCAAACGTGAGATAATCGTGGACAAACATACATACATACAGGTCAAAACAAAATGAGAAACTTATTTTTTAAGTCGCTTAAAAAGAATACACTAACACTAACTTTGTGTTGGAAAAGGGATACCTTTAGTGACTAAAGGTATCCCTTTTCCAACACAAAAAACTTCATCTAATTCGGTTCATAAATAACAAGTCGTCAAGGTAGTTAATGCAAAATCATAGTATTTTCAGGATTACTTGAAAACTACTGAACCATAAAATAATAATGGGACCATCTCGCAAGAATACTCAATCGAACAAAAAAAGAATCATCAAAATCGGTCCATAAATGACTAAGATACGCGCGAACAACGATAAAAAAAAAATATACAATCGAATTTGAGAACCTCCTCCTTTTGATGAAGTCGGTTAAAAACAATGAAAGATTAGTTAGTGTACACCTTTTTTAAACAAAATCTTACTTATTGAGGTATCTTGTCGTTATTCGTCAAAGAGCAATAATATCAGATTCATCAGAATAAAGATGACCATGCACGCGTTAACGTTAACGACTGCAAATAAGTCTATAAATATGTATAATGTATGCAGTTTAGAACTTTGTCATTCTAAAAGCTATTACTTTTTTGAACAGAAATATGGCAAATGACGAATGAAAGTTTTAAACTGTACACATATTTTTAGATGTG
The DNA here is from genome assembly GCA_928269145.1 of Agriphila tristella. NCBI lineage: Eukaryota > Metazoa > Arthropoda > Insecta > Lepidoptera > Crambidae > Agriphila > Agriphila tristella. Next base: position 25,619,043 of record OV743437.1, on the reverse strand, counting down.
GTGTGACTGTACTTACAGCTATTTTTTTACTTTGACCAAAATATTAGATGTTTTATTTTCTCGTTTTTTTTGAGAAAATGATTGGTCAACCAAAACTAAATGCTATAGTATTCTATGTATGTATGTCTATGTATACTACCTCTAAACCACTGACCTCCACAATACAATGTATTATGGAGGTCAGGTCAGTGCTCTTAACTATTGCGATTTTGAAATATTGTGGTAGTAAAGATATTTCAATCCGTCTAGCGCCATATTTATTGAAACAAGAGATCATTGACTTTAGATTTACTAATTTTTTACATTGTTATTTTAAGTTGGATATTGGTTTATGCTGCTACTTACATCTCTGAGCATTTTTTCCGCTGCTTCGGCGTCCCATTGTCTAGCTGCAAAATTGAAAAGCATAAGTACCAGGGGGGTAATTACGTAACTTTGTTGCAATCAACTCTGACAGAAATCGCAGTGACAACTATCTTAACTAAAGCAGCAATGCAACTGCACTTTCAATCGATTTCAATCGAGAATTGTTAGCAACAGACTTACGTGATCAAGGGTCAGGACACGGTTAGCCGCACATTACATCAATACACAAAACGTATGAATTAGTGGTGAAAAGTTACTTAAGAATAGAATAATGACTCGACAAGATCGGGACGGATAAATCTACTTTCTGTTTAGTTTTTTTATCCAGCTAGTGAGTGAGCAACTCATGGTTGCCTGGAAGAAATTGCTTTTTAGCGATAAGGCCGCCAATTTGTTCGTCTTTTGTGTATTTTTTGTAAATTACCATGGTGTAGAATAAATAATATTTTATTTTTTATCTTTATCTACCTCCATCCTATAGAACGTGATTTAAAACAACCCCTAATGCCGAATTTGGTAGATATAGGGATCGACTATCAAGCTGAACAACTTTACTACGGGGACCAACTCTGAAATCGCGAAAAAAAATCAGCTGTTTCATACATTTTTATATTTTGTTATTAATTTTTGAATGAAACAGCTGATTTTTAGGGTTCCGTACCCAAGGGTAAAAACGGGACCCTATTACTAAGCCTCCGCTGTCCGTCTGTCTGTCTGTCTGTCTGTCACCAGGCTGTACCTATCTCATGAATCGTGATAGCTAGACAGTTAAAATTTTCACAGATGATATATTTATGTTGCCGCTATAACAACAAATACTAAAAACAGAATAAAATAAATATTTAAGGGGGGCTCCCATACAACAAACGTGTTTTTTTTTGCCGTTTTTTGCTCGATATTGATGACGACTACAGGTAGACAGTTGATATTTTCACAGATCTTGTATTTCTATTGCTGCTATAACAACATATGCTAAAAATAGAATAAAATAAGTATTTAAGGGGGTCTCCCATACAAGAAACGTGATTTTTTGCTGTTTTTAGGGTTCCGTACCCAAAGGGTAAAAACGGGACCCTATTACTAAGACTTCGCTGTCCGTCTGTCTGTCTGTCTGTCTGTCCGTCTGTCTGTCCGTCTGTCTGTCTGTCTGTCTGTCTGTCACCAGGCTGTATCTCTTAACAACAAATACTAAAAACAGAACAAAATTCATATTTTAGGGGCCTCCCATACAACAAACAGTTTTTTTTACCGTTTTGGTACGGTACGGAACCCTTCGTGCGCGAGTCCAACTCGCACTTGGCCGGTTTTTATCGCATAGTTAAAGCTCTTCAGTTTGATGGTGTCTATCTACCATAATCGGTATTAGGGGTATTTTTGTAATACGTTGTTAGGTAGTAGAGGAAGCTAACCTACCCCTTCTATCGTACTATAATTATTAATCAGTTACAGAATATAATAACTAGGTAACTACAAAGTAAATAATATGTATTATCAACACGTTTTTATTAGGTTGCTTTCGCGTTTGTTTGTTTGTTTGTGTGTTTCTCCACAAAGTTTGCGAACGATTTTATCCTAGCTTCCCGATGAGCTAGAGACTTGAAACTTTGAACATAGGTCAGAACTGGAAGGCAATGCAATATAATGCTGTCATTGAGCTGATCTGATGATGAAGCCGGAAGAAGGCCACAGGAACTCTATGATGAAACCATACAACCCCATCGTGTTTGGTCTCGTTAGCATCGTCTTGACAAGTTTTCTAACGAGAGACGAGGTCCAGGGTCTGATGATGAAGCCGAAAGACCATGCCATACGATCTCAATATTGAAACCGTGCAATCCCATCGAGTTTGGGCTCGTTTGAATCGTCTTGACGAGTACTTTGTTGGGAAATAGTGTCCAGGGTCTGATGATGGAGCCGGAAGAAAGCCACTGGAACTCGGTAATAAAACCATGCAATCCCATCGAGTTTGGGCTCGTTTGAATCATCTTGACGAGTCCATCCATCAGCCATTTTTTGATGTCCCCACTGCTGGGGCACAGGCCTTCCTTATGGGTGGTAAGGAGGATGGGCCATTATCCACCACGCGGGTTCAATGCGGATTGGTGGGTGTTAACGACTGCAAATGCAGCCGGGACCAACGGCTTAACGTGCCTTCCGAAGCACGGAGGAGCTCGAGATAATAAACTTTTGGTCACCCATCCCATGACCGACCCTTGCGAACGTTGCTTAACTTCCGCAATCGCTGGGCCAGGCGCTAAACCACTGTGCCACCGAGCTCCTCACTCCTTGACGAGTACTTTAATGGGAAATAGTGTCCGAGGATCTGATGATGAAGCCGGAGGAAGCCCATAGAAACTCTACAAAACCATGCAACCCCATCGAGTTTGGGCTCGTTTGAATCGTCTTGACGAGTACTTTGTTGGGAAATAGTTTCCAGGGTCTGATGATGGAGCCGGAAGAAGGCCACTGGGACTCTGTAATAAAACCATGCAACCCCATCGAGTTTGGGCTCGTTTGCATCGTCTTGTCTTGTACTGAGACGGGGCCCATTAACTGCACACTGTTTAATGTACCTGTCTCCCATATTCTTTGTAACGTGTTAATTCATTGTATATTACTTTCTTCTCTTTACTCTACTGTATGTGTGTGTGTTGTTAATAAATGTGTTTCTCTCTCTCTCTCTCTTGACGAGTGCTCCGATAAGAGATGGTATATTTTTAGTCTTAGCTTGTTAACTAAAAAGCAGAAAATAAAAATTCACTAAAAAAAAACTTTTTTAAAAACACGTTTTTAAAACGGACTAAATTATTACAAAAAAATCGGACTAAAACATTAAAACGGACTGGTAAAACCAGACTAAAAAGTATCAAAAAAAATTTTCTGTAAATATTTATAACCCTATACCTACCTACCTTACAGAAAATTTTATTTGATACTTTTAGTCTGTTTTTACCAGTCCGTTTTAATGTTTTAGTCCGATTTGCTTGTAATAATTTTTTTTATGTGGTGTTGTTCAATTTTATTTTTACAAAACATAGGATATAACAATTTATTCGGTTTAACGGTGAGTGAACAGTCATAAAAATAAATAAATACATGACCCTTCTGTCTTTCCTTGTCTTTAAATACCGAAATAACAACTGCAGAGTTGCAACGATGGATGTTTCACAAAATAGGTACTTATAATAGTAATAATATGGACTTCATGGTCAAGTAATGACCTTGGCCGGCCACTGCACTGTGGATACCAATTTATGTGTCCAAACAAGTTTTACAACTGTTACCCAATTTAGAAAGTACATACTATTTTTATAAATCTGTGTGTCACACTCGTTTTCACGCTAGGTATAACCGCAGAACCAGTTTAATGAAAGTTTGGTACTTATCATATTTTAGAATTGTATTTGGATGTAAGATATTTTTTCCTGAAATTCTCATAGGAAAATAAATCCCTAGCACGTGACGAAGTCGCAGGTAGTTTAGTTTTGGTTTAGTTCAATACATAGAAATGCAGAATACACTATTCTACATTATAAATATCTTGTAACGAGTAGGTACACTCGTTACAAGATAAATATAATGTAGAAAAGTGACCTCCTCCAAAATTTCAGGCTACGACCGCGCCTGGCGTCTTTCTCTTTTATGTTTCGATATAAGCTTTAAACATAAAAGGAAGAGTATCTAGTGCTTTTTAGGGTTATAATAATTTTCCGGGGTTGTATGCAAGGTTATCTACTATGTTCTCGGATACAATTTGAGCTACTTAACGCGAGGACTATTATAGCTCACGGATCCACTGGTCTAGCTGTTAAAAGCCAAAAATAATTTTGAGATGAACTAGGTAACTTTACTGAGCGAAAAATGGCGGCCCTTATAATGTCTAAAAATTTAAAAAATATTTTTCTTAAGTAGAAGTAATAGTAGGTACCTACCTACCATAATAATTCTTAATTACCGAGCAAAAATGGCGGGTAAATGGCTCATATTTTAAAGGATTGTTAAAAATACCGGAAGCACCCAGAAATTGCTCTATAATAATTTCTTGAAATAAAACTATGTATAATTTATATTAAATAACCTAACTAATTCTGAACTTCCGAGCGAAATTGCTTCCTAATAATGTGTTAAAAGTTAAATAAAAAATTTAATACTTACGTAATTAACACTTACCTCTGAGCCACCTTAATAGAAAATGATCGTTGTGTTCCGGTTTGAGAATATCTTTAACGCTTCTTCGGAACTGAAACAATATAAAATGCAGCTTTACAAAATGAACAAAATCCTTAAGGAGTCGTCGCCCTAGTACTTGAATGGCCAACCAACCAATTTTACCAAAACTGACTTTTTTATTTCAAACTATCTTAACTCTGACTACACGTTATACACTATATATTTTTTTTCGAATATAACTTAAATACTGCATGTTTCTAATGCAAGAAAGATTTTAGAAAATTTCTAATAATATCGATAACTAACTTATAAAAATGTCTCCTGTAAAATTTGCTCACTGGTTAATTGGCCATTCAAGTACTAGGGCGGCGGAGTAACAAACTACTTAATAACAAAGTTGTTTGTGGCTCTTTAAAATTTTTAGCTTGAAGTTTAGATAACTTATATTACATTTTTCGCATTCACAATGCTATTTTTATATTAAGATAAATATTAATCTAAAAAACTAGAGAAAATCTATTTTTTACCCGTAGCACCCGTCTGAGGTGCTACGTGCTACGGCCGGTGCGTCAATTTTTTTCTTGTAGAGAGACCGAAAATTACCTTTATCATTGACTCTATCGATTAGTATCATAAAAATACAGACAGGATGTTATTTTTTCGGTTTATACCGGTTCTATTTCCGGCTGAAGCTATGTATTAAAATGTTTGAATGCAGTTTAAATTATTAAAAAAATAAAGGAATGTTTCCCTTCAGCAAAATTTGCCATCATCATTATTTAGGGTACTTTCCCTCCTACTAGGTACCTACTTTATCTTTTATTTCAAAGAGAATGTAAAAAAACTAGCGTGTTTTATTTCACCCAGTAGGTATAACCCACAGACCATACAACAAGTCTGTGGTATAACCGTATAACCTACTGGTTGTTAGTAAGATTGGTAGTAACACGAGCAACAAAGGAAATAAACATTTTGTAGAAGTAATGGGGAGGCGAAGGCAAAGTGAATTACAGATGGCGCTCAGTCTTTGGAATAATTGTCAGTTTGAGCTCATATTGTCTTGACTGTGTATTACGTGATTTTACTTTCTTAGATTGTATTTTTTTCGGTTTTGCTCCAATATTTTACAAGTTACATGCACAAGAATGCGGCATTTTCTCAGTATAAAATTAAAAAGTGCAATACTCCAAGAGATTCCCATATGTTTTGACACTTTCTTTGAGGCGGCCCGGTACCAAAGACCAGACGCCACCTATCGGGATAAAATTGCGCTTTTCCTCCCCATTTGCGGGATTTTTTTGCTAACTTGCCAACAAAGAGAAGTGACAATGTTGCTAGGCAACCACATTGACTTAACCTTGCTTGACATTATCAATACAGTATTTTTATTATTATTGTATCATTTTTGGGTAAAATAAGCTCGCATATTGAAGTACATATTTTTATCATCTACTTATATGATTATTTATTTAGTGCACAATGACGGAAGCAGATAATATATCAACGTTTAGCGTAGACGGGGGGCAAGACACAGTGGGGCTACCGAGGATCGTGATGGTTACCGAAGGGTCTGACACATCAGCTTCTTCAGCATCATCAACTTCTGCTTCAGAAGACAATTGGGCAGATCTCATCAAATCCTCAGAGATACCTCCGGAGTATTGGCATATCCAGAAGCTAGTCAAATACATGAAAGCAGGTAATCAAACTGCGACAATGGTTGCATTATCTTGTCTCAAAGATCACGATTTGACCATAGAAGTTAATCAGAGAGCCATACAGGAGATAGGTGGCTTGGAATTGCTCGTAAATTTATTGGAAACCAGAGATTTGTGTTGTATTTTGGGTGGACTAGCTGTGTTGAAGGATATTACGCCAAATATCGAGATAAGAAAAAAGGTCACTGATTTAGGAGCTATCCCTCTATTAGTCGGATTATTGTCAGACCCAGCAAGAGATGTGCAGATATTATCTGCTGAAACAATAGCCAATTTGGGTCGGATTCGCAAAAGTAGAAAGTTTTGCAGAAAATTTGGTGGGATACCAAAGTTAATTGATCTGTTAGATATAAAAGAAAGGTAAGGAAGTAAAATTAATATTTTGCCTTCTAATTTAGGTAATCCATGTTGTAGAAGGTCAATAATTAATCTTTTTTATCAACATTAGATATTTAGTCACTCCTCGAGAAGAATTAAACCTAGATGAGCTACAGTTCTTGGATATAGCACGCGCCGGTGCAAAAGCTTTGTGGTCCATGTCGTCTTCCCAAAGAAATCGTGAAGCCATGAGGAAGTATGGCATGATACCTCTTATAGCACGAATGCTTAAAACAATTCATTTAGATGTGGCAGTTCCGGCGGTGGGACTTTTACAAATGTGCGCAACTGAAACGTCATTTCAATTAGCTATTCAAACTGAAAAAATGGTCACAGATCTCATTAAGCATTTGGCGAACGAAGATAAAGACTTGAAGGTTGGTTGAGAAACATTGTTGCTTAGTTTTAGAGCGATGCTTTACTATTAGGTAACGCCATTAAGCCATCACGTCATGATGACATCGCCTTTACATCGCCACGCAAACTGAATATTAGGTTGAATAGCTTATATTCTTATTCTTTTGATAGCCATCTATTCTTTGTGATAGCCAAGCTTATTATTTTCCTCAACTTTCTTTATTATTGCTGTGAGATAAATGTTGTACTTTGCAGACTTATTGTAGTTTGGCGATTTATAAATGTGCAAGCGATTCCATAACTAGGGATATGATACGTGAAGCTGGTGGGTTAGAGTTGTTGGTGGAAGCTGCGCAGGACAGCACCAACCGTGCCAACAAGCCTCTGATGGCGGCAGTCACGGGGGCTCTCTGGAAGTGTGCCAACAGTGATGCCAGCGTTAAGAAACTAGACAGCCTTGGAGCTGTCCCAATCCTGGTCAGACTTTTGGACGATGAGAATGATGGGGTGCTGACAAATGTTGCCGGAGCTCTCGCAGAATGTGCGAAATATCCTCCAAACCGCGACAAAATAAGGGCTGCTGGTGGTATTCCATTGCTCAGTAAGTATTAGAGTACCTACAAACAGATTAACTACTTATTACCTAGTTTAGTACAGTTTAAAATATAAATTATTTTCGTAGTTCATCATCTTAATAATACGTATAAGCCTTTATTGGAAAATGTCCCGTTGGTTTTGATGGAATGCGCCAAGGAACAGAGTTGCATGTTGGAGATCGACGAGCTGGATGGAGTGCGGCTTATTTGGTCATTGCTGAAGAATGACTCGAAGAAAGTCCAAACAAATGCTGCTTTGGCCTTAAGTCCTTGCGTCCAGAATGCCGCCGATTCTGGGGAAATGGTCCGTTCATTTGTTGGGGCTTTAGAACTAACAGTGGATCTATTGGATTCGGACGACCATAATGTCCTGTCGGCTGTGTGCGCCGCAATCGCGACGATTGCTAAAGATCACGAAAACTTGGCTGTCATCTCAGATCACGGTGTCGTTGGCAAGCTTTCGAAACTAGGTGAGTCATTAAATAGCTGTTAGGTTTCATTTCTGTGGTTGAGGTGTTAAAATTGCGTCTATTTTTGTAGTGAGCACAACTGATGATCATCTTCGCGCTAACTTAGGAGTGGCTATAGCTTACTGTTGTGACTGGTCGCAAAATCGTCAGGAGTTTGGTAGACGAGGTGCCATCACTCCGCTTGTGAACTACATGACGTCACGGGACCCTGCCGTCCATAGAGCTACGGCACTTGCTCTCTACCATCTCTCGTTCTATTCTATAAACTGCGTCACAATGCACGCGGTAAGTATGAGCATAAAGTACTTAAACAACAAAAACTTCGAGTTAACTATCAATCAAAGTGTTTTAACAATGGGATGCAAATCCACTTTCACAATCCGGGTGAATGTTCTGAGTCTGACCGACTCTGGCGAGCCGATAAAATATTCCTTCAAATCCATTTCTTGAAAAATAGCATTCTGTTATCTTCCTCAAGCAATTAATTTTCAAAAGTTTGCTGTAGGTATTAACAGTTCAACTCGATGTACTTATGTTCCAGGCGGGAGTAGTGCAATTCCTTCTGGAAACTATTGGATCCAAGGACCCCATACTCCAAGAAGCGTCGGCTGGGTGTTTGTGCAATATAAGAAAACTCGCTTTGGCCACTGAGAAAATTAAACTGAAGCAGTAGATAAAATCTTTAGTTGTTTGTACTTTATTTATTAAACAGTTTAAACTAAAATGGGTTTTGCATCTATTACTTTTTTAAGGTCCGCATAGCGGGCTATTTTGTGGACCATCCCCTCTATCCATCCTTATGGAAGGCTTATCCCACAGCCCAGCAGTGCTAGATTTTGATAAAGATACCTAGAGGTACTACTACGAGTAATTTTAGTTTTTGACGACCTCCGTGGTCGAGTGGTTCGCACGCCGGTTATCAAGGCGTCACCATCTCTTGAGGTCCCGGGTTCGATCCCCGGCTGGGTCAATGTAGAAAATGAACTTTTCAATATTGTCTCAGTTCTGGGTGTGTGTCATACCACCGTTGTTTCTGATTTCCATAACACAAGTGCTATTGCTACTTACTTTGGGATTGGAGCAATGTATGTGATGTTGTCAAATATTTATATTTATTTATTATTTATTTTATGCACAACGGGATAGTGCTTTGCCTTCACTTCACCTGATGTTGTGACGATAAGGCCGAAGGTGGAAGCGCACTACACCCGGAATTCTCATCACTGAGAATCTTAACTGCCGGAACGCACGGAACACAACAATTTTAAAATTGTTATGGCGTCAAGATTTAGGTAAGATGGTGGTAGGTAGCCAGGCGGACTTGAAATAAGCCCTACCACCAACCAAACCGAGTACAAATTGTACCACCTTGGGAATCGAACTCGGGACCCCTGGGTTGGGCGAACCACTAGACCACAGGCGGTTAAGTAAAAAAGATTCGTACTTAAATAAAAAAGATAGAAAAGAGGCGGTTAAATAAAAAAGATTCGTACTTAAATAAAAAAAGATAGAAAAGAGGCGGTTAAATAAAAAAGATTCGTACTTAAATAAAAAAAGATAGAAAAGAGGCGGTTAAATAAAAAAGATTCGTACTTAAATAAAAAAGATAGATTTCTTTAATTTATACGTATAACTCATGGCATGCATGGCATACAAAGCGAAACTAAAGAGCTTCCCTGACCTAGTCAAACATGTTTCGCAACTGTTAATCAGTTAGGCCCACGGAGCCAAAGACCTCGAATCAAAAGTCCATTACGCACATTCTTTCTGTTTGCTCGCGTCCTTCCAATGCATTTAGCACCTTTTCAATTTCTCGTGAAGTTTTAATCCAAACATAGCGTTTCGATGCTGACCTTGTTAACAGAGCCTATCCTTTCTTATTCCGAAAGTTTCTATTTTATTTTAGTCATGGTCGAAATAACAATTCACATCACTTATATTACGCTAACGGCTAAGTTGCCCAGACGATGCGCTATCAAAGCCAAAATGCTAGACTGGAAATAAAAAAAAAAACACAATTGAAGACTAGCCCTATAGGATGACCATATAATGCCTTGGCTTGGCTGTCATGTGTCTATTTTTAGAGTCCATTTTGATTTAGGTGGGTAGGTATACTTAATTAATTTCCGTACCTACTAAAACTTAGGTAACCTAGCTTATGAAAAAAGTTTCGCTGAGCTTTTTAATTTTATGTGCCAAGAGATTGGCAATAGTTATTCCAGAATTTTATTTTTCTTCTAAAATTTGGGTTTCAAAGTATTTATTTTTGTTTTGGGTATCGTTACATTGAGTACGGTAAACATGATAAATTAGATGTTTAAATATAAACTAACTAAATAACTTAAGTAGGTAAATAGTTTTTAATAGTTAACTAATTTATTTACAACACGCTTATATAATTTGGATGCAGTTACATTCGACTCTTACTTGATTAATTATTGTGTCTAGACTAGATTTCTTCTAGCTGTCTACTTTCGCAAGATGACTTTTTATTTTCGCTGCAGTTTGATGCAATCTCACGTTATGTGTGACGCCTAGGGTTGCCAACTGTTTTACAAAATAAAAAGTATTTTAAGGTCGGAAAAGAAAAATAAACAGTATTTTAGAAAAAAGAACAGTATTTTATATTTTTAGCGGTTTTATATATATATATATTTCTATATTTATATATATTTCTTAGTGTTTCTCTTACAACTTATAAATTTTGTGTCACTTTTGAAAGAGCCTCATTATCTTTGATCATCTAAGAAACGAGGTCTGTCTGCGCTGCACCACGCAAATAAATCTATGGATACCACATGGTGACGCTTGCTGAAAACAGTATTTTTGTATACTTTTTGTTTGTTCAACAGTAAAAAGTATAATGCAGTTAAAAACAGCATAATACTGTTTTTAACAGAATATTTGGCAACCCTAGACGCCTGACTATTCACCGATAAACCCGGCAGTGGATATTACTATAATATTAGATACGATTGCAAGAGATACACAATCATAAATGTATGAGAATGTTGACTATGAAATTATTGAAATTACGTCACCCTGTAGCATTAAATAATGATCTGGGGTTAGGCATTAGATCTTAGCTTAGATATAATCTCGTCAACAATTTTAGTATTTGTGATGTTAACAGTTTTAACTTAACCTAACCAATGGGGAATGTCCGAAAAAAATCAAATTGGTTGAATATTTTTTAAAGGAATAAACTTCCTCAGTAATAGAAAAAAGTTTAAGAATTTTCGGTTGTGTGAAACATTAAAAAAATTTAAAGCCTCTTCGACTTCACAAATGTACGAAAGTACAGCAGAATGGAGATATACCTTTGCCACCACCTGTCACCAACCATAACAAGTATTAAAAATAAAAGTTTTGACATTTTGTTTGAAACTTTTTTTAAATACCATGTTGTGGATTTGCTACATCTATGGTTGTAAGTAGTGGCAGTTTGTGGCAAAGGTATAATCTCCATTCGTCTGTTACTTTCATGCAACCGAAAATTCTGAAATTTTTTTCTATTACTAAGGGAGCGTATTATCCTACCTATGAAAAAATATTAAGCGAATTTCATTTTTTCGGACATTCCCCATTCTGTTTAAAGCATAAAAAAAGTAACGATAGGTAGGTAAGGCTAAAATAATTTGGTAATTTTGAAATGCTTTAAAATGTTGTCTTCATATTTTGTTTTAAACATATCGCGTTGAACTCTAATGTTTCGAAACAAACGGCGAGTTTGTTTATTGCACTCTACACTGTTTGTTTTGCAAATACCATTAGGTAATGTGGGTTTCAAGATAATACCCACTGATAAAAGGGCAGTACTCACGGCAGTAACTTATACTTAGATTTTTTTGTATTTTCAGCACATTTTCAATATCAGTCACCCTCCTTAGTTTTCTTATTTCCGTAAATAAAAGGTTATTATCTAATAAATTGCCGTTATGTATGGAGAATTTTAATGAATTTGCATTTCCCATACTACATTGTCTTAATTTATTTAACAACCATGAACGCTAATGTTTTTAAGCTTTTATGCACAAATGTTTAAACAGCTAACTAATGACACATGTATTAAGTGAAAACAAAATAGTATCGGCTAAGTTACTACGAATTAAGTGGTCATTTTTGCTAAAGAAAACAGGAGTCACTTTAAAGATAGTTTTTTCAACGTTCAGGGAAAAGTGAGAAATATTTTTTTGCTGATAGTGGGCCGTTATGATCATAATTCGAAATAATAACAAGTAACCGATGCATCTTTCACATCACAGAAGATATGAGAGCCTCTGTGTGTGAGAAAAAATCGGCAATTTCATACTTTAACCTCTATTATTACTTGCAGTTTGTTTCTTTGTGTTTGATTTCCAAACACAAACACAGTGCTTTCACTCGTTCGATGGAAATGTGAACGTGGAATTTCCATGAATGCAGTCTCTTCACGGTTCAGCGCATTGATGCAGGGTTGAACGTTACATTACCTAATTTATAGGAGTAGGTAATATGTAGGTACCTACTTAATGTTCATCGAGACAAATATACAAGAGAGGCAAATCACTATCACGCTTTATCAATGCTTATTATAGATTTTTTTAATAACAACAAAATATTTATTTGCATAAAAATTACCGGTTCAAAAATACTTTACTTATTATAAAATCGGGATTAACCTCATCAATTATTGAGGTAGTTCCAATCCAAAAATCAAGAACAAAAATAATAGGGAATATGCATAAGTCACCGATTTTGATGAATTTGAGCTTGATCGCTGCGGACACTTATAAAAACATGATGAAACAGGAAAAAAAATGTATTATTTTAGTTTTATCACACGATGAAATCAGGGAAAAATAACATTTTTTTTTTCATTTTCGGATATAATGCACTTTACAGTCAGATAGAATATAGAATAATAAACAATATTTTGTACGACACATATGTACTTAAACGCAAAATTTAGGGAGATAATAGGGAATATGCATCTTTTTTTTTTAATCTTAATCTAAAGTATAATGCGTGAGAAAATTAACTGTAATATTAAAACTTTTCTCTTGCGTTTTTTTCTCGTGATATAGTTACTTGAAGTTAGCGCGGAGCACCCGCCGAAAACGCTCCATACAAAATGGTGACGTCACACATCACGTTTCAGGTGTGTTTCGGCGCGTTTAATATGGAGTTAGCCAATAATCTTCAATTATCTCCCTAAATTTTGCGTTTAAGTACATATTATGTGTCATACAAAATATTGTTTCTTATTCGATATTCTATCTGACTGTAAAGTGCATTATATCCGAAAATAAAAAAATAAAATTGTTATTTTTCCCTGATTTCATCGTGTGATAAAACTAAAATAATACATTTTTTTTTCCTGTTACATCATGTTTTTATAAGTGTCCGCAGCGATCAAGCTCAAATTCATCAAAATCGGTGACTTATGCATATTCCCTGTTGAAGATTATTGGCTAACTCCATATTAAACGCGCCGAAACACACTGAAACGTGATGTGTGACGTCACCGTTTTGTATGGAGCGTTTTCGGCGGGTGCTGCTGCGCGCTAACTTCAAGTAACTATATCACGAGAAAAAAACACAAGAGAAAAGTTTTAATATTACAGTTATTTTCTCACGCATTATACTTTTGATTAAGATTAAAAAAAAATGATGAATATTCCCTATTGTATGGAATATAATAAATATGAGAGACTGAAAAAATAGCTCTGGATGGTGTTACAGTCGGTTCTTCTCGGTAAGTAGGTACCTACAAGGTTTTTTTATCTTTTGATTTTATTTTTTTATGAATCAGGTAGGTACCTAGCTATAAAAAAGTAAGTTAGCTCGACACGACAGGACAGCCCTGCTCAATGCAATCCACGCGTTTCCCAGTCCGACATAATGTTGATAATTAAGATGATATTGCGGTCACAGCTTGTACCAATATCTTACGTCAATCGGTAGCTATATCGGGCCGCCTTCACTGCATTATACCGAATGTATTTACTATTTACTTCGTAGTAGTTAGGTACTTATTTTTTTTATCGTGATTTCATCATAACGATTGTAGAGACATAAGGATGTTTCATCAATTACATTAGTTGCATCAATAATATTTTTTATTTCTTTTTTACTTTTATAAAATAATACAGATTTTTTATAGTTAAGTAATTTGTTCAAGATTTTCGCTTTCTTATTTATTTCAACAATCTTATTTAATTACGTTTAGGCATTATTAGTTACGTACCTACTAGGTTTTTATCATATGAGATAAAATAAATCCCAGATTATAAGATAACAATATTATGTAGGTAGATGACCAACCTACATATTAGTGGTCGACTATGGCATGCACCCACTTGACGACGGTAGATGCTTAAGCGTAAATAGTTTCATTAGGCCTAAGAATAAACTTTTACCTTTTACCCCAGCGAGGTACCTAGTGCCACAGTTTAACAAGAGAATTGTTAAACTGTGCTAGTGCCCACCTATTGACAGCCATCTAGAGACGCATGCAAAAGGTCATCTTCAACTATGGTGATGCATGGTGAGGTGATGCTCTAATTACGTGTATTTTTTGGTACAAAATAATTTCAACAATTTTCAGTACGAATACGTCGCTTTCGGTTAAAAGCCACGCGTTTAACGAAAAAAATTAATACACGTGATATCTCACTACACCCCCCCGTCCCCCCTTGTGATACTTCGTGATTTTTTCAAGTAACCCCCCCCCCTCCCCTTTCGAGGCTCACGTGATTAATGGACGACCCCTAAGTAGTTCCATTCTTAGAGCATTGCGGGCTGGGACGAAGCCGTTGTTGCCGAAGCCGAAGGTTCCATTAAGCAAGCCCTAACTTTGTTAATATAGCGGTGTTAGAGGTACCTAGGTACCAAGGTATTTGTTAACTCCAAAAAAGTAGGTAGGGCCAACGAACAGTTCGTTGGGTAGGGCATTTAAATAAAAAAAAATTAAATCTAAAGAAGCACACTCTTTGTAATTTCGATTTTTTTGGGAGTTACTACATTACGTTTTAGTAGTGTTTAATATTTTTTTTATTTTAGCAAGTTACTAGTAAAAAATCGACTCGCCACCAGATATTTAATATCACTACATAATATTATAAAAAAAGTACCTCGCCGCGTCTGTCTGTCTGTTCGCGATAAACTCAAAAACTACAGAACGGTTTTTCACGTGGTTTTCACCAATAGATAGAGTGATTCCTGAGGAAGGTTTAAGTGTATAATAAGTTAAGGTTTTATGTAAATTGGTAAAATTATGACGATAATTGTTGAAGAAGTCAACAAAATTTAAGCCGACTTGACTAGGGAGTTTGCATCGAAAACGCTGCATAAACCTTTTGAGCTAAATAATGTAGGTATGATGGAATTGTTCCCCTGTTATAGATCTACAAAAAACGTTAGTTAGATACCTACCAAGTATTTTATGCACATTATTTTAATCTTATACACCATAGGTACCTACCATTTAAATGAATAGCTTAGGAGTTGCCGAAAAAAGTTAACGCGCGCGAAAATAAATTCAAGCGCGTTTCATCGATGACGGGACGGGACTCGAACGGGACGGAAACAGACTTTTGGAGCGAATGTAAGAAAGTGACGACTGTGGTATTTGTTTTCTTTTTGGGTGTTGTTGGAGGTCGCATTTGGCAAAAAAGGAAGGAACCGAAGCGAAGGGCGGGTTGCTAACTAGCAATCAATTTTTTATTTTAGTATTATAGTAGGTAGGTAACACCTACCTTACTATAAGACGTAATAGTAATAAAATAGATGCGAATGTAACTCTGTCTGTCTGTTACGTTTCACGCCTAGACAGCAGGACCGATTTTGACGAAATTTGGACCTTGGGGAAGGATAGAGGCTGTTTTTTATCCCAATGCTGGGCACGGGTGTCCGTCCGCAGGATATTTCTGCTCACCAGAATACGAATATTTTGCTCACCAGTTATATTGAACCGTTTGAAGTTTCATTGTATAAGTAATCATACTTTATTTGGATCTCCGAACGGACGGACAGTAAGCCAGCACGTCTGTTATTAAAGTTAGAAGTAGGCAATTGTTACACACACTTTCTCATAATAACTATTTACAATGGGTCTCTGACTTAACTAGAAAATTTTATGCCCAACACAAACATTCAAACGGTAAACCAAAACATAGGGAAATAAATATTATATAGGTATTTAAATAGGTACTAGGTAGGAACGTACCTACCTATGTAGGTACAGGCAATAAGAAAACATGGGTAGTATACTACCCATGGGTAGTAAAATGGGAATTTATTGTATTCCCATTTTGGGTATCAAAAATGATAGCGTACTGAAAATACTGAAATACTAAGTGGGCGACGGACTGAGGGCGACTACAGATATTGAAAAAGGGTGACTTTAAAATACAAATTGAGTAACTATAGCTAAATATTCAGAAAGGGCGACCAAATTACTGTTAGGGCGACAACCTTAGGGCACACAAAACATTTAAAATTTGGCATGTTTTATTTAAAAAAGGTGACTATTATCCTAATCGAGATGATAAAAATAACATGTTGGGCAGCTTAAATCAGTTATAATAGTTATCTACCTCCTTGATATAATAGTTGCCCACTCAGTATTTTTGACGCTGATTTAGAATGTACACTGCTAACTTAAATTATTTGTCTCCCACATGTAGTCGCCCGTTTTACGTATTTTTGTAATCCAGTTTTTCGCCCGTTTTGTTATTTTGTCGCCCAAAAAATAAACCGTTGCCCGGTTTTGTATTTTAGTATTCCATTAACAGTCGCCTTTAATTATTTCCAGTCACCCAATTAATTATTTCCCGAAAAAAAAAATATTCAAATTATAATTTAAAACTGGACAAACAAGTCCTCAACCAAAATACGTTCTCCGATAAATATAATGATAATGTAATAAATGATAGGAACCTTTACGAAAAAATACAACTAAGTATGTCGTACCTACCTAAATGATCTCGGCGTTATTTATGAATAATATAATATGTATTATATTAATATGACGTTTATAATTATTATTACCTTCATGAGCGCAAAGCGCTGGTCGTCATCAATCCCAACAACAGAGTTTGAAACAGGTGCCATTTTCACTGTTATATTTTGACGCACTAAAATTTAGCTATCAGCAACAACGTGCTGTGCGCGTGAGTGACAACGCGTTTCTGATAGGAGTTCGGCGCCAAAAGGGAAGGGCTCCGCGGACCCGACCGATCCGCTAGACTTTATATAAATGTATAGCTTCGAATGGATGGTGCATGAATGATAAACAAAAACAAAACACGGCTGCTGACGGCGCGCTGCGGGATTACTTTGCGTGTGCGCAAGTTTAGTGCTGTTAGCGCCAGTTCAAGGTGAATGAGTCACGCTAAAATCGCTATTGTAATACAGGTACCTATTATAGATTTCGATGTAGGAAATGGGTAATTACAATATTAATAAAATATTTTTTTTTTATTGCTAGAAAATAACTCTGTTTATATAAATAAATAAAAAAGTGATAGGAAAATAGAAACATTTATTTCCAACATATAGTCAGTGGCACGAATCATGAAATTTTTTCGACGGAGTGGGGATAAGTTCGCGCATGTGCTCTTGTGAGCGACCAATAGCGCGCGCCCCTCTCCCGCCGCCCGCGCCCCTCACCGCAACGCATACCCAAAATACGCGTTCCGCGCAATCCCCACCCGATTTCATGATTCGTGCCACTGACATAACTTAAATATTATTTGCATTATTATGTAGGTACTTTATTGGCCTTTCATTTTAACCAAGAAAATATTTTTACATGCAAAGTGGTACTGAGTCTCAAATATATTCAAGAATTCATTACATTGAAGAAATAATTATACCTATACCTATTCATCTTTTTTTTATTCTTCTATTTGATCTGTTGGAAAATTGTTTAAGTCTTATTTTAGGCACCCATTACACGGTAGGTTTTGCTGTCAGTTTAACCACAGTCACGGGCTGTGACTGACAATTAACCTACCGTGTAATGTAGTGACTGATGGTTGCATGATGTGATTTGTTCTTTGCATCTGACTGATCAGTCAAACGTAATTCATGACTGATGGAATTTGACTGACGCTTGCATGACCATGTGATGGCTGCCATAGACTAAGTGTTGGCTTATTTTTAGGGCTGCCGTGTCCCGGTACAACGGGACATGTCCCAGTTTGAAGTGTTGTGTCCTGGTGTGCCAGTCAGCAAGTAGCACTGTGTCCCAGTCTGCAAATAGCACTTTTCAATATTACCCAAGTTATTGAAAAATCCATGGTTTATCCTATTTCTGTACCGTTCGGCATCTCAGCACTTAAGGCAGCCCTACTCATTTCATTACTGTAAATACAACTCCTCCCCTCTCAGGCTCCTCATCATGAACCTCTTTATCACTCCCTTCAACATCTGACATCTCTGAATCTTCACTATCAGCCTCCCTGTAAGTTCCAAACTTGGCAGTATCCGTGGGCAGTTGCGGCATTTTAATTCCCACCCTCGCCATCAATTTTTCTGCGGCATGTTGAGCTTCAACCTCCTTTAAATGAATATTATACTCTTTTTGAAGTTGCAAGGACTCTTCTAAGGGCAATAACTTGGCCGGACCATGGATTATTGGTGGTGGAGTCGCTGCAGTTACTTCCCAATGTTTATGTTTCTTCCTTAGAACTTCTTTCTCTGGATTGTGGACATCAGACTTTGTTGTCTTGTACGGCTTGAACTGACCTGTCAGTTTAACCTTGGGATTTGCCTCTGTTTTCTCCACAAGGTATTTAACATGGGGTATATCTCCTATCTTGATCAAATCATCAACAGTAATAGAAGGCTTTTCAGGTTGTAACACTTTAACTGTCTTCTCTGTAGATGTGCTTTGACTTAATATGTGCATAACATCCTCAGGTTCACTATCATCATCAGAATCTAAATAAGTTTCCTTGTTATTACTGTTACTTAATTTACTATTCCATTCGACATCTTGCACAGCTTCGTTTGCTAGCGGGTTTAGTTTCATATCACTAAACAAGCGACATGTCTGTTCTTCTTCCTGTTTTTCTTTAATCGCAGCGACAATTTTATCGTACAAAGTCTGGATTTTTGCTCCTCTATCAGCTAATTTTGATATGAAACTTTTGTTTGTCAACAGCTTTAACTGTCGGTCGCGAAGTTCTTGGAGCTCAGGAATAGTTTTCGATGATAAATCCGTGATCTTGCCATCAACTTCTGATTTAGGAGGAGGTGGCAGTAGCCCGGGAATTTTTTTGTTGATCTTTTTCATTATTTAGAAACCTGTTACCTTGCATACGTTATTGAATTAATTCAAATACTTTCTCATTTCGAACTGCAATGTCTATAAACAAAGGTATTCAGTTATTATTATGTGCAACAAAGCCAAATTAACGCAAATTACGCATGAACATGAAAATAAAATAAGGATCCCTGTTTTTGTTAAAAAAACATATCTGTCACTGTCAGTGTCAGTGGGCGCATTCCAACAGACAAGCCGCTGAGTCATCGGTCGCCAGAGAGTAAAATTTTATGAGGGCTTTTTTGCCCGGACTTATGCCGGGTCCAGCATGCGTAGCATGAGCAAACGGGACTCTTGTCTACGAAGACTTGTCGTCTCGACCATCTAGATTGCTGGGGGCTTACCATCAGCAAATAAGAAACCATCCTTAAGCCGTTCAGTTCAGAAGCAGGCCCTAAACAAAATATGATCGTCATCTCGTATGTGCCTTACTCCTTCTGGCTTCTGAGCTTCAAAAACCTTCAGTGACGGATAAACAATTTCTTATTTTGGTATTCAGAACATTCGTAACGCTAGAATTTATGAATGATTGACGTTTGAACACGTCATGACACTGAAGATCATGGATGCTGGAAATAACAAAAACTAGCTAGTGAAAGTCCAGTTTCACTCCCTAGATGCTCAGTGACGTAAAAATAAATAAGATTTAACTTTCGAAAATCATACAAAACCGAACAGATCTCATAAAATCGTTGTTTAAACGTGGCACACACGGAACCGTATGTGCCAGTTTTCTTTTGTCAAAATATCGACAACTAAACCGTTTGGAGCCAAATGAAGCAGTCTAGCAGCGTTACGTTTGATACGTAACAGCATATAACACTTCAAATCCATTCGCGTAAGAGCACATCAATAGAAAAAGCAAAAACAATATTTCGACCCATCAGACTGTGTGGCCCACAATTAATACTGTCACGTTACGTGAATTTTGCGTCACTTAAGTTTTAAAGCCGTTAATAGTAATAAGATTTTCCGGCACTGAGGATCTAGCTTTATTTGGAACCAATCACTGCAGTACTTACGATGTAATTCGAGATTCAAATTAGTATGTAAATCACCTAGGGTGACCACGAAGTATTTTTTTACGGACATCGTATCGTATTGATGTTGACTGAGACTGCAGCTTAGCGCTCCTGTACACGATCCCTGATTGCGTGCGATACATGATTTTACCGTTTTGTTGGTATGGGAGCAATATGGTGAATGTCATACACTTTACGAAGATCTCCGAAAATATGAGGACAAGTTTTGTGATTACTTTCTGATGAATTACAAGACATTTGACAAATTATTTCACGGCGGCAGCGGCGCGGTGGCGGGTTCCACGCTTTACGTATCCACAGATTCAGTGCAGAGGCGAGGCAGCGGCGCGGTGGCGGCGGCGCGGCGGCGGCATCGTGTACAGGAGCGCTTATGCTGTGCAGATAGTTTATACCATGGATTAAAACATAGGATACTGTCTTATTATCCTGGTCAAAGTTTTCCTAGGGTTTATGCGGACGAAGTCGTGGGTGGATGGCGGGTGGGCGGTATTTTAACAACTAGCGTTCGCCCCCGACTTCGTCTGCGTGGACAGTTATTTTTCTACCCCTCGGGAACCGCAAGCTTTTTGGATAAAAGGTAACCTATATCCTTTTCTGTACCCCTGACAATGTGTTGAGGACGGCGAGCTTAGATTATGTAAATAAATACCACGTGTGTTTTTTGTTATGTATAAACTTAGATCGTAAGAGTTTCTATTAAAGAATTTCCACCTGGTGTTCACATTTATTTAGTTTATAAGTCAGAATAAGTAGGAAAAATAGGTAATTAGTAGGAAATAAATAGACATGTAATAGCTAGGAAACAAATAAGTACGAAATTATAAAAAGTAGGCAATTATTAACATGTTACCAATAGGAAATATTAAATATGTAATAAGTAAGAAATAAGTATGTAAATGAACTTGATATTTAGTAAGTAAGATTATGTAAAGTAGGAATATGTACGCAAAGTAAGATATTGTTATTAGATAAATTCAAATTAAAAATTGTAAGCTCAGCACACTATCCGAGGTAGGACAAAGTAGAATGAAAGGAATAAACGTATATGTTAGACGGAGACAACCCTGCGAGACAGAGAGGCACCGGTAGGAACGAGATAGCGCTTAGCAGTGTAGCGAAATTAAAGTAGGGCCTGCGATTGGTCGGGCAATAAATGTAGGACCTGTGATTGGCCGGAGCCGGCCGGGCGCTCGGTGCGCGCAGGTATAAAAATAGGGCCGGATAGTGTCTGAACACAGTTCGAGATCGCAGTTCAAGACAAGCAGTCAACAAGTACGAAACATTGTAATCAAGAATTAGAAGACCCAATAAAGAAAAATATCGAAGAAGCCTTTATCATTTCATACAGTCCATTACACCATGGTCCTGTACGTCGCCGGATCAACGGATCAAGACACCGCTACATCAAGAAACCTCGGTTCCTGCCTCCCGGAAGTGAAGCAAAGGAAGAACGCTACACAGCTACGGTACCAGCCATGATTACAAGGAGCCAAAGCGACGCCGGAGAGCAACGCCGCGCTCAAGAAAGGGCCCACGCCGCAGCACCCGGAGACCATGAAAGGCAGCGAGCAATTGACGACGAACGAATAAGGCGGCTATCACAAGATCCACCAGCCTCGCCAAGCTCAAGACAACCAAGTACAGAGCGAAACGAAGCAAACCCACGAGACATGAATACTGCAAGAACGTCGACGGTTCAAGAAATACTACGTGCGGTTGCCGTTGAAGAATTACCACGCGCGATAGACGAAACACCACGTGGCATGCAAGAAAGACCACGTGCACGTGCCATTAAAGAAATACCACGTGCCGCAGAAGAAAGACCACGTGCGCGGTCACCGGCACACTCAGTGCGTTCTCAGCGGTCAACAGCCAGCGCAACAGCAAGAATTCGTCTGGCGGAACTAGAAGCGGCTGAGAAACTAGCTACATTAAGAAGAAAAGAACTTGAAATCGAAGCCGATCTAATCAAGAAGCGATTGGCTGCGGAGGTTTTAATCATTCAAGATGACAACGACAGCCTGCACGAAGAACCGATACCTCAAGAACAACGAGTTGATGAATGGCTCCGAGCAACGAATCCACGGGAAGAAACAAGACAACTACGATTCGAAGTACCAGTCAATAAGGAGAGATCGCAATCGCAATCGCACACGCCGTCAAGAAATCGGAACGGAATTGAACAACTCGCCGAAACATTAGAGAAGATGGCACGGCCGAGACTCCGTCACACTGACCTACCAATATTCAGTGGTGACGTCAACGAGTGGCTACCGTTCAAGGCTGCAATGGATGACAGTACGAAGATGTACGAAATATCGGCGGCAGAAAACCTACAGCGACTTCGAAGTTGTCTCAAGGGTGAAGCAAGAAACGTCGTATCCGCGTTACTACACACGGCCACCGACCCTGCAATTATCATGCGCACGCTCGAGCAATGCTACGGAAGACCAGAAATCATCATCGATCGGGCAATTGAAGATTTAAAGAAGATGCCGAAACCAAGCTCATCAGCGACGGACCTAAATAGCTTCGCTTTGCGCCTACAAAACACCGTCTGTGTCCTGAAGAGTATCGACCAGCGCGGTTACCTTTACAACCCAATGCTAGCAAGAGAAGTGCTAGACAAGCTGAGCCCACACATCAGATCGAGATGGTGTGACTTCGCAAGCCAGTATGAAGGGACGGCGGAACCTGAAATCATCATGCTCTCACGTTTTCTTATGCGAGAGGCGGACCAAGCGTTAAGATACACCTACGCTCCGACGCCGACTACAAGTACGAACACGAAGAAGGAACTCCGACCTGCTGTCCTGCAACCGAAAAAGAAGATCGGTACTGTCTACACCATGTCAGAGAAGACAGAAGATAACGAACCATGTCCGAACTGTGGACAAGCACATACACTTCCTCGGTGCCCGAAGTATCAAGATATGACAACGGAGCAGCGATGGGACTTCTTGAAGGAGAGAAGAATATGCTTCAAGTGTGCCTGCTCCCGCCACCGAAGAGGGAACTGTCGCGCCAAGCCATGTGGCGTGAACCAATGCAAGCGTCCACATCACAAGTCTCTACATGCTGAAAAACAAGAAGAGCAATCAAACACGGAAGCATCGTCGAATACGCAAGCGACATCGAACGCGCAAGCACCGTCAAACAATGAAGCTGTGTTGTCTGTGGCTGCCAACAAAGCCACAGGCCCACGCGCCGTGCTACTGAAGATGTGTCCAGTAGTCATCGCCGGACCACGGGGGGAGGTGCACACCTACGCACTCTTGGATGAAGGAGCAACCATCACCCTCATCGACGAAGACATAGCCAATGAAGTTGGAGCTGAAGGACCGGCACACCCACTACGTCTAAACGGCGTGAACATGACAAGAAGCACCAATAGCAAGATGGTCACAGTACGAATCCGGGGCAAGAATGAAAACAAGTCCTACAAGTTGAACGCCAGAACCATGAAGAATTTGAGGTTACATCAACAAACAATACCTGAAGAGCTATTGAAATACGAACATCTTCGAGACATGAAACAAGAAGAAATATGTTATGAAAAGGCGCGGCCAGGCATCCTAGTGGGCACCGACCATTGGGAAAACATAGTCTCCAGGCAACTAAGGACCGGGGGACCAGACCAGCCAGCTGCTTCCAAAACACAACTTGGTTGGGTGGTACATGGAACGGTACCACGAAGCGTCATCATGAAGACAAGCGAAAGAGTGCTACACATCTATGAACCTGAGCGGCACTCAGACATCGAGGAGCGACGCGACAATCAACTCCACGACCTCGTCGACTACCATTTCAAGATTGAGGCACTGGGCGTTTCGAAGAAACCACGATTAAGTGAAGCGGACCAGCGAGCCATCGAAACAGTGGAAAAGACAATTAAGAAAATCGACGGGGGCTACGAAGTCGGTCTGCCATGGCGGCACGATCAAATCAAGATGCCAGCGAGCTATGACACAGCATTCCGAAGACTGAAAAGTATAGAAAAGAAAATGGACGCATCACCTGAGTTCGCAGCCGAGTACACTGCGCAAGTGGAGAACCTACTGAAGAAGGGGTACGCGGAGCCCTGCGACGGGTCAGAGACTAACAGTTCCCGCTGCTGGTTTCTCCCACACTTCGCCGTGCAGAACCCAAATAAGCCCGGCAAGCAGCGACTAGTATTCGACGCGGCAGCGAAGAGCCGAGGAGTGAGCCTGAACGACCACCTGCTGGAGGGACCTGATCTGCTGCTCTCTCTTCCTGGAAT
Organism: Agriphila tristella; assembly: GCA_928269145.1. Classification (NCBI taxonomy): domain Eukaryota; kingdom Metazoa; phylum Arthropoda; class Insecta; order Lepidoptera; family Crambidae; genus Agriphila; species Agriphila tristella. The sequence continues at coordinate 25,594,370 of OV743437.1, read as the reverse complement.
CCTGTTCAGATTCCGAGAACATGAAGTCGCCATCACAGCAGACATCCAAGAGATGTTCCTAAGGATCAAGATACGGCAGCAAGATCAGCCCGCGCAACAATTCTTATGGCGCGGTGAAGATAGAACAAGCCCACCACGACACTTCAAGATGACGAGCATGATATTCGGCGCAGCAAGCTCACCATTCATGGCACACTTCGTGAGGAACTTCAACGCCGAGCAACATAAAGAGGAATGCCCATTGGCGCTGGAAGCCATCACAACATCACATTACATGGACGACTATGTGGCGAGCTATGGAAACATGGAAGAAGCTCGGACCGCCATAGCCCAAACAAGGAAGGTGCACGCAGCAGCAGGATTCACGCTGCGGCAATGGAGTACCAACAAACAAGAAGTACTACGTGACGTGCCGACGGAGCTGCATGCCACCACCCCTACTCCACTGGGGGGAGAACAAGAAAACAAGATCCTTGGGCTGATGTGGAGCTCGGAAAATGACGAGCTGGGCTTTAACACTTCGATGAACAAGGTCCCGGAGGAAGTAAGAAAACAAGTGCGCGCGCCGACCAAAAGGGAAGCACTCAGTGCGGTCATGTCCATTTACGACCCGCTGGGCCTGCTGAGCCATTTCACCGTAAGAGCGAAGATAATACTACAGAGCCTGTGGAGCCTCAAGATCTCTTGGGACGAACCGATCCCGGGGAATGAACAAGAACAATTCTCAAGGTGGCTGGCGCGCCTGGAAGATATAGCAAAACTACGGCTTCAATGGTGCTACTCGACGCAGAAGTACAAACGCATCGAGTTACACGTGTTGTGCGATGCCAGTGAACAAGCATACGCAACTGCGGCCTACTGGAGGATGATCAGCAGCGACGGGCAGATCAAAGTGGTTCTCGTGGCCGCCAAAGCCAAAGTGGCGCCACGACGAACACAAACAATCCCAAGGCTAGAACTTCAAGCCGCGGTCATCGGAGCGAGGCTCGCCGAGCAGATCAAGAACGAACATCGGCTGGAAATAGCAAGCACGACTTATTGGACCGATTCGACGACGGTGATCCATTGGATACGTCACGATGAAAAGAGATACACCCCATTCGTGGCTCATCGACTCGGAGAAATATCGGAGCTCACACATCATGAAGAATGGCGATGGCTCCCGACCACGGAGAACGTCGCGGACGACGCTACCAGGCTGTCGGACGAACCAATAAGTGCCAACAGCAGATGGTTTGAAGGACCTCGATTATTATATGAACCGGAGGAGCAGTGGCCTACGGCAAAAGCCCTAGAAGAACAAGAAGAATCTGAAGTCCTACACGTGACCGAAGAAGAAAACGAACAAGAATGGACACCAGACCCCGCACGCTTCTCAAAGTATGAAACGTTGGTGCGTGCGACGGCAAGGGTACTGGCCTTCATCGACATATGCAGAAAAAAAGCCAAGCGGATGGAATATCAGCACATAGAACGAGCTGAACAAGAGCTCATCAAGCGAGCACAGCGGGAAAGCTTCAAAGAAGAAATTAAGAAAATGAAGATGGGACGGCCGATAACCAGGGGCAGTCGCCTTTTTCAGCTAGATCCACTGCTGGAGGACGACATCATAAAGGTGCGTGGTCGAATTCAAGCCGTCACCGCCCCCGACCACGTGAAGAAACCAATAATCATGGATGGACGTCATCGAATAACGAAGCTCATCGTGCTACGGGAACACTGTGCTGCAGGTCACGCCAACAGAGAACGCGTGACCAACGACCTGCGACAAAGGTACTGGGTCATCCACCTACGACCCACAGTACGAGCCATCGAGAGAGACTGCGCTAAGTGCAAGATTGAGAAGGCAAGACCAAGACCACCGACGACGGGGGACCTCCCGCGCGCTCGCCTGGACCCTTTCCACCGCCCATTTAGAAAGAAAGAAAGAAAGAAAGAAAGAAAAATAATTTATTTGAGACATACAAACAACAAAATGAAATAAAACTTAAAGTAATTGCCCCAAAACGGTCCCAACTCAGCATAATGCATGGTCTACGACCAGCGCTGGTCTTCCGTCGGGACCGGTTTGATGACGCTGCGATTCGATAATAAATCACAAATACAAATGAAACAAACAACAACAAATTCAATAACCAATCCTTTTACATTTAGTCTGTGTCATTTACTAGAGCTGTCTGTCACTGCGGACATTAGTGATCTGTGGACGGACGTCACTTCGCTGACTTGACAGACAGAAGCTATCTGCTCTGTTATGCTACTAGAAACAAATTCCTTATATTATTATTTTTTTTACTATAAACGTAACAGTAAACAAATATATTATTAGCACTATTAAAAATAAATAGATACCCTGACTGAGTATTAAATTAATGTATCTTGAATATTAGTGCTCTGTCTCTGTGCGTGCATAATGTAGACAAAGAAGACAAGACGACATTTTACAAATTCAAAACAACAGACGAGACGCCATATCGCATCAACACCATCAACCGATGACGCTATTGTATGAGTTTGATTAAAAATACAGTAGGTACGTAATAAACATAAAACAAGGCACTTATCAACATAACATAACATTAAAGGAGGAGCAATAAGACTGTACGAGTATTTTACATGGCTTTACAGTTCTTATTTTACTTTAGTGACCCAAAATGAAAGCCCGCTTCGTAACAGCTGGATAGAACAAAAAGCATCCAGCAATATGGACAAATATTTTTCTACAGGGAAGACAATGCCTCACGAGTGTTTGGGACAGAAAGTAGAGGTGAGTAATGGTTAAATGACACTCACGTCTTGCATTTGAGTTTCCTGTGTTCGTTGATTAGCAACAAGGAACGATTTTAATTTATTCTTAAAATTATTAATGTTTTGCAGGTCCCTTATCGGTGGGGGAATGTTATTCCAGCATTTGGAAGCTGCATAACGGAAACTACCACGGAAGGCAGCGGAAGCATGTTGAGCGGTAGCCAGCTGTTGAGCACATTTACGCGCCCGATAGGGCCTGTGGCCTGAGATCCAGGACAGCTTGTTGTAAAGATACCCAGGTGCGCTGTGTTTGACTACCCCAAACATTAGGCAAGCCAAATGTAGCTTTCGACGGTGTTGCATCTTTAACATGACATGTTTATTTAGGAAAGGAGTTACGTGGGCCCTTAACGGAATATCGAAGCAAAAACGTGCACAAGCATTCTGCACACGCTGAATTAGTTTTTTTGTTTTGGCAAGCAGACGAGGTCCATAAACAGTATCCATGTAGTTTAATTTTGATAACACTAGAGATTCCACTAGTTTAATACGAATTTCTACACTTAAGTGACGTCTGACTTTATATAATACTCTTAGTTTATAAAAACAGTTTCGGATGCAATCACCAATATGCTTTTCAAAACGCAAATAGCAATCCATTTTGAGGCCCAGATTACGCGCTTCATACACTCTCTCTATTGGTTGATCTTTCAGTTTGACGGGTACTGAGGATATTATTTTTCCTATCTGCTGTTGGGTCCCAAAAATCAAATATTTCGTTTTAGAAGGGTTTAGCAATAGGCAATTTTGATTCGACCAATCTGCAATTCTTGAGAGATCCTCATTTAGTTTATTTATTGCTTGGTCTTTACTAACTGTGGCGTGGATTATTTTGGGCCGATGATGGTCAAAATAGGGCGCCGCCGAGAGAAGAGATGGGGAGCGATCTTCACTTGCCTCACCACGTGCGCCGTCCACATAGAGCTCGTCTCGTCGCTCTCAACGGACTCCGCAATAATGGCGCTACGACGTATGGCGGCCAGAAGAGGATGGCCAAAGATGATGTACTCGGACAACGGCACGAACTTCCGAGGGGCCGACCAGGAGCTACGAGCGGCCTACACTGAATGGGCGCCGGCTCTGCATGAAGAAGGGCTGCTGCATAGGATGGAGTGGAGATTCATACCGCCAGGGGCTCCAAACCAAGGAAGAGCCTGGGAACGACTGGTACGCTCGGTGAAGACTGCGCTCAGCGTCACCATGCGCGAAAAGGCGCCCGCAGAAGAGGTTCTGAGGACTCTGCTGACCGAAGCGGAGTTCTCAATCAACGCCAGACCGTTGACCCATGTCAGCGTGAGCAAAGACGACCCGGAGGCGCTCACGCCCAACCACTTCCTGCTGGGCTCATCAATTGGACTGCCTTCCACGGGACCCTGCGACGAAGCCGACAGAAGAACATGGTGAGCCAGCCAAGCCTTAGCGGATCACTTCTGGAAGCGTTGGGTTCACGAACACCTCCCAACCCTGATCCCGCGAGGCGAAGCAGCAAACATGAGACGATGCCTGCAACCTGGTGATGTCGTCGTGGTGGTAGACAACACACTGCCCCGCAACACGTGGCGGATGGGTATCATCCAGCGTGTGTACGAGGGACCAGACGGCGGTGTACGCGTGGCCGAGGTTAGAACTCGGACTGGTGTCTTCAAGCGTCCCGCCAGTAAACTCGCCGTGCTCCCGGTGGAAGAGGCTACGCAAGCTACGCCGGGGGGAGGATGTTGAGGACGGCGAGCTTAGATTATGTAAATAAATACCACGTGTGTTTTTTGTTATGTATAAACTTAGATCGTAAGAGTTTCTATTAAAGAATTTCCACCTGGTGTTCACATTTATTTAGTTTATAAGTCAGAATAAGTAGGAAAAATAGGTAATTAGTAGGAAATAAATAGACATGTAATAGCTAGGAAACAAATAAGTACGAAATTATAAAAAGTAGGCAATTATTAACATGTTACCAATAGGAAATATTAAATATGTAATAAGTAAGAAATAAGTATGTAAATGAACTTGATATTTAGTAAGTAAGATTATGTAAAGTAGGAATATGTACGCAAAGTAAGATATTGTTATTAGATAAATTCAAATTAAAAATTGTAAGCTCAGCACACTATCCGAGGTAGGACAAAGTAGAATGAAAGGAATAAACGTATATGTTAGACGGAGACAACCCTGCGAGACAGAGAGGCACCGGTAGGAACGAGATAGCGCTTAGCAGTGTAGCGAAATTAAAGTAGGGCCTGCGATTGGTCGGGCAATAAATGTAGGACCTGTGATTGGCCGGAGCCGGCCGGGCGCTCGGTGCGCGCAGGTATAAAAATAGGGCCGGATAGTGTCTGAACACAGTTCGAGATCGCAGTTCAAGACAAGCAGTCAACAAGTACGAAACATTGTAATCAAGAATTAGAAGACCCAATAAAGAAAAATATCGAAGAAGCCTTTATCATTTCATACAGTCCATTATACAATGTGTATGTAAAATTTCATGATGATCGGTTGAGCAGTTAAGACGTGAAGGCGTAACAAACAAATGAACAAGAACTGTTAATCACAATTATTTTCTTTTTCTTTTTTGACAACCCTTGCACATTCGGGACTACACGGGTGGCAACTGGCGGCACGCGGCGGCATCGTCCGACATCAAAAACGTTTAACAACTGTATGGATTTTTAAACAAAGTTAAGCTTTGTCCAGATTAGTAAAATTTTTGTGTATCAGATCTCCGTCGCGTAACATCGACGTGTATCATTTGGCTAGTTTGGAGTAGTTTGGACTAGACATGGGCGCCAGGCGCCGGCGCGACGCGCGACCTATCGCTCTCTCGGTCCCGCCTATCGCTCTCTCAGTCACACTTGTTGTGGTAAGCGCGGTGAGCCGTCATTAACTGACTTCAAAAATTTGAAAAGGAGGAGGTTATTTATACGTCGCGTATATTTTTTTTTATATGTATGTACACTGATTACTCGAAGACAGCTGAACCGATTGAAATTATTTAAACGCTATAACATTAGGTTTCATCCCAAGTTGGTCCCATTTTTGAAATTTTGAAATCGGTTCAGTAGTTTTCAAGTAATCTTGAAAATACTGTCGTTTTCGTTACCATTTTATATGAATTCAGACGGATTTTCAATAATTACGTTTTTGTTTATGAACCGATTTAGATGATTCTTTTTTTCTTTAAAAGAAGACACCTTAAGAATAATATCATATTAATTTCATTAGTATTGGACATTGAGATTTTATAGATACACGAGGGAACTCCTCAAAATCAAATAGGAACTGTATTGTGATTGAAATATCGGTAGGTTTATGACAATCAAAAACAAGTTAAGTACCTATCTATTGTCAAGGACGTTCTGGACTAGAGTTGAACTTGGGGTATACCATTGAAAAATATGAAACATTAAAACGGTTTAGCTTATAAAATCATCGCTTACATACCTACCACAAAAAAGTTTAAAATAAAAAAGCTTTTTCAAAAAGCAAAACCTCCTTCAAAAACCTTAAAAAACAGCTCTATAAAAAGCAAGAAATAATGTTTAAATCGATTAATTAAAACACGTCTATTGAAGTCGGGTGGAGCTGGAAGTATTTTTTTTATACATTGTATCTATACATATTATAAAACTCTAAATTGATTGACTGATTGATTCATTCATTGTTGGGATAAGCGTGGAGCCCTAACGGCTGAAGGTAGAGACACCATTTTTGGAGGGTAGATACCTTTCATGATGTAGATGAGCACTAAGAAAGGATTTTAGAAAATTCCAGTTATACAGGGTGCCACAGGTTGTTTAAGTTTGTATGAGAATTTGTATTTGTATAGGGTTGAAGTAGAGACACCATTTTGGCCTCGAGGCCATTAGAACGTGGCCAGCACCAACAGTGCAGTTATTGTGGACTAAGGCTTGTATTTGTATAGTGCTTTACTCAAAAATACTAGTACTACCTACAATACTATAGTAGGCACTTATAACCTAATTAAAAAAAAATACAAAGATGCAAATATCTCAGAAACTGTGCGTTGGTCGCTAAGTTCCGCTCTCGGCCATCATCATCGCTGCCAGCAACGCAGTCATTATATACTGCGGCAGTAATGTAGTATTGTACCTGGGTATAACCGAGATTTGCTCGGTTATTACTAATTATTGTAATATGTTAGTGTTTAGGTAATAACAAAAGTGCTCTAGCTACTTACTTTGGGATCAGAGCAATGTATGTGATGTTTTTTCGATATTCGTAATCTCAACCTTACAGCACTTGAACTTGAACATATAAAAAAAGTAAGTCACCGAGCGAGATTCGAACTCGGAACATTGGTTTCTTGTAGTCCGCGTCCTAACCCGCTGAACCAAACGGACATTGGCCGGCGGCGGACGAAATTAGTGACCATATTCTGCGTCGAAAGAAAAACGCACGCAGCACTGTCACGTCAACACATAGTTCCAAGAATACGTATTTTAAAATTATTTAAAAGTGAAAGATCGTGTGCTTCAATTTGTTGGTGTAATCTTCGCATTATTCTGCACGAGTGGTATCGTTAGGAGTAACGATTTGTTTACTTTTGTCGTGAGTGCAAGACTAAAACGAGTGACTAGGTACTACTGTTCTATAATAGTGAATCAAGTTAATTAATTGATCAGAATCACCTCAGTGTTAACGTATAACATGAACACAATTAGTTTTGAACTTTTTACATAGTGAATAGACAGTCTAATTTAATAACCTCTTAAAATTAGTGACTTTTTATTTTTAGCGAAGTCAGTGCAAAAAAAATACTATTCAATGTACCTGCCTCTGTATTGACTTTTAATTGTAAACATCGACGAACTATACTCCAATATTCATCGCTCACAGTTATAGCGCTTTGGTGGAAAGGCGAACGGCGCAGTGTCTAATCTGACTATCACCGACTTCAAATCACGACGAAGAACTTTTTTTTATTTATTTATTTTTCTCACTTTTTACTATTAACTTTTTATCTTTTATTATGGCATCGTCAAATAAATGTTCTGGATGCAAAATTCTTATAAAAAATAAAGAATATTTGATATGCTCATACTGTATGCATAAGTATGATCTTCTCTGTGCAAACATACCTGAGAAGTGTTTTGCTAAAATGGACAATAATCAGAAACGCTTATGGAAGTGTTGTGAATGCACCAAAAAGGAACCTAAAAAGGACAACTCAAATACGCCTGTCCGATCTCTATCGTGTCAGTCTTCACCTGGCGTCGCATATGAGGACGCTTCGGGTGAGTCTTCTTCTTTATCCGACTGTAATGTAACAATCAGACCAAGTCAGAAGCAAATGCAACCTAGTTTTACACTTGAAAGTATTAGAAACATAATTAAAGAGGAAGTAATGGCAGTCGTAAGCAGTCAAGTCACTGAAGAACTTAGAAGTATTAAACAGCAAATGTGTGAGTACCATAGCTCGGTCGTATTTCTCAACAAGCAATATGAGGACCTAAAAGCAATTGTAGAAGAAAAAGCTGATACAATCTCAAAGCTGAAACTGGATAACGAATTCCTCTTGTCGACTGTCAAAGATCTTTCTTTCAGGCTTGACTTAACAGAGCAGCATATGCGTGAAAGCAACTTGGAAATCAATGGGATCCCGGAGCATCGTACTGAAAATCTAATTAAAACTATCAACCAACTTACCAATACTGTCAGTTGCCCTATCGCCGACGAAGATATATTAAACGTGACGCGTGTAGCTAAAATCAACAGAGACAGCAATAAACCTCGCGCTGTTGTCGTCAAATTACGTAATCCTCGCCAACGCGATTCAGTTCTTGCAGCAGTGCTCAAGTTTAACAAAGCCAACTCCAAGGAAAAGCTGAATTCTCACCATCTTGGACTGGGAGGTCCCCGCGTCCCCATCTACGTCGCTGAACATTTAACGCCAAGCAACAAATCTTTGCATGCTGCCGCTAGAAAAAAGGCTAAAGAAGTTGACTATAAGTACGTATGGGTACGCAATGGTCGCATCTACGTACGTAAGGACGAATCTTGTCAGGCACATCTAATAAAAAACCAGGACAGTTTGAAGTTAATTAAGTAAATTAAGCTTATACTTAAGATTAATCGATTGTACTGTGTTGTTTGCACTGTAAAATTTTCCATTCGATACTATAGATATATATTATCAAAATGTGCGAGGTATTCGAACTAAAACAAATGCAGTATATGATAACATCTTACAGTCCAATTATAATGTTATAGTGTTTACGGAGACATGGCTTAATTTCAATGTTAAAGATAATGAATACATCGATTCTCGATACAAGGTATTCCGTAGAGATCGTGTTTGTTCAGTTAACTCTAAAAAGGATGGTGGGGGCGTACTGATTGCTATCTCTTGTGATATTCCATCCACCCGTATGGAGACGTGGGAAAGCGAGAGCGAAGATTTGTGGGTAGTTGTTAATATAGGTTCTGGCAACTCGCAATGTAAAATAGCCATTGGAACAGTTTACCTACCTCCTCCTGTTCAATTAATTGCTTTAAATAGATACCTTGATCACGTAAATGATATAATGAATGTAGTCGACAAAGTGATAATACTGGGTGACTTCAATCTTCCCTTTATTCAATGGTCCAAAAATCAGGACAATTTTTCAATGGCTCCCGGTAACTGCAACACTCCTCTGGGTCATTCACTTGTAGATTTTATGGCAATAAATAACTTGCAACAGTATAATAGTGTTTTGAATGTTGATAGTAGAATTCTTGATCTCGTTTTCAGTGACCTATCTGATGTGGTATCGGTCGATGAACCCGAGGATGTTATTAGCAAACTTGATGAGAAACACCCAGCATTATTAATAACGGTACGTAGTACTCAGGTTTGTAATTATCTACCCCCTTTGAGATGCGAAAACTTAAATTACTATAGAGCAAATTATGACCTGATTATATCTAATTTGAAAAATATCGATTGGTCCTCTGTGTTGCTTTCTTGTAACGATGTCAATGCAATGGTTTCAGTATTTTACGATGCTATTGGCGATGTGATAGAGAAGTATGTTCCTAAGCGCAGGCTAATAAAAGTTAAACATCCTTCGTGGTTTACTTACGCACTTATTAAGAGATTAGCAGAAAAAGAAAGATTAAGGCAAAGATATAGGAAATATAAAAATCCATTGGATCTTTTATCATACAATAGGGTTCGTGATCACTGTCAAAAGCTTTATAACTCATGTTATACTCAATACATACATAGCATTGAAGATGGTATTAGCAAAGACCCTAAATCATTTTGGAGGTTTGTCAGAAACAAGAAAAATAATTCATCCTCAATCCCAATGCGTGTGTGCAAGGATCACGTTGAAGCTTGTACTGGCCCGGAAATAGCTAATCTATTTGCTAGCCAATTTTCGTCTTCCTTCAATCTGAATGACATGTCAGACAGCGATCTTTGTAGCATTCCACCAACTCAAAATAATGTCATCTCCGCCATTCAATTTACGGAACGCGAAATCTTAAAAAAGATCAAAGCTATCGACATTCATAAGGGTGCTGGTCCAGATCTTATTCCTGCTGTCTTTCTCAAGCGATGCGGCCCTGTACTGGCCTTACCCCTAAGTATTATATTTAACCGCTCCATGAAAGATGGCTGCTTTCCGGACGAATGGAAAAAAACACGAATAATTCCATTACATAAAAAAGGTGAACAGAATCAGACCGTAAACTATCGTCCTATTGCCATTCTTTCTTGCTTTTCTAAATTGTTCGAATCACTAGTACAGCCCATCCTGTCCAAGCACGTCAATGCATCTCTGACACCTTATCAGCATGGCTTTCGCTCGGGACGTTCCACGGTTACTAATCTTGTATCCTTTGTGTCTGACTTAACAAGTGAGCTTGATAGGGGTTTCGAGGTGGATACAATTTATACGGACTTTGCGAGCGCGTTTGATAGGGTAAACCATCATATACTTTTAAGGAAACTTGAGAGATTTGGTATTATGGGATCTTTGCTGCACTGGTTTAAGTCATACTTAGCAAAAAGACTACAAATTGTTTCTGTCCATGGATACGAGTCAGCACCTTATTACGCTACGTCCGGCGTACCGCAGGGGTCCCATCTAGGACCTATCTTATTTTTAGTGTTTGTGAATGACATCTCTCATGAAATCAGAAATTGCAGGTTTCAACTCTTCGCGGATGACTTGAAACTTTACAAAGCAATTCACACTATGGATGACGTTGAACTTCTTCAGGATGACTTATCCAGAATAAATCAGTGGTGTATTCGTAACCATATGGAGCTTAATGCAGGGAAGTGCTACCATGTTAAGTTTTCTAGGAAGAAAAACTCACTTCAATCTTCATATGTAATTTCAGGAACCACCGTGCAGAGGGTTGGCACGATGCGTGATCTTGGTGTGATCATGGATAGCGAGTTGCGTTTTGTAGCTCATATCGATGCGATAGTTACTAAAGCTGCGTCTATGTTAGGTTTCTTAAAGCGTAATACGAAGAAATTCAAGCATTTATCCACCAAAATTCTTCTATATAATGCACTCGTTCGGAGCATTCTCGAATATGCTTGCGTAGTGTGGTGTCCGTTTTATACAGTACATTCACAGCGGGTCGAGAGTATTCAACGTTCCTTTACCAGGCATTTAGCGTTTTTTTCCCGAGGCATTACTCACCGCTGTTGCTATGACCAACGTTTGAATTTTTTCAAAATGCATACTCTGCGCGACCGGCGGAAGCTCCATGGTGCAATTTTTCTCCATAAGCTTATGAACGATGGCTTTACTGATGATGACATTTTATCTCGCATTTCTCTTAAGGTTCCGTACACTATCCCTCGATATCCCAACACTACCATATTTTATACACCACCATGTTGCACTAATCTTGGTCGGTCTTCCCCCCTAATCAGAATGTGTAATGAGTATAACGTGTTAAATGGTGCACTGGACAATCTCGACATTTTTCACGACTCTTTGCCCGGTTTTAGATCTAAAATACTGGAATCATTTGCCAAATAATATTAATATGTAGTGTGGTACTGTTCGATGTGTAAGTTATACTTGTTTTCTGTGTTTTTGAGCAGGCACCTATATAATTTCCAGTTAAATTTTAATTATTAACTATTTGTTGACTGTGATTTTGTAATTGTAAATGCTGTACATGCCTGTTATAGGTTTACACATCAGGATTGAATATGTTCAACTTCGTGTTATGGAATGTTTTATGTGTACTCTGTTGGCGTGTCTTATGAATAAAATAAAATAAAAAAAATAAACGCATGAAAACGCGAAAACGCGCGTTTTCCCTAACAAAAGACTAATCTAGATCGATTGTTTACCCCCGAAAACCCCCATATATACCAAATTTCAGTGAAATCGTTGGATCCGTTTCCGAGATCACCGCAGGAGTAGATTACCAACATCATAAGGCTGGCCCCAGACCTACCGGTTTCGTTTCTTTGCTTTGCTGTTCTACCATGGACCGCCGGCCAAGAGGCTCATTTTCAATCTATCGCATATTTTGACCAGACCACATTGGTAAGATAGCCATTAGTTTGATGTTATCAAATATCGTTGTCTGGGTTGCAATGCGAAGTTTTAGTTTTAGTTTAAAAAGAAACTGCTGTTTCATATAAAAATTAATAGAAATTATCAAAATGTATGAAACAGCAAATTTTTTTTCGCGATTTCAGATTTGGTCCCATAGTAAAAGTTGTTCAGTTTTATGGTCCCTACCATATTCAGCTTTATAAGGCTTTACCAAACATCTTGTATAAATAAGCGATCGATTTATTTTTAACGATCGGAGTCCATGTTCAGGGTGGCATATCTCCTAAAAGCTTCCTACTTCGCAATCCAGGCGATGATATTTGATAACACCAAGCTAATGGCTATCTTGCCAATTTGGTCTAGTCCCAAAATGCGATAGATTGAAAATTACCCCCGTTGGCCGGTGGTATTTTAAGCAAGGTAGAACAGCAAAGCAAAGAAATGAAACCGGTAGGTCTGGGGCCAGCCTAAACAACAACATTTGTTTTACGACTTTTATCATAACTCAATACGTTCACCAAAAATGAATTTTCAAGTTTTTATTGTACTGTTCCACAGTTTTTACGTCTATGGACGGCGGCGGGCGGGCGGGCGGGGCAGGCGGATCGCACCAGGTGCCCCGAGCGCCGCGCGTATTGTTATGAACATACGAACGGTAAATTAAAATAATATATTTTTTGTATGAAAGAAAAATCTAACGAATAATCAAAAGTCGTAGAACAAGTGTTGTTGTTTATGATGTTTGTAATCTACTCCTGCGAGGTTGTTGATGTTTTACAAATAACCCTGCACTTATATTTTTTTTTATTTATTCAATATTATATATTTTTTATATTATTTAATATTACATTTTTTTAATTAATAATGATCAGTAATTTAATAATTATACACCGTCATTTTGTAGTCGTTTTAATTAACTTAAGGGAGTGTTCTACTAATGGAACTAAACATTTTTGCCCAAGAAACATGGGTCGAAAAACGACAAAAAATTTTGACTTTCCCATACTAATAAAATGTTTTAGCTGTCTAGTTAGTATGGGAGACTCAAAATTTTTTGTCGTTTTTCGACCCATGTTTCTTGGGCAAAAATTTTTATTTTCATCGGTACAATACACCCTTAAGTTAATTAAAACGACTACAAAATAACGGTGTATGTATGTATATAATTTGTTATTCAAATATGTTAAATTGCATTACGCAGTTTATAATCAACATAGATTAAGCTTACCTAAAGAAAATAATATATTTAAAAAGCGACAATACAAAAATTTAATTCGAACAAATTTAAAAAAGGTTTGCAACTTTCAAGTCAGCCATTAGCGTCAAGGACGCTGAACAAACAAAGAACACTTTTATGCTATAAAATAATTAAATTTCCCTCACTAGTTGGCGTTTATAGAAAGAGGTGTCAACATTGGCTTTTAAAATAAACAGCCTGTACCAAAAAAACCGACTTCAAAAAACCTACCTCTAAAAAGCAAGAAATAATATTCAAATCACTAGATACGCATTATCATTGTTATTATAAAAACGGTTCCCTATGTACCTATTTGCATAAAATTTTAAGGCATAATATGTCTTAGCATAATATGATTTCGCCGAATGATGTTTACGCATAATATTACTTAGTCATAACAGATTATGCATATTTTTTTAGGCATAACTAATTTTAGCATAATCATGTTTAAGCATAATATTCTTTAGCATAAATTTAAACACGCATAATATTATTAAGGCGAGGTGGTAGTGAAAGTGGCGCCGCCACTACATTTATTTTTATTACTCGTAAACCGAATCAATATTTAAAAAAAGCTCAAGTAATAATCTCTTAAATGGGGAATGTCCGAAAAAAATCAAATTGGCTGAATATTTTTCTATAGGTAGGAATAAGGTCCCTTAGTAATAGAATGAATTTTCAAAATTTTCGGTTTCGTGAAAAAATTACAAAAAATCAAAGTCTCTTCGACTTCACAAATGTATGAAAGTAACAGCAGAATGGAGATTGTACCTTTGCCAACACCTGCCACAACCACAACATGGTATTAAAAAAAAGTTTCAAGACAAAATGTAAAAACTTTTTTTTTTAAATACGTGTTGTCTTTGTAGCAGTTAGCGGCAAAGGTATAATCTCCATTCTGCTGTTACTTTTATACATTTGTGAAGTCGAAGAGACTTTGATTTTTAAAAACTTTTTTACCCAACCGAAAATTCTGAATCTTTTTTCTATTACTAAGGGACCTTATTCCTACCTATAGAAAAATATTCAGCCAATTTGATTTTTTTCGGACATTCCCCATTGTCTGTAATATTTTTGAATAACTCTTCAACAGTTATCATTCATTCTATAAGTTTTGAAATCCATAATTGCCAAAAGTGGCCACTTTGAGCTAAAATGGACACTTTGAGATATTTTTCTGTTTAATGTTTATATTTTATATTTATATTTTATATTTATTTATCATAATTAAACGGGCTAATGCCCAATTACATAATTATGCTTGCTAATCAAAATTAACAATATCATATTGAGATAGAAATAATTTCGCATCGTCAACAAATACATCGAAATCAGGATAAGCTGACAAGAGTGTGTTAAGTGCGTTTTGCATACGACAAAGCGGGGACTGTGCCCGAGCCACTGTGCGACATTGGGGTGTTGCAAAAAGCCGGTGTCTGCGATTAGAGCGAATACGCAAATACTTATCTGGTACATACAAACGGGACAACTGCTCGACACACTCAGGTGAATCCATACATCCACGCAAAATCATTGTAGCTGTAATAACTTCTGATCGCGCCCTTCTGACCTCCAACGAGTTCATCCCCAACATCCCTAATAAGAATTTTGTAGGGTATAGAAAGGGATAATAGCCATAAATTCTTTTGTAATAATATCTAAGAAAAGCCTTCTGTACCTTTTCCAACATTAGCCTGTACTTGGCTTCATGAGGATTCCATATGCAAGAGCTAGACTCCAGTGAACTTCTCACAAGACTATAGAAAAGAAGTTTAATGATGTCATGATTTTGAAAGTCCCGTAAGTTTCGCAGGATAAGTCCTAATCGACTGAAACAGCTCCGGACAACGAGTGATATATGAACATTGAAAGTTAGAGAACAATCGAAAGTTACACCCAGGTCTTTAATATAGTCTGTGCGAGCGATAACATTGTTATCTAAGGTATAGTTACATTTTGTAGGGTTGTGCTTACGAGTGAAGGACATCACGAAACATTTATCGGTATTGAACTCCATCTCATTTGTTTTACTCCATTCCTGTAAGGCGCCAATGTCATTTTGAATACGTTCACAGTCTCTTTCGTCTCTGACATCTGCGAATAATTTTAGATCGTCTGCATAAAGCAGACACTTTGCGTAGTTAAGGACCCTCCATACGTCGTTTATCATTAATAAAAACAAAAGTGGCCCAAGAACGGACCCCTGAGTCACTCCAGAGGCAGTGGAATAACAATGTGATACGTAGCATCCGTAATGCACGTACTGCTGCCGATCCCAGCAATAATCGGTTAATAAACGTATAAGTTTAGGAGAAAAACCAAATGCGTCGAGCTTCGATAGAAGAATTTTGCAGTTTACTCTATCAAATGCCTTACGATAGTCAAAATATAAGACATCTACCTGTCCACCCCTGTCTATCGTATTCGATATGTTCTCGACCAAAGTCAGTAGATTTGTGTTCACAGACCTCTTTGGTCTAAAACCGTGCTGTTCATTGCAGAGATACGGTTGAACTTGTTTTAAGAGAACGCCGTGAAGAAGAATCTCAAAGACTTTAGCAGGTGCAGAGAGTATTGCAATGGGTCGATGCTCTTCAACTAGCGACTTGTTATTGCCCTTAGTAATTGGAGTCACACGAGCCTTTTTCCAAGCTGGAGGGTAAACACCGTGTTGCACGATCAAATTTATTAGGTGACAAAGAGGGACGGCAAAGGTTTTTTTACAACTTTTCAAGAGATCTGTAGGTACTCCATCTGGGCCTACAGACGAGGTAGACTTTAGCTTATCAATCGAACGCTCGACATCTGCAACAGAGAAATTGTCTACATTTATGTATGCGCAAGTGGAAGCGATTTTGGAATCCAAAGGGAACGAATCAGGACACGAAGCCTCATCTGTGTACACACTAGCGAAATGATAAGCGAAAGCATTAGCAGCATCAGGACCAGAACATTGATGCCCCTGGTATGTTACATTAGGCTCAAAGCCACCACCAGATTTCAAGTTGTTGATATGACTCCAAAAACCACGAGGATTCCTGTGAAGATTATATTCTAAATTATTTATATAGCATTTGTATGCTGAATTTATTCTATCTTTAAGACCAGCGCGAAGATTCGAAAAACGAGTATAAGTCATTTGGCACTTTGTGTGCTTCCAAGTATGATGTAAACATGTCTTCTGTTTAATATCCCTGATTATGTCGGCAGTGAACCAAACGGGATATCGCCTTGAAGGGATTTTCGCCCTATGTTTCTTTGGAAGATGTGAATTAAACGTTGCGTATAAACTATTGTAAAAAGATTCCGTAGCCTCAAGGACGTTTTGAGATTGAAGTGTAGAATTCCAATCTATATTATGTAGTGAGTGACATAGAGTAGCATGATCGACTTTTTTAAAATTCCAATCCTTCCCCACATTAATGTTACTTGGCGGCATGGATTCACCTCGAACATCTGTTTCAATGCTAATGGCAATATCAAGCGGTGGGTGATATAAATCTGCAGGTACAAGACCTTCGTTTTCAGCGTTTGTTACATAAGTCGCATTAACACACTCTTGAGTTAATACTACATCAAGTTTACCACCATGACTATTAAGAATCTGATTTCTATCTACCAGATTACAAAAAGACAGAAAATAACAATAATAATTTAGAGTATTCATAGATGCACTATTCAGATTAAAATCTCCTAAAATAAAGACAAGTCCTTTTAAGTTATGGATAAAACTTTCTATCTTTGTGAAAAATTCTAGGTAAACATTGTCACCAGATCTAGGTGGTATATACACAACACAGATAAATACAGTTTGAGAATATAATTTAACAGACACCCATAAATCTTCTCCGGTCGCAGTCTCTAAGTCTTTGCGGCGATAAAGAGTAAGGCTCGGTCGTGCAACTAGCACCGCACCTCCACCCCACGAGCCACGATCACGGCGGATGATATTCCAACCATTAGTTGCGACTTCAGCATCATTTACTGAGTTATCTAAATACGTTTCGGTCACAGCTATCAAGTCCTTATCAAGCAATGCTAGGTTTGTATTCCAGGTCCGAAGTTTCGTTTTTAGCCCGCGTACATTTTGGTATACAATATCGATGGTACAAGATGGTTTCGTTTTACGGCAGGGTCTGTTGGTAATACTATTGATCTTCTTGTCGCTGATCTGGACGAAAGGAACGCCTCCATGGCTTGACACATACGTTTTCTGGCCAGCTATCAGGGTCTAGAATGTGGTCAGAGGTAGCTGCTGGAACACAAAGTTTAAAAGATGCGTAGGGACCACGGGCCTTGAGACCTTCCACTTTAAAGTCTTTGCAACCAGTGAGATTCGAAACGTGTTTTTGTACCTGTTCGACGGTGGTGCCTAATTTGAGGTAGTAAAGATGGAAGCTTCGTTGTCTTTCCGAGGCCTGAAGTTCAACAGTTCCGGGAGCAGCAGTGCCCCGCAATAATCCAACAGGTGGAGCTTTTGCGCGACGTGGTCGGCTGTAATCACTTTGGGATGCGGCGGTTTCCAATGGAACATTACCAGGCGTGAGGATAGGAAAACTCTTGTTGCGAAGAGACGGTGACTGTCCGCCTAATTCGGTTCCACCTATCTTGACCTCCGTAGTTGAAATAGGAGTATTGACAGACAATGATGCCAAGTTACGTTGCTTTGAAGTTATTTCGTTTGTTGCTGGAGCAGCACCAGTAGGCCCAACAGCTTCCGGTGGTGACACCAAAGTAGCCTCGTTGTGAGATTTAGTTTTTTTGACCCTTTCCAATCCTTCTCCCAGTGCAGCCACTTTATCGGTTAAGTGAGAGATTGCATCAGAGAGCACTGATGTTAATGCTTCGTTAATAGATTTAGAAAACCAATCATTCATTCGTTCAGACATAAAATGGTGCAGTTCTTCTCGCACAATGGTTCTGATTTGATCAAGAGATGGGAAGTGTTCACATTCAGCAGGCAGAAACTCGTCCATGTACTGGGATGCGACAGGGCGTCGAACAGTTACATTATCAGGGCTATTATACTTAGAGGAATGGGCCGGCGGCGGCGCGTGCGTGTTAGTATCGTCTCTTTTTGGTGTTTTATTTATACAGGCTTCACATCTCCATGCTGCTTTATGATCCTTTGTCATAGTATTGAGGAATCGCTTTTCTGAGACATTTGCACATGAAAGATCATAGAATTTGTGACAGAGACAGCATTTCAAATATTGTCTGCCTTGCACAGCCTTCCGACAGCTCTCACAGGTAATAGATGCGGTCGACATTTCAATGAATTACAAAAGTGTATGTTAAAAATGAAACTTTTACCACGAAATCCAAATGTTGAATCCAGTATCGCTCGTTTGTCGCAATGTATCGCAGTAGCGGTCGTGACGCGCAATAGACCGCTTGGACAGCGCGGCCGGCAGCAGCGGTGCGCGGTAACTCACCCTCACAAAGTAAGCAACTTGCGGGTTGGTTGAGAATGTTGCGTTGATGCACGACGTACGGTACAAGTGTTCAGAATAATTTGTCTTGAATAAAAGTGAGTTTGATAATGGTTCTTAACTTAAAACTTCGCATGAGTTAATGCACGTAAGTGAATCTTTAGTTTAAACACGGTTTTAACACAGTTAAATCGGGAGTGATTCGACACAGATGTTGCTACAAACGCGCGCTCTAGCGGAATTTGTTATAAAAATGTTATCAATATGTAGGGCACTTCTTACTCAAAACATACCTTGTTTTGATTTCTCTTTTTCTTTATTGCAATCACTAGCTTCCGCCCGCGACTTCGTCCGCGTGGATATTAGAGAAAATACTTAGGAAACCTTCAACCATGAGCCGACCACCCGTTTTTACGTGATTAGGCGGGTCCCCACCAAGCACGCTGCCTCGCGAGGCAAGACGTTTGCCGCGTGTGGCGGGCCTCTCACGAAGCTGCTTGCTTAGTGGGGACCCGCCTAATTGCATAAAAACCTAAGTATTTTCTCTAATATCCACGCCGACGAAAGTCGCGGGCGGAAGCTAGTTTATTACAATAATCAGAATTGGGTCCAGAGTTATTAGTATTCCGTTGCCGTTACTTTACCCTTTCCCGTTCCCGTTTGGTCCCGTTCCTGTTCCCGGTTCCCGTTCTTTTTCCCGTCCCCTAGAGCTGAGTCCACTGAGTTGGACTTCAAAATAAATGTCATTTTCGTAATCACCATCCCATAAAACCTCAAGAACGACATCGCTTTTCATTTTTACTTAACTACCCCATTTACCCCCTAAAGGGATGATTTTCAAAATAACAAAAATGTGTTTGCCTTTTTATTTTTAGACGTGCTCCAACTAATTTTAAAGTTGTAATGTCTATTTTAAATCCTTTTTTCCATACAAAATTTTTAACCCCATTTTCACCCCCTTAGGGGTTAAATCATATCCACGGTGTTGGACCTCAAAATAAATGTCATTTTCGCAATCACCATCTCATAAAACCTCAAGAACGACATCCATATCGATTTTTATGTTTTCTTACCCCATTTACACCCTAAGGGGTTGATTTTCAAAATCACAAAATATAATTTGTTTGCCTATTTATTTTTAGACATGCTCCTACGAAGTTTGAAGTTGTAATGTCTATTTTTTATTCTTTTTCCATACAAAATGTGAACCGCATTTTCACCACTTTAGGGGTTAAATCATTTCCACCGTGTTGGACTTCAAAATAAATGTCATTTTTGCATTCGTCATCCCAAAAAACCCCAATAACGACACCCATATCTATTTTTAGGTTTATTTACCCCATTTCACCCCCATATCAACCCCATAGGGGTCAAAATGCTAACAATAACAATATACGTTGCGTTAGATTTTCATCCATAAGCCTAAATAATACGTTTTGTGATTTTTACTTCGAATATGAAGGATTTTCTATACACAACTACATCCCCCTTTTCACCCCTTCGAGAGTAGAATTTTCAAAAACGCTGAGACACGTGTATATTAATTTTCAATCATAAGCCTAAACACAAAATTTGAAAACCCTAGCTTCGAAACTGAGGGGCTTTCATACAAACTTAGGACCCCCGTTTCACCCCCTTGGGGGGTGAGTTTTGAAAAATCCTTTCTTAGTGCACCCTTAGACATTAAAAGGAACATATGTGCCAAATTTGGTGTCTCTAGACCCAGCGGTTTGGGCTGTGCGTTGATATGTCAGTCACCAATCAGTTTCTTCTTTTATATATTTAGATTTTGCTTTCTATAGTCAGTAGTTTTTGTAAGTAAAGGCCTATGAAAAGCTTTTGGATATTAGTTTTTAATTCAGTGTCTTAGGATGGGTAGCCTAAGTAAAGGGTTATCAAATAAGGACGGGTCGATGTTGACAGGTTGTGGCAGCCATGTTGTTTAGGCGGCATGTCTCAAATCAATTGTTTATTATTTGATTACCGATGCCTAATCATCATGGTAAGTTACACGACCATAGACAACACCAATTCTTCGCTAAGTGGGTTGTGGGTTAGGAAGAGAACCTTATTTTGGCCGCTTTAGTGATAAGGTGCATTTTTTGATGAATGGCTATGTTGATAAACAAAATTGCCATAATGGGGCGATGCCAACCCACAAGAGGTTCACTATGTGACAATGCATCCACAAAAAGTTACTGTTTGGTACGGATTTTGGGCTGGCGGCGTCATTGACCCGTACTTTGGTGAGGCCATCACTGTCAACGGTGAGCGCTACAGATCGATGATAACTAATTATTTGGCCCACATCTTCTCTTATATAAAAGTGAAGGGGTGACTGACAGACTATTGCCCAGCCCAAACCACTGAACCTAGAGACTTGAAATTTTGCACATAGATACTTTATATAATGTAAACACCCACTAAGAAGGGATTTTAGGAAATTCCACCCCATAATGGGTTGAAATGGGGGTACAAAGTTTGTATGGAAAGCCCAAACCATTGAACCTAGAGACTTGAAATTTCGCACATAGATACATTATACAATGATAACACCCACTAAGAAGGTATTTTCGGAAATTCCACCCCTAAAGGGTTGAAATGGGGGTACAAAGTTTGCATGGAAAAGAAAAATTAAATAGACATTTCAACTTGAAACTTCGTATGAGTACTTCTAAAAACAAATAAGCAAATACGTGTTTCATGGTTTTCCGAAACTCAACCCTTCAGGGGGTTTAATGAGGTAAAAAAAGCCCAACATCGATATGGGTGTCGTTGTGGAGGTTTTATGGGATGTTGATTGCGAAAAGGGCATTTATTTTTAAGTCCAAAATAGTCGCCATGTTTCAACCCCTAAAGAGAAAAAATGGAGTTCATGTTTTGTATGAAAAAATAAAATTAAATAGACATTTTGACGTGAAACGTCGTCGTATGAGTACTTTTAAAAGCTAACAACTTTTAAAAGCAAACACGTTTTTTGTGATTTTTGGAAAATTATAACCCCTTGGGGGTAAATGGGTAAATAAACACATAGAATCGAATAGAATACAGTCAGTGGCACGAATCATGACAATTTTTCGACGGAGTGGCGATAAGTTCGCGCATCTGCTCTTGTGAGCGACCAATAGCGCGCGCCCCTCTCCCGCCGCCCGCGCCCCTCACTGCAACGGATACCCAAAATACGCATTTCGCGCAATCCCCACCCGATTTCATGATTCGTGCCACTGACTGTATCATTCATTTGATTAGTACTTTTAAAAACTAAGCAAAAACACGCATTTTCTGATTTTCTTTGGGGGTTAGTGGGTACATAAAACTAAAAATCGATATGGATGTCGTCAAAAGGTTTTATCTCGTTCAAAAGTTCCATTGCGAATGTCCACGCGGACGAAGTTGCGGGCAAAAGCTAGTTTAACAATATGAACGTAGACAATCAGTAGTTCCAGCAGGACGGCGGTACACATGCCGTACAGCGGACGCCACAATGAACATTCTGCATGAACGATTTGAGGGTACGTTTATCTCTCGTAGAGGAGACGTGAATTGGCCAGCAATTTGACCCTGCCTGACGTTTTTTGTGGGATTTTCTGTAATCGCTGGTCTATGCCAATAAGCCTCGGACGACCAATGTCCTCAAAGTCAACATAACTCAGGCCATCGCTCAAATTCAGCCAGATATATGCGGCAGAGTTGTTGAAAATTGGACCCCTCTGATCCGTGCCATAGTGAGAAGCCGCGACGGACATTTAATCAATATCATATTCCATAGTAAATAGCATACATGGGCCCTTCAAATAAAATGATAATTTCATCAATACCTCACACACAACTTGTTTTATTCCATTTCAACATCGACCCGCTCTTATTGGAAAACCCTTTGATATAAAGGGTTTTCCTTGCTCTCTTTAATCATTTCTTCGGTGGTGTCGTGTGGGGCGGGTCGTTACGTTCCCTCAAATATGGTTGATCGAAGCGATGGCTGGTACATGCGTCATGCTCGTGAACGGGTGCTGCCAGTGGGAATGGGTCTGCTTCTGATTTCTCAACTAGTTGAAAGTTATTTACTCTCACAATTACCTATCCAATATGTACTAGGTATTTAATTTCAACCTACCTACCCATTGTGTGCAAACTTTTATTAATAATAATTATTGTGATAGAAATTGACCTCACTTTAAATGTGGAGCTCATTTTTCAAATGTTGACAACTCTGTATGAAATATACAGGGAGAAAAAAGCAGCCCTAGACGAGTTTCTTGCCGGTTCTTCTCATTACAAGGTCTCCTGCTTAGGGTTTGCGAACCGATAGATTAGCTTCTTTGACATTCACAAGTGCTTGTAACAGCCTAGAAGAAAAAAATATTTTTGAATTTTGAATTTTGAATCCTCGTCAAACTGAGAACCTCCTTTTTTTAAGTCGGTTAAAGAACTACACTTCAGATATCCCTTTTCCAATATAAAAATAATTATCTTATTCAGCTCATAAACAAAGAAGTTATTGACCATGTCATCGAGCTATTTCATACTAAATCATACTATTTTCGTGCTCTTTTCAAGATTAGGGGAGAGTAGGGTATTACCGAGCCCCTAAGGAGATTCAAATATAACTAACCTCAGGTTGGGTTAAAATAAAAACTAAATATGACTATAGATGGGGAATTTATCTAGCTACGCTAACGAATCTTCAAAATCATAAAAATAAAAGTCAAAACAAAAATATGAGCAAATAACAAAAGAATGGGAAAACACGATATTATCAAACTGGTCTGATAATATCGTGCCCCTAGGTCAGTACTTTGCACTGGGTCTGATAAAACCGCGCTTCTAATTAAAATTGACAATAAACTGATATACTATTACTACAGCGTATGGAAAAAATGAAAATTATAGATATTTATTTCTTTTTATATTCAATAATCAACTTAGTCTCAAAATTATAAACTTAGAAGTTTCCATATTCAACGATTTAGAAAGGCATCTTTTGTTTATTACACAAAAGATGTCTTTCTACTTTCAAAACTAATTATTCTTAAATGATTGTCCATTTTCGGAATGCTTTTACTTTAGTATGCAATTACTTTGAAGGAGGATCAGCTATTTTCCTTCGTTTTTATCGCTTTCTGTAAAGAAAAATATTTGCCATAGATATTTTCATACTACATGATTTCGCGCCCTGCGCGCGAAATTATCAAACAAGGTAATTTTAATTTGTAACCTCACAAACAGAAAACAAACTTAAAGAATTCATTTAATATAATTCTGCACACAAATTCTACATAATTTTAACGTAATATATGTATGTAGTTTATTACTCATTACGTAATATTGGTTGACTCACCTCTTATTAAAATATCAGGAAAAGTAGATCGTGTGCGTGGAAAAACTAAAAGCGCGTGGCCTTCCGCTCTGGTTGTTCGACGGAAATTGACGGTGTGCGGGTGAGGTTAGAGGTAGAGCTAAGATTTGACTGTTATTGCAGAATGAGAAATTGCATTTTCGAGAAACCAAGGGGCGCGAAATTATCAACCGCGCGGTAATACCCTACTTGAAAAGTACTGAACCGATTTCCAAATTCTAAAAAATGGGACCAACTTGGGAGTTTACCTAATGTAATAACGTTTGAATCATTTCAATCGGTCCAGCCGTCTTTGAGTAATCGGTGGACATACACAAAAAAAACAAATATACAGGCGAACAGAGAACCTCCTTCTTTTTGGAAGTCGGTAAAAAGGCAAGTAAGCGATCGCTGGCTGACATCTACCCAACCCAAAGAGAAACATTTCAGGGTTACATCTGCTTGCCTTCCTACGTATACTCTTGGAAGCTTAGTAAAAAAAAACATATTGACACATAGATTTTTATCAACGCCATCTATCGAGCAGACAGTTTTATGTCATTTTGATTGAAAAGCTGAGGCCTTTAACAGCACGCTTATATCCTTTCTGTCCATCAACGTACGTACATTGTTGTCACCCTATCTTAAAAATCCCATACAAATTGTATCATGAATTGTACTGTAACTACTGCAGTGATTGGTTCCAAATAAAGCTAGATCCTCAGTGCCGGAAAATCTTATTACTATTAACTGCTTTAAAACTTAAGTGACGCAAAATTCACGTAACGTGACAGTATTAATTGTGGGCCACACAGTCTGATGGGTCGAAATATTGTTTTTGCTTTTTCTATTGATGTGCTCTTACGCGAATGGATTTGAAGTGTTATATGCTGTTACGTATCAAACGTAACGCTGCTAGACTGCTTCATTTGGCTCCAAACGGTTTAGTTGTCGATATTTTGACAAAAGAAAACTGGCACATACGGTTCCGTGTGTGCCACGTTTAAACAACGATTTTGTGAGATCTGTTCGGTTATGTATGATTTTCGAAAGTTAAATCTTATTTATTTTTGCGTCACTGAGCATCTAGGGAGTGAAACTAGACTTTCGCTAGCTAGTTTTTGTTATTTCCAGCATCCATGATCTTCAGTGTCATTTCGTGAGGACCATGTTCAAACGTCAATCATTCATAAATTCTAGCGTTACGAATGTTCTGAATACCAAAATAAGAAATTGTTTATCCGTCACTGAAGGTTTTTGAAGCTCAGAAGCCAGAAGGAGTAAGGCACATACGAGATGACGATCATAACAAAATTGCATAAATCGGTACCATGACCGTCTTTTAGGTGAACGGCTTAAAGATTGTTTTGACTCAAGGTGAACGGTTAGTTTGTCGCTGGTATGCTTTGTAGACGATGCGAATACGAGCTAGCCTATACAAATCGATGGGTGCATTCTGTAAGACAAATCTCTGAGTCATCGATCGCCATAAGTTAACCATGGAAAGTAATTTGTTTAGAATATTCATTTACTTTTACTGTCTTATTCAGAGTGCGTTCGTTAAACTAGGGCCAAAGTTAACATGGCGTTAGACTGCGGACTAACGCCATTTTAGCGCAAATCGTATTCAGAGTGACAGTTTAATGTTTTGTCCTACCGTTGAAGGATTAAAAGGTGCATTGTGATTGGTTTACAAGCATTAAACCAGGTTTTGTTAGAACAGTCTTGCACCCCAGTTTTGTGAAACATCTCTTAATAAGACAGTTAATGGTTAAAATGTACTTTATGGCGTTCGATGACTCAGATATTTGTTTGGCAGAATGCACCCAATTTATCGCTTATTATCCCCGCCAATTGGTAATGCACCTGGCGGCCATGTTTTTAACCTCAAAAACGAAAAACAATTTGTAAATTTTTGATATACCTAGACCCTATCTTACTGAAAATAATAATTTAATAAAAAATAATTAAATTAGATTACCTATTAAGAATTTTCTTATTTCATGGCATTTTTAGTTGCGAATCACGTCGATGTGGATGTTAATGTGACAAGGTTCTTGCGAATTACCAATTGGCGGGGATAGTATATCTCAGTCTGCCGCGACGTTCTAAATTGACGAAAAATAAAATAACGGTCACTTATTAGTTTTTTTTAATGAGAACATTGCAAATAAAGTATCACAACTTCATATTTATTTTTAAGTGCGATTTACTAGGTGCGTGCTCTAATAAAATGTCGCAAGTCAAAAAAACAAATTAAAGTTATATTATTTCAGTTTTTTTTTCAATATCATTTCACACCATTACTTTGTTAATGACATCGATATAAAATAAATCATTTTCTTCTTTATTTGATTATTGTTCGCGCGCGACAACCACGACGGCGGCCGACGCTCGACGGCAATACCCGAGGAGAAGGAGCGGCGAGGGGGGGCAGCCATCTTGCTTCACACACATCTCTCGCGCAGACGACGCGACCATACATATTTTTAATTTTTCTTACATTTTTGTGCAAAATTGTATTTGCCGTAATAAATCATCATATTTAAATTCAAAAATAAATTCATCATTGAATTCACCCTGTCCGACCTGTTAGACGACGAGAACCACCAACAATTATTATTATTCATAATAACATAAAATGTAATGCAATTTATGTACTTATTTATGGGGTCTCATCTCTCATCATTTCTTTTTATTTTAGTGATATTCAACAACAAGGAAGTCGTCGCGTTGCCTTTATCAAGTTACATAAGTGTACACAAAAAAATCCGCAAATCCATGTACAGCAAAGCCGTTTGGTACGGCACTTTTACTTGAGCTCAAAACAATATTTTGGACTTGCAGTTCTTAAAAAATCTTTCCTTAGAAGATGAGTTATTTATTATGGAGTAATCTTTTTTGTATGGGGATTTTTTTTAATCCTATCGTGTATGATGATGAAAGGAAGAGCTTGCTAAGCCGGTTCCTATATTTCAAAACATATTCAAAACATACAATGTTTGGGCTCCTTCAGATCCGATGTGATGTGGTTAAGTTATTTTTTTGTAAAATACATCTTAAATTAAAAAGATAAATAATACTTACTTAATATTGTACTTACTCATATCAATCCTCAAGAAATCCATTTTGAAAATACCTAGGTATATTTACATTTAGTATTTATTTTTTCAAATTTTTGCCCAAACTTATGCATAGTATTTTTTTAAAGATTTTTTGGTTTATTTTAAAGCAAGTGCTGAAATGTAATTCTGAACATGCTGAAATATATTTTTAGAAACAGCTCAGAAAGCACTTTCATTCGATATCACACACGATAGGTTACATAACAAATATGTTTTTTTTATCATACATAATCACTTTGTAAAAGCTTTGTAATCATTAAAACCAAAAAATAAAAATACTTATGGTCAATATTTACAAAATCGCTTTTTTGAGTTAGATATGAAAATATTACATATCATTTGAGATATATTTTATAAAAAATATTTAAACCATATCGTATCTGTAGGAGCCCAAATTTGGAAAAAAAGGTATAATTTAAAACAACTGGCTGAAACGCAACGATGTGGCTCAGAAAGCCCTTTAATTGGATACCACACATGATAGGGTGTAGAACAAAAACAATTTTCAAATACAAAAAGAAATATAACACCATAACTCCTCTCCTAAGGGAAGAAATTTTAAGAAATGCTGGCCCAAAATATTGTTTTAAATTCAAGTATATTTGTCCCAAACGGCTATGCTGTACTACATCGATTTGCGGTTTTCCATTGATTTTGAGCTTGTACGCCGACCACTATAAAAGACAATTAAAATAACATTCACATTCATTTGTAAAACTGAATGTAATATAATACCTATTACAAGTCGACAGCAAATTACCAAATAACAGAAGTCAACAATTTTGATTTAATTTGATTAATTACTGTGAGGAATGCGTCAGCGTATGCCCTGTGGCTTAGAGTAAGACGGGCTACGAAGCCTTTTGTTGCTCGAAGCCCTGTGGCATGCATAACATGCGTTAATTCCAATGACGCATGCCTCAGCGATGAGGAAAGTGCAAGACGAAAGTGCATGAGTGTAATCTCAGGCCTACGTAAGTAGGTACCAAAAGGCCGAGATTCTCGGCCATTTTGGCCGAGACCGAGACATAATTTTTGGCCGAGACTGGCCGAGACCGAGACCGAGACCGAGATCTCGGTCGGTCCTTACTCTCTCGAGCTCGAGAAGAATAATGTTGCCAATAGTAAATATTTATAATTATTGCCATCGTTTCTCGTAAAGAGCGCTCCTTTCTATACGTTTCACGACGCAAAACTAGGGCCGCGTTCCGAATCACGCTTACAGCACTATGAGCGCGCTAACGCCCGGACCGATTCATGCAAACAACGCTCACGTAAGCTGCAGTGACGTCACAGATGACGTCATCGCATGTGCTAACGACGCTCAACGTATTCTACCAAAGCACTGTGAGCGTTATCGGTGTAGCTGTCAAACTTCCTTGTCAAAGTTCATTCTTGTTAAAATTTGTGGTTATTATTTGTGATTTTTAGAAAAGATGGCTGAATTTATTGATCTGCAGGTGTTTTGTGAAGCTAAGAACGAAATACTTATAATAAATTGATGTTGAGAGAGCTAGCAGTGGTAATAAGTATTTTGAATCTTTGATGGTTTATAAATTGGTAAGTAAAAAACCGGTCAGAGTGAAGGAACTTGATTCATATTCATTACTGCCTTTGTATTTACTTATCCCATAGAAATAATATTTACTTTATCGAGATAACTCCTTTTGGAGGTTACGTTATTAAAAACAATCCAACGTTAACGGTGTGAGCGCTCTCACGAGCGGTTCGAATCAATAGTATCGTGAGCGTGCTGACAGCCACAAAGTACTTTTTTATAATAGGAAATAGAGACCAATCTTCTATCATTTTTATGTAAGTATATCACTAGCGCCATCTGTCGATTGAAGTATGAAACTTTATGTTCGTATTTTTCGTATAAGAAAATTTTATTTTATTAATCTTATGGGTGACTTATTTATTATTTATTTATAGCAAAATATGAATGAAAAAAGGATAACTCAAAACAAAAAAAACTCATTAACATTTTGCACTCATATAGGTTTGAACTTAGATCTCCACAGTAGTAGTGTCAAGTATACAGTGACTTTGTATCCATTACGCTAACTTGTCATTATGTCTAATGTCGAATTTTATCATTATATTGATTCGCACCATAACCATACTAATATCTCACCGTCTAAACGTTGATGTGGCGCCATCTATTCAATTGCTAAATGAACTATCTTATAAGTAAAGAGCCCCCTAGAGATAGAATTACGCAACTTTCACAATAATAAGCTTCCAGGTTGACAGTACTAAGATTACGGCCCCTGCTGACAGCGTGCTAATGATTTGGACTGGTGTACAATGACGTCACACGCTGTGAGCACTGTTGGCGTGAATCGGAACACGGCCTAGTTAAATATAGCCGTATGGATATTAGCGATGGGCCAACTCGGTTTATTTCCAATTCGAGTCAACCCGTTTCAAAATTCGCGTAACTCGGTTTCAACTCGAGTTAGCCAACCCGAGTTAGCTCGCGGGTCAACCCGCTACGACCCGCGAGCCAACTCGGAAATTCGTGTAACTCGGTTTCAATTCAACTCGAGTTAGCCGACCCAAGTTGGCTAGCGGCACAGCGGCGGCACTCCCTGTATGTGTGAGCTTGGCGCCAGTCTGGCGGCGGCTACGTCACGTGCGTCACGACTTGTGATAGGGTTGGCTATTAGCATCATTACATATTAACGCAAGGAAATAATAAAACGAAAGTTTGATGAAGTAATTTGTATTGAATTTAAATGCTAATACATTACAATTATATGGATGAATAGCTAATATGATTTCTTGATTTGCACCAATTTCAAGGTTTATTTTTCGTTTGCCCGAATTGTTATTTTTATTAAAATACTCGTATCAACTTCTGCAATTACTTATACATTTCCAAGATTTCCGCGCGTATAGTTTTTTAGGGATTACCGCTTTTATATTGGTATTAATTCTTTAGAATTATTTAGTTTAATTATCTTCATTAGTTTAATTTAGGTTTAATTCGTTTGGTTTTAGTTTAATTAATTAATGACTTAATTAATGTGTATTAAATTCTACTATTGCTTTTTCAAGAAGGAGCAGAAAGTCCTTTTTTATTCTTATACATAATTTATTATTGTAGCTACTTGAATTCAATAACATTTTAAGTACTTATTTATTTTATTTTTCTGTAATATAATGCACTATGTTTCACTCGGAAGAAAGTGCAATTACCACATCACCCCTCAATGTACAAATAGTATTATTGAGAAATGCAATAATATGCCCTGCATTTTATTGTACGGAAAGCAAATTACATTGCCTGAATGCTGAATGATTAAAGCCCTCGCATGCGGCTCGACACATATCACTTTAGTTTGTCGTTCTTGCCTGTAATGTTATGTACTATTGCGCGGTGCGAGCGAACTAGCCTACTAGGCAAGCCTGATAGCGCGTGACTCCGCGGAGGAGATTCCTCGCCCCGATGGCGTCGCGGCACCCCCGCGCTCGCCCGGCGCACTCACACATAGTCGCGAGCACTTTTACAGCACCCATGCGCAAGTGTCGCTTCTTTTTACGTTAGTATATATTTTCTTTGCTAGCGGGTCGTAGCGGGTTTCCGTAGCTGTAAGCGAGTCAGACGGAGTTGCCTAATCGGTTCGGAACCGACCACAGATGGTCAGCAACTGTGGAGACCTTTACCTTTTTGTTCATAGATTAGATACTAGCTAAGTAGGTTAAAATAGGTTAGGTTTCTTTTTCCGACTGGATGACATTGTCTCAAAGTTGAACACGACACATAACACACACTCAACACAATTACGAAGTAAAAAGAGCTTATAAAACCGAACATTAAAAGAAACAAAACAAGTAAACAGTAAAATATAAAAAAATCGCCGGTAGTAAGAAAACATAATTTCGGGTGCTACGGGTAAAATCGGATTAGATCAGCCAACTCCGCCGCCGGGCCGGGCTGAGCATGGCGGCAACGGCGGAAGCGAAGGTACACAACACGAGTTCTTAACGGGCTGACTCGAGTTCTTAACGGGCTGACTCGAGTTGACCTGCACCCTGATTATCTAAAAAGAAACTATTTAGCGACCGGTTGCATTTGACATACATTGCTCCTTTTCTTTGGTATGTTTTTTTTACCCCAAAGAAAAGTAGCAATGTATTACGTTCATCTGTGAACTGCGACCGGTCGCTAGACAGTTTCTCAGCCCGCCGATACAACTGCAACTCGAGTCAACCCGGGTTGGAACTCGAGTTGGCCCATCACTAATGGATATAGTTCGTTTGCCTTCCTTTTATCAAGAGATTTTTGAAAAGATGACACAGACCAACGCTCTTGTTAATTTAGTAATAAATATTGAAATCAATGTATGAAAATAATTTTAATTTACGTTTTTAAATAAATAAATTAAAATTAAATAAAATAAAAGTAAAAAAAAAACAAAATTTGGGAAAAAAGTGTAATATTAGAAGACAATATTATTGAATAGGTAGGTACCTTTTTTACAATAAATTATTTATTGTATTACTTTAATTAATAAAACTTATGAAAAAAATTAAGAATAAAAAAAAATAAAAAATACTTATTCGTTATTTACTACTAGTAAATATTTTGTTTATTTCTTTTTTAATGAATTTTATAAATAAAAAAGAATTACTTAAATCAATACAATTTTTAATTTTTTTTCTTTCCGGACAGCTGTTTTTGTCGTTTGTCCTGTAACTTCTCTTCTTACCTTAATAAAATATAAACACGGACAACTTAGATTTATCTTGATTGCGAAATTTAAAATTCAGAAAAAAATAGGTCGACGAATCTTTCTCGACTACTCGAAGACAAGTTTCTCCGACTCAACTGTCAAATTAATGTCAGTTGAAGAGAAAAGCTCGTGTTTGTCGACTTTTGACATTAGAGTCGTCTAGTTTCAAAACCCCCTAAAACCATTTTCTCCTCAAATCAACCTTATATTATTAATGGAAAGAGTTTTATTCGTACTTTAAATTTGGTCATTCGGTTAGTGTTAAATCCCTCTAAAACGCTAAAAAAATTGGTTACAAAGTCAACGATTGGGATCAAAAGCCACTAAAACATTGCTTGTGGCTTTCAAAAGCCCCTATAAACTGACTGACCAATAGTAGCGCGTCATTTTTGACACGTGACTTTGTCTTAACTATGCAAACAAGATGGCGATTTCTGTTGTGCGGTGTAGATCTGTGTTTGGTAATTTAATGATTTAATGCGTAAAAATGGAGGAATTAATGAAATTTGTGAGAAAATGTGATCCAAAAAAGACAAGGAAACGACCTGTGAATAAAGCAACCTGGAAACGTGAGATTCTACGCGAAAAACGGTACGTGATTCATCCTTAATAATCAGCATCGACATTGGTAGGAATGGTATTATGCAGTAGGTACCTAAGGAACATAGGAGTGGAGAAACTTGGAAGAATTGATTTTTTTTAAAACTATAATGGAGAGAATGAATACGAATAAATAATGAAAAATATTAGAAAAAATCGGCTCACCCGTAGCAACTTAGACTTGCTACGGGTGAGCCGATTTTTTCTAATATTTTTCATTATTTATTCATCTTAATATAAAAATAGCATTGTGAATGCAAAAATCTAAAAGTTTAGAATGAATACGGCTGAAACGGGAGATTTTCTGAGATTGTCGGAAGAGACTGATTTGTGTGAAGCAGGATTTACGGATAATATTTGTCATGTTTAAATTCTTTAATTTTTATTGTATTTCTAATAAGCACACCGTAAATTAAAATATAAGAACACAATAACACCTTTTATTTCATGCCTATAACAGATTTATCGTGTTTATCAAAAGAAACTACTTGATTCTGGATTTTTATGAAAACTACGGTACATTTACCTACTATCTTGCAGGTTGTTGATATCTTGTATAGCATCATCCTTTAATAAGATTTTGTTAGTTGCAAAACCCACTAAAAAGTAACATGTTACTATCAAATTCCTCTTAATTCAGGAATGAGTTTCATAATCCACTAAAATAAAAGAAAAAACCGCAATATTTTTGTTTATTTAACTAATTTGTTGCTGAAAAGGGAATTTAAAGTGTTGCCATATTATGAGGGTTCATATTATACAAAAAAGATTATTGTCTATAACATCAATCGACGACGAGAAGTTTTCAGTAGTTTATGGAAAATAATCAAAACTTATTTTAGTGGCTTTTGAAACTAGACGACTCTAGGCCACGACAAAGAACAAAACGAGTCTACGGTTGTAAAATGCGAGCATGAGTATCTCGATCTCAACCCGACAAAAGTGACATTTCGGTGTAGACAAGCCATTGTTCTGTGAGTCGAATCTTATCTCGATGTTGGTCATGCTACGCGTGCAGGGGCCTTACTATGAGCTCTTATAGCAGGACTTATATTGAACTCCCTTATTTTTCATACTTTGACCTCAAAGGTTAGTTTTAAAGCAGGCCTTAAGCATTCCTGTTTAAAGACTGCTTTTGAACTGAATGTTTTCTTATTTGCTGATGATAAGCCTCCATCGCGCGTGTTTTGCTCTACACAATCAACAAAAACATCTCAACATTCATAAAAAAAAACGTATGAGGATTTTGTTTCGCGAAATAATAATTAGTTGATTGTGTAGACTGTAGGGCAAAACCGTGCTATGGACCTGGCCTTACGCCAGCAGCTCGAGCTCAGCCCAGGGGGCTTACCACCAGCAAATCAAAAGCCGTTCAGTTCAAAAGCAGGCCTTTAACAGGACTACTTAAAGCCTGCTTTTAAACTAACCTTTGAGGTCATAGTACGAAAAAGTAAGGCAGTTTAATATAAAGTCCTGCTAGAGCTTGGTCAACGAAAGTTGAGACTCGGTTGGAAATGGAACTAATTTTGCGCGTTGTTTTAAGGTTCAGTCCCCGAAATGTCCACCCGAGTTGACGTTCTGGAGAAGTAATTGACCCGAGTCGCCCACCAGTCCCACCACCACTAACTAGAGATAGTCTGTGGTCACGAATTAATGGCCGCCTTCTTGTTTGTTAATGTATAATGTATTTAATAATTGATTTTCATTGTGATTGTGTCTTTTATTGGAAAAGTACAAAATAAGCTTGTTGCACTAAACCTATAAGTATGTTCTAAAAAGTTATTTGGGTACCGAGCGTACGATACGTTACATTACAGTTGAAAAGTTCGCAATGGATGACGCTACGGTTGGTATTTTATTAACAAATTTCTCTCTTTCCTTCTTTTAAATGCTTAAAATTATTGATTCCCTACAAAACTAAGTTTATTCTATAATTTCCAGGTGCCTTTACATTTAGAACCGATAGAGCAGAGTGAGGTTTGCGATAAGAGGCTATGGATTGGAAATCTTGATTCCAGAGTTAATGAGTATGATTATTTATGTATAACAATTTTGATTTTGTTTAAATTAGGTTATTAATAAAGAGCAAGTCGTTGACTATTGCACACCGTTTCTACAACCCGGGGGGCTAATTGTCTAATTTCAAAATCTATCGCAATCGCTTTCAGGATGTGATACATTGATGCTTCTTTTTCGCACAAATAAAAACTTATCTAGAAATGCAGCAATGTGTCACATCCATCTGTCAAATGAAAGCGATTGCGATAGATTTTTAAAATTAGACAATAAGTTAGGCTGGCCCCAGACCTACCGGTTTCATTTCTTTGCTTTGCTGTTCTACCATGGACCGCCGGCCAAGAGGCTCATTTTCAATTTATCGCATATTTTGACCAGGGGGCTAATTGTCTAATTTCAAAATCTATCGCAATCGCTTTCAGGATGTGATACATTGATGCTTCTTTTTGGCATAATTAAAAACTTACCAAAGAAATGCAGCAATGTGTCACATCCATCTGTCAAATGAAAGCGATTGCGATAGATTTTAAAAATTAGACAATAAGAAGGCAGGCCACATTGGCAAGATAGCCATTAGTTTGGTGTTATCAAATATCGTCGTCTGGGTTGCAATGCGAAGTTTTAGTTTAAAAAAAAAAACTGCTGTTTCATACAAAAATTAATAACGAAATTATCAAAATGTATGAAACAGCTCTTTTTTTTCGCGATTCTGGGGGCTAATTGTCTAACTTCAAAATCTATCGCAATCGCTTTCATTTGCCACATGGATGTGACACATTGCTGCATTTCTTTGGTAAGTTTTTATTTGTGCCGAAAAGAAGCATCAATGTGTTACATCCTGAAAGCGATTGCGATAGATTTTGAAATTAGACAATAGAAAAGCAGATTTGGTCCCATAGTAAAAGTTGTTCAGTTTGTGGTGTGTTCTATCTGCCATAACCAGCTTTATAAAGCTTTACCGAACATCTTGTATAAATAAGGGATCGATTTATTTTTAACGATCGGAGTCCATGTTCAGGGTGGCATATCTCCTAAAAGCTTCCTACTTTGCAATCCAGGCGATGATATTTGATAACACCAAGCTAATGGCTATATTGCCAATTTGGTCTAGTCCCAAAATGCGATGGATTGAAAATTACCCTGGTTGGCCAGCGGTCTTTCAAGCAAGGTAGAACAGCAAAGCAAAGAAATGAAACCGGTAGGTCTGGGGCCAGCCTTAGCCGGTCAAGTTTACTCGGCGTGCGACTCCTCTCCTTTTCTCCTTGCCTCACACTACCACTGTCGTCATGCCAGTAGTACACTTGTTAGCGATAATCTATTGAGAATTTTCAAATTTAAATTAATGCACAACGGGACAGTGCTTTGCCTTAACCTCGCCTGATGGTGATTGGCTGAAGAAGGACTGCACTACACCCGGAATTCTCATCACTGAGGAACTAGCTATCTTACCTCTAACTGCCAGAACACAACAATTTTTAAATTGTTGTTATGGCGTCAGACTTGGGCAAGATGGTGGTGGCTAGCCAGGCGGACTTGAAATAAGCCCTACCCCACTCAAACCAAGTACACATGGGTGGGTGAACCACTAGACCAAAGAGGCGATTGACGACGGTATCTTCACATGAGTTAAGAAAGGACCAGAGACAAAGCTTCTTAAGAACGTGAAATTCAAACTTTCAACTAACAAAACAAGCAATGTCCTAAGATTGCTCCACGTGCATGTAGTAGTGCAACCGATTCACGCGGTCGTATGAAGCTTTGTCTCTGTTCTTTTCTTTACTCATGTGGTATCTTGACAGGAGGCAAGGAGAAAAGAGTGGAGTCATGCGTGCTTCAGGTGCTGAGATAACTTGACCGGGTTGTATGTCCTTAATTAACCACCTTTCTAAATCTAGAATTTTCATGTTGTTTTCATATTTTGGACTTACTTTAATAGTTCCATTTCTTTTCATTACCGGTATCAATTACTGAAACTGGTCCGCGTGTACGGGAATATCGAGAAGTTCGACATGCTGTTCCATCGAAGTGGTCCAAATTCTGGCCAACCACGAGGCTTCGCATTCGTCACGTATAAGCTGAGGCAAGATGCTGTATTGGCTATGAATTCTCTAAATGGACAAGTTCTGGGCTCTAAGAAGATCAGTGTTAAATTTGCAAAAGCGACATCAGTGAGTATTAGGCATTTATACAGTATAAATTGTGTAAGTTGGCTGGAGTATACCAAATTAGATGTTCCTGAGTTTGGCTCACTTAGTTTCTTCCCAATACATTGACATATAGCAGTCAGTATATGTTATTTAATCTGTAACAGTAACAGAGGCAGTTTCATTTTCTGTATCATTTAATTTGAAAACTATGGAGTTAGTTTATGAAGCTATCAAGTGGTAACTGTAAAAGTTAAATCAAATAATGTAATAATAAAAATTATAACATAACAATGTCATTTTTCACTCTCTACAGGATGATACTGATAAATCAAAACCAGAACTGGGAATAGCAGCTTTGGCAGGAGCAAAACCAGAGCTGAAGCTTAGCAAGAAGACAGCTATCCAATCTATTGAGGCTAAGCTGAAGATGATGGAGAACATGAAGCCTGGTGATGATTTTGTAGTAAATAAATTGGCTGCAAATGAGACGCCCATCATCACACAGTACCAAACTAAGCAACATCAACCACCGAACAAGACAGTTAGCTCGTTCAGAAGACGGCACCCTTACCACAAAAAAAGATAAAAACTGTTAAGAATCTCTTTTACTAAATAAGATTAATTTATTGCTAATTTAAAGATGACTGCCAAGATAACAAAGTAATTTTAGATCTTATTAGGTATGCTGTGTCATTTTTTATCATAAGTTTTAATTTTATATAAACAATATTCTCTAACTGTTCAGTATTATAAAAAAACTGTGCTTAATTAAGAACAACGGAAGGAAGAAAGAATAGGTGTGCTTTTGGTACGAGAAAGGCAACCACAAATTATGTTTTCTATCATAATTTAATAAATCTGCAAATAAGTCTTGAAGTACTTAATATGTAAATTCATAAAAATTAAGATAATGCATAATATCTTGTTTTTTTTACATTAAAACAGACTAAAAAAACCATATTCCTTTTTTAAAGGTTTCAATAGTCATGGTATAAAATTATTAAATAATAGAATAAGATCATCAATTTATTTTAAAATTGTGTATATTTTTTGCTTAGCCATAATGGTTTTTTTTTTATTTATTGTTACTAACAATGTGAGGTCAAATAAAAGTCTGAAGTATCTTTATTATTTTTATTATAAATCTTTTGTAATAAATAATGGTTTTACATAAGTACTAACATGAAAGATTAAACAAACTTATCACTTGGTTTATAAAAGTAATTAAGCATAATCCTATTATGATTTCTAAAAATTAAATATTTAAAACTTCAAATTCCCGCAAATTGTTAATACGATCTATTATGTAATCTGTGATACGATGGAACCTTGACACATTAACATACAAGTTGACGTCATCCGCAACTAAAAATAACATGTAACAATAAAATTTTAATAGGCAATATATTTATTATTGAATTATTATTTATTATTTTCAAGAGTTTACCTGTTTACCCAGACTAAAAACTAAACTAAATAATTGTTTATCTACACTCACAACGTAATGTTCCAAATATGAATTCAAAAAAGGTAATATAAATACGTACTTTATTTTCGTGGATAGGTAAAATTAAAAAATAAACTCATTACGATGCAGTCAACTGCATCATAAAATAACTTTTTTTCTCATTACGATACAGGGCAAATCCAAAAAGAAGGCAGTGCCGTAACATTAAAAAAAAACAACGATATTTTCCCACATATTTTTCATGATTAAAATGAACTCTATGGTAATCGATGACTTTAGTGCGATTAGTTCTTTTGTTGAAATGCACTGATCTTTTTTTTCTAATGGAATGCGCGCCAAGCATTTCCGATAAAGTTTTGATTTCAATTTTTACATTTTGTTATACTTACTGAATTTTGTAGGTTTTTTATTCTTGCTTTAAAATGTGAAAAAATATTTACTCTGCCCGATATTTTAGTTTAGATGCAGCTAAGGAATTGACTTATTACAAGGTAGGTACCTTGCTAATACAAACAAAGTCTCTCTCTCTTTTCTAACGTTGATCGTTTATTTAGTAGGTTCAATCCCAAATGTATGAGTGTAGATAAAGTAGTGTATGAAACTGCACATAACTAGGTATTAAAACACTCGTGTGATACTATTAAAAACCTCGCCTACGGCTCGGTTTTTAAACACACACTCGTGTTTTAATACCCCTCTTTATGTGTCAGTTTCATAAACTACTATTTTAGTTTTTGAGTTTAAAAACATGGCCGCCAGGTTCATTACCAATTTGCGGGGATAGTAAGATAACAAAAGCAACTAATTAACAGGTTATACAAATGTATAATATCATCAATGCAAGTTAACTATTAACAGTTTTTTTTTAATATGAGTCGTAGAGTTATGCTTACATCATTATAGATTCACTGGTGCGGAACCCTGGGGAAATGCTGTTTGACAAGGAATTT
This sequence comes from Agriphila tristella, assembly GCA_928269145.1. Taxonomy (NCBI): domain Eukaryota; kingdom Metazoa; phylum Arthropoda; class Insecta; order Lepidoptera; family Crambidae; genus Agriphila; species Agriphila tristella. The sequence goes on along the minus strand of OV743437.1, from coordinate 25,554,974 downwards.
TCTAATTTTTGGGTGGGGCTAGCGAGCGTCAAGTAGTCGTCATCCTCTTCGAGTTTCCTCTTCATACTTGAATATTGCGATTCACTATCACCTTTCATAAAGTCTTTGTATTCTATACATAAGGGCCATATTATTTTGCCCGATCTGAAAAGAGAAAATGAAAGTTATTAGAAAAGTAGACACCGTAGCATGATCACCAAAACACTATTTCAGACTTGCCTGTCAAGAGGGAATGGATTTTATTAGTTAAGAGTGTCGATACAACGTCACACCCCGGGCACTCTATACAAGCGCCGCGTTTCAGCTAAGTACCTATTTCACAGACGCACACCGTGACGTTTTTGCACACGCGCAACTGTGTGCGTGAAGTCGAGGGCTATTGAAAAGCACACGATTCGGCACACGAACTTGCGGGGTGGGGTGAGGTAATTGATTCTGGGGCGGGGCGGAGAGTACGGTAGTACTTATATCTATTCTGTGACGGACGACGTCATATCATATCGTGTTTCGTTAGTCATGCTATGGGGTGGGTGGGATCATTAAAGGTATACTATACTGCCAATGGCGAATAAAATATATGTAAAGTATCTTTTCATCCCTTGAACGAAATCAATCGAACACACTAGTGACAGAAAGGGATTTCTACCTGCATAGAAAGAATGAGCTAACTTGGAAAAGGAAACAATCGTTTTCAGAGGCGATATATGAGGTACCTGCGGTCAGTCATCATCATCAGCTTATCGTCGTCCACTGCTGAACATAGGCAAGTCCTGCGGTCAGCGTGGCAAGCGAATTTCGAAAAAGATATAAAGAGGTGTACGCGCGACACTGACGAGACCGCGTGCGTTATATGCGGATGCATAGGTATACTCACTTGGGCAAGGTATACGGATCGTACGAGAACCAGTAGTCGTGGAGCTCTTCCGCGGCGACCTGCAGCGTGTGGCGCGTGTTGCGGTCGATGATGGCCTGGCAGTACACCACCTGGTGCGCGCGCGTCACATGATGATGCATAGGTATACTCACTTGGGCAACGTATACGGGTCGTACGGGAACCAGTAGTCGTGGTGCTCTTCCGCGGCGACCTGCAGCGTGTGGCGCGTGTTGCGGTCGATGATGGCCTGGCAGTACACCACCTGGTGCGCGCGCGTCACCGACGAGAATGCGTGCGTCACCTGCGGCGGGCTCGTGCGTAGAGGGTTGAGGGGACATGTCACCAGCCGGGGCAGGTTCAGTGACTCCACGAATAGGACATCTGGAAAGATAGGTTTTTGGTAGTGCAACAGTCTCGAGATTGAGGAAAGGCTTTAAGCCTCGATTACATACGCCGATTTAGCTTCCTTACTGGGGATCCAATCTAGGAACCCAAATTGGATGTAGCGATCACACTATGCCCCAATTAGGACATGATTTCACTGATTAGGGTTGTCACCAGTACTTGACAATAACATTATTGTACATAGATTAAACAATGAGTTTTCACTATTAACGGAAATGTAAAGGTAGGTTTTGATGAGTACTCTGATAGGAAATGGTTTGATGATGAAGCCGGACGGAAAAAGGCCACTAGAACTCTGTAATAAAAAAGATGGCGGTCAACTTTATTGTTTGTGGGCCGATTTCAATGAAACACGGTTTTGTTACTATTTTGACAAAAGATAACAACGAAACGTTGAAAATATTAAAAATCTAAGATGGCCGTCAACTTTTTTGTTTTTGGGCCGATTTCGATTAAACTCGATTTTTGGTCCTATTTTGACAAGAAAATAACAACGCAATATTGAAAATATTAAGAAATCCAAGATGGCGGTCAAAATTTTTTTTGTGGGCCGATTTCGATGAAACTCGGTTTTTGGTACTATTTTAACAAGAAAATAACAACACAATTTTTTAAATACTAAAAATCCAAGATGGCGGTCAACTTTTTTGTTTTTGGGCCGATTTTGATAAAACTCGGTTTTTGGTCCTATTTTGACAAGAAAATAACAACGCAATGTAAAAAATATTCAAAAATTATAGATGACGGCCAACGTTTTTGCTATTGGGCCGATTTCGATTAAACTCGGTTGTTGGTACTATTTTGACAAGAAAATAACAAGGCAATGTTAAAAATATTAAAAATCCAAGATGGTGGCCTATTTTTTTGTTCGTGGTCCGATTTTAATAAAACTTGGGTTTTGGTACTAACTACTTAAAAAGTAACAATAATCATCATCATCGAAATCGAAAAATTGAGAAATCGGCCCATAAATAAAAAAGTTGGCTGGTATATTGATTTTATTATTATTTTCAACATTTCTTGTTATTTTTTCGTCAAAGTAGTAACAAAACCGAGTTTCTTTGAAATCGGCCCAAACAAAAAAGTAGGCCGCCATCTTGGATTTTTATATTTGAAAAATTGTGTTGTCATTTTCTTGTCAACATAGTAGCGAAAACTGAGTTTCATCGAAATCGGCCCACAAACAAAAAAGATGGTCGCCATCTTGGATTTTGAGTATTTGAAAAATTGTGTTGTTATTTTCTTGTCAAAATAGTAACAAAAACTGAGTTTCATCGAAATCAGCCCACAAACAAAAAAGTTGGCCCCCATCTTGAATTTTTGGTACGCACTCAAATGGTAGTGGTGGTGGTAATGCAATGTAAATTATTGACAAGCCATGCTTGATCATCTAGGGGTTACTTATAATGTGATATAGGTACCGGCATAAATAACTTGGTAAAACAATGATGAGACAAAAGATGCACCGAGTTTAGTGTTTGTAGCTGCTGCGCATCTTTTGTCTTGCCAAATTACGTGCCCGTAATAATACACCCGCAGAAATGCAAACTAAAGAAAAAAATATGACTGAAGACTTGGCTGCATGATCAAAGTTTCATTTGCCTTACTTATATAGCCATGGCTAGGGAGGCAACCCTAAATTCCCCAACTAGGATCCAATTCGGGGCATCGTTTCCAATCTGAAATTGGATCCCCAGTAAGGAAGCTAAATCGGCGTATGTAATTGAGGCTTTAGAAAGAAATAGAATGAGTTCTAGAAATAGTAGTTTTAGTTTTTATATGATTAAAGTTAGCCTGTTTATATTTTACCACAAGCGACCGCTTGCGACTTAGTGGAAAGTTTTTTTTTGATATCCCTCGGGAAAAGTACTTTTTTCCCTATCCTATATCCTTCTCTGTACTCCTGAGAACGTGTATGCAAAATTTCATGATGATCGGTTCAGTATTCAAGACGTGAAGGCATAACAAACAAACAAATAAACAAACGGACTTTCGCATATAATATTAGTAAGTCCTTGTCACAAATGTGACAAGGACGGAAGAGGGGGTCAAAAATCATGAAATTCGTGTGACGTAATTTATGGATGACCCCTTGCGAGTGGGATAGGTGCGTGGTGGCGCACGGCTACGCGCATAGCGGCTAACTTCACAAACACCAAAGAGAATGTGAAAAAGCTAGGTGGTATGTACTTACTTTCTTTATTCATAAAAAGATGATGATTTTTAAAAGCCACCAAGTAAAATATCGCGTGGCAGATCGCATGGAACGCTCCATGCACTTTTGTATTATCGCTAACAGTGGTTGAATCCTGGGTGGCGGTAATATACGAGTGGCACCACTCCGCCATATTCTTCAGGTAGTGCTTTAGCCTAGAGTTGGGGACCCTCACGCATCGCGCGAGGATTCCGGACAAGTGGCTCGCAGCTGTTCTCCTGGTCGCTAAAGCCCCGGGGCCAAGGCCGTGCAAACCGGCTGCGACCATCCACAAATTGTTGAGAATGCGGTCCGCACACTGTTGGCTTATCGATATTGTGTAAAGAACTAAAAACTGGACATGCCTGCAAAAAAAACATCATGTAAGATTATCGGTAAGATTTCGAATAAAAAATATGTAAGATTAAAATACTGCGCACATATTGATGTAAGGGGATATTACAAACTCTTTAAACTTAACAGGTTTATGGATTGCTACTGTTACATCTATTTTGCGCCAAATAAAAACGTTTCCGATGCAATGGACTTGAAAATAGATTGCTATGTGAACGGGCACTTACTTACGTCACACAAAATGTACACGGTATAAAGTTACATTTAAAAAATCTATATACCTTATTCCATGTGTTGGCAGAACTACTTTTTGAAACACGTTGCACATAATGTTTAAAGCCGGCTCTCGTTCCCCTTCTAACCAGCTCAATATTTCTAACATACAATAATCTAAAGTCTCAGTAACTATATCTTGCTCTTCCATATCCATCTCAAATACTGTATCAATTTGCGTTTTATTTTTAGATAGATCCACTATATTTACGTCCATGACAACCATTCTGAAAGAGTGATATTAAAATTTCTTATTTGGTAATTAAATAATTTTATCTACACCCATGCTTAAAGGTTCTGAAACGGTTAGCTTCCTGCCAACATTACAATATCCGCCCACACATGACGGAGTTACATTATGAAGTTCAGTACAACATACATTATAACACTCGTTCGGATGATATAATGACGAGGAGGAGGAGGAAAGTCAAAGTCAAAACCCCTTATAGAGGATACATGTCATGGGTGTAGATAAAACCTTGTATAATATGCAACTGTATGTACAAAATATAATACAGTTGCATAAATAACTATAATAACTAGTTAAGATCAAAAGTGATCAATGATTCTGTGATTTCATAGTAACCCATGTGTGCTTATTAGTGTCAATAATGAAATAATAAACTTATCATACATTTTTAACACAGTATTAAGATACATGAACTAGATAGAGATAATAATAAAGTTCTATAAGTGTTAAAGTATGTTTATTATTTTAGATACTGTGTGTGTGTGTGTGTGTGTGTGTGTGTGTGTGTGTGTGTGTGTGTGTGTGTGTGTGTAGTCTCTTAAAAAATGTTCTGATTAATTCTTGTACTCATTAGTTTTTATTCAAATAGTGCAAAGAACATTTTAACTCTTAAGTACTTAATGATTTCAATGTAATTTATTATAAGTGTATTTTTTTTTGACAAGTGAGTTAACATCAATTAAGCTATTACTATGTAATATACATATAAGGCTGTTTGTTTTCCAATAAACAAGAAAGAAAGAAATAAATTACAAACCTGCTAATAATAGCTGTTATGATTTGCTCTTGGAGTAGGGGTATATATTTGGTCATCCAAATCAGATTGTGTATGTAGGCTCTATTGATGTATGTGCTAGCCTTATAATAGGGAAACTGGTCTATCACGGTTTGCATCAACAAGTCACTGCTCCTGAAATTAACATTATAAATAAATACATATAAAATTACTATAAGTATTACAACTTTTTGGAAACTTTTGATGACAAAGTTGTTTGAATTATTTTTAATGGGTCCTAACGTTTACCATCATTATTTTTAATGGGTCCTAACGTTTACCATCTGTGCCCGGACCTTCCAGTCAAAGATTGGTTTTGCGAGTCACATGCGGGCGGGGCGGACCGTCGTCGGTCCAACACCTATTAAAGATGAGACATACAATAGTCGCCGAGGCCGAAATCGGCTAGGAACCGATGGATACTATAGGGGCCGTACGTTCGTTCGTTTTGCCGAAGATATAGTTCTTATGGCTGAGACCTTGGAGGGCCTGAACACAATGCTCGAAGATCTCCATAGTGCTTCCCATAGAGTGGGTCATAAGATGAACATGGATAAGACGAAAATCATGTCGAATGCCCAAGTTGTGCCCGCTCCAGTTCATGTTGGGAACACTACACTTGAAGTTGTTGACCATTATGTATACTATACCTAGGACAGGCAGTGCAGTTGGGTAGGTCCAACTTTGAGAAAGAGATCTCTCGTCGAATCCAACTCGGATGGGCAGCATTCGGGAAGCTCCGAAAAATCTTCGTGTCCGATTTACCTGTGTCTCAAGACGAAAGTCTATGACCAGTGTGTGTTGCCAGTGATGACTTACGGCAGTGAAACGTGGTCGCTAACTATGGGTCTCATAAGGAGGCTCAAGGTCACCCAGCGTGCAATGGAGAGAGCCATGCTCGGCGTTTCCCTGCGTGATCGAATCAGAAATGAAAAGATCCGCAGGCGAACTAAAGTAACCGACCGACATCGCTCCAAGGATTGCTCAGCTAAAGTGGCAGTGGGCTGGACACATAGCGAGAAGAACCTATGGCCGTTGGGGCGGAAAGTTTCTTGAATGGCGACCGCGCACCGGACAGTGCTCCGTGGGTAGGCCCCCGACAAGGTGGACCGACGATCTGGTGAAGGTTGCCGGAAGCCACTGGATGTGGAAAGAGCAGGACCGATCGTCGTGGAAATCCTTGGGGGAGGCCTATACCCAGCAGTGGGTGTCGTGCGGCTGATATGATGATGATGATATTCAAGAAATATTATGCCAGCTGAATACTTATGTCTTATGTATGACACAAAAACATAAAAACTTTGTTTTGCTTTGTGTCATATATTCCTACGCGTACGCAAAAAAAACCGCAAATCGATGTACAGCAAAGCCCTTTGACACTTGAGGTAAAAACAAAATTTTGGACCCGCAGTTCTTAAAAATTCTTCCCTTACTTAGGAAAGGAGTTATGGTGTCATCTTTTTTTGTATGGGATTTTTTTTCTAAAACCTATCGTGCATGGTATCGAATGAAAGGGCTTGCTAAGCCGGTTCTAAAAATATATCACATCATTATATTTCAGCCACTTGTCTTAAATTAAACCAAAAAACATTTTCAAAACATACCCAGTTTGGGCTCAAAAATATTATGAAATAAGGCCTATTTCATAATATTTTATAGTTCCTATTCTTAGCACATGGCTATTTTTTTGGTTATAGCATAATGTTATTCTAGTCACTAAGGGCTGGTTTATATGGGGTCAGTGGCTGGACCCAGTGACTCGGAATTTCAGACCCAGTTACTGGGTACATGTAGACAGGATCGGCAGTAAGTCATACTGTGCCCGAAAATAGAACAGAGGCTAGTCAGCTAGACTGACTTGCGAGCGAGAAGTCAGCACTGGACATGGTTGAAACTAGTCTAGTCTACACAAGCCCAGAAGCAAGTCGGCGCTGGACTGGAGTATTGTACTGCCATTTTACTGATCCCGTATAAACCAGGCATAACAAACACTACTGTACAGATAACAGTACGAATAGGGTATACAGCAGTGGATACAAGCCAATTTCCATCGGCTTACCTTTTATAAATCTCAGCCCACTGATCCACTATGCAGATCATAACATTTTTGTAGTAGGGTCTACCTCCACCATAATTTCACCCCTCTCTACTGGTAACCAGCTTCATAGATGTCATGTTCTTTGAACATATAATTTTTTACATTTACCTACTTATCTTTTTTACTTATTTCATTCTTCAAGAAGAATAAAGTTATGTTTATTATTCACCTGGAGAGGCAGTTTTTTTCTGTATATGGACTGTCAACACGCTGTCACAGTTGGGTTCTCACCTTGGGGTGAACATGTCAAATTGCTCTCGGGCATCAATCTCACTATTGTGGCCAATTTGCTGCATGGTGTTTGCTCATTTTTATTTAGATAACAAGCACCAAATTGAAGATCAGTAATGAAAATTCATTAAACTGATATTCTATAATAAGTGTCGCAATGGACCACCCTTGACCACCAGCTTAGGGGAGGCTCTGAAACGGATAACTCCCTTTAAATACTTGCAGATTGCAGGATAACTGACAATCTTCATTGGGTGAGGAGACATAAAAGCTTCCATGTTTTAGTTTCATTTGAAAAATCAATGTAATATTATAAATCCTTTTTCAAATTAAGATTTTTTTTACTATTTTAAAATTAGTTAACTCAAAACCGTTGACCGTGTCAGTAATGTACTATTGTTTGATGAAGATGTGTATAGTAAACAATAACCAAATAGTACTTTGTTAAACAGTAATAAATACATAGTTAAAACATGGTTGAAAAAAAAACATGTTTATTTTTTTAAATCGAAAAAATCGGATATATTCGATTTTTTGCTTGAGCTTTTAAAATCCACTTAAAATACTGTCTGAAACCAGTGCTTTTGTTTTACTTATTTGACACTTTAACACAAGTAAACATCAATAAAATAGTTAAAAATGCCTGGTGGAAGATAAAAGGATGGATGTTTTGTCAGTTTTTTAGAAGAAAAAACAGTATTATGCAGTTATTCTAACACAAAGTTAATATTTAAAATTAAGAATTTTATTTTTTTATACAAATAAGAAAGAAAAAACCGGCCAAGTGCGAGTCGGACTCACGCACGAAGGGTTCCATACCAAAAAACGGCAAAACAAAATACGTTTGTTGTATGGGAGCCCCCTTAAAAATATTTTATTTTGTTTTTAGTATTTGTTGTTATAGCGGCAACAGAAATACATCATCTGTGAAAATTTCAGCAGTCTAGCTATCACGGTTCTTGAGATACAGCCTGGTGACTGACAGACAGATGGACAGCGGAGTCTTAGTAATAGGGTCCCGTTTACCCTTTGGGTATGGAACCCTAAAAAAAGCCATTTGATTTAACACGTTGAACGCCGTGGAATATTTTAACTATTTCCATTTAGGCCATGGGGGACAAGGTTTGGGCCACACATGTATGTTCCGTTCAGGCCACGGGGGACAACATGTGACCGCGCGATAGAGGTTATTTCAAACGTCTCTGTTGAGCTGGTGGATACGTTTAACTAACAAATCTGTATTGAACGGGTCCCCCACGGCCCCGTAGAGTAGTCAAGTCTAGTTGGTTTTTGAAAATATGTTATACTTAGAAAAAAAATTACATGTTTCTTGTCTATCTATATATATAAAATTCAAAGTCCTGACTGAGTGAGATATCAACGCACAGCCCAAACCGCTGAACCTAGAGACTTGAAATTTTGCACACAGATACTTTATACAGTGTAGGCATCCACTAAGGAAGGATTTTTGAAAATTCCATCCCTAAGGGGATGAAATAAGGGATGAAAGTTTGTATGAAAGTCCCTCAGTTTTGAAGCTAGGATCTTCAAATTTTGTGTTTAGGCTGATGATTGAAAATAAATAAATACGTGTCTCAGCGTTTTTCAAAATTCTACCCCCAAAGGGGTGAAAAGGGGGATGAAGTTATGTTTAGAAGATAATCCTTCATTTTTGAAGTAGAAATCGCTAGATTTGTAATTTAGGCTTATGGATGGAAATCTAACGCAACGCATATTGTATTGGTATAATTTCAACCCCCATGGTGATGAAATGGGGGTGCAATGGGGTAAATAAACCTAAAAATCGATATGGATGTCGTTATTGGGGTTTTCTGGGATGAAGATTGCGAAAATGACATTTATTTTGAAGTCCAACACGGTCGACATGATTTAACCCCTAAAGGGGTGAAAATTGGATTTAAATTTGGTATTGAAAACAATATAAAATAGACATTACAACTTAAAACTTCGTAGGAGCATGTCTTAAAATAAATAGGCAAACATATATTTTGTGGTTTTGAAAATCAACCCCTTAGGGGGTAAATGGGCTAAGTAAACGTAGAAATCGATATGGATGTCGTTCTTGAGGTTTTATGGGATGGTGATTGCGAAAATGACATTAATTTTGAAGTCCAATTTAACCGCTAAAGGGGTGAAAATGGGGTACAAATTATATATGGAAAAATAATATAAAATAGACATTACATAGTTTACAGCTTAAAAATTCGTAGGAGCATGTCTAAAAATAAATAGGCAAACACATATTTTCTTATTTTGAAAATCATCCGTTAGGGGGTAAATGGGGTAAGTAAACATGAAAGCCGATGTGGATGTCGTTATTATTGTCGAACTTTAAATACTTGCAGATTGCAGGATAACTGACAATCTTCATTGGGTGAGGAGACATAAAAGCTTCCATGTTTTAGTTTCATTTGAAAAATCAATGTAATATTATAAATCCTTTTTCAAATTAAGATTTTTTTAACTATTTTAAAATTAGTTAACTCAAAACCGTTGACCGTGTCAGTAATGTACTATTGTTTGATGAAGATGTGTATAGTAAACAATAACCAAATAGTACTTTGTTAAACAGTAATAAATACATAGTTAAAACATGGTTGAAAAAAAAACATGTTTATTTTTTTAAATCGAAAAAATCGGATATATTCGATTTTTTGCTTGAGCTTTTAAAATCCACTTAAAATACTGTCTGAAACCAGTGCTTTTGTTTTACTTATTTGACACTTTAACACAAGTAAACATCAATAAAATAGTTAAAAATGCCTGGTGGAAGATAAAAGGATGGATGTTTTGTCAGTTTTTTAGAAGAAAAAACAGTATTATGCAGTTATTCTAACACAAAGTTAATATTTAAAATTAAGAATTTTATTTTTTTATACAAATAAGAAAGAAAAAACCGGCCAAGTGCGAGTCGGACTCACGCACGAAGGGTTCCATACCAAAAAACGGCAAAACAAAATACGTTTGTTGTATGGGAGCCCCCTTAAAAATATTTTATTTTGTTTTTAGTATTTGTTGTTATAGCGGCAACAGAAATACATCATCTGTGAAAATTTCAGCAGTCTAGCTATCACGGTTCTTGAGATACAGCCTGGTGACTGACAGACAGATGGACAGCGGAGTCTTAGTAATAGGGTCCCGTTTACCCTTTGGGTATGGAACCCTAAAAAAAGCCATTTGATTTAACACGTTGAACGCCGTGGAATATTTTAACTATTTCCATTTAGGCCATGGGGGACAAGGTTTGGGCCACACATGTATGTTCCGTTCAGGCCACGGGGGACAACATGTGACCGCGCGATAGAGGTTATTTCAAACGTCTCTGTTGAGCTGGTGGATACGTTTAACTAACAAATCTGTATTGAACGGGTCCCCCACGGCCCCGTAGAGTAGTCAAGTCTAGTTGGTTTTTGAAAATATGTTATACTTAGAAAAAAAATTACATGTTTCTTGTCTATCTATATATATAAAATTCAAAGTCCTGACTGAGTGAGATATCAACGCACAGCCCAAACCGCTGAACCTAGAGACTTGAAATTTTGCACACAGATACTTTATACAGTGTAGGCATCCACTAAGGAAGGATTTTTGAAAATTCCATCCCTAAGGGGATGAAATAAGGGATGAAAGTTTGTATGAAAGTCCCTCAGTTTTGAAGCTAGGATCTTCAAATTTTGTGTTTAGGCTGATGATTGAAAATAAATAAATACGTGTCTCAGCGTTTTTCAAAATTCTACCCCCAAAGGGGTGAAAAGGGGGATGAAGTTATGTTTAGAAGATAATCCTTCATTTTTGAAGTAGAAATCGCTAGATTTGTAATTTAGGCTTATGGATGGAAATCTAACGCAACGCATATTGTATTGGTATAATTTCAACCCCCATGGTGATGAAATGGGGGTGCAATGGGGTAAATAAACCTAAAAATCGATATGGATGTCGTTATTGGGGTTTTCTGGGATGAAGATTGCGAAAATGACATTTATTTTGAAGTCCAACACGGTCGACATGATTTAACCCCTAAAGGGGTGAAAATTGGATTTAAATTTGGTATTGAAAACAATATAAAATAGACATTACAACTTAAAACTTCGTAGGAGCATGTCTTAAAATAAATAGGCAAACATATATTTTGTGGTTTTGAAAATCAACCCCTTAGGGGGTAAATGGGCTAAGTAAACGTAGAAATCGATATGGATGTCGTTCTTGAGGTTTTATGGGATGGTGATTGCGAAAATGACATTAATTTTGAAGTCCAATTTAACCGCTAAAGGGGTGAAAATGGGGTACAAATTATATATGGAAAAATAATATAAAATAGACATTACATAGTTTACAGCTTAAAAATTCGTAGGAGCATGTCTAAAAATAAATAGGCAAACACATATTTTCTTATTTTGAAAATCATCCGTTAGGGGGTAAATGGGGTAAGTAAACATGAAAGCCGATGTGGATGTCGTTCTTGAGGTTTTATGGGATGAGGAATGCGAAAATGACATTTGTTTTGAAGTCCAACACGGTGGACATGATTCAGCCCAAGGGGACGGGGACGGACACGGGAACAGGAACGGGAACGGGGGCGGGGACGGAAACGGGAAAAAGTAAAGAAACGGGAACGTGATACTCTTAATATCTCTGGACCTAATTCTGATTATTGTAATAAACTAGCTTCCGCCCGCGACTTCGTCCGCGTGGATATTAGAGAAAATCCTTAGGGAACCTTCAACCAGGATCCGACCAACCGTTTTATACGCGATTACGCGGGTCCCCACCAAGCGCGCAGCCTCGTGCGAGGCCTGTCACACGTCGCAAATGTTTTGCCTCGCGAGGCAGCGCGCTTGGTGGGGACCCGCCTAATCGCGTATAAAACGGTTGGTCGGATCCTGGTTGAAGGTTCCCTAAGGATTTTCTCTAATATCCACGCGGACGAAGTCGCGGGCGGAAGCTAGTACTTAATACTAGCTGACCCGACAGACGTTGTCCTGTCTTAGTTATGAATATTGAATTCGAATTGGTGTTATTAATGAAAAGTTGGGGTTGGGTTCAGAGCTGATATTAGTAGGCCGTTCCCGTTAACGTTTGCTTTCTCGTTTTTATTAGGTTGCTTTCTCGTTTGTGTGTTTGTTTGTGTGTTCGTTTGTTTCTCCACAAAGTTTGTGAACGATTTTATACTAGCTTCTCAATGAGCTAGAGATTTGAAACTTTAAGCATAGGTCAGAACTGGAAGGCTATTATGGTGTCATTGAGCTGATCTGATGATGAAGCCGGAAGAAGGCCACAGGAAATCTATGATGAAACCATATAACCCCATCGCGTTTGGGGTCGTTAGAATCAACTTGACGAGTACTCTAATGGGAGACGAGGTCCAGGGTCTGATGATGAAGCTGGAAGGCCATGTGACATAGGAACTCAATATTGAAACCATGCAACCCCATCGAGTTTGGGCGCGTTTGAATTTGTCTTGACTAGTACTTTATCGAAAGTCCTTACGAATCGTCTCCTGAACACAATGCTCGAAGATCTCCGTAGTGCTTTCCAAAGAGTGGGTTTCAGGATGAACATGGATAAGACGAAAATCATGTCGTATGCCCATGTTGTGCCCGCTCCAGTTCATGTTGGGAACACTACACTTGAAGTTGTTGACCATTATGTAACCTAGGACAGGCAGTCCAGTTAGGTAAGTCCAACTTCGAGACAGAGATCTCTCGTCGAATCCAAATCGGATGGACAGCATTCCGGAAGCTTCGAAAAATCTTCATGTCCGATTTACCTCAGTGTCTCAAGACGAAAGTTTATGACCACTGTGTGTTGTCAGTGATGACTTACGGCGGTGAAACGTGGTCGCTAACAATGGGACTCATAAGGAGGCTCAAGGTCACCCAGCGTACAATGGAGAGATCCATGCTCGGCGTTTCCCTGCGTGATCGAATCAGAAACGAGGAGATCCACAGGCGAACAAAAGTAACCGACATCGCTCGAAGGATTGCTCAGCTGAAGTGGCAGTGGGCTGGACACATAGCGAGAAGAAACGATGGCCGTTGGGGCGAAAAGGATCTTGAATGGCAACCGCGCACCGGACGACGCTCCTCGGGTAGGCCCCCCACAAGGTGGACCGACGATCTGGTGAAGATCGCGGGAAGCCGCTGGATGCAGGCAGCACAGGAACGATCGTTGTTGAGATCCTTGAGGGAGGTCTATACCCAGCAGTGGGTCTCGTGATATGATGATGATGATGATGATGACTACTTTGTTGGGAAATATTTTCCAGGGTCTGATGATGGAGCTGGCAGAAGGACACAGGAACTCTTTAATAAAACCACGCTAACCCATCAAGTTTGGGCTCATTTGAATCGTCTTGACGAGTTCTTTGTTAGGAAATAATTAATGTCCAGGGTCTGATAATGGAGCCGGAAGAAGGCCACTGAAACTCTGTAATAAAACCCATGTAACCCCATCGAGTTTGGGCTCGTTTGAATCATCTTGACAATACTCTTATAGGAAAAGTATCCGAGGATCTGATGATGGAGCCGGAAGAAAGCCATAGGATCTCTGTAATAAAACCATGCAACCCCATCGAGTTTGGGCTCGTTTGAATCGTCTTGACGAGTACTTTGTTGGGAAATGAGGAGTTTCCAGGTTCTGAGGATGGAGCCGGAAGAAGGACACAGGAACTCAATAGAACTAACGAACGAACAGAAAACTGCGCGGGCGTTGCGGGAACAGTGCGGTAGTCGGGGGTGGCCGACACCGCGACCCACGCGGCCCCCTGTAACGGAAAACCGAATTTCTATCCTGGGAGGCCACGGGGGACATCTATTGAGTGACAGTTATATTTACGTTGAAAAAATCAAATAAATTGATTATTTTAAATTGCGTTATAGATTTTAATGTATTTCCTGTCGAATAGAACAAAAAAAAATGAAAATGAAAATTTTGACATTTCAATAATTTTTGATTGGCCCCGTGTACTAAAGTAGTGGGGGTCACATGGTATCCCCCATGGCGTTCAACGTGTTAATCAATGATTTTTATTAAAAAACCACTTGATTTAAATCAAAGTGATTTAATAATGCCAAACCTGACATAAAAATAACTCATTTAAAAATTAATACATCAGAATTAAGTATTCTGCATTGTTCCAAGGAAAAACACAAACATATTTATATTGGTGAAAGATTGCACAACTATGAGAAATCTATACTTACATGGGCATTATGGCAACTACTTGTGCAATGATTGTGTGAATATTGGACCACTTGGATAATGTCTCTGGTGATGGACTATCCTCCCAGTTTTCACCATCAACTGTAAAAAAAAATAAACTTAATAAATGTCCTTGAAACCTTCAATCTCAATAAATAAATGAATGTATGTGTAACACACATATTCACAAACATCACTGTGTGCGGACACACAGCATCCCAACTACAGATACCGGCACCTAACTTGGCAAGACAAAGATGAGGCAAAAGATGTGCAGTAGCTACATACACTAAACTCAGCGCATCTTTTGCCTCCTCTTTGTCTAGCCAAGTTAGGTGCCTGTATCTGTACCAATCACACAACATGTAAAACAAATGAACCAATCACAGAGCTCTATTTAATGTAGTGCACTTGCATAGGCAAGGGTCGTTTGAGTATTGTTCCTGAACATGTGTATGGGTGTTAAAAGGAATATTAATATACCTTTGAATAATTTCATAAGGCAGGACATAACTCTCGGACAGTGGTAATTGTGAGCAGTCACTAAACTCAACACAAATCTACTGAACAGTTCCACCAGCTCCTCACTTCGACTTGCCCACTCAACACTACACACCAGTTCCACATACTGCTTTAGTTCTCTACCTAACAATACAACACATGACAGGCTATCTTCAAATAATATTCTGTAATTTTCATCGTTTATAGGGTAATCTTGTAACACTTTCAAAAGCTCACTATATGGTCCTAGATTTCTGTCTCTGACGTAACTTATGAGTATCTGTTCTACTTGGTTCTTCTTTAATCTGAACTTAACACGCGCTACAGCTGCTTGACGTTCTAAAGCTTTGCGCATCAGTGATGCAACCGATTTCTGTGCTGTTACTGCCATTTTTTACTTCTTCAACTCCGAACAAACTGACTTCAGGTATTCCACTATTTCTGGTTGTCGAAGTAATTCAGCTTTCTTGTGGTTTAGTACCTCTCTCAAAATATTGCTGCTATCTTCGAAAGGTGGTAAGTTGGCTCCTGGATCAAAACTTGTACTGGGTTTGTTGTAACTTTGCGTAAGTTCTAGATTTTCTGAATTCTTTTTATCTTTTAAATACGTCTGTAGCCTCTCCAAAACCACTTTATTAGAATCACTATCTTTTCTTTCACCACTATAACCTTCTTTGGACATCGCACAACGAGTGATTTTACATTGTTGATATCTAAGGTATTAGGCCTTAGATCTTATCCGAAAGTTTATAGAATATTAACGTTCAAACTAGGTTGTGAAAGTCGAAATATTTAGAGAGACTGAAGATAATAAAATTAATAAAAACACGTGTATCGCCACTAGGGATGTTCGATCCGATCCGATACTTGCGTGGATCGATACAATGCGTTACGATCCACTCGATTTTTGTATCGATACAATAGCATTCGATCCTTTGGCGGATCGATACACATGCATAGAGGATCGGATCGAAAAAATCGTATGATGTATTTATCGTACTATATACAATATGTTTGGCTATCGATGTCGGAGCTTTTAAAGGTCTATCCCCTCTCCTATTTGAATGACCAGCATTTTAAATTTGACTTTTTATTTATTTTAGATGGCCTTGCCGAAAAGTATTAATTTCCCCGGATTTAAAAGTCCTACAGTTATAAAAAAATACTTTAATAAAGCTAATAATATCACCTATCAAGTAAAAAAATATGTAAATTTTTAACTTGAATACGTACGATATCGGAGCTTTTAAAGGCAGATAATATGATCAATTTTATCAACAAAACCCCCTCACATTCTGGGGTCTTCTATTCCCTCTCCTGTTGGAATGACCGGTATGACTTTTTATTTTAGATGGCCTTGCTGAAAAACATTAATTTCTCCGGATTTAAAAATCCTACAGTTATAAAAAAATGCTTTTTGAAAGCTAATTAAGTATATCAACTATATTAAGTAAAAAAAATATGTTACATTTTAACTTGAATACATTATAAAAAAAATACTATATTAAATTTTAATCCGAAATTAGTGTGCTATTTTTCAGTTTTTCTCATAGACCTTAAAAAACTTAGGATTTGCAAATTTTTTGCATTTTTATAATAGACAGGAATATTATCTACAAAACGACATCAAAATCATTGCTCTGAGTTGCGTATTTCGAGAGTTATTAATGTTTGAGTATAACCTTTACATAACCTAAGTTACACACATAACTGAAGATTTTTTTTATGCGTACTTTAAAATTTAAATATTGGCAAAATTAAAAATATTTTATTAATTTATTAAACATTACTAAGTACATGAAATAAAACAAATTTTAACGGATACTAGCGCGGTTTTATTGAAAGTTCTTTGGTAATTAGTTGGTATTTGGTTTGATTTTTGGTTTTCCCGACGTTTCGGCACCTTTGCAGCTGCAAAGGTGCCGAAACGTCGGGAAAACCAAATCCGTTAAAAATTGTTTTATTTCATGTCTAGTGAGCGCGTAAGCTTGAGAAGTGAATATTACTAAGTACATTACGTACCTAATATCACGTTTATAATAAAGTGTGATTAAAAATTCGACTTTTCTAAAATATTTAATTCGATACTGGATCGATCCAAAAAATCGTATCAATTTTAATGGATCGATCCATGGATCGATACAATGGATTACGATCCATTTCGATCCAGAATATCGATACAATGTACCCGGATCGAACACCCCTAATCGCCACGGAGCGCGCAATTTATTCTTTCTTTCACATTTGACAACTTTTTTTTATCATCACAGAACAGATTGGTTCTTTCGTTGACAGTGACAGCCACGACAGTGCAACTCTTTTATTTTCTGTGGTCATACGTCATGTGTCAGCTGTCTATCTTATCTGTTCTATTTAATCTGTGACATTCTCATTTCGAGTTCGGGAGGGGTGAAGTGCGTGTGTGTCTATTTTCTATTTTCGATTGGTTTGGTTTAGTTTTTTACGAATAATTCGTTAATTCATGTGTTCGCAGTGTTATTACGACAATGTTTATACAGTAAACTATTTTATTATTAAGTTCTCTAACTAAATCAGTTCCTTTCTTTTGGGCGTTGATAATCATGCAAAATGGCCAACGATTTCTGGTCATGTACCTGTTGTACGGAGGCATTGACTTGCTGGCTGCGGTTGAAGTTATCTCCAGAAGAAATAGAGCAAAGATATAGAAGTAAAGAGATCGATAGAATACTGGAGAAAGATAAACAGACACTTAGGCGGCAGGTTAAATTGTTACTACTCGGAGCAGGTGAAAGCGGAAAATCAACATTCCTGAAACAGATGAGAATAATACACAAAGTTAAGTTTGAGCCGGAACTGGTGCGTGAGTACCAGCACGTGATATACCAGAACATTGTGAGAGGGATACAGGTGCTAGTAGACGCGCGGGACAAGCTTGCGATACCGTGGGAGAACCCTAGAAACCTCGATGTTGGACAGCAAGCCCTGCACTTCAATAGTACAGCCTCCCTGGACAACAGACTCTTCATGCATTATGCACCTCATATACACTCCTTGTGGTTGGACAGAGCCATTAAACGAGCATATGACAGACGGAGAGAATTTCAATTGGTGAGTAGCAATAATTTTAAGCACTATTACTATAAAACTATTATGATAACAAAGTACAAAACCGAGGCCTGGGGCTTTACCGGCTAACTTTTCGAACTTCGTCTTGTCTGTCGAGCTTCAACTTAAAACAGAAATTGAAGTAAGGAATTTCATATTGTACTATTCGTTGAAGTTATTTGGAAGATAATTGATGTTCGTTTTAGCCCTATTAGGGCTCGATTTATATGTTTAATTTGAAACCCGGCAGACTATCTGAAGTTCGATGAGCTAGCTGGTACAGCCCTTGCTTGGTTAATTATTTTAATATCTTTTTCAGTTGTTTTGATGTTTCTGTTTTATTTTTAGTTACAGAGAGCATACATTATGTTCAGGGTTGGAAAAAAAACAGTTTTTTTTTAAATTTTATAAAACAAACAGTTCAAAATGTTTTAAACAAGTGTTTTTTTTTTATTTTTATGTTTTTTTTACTTATTACTTTAAACCATCACTTTCAAATCAATTAGACCTATAATACTTATTTAATTTCTAGACTATTTTCAAATTCGCCTTAGAATCCTTAGTAAATATTTACAAAAATTATGATTTATTAAACATATTTCATTTTAAATCTCTTACCAATACTGAACGCTTTACTTACGTATACCTTGTAAATAGGTACTACCTATGTTCTCTGATGTTCATTATTAATAATTATATTATTAAAAGGGGAACCATGATGTTCATTAACAATAATGTTAATGAACATCATGGTTTCCCTTATTATTAAGGGAAACCCATTGGGGTTATATGGGGGCATTAGGGTCCTCCATCCTGTATAATGATATAGGATGGATGAACTTTTGGAGGAACCAGTTTTCGACAAGGACCAGTCTTCGATTTTTTTTTAATCGTTGATGAAATGACTAATACCTACTTAGTTAAGATTTGTCATCTTGGCAAAAGATATCCGATAAAATTACACTTTTTTACTGTCATTCTATGTATTTTCAGTGAAATCTAAAGTTTTTAAACATATTTTTGGGAAAAAAGTGCACTAATTTACGAAAATCACCATTCATTCTCAATTAATAGTAGTTTTAAACCCTGTTTTTTTTCTTAATGTTTTTAACATTGTTTAAAACTTGTTTTAAACTGTGTTTTTAAACACTTAATAAAAAACATAGTTTTATTTCAAATTGTTTTAAACACGTGTTTTAAAACAACTTGTTTTAATCATGCCAATCAATTATGTTAAAGCCAAAGTAGTCATTATTTACTACTTTATACATATTATCATGTCACTTTATTGTGAGTAATACCATTCTTGGGGCATTATTAGCAGTTTTTTTATGCTTATTTTTAAGTATAAAGCAAAGTAGCTTCTTGTTACTTCCCTGTATAAATCAATGCTTTACAACTTGGTTTTAAACCTTACCTGTCTAGAACTGGTACTTCTACTAAAGTCTGTCCATCCTTACTTGTCTTATTTAGTAAACAGTTTTTGACAGTTGTCATACGTCTTTTAAACTTAAATCGTTAATTAAAAATTTGTAACTAACTATATGAAATTGATATTTATTATTAACAAATTTATTTTGTAATCTATGTGTGGAAAACCATTTGTTGTATTTTATAAATGGTTATTTCAATAAAGAGTTGGGTGAAGATTGTTTACCATATAAGACAAGTAAGGATGAACAGACTTTACCTATAATTACTAAAATGACCTATAATTACTAAAATGTTTAGTTGAGTAATAAGAGACATAATTTTATCACTGAGTCAGGGAATCCTTACTATCCTTTAATATTATAAATGCGAAAGTCTTGTTTCTTTGTTTGTTACACCTTCACGTCTTAACTACTCAACCAACCGTCACGAAATTTTGCATATACATTGGTCGGGGGTACAGAGAAGGACATAGGGTACCTATGTCCAATTACAACTTTTGAATCGTTAAGGTTGCTACTCTATGCTTACCGATATCATAGAAAACATCTGTTTTCTACATCTGCCGATGAATATAGGTACAATGAAATTACTAATAAAAAATTAAATAAATCTGAGTGAGCTGGGCATATGTATTTCTAAGTAGTTGGTTAAGTAAGTACTTAGTTCGGTATGATTTATGTAAAAAGTAATAAAGAACTAACAACTGACTCGTTCGTGTCAGTCGTGCGCTCGTTGCTAATATCCGAGCGAGAGGATGTCGCGCTCCTCCCCGCGTCCACGCCCGACAAGTTACATTATGAAATTCAGTAAAACATAAAAACAGTCGTTCAGATGATATAATGACGAGGAGGAGGAGGAAAGTTTAAGTCGTAATCTTTTTTTTATATAGGCCTTTACCTCACCTGATGTTAAGTGAAGATAAGGCCAGGGTTGGCATGATTTTCACTTTGAATTAAATCATGATTTAAATCACGATTTAAATCAAGTGATTTTTTGATTAAAAAATCATTGATTAAATCAAATAGCATTTTTTCTATCCTATTTGTATAAATAAATAAAATTCTTAATTTTTAATAATTGATAGACACATTCAAATGTATGTCAAAATACGTTTGTATTAGTCAAAGCCAAAACCCTTTATAGAGGATACATATCATGGGTGTAGATAAAGTCTTGTATGCAACTGTACATAATTAGGTATTATAGTACAGTTACGTCAGTTACATAAATAACTGTTTGCTAAGTAGATAATATTTCATATTATAAAATTGTCTGCTCTATTTCATGGGTATTTTATGATTATTATCTATCATACATAACCATATCATATTATTATATTTCATATTATTTGATAAATTTATTTACCTGCAAATGTGTAAAATATTAACTATTTACTAAAACCACTTCTGTGATTTGATCATTATTTTGATGTAGAGTGGCAGAAATTAACAATTTTTCTTGTACCATTTTTTTTCCTAACTGACCTAATGGCCAAACATATTCAAAGAGCTTTTTTGCCTACATAATTTGTTGCAGAGCTCTTTATTTTTCAATATGTACTTGTTGTGATCTAAAATCAAAACTTTTCAATAATTTTATTGTACTTTTGTTTGACTGCAAGAATGCAAATAATAAATAACATCCTAGTTCTAGATATTATATTAGTTTTTTTAGGAAGAAATAAAGTTTTTTTAGGAAGAAATAAAGAGGCCGTCCATGTTTGTGTGTCCGAATGTGCGGGCAAGAGAGAGTGGCAAAATGTAAGCGGCCTCTTAATTTTCACATGATATATTTTGTACTGTACCTATGACATTTATTATCAAATTGTTCCAAGCACTTCCTGACATTATTAGGATGACTCTGAAGAAGCTCTGAATAACTTTCTGTAGTATATTATTTTCAGCATCAATGCTGAAATTAGTATTTTCTTTTGATTGATGTAAATAATGTGTATAGGTAGACTCAAGATCCTTGAGGTTTGTACTGCCACAGTATCTTTTACTTGTACCTTTAAAGAATGAGAGCTCATCATATAGTTTCACCTAGAAGAAATAACAAGTGATTTTTATGTATAAAAGCTATTCTATTTTCTTTCATTTCCCCAGGTAAGTGAAAGAAAAATTTATTCAGCAGTTTATTACATCATGTTTCACAAATTACAAGTAGTTTACCAAATTAATGATTTTTTATTTATTTCGGAAAATGGATGACATTTTGTAAATCTTTATTTACCATTATCATTCAATGAATATTATCGGTTTTAATTACCTTGTGTTAGGTACTTGTAGTGTATTAATATTCACTTACTAGGATTTGAAATCGAACCCGGGACCTTAGGACCACAGGGATCGCTACCATTGGACCAAACCAAGTTTACTATTAACCATAGTGGTCTTTCAACCATGTTCACCTTAGAGCATTAAACTACTTAGTTGAATGCTCTAAGATGTTCACCGACACATGCTGTTGTGTAATTAGATTACATGCTACATAACATTAAGTTTCCACATATGCCTTAGTATCTTGTAGTTGCGGACATAAATAAAATAATTGTAATTACATTCCTTATCTCATTTGATTAGTCACTGGTTGCGTCATGCGTCGATCCAAGGCTCCGGTAGAGCATGTGAGTCGGCACTCACTCCATCTAATGTCTTTTGCAAAATTCATTTGCGAATCTTGCGTTTTTTTACATTAAATGGGCTTAGTCTTGGCCACATTCGAGAACCATAAGGCTAAGAAGAGGCCGAAGATGAAGCGAGCTTGCCCAGAAGAAGCCTATTCACTCGGGCTTTAAATATCGGTGGGTTATATTATGCTTGCGGGTTTTCGCATGTCTTGCGAAAACCTATGAACTTATTTTTTATCGACATGGTGAATAGTGATTGATGGCAGGATCATAGAGTAGACTCGAAATGTTGTGGTTGATTCAAATCCAATCACAGTATAGATTTAATTGCAGTAGTTATCCACATTGGGTTTGGATTACACATTTTGGAAACAATATATGTTCTTCTTTGCCACAAAAGTATTACTAAATTGAGCAATATTAACTTTAGTTCTTAGTATTATTATCCATATCATTATGTCGTTAAAAATAAGAGAACTGAAAGATGCGTGTATCGTAGTCATCACGTGCCTTGACAATTTTATTGACCCATCACACCTGGCACTTTTTATTAATGAATCACGCATAGTAAACAAGTATTACGCTACACTGAACATTTCACAATTATCCTGATAAGATTATTTTGATAAGTGTTATCTAATTATACAAAATTGAGTGTGGAGTTGGTAATGTTTTCGTAAACCTTCGTAGGTTCGAAGGGGTTCAATTATCACATCGATTCGTTTGTATCTACACTGTACAAGGTCACTTGCGTAAAATGCTCTCATTTTGATGGTACTATCCGCGTCAATTGGTAATGCGCCTGGCGGCCATGATTTTAACCTCAAAAATACCTAGACCCTTTCTTATTGAAAATAAGAATTCAATAATTAATATATTATATTACCTATTAGAATTTTACTCTTTTTTGTCATTTTTAGTTGCGGATGACGATGATGTGTATGTTAATTTGACAAGGTTCCAGCGCATTACCAATTGACGGGGATAGTAGAAGGATACAACTTGGTTCAAGGCGATGTTCAACGTCAATGAAATAATTTGTATCATTGTTATGGGAAAATGTTGGGATGTCGATCCCCCGTAATATTGTTAAAATACGACAGCTTTAGTTCACTGTATTTTTCTAGTAGTCAGATATCTATTGCCCTACTAGTAGGGCATTCACTAGTGGTTCAACCAATGAAAGCCTTCCAAATGAACAAAATCGACTTGAAATATGGTTCCAAATAAGTTTAGTGTTCCAGTTTTCCAATGCTAATGTAGGTACTCTAGTCTAGAGGGGTGGTGACGAATGGGTCTAGCTCTCTAGTTTCTATTCGTTTGTACTTTTAAATCTTTTAACTGTTAAAAAGATTACAGAACTAATAATCTGTTAAAAAACAGATCAACGAAAGGTGATTAAATTATGATTTTCGCTCAAGAAATTCGATCCATTCTCTAGAATGATCTATCCGGAAAATTATTGGTTATCTTATTTGACTATCAGGTGCTATCGGTATGTAAATAGACAGCCAAGCGATCCAAACAATAATATAATTTAGGTCATATCATATTTATTTCAATTTTTTATGTGGACCTCTAATGTTTATTTTATAGCAATATGCCGTACAGACAGATGTTAGATTTCAAGATTAATTTCTTCTAATTAGGATGGAATCCCCTGTCCACATTTTAAATTCAATGAGCGCATACGAGGCGTCAATGAAAATGCCGTGTTAGTTTTGCAGATGTGACTGTGTCTAGTGAATGAATTGCTAATAGCACAATAATCATAGTAAGAATTCTTTTCACATCTCAAACCTGTCCTCTTGCTTATACTCTCGTGATTGAAAAAAAAAAACTTAACCACGTCACGTACGTAGATAACCCGACCATCTTCCGGAGCGTATCGACTGCTTTGCCGACCCCTCACATAATGCCGTGTTTTAACAGGAAAACCAATATTTACAAATTGATACGCTAACAATTTCATGACTCACAGTAAGCGCTTTTTAATTTTGCGTTGAATTTATTTTAGCTTTTCGTTGAACGTGACGTAATGATGATGAGGAAATTATCCAGTGTTTATGTTTGCATTCTTAAGTTGATTTTGTGCTGTCAGTCAGCTGTAGGTTCCATATAAATATCTTCTATTGTAGAATAGCCTATACCCAGCAGTTGTTGTCGTGCGGCTGATATGATGATTGTAGAATACGGTTCCTAATGGTCAAGACAAGACGCTAAGTCCGTCACCTTTGCATACAGTCAGCTGATAGCCTTTTTTCGGGTCGTTGATCCTTAAAAGGTCATCGTTTTATAATAAAAGGTCGCTCGGGCAAGGTGCTGATTTTAGAATCTAAGAAGTTACTAACCCGCAAAGTAAACATTTTAACTTATTTTCAGTATTCCAGAATCAAAATAAAAGCCCGATCCATCATTATTTGTTTGCTACTGCCACAGTTTCTACTGCCTTCGATGTTATTGGCATAACTGTTATATGCAAACGCCGAACCTCCGGAGCTCCTAGTTTGACTAATCCTTACTTCCTTACTAATTTCCTTACTAATATTATAAATGCGAAAGTCCGTTTGTTTGTTTGTTACGCCTTCACGTCTTAACTACTGAACCGATCATCATTAAATTTTACACACACGTTGTCAGGGGTACAGAGAAGGACATAGGGTACCTTTCATCCCGAAAAAAGGAACTGTTCCCGAGGGATAGACAAAATACTATCGTATTATGGCCAAATATAATATCGTATATTTGGCCATAAATTCGTGAGTCAAAGGCCGAAAGACGATATTCGGTTTTGGACTTCGACTAAGCCTTTTTGCTAAACCTGAGGTTCGACTAGTCAAACCTAGGAGCGCCGGAGCTTCGGCGTTTGTCTATAACATAACCACAACTTACCAGTGCTGGATTAACCCTTAAACAAATTAAGCAATTGCTTAGGGCATCACGTCTGGGGGGCATCATAATCGGCACCGAAAAAACAAAAATAATTTTGTAAGAAATATTTTTTTTTTACTGGCCATTAGCTATAGTTAAATATTAGCCATAGGCCATTTTTTTACTATGGACAACAGGCAAGACAAGAGAACAATATTAGTAGATAAATCTGACTAAAAATCGCCCTGCGCGGCCGTTTTTTCAACTATTGACAGGCAAGAATAATTGGGTAAGACAACAGTACCAGATTAGTCGATGAAACTGAAAATCGCGGTCATTTTTTTTAACTATAGACTGGCATTTTTCTGAAATATACCAAATACACCAAGTAGTCTTAATCCGGCACTGCAACTAACTCCTCTTGTTTTTAATGCCTAGTTGTTGTAACGCGATATTTCTTTGCGGGATTAATAATACTTTATCGGTTAGGAATGCTGTCAATCATCGTGCAATAAAAGCCATTGTTCCTAAGTCAGCGGCCATGACGTGCAGTACACTACTCCGTTTATTGTGGACCCTCGGTGCTTATCATGAAAGTATTTTTATAGCATAGACTGGGACTTAGAACTCTTTTTTGCCGATAAGCACTATAGAACGAACAAGACTTCAATAAAATATGTCAAAAAAAAATCAAAAATCAAAATATATTTATTTCTTCACAAGGTATGTAAAATTAAACAATGTGTTGGATAAACCTTTTAAGTATAAAGATACTTGTGCCAGGAATATCCGCTCCTCCAATCATACTTTTACTTTATACCTATGATAAAATAACATTAAATATTATGTGTGTGTGCGTAATTGAGTGTGTGTGTGTGTGTGTGTGGTGTGTGTGTGTGTGCGTATGTGTATGTATGATTGTGCTATTACGTAGACTGTAAAAGCTCTGTCTCTTCATATGTAAGGCTTATTAACCAATTTTTTAGAATACTTTTACACTTGTGGTAAGGTTTTGTCAAAATATCCAGTACTTTATTTACTCTATTATATATAGTTGCAGAATTACTTTGAAATTGTTTTTTAGCAAAAACGTATGTGTAGGTATGTAGTAGGATCAAGTAATTAATTAAACATAAATTATTTATCACTAATCACGTAAACAGTACCTACATGCAGAAAAGTATTGATATCTTATATAAATCGATGTAGGTAGAATGTTGAAAAAATGTTGTGGTGACGTACTAATCGGACGTCACAATTTTTCTTTGTATTCTGTGGCCAAATTCAAAATTGGGTATTTATGGGTATTGGGTCTGATAAAAACAAGTGAAATCTAACGATCTACTACGATTACAATATTGATAACATAAAACAATATTTTTTGACTAAGTAATAGTTATGTTGTAGAATAATACATAGTTTCGTAGAATACAGATGTCATCCGATTTTTTTTGCGTGCTCGTTCGCGTGCGCCTATAGGCAGCACAGCATGCATTTTATCATTGACGGAGTATACTAAGAGCTAGCCCCGGAAATAGGTGGACGATTTACAAAACGACGAAATCAATCTAGTTAGTTAGCCGTTCTATCATTATTAACAGATCCGGGCACCTCGCAGATTTTCAAAGGTGGGGGTGGGAGTGGTTGAGCAAAATAGGGGCTGAAAAGCGATTGAAGGTATACAATTTACAGAGCTATGGATTTGGTGTGGTTAGCAAGCCAATCATGTATCTTAATCGAATATAACATAGCCAGGAATTTTGACTGATGAAAAAGTAGTGCCAGCCGGCATCAAAATGCTCGAAAAAGTGGTAAAGTTTGATGCCGCGAAAAAGTGGTAAAGTTTGGTCCAGCCAGAGCGAGCGCGAAACGTCTCCGTTTCAGCTTGGGTCATGTATTCTGTGCTTGGACAAATATGCTTTTGTATTTCCGGATGTCCGGCTGTTCTCCATGGCAGGTCGCATTTCTCAACCGATTCTCGTGAATTTTGTGAGCTGGTTCGATAGTTATATACAGGGTTACTGGAAATATGACGTATTCCTGCTGAGGGGTTATAGATGAGGTCAAAACAAATATTTTTTGTTTTATAACTTTTTCTCGAAACGTTAATAGTTTTTGAATTAATTGAAATTTAGTATTTTTTTACCAAAAGTACGTTTTCGACACAACATTTCGATTCCATTTTTTTATATGTTGGGATAGAAAACATTGTGAGTATTGATAACGAATAAAAAGTACACGTGTTTCTAAAAAAAATTCAATCCTTAAATGCATTTTATTTTTTCCAGATTTATTGTAATCTGAAAGCTGAATAGATGGAGATGTTTTTAAAATATTTTGCACGCTTAGTCACAAGGACTTTTTAAGATATTTACCAAAAACTCTGGAAACATAAAATCCATTTAAGGATTGATTTTTTTTAGAAACGGCTGTACTTTTTGACAATTTTTTTATTCATTATCAACACTCAAAATATTTCCTATCCCAAAATAATAAAAAAACCGGTATCGAATTAACTCAAAAACTATGAACTCTTAGAGAAAAAGTTATAAAACAAAAAATATTTGTTTTGACCTCATCTATAACCCCTTAGAAGGAATATGTCATATATAGTTTTAAATTTCCATGTCGGGATATACAGCATGTAGAGATGAGACTCCGATATTTCGGCGCCTCAAAAATAAACAGGTACATGGTGTAAATCCCGACATAGTTTATTCAATCCTACTAAACTAATATTATAAATGTGAAAGTTTGTGGGTTTGGATGTTTAGATGTTTGGATGTTTGTTCCTCAATCACGCAAAAACTACTGAACGGATTTGATTGAAATTTGGCACACAGATAGTAGATAGCCTAGATTAAAACATAGGATACTTTTTATCCCGATATTGCCACGGGAACGGGAACTCTGCGGGTGAAACCGCAGGCGGCCGCTAGTATGTCATACATATTTTCAGTAACCCTGTATATTTTTTGACATTTACAATACAATACAGTTACAATACAGTTTTTAGAAATAAAAAAATCTGCGAAAAATATTCAAAAATGTCACAAACGCGAGGCCTATAGTTCACAGAGCTACTGTTATTATGTGGTTTCATATGTTTAATAGTAATAGAAACAATTTAAATGAGGTTGTCAATTATATTGCAAATGGCGACCATTTCAAAGCATCAGGCAGTGTCGATTGGATTAAAATATTCATTAGCCGCTAAACGTCTTTGTTATTGCTTACTGTATTAATAATGTGTTAGTCAGTTTACTGTTTTGTACATATTTCTTTGTTAGTGGTACTTAAGTATTTAGATGCGTTAAGTACGACATTATTAACATCATATTTTTATTAATAATTATTATTATTGATGTATTAATTGGTTATGTAAATCCATCACTGGCTTATAAAACCACTCGTCGAAGTAATTTGTATTGCCATAGCACTGGATATACAGAGTATGTCAAACTAAAAGTTGTTAGATACTCTAGCTAGTCTAGATACTGATTATATAAAAAATTAAAAAAATATTAAAAACACAACTGCCCTGCCAAAAACGAACTTAAAAGTTAAACAACAAGTGTCATTGCAGTCGGGGACCTTATCATGGAACAATTTTTGATCGAAGAGGTCCCCCGACTGCAATGACGCTTGTTGTTTAACTTTTAAGTTCGTTTTTGGCAGGGCAGTCGTGTTTTTAATATTTTTTAAATTTATTTATTTTACACATTTTAGTGACATATTATATAGTTTTGGAATGTGCTCAGTCTTTTAATTTAATGCCCATATATTGTAATAAAGGAAGAAAAAAAATTGTTTTCACATTTGAAAATGGCGTCGTAAAGTCGCCATATTGATTTTTTCAAAAAAAATATAGCCAGTGACACTCGGGATGCTGTAAGGATTCTAACGATACCCTATTTATTCAAATCAGTTCAGGCATTTAGAAGTTATGGTGGAATAAAGAAACTCACATACCCACAAACATACATTAACCCTGAACACATATACACTCTTTTTGCTTTGGGCAGTCGTGTAAAAAATCAAGACAGGCAAGCCAAGTTCAGAGATCGAGTACCTATACCTACACGATATCAGCTAGCGAAACAACAAGGATAAAAATATACATATATTAGTGATTTGCTTTACCCCCTCTTAGCGTTATAGATGTCCTCTGGGGCCGTATTATGACCTCTTATTTCCTGGCAGTTTTCTGACAATCAATAAATCTATCTCTTTTATTTGCTATACAGCGAGAAAGAGATGTAACTATAGCAATTCATAAACCTGGCAAGTTTTAAGAGGTTGTAATACCCCCCCTGGACACCATTTAGAGTCCTCTGTTATCCGCCCGGCACATAACTTGGCAAGACAAAGATGAGACAAAAGATGTGCAGTAGCTAGAAACATTTACCTCGGCGCATCTGTTGTCTCGTTTTTATCTTGCCAAGTTAGGTGCCGTTATCTAAGATGTCATATAATAAATGTTGCCCTCTTCGACCTTCCAGAGCGACTCGGTGAGCTACTTCTTCGACGAACTAGAACGCATAGCTCGACCGGACTACGTGCCGTCCCACCAAGACATCCTGCACTGCCGGAAGGCGACCAAGGGCATCACGGAGTGCACCATCAACATCAACACGGTCCCGTTCGTGTTCGTCGACGTGGGCGGGCAGCGGACGCAGCGGCAGAAGTGGACGCAGTGCTTCGACTCGGTCACCTCCATACTGTTCCTGGTGTCCTCCTCGGAGTTTGACCAGGTCTTGTCGGAGGATAGGTAAGTTCATTATCCTTAATAAGTGTAACTAGCGACTGCCCGCCCTAGACTTAGTTCGAGCCTTCCAAGCATGACCACCGAAACCCGATATGATATCGACCAAGGGCATCACGGACTGCACCATCAACATCAACACGGTCCCGTTCGTGTTCGTCGATGTGGGCGGCCAGCGGACGCAGCGGCAGAAGTGGACGCAGTGCTTCGACTCGGTCACCTCCATACTGTTCCTGGTGTCCTCCTCGGAGTTTGACCAGGTCTTGTCGGAGGATAGGTAAGTTCATTATCCTTAATAAGTGTAACTAGCGACTGCCCGCCCTAGACTTAGTTCGAGCCTTCCAAGCATGACCACCGAAACCCGATATGATATCGACCAAGGGCATCACGGACTGCACCATCAACATCAACACGGTCCCGTTCGTGTTCGTCGATGTGGGCGGCCAGCGGACGCAGCGGCAGAAATGGACGCAGTGCTTCGACTCGGTCACCTCCATACTGTTCCTGGTGTCCTCCTCGGAGTTTGACCAGGTCTTGTCTGAGGATAGGTGAGTTCATTTATCCTTTATAAGTGTAACTAGCGATCGCCCTAGACTTAGTTGGGGCCTTCCAAGCATGACTACTAAAACCCGATATGATAATCGACCAAGGGCATCACGGAGTGCACCATCAACATCAACACGGTCCCGTTCGTGTTCGTCGACGTGGGCGGGCAGCGGACGCAGCGGCAGAAATGGACACAGTGCTTCAACTCGGTCACCTCCATACTGTTCCTGGTGTCCTCCTCGGAGTTTGAACAGGTCTTGTCTGAGGATAGGTGAGTTCATTATCCTTAATAAGTGTAACTAGCGACGCACTAGACTTAGTTCGAGCCTTCCAAGCATGACCACCGAAACCCGATATGATAATCGACCAAGGGCATCACGGAGTGCACCATCAACATCAACACGGTCCCGTTCGTGTTCGTCGACGTGGGCGGGCAGCGGACGCAGCGGCAGAAATGGACACAGTGCTTCAACTCGGTCACCTCCATACTGTTCCTGGTGTCCTCCTCGGAGTTTGAACAGGTCTTGTCTGAGGATAGGTGAGTTCATTATCCTTAATAAGTGTAACTAGCGACGCACTAGACTTAGTTCGAGCCTTCTAAGCATGACCACCGAAACCCGATATGATAATCGACCTAGGGCATCACGGAGTGCACCATCAACTAAAACACGGTCCCGTTCGTGTTCGTCGACGTGGGCGGGCAGCGGACGCAGCGGCAGAAATGGACGCAGTGCTTCAACTCTGTCACCTCAATACTGTTCCTGGTGTCCTCCTCGGAGTTTGATCAGGTCTTGCCTGAGGATAGGTGAGTTCATCATCCTTAATAAGTGTAACTAGCGACCGCCCTAGACTTAGTTCGAGCCTTCCAAGCATGACCAACGAAACCCGATATGATAAGATAATCGACCAAGGGCATCACGGAGTGCACCACCAACATCAACACGGTCCCGTTCGTGTTCGTCGACGTGGGCGGGCAGCGGACGCAGCGGCAGAAGTGGACAGTGGCAGTGCTTTGACTCGGAATACAAATAATATTTTTTGGCCTGATACGTTCCTAGACGGAAAGGGAATAAAGGGATAGTCTCATCAAGTCGCATGCATATTTTATTTCAATAATAAAGTCGGATGAATAAATGAAGTAACGTAACACGTTGTTGTGAGGTTGGGCGTATGATACGTGTTTTAATCGCGTAGAAATTACACCTAGAGTGTAATAGTGGAAATATCTATAATTAAACAACTATAATAAATAAATGTCAGCGATTTTATTGATAAGCATATTTTGTAATGAATGAATCATCGGATAGAATGAAGTTGTGTTGTTGTTATTATGATTCATGTTTTCGTCTTCATTAAAATATTCAAGGAGTAGGTTGTCCTGTACGTAAATGATTCTACAACAAGTCAGTAGATTGCATTATTCACCTCTCAAGCTTACGCGTTCACTAGACATGAAATAAGTAATTACACTTTTTAACGGATACTAGCGCAGTTTTATTGAAAGTAATTTGGTAATTATTAGTAGGTAATTGGTTTAATTTTTTATTTTCCCGACGTTTCGGTCCCCCGTGACCACGGCAGCTGCAAAGGTGCCGAATCGTCGGGAAAATCAACCGCGCTAGTATCCGTTAAAACTGTTTTATTTCTTTATTAAAACAATAATAATTAAAACTTAACGACAATTTGAACAATGTACATAATAAAGACCTGTTTTTAAAAACAGGCTAATTTTTTTATTGTTATACTATTGTTTCTATCTTATCATAACACACCCCTCGAGTTGTTTCGTTACGTAGAATAGTCGTTCAATTCGTTCCTCGAAAACGTTTAGATATAAATAGGTTCATGAGTTGAGTACATAATGAATTATGGAATAATAAGATTATAGTCATTCATATACTAACTACTTGGAATAATTACGACTTACGTTTTATTTAAAGTAGCCATTATCAATTTGAAAGAAAGACAAGTGCAACAGCGGGGACATTTACAAAAAAATTGCTGATCAAGAAGTGACATAAACAGGCGCGTTAATTTAATTTATTGGGGAATTAAGAATCTTTTTTGGTTATTCTGTATAGGTCATCATTATCATCATATCAGCCGCACTACACCCACTGCTGGGTATAGGCCTCCAAGACGATCGGTTCTGCGCTGCCCGCATCCTTCACCAGATCGTCGGTCGACCTTGTCGGGGGCCTACCCACGGAGCGTCGTCCGGTGCGCGGTCACCATTCCGCCCTAACGGTCATCGGTTCTTCTCGCTATCATGTCCCATCCACTGCCGCTTCAGCTGAGCAATCCTTCGAGCGATGTCAGTAACTTTAGTTCTCCTACGGATCTCTTCATTTCTGATTCGATCACGCAGGGAAATTCCGAGCATGGATCTGTCCATTGCACGCTGGGTAACCTTGAGCCTCCTTATAAGTCCCATAGTTAGCGAGAATGTTTCACTGCCGTAAGTCATCACATCACACTGGTACATTAGAGGTAAGTCGGATGCGAAGATTTTTCGAAGCTTCCCGAATGCTGCCCATCTTAAGTTAGATTCGACGAAAAGACCTCTTTCTCGAAGTTGAAATTACCTACCTAATTAGACTGCCTGCCTTAATGGTAAAAAAATTTAAGTGTAGTGTTCCCAACATGAACTGGAACGGGTACAATATGGGCATTCGACATGATTTTTCACATTTCTGATCGTACCGTCTGGATTAATCCAGGTCCACTTCCGGCTTTCTGAAGGAGTTCATCCTAAAGAGGTTCTGCCTCTCCATGAAGTCAGCCAGCATCTGGCCTCTTCATCGTTTCCCCAACTTTGCATTAAAGTCCCCCATCACAACGGGTGTAGTGGGTTTTGTTTTTGTAGCTAGCATGACTTTAGAGATCTCCTCACACATAGCCTCCACTTCGTCATCTTGGTGCGTCGAGGTCGGGGCGTAAACCTGTGTATAACATTCAACGAATACCGTTCAGATATTCTGAGTATCAGGTAGGTACGCTACCCTGGTCGACACACTTCCGATAGTAATCACGTTGTTAACAAGGGACTTGTGGACGATGCTGACACCACCTAGTAGTATAGCAAGTTACCGGAATTGAGGATTATCGAGTCCTTTTCTCTCACTCTCTTCGAACTTCAGATAACCCAATGATGTCCCAGTGTAACTTGCTAATAATAACTTCTTCCAATTCGGTTAACTTCGCGTCAGTGTGCGCGTGTTATAGGTTGCCAGGTGCAGTTGTCGTGGTTTTTGGTAGCCGAATCGCACCCAGGGATTCTTAGCACCCCCTGTCCCGCCGTTACTATAGCCGCTATCTTAGTATTTAGGAGACGCTGTTGCCCGTTTCCTGATGGCTATTATGCTCCCTTAGTTGCCTTTTACGACACCCACGGGATGAGAGGGGTTAGTGCTATTCTAGGCCGGCACATACACGGCATATCTGTATAGGTATGCCTCTGAAATTCATAAAAATATCCCATTATTGAAAATAAAGTTCAATATACTTTATTTTTAAAGTAGGCTAGCTAGAGATTCGGGGTTTGTGTTACTTATGTAGTAGGTACCCAATATCTAATTGTTTTGATGTGCAGTGAGAGCGAAGCGAGCGAACAAGCACTCAATGGTGTTATTAATAAGATTGTTCTAATAAACTGTGCGGGATTGGAAAACTACCTACATTCGCCGACTGACTGCGAAGGCCGACGCACTGTTATCCTAAAGTGTCGGCCCATCTTAATTTTATTAAAATAGATCTTAGTACCGGGATGCGAAACAATGACAGCTATGGAATAAAAATATACGTACTGCACAGTGCGTATTAGTTGTTTTGATACCGACTTCCTTAGTTAAGACGCAACTGACGGTTTAAAATATTAAAGTAAAGGGCACCCAGCTAGCGAAACTATACCTAAAAGCTCGCGTGAGAAAGGGACGCACAAATCACTCACCACTTCGCTAGAGTAAATGTATTCTATGCTCACCACCACAAAATCCGAAATAATTAATTAATACAACTCGCAAAATATACACATTAAAAATCGCTAATACTGTAGCTTTGTAATGTAAACTTGAATAAAATTCAACTCGGCCAAATGCCATCTATTGATAATAAATCGATTTTAGTCTAAAATTATCATAATTGTGTTTTTTATAACTTGGAAGTATATTTATGCGAGAAAATGTTAAGGCGGTGGTCTGCAACAAACGCCGTAGGTCGCGTCCGGCGTAACGTCGTACGCGGCCTACGAATGCTTACTATGGAAATGTACTAGTGTGGTCTCTCTCGCACGCCTGACGCGGCGCACGAACGCCGTGCGCCGCGTCCGTAGGCCGTACGCCGCCTACGCAGTCATTTTGGAGCATTCTGGCGTACGGGACGCCGCGTTTTTGTCGCGCGGTCACTCTGGAAATGGTGAAAATTAGGAAATTTAGGTAGGAACAAGACGGAGTACTAATAGAATTAGTTAAATGAAACATAGTTTCATATTATTATGATGCTAGCAATAAAAACAATGTGTTGAAACACAAACGTTAGGAAGAAATAAGCTTGGTTGTTCGTCAACCAGGTGAGAATCCGTTTTATTTACTTGAGTAGGTACTTACCTATTTTGTTTTTGTATTGTGTAGGTACCTAGGTACTTTGTTTTAAGGTTTTGTATTTATTTACCTTGCGTAGGTAATATGCGATAAAAATCAACTTAATATTTAAGTACTGACATTCATGACTATCTTCACTTTGGTAAGTACCTAAAGTGAGTAGCAGTGCTGGGTCATCCATATTTAAATCGCTCACGTCCGTTTACATTGAGCGTATGCGAAACTTAAATACAGTTCCGAGTGACCATCGCAGTGACGCTGGAAGCCGCGTCCAGCGTCTGGGACGCTGGACGCGGCTTCCAGCGTCGCTACCGGCGTTTGTTGCAGACCACCGCCTTAATTACTATCTTTGTGATGTTATTTTATCGAAAGTTGAAAGTTAGTTATATTTATGTGAGAAAATGTTTTGTTAGTTTTCCACGAACAATAATGATGAGTAGTTGGGAATTCTAAATTAAGTCAGTATCAGTTTATTAGACATGAACGGTGAACTTGTAATTCTTACAATAATATCTATGGCTCGAAATGTAAATAAACTTCTCCGTACTAGAACCGTGCTACGTTATGTTTATGTTTTGTTGTTATTACCTTGTCTGTCTGTGTGGAACTGTGGAACAAACGTATTCAATCATTCATTTAGATAAGTTAGTTGTTGTTCCAAAAGAATATCCGATTCCCCATATGACTTACACGTCATACTAGTTGCCTGAAAAAAATGGATAAATAAATATCTGGGTGGTCAGTAGTTAATTAATGATATTGAAGTTTGAGATTAGAATAGATAAGATTAGATTTCGGACCCCCTACTCAATGGTAGAATAGAATGACAATGTATCAGATTGACAGGGGCTAAATGTTAGCTTACATTGTGATTCCCATACATTGTTATTCTATTCTACTAGCGTTAAATTTTGGTAGAATGGCCATTTGAGTAGGCCCTCCATTTAAAATGAAATTGAAATTTACTTGGACATAACAGGACAAACGTAGTTTGTAAAGTACAGGGTTCCTATATATAGATAGATCAATATAGCCCGCCTGAATAATATTAATTCTTATAAGTTTTGCTATTGCGAAAAGTAAAAAAACCGGCCAAGTGCGAGCGCACGAAGGGTTCCGTACCAAAAACAGCAAAAAAAATCACGTTTGTTGTATGGGAGCCACCCTAAAATATATATTTTTCTCTGTTTTTAGTATTTATTGTTATAGCAGCAATTCAAATAGCATCTGTGAAAATTTCAACTGTCTACTTGCAGTAAATTTCAACTGTCTACCTGCAGTCGTTATTAATAGCGAGCAAAAAACGACAAAAAAATCACGTTTGTTGTATGGGAGCCCCTCTTAAATATTAATTTTATTCTATTTTTAGTATTTGTTGTTATAGCGGCAACAAAAATACATAATCTGTGAAAATTTCATCTGTCTAGCTATCACGGTTCATGGTGACAGACAGACAGACAGACAGACATACAGACAGACAGTCAGACAGACAGACAGACAGACGGACAGCGGAGTCTTAGAAATAGGGTCCCGTTTTTACCCTTTTGGGTACGGAACCCTAAAAACGAGAGTTCTGCATACATCTGTTCAATAAAAATCTCAAGCGATGCTTTATCAATTCCAGGAAAACGAATCGTCTCGAAGAGGCGCTCAACATCTTCGACACGATCGTGAACAACGTGAACTTCAAGGGCATCTCCATAATCTTGTTCCTGAACAAGTCGGACCTGCTCGCCAAGAAGGTGGCCAGCAAAGAGACGGACATCCGCTGGTTCTACCCGCAGTTCGCCGGCGACCCGCACAACCTCGCCGACGTGCAAATGTTCCTCCTGAACATGTTCGCGAACGTTCGCAGGGAGCCGAAGACCACCCTCTACCACCACTTCACCACCGCCATAGACACGCACAACATAGAGGTCGTATTCAACTCCGTCAAAGACACTATCCTGAACCGTAACTTAGAATCTCTAATGCTGCAGTGACGCACGCGCGCGGACGCTCGAGTGATATAATTATGGCTTAGATTTATACCAATTGTGATACACGTGGGCAATACGCGATTTTTATTTTTCGGCAAGCGCTTGTGTTATCTTGGTTTCCCTCAGTGTCGTCGGTCGGCATCGCATAATAACAGGCGCGCATTGAAAAGACAAAGTTGTGATTTTTACTTTTTTAGCCACGAATGTACAGTACAATATGTATAATTTTTTTGGTATCTAAGTATTTATTTACCAAATGTTGGTGAAATTATGTATAGATAGTATTATCATAATAGTGATGATAAAATTTGTATATCAGTATATTTATGACCAAAAATATAGATTTTGCACTCGATAATATTTTGATCACTTTTTGAGAAATTTTACGTATGTATCTACGCATGTACCCGTATTTACGTACTGGGAATTAGCTATAAATCAGGCTGCATTATTGTACACAGAATTAGTATTAGAAATAATTTGTATACCTACAATGTATAATCAATGTAGCGGGCGTCTTAGACAAAAAAACACGAAAATTAGTAATTGAAACTCCTATATCTTACACGATTTATACTTTGTGAGATTTGTGCTATACAATTTGATTGTTGGAAAATCTGTTTTTTATATTGCAGTGCCAAGTTGAGACTAGACGCGTTGGTAGTTAGTGATTGGCTATTGTAATAGATATCGGTTAATTTATGGCTATTTTATTGGGTGCTATATTATTACATAGCCAGAGTATGCGCGTGTTGCTTTAATAACTTTATTTCTTAAAAGGAGGAAAAGTGTACAAAGAGTTTTGGCGACGAATAAGAATTGCTCTGTGATGGAATTATTGTGAAAGGGTTGTAATATCAACGAAAGTCGTATTATAAAATGAGTAAGTAACGTTGCACTGGAGGAAATTATGCGCTCAATAGTTGTTCTATCGTCTCGAGACACTGACCAAAATTGTTCATCTTTTTGGAGGGAACTTTTTGTGGAGTTATGTTGGCTTGTTCTGCAGTGTTTTCTTTTACGAAATATTCCGTCCCTTGGCACAAAATAATGCAAATACGTAATCTCACTAGCTTCTAACGTATATTTTAATTATACATTTTTGTACAATTTATACATAATTTAATGATGGGCACAAAGTTTCAGTTATCATTCAAGTACATTTGGAATCTTTGACTTTTAATAGAAATGGATTTTCAGATTAAAAAGTTGATTTGATCTGCTAACCGAAATGATTTTAGCGGCGATGCATAATTTCGATCATAATAATTATACTCATTTAGTTGTGTAAGTTTCAATAAGCTTTAGTGTATTTATTTGAGCTTAGACTTATGAAATCTTTATTTACGAGTTTTAGATAGAACATTATCTATTTATTCACTGTAAATTTTATATGAACAGTTATCGAGGCTATGTGTAAATACCTCTTAATTTTATTCGTACTTCATCAGTTCGGTGTCTGGTAGTTAACGTACCTAATTTACGCGTGTATAAGGCCTACTTCGTAAATCGACATGAGAGCAGGGATTGAAATACCATTAAAAAAAAACGATAAAAAAAAACGTTAAAAATACCGTTAAAACATTTTATCGGTAAATTTACCGGTAAAAATAACGTTAAAAATATTGTACCGGTAAAATTACCGTTAAATATAGCGTTAAACTTTACCGGTACAATAGTACCGTTAAAATTATCGGTAAAAAAGTAAGAAATAACGTTAAAATTAACGTTATTTACTGAAATAACGTAAATTTCAATGTAACGTTATCTAAATTAACGTTATTTATTGACATAACGTTAATTTTAAAATTTACGGTAAAAAAGTAAGAAATTACGTTATATTTAAAAATAACGTTATCATTCCCTGCATGAGAGGGACTGAAGGAAAACAAAACGTGTGTTTGTGGCACTTAAAATTGGGCGTCATATTAATTTGATAGTTATTGCAGTGACATAGGGTTTCATTCAGCTTGTATCGGTTTGCGGAGTAAGTTTGGTGGTTTTATAAAAACTGGTGGGACTCACGGAGGACAGTGATAGTAATATGCATTTAATAGTGCCATTGCGTGGTGCAGGCGGTGTTGCCACTGATAAAAATTAAACGATACTCGATAATGACAACATCTAAGGAAGGCTTTAAAAGCACAATAACAAAAGTTAGATAGTTATCTGCTGTCACATATAAAGTTGATTTACTTTAGACCGTATACGAATTGTCCACCCATAAGGTAGGCCTGTGCCCCAGCTGTAGGGACTTTAAAAATAGCTGATGTCTAGTACACGAATTGAGTCCTTATCGAGGGTCGAAATTGTACGATCAATTTCGACTTATTATATTTTTGTTAGTAGTAGTTAGAGTATGCTCAGACTGAGTTGGGCTCATCGGTACGGTCCAGCACATAAATCATCTTTTTAATTTTATTTGAAGTAATAATAATATTCGTTAAGTATTTATTTATTATTATGAACCTAAGCATGTAATTATGAAGTACAAACGGACTTCTTTCATATCTAATTTTCGAATTGATTTTATCAAAAGTTCCTTGATGCGAATAACGTTATTTCATTAATTCTAATGTTTACTTAAAAAAATTAATCAATTTATTATAGATGTTTTAAACAAACGTGTATGCATGCCAAGTTATTTATCGATATACAAATAGCATCAAATTCATAGTGAAACGGAATTGACTAAGTAATGCTCAACTTCCTATAAGATTTTAGATCGATTAATATTGAATTACTTTTTATTACTAAATAATAAGATTTCTTCGAATGATTATCGTAAACCTTATAATTTCAATTAAGTAATAAAATATTACATAACCAACAAAAAATATTATTGACTTAATTTATTTTGTAACTCATATCATTTCATTCCAAAGAATTGTGTAAAAGAAATGTTGAAACGTAACTCTTTAACTAACACCATGTACCGTCATTTCTAAAAATATGTATACAGTTTAGAACTTTGTCACTTTATTGTAGTTGTCATTTGTCATCGTTTTCAGTTCAAAAAAGTAAAAGCCTGTATAGTGACAAAGTTCTAATCTGTATATATATTTATAGACGTGACTGTACCATGATACCAAAGGTCAAGACAATCCTGATAATACCAACCCCCATATTCAAATGGCTAACAATCCATTCTATAATATATTTTATACTAGCGACCCGCCCTCGCTTCGCTTCGGTGTAGTGTGTAATTTTACATCATGTTTTATACATATAAACCTTCCTCTTGAATCACTCTATCTATAAAAAAAACCGCATCTAAATCCGTTGCGTAGTTTTAAAGATTTAAGCATACATAGGAATATAGGGACACAGAAAGCGACTTTGTTTTATACTATGTAGTGAAGATTAAAAATAAAC
This sequence comes from Agriphila tristella, assembly GCA_928269145.1. Classification (NCBI taxonomy): domain Eukaryota; kingdom Metazoa; phylum Arthropoda; class Insecta; order Lepidoptera; family Crambidae; genus Agriphila; species Agriphila tristella. Next base: position 25,514,514 of record OV743437.1, on the reverse strand, counting down.
TTATGTTAATCACAGATTTTGGTTTGTATGGAATTAAACAAGCTTACGCTTACGACACGGAATTGTTTTGTTTATTGTTTTATTTTATTAAGTTTCAAGTTAGCGCACGAATAGAAAGTTGGCCGTTTGGATAGGGGGCAGGCCCCATAGACAAGTGGCGTTATACAATTCGAATGTAATAGAAATTTGTATGTATTTAACGTAAAATGTCAGTGCCAGTGTTCACAACATTTTTTTCCACGTACCACTCTAAGGAAGACATCTAACTTGCGGACCCCTTATTGCAGGAATTATAAATAAATTTTAATCCGATGCATGATATCTTAGTCATGCTTATGAGATTGCTGTGCTACCCCTTGATGCAACCTCGTGTACCCCTGGGGGTACGCGTACCATTAATAGGGAAACACAGTGAAACACTGCCATAGACAATCGGGGCGTTTTGAAATGCCAATTTCATTATTCTATTCTATTCTAATAATCGAAAAGTCACTTGGCTAAGGTGCCAGAAGTAACAAGAGTTTTATTTGACACTAACATTGACGTTAAAAGATAACAAAAACTGGCAACCCGCTCAGATTTAAGTACAACTCGAAGATGTGGTTCTTTTAACATTTAAAGTACCTACCTATACGATGTGATGTGCAGTTATTTAGGGAATAGTGGCTTCTGCTGGGTCCAAAATACGGCGTTTGGTGATCGAGTGATATCCTTTGGCAGGGTGAACCTTCTGAACCCTTAGATCATTTTAAGAAGGGGAGCCATTTTGGATTCTTGTACGGGAGGGAGTTATAGCACAATCTTTTTTCAACGGGCTTCTTGAGCTGATTCCAAATATATTCGATATTATTCTTTGCAGCTATACTACAATATTGTATCACGTGAGCCTCGAAGGGGGGGGGGGGGGGGGGTAGTTGAAAAAATCACGAAGTATCACAAGGGGGGATTTTAACCGAAAACTGCGTGTGATTGTTGACTCACCGTTACCAGGACGATTTCCCCGCCCACCGCGACATATTTGTACTGAAAAATGTTGAGATAAAAAAAATACACGTGATTTAGAGGGGTGGGTGGGGGGAACGTAAAGCTAAAGGAATAAAGCTCAAGAAAAATACCGTTCCGCCATTTTAGTGAAAAATTATGTTCGAAAATTATACTGTATTTCTTTGAGGTAGAGAATATTTTTCTTTGAACACGTTAACTCTCAAAACGGGCTTCTTATTTTGTGTTGACTTTAACTCTAAGCGCTGCTGGTTAATAATAGGTCGGACCTAATATAGTAGTACCCAAAGCAGATTGCCAATATCCGACCCGAAAATTAACCCGCAAGATGTAAAGGAGCTTATAGACAAGCGACAGTCACACGCGTCGCAAGCTGTCGCTGAGTAACCGTCGCTCGTCTGTAGTAATAATCTATCTTCAGTAAAAGATAGGCCTACTATGGATCTGTTACTTTACTAGGCAACTATTGTTATTTCCCATCATTCAAAGACTTCTATGTTATATTCTACAAGTCTTTACCAACATTCCATCATTTAACAGATATCTAGGCCACAAATCTTTAGTAAGCCTATGTCTTACTGAGGATAGGTTATAGAAGACGGCCGTAAATAGGAAGTGAATAATTTTCTGTTAATTAATTGAATTTTCCTTGAATTTTGTTCACTGGCCTGGCTTATAATAATTAGTTCTAAAATCGTCTGAAATACGATATGGCTAAATATTTTCTGTACACACACTGTAATGATCTGTATTCTTACACTGTTTCTGTTCATCATGTGGATTTATTTTTTATTTACATATTGTATTGTTTTATGGAATAAGAACTTGATTTATATTATTAATATTATCCTTTTGACATATAAACCATGTGTATAACCCGCGCGGATAAAGAAAGAATCTGAATATTGGCCATACATTAAGTGTGAGTGCGATAGCATGACCCACCCGTGTAAAGCATGTAGCGTGACGTTATGTGTGAGCGAGATAGCATGACCGGCCAGCCGCCATTTACATATTGTTTATCCGCGCGAGTTATAATGCATTACTCGTTAGTAAGAGGTGTTACGGCCGAATTGGACCGGGCCTCTTTCAATGGTTTTGATTGGTTAAAATACGTCAGAAATGACATTAGATATTTGAAACAACCAATCAAATTATTTTGGGACTGTCGCTTGTGGCGCCATTAGTTTCTCACAATCACACCCCATTGGCCACAATATTGGCCAATTTATTGTCCGTTGATGATTTTGAAAGAACGTCTTTGAAGAATTTGTTACAAAACCGGCAACGTGCGATGTATTTGCCGATATTGTGGCCAACGTGTGGAGCCGGCATAATAGCTGTGGTAGATCTATCTCTCATTGATTGAACTGAGTTTTCTGATGTATAAAAGATCTTTGTCGGACTATTTTTTTTGTGTTTACGAAACTTCAAAATAATAATAACTAGGAATATTATTTGTTGACAGACATCTTTCCATTTATTTCTGTTTTGAATTATATTAACATCAGTTTTTTTACAATGTTTCCATCTCGTATCTCGTAAAGATGTAATGTGAATACCAGGATACCTAGGAACGTTGAATTGTGTTAGTTTACGAAAGTGATGTTGGAACGAGGGTCTCAAATTACTAGCGAGTAAGTCGAGGCAATGTGATCGATTGCTTACGTTCTGTGAAGCATTTTCTAAGGATTTTGATCCTTAAACATAGGTGGATACAGTCTAAAATTTAACAAAGAAATATACTGCAGATGTGTGTGAGATAAACGTTTTAAAAGTTATGGTTGTCACAACGGCTAGTATTTCATTAGTGTAGAAAAGGAAGGTAGTGGACCCTCACAGTAAATCATCAGTAGACGAAACTTTACAGTATGATAAAGTATAAATGAAACATATTTTTAAAATTATTCATATCGTTTTATTTTTGTTTTTGGATATTTGTACGGGATGTATTTAAAAGCACTTTAAATTTGATGAAAACAGCTATAAAATTGTATATCAGCACTTTAAAATAATAATAGACCTCTTATTTAATATTATCACTACAAAAATAATGGTTTGCACTATAACTGTGTCCCAACCATTGGTCCCAACTCCGAAACCATTTAGTTTCTGTCCAACCATGTCAGACTGACCACTGTTTAAATGAGATGATGTACACCATCAGGTCGGCTCTGGCGTTGTTGGTCACAATGGAACCTAACCTCCTCCTGGGCTCCTCTCTCGCTGCGCCCGCTCGTCGTCGCACCTAGACGTCTGTTTACCAATGCTAAAGTTATAAAATTAATTTGTATGGTGCAAAGTATTAATTTTAAAGCTAAGCAATTAAATTGTATAGTGCAAAGTATGAATTTTAAAGCTCAGCATATTTATAGTGGAAATCATTATTTTTATAGTTCATTCAATAAATGTTGAAGCTAAACATTTTAAAGTGTGTTACATTATTTTTAAAGTGCATTTATATATTCCCCTATTTGTATATAGGTTTTGGTTCATACTATATTACATCTCTGCAAAGTTTAATCGACTGAGGATTTAATGTTGGGGTCTCCATACAAAAGATCGCTTCATTCCCTACACGACATTTCCGATTCGCGAGTAAGTCATACTTACGCCCGTATTTATGAACCGCTCTCAATGTCGAGAGCTATCTTGAGATTAGGATGCTGTTCCTATAAGAAGTGCATCTTAAGACTCCAGTGGCGAGGGGTAAAAATATGGCGAAGGTAAGCCGCTCTACGAAAATGATGAAAAATGTTATCTGCATAGTGGATCATTGGGGTGGGATTTCCAAAGGTAAGCCGATGGGAATTAGCTTGTATGGACCCTTCGCCACTGTAAGACTTAAGTATGATCTCAAGACAGCTCTCAACGTTGAGAACGGTTTATAAATACGAGCCTTAGTTTTTTTTATATCATGAAGTGGCAAATGTTAATATAATCATGTCGTCTATTTTAAAAAAAAAAGATACCTAATAACCATAAGAATAATATGACCTAACTTCCTTTTTGAATAGAATATTTACCTTTTACGTGGATAGTGAAATTGAGATTTAGTATTTATTTATTTCATTGTATCCTTTCGAATCTTAAAATAAATAAAATAAAATTTACTGTAGCATAAAAAATACAGTACTGTGTTAATTTTAATTGATGTACTTACGATGGCACGTTAATTTAAATAAATGAACTACGAAAACAGGCATAAAGACGGTCTCAAGGTCAACATGTACAAGACATGTACCTACAGTCTGATGTGTCGTCGAATGTACACTGTTAATACTATTTATTTTAGAAGCAATATTAGGTCTTAATTCGTTTATCAGTGGATGCTTCACAGAATCGAGCATTGTATAGGTAGTAAAGCTAAGGTGCCAATATATTTTGTCCTATAAAGTATCTGATGGAACCACTCAATGATATGGACATTTTGGCCTAAACGATATATTAGCAGAATAGAGAATCTCAGTGCCTATAAGTCTACTAGAGGCGCTACTGAGCTGCGATATACAGAAGAAATCCATAGAGTTACAGTACGAGGCATATATCTTGAAATCGCGCGGGGATTGCGCGGGACGCGTATTTTGGGCATCCGTAGCGGTGAGGGGCGCGGGCGGCAAGGGGCGCGCGCTATTGGTCGCTCAAAAGAGCACATGCGCGAACTTATCCCCACTCCGTCGAAAAAATTTCAAGATATGTGCCTCTGACTGTACTATTGATTACCTATAATTTGCTCACCATTGCGAGTTTTTAATTTAATATAAAATATTGGAACGGAGACTTGTCAGTTGAATCCGATTTGGGATTATATGACTTGCGCGCGATTATTTCTTAAGGCGCCCTACTACCCTCTACTAGCGCCGCCAATACATTTATTTTTATTACTCGTAAACCATGTTAAAATTTAAAAAAGCTAAGATCATGCCCTCCTACATTGTCTCTAATATTTTTTTAATAACTCTTCAACAGTGTTCATTCTTTCTGTAAGTTACAAAATCAATTTTAGCTCAAAATGATCACTTTTGGCTAGAATGGATTTTAAAACTTACAGAAAGAATAAAAACTGTTGAAGAGTTATTAAAAAAATATTAAAGACCATATAGGAGGGCATGATCTTAGCTTTTTTTTAATATTTACCTGGTTCACGAGTAATAAAAATAAATGTATTGGCGGCGCTAGTAGTGGGTAGTAGGGCGCTTTAAGGTAGTTCGATGAGCTCCACCAGAGCTGAGAAGCGCCACCAATGGAAATAAATCATTTATGTTTTATCAGGGCTTAGAAAAAAATAATGTTATTTTGCGCAAATATAAGAGTAAAGTGAAATTATTAATTTTTTTTTCATGGCCTTATATAGAAGCAATAAATTATGAAATGAATCTCGATATTGCTAAATGTGGCCACTTTTAGCACTATTGAGATGCATGACTTGCTTAAGTTTGAGTTCTTGAAATAATATTTAGAAAATGCATTTTACTCTTTTATTTGTGCAAAATTATCAAAACTTTTAGCCTAAACCCTTAGTAAAACGTAATGAGGATCAGTAAAGATTTTTTTAGTGGCTTATCAGAAGGGGGTCCTTATGACGATATCGAGATGTACGCGAACCTTATGTCGTACGTGATAAAGAACATATTGCATTGAGCTTCGCATTTCCTTTAAAACCCTTTTAACTCTACCATTTCTAAACGGATTTCAAAAAATCTTTCACTAAGTTACATAGCTATGAATATGTTTTTGCTCAAAAATGCTTGTAATATGGCCATTATTTTGACAACCTTCTTTGAACAAAGTCGAGTTTTAGCCACCAGCAATTTCCTTTGAAAATCCATTATTGTCGAGTTTTGTTTCAAACATAGTTTTTTTTTAATTTTAATCATTTTTAACATGTTTGTCATTTTGGACCAAGTCTTGTATAGTGCTTTACTCAAAAATGTCAAAAAGGTAAAAAATGACAAAAATGTCAAAAATGTCAAAAATTACAAAAATGTCAAATGTCAAAAATGTCGAAAATGTAAAAAATTACAAAAATGTCAAAATATTACAAAAATTTCAGAAATGTCAAAAATGACAAAATTGACTATTTTCGTCATTTTTGACATTTTTGTATTTTTTTTACATTTTTGACATTTTTTTTTTACATTTTTGAGTAAAGCTCTATACAAGACTTGGTCCACAATGACTGCACTGCTGGCCACGCTATGATGGCCTCAAGCTGAGCTTAACTACGCTCTCGGCCTTCAAGCTTGTTCATCATTGCAGCCCTTGCTGTCCGCGCTATAAAGGCCTCAACCTCCGGTCTCGGCCTTTATTCCAGCTTGGCCATCAAGGGCTGCAAAGCTGACCGCGCTGTGACGGCCTGGACCTGCGCTAAGCTACGCTATCGGCCATCATCATCGCGCTGCCAGCAATGCAGTCATTATTGACCGCGTCAGTAATGTACTATTATATTATACCAATAAAACTGATTCAAATATGTTACTGATCCTCATTGTTTTATCTCCATTGGTGGCGCTACGGAGCTCATCGAACCATCATCATCAACGAACTTACGTTACTAGCACAGTATAATAAACTACCTAGTGTGTTACTAGTTTACGATTATTTACTGCTCTGTGGTTACAGTTCAGTGGTGACCTCTATAGGCTAAATTAGGTGATGTTGTATTCCCTAGGTGGCCGAAGCTCACGATTGTGCGGTTATAGTTATATGTTACGAATTATAAACATAATATGTTAGGAGTCGTTTTACACTCATGTTATTGTATGCTAGAGTGTTGACAATATCTTTTGGAATTCCTCTATATTTTGTATACAGCCCAATATTAATATTGTACAGTGTAATAAATTATCATGCATGTATGTTCAATGTTTAATTTATACCTACTTATTTTTCCCCACTTCTGTTTTCTACTACAGTACGAGGCTCAGATCAAATAAAAGTACGGTACGAGGCATATCTTGAATTTTTTTCGACGGAGTGGGGAAGGTGGATAAGTTCGCGCATGTGCTCTTGTGAGCGACCAATAGCGCGCGCCGCTCTCCCTCCGCCCGCACCCCTCACCGCTACGCATACCCAAAATACGCGTTCCGCGCTATCCCCACCTGCGGGGCTACTTAAATGGCCACTTTTGTACTCGTTCGCTAACTCAACAATTCAAAATAAGTCATAAACTCCAAAATTACGTATCGTAGGCTTGTCAACTCCATACAATACAACAATGTCTGTGATTTACATAAACTTGCGACGTCTGACTTGATCGTTTAATTGATTATTTTTTAGCTTTAAGTTAGCGAACGAATAGAAAAGTGGCCATTTCAGTAGCCCCGCTGATATCAAGATATGTGCCTCGTACTGTACCTACATACATACTACCTATATACTCGTAAATGATTAGTCACACACAAAGCTGTTATTCTGCTGGATCTATCATATAATAGGGATGTTGACTTAGGAATAAAATAACGAAATACTAATAAAAATCGTAAACATATCAAACTTTTGGAGTAGGTAGCTTGTATACCTCTTGGTTTTATATATTGCGTATTATATTTGTTCTATGACCCTTCAAAGTTGGGTGGACAAGTCCATTTAAAAAGTATAAAATTTGTTAAAATAAATAATACATTTATTTGGTCCGTAAAATTTATAGCAAATTTGTCAAAGAAACCATTTTGATAAACACAATATTTAATATAGCTGCCGAACAAATTTCCTACGCGTTGCATACAAAGTAGAGAAGTAGAGTAGAGTTTCTCTACGTGATCAAATCAGAAACGAGGAGATCCGCAGGAGAACTAAAGTAACCGACATCGCTCGAAGGATTGCTCAGCTGAAGTGGCAATGGGCGGGACACATAGCGAGAAGAACCGACCCATACAGCCATTCTGGTAGCGGTTACGACTTAGAGTGCACACATTTGTGTCGAAACATATTTTTTCAGTAACTTTGTTCCGTCACAACGAGTAGCCGTGTCGACCGTTGTTCCGTCGCCGTTTCGAAAAGTGGGGACGATTTGTAACATCTGGTAACAGTAACTTTTAGTCGCACTGCGCCTTCGCCGCGTAGTCACACCGCGACGTATTTGTGCTCACTTCTATCAGGAATTCATTCGTTCATTCGTTCAGCAGTTCCTTTGACTCGTGAAGTGACAAATATGGTGACATGAACTATTAATTAAAATAAAAGGTAGCGCCATCTTTTTCCAGGCAAGTAATATTTATGAACATATTTTGTTTAATATTGTTTTTATTAATGCTCAAATCGTAATGGGAAAAAAATTTGACTGTGTAATTTCATCAAATAGAATGAAATTTACTAACGCGCCACAATATTATCACAATTTTAGTATTTTGGTGATAAGTAAACATTATTTATTTGTACACACCGAGTGCTCAAATGCTTTTAATTATTCATAATAGTTAATATCAAAACGAAAAATAATATATTTTAGCAATATTAAACAGAAAAATTGATAAATATTAAAGAAAAGCATATTTTGTTACGTGAAAATATTCTCGTCACAACTAGTCACAAAGTAACTACCTAGTTGGTCAAAAAGTTCTGTTACTGAGTTTCTTTATCGATTACTGGCCATTAAAACAAATGAAAAGAAAAAATAAAAATGACATATTATTGACAGTTTTATAAGCTATAATTCCATACCACACGTATATCATATTTTGTTTATTTCACCATGGACTGGGGGTTGAAGGAGAATCGTGTCGCTGTAATTGCTCTGCACAAATGTGGGCAGCCACCGAATATGATTTTCAAGTTGCTACAAAAGTTGAAAATCAACAAGCAATTTATTTATCGCACTATCCATAGGTACAGTAATACCTTGACCGTCGATGACCGAAAAAGATCAGGAAGACCACGCACCGTTCGGACACCAGCTGTGATCAAGGCAGTGAAGGCGAGAATCACGAGAAATCCCGTCCGGAAGCAAAAGTTATTGGCAATACAGATGACTATGAAGAGAAGTTCCCTTAAAAAAATTATCAATGATGACCTTGGGCTTCACGCTTACCGTAGACGAAAGGGCCATCTGCTAAACGCACGATTGAAGGCTATGAGGTTAGCACGAAGTCGCGCTCTACTAAAGCGGTACGCACAAAACGGCCATCGAAAAATCTTGTTTACTGATGAAAAAATCTTCACAGTCGAAGAAAATTTTAACCGTCAAAATGATAGAGTATACGCTAAGAATAGTAAAGAAGCCAGCATGATTGCTCCGAGGGTCCAACGAGGTCACCACCCCTCATCAGTGATGATTTGGCTGGGGGTGTCCTATTCAGGGCTAAGTAAGGTTCATTTCTGTGAAAAAGGTGTGAAAACTGGCGCTAGAGTCTATCAAGATACCGTTCTGGAACCTGTTGTCAAACCCTTAAGCCACACTTTATTTCAAAACCAGCCATGGGTCTTCCAGCAGGACTCTGCCCCTGCGCACAAAGCAAAATCTACACAAGCATGGTTTCGGGCTAACAAAATTGATTTTATCGCGCAGGAAGAATGGCCATCCTCCAGCCCAGACTTAAATCCTCTGGATTATGCCATATGGCAACTTATTGAGGAGAAAGCATGTGCTAAGCCCCACATGAATCTCGACTCTCTTAAGCGCGCTATTCTCAAGGCAGTCGCAGAATTGGATATGGTGGTAGTTCGTGCTGCCATCGATGACTGGCCTCGTCGTCTAAAGGCGTGTATTCATGCCAGAGGCGGTCATTTCGAATAATTTTAATACATGATAATCTTAAATATTTGTGCTTTCATTTGGTATATAATTCATTGTAGCATTATTTGTAAATTTAGTATTATTCATGTTTTCCATAGTTACAGAACTTAGTAACCAACTAGGTATAATGCGTCGATATGGTTACGTAAAGTCGTCACAAACTAACTGGAATTCAAAAATGGTTTCTCAGTTTATTTGCTTCCAGCGTTTCTCAAAGTTTCGATATTTGTTGCAGGGTCAAAAAAATCCAACATTTCTGGAACAGGTGGTCGCAGTTAGAACATAGAAAAATAAATTATGCTACATATAAAAGTGGAATAATTGGCTATTTCAACTCGTGAGATGTACTCGTACCAATTAAACTGAACAGATTGCATAACCTATTTTATTAGTAAATGCGCTGTTTATTTATACTGAAATAAATATTTTACCTTTTTCTTATAGTTTCTCATTTTACAACTAACCCAATGTTGTCATGCTAATAAGTCAATACCTTGTTGGTTTGATCGGCATGATCAAACTTTAGCCTCGCCCCCGTAGTATGTCCATCGAAACATGATAAAGTCGCGTGATATAGCGTTTTATCAACATTTAACTGTCGAAATACATTGTCTTTTGACAGTTACACGTGATAAATTGCTATATTATATCGTGTTTTGGTAGGCATGCTAGGGGGCAGAAAACAAAGGCAATATTTGAGAGTGACTGGATTTGGTGACGCTCATTTGTATAAGTTAGGTTATCTGGTATTCCGGAACATTGTCGTAACGTTACAACACGATGTGTTGTAACGTTACCATCCCGTTACCACACATTGTTACAACTTTGTACTCTAGTTGCAAACTGAGCACAAAGTGTATACAATGTATGGACACAGATCATTGTGAATTATGTCGACACAGCGACAACACAAAGTTACTGAAACTAGTTTCCGTCTGTCACTGAACTGTTACAACACCTTTAAACAAAACCCCACACAGTCGCAAATAGTCACAATGTGTCGTATCAGTTACGAAACTGTAGCGACTTGTTACATCTGTTGAAAATCTGTGACCAAAAATGGCTGTATGGGGATGGCCGTTGGGGCAGAAAGGTTCTGGAATGGCGACCGCGCACCGGACGACGCTCCGTGGGTAGGCCCCCGACAAGGTGGACCGACGATCTGGTGGAGGTCGCGGAAAGCCAGTGGATGCAGGTAGCGCAGGACCGATCGTCGTGGAGATCCTTAGGGGAGGCCTTTACCCAGCAGTGGGTGTCGTGTGGCTGATATGATGATGATGATGATGCATACAAAGTAGGAAGGCGTGACGTCATAACTTGGTAGCCGTTAGTATGGAGCGTTTTCGGGTGAGTCCAATTTTGTGCATTTCAAACTGATATCTCGGGCAGTTTTCATGCTAGCGAAATAATTCTTATACAAATGTTTCTTTTTTTTGAGGGGTAATTTATGTAACATAAAATAAAAAAATAGTCAACATGCCTATACCCTGAGTAAGGCCTAGTTCATAATCACGCCAACAGCACTGTTAGCGCATCTAACAAATGCAGCAGGTATGGCAAGTATGTATCATACATAAGCTTCTCCATTGGTGCACAGAATGGTGTACCAACCAAGCCATGAACATAAGTTTGGCAACGTCTGTTACTGTCAGTTCGTGGTCATGTCGTCGTCCAGTCATTTTATTTATTCTTATGGTCCAGTCTCCATACTAAATGTATGGGAATATTTCAATTTTAAGAGGTCGATATTTTTTTTCGTAGTAATCGTGGGGTTTAAAATATGAAAATAATTTAGTTCTTTTATAAAAATGCTTTATATTAAACAATAAGAACAACATAGACTTATTATATAAGAACAAATAGTTTCCGATAGAAACAAGTTTTCGATAGATTATCGATAAATTATCGCTAACGAATGTACTTACGCTATTGACATGACAACAGTGGCGTGGTGAGGCAAGGAGTAAGGAGAAAACAAGAGGGGTCTATCGCGCTTCAGGTCCCGAGTTAACTTTGCCGGCCTTTCTATTGTCTAATTTCAAAATCTGTCCCAATTGCTTTCAGGATGTAACACATTGAAGCTTCTTTTTGGCACAAATAAAAACTTACCAAAGAAATGCAGCAATGTGTCACATCCATCTGTCAAACGAAAGCGATTGCGATAGATTTTTTTATTATAGACAATTAGCCCCCGGGTTACGCGCGGCGGGATCCCGCTTAACGCAGCGGAGTGCCTTAAACCTAAATAAATAAGGCAAATAAATTCAGTGCTGGCACTGGCAGGTATATTAGATTTATGTTAACAATAAAAGATTGACTCATCCGTAGCAGCTCAGACGGGACTCAAACCCGCACCCTTAGGTTAGGATTCCGGCCCAATGCACTAACCAATCTCGCTAGGGGGCGTCCATTAATCACGTGATGTTTTTTTGGCTAATTTTTAACCCCCCCCTCCCCCCTGGTGATGCATGGTGAGGTTTTCCGTTAACCCCCCCCCCCCCTACTTTAAATCACGTGTATTTTTTTTGGTCCAAAAAAATCTCAACAGTTTTCAATCACACGCAGTTTTCGGTTAAAAATCACGCGTTCAACAAAAAAAATTCATCATCATCATCATCATATCAGCCACACGACACCCACTGCTGGGTATAGGCCTCCCCTAAGGATCTCCACAACGATCGGTCCTGCGCTGCCTGCATCCACTGGCTTTCCGCGACCTCCACCAGATCGTCGGTCCACCTTGTCGGGGGCCTACCCACGGAGCGTCGTCCGGTGCGCGGTCGCCATTCCAGAACCTTTCTGCCCCAACGGCCATCGGTTCTTCTCGCTATGTGTCCCGCCCATTGCCACTTCAGCTGAGCAATCCTTCGAGCGATGTCGGTTACTTTAGTTCTCCTGCGGATCTCCTCGTTTCTGATTTGATCACGTAGGGAAACGCCGAGCATGGCTCTCTCCATTGCACGCTGAGTGACCTTGAGCCTCCTTATGAGACCCATAGTTAGCGGCCACGTTTCACTGCCGTAGGTCATCACTGGCAACACACACTGTTCATAGACTTTCGTCTTGAGACACTGAGGTAAGTCGGACGCGAAGATTTTTCGAAGCTTCCCGAATGCTGCCCACCCGAGTTGGATTCGACGAGAGATCTCTTTCTCGAAGTTGGACCTACCTAACTGGACTGCCTGTCCTAGGTATACGTAATGGTCAACAACTTCAAGTGTAGTGTTCCCAACATGAACTGGAGAGGGTACAACATGGGCATTTGACATAATTTTCGTCTTATCCATGTTCATCCTAAGACCCACTCTTTGGGAAGCACTACGGAGATCTTCGAGCATTGTGTTCAGGTCTTCCATGGTCTCAGCCATAAGGACTATATCATCGGCAAAACGAAGGTGTGTTAGGTACTGGCCATTAATGTTGATGCCGAGTCCTTTCCAGTCCAAGAGCTTAAAGATGTCCTCCAACGCAGCTGTGAACAGTTTCGGAGAAATAACGTCTCCCTGTCTCACACCACGCTGCAGTTGGATAGGATTTGTGTTCTGGTTCTGTACTCGGATCGTCATGGTGGCATTTTGGTATAAGTACCTCAACACCTCGATATACCTATAGTCCACTTGGCACCTTTGGAGAGACTGCAGCACCGCCCAGGTTTCAATCGAATCAAAGGCTTTCTCATAGTCCACGAACGCCAAGCAAAGTGGCTCATTATACTCCTCAGTCTTCTGTATAACCTGCCGCAGCGTATGGATGTGGTCTATGGTGCTAAAGCCTTTTCGGAACCCGGCTTGTTCGGGAGGTTGGAAGTCGTCGAACTTGCGAGCGAGACGATTCGTAAGGACTCTCGAAAACAGCTTATAGACATGACTCAGAAGCGAGATGGGTCTATAGTTCTTTAAGAGGGACTTGTCACCCTTTTTAAAGAACAAGATCACCTCACTTATGTTCCATGTCTTTGGCGTTCTGCCCTGGACGATGACGGAATTAAAGAGCTTCTGGAGGACTTTGAGTATCGGCTTACCGCCCGCTCTCAGAAGTTCTGTAGTGATTCCATCGTCACCCGCCGCCTTGTTGTTTTTCAGCTGTTTGAGAGCCATACTAATCTCGCACAGGCTGACGTCCGGGATATCTTCGGTATAGTGTCGGGTAAGCTTGGCTCTGGGGTCTTTAGCCTTGCTTTCAACAGGTGTCTGCGTGGAATATAACTGCCCATAGAAGCTCTCGATCTCCCTCAGGATTTCAGGCTTTGATGAAATGATGCGTCCGTCGTCAGTTTTCAGCTTCGTCATCTGGCTTTGCCCAATAGACAGATCTCTCGCGAACACTTTGGAGCCTTTATTCCGCTCGATGGCCTCTTTAATACGATTCGTATTAAATTGGCGAAGGTCGCTCGTCAAAGACTTAGATATCTGTCTATTAAGCTGCCGATAACGATTAGCATCTACTGAACTCTGGAGCCTGGAGCTCTGGAGATTTCACGTCTCTGATCCATGAGTAGGAGTGTGTGGTCGGAGAGTTTCTTTATCTTGGGACGGCGGGTCTTAAAGAGCTTGGACCCTACCGTACGGACAGCATCCACCACCATGTTGTTTAGATCGTCCACATCTATGCTGTTCTCAAGGGCTTCGAAGCGGTTTTGGAGTTCGAGTTGAAAGCTCTCGGGGTTTTGAATATGGGCCGGCAATGGTCGAATTGTTGATTTTATCAGTCGAGATCTTTCCAGCTTTGGGTTGATATTCAATGTGCCACGTACCAATCGGTGATCGCTCCCCGTCTTAACAGCGTTGATCACAGTGACATCATTGAATATTTGCTTTTTCGTCGACATGATAAAATCTATCTCATTTCTGACTTTACCGTCCGGACTGACCCAGGTCCACTTCCGGCATTCCGGCTTTCTGAAGAAGGAGTTCATCATAAAGAGGTTCTCCTTCTCCATAAAGTCAGCCAGCATCTGGCCTCTGTCATTCCGTTGCCCAACTCCAAATTGCCCCACTCTCAGCTCATCACCGCATCGTTTCCCCAACTTAGCATTGAAGTCCCCCATCACAACAGTGTAGTGGGTTTTGAAGCTATGCATGGCTTTAGAGAACTCCTCATACATAGCCTCCACTTCGTCATCTTGGTGTGTCGAGGTCGGTGCGTAAACCTGTATAACATTCAGCGAACACCGTTTGGATATTCTGAGTATAAGGTACGCCACCCTGGTCGACACACTTCCGATGGTAGTCACGTTGTTGACAAGGGACTTGTGGACGATGAACCCGATACCACCTTGGGACTGTTGGTCGCCCTCCCGGTAGTAAAGCAAGTTACCGGAGTTGAGGATTATCGAGTCCTCTCCCGCTCTTCGGACTTCAGATAAGCCGATAATGTCCCAGTGTACCTTGCTGATAACTTCTTCCAACTCGGTTAACTTCGCGTCGGTCCTTAGTGTGCGCGTGTTATAGGTTGCCAGGTGCAGTAGTCGTCGTTTTTGGTAGCCGAGCCGCACCCGGGGATTCTTAGCACCCCCTGCCCCGCCGTTACCGTAGCCGCTACCGTAGCAAGGAATAGCGGGGCTGCCGGGGACTGGGGGCCAATTTTTTGATCCATTATGCATGAGGGGGGGGGTTTGCCATAATCGCCACGCTTGGCAGGCGGGTTGGCGATCGCAGTAGGCCAATGTTTTTTGGAGACGCTGCTGCCCGTCTCTTGAAGGCTATGCTCCCTTAGTCGCCTTTTACGACACCCACGGGATGATAGGGGGTAGTGCTATTCTAGGCCGGCACATACACGGCAAAAAAAATAATACACGTGATATCTCACTACACCCCCCCGTCCCCCCTTGTGATACTTCGTGATGTTTTAAACTACCCCCCCCCCCCCCCACCCCTTTCGAGGCTCACGTGATTAATGGACGACCCCCTAGCGACTCGGTAGGATAATTGGGTAGTGCATTGGGCCGGAATCCTAAGGGTGCGGGTTCGAGTCCCGTCTGAGCTGCTACGGGTGAGTCGATTTTTTTCTAATATTTTTCAATTATATTAATAATCTTGATCTAAAAATAGCACTGTAAAGTGAATGCATAAAATCTAAAAGTTTAAAAATTATATAGCTATTTCATCTTAATCGATTTGTCTAGCGTCTGTAAAGGTGTTGCTTTCGAATGTCAAAATTAATTCTCTTCACATTGATAAGATGGCGCTGGCCTACAGCGGAAACGTGAAAAATATTAGAAAATTTTGCCAATCTCGCTAGCGACTCGTAGCATAATTGGTAAGTGCATTGGGCCGGAATCCTAAGGATGCGGGTTCGAGTCCCGTCTGAGCTGCTACGGGTGAGTCGATTTATTGTAATATTTTTCAATTATATTAATAATCTTAATAAAAGATTGGATTAATACTTAGTTATCACTTAAAAATTTAAACTTAGCTGTCACCTTTTCAAAGGACTGTGACAAATTAGTGTTTCAGTCAGTCAGTCAATGAGAGTCATAAATTATACGTCACACGTTAAGGGGGAGGGAGGGGGTCGAGGAAGTGTAAGGCCGTACACAGAGAGGACGCTGTTTGCAGACTGCCGCTTACTGCCGCAGGTTCGCGCAGGTAACCGTCACACAAAGCAAGAGGATTTCATACTAAACGAGCCAGCGCTGACCTGCGCGTGTCGGCGCTTATCAGCGCTTGTTCATACAAAATGCCTTCGCTGGTTACCTGCGCGAACCTGCGGCAGTAAGCGGCAGTCTGCAAACAGCGTCAACCTGCTTTCTCTCTGTATACGGCCTAACATTGTGTGACAAGGGGGAGGGAGAGGTCCTAAATTTCGTGACGTCACATTTCAAAATCATTTAAATTCAGTAATTTCAAAATTTCGGAACTGCTATTTTAATTCAATAATTAAGTATTTCTAGAGGTAAAATTGTAAATATGTGACGTCACACTAGGGAACAACGTCTCAAAAATGTGACCGCTGGGACAAGGACGGGGGAGGCGGTCAAAAATCATGAAATTCGTGTGACATAATTTATGAATGGCCCCGTAGAAGTATGGGGTACTTAGCTATACGTATCAATCCTTTCAAATATTTAGCGATTCATAATAATGACACAACTGAGTTCAAACCGTTCAAGCAAGCAAAGCTAAATTCTGAAGCTAGATTTGTAAAGCGATTTATTTCTTATTATTACTTAACTGGAGAGGCGAGATTAGCAAAAGTTGGCCGACTCCAGATGTTTCATATTAATCAGAGCGAGTGATTCGTTCTAGCCGTCGGCCGTCGTTCGGTCGTAGCCCCCGAGAGAAAAATAATTAAGAAACATAACTCTTCCATTCATTCCTTTTCTTGATTTACAGTAAGCTTCTGTTTTCTAACTTTTTAAGAAAGCTGTGCCGTTTTCTTTTTAAGTTTGAAATTCATTCATGGCGGATCTTGACTGACTGATCGTACTCGATCACGTTTGTTAAGCAACGCTCGGTTCAGCCAGGTGTCGGATGGGTGACCGTTAACGCTTAACGTAAAAACAACTGAGCGCTTCCGTGCTTCGGGTTGTCATCTGATAACAGTCGTCAAGCCAAGTCAGAAACTTTACAGGCGGCTTGATAAACCCGAACACGAGGTGGCCACTAATCCTCATTCGATAAGATTAAGAAGAGGGAAAATCTAATTTTGCTTTTCGGTGGTAGATGGCGCTGTTCCCCATACAAAATTACTTATCGAATGTCTAAAGCCGCGTTCCGACGATCCGCGCCGCTACCACCCACCGCACCGAGCTGCACGAGGGCGCGAGCACGCACCGATCCTTTGAAGTTACCGGCGAACGCATCGTTTCCCACGGGGTGTGTCGGTTTGGTCTGGTGCGCTCTCGTGCGTTTCCAGACGCACCGTGGGAAAGCACCTTTACACGCGTTATTTTTTTTCGATAGCTGTTCGTGCTATGGGTACCCCTTTTTTACCCATAGCACGTACAACTATCGAAAAAAAAATAACGCGCGTAAAGGTGCTTTCCCACGGTATTGACCGTTTGGCAGAAAGGCTGCGTAAAAAGTTTGCGTCACTTACTTGAAAAAAATTACACATCACTGCATTGAATACCTAATAGTACACGACTGTATCGATATGAAACTGCCAAATTATGTGCATCAATTTAATCGACGCATACACAAGTGCAATTTTAATATTTTTAACTAGCTTTTGCCAGCGACTTCGTCCGATCCCTAACCTTTGACCAGGCCCCTATTTCACCAAATTGACGTTTGTCAGTGACATAATGTCGGCAATGGGGAAGGCAACTGTCAAAATGGCGCTGCTTACGCTTGTTCCACCAGAACTATGAAAACAAAGGTCTTTTACTTAAAAAAATAGTTTTTTAAGCTTTAAAATGAATAAATTCTGTGTTATAGGCTTTAAAAATGTTGGCACTTACAAATTTCCGAAAAATCTGGATATAGAAAAAAAAATTCTGTAGGAATAAAAACGTCTTAATTTGGCTTTAAAATCCGGCATTTGCATTGTAGAATAGTCTTTTATATGCATTTTGGGTCAATGGGTCTTTTTCGGTAAAAATACCCGATAAATGAATACCTATTTTCCCATACATTTTGTTCTGAACGTCTACTGTTTTAGGAACAAGCGTACGCAGCGACATCTACAATTAGCTTTGCGTTGCCATCCCCATTTTTAACCGACTTCACAAAAAGGAGGAGGTTCTCAATTCGATTGTATGTTTTTTTTTTTTATCGTTGTTCGCGCATATCTTCGTCATTTATGAACCGATTTTGATGATTCTTTTTTTGTTCGATTGAGTTTTCTTGCGAGATGGTCCCATTTAATTTTTTTTTCAAATCAGTTCAGTAGTTTTTGAGAAATCCTGAAAATACTATGATTTTCATCAACTCACATGACGACTTTGTTATTTATGAACCGAATTAGATGTTTCTTTTTGTTGGGAAAGGGGTACTTTTAGTGTAGTCTTTTTAACCGACTTCAAAAAAAAAGGTTCTCTCTCAGTTTGACCTGTATGAATGTATGTTTCTCCGCGAATATCTCACGTTTGGCTGAGCCGATTTTTCTACCCAATAATATACCTATAATAATATACCTAATATAGAAGGTACTTACACTAAAAATAATAAAATAAAAAATTGTTTTAAAAAACCAAAAAACCGACTTCAAAAACCTGCCTCTAAAAAGCAAGAAATAATATTCAAATCATTAGATACGCATTATCATTGTTATAACAACACGTCTATTGAAGTCGGGTGGGGCTTTTAGAATAAAAAAAGGAAGTTGTACTCCAGCCCCACCCGACTTCAATAGACGTGTTGTTATAACAATGATAATGCGTATCTAATGATTTGAATATTATTTCTTGCTTTTTAGAGGCAGGTTTTTGAAGTCGGTTTTTTGTTTTTTAAAACAATTTTTTAGACTCTTTTTTACACAGACCATACAACAAGTACTTACGTACCTTTTACTTTAATGAGGGACAATTATATTGTGAAACAGTGGATAATTTTTACAAGTCGACAATTGTCACGCAAACTTTACACAGCTCCAATCTCATGTCAAGAATCACTAACAAATCTACAAAATATGTCGTCTTGTAAAAAATATCCCTGTTTCACAACACACTTGTCCCTAAACAAAGTAACGACAACTGTAAAATTAACCGACACAAGTATGTCACTGACAAATGTAGACTTGGTGAAATAGAGCCCAGGATAAAAAGTCTTTTAAATTAGGACTTTCAGGCCCTGTCCTAATTGGCCATCGGTTGTGCGATGGTGCGTCCGTCCGATTAAACTGGTCGTGCATCATGCGATCAAACCTAGTGTTATCTATTGAATGTCCTAATTGACCGTCGCGCGATCATGCGATGCGTCTATTGTTCAGTTTCATCGCACGATGAAATCGCAGCGTTTGATCGCACGACCGATGCCAATTAGGACAGGGCCTCACGTTGCACGCAAATCCATAGAAGTTTTTGCGTGATTGGCTAACAACAATAACAACAATTTTGGCAAGTGTGCAGTGGAATTGCACAACCTAGTTCCACCATCTCCCTTATTCAATCGGACAACCAGACGCGTATGAATCGTATGTAAAATGAGACGTATAGATGAAAATGAAAAGGAATTGTAAGATGTGCTTCAAATCAATACACTACTCAAAAAGGAAATGTCTGAGTTACATTTGTCACAACAGGATTATATTTATTTGAGGAACGGAATAGGTTACAATTACAATCTTTAGTAGATGGGTTGGACCAGTAGTGCAGAGATGAGTGAGTACCTATAGTACATTACTGACGCGGTCAATAATGACTGCATTGCTGGCAGCGCGATGATGATGGCCGATAGCGTAGCTTAGCGCAGGTCCAGGCCGTCACAGCAAGGGCTGCAATGATGACCAAGCTTGAAGGCCGAGAGCGTAGTTAAGCTCAGCTTGAGGCCATCATAGCGTGGCCAGCAGTGCAGTCATTGTGGACCAAGTCTTGTATAGTTCTTTACTCAAAAATGTCAAAAATGTAAAAAAAAATATGTCAAAAATGTAAAAAATTACAAAAATGACAAAAATGTCAAAAATGACGAAAATGTCAAAAATTTTGACATTTCTGTCATTTTTGTAATATTTTGTCATTTTTGTCTTTTTTGACATTTTCGACATTTTTGACATTTTTGACATTTTTGTAATTTTTTACATTTTTGACATTTTTGAGTAAAGCACTATACAAGACTTGGTCCAAAATGAAAAAATGTTAAAAATGATTAAAATTAAAAAAAAACTATGTTTGGAACAAAACTCGACAATAATGGATTTTCAAAGGAAATTGCTGGTGGCTAAAACTCGACAATAATGAAATCCCATACAACTTTGTTGCGTCACCATCGGAGGAGCACGGCAACCTCAACTTTGTTCAAAGAAGGTTGTCAAAATAATGGCCATAATACAAGCATTTTTGAGTAAAGTAGGTATATTAAAATTTGGAGGATATCTCAAAGACTTAAAATTTTGCTTCAAATTAGATGATGCTTCAATCGAGCGGAACTCCTTTCTGTCTGTGTTTCCCGATAGGTACAATCTGGGGGTCTTCTAGTCGCGAGTGAATAGGTATTTTCTAGGCAAGCGTGTTCCATTGTATTGTAGATCGAATCATCGCTTTCCATCAGGCGTGATAGCGCTTGCCTATCTATCATAAAAGTCGGATATTAGGATAAGTAGAGTTCGTGTCACGTAAAAAGATTGTTGATGCGTTGTTGATCCCAGGTGCATTCAGCCGCCACGGTTGAGACAATTGAAAAATCCTATGGAAAGTTGACAAAATCAACGTTTTGTAGACCCTGTTTCCTCGTCCAAAACTAGACCGATTTAAATACTTTTTTCATTAAAATTTCAAGAAAAGATTTAGCTGTGTTCCTATGTTTTTCTTTTTTACATAAATTGCTTATTAAAAGAGACATTAATCTTCAGAAATCTAAAAAGATGCCATTATTAAGACATCCAGCAATCTTTCACGCGATTAACATAAAAAAGCAAAATAATAGGAACACATGTATTTCTGTACTAGCGGCCGCTCGCGACTTCGCCTGCGTGGAAAGTTTTTTTGCTATCCCTCGGGAACAATAGATAAGTACTTTATTTAGGGATTCATCCCTTTCAAGTTACCCTATGTCCATCTCTATACCCCTGGCAACGTGTATGTAAAATTTCATGATGATCGGTTCATTAGTTAAGACGTGAAGGTGTAACAAACAAACAAACGGACTTTCGCATTTATAATATTATAGTAAGGATAAGGATTTTTCGTTGAAAAATATTTAAATCAGTCTAATTTTGGAGGAGGAAACAGTACCCTTAGACGGTAGGTAGAGTACTTATATCTATTCTGTGCCCTTAGCACGAACAGCTATCGAAAAATATTAACGCGTGTAAAAACATTCCTTAGAATAATTTTGTATGGGAAATTTCAGCGCCATCTACCGCAGAAAAGCGGAATGACATTTCCAAAGATAATTACTGTATCGAGTACTTTTGCGCGCGTTATATTTTTTCTATATAGATTTCGTGCTAGGGGAACTGACTACGACGTTAGCAATATAGACACTTCCTTTCTCTATGAGTTACAGTTTGGCGGGTGTCATGGCGGCACTACATAATTATTCGCCAAGCATCGGCACAATTCATCGTACGTTGCTGGTTTTGTAACAATGGCTTCAAAGAGGTTCTTTCAAAAGCATCAATGTACGATACATTGTGCCGATGCTTGGCGTATACTCGTAATACGTAGTGCCGGCATCACATGATTTATCCGGTTAGTGGCACTACTGCTGCCGGAAACCTTTGTATGGGCATTTACTCCCAATTTTCGGATTTATTTTAAATGAAAATGGTTGATACTAATAATTATTATTATGGAAGTAAGACAGTAATGAATTAAAGATTAAAGAAAACCAAAATGTGTTGGAAGAAAAATTTATATTTACGAAAATTAGCTTCCAACATTTAAAAATTCTAGCAAATAACAAAATGACAGTTCTACATCTAGTCCAGCGCCAAGTTCCCTGACTTAAGCGAACCTGTTGCCCATGGTACCAAAATCACACCTCATCTATTTATTAATCTACTCATACTTACAAAGGTTTCTTTCCCAGCAATACAGCTGTCGGCAGATAAATTGGCAAGAGAAAGTTGAGACAAAAGATGCGCAGTAACTAAAAACACAGTGTTTGTAGCTACTGCGCATCTTTTGTCTCAATTTTCTCTTGCCAATTTATATGCCGGCAGCTGTACCATTATGAGATCATTTGGCCGGTAGTAGACGCGTGAAGAACAGCGCCACCTGGTGCTGAATCCAGGAAGTTTTCGGTTTCGGAAGACACACGGAGAACGGGTATTCTTTGACATTCGCTCGACCTGTGGTTGGAAAACTCTATGCAACACCTTCATCAGCCTATAAACTCAAAAGTTCATAACATTAAGTTGTTTTCTGAAGTATTTTGTAAAAAAAATGTAAGTAAATAGTACTATCATGATAAAATATTGTGATATAAAAGCGTTTTAACATAAAAAAAACCCACTTTTAAATGCAGAAAATTATTATTAATCTGATTCTAGAGTAAAATACCTACTCTGACATACTACTTTGATTAAGACGCTACAGACTTTCATTTTTGAGAATGGTGAGGCAAATGACATAGGCGCTATGGGACATGTCCTTTCCGATAATTACAAAATTTCTCTATCAAATGTTTTTACTCGCGTTATTTTTTTCGATGAATGTTCGTCCTACGGGTACAGCTAGGTATCGAAAAAATAACTCTTAGCTTAATTAATTACTAGCGGCCGCCTGCGACTTCGTCTGCGTGGAAAGGTTTTTGCTATCCCTCGGGAACTATTAGCTAGAGAGCTATTCATACAACTTACGAGGCGTCAAGGCGTGCTGACTCGGCATGTTCAATGACACTGCGGTCTGACTGCCGTCTTATTTTTTTTGTGCTATTCTCTACCATACTGCCAAATTTGAACCTTGAGATAACTCTTGTAGAGCACATCGAAATGCTACATGTTTGGATGCGTGCTGACGCCAGGTGTTCCACTTCCTGGCGCTGGGAGTAGGTGCTGACGCATGTACACCCTAAACACTCTATCATATTGAGAGGAGGACCTTGAGATAACTCTTGCAGTCATTTTCAATAGCTCTCTAACTATATACTTTTTTCGGAATGAAAGGTACCCTATGTCCTTTTCTGTACGCTTGAAAACGTGTATGCAAAATTTCATGATGATCAGTTCAGTAGTTAGGACGTGAAGGCGTAACAAACAAACAAATAAACAAACGGACTTTCGCATTAAAATATGTAAGGATTATTATGTATGGGAAATTTGTACAGCCCTATCTACCGCAGAAAAACGAAATATTTTTTTCCATAGATTTATTACTCAGTCGAGTACTTCTACGCGCGTGCGCACAACGCTTCAAGCTAGGTCGCGACAACATGATAGCTGATGATGGTGTTTGGTGACGATGAAAGGGTTTGGTTCTGATGATGTTTATGCGATGCCTTAACATAACTTTCGTTGTCACCTTGTGATATGAGCTTTGAAGTTTTTTGCTATTGGCTTGAAATCGTCCAAGCTTGAAATAGAATGTAATATTATTTTACTTACTTAAGCTCCGAAATGTTATCATTCCATTTGAAAAAGAAATGCGGAGTGTTAAACATTTCCGTGGGGGTTTAGTTTATCACATTCTAAATATGAAATTCAGTGCGGAAATGAATTTCAATACTTAATACAAAAAATGAATTACTGTAATTCCAAAACAAAAATCTAAAATTTAGCAAACAATAAATTATTTCCAGTGACGATAAATTTCAAACGAGTACAGATATCGGCTTTACAAAAATATGATTAGAAAGCCACATTATTAAAGATTTAAAAAATATAAGTTTTATTGGAACAGTTTCATAAGAAATGCGTTTAAGAATATTTTACACAGCGTGCCAATGGCATATTTTTTTTATCTACCCATGCTTTAAATTCTCTGTAAAGGGTTCTGAAACAATTAGCTTACTGCCAACATTACAATATCCCGAGCGAGAGGAGGTCCTGCTGCGCCGCGCGCCCACGCGCTAAGAGCCTGTCCAGATGGCGCGTATCGAATCGCGCGTAAGAACTCGCGCGTTTGCTAGGTACTAGAACCCCTAGTGTAAGTTTTCACAAGGAAAAAACGTAACTACAGCGTTTGCGTTTCGAGCAACATTTGTATGGGGAAAGTACAGCGCCGCCACGCGGCGAGAGGATGAACCAATTCTCGTGAGTGTGAGTTTGACCAAAACGTAAGTCGATCGGTTTTTAAACGCATCGAGCGCGTTTTGCTATCCGAATGGGTTTTTGGGTGCTTTTTGTGAGTGTAATTGACAAATTTGACAGGTCGAATGGTTAACTAACGCAAACGCAGTAGTTAAGTTACTCACTTGTTGATTCGCTAGTGAGATCGAGCGTTTCAGTGTTTTGCAAGGATATTTTGAAGTGTTTAGGTATTAATTTATTATGGCTACTAGATTTTTTTTTGAGGATGTCAGCGAACACTGAAATGCAAGACAGATTGTGATCAGCTACGCAGGCAAAATACAAGATCTTTTAGACCTTACTTTGATCCAATCAATCTTACAAAACAATTATGTGTATTTACGGTGGTGCAACAAGAAGTACTTATAAGTAGGTAGGTAGGTACTCACTGTTCCATTAATTCACCAATATTTTGAATTGCGTAGCACTTGGATTCATTCACTTTCGGCGGACTATGATAAACTATTATTTCGATTTAGTTTAAGACCTAAACTGAGGCTCGCAGAAACTCTGCTCCTTTAACAACAATAACCACGGAAGCTCGCCGAAATGTAACGCACTCACAATTAATTTGAAATGGATTTTTTGCAGTTTCTTTATTGTTTTTAGAAATCATATGTTCAAAACAAACAACTGCTCACCAGCCATTGAAAGTTAACTAGTAAAGTGTTCTCTGTCTATGCTTGAAAGAATGGCTAGCAGGTAGTAAAGGGCCGCATCTTTTGTCTCCGTCTTTCTTGGGAATAAAAAAGAAAAAGCACTAAGCTCATTGATGAGAAATGTTATCCTATTTTAGGAAGAGGTATTACGTTATACAAGACTACTCTCTTAAAGTATAGCTTCTAATTTGGTCGTCTATTACTCGTCGAAACCGAATCCGAAGACAGGCTGACAACATAAAAATCATGACTTAACTTTCGGATAAGTGAGCAAACGTAAAAGTTTACGAGTGGTGAAATATAACCTACACTCGCATGTGTCACACATACTTTAAAGTTTGCGTTAACTCGATTAACTTTTTGGTGACGTTTTATGATTTGGAACAAAAACTTACACTAGGGGTTCTGAGCTACATACATCCCGTCCAGATGCTCTCGCGCGTTTCGTCACTCGCGCGTAAAACGCGTGCAACGCGCTTGACTCTCGACTCGCGCGTTCAACGCGCGAGAGCCGCGCGAGTCGAGATACTCTGGCGCCATTGCTGCGTCCAGTATTACGCGCGAGTCCGCCGCGAGTGGACGTATTTGAACTAATTATGAAGGATATTTTGTTAATTAGATTCTCAATTTAAGTTTAAAACAATAAATATTATTACCTCAAAGTAATCACGAGTTTTTCTTCTGCAGTAACAGTATCCCGTACTACATAATTTTGACATCCGAAAGTAGTTGAAAAACTTTTCACTGTGTTCTCTGAGCTTTGGGTATAATGTTATAAACATACTATGCGTTATTCTGTCACGTAGAATTGGATGCACGTGAAATCGACGATTTTCTCTCTCCATGTAATTAACTGACTGAGTCTGATCCATAAAACTCGCGCGTAGGAACGCGCGCAAATCGCTGTATGTGGACGCACTACAAATAGAATCGCGCGAGTCGATACGCGCGTAAAACGCGTCTTCTGGACAGGCTCTAAGAGCCTGTCCAGATGACGCGTATCGACTCGCGCGTAAGAACTCGCGCGTTTGCTAAGTACTAGAGCTACATACATCCCGTCCAGATGCTCTCGCGCGTTTCGTCACTCGCGCGTAAAACGCGTGCAACGCGCTTGACTCTCGACTCGCGCGTTTAACGCGCGAGAGCCGCGCGAGTCGAGATACTCTGGCGCCATAGCTGCGTCCAGTATTAGTATTAGATACGCGCGAGTCCGCCGCGAGTGGACGTATTTGAACCAATTATGAAGGTTATTTTGTTAATTTGATTCTCAATTTAAGTTTAAAACAATAAATATTATTACCTCAAAGTAATCACGAGTTTTTCTTCTGCAGTAACAGTATCCCGTAGTACTACATAATTTTGACATCCGAACGAAGTTGAAAAACTTTTCACTGTGTTCTCTGAGCTTTGGGTATAATGTTATAAACATACTATGCGTCATTCTGTCACGATTTTCTCTCTCCATGTTATTAACTGACTGAGTCTGTTCCTTAAACTCGCGCGTAGGAACGCGCGCAAATCGCTGTATGTGGACTTGTGGACGCACTACAAATAGAATCGCGCGAGGCGATACGCGCGTAAAACGCGTCTTCTGGACAGGCTCTAAGCGTTGCATTATTAAATTCAGTACAACATTATAACACTCTTGCGGAAGATATAATGACGAGGAGGGGGTCAAAACCTTTATAGAGGATACATACATATCATGGGTGTAGATAAATATCATGGGTGTTTTTAATCCATATGTATTAAAATATTGTTTGTTTACCAAAAAAGAAAAAAGAAAAAAGAAAAAAATGGTGCTGATAAAGTCTTGTATGCAACTGTACATAATTAGATATTAAAACACTCATGTGATACTATTATCACACAAGGCGAAAATACCCCTCATTATAGTACAGTTGCATAAATAAATATTGAATGCGTTCTGTTAAATGCCGAAACAGTTTACTGGTTAAGATTTTATTTTCTCTTAAAATACTGGCCCAAAATACCCATTACTGGCTTTTACCCTAGACACAATGAGACTAAAAAGTCCACAACACTGACCTTTGATGAC
Organism: Agriphila tristella; assembly: GCA_928269145.1. Classification (NCBI taxonomy): domain Eukaryota; kingdom Metazoa; phylum Arthropoda; class Insecta; order Lepidoptera; family Crambidae; genus Agriphila; species Agriphila tristella. The sequence goes on along the minus strand of OV743437.1, from coordinate 25,487,228 downwards.
CTTCTTGAAAAGACTTCCTCTTACAGCTGCTGGTGGCCGTGGACGGCGGGCAGTGGCATCAGGGCTTCAAATACCATTAAAAAAAGTACATTTATAATGGAAAGAAAAATTGGACGTAGTTACGCGAAAAGGAACCAGTCCACACTTTTTCCGAAATTGATTTATATAATTATACCAGGGGGGTCTTTGGGATGATATCTTTAATGTCAAAAAAAATCTAGGTGAAAAACACAATGGGCCGTATTCATAAAAAGAAGGATATGCTTATACTTGCCAAACGTTAAGGATATCCTTCTGTTTGTATTCATAATAATTTCGAGCAGAACTTTATACTTAAAGGCCTGGGCACACCGGCTGCGTAGACACGCGCGCGTGTACACGCGCGTAGTTACGCACGTAACCCCCTGAAACACCGAGTGCCGCATACGTCTACGCTTACGTATACGCATACGTACTGGGCACGCAATGCAACCTGTCCCTTGCGTACCCAGCCACTGCGGCAGCCATGTTTGCGACTCTAGTGCGCGATGTCAGACGAAGATTGAGTAAATGGACTAATTATTTCGCACAAACTCAATAAAGTAGTTTTTCTTTAATATCGTTATTCATTATTTAAAAACAAAATAGAAAACCACTTACTACCGGCACAGAATAATGATACTACCAGTATTCTAACTCGAGCCTATTCTTGAAATACGTAACTTGAGCCGCGCGGTACGTCAACATACGATAGGGCTGCCTGCATCTATGTACAAAACTAGAAACAAACTCAAGTAGGTAGATGAAATAAAGTTAACAGTACCTATCTTCACCTACTTGAATTTGTTTCTAATTTCGTGATTGTATGTTATATTTTAGAAATAACGGTGATAGCGTGTTAGGTTGCCTAATAATTCAAAAGGTTATCATTTTGCTTTTAAATTATATTTTGTCATATACAATTTATAATATGGTTTGATATTTTGGTAATAAGCAAATAGAAAAAGTGATCTGTAATTATTAACACTTAAGCCGCCGCGTAGATCACCGGTGACTTACGCTTAAAAATTGTTTTATAATTTTATTTTCCCCAAAGAAAGTTTTAACCTTTTTTGATATTTTAGGTATATGAAATCTGAAATTTTCTACAAACGTTTTTCTTATTGTTAATTTATTTTTAGGTTAATTAATTTGTTTTTCTTCGGTGCCGACCTCCGTCGAGTGCGCACGCTACCGAAGATCGCTCCGTAGTAAAAATTCGAGGAAATAGTTTTTCTTGAGTTTTCACGGGTTTTTCTTTCATTATTTTGTTTATTGTGATCATTGCGTAAAACTGATAGGACAGTGGCAATTTCTGTTGACTATTTTTGGATATTTTTAGTGCTTTAGTGCATGTGGTGTGAAAGTGGACACGTGGTTTTTGGAGTTTCCCGGATTTCCATCCCCCTGTGACTCGCCCCTTCAGTGAGGGTTGAGAGCAGGCGCGGGGCACCAGGGAGTACCAATTTGGACTTTTATTTTAGAATTTTTAGGACTATTTTGAACACTTTTAGTGCATATTGTAGGTTATTTTTAGGTTAGGTGCACGTGGTGATAACCACGTGCTTTTTAGGTTAGGCGTCGTGCTACACGAACGTTCTCCGGCGATTTCCTTGCGAATGGACCTCTTTATTGTACTTAGAATAGGGTTTAGTTTAGGTTTTAATTTGTTATATTCTAGGAGTGCATTTATGACATTGACGCGACAGTGACGTTTGTAGTGCGACAGTGACGTTTGTGCGACAGTGACGTTGACGGTTGACACAATTGTCAATCGATTTTGACATCTCTATTGACGTGTGACAGCTGACATTGCTGTCAGTTGAGTTTGAAGTCTACGTGACTTTGACAGCTGACGTAACTGTGACGTAACTGTCACTCGAGTTTGACGTGTGTCTGACGTTGACTTGTGACGGCTAACATCAGTGTCAAATTTGTACGTTCCTTTCCAAGCAATATTTTAGTTGGTGCTCTTGCCTCCCACGGCAGCGTATACTATAGTCGGAGTTGCTTAGGGTGTGCAACGTTGTCCGTGGGCGCACGACACGAACGTTCTTTGAGTGACCATGGCGAGTACGGCGAGTACGACAGATGACGAGACAGACAGGGTGGGTAAGGCGGTGGAAAGGGTGTTCTTCCGCCCTAGGGCGTCACTACACCGGTCCCCCCCTCCCCCCCGTGAAGCCCCGCCGAAACTTGACGACATAGAAGAGCCTACTCCAATCCCGTCCCCTTCGCGTTCAGCTAGGGAACTGGCCGCAGCGGCGTATAACGCTGTGCTTGCGTCACTAGGATCCCCCCAGACCTCGCCCCCTCCCCCCGCGAACACCCCCGCATCCAAGAAGACACAGGATGAAGTAACAAGAATGGAGAAGCGATTTTTGTCACCGGACGAATCTACGGCCACAGGAACGGGGAAAACAAAGAAGCGGGCAGTGAGGAAACTGATTCCTGGCGCCACTCCGGCGACCCGTTTGGACCTAGCGACCTCATCCGAAGCGGCGACTCCTGCTGGAGACTACGGTACCCCGTACTCCAGTGAGGCGGAATCTGTCACTGAGGACACTGCGATGGAGAAGGCGAGCTCAAGACAGTTGTTGGCCATGGCCAACGCAGCGGCGCGTTCCATTTCTACGGTCGCAGGTGCCTCCAATAGGTTGAACAAGGCAGATATGGCGACAATAAACTCAAAATTACAGTCGATAATGGAGATTGTGGGGCACCTGGGACTCATCGCCGAAGAGGGCCATGGCCGCATCCAGTCGGCTACTGCGAAGGCCGACACCATCGAAGAGGCGTACGCTCGGGAGCGCGCGCGGGCGGCGCAGGCCGAGGCGGACGCCAAGTCGGCGCGAGCGGAAGCGGTGGCGGCATCAGCGGCGGCGGTGACTACCGCGGCCGCACCATTGTCTTACGCGGACAAACTTAAGACTAAGGCGGGACCGGTAATGGCTGTTTACCCAGTGGAGGGATCCTCGTTGAAGACCTCGGAGGAGACAAAGAAAACGCTAAAGTCCTCCATAGCCCCCGCGGAGTTACATATTAAAGTTGACAGGGTACGTAGGGTGGGTAATGCTGGCGTAGTGGTCCAGACCCAGACGAGGGCTGACCTTGATAGGCTAAAAGCGGCGCTACCTGCAACTTTGAGAGGCAGCGAATTGAAGGGTAGAGCACCCCTAGTAGTCATTAGGGACCTAGATGGTAAAGACCCTGACGTGTCTAGCACCTTGGCGGCTGTTCACGAGCAGAATTTTAAGGAAGATACAGTATGGACTCTTGAGAAGATAAAGGCGGAATCCAGACTGGCCTTCCGCAAAAGCCGCTTAGGGGGATTGAACTCCTCTATGATATTGGCCTGTAGCCCAGGTCTGAGGAAAGCATTAGTAGATAAAGGCCAACTATATATCGGATGGGACGTTTGTAGAGTCGAAGATTTTACTACTGCTGTCTGCTGCAGCAAATGCAGCCAATACGGACATAATGAAAAGCGATGCAAGCAAGACCAGTATACATGCACGAGATGTGGCGTCACTGGCCATAAGGTGGCCGATTGCAAGGCGGAGAGCGAGCGTTGTGCCACATGCCATCGGTTTGGCCAGAAAGACGCCAACACGCATTCGACAGGTGCCAGGGACTGTCCGGCTAGGATACATGCCGAGCGCCGTATGATGGAGACAACGGCTTACTAATGGCTCCGTCAAAGTGTATAGTCGGCCAAATCAATCTCGGGGGCGGACAACTTGCTACCTTGGAGCTACCCGTAGTTGCAGAAGAGATGGGTCTAGACGTCGTTCTGGTTCAGGAGCATTACCCTGGATCCAGCTGGATCGCCGCGAGCAGTGTACTGCAGTGCGGCGAGGAGCCGAAAGCGTGTATCTATGTCCGTCGTAAGGACCTCCCATGTGCCCTACTGCACCATCTGTCGACCACGCACTGTACAGTGTGCCATGTACTAATCGACGAGGAGGGTATTTACATGGTGTCCGCGTACTTTCAGTACAGCGACGACATAGGTGCACACTTAGAACACCTAGGCAGAGTCCTCGAATCCCTGAAAGGGAAAAGGGTGATTGTAGGGGTAGACTCAAATGCACACTCTCCGATGTGGTTCTGCTTACCGCGGCAGTATACCGGACGAGGGCCAGACGTCACGTACCGCCGTGAATCCATGGAGGCGTTTATCCTGGCCCGCGGCCTGCAGTTGGCGAATCGAGAGGGGCAACCCTGGACATTCTCAACTGCGAACGGATCGTCTAACATCGACCTCACATTAACAACTAGAGGCATCCCGGTGACGGGATGGACAGTGTGGGAAAATAAGTTCGAGAGCGACCATCGTCTCATAATGTATGACGTAGCAAGTACGAGCACTCCACGCGCTGAGCCGCTAGAGGAGCCGATGCGAATACGTGATCGTGGTGTGAACTGGTCTCTCTTCGAGCGCCGGATCCATGGGCGGGTGGGTGATTTGAAGTGGAAGCGTTCCGCCTCGGCGGTCTGTGCTCAGTTCGCAGCTCTTGTTTTGAGCACCGCGAAGCAGACGCTGGGGTTGGTCAAACCTAGGAATTCGGACGGGGGACTTGAAGGGTGGACGCCCGAGCTCGATGAGATGCGTCGGACGAACAACCAACTACGTAGGGCCTGGCAGATGACTCGTCGGGCCGGTGGCCCGGCCGAGGCAGAAGCTAAGGAGCGTTTCCACGTGCATAGGAGTAGGTATAGGGCGGCCATGGAGGAGGCGCCGCTTTTGCATTTTAGGAAGATCGCAGATTCCGGAAACCTGGACCCTTGGGGACAGGCCTACCGAGCCGCGAGTGGGAGGTCTAGGCCTCCCCGTAACGTAATCAATGGCACGAAATTCGCCGAAGGATATGCTGGGAGTGTGGACGAGGCCATGCACAGCCTCATGTATGCTCTATGTCCGGACGACGATGTGTCCAAGGACACGGAGTACCACAGGCAAGTGCGGATTATGGCGTCGCTCATACCCTCAGGAGAAGATGCGCCGCCTCCAACCGATGACGTTATTGCAGGCATAGTCAGGGATTTACCTAACACTGCACCGGGTATCGATGGGATTTCCGCTCGTATTATCAAACACGTTTGGGCAGCCGCGTCGGTAGAGTTTGCTGAAGTGTTTAGGCGATGTGTCCAGGAGGGAGTTTTCCCGGATACGTGGAAGGACGGCAGGCTAATTGTCCTCCCGAAAGGGAACGGCAAGGAGCTTTCCGACCCGAAAGCCTACCGGCCCGTCACTTTGTTGTCGATCTTTGGTAAGATTTTAGAGCGCGTAATGATAAGGTGTGCCCCGCAACTAGCATTGGGGCTATCGGACCGCCAGCATGGGTTCACTCGAGGTCGGTCGACGGTGTCCGCACTGAAGACTATCTTCAGTGTGGCTAGAGAGAGTTCGTCGAATTATGTGCAGGCGATATTTTTGGATATCTCTGGTGCCTTCGACAACGCTTGGTGGCCGATGATCTTGCTCAAGGCGAAGCGCGGGGGTTGCCCGCCTAACATCTTTAGGATGTTGGCGGACTACTTCGTGAATCGCCGTGTGGGCCTTTTCGTCGGCGATCGGGTTGTGTGGAAGGCTGCAACGATGGGTTGCCCGCAGGGTTCGGTGCTGGGACCAACGCTCTGGAACCTGCTTATGGACGACTTGCTTCGACTGCCGCTCCCGGAGGGGGTCAGTATAGTGGCGTACGCCGACGACGTGACGATTCTTATCGAATCCCGGTCCCGGGCGGGCATAGAGGCTATGGCCTCTATCGTTTTGGCGCTCGTCGGTGAGTGGGGGGTCCGTAATAGGCTGGAATTTTCACCTGCCAAGTCTGAAACTATGACGATCAGGGGTAAATTCCAGCGACCGCCCACCATCAGGTTCGGGGGGAATTCGATTCGAAGCGTCGCGTCGACCACTGTGCTTGGAGTGACGATCGATTCGAGTCTATCGTTCGCGCAGCATGCGGTGTCGATAGGGGACAGGGCGGCAAATTGCTTCGGCAAGATGTCGAGGATATCGGCGTCATCCTGGGGGGTTCGGTACAAAGCCTTATTGGTGCTGTACCGAGGCACTTACACCGCCACGGTAACGTATGCTGCGGCTTGTTGGTTTGAGCGCGCGTCCCTGCACGTAGTGCGGTCCGCGCTTTTGCGCACCCAGAGACCCGCTTTGATCCTTCTGACCAAGGCGTATCGCTCGACGAGCTCTGTCGCTCTGCCGGTCTTGGCTGGCGTTTTACCGGCCGACCTCGAGGTAATACGTGCTGGCAGACTAGGTGAGGCACGCGAGTCCGGGCTTGCCAAGGAGGAACTTCGAAGCGCCAAACTCAGGACATCTGAGTCCGCCCTTGCCGAATGGCAGGAGCGTTGGGACACATCGGACCAGGGGAGGGAGCTATATCGGTTTTTCCCGGAAGTGGGGGCCCGACTCAAGGCGACTTGGGTCGAGCCGGACTATGAAGTCTCGCAATTGTTGACGGGTCACGGCTGTTTCAGGGGTAGGCTTCACCGGATGAAGCTCGCGGACGTGGGGTCGTGCTACTGTGGGGAGGTTGAGGTAGAGGACGCATACCACGCTCTGTGGGAGTGCAAGCTCTACGGGGATGAGCGTAGGGAACTTTTAGATAAGGTGAAAGTGCTCGAGGTTGGACCGGTTTACTACCGTGACCTCGTTGGAACAGAGGCGAACTTCAGGCGGCTACGGGAATTCGCGCGTAAGTGGCACAGGATTCGGAGTGGACTCGAGAGGAGGTGAAGAAAGAAGAACCGAGGCGAAGAAAGAAGAAACGGAGCCGGAGCGGTACCACTTCGTAGTGGGCACGAGGCGACCTGGGAGGCACCGGAGGCGTTTTCGTGTACGTCCGCCCCAGAAAGGGGAGAGGGACCATAGGGACAAAGGAGACAGATTTAAAAAATAATTTGTAGGGAGTCAAGAAAGTGCGCGCGGTGGAGGCCATTCCGCGTGCATCTCCCGCTGCTTCGACCTGCATAACCTAGATGTTCGCCAGGTCATGGGTGGTTGGTGGGTTTGTCCTTCTGTGGACCCCTGACAACATGTAATGCAAAATTTCATGATGATCGGTTCAGTACTTAAGACGTGAAGGTGTAACAAACAAACAAGCGGACTTTCGCATTTATAATATTAGTAAGGACTAGCGGCCGCCCGCGACTTCGTCAAAGTCAAAGTCAAAGTCAAATAAGCTTTATTCAAATAAACTTAATTATTAAGTACTTTTGAATCGTCTATATTTTCCTACCACCCGTTCCAGACTTTTTTAGCTGACAAGAAGAACGGGCGCAAGAAACTTATCAGCTGTACTGTAACAGCCATAAGTAACGATATTTACAAACTTGAATATATCGTTACCAGAAAATTACAACAGGGTGACAGGATTATTGGCAACAACATAGACTTATTATATTACTTCAACAAAGTACTTATTAGCAAGTTACATGTTACATCATTTCCACGCATTTAGATCTTTAAGATAATCATCTACTTTATAATAACCTTTACCCATGAGCGTTTTTTTAACATGGTTTTTAAATTCATGCAAAGGAAGATCAATCACGTGTTGTGGAACTTTATTAATAAAGGCTATGCCTTTCCCCATAAATGATCGAACCTCTAGTTTTTGCAAGCCTAAATCTTGGAACGGCAAGTTTATCTTTATTTCTTGTATTGAACTGGTGAATATTGCTGTTCTTAGCAAATGAATCATAGTGTTTCCTTACATAAACTAAATTATCATAAATATATTGGCCTGCCAAAGTTAAAATATTTATTTCTTTGAACATTTCTCTCAAGGTATCTCTCCGCCGTAGATTGTATATGGCGCGAACAGCTCTTTTTTGGAGTACAAAAATATTTTCAATACTGGCAGCTGAGCCCCACAATAGCAGTCCATACGACATTACGCTATGAAAATAACTAAAGTATACTAACCTTGCCGTTTCAATATCAGTTAAAAGCCTTATTTTCTTAACAGCGAATGCCGCTGAACTAAGTCTACTTGACAAGGCTTCAATATGTGGATCCCATTGCAGTCGAGAATCTAGTGTGATACCTAGAAATTTTGTGCTCTCGATAAACTCGACTTCATCGTCATTCAAATTAATATTTAATTTTGTCTGCTCAACATTAGGTAATGAGAATTTAACACATTTAGTTTTTTTGGGGTTAAGTGCTAAATTATTACTATTAAACCAGTATGAAACTTTAGAGAGTCTGCGTGGTAAGTTTTTTTGCTATCCCTCGGGAACAATTCTTTTTTCGGAATGAAAATTACCCTATATTCTTTTCTGTACCCTTGACAACGTGTATGCAAAATTTCATGATGATCGACTCAGTAGTTAAGACGTGAAGACGTAACAATCAAACAAACTAGAATTGTAAATCATTGTGCATCACTGACTTTGAACTAGATTTAATTATGATGACGCAGATGCTATACTCGTCTGACGTTAATAATGTAACACATTATCATTCTTTTTACCGTTTGGATTATTTAAACTCTTATGGTTTATTTTAAACAGCACAATATACTCTATAGTTGCAATTCGCCATCGTGATCACAAAATACGAAACCACCGTTCGTTCGTCACTGCGGCTGCGGCGCATTCGCGACTGTAGCAGCCCGAGAGCAGCCCGAACTCGAGGCGCATAGGTGTGGATCGCATTTCGGCCGTTAGTACTAAGTTAGAATACTGGTAGTATCATTATTCTGTGCTACCGGTAGTACGGTACTATTTGTAAACAAATACAACTGAATGCGTAGTCACGCGCGTGGTCACGCGCGTAGTGACGCGCAGCAAAGGTACGTGGCGTGTTCGAATTTGTTCGGTGTGACGTCCAATAGGGAATGCCATTGAGTCTATTCGATTTGTCTAGCATCTGTAAAGGCATAGAAAAATCAAATAAGTAGGCCAACTGGAGCTGTGAGCGAGCGATAATAGCCTAAACACTGGCTGACTGGTAGGGCTTTCGCTTATAGTTTATTCAATCGTCAAAATGCATATGTAAGGCAATCTTTATGTAAAACAATTTTCCCCTGTAGGGTAAGCATCAGGGATCTATAATACCTATATTTTTTTTTTGTACATAGACCAGGAGCTTACTACAATGTTTTCATTACCTACGTCATATTATATGATTATTGAATTGAAAAATTACGATGGAAGTAGGATTTATTAAAACGTGGCTTTACTAAATCATGTTTTTATTAAAATAAAATAATTATTATGATATTGTAGTTTTTACACTATTAACGATTTTTTTACTTTTTCATTTACCTAAATTATAATCTTCAAATTAGGAAATTGAATAATTTTACAATAACTTCAAATAATAGGCATTAAAAGTTATTTTATACCCGACTGCGAGGAAAGGGTTAGGTATTTTTTCAACAGTTGTTATCTAATTTGAAAATTTAAAACGGAATGAGGTACGCACGACACAGCGCGGTTAGGTAAACAGTAAAACAGTTGAATTACGAAAACAGCTCTTATTACGCACGACATAAAGACGGTCTCAAGGTCAACATGTATAGTCTGACGTGCCGTTGACTGTACCTATTTTTTTATACGTAGGTACTCATGACGAAATAATAATAATTAACCCGGCTCTCCTATGTAGGTACCTACGTTTTACCGATTTGTTTATTTATATGTAGGTACCTAATTATGTAAATATAAAATGCAATATCAATCGGAAAATTTTGACAGATTTGCGTAGGTTGATAACCAACCGTGTGAGGTACACATGTTAACTGATGAAACATAATTAGGTAAGTACCTACCTACCTACTCAAGTTTATTGCTTATATACCTACCTAAGATTTAGTTTGATTTATACAAATTTCTACTTAAGTAATTGGTCCCTTCTTTTCGCGGTGGGGCATACTTAGTGATCAATTAAATCAAACCACAAATTGGTATCTGGTCAATGAAATTCGGAGCAGAACTAGGCATTTCCTAAACACTTTTAGTTATGTATTATGTACGTTCCTACGTATGATATAAAAGGGTAGTAGATTAGATAGGTACTCACCGTTCTTGTTCACTAGGATTACCTAGCGACTAGGATTACCTACCTTACCTACCTTCGCATTAGCGAAGAAAGACAATTCCGGATCAGACAAACTGCTATTTAGACATCCATAAACACTGCAATATTTTCTAGAGGTCATCTTCACGAATTTGTATTTAAAGGAGGTAAGTAGGTAGTGTACATGTACGGCGGAGCGTGCGTGAGCGGCTGAGCGCGGGCGGTATTAAGTACGGCGCAGCCACGACTGACGCACCGCTATCACCTTTAAGTTGTGTCAGTGTGTGCGTGCGACGACGCATACGTACGGCCGCGCTCACATACAAACCGCGTTCGGGCGTATAATGAGTAAGACGACTTACTTATTTGATTTTACTATGGTAAAGGTGTTGCTTTCGAATGTCAAAGTTAATTCTCTTCACATTGATGAGATGGCGCTGGCCTACAGCGGAAACGTGAAAAGTATTACAAAATTTCGCCAATCTCGCTAGCGACTCGGTAGAAGATAGCAGTGCATAATTCGGCGTCCATTCTCGACGAGCGCACGTACTAAACTGTGAACGATACGATAGCGAGTGTGGAGAATCATGCTTTTCACGCCGACTTTACGGCAAAATTACGGCGTGAATTCACGCCGTGAATCACGCAGGAGTCTGGAGCCCGCATAATAATCAACACAAATATAAATACTCTCAGTGTAATAATGTTCGACTAAAGACACTTCTAATAGTAGATTGGCCACCCGGTAAAAAATTTATTCCCGTAGCACTGAAAATATTTATGTTGACAAATGGTATACCTAATTGGATTAAGCGTAGTTTACTGATCATCAAATATTTTTGTCACTCGCTAAAGTAGTGAAACAAGTACCTACGACGACGTCACAAAGTTGGCGCCTTCTAGGTTTAGATTTTGTCAATTATCTCAGTAAACTTTTATCTGATTTAAGCAAACTAGGTAAGCAATGATAGGTAATCTAAATTGTAACAAAACATGGAAAGAAACTGTTATTGTAGGTTTTATATTAACAAAAATATTAAAAGAAATGCAACTTTTTAAGAGTATTTTTTATGGACTCGATACGTTTAGCGCGCAATATACCCAAATAATATTTAACTAGTGGCTCCGTGAGATGTAGACCTCGCGTTAAAAAGTAGCTCAAATTGTATGTTGTTTAAAAAATAATCTAAAAGATGTCGCCATCCCTTTTTCCCACACTGCTCACGAGCTTTTCAAAGCACATAGTAGGTGCGTGCTGTTTGATATATTATTTGGTAGGTTTATGCGCAGCTAGATGGCGCTTCTAATTTTTAAAATTTTTCGAAATGGGTAATTTTTGGGAAATTACGAAAAAATGACTGGATCAAAAAAATCCATATAATTATCGAACCTGCTCAAAAAATTTCACTAGAATCGGTTGAGAAATGCGACCTGTAGAGGGAAACGGACAGCTGGAAAGTCATACTGAAATATGGTTTTTTTACATATCTCCGCCATTTTCAAAAAAATCAAAAGACTGGCGTGATAAAAAAATCTATACCTATAATTTTCGAACCTGGTCACAAAATTTCACGAAAATCGGTTGAGAAATGTGACCTGTAGAGGAGAACATCCAGCGCCAGAAAGCCGGACTGAAACACATTTTTTTTTACATATTTCCGCCATTTCGAAAAAATTAGAAAAACTGGCTCAACTTAAAAAAATCTAAGTATATGATTTTCGAACTTGCCCACAAAATTTCAAATAAGCAGAAAAACGTTTTCAAAACGTTCCAAGTTTGGCCTCATGCAGGTAGAAAACGGCTGAACGATTTTTTATAAAACATGCGCCAAATAACTCGTTATATACTCAAATATAATGTTATGTATTTATTTTTTATATATTTATTTATTATGGTAGCAATTTTGAATAGATTAATATTTACAGTTTTTTTAATACAGAAGAAAGGCCAAGTCGAAAATATTTAATTTCCGTTGGACTGAAAAGGTTTATGCTGACAAATGGTATACTTGGATTAAGCGTAGTTTACCTACTGATCATCAAATATTTTTTTGTCACTCGCTAAAGTGGTGGAACAAGTACATACATATGACGTAAAGCCACCGCCTAGGTTTAGATCTTATAATTTTTTTTGCCGGTTTTTTAATGATTAAAAATTGTTTATTCATCACTTCTTCATTCCTTTTCAGAAGATTGTATTCGCTCTCTACGATTGATGTATGGTTTTTGTATAAGTCCAGTAGGTGGTTTTCGTTTGATGTCGTTTTCATACTTCCTTGCAAGTCGCTCATCTAGCACACCAAAAAGTGAGTTTGCAAGGTAGCCAATCCATCAACGAGTCCTCTTTTGGATCGTGTCCGACGATATGAGCTGTGTTCCGATATTAGGATGTCGTTATAATGTTGGATCTCAGATAAACTTGATAACAGAGTCAGCCGCTCAACGCCTTGGCCTTCAACGCCGAAAACAAAATGCAACAATATCCGGGATTGGATTTTCTGCCAACCAAAGCAATGGGACCGTCCAACTTGTAGGCGAATCGCTGTTCGGCGACTACACTTTCACCACGGAAGCACTCTTCATGAGTAAAATGCTAAACAATCTTCCAAACTACTCCTGAAAAACAACACTGGCGCCATCTGCACAACATTAACCTAGCGGATCCTGACTACAACATCTCGCGCCCTATCGACATTCTTTTTGATGCAGGGGTCTATGCAGACATCGTAACGATAGATGTATTAAAGGGTTCACCTGAGGCACCCATCGCCCAACAAACCAAACTTGGATGGGTGCTAATGGGAAATGTCAAAACCTTCAACTGCCACGTCATACTCAACAACACCGAAGATTTCTAAAGATTTTGTGAAATGGAAGAAATTTCTAAGATGACTCCTGAATCACCCGAAAACAACTATTGCGAAACATTATACCGCAAAATAACACAAAGATTGGAAGATGGGCTATACAAGGTCAAGATTCCAATGAAACTCAATTTTGAGCAACATTTGGGCACATCAAAACCTCAAGCAGTGGCTCAATTCAAACAACTTATCATGGACGATGGTCACAAATACCTCTTGGCCGCCCCAATTTTAGAAAATCAGCTATACGTAGATGACCTTCTCGGAGGGAGCAACAACCTTGAAACTGCAAAAATTACACAAGGTCAACTAATTAACATGATGAAGGGAGGCGGATTCAACCTACGCAAGTGGTCCAGCAACAGCCCAACCTTATTAGAAAATTTGCCAAAAGAACTCGTTCACCAAAATATGTTAAACTTCAAGCATGCCGAAACCAATAAAACACTTGGACTAAACTGGGCATGCAGTCTCTACATTAGTTAGCGATAATATCGTTACTAACCGATCGATAACCATAGCGAAAAAAAACGCTTGCCGTAACGATTCCCTTGCAGTCTCGACGTAGATTTCTATGTAAAGTTAACGAATTCGATCGATAAGTCACAACGAACAATTATTCTTCGATTTTTGGTAGTCTCTACCATCATAACTACCGATAATTTTCGATAGCGTATTTATAACAACTGTCACCTAAACGATTTTAGCTGTTTAGTTTGCGGCGAAATTTGACAGCCCGCAAACTTTGCGATTCATCGTTACAGGTACTTGGCGGCCATTTAATGTTTTTGTGACACTGACTTATAAAATATAATTTACTTTTGTGGTGTTTATTGTGTGTTTAGGAAATCCAAAAAAGCAAGAAATGGCAAGGCATAGACCTATTTAGCGTAGGATTTAGTTGCTCTCAAGCATCGAGCTAAAATGGTGAGGCGTCGAAGCGTGGCGAGGAATAGACGCAATAATCAAAACAAACCCATTAAAAGGATGACGAGTTCCTCAGACTTTATAGGGTGGATAAGAAGATGTTCACCGAGCTGATGGAGCTGAGCTCGTCGAAGAGTTGCGGCCATATGGCCTTATCTTTAAAGACAGCGGCCTTGGGGATTTTCTACCTATACAATAGCAAGTGAGTAGGTACCTAACTGTAATTAAGTATTTTAAACTCGAAATGTAAGATCTTTGGTTTGGTTTGAGCTAAAATTTATAAAATATATTAGCAACCACCCGCAACTTTGTCTGCGTGGTCAGTTATTTCTCTGAACAATAGTTTTTTTCGGAATAAAAGGTATAAGTACCTTCCTTATGTCTTTCCTTGTACCCCTGACAACGTATATGTAAAATTTCATGATGATCGGTTCAGTAGTTAAGACGTGAAGGCGTATAAACAAACAAACAAACGGACTTTCGCATTTATGATATTACCCAGTAAGAATTTGCAATTTACCATCATCATCTTATTTTAAATTAAAATTTCATTTGGATTTTTTTTATGTACTACATGTTTTTCTATTTTTTACTGTTTGTTTTAGATACTAACCGCTCTTCGTTCATCATCATCAGCAGCTAATTGGCATGGCATTCGCTTATTATCGAGTGTCAAGAAAATTATGGTGTGGCGTCGAAGATGGGGAAGAACTGACGCTATAACCGAAATCCGGTTGATTTGGAGGATGACGGAATTCCTCACAGATCACACACTACTGCCTGGACGATCATCAGTTGCACAGTGTCAACGCTCGTATCCAACTTTATGAGTATCTACACTGGACACTAATTGCAATTATTTAAGCTAGTTTAGTCAAATAAAAGAGTACAATCAAATAACTTGAGGTATTTATTATTGTTAACAACATATCCTTTTATTTCATGGATAGATACTATGGACAATACTTCCGCTTTACTAGTGAGCTGAAAATTGCTTGTATGCCACGCCATCACTGATATACTGGTTAGTTCATGCAGGGGCCAAACGCCATTGATGCCTCAGTCTCCGTAGTCTCATTTCTCATGGGAGCCTTTGAATTCTTGGATTAAATCTCTGAAATAAAAAATATAAATTAAATTAGAAAAAATAGATTCTTAAATTAAAATATTGAGACAGATATTAATTAAATACTTAAGTAAGTAGTGGACATCAGCAAATTCATTGCATTGATCATAAAAGTAAATAACTAAATCACATGTGACTATGAAAGATCGAAAACAACAAAGAAATCACAAGCATCCAAACCCGTGTGACGCGTGTTGAGCAGATTTTAAAATACATTTTTGACCTCAATACTATATTATGTAAAACTAAACATAAATGCATTGGTATAGAAGGTATAACAAACATAATTAAATATTGAAAGATCCAAAGAAAACTCAAAGAAAAGTATTTGTACTTACAGCATATTCCTCACAGCAGACAGCAGCTTAGCTTGCGTCTAGCTAGTGGACCGAACCCGAAACCGAATAATTATTACTCCTTTGAGTTTAAGCCACTATTATAGAGATTTTTTATTCTTTAATGAATTTATTTATAAAAAAATCAACACCATACACTTGACAGTTTTAGTTATCAATCGTAAGTAAACACAGATTTTATTGACATATGACTGTTGGCATGACAACGCCATAACCGTTGGCTATGACACAGTGTTACAAGTAAAATTATAGTAATGTCCACAAGTTCAGATACATATTTTAAGTGGTTATTCATGTAATAATAAAAGAAGGAATTTTATATCAGATGATAAATTAAGAAAATATAATAAGAGATGTTTTTTTTATTTTTGGTTAAATAAAGTAGTTGCTTTTTAATAAGCATAATATTTAAATTTCCCTTCATCAAAGGGAGGGCAATTCAATGGCCACACAATTACTTAAAATTTTCGGTAACTTATCGACTAAAATTTTTACGATTTTGTGCGATAACGTAATAGTAGAGACTTGCATTTGCCTTATCGATCGTTACGGCAAGCGATTTTCCCCGCTATTGCTATAACCGAAATCATTGTGTGGCCATTGAATTACTGTCCCTCCGATTTAGGGAAATTTAAAAAATATGCGAAAATGCAACTGTCTTACACCGACGTTTAAAACTTATTCAAATTGCAATTTCTCTTCTATAAAAGTTACGAGTTGTAAAATAAAAAACGTTTTATAGCAAATATCATTAACTTTCTTTGAAGTTATAGTTTATTATACATTATTATTAACTTAAATACCTATAAAACAAAAAAAAAACACTTTTTGACTAACTGGCAAAAACTCAAACAACATAATAAAATAATTATTTACGCCTTATTTACATTTTAATAATATAAATATTATATAAGGAATAAAGAGTAAGGAATATAAGGAATAAGTATAAGGATAAGGATTAAAACTTTTCACTGCACATAGGTAGATACTTGATTAGTAAAGGGAAAAGAGATACGCTCATTTAACTTTTTTAGATGTAAGTAGGTAGGTACTTAAAAACTACCCGTGTTTAACAAAAAATTACAAAAAATATAAGTATTTTATTTTTTTGTCTTTATTCATCACAAGTTAATAATTATAACTTTCCTTCTTTAAAGAGATAGGTATAAAATAAACTAATTATAAATATTGTGAAGATGCTCCTAAGTATTTTCCGGCAATTTTTAGCGGGTTTCCTGTGGCCGGCAGGCGGCAATTTTGCTAGCAATACCACTAAAGCAATATTTTAAGTATGGCCCGGCAATTATAGCCACATATTTTTGGTAAGTCAAAACATTTTCATGTAAATTTGGGATTCTGCATCGTTGGCCATACTATTGACACCAATTGCAGCCATATTGCAACAATGCAATATAAATTGTATTTGTGTTGGCTTGGCCGGGCAATGGTGGAAATTAAATGACTATTACTTGTAACACTGACTAGACAGAACCCAGTGCCACAGCATATATTAAATCTAATATAATATAAAATATGTGTCAATGGTTGAGTGTCAAAATGAGAGTACCGACACGTAGTGATTTTTTCCTCTGTGGTAATCGATACGGTACCGAAAATTATCGGTAGCTATGATTGTAGAGACTACCAAAAATCGAAAATAAGTTGTTAAAATGACATATCGACCGAATTCGTTAATTTTACGATCGCTATCTATGTCGAGACTGCAGGCCCTGGAATCCGTCAACAGATTGTTTTTCATATAAACAAAACACACTTAACAACGAGAATGACGTCATCACGAAGCGCATGTTACTATCTGACGTATCGAAACTATACGACCCGCTCGGATGGTTATCACCCGCCACCATGAAGGCCAAACTTATATTTAACTTTATGATTCCAACAAAGTTAGAAATTTACAACATCTTGGGATGAAGCCTTGTCTGACGATATTCAAAAGGAGTGGAAACAATTTAGACAAGACAAGACCAAATAAACAACATAAACATACCTCGGTGGATTGGCGATATAAACAAAACGATTGAACTTCACGGGTTTAGCGATGCTTCGGAAAGGGGGTACGCTATATACTGCAAGTCGATTGACGAAAACGGTCATTACTCATTACGTCATCAAGTTAGTGGCTTCAAAAACTAAGCTCGCGCCCTTGAAAAACAAATTTTCTTTGCCAAAATTGGAATTATGCGGCAGTATGCTTCTGTCGAGTCTTATGAAAAAGACCATAGAATCAATAAACGCACAGATAGTATGGCACATACATTTCATGGATGGACAGACTCGATGGTCGTTTTGGTTTGGTTGAATAGTAACCCTACTCGATGGAAACCGTTCGTAGCCAGTCGGGTAGCCAAGATAACAGAGAACATGCCACCTTCATGCTGGAAACATGTGAAATCCGAAGACAACCCAGTCGACTGTGCCAGCAGAGGTCTAACACCATCGCAACTCGTCTCGCATCCCTTGTGGTGGGAAGGGCCATGTTGGCTGAAGAGCAACTACACCTTCACTCAAGCAACATTTGAAACAAATGAAGAGGAACGAAAAACAAAACAAGTCTGCACGTCATCGTCACTAAAAACGAACAAATTAGTCGAAGAACTTCTACAGCGTTATAACTCTATGACGCGTGTAACGCGAATCCTAAGTGTGATACTTCGATTTGTAAAAAATGCTACAGCTGATAAAACTGCCAAGCGATTATCGCACTTAACTACAAGTAAACTGCAGAATGCACATAATATAATTATAAAGACAATACAGAACATTTATTTTGCCGACGATATTGAACGATTACAGAAACAAAACTTAGTGCGACGAACTAGCAACATACTTAAATCCAACTTTAGACAGCCAAAACATTTTACGAGTTGGAGGACGACTAGAAAACGCTCACTTGCAGCACAGCAATCACAGAAACATCCTATTATCTTACCTTATAACAGCAAGTTAATGGAGTTATTGATTGAACAAGCTCACGTGGAAACTCTTCATGGAGGTGCCAGACTAACCCGGACTTATCTACGTAATAGATATTAGATAGTAAGCGGCATGAGAGCAGTCAAAAAACATTTACTCAAATGTGTACGGTGCCATCGCTTTAAACAAACCAGCAACAATCAACTTATGGCAGACCTTCCTCAGCCACGCGTCACTCCATCTCGCCCGTACACTCACTGCGCTGTAGATTTCACCGGGAACGTGGAGGTGAAGGCCAACAAGGGCAGAGGAATAAAAACCTTAAAGGGTTACGTCGCAGTGTTTGTATGCCTGAGCACCAAGGCTGTCCACCTGGAGCTGGTTAGCGATCTGAGCACTGCTGCATTTTTGAACGCCCTCAAACGACTGTGCGCACGCAGAGGGACGCCCAAACATATGTACAGCGACAATGGCACCAACTTTGTCGGTGCTGCACGTCTGCTGCAGAAACAACATAAGGAAGCTCTTGAACATTACATAACCGAGGAGCTGTTAACAGAACTAGCCAAGCAAGGAATAGAATGGCATTTCAACGCGCCTTCCTGGCCATCAGCTGGCGGTCTATGGGAGGCCGCTGTCAAAAGCATGAAGAATCACCTGAAGCGAGTGCTCGGAGAGCAGAAACTTACCTTCGAGGAGTTCTCCACACTCCTCGCTCAAATCGAAGCCTGCCTTCATTCAAGGCCATTACTTGCTCCAACTGAAAACATAGATGACCTTGAATGCTTAACTCCCGCTCACTTCTTGATTGGAACTTCTACATTGGCACCACTACTTTCAGTCGAAGATGAACATATGGATCTGTCAACCCGCTGGCGACTAACTGAAAACATTTTTAAGACATTTTGGAAAAAATGGTCAAACGAGTACCTACAAACTTTACAGCCTCGGAGTAAATGGTATTTTCCAACCAAGAACCTTGAAATTGGTGATAATGTGCTCGTGAGAGAAGATAATCTTCCACCCGCCAAATGGCTGCTTGGGCGAATCCTTGAAACTTACCCTGGGTCAGATGGACGGGTACGAGTAGCCATGGGTAAAACGAAGACGTCCACAATAAAACGACCTGTAACAAAACTGTCACGTCTTCCAATCGAGTCGAAGTTACCTAGCAACGAGCAGCCAAACGTCGTTGACCATCAGGGTAAACCCACTGAAAGGCCGAAAAGAAATCGGAGAAGGGTCAATTACAAAAACGTAGGTACTTTACAACATTTTTTATATACGATACTTTTAATGACCTTCACAATATTCATCGGACCGTCATCTCAACAAGTGGCCAACATTACCAACTTATCTCCCAACAGACTCATCTACTTTGACAAGGTAGCAGACATGCAGATAATTTAAGATAAATGGAAAATGGTTGTATATTACAACACCACTACATATTGGCGAAGTCTCTCAAACATTCAACGTTAATCATTTAACAGAGCTATGCAAAACTGAAGCAGCCTTCCTTACCATATCAGCACAATTTCAGCATGAACTAAACGAGATCCAACATTATAACGACATCCTAATATCGGACGGAACACAGCTCATATCATCGGACACGATCCAAAAGAGGACTCGTTGATGGAATTGGCTACCTTGCAAACTCACTTTTTGGTGTGCTAGATTTGCAAGGAAGTATGGAAACGACATCAAACGAAAACCACCTACTGGACTTATACAAAAACCATACATTAATCATAGAGAGCGAATACAATCTTCTGAAAAGGAATAAAGAAGTGATCAATAAACAATTTTTAATCATTAAAAAACATCTCGCCGAAAGTGAACAACACATACGCGCTAGCCACGACAACGCTGTATACATAACAGCTAGCGCGCTCGCCATAGATTTGATGATCTCAAATATACGTCGAATCCAAAAGATAATATGTTACTAGATTTGGTAACAGATGCTCGAGACGGAAGAATTGATACGCATCTCATCAACCCAGAACAATTCGAACATCAATTGAACATTATTTCCGGTCAGCTTTCGAGTGACTTGTCACTGCCTTGTATCACGCACACACGAGACTGTACGCCTGAACTTTATAAGTTGGCTCGAGTGCACGTGCACCTATTAAGCGCACTGCTCATATTCGGAATAAAGCTGCCTCTTATAAACAATGAACAATATGAACTTAACCGGATTATACCTATACCTCAAGTCACCGGGCACAGAACAAAAAGCATCAAGCCCACAACCGAGTACGTTGCAGCGTACTTAAGAAAGGATTTAATAGTGCCGCTAGAAAACAAAGATGTATCAACATGCATTCATTCAAGTGAATTAAAATTACTATGCACTATCAATCAACCAACTTATGATATCAAGGTTGTTAAAACATTATGCGAGGCGCAAATTGTAAACAATGGAAGCTTATCGCCATGCCGCGTCGAAGTATCGGATTGCAACGACAAGTGAGTACGGTTACACAGGCGCGGCGCATGGTTCTTTTCGTGTTGCGAAGAATGCACTACGCGCATTTTCAGCCCAAGTGGAATGCAAACACAACACCTTCATGGCACAGGGATTGTAGCACTAGACCTTGGATGCATGCTCAAGGGTGACAGCTTCACCATTCACGCTTGCAATTCTGAATCGATTAAAATGAGCGAATCCAGCATCAATCACGTATTGACAGACTTCAACCAAACCCTAAACTTTATTCCTGAAAACCACCAAGAAATACTTCAGGGCCTGAAAACCAACATAGACATAGTCAAACAGCAACAACAGACGCTAAATGTGAAAACATCGACACATGACACGCACAACTACGTGCTTTACTCGATATGCGGTGTCATCATCATATGCTTCATGATTTGGGGCACATTAAGAATCAAAAGAAGATATCGAAGGTATTTCAGAGGTATCCGCCGTCAGCTGAGAGACCGACGACGACGTCACAACAGCGCCATTCGGACATCGAAAGTGTTGTTAACGAGGTGATCGTAACTGCTGCGCGTAAATTAGACAAGGCGTCACCGCCTTAAGCATCCTTTCTTCTTTCTCTTCTTTGGCAGCATGTACAAGCACGCTCGATATTTATTATATTTTGTTGAGAAGACATTTTACGTCACTTCAATATAGCAAAACTTGGGTATTCGGTGATAGTTTACAAAATTTTGTCTGAATTTTTATGCGAGATAAAAATATATTTTTAGATACAAGGACGTGAAAGTGGATTATATACTCCTTATGATAGAGCATGTTAGCATTAGAAGCATTGTCTATAAATTGTGTATAGACTAAATTTTATTAAACAACAAAAAATCGGGTAAATCCGTGATACTCGACTAATTGGGTTGGTAAACTTTTTCGAAGATAATTGTTTTATATTTTTTTTTGATAGCACAAGTCTGAAGAATAAAGAAAATAATATTATGAATTTTTTATTTTACCTTGTTAACCAAATATTTTTTTTTATACTATTATTTAATGATCAAACGAACTTACCCTAAGTGAAGTTCGATCTTAATTATCCCGTCTTCGTCGAAGAGATTTAATTTGTTACAAAGTAGTAGCTCTGCTTCTCGCTCGCACTTATTCGCACGTCTTCAGAGGGACAAAGAAAGCAATAGTCACCCCTTCTCTGCCCCCGACCAGCGCTGCCCGCCGCCGCGTCAATATCATTCAGTTTGGAGTAGTAAGTAAATACATTGATATCCTTATCTATTATAGGGATGCGGTTATTGAACAAACAACTAGCAAGGGAGGGTATGGGACTTTAAATCTCTTCGACGAAGACGGGATAATTAAGATCGAACTTCACTTAGGGTAAGTTCGTTTGATCATTAAATTATCCGTCATCGTCGAAGAGATTTAATTTGTTACAAAGTAGGATGTTTAGAGAAGATATCAATGTTATTATAGGACCATTGTTTGTTTATATAAACAAACAAGGGTTAAGTGGACACAAACTAAATTATTTTTAAGGATTAGTTAAATAAGATGAAAATAAGTCAGTGCTCCTGCAACTACAACACAATAAAAAAATGATTTATTTTAATGTGGGTTCTGCGAAATTAGAGCCCGATGCCTGGAAACTCGCAAATATTGTCAATGGGGAATGTCTGAAAAAGATCAAATTGGCTGAATATTTTTCTATAGGTAGGAATAAGGTCCCTTAGTAATAGAAAAAAGTTTCAGAATTTCCGGTTGGGTAAAAAAGTTTTTAAAAATCAAAGTCTCTTCGACTTCACAAATGTATGAAAGTAACAGCAGAATGGAGATTATACCTTTGCCGCTAACTGCCACAACCACTACACGTATTTAAAAAAAAAAGTTTTGACATTTTGTCTTGAATCTTTTTTTTTAATACCATGTTGTGGTTGTGGCAGGTGGTGGCAAAGGTATAATCTCCATTCTGCTGTTACTTTCATACATTTGTGAAGTCGAAGAGACTTTGATTTTTAAAAATTGTTTCATGCATCCGAAAATTATGAAACTTTATTCTATTACTAAGGGACCTTATTCCTACCTATAGAAAAATATTCAGCTAATTTTATTTTTTTCGGACATTCCCCATTGTCCAGTCCAAAAAGCAGATTGCGAATAGCATCCACAGAAACTCCGGCACACAGACTAGTAAGTGAACAAATTTTTTGTTGCGTATTGCAGCAACTTGACCGCCACGCCGATGTGACCACATGCTACACAAAATGGTAAATAGGCAAGGAGATTTAAAAAAAAAATCGATGTTACATTCCTCTATTATAAATTGTATCAATCAGCCGAATGTTTGTGACGAGGCAGCATTGATAAGTATTTTTTTTCAGGTTTTGCATTAGTTCAAAATGGCGATAATATTTAAGATATTTATATAAATAAACACAAATAATTTTATTACAGAGATAAAATCTCAAAGAATGGAAGCTTCAACAAGTTGAGACTTACAGAAGATGTAATTAAACATCTGTCATTTAAATTTTTAATAATAAATTATTTCGTCAAATTTTACTGTGTTACCTCACATAATATAATACTATACTGAGTTGCTTAATTAAATAAAAACATGATCTGTGTTCATTCAGTTGTAGTCAAGGCTACCAAGGTGACCAAATTGTGCTTAATTGTTCAAAATGTAAGTTATTTGGGAGTAAGTTCAACAGGTAATCTAAAAGTATTGTGAGTTCCAACGTTATAGTGTAACAAACATATCTACAGAAATATTTACATTTTTTTAAAATGTTACCTTTGCCGTTGATTTGATATATACAGATTTTAAAAAATTAGGAGATATCTAAGCAATGATTGTTTAGTGGGATTTGTTTAGAAAACAGTTATTTAGAAAACTTATTATATCATTAATTTTTATAAAATAAGATATTATTTCTTGGCAATATTTCCAATAAAAATATAGGTTTGCTTGCAGTATTATTCAAATACTGAGGCAAGGTATCAATAAACACTTCTAACGCTTGACTAAGGAACTTGTTTTCTAAGGAACGTTTGCATTATAATATGCAGCCAGAGAAAACTGACAGCGAGGATGATGTTTCTTTTTGAGAAATAATAAATTAACGCTTGATATGACTATTACCATCGCTATTTATTTAATAGCAAGTTGATTAAGGTTTCAACGAGAGAATGGAGTTGCCTGCCACAAGTATATTATTATGAATACTAGGTATCTTTAATAATATACTTAAGTGTATTTAATGTATTGTGTAATTGCAGAAAATAAAAAACTATTTCTTTTTTTTTTGTTTTTTTTTCATTTCTTTGAGAAACCATGGCCGTGATAGCTATTAAGTGATTTGGCTTTGTCATGTACAATAAAGTAAGTTATTTTTTATTTTAAAAACTAGTGAGGAAAAAGATAGCTGGGGAGGCGTTATTACGCCTATTGTTGATCATACCACTTCTTGCAAGCAATTTAGCAATTTGATTTAATTGCAAGCAATGAACACCGCTAATTCGATTCATTTATGAAATGGCAGTGGTGTTATTAATATACAACAAAAAACTTCAGTATAGGCACCAGCCGCAGTGGTAGGCGCCGCCCATCAGGTAGCAGCCCATCGGTGCTAGTATACGCACGGCATGCGAAGAATTTTATACCAAAAAGGCAGATCCAGGTCATTAATAAGCAGCAATTATTCCTCGTTTGTGCAAAATCTTATATTGTCTCACTTTGACCGGCTGCTGCGCAGTCCATTGTCAAAGCAACGGAGAAAGTATTGAAAACTATTCATTTATCTTAATGATCTAAGTATCAGGAAAAAAAAAATTATTTTTCCACCATACAATACAAAGTTGACAAGGTCTATAGTACGATATAATACGTAATTATTATATTTATATTTTTAAATAGTTAAACATGCATGCTCAATATGTACAAGCCTTAAGCTTGTCCAATATTAAAATTTTAAGTGTTAAAATAGTAATGCTACCGCAGTACAAACTGCTGTAATAGTTCCTAATATCTGACAAAGTCACTAAAAAGTATTTAATTTGACTTTAATAGCTTTTACTAAAAATATATTGTTTGTCAATTTACTAATAATTCTAGAAATTCAATACAAGGCCAAAGAATATACATGTTTGGCTGGGAGTAATATTAAATATTTGAATCATTGTTTTTATAGTTTCTAATACTTGTAAATTTGAGAAATTTTGGCGATTAATACCCAGACATAAGTGTCATCTTAAGAGGTCATTGAAGCCTGAAAATTAATGGTTAAATTATTGGTTTTAAAAATTTAGTAAAGATGATGATTATGTGTAGTGCTGTGCAAAAGCCAAAGAATAAGACCCAAAACTCATGAAGTTTATTGT
Organism: Agriphila tristella; assembly: GCA_928269145.1. NCBI lineage: Eukaryota > Metazoa > Arthropoda > Insecta > Lepidoptera > Crambidae > Agriphila > Agriphila tristella. Next base: position 25,462,108 of record OV743437.1, on the reverse strand, counting down.
CTAAATAACATCCTTACTAATTTAAAAAATGCAAAAGTCCTTTGGTTTGTTTGTTACGCCCTCACGTCCCAACCACTGAACAGATCATCATGAAGTTCTTTATACACGTTGTCTGGGTGACAGAGAAGGACATAGGGTACCTTTAATCCCGAAAGGAAAATTTTGCTCCCGAAGGATAGCAAGAAGCCTTTCCACGCAAGCGAAGCCGCGGGCGGCCGCTAGTCTTAAATACTTTTTGCGCTGTGTGTGAAAGCAACCATTCTCAGGGACTAATAGTTGTGCCATGACATTATCAGGACACATGTTATGAGTTTAAAGTCGTTCTTGCATCCTCCATAAAATGTTCTCAAAGTACTAGACTAAGCTCCCATTGCATGAAACCTTACCTCACAAGGTGGAAGAGCAGAAATGTGTTGCAGTAATAGATATTACTTAGGAACACTGGATTTTAGTGGGTTGCCATCGCATATCCTGGAAGAACATATTTTTTTTTTCGTTTTCGTACCGCAATTTTGACCGAAAATTACATCATGAGGTGGAAGATCGAAAAGTTTACCCATCGAAAGAGAAACATTCGGAAGTCAAAACCCACATGGGTTGCCAGCCGCTACCCTGGCAGGTTTCAAGGTCAGCCAAGTTTTATGAGGCCCAAAAATGGGGTCACTTACCTCATCAGGTGGAAAGATAAAATTGATGCAGATCGATAGCCCTCGACGTGCCATTCATGAATATATAGGGTTGCCTGCCTTCAGCCTGGCAGTTTTTCTGGTCAGCCACCTCAAACAATCTATATCAATATCTTGGAAAAACGAAAAATTCTTGTAAAGACGCTTTGATTCGGGATATATTTAATACAAACCGTGGTATTCAATTAAAATCTATTCACTGGCAGTCTTGCGCCTATTATAGTGTTGAAATAATAAGGTAAATGCACCAGTTATGGTAATTTTTCATTGGTATCTTCAAAATATTGAAAAAAGTAATGTAGCTGTTTAACCTCATCAGGTGGCTCGATGAAACTGATGCATATCGATAGCCCCAGATGTGCCATTCATGAATATATAGGGTTGCCTGCCTTAAGTCTGGCAGTTTTTCTGGTCAGCCACCTCAAACAATCTCTATCAATATCTTGGAAAAACGAAAAATTCTTCTAAAGACGCTTTGATTCGGGGTATATTTAGTAAAAACCATGATATTCAATTAAAATCTACGCACTGGTAGTCTTGCGCCTATACGGTGTTGAAATAATAGATTAAAGGGACCAGTAAGTGGTCATTGTTATCTTCAAATACTGAAAAATGTATCTGTTTAGCGTTCTCATACCAGAGTGTATCACTCATACTACGTATAACTTATTTTGATATTATAATTGTAAAAAATATACAGTGTGCAGTGCAGTGTGCGTGCGTGTATGCAGAGGTGAATGGTGCCCGATATTAGTCCGACAAGTTTACATCAAAAACAATTTTTCACAGAGTTGTTTTTTATCATAAGAAGTATCACAACCAATATCGGATTTATTTTCAATATTTTCATCCACATTAATAATATCGTTGACGTGTAAGGTAGGCTATGCTCCTCGATGAAGATATAATTTGGAGCTCTTACTAATATTTCAGGAGGGGGACATATTTGAGCTGAATCCTACTATCCTTACTAATATTACAGAATGCGAAAGTAAGTTTATTTGTTTATTTGTTACGCTTTCACGTCTTAACTACTCAACCAATCATCATGGCATGTCAGGGGTGCAGAAAATGAAAAAGAGTACCCATCGTTCAGGAAAAAAGTAAGTACTTTATAGCTATTTTTTACCTACCGAGGGATAGAAAAATAACTGTTTACGAAGATAAAGTCGCGGGGGCTACTAGTAATATTATTATAAAATTGTGAAAGTTTCGATGTTCGTTACTCAATCACGCAAAAACTCTTACTAATTATTGCTTTTTCTGTGGCAAAAACGGCTCAACGGATTTAGAAAGGGACACAGATTGTTGAATTAAAATATAGGATACTTTTTATCGTGTTTTGAGGTTCGTTCGCAACTATTAAACTATTACCACAGAATACATAATAGTACAAGTCTATTACTTTGTCTTTCGAAGGAGAATACAATAAAACGCATGCAACAAAACAAAAGCAAAGCGTTATTTTGATTTGAAGCAAAAGAAAAAACCGTGACACTTAAAATAATTATTCTAAGCCGTGAAATATTTTTTCCATTTATATCCGTTTAAGCCATAGATATAGTATATTAAAAAGGGGTAGATGCGCCACCGAGCGACCGGGTGTAAGGGATAGACATATTATGACGTCAAAATATGGGGCTGCCATGATCGCAAAAAAATACCCTAAAATGTAGTCGGAATCGTTACAGTATTGAATTTTTGACAATTACACCCTGTTATAATATGTGACGTAATTGTTCTTCTTTATACCTCAACAAAAAATGCTCAACAGATTGAACAACTTTTGCTAAGGTGTCATTTTTATATTTCTAATAGTTTAGCTGAACCATTATGGTTCTGCATCAGGTGTTCCAGATCATCAATTTTTAAGTGCTATGGATTTTGTGATAAAAAATCATCATCATCATCCTCCTGCCCTTATCCCAATTTATTTATAGTATTCTACACAAAATAAAATTTTGAGCTCGTAGAACGACCACTATTGGGGTCGGCGCAGCATGTAATTCATACTGCATTAGGTTTTGGCAAAGTTTTACGGTCGGCCGCCTGCCTGACACCAACCCTCCTTGGGAATGCTGTTGTTGACAGTTTTGTCGCTGCCATTCGAGGGACCCTTTGTGCGATGGTCTGTACCAGGTCCCTAAAAACTTCCCTCTATCGCCTTCTACGATACCCATGGGATGAGATGGGACAGTCCTATTCTTAACCGGGACTGTAAGGCGGTGATAACAAATAAAATAAAATACCACTCATCAGGCTGAACAACTTTTACTAAGGTTCTGCATCAGGTGTTTCCATTTTCCAAAATCAATTATACCCTAAGTTATGCCCAGGCTTAACAGCTATATAACAGAAATCAGTATTTCCGGAGATTAGCGTGTTCAAACAGACAGACACACTTTTTTTAACTCTTACTCTATTACTATGTCTCCATCGCTTCAAATTTTTTTTTTTAATATATGTAATATGTACAGACACACTTTTTCTACAAATCAATTCGTGTGTACTTATGATGCCAATTCTTTTTTCCAGTTGCCGTTGTCCATTTCTCATGAATTTTATCTTCCGTCGGAAATCTGGAAAAATCAAATCGCTTGAAATTCCCTGAAATATGGGGTAATTTTTGGGGAAAAATTTCTATATGGGTAGGCATCCCGAAATCGATTTATAAACCTACTGATTTTAGTGGACATCAATGCTAAGCTGACTTCTATTACGTAGATTAATACGCGATTTTCCCGGTTTACATGTCAAATGTTTCCGAGGTTATTTTTAGAAATAATTTTTAGATTTTTCCTATTTATCAAATTTTTCATGATATAACTAATGATTTAGCTCAGAAACTTGGTTCCTGTGAGATTTGAGAAAGAAATACGTGATCAAAATATAGAAAACAGTGTACTTACGCATGAAATGTAACACCCGCTTCTTTTCTTTATTTGTTAGTTTTGCAGCCAAATATTGAACAACCCACCATTTTGTAGGCTAGACACAAACACTACACATTCGATTTATAATAAATTTTATGTATAAATTAGGTAGTAATCCACAAAACCTTTAATTTCTTTGGCACTTTTGATATAACCTCACTTGTTTGTTTTGCCTAGTTGAACTGTGCCTATAACCCGACCATGAAAAAAAGTCCGGTCGGTGATAGAGATAAAACATGAAACTTTTCTCTATTTCCTCCTATAGGAATCTCAATAAGACGATCTCGCTCTATCAAAGCATGTCAGACCCTTGGTTTAAGCTAACATAATGATCGCGTGTTTTTTATGTAAAAAGAAAGGAAAACAACTAAAAACTTTTTGTGATACAACATTTCAAAAATGTACAAAGGCCATTCATATTCGAAAAGGCCGAGGCATGAAGTATGGTGATTTATTACTTACAGATAAAAGGGAATATGGGTATCATTTGGAGTGCTATAAAAGAGTCACCGCTTTAAAAAGACAATACCAAGACTCTTCAGGTTATGATTTGGTAAGTTTTTTTTGACATTTAACATAAATATTTATGACAAGATTGACCATAAACTACTTTAGCTTTTGAGTATGACCTCGTATTCATTTGGTAGTATCATAAAATTTTAAAAGGCAATAAATATTTCAGCCTTCCAGCTTCGTGATATCACTGGAAAAACAGAAAGTGTCAGAAACACCTATTGACATTGAAGACACACTGGACCCGAAGTCCCTGAGCGATAGTGTTGATGATCCGGTTGCCAAGGTGTTTATTTTTTTTAATTACAAATCCTTATTGTTTTTGAGTATGACCTCGTACCCATTTGGTAGTATCATTAAATTTTAAAAGGCAATAAATATTTCAGCCTTCTATCTCCGTGATATCACTGGAAATACAGGAAGTGTCAGAAACACCTACTGACATTGAAGGCACACTGGACCCGAAGTCCCTGAGCGATAGTGTTGATGATCCGATTGCCAAGGTGATTTTTTTTTTTTAATTACATATCTTTATTTTAGAGTCTGTCTAAAAAGTCTGTTTACATGGGTAATTTCAAAGGTAATTTTATTACCCACCTAAATCTCCAACCACCCCACCAATACCCATCTTAATAAATAAATATGTTTACAATTAGAATTTTGACAGCAACAACAGGGTTACCAGTATAAGTTTTTTTTAATTATTTAATGATTTCTCATGTAAACAGACTTTTTAGACAGATTACATCTTTCACTAAATGAAATAATAATAATTAATTGAAGCATATCAGGTGATTTATATTCCTTATTGCTCACACTGCAAGGGACAGCATGAACTAATTCTGTAAATTATAATTTGCAGCCCTCAACATCGGAAATACATGTGGATATGGGTGACCCATACACCGAACAAATACAAACGACATTTGACCTGAATCAACCTGAATCAAGACCGGCGGAGATTACTTATTTGGCGACAGAAACCTCTTTAGATCAACAAACTATAGGGCAGTCTTGTGTTTTTTGTAAACAGAGGTCAAAGCGAGTGGGATCACGAAGGGAATTTGTAATTAGAAGTACAGATTTTTATTTTGAATTTTTAAAAAAAACTGCTACAGAATTAGATTTTGATTTAGGTGAATATTTAGAGAATTGCGAAAATGTCTATTATCACGCTACATGTTTGAAACTTTATGAAAAAAATATTCAGAAAACACGAGATGTCATTTGTGAACATTCTGATTGGTTTGCCAAAAGAAAAGTACACGCAGAAGCTTATGAAGCACTGAAGGTATATATTAAAGAGAAAATTATAGACGATGAGAAAATTATGTATTTAAACGATTTGCTCTTGCGTTATAAAGCGATTTTAAATGAAATTAATGAACAAAGTTGCTATGGTCATTCTCAGCTTTCTTTTGATAATTATAATGCTCAACATTTAGAATTTAAAATATTAAATACATTTGAGGACTCTATCATAATCAGAAGGTCTGACGATAATCTCAAGAAAAAGATTATTTATAAAAAGGATATTGAGGTCCAACATTTGATTAATCAAACGGTGTTTTTAGAGCAGAACTATGATGAAATCGTACGCAATATTGCATTTGAAGTAAGAAAGTCGGTTTTGTCTGCAAAAATAGAAAAGCTTCCTCAAAATTTACAGCCTAAAGACATAGTCAAAGGAGAGTGTGACATTCCTCAACTACTTCATACTCTTGTAAGTTCACTGGTGCAAGGACCTGACGTTAGGAGGCAACTCACAAATGAAAATGAAATAAAAATAAATTCAGTATGCCAGGATTTAATTTATATAATAAATAATGGTCAAGTCAAACCAGCCAAGCATTTAAAGCTTGGTTTGGCCGTTAAGTCTTTAACAAATAGTAGAAAAGTATTAAGCATCTTAAATAAGCTAGGACACTGCGTGAGCTACCCTGTAGTAGAAAGTTTAGAAACTGAACTCACATATTCGGCTACAGAAACAAATGAACTGATTCCCAGTGGGATACATGTTGAGAAAGGTCACAGCACTCATCTTGCTTTTGACAATTATGATCGATATGTGGAGACTCGGACAGGAAAAGACACACTACACGATACTGTTGGTATCATCTATCAGTTTTCTTGTGACGATGTCGCACCAAAAGAAGATGAAACTCGTGAAAATAATCAAAATTTAAATGGATCACAAATGCGAGAAAGTATTAAGCGACGACGTCAACGTTTCCAGCATTTGCCACAGATTATAGAGTCTTATTTAAAAAAACCAAAAGCTGTAACATCGTTGTCTCCCATAGAGGAAGTCAAAAGCATAGATACAAGTTCCCTTGATATAGCCACGAAAAGAGACATACTTTGGGTTTTATCGATGTCTAGAATTCCTGACGAAACACCCATGTGGACGGGGTTTAACTCTTTACTATGTAAAGACGATAGTGAAAAGCAAAGAATTGATTATTTGCCTCAAATAAATCTATCCCCGACCAGCTACACAGTGGTAAATGAAACACTTAGAGTTGCAGAAAAGATAAGAGAACAATGCGAACAAGAAACCATAATTGTCACATACGATTTAGCTATTGCGAAAATGGCACAACAAATCCAAATGGCAGATAGTCCTATATATGATAAAGTTTTTATCAACTTCGGAGCTTTTCATATTGAGATGGCATTTTTCAAAGCTTTAGGGAAGTATATTAACTGCTGTGGCTTAGAAGACATCTTAACGGAATGCGGAATTTTAGCTCCTGGATCACTTAATGGGTTTGTAGGAGGCACCCATTTCAATAGATGCAAAAGAATTCATACCCTTTTATTTGCAGCTTTGCACTGTTTGCAATTTGAAAGATTTATTCGTGAAACCAGTCTTGATGTTGATCAAATCGATCCCTTATTGAAGAACTTACAAGAGAATGAAAAGGAAAATACTATGCTCCTTGAAAACTCGCGATTGCTGGAATACTATATTGAAGAATATACAAAATACAACGCTAAGACCTTAAGAGGCGAACATGGTAAAACAGCACAATACTATAGTCAGTACATGGAGTATGTAAGCACTTATCTCTTACTGTCAAGAGCTATTCGAACAAGAGATCTAGATTTGTATATAGGTTCCCTGTTTAGCATGGCTGACTTATTTTTCATTTTCAACCACCAGAATTATGCGCGGTGGTCAATAAAACATCATAGTGACTTACTGGAGATGAAAAAAAAAGCTCCAGAGCTAGTTGAAGATTTTAAAAGGGGAGCTTTTGGCATTAAAAGAAAAGACATAGCTTTTTCCCGTTCACCGGTTGATTTGGTTTTAGAACAAACCGTCAATGCTAATGCTGGAAACAAGTTGACAGGTCTGATACACCTAACAAACTCAATCGGAGCTCGGCAACGCTGGGCTTTAAGCCATAGTATCAGAACAAAAATAATTACAGAACTGATAGATGATTTAAACATAAACAACAGTTATGACGTTTCTACAGACCTAAAAAAACGGAACATTGAAACAAATTCCAATGCATTCTGTGAATTAGTAAAGACAATAAAAGATCAATTGGATCCATTCAATGAGAAAATGGACAAAGAAGATTTATTCAACATAAGTAGCGGACGAGCTGCAAAACAAGAGACAACAGAGTTTCTTCTAAGTGCAAAGAAGACGGGCGCAGAACAAAAAATAAAATTTATTGAAGAGTGCAATGAAGACAAACATCGTTTTGAGAAACCTTTAAAAAAAAATAAGATCCATAACTTTGCGTCAGAATGTGCAAAAAAAAATCAAGTCGACAAATTATCATCAACAGTAGCTCAAATAAAAATGGAACGAGATATATATGGAAGGCTTTTAGCTATTGCTCTAGAAAAAAAGATTGATATGGAGGAGATAATGTCATATCCATTGGCACCCGTGCCACCTGCCTTAGCACAATTCAATGGAGACATGTGCAAAACTGCCAAAGCCAAATTGGCAAATCATTTGAAATCCAAGGTGCAATTTATCAAACCACCCGATGAAGATGTCTTACTTATAGATGGTTTCTTTTTTCTGAGGAAATTGGGACCTCTACCGGAAACATTCAGAGAAATATCAGAGTTCATTTTGAGAAAAATTTGTAGATCAAAAGCTAAAGAAGTCCATTTGATTTTCGACAAATACACCGAACTATCCATCAAAGAAATAGAACGCGACAAAAGAAACCATGAAAACACTCCATATCAAATTTCTGGTGCAACACAAAAAAGACCACAGAACTTCCTAAAATCTTTAAATAATGTCAGATTTAAGGAAGCTTTGATAAACTTCCTTATCAATGATTGGGAACGCGACGAACTGATACCGATTATTGGAATAAAAAAGATATATGTAACGAAAGATAATTTCTGTTTTTCTTTTAAGAGCATTCAAAATAAATTGCAGAAAATAGAAGAGCCGGAGTACTTCTGCACCCACGAAGAAGCAGATACCCGGATTGTGTTCCATATGCATAAACTTGAATATAAATCTAAAGTTTTGGTTAATTGCTCGGACACTGATATCTTGGTAATTATATTAGGGAACATTCACCAACTCACAAATTGTTCGCAAATTTGGCTTTATAACACCCATCTTCAATCGGCTTATAGCTGTACCGCATTAGCTGACGTACTAGGACCTGAAATGTGCAAAGCATTACCAGCTTTACACGCCTACACAGGTAGTGATTATACTTCCTCTTTTAAAGGAAAAGGAAAAATTAAAGCTTTTAGTTTAATAGAGGCCAACCAAGATTTTAAAAATGTATTTGCATCTTTATATGATCCGGAGGACATTAAAAACCAAGAAAAAATAAATATAGTTCAAAAATTCACATGTAAACTATACTCTTCGCCAAAAAGTGACGTAAATCAGGCTCGTTTTGAAATGTTGAAAAAGAAATATGGAAATATAACGCAAAATTCAAAATTCATGAAAAAAATTACTAATTTCAATGCTGCAACTTTACCGCCATGTTGGAAAAGTTTAAAACAACATTTATTAAGGACACTTCTTGTGACCTCAATATGGCGTAATGCTACTAAACCATATTGTTTATTGTATGATCCTACTGAATGCGGGTGGATCCTAAATAATAATAACAGCTACAATATTATGTGGTATGAAGGGGATCCCACTCCACTACACGTCAAAGATATAATTAGCGTGGATGAAAATATCGATAATGAATCAGATATTGGTTGTGATTCTTCTGATGAAGAATAACTTTTCGTAAAAATATTTTTTAACGTGTACTTAATGCCAGTATATTTGAATAACTATGTCTCTATGTTTTTTTATGTGTAAAGGAATGAAAATAATATCACCTTTTAATTTGTTTGTATAAGTAAAGCAAAGCAAAGTAAACATAATTTTGCTTTGATAACATAGTTCATAGTAAAGAATTGTCGTTAGTTCTCAGAACACGCTAAAATATATTGTTTAAACGCTAAAATCCTGAGAAACCAAATATGCAATAACACTTGTTATTTAACTGGTTCATTTTTGGCAGGGCAGTGATTTTTTTTTATTTCTTACATTTTAGTTACAAATTATTAGTTTTGGAATGTTCATCGAGGCCTTTAATTTTGTAATCATTGCAAAAGAAATTAAATGGTGTCATGCAGCTGACATATATTATTGTAATTTTTTTTTTAAATCTATTGTTAGTGTCATTTGGGGTGATGTAAGGATTCTAATTTAACGATACCTCTCACAGCCAAATTTGTTCAGGTATTTTGATGTTATAGTGAAATAAGAAACTCACATACATACAAACACACATTAAACCCGAACACAATACACTTTTTTGGATAGTCGTGTAATAAAAATGACTTAATAACTCTGTTAAATAATCCTAAATATCACCATAAAAATATTTACTTCAAATCGTCAGATTTTGTATTTTTTTACGACATTAATATTCCAAAATTTAATGTATTAAATTTTTTACAGTTTTCTAGCGAAGTGTCAATTAAAAGCTATGCAATAATCAACCACTTCTAAGAAAGAGAAGATATTGTGAACTCCCTGGTTTTGAATAAAAAAAGTATATACGTGATTTTGTATTTCCTTCTTATGTATATTTTTTACAATAATTGTCACTCTGGTATGAGAACGTTAAAACAGATACATTTTTCCGTATTTGAAGATAACAATGACCACTTACTGGTACCTTTACCCTATTATTTCAACACTGTATGGGCGCAAGACTACCAGTGCGTAGATTTCAATTGAATACCACGGTTTGTATCAAATATACCCCGAATCAAAGCGTATCTGTAAGAATTTTTCGTTTTTTTAAGATATTGATATAGATTGTTTGAGGTAGCTGACCAGAAAAACTGCCACGCTGAAGGCAGGCAACCCTATATATTCATGAACGGCACGTCTGGGGCTATCGATCTGTATCAGTTTCATCGAGCCAATTGATGAGGTTAAACAGCTACATTACTTTTTTAAATATTTTGAAGATACCAATGAAAAATGACCATAACTGGTGCATTTACCTTATTATTTCAACACTATAATAGGCGCAAGACTGCCAGTGAATAGATTTTAATTGAATACCACGGTTTGTATTAAATATATCCCGAATCAAAGCGTCTTTACAAGAATTTTTCGTTTTTCCAAGATATTGATATAGATTGTTTGAGGTGGCTGACCAGAAAAACTGCCAGGCTGAAGGCAGGCAACCCTATATATTCATAAATGGCACGTCGAGGGCTATCGATCTGCATCAATTTTATCTTTCCACCTGATGAGGTAAGTGACCCCATTTTTGGGCCTCATAAAACTTGGCTGACCTTGAAACCTGCCAGGGTAGGGGCTGGCAACCCATGTGGGTTTTGACCTCCGAATGTTTCTCTTTCGATGGGTAAACATTTCGATCTTCCACCTCATGATGTAATTTTCGGTCAAAATTGCGGTACGAAAACGACAAAAAAAATATGTTCTTCCAGGATATGCGATGGCAACCCACTAAAATCCAGTGTTCCTAAGTAATATCTATTACTGCAACACATTTCTGCTCTTCCACCTTGTGAGGTAAGGTTTCATGCAATGGGAGCTTAGTCTATACCCACATGTTCTATTTTTTTTGTAAAGAAAATAAAGTATATTTGTTTATTTTTTAATTTAAGTAACTGAATACTTAGGATTAGTATTGGAAAATAACCTCAAGCACATACGGGCGTTTGTGATAGTTATTACTCGAATCGAGAACGTATTTTATCTGACCAGCTTAAGGTACAGACAAGGTACAGACCTTATTTCTGATCCGGTAGCGCGACACGGTGCCGACGGTGGTGATTACGGGTGGCCCTTAGAGCTGGAAGCTGCAGGTAGGTGCCGCAAGGCTGATGAAACACGTTAAACTTGCCCTGCTGGTTGCTGTCCGTCACCTCGGCCCAATTGCTTGTGTTACAAGATATGGTTGTGGTTGTTGTGGCAGACCCCAAGTTTAGAGAGGACTGAGCAGTAGGTGTCGTCGCGCTGACGGTCTTTAAAGACACTATATTATTATGAACGATTTTCAGTAGTGGCATAATACATGATAATCGCATGATTCATTTTCAACAAATCGCGATGAGTTTGCCAATTATGTATTTTTTTATTTATTTTACTCATCTTACTCATCTTGCACCTTTAACACTTGTGGGAGTGTAGTTTGATGTTCAAAATCATTGCTGATTTTTCCTCGAAAAAATAAATAAAAAGGAATCATAATTTTGTTTCATAATATTGTTCGAGAAAACCGAAAACATATAAAAGTACTTGTTCATACTGATACAGATCAGTGACAACAATTTTGATGTTTCACTAAAAAGGTTATTAGGCCTTCAACTTTGATAGCAAATATTTTATTAATATTTGTAAAATAACGGTTAATATCTCGTATTAACACATAAAAGTATCTCGTATTGACTTAAAGTAAATAATCTGCAGTTTACGTCAGCAAATCTAGGTATATATGTTTTATAAAATTACGGCTTATATCTCGTATTAGCTCATAATAGTACTTATCACTGGTCAATATCACGTATTGACTCGGGAAAAAATATTTCATAAAAGCAAGTATGTCGTATTGACTCAAAGCAAATATTTTGCAGTTAACACCAGCAAATCTATTCATATTTTGTAAAATATGAAGCGGGTAATAATGATTAAACGAACTTACCTGTAAGTTGAGTTCAATCATAATATACGAAGGATTCGTCCGAAGACATTAACTCACAACAGCATGCCGTATCGACTCGAGGCAAGTATTCGGCAGTTTATTGTAAAATGATGGTTAATATCTCGTATTAACTCATAAAAGTATCACTGGTCAATATCTCGTATTGACTCGGGAAAAAAAAATTCACTGGCCAATATCACGTATTGGCTCGGGAAAAATGTACCATTGGTCAATATCTCGTATTGACTCGAGGCAAATATAAGGCAGTTTGCCTTTGTGAATAACTTGCATACTTTTCATCACTAAAAGAAAAGATAAATTGTGAGTCTACCTTCAACATTCGTATCACTTGCATAGTGACGGTATTTTACCGTTTTTCACGAATTAATTCACGTTTATAATTTCACTGATTTTAAGACTATAGTTAAACAAAAAAGTAATATTTTTGTGACGACGTGCGTCTTGCGCGCGCGCGCAACAAAGAATGATATTGACGCGGCGGCGGGCAGCGCTGGTCGGGGGCAGAGAAGGGGTGACTATTGCTTTCTTTGTCCCTCTGAAGACGTGCGAATAAGTGCGAGCGAGAAGCAGAGCTACTACTTTGTAACAAATTAAATCTCTTCGACGATGACGGATAATCGCGATAAAATATCAAACGTACGGCTGAACACGATGTTCCCTTGCATTTACTGATTAAAAAACTGATTGACAGGACAGATTTTACAGACGGTGACAAAGAGTAATCCAATTATTTTACTCTTTGGTAATCATTAATCACAACCTAATGTTGTTGTTTGTTTTTCAGCTTATTTTATGTGATTTTCTAGTGTTTTTCTTGTTCAGTTATGGGAAATGGATCAGTTTGAAGAAGTCCATTATCCAGCTTATTACGCCGATGAAGTACCTACACTGCTTTGTTCCGTTTTGTTTGAAATATAGATGTGACCATCCGTAGAACTAATTTTGTACAATTCACATACCTTTGAAAGAGACGTGGTGCTGAGGATTAAACAGGAATTGCCTTCAGAGAGCTTTATACGTTTGTGATGATCACGTAAATATATGTATATCTACAAATTTACTCACAAAAGAGTTATTTTATTTATTTTAGCGGACTGTGACTGACATGACAACAAGTTGACATTTCCAATGCCAAAATTTTCATTTTTTTTATTTGAGCAAGAGCAATACCTACGCATACAGCCGTAATAGTGATTTATTGTACTATGCTGTAAATTTTAATTTTAAATTATTATTTAAAATAAAATGAAGTATTATAAAAAATCCGCAATTGGTTATTCCTGACTCCAAAGCCAAAAGCTACCAGAAAATATATAATTCACAACAGTTTTGGAAAAGTTTACCAACCCAATTATGTGATATCATTCTGCTTAAGCTGTGATATTAAATATTGGAATTTTAACTGCACTCCAACTTATTCAAATATCTGGGTGCGATTCGGTTCCCATAAAAACAGTTAATCTAATTTCAATGTCACTAACGTTGACTTCATCTAATTTTTATTTGACCTAAAAATAAATGACATCATTTTTATTTAACCTATTATTCATTTGTCATCATTATTATTTGCCATATTTACATTTGCTCTAACGTTTATATCTCATAAGTATCATTTGATATATTGCTTTTTTTATCTAACTTACATTTCTTAAACATATCATTTGATCTAATTTTACATGTTATAATCAACTTTTACTATAAAATAGAAATAACTAGCTTTTGTTATTACGATTCTTGCTTACTTATCAAATCTACTATTTTTTAATGTAATAACATCAATAGCATACATATATATTTATAACATAACAATGACTAGACATGCAAGCAAGCATACAAGCATGCATGTAGCTTGCCAGTAGGTTAGGTTAGGTTAGTGTTTTGACCACTCGCAGCGGAGCGAGCGAAGCAAGCGGAGCTCCTCAATGCTTGCTTGCATGCTGCATGATTGCTTGCATGTATGCTGCATCCTTGCTTGCATGTTGCATTCTTGCTTGTATGCTTGCTTGCTTGCTTGCAAAATGCTTGCCGGGGGGTGCAGGGGGGCTGTCCCCCCTGCTCGGGGGGGTCGGGGGGCTTGAGGCCCTCCGCTATAAAGAAAAAATTTTAATGCACCTACCAGTAGGTTAGGTTAGGTTAGTGTTTTGACCACTCGCAGCGGAGCGAGCGAAGCGAGTGGAGCTCCACAATGCTTGCATGCATGTTGCATGCTTGCGTGCATGCGGCATGCTTGCTTGCATGCTGCATGCTTGCTTGCATGCTGCATGCTTGCTTGCATGCTGCATGCTTGCTTGCATGCTGCATGCTTGCTTGCATGCTGCATGCTTGCTTGCATGCTGCATGCTTGCTTGCATGCTGCATGCTTGCTTGCATGCTGAATGCTTGCTTGCATGCTGAATGCTTGCTTGCATGCATACATGATACTGTAATGCATGCATGATACTGTAATGTTGGCAGTAAGCTGTTTCAGAACCCTTTATGGAGGATTTAAAGCGTGGGTGTAGATAAAAATATATAAGTGATGAAAACATATTTTTTTGGCTATGCTTGTTTTTATAGCATTTAAATCAGGCACGTATCCAGACTTTTAATTCGGGGGGGGGGGGGGGGGGGGACAACTGTATCCCGCAAACCGGTGAGTGCCAAGCGCGCTAAATTTGAATTTAGTCCTGTACTGTGTGTTCTGGATTTCGGGGGAGGATAAATCCCAACTATCCCCCCCTTGGATACGTGCCTGATTTAAATCATAGGTCAAATAAAATTATTTTAAATGTTGAATAGAGTAAATGAATGTTATATGAATTGTGCTTTATATCATCTGTTAATTAGATCAAATGTTTATTATGTCAAATAATTTTTATATCACATGTATTTAGGTCAAGTGAAATTATATTAACCGTATGTTATATTATTCGATCGGTATGTCAAATGAAATTATATGAAATGTTATTATATCCTCTGATCGTTAGTGCATGTAAATTTAGGTCATACATTACACACCCCAAATATCTGTATGAAAAAGTGGCATTTAAGTAGAACCATTTTTTTGTTAAAGTCTCGATAAATGTTATATTAATACACTTAAAATTTAATTAATACGGGTGTGTAATGTATGACCTAAATTTACATGCACTAACGATCAGAGGATATAATAACATTTCCTATAATTTCATTTGACATACCGATCGAATAATATAACATACGGTTAATATAATTTCACTAGACCTAAATACATGTGATATAAAAATTATTTGACATAATAATCATTTGATCTAATTAACAGATGATATAAAGCACATTTCATATAACATTCATTTACTCTATTCAACATTTAAAATAATTTTATTTGACCTATGATTTAAATGCTATAAAAACAAGCATAGCCAAAAAATATGATTTCATTACTTATATATTGTATATCTACACCCACGCTTTAAATCCTCTACAGTGTGAGTCTTTATAAAGTGCACATATCAAAATCAGGGAAACTACACTCTATTTTATCGACGGGAAAATTATAAAAAAAAATAAAAAAAAATATTTGTAATTTTTATGATTTTTTAAAAATTGTGGGTTACATCTGTTGACCCTATTTACATAATTCGTCATAATTATTAGACTAAGTATGTTATCACAGTGGAATAAATTTTGTGATGATAACTAATAATAGGCCGTACCCATAAAGTAAAAATATCCAAGAAAACTAACCCTACAATTTTATAATTAAGTGAAACTTAAAGAAAATCTGTTTTTTTTTCATAATTTTTACAATTATTTCACAATTTCTTAAAAATTCATGGTATTAACCCAACTTTTTTTAATTTTAGCTTATTCTACATGGCATTAGCTTTCTAAAAGTAAAAATTGAACGTTTATTACTTAAATACAACTTCAGAAATTAGCGTTTAAAAAAAGCAGTTAACTGAATTGAACTGGAGGATGATTAAAACAAAAGTATTTTTCTGCATAAATGATTTATTATCTTTAAAAAATTAAAATCAAATAATAAAAAAATCTAAAAAAATTAAAATAATAAATCATTTATGCAGAAAAATACTTTTGTTTTAATCATCCTCCAGTTCAATTCAGTTAACTGCTTTTTTTAAACGCTGATTTCTGAAGTTGTATTTAAGTAATAAACGTTCAATTTTTACTTTAAGAAAGCTAATGCCATGTAGAATAAGCTAAAATTAAAAAAAAGTTGGGTTAATACCATGAATTTTTAAGAAATTGTAAAATAATTGTAAAAATGATGAAAAAAAAACAGATTTTCTTTAAGTTTCACTTAATTATAAAATTGTAGGGTTAGTTTTCTTGGATATTTTTACTTTATGGGTACGGCCTATTATTAGTTATCATCACAAAATTTATTCCACTGTGATAACATACTTAGTTTAATAATTATGACGAATTATGTAAATAGGGTCAACAGGTGTAACCCACAATTTTTAAAAAATCATAAAAAATTACAAATATTGTTTTTAATTTTTTTTATAATTTTCCCGTCGATAAAATAGAGTGTAGTTTCCCTGATTTTGATATGTGCACTTTATAAAGACTCACACTGTATAAAGGGTTGTGAAACAGCTTACTGCCAACATTACAGTATCGCTCCGCTGCGAGTGGTCAAAACACTAACCTAACCTAACCTACCTGGTGCATTAAGTTTTTATTTATAGTGGGGGGGCCTAGGGCCAGCCCCCTGCACCCCCTAGCAAGCATTTTGCAAGCAAGCACCCAACATGCAAGCAAGCATGCAGCGTGCAAGCAAGCATGCAGCATGCAAGCAAGCATGCAGCATTCAAGCAAGCATGCAGCATGCAAGCAAGCATGCAGCATGCAACCAAGCATGCAGCATGCAAGCAAGCATGCAGCATGCAAGCAAGCATGCAGCATGCAACCAAGCATGCAGCATGCAAGCAAGCATGCAGCATGCACGCAAGCATGCAGCATCAAGCAAGCATGCAACATGCATGCAAGCATTGTGGAGCTCCGCTCGCTTCGCTCGCTCCGCTGCGAGTGGTCAAAACACTTACCTAACCTACGCTACTGGCAAGCTACATGCATTCTTGTATGCTTGCTTGCATGTCTAGTCATTGTTATGTTATAATATATGTATGCTATTGATGTTATTACATTAAAAATTAGTGGATTTGAAAATTAAGCAAGCATCATAATAACAAAAGCTAGTTATTTCTATTTTATAATAAAAGTTGATTATAACATATAAAATTAGATCAAATGATATGTTTAAGAAATGTAAGTTAGATAAAAAAGCAATATATCAAATGATACTTATGGGATATAAACGTTAGAGCAAATGTAAATATGACAAACAATAATGATGACAAATGAATAATAGGTTAAATAAAAATTATGTCATTTATTTTTAGGTCAAATAAAAATTAGATGAAGTCAACGTTAGTGGCATTGAAATTAGATTAACTGTTTTTATGGCAACCGAATCGCAACCAATTAATACAATTCTAATCCAATATCTATCTTACACTATTGATAATAATATATTGTTATTAATATAAGTATATTATCAATATTTTTATATTTTATATTTATTATTGTGTAAACGATGTTCTATATTTTACTTTAGCTCACCGTTTATGAATAATTAGCGATTTATAACTTAAAACTATGGCAAAAAAACACTTGCACTTGGTTATGCTATGATACTAATTTGAAATAATTTCATCAAAACATTAAAATTTTCAACACAGAACTTAAGCCCTACATCTAACAAAATAACAACTTTTGCAAAAAACATTTTATAAAATAACAAGTAAATCTTTTCCTTTTTATTAGTATGATCAGATTTTCCCATTGTAAACCAATATACGAAAAAAATATGTGTTTCCGATAGCTTCCACTTTGAAAACTAAATTCCTAAGAATACTGTCACAGAGAAAATAAATTTTGGGATTGTAAATTTTTTCGGTATATCGCTCAGAAACTTGGTGTACCAATTTTTAAAGATCATTGTTAGCGCCATCTATTGGCATTGTGAAAAAACAAGTAAATAATGAAATAAACAATTTATGAAATGTACTTCCAGTATCACTGATTTACCATATATCACCGAATAGCCAAGGTTTGCCCTACTAGCCCCAGTCGTAGGAGGCAAAAAAACGAATAATACGGCTATCCATGAACCAAAGATTTCCTTCGGTAGGATTGATCCTTGGGTTCCTAAGATGGGTTTAAGAAGTGGAGCCACCTGGATTTTTCAAGCAGGTGGGGGGGAGGGGGGAATTCTGCCTTAACGAAGTCCGAGGTTAATAACTGCCTAAGTTTAGATACTAAGCCAAGTTTGGTATCATTTTCTGATAAATCAATGACGTAGAATTCATTTCTGGTATAAAAAATGCAATTTATTAAGAAGTTTCTTAAACATTACACAATCACCAATTTTTTCAACTACATTTTTTTTACTTTAAGTCACCGTAAATATTAAACTGATGTTCTTATTTGCAAACAAAAAATACGATAACAAAGCTTAAAGAATGAAGAGTTGAAAAAATATAACTTACAAATTTCTTTATTTACAATAAATAGCGAAAAAAAATTTCACTGTCGCGTGCCGTCAATTTCTTTTACACCTATGGAAAATTATATTTTTTTATTATAACAATATGGGTATCAAATGAAAGGTAATAAATAGCCAATTCCAAATATATATACATTATAACACTTTTATTTAACCGTTTTGAAATAAACTTAAAAAGTATAACGCAGCATTAAAAAATATCAGTAAATTATTAGAAAAACAAAAAATGGCAGTCAATATCGACAAAATAGGCAAATACCACAAGCGCGCATATAACTACGATTTTTGTCAGATGTTGTTAGGTACCTTGAGAGTAGTTCTACCCAAGTTTTAACCCTTGGAAACCCTGTACTGCTGGAAAAACTTGGCACTTGTTTCAGTATTTTCGAAAAAACTACCTTAAGGAAGCGTTTTTCAGGTATCTCTACCCTATACTTTTATAAAGCTAACTAAATTTGCTACAATTTGAGCTTATCACAAACAAGTTTCGAATTGATATTTAAAATTTTAATATTGAATTAAAATAATAACTTCCTTACAACGGTGACGAAGTAATTTTTTTTCATTAGCCAAAACAAGAATATTTTCTTTTATTAATATTTTAAAATAAAAGGATATAAGAGCTCCTACGAGGTATTTTTTTTTTCAAATATTCCAATTTGTGTATTTAATGTCAATTTTTTTCTTTAATCAAGCGAGTATGTATTTTATTTGTTTTTATTTTTTTAAAATAGTTTAACAATTGAATCGTACAAATATGAATCCAAAAATGAATTCGACACCCTAAATTTATACGAATATGATATCAAACTGGGCATAGCAGCTTAACTAATACATCTATCGAGATTGGGCTAAAAGCTAAAACTTCAAAAAATTTACTACAAAAATCGTGGTGGCTCCACTTCTTATATCGATCCTAGGGTCCTAAGGACCAATTCTACCAAAGGAAATCTCTGGTTCACGAAACGCCGTATTTTTCACCCTATTGACGCCACTATACTTATGAATTGTAATTTAACTCAGTCGGACAACGTTATACACCGTGACTTAACATCCCGCTCCCGTAGTAAAACCTAACTTACGTACTCTCATAACTACTTAAACTTATCATCTATACATACTTACTTGTAAGGACTTACCTTACAATCTCAGTAACTATTTATCAGATTTAAGAAAAGCTCAGTATTCAATGATATGTGTGACAAACATAGGAAGTAACTTTTATTGTAGGTATTACCTATACAATTGATATAATATTAAAAAAATAACTTTTTAAGAGTGCTTTTTTATGAACACAATACGTTTGGTGTGAAATATACCCAAAAATATGTAAATTAGATCAATATTTGGGAAATTAATAATTAGCTATAAATGTATATCTATTTTATATATTTATTAGGTATATTGCACACCAAATGTATTAAGGCCATAAAAAATACACTTAAAAAATTACATTTCTTTTAATATTTTTTTAAATATAATACCTACAAATACAGTTTCTTTCCATGTTTAGTTACAATTTTAAATACCTATAATTGCATACCTAGCTTGCTTAAATCAGATAAAAAGTAACCGAGATAATTGGCAAAATCTAAACCTAGGAGGCGCCACCTTTGTGACGTTGTAAATAGGTACTTGTTCCACTACTTTATCGAGTGACAAAAAGTGATTTGATGATCAGTAAACTACGCTGAATCCAACGATACTATTTGTCGGTATAAACCTTATCAGTCCTGCGAACTTCGTAAATCAGACTTTTGACCACTTGGCCTCCCGTCTATAACACCTTTTAACCTTTAATGGCCAGTGGCCGTATTATGACCTCTTATTTCCTGGCAGTTTTCTGACTGGCTATCTATCTATCTCTTTTAATTGCTATACAGCGAGAAAGAGATGTAACTATAGCAATTCATAAACCTGGCAAGTTTTAAGAGTTTGTAATACCCCCCCTGTATCTTTAAATCAACTTGATGTGGATTGGATCCTTTTTGCGTAACTACGTCCAATTTAACGTTAAAATAAATAATAGGGAACATGCATAAGTCACCGATTTTGATAAATTTGAGCTTGATCGCTGCGGACACTTATAAAAACATGATGGGACAGAACAAAAAAAATCATTATTTTAGTTTTATCACACAGGGGAAAATAACGATTTTTTTTTCCATTTTCGGATATAGATAATGCACTTAACAGTCGGATAGAATATCGAATAAGAAATTATATTTTGTACAGCAAATATGTACTTAAACGCAATACTTAAGGAGATATTTGAAAATTCTTCGCTAACTCCATAATAATGCGCCTGAAACGTGACATATGTGACGTCATAAATGTTGACTGTTTTGTATAGAGCGTTTTCGGCGGGTGCTGCTGCGTGCTAACTTCAAGTAACTATATCACGAGGAAAAAACGCAAGAGAAAAGTTGATTTTCTCACGCATTATACTTCTGATTTTAATACAAAAAAATATGCATGTTCCCTATTGGGGCAACTATGAACTAATTATCTGTAATACTGTCATTTTTCTAAGACGCAACATATTGCTGGGGGTACCTACGTGATGACCGCGGGTACCTACCGTGTATACGGTGACCGTCATTTATTAGTATTCTATCTCTGTAAAAAAAAAACACGAAAATTAAATTTCTATTCTAACCAATCCTGATCACTTGATGAACATAAGGGGGGGTGGGAGAGTCCCCCCTCTCTACTCTACTTTAATCCCCTCGCTCGCCACCCTTGATTTTTTCATACATTTTGTGGTGAGGTTTAGTAAAATTTCAAAATTCATTTAAAAAAATCGAATTGCTTTGTTGGAGTGCATGGGGGCTCCTCCAACCATCCGCTCCCTTAAGTTGGACCTTAATAATAATAATAATAAAATAGTACATTATGAGGCAAGTTAGCTTAGGTTGCTCATTGCACACGAGCAGGGCCGGATTTAAGAACTATGGACCCCTAGGCTCATCCTGTGGTGGGCCCCCCGTCTAGTAGTAATCTTGTAATTTTGCAAGTCTATTGTAAAATATGGCCGCGCAGCGCAATTTTTTGTCAGTTTAAGCCACTAATTTTATAATTATGCCTATCTTTAGGAAAAAAACGGCCGCGCAGCACGATTTATAGTCAGTTTCATCCACAGATTTTTTGTGTGTTTCAGCCACTAATCTTGTAATCGTGCCTGTATTTCGTAATAAAACGGCCGCGCAGCGCGTTTTTTCGTCATCTTCATACATTAATATTGTACTCTTGCCTATCTTTAGCAAAAAAAGGCCGCGCAGCGCGACTTTCAGTTAGTTTCATCCACTAGTTTTGTAATCTGTGGTTTCATCCGCGTACCTAATTCAAAAATTCAAAAAAAACATGTGGTGCGGGCCCCCTTGTGGTGCGGGCCCCTAGGCTGCAGCCTATGTAGCCTATGCTTAAATCCGGTAGTGCACACGAGGCTGTGGGTTGCAGCCCGAGCCGTAGGCATAGTAGACCACAGAACATAGAGGTAGAGTAGACTATGCCGTAGGCGAGGGCGTAACTCAGGCAAGTGTGCAATAAGCAAGAGCTCACGAGTTTAATAGGACGTTTTTCAACACATTTGCGAGAAAAAACAAAGTTTACCACACAGCAACAAATACGACAAAAACAAAGTATAAAAGTATGGGAAAAGGCGCGCAGGTATTTTTTTCACACGCCCAATGCAAGAATATTTTGCGAAAAAAATTGTTTAAAAACAAAAAAACCGACTTCAAAAAACCTGCAAATAAAAACAAAATTAGCTTCAAAATTAAATACCCCTAAAAAGCAAGAAATAATTTTCAAATCATTAGATACGCATATCATTGTAATTAAACACGTATAATGAAGTCGGGTGGGGCTGGAGAACAACTTCTTTTTTTATTCTAGAAGCCCCACCCGACTTCATTATACGTGTTTAATTACAATGATATGCGTATCTAATGATTTGAAAATTATTTCTTGCTTTTTAGGGGTATTTAATTTTGAAGCTAATTTTGTTTTTATTTGCAGGTTTTTTGAAGTCGGTTTTTTTGTTTTTAAACAATTTTTTATTTTTTTCTTTTCAGTGTAATTACCTTCTGTATTAGGTAGTTTTACCTTTTACCCAAAGTATGTATAGGTATTATGTAAATGTAAGCGATGATGTTATGTATTTTTTTTTATATTTCACACTTTTGCGTGGTGTAATACCACTAAAAACTCAATTTCCACTGTTCGTGCTGTTTGTTGTTAAGGAGTTCCGTTCTTCCTTCACAGCTCAAGTCTAGTCCAAAACGTCCTTGACCATAGTTAGATACCTAATTTGTTTAAGATTGTCATAATCCTAGCAATATTTCAATCACTACACAGTTTCTATTTGATTTTGAAGAGTTCCCTTGTGTATCTTTAAAATCCAAGGTCCAATAACAATGAAATCAAAACGATATCATCAATAAAGTGTCCTCTTTCAAACAAAAAAAGAATCATCTAAATCGGTACATAAACAAAGAAGATATGGTCGATCATCCGTATAAATTCATAAAATGGTAACGAAAACGACAGTATTTTCAAGTTTTCCTGAAAAATACTGAACCGATTTCAAAATTTCAAAAAATGGGACCAACTTGGGAACAAACCTGATCTAATAACGTTTGAATTATTTCAATCGGTTCAGCCGTCTTCGAGTAATCGGTGGACATACATAAAAAAAAAAAAAAAAAAACATACATACAGCCGAACAGAGAACCTCCTCCTTTTTGGAAGTCGGTTAACAAAGGGGTGAGTGAGTGAGCATACAATCTACTTCAAAATTAGGTATAATTTTAAGTGATAAAAATGCAAATATTTTTATATTTTATAACAAAATAGGTATTGTGAATTATGAATAATTTGATAATAATAAATATTTGTTTGAGTTAATTAAGGACTACACATTTATTTATTCCAAAAATTTATATTAATTTTCAGCGGCATAAAACCTCTTTGTTGTAGTAACTAATAGTACATTATGATACAAGTTAGCTTAGGTTGCTTATTGCACAGAAGGCTGTGGGTTGCAGTGCAGCCCGAGCCGCAGGCGAGGGCGTAACTCAGCCGAGTGTGCAATAAGTAAGAGCTCACGAGTTACCTACATACGACGTTTTTCAACACATTTGCGAGGAAAAAACAAAGAAATTCACAACAACAAATACGACAAAAACAAAATGATAATCATGATGAGAAAAGGCGCGCAGGATTTTTTTTTGTTTTTTTCATACGCCCAATGCAAGAATATTTTGCAAACAAAGGGGTTTTAGTGAGCATACAGCCTACTTCAAATTATAAATTTAAGTGATAAAATGCAAATATTTTAATATTTTAAAACAAAATATTGTAAATTAGGAATAATTTGATAATAATAAATATTTGTTTGACTTAATTAAGGACCTACACATTAATACCTACGACCTATACAAAAATGCAAATGAATTTTCAGCGGCATAAAACCTCTTTGTTGTTACTAAAAAAATAACTGTATTACCCGGTTAAATTGAAAATGCTCTGTTTACTCGCGTAGAACTTGCAGTCAGGTACCTATTTAACTTTGTAGGGATAATTCTATAACCAACTAGTTTTTTATATATTATTGCACGCGTTTGTTATAGTTCGGTTTATGGCTCTAAAAGCGATGTATTAGGGCTCACTTTACGAGCAAGTGTGTTGAAATAGTAGTTTGTTACACAAGGGACGTAAGTGAGCTATTACAGAACAAGATCCAACTTGGCGCCCGTGCGAGCGCAGCTCGCAAAGGGCGCTAATGGATCGAGTGCACCCGAGATATTTAGACGCACGAGCGAGCGAAGCGAGCAAGGGCGAATATAGTTCGAGGGTGTGATAGCTACTTACAACCGAGGTAAGCATACTACTTTACATCATTCATGCGAGGTAAATAAAACTTGACAATGATATTTTTCGTTCATTAAAAACCTCTCGTGGGGTTGATCAGACCATCAAACTGAACAACTTTCATTATAGGAAAAATCACGAAAAAAAATCTACTGTTCCATACAAAAGTAAAATGCCTACTCCATCGAAATGTAAAACAGCTAATTTTTTTTCGCGCTTTCAAAATGAATGTTGTCATTTTATGAAAAAAATTGTTTGACCAAGGAGTTTTGCATAGCTTGAATTTTCATAGTTTTTTTTTAGTAAAAAGTTTCTTCATTTTATAAGAAAAGAAATTGGTTCACTAAGGAGTTTGACATAGCTTGAATTGTAAAGTTACTTTACAATTAAAGCATTCACCCATGCTTGAATTGTAAAGTGATTTGAAAATGGAACGTTCTATCTAAACAATGCACTGTGTTGCACATGCCAACTTACACGGCCTCTTACTATACTAGTAAATCCTAGTTGCCGAGCAGTATGATGTAAAATAAATAACTGTATTACCCGGTTAAATTGGGAATGCTCTGGTTCTTAGAGAAAATACTGTAAGCTCTGGTTACTCGCAGAAAGGTACTAATTTAACGTTGTAGGGTTAATTCTATAACGCACTAGTGCTTTATATATTATTGCACGGTGTTTGTTATAGCTCGGTTTAAGGCCCTAAAAGCGATGTATTAGGGCTCACTTTAAGAGCAAGTGTGTTGAAAACAATCTTATATGTTACAACTTCATTCTTACATCCTATCTTCCAATTCTTGCAATAAAGCTGTTCTCTGGCGAAGTGCTGTTTTGATTTTATGTAACATATATAATGAATGAAAAAAAGAAAAAATAGCCATAAAGGTCATAAACCAAAATGCTAGAATCTGAAACAAAACATAACGTTAAAATTAAAGATTAAAATTAATTTTATGTACAGTTAGCAGCATATCAAGCTATATAAAACTGTCAAAATCTACAATGAATTTTAATACTTAAACTAATCGAGTTAAAGTTTTAAAACGATTGAAGAAATTTGACAGTTTGTGGAAGCCTAGCGTGCCGTCTACCGTACATGGTAACAAAATAAAAATATAAAGTTTTTGATGTTTAAATATCATCTTCTTTCTTTCGGACAATAATTAATTGATCGTATAATTTTAGAAAAACCATTCCGGAGGTAGATATTTGCAACTAAAATGCACTTTTTTTTGTTAAATTAGGAGTAACAATATAAGAACCTTGGGTCTACCCACTTTCAGTTTTTGATATTTTTTTCCATAAAATCGTTAAAAAAATATTATTAAAATTAGAATAACAAATAAAGAAAATACCAAATTTCTATTCTATTCTATTCTATTCTATTCTATTATATTCTATTCTATTCTATTCTATTCTTTTCATATAATTATACAGGGTCATTTTTGGACCCCTTTTCAAATTTTGTCAGGTCATACTATAACAGCAGTACAATCGATTTGTGAAGTAAAAAAAAATTTTTTTTTTACATTTTTGTCCCAAACTTTTCCTTACACAACTTGAAATTGTTGTCACTGTTTGCACATCGCACGGTCAACCCGCGCGAGCCCCCCTCCCGCCACCCGTCTTCCCCCGCTCGCGCCGCTTGCGCGAGGGTGAGCGTGCGCGCTTAAATTTTTTGGACATAAAAAGTGGCTAAAACTGTGAATTAAAAAAGAAATAATTCATAATTATCTCACCAATTTTTTATTACTTCCTTGAACTAATATTTGATTTTGTAAAGAGGTCGCAAAATTACCCTGTATTATATAAAAAATCCTTTAACCCATCAATGTATGGGTCGGTCGTTTTCATGCCTCTGGTGCCTACCAATTTACTTTTAATAATCCCAGCTCGTAAGAACTTGTAATATTCTACGTTTTTGCGCCATCAAAAACTAAGTTTACGCACAAAAGTCTTTAGTTTCTCTAGTGCTGGAAAAAATTTGTGCCGAGTAGCGAGCGCATGCAAAATGTAATTTATTGTTATTTAATGGTCAAAATAGTGTTATAGTCATTTGAATATGTCTGTGAGAGATTATTATATACACAGGTTGGTCAAAAGTTCTGTTACTGAGTTTCTTTATCGATTACTGGCCATTAAAACAAATGAAAAGAAAAAATAAAAATGACATATTATTGACAGTTTTATAAGCTATAATTCCATACCACACGTATATCATATTTTGTTTATTTCACCATGGAATGGGGGTTGAAGGAGAATCGTGTCGCTGTAATTGCTCTGCACAAATGTGGGCAGCCACCGAATATGATTTTCAAGTTGCTACAAAAGTTGAAAATCAACAAGCAATTTATTTATCGCACTATCCATAGGGGGTGCTAAGAATCCCCGGGTGCGGCTCGGCTACCAAAAACGACGACAACTGCACCTGGCAACCTATAACACGCGCACACTAAGGACCGACGCGAAGTTAACCGAGTTGGAAGAAGTTATCAGCAAGGTACACTGGGACATTATCGGGTTATCTGAAGTCCGAAGAGCGGGAGAGGACTCGATAATCCTCAACTCCGGTAACTTGCTTTACTACCGGGAGGGCGACCAACAGTCCCAAGGTGGTGTCGGGTTCATCGTCCACAAGTCCCTTGTCAACAACGTGATTACCATCGGAAGTGTGTCGACCAGGGTGGCGTACCTTATACTCAGAATATCCAAACGATGTTCGCTGAATGTTATACAGGTTTACGCACCGACCTCGACACACCAAGATGACGAAGTGGAGGCTATGTATGAGGAGATCTCTAAAGCCATGCATAGCTACAAAACCCACTACACTGTTGTGATGGGGGACTTCAATGCAAAGTTGGGGAAACGATGCGGTGATGAGCTGAGAGTGGGGCAATTTGGAGTTGGGCAACGGAATGACAGAGGCCAGATGCTGGCTGACTTTATGGAGAAGGAGAACCTCTTTATGATGAACTCCTTCTTCAGAAAGCCGGAAAGCCGGAAGTGGACCTGGGTCAGTCCGGACGGTAAAATCAGAAATGAGATAGATTTTATCATGTCGACGAAAAAGCAAATATTCAATGATGTCACTGTGATCAACGCTGTTAAGACGGGGAGCGATCACCGATTGGTACGTGGCACATTGAATATCAACCCAAAGCTGGAAAGATCTCGACTGATAAAATCAACAATTCGACCATTGCCGGCCCATATTCAAAACCCCGAGAGCTTTCAACTCGAACTCCAAAACCGCTTCGAAGCCCTTGAGAACAGCATAGATGTGGACGATCTAAACAACATGGTGGTGGATACTGTCCGTACGGTAGGGTCCAAGCTCTTTAAGACCCGCCGTCCCAAGATAAAGAAACTCTCCGACCACACACTCCTACTCATGGATCAGAGACGTGAAATGAGGCTCCAGAGTTCAGTAGATGCTAATCGTTATCGGCAGCTTAATAGACAGATATCTAAGTCTTTGACGAGCGACCTTCGCCAATTTAATACGAATCGTATTAAAGAGGCTATCGAGCGGAATAAAGGCTCCAAAGTGTTCGCGAGAGATCTGTCTATTGGGCAAAGCCAGATGACGAAGCTGAAAACTGACGACGGACGCATCATTTCATCAAAGCCTGAAATCCTGAGGGAGATCGAGAGCTTCTATGGGCAGTTATATTCCACGCAGACACCTGTTGAAAGCAAGGCTAAAGACCCCAGAGCCAAGCTTACCCGACACTATACCGAAGATATCCCGGACGTCAGCCTGTACGAGATTAGTATGGCTCTCAAACAGCTGAAAAACAACAAGGCGGCGGGTGACGATGGAATCACTACAGAACTTCTGAGAGCGGGCGGTAAGCCGATACTCAAAGTCCTCCAGAAGCTCTTTAATTCCGTCATCGTCCAGGGCAGAACGCCAAAGACATGGAACATAAGTGAGGTGATCTTGTTCTTTAAAAAGGGTGACAAGTCCCTCTTAAAGAACTATAGACCCATCTCGCTTCTGAGTCATGTCTATAAGTTGTTTTCGAGAGTCCTTACGAACCGTCTCGCTCGCAAGTTCGACGACTTCCAACCTCCCGAACAAGCCGGGTTCCGAAAAGGCTTTAGCACCATAGACCACATCCATACGCTGCGGCAGGTTATACAGAAGACCGAGGAGTATAATGAGCCACTTTGCTTGGCGTTCGTGGACTATGAGAAAGCCTTTGATTCGATTGAAACCTGGGCGGTGCTGCAGTCTCTCCAAAGGTGCCAAGTGGACTATAGGTATATCGAGGTGTTGAGGTACTTATACCAAAATGCCACCATGACGATCCGAGTACAGAACCAGAACACAAATCCTATCCAACTGCAGCGTGGTGTGAGACAGGGAGACGTTATTTCTCCGAAACTGTTCACAGCTGCGTTGGAGGACATCTTTAAGCTCTTGGACTGGAAAGGACTCGGCATCAACATTAATGGCGAGTACCTAACACACCTTCGTTTTGCCGATGATATAGTCCTTATGGCTGAGACCATGGAAGACCTGAACACAATGCTCGAAGATCTCCGTAGTGCTTCCCAAAGAGTGGGTCTTAGGATGAACATGGAAAAGACGAAAATTATGTCAAATGCCCATGTTTTACCCTCTCCAGTTCATGTTGGGAACACTACACTTGAAGTTGTTGACCATTACGTATACCTAGGACAGGCAGTCCAGTTAGGTAGGTCCAACTTCGAGAAAGAGATCTCTCGCCGAATCCAACTCGGGTGGGCAGCATTCGGGAAGCTTCGAAAAATCTTCGCGTCCGACTTACCTCAGTGTCTCAAGACGAAAGTCTATGAACAGTGTGTGTTGCCAGTGATGACTTACGGCAGTGAAACGTGGCCGCTAACTATGGGTCTCATAAGGAGGCTCAAGGTCGCTCAGCGTGCAATGGAGAGAGCCATGCTCGGCGTTTCCCTACGTGATCAAATCAGAAACGAGGAGATCCGCAGGAGAACTAAAGTAACCGACATCGCTCGAAGGATTGCTCAGCTGAAGTGGCAATGGGCGGGACACATAGCGAGAAGAACCGATGGCCGTTGGGGCAGAAAGGTTCTGGAATGGCGACCGCGCACCGGACGACGCTCCGTGGGTAGGCCCCCGACAAGGTGGACCGACGATCTGGTGAAGGTCGCGGAAAGCCAGTGGATGCAGGCAGCGCAGGACCGATCGTCGTGGAGATCCTTAGGGGAGGCCTATACCCAGCAGTGGGTGTCGTGTGGCTGATATGATGATGATGATGATGACTATCCATAGGTACAGTAATACCTTGACCGTCGATGACCGAAAAAGATCAGGAAGACCACGCACCGTTCGGACACCAGCTGTGATCAAGGCAGTGAAGGCGAGAATCACGAGAAATCCCGTCCGGAAGCAAAAGTTATTGGCAATACAGATGACTGTGAAGAGAAGTTCCCTTAAAAAAATTATCAATGATGACCTTGGGCTTCACGCTTACCGTAGACGAAAGGGCCATCTGTTAAACGCACGATTGAAGGCTATGAGGTTAGCACGAAATCGCGCTCTACTAAAGCAGTACGCACAAAACGGCCATCGAAAAATCTTGTTTACTGATGAAAAAATCTTCACAGTCGAAGAAAATTGTAACCGTCAAAATGATAGAGTATACGCTAAGAATAGTAAAGAAGCCAGCATGATTGCTCCGAGGGTCCAACGAGGTCACCACCCCTCATCAGTGATGATTTGGCTGGGGGTGTCCTATTCAGGGCTAAGTAAGGTTTATTTCTGTGAAAAAGGTGTGAAAACTGGCGCTAGAGTCTATCAAGATACCGTTCTGGAACCTGTTGTCAAACCCTTAAGCCACACTTTATTTCAAAACCAGCCATGGGTCTTCCAGCAGGACTCTGCCCCTGCGCACAAAGCAAAATCTACACAAGCATGGTTTCGGGCTAACAAAATTGATTTTATCGCGCAGGAAGAATGGCCATCCTCCAGCCCAGACTTAAATCCTCTGGATTATGCCATATGGCAACTTATTGAGGAGAAAGCATGTGCTAAGCCCCACATGAATCTCGACTCTCTTAAGCGCGCTTTTCTCAAGGCAGTCGCAGAATTGGATATGGTGGTAGTTCGTGCTGCCATCGATGACTGGCCTCGTCGTCTAAAGGCGTGTATTCATGCCAGAGGCGGTCATTTCGAATAATTTTAATACATGATAATCTTAAATATTTGTGCTTTCATTTGGTATATAATTCATTGTAGCATTATTTGTAAATTTAGTATTATTCATGTTTTCCATAGTTACAGAACTTAGTAACCAACTAGGTATAGTGATTAGTGATACAATTAATTTTTCTTATTGTAATCAATCGAAATTTTTATTTGGGTCTAAAACGACCCTTTGCCCATATAGGTAACATGCTTCATGTTTTTATTTTTGAGGTCTTGACGCGTGCTCAAAACAAATTAAATAATCGAAACTCTGGAGGACTTGGATTCTGAGGAAGATGTCAGGGCATCGATGTTACATGGTCCCTCCTGCCGACGGCATTGAGCCTGATGCCGATTCCAGAGAAGAGGTCTGTGACCATGTAAACAGGTTGAATCGAAACCAGTTCTCGCTCCTGCTAAAATGGTTATGTTGCATCGAGAAGAATTTCATTCAAGAAGAATGTGATGATGACAACACCACCATCAATGAGATCCAGTGTTACTACTTCTTCTTCTGCTCCTATACACCTGTCAGCCAGACCACTTAAATCACGGAAACGTGGTTATAATGAAGAGTCTTCATCAACTGCGCCACCGGCTTCTGCTAGGAGTGATGATGATTCTGGTACGCAATCAACACGACGTGGAGGACAGCGAAACGTTAGACCACATAAGCATAGTAGAATCAAATTCTAAGTTCTATGACATAAGTGGGTAAAAAGGGTTTGCGTCCCCAACAAGTGGACTGGTCTTCTCTACCCCAACGAGTGGTGATCACCATCAATAAAGATAGTGAACCAATAGAGTTCTTTGAACTGTTTTTCAATGAAGATATGTACGAAGTTGAAACACATAATACTAGTTTCAGCCTTTCGTGAGATGAACATTGTACTCTTTTCTGGGTATACCTATATTGATCGTCTTTGCCAGCGGACACACGCCCTTTCCCGAGACGTCGTATGTACTGTGCACTGGGAGAGTGTTTTGCTTGTGTTTTGCAAATATATTGCAAAATTCCATTCAAAAATGATAATTCTTGCTCTATCAAATTGTGATTTTAAAGTTTCTAATACATTGAGACTGATTTGCAACAAATCATCATCCTCCTGTCCTTATCCCAATTTATTTGTAGTGCTATGTCTACACAAAATAAAATTTTGCGCTCGTAGAACGACCACTATTGGGGTCGGCGCAGCATGTAATACATACTGCATTAGGTTTTGGCAAAGTTTTACGATCGGCCGCCTGCCTGACACCAACTGATTTGCAACAAAATTGTATTTAATTCCATTATTACTGCTCCATACTAGTATCCTTACTAATATTATAAATGCGAAAGTCCGTTTGTTTGTTACGCCTTCACGTCTTAACTACTGAACCGATCATCATGAAATTTTGCTTACACGTTGTCAGGGGTACAGAAAAGGACCTTGCATACTGAAAAAAGTTTGTTCCCGAGGGAAAGCAAAAAAAAACTTTTCACGTAGATGAAGTCGCGGGCGGCCGCTAGTAAGACCATATATGCGCAAGGAGTCGTTTTCGACACACTGAAAAAACCTACTTTCTGGACCGAAAAATACAAATTAACTATACAGCTGTTTTTAGTGTCCATAATGTATGCCATGTGAAAATCATAAGAATCGGTATTGGTTCAACTTTAATCGTGGTTTCGCTTTCGCATCTTTTTAGGTGGTTTGAGCTGTGCGTTGATAGATCAGTCAGTCAGTTTACGATTTTATATATTAAAATTTGAGTTTCAAATAAGACAGATGACAATGGGACAGACATTTTCATACAAATCGATATTCTGTGGTTTACTTATTTATTAAAAAAAAAAAATACTTAGGTGGTTTA
This sequence comes from Agriphila tristella, assembly GCA_928269145.1. Lineage (NCBI taxonomy): Eukaryota > Metazoa > Arthropoda > Insecta > Lepidoptera > Crambidae > Agriphila > Agriphila tristella. Next base: position 25,429,277 of record OV743437.1, on the reverse strand, counting down.
AAGTGTTATATTTTAACGTTTTATGTTAAAAATTAATATACCTAAATACCTATACATGATCTTAAACAAAACATCTGCTCTTACTATGGATTTTATTAATTAATCACTTGCAAAGTCATGAAAACAAGTACCTAGGGGTCGACCATTAATCACGTGAGCCTCGAAGGGGGAGGGGGGGTAGTTGAAAAAAATCACGAAGTATCACAAGGGGGGAGGGGGGTGTCGTGAGATATCACGTGTATTAATTTTTTCGTTGAACGAGTAACTTTTAACCGAAAACTGCGTGTGATTGTTGGCTCACCGTTACCAAGACGATTTCCCCGCCCACCGCGACATATTCGTACTGAAAATTGTTGAGATTATATTGTACCAAAAAATACACGTGATTTAGAGGGGGGGGGGGGGGGGGGGTTAACGTAAAATTTCACCAAGCATCACCAGGGGGGAGGGGGGTTAAAAATTGGCCGAACAAACATCACGTGATTAATAGACGCCCCCCTACGCGACGTCACAAAGGTGGTGCCTCCTAGGTTTAGATTTTGTCAATTATCTCAGTAACTTTTAATCTGATTTAAGCAAGCTAGGTATGCAATGATAATAGGTAATTAAAATTGTAACAAAACATGGAAAAAACCTGTTATTGTAGGTAATTTATTTAAAAAAATATTGGGACTTTAATGTTAATACCTAACATTAAACGATGTCCCGTACATAACAGGAAAGGTGCAAATTCGAAGGAAACATATATTCATGTCTTCTAATGATTCCATAAAAAATTACAACTACACGAATTACTTCCAATATTTTTACAAATTGGATTTAATTTGAATATACTGACTACACGTTGGTGTCATCACATGATGAAAATGCGTCCAATACCACATCTAATTAACGGGCTGGCAGATGCTCAGGGGCCCTATTTTTGAATCCTTCGGCTGGCGTCGAGCGCTCTTTTTTTTACACGACTGCCCAAAGCAAAAAGAGTGTATATGTGTTCAGGGTTCATGTAGGCTGGCGTCGAGCGCTCTTTTTTACACGACTGCCCAAAGCAAAAAGAGTGTATATGTGTTCAGGGTTCATGTATGTTTGTGGGTATGTGAGTTTCTTTATTCCACCATAACTTCTAAATGCATGAACTGATTTGGATAAATGGGGTATCGTTAGAATCCTTACAGCATCCCGAGTGACACTGGCTATATTTTTTTTAGTAAAAAAAATAATATGGCGTGGGCATCAAATGAAAGGCCTTGATGAGCACATTCCAAAATTATATAATATTTCACTAAAATGTGTAAAATAAAAATAAATAAAATAAAAAAATATGAAAAACACGACTGCCCTGCCAAAACGAACTAAAACAACAAGTGTCATTGCAGTTGGGGGACCTTTTTGATCAAAAATTGTTCCATAATAAGGTCCCAACTAACAATTTTACGTCGTACAATGGTTGTACAAACGTTATCATATTACCACTGGTCGCAAAAGATAGGTCACACTAACGTTATAATAACGTTTGCTCAACGCGAAAAGGGCCCCATTTATACGACCTACATTGTTGTTTAATGGTCATACAAAAGTCACAAGATTACTACTTTCATCGTACAGTAGTCGCATCAAAACTTTACAACGACTCTTTCGTTATATTGTGGTCATACCTACAGATGTTTTTGAATGACGAAAACGTTGTATATGAGTCAAGTAACAACTCTTGTAAGACTGATTTTTAATGTTCGTCAGTGACTCGTGTTTGTGGTTATGTTTCGAGATCTGAGTGCAAAATAAATCCATTACAAGGTAATAAATGGTGAGTATTAATTAACTTTCATATCTTGCGAACTGTGTTTGTCTCTCATACCGTTTAGTTCGTCTGGGAATTAAAATTTTATGATAATATACCTATGTAAATACTATTCATATTTTCATGCCCCTTCGTAGTTTTGCGTTTAAAACATAAAAATTGTATTAATAAAATTATACTTAATTCTCAAAATGTCAGCCATGTTAATTTCGTCGCACACTAATCTCTATATGACGTTTTAAAGACAAAAAGTCATTTTAAGGTTATTTGAAGACCAAGTAAGGCCGCCATTTTGTTAAACGTCATTTAAAAGTCGAAACTTGACTCAAATGCGACTACAAGTCGTACAGAGGTTTAGTGTCCGGACACGAAAGTGGCGGCGGCCGAGCGGTGGCGGGGCGGCGCGGCAGCGGAGCGGCGGCGGGGCGGGGCGATGAGAACGTGGGCACGAAACTTAGCGGTCGGTCAGCCGCGCTAGTAGTGTTGTGACAGATAGGCTAAATACCATTAAGGGCCCGTTGACCTACCGATTTGACCTACTGGTAGGACCACGGTATACCACTAAAGTAACTTCTTATTTTTTTTTATTTCTATTGATGTGTCAAATGTGATGTTGCTATGGAAACAATTTCTTGTTAAATCAATACCGAAAAATATTCAAAGGACGAACTCTGAAATCGCGAAAAAAAAAATCAGCTGTTTCATACAAAAATTTATAACGAAAATTTCAAAATGTATGAAACAGCTGTTTTTTTTTTTCGCGATTTCAGAGTTGGTCCCATAGTAAAAGTTGTTCAGTTTGATGGTCCCTATCTACCCTATTCGGCTTTATAAGGCTTTTACCAAACACCTTGTATATCCTATGTCTAAAAATTTTATTTAGTTCGAAAAAATGGTCTAAGTATAGGCGTTAACTAGTTTCAAAACCGGATTCTTTGCTCATCTTGTGTTTTTTAAATGATGTCCAAGATGCCGACATCCATACTGAATAAATAGGTACTACCTAGTAATCAAACAGACACTATTATAAATTTTAAACTTTTAGATTTTTGCATTCACAATGCTATTTTTATATTAAGATGAATAAATAATGAAAAAATATTAGAAAAAATCGGCTCACCCGTAGCAACTCAGACGGGATCAATATATAGATCCCGTCTGAGTTGCTACGGGTGAGCCGATTTTTTCTAATATTTTTTCATTATTTATTCATCTTAAGACACTATTATATTATTCAACACAACACTACTGTAATCGCGGGCTACCAAATCCAACTAGTTTGTTCATTTGTTTTCGTCGCTCTCCTCCCGCCCGTGCATCGCTCGTCGCCCCGCTCTGCCACCGCCCGTTTCGTGCGCGTCTCCATACTGTGCCATACTGTTGAATGCATCGCCGCCGCTCCGCTGTCGCGCCGCCCCGCTGCCGCTCCGCCGTCGCAGTTTTCGTGCCCGGACACTTAAGCTAAAACGTTAATATAACGTCGTATAATTTAGTCGTGCCTACGTTTCTATGACCAGTTTATTATGACATATTTGTCGCATGACTAAAAAGTTAAATTTAAGACGTCTATAGGACCTAGCAGTCATCTCATTACTAATGTAAGACTGTTATCCGACTTAAAGTCGTACAAGTCAGGACTTATGCGACGTTTTTGCTTGTTGGGGTCCTCCGACTGCAATGACACTTGTTGTTTAACTTTTTAGTTCGTTTTGGCAGGGCAGTCGTGTTTTTAATATTTTTTTAATTAATTTATTTTTTCTACTGATTTTCGTTCGACATTTGACTTAAATGGTTGAGATCGATTCAAATATATGAGATGTCGAACGAAAATCAGTAGAAAAGAGCGCTCGACGCCAGACCACAGAATACATAATAAGACGAGCGATTCAAAATAGGGCCCCTGGCCGTTGATACGTGACGAAAAAAATCATACATGACGAAAAAATCTATACTATACCTACAATATTATCAATACTATAAGTCACTGGACTTAGACCACTGGGTCTAGGCGTAAAAACAACAGAACAGAGTTACATTAGCATTTATAATATTTGATAAAAATAATAATATATAATAATTTATAATTATAAATTGTATATTATATAAGAATACACTTAAATATTTAATATTATAAATGCAAATGTAACTCTGTCTGCTACGTGTTCACGCCTAATCACCACTGGACCGATTCTTTAATTAAAAGAAGAAAACTTACAAAAATCGTGCTAAATATTATTTCGACATTTACCATCATGTTTCTGCAAAAGAAAAAAGGTTATGAAGTAGGTAGTACGAGGGTGGATTGATAAGTCCATGACTTCTGGAATGCTACTTTCGGGGGTGTCCCTTGACTCACCTAAAGTCATTGGTCCTAATTTCATTTGGCCGAATTTCTTTGGCCTAAACTCCTTACGTACAATTATTGTATGGCCTAATAGATTTTTTCGCATCTTTGTCGTTTCGCCTAAACGTTAAATTCCCTCATTATCAAAACGACTAATGTTAATTGTCCTAAAATTTATTAGCATACATATCTTTTGACACAATAATGACTACGCCGAAGTATTGTTAACCCTAATATTGTCTTGCATACATAATTTTTGGCATAACAATATTGTATCGCATTCAAGTTGGTGACAGAAACAAATCGTCAAAAAACGGGCCTGAGGCCCCCCGCTATAAAGAAAAACTTTTAATGTGAACACCATTACGTTAGGTTAGGGTTTTGAATACTTTTATATTGCTTGCATGCATGCATGCTGCATGCTTGCATGATTTTATGCATGCATGCTTTTTTTGCATGCTTGTTCACTTGCTCGCTTGCATGCCTGTATGCTTCATTGCAAAATGCTTGCCGGGGGGTGCAGGGGGGCTGGCCCCCCTGCTCGGGGGGGTCGGGGGGCCTGAGGCCCCCCGCTATAAAGAAAAACTCTTAATGCGAAGACCATTAGGTTAGGTTAGTGTTTTGACCACTTGCAGCGGAGCGAGCGAAGCGAGCGGAGCTCCCTAATGCTTGCATGCATGCTGCACGCTTGCATGCATGCTGCACGCTTGCTTGCATGCTGCTTGCTTGCTTGCATGCTGCTTGCTTGCTTGCATGCTGCTTGCTTGCTTGCATGCTGCTTGCTTGCTTGCATGCTGCATGCTTGCTTGCATGCTGCATGCTTGCTTGCATGCTTGCTTGCATGCTGCATGCTTGCTTGCATGCTGCATGCTTGCTTGCATGCATGCATTCCTTGCTTTTGATTGCATGCATGCATAATCTGCTCTTGCTTGCATGCAAGTATGCATGGCCTTGTTTGCATGCATGCATGCGTGCCATGCAAGCATGCTATTTGATCTTGATTGTACTTATGTTGTCATGTTTGCTTGTGTGCATACTTGCTTGCTTGCTTGTATGCTTGCATTCTTGAGTGTGATAGGCAATTAAAAAGACAACGACAGGTTTATCTGCTCATTCTTTATTTTTAATTACTTACCAAAAACATAATTTTTCGTAATTTAAATCATGTGCAATTGTTGTTAATTGTTGGTAAAATTGTTCAAAAGTGTTTAGTGAAATTGAGTAATTTTCAATTTACAAGTAGTAAACAATACCGATTAAAAACGATTATTCCTATAATGATTAAGGGAAGTAAACATTCGGCAAAAAAAATATTAGGCGTTACACAATTGTGCGAATCGTTATTTAGTACAAACATTAGGGATTATGAATAGTTATGCTTAATGATGAATTTAGAAAGTAAACATGCGGCGAAAAAATTTTAGGCGAAGTGAAAATAGGCCAAACAAATTTAGGTCAAATGAAAATTGTGCAAAAAGTTTTTAGGCCAATAAGTAGTGTGCCAAAGACAGTTAGGACAAAAAAAATTAGGCATTCCAATATATAACCTACTTTCGGTGCACATCATTTGAAATTATAATGTCAGGAAAGTGGCTAATTTTTTATTTATGCATAGCTTGAATCTAATTTTTTACGGTACAAATAACAGTAATGAAAAACCACCAGAAACTGGGCTGGGGCTTTCTGGTTTCTAAATAAAGATCTTTGTCATGTAATATAATAAGTCCATGCTCTTTGTCTAAAAGTCTAATGTCAAAGATTTATAATGTAAAATGGTACTTACATTTCAGAGAGATTGGGACTTGCTGATTATATTTTTGAATAATGTTTACTTGGTGACTTTTTTTATAAAGAACAATATGTCTAAATAAAATTGCTTTAATTTTTAAAGCTGCACACTAAAGTTTTTGCTGTCACGTTTTTGACTTTTGTATTGACTTCAAGTTGACGTATCGAATCAATCATAGATAATCACTGACGTCCATTATACAAGTACCAAGAACCTTATATATAACACTGGATATTGTACTACTGAAAAATGGTTGGGGAAGAGGTCATTCACCTTTGCAGATTTTGTTTATCCCTCTCACACTGTAACTGAAATTGCCATGCTAAGTACAAAATATCCCAATCCATAGTCAATTTACCCAAGTCATGTACAAAAATTAATTAGATTTTCTAAATAACTGTAAATATCGGCACTTTTTAAATTAGTTACATGATGTTAAAATTTATTAGTACATGCCAAAGTCATTATTTATAGGAATGATAAATCCAGATTTTGTTATTACAATAAACCTTTAACATTATTTTTTCCATATTTCAGAAGTTACCAAATAAAAATAATGTGGCATCACTGACGGAATTGTATTTGATTTGACTTTTTGGCGGGAAGTCGAACGAGGCGGCAGCTTTAAATTTTATTTTTCCTAAAAGTTGATTATCCCTGCCAATCTCTATTAAAACACCTAATAAACTTAAAACGCACTCAAGATGGGTCCCCCTAGCAATGGGGAGGACCCTGCAGAAAAGAGAAAACGACGATATACGGAGGTATCTAGCGACCCCGAAGAACAAGAAAACGATAAGTATAAAATTTATACAAAACCAAATTATAAAAGATTATTTCTCGAAAGCAGCACAGGGGACTTTACTGTGTTTGTCGAGTCTACCGAACAAGAAAGATTAGGTAACAAAAATCCCATAACTTTGACGAGATTATTCTCAGAAAATGTGAAAGGCATTACTGGCGTACATCGAGTAAACGCACACAAAATTGGAGTGACTTTCAAAAAAGCATCTTCTGCTAACTATTTCTTAAAAATGGATGATTTCCTAGGCAAACATAAAATGAGGGCTTTTGTGCCATCCTATTTGACGGAAAACATTGGTGTATTGCGATATGTTCCAAAAGAAATGTCCAATGAAGAGATATATAAAAATATAATTTGTGATGCTGAAGTAATTTCAATCAAGAGATTTATGAAAAAGGTTAACAACACACTTGTACCCCTGACTACTATCGCTGTTACGTTTGCCACAACCACCTTACCCCAATATGCTTACATCCAATTATTCAGATACAATATCCACCAGTATATACCACCTGTCCTGCAATGTTTCAAGTGCCTTAAATTTAACCATTCAGCCAAAGTCTGCAGAGGTAACCAAATGTGCTCATCCTGTGCTGGACAACATTCCTATAAAGAGTGCGATGTAGAAGAGGTAGTATGCATTAACTGTAGCGGCAACCACTTGGCCATATCCAGAGACTGTCCCATCAAGAAACAGAAATTAGAAGAAAACAAGAAGAAGTACTCTCAGCCAAATTATGCCGCTGTGGTGAGTTCCACTCCCCCTCCACCCATTAATGATTTAAAGTCCTACCCAAACTTGAACAATGTAAAGAATGTAAATAATGAAAATGTAGATGCCACAGCTGGAAGTGTGAAGCACGACCAGTGCGCAGAAGGTGGTAAATGAAACGTCAATGTTACAATTTACCAAGATATATTGAAAAAAAAAAGTCTCAAGGGGGGTACACGGATCTTCGTTTCGTGGTAGTCGCCTTGTAGTATAAAAAGCACTTAGCTTATATTTTGCCTAGAAGAGGCAGAAGCGCATGCGCGGCACGAGCGCTACGTTCGCTGAGGGAGCGGTTGGTCCAGCCTCAGTAGGAGGGTGTGCTCGGAGAAAAGCGGGTGCGCAGGCTCGGCGTGGGTGTTGCTCCGGGGTAGGCCGGAAGCAGCAGGTGGTGACTCGGGCAGGTAGGTGCCCGGAGGTGTAGTAGTAGGCGGCGCAGGAGAGGGTCCGGTAGGGGAACTCTTGCCCGTAGGTACGACCCCTAGAAACGGGGTTGCACAACACAAAGAAATGAAATGAAATTAATGTAACTTGTTAAGGTTACGAATGTTTTGAAAAGAAGAAAAAGATTTTTGCGAATCGTTCGTATTTATAGCAAGATAAATATCGAGAAGCACCTCAAAACAGCGAGAATCATCTAGAAGTCCCGGTCTTATCCTATTGGTCGAGCTTGACATAACGAAGGTGGATGTCATTATTAACAATGACATCATCTGTCACCGTGTGACACTACGGCCGCGTTCCGAGTCGCGATTTGGAATAAGGCAGAGGTCAGAACTTCCCACATTCCACAGGTGAAGTGATGTAATGAATTTTTAAGAATAGTTCGACAGTAATTATTAATTATAAGTAGTAGGTTTTTAGCAACCGTTACATAGATATTACTCAAATAGCTAATAATGACATCATCCTAAATGCTATTGTAAAGTCGCTAATAGCTCTAGGCAATAACAGAGATAACAAAACTCCTTTAACCACTAAGAAAATAAAAGAAATATTTATATCTAACTTACTTTAATGGATAATTACTTACATATAGTACAGTTTAATGTGCAAAGTCTACAGAGCAAAAAACCACTTTTACAAAAATTGCTTTTAGATAAAGAAATTGACATATGTTTGCTTAACGAAACTTGGCTTACTGATAAATCTGTTATTCCTAATTTTCCTAATTATAATTTTATTTTTAAAAATTCCGAAAACAAACATAATGGTGTAGGTATACTGATTAAACATGGTTTGAAATACTCTGTCTTAAACACTAATTTCCATGAAACTATTCAAAACGTTGCTTTAACTATTACGACGCAATCAGGAGATATAACTATACTTTGTGTTTATTGTCCACCCAACACTGGCAGATTTGACGCTAATAAATTAAAAAACATTTTAAATAATATTCCCAAACCATGCATCATTATGGGTGATTTTAATGCACATCATGTAAGTTTTGGATGTTTTAGTAATAATAATAGAGGCAATATTTTATACAATCTAATTGATGAACTAGATTTATGTATTTTAAATGACGGCACGCCAACGACTTGTCCATATCCTAATAGGCAGGCCTCTGCGATAGATGTTACTCTTGTTAGTCCTTCCATAGCTCATTTGTGTGATTGGCATGTTCAGGATGATCCGTTAGGCAGTTATCACTACCCGATATCTCTTCATGTAAATATCCAACCATCCCAGTATGAAGTAGGTCCTGTGGAAGAAAAATACATTTATAATAAAGCTAATTGGCTTGAGTTCTATGCTTTATCTGAAAACTGTTTCTCTGATTTGAGTACTGAATCTGATGATTGTCTGGAAGTGTATAATAGCTTTGTAAATATTTTGAATGAATTAAGGGAAAAAACTATCCCTAAAAGAAAAAGTAGGTTAAATAATAATGTTCATAGAAAACCAGTTCCTTGGTGGAATTCGAAATGTGACGATGCTATAAATAACTCAAAAGAAGCATTAAAAGAATATAAATCGAACCCGTCCATCGATAATTATATACAATACAAAAAATTGGATGCTCTTAAGAAAAGAACTATAAAAACAGAGAGTTCTGAATCTTGGACAAACTTATGCAGTAGTTTTAATAGAATGACACCTGTTTCTAAAATATGGAATTATATTAAAAAATTCAAAAGAATTGGTAGTAGTAATCATAATAAATTTTTTAAAGATGAATGGGTTCCAAGTTTTCTAGACAATTTATCTGATTCTAGTGATTTCAATGAAGAGAGACTTTTATCATTGTTCAATAGTGCTGAGGAAAATACTATTAATTCATTTCTAAACCAACCATTTTCTTTGAATGAACTAAATAATTCATTACAAAGCAGAAAGGATACCACTCCAGGGCTAGATAATATTCCATACATTTTAATTAAAAAATTACATCCAAATGCAAAACAAATATAACTTTGTATTTATAATAAATTATGGCAAAATCTCATCATACCAGAATCTTGGAAAACACAATGTGTTATTCCTGTATTAAAACCAAATAAATCTGCAAATTTTGCCTCTTCATACAGGCCTATATCATTATCATCATGTTTGGGAAAATTATTTGAAAACATGTTAAAGCTACGTTTGGACTATTTTTCGGAAAGTAACAATTTAATCCCTGCAGTCCAGCATGGTTTCAGAAAAGGTAAAAGTTGCTCTGAAAGCTTTGTTTCATTAATACATGACATAAAACAAGTAAAACTGAGTCATTCCAACATGGTATGTGTTTTCTTGGATGTTAAGGGTGCTTTTGACAATGTGAATATAGAAGAACTTATTCAAGTATTGCATGATATTGGAATACCAGAAAGGACTCTACAATGGCTTTTTAAATTTTTGAGTAATCGAGTCATTTATGTAAAATATAACAATAAGCTGCATGGCCCGCGGACAGCTAATAAAGGAACTATGCAAGGTGCTACATTATCTCCGTTACTATATAACCTTTATACTTCAGAAATCTTAAAATTTGTAAATACAGATAATGTAAATATTTTGCAATTTGCAGATGACTTGCTTTTATACAGTATAAATCAAAACATAGATATAGCTAAGAATAATATAAATAATGCTTTAAACCAATTATTTACATACTACCATGATAAACTTAAATAAGATATTAGTCCTGAAAAGAGTTCAGTTTTAATTTTTAGTAAAAATAATTCCAATATGAAAATTTTATACAACAACTCTGAAATACCCACTGTTGCTCAATACAAATTCCTTGGAGTGATTATTGACACACAATTAAAATTTGATAAGCACATTGATTACATTTGTAAAAAGGCAATGAGAAGTATTAATATTTTAAGGCACTTGGCTGGTACTTTCTGGGGATCAGACCCAAAAACCATGAGCATGTTGTATAAAAGTATAGTCAGAAGCCACTTTGATTACAGTAGTTTAGGTTATTTGAATGCCAGTAGCACCCTTCTTAGAAAACTAGATGTTATACAAAATATAGGATTAAGACTAATCTGTGGAGCTATGCGCTCCACCCCCATTAATTCTCTAGAAGTAGAAACTTGCATACCTCCTTTATTCCTCAGACGACTGCAATTAGCTGAGAATTTCTTCTTGAAAATTGTATCCTCAGAAAATAGTATTGACGTCAAATTTGATCAAATAACAGAAAAGTTAAATTCAATAGCAGCTCCTAATTTAACTCCACAATTACTCCTTTCTGGTACTGAAATCATAACAATTTATACTCATGTTAAAAACCAATCAAAAGATATTTCTAAATGTAATAAATGGCCTATTTATGACTGCTCTTACAATAGCCTGATAAATTATGATAGAAATAAGATCCATTTAGATTTAATATCAAGTAAAACAGATTTTATTGAGTTTAAGAACAATAAAGTTGACAGTTATTTTGTATACTCAGATGGCTCTAAAGATGAACACAATGTCAAAGCGGCTATATATGATCCACAAGCTAGTTACAGTGATTGTATTAAGTTAAATCAGAACTGCAGCATATTTACAGCAGAAAGTTATGCAATACTCAAAGCCTTAATGTATATAAATTGTCATGTAAATAATGTAAATATTGTAATAGTGACTGATTCTAAAAGTGTATTATCTTCTCTCTTCCATGGCCTTTCATCTTACAAATCTAACTATATTTTGTGTAAAATTCTTTGTTTAACAGAGCAATTAACTAACCAAGGGTTTAATGTAAACTTTATATGGGTTCCCTCACACAGTGGCATTGAAGGTAATGAGATAGCAGACGAACTGACACGCATGGAGCATAACCAAGATCACACCCAAACAGTTCAAGTACCATTTACGGATTACTATGCATATTTCAAGGCAAATGCAAAAGATCTATGGAAAAGTCACTGGAATAATACATTACAGACTAAAGGCAAGTGGTATGCTGAGATACAGAAAGACTTACCAGCGAAACCTTGGTACAGTAAAAGTAACAGATTTGAGAGCAGGAAATTCGTTACTGTAATCACACGGATGAGACTTGGCCATTGTTTAGTTCCGACGCATCTCCATAGAATCAATGTCTCCAGCAATAGTAGATGTCCACACTGTTCTGAAGAAGATGCCGATTTGCAACACATAATCCTCAACTGCTCCAAGTTTACAATCCAACGGTCCACCCTTCTCAGTGACATAAGTGACAGTGACAGTTCCTCACAGACATCAGTTCAAAACCAAAACAGTCTCCCCCGCCGCGTTCAAGACCTCTTAAGTAACAGTGATTTTTTCAATGCTATTTTTAAGTACATTATTACTACAGTAGAAAAGATTTAATTTAGTCATCTATTCTCGAATGAATATTTTTTTGTACTGTACATAGTTTAAATTTAGTTTGATGTAGATACATAATCTTAATTTAGTTTCTAGTTCATAATATTTATATCCCTTTTGTTTACTTATCTTATACTAAGTTTGCGATTTTTATGTTAGCTGTTGCTCTTATGTATTATATCCACCTTGTGTACTCTACAATATAACTACTAAAATGTATGCGACTGAAGGGCTTTGTACCCATGTCATGAATAAACTAATAAAAAAAAAAAAAAAAAAAATGTCTTTGATTTGTCATGTCACTAATGTCAACGATTTTCTACCGCATCTCACGTTTATGAACAAAAATATAAAATTATTTAAATAAAATTCGCGTTATAAAGCATGTGTTGCATTGTGCAAAATTGCAAAAGTGTTTCGAAACCAAATTTAAACATTATATTTCACAGGTAAGTGTTTTTTAAAGTATTTTCAGCATACAATTTTCCTTCTTAGAAATCTGAATTTCAGCAGATTTCAAGGATTGTTTCCGATCTAATTCGGAAATAGTATAGAAGTTAATTATAATTCCACCTCAATTACGTATTTTTTATTTCAATATAAGGAATATAATATGTACAAATCCGTATTTATTTTCGACACATAACAAGCTGTAAATATTATCTACATATCGTAGGGTGACCATAATCACAGCAGATTTTTTAAAAGAAGAAAGGAAGATTTGGATGAAAAATTTACATTTATCCTACCTAACATTACATTTTATGCCACATTTAACTTTGAGCGGTATTATTTGTTTTCTTAACAGAGAGAAAAATTGTGAAGTAAACTAAAATATTATCTTACGTAGTTGAGTTCCAATTCAGATCAGTTTCAGCTAGGAATCGGACCTTACTTACTACCTTACTACTATACTATTTATTATGGTCTTTGACACCCATTGTTTATTCGTAGTAACAAAATGATAATGAATCTTATTTTATTTTTCAGATTCCGAAACGATGAGGAAAAGAAACATTTATGGTATATCCTAATTACCATTAGAAGGAAACTGTTTTCAACGCCCAAAATGATGCAGATACTTACAACAATGTAAATAAATGAATGCTTTATTACGTATACCTACTGGTTTTTCATTAAGTACCGTTTCATTTTTTTATTCTCGTTCCATTATCGATACTAAAACTTGCTGCATGAGCAGGTATTATTTTTAGTGCAATGGTGGTAGGAAGGAGGAGGGTGAGGTGATGAAATGGGCTCAGGGGGGGGGCTATTTGACATTTTTACATTGGGAGGGGAAGGGTAGTTTTGGGTCCCCCTCCCCGTTTTTTCATTATTTTAATATATAGAATTTATCCTCAGAGTTATGGAATATCAAAAAAATTAGTGTGTATAATAGATTGAACGCGCGATTTATAAACCAAAACAATTTGCATCTCATGTTTGCCTGGACATTTTTATTAAGATAAGTAATTGGGAATGTCCGCAAAAAATTAAATTGGCTGAGTATTTTTTTATAGGTATAGGTAGGAATAAGTACCTAAGTAATAGAAAAATAATCTGAATTTTCGGTTGCGTGAAAAAAATATATCTTCGACTCCATAAAAGTAACAGCAAAATGGAGATTATACCTTTGCCACCACTCTTACAACCACAACACGTATAAAAAAGTTTTATATATTTTTATGTTGAAACTTTTTTAATACAATAGGTACTGATTATGAGACTTTCTTTTTCACGAAACCGAAAATTCGGAAACTTTTTTTTTATTACTATTTTTTCGGACATTCCCCATTGTAGAAAAAAAATACACGTGACTTTAGGGTGGAAGGGCAGGTGTACCTAAGTCTTCTTCTTCTTTTTAAGGTGCCGCTTCATTATTGAAGGTTGGCCGTCAGCTCCTTGAATTTGACTTTGTCCATAGCGAGTCTGAACAACTGTTCAACCGTCTTAACGCCGGTCCACTGGCGGATGTTACGAAGCCATGACATTTTGCGTCCTCCCACTCTGCGCTTTCCGGCAATCTTCCCCATCATGATGGTCTGGAGAAGACGGTATTGCGGATTTCTCAGGATGTGACCAAGATATGCGACTTTTCTTATTTTAATGGTCCGAACCAACTCCACCTTTTTGGTCATGCGCTTAAGGACCTCGACGTTGGTAATATGGTCCGTCCAACTTATGCGTAGCATTCTGCGGTATATCCACATCTCAAACGCTTCCAGTTTCTTTCGTAGGTCTTCCTTCAAGGTCCACGCTTCACAACCGTATAGTACAAGAGGCCAGACGTAGCATTGGAGAATCCTTGTGCGCAGCTTGATGGAGAGTTCTCTACTGCACAATACTTTTCTCATCCTCTCGAACGCTGCTCGGGCTATTTCAATACGTGTTCGGATTTCTGTCTCACTTTCCCATGACTCAGTCAGCTAAGTCTAAAACCTCACCACGTATCCCCAAGTTTTGACTTTTAAGGTGGTTCGTCAAGCTCAGTAGCGCCACCAATGGAAATAGATCATTTACGTTTTATCAAGGGCTTAGAATAAAAGATTTAGTTATTTTGCGCAAATAGAAGAGTAAAGTGCAATATTTATATATTTTTTCATGGCCTCAAATATAATCAATAAGTTATGAATTGCCAAAAGTGGCCACTTTTGGCCACCTTATTTCCATTGGTGGCGCTACTGAGCTTGACGTACCACCTTAACCAGCCGTACCGTACATGACCAGGGGGTCAAGTCTGCTATTGTTAACGCCATAATCGTGTTTCAATGGTGTTTGGATGATAATGCTTTTTGACACAGTTCTTGTTTTTTTAAACCCAAAATCGAAACACATTGTGTTTCTTAAACCCAAACCCTTAAGACACAACAATGTTTCAGTTTTGGGTTAAAAATCAAGAACTGTTTCGAAAAGCATTACCATTCAAACACCATTGAAACACGATTATATATGATGTTAACAATAGCAGACTTGACCCCCAGTTTGACCACCATTCCAAAACAGTATCGTCCATCCGGAGAGGAGCCAACCGAAAATAATCATTAAGTAAATATTTTATGATGCGCCGTCGCTGACCAAAAGGGGGGTTTGAATGAATTTTATACAAAGGTTATAATATGGTTGGTCAAGAGTAGCTAATAATAATCTTATGAATTCTGTAATATTCTAAATGCGAAAGTTTGTACGTTTAGAGATACACAAACATACAAAAGTTCGCATTAACAAACGTCTAAACTATTCTAAACATTCAAATGTTTAGAATCTAAACAATTTTGAATGTTTGGATTGGTTGTCTAAACTTAAGCCATAGGCAAAAGTTGATAGTCTGTTGTAGTAAGTACCTATTTCTACTGGCTGTCCTACGAATGGACAACATTGTTGTCACCCTGATGAAAGAGATGGAAAATATCTTTGACGTCATTCAAGGTTATTTTTTCGTTCTTCAAGCCCCAAATGGTGATGCAAAGTCCAGTGTTATATATAAGGTTCTTGACAAGTACCTACCTACGCTGGACAGGCTATTGCTGGGTACGTATCAGAATATCTAAAGTTAGAATGTCTAAGCTTAAAATGGAAAAGTTCAAAATGTAAAAAAATTGAAAGTCTAACGATTAAAATGTCGAAAGTTCAAAATGTCAAAAACGAAAATGTCAAACGGTCAGATAGTCCTAAATAAAAATGTCTAAGTTCAAATGATCAAAACTTAAAATGTCTAGTAGTCCAAATACCTATAATAACGTATGAGTAGAATTTACTTATGAAGGCATAATCTTTCATTTAGGTACTTAATTAATTAGGTTAAATAATTGCGTGTTAACCTCTGTGCCTCCGCCACACATCACCATAGCCGCGCCACTCCCTGATTAGGTAGCCGGTGCCAGTCACTGATTCAGTAGCAGGCGAACAAAATCTACCAATTGAGTTTGAAATAGATTAGATTTTTCTGGCGCTTCGCCGGCCGCTGCCGCGGCACGCTCGCTTCGCTCGTTTGGCTCGCGCTGGGTTCATGTCAACCTAACATGCTCGTCGCTACGCTCCTCGCACCTATCTCGTGACCTACGGTCTACGCTTTTTAAGTCCCAGTAGACTAGTTTAGATTCATTTCCGGGAGCTACGAGGGGAGTTCAAAGTATTCTCGGTATCGGAACTTTTTGTTAGTAATAAAAGTAGTTTTTGTCTATGGTTCTCTATTTATTATCCAAGGTATTATCCAAGGGCATTATCCAAGGTAACAATGGGGAGGCGAAGGCAAAGTGAATTACAGATGGCGCTTCATTCTTTGGAACAATTGTCAGTTTGAGCTTATATTGTCTTGACTGTGTAATGTATTACGTGATTTTACTTTCTTAGATTGTATTTTTTTCGGTTTTGCGGACAAACAATGTATTATATGCTAACTTTAGCTCATATAAAAGAAGAATTACGGAAAAGAAAAGCCAAAACAACAGGCAAGAAAGTTTATAGCAACTTACAAAAAATTGCTAACAAGCATTACATTTCTTTAAATTTCGTGTAAGATTTACAAGTAATCTTTTTATTTCAGATTAGAAGCATATGATTTAAATTTTAACAAAGCAACTGAGTGTGAATTTCCGTGTTTATAGTTGCCTGATGATGCCTTCTGTGCAATAGTAATTTCAGGTTTCTGTACTGGAATTTCTGTACCATCCAAAATTACACGAACCGTTTTATCATATTTATTTTATTATTCTAAGTTTCTTGAATGACTCTGGCATATAAAATTCTATTAATTCTCTGTTTGGCCCCAATATTGGGCTTATTCCATATTTGATATACCTATCAAATTCATCCAAGTTATAAATATGTTAGAAACTGCTAAGGTGTAAATATTAAAGAACAAAGCTGTTATAATTCAAATGTTGTTTTATTTTGGCGAAGCTTCATCAAATTCATGAAACATTCCTTTTGATTTTTAATGTTTGTCAGGCTCAGCAAAAGAGAAAATCGAGGGAAAAGCATCTTTTTTTTGATATTTTTTTGCCCAATATTTTTTTTGTTACTGGGAAATCGATGAACTCCAATATTTTACAAGTTACATGCATAACAATGCGGAATTTTCTCAGTATAAAATTAAAAAGTGCAATACTCCAAGAGATTCCCATATGTTTTGACACTTTCTTTGAGGCGGCCGGGTACCAAAGACCAGACGCCACCTATCGGGATAAAATTGCGCTTTTCCTCCCCATTAGAAAATTTCTTCGGTATGGCATCATTCGTTTTTTCACAGTCGTGCTTGGAGTGCAACAAAATGTCTGACGAGAAAATGTTGACAAAAACGCTGTTATTAAATTCCTGACAAAACAAGGAAAATAAAAAAAATACATCCATGAAGAGATGGTGGCCGTTTACAAGGATTCCGCTCCTTCGTTGTCTACCATTCAAAAGTGGTCTTTCGAATTTAAAAAGGGGCAGAGAAAGAATTGAAGATGACCCTCGATCAGGTGGTCCTGTTTCTGACACCACGGATGATTTTTTTTTTATTTTATTTATTTATTTTTATTTGGAAAACAAACAGTCATTCTTATACATTGAATCTTAATATATAAAATCGTAAACTGAATGACTGACTGACTGACTGACTGACTGATCTATCAACGCACAGCCCAAACCGCTGGACCTAGAGACTTGAAATTTTGCACACAGATACTTTATACAGAGTAGGCATCCACTAAGGAAGGATTTTTGAAAATTCCATCTCTAAGGGGATGAAATAAGGGATGGAAGTATGTATGAAAGTCCCTCAGTTTTGAAGCTAGAATCTTCAAATTTTGTGTTTAGGCTGACGATTGAAAATTAATAAATACGGGTCTCAGCGTTTTTCAAAATTTTACCCCCGAAGGGGTCAAAAGGGGAATGAAGTTGTGTATTGAAGAAAATCCTTCATTTTCGAAGTAAAAATCGCTAAATTTATAATTTAGGATTTTGAATAGAAATCTAACTCAACGTATATTGTTTTTGTTAGGATTTCAACCCCAAAGGGGATGAAATGGGGGTGAAAAGGGGTAAAAAACCTAAAAATAGATATGGATGTCGTTATCGGGGTTTTGTGGGATGACGATTGCAAAAATGACATTTATTTTGAAGTCCAACACGGTGGACATGATTTAACCCCTAAAGGGGTGAAAATGGGGTCCAAATTTTGTATGGAAAAATAATATAAAATAGACATTACAACTTTCAATTTCGTAGGAGCACATCTAAAAATAAAAAGGCAAATATGTATTTTGTTATTTTGAAAATCAACCCTTTAGGGGGTAAATGTGGTGAGTCAACATAAAAATCGATATAGATGTCGTTATTGGGGTTTTCTGGGATGACGATTGCAAAAATGACATTTATTTTGAAGTCCAACACGGTGGACATGATTTAACCCCTAAAGGGGTAAAAATGGGGTTCAAATTTTGTATGGAAAAATAATATAAAATCGAAATTACAACTTTAAAATTCGTAGGAGCACGTCTAAAAATAATATATATTTTGTGATTTTGAAAATCAATCCCTTAGAGGGTAAGTGGGGTGAGTAAACATGAAAATCGATATGAATATCGTTCTTGAGGTTTTATGGGATGGTGATTGCGTAAATGAGATTTATTTTTCATACTACAATAAGTTATGCAGTTTAAATATAAATAAATTTGTATTGTTTACACTACCTTACACGGGAACGGGAACGGGAACGGGAACGGGAACGGGAACGGGAACGGGAACGGGAACGGGAACGGGAACGGGAACGGGAACGGGAACGGGAACGGGAACGGGAACGGGAACGGGAACGGGAACGGGAACGGGAACGGGAACGGGAACGGGAACGGGAACGGGAACGGGAACGGGAACGGGAACGGGAACGGGAACGGAACCGGAACGGGAATCGGAACCGGAACGGGAACCGGAACGGGAACGGGAAGCATAAAAATGACTGGTCAGATCCTGGTTGAAGGTTCTCTAAGGATTTTTTCTAACATCCACGCGGACGAAGTCGCGGGCAGAAGCTAGTATTATATAGGTATGTTACGGCTAATACTCAAAGTGCGGCTACATTTAGTTTTTGCCGGCTAAAACTAGGTGTAGCCTTCTTTATGCTTCTAATAAGTGAAAGTTTTATGTGGTATTAAAAAAGTTATTTCTATTTACTGTTAAAAAAATAACCACGAAATTCTAACCTGTATTCAGGACCAAGAGAAAAGCAAATCGGTTACTCTTAGGTTTAACCAACAGCTACCGGCTACACCTAGTTTTAGCCGGCTAAAACTAGGTATAGCCACACTTCGGGTCTCTATTAGCCGTAACATATATGCTCATAGCACGTCATTGTTTGAAAGTAAATATAGTGTATAATATAATTTGGTATAATTTTGAGTTCAATAATAGGTAAATTATATTATACTACTAGCTTCCGCCCGCGACTTCGTCCGCGTGGATATTAGAGAAAATCCTTAGGGAACCTTCAACCAGGATCCGACCAGCCGTTTTGTGGGAACCGCTTGGTGGGAACCCGTATAATCGCGTAAAAACGGCTGGTCGAATCCTGGTTGAAGGTTCCCTAAGGATTTTCTCTAATATCCACGCGGACGAAGTCGCGGGCGGAAGCTAGTAATTAATAAGATTATTCTTACAGACTAATAGTTTCACTATTTGCCAAAAAACAGTAAAAGATTCGAAACAGTGTGCAAATGTAATGCCAAGTTGTTGAATAAAAATGTATGTAAATTATTTAGAATTTAAACAAACTCAGTGTAACATAATATGAAATAAGGATGAAATAAAACACTATTATAATCGGAAACTAAATTGATTTTCCATAAGGGTACTTTATTTTCATTTTCATTTTAATTATATTTTATTTACTTATCTATTATTAACTATTAATTTTATTTATAAAAGTGTTTTACTTCAACACGCGCGCAAATCACGCATTCTTACATAATATAAATACCTACTAATATTACAAAGAGTAAGTCCTAAACCTACTTTTTAATTTAGGAACAGAACAATGAAATACAAAAAATCTACATCAGATAAATTACCGTTTTCATTATATAATTTACATGCACGCTTGATAAATGTATTACTTGCATAACACGTTTTACTACCAGAAATATAAAACAAATTCTTACGGCGACATTGTCGTTCACGTCTGCGAGGCACTCTTAGGTTAATATTTCCCAGCGGTGAAGGAGCGTCAAGGTAGTTATTTAAAATTTTAAAAAGAAGAAGTGCATCTACACAATCCCTGCGGATGTTCAGAGGTTGGAGGTGATGGCGTTTTGCTGATTGTTATACGTTACCTATTCTATATTCAAGTGATTTCAAAAACTTTTTCTGTATTCTCTCTATTCTGTCTATATGACACCTGTGATAAGGTTTCCATACGGAACAAGCAAATTCCAGTCGACTCCGAACAAAGCTATTATACAAAATTTTATATACTAATGGATTTTTAAAAGCTTTACTAACACGTAAAATAAAACCTAGTTGACGATATGATTTATCTAAAATGCAATCAATGTGTGGTACAAATGAGAGCTTAGTATCCATTAACACTCCTAAGTCCCGTATTTGATTAACTCTTTCTATTTCTGTATTATTAAATGTGTATTTGCACAATATAGGATTCTTTTTTCTATAAAAACTTATCACATTACATTTATCTAGATTTAAAATTAATTTGTTTTCAATACAAAATTGTTCAAATTTTAGCAAATCTTGCTGTAGTAAATCACAATCTGTTTTGTTACGTATAATTCTGTAAATTTTGGTATCGTCAGCATACATTAATGAGCTTGAGTGGAGAAATATTTTAGACATATCATTTATATAAAGAGAGAATAATAATGGTCCCAAAAGCGAGCCTTGAGGTACCCCAGAACTGATCGTTTTGAAATCAGATGAATAACCAGCAAGAACAACCGCTTGACTCTTATTTTCAACATACGACTTAATCCACCTGAACAAATCACCATGAATGCCCAGAGCCCAGAGCTTCTTCAGTAAAGTATCGTGACAAATTTTGTCAAAAGCCTTTTCAAAATCAGCATATATTGCATCTACTTGATAACCTTTATCCATTGCTTTAAGAATGTCATCAGTAAAAATAAGAAGATTGGTGTCAACGGACCGACCCTTGTAAAAACCATGCTGTGAAACACTAATGTGCCGCTTAACAACATTTTTAAGCTGATCCACTATTATTTTTTCTAATATTTTTGAAAACTGACATAATTTAGAAATTGGCCTAAACTTTTCAATGTTATTACTGATCGTACCTTTGGGAATAGGGGTAACAAAAGCCTGTTTCCAAATATCGGGAACGTGACCTTCATGTAAAGATTTTTTAAACAGTATAGTAATAGGCATGGTCAAACTTGAAGAACATTTTCTAATGAAAAGGGGATGTACCCCATCAGGTCCAGCCCCTTTATTGGGATCAACTGATTTTAAATATTTAAAAATCATATCTTCGGTCAATTCTACTTTACTAAAATCTACCACAGCATTACAAGAGGACGAAGAATTATCCTGATTAGAAAGAATGTAATCATGATTTTCAAAAACGGAATGGAAGTGCTCATTAAACCAATTACAAATTTGTGCTCCATCAGAAGTTGAAGAGCCCTTATAATGCATTGTTTGTGGAATTTGTTTATTATTTTTAATTGATTTAATATAACTCCATAAGAATTTTGGATGAGTTTTAATTTTTTCCTCTGTAAATTTTATAATATGATTATTATAACACTCACGTTCTACTTTATAAGCTCGTTTTCTTAAAGTTTTAAAACTTGCGTAATCCAATGGATTTCCGTACATTTTCCATCTTCTATGATATTTTAATTTATCATTTAAAATTTTTTTCAACGACTTAGTGTACCATACCGGCGACGATGTTGAGGAACGCAGTTTACGGCGAGGTACAAATTCTTTAAATAAGTCATTTAAAAAGCTATTAAACTTAGCTACACTCTGCTCTGTGTTTAAATTAGCGAAAAAATCTGACCAATTAATATCCGTTAACAACTTATTCATTTCATCAAAATTTGACCTATAAAAATTAAATACATTGTTATCTACAGCAGGCTTAACTGGCAAGGGACAGGAAACATTGAGGTTAATTGTAAGGGCCTTATGGTGCAAATCTTCAGGCGTCAGTGGAGAATCACAGAAAGTAATAACGCAGTCTTGATTACTCATAACTAAATCGAGTATTCTATTATTTGCATTACGTATTAAATTATATTGTTTTAGTTGAGTGAATGACAAAAATTCATGTAAAGACTGTATTGCTACATTACCACTGGCCTCTAATTGTGCCTCTAGTGTAGATGTTGGCATCCAATTGGCATTAGTGAGGTTAAAATCTCCTGTAATTAAAAATATGTCATTCGGTCTTTCAATCATAATTTCACTGGTTAATTCAAAAAAAGTTGATAAACTGTCCCTTTGGCCCGCGCCATGAGGAACGTAAATACATCCAATATTCAGAAAAGAAGTTACGGTACCGATGGTGCGAGAGGTATTTGCTGGTATGTGTATCGTGTGATCTAGTGGGATAGATACCCAAATACAATCACAATTGGCTCGCGAGGGTACGGGCCAGTCGCGGCGAACGGGCCGTAGCTCGTGTAATATCGAGATAGCTACCCCTCCCCCCCTGGTTGCCCCACTTTCAATCGCAGATCTGTCAGAACGAAATACACTAAACCTGTTGTCAAAGTATTCACGGTCATAAAAGTCCGGTGTTAACCAAGTCTCTGTCAAACAGAAAAAGTCAAAGTTAGATTGAGCTACCTTAGAAAAGAAATCATGTGACTTAGTCCGCAGCCCCCTCACGTTTTGGTAATAACCAGATATGTTTTTAACCGCCATTCTTATTTATTACCAAATATGAAAACAAAAAACGAATGCAGCAGACGCGAACGCAATGTGTCGATTTTTGATCACATTTGTTAAATTTCACAACATATTTTTTTAAATAAAAAATATATTTAAATTTAGAACATATTTTGTTTATCTGAAATTCTGTGAATAAATCTTTAAAATATCTGGAATGATTAACAGAGGTTAACACATGAAAATGTGAAAATGGTCGAGAAACCTGTACTAGAAAATGCTCGCATAAAAATCAATTCGTTAGCAGAAATGACCAGGCTATCCGAGGGTACCACACATTCAATAATTCAATTACCGGAGACGAAACCTGGGTTTGTCACTACGACCCTGAGAGTAAACAAGAGATTCGTGGAAAGCGATTTTCCAACGATGCAGAGCTGCGGTAAACGATAATTTTCAGAGAAGGATAAAAGTTATTTTTGAAGGGTATTGAAAAGATGATTTCGCGTTGTAAGAAGTGTTTTCAGATTGCAGGGGACTATATAGAAAAATAAAATAATTTCAGATTTTTCTGCCTTTTGCTTCATATCCATCCATACCGAGAATACATTGAACTCCCCTCGTAAAAACGGGGCTCTTGGTGCCACAGTACGGACCACACGACACCTTAGACCGGGTACGCATGCGCCTCACGTGCCAGAACACCCATCTTAACGTCTCCAACTGGGCCGTCTACCACGCCGAGGAGCAGGAGGACAAACAATGCCTGTTCCTCGTGCTTGGTGTCCCAGAGGAAGACGTCGAGAAACTTAAGGCAAGCGAGCGTAGAGTTTACTACAAGTTGGGTAACATCTACGCCCGCTTCCTTGATAACACGAGCACGCCCCCGCCGAACCCCAATACACCTGGGGAGGTCACTAGTGACCTAGGCAGCGGCACAGCACACCACACCGCACAAGCAAACACCCCACAACCACCAACGTCGCTGATCCGCCCAAAGGGGACCCCAGTGCAGTCCCCCCGGCCGGATGCCGCATAACAGAAAGTCGAACATGGGAAGAAAAAGAGGAGTATCAAATTTTATTATTTAGATAGGTAATCGGTAATTTAACCGTTAGAAAATTTGTTTAAAAACAAAAAAACCGACTTCAAAAAAAATCTGCCTCTAAAAAGCAAGAAATAATATTCAAATCATTAGATACGCATAATCATCGTTATAATAACGTCTATTGAAGTCGGGTGGGGTACGAACGTACCGTACGTACGTACGGGAAGTACAACTTCCTTTTTTATTCTAAAATCCCCACCCGACTTCAATAGACGTTGTTATAACGATGATAATGCGTATCTAATGATTTGAATATTATTTCTTGCTTTTTAGAGGCAGGTTTTTTTTGAAGTCGGTTTTTTTGTTTTTAAACAATTTTTTATTTATTTATTTTTAGTGTAAGTACCTTCTGTATTAGGTAATGTAGATAAGTATATTATTTAGGTAGAAAATTCAGCTAAGCCAAACGTGAGATAATCGCGGAGAAACATACTATATACAGGTCAAACTGAGAACCTTTTTTTTCGTAGTCGCTTAAAATGACTACACTAAAGGTATCCCCTTTCCAACACAAAAAACTTCATCTAATTCGGTTCATAAATAACAAAGTCGTCAAGGTAGTTGATGCAAAATCATAGTATTTTCAGGATTACTTGAAAAATACTGGACTGATTTGAAAAAAAATTAAATGGGACCATCTCGCAAGCAAACTCATTCGAACAAAAAAAGAATCATCAAAATGACGGAGATACGCGCGAACAACAATAAAAAAAACATACAATCGAATTGAGAACCTCCTCCTTTTGATGAAGTCGGTTAAAAATAGTGAAACTATAAGTTTTCCAATGACATAAAACAACCATGCTATGAGGGATATAATATTATATGAGCAGTCTGACATCAGTCCATTTCATCAGTTTGTATAGACTTTGAATTTTTACAGACTGAAGATCGTACCAGACTGATGGAATGGACTGATGCAAGACTGAACATCTAATCTCCCTCTAATATAAAGAACCCAAAGATAAGACCATAAAGTTAATATTACCTGTAGGTATATTAACTTTATGGATAAGACACTAAAAAGAACCTAAATAAAATTGGCGGGATATTTTTTATGGCTTTATCTATGGAATAGCGCCATACCATAGACTTAGAAAATTTTTCGCCGCCATACATAGACAAAATATGGTGGCAATGGTAAAAAATATTTTGACACATCTTGACAGCAACAGTTTTTTTTACAAAGACTTTTATGTTGTTTATTACACCTATGGTTATTTATGTTTTTTTAAGATAAAATCACACAACTTCTTTTACGCAAAGGAATTCCATTTTTATTATTCCTTCATCTCGATAATACAAAAGTGTTATTTCGTTAAATAAATTGATCAAAAACCCCGAAAAAATATGTACGGTGTCAGAAATTGGAAAACCTCGAAATGGTTTTTGATTAAAAGTTCATACCTACCTACCTTGTAAAAAATGAAAACATGTCAATTATACGGGTTTGTTCAAAGACTTGTATGTAGGTACGTGGTTTGTTGACACGAGGATTCGGTCTACTCGTTATATTTTTCTTTCTTTAGTTACCTAAGTAGTTTCTTTTATCTACTTCTGAAAAACGAGCGATTTCAGTCGTGTTTGTGTTAATTTCAAGCCGGAGAACTCATACTACTTAATACCACTATGAAAACTTAATAGACTGTGCTAGTAACTAAGTACAGTAGAGTAGGTACATACCTACGTACCTATTAGGACAAAATGAGTGTCCGTGTCCAGGCATTTCCGCACTAATTTTTCAACTCACCAGGGGCATACCTATTTCATAAAACATTGCGATGTGTGTGAGTGTTTAAAAACCTAAGTAGGTATATAAATCGAACTCAATATGACAACCTTTTTACAATTGAAAATGGTTATCAGATGCAAATCGCCTGAGACGTATTTTTAACCATATCTCTGAGGATTTTAAGAGGATCGAAATGGAAATAGTACCTACCAAAAGTTGAGAAATTTATCGAGACACTTGTGAACGTTTGAATTTCGAAAATCTACTGGTAACTTTGTTTGAAATTTTGCGAAATTCCAAAAATCCGGATTTTTTGGGGGGTGTTTGTTTACTAAATTGTAAATATTTCGGAAAAAAAAATGACTTAAGAAAAAATGAAAAAAGGGTCCTAGGGTATTAGTTTAGCTACCAAATGGCGAAATAATTTTGAAATCGGTAAATAATTGTGACCTGTAGGTGGTCCCTTTAGATTTGGAATTCTAGAAAACGGGTGTTTCCATACATAAAAAGTTATGTAGCTTCTATGATTATTGACCGATTGTCATGGTAATAGTGTTAAAAGATGCAGAAGCAGACGAGAAGTGCATTCGTTGGAATTTTGAAAATCGGTTAATAATATTTCGGCTGCGTCGAGGCAGTCAGCGGACACTCGGCTCCGCCTCGTGTCACAATCGTAAAAAAAATAGGTACTACCTAAGTAATTTTAAAAATAAAATAGGATTATGCATTTGATTTGATTTTGGTTTTTCGTAAATTTTTGTATTCATTTTCAATGCTCCGATTCTTGCGGGGACTGCGAAATCTGTAATTTTTTTATGCTTACTTCTTTTAAAGGGGATTGCGATGAACAGATGAGTTCACGAGGTCCCTTGGGGGATCGGGCTGGGGGATCCTGGTAGACAAAAGGTGTACTTTCTAGTTTCAAAGTGGCTGACGCAACGTACACCAAACGTTCGTTGTAATTTACAGGGCCCAGAATTTTATTGTACCTACATTTAAAAGTGCCAAGGACTAAGACTTCAATTTTCTCCGCAGGGTATCTTACGGAAACTCCAAGGGGTCCATGGTGGAGACCCTCATCTACGGAAGAGTCGGAGAGCAGTCCCTTCCTAAAGTGCAGGAGACAGCCATCCCCTACACGCCCGTCGAAGGCGAGAAAAACGCCTGTGTGTGGTGGTATGTACGGAATCACGTACGTACGGAATTCCGAAACGGGATTCCGTACATACGTGATTCCGAACGCAGCAACTGCATACAAATCTATGGCCCTGCCACACACATGCGGGATTTTTCCGTACGGAATCTTCATACAATGTCAAAATTGCGTTCGGAATTCCGTAACGGGATTCGTCTGTGTGTGGCCAGCCTAAGAGTATATTGTGCCCATAGACCATTGACTTCTATATATTCCACTAGACAGGCTGCTGTCAAACTGCTCTTGTGCCTATTTGATTTCCGCCATTTTGGCGCTGTAGGACGTAACGTGAGCATAGCGTGAGGGACATGGTACTAAAGTCTGGTGTCATCATGGCAACCATTTTCATTGTAGTTACGTCAGATAGTTCCTTAGACAGACGCTAGAGGCGTTTCAAATAGGCACAAAAACTTTGCTGTCAAATCATACAGACAGCCAGTCCAGTTAAATAGAAAAAAAATTTTTCATGTTAGTGCCATAGACTTTGAAAATTTTTCGCTATGCTCAAGTAGACGGACAAAGGTGCGAGTGAGAAACCGATTCTTACGGCTTATGCGATGCGCGAGAAAGAGTAAAAAAAAACTGACTGCTGAACCTGGTTTGACTTCATTTATCATCGTTTATCACCTTGGTGAAAAGCGTCAACAAGATTATTTTGTAATAATGATCGCGATCGGGTCGGTTTGGCTCTCAAAACTATATAAATTAATAATGGTGTCGTGTTCTGTACTGGATTGTAATGTTATTTACGACAATAACCCAAATAAACACTCAATTCACAGGTAAATATGATTGTACTATTACCATTTTTAACCGACTTCAAAAATTTGAAAAGGAGGAGGTTATCTATTCGTCGCGTATATATTTTTTTTAAATGTATGTACACCGATTACTCGAAGACGGCTGAACCTATAAGCTTCTTGGCTGAACCGATTGAAATGATTCAAACATTATAACATGACATTTGTTTCCAAGTTGGTCCCATTTTTTGAAATTTTGAAATCGGTTCAGTAGTTTTCAAGTAATCTTGAAAAAACTGTCGTTTTCGTTACCATTTTATATGAATTCAGGCGGATTTTCAACCATTACTTTTTTGTTTATGAACCGATTTAGATGACTCTTTTTTTATTTAAAAGAAAACACCTTAAGGATGATACCATATTAATTTCATTGGTATTCGACTTTGGATTTTGAAGATACACAAGAGAACTCCTCAAAATTAAATAGGAACTGTACAGCGATTGAAATATTGGTAGGATTATGACAATCAAAAACAAGTTAAGTACCTATTTATTGTCAAGGACGTGCTGGACTAGGGTTGAACTGCGAAGGCCCAACGGAACTCTTGTGGAAATTGAGTTACTCGGGGTATACCATTGAAAAGTGTGAAACATTATAACGTTTTATTTTATAAAATCATCACTTACATACCTACCACAAAAAAGTTTGAAATAAAAAAGCTTTTTAAAAAAAGCACAACCTCCTTCAAAAATCTTAAAAAACAGCTCAATAAAAAATAAATAAATTAAAAAAATATTAAAAACACGACTGCCCAAGTCAAAACGAACTAAAAAGTTAAACAACAAGTGTCATTGCAGTCGGGGGACCTTATCATGGAACAATTTTTGATCAAAGAGGTCCCCCGACTGCAATAACACTTGTTGTTTAACTTTTGAGTTCGTTTTGACTTGGGCAGTCGTGTTTTTAATATTTTTTTAATTTATTTATTTTTATTTCACACATTTTAGTGACATATTATATAGTTTTGGAATGTGCTCATCAAGGCCTTTCATTTGATGCCCATATTGTAATAATAGAAGAAAAAATTTTTTTTTTCACTTTTGAAAATGGCGTCGTACAGTCGCCATATTGATTTTTTCTAAAAAAAATATAGCCAGTGTCACTCGGAATGTTGTAAGGGTTCTAACGATACCCTATTTATCCAAATCAGTTCAGGCATTTAGAAGTTATGGTGGAATAAAGAAACTCACATACCCACAAACATACATGAACCCTGAACACATAACACTCTCTTTTTGCTTTGGGCAGTCGTGTAAAAAGCAAGAAATAATGTTCAAATCGATTAATTAAAACACGTCTATCCAAAATTGTCATTACGCCACCAAAATTTAAAAATCTGACACCAAAATTAATCAACTCCACCAAAATTGAAAATCCGTACTAATATTCGTACTAAACGAATATTTAGGAAGCATTATTAGTCACTAACCGTCTGTTTGGTTGTTAATGTAAATATTAAGTACCAGTGAGTGGTAGTAGCGTGTCAGTGAGTGGTGTATGTGTCGGCCGAGAATAGCACTACCCTCTGTCGTCCCGTGGGTGTAGTAAAAAGCGACTAAGGGACTATAGGCATCAGGAGACGGGCAGCAGCGTCTTCTAAAAACGTGGCAATTATGGCAAACCCCCTAAGATGATGAGATGATAAGAATTCCCACAAGCTCTTATAGAAATGGCAAATTATAACACCTGCACACTGAGAACAGATGCGAAGTTAACCAAGTCATGCGCACTGAGAACTGATGCACAGTTAACCAAGTTGGAAGAAGTTATAAGCAAATTTCATTGAGACATCATGGGGTTATCTGAAGTCCGAAGAGAGGGAGAGGACTCGATAACCCTCAATTTTGGCAACTTGCTATACTACCAGGAGGGCTTTTAACAGACCCTAGGTGGTGCCTGGTTCATCGTCCTCAAGTCCCTTGTTAACAATGTGGTCACCATCGTAAGTGTGTCGACCAGGGAAGCGTACCTGATACTCAGAACTGTATTTGTTGAATCTTGTACAGGTCTACGCTCCGACTTCGACGCACCAAGAGTGGTGGAGGTGGAGCCTATCTACGAAGTGGAGCCTGTATATAAGAAGATCTCTAAAGCCATGCATAGCTACAAAACCCGCTACACCGTTGTGATGGGGGACTTTAATCCAAAGTTGGGGAAACGATGCGGTAGTGAGTTGAGAGTTGGGCCATCTGGATTGGGCAACGGAATGCTAGAAGCCTGACGCTGGCCAACTTTATGGAGAGGTAGAACCTTTTTATGATGAACACCTTCTTCAGGAACCCGGAAAGCCGAAAGTGGACCTGGATCATTCCAGACGTTACAGTAAAAAATGAAATAAATTTTATCATGTCGCCGAAAAAGCAAAATGATATCACTGTGATCAACAAGACAGGGAGCGGTCACCGATTGGTATGTGGCACATTGAATATCAACGTAAGGCTAGAAAGTTCTCGACTGATAAATTCTACGCTCCGACTATTACCGGCCCATATTCAAAACCCCGAGTTTTCAATTCGAGCTCCAAAACTGCTTCGGATCCCTTGAGAACAGCATAGATGTGAGTGATATAAACAACATGGCAATGGATACTGTCCATACGGTAGGGTCTAAGTTCTCCGCCGTCCCAAGTTAAAAAAAACTCTTCAACCACACACTTCTACTCATGCATCAGAGACGGGAAATGACGCTTCCGAACTCAGCGGATGCTCATCGTTATCGACAGCTAAATTGGCAAATATCTAAGACTTTTACGAGCGACCTTCGTCAATTTAATACGAAGCGTATTAAAGAGGCTATCGAGTGGAATAAAGGCTCCAAAGTGTTCGTGAGAGATCTGTCTATTAGGCAAAACCGTAAAATAAACTGACCACGGTCTCATCATTTTCATCGAAGCCTGTAATCCTGAGGGAGATTGAGAGCTTTTATACGCAGTTACATTCCACGCAGACACCTGTTGCAAGCAAAACTAAAGACCCCAGTGCCAAGCTTACCCGACTCTATACCGAAGATATCCCGGACGCCAGCCTTTACGAGACGGAACGGAATCACTACAGAACTTCTGAGAGCGGTAAGCCGATACTGAAAGTCCTCCAGAAGCTTTTCGATTCCGTTACCGCCGAGGGCAGAACGCCGAAGACATGAAACATAAGCGAGGCAATACTGTTCTTTAAAAACAAGGGTGACAAGACCGTTTTGAAGCACTACAGACCCATCTCTCATTTGAGACATGTTTATAAGTTGTTTCCGAGAGTCCTTATGAACCGTCTCGTTCGCAGGTTCGACGACTTCCAACCTCCCGAACAAACCGGGTTCCAAAAAGGCATTAGTACCATAGACCATCATCCATACGCTGCGGGAAGTTATACAGAAGACCGAGGAGTATAATCTGCCACTTTGCTTGGCGTTGGCATTCGTGGACTATGAGAAAGTCTTTGATTCGATAGAGACCTGGGCGGTTCTGCAGTCTCTTACTTCTACGAAGAAGCCATCATGTCAGTATGAGTACAGAACCAGAGCACAAATCCTATCCAACTGCAGCGAGGTGTGAGACAAGGAGACAATATTATTTCTCTGAAACTGTTCAAATCTACGTTGGAGGGTCATCTTTAAGCTTTTGGACTGGAAAGGACTCGGCATCAACATTAGTTGTCAGTACCTAACACACCTTCGTTTTGACGATGATATAGTTCTTATGGCTGAGACCTTGGAAGACCTGAACACAATGCTCTAAAATCTTCGTAGCGCTTCCCAAAGAGGTCTTAGGATGCACTTGGATGTGTTGTACCCAATTTAGCTCATGTTGGGAATATTACACTTGAAGTTGTTGACTATTACGTATAACTAGGACAGGCAGTCCAGTTAAGTAAGTCCAACATCGAGAAAGAGATCTCTCGTCAAATCAACGACGAGAGAGTTCATATTTTAGTGTAAGTCAAGCAATTTGGTACCAAAATGCCACCAAAATCACCAAAATTGCACCACCAAAGTTGAAATCATGTAAAAAAAAATACGAAAAATAAAAACTGTTGGGAATATTCTACTGAACTTTCTATCAATTTTAAAGCACACCATGCATTCTTAAAAGACTGTATTGTCACAACAAATTCATTACTAAAACGTAATTAAAACAGGAACACCAAAATTGCAGATTTTTTGTCACAGTGTTAAAAAACGGAAAACTTTTATTTTTGTCGGGAAAACGCAAATGGATTGTGCGCTATTGTCACCACGGCTGGTGAGCGCCTGACTGACTGGAGTGAGGAACGGGAATGATATTTGTTTTTGTTTGTTCCTGCGGGCTAGGTTGTCTCTTTCATTAATGACACCAAAATTGATAATTTCGCGCGGACAGACCATTTTGGCATGCTCTAGGATTAGGTAAGGCACTAAATATGAAAATATCACTAACAGCGGATGGGAAAATTAATCCTAATAGAAATAAAATAAATTACTTTGACTAATTACCTAAAATTTTCTTTAGACCGACGGAAATATCAAGCAAAACAGATTCCGGACAAGCCACCTGACTTTGAATTTCGATGTAAAATATTTTTTTTCAAGCTACTTATACATTTTATTCAAATTATATTTATGGCTTGGTATGGATACTAACGTTAATTTTTAAGAAAAAAATTAAACAAAGTTCTGTCTTTTAAAAACAGTACGATTCTCAGCCCGGACGCATTAAAATTACGCTTGAGATATTCACCCAAATAAATAAGCAGGGAGCCTCGAGGGAGACCTTAAGAAACTATTAAAATAAAATTGTTCAAAATCTTGTTTGTGTTTTATTTATTAGAGCAATAATCCATTATGGTTATCGACAACCTAAAATGGACTTCAGTGCATCTCTGAAATTGACGCACACGTTTAGGTACATATTTACAAACACTGGCTCATCTCACTTTTGGTTTCGCAGCCAAGTGAACTCTAAGTTAATGATTGTGCCGTAGTCGCCGTAGTACAGTACGAGCACACCCCGGGCACAGAACGCACTCCATACAAACGCCGCGTTTCAACTACCTATTACACAGACGCTACACAGTGACGTTTTTGCACACGCGCGACTGTGTGCGTGAATCTAGGGCTATTGAATGAGCACACGATTCGGCACACGAACTCGCGGGGTGGGGTGAGGTAATTGATTCTGTGGCGGGGCGGAGGCGGAGAGTTTCATTTCAGTACAGTAGTACTTATAATATAAATAATAATATAATATTATAACTTATACACCGTCATTTTGTAGTCGTTTTAATTAACTTAAGGGAGTGTTCTACTAACGGAACTAAACATTTTTGCCCAAGAAACATGGGTCGAAAAACGACAAAAAAATTGACTTTCCCATACTAATGTTTTAGCTGTCTAGTTAGTATGGGAGAACCAATTTTTTTTGTCATTTTTCGACCCATGTTTCTTGGGCAAAAATGTTTATTTTCATTGGTACAACACAGCCTTAAGTTAATTAAAAGGACTACAAAATGACGGTGTATTATAAGTACTACTGTACAGAAATGAAACTCTCCGCCTCCGCCCCGCCACAGAATCAATTAGGTACCTCACCCCACCCCGCGAGTTCATCTATTCTATGATTAGGATTAATCCATAAACTTTTCCGCGAAAATTTTTCTAAGTCTATGGTATAAAAAAGTCTCCAAACATTTACCGTAACCTCCAAAAATGTAATGTAACACCGCGTAGGTAAAAGTATGAAACCGAAAAATATTAATTGGATTGGACTTGGCCATTTTCTTAATTTACGAGTTCATAAATTGCACATTTTAATTACATTTTAGGCAGTTGCTTTGCTCGGCCGGGAAGCGAATTTGGCGCTATAATGTATTTTTTTAAATTTATTACCTTCTAATGGATGACAAATTGCCGGCATCCAATTTTACATTGATTGCAAAAATGTGGCCATAACTTACAATATTATCGTTTTTTGGTAGACACATGATTGTTTTAATAAAATTGGTCAGTTTTAATCAAACCTTTTGTTACAGGTGCTCTTTACTTGGACTTGCAACATAATAACACAGCAGTAATAATAAAGTTGTAAGGAAAGATGGACTTGACCTTAAAAGCGATAATTATGTTCCAGCATACTTAAAACGTCAGAGACATGTAAGTAACATTTATTTAAGTAATACTTAGATATATACCTACCCTCTCAGCTACCTAGGTATCTACATTTTTTTAATAGATTTCGGACATGAATATAACGTCCTATTAATAAAAAAAATCTCTCGACTGACTTTTTCTAGTTAAATGCAATGTATGCAACCAGAAAAAGTACATTCAATGCCTCCATTAGGTACTTACCTACTTTGCGGACCAATTTAAAGGATACACCATAATAACATGAAAGCAGTCATATGCTCAGTAACTAGGTCGTAAAGGCGTGTCCACGATAGATACTGAAGGGCTGTGAAACTCAAGGGTCGCTCGTTATAACTGGAATTTGAGCCAAAGCTTCTAAGCCTTAGTCGGTCGCATATCTCCGGTTTCTTTAGTTGATAGACCCAAATAAACACATCTTCTCGTGACTAGGTACTCTCCCCGAAAAGTGAGGAAATAAAAAAGTGACAGGAAAAATTTCAATCGTGTAACTTTCATATTGCCACAGAATAGACAGTAAGTACAACGTACATATTGCTGTTTAAGTTTTTTTAACTAACTCCGCATTTATTTTAATTTCAACGCAAACAGACTAAGCACAATTTATATTTTTATTTATTTAATATCGTAGGTTTATTTCGTGAAAATAATGGATCTAGTAAGTACTAGGTTAAAAGTTAACCTATCCCTTTTAAAAGAATAATTGTAAATATGGGGTAAATATTTTTTGCTGCAATCATTATTATATTTTGCTTGCTACTCGCGAGATTAGCGAGTTGAAAAAAAGGTCTTTAGGTTACTAGATTAGTACCTCGTCTTAAATACAGAGAGAATCCCAAAAATGTTGCAGAAGTAAGTTAAAAGCGTAGCTTTCAG
The DNA here is from genome assembly GCA_928269145.1 of Agriphila tristella. Classification (NCBI taxonomy): domain Eukaryota; kingdom Metazoa; phylum Arthropoda; class Insecta; order Lepidoptera; family Crambidae; genus Agriphila; species Agriphila tristella. Next base: position 25,394,316 of record OV743437.1, on the reverse strand, counting down.
GAGCTCATAAACAACATACAGTGGCTATTATATCCAACAGCATTTATATTCTGAGTTAGTGACGCGTATTGTTGTACCACAATAGGCCGCGAAGCGTCAATGCATGCTAAAGATCGAAACCATCGGACAGGATCGCCGGGTTTTGTGAAGGGAAATGCGTATTTCAGTTCGAAAAAGGTTGCCTATCTGATGTAATAAATCTGCTTATCTTTGTACTTTTCAAAAGGTACTTTGGCCGATTTGAGCCTTGCTTGGATTTATTTTACTTTGAGAAATTGTTTTTAAAAACCTCTGGCTTGACTCGATCGTAAAACTGTGTGATAAGACTAATGGGAAATGCGGGATCGTTTTATGTTTTGAAGTTTTATTGGTCAAAGTGTTAGCTATTTTAGAACGTTATAGGTGAAAACTATTTTTTTCTATGTTGTGTGTAAAATCATCGCTAATATAACTAGTGGCTCCGTGAGCTGTAGACCTCGCGAAAAAATAAAATAAAATGTCGCCATGAAGTTTTCAAAGCACACAGTAGGTACGTGAGTATTGCAGCTAGATGGTGCTTCTAATTTTGATCATTTTTCTAAATGGGTGAGTTTTTTTTTATAAATTTGGAAAAATTGGCTTGACTGAACAGTTATATATAATTATCGAACCTACTCACAAAATTTCACCAGAATCTGTTGAGAAATGCGACTTGTAGAGGAGATCAAACAGCCGGAAAGCTGGAATGCAATATGGTTTTTACCATCGCCACTCTAAAAAGTGCGTTTAATTCAACGATAAGAGTGAATAATAAGCGATTTTATTCACCGAGTGAATAAACCGAGAAATAATTTGAATTTGGAACAAGCGCGCATCGTGTGAATTATGTACAAAAAAAATAAAACGTGTTGAAAGTATGGAGCTATTCCATAGATAAAGCCATAGTTATACAATTAAATAAAAAAAAATATCCCGCCAATTTTATTTAGGTTCTTTTTAGTGTCTTATCTTTGGGTTCTTTTCTTTATACTAGAGGGAGATTAGATGTTCAGTCTTGCATCAGCCCATTCCATCAGTCTGGTACGATCTTCAGTCTGTACAAAATCAAAGTCTATACAAACTGATGAAATGGACTGATGTCAGACTGATCATGTAATTCCCTCATATAGCATGGTTGTTTTATGTAATTGGAAAACTTATAGTTTCACTATTTTCTAACGGTTAAATTACCGATTACCTATCTAAATAATAAAATTTGATAACTATAAATAGGTACCTACTATAGGTGTAAGTACTGCTATTATGTTTTCTCGCAGTCAATGGTAAAAAGTAGAGTACACAACTCGTGAAAAAAAATTTCATCTCGGTCCTTTGTATCCCTCGTTTCGCTCAGGATTCTACTTTTGAATCCCTCGCTACGCTCGGGATTCAACTCTAGAATCCTTCGCTGCTCTCGGGATCCAACATAGTACCTCGAACTAAATTCCTTCTTTTTTCACTTGTTGTATAATCTACTATTTTTACATATCTCCGTCATTTTAAATATGCTACTTTATATCCAATAAAAGGCGGAAATAAGTACTGGTGTTGGCCAAAGTATTAATAACATTGTGTAAGTACTTATTGATTACCAATCATACGAATCGTACTCACGGTGTCGGAAAATTTTATTCATGTTGAACAAAAGCTTTGTGAATAATGAATAATTCATAGGGAAGTTCATCCAAGCTTTAAAATTGTTTTATACACAAAACATCCCACCCGTGCTTTCGGATTGAATATCCATTTTGGATCGATCAATAGAGATGTGATTGCGATGGAATTATGTTTTTACCATTGCCACTCGAAAAAGTGCGTTTAATTCAACGATAAGAGTGAATAAAACGCTGTTTTATTCACCGAGTGAATAAAAATATTTTGAATTTGGAACGATCGCGCATCGTATGAATTATGTACAAAAAAAATAAAACGTGCTGAAAATATGGAGCTATTCCATAGATAAAGCCATAGTTAAAAAATAATAATAATAAAAATAATAAATAAATAAATAAATAAAATAAATAAAAATACTTTATTTGCCATTAAACAGGGTAGGTACATAATAAATGTTGGTGTTATAAAAATAATTGTAGCTTTGAACCTATTTAGCCATATACAATAGCATGCAAAATAACAGTTTTAAGTACATCATTAATACATTTGATTAACTAGAATTATATTAATATGAATTTTAATAATTTGTTTTAACATTACCTATATTAATTTATAATAATAACATCATTGAATTTGCTAACTAAATTAAAATTTATAAATAAATATTCATTTAATTAATAATTTATTGAAATAATTTTCATATCAATTTTACTAATCCTATTATTAAATTAAATTAAACTAATAAATGCATCAGTTTCAAAAAACATAAAACAATAATTACATTATTTTTAATTCATGTCATTTATGTTTTAAAAATTCATCAATAGAATAGAATGCTTTCTCTATCAACCATCTGCGTAATGATTTATAGAACATGTTAGATGGTAGTTGTTTAATGTCCTCATTATATATTGTTCTACACGCCGCAAAACCATTTTTTGAGAAACGCCTTGTTTTTGGAACCGTGTCAAGGATAATCTTGTTAGGGTACCTAAGACTTCTCGTTGTCACTTGATGTGCTTGTGTGAATAAGTGGCTATTATTTCTAACAAATTTACCAACTTCAAGAATATAAAGAGAGGTGACCGTCAAAATTCTAAGAGATATAAAATAGGGCTTACAAGAGATGTCTGGCGCTATGCCACATAAGGCTCTTATGCATCTCTTTTGAGCAATAAAAACTTTTTGGATATGCGTGGCATTGGTTGGCATACCCCCATATTATTATACCGTATCTAAGTACAGATTCGACATATGCGTAATACGCGGTTATAGCGGTACCTTTATTTGCAACCCTTGTTAATTTGTATAGAGCAAATGCGAATCTGTTAATTTTATCACTAACTTTATCCGTGTGTTCCTTCCAGTCAAGTTTGGAATTAATTTCCAGGCCTAAAAATGTTATTTTTTCAGGATTCATTAAGTTTTCGCCGTTGTAGTTAATAGCAATCTTTTTATTTTTAAAATTATTAAAATTTAGTATATTAGTTTTAGTTAGATTAATTTTTAGGTTATTTTTTTCAAGCCATTCTATTATTAGCGTTAATGTAATTTTAATGTCATTAACATGCTGACCTACGGTTTTTTGTTTGCTTGTCGTAACTGAAACCGAGACATCATCCGCAAATAGAACCGTTTTATGTTTTGTTGTTTCAGGTAAGTCATTTATATAGACCAAAAAGAGCAGTGGTCCCAGCACACTGCCCTGTGGTACTCCAAGATTGTTATATTGTAATTCCGACCGTTGTGCCTCTTTAGTATTATTTATTTTGTTGATATATGCTACCTCTACGCTTTGAGTCCGGTTTTGTAAATATGACTTTAGCCAGTTCAACGCAGGACCTCGTATTCCATTATGTTCGAGTTTCGAAAGTAGTTGTTCATGTGAGACAAGGTCAAAAGCCCTGGACATATCTAGAAAAATCACAGTGGTGTAGTTTTCTTTATTTACATTTTGCAAAATTTCGTTTATTAGACTAAAGGCCGCCTGCGCAGTCGACTTATTTCTTTGGAAGCCAAACTGATTCTGCTTTATTATTTCATGTTTATCAAAAAACGATATCAGTTGATCACGCATGATTTTCTCGAAAATTTTCGAAAAAATAGATAGTTGAGCTATGGGTCGATAGTTTTTTTATATCAGTTCTATCTCCTTTTTTATGTAGCGGCTTAACTATTGATATTTTTAGTTTATCTGGAAATGTTCCGCATTCTAAGGAGAGATTAATCAAAAATGTTAACACTTGGCTTAATTCATTCTTGCATTGTTTAATGACTTGGGTGCTGATGCAGTCATGTCCTTCTGATTTCGTATTACTTAATGATGCTATAATTTTTTTAACAGAGTTTTCATGAATCGGCGCCAAAAATATTGAGTTTGGTAAGTATTTTTTGGATGTATTCTCTAATTTATTGTGTAGTGTAGTTGTATTGTTCATAAATAAATTGTTAAATGTCAATGCGATTTCTTCAGGATTTTTGATTTCCTTATCACTATCTATTATTTTGTGTATATACTCTGTTCTGTATGTTCCATTAGTCTCATTCTTTATGATGTTCCACGTAGCCTTGCATACGTTTTTGCTATTTTTTTTTTATCTTTAGGACATATTTCTCATTTGCTATTCTTCTAGCTGTATTCGTACACTTCTTAAGCAGTTTATTGTAGTTTAGGTAACTTGTTTTGTCAGTTTCCGTTTTTTTAGTGTAGTACCTAAAACGCAGTAATCTTTTCCTCTCACAACTCCTTTTTAAGCCCTTTGTTATCCAGCTAGGCTTGGATAATAGGTTTGTTTGTAGTTTTTCCAAAGGAAAACAAAGTTTATACAGTAAACAAAAAAGGTCATAGAACTCGTCAAAAGCGGCGTTTAGCTCTTTGTGTCTATAAACTTCAGAAAATGAAAGACTTTGCAGATAGGATTTGAAACGAGATATATTTTCCAGTGAGTAACATCTTTTTAAGATAAAAAATTTTTTTGGGATCACATTTTTTTGTGCGACACTAAATGTCAGAACTTGGCCAGTATCATGATCTGATAACCATAATGGAAGAGTAAATCCTGTCGCATTATTTATATTACTAATTATATGGTCGATGCACGAGTTACCTCTGGTCGGGGAAGTGATATGCGAGAACAAATTTTTTTTTTTTAATATGTCTTGTAAACGTGCTGATTGTGGATTATTTTGCAATAAATTTATGTTTAGATCACCAACAATAATGAGTTTCTTATTTGAATATTTACGAATAAGTTTGTGAATTAGAGAGTCAAGTCTTTCAAAAAAGTGATCTATGTCTGTTTTAGATTTTGACGGAATTCGATACAGACAAACAACAATAATGTTATTGTTGGTTAGATGTGATATACAAAACTCAAAATGATTAATCATCAATAGATTATCAAAACTAGTAACTTGTTTGTTTTCAATTCCCTTTTTTATTAAAATACAAGTTCCCCCCCTATTTTTTGGTCTCGAAAAATTTGCTGATAATTGGTAGTTATTTAAGATAATATTCTTTTCATCTCCCAACCTAACAAAAGTCTCCGTAAAGCATAGAATATCATATTTGATTGTCATATCCAACAAAGTAATCTCTAGTAGTTCTCTCTTTGAACAAAGCCCTTGAATGTTTTGGTGAAATATTGAGAACTCATTATTTGGTTTAAGATCGAAAAAAATCTTTTTTTGTTCCATCAATAATAGAATTTACAGAGTTTGATGCTTGAGTGGGAGATAATATGATAGGCTTGGGAGGTAGTTTTTTGAAATAATAAGGTATAGTTCCTTTTTTTATTGTTTCACTAGTGGTTTCTTTACTTTGTTTTAATTCTTGTGAAAGAGATGACATGGATTTAATTTTAATTTTAATATTATCAAAAGTAAGATATTGATCTTTATATTCTTTGAAATCGATGCATGTATTAATTTTTCTTATAATTATGTGCCTCAAGTTTGCATTGTGGAATAAAAATGATTTGTCTATTTCAATAAGATTACAATTGTCAAAGTGACTGATCCAAAGTTTCAAATGATAGTTTAAGATGTTTGTGTTAAAGGAACAATTTTGAAGTATAGGCATAATCAGAACAGATAATGATTTCAGCTTGTTTATAGCTATACACAGATTTGAATGTAACCTATGTATATCGAGATCGTGATTGCCAAAACCTAGTATAACAACATCATTCTCAAGTGACTCTTTTTCAATAACATCACAATAGGATAAAAAGTTAGAACTAGATGCGTCATTTAAGATAAACGCAGTGGTTTCGTATACGTCGTTCCATTTTTCTCGTCTTGATTCCGCGATTTCAGCCGACATTCCCTTCATAGTTTCATCTCCTAAAATAAAAATGTGTTTTTTTCTTTGTGGTTCGTTTGATTTGTGACTGGTAGCGACCTCTGGTGGATCGCAGAGCAAAGATTCTTTCTGCACATCCATCATATTTGATTCATTCACAGTATCAGGTATAGATGGCGCTATAGTGGTATTTTGTTGAGGATTTAAAGTTTCTCGTACTTCTGAATAAGAAGTATTTGTATTTAGAGTTTTAGACAAGAGTTTTTGTTTTTTATTTTTCGCTGAACATGTTTTCGGAGTTGATTTGCAGATTTCAGTTAATTGTTTAATCCTTCGTTCATATTCGATAATTTTCTTATTTATTGTTTGATTTTCCAGTAACAAATTTTCTATTTCCTTTTCCGCAATGCAAAGGTTTTTTTCAGCTTTTTCCAATTTTTGCTTTAGTTCTTCAATTTTATAGCTTGTATTAAGGCGAATCTCTGGAAAGCTCCGGTTCATATCTCCTAGTTGTGTTGATATTATAGATGAGAAGCTATCTTCAAAACTTGTTTCGGAGAGATTTTCACAAGAAATGTCTGTAGAACTAGTTTCAGTATATTTCTTTTGTTTAGATATTTTTTTTCGTTTTTGTATATCACCTTCAGGGATAGAGACTAATTGCTTACTTGAGTTTGGCGTAGATGTTGAAATATCATTACCATTTTTACGTATCACCATCGGGTTTTTTTTCCTAATCGTAATATGGGATGGTGTTTTGCTTGATGAAGATGCTGTTTTTAGTATTTCCGAGCATTTGTTACATTTCCATTTTCGTTTTGATTCAGGTTTCATTAAGCAGTAAAGCTTTTCGGATAAACCTGCGCAGTCGAATTCATAACTTTTACCGCACACAGCACATATTATACAATCCTTCGCATTAGTTTGTCTTTTACATTTGTTACAGGTAAGCGCCACCTTTCGTTCGTTTTTTGAGGAATCAGATTTTGTTGACATTTTTTCTTGATAATGTCCTTTCTAAATAAATCCGTGATTCTGGCAAAAAATATAATACGGCAACACTTTTTCTATATTTAAACTTGCTTGACACTGTCAAAATCGTAATTATGTCTGTCAGTTGATATTGACATTCATTTTTTTGATAAAGTTGCGGGTATCCGTGTCATTTTTAAATAAGAGGGTAGATAATTCAGAATTATCTTTGTTTTATTTTGTGTTCCACAGCTGACGAAAACCACCAATAACGATAGCACAGGTTCCCTTCGCAGCAAACTACACTTTTATTAACTTTCCAGGGGGATATAAACTGGAATTAAGAAATCTTGACGGAATTTTGTACGGAGCAAAAACTAATAATAATGTAAACAGTAGCAGTGTTGCAAGGAATGATGAAAAAAAAATATCCCGCCAATTTTATTTAGGTTCTTTTTAATGTCTTATTTAAAACTTCTTTTCTAAAACAAATATCTCGCCAAATTAATTAGGTTCTTTTTAGTGTCTTATCTTTAGGTTCCTTTCTTTATATTAGAGGGAGATTAGATGTTCAGTCTTGCATCAGTCCATTCCATCAGTCTGGTACGATCTTAAGTCTGTAAAAATTCAAAGTCTATACAAACTGATGAAATGGACTGATGTCAGACTGATCATGTAATTTCCCTCATAGCATGGTTGTTTTATGTCATTGGAAAACTTATAGTTTCACTATATTCTAACGGTTAAATTACCGATTACCTATCTAAATAATAAAATTTAAAAACATGTGTTTTCTCGCAGTCAATGGTAAAAAGTAGAGTACACAATTGACATGTTTTCATTTTTTACAAGGTACCTTAAATCGAAAACCATTTCGAGGTTTTTCAATTTCTGACACCGTTCATAATTTTTCGGGGCTTTTGATCAATAATTTAACGAAATATGTAGAAAAAACACTGTATCATCGAGATAAAGGAATATTAAATATTTAACTCCTTTGCGTGAAAAAGTTGTGTGATTTTATCTTAAAAAAATAATAATCATAAAAACTGTCGCTTTTAAGGTTACAATTTATGTCAAAGTCTGTGTCAAGAATCAAAATATTTTTCACTTTGATTAGTTTTGTTTTGAATGTATTCATGATATTTTTAACTTGAATTAGTATTTTGGTTAAATTTAACATCTATCGAAATATATATCAAGTTTTCTGAAGGATTTTTAATAGCAGACAGTCGCAACCTTACCAAAATGGACTTCATCATGCTGCAAAAGCTGAATAGGCTTGTTTCCACTAAGAATAAATCGGCTAGCATAAGGTTTCTAATGATTAATCGTGTTGAATAGTAACCAAAAAAACACATTTTTCATTATAATAAATAAAGATTACCAATATTTACGGAAAATAAAATCGGCAAAATTGGCCATTTAATCACGTGACATTGAACACCAATCAGAGACGCGTGACGTCACGCCTCGCGAAACCTTTGTTGTTGCTGTCATTTTCACACACACACAAACACACAGAGGTGTATGTGTGTAGGTGTCAAACACGAATGTTTCGCGAGGCGTGACGTCATTCAAGACGCCATGACAGTTTTGGCCTTTTTCGATGTCATTTTGAATTCATTTCTTAAAACGCAAAATTCATAGGTAAAATGACTTTTTTTTCTTAAAATAATATATTTTTGGGGTAAAATAGATACCAAACTTTATTTTTAAACTATTTTTCAAATTTTGTCAACTAGCCTATTCTTCTGCGAAACATTTTATTTTTAGAAATAAAAAGATATTGTGTACGTTTGAATTTGTTTAATAAATACAGTTTGTTTTGAAGTGCATTAGTTTCAATTTCCATAAAACTTTAAAGCAACACACCACTTGTAAACGTGTAGACTTTGGTTTGGCACGTAAAACAGTGTTTGTTTGGGCATTCAATCACAGTATTTTTGCAGGCAGGAACTACACATGAGATTATGGAATCTAATTTACGAATATCTTTATTTATTATTGTTGAAAATAAGGTAAAAATAGCGACAATAAAAGAAAACAACCTCGAGCCATAGATATAGTATATTAAAAAGGGGCCTCGAGCAAAAGATAAACAAACAAACGTCATTACCGTCCATAGATTAGATTGGCATGGCATGGCAGGTTGACGTCATAATGATTTTTTTTATCCATATGGGCAAAGGATATTGTCCGCCAAAAATCCCTTAAACGGCACTTACGCTCTTTTAGAATAGATAAGTTTTCAAATTAATATTACGTTGACTTAAAATAAAAATTTTGGAAAATAAAAAATACGTGTCTCATGTTTTCACCAGTAATTTCTAAATAACAATTTTGATATATTGTCAATTACTCGTGAAAAAAAATTTCATCTCGGTCCTTTGTATCCCTCGTTTCGCTCAGGATTCTACTTTTGAGACTCTAGAATCCTTCGCTGCTCTCGGGATCCAACATAGTACCTCGAACTAAATTCCTTCTTTTTTCACTTGTTGTATAATCTACTATTGCTCAACTTTCGAATGAATTTTCGTTGCACGTGTGATTAAATGTAAATGTTGAAAAATTGATTTGGCCTGATTCAGGGGGTCTATTACGAAAAGTTTAATGCGATATACGCAGCTGCGTCCGTGCTTCGTGCTGATTGTTTCCTATTACAAAGCACTTGCGTATGAGATATCGTAAAGTGATTGCGTAAGTTTGACAGATTCTGTCTAGGGTATCCGACATCAATAATAAAAATAAAAATAAATAAATCTTTATTGACATAATCTTACATCACAATTTACAACTAGTCTAAACAAAGATAATATAAGGAAAAGAAATACAATGTGCTTCAACTAGGATTAACCTGTGTTTCAGGCGAAAAAAGGACTTACAAAACTACTTAAAATTATTAAACAGTAAAATACAACATTCGTTCAAAAGTCTTTGGGTTGGGCTACGATAGTCAAATTGAAAATGTGTTAAATAGCCACAACCGACGAACTGCGGACGACTATCGTGACCAAGTGACTGCGTTACGCAATTGCGTACGTTATTTTCGTAATAGGCCCCCAGGATAACGTCCGGACCGGATGTGACATAATACACAACACCTTGTACTTTTTCTCTCGAGTTCCATTTTTTTGTGATGAATTCATATTACGTTATGATAAGACGTATGTTTTCCAAATATAGGTCGTCGGACCGTCCCCGGCTAAACATTCACCTAAAGCATCCATTCTATGCGCGAGCAATTGTTTCGGACACATGTCTATTGGTTCGCTAATAACACTAACGAAAACCATCTCCTCGCAAATAAGTCCGGTAACTGGCCACCTTATTTGGACCCCTGACGCTATTGAACATGATAAAGCTTTGTCTCTATGACGCTTAAGCAAAACGAAATAATTATGATAGGATGATTTTTATACAACGTTATACAAAAAACCCCGAATATGGTAAATAGGGACCATCAAACAGAATAACTTTTACTATGGGACCAACTCTGATATCGCGAAAAAAAACCTAGCTGTTTCATACACTTTGATATTTTCGTTATTATTTTCTGTATGACAGACAGCTGAATTTTTATCGCGATTACAGAGTAGGTCCCATAATAAAAGTTGTTCGGTTTGATGGTCCCTATCTACCATATTCGGCATTAGGGTTTTTTTTGTAACACGTTGTAGGTATAAACCATAATCTAGACTTGCTTTGTCAGATAGAACCATAGAATACTAGCGGCCGCCCGCGACTTCGTCTGCGAGGGAAGTTTTTTTGCTATCCCTCGGGAACGAAACATTTTTTCGGGATGAAAGGTACCCTATGTCCTTCTCTGTACCCTTGGCAACGTGTATGCAAAATTTCATGATGATCGGTGGAGTGGTTAAGACGTGAAGACGTAACAACCAAACAAACAAATAAACAAACAAACAAACGGACTTTCGCATTTATAATATTAGTAAGGATGATTATAAGATTCTTGGCTAGAACCAACTGCTGGTCATTATTATGCAAAGGAAATCTTAAAAAGGACCTTCTCAAAAATATTTATAGTTTCATGCAAACTAATGCCGAAATAAAGCTATAGATTTATTGGGCAGTTTTATTTTCCGGCCAAAGTTAATATCTATTTAGTAGTGTCTGTACTGATTCGCTTGATTATTAGCGGCTTTCTACAGGTTAACCACATGCCAATAATTCATAATTCCACCATCATCTGTGTATACAAGTCTTGTCTGTCCCGAGTAGAGCTCAAGAGTATCTGGTCGGCTCCTAATGACACATTGCAATAGGTTGAGGGTTGATGAGGGTGCAGAGCTGTGAGCCGGAAAGCCGATAGCAAATATGGCAATAACAGACTATAACAAGGAGTGCGCCACTCGTTACCGACGACTTTGATCGATGGATCCAATTCAGGCTTGTCTATAAGTAGTGAAGATTTCAATTGAAATTGTTTGAGCGTTTGTCGCGATGTTGTCTTGGGATAGCTGGCTTTATGGATTATAAATAAAATAACAAATATTTTTCCAAACTGGCCTGTTTATCAACGCCATCTATCAAGTCTACATTTTTTTGTCATTTTGAAAAGTCCTCATTACATTTTCATAGATTTTAGTTCGCTGTTTGGTTTTAAATAAATAAATAAAAAATAAAATAAAAATAAAAAATAAAATACTCACAACATATAATAGCCCTGTGATGAAGAGAAAGAGAGAGAAATCCCTTCAAGTGTGTTATGTTTTAGCTGAAATTATTAAGAGATTCAGTTTATCCACTCGAATAGTATCCGTAGCAAGTTCGTAACGCTACGAAATGTTCGTAGCACTGTGTAGGTTAAGCGTATGGGGCATTGAAATTGTATTTTTTCTAAACATTAATTCATGAAAATAATACAAATTATTAATTATTTTAAACTAACTTAGGCAATAGTATAATTCAAATACTTTAGTTTCTTCAGTCAAAAGCATAATATTTGCAGTATATACCTATAACTAAAATGGTTGTCAGCTTAGAGTAAGACGGGCTTCTGTCGTCGCTGCTCGAAGTGACGCCGTCCGTCGCTGCTCGAAGGTTGTGTGCTATTATAAAAACGTCATTTATCTACTGAAAAAATAATAATTTAAGTATACCTTTTTATGAAGCTTTTATCTAATTCATTGAGAATTACTTTCCTAATTTCCTCTCAGGCTTGAGGAGCGTTGTGTTTGCGTATTCTGCGGAATTTGCGATTCAAAGTCACTATAGTAAGGGGAAAATAAATAGGATATAATTATTTAAAATAGTTTATCCGAAATTATATATGGCATTGATCTAAAATACAAAAATTAAATATTTACCTGGCCTTTGCAAAATCACAGGCACTACGCTTGCTATCCAAGCGTAGTGCTTGTGTTTTTGCAAAGAGTGTATTGTGAGGATAAATAAGAGTAAATATAACTACACATTTTTATTTGATGATATACCTAATGAAAAGTTCTTATTAAATTCTAGTACTAAGTTGTCACAAACACTAATCAATCACTAAACTAACCTTAGCACAACAATAGCTTATCACTCACGAAATCATAATGATCTAACCGACACAAAGGTATGTTGGGCGGCTGGCATGGAAACTAATCTACCTAAGTATGAAAGAATAGTACATTGTTCACCGAGAGGAGAAAGACCGATTACCGTCGAGGGTGTCGTTTGAAGCCCGAGCCGTAGGCGAGGGCTTTAAAACACCCGAGATCGGGAATCGCACTTTCTCTCGAGTGATACATAGTGCTTTCTACTCTACTACACCTACGAGGAAAATAAAAAACTAAATCTTTACTAATTGAAATTTATATTGAAATTGTTGCAGTTAGTGAAGCTTAATGTAACACTTTTTCCATTAATGTTTGTTTGAGATGTTTGCGACAATCAGTATTTTTGCTGTTTCATTCAACTTCGGCGGAGTTAAAAAATCTTCATCATCATATCACTACTTATCATTTTGATAGTTTTATTTTACTTTCTACGAAAATTGAATCCTCAAACAACACACAAATTGAAAATGGCGCCAATGGCGTCTGCAATTTTCACATGTTCTTTTACCATTGAAAATGGTTATCAGATGCAAATCGCCCGTATTTTTGACCATATCTCCGAGGATTTTGAGAGGATTGTGATGGAAATAGTACCAAAAGTTGAGGAATTTATCGAGACACTCGAGAACGTTTGAATTTTGAAAATCTACTGGTAACTTTTTTTGAACTGGGTTTTTTGGGGGGTGTTTGTTCACTAAATTGTAAATATTTCGGAAAAAAAACTGACTTAAGAAAAAATGAAAAAAAGGTCCTAGGGTATTAGTTAAAATACCAATCGCGAAATAACTTTGAAAATCGGTAAATAATTGTGACCTGTAGGTGGTCCCTTTAGATTTGGAATTCTAGAAAAACGGGTGTTTCCGTACATAAAGAGTTATGTAGCTTCTATGATTATTGACCGATCGTCATGGTAATAGTGTTAAAAGATGCAGAAGCAGACGAGAAGTGCATTCGTTGGAATTTTGAAAATCGGTTAATAATATTTCGGCTGCATCGAGGCAGTCAGCGGGCGATTTGTGACACGAGGCGGAGCCGAGTGTCACAATCGTAAAAATAAATAGGTACTACCTAGGTAACTTTGGAAATATAATTGGATTTTTCATTTGATTTGATTTTGGTTTTTCGTAAATTTTTGTATTCATTTTCAATGCTCCGATTCTTGCGGGGACTGCAAAATCTGTGATTTTTTTTCAAATTGTTTATCCTGCCGCCGGCCGCAGGGTCGCACTGCTAGCCCGACACCATCCGACACACAGCTAGTTGCCAGTGTCATTTTGCGAACTTGGAGATAAAAACTCACTGTAAAAACTTTTTGGCTTTTGATATTTGGGTTACCGGCGCATAGTCTTACCCAAAATTAAAAAAGAAAAACCACGTAAGAAATGGATTTCCCAGGGATTTCCATACACTTTTCTCTCCCGCTCAGATGCGTTTTCTCCCCGCATATTGGTTCGATATGCAATGACGTACTTTCTACCGTTAATTTGATAAAGTATCAAGGTACTTTCCGAGCAGGTGTAGTATAAAAAAAAAATCCAGCCGCCCCTCGTATGTACTCGTACTTGTTTGAAATATTTATTCCCGCAATCTACGAGTATCAGTAAACATTTTTAAATGTCGTACTCTATTTCAAAGCGCGATAGAACTGTAGTTCGGTCTGATTTACCAAGTCGCTTCAATTTTCAATTCAGTTGGCATTAAATTGATGCAATTTTGCTTCCAAGCCGTGCGCGACATTCAACTTTCTGCCATACAAATTTGTCGTTTTTTGAGAAGATAGGGCATGCGATATTGCATTGCCCTGAAGCATTCATCTGTTGAAAGCACAAAAGGAAAGGGAGAGCGCCCAATTAGCATGCGCTGTTGAATGCTTTCAGGCATGTGATAGATGAAAGTGAAAGGAAACGGCAAATCAACTGTGTGAAGACACACCTGAAAGACAATGCCTACAGTTATTGTCCTGGCTCCTGGCTCACCAGCCGCACCATTATTGCAACACGTGGTAGAATTGCAGCAGGACGATGATGTGCGTGATCATGATTAAGAGAGTGGCGGGTAGCAGCGGCATGGCCAGGGGGAGGCTGGCGAGTGCCTTCGTCCGCTCCAGTTCCTGGCACACCGGCTCCTGGCTCACTAGCCGCACCATTATTGCAACACGTGGTAGAACTGCAGCAGGACGATGATGTGCGTGATCATGATGGAGAGCGTGGCGGGCAGCAGCGGCATGGCCAGGGGCAGGCTGGCGAGTGCCTTCGCCCGCACTGGCTCCTGGCTCACCAGCCGCGCCAGGTCTTTGTACGGCTGCATCTCAGGGCCATCAGAGACTGAAGAGAATATAAAACTTTATAACATTGATGAATACAAATTGGAATACAAAAGAAATATTGAACGGCTGTTCGGTGCACCAAACATTACTGCGCTGAGGTTTAAATCCTGGTAAGGCCAGATGGCCATCAGCCATTTCTAATGACTACTGATGGGGCACAGGCCTTTCTTATGGATGGATAAGGAGGATGGGCCATAACCCACCACGCGGGCCCAATGCAGATTGGTGGGTGTTAACGACTGCAAATGCAGCCGGGACCAATGGCTTAACGTGCCTTCCGAAGCACGGAGGAGCTCGAGATAATAACTTTTTGCGGTCACCCATCCCATGACCGACCCTTGCGAAAGTTGCTTAACCTCTGCAATCACTGGGCCAGGTGCTATACCACTGCGCCACCGAGTTCCTCAGGTAAGGCCAGTACTCGATAGTATTCCAGAGTACTCGCGTTTTTTATGGACGTAGATGGCGTTGGCGGTGTAATATAAATTTATATGCAAAAGGTCGCTCTGATTAAATAATGGGGATATTGGCATTGCTTTTCGCTACTTCAAAGAACGCATGCAAAAGATTTGCATGTTGTTCGGTGCATACGCACCAAACACAGTGACGTGCGACTGACGTCACACGCGGTCGTCGATGCGCTTGGATCGACCGACATAGTTTTAACTTTAGTATGTATATTTCCGCGGACTTAACGGGTCGCGAGTACTTACTCTAACATTATTCTAAAACATTTGTTACGCTGTGTGATAGAACATTATATTATTTATCATAAACATTACTCTTCTCATTTAACATTTTACCACCGCCAACCCTCGCTCCTCCAACACATGTTGTAAATCCAACTTTGACTTACTGACGATAACTCCGGTCTGGAACCTGATCAAAGAGTTCTTCAAGGTGTCCCAGGCGTTGTGTAATTGTTGACAGAAGTATATTAGCACCATCATAGCAAGAAAACATGATACAATATTTAGAACGTATACTGGATTGTCGTAAATATTAGGTGCTCCAGTAATCGACCCCTGTAAGTAAACAGATATATAACATTTAATTTCGTTATACTTATATCATTTTGTTTTACGTTCATGTTATACTATGTAACATCTATGTACTTATACAAATACTTGGAGTTCATTGTAGAGTTTTGTTGTTTCCTGCATGGGTAAACTGTGCTGACGGAGGCGCGGGCGGTAATACAGATTGGTGATTGGGTAATAGTATAACCATAAAGCCATTGACGAAACGTCTATCAATCCAAATGGATAAATGGAGTGGTAGTCTTTAAAATAATGCTTAGATAATTTCACACAGCGTCATCTAGAACTAGACAACTGCCGTCCTACTCTCGACGGGGATTAAGGCCTATTTAACTCTGAACGGTATCCGCTACTGGTACCGGCTTATGTATTATGTGGTTCCGGTAATGATATTCCAATAGGTTTGCGGATAACGCGCTGTTCAAACCATAGCGGAATTTTACCGCTACCAGAGTCGGAAGGGCGGGCGGCGCGGGGTGCGTCCACGGGGTTTCGACAAACACGTGGTACGTATCGCGTATCCATCTGGTATTCGGTTCAGGTTTCGCAACAGCTGCGAAAATGCTTTACCAATTACCCAGCAGCGGGATATCGCTCGGGTATTACCGCTACCCACGGCGGTAGTGGATACCGCTCAGGTTTGACTAGGCCTTAAAACGAGATAGAGTTCTCATTCAGGATCGAGTAAACGTCAAAAATCTGTTATTTTGGTACCTACGTTGAAAACTGTTCCGTGGTTTCCATAGTACCTACCGTTTTGAAGTTTACTCGATTCCAATTCGATCTTAGATTCTCGATCACGTTCGGGAGAAGCTCCCCTGATCTACTACACTTACGACTACTTTTAACAAAGTGTATTTGTAACCACTCTCCAAATTTTAAGGATGTGTTCAGTCCATGAAACTCAACAACTTTCTCTAAGAAACATAGGGTCAAATATCTAAAAAAGAATGACTTTTCATACAAATCAAAGAGATCTCATGATCAGTTTAGTATGGGATGCCCATTATTTTTTGGCGTATTTCGACGCATGTTTCATAAAATTAAATTTGGAGAGTAGTTACATTTGCACCTTGTATAGTAGCAGTAATAAGCTCTACTTTTAACTAGGAAAAACTTGTTTTATAACTAAAAAACGTTTTTTTAATGTAACATTATGTATTAAATTTAATTAATTACTCCTCCTATAATTTTCTTTTAGATTTTTAAGTATTTCTGTGCGAAAATAGCATACTGGCATAAGATCGAAGTGGGTGTCCTGCCCCCCTACTCAAATGGCCAATATTCTATTCGTTTGAACACTACGCTTACTATTAAAACTTTAAAATAAACATTAAACTATAAAATTACGTGCCGTTAGCTTGACAACTCCATACAATACATCGAAGTCTGTGATTTACATAAGTTTGCGACATGTGATTTAATCATCTATTGCTCATATTTAAGCTTTAAAAGTAAGCGTAGCGTTCAAACGAATAGAAAGTTGGCCATTTGAGTAGCCCCCTACTCAAATGGCCAACTTTCTATTCGTTTGAATGTCTGGTGTGTCCAAAAGGATGTAGGTATCTATAGTCAAGACGTATGGGGTAACTCAGGTTCATTTAAAAGTACTTATGCCAAACACATCTTGTCAGTGGCTAGCTTAGGGAAAATGCACTTATAGTCGAGGTAGGTATTTTCTACAAATTACAGAATCTCATTTGATTTAAGCATTTTTTGAGAAAAATAAGAGATACTTACTGCTTCTACAAAGTTTTTTATCATTTCGCTTATTCCAATGGTGATATACAAGCAGGCGTCAATAAGTATAACCGAAATCTGAAATAAAAATAAAACAATACATATAAAACAGTTTGAGTAGAGATGCAAACAGACAATCTTAAGATGTCTTTTATTTCAAAACATGAATTCAAGAAATATTACTTCAAAGTAAATAAACGTGGATATTATCTAAAATGATTTGAAATTAATTAAGTAGGTACCTAGTCAAATTAAAAGTACCTAAGTTAGGATTATCCAGTCTTTTTAAACTTTGAGATGACTTGGAAATACTACGAGATTTCTGAAATGTTTGTGGTACAATCACGTAAAATCTGTGTCTGGCAAATCAAACTCTCTAGATAAGCTATTTCCGAACAATCGTTTATAAAAATCCTATGTTGTTCGATCCATCATGGAAAAGGTAGTACTAGAAGCTAAGACATGCATAACTTATCGCCGATCTTACCAAAATGAATAATAGAGTGCTTACACAGTACATATTTAAGTTTTTTCAAACAGTATAGGAGCTCCATGGAAACGTTCGAATTTGACGGCTGACGTCACTCTAAGAGCTCTAAGCAAAGTTCGCAGTACTTTGGTCAGGGTTGTGACATCGCGTCGCAGTTGTTTCCATAGCGTTCGCGCGTAGCATTCCACGAGACGGCCGGAAAATGCCAACCCTAGCGATCCGACGGAGTGCAATGACAAAAGAGCCTAAAGTGACGTTAGCTCCTATACTGTTTGAAAAAACTTATATATGTACTGCGGTGCTTACCTGCTTACTGAAGCAGATGTTAAACATCTCACTGCAATTCATCAAACTTCGGCAATGGATAGACCAATTTACGATATTTTCTGCATTGAAACGCAAGTCTTCTGGCTTTCCTTCAAAGTCTTCATAGAATTCGAGAAAAAGGTTGTAGTAATGTTTCACTGATGAATTGACACACTCAATTAAATATGTCATACGTGTTACTATAGAAATATACACGTAAAATTGTAAAACGTATATTATTTCCATTACAGTGGAAATAATTTTATACGCAACACTATAAACGGAATTTTTGGTAATATCTGTCCTCATTATTGCAGAATAAAGTAACGATAACATCATTAAGGAAAAAAACGTTATGTTGAACACTTTCGAGGCCTTATGCATCTTAAAGATTTTGTGATGATCATTTAAATTTATATTGCCCATGCTTGTCATTAATGATAAGAATTGGTCACTACTGTTCAAAGATAATAGAAGTATGCTGGCTATTCCTATAAATCCCATAATTGGGAATACGGTGTCGATTATATAAATTTGTGTTTGGCTCGCGGCGTGTATCGTTCGATAGATACATACATAAAAGAACAACGTTAGTTCAAATATTACTCTCAAAATGGACAATATTTTTCTTGTTTTGCCGAAAACGCAGTAATTTCGGTGTACACCTACGATGTTTTCGATACAAATCAGCAGACGGAATTCCGAAATATTCATTTTGTGGCTCACAAGATCGAATGACAAGAATGTCTCTTGGTGACGGTTTTTCAATAAACTCAAGCTTTAATTTTCTATTATTAACAATCTTGGAAAACGTATCGAACTTGTACGTCTGGTACCTGACGCTGTAATGGCCATTAAAACAATTATTCGTAATTTGATGGACTTTTGGTTCATTTGTCATCATTCTAGTAATCATATTAGATGATGTCATATTACACATTTTTGTTTTATAAAAAAAAAATGTGTAAAAAATATAAAGTATTTACAAATATTAAGTGAAACAATTATTTACGTATAATCATGTTATTGATATTTTTTTACTTGAAATTCATATCACAGTGACATTTGGGTGTTTTAATCAAATTAAAAGTATTGTATATTATGTACATACAGTGGCAATCACATAATTAAAACACCATCGATTTTCATACAAACGACTTGAAAGCCTTGGTTCTCCGCCAAGGATTGACCTAGCTGTGATCTGATGAAAGACATCCAGAGAGTGAATGGTGGAGATTTAGATCGCTTTGAACACCCATCTGATCTTCAGGATTTCCATTCATTTTTATACTAATTTCGCGGCTCTTTTAAACATATTCTTCTATCTTTTAGAATACTGATCAGATTAGTTGGGTGTGTAACTCGATCTGAAATTCCTTTATTCACTCCCTGGATAGCCATCATCAGCTGTGATCTGTCACAGCTAGGTCAATCCCTGGCTGAGAACCAAGGCTTCAAAGTTACCTCGTTTGTATGAAAATCGACTGGTGTCTTTAATTATGTGACCGCCACATGTATGTGTTATTCTTATTATATTAGGCTAAATAAAGGTAGATTTAGTTAATTTGATACTTTGATATACACTCAGACAGACACTCAAGTGTCTGTCGGCTACGCTACTGTCAGCGCTTGCGACGTTAATAATGATATCTCTGAATATTTCTTATGTGTGAATTTGTGCCCGTATAGGGTATAGGCACAGTACATATATAAGTTTGAAAAATCTTATATATATACTGTGGTATAGGGCTGTTCGGGTCTTAAAAATGTTATCTTATACATTGTCATAGCATGTAATTGTTAAAGTAATTTTTTTTAGTTTAAGCTGTCACGTAAAAAGAATCTATTTAAATAACGCAAAGGCACCAGAGTGACTAAATTTCACTAGTATAGTGATGTGCACAAATGCGCGGTTTATCTTACTTGCGTACTAACTAGGTCCAGTATAAATTCTAGGCGACTGTGTTCTGTGACTAAGTGGAACTGCCAACAACCATAATTAGAGCGACAAACTTGGCTGCCATTGTTGCAGGGTCATTATGCAACCCCTCGCTCCTTCCTGTGATACTGCAGGGCTTGAGTCATTTGTAGAAATTGGAGATGAATACTACTGATGAGATAAATATTTTTTTTTCTCTAGTGTGGAAAATATCAAGAACTGTATATAAATGTTTTTATTAAAAAAATTACAATATCATTGAAAATTTTGAAATCAGTGGTCGCAGTTTCTCGAAATTCAGGCTTATTATCAAATCCTAAGGCCGGTCGTCGTCATTGGAGATCTTTGGGGGACGTCTTATGATGTTCAGAGAATAACTAAAATAAAAAATAACTAAAATGCCCGGTTCACGGGTAACTCCCATTGCGATGCTCTGCACAGGATCCCAGAAAGTCCCTTTGTCAATCTACTAAACCACAATCTTACAGTCATATTTCATAATTATAGAGGTGGTCGGTAACCAATTTGTCTCGCAGCGGACGACTAATGGTCGGCTTTCGAGTAATGGGCCTTATAGATTCGGAGTCAAGACCCGGGAAATATGCGGTAAGTCCAGAATTATCCTATGAGGGTTTATAAAAAGTAGGCCTTTGTTAATTAGTTTATTATAAATTAAAGCTGATTTTCTGGTGGCTTTATACATTAGACACAGACTTATGAAGAGAATGTTATCGGAAGATTAATCACGAAGCCTGACTCTAATTATTTTAGTCGATTGTGTTTGTATAAAGTACTTAGGTATGTATGTTTTATTGTAAGTATTACTTGTTTTCTTAAGAGCAAACAAAACTTTTTGCTTGAAGCAAGAAGATAGATTTTTATTTGATTTCCATTTTTTTTTATGGATATAGGTACTCTTAGTAGGTATACTCATACTTACTGTTTCAAACATACAGACAAAATTGCTACCATTTAGTATTTTTTTAGGTCGTAATAATATCACGATGTCAAAGAGCGAAGCAAACTGAAGCTGTTGTGTAAATAAATATCGGGATGGCAAACAAGTCTAGCATCTTTCTGATCATAACATTTGGAGGGTGCTTAAACGGACTTGCCTTAAGGACTTTTTGGCGCTAGGATAAAATCCCTAGACAAAAGAGTCCGAAACAATAATAAATGGGATAATCGCGCCAGAGGGCGCCTCTCGCAACTTTACTTTAGGGCCTCTGATCATGATTGATGGTCGAAGTTTCCACTGCGGTTTCATCGCCTCGGCTTACAAGTGGTCTGCGGTAATCTATTATTGTAAACTTTACGAATTCCAATCTAGGTTCTAAAGTCGCGTTAACTGGTAGTAAATTCTGAAAAAGTTGCTCTAAGTGCTTTCGCGACTTTAGTCAACTCTTCATGGTGTAAAACGTGTAAAATAAATAATAATTGATGAACGATGGATAAATGATATTTGAAAAGTTGCTTCTACCCATCTTTGTCCGTGTGGACATCTTAAAAATCTTTAGCAAACCTTTAACCAGTGTAAAAAGTATCCTATGTTTTAACCCTGGTTATTCTTTCATCCGTTTTTTGGTTTTAGCGAATCGAGCGAAGCGAGTTTCAAACATTGAGTACTTAAATGGCTCAGTGAGCTAATGTAAGTTGTTAAAAAAAATACATACCTAAATGTCGCCCTTTCGTGACGAGTTTTTCAATCATAGAGTAGGGTTCGTGCTGTTTGGTATATTTAGTATTTGGTAAATTCGCAGCTAGATGGCAGCTAATTTTGAAAACTTTTCGAAATGTATGAATTATTAATTCTTTTTGGTAAACTAGCCCGACTAAAAAAATCTATATAATTTTCGAACCTGCTCACAAAATTTCATGAAAATCGGTTGGAAAATGCGACCTGTAGAGGAGAACAAACCGCGCCGGAAAGCCGGGCTGAAATACGTTTTTTTTACATATCTCCGTCATTTTGAAATATTTCGAAAAACTGGATCGACAAAAAAATCTATATAATTTTCGAAGCTGCTTACAAAATTTCACAAGAATCGGTTGAGCTATAGAGGATAACAAACGGACAGCCGCCGGACAGACATACGAAAGAATTTTTGCCCAAGCTGAAGCAGAGACGCTTCGCTCGCACTTCGTGCTCGCTCGGTCAAAAAGTATAAAAAGTTAGCATAAAAAGTATAAAACTTTCGCATTTTTAATGCGAAAGTCTTATCAACGCTATTGTTTTAACGTAGTTAATCCTTAAAACAATAGTGTTGCATAAAATGTTCACTGTTTCATTTGCGAGAGTTGGATTGAGATGAGAATGAGCCACAAGTTCACCAACAGAACCAATTAAACTTTGGTTCAGTTCCTCACGTCATGCATTTGTATTTCGATTCTGTTCTGCGTCCATTACGGTAAACCCTGTTTGCTTTGCAGAGTGCCTCTATCCCTGAAGGATGAATCCTTGGTTAATAGAAAGATAAAGCACAGTACCTATATAAGATTTTCAAACAGTAGAGGAGCTAACGTCACTTAGGCCCTTTTGTCATTGCACTCCGTCGGATCGCTAGGGTTGGCATTTTCCGGCCGTCTCGTGGAATGCTACGACGCGCGAACGCTATGGAAACAACTGCGACGCGATGTCACAACCCTGACTAAAGTACTGCGAACTTTGCTTAGAGCTCTTAAGGCCCGTATTGCTGTTCTAATTAATAGATCATACTTCAGTCTCGTGCGCGCACGCCAGGCGAGCGGTCGCGATAATGTCCGTCATTAATACGATAAAGTGTGCAAGTTGCAACGTAGTGATTTCGGAAGTACTAGCGTTTATTCGAAGTAGACATGATGTTATGGACAATGAAAGCTTAATAAGATTGTGTGTGTCGGCTTTTTCTGAAGAGGAGATCGATGAAGCTAAGAAGTTATTGTTTACATCGGCTAAAACCAACCGCAAAATTATCTCAAGACGGAAGGATAAAAAGCAAAAAGATTTGGAAGACATGATATCTGTCTTTAAAACCACCGATCCTGATCAATTACCGGTGTTTGTGGCGTATCATTTACATAAACTGCCACCAATAAGCTTCGATCATATCGATGTCACGAAATTGTTAAAAGATATTTTAGTGCTACGAGCGGAAATAGCAGAGATTAAAAACGATTATGTGACCAAAGAACAACTGGAATCCTCAATTAAAGATCAATTTTTATCGAATCGTATTCCTAATCCGTTGTTTCATCCAAGTGTTAATAATATTCGAGGCGGAGGGTATGCCGCGGACGCGGATAGTGGGCCGTTTGGTTTATCGCCGTTATCGCCACAGCCGACGGAGCCACAGCCGGCGGAGACACAGCGTTGCGACACAGTGATACATAGTGTCGAAGCTAATGAACAGAGACATCGCTCTAATCAAATTGGCGCGCTTGACACTCCGTGCGAGTTTGCCGTTTCGAATGCACCTGCAAACTCAACTTTAGTTGAAAATAGAGGCGGATCGATCAATTCTCCTCCAGGAAAGAAAGCATCGATGGCGGATGTACTTAAACAAGGCAAATGGCGCAAAAATAAGCCAGATGAAGAATGGAACATTGTTGAACGCAAAAAGTACAAGAATCGTTTTAGTGAAAAGACGGGCACTGCAAAAGCTACTGACGCGGGAAATTTTAAAGCGGCAGTGACTAAAATTCCTCTGTTTATAACCAATGTAAATAAAGAGACTACTGCTAACGATATTTGTGATTACATTCATAAAATGACAACGGAAAGGGTTCAGTTAGAGAAAATAAACTCGAAGTCCGACCGTCCCTATAATTCATTTAAATTGTTTGTTTCACAGAATAAAATGAGTGTATTTTTGGATGACAAACTGTGGCCAGAAGGCATCCGGTTTAGACGTTTTATATATTTTAAAACGAAAAGAGACAGTGATGATTCTCTGATTAAGGGTGACCAACTTTTAACGCCTAATGGATAGCTGCACTATGAAGGTAACATTTTCAACGTTTAACTGTAAAAACATAGTCCGATCAACCGACTGTGTAAGAAGACTATGTGCTATTTCTGACGTCATAGCCTTGCAAGAGACCTGGCTGCTGCCCCACGACGTTCCGTATCTTGGAAGCATTGACAGCAATTATGCCTACACAGGAAAATCAGCCGTCGACACGTCTGTGGGCGTCCTAAAAGGAAGACCATATGGTGGTGTCGCATTATTGTGGAAGAAATCAGTATTTCCCTCGGTTTCCGTTGTTACCTGCCGCAGTGATCGCATTGTATGTATCAGAATAGATCAAGGACTGCGTCCGTTACTAATATTCTCTGTGTACATGCCTACGGACAGTGCTGACAACCTCGTTGAGTTCACCGAGTGCTTGAGTGAAATTATTTCAATAGTGGAAAGTAATAGTGTAGAAAGTGTTTTTATATTGGGAGATTTCAATGCTCATCCAGGTACCAGATTTTCAAGTGAGTTACTTACTGTTTCTTCTGATCAGTCATGGTCTTGTGTAGATATGGAACTTCTGCCAACGGATACTTATACATTTGTAAGCTCTGCTAATGGTTCCTTAAGATGGCTGGATCACTGTGTTGTGACTGATGCAGCTAGGGCCTTAGTAACGAACGCCTATGTTCGTTATGGAGTGTACTGGTCCGATCATATTCCATTGTTGATAGAGTGCAATATTAATTTGATAAAACCAAAGGTCGTGCCCCCACCTACAGGTCATAGTAAAGCTTTTTGGGGTGAAAGGGATGACCAACAAATTGACCAATACTTTGCCTACTGTAACTCAAAATTACGTCAAATTGATTTTATTTCTGAGTGCTGTAACTGTGCTGATAAAATGTGTAATAATTCTGAACACTATGTAATATTAGATAAAATGTATCGTGAGTTAGTTTGTGTTTTTAAAGACGGGGCGGAGCGCTCGTGTATTAAAAAGTCTAATAATCATAAACATAGAAAATACTTACCAGGTTGGAACATGCATGTCCGTGATGCTCATTGTGAGGCTCGTTTACATTATAAAAATTGGATTTTGTATGGTCGTCCTAAGTCAGGTTATATATATGATAAAATGTGCAATTCAAGAAATTATTTTAAAAGTAAATTAAAATTTATACAAGATAATAAAGAGCAAATAAAAATGAACAAGATAGCTCAGTGTCACTCAAACAAACAGTTTAATAAATTTTGGAAAGCTACTAATAGCTTAAATCATAAATCGGGCCTCCCAGTGAGTGTGGCGGGTATGCACACACCAACAGAAATAGCGAATGCATTTCGTAGGCACTTTCAGGTTGAACCACCACCGGTCGCTACGTTGGGACAGATGAGCAATGCTGAGGCCATCACTGCCGGTAGCCCCACAGTAACCAGTTTCTCGGCTAAGTCTGTTGCGGGTGTTATTAAACATATGGTGAGGGGGAAATCACCCGGCTATGATGGCCTGAGCATTGAGCATTTGAAGTATGCAGGTGATCATGTTCCTAGAGTGCTTGCAATGTTTTATAGTTTATGCATAAGTCACAGTTACTTACCTGCGGACTTGACTAGAACTATGGTGGTACCTGTTATAAAGAATAAGACGGGCGATGCTTCCGACATTTCTAATTATAGGCCAATATCACTAGCTACGATTATGGCCAAAGTATTGGACAGTCTGCTGGACAAAATATTGGCTAATCACATTGAATTATATGATAACCAGTTTGGTTTTAGACCCGGTCTATCGACTGAAAGTGCCATCTTGTCCCTTAAGCAGACTGTTCACTACTACACATCTAGGAAGACGCCGGTATTTGCTAGTTTTCTAGACTTGTCTAGAGCTTTTGACGTAGTTAATTATAATAAGTTATGGCAAAAGCTGTCTTGTGAGACTGACGTACCTCGGGAGATTGTAGCAATATTTAAGTGTTGGTACGGCAGTCAGACAAATACTGTTAAGTGGGCTGGATGTCATTCCGATGAATTTGGGCTACAATGTGGTGTGAGACAGGGTGGGTTAAGTTCCCCTCGATTGTTTAACCTTTATATTAACCAGCTGATAGGTCGACTCAACGGTGCCAACGTCGGCTGCTACATAGATGGCGTTTGTACGAATAATATCAGTTACGCTGATGATATGGTTCTGTTGAGTCCATCTATCGGTGGGTTAAGGAAGCTCCTGTCAATATGTGAGTGCTACGCAGTGGATCATGGACTTAAGTACAACACCAGTAAAAGTGAGTGGATCCTGTTTAAGTCAGGTACGCTTAGTTATACTAACCTTCCCGAAATAACACTTTGCGGGAAGCATCTGAAGCGGGTTCAGAGTTTTAAGTACTTGGGCCACTGGGTCACAGAGGACTCTGATGATAATTTGGACATAGAGAGGGAACGTAGGTCGCTGGCTGTTCGCTGCAATATGTTGGCTCGCAGATTTGCACGGTGTACCAGGCCAGTCAAAGTAACGCTTTTCAAAGCATACTGCCAATCTTTTTATACGTGCAGTCTGTGGGTTACCAACACGCGGCGAGCATTCAGCGATCTAAGAGTCCAATACAATAATGCCTTGAGGGTGCTATTGGGGCTGCCATGGCGATGCAGCGCCTCCAACATGTTTGCAGAAGCTCGTGTTGACGGCTTCCATGCGATAGTATCATGTTGAAGAAAAGAAAATAATATTTCATATTCATATAGATATATCGATATTATTTAAATATATAAAATATTATTTTGTCTAAAGTCTTATCTTCATGAGTTATGACGCGAAGATGGGCGCCATTTGTGGTCATCTTTCGTGATTCGAACTGTAATAGTCTATAGTGTTTCAAGATTCGACAAATTAAAGACTTTTAATATTAAGTTTGCATTGTTATATTTAGGTAGTTAGTGTTTTTGTCATAACTATAAGGTCTTATTTTTTTAATACCTAAATGAAACATAATTAATTAACTGTATGCAAACTGCGTGATGTTGTGGCTGAAAACAATATTATACCTACGTATATAACACCGTATCCTCTAGTTTTATTTGAGTTTTGTAGGTAAGATAAATATTGCTAAAATATAAGTAGGTATGGTGGATGTGGGGGACACCGTGGATAGCGTAAAATGACAGGATTTTTATTTTAGAAATTTCTATGTTTAATGAGAACAATTTAAGTAATATTGCCTGTGGATAATTCAGTGGACATGTCATAAGTTCTCAAATTTAATTTGTATTACTGCATACATTCTTCTAAAATTTAATAATAAATAATACAAAGTCGCTCGTGAAGTCTCTCACTGAAAAAATGTCATTGAGTAAGTTGTCGATAGCCAGCTTGCGAGTGTCTCGATACCGTATGTCAAAAGTGGGTTCGTGCTACCGATTTCCATACAAGTTGTAACTTTACCATTCGATCTCGATTCGAAGGCTGCTCGATACCTTGTGTCAAAATGTTTCGTGCTTCCAAATCTTAGTTCCGTTCACGGACGTAGTGGCGCTGTACTAATTTCCATACAAAATTGTGAGATTCGAGTAATTTTACGCGCGTTAGTTTTCTCGATAGCTGTTTGTGCTAAGGGTACTGGACTAGAGTTGAACTGCGAAGGCCCAACGGAACTCCTGTGGAAATTGAGTTACACGGGGACCTCGGGGTATACCATTAAAAATGTGAAACATTATGACGTTTTATTTTATAAAATCATCGCTTACAATACTCTTACATACCTACCACAAAAAAGCTTAAAATAAAAAAAAAAACTTAAAAAAAAAAGTAAAACCTCCTTCAAAAATCTTAAAAAAACAGCTCTATAAAAAGCAAGAAATAATGTTCAAATCGATTAATGAAAACAAGTCTATTGAAGTCGGGTGGGGCTTTTAGAATATAAACAATACAATGAGTAAAAAAAATACTTTCCCTCCATAAATAAAAATTAAAATATACACGGTTATTTTTTTATTGTATCTTAAAAATTAATGGGTGTATAAGATAAAAACAGTGAGCAGGTAGTTATACGACTTTGAAGAACTGCAGCACCACGATGACGTAGGTGACGAAGGCGGATAGTGCAGCGGGCAGCAGCGGCATTGCCAGCGGCAGCGCGCCTGCCAGCCGCACGCTCATCGGCTCCTGGCGCACCAGCCGCGACAGGTCTCGCACTGCACGCAACTCCGGCCCTTCATGATCTGATCATATGTTAGACAATTGTATAACACATTTCCATTTTGACAATGGCTAAGTATCATGTGCTATTACTAGTGGCTCCGTGAGCTGTAGACCTCGCGTTAAAAAGTAGCTCAAATTGTATGTTGTTTAAAAAATTATCTAATAGATGTCGCCACCCCTTTTTCCCACACTGTTCACGAGATTTTCAAAGCACGTAGTAGGTACGTGCTGTTTGGTTATATTTGGTAGGTATGTTCGCAGCTAGATGGCGCTTCTAATTTTAAACATTTTTCGAAATGGTGATTTTTGGTAAATTTAGAAAAACTGGCTAAATTAAAAAATCTATACCTATTATTTTAGAACCTGCTCACAAAATTTCACGAGAATCGGTTCAGAAATGCGACCTGTAGAGGAGAACATTCAGCACCAAAAAGCCGGACTGAAATACATTTTTCTTACATATCTCCGCCATTACGAAAAATTTGGAAAAACTGTCTCAATTTTTAAAAATCTATATGATTTTCGAACCACAAAATTTTACGAAATTCGGTTGAGAAATGCGACCTGTAGAGGAGAAAAGACAGAGCCGGGAAGCTGGACTGCAATATGTTTTTTTTACATATCTCCGCCATTTTGAAAAATTCTAAAAAGTGGCATGACAAAAAAATTCTATATTATTTTCAAACCTGCTCACAAAATTTCACGAGAATCGGTTGAGAAATGCGACCTGTAGAGGAGAACAGACAGCGTTGGGAAGCCGTAAAACCTGTTTTTTTAACATATCTCCGCCATTTTAAAAAATTAAAAAAAACTGTATCGACAAAAAAACTATATAATTTTCGAACCTGCTCACAAATTTTCACGAGAATCGGTTGAGAAATGCCACCTGTAGTCTTCTACAGGTGGCATTTCTCAACCGATTCTTTCTTTTTTTGTCTTTTCTTTTTGAATTTCTTTCGTATGTCTGTATGTTCTCTTGAACATACAGACATACGAAAGAAATTTTGCCCAAGCTGAAGCAGAGACGCTTCGCTCGCACTTCTTGCTCGCTCGGTCAATTAACTGGAAGGCTGTTATTATTAGTGATGACCATCTTCAGCGATTTTATAATGTCATCACAGCTGGGGTACGGTTTCATCCACCCTCCTTAAAGGTGCACGAGGAGGAGGGGCCATAAGTCAACATGCGGGCCCAATGTGGATTGCTGAGTGTTTACGACTGTCGGCCGACAGTCAAGACCAACGGTTTAACGTGCCTTCAGAACGCGCTTTGGTCACTTATTTCATGACCGACCCCTACCGGAATCGCAGGGTGAATGCGCTAATCCACTGCGGCATTAATGCGTTAAGACATCATTGTTACTAACAAAATATGGAATTTTATTCTGAAATAAAAAAAAATGATAATAATTAAGCTCTTCAGAAACATATTTTTGTCGATTGATCAATCACTTACTTTTCATTAGCTCAATTTTTAATTTGGCCAACGAGATTCCCAATTTTTTCCACACACTATTTAATTGCTGCCCACAAAATAGCAGCAATGTCATAGTTATTGCGTATGTCACTAAACCGGGCACATTGTAAATAAACTCGAAAATGTTATTAAATCTCTGTAAAAAATATCCATCATTATTTAACTAACTCGATATACGTATAATATGGTAATTTATAAATACATTTTTAATTTTTTTTTCGAATAAGATAAAAGTTCTTCCCATATGCGTTTGAGAAAATAATGAAATTGAAACTATAGATAAAACACTTAAGATATAATTCAAAATTGAAACCAAAGCCAGTGAATATATCATCAGTCTTAAAATGCCACAGTGACATCCAATAAAAAAATCCCGAGAAGATTTTATTTAACTCACCTGTGTTATGAGAGCTTCAAATATGTAACTTAGCGCAAATACATAGTAAATTGGAATAATCAATAATAGCTGAAATATCTGAAAACAATAACACAAAAAAAAAATGTTTAATGGGTATATGAAACTTGATTTTTTTTCTAATACAATGGATAATGTAATTTTTTTATGTGCACAACTTTATTTAATTGGTGCATTTGACTTTTTCCTGAGATCCAATTCGAAATTTTACGACTGCAATGAAATCGTGAACGTCAATCGAAATGGTAGCAAGCATTGGATCTCGCCATTGACCTCTATATTAATAGAAAAAAAATCAGGTCAGTGGATCTCGCACACGTTGATTGAATTATTAAACTTCATCTAAAAATATGCGAGGCTACAACCGACGAGATTGAGTTTGAGTTCGAATCGAATAAACGTCAAAACAGTACAATGGAAACCATGGCAACCGTTTCCAAATACATATTTAGACCAAAATAACTCATTTTTGTCGTTATTTCGATCCTTGATGTGAACTCGATCCCGTCGATAGAGGGGGGATGGTTGGAATTACCTCAGAACCAAAGCAAATATTAAGTTGTTTAATGCAGATCAACAGTCGCCGGTAGAATGATGCCCATTGTTCGATATCTTCTGCATACAAATTAGACCTAAAGTTGCCAATTGTTCTATGATGTTTAAATTCTGGTATCATTTTCCACAAACTTTTTTGCGACCGTCGAAGAATGGCTTTATTGAAATTCTCCATTGAATGCACTATTTTTGATATCAGCACTATGTGCATATAGAGTTCTAAATAATATCTGCCCTCAAAATACATATAGCACACAATACCCAAGTACACACCATTCACACGAATTACACTCACATCAAACTGTTTATAATATAATACAGGTGTAGTCATCAGTATTGCCATGATTACTAAATAGCAAATAGCCAGTTTTCTTGTGAAAGTGTTAGGTTTGTGTGCATGAAAATGCTCTTTTATGATATTCAAATTTATGTTAAATTTGGTGAATGTATCGCTGCACTTCAAAGAACAAATAGTAATAGAATAAACATTCACTATTTGTAACGTGTTATACAAACAAAACATCACTTTATTCTTTATTTCTGTGAGGGAAAAATAAATATTCCATAGACAGATTATAGAGATTAACAACAACTCGATCACAATTCTGATGATTATTAAAACTTTCACAAACTTGCTCTTTAAGTGGTAATTTCTATGTGTTCCTACAACTTTTTCAAGGAATTAAAAGAACTTTAACAAATCCATGTCTAGAGATAATATAACTTGTAACATGCGTTATGTGAAGTTTTTCTGCTAATAATAATACTGTTTAAATTTTCTGATTGTGTTATTTCATTATCTTAATGGGCAAACTATAACAGGTAGGTACTTGTTTGAGGAAACAACAGCGATCACTCTTAATGGATAAGTTTTTATTTGATGACGCTTTTATAACTGCACATGTGTGAGTTTGACTCTCATACAGAAGATTCCGTACTTAGATGTAATATTATTTTTGTGATATAATTTCAAAAGTCAATGAATAACCAAAACAGCTCTACTTAATCCGATCACTACAAAACTTTAAAATCTAAGTTAAAGCTTATTTATACAGGGTTATAATTTATTACGTACAACACCAATGACCGCGCAGTCTTATCCCATCCCAATTCCCATCTTAAACAACGTTTATTCTATGACTTTTCTTAAAAAAGTTAAAAAATAGACTTTCCAATCCAATGTCCACACAGCTGTTAGAGTTTTGTGTAAAAGTAGTTTTATTGCTGTTTCTGAGTTTAGTAAGCCACTCCTGCGAGGTTGTTGGTTTTCGGTGGCACAGTGGTTTAGCGCCTGACCCAGCGATTGCGGAGGTTAAGCAATTTTCGCAAGGGTCGGTCACTCATCCGGTGACCATAAATTTATTAACTCGAGCTCCTTCGTGCTTCGGAAGGAACGTTAAGCCGTTAGCCCCAGGTGCATTTGCAGTCGTCAACACCCACCAATCCGCATTGGGTCCGCGTGGTGTGTTATTATGACCCATCCTCCTTATCCACCCATAAGGAAGGCCTTTGCCATAAGGAAGCAGTGGGAACATTAAAAATGGCATATGGTCAACCTGTATAGATATCATCATCATTGACCGATTAAGGGCGAAGCGCGAGCAAAGCGTCTCTGTTTCAGCTTGGGCACAAAATGCTTTCGTGTGGCCTGCTGTCCGGCTGTCCGTTTGTTCTTCTCTACAGGTCGCATTCCTCAACCGATTCTCGTAAGATTTTATGAGCAGGTTCTATCTATAATAATAGATATTATTTTAGTACATATTCAGCTTTTCGAAAGTTTTCAAACTTTCGAAAAGCTGAATATTTAATACTTAATTATTAAGTATTATTTTAATACTTAATTATTCAGCCATTTCGAAAAATGATCAAAAATGTCACCAACGCGAGGTCTAGATTGGTAAATAATCAATATCCAGCTGTGCTGAGCTGTGCTGTGACTGCTGTATTTAGTAAAATACGCCGATATTTTTAAAGAATGATTTGATATAAAGAAATATTTCCCTTATAACTACATTCGTTTTTATAATGATACCTACACCAAGAAATAATTGAATAGACTGTATTCGTATATGGATTATGTTTTTTAGAGAAACTAAAATTGTATAAATCGATATCTATTTACTTGGAAACTAAATAAGCGATTTACCACTAATGGTGAATCGCTTATTTAGTTATTACAGACGCTTATACTTATTTAGTTATTTCGTAACTTATCTAAGATAGGTATGTTTGTAAGTATGACATTCATGTAGACATTATAGGTAAAGTATATAGAGAAAAAAGTATATTCGTCAATGTTTTTTGATGGAATTGAGTTATGTTAGTATCCAATTTGGTAGATTATATTAAAGTGATTGCCATTTTCGTTATTAATGTCATTGCGGCATCAAATAATAAGACTAATGGACAAAGGCATTTTTAAGCTTCCTCTCTTTCACAAACTACAGAGCAAGGCTGAAGTAAAAAATACAATGAATTACAACAACGTATTAGAAGTTCAATT
Organism: Agriphila tristella; assembly: GCA_928269145.1. Classification (NCBI taxonomy): domain Eukaryota; kingdom Metazoa; phylum Arthropoda; class Insecta; order Lepidoptera; family Crambidae; genus Agriphila; species Agriphila tristella. Next base: position 25,360,925 of record OV743437.1, on the reverse strand, counting down.
TCTAATAGAAAATATATTTTGTGTCTATAGAAACTACAGTGCTTTATCTGAAAAACGAAAAATTTGTGTAGTCATACGAATGCTTGTGGAAATTTTGCTTAATACAACTATTTTCCTATTTTTTATTTGTTACATAATTGATTTGTCTACACTGGGTTGGCAAGTGTCTGTTTTTGCAAACGCATTAGTGATTTATTTCAATAACATAATTTTATATATATTTCCACTTAAGAATAGCGCCCTATTCAATAATTTAATGCAGAATATTGAAAGTAGTCGCAAGATATTATATGAAAACGATTCTTCGTTTAAAAAGATCTCGAAAACACTGACAGTGCAATATATATTATATTTGTCAGGTGCGTTAATTGATGCAATATCACATATTTATAAGAATGGAATAATTTATCCGGATATAATTATGCGTTTATTGATGACGACGTATGCAATCAAGTTAATTTTTTCGTTGCTAAATTTTACATCGACAATTTCAATGATACACGGATTATTATATCATCTTAATACTTCTGTTGACCTGATGAATAGTAAAATTCTTGCCAACGATGGTAGCGAAAATGTCAGTTTATGCAATGATGTACAAGTGTGGAATATAGTTTACAGCGATATATATAAGTGCAGTAAAATTATACCCAAATGTTTTGGTTTTGAGGTAGGCACAGCTTTTTAATTATATGCAAAGTTTATGCTTGATAGTCCTGCAATATAGTTATATAATTAAGTTTCTAATAAAAGTTAGGTTACAGCTTAAAATAATAACACCAAGAACGATAATTTCCTACAAAGCGCACTGTCAAAGGTGAGGCAACTAAAACAGCCAAAATGGCGCCGTTTTCAGATTTTTATTGTCCATTATTACCTAATCATCCTTACTAATATTATAAATGCGATAGTCCGTTTGTTTGTTTGTTACGCCTTCACGTCTTAACTACTGAACCGATCATCATGAAATTTTACACACACGTTGTCAGGGGTACAGAGAAGGACAAAGGGTACCTTTCATCCCGAAAAAAGGAACTGTTCCCGATGGATAGACAAAATACTATCCACGCAGACGAAGTCGCGGGCGGAAGCTAGTACCTAATAAGTACAAAACAGCTTCAATTTCCCTACCTTTAGAGGATTAGTAACTATGTTATTGGATTTTAGTTACGTATCGTATGAAGGATATAAATCTGAAAACTGAGCCATTTTGGCTTAGTTTTAGTTGCCTCACTTTGCATATGTGGACACGGCTTCTAGGTGTTATTATTCTAAGGGTAACAGCGGACCTAATGAAAGTGTGACAATACTGGATGATTTACGTAGCCTTGCTCGTTTTTTTTAATTGAATTAGTGATATTTTCAGGCTAAGATAAATAAATCTGGCTAAAGTTAATTGTTTTCTTTCAGATTCTCCTCAATCTGATCTGTTTAATATTGATTTATATAATAATAATCAATGGCGAGATATCAGCCATTTTAAGTTCGGTAATGTCTTCATTTAACTATATCTCACTTACCTTACTGGGTTTATAAAAAAAATATAATGTACTTTCGTTGCTCTCGTAATCTCAAATTCTTAATTTTCTCAAAACGCAAAGCAGTTCAATTAAAAGTACTTATTGTACATTTCTGTTAGATATTTCAGATTTAAATAACAATAAAGTAAAAAAAAACTACTTTTTGCAGATGCATCCAACAGTTAATATAGGAATGTGGTTGTCTGTGATAATAGTAAATGCTGTTGCCTTAAGACTGTTACTAAAAGGCGAAGCGATCCAACGTACGTCAGCAGAACTACAAAAGTCTCTTGCAAAATTGCTCAATCTTGCCCAAATTGGTAAGGTATTTGGGAAAATAGATAAAAATATTTTGGAACATATGTAATGCATGACTATGAGAAAGCCTTTGATTCGATTGAAACCTGGGCGGTGCTGCAGTCTATCCAAAGGTGCCAAGTGGACTACAGAGACAGAACCAGAACACAAATCCTATCCAACTGCAGCGTGGTGTGAGACAGGGAGACGTTATTTCTCCGAAACTGTTCACAGCTGCGTTGGAGGACATCTTTAAGCTCTTGGACTGGAAAGGACTCGGCATCAACATTAATGGCCAGTACCTAACACACCTTCGTTTTGCCGATGATATAGTCCTTATGGCTGAGACCATGGAAGACCTGAACACAATGCTCAAAGATCTCCGTAGTGCTTCCCAAAGAGCGGGTCTTAGTATGAACATGGATTAGACGAAAATTATGCCAAATGGCCATGTTGTACTCTCTCCAGTTCATGTTGGGAACACTACACTTGAAGTTGTTGACCATTACGTATACCTAGGACAGGCAGTCTAGTTAGGTAGGTCCAACTTTGAGAAAGACATCTCTCGTCGAATCCAACTCGGGTGGGCAGCATTCGGGAAGCTTCGAAAAATCTTCGCGTCCGACTTACCTCAGTGTCTCAAGACGAAAGTCTATGAACAGTGTGTGTTGCCAGTGATGACTTACGGCAGTGAAACGTGGCCGCTAACTATGGGTCTCATAAGGAGGCTCAAGGTCACTCAGCGTGCAATGGAGAGAGCCATGCTCGGTGTTTCCCTACGTGATCAAATCAGAAACGAGGAGATCCGCAGGAGAACTAAAGTAACCGACATCGCTCGAAGGATTGCTCAGCTGAAGTGGCAATGGGTGGGACACATAGCGAGAAGAACCGATGGCCGTTGGGGCAGAAAGGTTCTGGAATGGCGACCGCGCACCGGACGACGCTCCGTGGGTAGGCCCCCGACAAGGTGGACCGACGATCTGGTGAAGGTCGCGGAAAGCCAGTGGATGCAGGCAGCGCAGGACCGATCATCGTGGAGATCCTTAGAGGAGGCCTATACCCATGGGTGTCGTGTGGCTGATAGGATGATGTAATGCATGATGTGCATGCAATGTAGAGAATTTTTATTTTTAAATAAAATGCCTTTGGATTATCTTTTAAATAATAACTATGTCGTTTTTTTTCAGATTCTCTAGAGCTTAGAGCTATCCGCGATCTTCAGCGGTTCGTGGTCAAGAACCCTGTCAGAATAAGCCTGTCTTTCAGTGTCTTTGTCAAGATGTCCCTCGTGCCTGCTGCGATAGGGTTCCAAGCTAACTACATCATTATATGGTTGCAGTTCAGAGGAATTATTTAAACGACGACAGTTGAAACTAAGTTAATAAAGACATGAGTAACTAAACATAAAATTTTACTTATTATTTTTCTTTTACGTAAGAGTCTATTTACATAGGCGCATATGCCTTATAGATTGCTTCTTTAAAACCATTAAAGGTTGCATAGCAACTAATCTAGATCAGGCCTATCCCAATCTGTGGATTGATTATTAATTCTTGGCTGCTAAAAACATGGTCCTTCCTATGGCGACCATCAACCCCCTGCCAAGAATGGCGATTATGGCAACCCCCCCAAATGACTACACACCAGAATTGTCATTTAAAGGTTTTATGTATTGACAACTTTTTTCGCATTACAATAAAGATGGACAGATCTGACGATAATTGGTAATATTATATTTATATTGAGTATGTACTTACTCCTACACCAGGTCAAAATTATAAAAAAGGAAACAACCCTACCCACTTAATTTGTCTCTCAAGTTTATTGAATAACTCTTCAAAACCTTAAAAAATAGTTTTCCACAAAACTAAACATTCTTGCTTTCTGACCTTCAATCCTTTCATTTTAACAAATAAAATAAAGCGTTCGTCATTATTCGTATTAGTACGATATCGCGAGGATTGTCAATGCCCATGGTAGACGTGCAGGTAGTTAAACGACTTTGAAGAACTGCAGCACCACGATGACGTAGGTGACGAAGGCTGATAGTGCGGCGGGCAGCAGCGGCATGGCCAGCGGCAGCGCGCCCGCCAGCCGCACGCGCATCGGCTCCTGGCGCACCAGCCGCGACAGGTCTCGCACTGCACGCAACTCCGACCCTTCACCATCTGATCATAAGTTAGACAATAATTGTGTAACACATTTCCATTTTGACAATACCCAAGTATCATGGGCTATTATTAACTGTAAGGGTGTTATTATTGGTGATGACCATCGTCGGCTATTTTAATGTCGTCACAACTGGGGCACGGCTTCATCCACCCTTCCTAACACGTGCACCTTGCTCGAGGAGGAGGCATGCTGGCCTAATGCGGATTGCTGGGTGTTTACGACTGCCGGCCGACAGTCAAGACCAACGGCTTAACGTGCCTTCAGAAGCGCGCTTTTTTTTTATTTTTTATTTATTTAATTCAGGCAACTAGGCCCATACAATATATACCTTACAGACTATCATACATATTTATATTAAAATTACATTTTATAAAACTATTTTCCACGTATTGATGGCGGCGACGTGTTGCGCAACGTAGTGTCTGGTATCCGACCGCGAAACCGTCGGAACAAAACACCTTTCGGCCAAAAAAGCTTTGGTCACTTATTTCATGACCGACCCCTACCGGAATCGCAGGGTGAATGCGCTAGTCCACTGCGGCATTAAGCTCCTCAGAAAGAAATTTTTATAGATTGATCAATCACTTACTTTTCATTAGCTCAATTTTTAATTTGGCCAACGAGATTCCCAATTTTTTCCACACACTATTTAATTGCTGCCCACAAAATAGCAGCAATGTCATAGTTATTGCGTACGTCACTAAACCGGGCACATTGTAAATAAACTCGAAAATGTTATTAAATCTCTGTAAAAAATATCCATCATTATTTTACTCAATTGCGTTAGAGATATAATTAAAAATTAATACCTACATAATTATTTTTTCCTGAAGAAAGGTAACATTTATTCTCATATCTGAGAAAATAATAAAATTCGTATAGAATTGAAACAAAAAACCAGTTAATATCTCACTAGTTATTTAAAGTCACAGTAAAATCAAATAAAAAATACCGAGAAGATTTTTTTTAACTTCAAAACTCACCTGTGTTATGAGAGCTTCAAATATGTAACTTAGCGCAAATACATAGTAAATTGGAATAATCAATAATAGCTGAAGTATCTGAAAGCAAGAACATAAAAAAATGCAACTTGTCATTTTTCTTATACAATGGATTATATAATATTTTAATGTGCACAACTTTATTTAATTTGTGTAAATGGTGCATTTGACTTTGTCCTGAGATCCAATTCAAAATTTTACGCCTGCAATGAAATCGTGAACGTCATTGCATCGGCATCGAAATGGCAGCATGCATTGGATCTGCACACGTCGATTGAATTATTAAACTTCATCTAAAATATGCGAGGGTACAACCGACGAGATCGAGTTTGAGTTCGAATCGAATAAACGTCAAAACAGTACAATAGAAACCATGGCAACCGTTTCCAAATACAGATTTAGACCAAAATACCAGATTTTTGTCGTCAATTCGATCCTTGAAGTGAACTCGATCCCGTCGATAGTAGGGGGGGATGGTTAATTACCTCAGAACCAAAGCAAATATTAATTTGTTTAATGCAGATCACCAGTCGCCGGTAGAATGATGCCCATTGGTCGATATCTTCTGCATACAAATTAGACCTAAAGTTTCCAATTGTTCTATGATGTTTGAATTCTGGTATCATTTCCCACGAATTTTTTTGCGACCGTCGAAGAATGGCTTTATTGAAATTCTCCATTGAATGCACAATATTTGATATCAGCACTATGTACAAATAGAATTCTAAATAATATCTGCCTTCAAAATAAACGAAGCATACGGTACTGATTGAGATTAAAAGCAAACTAAAGTCAATCTTATCGACGTCTTTCCATAGGTATAATATTGGTGTTGTCATCAGTATTGCCATGATTACTAAATAGAAAATAGCCAGTTTTCTTGTGAAAGTGTTGTTTCTGTGTGAATCAAAATGCTCTTTTATGGTATTCAAATTTTCATAAAATTTTGTGAATCTATCGCTGCATTTCAAAGAACAAATAGTAATAGAATAAACATTCACAATTTGTAAAGTGTTATACAAACCAAGCATCAACTTAGTCTTTGGTTCTATGAGACAATAATAAATATTCGATAGACAGATTGCAGAGGTTATCAACAACTCGATCACAATTCTGACAATTATTAAAACTTTCACAAACTTGCTCTTTGAGGGGTAATTTCTATGTGCTCCTACAATTTTTTCTAGGAATAAAAAGAATTTTAACAAATTCATGTTTAGAGAAAATATAATTTAAAACATGCGTTATGTACGTGAAGTAATTCTAAGTTGTCTGATAATAATCATCTTAATGTTAAGGACAAATTATCTGATTGTGTGTATTTCATTATGTTAATGGGCAAACTAATTTATAATAGGAATAAGTTAGTGTTTACTTGTTTGAGGAAACAAACAACATCGATCACTCTTGATGCATATTATTCTTATGTATGACACTTTTAAAATTGTACAAGTTTGAGTTTGACTCTCATACAGAAGATTCCGTACATACTAATAATATAATATGTTTTATGTTATATAACTCTAAAACAGCTCTACCTATATTTAATCCGATCACTTTATACGGTAAAATCCAAGTTAAAGCTTTTTTAAACACAGTTATTTGTAAAACACCAACAACCTCGCAGTACTAACATCATAGACGACAACGTTTTTTCTACGACTTTTCCGAAAAAAGACAAAACACGACACATTAAAATTTCGAAACATCTGATCGAGGTTTGTGTAAAAAGTTTTTGCTGAATTTATGTTTTTTGTTGTTATGTATTTGTTGTTCATGTAAAAAGCGAGGTTGTGGATTTCCACAAAGACAGTTTCTTGTTTTTCCTAAATCTGTGGCTGTTCTAAAAATATAAGTTACTCAAGATCGCATTTTATGTTTAAAATGGAATGAAAATATGAAATGTTGTCGAGGACCACGACAAAAGGTAATCGTAATTGTATAGCAATGCACAGACGTTGTCGCACGCAACAGCGCGCAGTAGCGATGTAAAAATTATTCAACGTTGTCACTCGTTCGGGAAAAAGCTTCCTACAACCAATTATAATATATAGATAGGTATCTACGGTTTGCTAAAGTCGGTTACATTAATGAAAATATCCTCAAGTGATTGATTACTTTTATTTACTTTTTGCTCGCTTTACAGGGACTAGATTATCGCATGCAAAAGAGATAGAGCTCACGAGTCTTGTCGTAGGAAAAATTGGTTTAACAAAGATGTAACGATTTAATACAAAAAATGCTTTTTTGATCGATTGCACTGCTGAACCAATTGTACCATAGATTAATAGGTAGATAGACACACAAGTATTTGTAATAAGAATTTCTTATAATATACTTATACTTTCCATTGCTAGGTATTGCTACATCAGTGTACTTGGGAATCAGCTGGTCGTCGCCTGTTGTTTGGTATTCTCTCTCTTGCAAATGAACTTACTGGGCGGCAGACAGAGGTAGAGCCATCGAAATGTAGGTAGAGCTAGGTTCAGTAAAATGCGGAGCGAGGTGGTTGGATGTAGTTAAATCATGAGACTAGAACCACATCCAATACGCTTTTCTAAATGTGTTAAGAGAGTATAAATGACTAACTTTTGCCTGCGACATCGTTCGCGTAGACATTTTAGAAAATCTTTATTTTTTTTTAAATGCTGTACAAAATCTTCCCATCCCCGTCCCCATTCAGAATTGTGTCCAAAGACATTAGTATCCCGTTCCCGTTCCTGTTCCCGATCCACTTTCGCTTCCGCTTCAGCGTCCGCTTCCCCTTCCCCTTGCCTTTACCTCTACACAAAAGCGTTGAAACTGAAGACTTCCATACAAACTTTCATCCCCTATTTAATCCCCTTAGGGAGTGAATTTTTAAAAACCTTTCTTAGTGCTCACCTACACCATGAAAGATATCTATCTACACTCCAAAAATTGACCAAAACTCTACTCTACTTTTAGCCGTTAGGGCTCTACGCGTATGCCAACAATCTATCGATCAATTTAGAGTTTTATACGGATAGATGATAATTACGTTACATTTGTAATCCACCCAATGCACATCATAGTCATATTTTAATTATTTGCTCTCGCATGCTATTAATGTAAAGCAAAGTTACACAAACTAATCTGATTCCGTGTAATTGGATTTCCCAGAGGACTGTGACCTGGGTCTAAATTAATTGTGTTTAGGCGAATGGAATTAGAAACCCCTTTAAATCGTTGCCGTATTTGACTATGGACAGGTAAAGTTATTAGATTTTGTCATTACATACTGTCATCATTTTGTTTATACGATACCAATATCGATAAAGGTCTGAGTTATTTGAAAAGGAAATAGCGGAAATGTAGACAATATTGAAAAATGAAAAGTTACAATTGTTACTATTCAATTTCGTTGTGTCTTGAAATATTATTGACTGAGCGCTCTGCTTCAGCTGGGGGCAAAACTGCTTTTGTATGCAAAGATGTCTCTCCGTTTGTTCTCTACAGGTCGCATTGCTCAACCGTTAATTAATTATATAGATTTTTTTGTCGAACTAGTTTTTCTAAATAAAAAATGCACAGATTCCCTGCATAGCACGAACTACTAGGACATTGAAAATGAAATTCAGGCATAAGGAAGTACTGAACAAAATAAAAAAAAACAAAAATCGAAAAAAGTTCAAAATATTCCAAAAATCCTCCATTCACCACATACAACAATATAAACTCTCATACACACCCAACTTCCATACCACAGTACTGTATAACCATGATGCGCTACAACTCACTCGCCGAGGTACTTTTTTTGAGGGCGCACCTACAGCTACAGCCCGTATTTTTTTTTGATATTCATAATTTTGATCTCATTCGACAGCCAACTTTTAAATTTCGACAGTTCTCGACACATACGGGCCCAAAGTAAAAAAATCAAAGATGTTCGACCAAAAAAACCGGTTCTCCGACCATAACTTTTTTGGATTTAATTCATCTGATAGATCTCGTCACTGAGCGTCCTTTGAACACCCTATTTATCTATGAACTACCAATAGCTTCAATACAATCGCCGTGTCGCAGTCGCATTAATCTCCCAAATGGGACCCAGTACCCAGCGATTTAAAGTCATTTTCAATGACAATAAATTAAACCTTTATGAAAAATGTTCAAAAATACTACGTCTTCTAGAAGAAGTATCAGCTGATACGTCTGAAACGAAGATTTTTATGAGTTTTAATCATACTCATAATACTTAGATACAGCAATGTAGGTGTACCTAATATCTCGCCCTAGGGTCAACAAAGCACAGAACTGGCTGGAACCGGATATAGCTGGTAAATCCGGACACTGCTCGGTGTCGATAGAGGGGCGGCTTCTGAGCTTACACGGCTCGGCTGTGTGTGCTCAGCGATGCAACTAGGGCTGCATCCACCATTCAAGATTTTTTAATGCTCAACAGGATAATGCTTGGCCTTCAGTTCTTCAGCTCACTTGATGTTAAGTTTTTTATGCACAACGGTACATGAGCGTAGCCCTGGGCTCAGGGTGGGGCAGCAATCTTAAATAATATGTAACCAGCAAACTATAACCCTATGCATTTTCCATACATATTTTGTATTGCTACGGGCCTATCTCATTAATTCCGCGTCATTTTTATATTTTCTTAATTAGGTACGATTAGGTAGGTACCTCACAGGTCAGAGCCAGGGTGGGGCAAGTGCCCCACCCTGCCCCACCGTGGCTACGCCCATGCAACGGTATGGTGCTTTGCTTTCACCTCACCTGATGTTAAGTGACATTAAGGTCGAGAATGGAAAGGCACTACACCCGGAATCCTTACGGTGAGCCACTAAGGAAATGCACCGAAATAAGAGACAAGTTCGTGTCTTTTCAAAGTCAAAGTCAAAGTCAAATAAGCTTTATTCAAATAAACTTAATTATTAAGTACTTTTGAATCGTCTATATTTTCCTACCACCCGTTCCAGACTTTTTTAGCTGACAAGAAGAACGGGCGCAAGAAACTTATCAGCTGTAACAGCTATAAGTAACGATATTTACAAACTTGAATATATCGTTACCAGAAAATTACAACAGGGTGACAGGATTATTGGCAACAACATAGACTTATTATATTACTTCAACAAAGTACTTATTAACAAGTTATGTGTTACATCATTTCCACGCATTTAGATCTTTAAGATAATCATCTACTTTATAATAACCTTTACCCATGAGCGTTTTTTTAACATGGTTTTTAAATTCATGCAAAGGAAGATCAATCACTTGTTGTGGAACTTTATTAATAAAGGCTATGCCTTTCCCCATAAATGAACCTCTAGTTTTTGCAAGCCTAAATCTTGGAACGGCAAGTTTATCTTTATTTCTTGTATTGAACTGGTGAATATTGCTGTTCTTAGCAAATGAATCATAGTGTTTCCTTACATAAACTAAATTATCATAAATATATTGGCCTGCCAAAGTTAAAATATTTATTTCTTTGAACATTTCTCTCAAGGTATCTCTCCGCCGTAGATTGTATATGGCGCGAACAGCTCTTTTTTGGAGTACAAAAATATTTTCAATACTGGCAGCTGAGCCCCACAATAGCAGTCCATACGACATTACGCTATGAAAATAACTAAAGTATACTAACCTTGCCGTTTCAATATCAGTTAAAAGCCTTATTTTCTTAACAGCGAATGCCGCTGAACTAAGTCTACTTGACAAGGCTTCAATATGTGGATCCCATTGCAGTCGAGAATCTAGTGTGATACCTAGAAATTTTGTGCTCTCGATAAACTCGACTTCATCGTCTTTCAAATTAATATTTAATTTTGTCTGCTCAACATTAGGTAATGAGAATTTAACACATTTAGTTTTTTTGGGGTTAAGTGCTAAATTATTACTATTAAACCAGTATGAAACTTTAGAGAGGGCACTATTTACTTCGTCCGAACAGTTATTACCTCTGTTTACTTTAAAAACTAAAGAAGTATCATCCGCAAATAGTACTGTTTCACATATATTATACGCGTAGTTGGGAAGGTCATTTATATAAATTAGAAACAGCAATGGGCCCAATATTGATCCCTGTGGCACACCCATATTGATGGGGGCTCCAGTAGATTCAGTTCTATTAATCACTACTTTCTGAGTTCTATTGTACAAATACGATTTCATAAGACTAACTGATTTATCAGAGACACCATAATGTTCTAGCTTCTTTAATAGTGTTTGATGATCAACGCAATCGAATGCCTTAGAAAGGTCACAGAAAATGCCAATTACATCTTGCTTTTCTTCCCAAGCATCCAGAATATGTTTGAGAAGTGCAATTCCAGCATCAGTAGTACTTTTACCCTTGGAAAAACCAAACTGATTTTTATGAAGTATATTATTGTATGTGAAGTAATCTAATAATTGGGAATATATAATTTTTTCAAATATTTTACTAAGTGCTGGTAGTATAGATATTGGCCTAAAGTTAGCTGGGTCACTTTTATCCCCAGATTTAAAAAGAGGAATCAATTTACTATTTTTCATTAGATCAGGAAAGACCCCTTCGTCAATACATTTGTTAAAAATAAAAGCCAAGTAAGGGGCTAGTATATCAATTATTGATTTAATTATGCTTGTTGACATGCCCCAAAGATCTTCTGTTTTTTTAACATTAATTGTTTTAAAAGCTTTAATGATATCTGCACTATTTATATATTTAAAGGAAAAACTTTCATTGCACTTATCAACACTTGACTCCAGAAGGGAGACAGCGATGTTGGGACAAGCACTAAGAGTACTGGTAGTTTCTACAGGTATTCTAGCAAAGAAATCTTCAAAAACTTTAGCGACCTCATTGTCAGATTCAAAAGTTTGATCACCAGTTTTTAAACAGAAGGAATTTATATTGGATTTTGATTTGCCCGTTTCTTTGTTAATAATATTCCAAGTAGCCTTAATTTTATTGTCTGCTAATTTAATTTTATTTGCAAAGTACTTGGACTTTGCTAAGATACAGACTTCTCTGAATGTTTGTGAATACTTCTTGACAAATTCAATGAAGTTAGGATCACTAGAAGTAGCTTTCTCTGCATAAAGTTCGTATAATTTCCTTCTGCTCTTATATATGCCGGGTGTGGCCCAGTCACTAAATTTCGTACCATCATTACATTTGATGACTTTTTGTTTAAAAGTTTTACTAAATTCAGTTTGAACTATGCTAAATAAATGATTATATAGGTTATTGGCTTCAAAATTTGGTTCTGGTAATGTTTCAATTTTACTTGTGACATTGGTTCTGAATTTTTCAATACAGTGTTTTTTTACTGGCCTACACATTATTTCCCGTTTAGGCGGAACATGATGGTGCTCAATGGAGGCTAATTGTCCACTATGGTCGGATTTAATACAATTTAAAATTGATTTTTCAATGACATTACAGTTACAGAAAATATTATCTAAGCAGGTTGCCGATGTGGGTGTGATACGCGTTGGTTCATTAAAAATATGTAGCAAATTAAATGATTTAAATAGGTTTATGAACCTACTCGACAGTTTGGCTATTTTAGGGTCTAAGATGTCGACATTAAAATCTCCGCAAATTGCGACTTTTTTATTCTTCCTACAAGTTATTTTTAAAACTTCCTCCATAGTGGACTCAAACTCAGAGTAATTCGCTTTGGGGGGTCTATATACGCATACTATAATTATTTGATCAAGTTCCACGCACGATAACTCAACGGTTCGTTCAATTGAGAGGGATACTACATCTCTACGCTCTTTACATTGTAAACTATTGTGTAGAATAATAAGTGAACCCCCTCTTATAGTAGATTTCCTACTAAGCGAGCTAACAACTTTATAATTATCTAAACTTAAAAGTAATTCGTGCTTTTTCAACCAATGCTCAGTAACACATAACACATCAATATCTTCAGAGTTTAAGAATAAGCTTATTTCTAAATCTTTGCCAGAAAAGCCTTGCATATTTTGGTGTACAATTCTTAAACACTTTGGCTTTTCTATTGTTAAGTCAGGGCTAGAGGACGCCTCTATTGTCCTAGATGGTAATTTAAATGTGAAACATTATTATTACTTGAACTAAGTAAAATGTTATAATTATTTTTATTTGGAACAGATTCCAAAGTTGAATGACTAATGTCAATAGTTGACTGCTCAATAAAAGCAGTTGTTTTACTAGCCAGATTATTGGCTAAATGTTTAAAATAAAAAGATAGCGATAATGCTATTTGTCTCCTAAAAGAACTAGGCAGATAGAACTTATCTTTTGTCAAGTACTAGGCAGATAGAACTTATCTTTTGTCAAGTTTCATACTTTTTGACACAAGTTTCATACTATTTGATAAAAGTTGGGCGTGATTTTATGGTGTTACAAGTACAAGTTTAAATCAGTTAGGATGTTTTTATTATTGGAAATTTTAAGATATTGAGCACTGAAATTATTAAATAATTTTTCCATAGCCACGCATCACCGTCGAGTTGTCACAGTGATGAGGAAATTTTTATATTCTTGATAATAAAATGATATATATCCGGCACACCCTGAAAATTATTTGAAAAACACGGTTAAATTTAATGGTATTTTTTATTATCGACCGATATCTACCTTCCCACCAAAACTTGTCCAGGAAAATAAAGATTGAACAACAGCAACAGGCAACCCTAGCTGCAAGTAAGCCAAGCCTTATGACATTCATTTAGAGTACACATAAACTTGGAAGTGGGAAAAGTTTGTGTGAATCTTATAGTAGCATTTCCTCACGACATAAAAGTGCAATTTACGGCGTTTTGTGATCGAGGGATATTCTTTGGTAGGGTGAACGTTCTGAACCCTTAGATCATTTTAAGAAGAGGAGCCATCTTGGATTTTTGTATGGGAGGGAGATAAAACACAATCTTTTTTTTGTATGGAATTTGATTTTTTTTTCAAATCTCGTGTGGTATATCCAATGAAAGGGCTTCTTGAGCTGATTCCAAATATATACAATATTATCGGCATGTGACGATGCACAGCATCTGTGTGAGAGAGAGAGCGTCGACTTCCTGACAAAGTAGTAAAATTGAATTAACCTTTTCGCAGTTTTCTTTTCATAAATCGTAATTGGACACGACAGATTATGAAAAAAAAATCAAATTCCATACAAAAAAATATTGTGTTTTATCTCCCTCCCATACAAAAAGCCCAGCTCCCATTCTTAAAAAGATTTAAGGGTTCAGAAGGTTCACCCTGCCAAAGGATATCCCTCGTTCACCAAACGCCGTATTTTTTATTGAGCACACGCCACTCTTACTTTTCATTAAACTGTACTCACGGAGTTTTTAAACTAATATCATTCGATTATCGTAATATTTTCTGACAGTAGGCCCAACATAAAAAAGCATCAAATTGGAAATTTATTTGTGAGTAAATAAAAAATGAAGAGGAGAGGAATTTCACGAGTTTCAATAATGCTCAAAATCAGACAGCAACTGGATTAAGTTCATAAATTGTCGTATCGTCCTGACCCGATAAAGTGTCGGCTTTTACGCTCAAATAGTGCACTTTGTGACTGTGCCCAAAGGAAATCCCTTTGCTCTGTAACATGAGCCAATTAATCAAACGAATCTCGGATGCACTTTAACTGAAAGGACTTAGTTATAAGATCCTACTAATATTATAAATGTGAAAGTTTGTGGGTTTGGATGTTTGGATGTTTGTTCCTCAATCACGCAAAAACTACTGAACGGATTTGGTTGAAATTTGGCACACATATAGTAAATAGCCTAGATTAAAACATAGAATACTTTTTATCCCGATATTCCCACGGGAACGGGAACCACGCGGGTAAAACCGTGGGCGGCCGCTAGTGAATACTAAAATGATGTTTGTCTAGTCACTATTGAGTAACTAGACGAAACATTTTCGTACTAAGTGCACCGAAATAAAAGCTAGTAACGGGTGGCGCAAAAGTACTGGCACTAAAGAAAATACTTTTATTTTTTTTATATGACATTTTCTGTCATTCTGTTGTTGAAAATTGTGTAGTGAACAAATATAAAATACACTGAAAATAAACATGGACCGTTTTACTCCCCAAGAACGTGGAATAAATATGGATTTAGTGAGGGACGCTTTTCCAGGCCGAGTTATCTCTCGTTTTGGCGATTTGCCTTGGCCTGCAAGATCACCCGATCTGACCAGTCCAGACTTCTTTCTTTGGGGTTTTTTGAAATCTCGGGTGTATGTGAACAAGCCACAGACTCTCGCAGCTCTAAAAGAAAACATTCGTCAAGAAATAACGAACATATCGCAGGAAGTGTTACGGAAAGTTATGCAAAATGTCATAAATAGGGCTCAAATGTGTATCAACTCTGGAGGTCACCATTTAAAAGACATCATCTTTAAATCCTAATGGTACGAAATTTAATGGCACAAATATACATTTAAAAAAACCTAAATCTAGTTTTCTAATTTAGAAAAAATGTTATAGCTGAACCAAATAGGGTCTTTACTTTTGCGCCACCCGTTATAAGGTTCAATCTTCTACGTATTGACGTAGAAGATTGAACTTTAAAATGAAGGTGATAATTTGTGCCATCAAACTATTGAAAAGAAAAATCTTTGAATTAAGATCCGAAACGAGCGACTTTACGCGAGATTGGTGGGGGTTTTCTAACAATATTTTTTTGAGTACGTTCATAATTTATTTTTGTTTGAGATCTTTATCACAGTATTACTACTATTATAAAACAAAGACCTCGCCGAGTCTGTCTATCTGTCTGTTCGCGATAAACTCAAAAACTACTAAACGGATTTTCACTCGGTATTCACCAATTGATAGAGTAATTCCTGTAGAAGATTTAAGTGTATGATAAGTTGAGGTTTTATGTAAATTAATAGAAATATGACGATAATTGTTGAAGATGTCGGAAAAAAATTAAGCCGACTGGGAGCTTGCATCAAAAACGCTGCCTAAACCTTTTGAGCTATAATAAAATAATGTAAGAGGGAATGGTTTCTCTATTATAGGCCTACAAAAAAAACCGGTTAGCTGACTATTGCCATTTTAACTTATTTTTTAAAACGTCACAAATAACGTGGTAATTGGGAAGGTATTTAGACCGTTTTATGCACATAATTCTAGCCTTTTATACTATATAGGTAGTTTGAATAAATATCTTAGGAGTTATCGCAAAAAGTTTACGCGCGCGAAAATAAATTCAAGCGCTTTTCTTATACCGATGACGGAACTCGAACGGGTCGGGTACACACTTTTGGAGTGAATGGAGGTGACAGTCTGGAGGGGATTTGATTTCTTTTTGGGTGTTGTTTGAAGGTTGCAATTGGCAAAAAAGGAAGAAACCCATGCGAAGCGAGGGCGGGTCGCTAGTACACAGCAATTTGTGTATCTCTCATCTCTACTAAACTCTGTGTTAATTTTGGGAACTGTAAGATTATATGGGGAAATTATACTTATGACTTAACATCTGATACGGTTTAAGGAGACTTTGGAACTACAAATTGTTTAACAACGATTAATGAATTGCTCCATATTTTTGGACAAATTTATAACTTAAATCAACCTCACGTCAGGCCAGATTTTTCTGCCTTTGTTTATCGTAGCAAATGATTAAATTAATTATTATTCCTTTCCAAGGGAGTACGTGCCCACTAGAGCATGAAATTGTACGCTTTGAAAGAATATTTAAAAAACCTTTTGAGATGAATCATGATTTATCCTTTGCTCCAAATATCACTATATATTAAGGTCAAATACTATTAGGTTTATTTTTTTGTGTTGTTTCTGTATTTTTCATGATTATTTTGTGTGTGTGAATATGTGGAAAATAAAAATGTTTTTAAATAATTTAATTTCAAATACATAATGCAACATGACATGAGTGATTTTCTATTTAATAAGTATAATAACTTTCAGAAAAAGACGAAATCTTGACCCTGGACTACTCACACGCAAAGCAAACTCTTGAAGTTACTAATATTATAAATGCGAAAGTCGGTTTGTTTGTTTGTTACGCCTTCACGTCTAAACTACTAAACCGATCATCATGAAATTTTGCATGCACGTTGTCAGGGGTACAGAAAAGGACATAGGGTACCTTTCATCCCGAAAAAAGTATTGTTCCCGAGGGATAGCAAAAAATCTTTCCATGCAGACGAGGTGGCGGCTAGTATTCTTTTATTTATGGAATCTTTGCGAACGTGCGTTCTTCAGAACACCCGTCAGATTAGGATAATATAGTTCCCCTGTTGCTGCAACACTCTAGCTTGATCGATAGATGGCGAACTGACAAAGAATAACAATAATGGTCCGCAAACCTATCTAAATTAGATATCACTTATAAAGTTTATTAATTTTATATTTTTACCATCATGGAAAATGATTGATTATCACATGGCCGCCGTGGGTCCTGTAGAATCACAAACGTCACAGAGGGTGCCTGCGATGTTTGGAGTTTGCCGAACAAGAACTTTAAACTCATTAAAATTTTTGGCTCCGAATTAGGATCGTCTTTTTGTAGACAGACGCTCTCTGCACTCAAGGTACCTTACAGAAATGCAATCATGTTTTAAGCTTTCTAAATTATTAATGACTATAAGTACCCTTTTTTACGAAAGTTTTGTATTTTTATCAATTATTACGGTCACTGAAACGTACAGCACATATTGTATAGACTTACAGCATATTTGATCCAGCTCGAAGGACCAAATGAAACCCTTTCCTAGCGCTCGATAGTTAGATAACTCCTTATATTGTTTAGGTACATCTGTGATCCAAAAGTTTCCTGGCAGTCTTGGCCGGCATCTACATTCAGCTCACCTTGTCGCACTGTTGCCAACTGCCAACAAAGAAAAAGTTCCACGCGAGCTGTGCCAACTCAGATTAGTTAAGAAACACTTAAGAATTTTAATCACGTTAATTCTCCTTAAGACTTTCTAGGAACATTAAAACAGGATTCAATTTAACTCTTCGAGCGCCGGAAAATAAGACACAATAGATATTCCATTGTTGTCCGGCTACCGTCGAGGTTTGAAATAATTGAATTAATTAATTATTATTACTGTTTTGATTCGTATAGGTAGGGTAGGTGTTTTATTTTTTATTCGTCCTAATCTTATTCATCCTAATCCATTTTATTTGCTTCACTCCTTAAAAATCTGATTCTGATGGCACGGAATAACCCAGCTATTATATTTAATATCAAAATGGTTGGTCGTAGGGCTTATTTCAAGTCCCCCTGACTAGCTACCACCATCTTACCTAAGTCTGACGCCATAACAACAATTTAAAAATTGTTGTGTTCCGGCAGTTAGAGGTAAGATAGCCAGTCCTCAGTGATGGGTGTAGTGGGTCAAGGTCAAGACTATCCCATTCTGCATAAAAAAAACCATTGTACAATCGTATCGTGTCAGTTGTGTTGTGGTGTTCAAGGCCTGCATTAGTAATAATAAGTATTTTGTGACCCGGGGGGTAATTATAAAACTTTGTTGCAATCAACTCTGACAGAAATCACGGTTACATTGCTGCTTTAGTAAGAACCAATTTGACAACTATCTTTCATAAAGCAGCAATGTAACTGCGCTTTCCATCGATTTCAATCGAGAATTGTTAGCAACAGACTTACGTAATCTACGTACCGGAATCCGATGGCAATGTTAAAAATAAGACGATTTGACTCTCAACCGTGGCGATTTAAAAGTCAAACATGACAAAAAATACTTTACTTTTGAAAATTTTATACTTATTTGATTCAAATATTTTTGAGTACATGCGAAATTGTAATTTTTCTATGGAGAACACAAAACCTAGTTCGGTATTTCTAAAAAAAAAAAGAATTTTAAATAAAACGTGCATAGCTCGAGATAGTTTGTAAAGAAGAAATATAATTTAGTCTAAGCAAAATGCAATTTTCTGAAAAGATATGACAAACTTTTATTGAGTTACAATTATTTTTCAGTTTGAAACATAATTTTTTAGGCAGATGTACATTTTTTTTGCTGAGAAATACTCATTAGTTCTTTTAGTAACGAAACGGCCAAGCCACTTATTTTGACTAAGGTGAAGAGGTTTTGAAGTAAGGGATTGTAGAGTTAGAGCGCGTAGAGTTAGAAGTTTGGCTCTAATGAGGTCTGTTAACTTTTTGACAGTGCGAGCCCTATAAAGTCTTGGCAACATTATACATGAAAATGTTTTTGGTGGGATAATTTTTATCGCTGCTGATGCGTGCGACAACGTCTGTACATCGTTTTATCGAATTCACGTCCTCGACGATATTTTATAATTTGCATTATATTAAATGCAATCTTGTGTAACTTTTTTAACAGCCACAGATTTAGGAAAAATATTTTTTCTTCTTCTTTATAGAAACCATTTATTGTGATAGTGACAATCACATACAAATCTATAAGTACAGGTTTATTTGTAAAACACCAACAAACTCACAGGAGAAGACTACTAATATCATAAACAATCAAAAACAACTTTTCACATAAAACTCGATGTTCGGAGTTACGGGTATTTGAATGGGAAGTCGATTTTTTTGTTTTTTTTTCGGGAAAGTCGTAGAACAAACGTTGTTGTTCATGACGTTAGGACTGCGAGGTTGTTGGTGTTCTATATAATTATAACCCTGTATAAATAAGCTTGTATAAAGAATCAGTGAAACGTGGTCGCTAACTATGGGTCTCATAAGGAGGCTCAAGGTCACCCAGCGTGCAATGGAGAGAGCCATGCTCGGCGTTTCCCTGCGTGATCGAATCAGAAATGAGGAGATCCGCAGGCGAACTAAAGTAACCGACATCGCTCGAAGGATTGCTCAGCTAAAGTGGCAGTGGGCTGGACACATAGCGAGAAGAATCGATGGCCGTTGGGGCGGAAAGGTTCTTGAATGGCAACCGCGCACCGGACGGCGCTGCGTGGGTAGAACCCCGACAAGGTGGACCGACGATCTGGTGAAGGTTGCCGGAAGCCACTGGATGTGGGAAGCGCAGGACCGATCGTCGTGGAAATCCTTGGGGGAGGCCTATACCCAGCAGTGGGTGTCGTGCGGCTGATATAATGATGATGATGATGATAAATAAGCTTCAACTTGGATTTTAACGTTTATAAAGAGTGAAAGGATTAAGTAGAGCGGTTTTGGTTATTCATTGACATTTTGAAGTTATATCCCACTCGTGGCTCCGTGAGCTGTAGACCTCGCGTTATGCCTCAAAAATAGCTTGAAATGTATGTTGTTTAAAAATTAATCTAATAAAAGTCACCACGAGGTTTTCAAAGCAGTAGTGCTGTTTAGTATATTATCCTACTAATCCTACTAATATTATAAATGTGAAAGTTTGTGGGTTTGGATGTTTAGATGTTTGTATGTTTGTTCCTCAATCACGCAAAAACTACTGAACGGATTTACTTGAAATTTGGCACACTGATAGTCGATAGCCTAAATTAAAACATACGATACTTTTTATCCCGATTATAAGGATGGGATCGGGCCAATGAAAGATGTTATCTGTAGTAAATACAGTTTATTACTGCCACAAATAATAAGTGTAAAATGATTATATACTTATGACTACATACTACGTCACACGCCCAACCAAAAAAAAAATAAAAAAAAAATACACTGAAGTGCTATTTTTTTTTATACAAAAGATATAAAAAATTAAAAGATTTAAAAAAAAAGTCATAGTAAACAATTACAAAATGTGTTTACTTACTAAAATTAACACGTTGATACCATATTTAGGTACTTGTATATTTAAGTACTTGAGAAAAAAAAAAGTAATAAAAAGAAAATACTAACACTAAACTTTACATAAAAAAAAATATCTTATACTAACATGTCAGTTTATAATAGCAGTGGTACCACTTTTTAATAATCTAAGTTTATGTATCTAGAGTATAAAAATGGTTACTTATTTAATAAGGAAATACCTATATGGTATAAAGTCTAGTTCGGTTTTTATGCACAGTCTTTTCCTTGCCGTTAACATTAATGATAACATTGGGTGAATCATCTCTGACAACTGAAAATGGTCCTAAATATAATGGATCTAATTTATGACAATTTTCATTTTTTACAAGTAACAAATCTCCTTTTTTGTATATGATAGGGTTAACATATTTATCATAGTGTAATTTTCTTAGCTGTTTACTTTCCAATAAATTATTTCGTGCTTCTACTTGTGACTTTTGAATACGGTATTTTAATTCTAATGGATAGCTATCAAAGTTATATACAGGATCAATGCTATTCGTAAGGTTAGTCGGTAAATTACATAACTTGCCAAATACTAGTTCAAAGGGTGTGAATTTTGTTTCCGAATGGATGGTGGTGTTGTAAGAAAAACACCAAAAAGGTACCCAATGACTCCAATCCTGATTTTGGCTATTACATTGCATTCTAAGGTAAAAAGTTAAGTGCTTATGGCTATTCTCTACTGAACCTAATGTTTGATGGTGAAATGCTGTAGATGGTATGTGGTTAATATTTAAAATTTTACAAACCTCTTGCAAAGTAGCATTGATGAACTCAGTTCCCCTGTCTGTCACTATTTCACGTGGTACTCCATATCTAAGTATAAAGTTGTTCACAAACGCTGCTGCCACGCTATGCGCCTCCTTGCTTGCGATTGGATAAGCTTCTACGTATTTGGTAAGGTCGCATTGGAGTGTTAAAATGTAGTTATAATTATTATCTCGACTGAGGGGACCGACCACATCTAAATAAACCCTATCAAAAGCTGATGAGCCGCAGTTAGTAATTACCATCGGCTCCTTGATTGTTTTTAAATATTTGTAACGTTGACATTTGTCACATCTTTTAACAAAATCTATCACATCCCTTGTAAGTCCTGTCCAAAAATATTTCCTACGTATACCGTTCAACATTTTTCTAATTCCTGCGTGACCACTTGTTGACAATATATGAAAGTCATTTAAAATTACTCTCTGAGTATCTTTATCCGTAATTCTTTTTACACCTTTTATTACACATAATCGGGGCCCCGACCATTTTGGTAATTTATTTATATGTTGAGCTAGCTCTTTTATTATAACAGAATTATATTCATTCAATATTACATATAAGGTGTCTATTTTAAGGTTCGTACAAAACGATTCCATTTCCCGCACAGAGACAGCTCGTGTACACTGCGATTGGGTAAATATTTTAACAAAAACTGTACGACCTGGGGCGAAATAAGCAAAGTCGCCACTATCTATAGTCATATCATTTTTTAATCTCTCCCATTCTTCCTCATTTACAAAAACTAACTCCGTGTACTCCTTTGGTAACTTTAACATTTCCACAACTCTTGGGTGATCAGTCCAATCGCTGCGGGAAGTGTGAGTTACTGTAGGGGTGTTACTCTTTTGTTCGTCTATTTTTCGTCTTTGCGCTCTCGTAAGTACCGAAATAATATTTTCATTCATCGCTTTCAACTCATCACTTTCAATCGATATCCGAGATAATGTATCTGCAGCTACATTATCGCGGCCTTTCACATATACAACTTTAAAATCATATTCGTCGAGCAATAACCGAAACTTTAAAAGTCTACTAGAGGGATTTGATAGGTTATACAAATACACTAAGGGTTTATGGTCTGTTTCTATTATAAATTTTCTTCCATAGAGATAAGGTCTAAAATACTTTACTGACCAGACAATAGCCAGTAGTTCTTTCTCAATGGTAGGATATCTGCGTTCGGCATCGTTTAAGCTACGGCTAGCGTAGGCTACGGGCCTACGATCGCTGTTACATAACACCGAGCCTATTGCGTATCCCGACGCGTCTGTTTGTAAAATAAAAACATTATTTTTATCGAAATTTGGATACTGTAATACCGGTGGTGTTGAAAGTGAAAGTTTTAGAGAGTGAAATGCTTTTTTACAATTTATATCCCAATTAAATTTGACATTCTTTCGACATAAGTTATTTAATGGTACGCATGTTTCCGCAAAATTTGGAATAAATTTTCGGTAATAATTTGAAAATGCTACGAATCGCTTAACTTCATCAGAATTTGTCGGAGTCGGATATTCCTTCAAAACTTTCACTTTTTCCGGGTCCGGTTGAATACCATCTTGAGATATTACATGGCCAAGAAATAAAACTTGCTTCTTTAAAAATTCACATTTATCCGGATTCAGTTTCAAATTTACTCGTCTCAATCTGGTTAAAATATCGATTAGATTTTTATTATGTACGTCTAAACTTCTCCCGAAACATATTATATTATCCAAGTAAATAAACATTTTATCATAATTTAAGCCAGACATGGCCACTGTCATTAATCTAGAGAATGCACTCGGACTTATTTTCAATCCCATCGGTAGGCGCGTCATTTGATACTGTCCCGACGGCGTAGTGAAGGCCGTATACTTCCTACTTTCAGGGCTGAGTTTTGCCTGATAATAAGCTTGTGATAAGTCTAACTGCGTAAAATACATTGAACCGGAAAGAGAATCCAAAATATCTGTAATATTTGGAAGTGGAAATTTATCGTTCAAAATTACGTTATTTAGTTTCCGAAAGTCAATGACTAACCTCCACTTTTTTGTATTATTTTCTGATTTTTTAGGCACTAGTAATACAGGACTTGACCATTCGCTTTTGGTCGGTTCAATAATATTATCTTGCAACATTTTTTGTACATTACTTTCTAATTCGTTACGTTGAGAAAAAGGTATCCTGTATTGTTTTGTATATACTGGCTGAGTATCAGGTTTTAAAGTAATTTTTTGCTCACATAAATTCGATGTTGTCAATCTATCGCCCGGAAGATGGAAAACGTCAGAAAATTTAGCGCATATGCTTTCAATAGATATTCTTTCCTCTTCATTTAGATGATTTAAATTTAATAATGAAAACATTTTCCGAACGCGGTTTCCGTCAACATTGCACTTTTCAAAACTACACACTGTATATTCCGATAGCGTTTCTATTTGTGGATTGAAATAACTAAGTCCAACTTCATTCTCACGCGTATTCAATACTTGGATCGGTAGTTGTCCGTTAAAGGGTGTTGAAATACTTCCTGCAATAAACACGCCCTCGCATAATTCTAGAGGCAAAATAACGCAAGTCTTCTTTAAAGTAGTGTGGATGTAAAATATTTTTTCACATCTCGGTGGCACTTTTAAAAACGTATTACTACCTAACCTACCCATAATTAATGGTAATGTAATTTTTTGACAATCCTCATAATTCAAAGTTAAATTATTATTCTCAAAGTTAATTATGCACTTATATTTTACTAAGAAATCTTGCCCGATTATTCCATCCGTACTGCAAGGCAAACATTTGAGTACATAGAACTTGTGTTTGAATTCCATTCCATAAAGGGAAAGCGTAACATAAACAAAACCTTCAGTTGTTAACTTACCTCCGATTCCATTAATGGAAATGTTTTCTGGATGTATTGGAACGTTCCAGTGCTTGACGGCGTCATATTTGACGACTGACATAGAAGCGCCAGTGTCAACTAACCACCTATATTTGGAGCCTTCTACCGAGAACTCTACCGCGTTGCTATATTCGCAAGCTAATACATAGTTAGGATCGAAAAAATGTTAATGGTTCATTTCTCGAGCTATTTTCGTCACTGTTAGGGTTGGCACTAAAATCACGGTCCTGACTAACATACCTTATCGCCTGACCAGTCGTAGGTTTAGCCCTAGTCATACGTCCTCTACTAAAAATTCGTGTACCCCGGCCTCGGCTAGGGTATCCCCTTCGCGAATCAAAGCCACGATTAAATGGGACATGTCTTTGACTGTTATTCATATCCCTTGGAAATGATGGATGTCTATTAGAGTAGTTGGTCCGCCCCACAAAAGTACCTCGATTATTATTACGAAAATGTCGAAAATTACCTGACATAGTTCGCTGTCCGAAATACACCGATGCTTCAGACTCCCGGCGGCTGCAACTTGGTTCTTCGTCCTTAGCCGCCCTTATGGTGTCCTTGAGGGACGAATAGTTACGACCTAGCAACACAGTACTGAGTTGGCGATTTCGCAATCCGTCGGTGAAACTTTTGATTGCAAGTTTTTCATTGATAGGACATAAAGTCTTATATTTTTGTTCATCACCGTCGGCTTGAGATAACGTCAACTCGACAAACAACTGTTCAATTTTCTTACCATAGGAATCAATAGAATTACTATTTTGCCTACTATTTACCAACTCTTTATGAATAGTGGTGCTAGATTGTTTTGTAAGGAGATGATTCCGCATATCGTCAATTAATGATTTACACGAATCGTAAGATGATGACAACCTTAACTTTGCACTACTACTTAAACGTGATTTTAAAACAAAATTTATTAGCATATTATTACCTTCCGCGCTAAGTGAGGAACTGTAAAGTTCGATGGAGTCAATGAGGTCCTTAGTGACATCCTCCCTACCATCCATTTTTGGCAACAAGGAAGTTGCGATCTTAAAATCAAACGAAGCCATGGTTACGTCACACACTTCGACTGTATCAGCAGTATATGTTTTAGAACAAAAAAGTTCTATTTGCAAATACAAAGCTTTAATTGAGTCACAATGACTTTGTATATTTGTTAATGCCTTACTTTCGATCTGTTTATTTTTTATTAAACTTTCAACAATTTTTGTACATTCATTAAAACGAACAATTAACTGAGTAGCTTCGTCTAACTTTGATTTTAATAAAGACTCAGTTCTTTTAACATAACTTAACTTTGTCAAGTTTTCTTTGATTAGTTTAAGACGATCATGAATAATTTTAATTTCATCTGCCATTACCTATCTTTGTAAGGCTGAATTTAATATTCTTATTTATTAGTACATAATTAAAATATCATAAAAAAGAACAAGGAAAAATTATTATAATTAAAGTTCTTACTCAAAGTTCATCTTCTTGACACTTCTGCACTGTTACGTATTGTTAAATTGTTACACACACACAAAAAAATAATAAAAAAAAATCACTCCACTTTAACCACTTTTTCCAACGCATACCGCTGCTGTCGGCGCTGGTTCCAAAGGCTGCTGTCGGCAACTATAGCACACCCGAGGCTCCTCGTTTGGCCTTCGTCGAAAGGATCGCATCAGACTTTGCGACATAAATTCGTTTCTGATCCATCCGTGGTGACATTTCTTGTATAATATATAAAATCCGTAAATTCCAGCAATAGCCAGCATGGTGCAGATAAGAAACATCACGATGCTAATACTGGACAGATGATACTCTGCAGAATTCGCTCCGCCTGACTGGGTTACAAAAACCTCATCTTTTTCAACTGTAGAACGACACATTTTTTGTTTGCATTACACTCGTACAATAATTACTTGCACTATGAATGTTACTATCGCGGCGCGACCGAACGAACCGAGCCCGTCTCAAATGGCAGGGTCGCCATATAAGGATGGGATCGGGCCAATGAAAGATGTTATCTGTAGTAAATACAGTTTATTACTGCCACAAATAATAAGTGTAAAATGATTATATACTTATGACTACATACTACGTCACACGATATTCCCACGGGAACGGGAACCACGCGGGTGAAACCGCGGGCGGCCGCTAGTATTATAAATGTGAAAGTTTGTGGGTTTGGATGTTTAGATGTTTGTTCCTCAATCACGCAAAAACTACTAAACGGATTTGGTACACAGATAGTAAATAGCCTAGATTAATACATAGAATACTTTTTATCCCGATATTCCGACGGGAACGGGAACCACGCGGGTGAAACCGCGGGCGGCCGCTAGTATTTGATATATTGTAGCTAGATGGAGCTTTTAGTTTTGATCACATTTAAAAATTAGTGTTTTATTTCGATAAATAAATATCTAAAAACTGTATCGAAAAAATCTCTATAATTATAGAACCTGCTCACCAAATTTCACGAGGATCAATAATTGAGAAATGCGACCTGTAAAAACACTTCTCGCCCGTTTGGTCAATTAATTTAAGTATATTTAATTATATTTAAGTACGGAACCTTCTGTTTGTGAGTCAAACTTACACTTGTGCAGTTTTAAAAGCGTCATAAAAATAATACGCATTAAGAGTGGTCGATGTTGATTCCTCAAACAAGTATCTACCTGTTATAGTTTGCCCATTAATTTTATTAAAACACCCAAATGTCACTGTGATGTGAATTTCAAGTAAAAAAAATATCAGTAACATGATTATTCATAAATAATAATTGTTTTATTTAATATTTGTAAATAATTTATATTTTGTACACATTTTTTTAATTAAAAAAAAAATGTGTAATATGACATCATCTAATATGATTACTAGAATGATGACAAATGAACTAAAAGTCCATCAAATTACGAATAATTGTTTTAATGGCCATTACAGCGTCAGGTACCAGACGTACAAGTTTGATACGTTTTCCAAGATTGTTAATAATAGTTATAAAATTGAAAATTAAACCTTGAGTTTATTGAAAAACCGTCACCAAGAGACATTCTTGTCAGTCGATCTTGTGAGCCACAAAATGAATATTACGGAATTCCGTCTGCTAATTTGTATCGAAAACATTGTAGGTGTACACCGAAATTATTGCGTTTTCAGCAAAACAAGAAAAATATTGTCAATTTTGAGAGTAATATTTGAACTAACGTTGTTCTTTTATATATGTATCTATCGAACGATACAAGCCGCGAGCCAAACTCAAGTTTATATAATCGATACCGTATTTCCAATTATGGGATTTATTTTAATAGGTAGCATACTTCTATTCTCTATTAACAGTAGTTACCAATTCTTAACATTAATGGCAAACATGGACAATATAAATGATCATTACAAAAACTTCAAGATGCAAAAGCCCTCAAAAGTGTTAAATATAACGTTTTTTTCCTTTTTTTTGACATCGTTTCTTTATTCTGCAATAATGAGGGAAGATATTACCAAAAATGTCGTTTATGGTGTTGTGTATAAAATTATATCTGTTGTAATGGAAATAAGATACGTTTTACAATTTTACCTATATATCGCTGTAGTAACACGTATGACATATTTTATTAAGTGTATCAACTCATCAGTGAAACATTACTGCAACCTTTTTCTCGAATTCTATGACGACTTTGAAGGAAAGCCAGAAGACTTGCGTTTCAACGAAGAAAATATCGAAAATTGGTCTATTCATTGTCGACATTTAATGAATTGCAGTGAGATGTTTAACATCTGTTTCAGTAAGCAGGTACCTATCTCAACAGGTACGTATCAGGAGGTCTAAAGTTATACTTAATGTCTAAAGTTGAAATGGCGAAGTACATAATGTTGAAAATTAAAATTCTAATAGTTTCAAAATGGTTTCAAATGTCGAAAGTACAACTTCAAAATAGCAAAATTCAAGGTATGTATCAGACGAACTTGACAAGATAAAATATCTTGTCAAGTTACAATGAGTTCATAATGATTTATTTGAATTTATTAAATATTATACCATTTAAATAAAAAAATGAAGAGCCCAAGGCTAGTTGGGGGGCTCCAGGGGTGCTCGGGGGGGGGGGGCTCGAGGGTGCTTGAGGGGGGCTCGAGGGCGGCTTATTGAGTTTGGAACCGAACCTGCTTTACTCCTGTATGTCCCGGGTTAGGTTAGAAATTTAAATTTCGAGGTTATTTTTTTATAACAGACAACAGAAATAAACTTATTTTACACATTGCCGGTGGACCAGCAGGCATTGTATACAATGCCTAGGCAATGTATAAAATGAATATCATTTCATACATTGCCTGATCGTTTCAGGCATTGTATACAATGCCTAGGCATTGTATACAATGCCGGAGAATACACATTGCCGGTAACATATTCATTCGTCGTTCGAACCTTTAACGAAGCAGTTGTGTACTATTTTTAATCACTTTAAGTTTATTCTACCGTCATTATGGCAAAATGTTCCAAGTGTAATAAAAACATTCTTAAGAAAACACCAGGCTTAGAATGTAAAAAATGCGGAAAATTTTTTCATTGTACTGTGGAATGTGCTAATCTTACAAGCAAGCAAATCGCCGCAGTTCGCTCTGCAGATAGCTTAGATTGGTCCTGCCAAGAATGCCTAAAAACCATCTCAAAGCGGGGTTCACTAATAATACCTGATGAATCTGAAGACGATGAAGAAATAGAGGATTTAAACCTGGACAACGCGACTATAAAAAAACTGCTAACTGGAGTAGAAAAAATTGTGGCAAAAGCGATTCAAAAGGAATTGAGTTCAATTACAGATTCACTGACATTCCTGAGTGATAAAATTGATGATTTCAGCGAATGTATGGAGGTTTTTCAGGAAAAGATCAAGGGTTTGGAAAAGAAAAATGTACACCTATCTAACGCAAATTCACATTTAGAGACACAGCTAGGCGCCCTTCAACAACGTGTTCATGAGCTCGAACAAGCGAGGCTATGTAATAGTATCGAAATAGCCGGTATACCATTAAAGGAGAATGAAGTCCCGATGGAGCTTGTAAAAACTATAGCGCAAAAGCTGAAGGTAGGCGATGTCCCTGTTAAAGAAGTGAAGCGATGGCGCCAACGTGCTGGTCAAGGTGGGTCATTAATAGTTTCGCTTGAGGAAGGCCAGCGAGATCGGTGGCTGTTGCGAGCAAAAGAGCAGTCTCTCTCGCTTAAGGACATAGATTCTGCATGTGCTGTGGACGCTAAGATCTACGTTAGGGAGGTCCTTTCCCCTCACAACAAGGCACTCTTATGGAAAGCGAAACAAGATTTATCATCTTCTTTTAAATATATCTGGTTCAAAGATGGTCTAATTCGTGCACGTAAGGAACCACAAGCAAAGGTATTTATTATTAGAGGTGAAAGTGACATTAAAAAGTTACTATTGTGAATTCATTAATTACCTACCTATTTAGTCTGTTTTCACTTCTCTTTTATAATGGATTGTGACATAAACGATAACATAACTGAACTAAAAGACTGTACAAACCTAAAAGATTTTTTTCAAGTAATACCTAAACATAAAAAAATCACTTGTATTCATTTAAACATAAGATCACTAATTAAGAATTTTTCGGCCTTGTTACAATGCATAGAAATCTATAAAAATCAAATCGACGCAATTATAGTCACAGAAGCGGGTATCTCTCCACATCTTATTTCACTGTTCGATATTGATGGCTACACAGCTCACACAAAGTTAAGACCGAAGCGCAAAGGAGGAGGCATTATAATATATGTTAACAATAAACACTCATTTAAAATCATCGAATCGGTAACATTTAGCTTTGAAGCACTCTTGGGCACATTATCTACTGCATATGGCTGTAATTATACTTTGTGTGCACTGTACCGACCACCAAATCCTAAGAATAATAAACGAATTTTCCTAAATGAACTCAATAACACCGTGGGGAGATACGCGTCACTGGATAACTTTATACTTATTGGCGACACTAACATTAACATTAAATGTAAAGACAGCATACGTTCTGCATATTTGGACGCAATGAGCGGCCATGGTCTGGCCTGCGGGATCACACAATACACAAGAGTGGAAATTCGTTTAGGGGTAACTACTAAATCTTGCATCGACCATATATTTGTGCGATCCAGCAGACAGGATCTGTACTCGGCAGTGCTCGGCACCGTACTGGCCGACCATCGTATGATTGTGCTATCGTGTATTGTTCCGCAGTCATCGGTTATACAGGCGGTGCCTAAAGTAATAAAAAGAATTGATAATAAAAAACTATATTGTGAGTTGGAAAAAGCTGACTGGGCCGAAATTGATAAATTAGAATGTCCACTCAAAATATACGAAAGGTTACAAAATAACTTTAGCGATTGTTACGACGCTTCCTCGTACGAGATAACAACGAAAAACTGTAATAGTAGGCAACCATGGGTAAGTGATCATATTAACAACTTATGTTTAAAAAGAGATATACTATATACGAAATGGATGAAGGAACCCAGTAATATGTTGATTGCTTTAGATTACAAGAGAATGCGTAATAGAACAAACAAAATCGTTACTAATACTAGAAATAAATACATAAAACGTTGCATTTATGAGTGTAAGGGTGACATTAGAAAACTGTGGCAGTTATTAAATTCCTTGACGGGAAAAATATCAAAATCAGTTGATGAAATGTTAACAAAATCATTCCATAAACATAATATATCTAATAAGCAGATAGCGGACAACTTTGCATTGTCTTTTCAGAAAAACGTTAGAGATACCCTGCCCAACTGTACTCAGCCAATATTAGACTCAAGTAGTTATAAAAAGCCAGCTGAAGTGTCTATTCGTTTTAAGCCTGCCACAGTAGAAAATATACACAAAGTAATTAAGTCTTTTAATAGCAAAAAATCACCTGGTATTGATGGCATTAGGCCAATAGATATCATAAGTCTGGCTAAAAAAATTATTATTCCTCTAGTTAAATTAATCAATAATAGCGTTAATAGTTCTAGGTACCCTGACGATCTTAAGAAAAGTATTATTCGTCCTATATATAAGCAAGGTAGTCATGGCGATTACTCTAATTATAGACCAATTTCGATATTGCCTATAATAGATAAAGTAACTGAAAAGTTCATTAGTGGACAAATCCAAGAGTTCTACCATGATAACAATATACTGTCACCTAACCAATATGGTTTCCAACCCAAGAAAAGCACAACGTTACTTCTGTCTAAGTTCACTGATGATATCAATTCCCACTTAAATGAAAGAAAACAAGTACTTATAGCTTTTATAGATTACAGCAAAGCCTTTGATACGCTGCATCATAGTACCTTATTGGAAAAGCTCGAAATGACAGGAATAAGGGGTCCATTGCTTAAGTGGAGTTCCGACTACCTTAAAAATCGTACTTATCAGGTAAAAGTTGCTGACACATACAGTGACACTAAAAATGTCACTGAAGGCACTGCTCAAGGATCAGTCCTCGGTCCTTTACACTATTTAGCATATGTTAATGATATCAACAACATAATTGAGAAGTGCACAGTGTACCAGTTTGCGGACGATACCTGTTTAATAGCGGCAGACCGTGACATACGAATTGCGCAAAATCATCTTCAGCATGATTTGTCACTGCTAAACGATTGGTCACATGATATGGGACTTGTACTAAACGGGAAAAAAACTAAACTCTTGCACATACATTCAAGTCACAATCATACAAACCATGACGTCTCAATAGTAATACACAATCACGATTGTATGCACAATAAAGTATCATCCTGCCAATGCAAACCAATAGAAACGGTGCAACAGCAAAAATATTTAGGTCTAACAATTGACAACCGTCACAACTGGGGTCCTCATGTCGAATCTGTGTGTCAAAAACTTCGTGCTCTATTAGCTAAATTTGTCATAATAAAAAATAAGGTACCGTTCCAAGTTCTATTGATCTTGTACAAAACATTGGTAGATCCTATAATCTCATATGGAATTTCAAGCTATGGACGCACCTTTAAAACCTATTTAGATAAAATATATAATCTACAATTACGAATATTAAAGCTTATAGTTTCTAAGAAGGTAAAAAATATATATAAAGATAAGTATGACGAACTCTTTAGGTACTGCAAGGTCATGTCGGTTCATGACAAAGTGAATTATGCAATTCTAACTGAACAACTCGATAACGTTGTTTCCTTGCCGAGGATTAGTCATAGAATACAAACAAGACAGATCACGCAGAAGAAACTTCTCAATGGTCGCTCAAATAACTTTTACGGAAAGAGAAGTTTTTCTTGTCTTCTTCCTGCGATAATTAACAATTTACCCAAAGAATTACGGGTTATTCTGGATGACCATGAACACAAAAGAACGAAGCTAAAACTGAAAAAATATTTTTCTACTAAAAATTTGCCTTAGAATTTATCGTATTCAATCAACAGTCAGCTTTTTCCTAACATCATCCTGTGCACGCGCGTCGACCGTGACCATTCACTCCTTACTTTGTGAGTCTCGTTCTATCGAGCCCTCCTCGGCTCGGTAGGTAATTTGTTGCTAGACTGATGCGCTGCGCGCACGACGCGAGTGAACAGCGTTGTACTTG
Source organism: Agriphila tristella (assembly GCA_928269145.1). Taxonomy (NCBI): domain Eukaryota; kingdom Metazoa; phylum Arthropoda; class Insecta; order Lepidoptera; family Crambidae; genus Agriphila; species Agriphila tristella. The sequence continues at coordinate 25,327,929 of OV743437.1, read as the reverse complement.
CCAGTTGGACCTTTTTGTTCTACTTGTTTTTATCAACAAATTTTACTAATGAAAATTACTGACGCAAACCATCGGCGTTTTTAGATAGGGTCTAACTGGCCAGAACAATTAAATATTGTGCCTATTATTTTTTAAATCTTGGAATAATATATACCTATATATGTTTTTTTTAAATTTATAGTAATGAAGCAAATTGTATAATATTTTTTTCAATACTGCTTAGTTATATTTGTATATCTTTTTTGCCGATTACGCAGTGACTGGACAAACCTAATCGGGTTTTAGTCACTCGGTTTTTCTAAGAATTGTATGCTCTTCTATGTATAATAAATAAAAAAAATAATAATAAAAAAATATGTATTTGGAATATTAGTCATTTTAAAATTCATTTGAACTCAGATTTTTTAAATATGACTATCTGACCGTTTTACATTTTCCTTTTCGACATTTTAAATACGTCATTTTAACTTTAGCCATTCTAATAGACTTTCTGATACGTACCCATCTCAACTCAATTCAATTATTCATTATATTATTTTATTTTATTTCAAGCAAAAGAAGAAATTTTAAGAACATAACCGATAATATCATAATTGTTTATAATATGTGATAAGATACTTAAATGTCTTAGCTTCTGGTTCATAGATCGGAGAGAACAACATAGGATTGTTCACAAATCGCTTATCTAGAGTCTGATTTGCTAGACACAGATTTTACGTAGATTAATGTAGGTAATAATAATAATCATTGTTTTATTCAATTCTATTAGGATAAATTTCTGTTAGGATTAATTCAATTCAATCTTAATTAAGAGTCTGTCTTAATGCTGATATATGATGTCACTGTCTATCACATCATCATCATGAAGAGTCTGTTATCTATAACACTCTTAATATTAGAAGCTTCTGCTGTCGAACTAGACAAAAACCTGTATTTCGGCATTTAGCGCCATAACCCTGTGCTCACCACAGACATATCAATTTAAACTAGTCAAAGCAAGTGTTTAAAAAATATGAGCACAGTATAAAATAAACCACATACTTACATTTCGAAAAACTCGTGGAAATTCCGAGACATTGCAAAGTTAAGAAAGACTGGATAATCTTAACTTACTTTTAATTTAACTGGGTACTTAATTAATTTCAAACCATTTTATATAATATCCACGTTTATTTACTTCGAAGTAATATTTAAAAAAAAAATATTCGTGTTTTGTAAAAGATTGTTTGTTTACTTATATCCTATACTGAAACTATTTAATGGAAATACCTACCTATATACTAAAACAATAGTTTTTTTTTCAGATTTCGGTTACACTGATTGACGCCTGCTTATATATCACCATTGGAATAAGCGAAATGATAAAAAAAACTTTGTAGAAGCAGTAAGTATCTTTTATTTTTCTCATAAATTACTGGATGCGCAAGCGTATGCGTAAGCGTGCACGTAGACGTACCATGACGTTGTAATGTCTGAAACTTTATGAGACATGGCACACCGCTTGCGTAACGTTGACTGATGCGTAACCCTACGCATTGCAGCTCGTGACGTTGTACTCAATGTTATTTCCCATTGGACGTCACAGCGAACACGCACGTATCTTTGCTGCGCGTCACCACGCACGTGTTTACGCGCGTGTCTACGCAGCCGGTGCGGTGTGCCCAGGCCTTTAATGTATTCATAAGATCGCTTTCTTAATCGATTTGTCATAAGAATTGATTTACGTGAATTAAAAAAGAATTAAAAATGGCTGGTCAGATCCTGGTTGTAGGTTCCCTAAGGATTTCTCTCCCTCTCCCTCTCCTCTCCCTCTCCCCTCTCCCTCTCCCTCTCCCTCTCCCTCTCCTCTCCCTCTCCCTCTCCCCCTCCCCCTCCCCCCTCCCCTCCCTCTCCCTCTCCCTCTCCCTCTCCCTCTCCTCTCCCCTCTCCCTCTCCCTCTCCCTCTCCCTCTCCCTCTCCCTCTCCCTCTCCCTCTCCCTCTCCCTCTCCCTCTCCCTCTCCCTCTCCCTCTCCCTCTCCCTCTCCCTCTCCCTCTCCCTCTCCCTAATCCTTTCCCACACCCCTTCCCGTTCACTTCAAAATAAATGTCATATTCGCAATCACCATCCCATAAAACCCTAATAACGACATATACATATCTATTTTTATGAATACTTACCCATATTACCCCCTAAGGGATGATTTTCAAAATCACAAAATAATTGTTTGCTTATTTATTTTTAGACGTGCTCCAGTGAAGTTTAAAGATAATTGTTTGCTTATTTATTTTTAGACATGCTCCAGTGAAGTTTAAAGTTGTAATTTCGATTTTATATTCTTTTTCCATACAAAATTTGAACCCCATTTCACCCCTTTAGGGGTTAAATCATGTCCACCGTATTGGACTTCAAAATAAATGTTATTTTCGCAATCGTCATCCTAGAAAACCCTAATAACGACATCCATATCGATTTTTGGTTTTTTTTACCCCATTTCATCCACAAAGGGGTCAAAATACTAACAATAACGATATATACGTTGCGTTAGATTTCCATCCATAAGCTTAAATAATAAATTTAGCTATTTTTACTTCGTAAATGAAGGATTTTCTTTACACAACTTCATCCCCCTTTTCACCCCTTCCGGAGTAGAATTTTCAAAAATGCTGAGACACGTCTATATTAAGGCTCAATTACACTATACAATTTTAAGCAAGCGATTTTAAGACTGTCTTGAAAACGACTAAGAATGCGCGCATTTACACCACACAATTTCTAGCACGCTCGGCCGTGCTTACTGTTATAGTAAAAGAGAAGGCAGTAAGTCTCTAATGTCTTTTTCAATCAACGTAGTATTGGAGTTATTTACATTGTAGTTTTTGTATTTGTTTTATTGTATGCGTAACCGCAGCAAAATGTTGCGTCTTAGAGAAATGAGAGTATTACAGATAATTAGTTCATAAGTAAGATGCAATTTGTTTAAGTATAGCAAAATGTGTGCAAGTTGTACTTTCGAAGTTATTCGAGAAAAACTGATTTTGCTGGGGTAACGTTACCCCAGCAAAATGTTTTAAAAAAAAGGCGTTTAGCCTGGAACCAAGTACATCAAAAGATAGCTTTTGACGAGTTGTTAATGAATACCAATAGCAAAATCTGTGCATCTTATAGTTTTTGAAATATTCAAGATTTTGCTGCGGTAACGTTTAGGGATTTCCCATATCTCAAAAACTGTTTGTCGCAGAAGTTTGAAAAAAATACCAGTTATAGGCCTTAATTTGTTTAAATATAAGTATTTCGATTCATCAACAGATATCGATAAAATTAATTGTTTTTTAAAAACTGGAAAAAATCGATTTACTCCTAAACTAGTACATTTGAAAACAATTACATATTATACCTATGATCTACCCCTTTAAGGTGTACAAATCTGGATTAACAAACTTTACGCGATATGAAGATGTAAAGAGATTTCATCAAATTTCAAGCTACTTATCAATTTTCTACTTTGGCGATCGAATACGCAGCTCCCTATGAATACAAAACGATAGACTATAGTGAACACATTAGTGTATTTTGTTAAAAAACATCCCTGAAAGTTTCAGCTTTAAATCTCTGATGGATTAAAAATTATTCAAAAACCAAGAAAGTGCCAGCAATTCTCCTATAAACCGACTAAATTACGGAGGTTACGAAAAAGCGATCGCGCCATACTTGCGGATGTCCTACTGAAATTAGCAACCTAATAACCGATATATAGTACAGTCAAGCAGAAAAATACCCATGTAGCCGAAATCTAAATTGTTTTATGTAGAGGTTATATTATTACTTTAGCTATTTTCGACTACATTCGTTATTAGCAATACTTACCTAATTACTACCAGATTTTTAGACCAGAACTAAAAAGAAACGTGGTTCAACCTATCTAATAGTATTCGTTAATTGATGAATGCGAGTACTTTTGTAAAATAAAAAATATCTTAAATTTGAGATTTTTGCATTCATTGTTTTTTGTTAATTAAAAATTTAATTTAAATTAAATTAAATATTTGTTGTTATAGCGGCAACAGAAATACATCATCTGTGAAAATGTCAACTATCTAGCTATCACGGTTCATGAGATACAGCCTGGTGACAGACAGACAGACGGACAGCGGAGGCTTAGTAATAGGGTCCCGTTTTACCCTTTGGGTACGGAACCCTAAAAATTAGTCATTGACACAATAATATTGCATTGTCTTCCAGTGCTGGACCTATGTTCAAAGTTTCAAGTTTCTATCTTATCGGTAAGCTAGTATAAAATAGTTTGCTAAAGTGGACAAACAAACAAAGAAACAAAATCTTTTTATACGCGACTGTACCACCTAAAAATGACTATTATGCTATTTTTTTCAGATGGTTACGCTCAAGTATGGCGCGATCGCTTTTTCGTAACCTCCGTAATTTAGTCGGTTTATAGGAGAATTGCTGGCACTTTCTTGGTTTTTGAATAATTTTTAATCCATCAGAGATTTAAAGCTGAAACTTTCAGGGATGTTTTTTTAACAAAATACACTAATGTGTTCACTATAGTCTATCGTTTTGTATTCATAGGGAGCTGCGTATTCGATCGCCAAAGTAGAAAATTGATAAGTAGCTTGAAATTTGATGAAATCTCTTTATATCTTCATATCGCGTAAAGTTTGTTAATCCAGATTTGTACACCTTAAAAGGGTAGATCATAGGTATATGTAATTGTTTTTTATTTGTTTTCAAATTTACTAGTTTAGGAGTAAATCGACTTTTTCCAGTTTTTAAAAAACAATTAATTATATCGAAATCTGTTGATGAATCGAAATATTTATATTTAAACAAATTTAAACAAATTAAGGCCTATAAATGGTAATTTTTTCAAACTTCTGCGACAAACAGTTTTTGAGATATGGGAAATCCCTAAACGTTACCGCAGCAAAATCTTGAATATCTCAAAAACTATAAGATGCACAGATTTTGCTATTGGTATTCATTAACAACTCTTCAAAAGCTATCTTTTGATGTACTTGGTTCCAGGCTAAACGCCTTTTTTTAAAAACATTTTGCTGGGGTAACGTTACCCCAGCAAAATCAGTTTTTCTCGAATAACTTCGAAAGTACAACTTGCACACATTTTGCTATACTTAAACAAATTGCATCTTACTATGAACTAATTATCTGTAATACTCTCATTTCTCTAAGACGCAACATTTTGCTGCGGTTACGCATACGTTTTATTTTCTGTTTTAGTTCTTTAAGCACCTACCTAATACCAAATTCCTTTTCTTTAATCATTGTTTGTTAAGAGGTTAATTATAAATATTTTCAATTTGCAGTCGTCGTGTCAAATAAAATTTTAGGTACCTATCTCCTTACTAATATATTAATCAATCATTTTTTTCAACTATTATCTACCTATTAGAAACCTACATAATATTAATATCTGACTAGGTTGAAAATTCGAAAGGCTCACGAATAGAAATATTTTACCTAGTAGGTATGAAGTAGTAGTAGGTATATTTACCTAGTATCATTTTATTTAAGTAGATAAAAACCTCTAATGTGTAGGTACTTACTTAATGCAAATTGCAAGAATCGTATCAAACAAAACAAGACTGTCGCTCTTGTGAATAACTCGACGGACACACACGCCGCACCGCACCGCACACCAACGCGAACGTGACGGCTCGCGCGCGGGCCGCGGCAGCGGCACCCGCCCGCCCCTCGGCGTGACCCACCCCGCGCCACGCCCGCCCACGGCGTCCGGCTCAGAAGGTGCAAATCGTCGTTGTTGTCGGTCGCGCACGTATCGACCTACCTAGATATCGCGTTATTATACGTTACACTATTTCCCAACAAAGTACTCGTCAAGACGATTCAAACGAGCCCAAACTCGATGGGGTTGCATGGTTTTATTATAGAGTTCCTATGTTCTTCTTTCGGCTCCATCATCAGATCCTTGGACACTATTTTCCATTAGAGTACTCGCCAAGACGATTCAAACGAGCCTAAACTCAATGGGGTAGCGTGGTTTTATTAAAGAGTTCCAGTGTCCTTCTTCCGGCTCCATCATCAGACCCTGGACACTATTTCCCAACAAAGCACTCGTCAAGACGATTCAAAGGAGCCCAAATTCAATGGGGTTGCACGATTTCAATATTAAGTTCCTATGGCATGGCCTTCCAGCTAAATCATCAGAGCCTGGACCTCATCTCCCTTTAAAGTACTCATCAAGACGATTCTAACGAGCCCAAGCACGATGGGGTTGTATGGTTCCATTATAGAGTTCCTGTGGCCTTCTTCCGGCTCCATCATCAGATCAGCCCAATGATACCATAATATTACATTGCCTTCCATTTCTGACCTATGTTCAAAGTTTCAAGTCTCTAGCTCATCCGAAAGCTAGTTTAAATTGTTCGCAAACTTTGTGGAGAAACAAACAAACAAACACACAAGCAAACGAGAAAGCAACCTAATAAAAACGTGTTAAAAACAACCTACCTACCTATAAGTTTCAAGTCTCTAGCTCATCGGGAAGCTAGGTAGGTAGGTACTTACCTAGTATAAAATACTCTTTTCTAAAATTACGGACAAACAAATAAACGAACCTACTTATAAATATTAATAGTATAAATAAATAAATAAACAAGAAAACGTCCATATGAAAACGTGTTAAAAAACCAACATTCCTTTTTGAACCTATCTTGTACTGTGGCAGTATCGTCTATCTGTCGCGAGTCAGACAGAGTCTGTCTCTGTCTGTCACATTACCTCTACACGTTGACCTTGAGAACGCCTTTATGTCTTAGGTATAAAGTTGGTTTTTGTAGTACAACTGTTACGTCTGATATGCCGTCGTAGGTACAGTTAGACTGTCTTGAAATCGTGCGTGCATTTAGACGACACAATTTTAAGAATCTTATTACCGAGCGGGCTAGGCCGCACGATTTTAAGATTCTTACTGTCTTAGTCCGTTTACACCATGCTTAGTCTTGAAATCGTGTGCTTAAAATTGTGTAATGTAATTGAGCCTTTAATATTCAATCGTTAGCCTAAAAACAAAATTTTAAGATCCTAGCTTCGAAACTGAGGGACTTTCATACAAACTTTGGACCCCCGTTTCACCCCCTTGGAGGGTGAGTTTTGAAAAATCCTTACTTAGCGCACCCCTAGACCTCATAAGGAACCTACGTGCCAAATTTGGAGTCTCTAGACCCAGCGGTTTGGGCTGTGCGTTGATATGTCAGTCACCAATCAGTACCTTCTTTTATATATTAAAGATAACTTCATTTTATTTGTTGATTTTAAATTTCACTTCTCTCTTTTCTAATTTCTTATATTTATTATTATCATCATCATATCAGCCGCACGACACCCACTGCTGGGTATAGGCCTCCCCTAAGGATCTCCACGACGATCGGTCCTGCGCTGCCCGTATCCAGTGGCTTCCCGCAACCTTCACCAATCGTCGGTCTACGTTGTCGGGGAGCGTCCACGGAGCGTCGTCCGGTGCGCGGTTGCCATTCCAGAACCTTTCCGCCCCAACGGCCATCGGTTCTTCTCGCTATGTGTCCCGCCCATTGCCACTTCAGCTGAGCAATCCTTGGAGCGATGTCGGTTACTTTAGTTCTCCTGTGGATCTATTATTGGGGAGGTAGGGGGAGAACAGCTCTAAACACCTTGCTGACCCCCAACTGTCATCCTCACCTGCACGCGGTCCTCCCTGCTGGATAACGAACGAGGCTCTAGCGACCGAGCAATGGCGGTATAACCACAAACCCAACTGGGCAACTAGCTGGAAGAGGTCTTAGTGGCCTTGGGGTCCAAATAACCCCTAAAAGACTGGTGCAGAAGGCAACGGGAAACCACTGCACTATATTCCCATGAGTATCACTATGGCTTTGAATGAAAATGATATAGTTTTGCGGTTATGCGATCCGGCTGACGCCCGGCGCCACCAATCCGGGTATGGTGGTGTGAAATATACTACCGGCCATGTTACCGTGATGAATCAGGCGGGACATGGAAAGCATGTTACTGATACCTTTAAAGTCAGAAAACCTCATTGCATTGGGACATGGAATGTACGCGGCCTAAACCAAACTGGCAAAACGGAAATTGTGGAAAATGAGATGAAAAGAAAGCGGATAAGCATACTGGGACTAAGCGAGACACATTGGAGAGACTCTGGATAGTTCTCTACAGAAATGGGGAATAAGATCTACTTCTCAGGCCCTGAAAATGAGAGTTCTAAAGGCGTTGCATTTATAGTTCCACCTAATATAGACAGACATGTTATAGGGTATAAACCTATTAATGACCGAATTATTGTCTTGAGACTCAATGCAACCCCCTGTAAAATTAATCTGATACAGGTTTATGCGCCGACAGCACAGTCTAGTGAGGAAGATATTGAGAGTTTCTTTAACACAGTAGAAAAGACACTTAATGAATTACCAAAGAAAGAGGTCACAATTGTGCTTGGTGATTTTAACGCTAAGGTTGGATCAACGAAAGACGATGAACATCTGAGACGAGTAGTCGGTAAATATGGAATCGGTGATAGAAACGAAAGAGGAGAACGCCTGCTGCAATTCTGTAGCGAACAAAACCTCACAATCACCAACACGTGTTTTAAACATCACATTCGACGACTGTATACCTGGAGATCACCTGGTGACAGGTACAGAAACCAAATTGATTTTGTTCTAGTTCAGAATCGCTGGAGATCGGCAGTCATGAATGCTCTAACATATCCAGGAGCTGACTGTGGCAGTGACCACCAACTGCTTGTTATGACTCTTCGCCTCCGTCTGAGAAAAATTGAAAAACCAAAAAGTGCCTCCAGTTTGCACCATGTAGACACTCAGCGTTTTGAAACAGCTATGGAAACCAAGTTGCAGCAAGATGTACTTAATCAGACAACGGACCCGGACACTGCTTGGAAATCTCTCCAAGAAATCATTAGACAGACAGCAAAAGAAAACACAATTCCGAAAACTCCAATGAAGACCTACATTTCAACGGGCACAGCTGATGTCATTGTTCAAAGGAGAGAATTAAAACAGAAAGGCCTGACATCGCAGGACAATATTGACCTCTATGCTCGACTGAGTGCAGAAATCCAGAGGAGATGTCGCAAGGACTACGATCAGCACCTTAATAACATCTGTGAAGAACTAGAAAGGAATGCATGGAAGAATGAGACTAAAGATCTCTTCACCAAAGTAAAAGAACTCACTAGATCTCGCCAAGTAAAAACATGTACCATAGCAGATGAGACTGGAAATATACTCACCGAAAAAGGGCAGGTATTGGACAGGTGGAAGAGGTACTGCACCCTGCTATATGACACTGGACAACCTATCCAAAAGGGTGAACAAAATCCATCACCTCAAGAACCGGATATACTTTTGTCAGAAGTGGAATCAGCCATAAAAAGTTTAAAAGCTGGTAAATCCCCCGGTAAAGATGGCATCCCCGCAGAACTGTTTAAAAATCTGGGGCCAAAAGGTACTAAACAAATACATAACATCTGCAATGCTGTTTGGAGGTCCAGGAGGTGGCCTGTTGAATGGACAGAATCTGTGTTTATACCTTTACACAAAAAAGGTTCTAAGAAGGATTGTAGCAACTATAGAACTCTGGCTCTCATACCCCACATCAGTAAAATACTCCTTTATATTATAAACCAAAGGCTTAAAACTTTCCTCAATTTTCAAATTCCAGAAGAACAAGCAGGATTCGTCAAAGGCAAAGGAACGAGAGAAAAAATTCTAAATGTCCGACAAATAATTGAGAAAAGTCGTGAATTTAACAGCCCAGTAATTTTATGCTTTATTGATTACACCAAAGCCTTTGATTGTGTGCAATGGGAGATATTGTGGGAGGTACTATTAGAAATGGGTACACCTGAACACCTAGTAGATTTAATTAAAAACCTCTATGTTAATAACCGCTCCTTTGTTAAAATTGACACCGACTGTTCAGAAGTGTTCCAGACAAAACGAGGAGTGAGGCAAGGTTGCATACTATCACCATTGCTCTTCAATATATATGGGGAGTACATTAAGCGGAAAACCCTTGAAGGCTGGAAGAAGGGGTTTGTGATTGGCGGAAAGCGTATCTCTAATCTCCGCTATGCCGATGATACGGTACTGCTCACTACATCTATTGATGACATGAAGGACCTTCTGCACAGACTAGAAATAGAGAGTAATGAACTAGGGCTGGCAGTGAATAAACAGAAAACCAAACTAATGGTGGTAGATCGCGCTGGCAAATTGACAGGTGCCCACGAATGTATCCAGGGAATCGACAAGGTGGACAATTTTATCTATTTGGGAGCTCAAATAAACAGTGATGGCAGCAGTGTTCCAGAGATCAAGCGCCGCATTGCTATGGCCAAAGACGCGATGACACGTCTTCAAGTCATCTAGAAAAACCGTAGCCTAGGTTTTCGTACTAAAATGCGCTTAGTGAGAGCTCTGGTCTTTCCCATCTTTATGTATGGAGTGGAAACATGGACCATACTAGCCAGAGAGAGACATAGAATAGATGCATTCGAGATGTGGTGTTGGAGGCGAATGCTTGGGATACCCTGGACGGCCAAACGCACAAATGTATCTATCCTAACACAATTAAATGTCAAGACTCGGCTGTCCACTATCTGCTTACATCGCGTACTCTCATACTTTGGCCACATAATGCGAAGAGGAGATGAAAGTCTCGAAAAGCTGGTCGTGGTTGGTGGAATAGAAGGCAAGAGAGCCCGAGGTCGTTCGCCAACCAGATGGTCTGACCAAGTAAGAGAAGCAACCTCCTCAAGCAAATTCCATCAAGCAGTGAGAGCAACCATGGACCGAGACCGATGTAGACAAATCATAAAAGCAGCCGGTGATCACGATCCTTAGTTATGAGGGAACGATTAAGAGAGAGGATCTATTATTATGAAGTTAATTAATTAATTGTATTGCATGCAAGTAAGCATTTATTATTATTATTTAATTAATGAGAATCCCTCGAGATTTCCTGCATCCCTGCCCACTCCTTCCTATCTTGAACCTTAATGTACCACTCCGCTCCTGCTTGGTCTTTAATGTCATCAACCCATAGTCTGATCGGTCTGCTGCGCTTTCTCTTCCCTTTTGGACCTTTCCATAAGGTACTTAATGTTTTTTGTCCAACGTCCATCATCGAGTTTCGATATACGGCGTGCCCATTTCCACTTAGGTTTTAAGGAGTGTTTTAGAAAGTCTCTTTGCTTGGTTTTCTTCCTTATTATACTGTTCCGAATTTTGTGTATCCTGCGAATTTTCAAAATGGATCTTTTCATAGCTGATTGACATGTTTTAATTTTGTTTCTTGCTTCAGGACCTATGTTTGTGCTCCATAAGTTCGGCAAGGTAGGATAGCAATATCTATGACTTTCTTTTTCAATGACAATGGGAAGTTATCTTTTAGTATTTCTTTGAGAGACCAAAACTTTTGCCATGATATATTGATACTCCGACAAATTTCTTCGATGTTGTTGTTTTTATGGAAGTATACTTGTTTACCAAGGTATATGTAGGTATCTGCGTACTCTATAGAGTGGATCCTCCTATTTTTATTGGTGCATGTTGGTAGTTAGTTATCCATCAGCTTTGTTTTTAACCGACTCCAAAGAAGGAGGAGGTTCTCAAGTCGTCGGTTTTTTTTTATGTATGTTTTAACATAACTTCGTCAGTTGTGAAACGATTTTAAAAAATCTTTTTTTATCTTAAAGTACATAGTTTGTGTGTGGTCCCATGATTTTTTTTACAGAGATCTGGCCAGTAGTTTTTTCATAATCCTGAAAAATATCAATTATTTAGCTTGCCATCGCACGAGTTTTTACGGAATTTCAGTTATAACATCTTTGTTTATGAACCGATTTAGATGTTTCTTTTTTTGTTTGAAACGGTATACTTTAAAAATGGTCGCATATTAATTTCATCGGTGTTGAACTTTGAACTTTAATGATGCAAAAGGGAATTCCCCAAAGTCAAATAGTATATGTAAAGTAATTTAGATTTTGGTAGGTTTATGACAATCCAAAATATATAATAGATAAACAATCCAAACAACAATAAAGACACATAACTCCTCAAAAACAAACATCGTAAACTTGGAAATTGAGTTATGGCCATTGTCTTATTGAAAATATTATATAAAGTCAAAAAATATCTACACGCTTGTTTACATCCTACCTACCACTAAAAAGTTGAAAATAAAAAAGCTTTTTAATAAAAAAGAAAAACCTCCTTCAAAAAACCTGAAAACAAAAACAGCTTCAAAATTAAATACCTCTAAAAACCAAGAAATAATATTCAATTAATTAGTTACGCATATCATTATAGTAAAATACGTCTAATGAAGTCGGGTGGGGCTTTTAGAAATATAAAAAAAGAAGTTGTCTTCCAGCCCCACCCGACTTCAATAGACGTATTTTATTATAATGATATGCGTAACTAATTAATTGAATATTATTTCTTGGTTTTTAGAGGTATTTAATTTTGAAGCTGTTTTTGTTTTCAGGTTTTTTGAAGGAGGTTTTTCTTTTTTTTTAAAAAGCTTTTTTTCAGGTTTATTTCAAGTCCCACTGCAGCGCTTTCCGACCGTAAAGTTTGTAGCATCTGATCCAATTTGTCGCCTAACTCTGAGGATATTACTATGTCGTCAGCAAAGCGCAGGTGGTTCATGTTATTACCATTCACTTGGATACCTAGACCTTTCCATTCCAGTTTCTTGAAAAGCGTTTCACGTACGGCTATGAACAGCTTTGGGGACAAGGGGTCTCCTGGTTTTACAACTCTTTTAAATCTTTATTTCTGGTCCTATTGTTTCCAGCTTGACTCTACTTGTACTGTTCATGTATATATATTTTTCAATACAGTTGCTCGAAAATCTGAGTTTACGATGTCAGTACAACGTGCGGTAAGTTGATTTTACCGCACGCCATGCGTTTTTGTTTACGGTTTAGCACAACGTGCGGAAAGATGATTTTACCGCACGCCGGCGCACGTTCGTTTTTGTTTGGGTACTTTTTTTTAATTTCTACTAGCTTCCCCCCGCGACTTCATCCACGTGGACAGTAGAAAAATATAGCGACCAGTTTAAAATGACCTCTTTAGTGTATGAAAGCTAGTACTACAGAGAGTTCAAGCTGTTTCACTGGTTTCACCCACCTGAATTCGATGAAACATAGCTTTGATTTTAAGTTGAACTTCAATCTACCAAAGTGTGAAAAGTCCATCAAAATTCGATCAGCGGTTTTTGCGTAATTCGTGCACAAATATTTAGAATTTACAATTTTATTATATTTATAGATTACTATTTCAGTAAGCGAAAACATTGTACCTACAATGTTTTCTCGCAAATGTATTGAAACACTTTATATGGCACACGGTTGTTAAGGTTTTTAAAACTCGTGACGATTATTAACCCTCGCCTGCGGCTAGTGCTTATAAAACGTCAACTCCTTTTAAAAACCTCCTTACCAACCTTGTATCATAAACTATTATTACATCATACTGCTCGGTAAATAGGATTTACTAGTATGGTAAGAGGCTGTGTAAGGTGGCATGTGCAACACAGTGCATTGTTTAGACAGAACGTTCCATTTTCAAATCACTAGAGACTATTCTAAGATAGGGACACTAAAGTGTACCTGTGAATCATCCCTGTGTCAATGAAAATGGCCGCATTTCATTTCAGTTGCTATGCAAATCTCCTTGACAAACATTTTTTTTTCATAAAATGATATGAAAACTTTTTACTGTAAAAAACAATGAAAATGAGGCATTTCATTCGAACTAAATAACTTGTTCACTTGCGACGACTGTATTTAAATTTAAAAGCAGATCCTAAAAAGTGTAAAATAAATTCTTCTGTAATTATTTATATTATAAACCTATAACTACAGAAGTTTTAAACCTAAAAAGGTGGGGCGCATTTTGTAAAATTGTCTTTAGCATGCGCCCCACGTTTTTAGATTTAAAACTTCTGTAGTTATAGGGTTATAATTTAAATAATTACAGAAGAATTTATTTTATACTGTTTAGGACCTGTTTTTACTAGTCTGCTTTAATTTAATGTTTTTAGTCCGATTTTTATTATTTTTAGTGCGTTTTAAAAACGTGTTTTTAAGAAAGTTTCTTTTGTGAATTTTTTTCTTCTGCTTTTTAGTTTTTTTTATTATTTATTTATTATAAACTAAGAGGATACAATATGGGGTTACAAAATAGTCCCACAAAACCAACTAGTCGGTTTGACTGTGGGATGACTGTTAAGAAGCTAAAGCTAAAAACTATACCATCTTCTATTGGATCACTCGTCAAGACGATTCAAAGAAGCTCAAACTCGATGGGCTTACATGGTTTTATTACAGAGTTCCAGTGGCCTTCTTCCAGCTCCATCATCAGACTCTGGAAACTATTTCCCAACAAAGTACTCTTCATGACGATTGTAACTTTACCTCCGGGCAGCCAAGTACTTTAGCTATCCATTGGTCTGTCTTCCTTAAACCCCTTCAATCATCTACAGAGATAAGCAGTCTGTAAATTCATGAAGACGTTGATAGTATTGGCCAAATTTGATCGTCTATATTGAATGGACCCACGTTGTGTTATTAGTAACCTAAATACTTTTCTGGTATGCCTAGCTCAAGCCGATGCTTTCTTATCAAATGCACTATAACTAAACCTATTTTATGACTGAAAAGTCTCATCACAAATATCTTAAAATTAACAATTTGGATAAAATATTTATAAATAAATTAAATAATATAACATAACAAGTATTTTAGTAGGAATGAGGTGAGGATAGAATAATAGGGTATGGTTTCTTTTGGAAAACCTATAACCAACCTCACAGACACATGTCTTGTGAGTTTGGCGGGACCGCATACCTCCATAGACCTTATCAATCAACTGGGATGGTCAATCGATAAAATCAAGCCCCAGGTCCCTTCCAGATCCTCTCCGTGCAAAATGGCACTGTTACCGAGTGTATAAGTATTGCACGACAGTGGTGCTTCAACAAAGACGCGAACAGGGACAGGGACGTGAAAACCTAATTTTGCAAAGAAGGTAGTTGGATGAAAAGTACATCAACAGCACGTCCGTTCCATATCACTGTATCCATGTATCACGTACCAATACAGGCACAAAATCCATTAGAATGCCAAGATTTGACATAACCAACAGATCACTTGAGTGTTAGTGAAGTTGCCATGTCGCTAGCACACATGACAATGAAACCACTCAGACAAGAGCAGACAAGGTCTAACAAATCATTTCACGAGCTCTACTTCCTTGTAAAACAAGTCAACAGCCGAGCATTAGTTACTCTGAAAATGTTATGCAATTCTACTACATTGTCCAAGATAGATATGAAAGGTATAGTGTGTATTCCAAAGAGACTAAGATTAACAGTCTAATTATCGTTTTCCATGATCTACTTACCCTGGCAAAAGTGTCCAAAATGATTCCTGGAGCACAATCATAATTACATTCTTAGATGTTATCATAATTATGCCACAGGGAACATCTGTATCATAATGCTAGTCAACAGCCAATCATGTACTAAGATAACCAGGCTAGTTTATATCAAAGTAAAATTGGAATAGTAAATAGGTAGAATAAAGTGATATAAAATATCACTAATTTGTGTAGTTTGTGTCATGTAAGTACGTATATTGCCACATGACACACTTCTACCAATATGGAAGGACTCACCGTCAACTCGATTGCATTGTTCAAATAGATAACTAGGTATTGAAAATGCAAATGACTAGGTAAAGTTACTTTAAAATACATTAGGCTTTCACAACAGGGAGGGATAGCATAATGAGGAATAAAGCAACATCATAATAAAATATAACATGATGCAAAATATAATTCAGAGACCCCAAGAAAGATCTCCAAACTATACAATAATTTGAGTACTTAATATTATAATAATAATAGCAAGTCTCAATCAAAAGATAGTAGGTCATTGTATGAAAGGCACCGTTTGCTCACTATAATACTCGACTAGTTTATTGAGTTACATGCCCAAATTAACTGAAGTCAATCATGTGAGAGGAACTGCATACCACTCATACAATAACCAAACACATTAAATATTCATGCTCAAAAGAGTAATCCTTGTGTGACAAGTACCGTCTCAGATGATCAATGTTGTCATTTTAGATAATTGTTCTGGAACCTATATAGATTCCAGAAGTTAGATATATGAAAACAATGATATCCTGTTCACATAATACTGAGTAAGATTTAATATCAAGTTTCATAAAGTTGGGCAAGTTCCATATCTTAGACTTTAAAATATGAAATGAGTGGTTAGACTTTGTCCAATATAACTGTATTTCTGAATTTAAGCATTCAAGTATGTAGGTATTTTAGACCAATAAATAGGACTAGACACATCAAATATGTGAACAGAACATTTCTTACCGCACAATACCCAGTAGTTATGCCCCATAATTTGTAAACAGTACAGGCAAGGAAACCAGTACTTACATCAGAGTTAAGACCTTGATCGTTAGATAATACCGAACCAATACCAGTATGATACCTAGTTAGTATACACACAGAACACACTAACAGCGTTATAAATGGGAACACAGATTTTCCTTTAATTAACCGGGGTTACATTTTAGGAAACATGCCCTACTTACCCGCACTCCACCTGTCTATTAAGTGGATTTTCCTCATACCTTCCTCAATTCAGCATAGCTTCCTCACACAGGAAACGCCTGCCACACACATCACATCACAACCACAAAACCCACATAAACACTACCGCCACTGTACTGATACACATAACCTGATGCCGCGCCGCGACGCGAAGCTTCGTTAACTCTAAGGAAGCCGACGGATGCCCCTCCAAGCCTAACGCGAGCGAAGCAGCTTACGAAAGTAGGTTGGACGGTAAGCAAGTTCTATTTAGTTAATTATAGCTGACCTCTAGCATGGTGCTAGATGTCCTGGAAGTTTTAGATGATCCCGACGATGGATAGATACTAAGGTTTTGACACCTGTGGCTATCAGAATCGGACTGCGTGGCGCCTCGCAGACCAACCCCGATACCCACAAGGATCGAGCAAAATAAACTCACGGGAATTTACTGGTACGACCCTCGAAACAAGACAACCAGCGTACCGCACACCCTCACGCCTGCCTAACGCAAAATATTCGCCCTAAACTAAATCTTCACTTCCGAAAAACTAAATTTTGTAATATTTAAAAAACAACTAAGTAAACTTTCTACAAACTTTTCTAAACTTGGCTGACAGTTTTCAGCTAACGCACGCGACGGAATTCAAAATAAGACTCCCCGAGACATCCTAATCTAGCTCTCTTTATACTTATTTTTGGTCCCTGTTTTATTACCATAAAAGGCAATGAATCGTCCACATCCCCGTGTCCTCAAAACCCTACCATATTTGGTCATTTCCAATCAATCCCAAAAATTCTCCCTTACTCAAGTTTTGGGTTGCCAGCCTCTCGTTCCTGAATCGCCCTCAAAATCCTATATTTGTCTACCTAGGTTTACGCATTGTACTTTTGTACCAATTTATTTGCACAAAATATAACAATATGGCACTTCCATTCATTTTCCAACCAGACTCTCTAATTTCCACTCATTCTTATTGATCGACCGATAGAATTTAGTACCAAAACATAGGTAAAACTAATTAAATAAGTACATATACCTATACTATACATACATAAATAACTAATAAAATGAATCGATATTTTAATCATTTTAGTAAGATAATAGCTTGTCATCTTTAAGTAATACATACAAGTCTTTGTAATGTTACATTATCTAATCAATATTTACGCTAATATTAATTTACGCCTTCTCATACATTATTTATCTTTTATTGCTTGTTACTTTCGCCCGCAGTCACCATTTTAGACAGTTAATAAGATTTTCTAACATGAATATATTTTAATAGCAAGGACTATAAAGTTATTAAATTGGCCTAAAATAGGGCAAAATCCCGAAATACACCCGCAATTGCGCTAAACTACTATTGGTTGATGAACTAAGTTAGGTAACATTCAGATATGAACGACAAGACCATAGACAAGATGATTACTTTTTTAATGTCCCTTTTACATTAGTCAAACACATTCCGATCAACTGGGCGATGCTAGTACCACAGAATAGATAATTTACCGCGTTTAGTCAAAGCAGCCTGCATCTTCAAATATTCGTTTTAATGCAAATGGTCGGCAAGAATGCCTGTTAACATTATCGTAAGAACTTCAAGAATTGACCTAGCTGTTTAAGAGTTGACAATATAATAACTATTCTTTTCATAGTTCTCAACACTAGAGACATTCTGGCGTTGGCTAGTTTTGATAGTATTACGTCAAATGCCGTTTTTTAGATATCAGTACTTCAGATTTTATTACATCTTAAGTATTTATTCGAAAAAAAATTAGCTAGTAGATACATGCGAAGCGTGAAAAAAAATGGTGGTACTGATGGGTTGGACCGGTACATCCGCCCCCTAAATAATTTATAAAAGAGCTTGCCGGAGTTATAAATTATTTACACAAATAGGTCCAACCCAACTAGCAGAGATATTTTTTTTTTTTATTAATAATAAATAGTGAAAAGTTCCAAAGTTTCATTGAGCAACGTCATAGCTTAAATAAAATTATTGTTTGTGTAAAACTCATGTTTATTAATACGGTGCTTTGATTAAAGTTGAATGTTAGGTATGATTTAAGCAAAACGCAACAGAGACGCGATATAGACTCAACGCAACGAAACCGTAACCGAAACAATCAAAATCGTGATCGCAGCCGAAATAAAATCCGAAATCAAAACCGGAACCGGCCTTGAAATTGAAATCCGGAATCGAAGAACCGCAATTAAAATCGGAGCAAAATTGAAATCGAGAACGAACTCAAAATCCGGAGTCGACTCTGACACCAGCACTAAAATCGGAATCCGGAGTCGAAATCGAAAACGAAATCGGAATCCGGAGTCCGCACGGAAACCAGATCCGAAATCGGAAACGAAATCGGAAACGAATCCGGTATCCAGAGTCAGTATCGGTATCAAATCCGAAATCCGAAACGAAATCGGAAATGAAATCGGAAGTCAACACCGGAACCAGAACCGAAACCTGAAGCCGGAATTGAAATCGGAACACGTACCGGAACACGGACGAATTAAGAAGCAAATCCGGAATAGAAAACTAAATCGGAATTAAAATCGCCATCGGAATCCGGAATCCGAATCAAAATCAAAATCCAAATTCAACATCGAAATCGTAATCGTAATCGAAATATAAATCTTAATCGGAATCCGGAGTCGTAATCGAAATATAAATATAAGTCGGAATCCGGAACCGGAATTGTAATCGAAATCTAAATCGGAATCCGGAATCGTAATCGTATTTTGGAATATAAATCTAAATCGGAATCGGGATCGTAATCCAGAATCGACAGAAATCGGAATCTGGAATCGTTATCGTAATCGAAATATGAATCTAAATCGAAATCAGAAACCGTAATCGTAATCGATATCGGAACGCAGAACGGAAATTGGAACAACCGGAACACGGAACACGAAATGGAAATCGGAACGGAACTCTGAATTTAAACACGACGGACCGGAACAGAATTGGAACACGGAATAGACGGACCGGAACATGAACTGATCAGCATACTGAACAAAATACGGAACGGAACGGAACGCAAGTGAGACGTACAACGAAATACGAACGGATCACGGAACGAAACATGAAACGAGTCGCGGATCGAAACGGAACGCGGACGGAACGCGGAGCGGGACACGAAACGGACCGCCGGACGAAACGAAACACGGAACGGAACATGACACGAGTCGCGGAACGAAACGGAACGCGGAGCGGGACACGAAACGGCTCGCGGGACGAAACGGGACACGATCGGAACGCGGAGCAGAACATGAAACAGATCGCGGAATTGAACGGAACGCGAAAAATCCGAAAACGGAATCAAAAGTTGAAGTCTAAGTTAAAAAGATTAGTACGCGGCGGCGGCGGAACTAACCCTTAAGTAACTGTAGGTGAATTTTAAAATTAAAATTTATTGAAGTAGGTAAAATTCTAGACTCTTCTTCCAGATTCATCTATAGTACTACTAGTGAACTAAAACAATCTCAATTTGTCCATAACAACGTTATTTAACACATCCTACAATATAGCTCACCTAAGATCCGACAGGCAGCGCTTAAATTAAAGTCCTAATCTAAATCTCTAGCTAGACATAGGTGTCACCTAAAGTTTTTATTTTTTTTATTTTTTTTTATGGATGGTCTATACATAACCAAAACCAATACTACCCATGTGATTTAATTAGAATACCTACCTAATAACCTAAATGATAGCATTATTTTATTATACCAGTATCAAATTGATAGTATCAATAAAGACTAAATATAAATAAAATATACTGTTTGCTTAGCTGAAATTCTCGAGTGTTAAGAAAATCTGTATGATGATATTGAGTAATAATAATAAGTCATCATAGAGTACCTACTTCCATCTAATTAAAACAAAACAACTAAAATAAGATTTAAAAGAAAATACTTTTAAGGATGTGTTATAATCATATATTGTAAATATTATCCATTACCTTAATTACCTTTAAGCATATTGAAATTATTGTTTCTAACTAAAAGATATAAAAGATCTTAGATCAGCGTTTCCCAACTAGTTGTACTATCCCCGTCAATTGGTAATGCGCTGGAACCTTGTCAAATTAACATACATATCAACGACATCCGCAACTAAAAATTACAAAAAACAGTAATATTCTAATAGGTAATATAATATATTAATTATTGAATTCTTATTTTCAATTAGAAAAGGTCTAGGTATATGAAAAAATTACAATTGTTTTTCGTTTTTGAGGTTAAAATCATGGCCGCCAGGCGCATTACCAATTGACGCGGATAGTACGCACATACCCCAGGGACCCGCAAAGATAGTTCAAATGGCTTGCGAAACAAAATAAAATATTCTATCAATAAAAGAACTATTTAATTATAATACTAATAATTTTCATTTTTATTTATAAACATAAAGTTAGCAAATATTTTGGTGAGGTAACCGATATTTCCGCCAATAAATATACTTCCAGTAAATATAAACACCCCAATCTCGGCTCAGCCAGGAATCGAACCCGGTACCTTCCCGTGGCAGACCAACCTGCTGATCACTGTACTACTCAGTTCAACTCTAATAACTAAGCCGTTCATTTATTCAACTGTAGTATAACTCATTTTAACATGTACTAGTGACCGCCCCCGGGACCTCACCCGCGTGGACAGTACTCTGTCTATTCCTCGGGAACAATTACCCCTTTCGGATAAAAGTTACCCATGTCCTCCTTCGCACCCCCGACAACGTGCATGCAACATTACACAATGATCGCTTGAGCAGTCAGGACATGAAAGCGCAACAAATGAACAAACAAACAAACAGACCTCCGCACCTACAATTTTAGTAAGGACCGCTGCGTTTCACCTGATAAGCCGACAAGCTTCTTTGCATTCATTCCTTCTTTCAGCCATATGGTATCATAATCGGTGGTAAAGTAAAAGAACTGATAATTCAAAAATGCTTATTTAAATAAAGAAACCTTCAATTTTCAACTTATAGTATAGAGTGTATTACCGTTACCGCTAATCTCATTCAGCATTGTATCAATATTTTCAATACCAATAGATCAAAACCGTTTTAATAAGTTTCAAGCAACTTACAATTCCTTATTCAAAGAGTCACTATTCTTTGATATCAATGAAATACTATGAAACTTATGTAAGTACCTAAATAATATCAGTTTGAAATAGAACCAAACTAGTGCTAATAGCAACTCAGTATCTATAAAATATATTTTTATACCTATATTTTATTACAAAATAACCTAGACACAGTTGTGACTACTAACATGATGGGCAGAACCTATCTTACCAAAGGTAAATAATATTACCTTTCCTGAACTGAACCCTAGTGATAAGTAAATAAGGAAAGCTTTATCAGAAAAATCCTAACTCACTCATCCCAGGTGACCTTAATGTGTCCTATATTAAATATGTAATTTTTCCATACCTGTAAGGTAAAACTTTTCAGAGTAAGTTCTTCAAAAGTTTTAATTTTAAAACACTTTAAATGTCTTGGTCATTATTACAGTTCCCGGAACAAACATTATGTCACTTATTTCATTACATTTACTAATTAACCGCACTACTTTAATACGTATACAATATGTAACTAAACCTAACTTTAAAACTTTCTTTCACAAGAAAACAAACTCATGTTTTGAAAAAAAAACTGCAAGCAGAGCAAAATACTTGCTTGACGTCAGACACGTTCCAGTAAATCCATCGCTAAGTCATCGGCTAAGACTTGTCTATCGAGTGAACAAAAATCCGATGACTTTTCCGATGACACCGATAAATAACATTTTAAGCTCTAATCACACCTAAACTTTTAAGCGTCAATTACACTACTGTAATCTAATAACGCGTAGACTAGTTATTAGCTTTACCTACCTAATTCCCAAGAATTAACGTAACATTACTTGGTTTTTATTTTTATGAAACGTGGCTTTATCTAACCTCAGCAAATGTAAGCTATATAGCTTTTTAAATTTATAATCATATTCGTAATCAATAGCCATAAAGTGCTATTTAACTCTAGATACCTAATCGCGATATAAAGACAAGTGCCATATTATTATAGTTCTTACCTAATAATATAGTAACTCAATAAAAAATCTAATAAATTATTAAAATTTAAGGTCTGTAACGCAACAACGAGAAAACATTTTGTTTTCCCATGCATCGTGTAACAAACCCTTAACCAACTAGCCCGTGTGTATTATCACGTGTGCCCGGCATTAGTACACTACCCTAATGATTTCTTATGCAAGAATATCATGATTAGTCTACTAGAGCTACTTAAATGATACCCGTTCTAAGCCGATGATGAGAGGAAAAAGTTTGGATTGAAATTGCCACAACCGTTGTTCTTTAAGCTAGAAATACTCGAGGAGTAATGTCCTACCAAAAACACTAGATTTTCAATACCTATTTGCCACTTAAACGTTATTTTAATAAATTTTAATATAGAACCCGAGAACCCTCCTTTACCTAAAGTCGGTTAAAATATAGAAAAATTGCCCTAGACAGCTTTTCAACTACTCTATTGATACCTTTCACCTACTACTGGGATTTTAAAGGGCCAAAATTGGCTTATTTTTCTTTCAGAATTAAGTTTGAGTACTAATTTTAAGCTAAAAATAACTTTTACCCTTCTTCAGCAAATGTACACAGTGTGTAGACGGCCTAAACCATATAACAAAATATCAACTAATAATAAGGCTGTATGATCCTATCCTTAGTCTGTTTTCTACGAACGATTAGATTTTGACATTTCGAGCTTTGACATTTAAGACTAGGAACGTGACAAAAAAATCGATAATCAAGCTATTCAATCAATATGAGTTATCGATTCTACTTTTGAATGATGTTTTGATCGAATTGATTTTAATTGTATTTCCCAATTTTAAACGTTATAAAGCATTAAAATAACTACGTAAAACACCAAAGAAATAATATTTTTACTGTTTTTCGCCCCCAGTAAAATTATATCAAATTTGACTATTTAGCTATTGTTATCGTTCAAATAAATAGTTAATGATTTTATTAATAAACTTATCGATTATTTTGTCACTAAAGAGTGTTTGGTAGTAATTCCATTATAGTTTATTAAGTTCAAGTGGAATCGAATAAATTCGGTAATCGAACTGGCGAGTTAATGATAGTATCGGTACGGCACTAGTTTGTCAATGAAATATTTGTCAAAAAATGTCAAACAAAAGAAAATTTACAAAATGTTTCCTGTAAAGTCTGTATTAGTTAACTCAGCATACCTATAAATAAATGAACAAATATCGACACAATTGCAGAATAAATATGGAATGAACTATCTAGGTATCACATATTTTCTTGTTATTCTTTTGTTGCTATTGGATTGCAATTTTTGCTCGTGATGTTTGTTTTTAAGCTACAAACGCTACTGTCTTTGTTTCAGCTTGCCTGTACATACCGTTGTTTTGATGGGGACTAACAACTGAGCATGAATACTTGCACATTTTCGTTACCTACGCAATTGCACTCAAGATAATAAATTTACGCATCAGCACAAATATTAAAAAAAGTTACAAGCAAGTTTTTATTTTTATTTTGCTCTACGCCCCCTACGCTCTATAACTTCGCTAAGCACAGATATAATAACCCTATTCGCTTCGCTATTAATTAACCTAGAGTGTGCATTTGAAAACACCGGCTCGACCCAGGCATTTTTAAGACCAGATATCTGCGGTCACGGCAACATTGTAACTTTACCTCCGGGCAGCCAAGTACTTTAGCTATCCATTGGTCTGTCTTCCTTAAACCCCTTCAATCATCTACAGAGATAAGCAGTCTGTAAATTCATGAAGACGTTGATAGTATTGGCCAAATTTGATCGTCTATATTGAATGGACCCACGTTGTGTTATTAGTAACCTAAATACTTTTCTGGTATGCCTAGCTCAAGCCGATGCTTTCTTATCAAATGCACTATAACTAAACCTATTTTATGACTGAAAAGTCTCATCACAAATATCTTAAAATTAACAATTTGGATAAAATATTTATAAATAAATTAAATAATATAACATAACAAGTATTTTAGTAGGAATGAGGTGAGGATAGAATAATAGGGTATGGTTTCTTTTGGAAAACCTATAACCAACCTCACAGACACATGTCTTGTGAGTTTGGCGGGACCGCATACCTCCATAGACCTTATCAATCAACTGGGATGGTCAATCGATAAAATCAAGCCCCAGGTCCCTTCCAGATCCTCTCCGTGCAAAATGGCACTGTTACCGAGTGTATAAGTATTGCACGACAGTGGTGCTTCAACAAAGACGCGAACAGGGACAGGGACGTGAAAACCTAATTTTGCAAAGAAGGTAGTTGGATGAAAAGTACATCAACAGCACGTCCGTTCCATATCACTGTATCCATGTATCACGTACCAATACAGGCACAAAATCCATTAGAATGCCAAGATTTGACATAACCAACAGATCACTTGAGTGTTAGTGAAGTTGCCATGTCGCTAGCACACATGACAATGAAACCACTCAGACAAGAGCAGACAAGGTCTAACAAATCATTTCACGAGCTCTACTTCCTTGTAAAACAAGTCAACAGCCGAGCATTAGTTACTCTGAAAATGTTATGCAATTCTACTACATTGTCCAAGATAGATATGAAAGGTATAGTGTGTATTCCAAAGAGACTAAGATTAACAGTCTAATTATCGTTTTCCATGATCTACTTACCCTGGCAAAAGTGTCCAAAATGATTCCTGGAGCACAATCATAATTACATTCTTAGATGTTATCATAATTATGCCACAGGGAACATCTGTATCATAATGCTAGTCAACAGCCAATCATGTACTAAGATAACCAGGCTAGTTTATATCAAAGTAAAATTGGAATAGTAAATAGGTAGAATAAAGTGATATAAAATATCACTAATTTGTGTAGTTTGTGTCATGTAAGTACGTATATTGCCACATGACACACTTCTACCAATATGGAAGGACTCACCGTCAACTCGATTGCATTGTTCAAATAGATAACTAGGTATTGAAAATGCAAATGACTAGGTAAAGTTACTTTAAAATACATTAGGCTTTCACAACAGGGAGGGATAGCATAATGAGGAATAAAGCAACATCATAATAAAATATAACATGATGCAAAATATAATTCAGAGACCCCAAGAAAGATCTCCAAACTATACAATAATTTGAGTACTTAATATTATAATAATAATAGCAAGTCTCAATCAAAAGATAGTAGGTCATTGTATGAAAGGCACCGTTTGCTCACTATAATACTCGACTAGTTTATTGAGTTACATGCCCAAATTAACTGAAGTCAATCATGTGAGAGGAACTGCATACCACTCATACAATAACCAAACACATTAAATATTCATGCTCAAAAGAGTAATCCTTGTGTGACAAGTACCGTCTCAGATGATCAATGTTGTCATTTTAGATAATTGTTCTGGAACCTATATAGATTCCAGAAGTTAGATATATGAAAACAATGATATCCTGTTCACATAATACTGAGTAAGATTTAATATCAAGTTTCATAAAGTTGGGCAAGTTCCATATCTTAGACTTTAAAATATGAAATGAGTGGTTAGACTTTGTCCAATATAACTGTATTTCTGAATTTAAGCATTCAAGTATGTAGGTATTTTAGACCAATAAATAGGACTAGACACATCAAATATGTGAACAGAACATTTCTTACCGCACAATACCCAGTAGTTATGCCCCATAATTTGTAAACAGTACAGGCAAGGAAACCAGTACTTACATCAGAGTTAAGACCTTGATCGTTAGATAATACCGAACCAATACCAGTATGATACCTAGTTAGTATACACACAGAACACACTAACAGCGTTATAAATGGGAACACAGATTTTCCTTTAATTAACCGGGGTTACATTTTAGGAAACATGCCCTACTTACCCGCACTCCACCTGTCTATTAAGTGGATTTTCCTCATACCTTCCTCAATTCAGCATAGCTTCCTCACACAGGAAACGCCTGCCACACACATCACATCACAACCACAAAACCCACATAAACACTACCGCCACTGTACTGATACACATAACCTGATGCCGCGCCGCGACGCGAAGCTTCGTTAACTCTAAGGAAGCCGACGGATGCCCCTCCAAGCCTAACGCGAGCGAAGCAGCTTACGAAAGTAGGTTGGACGGTAAGCAAGTTCTATTTAGTTAATTATAGCTGACCTCTAGCATGGTGCTAGATGTCCTGGAAGTTTTAGATGATCCCGACGATGGATAGATACTAAGGTTTTGACACCTGTGGCTATCAGAATCGGACTGCGTGGCGCCTCGCAGACCAACCCCGATACCCACAAGGATCGAGCAAAATAAACTCACGGGAATTTACTGGTACGACCCTCGAAACAAGACAACCAGCGTACCGCACACCCTCACGCCTGCCTAACGCAAAATATTCGCCCTAAACTAAATCTTCACTTCCGAAAAACTAAATTTTGTAATATTTAAAAAACAACTAAGTAAACTTTCTACAAACTTTTCTAAACTTGGCTGACAGTTTTCAGCTAACGCACGCGACGGAATTCAAAATAAGACTCCCCGAGACATCCTAATCTAGCTCTCTTTATACTTATTTTTGGTCCCTGTTTTATTACCATAAAAGGCAATGAATCGTCCACATCCCCGTGTCCTCAAAACCCTACCATATTTGGTCATTTCCAATCAATCCCAAAAATTCTCCCTTACTCAAGTTTTGGGTTGCCAGCCTCTCGTTCCTGAATCGCCCTCAAAATCCTATATTTGTCTACCTAGGTTTACGCATTGTACTTTTGTACCAATTTATTTGCACAAAATATAACAATATGGCACTTCCATTCATTTTCCAACCAGACTCTCTAATTTCCACTCATTCTTATTGATCGACCGATAGAATTTAGTACCAAAACATAGGTAAAACTAATTAAATAAGTACATATACCTATACTATACATACATAAATAACTAATAAAATGAATCGATATTTTAATCATTTTAGTAAGATAATAGCTTGTCATCTTTAAGTAATACATACAAGTCTTTGTAATGTTACATTATCTAATCAATATTTACGCTAATATTAATTTACGCCTTCTCATACATTATTTATCTTTTATTGCTTGTTACTTTCGCCCGCAGTCACCATTTTAGACAGTTAATAAGATTTTCTAACATGAATATATTTTAATAGCAAGGACTATAAAGTTATTAAATTGGCCTAAAATAGGGCAAAATCCCGAAATACACCCGCAATTGCGCTAAACTACTATTGGTTGATGAACTAAGTTAGGTAACATTCAGATATGAACGACAAGACCATAGACAAGATGATTACTTTTTTAATGTCCCTTTTACATTAGTCAAACACATTCCGATCAACTGGGCGATGCTAGTACCACAGAATAGATAATTTACCGCGTTTAGTCAAAGCAGCCTGCATCTTCAAATATTCGTTTTAATGCAAATGGTCGGCAAGAATGCCTGTTAACATTATCGTAAGAACTTCAAGAATTGACCTAGCTGTTTAAGAGTTGACAATATAATAACTATTCTTTTCATAGTTCTCAACACTAGAGACATTCTGGCGTTGGCTAGTTTTGATAGTATTACGTCAAATGCCGTTTTTTAGATATCAGTACTTCAGATTTTATTACATCTTAAGTATTTATTCGAAAAAAAATTAGCTAGTAGATACATGCGAAGCGTGAAAAAAAATGGTGGTACTGATGGGTTGGACCGGTACACGATTCAAACGAGCCCAAACTCGATTGGGTTGCATGGTTTTGTTACGGAGTTTTAGTGACCTTCTTTCGGCTCCATAATCAGACCCTAAACACTTTTTCCCAACAAAGTACTTGTCAAGACAATTCAAACGAGTCCAAACTCGATGGGGTGACGTGGTTTTTATTAAAGAGTTCCTGTGTCCTTCTTCCGGCTCCATCATCAGACCCTGGAAAACATTTTCCAACAAAGTACTTGTCAAGATGATTCAAACGAGCCCAAACTCGATGTGGTGGCGTGGTTTTTATTAAAGAGTTCCTGTGTCCTTCTTCCGGCTCCATCATCGGACCCTGGAAACTATTTCCCAACAAAGCACTTGTCAAGATGATTCAAACGAGCCCAAACTCGATGAGGTTGCACGGTTTCAATATTGAGTTCCTATGGCATGGTCTTCCAGCTTCATCATCAGACCCTGGTCCTTGTCTCCCATTAAAATACTCGTTAAGACGATTCTAACGGCCCCAGGGTTGTATGGTTTCATCATAGAGTTCCTGTGGTTTTCTTCTGGATCCATCTTCAGATCAGAACCAGAACCATTGCTTTGAAGTTCTGATCTAAGCTCATCGCAAAGCTAGAATAAAATCGTTCGCAAACTTTGCGGACAAACAAACAAACGAAAGCAACCTAATAAAAACGTGTTAAAATTAAAAAGTACATTGTCAATAGCTTTTTGACATTACTATATGTATGACCATCAGCCATTTTAATGACCCCACTGCTGGGTCACGGGCCTTCTTACGGGTGGATATCCTTATCCACCCGTAAGGAAGGCATGTGCCCCAGCAGTGGTGGGTTATTGCCCATCCTCCTGGATGGGTAATAACCCACCACGCGGGCCCAATGCAGATTGGTGAGTATTAACGACTACAAATGCAGCTGGGACCAACGGCTTAACGTGCCTTCCGAAGCACGGAGGAGCTCGAGGTAATAACTTTTGTTCACCCATCCCATGACCGACCCTTGCGAAAGTTGCTAAGCCTTCACTCGCTGGGTCAGGCGCTAAACCACAGCGCCACCAAGCTCCTATCAAGTATAAGTGTTGTCTTGGACCGATATTGTAGGCTATGCTTAGTTTGGTCTAGATGCTGCTATGTGAAATTGTCCAAGCATTTATTTTAAAGATTACCACTCTATTTGGATTGATAGACGTTTAATCAATAGCTTTTTGGTTTTGTTTTTATTTTATTTATTGGGCAGTCAACAAAAACATGTAAAATTTAAGTACTAACAGCTAATACAATAAAAGGCTTAAAGTAGTCACAGTTTATTATTATCCAATCACCATGATGTTAGCGCGCATACTGACTCCTCAGCACAGATACTATACTGGCCATGCAAGCAACAAAACTCTAAAATTAACTCCAAGTTTATCTAATATACGAGTAGGTAGGACACACTGAAAGTTTTGCCTGGCAACACACAAATATTTGAAAGTGAAAGTGAAGTGAAATATATTTTATTTAAATAAGCTCACATAATAAGCATTTTTAAATCGTCAATTCTTTTACCCTACCACCCATTATGACGTCTTTTAACTGACAAGAAAAATGGGCGCAAAAAACTTGTCAGCATTATCAATCAGATGGAACGATATTTACAAATATGTATATCGTTTCCAGACTTTATATTAACAAAGATTAACAAATAAATAACATTATTGAATTAGCTCATTTCTTAATGAGTTTCAAATTTCTTAATCAATTTACAGATTTTAAGCTAAATTCAAAGTTTGAACTTGTTATTCAGTCTAGGATAAAAATAAAAGAAAAACATACAATTCAATATGCATTAAGATAGGTAGTCAGAAGCAGACCCATTCCCACTGGCAGCACCAGTTCCCGAACATGACGCATGAACCAGCCATCTCTTCGCTCAACCATATTTGAGGGAACGTAACGACCCGCCTCATACGACACCACCGCAGAAATGATTAAAGAGAGCATGACATACTAAGACTACCTATGTTAAGGCATCGAATTGAAAATTTATATCCAAAAGCTTTTCATAGGTCTTTCACTAAACTACTGACTATAGAAAGTAAAAATATTGCAATTAAATAAATCAAAACAAGGTAAGCTATTAAGAATTATATTTTTTGAGTAAGAAGTGCCATACATACAGACAATATAAAACAGATCTTTTATATACGAGTTATACGACGCCCTTAATACAAGCAGACAGAAGCAGACCCATTCCCACTGGCAGCACCCGTTCACGAGCATGACGCATGAACCAGCCATCGCTTCGCTCAACCATATTTGAGGGAACGTAACGACCCGCCTCACACGACACCACCGCAGAAATGTTTGAAGTGAGCATTTGAATATAGAATGTTATGTTTTTTTAAACTTTAGAACTCATTCATGAAATGAAACTAATAAAAATTGACCGGAAGTTGCGAGTAATTTGTTTTTTATCACAATGCGAAGTTCGTCGCCCGTAGCAAAAAGGAATTAACGCAAAAAGATTTCAGAGTGTCATTTTTTTATGATTTTGAAACTTCGCTTTCTCTGCAAGTTTGCACTGCTTCACTTCTAAATGCTTTTAGAAAAGCAAACACTTATTTGAGTTTCATAAAGCATTGGTATGCAGAATGTAATCGTTTTCTTGTCTCTCCTATGATGAACTTGGTGAAGGTCGGCATTCAAATGCGATCACTCTGAAAAAGATGACTATTGTCACATGATTAATTAAAGAAATCCGGCATATAACCTATTGGAAAATTTAAGGATACTTGGGGATTAATATATGACATAAAACTTAAAAAAAATATTCATCAGCATTCAAATGTTAGGAAACTTTGTTGCCGCTGGATTCTTAATGAACTCACCATGTAAAAAACGGGATAGAATCGATTGATGTAAAAAATATGTTGTTAAAGCGATAACACGGTCGTTCAAATGCTGTGTATAATATTGTTATGGAAAATAAAATATGAATATATTGTTCCGGAATCAGAAATATATGAATTCAATCCAACATTATTTTATATGAATGTTCGAAGTCGACAGTAAACCAATAAAATTAGACTGGCGAGAATCTTGGGCAAGGATTTGACTGCATTCTTTTTCTCCCAGACGGGTCCTATCTAAAATAACCTACTTGAGGAACAAAACACGGTTAATGGTGAGTAGATCACTACCATTTGTCGTTAAAAAAAGGTAAGGAAAAACGACCAAGAAGTGACCTCCTATTGCACGATGTAATTTTTTCAGTGCATACCGCGATGAGGACAAAGTCATATTCGTCTCTGAAAAGTCGGAGTTCATGTTCCATTCTGCATTAATTTTAGACCATACATCTTGTAATTTCTTTATTATCCTAGAATTTAAAGATAAGATGAGAAATTTCACATTTAAGGGGCAAGAGGAAGCCAGGATGTTAAAAATCATGGTTTGAACGGATCAAAAACGTTTTAAAATGTAATGGAGAATACTGTGACACGCAATAAATATATAACTTTACATTTATATTGTTTTATTTATGAGTTGTGCAAAACTGAACTGACACTGACAAAAACAAAATTATATAAAACGGTATTATTAGTTTAATTCTATCTGTTTACTTACAGGGGTCGAATACAGAACGGCCCAATATTTACGACGATCCAGTATACGTTATAAATATTGTAGCATGTTTTCTGACTATGATGGTGCTATTATACTTCTGTCAACAATTATACAACGCCTGGGACGCCTTGAAGAACTCTTTGATCAGGCTGCAGACCGGAGTTATCGTCAGTAAGTCAAAGTTGGATTTACAACTTGCAAGCTTAGAATAATAATGCCTAGAACGATAGTTCTATACAAAGCGCACTGTCAAAAGTGAGGCAACTAAAACAGCCAAAATGACTCCGTTTTTCAGATTTTTATTCTCCATTATTACCTAACCATACCGAATAAGTACAAAACAGTTTCAATTTTCCTACATTTATTAGATTTGTTACTATATTATTGGATTTTAGTTACGATTAGATAACGTATGAAGAATATAAATCTGAAAACTAAGCCATTATGGCTTAGTATTAGTTACCTCACTTAGCATACACGAGGACACTGCTTCTAGGTGTTATTATTCTAAGCTTGCAAGTATTTTTTTAGCGAAAAGAAATGCCAATATCCCCATTATTTAGTCGGAGCTACTTTTTGCATATAATTTTATATTACAACGCCATCTACCTCTATAAAAAGCGCGAGCACACTGAAATACTATCGAGTATCTGGTCTTACTAGGATTTGAAAGCAGTAATGTTTGGTGCAGCAGATGAGCAACAACTGCTGCACCAAACAGCCGTTGAATATTTCTTTTGTATTCCAATTTGTATTCATCCATGATGTTAAGTTTTATGTTCTCTGCAGTCTCTGATGGCCCTGAGATGCAGCCGTATAAAGACTTGGCGCGGCTGGTGAGTGTAACAGTTCAAAATTGAACATGTTATCTTTTTCTCAAATATTTAATAAAAATAAAAATAAGAGGGGTTACTGACCTATGAACCGGCACTGGGAAAGATATTTTGTTGCTCCTTAATAATCCCATCGCCTCCAATTGGATATGTATTACCTTTTTCTATCGCCTTGGAGACTCCATTTCTTTCAATTAACTCCTAATTTAGTGATAACTTGTAAATCTGCGAGATACAAAGAAGTCCAGGGTTGGAAAAAATAGTTGTAAACAATAAAAAAAATAAAGTTATGTGATTGAATCAATAAATAAACTCGTTGAATAACTTACCATGAAGGGATGTTTATTCTCATTTTAATAAAAAGGGGTTGTTTATGCAATTTGGGGATGTCTTTCAATGCATATTGTCTGGCATTACGATATTTACTGCAATTACAACAGTATTCTTGTAGCACAAACTCTTTGATCACAGATAATTGTAGGCTATGACTGCGATTTGCAAATGCAACATCACGAAATATCATATTTCTATAAAAAAACGGATACTTTTGCGGGATTTCTTTAACCTGAAAATATGTTTCAACCATAATAAACAATTCGTTGACATTTACATAGACAAATGCATTTGACATTTGGTGGCCGTTTTTGGAACTAAAGTGATAATCCATAGAGAAAAATCACTCTATATTTTAAAGAGAAAAAAAAAGAGAACGAAATAATCCTTGGTAAATTATATCATTAAAATTTATAAGGTAAAAGGAAGTCGAATGATTATAAAATATTAAAATAAACAAATAATAATTTAGTTATTCTAAATGTGTAAAATAATGTTTAGGTTTGGTGTAAACACACATATCGCGTTTCGTTTTCAGCAAATTTCAAAAAACACTATTTGTAAATTAAGCTTGGGATTATGAATAAAGTAAAATCATTTAATATTAAAAGTAAAGGAAGAATACCAATGATTATATTTGTAATAAATAAACATTAAATAGAAACAATAACTAGTAAAAAGTTGTAAAAGGAACTAGACATAAAAACAATATACCGTAGAATGGATCGTGGCTTTCCTTTTGTTCATAAACAAAAGACGAAGGGAAAATGTTTGTGGTAGCCAATCGAGAGCTCGGATTCTCTGTGGGCGTGGATTTTCCTAAGATTAAGCAACATGGCGCCAGATTTTAAAGTAGCCAATCATAATTCGCTATGGTGACGTGTAAAATTAAATGTTACCAGTTAGAGTCTATAAAGTACCCTTAGTAATATAATATGGGAAAAGAACTGGCCAAGTGCGAGTCGGACTCACGAGCAAGGTTCCGTGCCAGGGGAACGGCAAAAGAGGTCGCGTATGTATGTATGTATGAGTCGGGGGTGTTAAGGCCTGGATTCATCTTAAGGCGGTAGTATATTCTTAGTATATTCGAAATTGTGAGATTTGGTGTATTTTCGATTCATCAATAAGCGATCAAATGTTCCTTTGTTTTGAATAGATGAAAATATATGCTTAGATTTTATAAACGACGTTGATCGTCTTACAGTAAGAAATATGATATCCATATATTCAGTATAGTAAACCTGCAAATACAATAAAAACTTTAATTGATTTTATATTTTCTGAATAATATTTGGAGATTACAAATCCTTTACCCACAAATAATAGATATATGAATAGATTAAATGTTATGTGGAAGGATATTCA
Source organism: Agriphila tristella (assembly GCA_928269145.1). Classification (NCBI taxonomy): domain Eukaryota; kingdom Metazoa; phylum Arthropoda; class Insecta; order Lepidoptera; family Crambidae; genus Agriphila; species Agriphila tristella. Next base: position 25,293,313 of record OV743437.1, on the reverse strand, counting down.
ACGGTCACCTTTCAGTAAAAGTGACTTTGAGCTAAAAATAATGTTAGACACGGCGAATAGATGAAGAAATAAAAATGATGCCATTACTTTTGCACAAGAAGAAAAGTTAGAGACAGAGAGGGTTTGAAATATATTTAAAATACCGTAGTATGTAGATAAACTCGTTCAGTTGACTGAAGAGACAATTTGTAAGATGAGGCGACAAAATAGGGCATATACAACAGTAGGTTACGTATGTGAGTAATATTCGTTGTTAGCGATATTATACCCCAAGTTGGTTGGTTAAGCATAATATCATTGGGTTCTCGTTCAATATCATTGGGTTAATATCAAATCTTTGCTATTATTAAATAAAGCTATGCGTCGATTGCAAATAATAAAAGTGGTCTGATAACATATTTATTGATTATAAGATTTTTCTTGGGAGGTTAGAATAGTGATAGACCAAAAGATGTATTCAAACGTACAGGGAAGGTTAAATCGATTGTGTCATTAGGAAATTAGAACAATATCTGCGTATGTGAGGAGTTTTGTAAATTCTAGAATAAGCAAAACTAATTATATTTATAATTATAACTATCGTCAGTATCGAAGTAATTACGGGTTCCTATTATTATATTCACGTGATAGGTAGATTAGTTCAGGGAGAAATTACCCCATTATTGGGTAAATTAGAAAATTAGTGACAGGGCACTCTAAAAAATTAAGAACCAATAAGATTAAGCGTCATCAAGATTTTCGCAGAGGTAACTTTTCCGCATGTATATAAGGCCGGGCGCGGGGGAGCCGGCTCTCTTGCCTTTACTGACGCTCACCGAAGAAGACGCAAGCACACTTCCCTCTGTAAGATGGCTGCTGAACAAGTTTTTCTTTAACTCAAGACCGAAATAGTCAGCAAATAAGTGAAAGAAACGAAAGTCTATGTGTATAGGTCTTGCACGGGCAAGTTTCTAACCTTTGGGAAATGTTTCAGACAAGCTTTAAATGGTAAAATTGAAGACTGACTGAAATATATAGTTTGGTTGTGAAGTTTACATCAAGTTAACGTAGCTGTATCAAGTAAATTCAAGAATTAGTGAAAATAGATTTTCTAAAACTAATTTCATATGAAAAGGAATGTGGGAAAGGGAGTTTTTTATCTTGAATAATTAAAAATAGGATTGTGTCGTACTGGGGCGATTCGCTATGGACTTTCGGGGGGGGGGGGGGTACTAGGTAAATTGAAGTTTATGATTGTGGCGTCATAAACGGGCGGCCAATTCGTTGGTCTGCCTAGTTAGTCACATAATGTAATCATGCGTGTCGTGGCTAGCAACAGGCTTCATCAAGTGCTGCCGTTTGAACGTAGTTCTGGTTTCTGGTCAAGACCTGGAGTGCATGATTTCATTATTCCTTTGGTTAGGGCCTAATGGTGGTCCTACCTCCCCACCATTAGCACGGCCAAGCTGTTAGCGAAATTAGGGAGTTATGCTTGCTCACACTGTACAGATACGGGGCGACATGTGGCGCTGGTAAGAACCACGAAAATTGGCATAGGAAATTCTCATGTAGTCTGAATTAGGCAGGTAAAATCATAGGTCAATTGTAGGGTTAATCGCGCGAAAATTAGGTAGAGTATCACAAAACTTGGGGGGGCTTGTGATCCTGGTGTTGTGAATCGTCGTCAATAGAGCGGAATAGGCGCATAATCTGCTAGGCAGGCATGTGGAACGAGTGAAAATCTAGTTAGGTAGGTCGTCACAATGTAAAATTAGCATTCTAGACTCGAAATTGTTGTAGGATAAGTTAGGCATAATTCAACAATATGGCCGAATTATTATTTATCGATAGGAAAATTGCAAAGGTGCATTACAAAATGGCCGCTATTGGTTCACTAAGTGATGCATTTCATCCAAGCTAATTTTGATAAACAACATGGCGGATCATGACAAAAGTAAATTAAAATGTATGATGATTTTTAGGTTGTGTCATAGGCAGGTAAATGCGAGCAAGTTGGAGGGTTAAATGGGAACGTATTTGTGAATTTGTTATCTTAAATTCTCAGTGGCATCTATGGGTGTTGTGAAGTGGCATTGTAAATGAATTTCAGTGAATGAAAAATATCTACCTATTATTGTGCTAAAGCAGTTGGACGCACAATCTAATTAACTAATAGATTATCAAATCATAATAGAAGTAATATCTTTGAATTGGGCTGACTTTACTAATTTTGACCATGGTTCAATCTGTTGACTATAAATAAAATAAAATATTTTGGTAATAAATGTGGATGAATGCTAAATAAAAGTCTGGGTGTAATGTTGACCCGTGATATTATTTGAGCCATGTCAATTCCAACTCATTAATATCACAAGACACAATGTTGAGTAAGCTTCCACAAATTAACAAAATAATGCTCGGTATGTAGCACTAAACAATACTTTGACCAATATTTATATACTATGAAAGTATCAATTAAATTGGTGAATATGTTAAGTTCACGATTACTGGAATCAAAGTATTCTCTGAGTTAAATATTCTAAATCAAATTTAACAGTCGACTCAATTTAAGGGAAATCAATATCAAGTTTATCACACAATAATCATAAGAAGATTTATTCAATGCCATTTTGACAATGCAATCCAAAGCTATTGTTCAAAAGTGGGAAAGGTTTAACGCAAATATTTATTTATTATATGTCCCTAAATTTAATAAACTTTCCTTCTGAAATCCCTAGATTTTCCAGTACTTATTCCCTTTTTTAAGTTCATAAATTGTAAGATTGAATTTATGTTGATATAAGATAAATCAGAATTTAGAAAAAAAAGAGAAAAAAATTGATCTGGCCATCACATTTGAGAAAAGAATATCTCAATTGTGAAAAACTGGGAAATCGCTTGGAGCATTTTGCTCGTCCTCTTCTTGTTGGAATATACAGACAAACTTAGACTTTTGACCATATACTTTACTTAATTTAAGGAATGATTGTAATTGGCTGGAAACTGGGGGAAAGCTGTCCCAGTTCGGATGACGAGGCTTACCATATTGAGCGGAGGAGGGGCTCTTTATCTAGCCAGGAAAGCCACATTGTATATTTTTAAGTAACACTAAAGATAGCAAATAAATACGAAGACGGGTTTTTCCATACCTAGATTTTAGGCGATTATAACTTCTTAACTTGCTTCAAATTTCCTCTCTATCTTGATAAACTAAGTCGACATTGGATGATTTACATTACTTAGAATAACGTTGTATATGACAAATAAACTAATATTTGGTAGCGGAGTAGAATTACCCAAACTTAACTTTCTTTATAGCTCGAGTTACCTCCTTTTACCCTATTGTCTATTATGGCTCGATATACCCTCTTCTACCCTACTAACTTATAACAATACTCCAATTAACTCATAAATTCACTTTGACCAATTTCTATCAACATTGTTCGTACTTACTTCATTCAGCGGAATGTAGGAGGAAACGCTTATCTCTTTCCTATAGTATCTCCATTTCTAATCGCTAGAGGACTATTAAAATCTCCATGGTATAGTAACAAATATTAAGAATTAGTATGAGATTAAAGTAAGCTTATTTAGGAAAATTACAAACTTAAATTCTATTTCCCTGGTTATATCAAAAGAGTAATAATATCCATTTAGTAGTAATTTTATTAAGTAATAGTTGTAATAACAGGAATAATTGAGACCAAGTAATAAAAGCGAATACTTTTGTTGTAAGATGAGGAATCAATATCATTAACTAGGAAACCGTCTGATTACATTCTTCTTTGGGTATAAACACATTAAAATGAAGATAGGCAACGACCAACTATGCAATCCAATAGCGATGAGCGAAGCCCCATTTGTTTAAGCACATACTTAATGTTACAAAACATACTTACTAAACTCATCTTGTAGTCAAAGCGTTGGTTCCATATCCTTTGTTCAGAGCTAGGACATCTATACATCAAATTAGACGAATAGAAATAAAGAAATAAATCATAAAAGCAAAACATTCAGATTTTCATAATATAATTTCAGTATTGGTTCTGGCATTAACATAGAAAACTAGGTGAGAGGCAACCCTAAGATACTTTCCAAGATATTTATATAATATTAATCCTTTTAAAGTTAGAAAATTAACAAATTCTAGAGATTTTCTAAAAGCCGCAGTCGGGCCGGCTATTATTATTAAAATTTGTCAAGTTAATCCAAAGATATGAATTGAAACATTGTTGACATAGATAATAGATTCTTTATAACTGATAGTATAGTAGTAAAATAGGTAAATTCTCAATTTTTCATTAACACAGCAGGCGGTCACTAGTAATTCATTGTTGAAGTTATAACTAATTAGTAATAAATTTATCAATAAAGTTGATATAGCATGACCATGACATCATAAGGTAGAAATCTAATGGATTAGGGTCCTCCGTAATAAAATAGATCGGTATTTTATTTGATAAACATAGTTATGTCTAAGCATTAAACAAAGTAACAGATTAGTATGAAGTTGGGTCAATTTGGAATGAGCAATTAATATCTTAATTTCTATTCTGTAGGAAAATCAGGCAAAGTAATTTCCTTCTTTTAGTAATAAGTTCTTAGTTCATTATCTATCGAAGCATAAATAATTAAAGTTAGTCATGTAAAGTTAATATTTATATCCACCCAGCAATATTCGAGAACTTAAGGTAATTACGGATTACAACTTGGGAAATATCACTAGACATCATGCGCCCATTTCACACTTTACAAAAGCATTAATATTAGATTATTCTATCATGCAATAAAATAGGGTTAGGGAAAATAAACTAGGCAAAACATAGATAAAACATTTAATGGAATCACAAGTAGGGATAGTTAGTTCGGAAGCCGTTTAGCGGCTAATCAACATGAATGGGATTTGTAGTTAGGTATGCGTTAGGTTAACTATGCTAGGGTTAGAATATCACCAATCCATATAGTAAAACAGTAAGAACTAGAATCCAATTAAAATCCCATCACCAGATATAATAAGCAATAGGTATCATTAGTTCTCATCATACTAGTCATCATCATTATATTAGTTTATTTAGGAAGGGGGGGGGGGGATCATCACATGAGCCAGGAGCCGGTGCGGGCGAAGGCACTCGCCAGCCTGCCCCTGGCCATGCCGCTGCTGCCCGCCACGCTCTCCATCATGATCACGCACATCATAGTCCTGCTGCAATTCTACCACGTGTTGCAATAATAGTGCGGCTGGTGAGCCAGGAGCCGGTGCGGGCGAAGGCACTCGCCAGCCTGCCCCTGGCCATGACGCTGCTGCCCGCCACGCTCTCCATCATGATCACGCACATCATCGTCCTGCTGCAATTCTACCACGTGTTGCAATAATGGCGCGGCTGGTGAGCCAGGAGCCGGTGTGCCAGGAGCTGGTGCGGGCAAAGGCACTCGCCAGCCTGCCCCTGGCCATAACGCTGCTTCGCGCTACGCTCTCCATCATGTTCACGCACATCATCGTCCTGTTGCAAATCTACCACGTATTGCAATAATGGCGCAGCTGATGAGCCAGGAGCCGGTGTGCCAGGAGCTGGTGCGGGCGAAGGCACTTGCCAGCCTTGCCCCTGCCCATGCTGCTGCTGCATTGATTTGCTGTTTCCTTTCACTTTCATCTATCACATGCCTGAAAGCATTCAACAGCGCATGCTAATTGTGCGCTCTTCCTTTCCTTTTGTGCTTTCAACAGATGAATGCTTCAGGGCAATGCAATATCGCGCATACCCTATCTTCTCAAAAAACCACAAATTTGTATAGCAGAAAGTTGAATGTAAATGCGCACAGCTTGGAAGCAATATTGCATTAATTTGATGCCAACTGAATTGAAAATTGAAGCGACTTGGTAAATCAGACCGAACTACAGTTCTATCGCGCTTTGAAATAGAGTACGACATTTAAAAATGTTTACTGATACTCGTAGATTGCGGGAATAAATATTTCAAACAAGTACGAGTACATACGAGGGGCGGCTGGATTTTTTTTTCTTTCATACTTAGGTAGATTAGTTTCCATTCCAGCCGCCCAACATACCTTTGTGTCGGTTAGATAATTATAATTTCATGAGTGATAAGCTATTGTTGTGCAAGGTTAGGTTAGTGATTGATTAGTGTTTGTGACAACTTAGTACTAGAATTTATTAAGAACTTTTCATTAGGTATATCATCAAATAAAAATGTGTAGAGTTATATTTACTCTTATTTATCCTCACAATACATTCTTTGCAAAGTCACAAGCACTACGCTTGGATAGTCAAGCGTAGTGCCTGTGATTTTGCAAAGGCCAGGTAAATATTTATTTTTTGTATTTTAGATCAATGCCATATATAATGTCGAATAAATTATTTTAAATAATTATATCCTATTTATTTTCCCCTTACTATATTGACTTTGAATCGCGAATTCCGCAGAATACGCAAACACAACGCTCCTCAAGCCTGAGAGGAAATTAGGAAAGATAAAAGTTCATAAAAAGGTATACTGAAATATTTTTATTTTTTTATTTCAGTAGATAAATGACGTTTTTCTAATAGCACTGACAACCATTTTAGTTATACTGCAAATATTATGCTTTTTACTGAAGAAAGTATTTGAATTACATTATTGCCTAAGTTAGTTTAATATAATTAATAATTTGTATGTTATTCATACATTAATGTTTAGAAAAAAATACAATCTCAAAGCCCCATACGCTTAACCTACACAGTGCTACGAACAGTTGGTAGCGTTACGAACTTGCTACGGATACTATTCGAGTGGATAAACTGACACCCGACAGCACTAAACTTAAGGATCGCCTAAGTCTTTTCCTAACTACAACACGACCAAACTAAAACGGTGTCATAAACTTAGCCGTCATGTAGCTGTCATTCGCCTAGTTATCTTGGTCGAGTTGTAGATAAGAAAAGACTCACGCGATTCTTAAGTTTAGTGCTTTTGCACCTTAATCTCTTAATAATTTCAGCTAAAACATAACACACTTGAGGAGATTTCTCTCTCTTTTTCTTTTATAATATTATTCCTTAAGGCTCCGTTATGTGGAATCACTTTTCTGTCTTTTTCTTTACGTGTAAAGAGTATGGAAAATAACCTCGCTTCTGCACTTTTGCGATGTTTTTCGTTGTTTTTTCATCATTATTTTTAGCACAATTATCTTTCTTGGAAAAAAGTTGTTGGAAACATAACACACTTGAGGAGATTTCTCTCTCTTTCTTTTTTATAATATTATTCCTTAAGGCTCCGTTATGTGGAATCAATTTTCTGTCTTTTTCTTTACGTGTAAAGAGTATGGAAAATAACCTCGCTTCTGCACTTCTGCGATGTTTTTCGTGGTTTTTTCATCATTATTTTTAGCACAATTATCTTTCTTGGAAAAATGTTATTGGAGCAACTACACAGTACGTTAATAGTACATTATGAGACAAGTTAGCTTAGGTTGCTCATTGCACACAAGGCTGTGGGTTGCAGCCCGAGCCGCAGGCGAGGGCGTAACTCAGCCGAGTGTGTAATAAGCAAGAGCTCACGAGTTTCATACGACGTTTTCCAACACACTTGCGAGGAAAAAACAAAGTAATTTACCACTCGGCAACAAATACGACAAAAACAAAATATGACAATTATGACGGGAAAAGGCGCGTAGGTTTTTTTTTGTTTTTTTCACACGCCCAATGCAAGAATATTTTGCGAACAACAGGGTTAGTGAGTATACTTCAAAATTATAATTTTAAGTGATAAAATGCAAATATTAAAAAAAAACATAACAAATATTATGAATTATGAACAATTTGATAATAATAATCATTTGTTTGATTTAATTAAGGACTTACACTTTTATTTATTCCAAAAATGAATATGAATTTTTTGCGGCATAAAACCTCTATTATAAACTAGCTGATGCCTGCGACTTCGTACGCGTGAACTTTAGGACTCCGGCGTATTCATATAAATACGAACTAATGTAGTTACATAAGTAAATACTTGTAGCAGTATTATAATTTTAAATGTAATATTGTAAACATGTAAACATAGTTTAAAAAAAACATTTTGCATCAGGTATTCCAGATCTTCGATGTTTATACCTCAACAAAAAATACTCATCAGGCTGAACAACTTTTGCTAAGGTGTCATTTTTATATTTTGTATACTTAAGCTGGACCATTATAGTTCTGCATCAGGTGTTCCAGATCTTCGATTTTTATACATCAACAGAAAATGATCATCAGGCTGAACAACTTTTGCAAAGGTGTCATTTTTATATCTCTTATAGTTTAGCTGCACCATTATGGTTCTGCATCAGGTGTTCCATTTTCCAAAATAAATTATACCCTAAACTTTGCCCAGGCTTAACAGCTATATAACAAAAAAAAATTCATTCTAATCCTTTCAGTATTTCCAGAGATTAGCGTGTTCAAACAGACAAACAGACAAACAGACAAACAGACACACTTTTTTTTTCGAATTCTTACTCTATTACTATGTCTCCATCGCCCCAAATATTTTTTTTTGAGATATATGTAATGTACAGACACACTTTTTTACTCTTTTATTATATGTAAGGATTATGAATAATTTGATAATAATAATCATTTGTTTGACTTAATTAAGGACTTACACGTTTATTTATTCCAAAAATGTATATGAATTTTTAGCGGCATAAACCCTCTTTATTGTTACTAAAAAAATAACTGTATTACCCGGTTAATTTGGGAATGCTCTGTTTACTCGCATATAACTTGCAGTAAGGTACCTATTTAACTTTGTAGGGATAATTCTATAACCAACTAGTGTTTTATATATTATTGCACGCGTTTATTATAGCTCGGTTTATGGCCCTAAAAGCGATGTATTAGGGCTCACTTGACGAGCAAGTGTGTTGAAAAGTGTATTTTGATGTAGAATTCAATACATTTCCGCTATTATTTACGCCAAAAATATGACCCACGACGCGCGAAGCGCTTTTGATGATATTCTGATTTTTTTTAAATCATCTGTGAGGTTTATACACAATTAAATACTTGTAGCTACTAGATAATCTCTTTAGCTTGTCGTATGTTTTTTCTGTGGTTAGAACTTTACGTTTTCTATATGAAAATATGGCCCGCGCAAACCATGTTTTCCTATCATGCACCCATGTAAGTGCATACATCATACGGCTATAATATGTTGTGAGTAAAACCAAACTGCGAACTCAAATCTATGAAAATGTAATGAAGACTTTTCAAAATGACGAAAAACAGCTGTAGGCTTGATAAGTAGATGGCGTTGATAAACAGGCAAGTTTGAAAAAATTATTTGTTATTTTATTTATAATCCATATAAAGCCGGCTATCCCAAGACAACATCGCGACAAACGCTCAAAAAATTTCAATTGAAATCTTCACTATAGACAAGCCTGAATTGGATCCATCAATCAAAGTCGTCGGTAACGAGTGGCGCACTCCTTGTTATAGTATGTATAGTCTGTTTTTGCCATATTTGCTATCGGCTTTCCGGCTCACAGCTCTGCACCCTCATCAACCCTCAACCTATTGCAATGTGTCATTAGGAAACGACCAGATGAATCTAATAAAATATGTTTCTGAAAAGCTTAGTGCCGCAGTGGATTAGCGCAATCGCCCTGCGATTCCCATAGGGGTTGGTCAGGGATAGGTGACCAAAGCGCGCTTCTGAAGGCACGTAAAGCCGTTGGTCTTGACTGTCGGCCGGAATTCGTAAACACTCAGCAATCCGCATTGGGCCTGCGTGTTGACTTATAGCCCCTCCTCCTCGTGCACCTTTAAGGAAGAGTAGATGAAGCCAAGCGCCAGCTGTGACGAGATCAAAATAGCTGAAGATGGTCATCACCAATAATAACACCCTTACAGTTAATAATAGCCCATGATACTTGGGCATTGTCAAAATGGAAATGTGTTATATACAATTGTCTAATTGTATATAATACAATTGGCCGGAGTCGCGTGCAGTGCAAGACCTGTCGTGGCTGGTTCGCCAGGAGCCGATGCGCGTGCGGCTGGCGGGCGCGCTGCCGCTGGCCATGCCGCTGCTGCCCGCTGCACTATCCGCCTTCGTTACCTACGTCATCGTGGTGCTGCAGTTCTTCAAAGTCATTTAGCTACCTGCGCGTCTACCGTGGGCATCGACAGTCCTCGCGATATCGTACTAATAATAATGAAGAACGTTTTATTTGTTCAAAACCCCTTCGCTCAGGTTGCGCGCACATGTGCCGGATAACAACTTGTGTCTCTCATTTTCGTGAGTTAAAGGATTTGAGGTCAGAAAGCAAGAAGGTTTTGATTTGTAGAAAATATTAAGTATTATTCAAAGTTGTGAGGAGTTTCATTAAATATTAGAGACAAATTACGAGGGTATGGTTGTTTTCTTTTTTATTATTTTGAGCTGGTTTAAGAGTACCTAATAAAAATAGGTATCTACGAGGGTGGATCCAAAAATTCGTGGCCTAATGTAGAAATAGCTTTGACAGTTTTGTAAATCTACGCTCACTCTTTAGTATGGTTCTTCAATAGTAAATGTGCGAAGTTTCGTTCCGATACTGCAAGCCATTTTTTTTTTGTGAACATTTGTTTGATGCTATCTGACATCTTTTTCAATAATGGAGAAAATTGAATACCGAGCAGTGATCAAGTACCTCAGTAAAAAAAGCCTATCACCAAAAGATATTCATCAAGATATGGTGAACACTTTGGTTGGGTCAGCTTTATCATATTCCAGTGTAAAAAAGTGGGTGGCTGAGTTTAAGCAGGGTCGGGAGAGTATTGAAGATGACCCTAGGAGCGGTAGGCCTTCAAAGTCTACCACGAAGGAAAACATTGAAAAAATATGTGATCTTATTCTGAGTGACCGAAGATTGACCATCAGTAAGATAGCTGAGATCACAGGCATTGGTTATGGTCGGGTACAAAATATTGTAACTCAAGAATTGGGGTTCCATAAGGTTTCTGCTCGTTGGGTTCCGATATTGCTTTCAGCTGAACAAAAACGAGTTCGTTTCGCAATTTCCCGTGACTGTTTGGAGCTTTTTGAGGTGGATCCAGAGGATTTTTTATCCCGGTTTGTTACCATGGATGAAAGCTGGGTTCACCACCACACTCCTGAATCTAAGCAACAATCAAAGCAGTGGAAAATATCTGGCTCTCCTACTCCAAAGAAAGCTTAAGTCGTTTTGTCGACCAACAAAGTCATGGGTTCAGTTTTTTGGGATGCAAAGGGAATTATTTTCGTGGATTATTTACCAAAGGGCGAAACTATAAATTCAAGTTATTATTGTAACCTTTTACGACGACTAAGGGAAGAAATCAAAGAAAAAAGGCCGGGTATGTTACGGAAGAAAGTGTTGTTCCATCAAGACAACGCCCGGGTTCACACTTCAGCTGAAACAATGGCTGAAATGCATAATTGTGGCTACGAAATATTGCCCCATCCACCTTATTCGCCGGATTTAGCCCCCTCAGATTCCAAATTTAAAAAAACACTTAGGTAGTTCGAAATTTTCGGACAGGAACGAGGTGATAGCAGCAGTAAATGATTATTTTGACAACCTTCAGGAATCATTTTTTTTCGAAGGTATAAACAAGTTGCAGGTCAGTTAGAAGAAATGCATTGACCTAAATGGAGACTATGTCGAAAAATAAAAATTAATTCAGACCCACTTTTCTTTCATTTTCATGGTCGGGCTTAGAACTTTTGGATCCACCCTCGTAATTACCTAATTATTGATTGAGGAACAAACATCCAAACCCACAAACTTTCACATTTGTAATAGTAGGATAAGTTGCACATTGCTTTAAGTTATTTTGTTGTGTAATCTTTTGGGGGGGTTTCCTCCGGACAATAGGCTCCTATGACTTCTTGCCATAAACCCCACTCTTGGCAGGCGGGTTGACGGTCGCAGACCTGGAAACTCACCACCGAATCAGCTTATATTAGGTTTTGTTCTTAACCATGATCGTGAAGTACAGACAAAACCAACAAACCAACAACGTTATAGTGTATTTTCAACCTAATAACGCGTTTAATAATATTAGGTTAAACGTAATAAATTCATACAAAACCTTAATAATGCGCAAGTGTTTTAGCAGCAAAAATGTATAGAAACGAATAATTTATGTTAATTTATGTAACAAGCCGAGTCTGAATTATTATTCGGGGTTTATCCGCCGCTGATTTGATAACGACTCGCCCTAGGTGTTACAGCGAGCCTGCATAATAGAGGTGGGAAAAATAAAATAATTTTAAACTGTTATTTCTTATTTTGCAGCACACTAGGCAAATTACAGCGGGTCTACATCGACGAGGTGGGAAAAAGATAGAATCAAATGAACTTTTGATTTAGGTATTTAGTTTTACTTATTGCTTAGTTGGTGGCATAGTAGCGGGGCTTAATGGCATCAGGAAATCGTGTGATGGGTCGTGGCCCGGCCACGGTGCCAAAAAAGGCTGTGGCTTTGTCCGTATACTCTACGGGTACGTACTTTATGGTACCCAAAAGGAAAAAAAAATCAGTATCACTGTATTTCACGAGTCACAGAACATTTTTTGTGGCCCGGCTACAACCTATGGGTCCTAACCTGGCCATGCTTCTATCATAAATTATAGCTAATTTTATGACATTATTTATATGGGGGGTTACTGTACGAGTTACGTACCACAAAAAAACGTATCAATTAAAAAAAAAGTTAGTTGAATGCAGTTAAACTAACAAAGGATTATGCCGATTTTACTATACAAGCTAGGCCATGATGCGCTTTGATGAAATTACCAAAATACTATAGTAATTTTATAGTAATTGCGTGGGAAGAATATAATTAAAATATAATGCGGGAAAAAGAGAAATCTCAATCTTAAGGAGCCGTTTGAGGTTATAATTGTTTGACATTTTCCTATTATATGACATTTTGTTATCTACCACTTTTTGACATGACATGAGTCTGTCACAGATATGTATGGTTAATGGGCATCATGGCCCAGAATGCGGCATGATCCTTAAACTTTAAGTGACTAAGCACCTGATGATAATTTGAGAGCAATAACGTAACTTTACTATAGCGCTTGTACATAAACTCGTAAACGTAAATTTACGTTATTGCTATCAGATATTGCCAGGCGCTTAGTCGCCTAAAGTTAAATTTGTGTTAAAACTGCATTTAATTAACTTTTTTTAAAGGAATAATACATTTTTTGTGGTACGTAACTCGTACAGTAACCCTCCATATAAACAATGTTATAAAGTACATACATAGCAGCTTTATTTGTTAAAGTTGAGGATTTTGTTTCTGGTCCAGAATCCTCAACTTTAACAAATAAAGCTGCTATGTATATGTACCGTTTAATTCAAATAATTATGTAAAGAGCCGAACCACTGACTTTTGTAACACAGGTTATCCTAGCATGAAGGTCAGGAGAATCACCAAATAGTTTTGACACTTATTTTAGCCATATATAGCCGCAGTTTGTTAACTACATGTAATTAGTTTTAAGGCTTTTTGGAAAATAAATTATTATTATTATTATTGTATCTCGGCTGGAAGTTCTAGGATATAAATCTATATATAATAAAACACTTCGATAGCTGGTAGCTGGTTCAAATATTATTGTTTATTCCTTGGAAATTAAAATATCCAGTACAAATATTTTGCACAACAGTTTTCAGTGACAACCATTACGATAGTCAATTGTTTTATACTTTCTTTTTACATACTTTCGAACGTCTTGAACACTCAAAAGAGTTTTAATGCACCGCGGTTTGTTGCAACCTCATTGGGATGAATTTGGCTTATACATATCGCCCACCAAGGACAAACTGAGGTTTGTCCTTCAAAAATTACATATGCCATACACTATCGCCCACCATGACACAATTAAACAAGGTCTGGTCCAGAATCCTCAACTTTAACAAATAAAGCTGCTATGTATATGTACCGTTTAATTCAAATAATTATGTAAAGAGCCGAACCACTGACTTTTGTAACACAGGTTATCCTAGCATGAAGGTCAGGAGAATCACCAAATAGTTTTGACACTTATTTTAGCCATATATAGCCGCAGTTTGTTAACTTAATGTAATTAGTTTTAAGGCTTTTTGGAAAATAAATTATTATTATTATTATTATTAAAGTTAGCTATTATTGATGATAGAAGCGTGGCCGGGCCAGGACCCATGGGTTGTAGCTGGGTGACAAAAGTGTGTTGTAACTCGTGAAATACGGTGGTACTGGTTTTTTCCTTTTGGGTACCATAAAGTACATACCCGTTCAGGATACTGACAAAACCACAGCCTTTTTTGGCACTGTGGCCGTGCCACGACCTATTACACCAGGAAATTGGGGTACAGATATTGACAAAAAATGAAAAACGAGAGCCATAATTGTTTCGACAGCAAGAATCCTTACTTCCTTACTAATATTATAAATGCGAAAGTCCGTTTGTTTGTTTGTCTTGTTTGTTTGTCGTACCCCTTCACGTCTTAACTAATGAACCGATCAACATGGATTTTTATTTACATGTTGCCAGGGGTACAGAGAAGGACAATAGGGACTTTTATCCCGAAAAAAGGAACTTTTCCCGAAGTCGCGGGCGTTCGCTAGTTCTTAATAATATGACTTCAAAAATCGTCATTAAATAAATATTCAATATGGTATATGTGATTTTTAGTAGGTACCCATCACATATCGGTCGCATAATACCTACGCAGTAATGCCATCCCTACAGTATAATTTACTGAAATGTCGGGTCTTGCTCGTATCCGGATAGTCCAAGATACGAATCGCTGATACGACACAGAATATGGTGATGTCTGGTCGGATGATCCCATAAGGGACTGAGGCCGTATTTTAATGCAGACTTAATTTTAAGCGGTGGTTATTTAAAAATGTGACACGTTCGTGGCCGTATCTCTTGAATATTTTAATGAGGTTTTAACAGCGTTTATTTATACCCTGAGGGACTTTACCTATATAAAATTGTGGATACTTGTATCCAAGCGAACTCACCTAAATCAGTTATTTCTTCAATAAAGACTTGTTTTCGACTGGAGACTTTGTACGAGATTATTTGTCAGGTAAGTAAACTGCAACATTTCTGGAGAACTCGTGAAACTGAACCTAAGCTGAGTTTGTTCGTTTTCGTAACCACGGAACATACCTGGGTTTCTTTCTTTGTTCTGTGTTCGTAACACGTAGAAAGATATTACTACCGTGACGTATTTGACAACAAACATAACTTGGCTAAACATATTTACCACACAATCATTAGTCCCTTGCAGTATTTAACTCTCTTGGGTTGGGCAATTAGTTTCACAAACCATTTTATTATTAGCTCATAACTGCTAAGACCGCAAAGTTGCAAAATTGTTGGCCCGTTACTTTTATAAACAAGATTACTTGCCAAATAATGTTGTTACAATTTTACATGTTGCAGATATATTCCAGTGGCACGTTGTGTCCGGTTCATATTATTCCTGTGAGCGATTCAGGCCACCGATCGAATCCAGCGCTGGAATACCACTGTAATTGAACCAACACTGGAGTAATATGAACCGGACATTACAGATAATTTCCTATAATTTCATACAAATTTTGTTCCATTTTCAGGGTTCCGTTGCCAAAATGGCAAAAAACGGAACCCTTATAGATTCGTCATGTCTGTCTGTCTGTCTGTCTGTCCGTATGTCACAGCCATTTTATTCCGAAAGTATTAGGATTACACAGTTGAAGCTTAATAGGCAGATGTATTCTGTTAACCGCTTAACGATTTTAACTCAAAAATAAAAAAAATATAAAGATTAAGGGGGGGCTCCCCATACATGGAACTGAAACTGAAATTTTTTTTTCCTTCATACCACAATACGTGCGGGGTGTCTATAGATAGGTGTCTAAAAATGTCATTGAGGTTCCTAAGACAATTTTTTCTAAAAGTCAACCGTTTGAAACTTCGAGCAACAAAAGGCTTCGTTTGTCACGAAGGGAGAAGCCTTAGCGATATTACTCTATTCAAATTATTCTGGCATTTTTTGCGGGGGGGGGGAAAATGCACAAAGTGCAGTTCCGCATACCCACATACAAAAACTACACTGTAATGACGACACTCACACATAAAAAATAAAACAAAACAGCAAAAATTTGTGTACGGATGAGTCACACATCAAAATATGACACGTTTTTGAAGGGGGAGGGGAAACGCTTCGTATGGCTTCTCTTTCTGTAGAAGCCCGTCTTACTCTAAGGTTTGAAAGATAAACACTGCCAAAGTGGTAAAATGTGTGTGCCCCCCCTCTAACTTTTGAAACAAGACAGTTAAAAATTAAAAAAAAATATATGCCATAGATCTTTTAATAAAAACTTTCAACGGAAAGTGGTTTGAACGAGATATAGTGATTAGTTTTTGAAATATATCATATTTTCCAAAACCGCAAATATAACTTTGTCATTCATACCAACACTGAAAAACAAAGTTATTTTTACAGACGAAAAATGATACTGGTATTAAATATAGTATGGTATAAGGTAACTACGGAACCCTACGGCACGTGGCCCGACACGCACTTGGCTGGTTTTTTTTAATTAAACATTTTAAAACAGATATAGGTGCTATCAGCTAAGTATATTAAGAAAGAAACGTAAAAAATATAGGTGATATTAGCTAAGTATATTAAATTAATAATGACCAGATAGGTACGGGCAGGTATGTTATTAGCAGTAACTTTGGTTCACCCCTCATTTTTCCAGCAGCATACCATAAATAATCGTGACCTACTTCATAATTTCAAACTTAAATCTTCGCAGACCATTACAAATTCTGTCCGCACTCCTCTGCACCAAATGGAGACACTCGTTCCTCGAGTTCAGAGCCAATCTACAGCTGCCTAATGAATGTAATGAAACTTCAAAGCTTCAGAACTTGTAAATTAATTGTGGAAGGAAGTGATGTTCACCTTGCATGACTTGCCGATATTCTAATCACACTTGTTAGCAAAGTTTCTGCTTACGAGTATTTCTGCTTAACTTATAATCTGCTTGACAGGGGATTTCCCCCATGGCACAATTAGGCCGTTTAGTTATTAGATCCTGCTCGATGGATCAGACAGATTTTCGGTTGTTCAAATCGGGTTACCAGTTACCTACTATTTCTAATTAAGTAAGGTGTGTACACATCCTTGTGAATATTGTCAGACAGTAAATATATTTTGTAGGAAAGGTAATTGAGATACATAAAAGGATAGGGTCCGTAGTCAGGTTTTGTATTTGGAGGGCTTTTTGAAACTTATAGAAATGCTTGTAAAACATCGAAAATTCTCATGTAACGTAACATTTTTTGTTCATATTTTGTAAAGTTCGAAGAGGTGGGGGGGAGGTATAGGACACCCATATACCCCCCCTGTCTACGGGCCTACAGATATTACCTTCCAATAAAGGAAAGATCATACAGTTGAGCAGTTGAACCAGCAAAACAGTTGCACAGTAAACATTATTATGTAATCTCTATAGCAACACTCATGTTTTGGATACAGGAATGCACAAAATGAATACATTCAAAGGTGGAATAGCAATGAGGTTTATGGTTTACCTGACTACAACAAAAATAATTCGCTAATCACGTCATCTATTTTTACCATTGAAAATGGTTATCAGATGCAAATCGCCTGAGACGTATTTTTGGCCATATCTCCGAGGATTTTGAGAGGATCGAGATGAGAATAGTACTTAAAGTTGAGGAATTTATCGAGACACTTGTGAACGTTTGAATTTTGAAAATCTACTGGAAACTTTTTTTGGAATTTTGCAAAACTCCAAAAATTCCGGCAAAAAAGTTTTTTGGCGGGTGTTTGTTTACTAAATTGTAAATATTTCGGAAAAAAAACCGACTTAAGAAAAAATGAAAAAACAGGTCCTAGGGTATTAGTTTAGCTACCAAATGGCAAAATAATTTTAAAAATCGGTTAATAATTGTGACCTGTAGGTGGTCCCTTTAGATTTGGAATTTGTTTCCGTACATAAAAAGCGATGTGTAGCTTCTATGATTATTGACCGATCGTCATGGTAATAATGTTAAAAGATGCTTAAGCAGACGAGAAGTACATTCGTTGGAATTTTGGAAATCGGTTAATAATATTCGCCTGCGTCGAGGCAGTCAGCGGGCGCTTTCATCGTAAAAATAAATAGGTACTACCTTGGTAACTTTAAAAATATAATAGGATTTTGAATTTTATTTTATTTTGGATTTTTGTAAATTTTTGTATTCATTTTCAATGCTCCGATTCTTGCGGGGACTGCAAAATCTGTATTTTTTTTTACCAAGAGTGACACTATGTAAGTAAACCCCGGAATTTGTGAAGCAGAACAGCAATAACTTTAAATTGTTAGTTGTAAATAAATCTCGTGTTTTTCTTTTTGAGGAAAAGCTCATAAATTTGGGCGGGAGGGCAATTTAAAGCTTAACTTCACTGCAGAGGGTGCAATGTAATGCATTTACAAAATGTCAAGCGCAAATCACACTTAATCCTTTTGGTGTGACATGATCTTCTAGGACTATCCAATTGCATTTAAAAAATTGGTTGCTCCATCATCGGTTGATAATAATACGGCCTCTATCTATCTCTATATATTTTTAAGAGTAATATATGTTAGAGACTGAAAACTCCTTCCTTCTCGCTTGCTTCCTTCTACAGATAATATATGAAGGGTAGGTACCTCACTTGGTGTCCGCTTGGTTACAAATTGGTTATTTGGTGGCAGCAAACGTATCGCTTTCTGGTGTTGCCGCTATGAAGTCCTAGTGAGCAAGGGCCCTAAGTTTAAAATGCCATTCTGTACCTATTAGCGAAAGTGCCATTCTTCTTTCTGAGAGTGCAATAAATTTTGCTGGGTGGGCCATTATAAGGCTTATGAGATAGATAGGATCATAGGTAGAGATTAACCTACTCGTATATATGTATGAGTTATGTAAATCGGTTGAGCTAGATTTAACTAGGATTGGGACGGCGATTATATATTATTTAAATAAATATTTAACGCAACATTAGTTGTAGGCCCTTTGTTTCATAGTAATTTTTTTAATTTGACACAATTGATTCTTATTGTTATTCTATTTTATTTAATGATTATTATTTGTTTTTTTATGATATTGTTAGTGTATATGTTATTATGGTAAACTTTAATTAATTCATTTATATTATTGTTAGATTAAGCTTACTGGTTTTTGGAATATTCTGTAAGCCTGTATTTTTTTGAATAAATAAAAAAATATATATACAGCCCCCTACTAAAATGGCCAAATTCTATATGTTTGAACGTTACGCTTTCTATTAAAGCTTTAAAATAAGCGATTAATTATAAAATTACATGCCATAAGTAAGCTTGTCTATTCCATACAATACGTCAAAGTCTGCGATTTACAGAAGTTTTGCGCTACGCTTACTTTTAAAACTTAAATATATAAATGCTTAAAAGTAAAGCTAGGGTTTCCTAGGATGACCGTGCCGTAGAATAGCGGCGTTGAATGATTCTGTTCAATATAAGCTACGTTTTCTCTACGGAGAAAAAAATTGGAACTTAGGTCGCTGCTGGCTGCACACAAGATTGCAAAATACTTTTATTTGGCTGCAGTTTACGGTTAAGTTGTGGGAATTTCCCCCGAGTGCTGTTCCAAATCAAGCAAAAAGTCTATAAATCTCTAAATCGAACACTAAGCAAATACTACGATTTAAATCGAGCACTAAAAAATTAAAATCCAACTGTGCGATTAAGATTGTAATCAAAAAATAATTGGTTGGTGGCAAATTGCTAGCTACCACCATCTTACGACGCTATGATCTGAGGACGCTATAACAACAAATTTAATATTGCGTTAAGTACTGAAAAACGTTGTCACTACATCAGGTGCGATGAAGACCAGTAATTACTCGTTAAAAAGAAAAGAAAAAAACAATAATGGTAGTAATAAAAGAGGTGCGTAGAATCTAAGTTCAAGTTCGAATATTTGAAAACATAGTCCGTCGTATGAATTTATAAAAACAAACAAAATTCCGCCGCGTATAACACAAAACCACTCCCCTTGTTTGCAATTCCTTAAAAGTTAAATGGATATAAATTTAGATACTTTTTAATAATACTGTATTACAACGTTAAACTTTTCGCATTAGGGTTTTGCTGTTTATGGGATTGTTTATGTTTTTAATCTTCTCTCTCATAAAATACTTAGGCAGGAGAAATATACGATATATTTTTGAACTTGGTGGTGTGATTAGGGGGAAACTTTTACAGAAATAATTTGTTAACTTCTCATGGTCAGGTTCTGTAAGATATAATAATTATTTGGGGTTGGTTTTAACAGCCTGTGTTGTCTAGTGGTTCAATCACCCGTGTAAGTTGCAGGGGTCCTGGGGGTTCGATTCCCAAAGGGGGGCAATTTGTACTCGGTTTGGATGGTGGTAGGGCTTATTTCAGTGCCTAGCTACCACCACCTTACCTAAGTCTGACGCCATAACAACAATTTAAAAATTGTTGTGTTCCGGCAGTTAGAGGTAAGATATCCAATCCAGTTCCACAGTGATGAGGATTCCGGGTGTAGTGCGCTTCCACCTTCGGCCTTATCGTCACTTAACATCAGGTGAAGTGAAGGCCAAGCACTATCTATTAGATTAGGAACACTGGTTTTAAACGCGATTTTAACGAAAAAGGTAGTTTTTCGTTAAAATCGCGTTTAAAACCTGTGTTCCTAATCTAATTAAATGCAACGCGAAAGTTCAAAAGGTGTAAAGAAGGCTCCACACTCGCGCCGCGAAAGCCCGCTAAGGCCGCGAACCGCGAGTGTGGAGGGTTTCGCGGATTCGCGTATGGGCTTCGCGGCTTCGCGTTCGCGCTTCGCGGCGTTCCCCTTCCGGTGGCGGTTTTTTGGTCCGCATCAAAAGCCGGCTCCACACTCGCGCCGCGGACCGCGGCCGCGAATCACGGGCGCGGTTCGCGCATGAAAACGGTGCGAAAAATATAGCCCTCCAGACTCGCGCGTGAACCGCGGCCGCGAATCACGGCACCATTAGTTCGGCACACAAGTCCTTTGACGCGGACCAAAAAACCGCCAACGGACAGAGGGCTCCACACTCGCGCCGCGAAAGCCCGCGAAGGCCGCGAAGCGCGAGTGTGGAGGGTTTCGTGGCTTCGCGTATGGGCTTCGCGGCTTCGCGTTCGCGCTTCGCGTCGTTCCCCGTCCGGTGGCGGTTTTTTGGTCCGCGTCAAAGGACTTGTGTGCCGAACTAATGTTGCTGTGATTCGCGGCGCGAGTGTGGAGTCCTCTGACGGGGAACGCCGCGAAGCGCGAACGCGAAGCCGCGAAGCCCATACGCGAAGCCGCGAAACCCTCCACACTCGCGGTTCGCGGCCTTCGCGGGCTTTCGCGGCACGAGTGTGGAGCCCTCTAAAGGACTTGTATGCCGAACTAATGTTGCCGTGATTCGCGGCCGCGGTTCACGCGCGAGTCTGGACGGCTATATTTTTCGCACCGTTTTCATGCGCGAACCGCGCTCGTGATTCGTGGCCGCGGTTCGCGGCGCGAGTGTGGAGCCCTCTTAACAAGCACTATCTAGTTTTGCATAAAAAACAATCTGGATTACTGGTATTCCGAAGATCACATATAACATGGATTACTGGTATTCCGAATATCTCATATAACATGGATAAAAAAAGTATATTTTACGAGTAAAAGCTATTTGAATTAATAACAATAGTTATAATTTGCATTTTTTGCCTTCTTGTCATCTGAACTGGCATGGACGAAGAACTGGTAAATTTTCCAACTTTTCAACAAAGATTGTCATCTGAACTGGCATGGACGAAGAACTGGTAAATTTTCCAACATTTCAACAAAGATATATAAACTAACAATATTTGACAGTAACAATCATTGAATGATATAAACGCGAGCACAATACTTCGTTCCGTTTCTGACAATGATTTCACAAACCTTTTTACAGATCCGACAAATATTTAATCATGTCTATTTTCATCAAAAGGCTCTGGGGAAAGTTTTGGCAACCCTAACCTTCTCGTTAAGTTATTTTAGAACTGGCTGTCGGCAGTTATTTCGGAGTCCGATACCTTTATCCAGTCTTTTAAATAAATAATTTGAGGCAATTTGGCTGCAAAATACGAAATAATTATGGATAGCTTGTATCAAACATAAATAATTTAGGTTTATTGAACTTCACCGTATTGGGTAAATATTAAATTCCTGTAATCACAAATAATGCAACATGTAAGTATCGGCGTATTAGGTTAAAAGTAATTTTTGCCAACAACTAGTGGCTCCGTGAGCTGTAGACCTCGCGTCAAAAAGTAGTTCAAATTGTATGTTGTTTAAAAAATAATCTAAAAGATGTCGCCACCCCTTTTTCCCACACTGCCCACGAGATTTTCAAAGCACATAGTAGGTACGTGCTGTTTGGTATATTATTTGGTAGGTATATTCGCAGCTAGATGGCGTTTCTAATTTTAAACATTTTTCGAAATGAGTGATTTTGTTGTAAATTTCGAAAAACTGGTTGGACTAAAAAAATCTATATAATTATCGAACCTACTCACAAAATTTCACAAGAATCGGTTGAGAAATGCGACCTGTAGAGGAAAACAGACAGCTGGAAAGTCGGACTCAAATAATATGTATTTTTACATTTCTCCGCCATTTTGGAAAATTTCAAAAAACTGGCTCGGCAAAAAATTCTGTATAATTTTCGAACCTGCTCACAAAATTTCACGAATATCGGTTGAGAAATGCGACCTGTAGAGGAGAACATATAGCCGGACATACGAAAGAATTTTTGCCCAAGCTGAAGCAGAGACGCTTCGCTCGCACTTCGTGCTCGCTCGGTCAAAAAAAGGAGTAGGTACTTAAGAGTAACGTTAAGGAAAGAAAATAAGTTTTTTTATTTCTGATAGTAGGCGTGATCATAATTTGAAACAAAAATAAGCAACTGTAGCATCTTTCACATCATAGAAGATATGAAAGTCTCTGTGTGTGAGAAAAAAATTGGCAATTTCATACTTAAACCCCTATTATGATATACAAAAAATATGCTTGCAAAGGCTAGAAATGATTGAATTTTATCTGCCTTTTAATATTATTTTCTTGTTAAATAGGACGCATTGAAGTACCTACCTAATCGAAATTGCAATAATTAGTTGTTGAATGTTCCCTATGTTTGCATTTTTAATTTGTTTTTTTTTTAACCTGTTTTATACTTTTGAAAAGTGTTTTTGTAAAAGTGTTTGAAAAAAACACTTCAATACAATATACCTATTTACAGCAATCAGATAAACAACGTTTCTTACTAAAGTATGAAAAGAAAAAGCGGTTACAAATAATAAATGGGCACAGGCACAACGCTTAGTTTTTTAGTAAAAGGGCTATCGCGGATCAAGAAGCAAAAACATCCCGAAGTCAACACCAACAAAACAGTTTAAAGCAAAAAGGTTTGCAACACCTGGACCCGTGAACCCAGGTAATTTACGGCGAAGAGCCGCGTAAGATCCTTTACGTGCACTCTACACAGGTTATTTACGAGTATTACCTACTCGGAGTAGTGCTAAATGGTTACGGACCCCTGCATGTTCCTTCATTCGTGCTAGGGAAACTTATTAAAAAAAAACAATGTTGGAAAGCTCTGCATCAATGTTGCCCATGTAATTTTATTCTACATATTAAATGCTTCTTAAACAGTTATTTCTTAGGTATACAGGTAGGGTTGCCAGATCGGAACTCCAAAATATCTGGAGAATATTTGAAAATGTCGGGATTTTGCGGTTGTTGTCGGGAGAAATAAATATTTAAAATAAAAAATTTAACAAATGCCTGTATATAGTACAAAAATGGCCGCGCAGCGCGATTTTCAGTCGGTCTAAACACTAATCTTGTAAGTTGTGATCTTGCCTGATTTTTAGTTAGTTTCACTCGTTTCATTCACCAATCTTGTACTCTTGACTGTCTATAGTAAAACAAAACGGCCTCGCAGCGCGATTTTTAGTTAGTTTTATCCACTAATATTGTGATCTGTGGTTTCTTACGCGAAAATTATTGTTTTCTAGAGAACTTTCGGAACAGCAGTTTTTCCGGGAGATTTTTAGATTTTTCGGGAGTCGGGAGACAACTTGAAATTGCGGGAGAATCCAGGCGAATCCCGACCATCTGGCAACCTTATATACAGGTGGCAACATGGTGCTCATTATTTACATTTGTATTTTATTGTATTTTAAGAAGAGGTCGGATTTAAAATATATTAATACCTAAACGAAAAACAACGTCAGTTCGTGTGGAATTAATATTACTATTTTCTTCATGCTATAACAGTTGCTTTGATATAATTTAAACACATGTAGCTTACCTTAGGCACATAAATTTTCGTTGCCCAAACAACAAAGGTCTAGCCACGTCTAGCTTCAGGCTAAAGGTAACATGGAATAGTGTTTCATATTAGATACATACTATCCAAAGTCGGCTTGCATATTTTGGTCATATGATTGCATCACATGACTGGGTTACTTATTCACCCATAAAGATTTTGATTATTCACCCATAAAGGGTTTGATTCTGTGGCATACTATTATATTATATTTAGCGAACTAAAATCTATGGAATAAGCATTCCACTCAAAAAATGGCACCACACGAAAAGTACAACTATTAGTTGTACTGCTGTACAAGTTGTCAACTAAATGAATAGAACTAAAGATGCTGGCATTTGATTGTGCAGCACAAAAGCGCCTGAACACTAGTTGCTTATTATTAGCGACCATAATTTGTATACTCATACGAAAAAATAAGATACGTTATTTCTGCATCTTTTTACTGCCTTCTTTACGTCTTTTACACCATTTGACTATAAAGGACGTCATTTCTAATAAACTCTCTCTTTCTATCTTTTCTCTACAATACCAACTGCAGTTATTGAACAGAACACTAACGTCAGTCACCGGGTGCGTGACTGGCCCGATTAAAGCTAAGCGGGTTTTACTTTTTCGGCAATTTTTTAAGCAATATTTGTTTGCAATTTACACTTCCATAGATTTTAGTTCGCTTATTATAGTTCTGTCTCTCTCCACTATTTATTGCAAGACATGTTTTTGTAAAAGAAATGCGACTTTTTCCCTCAATTTTAATCCTTGGAGGTCAGCATTGGTGGTAGAGGAATTTTGTAGCAAAACAGTTCTGGAACACGTTTATCTGCAGTGCCTGGCCTTTGCTGAAAGCACGTAAATTGCCGACGACTAATGTATAATGCAAGAAACTTTATAGGTCACGTAAAGGCTTTAAAATTGCTTTGTCTAGATTCTATGACCGAAGGTCTATCTATACTTCGAAAATCGAAGACAAGATTCTGGCAAGGCGAGACTCGAAGTTTGAATTCGAAGTTCTTAAGAAAGTTTCCCAACTGACCTGTAGTCACACCAACTTACCACACCGTGTGACTATGTTTCATTTTTTTACCCGTAGTTACACATAACCTGAAATTTTATCCTGATCCATAGTCATACCAACACAGCCTTGCTTGACCCAATCTGCTTCTTTAACCGTGTTAATTATTTTTATGCTTAAAAAACTGAAAATCTGATACGATACGGTAACATGTTTAAATATCGATATCATTAAAACCAAATTTAAAGACTGCTCCGAATGCATTTTACTTTAATATAATCACTACCCAAGAACAGTCGAAAACAGTGTGTAGAAAACAGCTTGTCAAAATATTGGTGTAATGTGAAAATGCCATTTAATAAAATAATTTTAAGCCGGCTCTTAGATGCAGATTATATAACGGTTATACAGTTTATTACACAGCATTAGCCGCATAGCTGGACATTAAATACGCCACCGTTTAACTTAAGCCCTCCACGCTCGCTACGCTGCGAGTCCCTCGGACCTCTAAGATGATGGATAACAGCTTTGTCCTTACAAATTGGGATCCTACCTCTTAACAAATAGCCCCTATTACACGTCTTCAGGGGCTAATGTCGCGCTTATATACTCCTGTAAATGTTGATCGATTCAGGACATTGTTCGTGGTGAAATGTGTGAACATTACCCGTTTAGGAGGTACTTGATCTCACCTCATGTAATGGTTTATCGATCAATGATAAATTATCTAAGCTTTGAGAATTTTGCGGTCTAGCAATAACCAGTTTTTCGCAAATACAAACTTCTGCAGTTACACCATTAGGAAATAACAGATTGTTTGGTGAATAATACGAGTTTTGCTAAGAAGGTTTGAAAATAATATTTATTATGTTTGAAAAAATAGAATGAATATTGAACGAGCAGAACTAAATAATGCTGAGCAATAAACTGGTAAGAGCTGCTCTTCCTTCGCATTTGTTTGACGACAAAATCGTCAAAATACAAGTCGAACAATGGATCCCCGAAACAAAGCAAATCGAACATCCAACGTCTCATATTCCCGTAGGGACGTATATTTCCGCCATTACGTGCTAGAAAATATTTTTACTACACACGTTTCAGCAAAAAGAGCAAAGTGTCGTCCCGATTGCCGGCTTCATATGTCTCGCTTAACGACGCATCTGCATAACAAAAAAGTTATGTTTTATCGTGTCAGGTGTCACGCGAAACGAACGCTCGCGATTGTGAATATTTCGTATATAGCCGAAAAATATACTTTGTTTTGAAACGGATTTTTAGGTCGTTGAGATTTTAGCAGCATAAGCCCTCTAACTTTCGAAATAAGAGAGTGAAAAATCTTAAAAAAAATATATGCTATAGATCTTAATAAAAACTTTCAACGAAAATTAGTTTGAACGAGATATAGTAATTAGTTTTCGAGATAAATCATATTTTCCAAAACCGCAAATATAATTTTGTCATTCATACCAACACTGTAAAAACAAAGTTATTTTTACAGACGAAAAATTATAGTGGTATTAAATATAGTATGGTATAAGGTAACTACGGAACCCTACGGCACGTGGCCCGACATGCACTTGGCCGGTTTTTTATTATCATAGTCATCAAATAACTTTAATGTCATAAAAAATTACGGTACTTATAAAAGATCTTTTACTTTCATGATGTCTAATCGTGCAAGATGTACGTCTAATTGAAGATAATTAGTATAATCACACCCATTATCCATCATTAGAAAAAGCTTCTAGATTTATTAAATAATTTATTATAGCCAAGGTCATGTCAGGTCATATCACAGAGCGAAGGTCAATGGCATTCGAAAATCGCCAGTATTTTGGTGCCAATAACCCGAACATGGTTGTCACCTGATGACTGTCCTGGGACCTGTTTCATAAACATTACAATTTGTAATAAGTAAATTGTAACCGCAATGTATGTGAATTTAAATAATAAATTCACATACATTGCGGTGTCTGGTAAGTAGATTATTTTCTAGTTTCAAACTAACGATTCAACGAACACCAGACGATCGTTGTAATTTACTATGGTAATATTTATGAAAAAGTGTTGAGAATTTACTTGCCAATGCATGAATGCATGTTTTGTCTACCTATATCGAAATGCCAAAGACGATATCTCGACCCGATGTATCCCTTACCTCCCTTTTATCTGGCAAACAAAACCGACATTCCAATGCTGAAATCGAAAACAATCGACAAATTTTGTGGTGGTGGCTAGACCGTCGAACTGAAAAACTTTGTCTATTGGACCAACATTCAGAACTATTAAATAATCAGCTGTTCCATACATTTTGGTCGGGTAGATATGACGTTTTCTATGGAACAGCTGATTACTTTTTACACGACTGCCCAAAAAGAAGTGTATATGGGTTCAGGGTTCATGTATTTTTGTGGGTATTTATTTATTTATTTATTAGATCACCAACAAGTTTACACTGACATTATGATACAAAATTGAACAAAATTAGTTGTACAAAGCTTAGTGGAAACTTAATTATAGGTGACAACTATGTGAGTTTCTTTATTCCACCATACCTTCTGAATGGCCCAATTGGATGTATGGGATATCGTTAGAATCCTTACATCACATTGGCTATATTTTTTTGGAAAAAGTCAATATGGCGACTGTACGATGCCGTTTTCAAATGTAAAAAAAAATTTTTTTTCTTATATTATTACAATATGGGAATCAAACGAAAGGCCTCAATGAGCACATTTCGAAACTATATAATTTGTCACTTAAATGTGTGAAATAAAAATATATAAATTTAAAAAAATATTAAAACACGACTGCCCTGCCAAAAACGAACTAAAAAGTTAAATAACAAGTGTCATTGCAGTCGGGGGACCTCTTTGATTAAAAATTGTTCCACAAAACGGTCCCCCGACTGCAATGACACATGTTGTTTAACTTTTTAGTTCGTTTTTAGGAGGGCAGTCGTGTTTTTAATATTTTTTTTAAATTTATTTATTTATTTTGCTCTGATTAATTTGGTATCATAGAACCACAAAATTTATTGAATGTTCAAAAATCACCCTCCAGAAAGAAATTTTCTCGAATTCGTCATATTTCACCTGCTGCCTAAGTTTTATACAAATTAGGGATAAGGCACTAGCTGTAACTCTTATAATGGGTGGCGCAAAAGTAAAGACCCTATTTGGTTCAGCTATAACATTTTTTCTAAATTAGAAAACTAGATTTAGGTTTTTTTAAATGTATATTTGTGCCATTAAATTTCGTACCATTAGGATTTAAAGATGATGTCTTTTAAATGGTGACCTCCAGAGTTGATACACATTTGAGCCCTATTTATGACATTTTGCATAACTTGCCGTAACGTTGCGATATGTTCGTTATTTCTTGACGAATGTTTTCTTTTAGAGCTGCGAGAGTCTGTGGCTTGTTCACATACACCCGAGATTTCAAAAAACCCCAAAGAAAGAAGTCTGGACTGGTCAGATCGGGTGATCTTGCAGGCCAAGGCAAATCGCCAAAACGAGAGATAACTCGGCCTGGAAAAGCGTCCCTCACTAAATCCATATTTATTCCACGTTCTTGGGGAGTAAAACGGTCCATGTTTATTTTCAGTGTATTTTATATTTGTTCACTACACAATTTTCAACAACAGAATGACAGAAAATGTCATATAAAAAAAATTAAAGTATTTTCTTTAGTGCCAGTACTTTTGCGCCACCCGTTAGTAGAGCAGATGGGCGGAGTGTTCGATTAGGTAATCGATCGTATCGATCGAATCGTAGTAGGTACTACTAAGCTGTAAAAAAATATAGAAAAGAGTAATATTAGCTTCTCTTAAGTTTGTGTCAGCCTTGCGTCTAATTGTAGTGGGTTTTTTTCTGGATCACGCGTACCGGTAATGCGGGCAATATATGTGTTCGCTAACAAATCGGACATCTGTGCCCTGTTTATTAAAACTTACAAGTTTACAAGCAGTTTACAAAAGATACATTTTACAATTTCATGTGAATTATGTCTTTTTTCAAATAATTTATGCGACACTTGTAAAAATAGTCAGACGGAATGGAAAGTCGCCCAACACCCTCATAAATACTCAGGATTTTCCATTGACTTATTTACAAGTTGTAAGTTTTTTTTACAAGATTTGATTTTTTTGATAACGAAATCACCAATATAAGAGTGAAAACATATTAGTTAAATAAAAAAACATTTGTAGTGTTTAATTTAACGTGTTTTGATAAACGGATTTGCGAAGTAATTATTTTCATAAGGAAAATGCTTGTTTTTAAAAAGTACAAGACTTGTAAGTTTGATAAACAGGGTACTGGAGTCCAATCGCGCTAATTTTCAACGGTAAAACCAAAACTAAATCGTTACCGTTTCAGTTTCGTTTACTTACAGAAAAGTATCCTCTTTAATAGTTTGGTTAAAATTGTTGAAAGCTAGGGACCCTAGGATGCCAATTTTGGGCAATTTTAATGAGAATTCTATAGCTAAATCAAATATTTTTAGGTAAATATAACCTAAATGACTTTTGGTTTTATCGTTCAGAATTACCCTTTCTGGCTGCCGGCGCCGGAAACAGGCATCCGGGCCGAATAGTGTCCAAGTAGAAACTTTTTTTGCGGAATACTGGCTGACCTTTTCAGTTTTCTTAGAATTTGTTTTGTTTTATTTCTAGCTACTTTCTTGTTGTGAGTTCGAGTTCATCAAGTGGGTTTGTTTGAAAAAAATCTACAGATCTCACACTACGCGCAACTATCAAAGGCATTGAAAATGTAATTTAGAAATAAAGCACATGGCGCTGTTATCAATGCCGCATAGGCTCCATACATTACATAGTTATAAGGAATTCATTCTTTATTTTATTGTCGATAAAGTGAATGGAGCGCAGGCTGACCTGCCCCTCTACTCAAATGGCTAATTTTCTATTCGTTTGAACGCTACGATTACTTTTAAAGCTTAAATAGATGATTAAATCACATGTCGCAAACTTATGTTTCGGAGCCGGCTGGTACAGGCATTGTCATGCTTAAAAGGGGACTCCAGCTACTAAATGTTATGTTTTATATTTGATTTTTTTGATTTGATTTTTGACGTAAATCACAGACTTCGATGTATTGTATGAAATTGTCAAGCCTACGGCATGAAATTTTATATATTACTGCTTATCGTGAAGTTTTAATAGTTAGCGTAGCGTTCAAACGAATAGAATGTTGGCCATTTGAGTAGGGGGGCTGGCGCGAAAGGGACACTACAGCCACTGTGTTTTGTCCGCCCGCCTTCTAAGATGGCTCACACTGTAGTTTAATTCAATCCCGAGATCCATTTTTTCCGTTTCTTGAATAAAGAGCTCAAAAAAATATTCGGAAATTCTCGATCCAAGTCAGCGAAAAAATTTAGAAATTTAGAATTTTTTTAGATAATCTCTAAAAGTTACCAACCGATTTTAGGAATTCAAATTGCACTTTGAAGCCCTCTGGCAGACGCACATTTTGACATAATATTCATCTGCAAACTACAGGCTTTCACAATTTCTTAAATCGAGGCACTATAATCGATCACAAAAACATAAACATTTTCAATGTTGAAACTTTTTACAAGCTGCATAAAAACCGTGCGACCCCATCAAATTTGGGCTGTTTTGAATCGCCCTTACGAGTACTTTGCTGGGAAATAGTGTCCAGGGTCTGATGATGGAGCCGGAAGAAGGCCACTGGAACTCGGTAAGTAGGTAAGTACATGTTTTTGGCCTATTCCTGTTGTCCCTCACTTTGTTCCCCACTGGGGCATATCGGGGAAAAAAGTTTTATACTACACCTGCTCGGAAAGTACCTTCATACTTTATCAAATTTACGGTATAAAGTACGTCATTGCATATCGAACAAATATGTGGGGAGAAAACGCATCTGAGCGGGAGAGAAAAGTGTATGAAAATCCATTTCTTACGTGGTTTTTCTTTTACCATTGAAAATGGTTATCAGATGCAAATCGCCTGAGACGTATTTTTGGCCATATCTCCGAGGATTTTGGGAGGATTGAGATGAAAATAGTACCAAAAGTTGAGGAATTTATCAAGACATGTATGAACGTTTGAATTTTGAAAATCTACTGGTAACTTTTTTTGGAATTTTGTAATATTCCGAAAATTCCGGGTTTTTTAGGGGGTGTTTGTTTACTAAATTGTAAATATTTCGGAACAAAAACCGACTTAAGAAAAAATGAAAAAAAAGGTCCTAGGGTATTAGTTTAGCTACCAAATGGCAAAATAATTTTGAAAATGGGTTAATAATTGTGACCTGTAGGTGGTCCCTTTAGATTTGGAATTGTAGAAAAACGGGTGTTTCCGTGCATAAAAAGTCGCACGTCCAGATCGTCATGGTAATAGTGTTAAAAGATGCAAAAGCAGTCGAGAAGTGCATTCGCTGGAATTTTGAAAATCGTTCAATAATATTTCGGCTGCGTCGAGTCAGTCAGCGGATCGTAAAGATAAATAGGTACTACCTAGGTACTTTAAAAATATAATAGGACTTTGTTTTTGATTTGATTTTGGTTTTTCGTAAATTTTTGTGTTCATTTTCAATGCTCTGATTCTTGCGAGGACTGTAAAATCTGTGAATTTTTTTTAATTTTGGGTAAGACTATACGCCGGTAACCTAAATATCAAAAGTCAGAAAGTTTTTACAGTGAGTTTTTATCTCCAAGTTCGCAAAATGACACTGGCCACTAGCTGTGTGTCGGATGGTGTCGGGCTGGCAGTGCGACCCTGCAGCGGCAGGTTATACAATTTGAAAAAAGAACATGTGAAAATTGCAGACGCCATTGGCGCCATTTTCAATTTGTGTGTTGTTTGAGGATTCAGTTTTCGTAGAAAGTAAAATGTATTGAACATTGCGGTAATTGAACAATTTCAATATAAATTTCAATTAGTAAAGATATAGTTTTTTATTTTCCTCGTAGGTGTAGTATAAAGCACTATGTATCACTCGAGAGAAAGTGCGATTCCCGATCTCTTTCTCCTCTCGGTGAACAATGTACTATTTTACCATACATTTCTTCCCGATATTCCCCAGTGGCGATATTCCCCAGACAACAGACATAGGCCGTATTTTAATTAAGTACTTATTTATTTTGAAATTAAATTTTCATGAAAAATTCCGGTACATAACTACTTATGTACCGGAATTTTTCATGAAAATTTTTAAAATCAACTAATATCTTTTACATCCTACATTGCAATTGCGCCTTCATAATTTTAGCTTCTAGTATACTTAAATGAAATTTTTTTTTCGCAAACAATTCGTTACTCTCGTTCGTCGCAAGCCCACGTGTTTTCGGTGCATTTTTATATTTTGAATAATTCTTTTCACATTTTCGCGAAACAAATTGTAGAAAATGCACATTTAGCAGATTTAAAGTTTCAATGTCTATTTATTACGTAGTTATGAAAACGAAGACTCGGTACTTTGAAAACTTAGAGATGTAAAACTTAAACAAAGGTGTATAATTTTTGAATCAACTTTAATTTCCTTTTGCTAAGATATAGAAGGCAGCTGAAGTAGCAATGGGCGGGACACATAGCGAGAAGAACCGATAGCCGTTGGGGCGGAAAGGTTCTGAAATGGCGACCGCGTACCGGACGACGCTCCGTGGGTAGGCCCCCCACAAGGTGGATCGACGTGAGAGTGAAGATTGCCGGAAGCCACCACTGGATGCGGGCAGCGCAGGACCGATCGTCGTGGAGATCATTAGGGGAGGCCTATTACCCAGCAGTGGGTGTCGTGCGGCTGATATGATGAAGGTAGAGAAGAACCCTTAATATATATACCTACAACTATTATTTACTATGATTCGACTGATATTCGTAAGGTAAACGAACCGCCTTTCCGATTCATTGAACGTAAAAACAGCGCCCAATTATTTATATTATCGTTATTATTGTACGTATTCTAACGGCAATTGACTAATAATTCATATATAATACGGAGGATACTTTGCCCAATATCGAAAATAGAAACGATAATAAGCTACTGACACCATGGAGAAAGTATCTCATATTTTATTCCTATACTTTTTTAACATATAGGATAGTAAGTAAAATTAAACCGAAGTAATTTTATATAGGATTTCATTTCTGACACTTTAGGTTTTACAAGTATTCTGTATACTTGACACGTAGGTATTTGTACTATTATGTATTCTGTAACGTAGGTGTAAAATTCGTTGACAAAAAAGGCGTTGTAGTAGCCTTCCTTATGTATCTCTAGAAACCTAACTAAAAAGATGAGAGGCACTTTTTGAAATGCATTCTTTTAAATTGGAAAAATACAATTTGTTGTGTTAAGTGTTTTACATCCGTCACAGGCACTTCTGTGAGCTTTAAAGTAGATAGATTTATTCCTGGTTCGCCTCACTGAGTTTCGCCCAACATAAAAAAGTCACAATTCCTCCTAAAATATGCGTCCGTTGCCGTATATAGTTAAGTCGTAAGTAGTAAATTTATTGTTTATCTAATTTTAACTGTACTGGTTTATTATTCTGTACATGTATGCTTTGTTAAGGAAGAGTGACTCCTTCTAGCACAGGTGTCTTGTCACTTAAAAGAGAGAGCCCACCTTTAAATCTCTGTTAAACTATTAGTATTGTTACAGAAATAAACATTTTTCATTTTAACATTTTATTTAACCATTTTTTTATCGATATTTGTATTGCTGGAAACTGTTTTTAAAGAGAAAAAAAGAATTTCAACACAAATAAAATACTTACTTACCTACTTTAAAGTACTTCCTACTGAGACCTCGGAGCAGGGAAGAAAATTGAAAATATTTTTTTCAAAAAAAAATTCCACGTATATATCCGTTAAAACAAAACTTTTTCATGGCGTAATTAACGAGAATATGAAACCGTCGTAAAACCAGTAAATCTCAAACTAGTAACAGCTATAACAAGTTAGGTAACTAGAGGCAGCCTCTTTCTTTTATGGCTCACTAAAACTGCGCACCTAATTAAGTGATAGATTAAGTGAAGCCTTTTCACGCTCTGTACTGTTCGACTACAAAAATAAGTAAGGAAACTAGACAGGGTTTACGCCTCAAACCAAAGAACAAAGAAACTTTTTTCCCTTTTCTGTGCCTCAAACTTGTCATTGAAGGTTAGTCGATCATTGCATTATCTTAAACTGGTTGTAATTTGAATTATATGTACCTAATTTTAATGCTACCTTTCAACGTGCAAAATTCATATTTAAAAAAAAACTGTTAACTGCATAAAATTATAAGTACTTTGCATCGTATAAGTTTTCTAAGTCCTGTCTTTTCTATAGATATGAACCCATCAAGCTACCTTGCTCTATATTTGTCTCTAGTTGTACCTAAAGCAAGATCTTAAGTAAGTAAGCTTTTAAGAACACTTAATAATAAATTCTCACTTTTAATAAAAATTGCTGTCTCCAGCCGATGCGAAAACTGAAAACTTACCTAACAATTTAATTAAATTTTTAGAATGCGATGGCGAAACACTGAAAAATTAAACTCCTTTAGGCTCTTTCTTAAACGAATATAGGTAATGTTTGAACATAGTAGGATAGGGTTGAAAACCAACAGTAGTTAAAAAATTAAGACGGTTTGTTCACTAATCGTTCAAATTTAACTTTCTAACTTTCAATTATTTAAGCTAAAATTCGAAATTCAAATATTCCCGCTGCCTATGTGAGTGGTTGTTTGCTGCGACAGTAAAGCAAGGCTCTAATAGGAGCATATCCACCGATCCCGTCCGCTGATTGGCTGGCAAAAGACACTAGAAATTTCGCTCGCTTCCGTGACATATCGCGGCGTTGAAAATTATCAAAAAACCATAAAATTCGGAGTGTGTAATTAAAAAATCATAATAATTGTATTTATCCTGTGTGCTAGCATCTATATAATCGTTTTCCAAACAATCGAGTGCGTGAGAGTGCCAGTTGGACTTCTGTTCGTGAACAACCACGGCGGGGCCCTGCCATCATCGCTCACCCTGAAGGAATACAACTGCTGTGAGCTGGAGGATACGTAGAAAGACTCAAAGTAGGTGGATAACTACTTGCGTTGGTGTTAGCTCAAACGAACCTATCACTTTTCTGAACGGCAGGAATATTCTATCGAAATTCGAATCTTCCTGAACCAGATGATATCTAGTGCCCATTTGCCTATACTATAATCGTTTCGGCTGGGTCGCGTTGTCACACGGTTCATTTTAATGTATTAAGCCATAAAGGAGTGTAGTGAGTTGGCGCAAGTTATTAGTCTTCCCAGTAGTTCTAGTTACTTGTTTGCGAGTTCCCAACCTGAATCTTCCCCTTCCCTTCCCCTTCCCTTCTTGAAAAATGATCTGCTACTTTCTTTATATCTACAGGGTTATTTGTAAAACACCATAAACCTCGCAGGAGTAAGTTACTAACACCACAAACAACAACAACGTTTGTACTACGACTTTTCCGATAAAAAGACAAAACAAATCGACTTTCTATACAAATGTACGAACAGCTGATCGAGCTTTGTATGAAAAGTCAATATTTTTTGTCTTTTTCGGAAAGCCCTAACTTTCAAAAACTCTAAACCTTGCTCAAAATATCTGGAGTTAGGGCGCTAGAGTTAGAAGCTTGGCTCTACATGAGGTCTGATAACTTTTTGACAGTGCGAGGTCTCATACATGAAAATGTTTTTGTGGGATACCCTTTTAGGCTTCAGAAACAAACTTCTGGACTATTTAATTGCAGTTACTATTGAAAATCATCAAGTTAATTAAAAAAAAAAAACGATTATCTTATGCCAAAGTTGAAACAGTTTTTAGAGCAGTAAGTAGGTATACAAATTAATTAAAATTCGCTGACAAAATACTATAAACATTATTCATAACGCCACAAGTATTATTTTTGATTTCGATCCTAATATACCCATCTTCCCCCCAATTAGGTCCATGGGAGTTCTTCAACGTCCAGAATTTCTTGCAATTTTCTTCTCCGTATCCAATCAATACTAAGCTATGACCCCGGGAGTCTTTAACTCCACTGAAAACAAAAAAGTCAAATAATCCTTTTAACTAATAGTAATAAAGAATTTATTGCACACGACACGACAAAAACATGGTACAGACATAAAAAAAGACGAGAAAATATACAATAGGCGGCAGTATTGCTACATAGCAATCTATTCCAGGCAACATTGGGTGAAAGAGAAAAAAAATGGAGAAAGAGGATTTATATATAAGGTGTATTTGTAACCACTCTCCAAATTTAGAGGATGTGTTCAGAACATGAAACTGAACAACTTTCTCTAAGAAACATAGGGTTAATAATGTAAAAAAATGACTTTTCATACAAATCAAAGAGGTCACGTGATTAAGTATGGGTGATCAAAATATTTTGGCGTATATCGACACATGTTACATGGAGAAAGTTGTTTATGGTCTGAACACATCCTTAAAATTTGGAGAGTGGTAACAGATAAACCTTGTATAGATAGGTAATTAATATATGCTAGAGGATAAATACAGATAGAAAAGTGAATTAGATAAGCCAATTATAACTATATACTTAGAATTAATATTTAGATTATACTTAAAACTAAAGCATTTTTGTACCATAAAATATAGAAATTAACTCGACATCTTTAAATTACGCAGACATACTAGACTCAACGTTTTAGACATCAGGCAAGCAATTTAGTAGTTTTTTCCAATGTCTAATGGGTTTGTTCTAAATCCCAAAATAGCTCGCCCATGAAAATACTGAAGAATAGCCCTTTTATTTGAAGATTCTGTATTACGTATATTTTAATTATTTCGGTAAATTAACACATTGTAATTTTCCAATGTAGGAATTAATTCAACAAAAAATATATTTTTAGCCAAACCGTATTGACATGGTTTGTAATAAAGTTGAAAAATAAAATTGCCACTTTGATCCTGGTTTAACTTTTGAACTCCAGAGAGCCGATAAAATCCAGTGTTTATTATGTCTGGGACCACAGGTGCATTTCCTAGATATATTAAGTTTTTACTTACCTTTTACAGTTGCTGTCTTCATAAATACCCTTTGAATAAAACTGAATTGATTCTGGACTCCAATCAATGGTTACTGCTAGGGGTCCTAGTATTCTTAAGTATTTCTGCAAACAGTTTACAAAAGTCTATTGTTTATGTTTTATTTAGAAGCTTTATTAACTTAAAAAGTAATACTGTGAACCTGCCTTTATAAGATTTTCATCTTTTTCTACTTTAACGTATCCACTAATACTCGGAATTCTTAATACTTCAGACGCATGACACAGCCCTTCCTAAAACAAATAACAATCTTACGGCCGAATACTCAAACGCTGCTTAACTAATATCTTAGTTGAGGCCACCTTAAGTTTAAGAAGCCATTAGATTTAAGTGAAATACTCAAACGCTTTTTATCTGTTGGTAATGTCTGCTTAGCTAAGGACGCCTTAACCATTTGTAATCTGGTACCAGGTAATCCGGTAATGAGCGTTTGAGTATTCCATTTTCGATAGTTTTTGCAGATAAGCGGTCCTTAACTTAAGGCCGTCTTAAAAATTGAGAGCTCTCTCAAATTTTGAATTGAGTATTATTTAAGCGGCGTTTGAGTATTCGGCGGTTATACACTCAAAAATAATTAATTATGTTCATCGTTAAAATTGACGACCTGAGTGGTGCAGTGGTCAACATGCTGGTCTACCACGCAAGAGGTCCCGGGTTCGAATCCCGGCCGGGCAGAAATTGAAATAATGAATTTTAATTTCTGTGACGGGTCTGGGTGTTACTATGTATAAACAGCATATATTTAAAAAGTATATAAGTAGTATATCAGTTGTCAAGCACCCATATTACAAGCTTTGCTTAGTTTGGGGCTATATGGCGCTGTGTGAAATTGTCCAAGAATATGTTCCAAGAATATATAAGAATAATATGTATTTATTTAAAGAAACAAATAAGTACCCATAAATGTTATTTTTTTAATGTTCGTTTAGTGCAGTTTTGTAAATTATAAGTGATTTTTCTTAAGTTTTTTGCGAATGCACAGGATCAAGTAAATACTATAAATAACCCAAATGGGTTCGAATGACGTTACAACGACGTGACGTTCACGTCATGCATTGAAAAAAATGTGAATTAAATTTCAATAGTAACATACCAAAGCCAAATATCTTCCGTACTCTCCACTATAAGGTATCCCATATTCCATTATCCAGTGCAGTGAAGCCCTTAAGTCTCCGCCTCTACATCCATAATTCCCATATTTGTTGACTCTAAATGGCAAAGAACATTGATGATAATATTAGACAATTAGAAAATGAGGTCAGCATTTATAACATAATTAGCGGCTGCCCGCGGTTTCACCCGCGTGGTTCCCGTTCCCGTGGGAATATCGGGATAAAAAGTATTCTATGTTTTTATTCAGGCTATCTACTATCTGTGTGCCAAATTTCAACCAAATCCGTTCAGTAGTTTTTGCGTGATTGAGGAATAAACATCCAAACATCTAAACATCCAAACCCACAAACTTTCATATTTATAATATTAAGTAGGATTCTAATCAAGGATTCAAGTTCATTTATTTATTGCCATAACATGTAACGTCTGTGTTATGGATACTGGCGTGTTGCGGATTATTTCAGTTTATGGAATTAACTTGTTTTTAGCAACTATAAACTAACTAAAACAAAACAAAGAAATACCTCCAGCTGCAATCAATGATCGCCTGTTCACTGACTTCCAGCATCTTTTTAAAGTCATTCTGTATGAATAGAGATGACTCTACCGCAGCAGCGACGGCGAAAGCATAAGAAGAACCACACATCGTTGTTTGATCTGTGAGTTACACATTGACTTCTATATATTCCACTAGACTGGCTGCTGTCAAACTGTTCTTGTGCCTATTTGATTTCCGCCATTTTGGCGCTGTAGCGTGAGCATAGCGTGAGGGACATGGTCACAGAATACATAGTACAAACCCATACTAAAGTCTGGTGTCATCATGGCAACCATTTTCATTGTAGTTACGTCAGATAGTTCCTTAGACAGACGCTAGAGGCGTTTCAAATAGGCACAAAAACTTTGCTCTCAAATCATACAGACAGCCAGTCCAGTTAAATAGAAAAAAAAAAATTCATGTCAGTGGAGTTACAATTAACAATTTTAATGCAATTAATTCAATATAGTCATCTAATATACCAACTGTAAAATCGGTTTCCCTAGCATGAAAATCAAAACTCGCATAAAAAAAACTCGGTAGAGTAAATGGTCTAATGGAAAGTCTCATTTCGGTTTTCGGCAGTAGATGGCGTTTTTCCTTAAACAAAATTACACTATCCATGTTTTTATGCGCGTTTTTTTCTCGATCGATGTTCGTGTAAAGGCTAAAGGGTACTAAATATTCACCTTTTACCGGACTCACTGCCCCATAATCTCTCCAATCAAAATTGGCTACATTATCACTTCGGAGACCTTCAACATCATTAGAAAACCTATCACCATGCACATCTTCATCATCACCAGTATCAAAAGAAACAGCCATTCCATCATCAGTCGCGTCAGCTAGGTGATTTACAGCTAATAAATACGAGTTTCTTTTCCTTATTTGTTTATTTATGAACCTAAAACCAACATATTATTATATGAGTATTTTACGGCGCAAGGAAAAAGCTCGGAAGGCAATCATTTCGGCCAGTCCATCATTATGATTACTTCTACTTTGCATTCTATCATTGAGCCGTCACTTCCAAATGTCTTGGCTATTTTTCATTCTTTTATTGTATTTCAGCGTGTCAATATTGAGCGCTATCAAAGACGGCGAGATCTTTATTCAACGTTTTATTTATTTGAGAATCGTTGATGGCGTAGATTGACATGTGCTTGTAACAGATTTAATAAATGATTTCTTCCTCTTTATCAGTGTTTCAAATTGATAGAAGAAAATGTTGAATTCTAATATAAAAAAAAACCCAGCCGGTACGACCAGGCAGGCACCAGTTAGTGAACTTAACACATTATAATGCCATTTGATCCAGACAATAGATAATCTATTGTTGTCAGACACTTGGCAATGTTTGCGAAGTGGAAAATTAAAATAACTTCACCAGAATTTAAACTGTATTCACCTCTCAAGCTTACGCGCTCACTAGACATGAAATAAAACACTTTTTGACGGATGAGCGAAATAATCTTTCACCATTTCATTCTTAGAAGGGCCTCCCAATTTTGTGAAATGGTGGTAGTTTCAGTAGATTCTCTCTTTTTAGCATTAGTTAATTCACAAAATTAAATTACAATATTAATTATAACCATTTTTTTGTTTTATATTATTTTTTGAACGTCTTTATAAATTCTTCGCTTGAGTGAGGGTAGGCTCACGAGCAGCTTCAGTCTCCCGTAACCACGGCAGCTGCAAAGGTGTGAAACGTCGGGAAAATAAAAAA
The DNA here is from genome assembly GCA_928269145.1 of Agriphila tristella. Lineage (NCBI taxonomy): Eukaryota > Metazoa > Arthropoda > Insecta > Lepidoptera > Crambidae > Agriphila > Agriphila tristella. The sequence continues at coordinate 25,252,438 of OV743437.1, read as the reverse complement.
TCAAACCAAATACTAACTAATTACCAAAGTACTTTCTATTAAACCGCGCTACTACTTTAGTTCAGAATTTAAACCGATTTTATGGAATGAATAAATTCAAGATAATCAAATTTCCCTTGCGTTCTCTTCACTACCATTCCATTTCAACCAATTTGCCGTATCATGACTAACGACACGACAACCAACAATGTTCCATTTCAAGAACAATACCAGTATAAGCCTTTGTTATGTTACAATATAGACAGACAGCCACTCAACCAATTTCTCATATGCCATTATTAAAGGTTAACTAGTAAATCAATTTGTTTATCTATAATCACTTTAATACAGTTTATCGAATAACGTCAGTATTTAAAGCATTTAAAGCGGTTCTATAGTAAAATAAGTAGGTACTCTAGGAATCAAATTCGCTGATGAGCCGTATTTCAATAACGTCGATAAGTCCTCAGCTTATAGACTACTTGCGTGCTTTTTTGAAATTATTAGATGTACCTACATGAAGCGTGCTTGCATTTGTGTCTAAAGTCTTACTCAAAATGCAGGAAATAATTTTGTAATCAAGAGCTTAAGCTGCAGAACGTCGTCGGGTAGATCGGTAATGGAAGGCAAATAGCCTTTCTTGACTGTTATTAGCTCGAGGCTAGTTTACACTAACTTAAAGTTTTGGCGAAAGATATTTAGACGCATGAACTATTTTAAATCTGTGAATAAGAATCTTCTTAAAAACCTTATTTTGAGTAACTTACCTTTGTGCTTTATAATAGAACTTACTTTTTAAATTCATTTGAGATTGTAGCGTGCTCATTCATTGGATCATACTCTAATGCTGGGTCATAAGGTTCATATTTACGCAAATCCATTTCTGAACATAACAATCCTGTAATTGAATAAAATAGAATTCGTTATTACTTACTTTGTTAAGATCTAATGTCGTTTTATTTGAACTTAATAAGTATTTCATTTTTAAAACTAAGGATATTATAAGTAAATCTTTCTTTAATACATACCGTCTGGCAGATCAAAAATGCTTTTGTCGAATTCAGCTGCACTAAATTGTATGTATTCGTGGTGAAAATTGTCTATTATTACTTCCCCAACATTCGCTTTGTATTCGTATCTAAAAATATACATTATACACATTTACTGGTCGCACATCAGACTCTGGTCACGAGAAAATCATCTAAAAAAAGGACTGCAAACACCGAACAACGAATATAGAAACATTTGGTCATTTTTCATAGTGGACTTTCCAACCATTTTCAGAAAAAAAGAAAAAAAAATAGGTTTCTAATTAATGTTCGGTTGAAGTAAATAAATTAATCCGAACGAAAAACACGGGTCTCATAGAAAAGGGTGACCTCGTGTGGAAAACCAGTGCTTTTATTACAAAGAAAAAATCTGCAAGAGGCAAGATAGTACTTGACTAAAATAGACTAGTGCTAATAGATAGGTCTTGATAAACTAACCTCAATGGTACAGTCACATTGTTGCTGTCATAATTAACCCAAACTGTATGCGTGAAGGTCACTATGAACTCGTCCACCAGACTCAAGCTTGACGCTTTCCATTTCTGGGATTCAATTCCATTAATTTGCTCTATTCCTGTTTTTGTTAAAAAAAAAACTTTTTAACTATAGTCCGATTAACAAATTGCGCAAAAGAGGGTATAGAGTGCGTGAGCGGGAACCTCAACGATTTCTTCAGAAACTTATTAAGGGTTCTTAGGGAGAAAACATACTAAAAGTGCTGACGTCTAGGAGGCGAGGCGGAGGGAGGTGGGGGGGGGGGGGGGACAAAGGTCCCAATTTGAGGTTTTTCACCCATATCTCAAAAATGGTGTGTTGAAGGGAAATATATTTTAGAATGAAATGTAAGCTTATAAAATTTTCTACAACTTTAGTAATATCCTTTGGGTTCGTATTTCCAACTGTTTTTGGGCTACTCGCTCAGGAAATGTGAAAATTTGGATGATGGGCAAGATGGCCAAAGGAGATGTTCTACACACCCTCTACCAACGAATGCTATATCATTAGAAACGCCTTTTTAGACGAATATTTACTGCAATCAAATTTTATATCAGTTGTTAGTATTTTTGGAGTTAAAGGTCAATTAGCTTTCGCACGCGTCTTTGTCCACATGGACCCTAGGGAAGCTTTGATCAGAATAAAAAGTATTCTATGTTTTAACTAAGGTTATAAACTATATGTATGCTAAATTTTATTTAAATTCGCTCAGCAGTTCTTGAGTTAAAAGTTATGTAAATAATCTGACTTTGTTTTATAAGGCTCTCAATATTTGTCTAAAAAGGAGTTGTAAAATTCACTTTTCCAGAGTGTGTAGCTCGTAATTTATTGGGAAATAGGAAAAAGTGAATAGAATTAAAGTTCTAGAAAATTTAATAGGCTTTCATTTCAACTTAGAATATTTTTCGCTACAACGCGCTTTTTTGAGATATTGGTGAAAAACCTAACTTATAAACCCCCTCCCCTCCCATCGCCTCACCTCCTAGACATCAGGACTTTTAGTATGTTTTCTCCCTAAGCAACCTGAATACATTTCTGAAGAAATCACTTAGGTTCCCCCTCACGCACTCTACAACTGCTTATTGATTGGCCTGCTATGCCCATAGGGCCACAGGCATTGGTTGTTAATATCAGATTAGTTGGAAACTCACATTGAATAAAAAAGGTTTACAAAGCTTTAAATGATAAATTAATAAATATATTTTCAAATTGATTTTAAAATAGATTAACCTTTATTAACAAGTCCAAAGTATGTTATAGTATTGAATGACTTAAAAAGTAAAAAATAGACTATGTACAACTTACCCTGGTAAATGAAGTTTCGTGCCGGTAGATATGTGTTTGTGGCATAAACATTAAAATTTTCATTTTTTAAATATCGGCAGACTTCTTGGTTGGCGGTTGTCGAAATGGGTTCGTTGTAAATCTAGACACATTTGTAAGTTTACACCTCGTTTAACCAAAAATATTCCTGAGCAATATTATTTCTTATTTTGATGCTACCAAGTATAATGTGAAATTTCTTAGCCATAATGTTTTCTTAGATAAATATTTATTGATACCATGTAAAAGGCTTTTTGTGAAATAAATAAATTATTATTATTATTATTATTATTATATTATTATTATTATGTCTCAAAGCCTCATTATATATTTTTTTATTTCACGAAACCAAAAGCGTTACATAAAATTTTTACGCTAAATAGTTATACAATTAAATTTAAGTTTCCATTATAATTGTAAATTAGAAACCGAACAAACAAAAGAAACAATCGAACCTAAAGAGGACTATCATAAAATCTGTGTCTAAAGTAAAGTATAACTACTTACATCATACTAAATAATTACTTAATCGCAAAGAAAAAATTGCATAAGGAATACTAAATTCTCACTATTCCTAAGTAAACTTTTTGGTTAAACTAAGTGTAAAGTTACACTTCGTTTATTAATAAGGGGGGGGGGGGGGGGGAAATCGACAAAAAGGTAAATAATTACTATAGATAAAAGGTGTGACTGAAATTTGTAAAATAGAAAAAACTCGCCTTTAATTACTTAGATGATAATCGAACGACCCCGACCTTTCGCTTTCGTATATGACGCTTTGGGCATTTGTACAATAAGTAGGTATGTGAGTGGCTTTAGACGTCGTTTCTTTTATAATAAGGCAGTAAGTGATTAAAGACGAGTTGCTTTTTTACTTTTCTTGCACCTAATAAGATTTTTCCAAGAAAGTTTCAATTTAAACATCAAATATAAAAAAAAAACTAACCTTAAAGTAAGCAAACATCTGTGATTCGCCGTACAATCGCATTCGATACAGTTTCACTAAACCGTTATAAAAAACAACTTTTGTATTTCCTGTCGACCCATCAAACCTGTAAAATAAATGGTTAATTTGAGTTTTATTACCTTATATTATACAAAAATAAACAAAACTTCAATAATTCGTGATATAGGCCTATATAGGCCTTAAAACGCCAATACCATTTTATACATAGACTAGGTACTACTATTAGAAATTAATTAAAAATTCAAAAAAATAATTTCTCCCGGAAAACAAGTCTTAGTTAATTGAAATAAATGGAACTAACCAGACTTTGTAATTCTCCAAAATATCAGATTCCGGTATCGTCAGTACTGCTTCGTAGCTGTAACTATCGCTCCATGTTAAAGTTGCGACTAAAATAATACGAAACTTGGTTTAAGTTTGGTTTAAGTTCATAAAAGTGATATTTACATAGCGCGTTCAAATGTTTAATTACAATGCTTTGAAACCAAATAGAATGTAAAATCACTACGTTATATTATAAGAGACGGGACTTCATACAAAAATTTTATCACGTCAAATGTCAAAACAGGGTTCTTTTAACGCTGCTATCACTTTCAAACGTATGACGAAAGAGTGAGATAAATATAGCCGCCATTAAAGTTCTACCCCGTTTCATTGAATTTTTTTTCTTCCCGAGTTGCGATAGACTGTTTGAAACGGCCAAAATTAAGTGCAAAAAGCGTCTTAAAACAAAAGACGATCGTAAATACAAAAAGAAAAGAAATACAAAATTAAATAATTTGGAAGGAGGTTGGATACTTTGGTATACAACCTGCATTCTATACCGAAGGGAAGTACTAAAGCCATGCCTGCATTAACACTTCTTATATTACATATTTTACAAATAAACGAAGAATAAATACTTAAGAGCCTGCAGCGATTTTGCTGCTGACTGCAGCTCTTTCGCTCGCACATTTCATGTTTTCTCAAGATTTCTTAAATCTGAGTGCGAAGCGTAATTTAAAGATTACAGACATTTTGTACTAAAGTACGAAAAGTTGTCGTTTCTAACAGTAATTTGAACTGGCAAATACGGTTACTTACTGAAATATCTGTTGAAATGTCCGTAATCTTATATTGCGAAAAGTGGCAGACACTTTTTTCAATTACGCAAAGTCGCTACGGACTCTTAAATTAATTCATTGGAGTAAGCTGACAGATTCCAATACATTCCAATTCCAACACATAAAGTCAGTATGTGAGACTTTATGTGAGTAAACTGAATCACGATGAACGAAACCATGATTCTTGGTTACAACTGGGACATTTTTAAACAAGCCTCAAAGTTCATGATTACAATCACAAACGTCAGATTATTCCAGTGAATTAATAATTAGACTAGCTTCTGCCCGCGACTTCATCCACGTGGATATTAGAGAAAATCCTTAGGGAACCTTCAACCAGGATCCAACCAGCCATTTTTACGCGATTAGGCGGGTCTCCACCAAGCAGCGCGCTTGGTCCACCGCCTAATCGTATCGCCCGTGCCCGTTCCCGTTCCCGTTCCCGTTCCCGTTCCCGTTCCCGTTCCCGTTCCCGTTCCCGTTCCCGTTCCCGTTCCCGTTCCCGTTCCCGTTCCCGTTCCCGTTCCCGTTCCCGTTCCCGTTCCCGGTCACGGTCCCGGTCCCGTACCTGTTCCCTCCCCGTTCCCGTTCCCGTCCCTGTCCCCGTCTCTTGGATGTGCATGTCCAGGTTCAATCATGTCCACCGTGTAGGACTTCAAAATAAATGTCATTTTCGCAATCACCATCCCATGAAACCTGAAGAACGACATCCACATCGATTTTCATCTTTACTTACCCCATCCCTAAGGGATGATTTTCAAAATAACAAAATATGTGTTTGCCTATTTATTATGCTCCTACGAATTTTAAAGGTGTAATATCTACTTTATATTATTTTTTCATACAAAATTTGAACCCCATTTTCACCCTTTTAGGGGTTAAATCATGTCCACCGTGTTTAACTTCAAAATAACACTCATTTTTGCAAACACCATCCCATAAAACCTCAAGAACGATATCCATATCGATTTTTATGTTTACTCACCCCATTTACCCCCTAAGGGGTTGATTTTCAAAATTACAAAATATATGTTTGCCTATTTATTTTTATATGTACTCCTACGAATTTAAAGTTGTTAGTCTATTTTATATTATTTTTCCATACAAAATTTGAACCTCATTTTCACCTTTTTAGGGGTTAAATCATGTCCACCGTGTTGGACTTCAAAATAAATGTCATTTTTGCAATCGTCATCCCAGAAAACCCCGATAACGATATCCATATCTATTTTTAGGTTTTTTATCCCTTTGCACCCCCATTTCATCCCCATGGGGTTAGAAATAATAACAAAAACAATATACGTTGCGTTAGATTTTCATCCATAAGCCTAAATTATAAATTTAGCGATTTTTACTTCGAAAATAAAGGATTTTCGTCAATACACAACTTCATCCCCCTTTTGACCCCTTCGGGGGTAGAATTTTGATAGACGCTGAGACACGTATTTATTTATTTTCAATCGTTAGTCTAAACACAAAGTCTGAAGATTCTAGCTTCAAAACTGAGGGACTTTCATACAAACTTTCATCCCTTATTTCATCCCCTTAGGGATGGAATTTTCAAAAATCCTTCCTTAGTGGATGCATACACTATATAAAGTATCTGTGTGCAAAATTTCAAGTTTAGGTCCAGCGGTCTGGACTGTGCGTTGATAGATCAGTCAGTCAGTCAGTCATTCAGTTTACGATTTTATATATTAAGAAGATTTTAGAATAACCAAAAATATTGCTTAGTAATAACACTTCTTACGTTTGACGATGATCATATTGCTAAACAAACTGTTTGGTTATTCTATGAATATAAACCTATTCTTCGTTTCTGTTTGGAAATATATTTAAATAAATATGAAATAAAACACATAGATAGGTACTTAAATAAAATACTTACCGATTAATTTTAAAACTCCAAGCAAACATAAAAAAACGCACTTCATCCTATCAAACTTCCGACATAAATAAACAAAGCGATACCGTTACTTATCAAAATATTGATTAAACCATTATTTTGCTCTTATTAATTAGTATTAATTAACGAATTCTAAAAACAATCCAATAATGATTCGATAAATCAGCTTTTTCCTCTAACTAAGTAAAATGTATTTATTATTACAATAAATTTGGGCCGTTGTTGTGAAATCTGTTTTAAGGATTTTGATACTGTAACTAGCTTTTGCCCGCGACTTCGTTCGCGTGATTAAGAAAGTTGTGCATTTATTTTGAAAGTCACGAAATACCAATATACCTAGGTATTTATCAGTAGACCTCATTTGACATATTTAAATTTTCTCATAAAAATTCATGTTCAAACTGGAACAGTCTGTAGCACCCTTAATAAAGGGAATTTTCCAAAACCCGTTCTTAGTGCTCACCTACGCCATGAAAGGTATCCTCCAAAATGGTGTCTCTGCCTTCAGCCCTATACAAATCTCCATACAAACTGGAACATTCTGTATAACGTAAATTTTCCAAAACACTTTCTCTCACATTCACATACATTATAAAAGGAATCTTCTCTCGAAAATGGTGTATCTATCTTCAGCCCTATACATATTCTCATACAAACTGTAACATCCTGTAGCACCCTGTATAACGAAAATTTTACAAAACTCTTTCTTAGTGCTCACCTATACATAAAAGGTATCTATCGTCCAAAAATGGTGTCTCTACCTTCAAACCTATACAATTTCTTATACAAACTTGAACAACCTGTAGCACCCTGTATAACGGGAATTTTCTTAAATTCCGTCTTAGTGCTCATCTACATCATGAAAGGTATCTACCCTCCAAAAATGGTGTCTCTACCTTCAGCCGTTAGGGCTCTAAGCCTATCCCAACAATGAATCAGTCAATCAATTTAAAGTTTTATATGTAAGTATTAATTGCATTTTTAGAATAATTTGTATGTCCAGTAGCGACGATTTTCTTACTCGAAAACCAGGTCAATATTTTAAATTTTGAAACAACTAGGTCCCCTTATTGAAAAAAACATGCATTGCATTAGTTTTAAAACGGCTTAAATTTTTCCTTAACAACTTACCGGTTGACTAGTAGAGAATGCCCTTGGGCATTAAGTCCGCCATTTTTTTATATTAGGCAATAAAGATTAAATAAATAAATCAATAAATCAAAAGTGCCTACTTTCGTTTTAATGTGCTATTTTAAATTGAGTTTGATAAAGATCAGTTTTTATTAAATTTTATTTTTTAGTTCAGTTAAGTAGGTATATTTATAATAGGCATGTTGACTATTTTTTTATTTTATGTTACATAAATTACCCCTCAAAAAAAGAAACATTGGTATAAGAATTATTTCGCTAGCATGAAAACTGCCCGAGATATCACAGTTTGAAATGCACAAAATTGGACTCACCCGAAAACGCTCCATACCTACTAACGGCTACCAAGTTGTGACGTCACGCCTTCGTAGGTTGTTTGCAACGCGTAGGAAATTTGTTCGGCACCTATATTAAATATTGTGTTTATCAAAATGGTTTCTTTGACAAATTTGCTATAAATTTTACGGACTAATTAAATGTATTATTTATTTTAACAAATTTTATACTTTTTAAATGGACTTGTCCACCCAACTTTGAAGGGTCATGGAACAAATAATACGCAATATATAAAACCAAGAGGTAATCAAGCTACTCCAAAAGTTTGATATGTTTACGATTTTTATTAGTAGGTATTTCGTTATTTGATTCATAAGTCAACATCCCTATTGTTTCTTTTCTTTTGACTGTACCTAATAATTACAAAAACTTAGAGTTGGATTGAGTGACCAAACAATATGTTTTTTTGAACTACTAAACTGTTTATGTAGTGAATTTGTTGATCTAAATTCTTATATCCACTGATCTCGTAATTTGTTGATGTAGTAATAAACTGTTGACCTAATGAATGTTGATCTTAATGATGAATTTTAATTTCTATGACGGGTCTGGGTGTTACTATGTACTACAATAAGTATAAGGCTTACATCAGACGGACTGCATCACAGCTACCGCGCGCGGTCGATATATTTAACTGCATGCAGTTGTACATTCAACTTCGTGCAGTCATGATATCAACTGCACGCGGTCGGCTGCAGTCGAGTGAAGTCAATATCAACTGTATGCAGTCGTGCCTACTACCTACTGCTACAGTTGTAGCCGACCGCGCGAAGTTGAAGGCACGACTGCATACAGTTGATATTGACTTCACTCGACTGCAGCCGACTGCGTGCAGTTGATATCATGACTGCACGAAGTCGAATGTACAACAGCATGCAGTTAAATATATCGACCGCGCCTGGTAGCTGTGATTAGGGTTGCCAACTTTTTTTTCATCAAATATAGTAGTTTCAAGATTTTTAGTGTAAAAATATAGTAGATCGCGAAAAAATTCAAAAAAATTTAGTAGGTTGTCGTTTTGTATAGAGGATTTTAAAGAAGTTGCAGTTTTCATACTTAAGTACTAACATTTTCTAGTTTAATCACAAAAATGAATATAGTAGTAGTAGTACTTTACATTATGCAATTACCAATAATTAATTAACAAGTAATATTTTTTCTTTGTTGCTTTTGTTTAATTTTTTCACTTGAAAAAATATAGTAGTTTTGCCTACTATATATTTTTTCAAAAAATATAGTAGGTAAGCCCTCAATATAGTAGGATACTATATTATATAGTAGGGTTGGCAACCCTAGCTGTGATGCAGTTCGTCTGATGTCAGCATAAGTACTATATCAGTAGTCTAGCACCTACGGCTAAATGGCGCTGTGTGAATTGTCCAAGCATTAATTAATGAATTACTTTCAAATTACCTTTGTTTCTTATAACAACATCGCAGGTATACATTAAAACATTAAATAAATTTCCTTACCGTCTCTTTTCCCAGTTTTGTTTTGCGTTTGCACATTTTACGTAAAAGCGAGTGCACGCCGCCATTCATATTTATTAATATTAATTAATGTTTCGGCTGTGAATACAATATGCTGAAACCGCTGTAATTAAAATTATTTTATATTCCTGCGCAAAAGCGACGCATTACTATTATTTTGATGAGGACGTATTAATAAATATTTTTGATTTAACCTTTTTCCCGTAAAATTTAATACGAGAAACTTTTAATTTATTAGAACTAAGTATATTATTAAAATTATTTTATTGAAAATAAAAACAATCTGTAATAATCATAAATTGGGTAATAAAGGTTAAAAGCCAAAAGTATTATTTATTATGAGTATTGGATGCATCCGTTAGCATTGATACGAAATGAAAGATAACACTGACACGTTTGTTTCAAAGTTATGACTTTTAAGGTCTCTACCCACTACACCGTACCTGGTACCATACCATGACCGTGCTAAGAACGTGCTAGTGAAAAGTATATTATTTGTATTGAAAAGTATGACACTATTCCCAATAGCTATGCCATGCACGTAGCGTACCATGCCACGGAGCGTCAATGACATTTCGGCGATAATATTTTGCCGGTGCTGACACGCTCTGTGCATGACACACGACAATACTGAGCCGGTGAGTATACGGGTTGTGACCGCGTAAGATAAACGTGTTATAAAAGCAAAATGAAAAGGAATCCTATTGGTTTTGGATGTTGCACACGGGTACCATACGGGCATCATACGGGCTGTATACGGACACAGAACGCCGTGGATCCGTTTCAGTGGGCATCGTATCGCTTTGGCACAGATTTACGTCATGGTATGGCACGGTTTAGTGGGTAGAGACCTTTAAACTCATTACCATAAGTGCTATAGTTGAAAAGCAATCAACAATACTCAATAAATTTATCGGAGCTAACTGTTAATGTGATAGCGTTATCATAAATTAAAGAGACTTGGTAAGTATGATAAACGAGCAATTTTAATAATTGTATTATTGCAATAGTTGTTTATTTTTAAAGGTGTCTCTCTTCCACAGGCTTTTTGGGATGATATTATTTGATTTTTATTCGAAAAACCATGCGCGCTACAGTCAGTGCAGACGATGCTTTGAAACACAGGTTTTTCCGACTTATTCAATTTGAAAAACTCTGTACGGTCCAGTTCAGAGCAGGTAGAGTCTGTACAATACTAGAAAGTGTATTGTCTGTACCTCACAGGCATTTCTAATATCGCTACCAGGAACATTGAATGTCTATCAATGGCCGCTTTGTTCGAATATTGGTTGTAATGGTCTGATATTGCTAGACAGCTAACCAATAATCTTGGTTCTGGCTATTCAGAATAGGTATACTCAAAGCTACAGATATTATTTGAGAGGTAAAATATAATATTTCATCCTCGAGCATTACGTTACGTTTTTAAGTTGGGAGAATAGGTAAGTAAAGTTTTTAAAAAGTTGATCCCACTGACCTGTGTTTTTTTATTATTAGAATAGAATAGAATAGAAGAATAGAATAAACATTTATTGACACTCACATAATTACAGAAAATGAAAAACACAAAATACAATAAATGCACGGAGAAAAGAGAAAAACTAAAATATAATTTTAATAATACCTACTTAAGAACTAAAAAGAAAACAATAATAAAACAAATGAAAATAATCGAAATGTGAGGCCATTAAGAAAACCCTATCTCAGCCTTTTTTAATTTTTGCCTTATTTATGCCTCTGTCAGTCTTAGCTGGACAGAAAGAGCACAGAGGCGCTGTTTTTCTGACAGGGTCACGGTGAACAGTGACGTGATTCATATAATAATAGAAACTAACAGACTGTGATGAAAGTGATGATGCAATAAAAATACAGTTAACAAAACAAAGTCTTAAATAAAGAAATAGAAATGCATACATATTAATACTAATGAAACCGTACCCATCAATTCGCGACTCGCGTCTAATCTGTGCGTGAGTAGCTCTCAAGTACTCACTACTTTGTGGAGTATGCGCTTGTCTGACTGACATTGACAATGCATTGACATTTGATGAAGCATTTTACCATAGCCTTCTATATCTTCCAAGCCCTGAAGTTGAGCAGAACGGCAACATCGCATGTGGTCAAGCACATAGTTTAAAATTATTTTAAAAAATATTTATTATTTGTTTTTCCTATATTATCTATGATTAAACTAGTTGTAAATTGTGATGTAATATTATTTCAATAAAGTTTTATATTTATTATTATTATTTATTTATTAGAACATAAGGTTTGAGTCAAATTATTTGAACTTTTCGGGGGTCCTTTAAGTACGATGAGCATTTTGATCTAAGCCTCCTCTAGCAATAAATCTTACATCATTGGAAATGTATTTAAATTTGAAACACTTTATTGTATTACTATAAACGTCAACGATTGGTACTTTGAGAGTTATAATGCTCTAAACTTGACCAATTTTTTTAAACATTAATGACCTAAAACTCCGAAAATACTAACAATTAATAGAAAGTATGTTTGCAGTAAATATTTGTTATGTAAAAACCTTTCTTATGATATATCATTCATTTCTATAGGTGTGGTAGATCAACTCCCATAGACAATAAACCACTTTGATTCTTTAATAACCTTTAACTCCAAAAGTATTAAGAATTGATATAAAGTATAATAACAGCAAATATTTGTCTTTAAAAGACCTTTCTAATGATATATCATTTATTGCTAGAGGGCGTGTTAATCAACTCCCTGCTGAAGAAAATCAACAAAAAAGATGTCATTTTTGACAGCCATTTTTTCCTGGTTAACATTGATATTTTTCTTATTGTTTAATATACAAAGCATTTCAATAAAAGAACTAAATTATTTTCATATTTCAAACCTCACACGATCACTATGAAAAAAATATCGACCACTTAAAATTTAAATATTCCCATACATTTAGTATGGAGACTGGCGGACGTCATGACCACGAACTGACAGTAACAGACGTTGCCAAACTTATGTTCACGGCTTGGAAATACAAGGTGTTTGGTAAAAGCCTTATAAAGCCGAATATGGTAAATAGGGACCATCAAACTGAACAACTTTTACTATGGGACCAACTCTGAAATCGCGAAAAAAAATCTGCTGTTCCATACATTTTGATATTTTCGTTATTAATTTTTGTATGAAACAGCAGATTTTTTTTTCGCGATTTCAGAATTGGTCCCATAGTAAAAGTTGTTCAGTTTGATGGTCCCTATCTACCATATTCGGCTTTATAAGGCTTTTACCTAACACCTTGTAAAGAAGGCTATGATTTTACTCAATGAAACAAAAATGACAAACAACATATTATACTAATCAACCACGTGCTGCCTGCCACGTCGATCGAAAGATGCCACGTGAAACCGCATGGTTACAATTTTTTTTGGAAAGCAAGGAAAGTGTTTTTCAAGTGCCACGAACGAAAAGACTCCAACTTTTGCGTGTGGCTGGTTATATTGCGTAGCTTGCCTCGTCGGAAGCTGGACACGAAAAGTATGGCACCTACCGCTAGCCCGACGTGAAAAAAACCGAGGTAAGTAAAGTTATGTGGTAAATTTTTGCAACTTCAGTAGGTGGTTTCTGAGTTGTTTTTTGAAAGTTTACTTTTTTTCTAAGTCACGCATCGGCGGCGGGAGGTCGTTCCAGCACCGAGAGGCAGCAAATCTAAAAAAGCCACGGAATGCAATGGTACGATGTGCTGGGGTACACAGTATAAAAGTACATTTTCTTCTCGGATACCGGCTATGCTCCTGCGCCCAAACCAGCTTATTAAAAAGGTATTTTGGCTTTCCTGAACTAATTACTTCAAATAACAATGACGCAAGATGAAGTTTTCTGCGAGCTTCCATCTTTAGAAGGTTGGCAGAGTTCAAGAAAGGAGTCACATGTGAGCGAGGTGGCACTCGAAAACAAAAGCGGGCACAGGCATTTTGAACGCGCTGAATGAGATCTTTAGTCCGGGCCAAGAGACGTGGCCCATACACTGTGTATTTATTATTTTTATTATTTAATATATGAAGGTCAGTGGTTGATCAAGGATCCCTGTGACTCTGTGTGACGTAAAGTAGAGTAGAATAACTTTAATCAAGAAGTTTAAATTCATAATAGATAGAATTTAAACTTCTTTACTTCAACACTTCATAATTGACACCATTTCAAATTTTTTGTCCCGTTTTTTTATTTTTTATTTAGAAATTACTATCTCTTGTTAGGAAAAAAAATAGTATCTCTTGTCTCACAAGAGATACTGATTTTTTTCCTTTTCCAAAATTACTATTTCAAGTCATCTTAATTTGAAATTTATTCATTCTAAAAGGGCGAAGGTAAGTGCAGTTAGAATGAACTATGACGGACATACCTTGGTCCATATAAATTAAAAAATAGATACACTGATATCAACCTGTCAACCTAAGTAAATCTTAAAAGGCGACTAAAGTGACAAAGATCTAACAACTTTGTGGATCAAAAATTGAACAGACACCGATGCAAATATACCAATGCTATGATAGGTTGATATATTTTGTGTGTATGATCCTAATCCACACTTTAAGTAGGTAATAAAAACCGCATCTGAACTAACTCTCTAAAATATGAATGAACCCCGAAACGAAATCACACAATTTCACCGCTATACGAAAACAAATTAAAACGATATAAGATCGCACCTTAGTAAGGTTGTCACGTTTTCACGAGAATTTTAAATAATACATTTTTATTTATTTTTTGATTACTTATTAAAAAAAATGCTTAGGTAAACAGCTCATTTTAAAATAAAAAAAATTATAATACAATTTTCACCTTTTAAATTAATAAAGTTTTCTCCTTAAATGATAATTACAATTTGCCATATTTTCTCACTGACTTATGGCAGCCATGATATCGTTATACGAAAACCGCAGCAATCCGCAAGTGCTGACGAGAAGACCGCAGCAATCCGCGAGTGCTGACGAGGAAACCGCGGCAGATTATTACAAGCGCCTGCGCTGCGGCTCATTATTACCAGCCCCCTGATTTAGTATCTTTGTTTCAATCAACTCTGACAGAAATCACAGTTACATTGCTGCTTTAGTAAGAACTAATGTGACAACTATCTTACTTAAAGCAGCAATGTAACTGCGGATTGAATCAATTTCAATCGAGAATTGTTAGCAACAGAGTTACGTAATCAGGGGGCTGTACTATTATCTATTCTGTGGTTTTACTTTCTGCCGGAATGCGGCATTCCGCATTTACATACTCGATACGAAAATATTGTACCATAATAACAAACTGGAAATCAAAAGAAAAAATACTGTTTGTGATTTTTCAGAAGCATCATATTTACGACGTGTTTCTTGTGTTAGTTTATAAAACAATTAATTATTTTCATAAAAAAAACCAGAACCAGAATACAGTTACAAAATCTAATTTAATCATACAAGACTTGGCAGCCCTGATATCGTGCTTCGAAAACCGCAGCAATCCGCGAGTGCCGACGAGAAAACTGCGGCAGATATTACAAGCGGCTGCGGCTTCAGTCTTACTGCCGGAATGCGGCATTCCGCTTCTGTTTACATATAAAATAATAGCTTCATTCAATGTAAGCCGTTACCTTAAAATTCAGCTTTATTAAAACTTAAAAGCACGGGTTGCACAACCGTTGCTGAACGCTGCTGGTGATAAAAATATTGCCTCAATTAATTAGAGAAAATAAAAAGCAAAGAGTGTCACCAAACAAACCATGATAAAAAAATTACATTGTGAAGGCAAAAATCTCCAATTTTTCATGATCATTATTCACAAAGAAATGGTTGCATTTTATGAGTAGAGAATAAATTAGGTATACCTACTTTGACCTTATAACTAGCTATTATTCGTAGATTTTTTATTTGAGAATAGAATCATGTTTTGTCTTATCTATACTTTAGCTTCCGCCCGCGACTTCATCCGCGTGGATCGTTATGAAACCTTTAACTCAGGATAAATAGTATTCTATGTTTTAATTTCATCAAAATCTGATCGTTTTTCACGTGATTAGGTGGGTCCCCCCCACCAAGCGCGTTGCCTTGCCATAAAGTTTGAAGTAGTTTCTGAGCTTTGCAGTAAGAACTGCTGACTAAATAAGTACAAATATCTTGTACTTACCTACGTTTCCCGGAAGATTTTTAGTTAAAAACCTAATTATATCCCATAAAATTTCCACTAGGTAAATATATTTATCTGACACCAACAATACTAAATCTGTCTCGGCAAAGGGCCACAATTTATGAATATGGGATCAAATGTGCCCACAATGTGTTTCCAACGCGTTGAATCGTGAAATCAGGGCTCACCACAGAATAGGTATAGTTGCACAAACATACTTTTACCAGCAACAAATCCAACATGAGCTTTATCGACTATCAAATAAAGTTGAATATAACAGTCTCAGTTTTATAACGGCAAGCGAAAGTTGCCGGTGTATTTGTAAAATCGTACTGAAAGTTACTTAATTTTTATGTGGCGGACGAGATTTCACGCTTCATTTCGAAAACGTTTAAGTGATGATACTGTGCGGGTTGTACCGATTATGCTAACAAGCTTTCACTGTACAAAAGGTTCTGATTCCCCTTTTTTGGTACAACCCTCGGATTTTTTTTCTGAAAGTCTCATGATCGCATTTTCTGTTAAGCCTTTTTCAACAATTACGAAGTTTTTAAAAGAGCTGTGTCAGTTTTAATTTGACTTCTGTTAACAATGAATAGTTTGCTCGTTGAGATGTAACTCTTGCAAGTAACTATGTAATAAGTAGATATGTATCGGATTTTTAATAATAGCACACATAAAATATGTTGCGTTTCTGCAATTAATAATGTAAGGTACCTACCTAAGTAACTACCTAATTGACTATGTATAAAGAAGTCTAGCACAACGGGAAGTTACATAAAATCGTTTGCAAACTTTGCGGACGCACAAATAAACAAGAAAGCAACCTGATAAAATCGTGTTAAAAATGTTGTTTAGTAAAAAAAAAAAAAACGAAATTTTAGACTTAATTTAACGACCAAATTATCATTTTAGAAAGGTTCGGAGGTTCGGCCAAACCGCGGGTCAAGGTTCGGTACCCGGCCGAACCTCGTAAAAAGTGCCAAACCTGCCGGGTACCGAACCTTTGCCGGGGCCGGGCCGCAACTCTATTCTATACTTCAAACATTATCGGTGTAACAGTAAAGCTTTTGGTTAAATCTAGGTGTAACCGCTTTGCTCACGGCTGATACCAGGTGTAGCCGGTTGCATTCGGTTAAAACTAGGTCTAGCCTTCTTTGTGTTTCTATTAAGGGGAAGAAATTTATGGGGTATTAAGAAAAATTTTGTTTTTGTCTGTTGAGAAAAAAAACCACGTAAGGCTCACGCTCCGCTGTGCTATGCGCTCACCTGAAATTTTTGACGTATATTCAGGACCTACAGGAGTAAAGCAGGTCGATCACACCTAGGTTTAACCAATACAACTGCTACCGCTACACCTAGTTTTAGCCGGCTAAAACTAGGTGTAGCTGCACTTCGGATATTCCCCGTAACATAATTATACAACATCATTAATCTACCCGTAGCACATCCCCAATATTTATCACCCCATCCTGATATTACCTTAGAGAGAGCCAAGCACCAGGCACTCTGACTAAAACGGCGATCGCCGCAGTAAAACATGTAATCGGTTGCACCTGCGGCTGACATTTGCGCCGAGTCGTCTGAAACCTACATAAATAGGAACTGAGTGATTCTTCAGGCATGTCAGATCCTTATCCGGATTTCTGGTTTAAATACTGTTTATTACAAGCTCCTGAACAAGTCCTCCAAGTACGAATTTTCAGCAAAATGTTTGTCTCTTACATAGATAATTTTTAAATTATGTAGATCAATAACAACTTTGAAAAATACCGAAGTATTATTTTTTGTAGAAAGTTTTTGCTACGGATTTTCTTTCGTAGCATCGTAGCACCGTAGCAATAAACTCTTGTTATTCGATGTTAAGCTTAGAGTAAGACGGGCTTCTAAGCCTTTTGTTGCTCGAAGATGTTAAGGGTGTAGACGCGCATCACGTTCCATTTTTAAATTTTCAATAACAACTCTGCGCGAGCCACAATGAGGGCAAACTTTGAAAATTCCTATTAAATTATTAAATACAATAGACAAATACCTCATTATTCTTAAGAAAAATAAAAAATTACTTTAGAATCTGTAAATACTGGTATTTAAAACATGTTAATATGTACCGATTTGAGTTTTTTTATATTTTATTTCTCTTGTGATTAAAATATTTTTTAAATTTTCTCTTTATATGGCACTCATTGACAATATAAACAATAAGTGAAAAGAAAAATATGAGTCGTATTCCTATTTGTTACAGCTGAAACGTTTGTAAAAATACCTCTGACAAGCAAATTTGACATTCCACTTGAACATATTGTCTTCGTTTTAAAATACCTGATAGTTTATTATGTTTTTCTCTGTATACGGCACTAATTTAAGAATTTTGCTTCCTACGACTAAAGTTTACATCAATAGTAATGCTTTCATTCTTTAGATTACTTCTTTGGAAAAACGCTACTTTCTTTGAAATGCTGATACACAGTCTTAAGTACAAATTTTCACAATTTTTTTTGTCTCCTGAGTATTCAAAATAAACATTTAAGGAATGTATCTAAATAAAAAAAACCACCCATGCATAGATTTGATGTCCTTATAATTATCCAACCGGTCGGCCTTAACCTATCGTGGGACGACGACGCGAGGCGTATAGTTATCTTTTATGTATATTTTAGTTAGTATGTTAAATCTAGTAGCTAGGACAAACTAAATTGTGTCAAAGTTTTTATTTTTTTGGACTAATTATAATAGACCACTAAATTTTGTTAGAAAAAAATACACTTGCTTTTAATTTTTTGAGAAATGATTCTCGTTAATGTGCTCAGTGGCCAATTTTTGCTCTTTTGCGTACTACTACTACAAGAAACTATATTTTACTAACGTTATTGTTTGTAAATAAACTATAAAACCTTAGCTTCAATCTAAACATGTGAATTTTCAATAATTATTATGAACTAAGCGAGCAAT
Source organism: Agriphila tristella (assembly GCA_928269145.1). NCBI lineage: Eukaryota > Metazoa > Arthropoda > Insecta > Lepidoptera > Crambidae > Agriphila > Agriphila tristella. The sequence goes on along the minus strand of OV743437.1, from coordinate 25,233,545 downwards.
AATTTTAATTAAGATGAAAACTTGGAACAATACCTAAGCAGCTGTTCTTCACTTTCTTGTAATTCTGTGCTAATGGCTAAAAGGCGGTGTTAACCTTTAACAAAGACCATTCCACTATAATTACGCAAAATACGAGTTTTGTTATCAAAGGCGCTTTGTTTCCCTCATAGGATGCCACAAAACTCATCTTACCCGTACCAAGGTATCCCATTCCACTCCTTTGAGCCTCGAATAACAGTTCCTAGCTTCGTTAACATATAACAGAACTTAATGAAGACGAAAATACATTGATCAAAATTAAAACAAATGAAAAAATAGTTACCTCTTATAATGATACTAGCTTCCGCCCGCGACTTCGTCCGCGTGGATATTAGAGAAAATCCTTAGGGAACCTTCAACCAGGATCCGACCAACCGTTTTATACGCGATTAGGCGGGTCCCCACCAAGCGCGCTGCCTCGCGAGGCAAAACATTTGCGACGTGTGACAGGCCTCGCACGAGGCTGCGCGCTTGGTGGGGACCCGCGTAATCGCGTATAAAACGGTTGGTCGGATCCTGGTTGAAGGTTCCCTAAGGATTTTCTCTAATATCCACGCGGACGAAGTCGCGGGCGGAAGCTAGTTTATTACAATAATCAGAATTAGGTCCAGAGATATTAAGAGTATCACGTTCCCGTTTCTTTACTCTTTCCCGTTTCCGTCCCCGCCCCCGTTCCCGTTCCTGTTCCCGTGTCCGTCCCCGTCCCCTTGGGCTGAATCATGTCCACCGTGTTGGACTTCAAAACAAATGTCATTTTCGCATTCCTCATCCCATAAAACCTCAAGAACGACATCCACATCGGCTTTCATGTTTACTTACCCCATTTACCCCCTAACGGATGATTTTCAAAATAAGAAAATATGTGTTTGCCTATTTATTTTTAGACATGCTCCTACGAATTTTTAAGCTGTAAACTATGTAATGTCTATTTTATATTATTTTTCCATATATAATTTGTACCCCATTTTCACCCCTTTAGCGGTTAAATTGGACTTCAAAATTAATGTCATTTTCGCAATCACCATCCCATAAAACCTCAAGAACGACATCCATATCGATTTCTACGTTTACTTAGCCCATTTACCCCCTAAGGGGTTGATTTTCAAAACCACAAAATATATGTTTGCCTATTTATTTTAAGACATGCTCCTACGAAGTTTTAAGTTGTAATGTCTATTTTATATTGTTTTCAATACCAAATTTAAATCCAATTTTCACCCCTTTAGGGGTTAAATCATGTCGACCGTGTTGGACTTCAAAATAAATGTCATTTTCGCAATCTTCATCCCAGAAAACCCCAATAACGACATCCATATCGATTTTTAGGTTTATTTACCCCATTGCACCCCCATTTCATCACCATGGGGGTTGAAATTATACCAATACAATATGCGTTGCGTTAGATTTCCATCCATAAGCCTAAATTACAAATCTAGCGATTTCTACTTCAAAAATGAAGGATTATCTTCTAAACACAACTTCATCCCCCTTTTCACCCCTTTGGGGGTAGAATTTTGAAAAACGCTGAGACACGTATTTATTTATTTTCAATCATCAGCCTAAACACAAAATTTGAAGATCCTAGCTTCAAAACTGAGGGACTTTCATACAAACTTTCATCCCTTATTTCATCCCCTTAGGGATGGAATTTTCAAAAATCCTTCCTTAGTGGATGCCTACACTGTATAAAGTATCTGTGTGCAAAATTTCAAGTCTCTAGGTTCAGCGGTTTGGGCTGTGCGTTGATATCTCACTCAGTCAGGACTTTGAATTTTATATATATAGATTTTCCTACATCACCATACAATGTGAGAGTGATGATTTTTTACACGTCTGCCTAAAAAGGAGTGTGATATGTTTTCAGGGTTCATGTATGTTTGTGGGTATGTGAGTTTCTTTATTCCACCATAACTCCTAAATTCCTTAACTGATTTGGATGTATGAGGTATCGTTAGAATCCTTGCATCATCCCGAGTGACACTGGTTGTATTTTTTTTTTTGAAAAATTCAATATGGCAACTGTACGATGACGCCACTTTCAAATGTGAAAAAATAATAATTGGGCAGTCGTGTTTTTAATATTTTTTTAAATTATTATTTTTTAAACTAAGTTAACTAGGTATTTACTTTCTGAAATATTAAAAGTGATTTTTGTTTTGTAAAGCGCTTGATATTTATTTTACAACATTGGTAGAAAAATGTACCAATTTTCAAATTTTTCATATGAAAATTTACATTATATCAACGCAACATGAAAGAAAAATCTTGACGAAATATGCGAACTCAAAATAATATTTATTGAAATTGAATCATCAATATTTTTCTTCTTATCAATTCAATACGTTCATAAGTGACAAAATAGACAAAACAACAGAAAAACAACAGTGCAGTTTTTCCAGAAATCAGAAGTAACGATATTCACAAATCATACTATTCTTTCGTAATGACGAGAATATACACAGGCAACGACCATTTACTTATCATCACAGATATCATTGTCTCTAATAAAACCTATAAGTCAACACATTTCACAGAATAATATTGTACAGTCAACGGCACGTCAGACTAGATGTCATTGACTTTGACCTTGAGCTTGTCCTTGAGGCCGTATTTATGCCGTACGTACGTCCTAAAATCTGTTTTCGTATTTCAACTATTTAACTTACCGTGCTAGAGGGGGGAGGGTATTAATTTAAAAGCTCTTAAAAAGGCAAGCAATGCGTCTCTTTTATTTGCTATAAAGAGTTGTAATTTGGGCGTATGTTTTTTTTCGCTCCACTTGCGTACAAACAAATAATAGGTCCTGAGCAAGGACGTGAAACGGCCCATCCGGCGCGGGAGGGCCAATCTGCGTAATGGCAGATCGAAGCGCGTATGTCAGCGGGCGGCACTCGTTGACATTTTATTACGGTCCCGTCCGTATCTTACTTACCTAGGAATATTCTAGTATACTGCGAAAAAGAACAAATACTGGAAGTGTATTTTACATACTTAGGGAAATTATTTATACTACTTCAGGGGGGTTATTCACGATTGTCGGAAAACTTTCTTCGATCTTATTTTCTACATTATGCTACCAAGATTTGTATTGCATTGCGCTTTCCCGTCGGAAAGTGAATCGGATCGGATGCCAGTCGAATGTATTTGTGAATAGCTATATTTTTGTAATATCGGAGGATACGGATTCGAATCGAATGCTTTCGAGTAGATTTCCGACAATCGTGAATAACCTACTGAAAAGGATTCATAACGGTTTCTAAAATATAATTAATGCTTACTATTTTTCTATCCATAAAAATATATTACATTTATATTAAGATAATTTATATCTTAGAAAAAATAATAGAAAAAATCGACTCACCCACTCACCTCAGACGGGATTCGAACCCGCACCCTTGGGATTCCGGCCCAATGCACTGACCAATTATGCTACCGAGGCGAAAGTTTCTAGTACTTTTTACGTTTCCGCTGTAAGCCAGCGTTATCTCATTAATGTGAAGAAATTACTTCAACATTCGAATGCAACATCTTTACAGATGCCATACAATCGATTAAGATGATAAAGCTATATAATTATTGAATTTTTAGATTTTAGGTAGTGAAAATAAGTTAAAATACTGAATAATGTCTTTTCAAAATACCAAAACAAAAATATGATAACTCAGTAGTCTACACGAATAGCATAAGATCTCCAGAGACCTTGCGATTATCGGTGGTCAATTTACACCACGCCAATCTTGATATGTAACAAATGGATATCGCGTCTCTTGAGTATTATATGACGTGCAAACGAGAATACGACTAGGGTGCGAAAGCAATTTTTTATTCGATCTCATGTACACGTGACGTCCTTGACATATGCTCCAACCCCTCGCATTACGTAGATTGGCCCTCGCGAAGGATGGGCCGTTTAGCACCATCCATATCTCACTAAGAGCCGATTTCATCATTGATTTCATACGTGACTAAGACACTAACTGTCTTATTCAGAGATGTTTCACGAAACTGGGGTGCAAGACTGCTCTAACAAAACCTGTTTAAATGCTTGTAAACCAATCACAATGCACCTTTTTATCCTTAAATGGTGGGACTAAACGTTAAACTGTCACTCTGAATACGATTTGCGCTAAAATGGCGTTAGTCTGCAGTCTAACGCCATGTTAACTTTGGCCTTAGTTTAACGAACGCACTCTGAATAAGACAGTAAATGGGTTAGACTGTCACTGTCGTCATAAAAACCCAAAAAATACTTACAAACAAAATATTCAAATATAATAAAAGAATTTCTCGTAAAATCTTGTATTATTTGTATATCAATGAGCTGGTGAAATCGATTTGAAATAATAATAAATTAATAAATTAGTTCTAACTAGTCCTTCGGTACGCCCATGAACAAGAAGTTTGTCAAAAAAAAGTATTATTACCGTTTAAACACCATTGATCCGTGAATCGACCCCCAGTGCTGTGTTCCGTTCCGTCGTTTTGGGTGTAGTTGTTTGGATTTGCAACCAAACAAAGGAACGATCGAGTTGTTTTTATAACCTCTTTAGGTACAAAGTTTTCATTTTCCATTTGGCATACGGATAATTTAAACTTTCCTATATTATATCCTAAATCAAATAAAACAATGATATTTGAGGAGAAACCATGATCTTCAAAATACAAAATCATTTCAAAATGACAATGACATTATTTCGTAAAGATAAACGTCAGAGCGTTTTTCAAGCATCGATTTTGATGGTTGTTTGGTGTCATAGAATATTAATATAAGATTCTTGGTTGTTTGGTTGCTGCACTCCGAACCACAGAACGGATGAAACTACGCTCTGACAGCTGTCAGAGTAAAATTTCACAGAGCCACGGAACGGTTAGAGCGTGCACCCGAGAGCGCTCGAGTGCACTCGAGCAAAGCCACGGAACGGACCCCTGGGCCCTAAATTATAAACGTGACAATTTCCATTGCGTCAACCAATTAAATGACAACCATGACAATTGTCAAATTGTCACGTTATTAAATAGGGGCCCTGGTGTCCGCTTGGTTGCGCAATCAATTTGGGGGCAGCAAGCAAATTGCTTAGTGCGCCACTATCAACCCGTCGCTTAGTGGTGCAACCATGGTCTCCTAGTGAGATAGGGCCCTTAGCGTCATAACAGGCAGCTTAGCTGATTGTCTCTCTAAAGAATATTCACTTACGTCGTTTTTTGAAAGAACCTAATTTGAGTTAGAGCCCCGTGAATTTTGATTAAACTGCGCTAAGTAGCTTTTGTAATCAACTGTGTCACCAGAAAAAAAAATGTTTTGTGGTGTAACCTTTAACAACCTGCAAAGATGGTTAATTGTAATTTTATTCAAAACCTCTATACCAAGGTAACGAGAGTGAAGAATATTGTAATATTTCATTCGGAGATAGTGAAGTCGTTATTCTTGATACCTAACGAAAAATGTGTTACGATAGATTTCAGTACTTCGCAATAGCAAATTAAATTGCAGTGGTCGCTTAAGCAACCTTAAGTATTTGAATAAAAATTCGCATGAGTACGAGAGACAATACATATTCTATTCTATTCTAGAAAACTAGCTGAAGTGTCAGCTGAGCTAAGAAGCTAAGAAAGAACGCCCTCGATGATTCCCTTTTCAGTGTAGATTTTCTTTTGATAAAGCATCATCATCATCGTGAGGAGCTCGGTGGCGGAGGAGCTCGGTGGCGCAGTGGTTAAGCGCCTGGCCCAACGATTGCGGATGTTAAGCAACGTTCGCAAGGGTCGGTCATGGGATGGGTGACCAAAAATTTATTATCTCGAGCTCCTCCGTGCTTCGGAAGGCACGTTAAGCCGTTGGTCCCGGCTGCATTTGCAGTCGTTAATACTCACCAATCCGCATTGGGCCCGCGTGGTGGTTTTTTTTTTTTTTTTTTTTTGTATGCCGAGGAAAACCGCATTTACGCGCTTCCCTTCCCGCAGGTGATCGGGAAGGGGGCATGTGGGACTCGCCAGGAGGGGACCGCAACATTCAACGTTGCGGCTCCCTCCACGACTACCTCCTGTAATTCCACTAAGTCAAAGCTCCGTGGAATCCCAGGAGGAGGGAATACCCACTAAAAAACCCCGGCACCTACCCTCTCGCCGCCAGCCAAATGGGCTGTGTGTGGGGCCATGGTGGCAATCACCACAACGGCACGCGGCCTGCCCGGCTTCCCAGGCCTCCTCCACCGGGGAATGGCCGGGTAAGTTTGGCCATTCCCCCCAACTCCTCAGGGCCGTGCAAGGCGAGCAGTGGTTCACCTCCCACTGCCCGCTTGGCCCCGACCGGGGGACAGATGGTACGTCCCCCCCCCTCCAGCTGCTCCCGTACTCCTCTCCTCTCCGAGAGGGGTGGGGAGCGTCTCGGGGCTTCCCCCTCGCACCAGGGATGCCGATTACTCGGACATCCCCTCACTCCTCCTGCCCAGTATTGGGGAGCGGACGCGCTCGCTACTGGGGTTCCTCCTCACTGGCGCTTTTACGCCCTGACGCTCAAGGCCTTTGCCCTTCTTCTGTGGTGGGTTGCAGACTCTGCTTCCCATCAGATGATTATGTGGCTTTCCGCTCTCTAGGCACACGAGACACCTTGCTTCGGCTGTGCATGTTTCCGCCTTATGGCCCGGCTTCCCACAATTAAAACACAGGCCACTTCTGTCTTCTTTTTCCGCACACAAAGGCTTAGTGTGCCCCAGTCCCATACACCTAAAGCAGCGTATGGGACGTGGGGGGAGTGCCTTAATGTGTGCGGAGCTCCATCCTACCTGCAGTCTTTGGAGCTCACACGTGGCTTTAGCCATAGCTATGGGGATCCTCATTTTGATGGAGCACATTCCGTCATTGCGCATTTGTACTTCTGTAGCTTTGACCCCATCTAGGTCACATTTCAGCTTCCCTGCAAGCGCTGCCACAACTTCTTCTTTCTTCACAGTGCCCATAAGGAAGGCCTGTGCCCCAGCAGTGGGGACATTAAAATGGCTGATGATGGACAAAGCATCATAATATCCACGGAAAATTTAGTTACTTATATTTTAATGTACTTACGTTATAATTTCATTCAGTCTCTGAGGACTGAATGAAATAAGTTTAACTGCACTTTAACTTTTTGTTTAACATTATTAAGCTGACTTAATAATGTTAAACAAAAAGTTAATAAGTGCAGTCAAACTTTTTAATGAATCGAGAAAATTGAATCCAAAGAGTATTCAAGAAAATACTCTGATGCGATTTATCGAAAGTTTGTTTAATTCGCCAAAGCAAATCTAATTATTGAAACTTATTTGGAGCTATTAACATGGGTGGATTTTAGTCACATATGAAAGTCGCACTTAGTAAGACGCTTGGAAAATAGGGAACATGCATAATTTTTTTTTGTATCAAAAGTATAATGCGTAGTGTAATACCCTTACATCAGTAACTTATGTAATTCCCTTGGTTTCAGTTTTAGCCACCGGATCAGATAAGTTTGTTAAGTCACCAGCGGCTCAAGCCAAATTGCCATTTACATAGTCGATTATCGCCGCGCCGTGCGGCAAAAGTCGTGCAGCGTGCGGCACCGTCACCCGTGTAAATCCTCTGAAAAAGGAAACTATGGAAGTGGCATAAACTGCAATAACAAAGCATTCGTGACGTCAGGCGCGTGCCGTGCCCGCCATATTGTGTTGCGTTTACATGTTACAATTTCGACTCTATGCTATTTACATCATGTGTTATGTACACTAAGCTAAGCCGCCATGTTTAGTTGCGTTTGAATGGAGAACAATGAAGTAGGTATGCACGCTTTTTTCGCAGGTATGCCAGGTCCACCACATTATACGTTGGTGGTAAGGAAATTGAGTGCTGCGGTAAAATATGAAATAGTTAAGATACTATTTGTACCTATCGACTTATTATGTTTTATAGTAACTACCTAAATTGAAACCGGACATTATCGAAGATGTATTCTATAAAAAAGTCGTGATACAAGTACGGATGTATACCTGATAATCCCGGAACTCGACGTGACTTCAAAGTGCTTGTCTCAACGAGCTCTTCTGTACTCATTACACATCCAGATTAATTCGATGCAAGTGCAGTAATACCAGTCAATTAGGTCTGGATTGTTAGAACTCCTAAAAGAGAAGATAAATCTTCCGGAAATAAAATTAACGTTTTCTTATTGCGATGTCACCGCATCCTACGAAAGCAAAGCTAGTCTAAGATTATAATAAGGATGCGTCATTGGAAAGCAGCTTTTAGTTAACTGATTTGATTATTTCCTATTTTTAACTAATTATTTTTTATTATCATTATGAAAATCACGAAAACATTATCAAATTACTCTTCTGGAATTTAACTCTACTATGCAAAATCTGTAGTCACCATTCACTGAAGAGGCCTCCATTCAGGTATTTGAAGCGAACTAACTAGGCTTGCCTCTGACGATCGAAATCCTAAATGTCTATAATGTCTACGTCGACGTCGCGTCATGAATACGTAATGTTTCTATCCAGATGTGAACATCTAATACGCAGTACTTCTACTTACGGATTACTATGATTAATACCACCCTCACCAACTCCAAGAATTGTGGGAGTGAACTTCATAGTTGAAGTATTTTACCTACTTGCGTGATATCTTAGAAAAATATCTGCATATGGCTTTCAAATCTAATGTTCGTATAGAATTAGATTTTACATATAGATTTTTAAAGTCCGAATAAGTAGGTAGATACCATAGGCAACAGTGTCGCTTAACTAAGATCAAAATCGCTTGCACGCCGCGCCGTAACAACATACGTTTAGTTCGTGCGGGGGCGATACGCGCGCACTAATTTTGTTGCTAGCTGTTGCCCATAGTACATACCTATATAATTTATTTTATAAAAATTGGCAGGTAACGTTAAACATATGTGATATCGCTTTCCCAAATGACTTTGAAGTTTGTGATGATGATAACAAGCAAACAATGATAATTAATCTAGAAATCTTAATAATAAAATCTATTTATAAAAAAAACTTCCAGTTTGACTCTTATAATATGATTCCGTAGTCATTGTGACAGAACAGCCTAACTGACGAAGATAAGTTTGTGAAAACTCATTGCTGTCAACATTCCCAGGCACAAATTCCACAGCTATAAACTGTCAGATAGTCCCATATTTCTTCATACGTCATTTTATTACTAACGCATTAGCAATCCGTAAGCATACCTCATAAATCCACACTTAAATATTTCTGTTGACACCACAAAAGAAACATTCCACAATATTTCCGGGCGATATTACCAACGCATAGCAATAAAAACTACGTGCACATTTCTTACGGCCACAATTACGATATTAAGAACATTTTCGCCTATTCGTATTCGAATCCGATCCCTTGACTGCTGGTGATGATGGGAGCCCGCATCTGTGGTCCTTATATGAATATTACAAGATGTCGCTACTGCCGCAGTCAGTTAGGCCCCTTACACACTTTTTGTGTCTAAAATAAATAACACATCGCAAAAATGTCAAATATAAAATCCTGTTATGCTCTATGGACAGAACTAGCTATTCCGGTCAGTGAATAAATACACTAATGTGAGAAATTAAAATTCATTGACATGCAAAATACCATTAAGTAAACAGCTATTTTGTAAAGTTACATTGTGTTTTTAATTGACCTATTTTTGGTTCGGTTTTATTAAGTTTGACAATTTTAACTGAGAGAAACAATGTTTGTTATATTCTAAATAATAAATTATTGTTTTTGTACTTAACCTATTACCTAAATAATGTGAAAATGTAAACACTTACTTACATGGTTGTTAACATTTCATTGTTGAGAATGTCACCATACAAAACGTTTTCTTAACCATTTCTCCTTTCGCCCAAAATGCGTATAAAGTTAACTCCGGCATCCACCAAAATGGTTGTTGTTTATATCTTGTCGGGAGTTTCGTGAAGGCCGCCTTAAAGGCCGCATTAAGCACATGTCCAACTCTAACTCATGTTATGGGGCCTTTAAAATGCCTCTATCATGATGATAGAGCCACTCTCCCTTGGTATAAATGGTGTAGTGACTTTATTTGTTATTAGGGATGACTTTTTTTGGACTGCAGACTTTTTGGTTGTTAGAAAAGAATCATCAAACTGTTGGCTTGAAAGAATTTCTTTTAGGAGCTTTATAGAAAACATGGTTTGCGGGGGTCATATTTTTATAGAAAACGTAAAGTTGTAGGCACAAAAAATATACGACAAGCGAAAGAGATTCTAGCAACAAGTATTAAGTTGCGTATAAACCTCAAAGATGACTTAAAAAAAACAGAATATCATAAGCGCTCGCGTAGGTTTATATGTTTCGCGTAAATAATAGCGGAAACGTTTTCTACATCACATTAACGCACTGTGAAGTAGCTCCAATAACTTTTATTCAAGAAAGATAATTGTGATAAAGACAATGATGAAAAAACAACGAAGAACATCGGAAGTGAGGTTATTTTTCATACTCTTTACACGTAAAGAAAAATACAGAGACAAATGTTTTCGCGTAACCATTAATTAAGTAGTGGCGGCAATCGTATCCGAGCCTTAATTTATTTTCATGAATTGATTTAACATCCTTTTGAACCTTTTTAATACATTTACTTTTAAGCTATTTTGCCACCCACGCTCTCTAAAAATGGTGGCCAACATTTCTACCTTAAAGAATGTATGTATGAATGTATAGAATCGTAAGTAAGGTGCAAACGACCCGCTGATTTTGAAACTTTGCTGCAGCCAACTCTGACAGAAATCGCAGTTACATTGCTGCTTTAGTAAGAACCAATGTGACAACTATCTTAGGTAACGCAGCAATCTAACTGCGATTTCAATCGAGAATTGTTAGCAACAGAGTTACGTAATCAGGGGGTGGGTCAAATCCGTCAAATATGTTATCTTGAACCAACACCCTGAGGGTCGTAACACCTATTATCATTACCGTACAAATCGCGCCATATAACGTACTGCTCCTAATATGGTAATTTAAGTGTATATAACGGACGCCCAACATTATAGTAAATCGGCCCAAAACGGTTTGTTTAATTTAATTTAAGTAGTTTGTACTAGTAGAAGGTCAAAAAGTGATAGAATATAAACCTACAATAAAAGCTGTATAAAAATGAAGGGTTATAATATAATGCGGAATCAAAGTTGTGGTTCAAAAAGTGACATAAACAAAAAAATAATAGGTATAGTCAGGTGGGGTAAGTGAAAAGGTGGGGTATTTTACTTTTATTTAACAAGGTTTAGTAAAGCTATAAAACTCGCAATTAAAGTAGCTGTATAGGCAATGTACTCCTAATTAAATCAGCCTTTAACGGTATGAATATAAATATCTAAAGACTTGCATTAAGCAACAAAATCACGAAAAGAATATAAAAGCTAAGAAGTGTTTCCCTTACCCCTGACAAGGTGTAAGTGAAACAGTGGCCAAAATAGCTTTAAATATTGTGTCCATTTAATTAAAAACAGGACAAAAGGATCATGTTTAACCGTTAATATCCAAAATGTATCAAATTCTCATAAAATAGGGTCCAGTTTTAAAGATTTATCAAAAAAACATCGTGTTTTGCGTTTTGACATCTAATGAATTTCTTTTTGGTTTACTAGCTAGATTAATGATCGCAGCGATATCTGTGTTGTATTAAGGGAAGTAATTCGTCATTCCTGCTTAATCGACACATCGCTATGAGAATAAACTACGATAGTTTCTTAGATATGGTTGGGTGTTTAACTTAGCCCGGTGTTTCACTTACCCCACCTGACTATAATTCTAAATAAAATTACTTTACAAGTTTATGCTGATTTCTAAATAGCCGTAAATTTAGGAAGTAATAAAAATTTACAGTATGACCAAACTGTAAAGAGCACATAAAAGTGAGAGCAGCGGTATAAAATAATAAAATCATTTCAGCATGTAAAAAATAATCAAATTATACAGACCGATTCTTGTTTTTGATTTGTGATATAACTAATTATTTGATGTGAGATTGTTAACCGGTCGGTGGTCAACAGATATATTTTATTACTTTTTTCTTATTTGTGCAAAATTTTAAGTTAATGCGATGAAAAAGCTTTGTAGAACAAAAAACAAGACTGGCTTTAAAAACCGCCTTCAAAAAACTGAAAACAAAAACAGCTTAAAAATTAAATACCTCTAAAAAGCAAGAAATAATATTCGAATCATTCGTTACACATATCAATATTAATAAAACACGTCTAATGAAGTCGGGTGGGGCTGGAGGACAACTTCATTTTTTTCTTAAAGCCCCACCCGACTTCATTAGACGTGTTTTATTAATATTGATATGTGTAACGAATGATTCGAATATTATTTCTTGCTTTTTAGAGGTATTTAATTTTTAAGCTGTTTTTGTTTTCAGTTTTTTGTAGGCGGTTTTTATTTTTTTTAAAAAGCTTTTTTATTTTCAACTTTTTAGTGGTAGGTATGTAAGCGCAGCGTGTAAATATTTTTTTACTTTATATTATAATATTTACAATGGTAAAATGCCCAGAACTCAATTTCCAAATTTACGCTGTTTGTTTTTGAGGAGTTCCGTTGTGTCATCGTAGTCCAAGTCTAGTCCAGAACGCAAAGCATGATTTGGTTTGTTTTGGATTGCGATAAACTTACCAAAACCTAAATCACTTTACTTATACTATTTGATTTTGAAGAGTTCCTTTATGTATCTTCGAAGTTCGAAGTCCAATAACAATGAAATTAAATTGTGACCACTTTTGAAGTAAACCCTTTCAAATAAAAAAAGAATCATCTAAATCGGTTCATAAACAAAGAAGTTATGTCCGAAATTCCATAAAAACTCGTGCGATGGCGAGCTAAATAATTGATATTTTTCAGGATTATGAAAAAACTACTGGCCAGATCTCTGTAAAAAAATTATGGGACCACACACGAACTATGTTCTTTGAGTTAAAAAAAGAATTGTACAAATCGGGTAACAACTGACGAAGCTATGTTAAAACATACATAAAAAAAAAAAAAAAAAAAAAAAATACCGTCGACTTGAGAACCTCCTCCTTTTTTTGAAGTCGGTTAAAAAAGGTTGAACGTTACGATATGAAATTCAATTATTTTGTCTACATTAAGATTCTTATGTTTCACCTTGAAGTCGATTATAAAATAATAATAAAAAAGCTTAGATTAGCAAGTTTAGTGTAATTTAGACTTGAAAGTTAATAAAGACGGTTCTGACGGTATATTTTATAATATAAACTAGCTGATGCCCGCGACTTCGTACGCGTGGACTTTATGACTTCGGCGTATGCATATAAATGAACTAATGTAGTTACATAAGAAAATACTTGTAGCAGTGTTATATGGTTCTGCATCAGGTGTTCCAGATCTTCGATTTTTATACCTCAACAAAAATGCTCATCGGGCTGAACAACTTTTGCAAAGATGTCATTTTTATATTTTGTATAGTTTAGCTGGATCATTATGAAATTCAATTATTTTGTCTACATTAAGATTCTTATGTTTCACCTTGAAGTCGATTATAAAATAATAATAAAAAAGCTTAGATTAGCAAGTTTAGTGTAATTTAGATAATAAAGACGGTTCTGACGGTATATTTTATAATATAAACTAGCTGATGCCCGCGACTTCGTACGCGTGGACTTTATGACTTCGGCGTATGCATATAAATGAACTAATGTAGTTACATAAGAAAATACTTGTAGCAGTGTTATATGGTTCTGCATCAGGTGTTCCAGATCTTCGATTTTTATACCTCAACAAAAATGCTCATCGGGCTGAACAACTTTTGCAAAGATGTCATTTTTATATTTTGTATAGTTTAGCTGGATCATTATGGTTCTGCATCGGGTGTTCGGGATCTTCGGGAAAAATGCTCATCAGGCTGAACAACTTTTGCAAAGATGTCATTTTAATATTTTGTACAGTTTAGCTCTAGGCTGGCCAATAAAATTTACAGGTGAGCAAAATTTTTTAGATCGTGGCGGCGCCGGGCCACAGCTTTTAGGTTTTCATCAGGTGCAAGCGGTGCCACAGTGCGCTGGTCAGCCGGCCGATTTCTGGCGGGCAAATTCAAATGCCTTGGCGGGCCACGGCCTGGGTTTGGCCGGCCTTTGTTTAGCTGGACCATTACAGTTCTACATCAGGTGTTCCAGATCTTCGATTTTTGTACCTCAACAAAAAATGCTCATCAGGGTGAACAACTTTTCTCAAGGTGTTATTTTTATATTTTGTATAGTTTAGCTGGATCATTATGGTTCTGCATCGGGCGTTCCAGATCTTCGATTTTTATACCTCAACAAAAAATGCTCATCAGGGTGAACAACTTTTCTCAAGGTGTTATTTTTATATTTTGTATAGTTTAGCTGGATCATTATGGTTCTGCATCGGGCGTTCCAGATCTTCGATTTTTATACCTCAACAAAAAATGCTCATCAGGCTAAATAACTTTTGCAAAGATGTCATTTTTATATTTTGTATAGTTTAGCTGGATCATTATGGTTCTGCATCGGGTATTCCAGATCTTCGATATTTATACCTCAACAAAAAATGCTCATGAAGCTGAACAACTTTTGCAAAGATGTCATTTTTATATTTTGTAAAGTTTAGCTGGACCATTAGGGTTCTGCATCCAGGTGTTCCAGAACTTAGATTTTTATACCTCAACAAAAAATGCTCATCAGGCAATCAACTTTTGTTAAAGCGTCATTTTTATATTCCTTATAGTTTAGTTGGACCGTTATGGTACTGCATCAGGTGTTCCATTTTCCAAAATTAATTATACCCTAAACTATGCCCAGGTTTAACAGCTATATAATAAAAAAAGTTTAATTCGAATCCATTCAGTATTTCCGGAGATTAGCGTGTTCAAACAGACAAACAAACAGACAAACACTTTTTTTTTAATTCTTAATCTATTACTATGTCTCCATCTCCCCAGATATTTATTTTTGAAATATATGTAATGTACAGACACACTTTTTCTACTGTTTTATTATATGTAAGGAAGGATATCGAGCAATTGTAATTACTAATTAGTAACAAATTGAAATTAAAGAAACAAAGATTAAATTGAAATGAATTGAAGTCCGAAATCTTAACATCCCCATTATTCTTTTCCTCCATACATTCACTAAACTTCATTACCCAAAGTGGCCCTTTACATTTAAGAGCTGTACTCGGACGTTATCAGCACTAAATCATTATCTAACTAAACAGTGAGTGCTGTGACACTCATCACAGTTTCAATTCAGGTCAGAAACGACGCAGTTAAACGCGTAATGTGGTCGGTCCAAGTTTAATTAAGTCATGGCGATGCAATGGGTCAGTCACGGACAGTCACGGAGGGGCGCTGTACGCCCTTATTAAATGTCCGGTCCGTGCTGCAATCTTCGTACGCTCCCGATGCTTTGAAACACACGAGCCTAAAAAATGTGTATCGTTTTTTTGTCTCCTGCCTCATCACGACATTAAGCAAATTTCATTAGTATAGCTACTTTAAAATAATAGTAAACAGTATTTACATTGCTATTTTGAATTGCAAGATTAGTAATAAGAGTCGGGATGAGCTAGTAAAGTACTTACAGGCCCGCCGCTAGCTATTTGAGCGCCCGCGTGCAAGACCGATTATGCCGCCCCCTACTACCAGTAGGTGATTTCTTGAAAGATGCCTTTATCTTAGTACCCACTTCTCATGTAGAAGTCTAGTCGCGGCGTGCGAAGCGCGCCGCACGCTCCGGGACGTGTGGCGATTTGACTCTTCCCCGTGTTTAGTTTTTTTTTGCAAAATTCTACACAAGTAGATGGTTTCTTGCAAGATGCCCTTATCTTTGTACCTAGATACTTCCTATCAGTGGCGAAGGGTCCATACAAGCCGATTCCCATCGGCTTACCTTTGGAAATCCCACCCCAATGACTATTTTGCATAGGCGTTGTTAGGGGTAGGTACAGAAAAGGGCATAGGGTACCTTTCATCCAGAAAAAACGTACAGTTCCCGAGGGATAGCAAAAAAACTGTCCACGCAGACGAAGTCGCGTGCGGCCTCTAGTTTTATAATATTACTAGCGGCCGCCCGCGACTTCGTCTGTGTCTAGATCCCTATCTATCCCCGCTGCCAGAACACGATGCGAAACAGTCGGTATAGGCAAGAAAAATAAATTATTTACTTCTATTAAATTATTTAGCTATGGGTCATACTCGGCATAGCCGCACAGAGGGAGCCAAAGAGCTGCATCGGCTCGCGAGCCGCGGTTTGCCGCTTCTTCACAAGTGGGTACAAGGATAGAGACATCTTTCAAGCTTCCTGAATATTACGTAATGGATCTGGCGTCGTAGCTAGGTTTGGGGCTGGCAAGGGGCTCAAGGGGGGCATCTGCCAGGGGCGCGACCAAAATTAAAATCTTGCGAGGAGCGCTCATATCATGACCCTGATCGGTCGATTTGCCGCCCCCCTAGACGTGCCGCCCGCGTGCGGTGCACGCCTTGCACGCCCGCTTGCGGCGGGCCTGAGTACTTAGTAAAGATGACGAATTTTCTACGCAGATGACGCGGCAATGACTTTAGGCTCAGTTGCACCACCTAACTTTAACGATAAAAAGCTTGTTAAAGTACCGGTTAAGCACAAGTTAGCCAAAAAAGAGGTTGCCAGCCAGCATGATGTCCTTTGACAAGTTTGACGTGACAAATAGGTAGCATTAACATTTGACGATAACTTTAACTTTGACAGCGTTTTGGTGCACCTCACACTTAGACATTTACAGCAGACTACCTATAAACTTATCATACACGTCATGTTTGAAACGAACCAATGATCAGTTCAACCAACGGCTCATAAGAAAACGCTAGTGTAGGAAAGGAAGGTAGTGGACCCCCACAGTAAATCCTCAGTCGACGAAACGTTACTGAAAAGTAGTATACTTAAAACGTATTTTGCAAATTATCCAAAAAAAATCTTATATAGTTGATATGTTTTTAGAAAAAAAAACTGCTTAAAATTTCGTTACCAAATGTACTCATGTAAGGTATGAAATTAATAACGTGAAATATAAAAAAAAATATAATCTCACACAGCAAAATTTTACTGACTGAGGATTTAATGTTGGGGTCTTCATACAAAAAATCGCTTTATTTCCAACACTATGGATACCTCTAGAACTAAATTTGGGAAGAGATATACAAATATTCAGAAAAACAGACGATTGAATAAGTATAAAGGAAAAGATTCTATCATAGAAACAGTCGTTATCTTTATAAAAGTTCAGACAAAAACAAGCCATCAAAAACACTTTTTCCAATTTCGTAAAATGTTTGTTACGCTAAACGCAATATACAGCCGTATATTTCACTAGACATCTTAAGAATTCAAATTTACCTAGTCCTTTAACATGACAGTAGTATCTCAGGAACTTGAATGCTAAATAGAATCCAACTGATTAAATATATTTCGCTTTTCCTTTTCTCACAGTAATGTGCTAACAGTTGTAATTGAGTTTTGTTAATTTAGTTCGCCATGTTAACATTGTCAAGACATCTTAATTTATTACATTTGTGTTGTAATTTTATTTGAGCTTTTTGGTTTCACTAGTTTTTCACTGTATCATAATCTATACTAATAACAATTAAAAATATTTAAGTATTTAATTAACATCTTAAATATTTTTTGAGGAAAAACATAGGTAGCGGATCGAGATCACGCATGTGCCACGCGTGGTCAAGAAGTTGAAATTTATGAAGGAATCTTTTAACAGGACAGGACAGAATTATTGTGGTTAGTTAGTTTTGTGGCTAAAGCCAATAATACTTTTTGCGTAAGTACCTACTAAATTAATTTTAATTAAGGTTTTTATTATTAGTTCCCTAGCGTTGTAACCAAGACTGTTATAACACTGAGAGGTACCGTAAACTTGTATTTTACGACAACGACGTAGTAGGATGTGGCTGACTCACTGCAGTGGCGGACGGTAATTACGCCACCTCGATGCTTGCAACTGATTATAGTTGCAAATACGATTGATAACTAAATTATTAAGTTGTATTTTAAGTATTATTATTTTTCTCTCCACGGTAATTTTCAAAAGTCCTTTCTTAGCGGATTACGGCAAAAAAAACACAAATCCCAAGAAAAAACATTAATTTGACGATAAGGTTTTCCAACCTCGTTGCTGGGGCCCCTTGGAATATTGCAAAATCGATACGTGCACAGCACAACCCTAGCTTTGTGACACATCCCTCGCTCGCTCAACCGGATACGAGCGAGCGACACTTGCTGTTTCGAAATGGCTGCCGTGCGAAGCGACACGTTAACGAGTAGCTCTCATCAATTTTATTGTTAACTAGCTTCCGCCCGCGACTTCGTCTGCGTGGAAAGTTTTTTGCTATCCCTCGGGAACATTACCTTTTTTCGGGATAAAAGGTACCCTATGTCCTTCTCTGTAACCCTGACAACGTGTATGCAAAATTTCATGATGATCGGCTCAGTAGTTAAGACGTGAAGGCGTAACAAACAAACAAACAAACAAACAAGCGGACTTTCGCATTTATAATATTAGTAAGGAAAGGATAGTAAGGAAGTAAGGATATCACTGAAGCAGTTATAAATTATATTATAATTATTGATTTGTTAAGTATTTTGTGATACGAGTAACCGAATAAAAATAAGGACAACCAACTACAACAACAAGCAAAGTTAAATACTTGAGGCAGTAGCATGTGGCTTCCCGTCGTCGGCTTAATCAAAACCCTGCAATGGCCGACGAGGCAATTATTTCCCTGCCACTCGAACAATAAGAGCTCAAACCCTCGATTCTGAAAATAATTGCAGGATGATAGGTAAATTGATACATTGCAGTTGAGGCGAATAAACTGCAGGAAAAGTGTATGAAAAGTGACAGTGGCTTAACAGCAGGCTTTAGATTTAATGATTTAAAGGTTTTTACCTATTGATTAAAAGAAAATACACATACTTTTATCTATTTCATATTGCGGAAAGTTTGTGATAAGCGCATTTTCGCGATTATATAATGACGCTTTAAGTATGGACGTAAATTTTTCGTAACACAAACCTGAACATGGAGTCTTACAGGCTCCTATACTAATTATTGTGATGCATTCTTATCCATTTCGTATTACAGAAAGCTTGTAAAAATTTTCACGATTAACACATAATATTTTCTATCTTAAACACAAATCACAGTTAATTCAATTAACTCGAAAGCGGTTCACGTCGCATTTAAATTGTTAAGTAGGTATCTAAATAATATAAAGCCTTCCAAAATATATTCTAATCTTGAACCACCACTCGGTGCTAAGCCTTTTATGGCTTAAAATGACAGCGCGGAAGGGTATCTATTTAGCCATCTGCCAAGTATCAACATCTTATTAAGAATAGGGGGATAAAATTATTCCCAAAATATTTTAAAAAGCTTAAAAAGAAGCTCCAGCCCATGGTCTCTAATGGTCAAGATTGTTAATGAAAATAACCATTTACTTTATTTTATTTATTATGTAGGTACCTTAGTAGGATAATCAGTATAATACAAATGGCTGCCGAGATTTTTTTATAATCTTGTCCGAAGCTAACATTTATATTCAAATCAAATATGTAACTAGCAATCATATTTTCTTTGTCAAGTTGTATTTTTAACCGACTTCAAAAAAAGAAGATTACTCGACTTCGATAGACTTTCTTAAAAATCAAAATAAAGCAAGTTTGAAAAGAGCTTTAATAAAAAAACTGCTTCGAGAAATAAAGTGGTATTACCTACTCTGTATATATTTCTTATTGAAGCTGTTCTTTATTTATACTTACTATTGGCTCTGTAGAGCTGTAAACATTCTGTAAAATGTAAAAATGCCACATTTTTTGACATTTTTCGAATTGCTGAAATATGATTTTTTTCTTATCTCTGCCATTTTAAAAAAATTAGAAAAACTGAATCGGCAAGAAAATCTATTATACCTAGAACCTGCTCACAAAACTTCACAAGAACCGTTTAAGAAATGCGACTTGTAGAGGAAAATAAAAGAACAACAGGACATACGAAAGCATTTTTGCCCATGCTGAAATGGAGACGCTTCGCTCAAGCTTCGCGCTCGCTCTTAGACCTATTATAGAGGTCAATGTCTTTTATAATATTATATATTTGCGGCCGCCCGCGGTTTCACCCGCGTGGTTCCCGTTCCCGTGGAAATCTCGGAATAAAAAGTATTCTATGTTTTAATCTAGCTAGGCTATCGACTATCTGTGTGCCAAATTTCAAGCAAATCCGTTCAGCAGTTTTTGCGTGATTGAGGAACAAATATTCAAACATCCAAACCCACAAACTTTCACATTTATAATATTAGTAGAATTTTAAGGCTGATGATCAGACGAGATCCGAAACTATGAAACGCTGTTTATTTACAAAAAGTACCAAAGTATTTCGTCACAGTGCTGTGATAGAAAACTTACATTAAAAGATTGAAAATATCTGAGACCCTAACTATATAAAACCAAATAAATACTTTCAAATGCCATTTTGTATGTACCATACTTTTTGAGACATTTTTATCTTGACCGAACTTTGTCGTTAGCAGAAAATCGATGAAAATTAATTTACTAGGTACTCGCATGTCCTGACAAATTTGCTTTCGATACCTAGAAGAATTTCCGTCAAATTACTCAAATTCATAGCTAAAAACAGCATTAAAAGTCAAATACCTAGTAGGTATATCAATACTAATTATCATAAGTTTGTCTAAGTTTTACCTAATCCTTTTATAATGCCAGAAAAGAGCATAATTTCATATAAGTACTTACATAATAACCTATAGGTATTAGGTATATTAATTAAGAAAACGTTATGGTGTCAGTGGGAAATGAATGCGATGTATTTGAGTGTTTTTTCAATCAATAAGTTAGTTATAACTTTAAGTAGGTATCTATACATCAGTACTGACAAAGGGCCAAACTTTCATTTGGTTAGTAACATCCGTATTAGTCGTTACCTGCTACAGTCTCGTATAAATTTTATAATAATGAATTATAACCTGTGGTTCAAAGTGGATAATATTTTTTTAGGTATTTTTAGAAATCACAGCTTATTTAACAAAAGAATCAAGACATTAATTTGCATAAGATTATTGTTTGAGTTTTTAATGCTTGCGTATTATTGTAATACTACAGTGGTTAAAGCAAGAAAAACAAACATTATTTTTGCTTTATTTTATGTGATTATTTTTTTTACAAACAACGGTACTATATTATTGGTGCCAGTGATACAAAGCAAGAGCTTTATTGTATTAATATAACGCTTAAAGAACCTGCAAAATGCACACATGATTGATGTAAAGTATAGTACTAAATTTGAAACTATTTTCTTCGGTTCAGCAATTTTAGTGTCAACATTGTACTACTGGTTTGAAATTACACCACTCTTAACCCACGGACCTGACCCCTTAATCAATTATATTGCCGTGCTTATTGATGTAAGAATTTACAAAGAATTCTACATATTTATCTTAATAATATTGACTTTGAAAAATGTTATGCAACGCACTGATGCATCTATCCAGAATATCATCAATGTAATCATGTCAGGAAAGCCAATGGAGTTGCTTGAAGATATCGAACAAGAGGGCCCATCGAATACCACTGCGTCGTATGATTTTGAAGGTGATGTCCATCAGTTGGCTGCACATTGCCAAAGTTTGATTGAATGCAGCAAGCTTATGAACACTTGCTTCAGTAGACAGGTGAATGTAGATTTAAGTGTTGTTTTAAAATTAAGATAATCTATAGAAGTAACCGTTTATACGAGTACCTATCGTCTTCACATCATCATCATCATCAAAGTTATCCAAACAAGTGTACAATGACGTGATTAACCTACATTAATCGTGTTTTAATTGCCCTAATTACACAACAGTTGCAAAATACCTATTGTACAAAATGTTTTCTTTTTCTAAATATAAATAATATCAGATGTAATTCCCATTATTTTGTAAGGTCTGAAAAGTAACTTGCTTTTCGCAATAAAAAGAATAGTCAGTGTAATGTCATAATCCGTATCATACTACAGCCGCCTTCTTTTCTTACAGTTACTTTTTTTACTGGCATCGTCTGTGGTTTATTACATTGTATATTTTGGTGAATTCATAGGAACCTTCATTAAACAGGTAAAATATTTATATATTATAATTAATATTTAATATTCAATTTATCACACGACGTTTGTTGCAAACATGCATACTGCGTGGATTGATTGTGTTTAACATGCATTCTGTCATTCAGTGGTTACTAAATTAGTTTTACTTCACTACTTATTGTTTTTAATCTTTAAATGTGTTAATTCTTTACAGGATTCAGAAGTTTCATACTTTTTAATTGTCTATATGTCATTGTACTTCTCGATGAACATTGTCACTATCAGAATTAGTCAAAATATGCAAAATGCATGGATTCAGTTGGGAAGGTCACTGGCCAAATTACACAATGTTACTGTGACACGTAAGTTATTTTGCGATTATTTTGACATGCTGATATATCCAACGTGACGTTAGTTGCATAAAGTCAGTCTATCTATATTATTAGGTTCGACAGAAGCCTGCTTCTGTCGAACCTATATTTGTTCGAAATTATAAGGGTTTGAAGGAAATGCCAAGCGCACTTAAATATGTGCTTAACTACGCAATACGTAAAGTTCACCTGTATGAACAATGACGTCATTGTACAACACAAAAAAACAGTGTTCTAAGCCATATAACTTTTCTGTTTTAAGAGATATCGCGAAAATTTCTTCACAGTTGTGCATGTGGTCCTATAAGATATTAGATAAGTCACTAAACAAAAATCGCTGTTATTCTTCATTCTAATACTTACACTTATAAATTATGAAATCGTAAGTTTTATTATTAAGCTGGAAAGAAAAAGTTGAAATTAAAACGTAACCTCAACACAACCCAACGTAAATAATGCTAAAAATCAATTGCTCTACTATGATGGCACATTGATAAAAATGATGGATCTCACGACATTATTTAGTAGAATCCATAGAGTAGCGCAACGCATGTACTTGGGCAGAGAATCGGCAGGCTTATTGCTAGGAGGCGGGTGATGTACGCCCAAAACTCAAAACTCGCAATGCGGTAAACAGATCGAACTCACTCTATAGGTCTCTCTATTTTGTGATAGAGCCAAATCCTTGCTCTAATAGGTTCTATCTAAGAGGCGGGCGCCGCCGCCACTGTATTAGCACAGTAAACAAAATGTAGTAGGTAGCACTTTCTATCCGTTATTTTAATTTCTATACTGACAAAAACACAAACTCTATTTCCCTGATGCTACGATGTCCTAGCATAGTACCGTAGTACTGTGCTACGGTGCTACGAGATCTCTGAGTGAAGGTTATATAGGTACTATCGCCAGAAACTAAAATAGCGAAAAATAGTGCTACCTACAGTTTGATTTCCGGTGCTGTGGCACAGATATTTAAATGAGTGGTTGCACCCGCGTCTTTAGATAGTACCTACTTGCGCAGTGCAAGGATTTGGAATTATTTAGCACCGGGTACGTGCACAAAAATTTTAGAAAATTTGTTTTGGCACGTGAGTTCGCGAGGGTAATGCGTTGTAGTACTGTATTGATATCAGCCATTTTTCATGTCCCCACTGGTGGGGTGGATAAGGAGGATGGACCATTACCCAACACGCAGGCCCGATGCGGATGGGTGGGTGTTAACGACTGCCAACGTAGACGGAACCAACAGCTTATCGTGCTTTCCGAAGCATGGATCCGAAGCACGGAAGAACTCAAGATACAAAATTCTTGGTCACCCATCCCATGACCGACTCTTGCGAAAGTTGCTTAATCTTCGCAATCTTAGGGCCAGACGCTAAACCACTGCGCCACCGAGCTCCTCGAGTATAGATTGTGATACTGTAATGATGATCAAAACATATGTTTTAGGCTCGAAACGCCCAGTGATGAAAGCCACATATGACCAGGTGCGGCTCGTGCGGATACAGCCAGTGCGGGCCCAGCTGACGTCCAGCATACCACTGCAGATGACGCTGGTGCCAGCCGCTGTGTCGATCATCGCGTCTTATATTATCGTTATATTGCAGTTTAACAAAAGTATTTAACTTAGGCAATTCAAAAATAACTTAAAATTTATAAAATGCTGGTAAGCATTCACTTTAAGCATTCAAGTGTTGATTTGAGTATGGTGGTAATATTGCAGGTTACTTAACCCTCTATTCTCGTGTGATATTTCTGTCACAATTGATTTTCTGCCTACCAAAATTCAAATAGTTTTACAAATCCATTTTGAATTAATGAAACTTATCTGTGACAAACTGATATATAGACTTAGTTTAACACAAAAAATGTAGATGGTGTTAGTGCCGCGTAACGGCCGTTGTTTGTCGACTGATCGGGTTAACCTGCCTACGTGCTTTTGAAAAATCAGTAAAAAATAGAGAAACGTGATAAATACTCTGTATTTTTGGAAAATTTACAAAGTGAGAACACGTTCTTTGCGGTGTACTATGGGTTTTGTATGTAATTGAATGCCTTTGATGTGTTTGAACTTCTGTCGTGTTTGCACTAGAAATGTCACAATGCCTTACGTGTGGGTAAGTTTTCCTCTTGTAAAAAGGCTGATAATAGTATGAGTCATTTGTTTTTTTTTTAAATCACTCCCGGGATTTATTTCATTCCCGCTCCCGGAAAATATGCGCTGGGATTCTGGGAATGACGGGAATCAAAAATTTTCGGTTTAAAAATTTCCCGGTTGTTCGTGAAAAACCCGTGAAACCCGAAGCCCTAAGTTACCCTTTTGATGCAGTGTGACATTTCTGGACACTTATTTTAATTCTGCTTTTTTCAAATAAAATAAAATAAACAGTTATTTCCTGAAACACGTGTATTTTTATTTCATCCGATTAATATTATTCACTACTTATTTTTAAAATATAACTTCTTGCGCTACAAAGGGTTAAGTATAATTAAAATAAGTATGATTGCCATTGCTTTTTATCTTATTGGACAGAGGTGAGAGATACTCGCAGATACCTACAATGTCGGTTCCGGAATTACGATAAAACTAATAGAAAATACGTTTCGCAAACTAGTACATTAGCTACATGTTCCGTATAGGCCCGATTTTCAGCGAAAATGCAATATCGGCCTGTTTCTCGAAAGTCACAAGTTCACAAGTTTACAAGCCTCAATATGTCACAAGGACTTGTAAATTCTGTTTCACGAAGGAAAATAACAAGCACTGAACAAAATTTACTCTTATGATTCTTTTCAGTAACAAAATAGTTGATATATGATTGCAATAATGACAAATGCACTGGCTGATAAGATAAATATTTTATAAATATCTGTCAATGTCGCTGACAGTCTCTTAAAGACAGTAAATTGACAACTATCAAAGCACTAAAATGGCCGCCAACTTGTGATTCTGGTATTATACAAGAGTAAAAACACAAGTGCTTGTAAAAAGTGTTTCACAAAAAAATTACAAGTCTTGTAAAATAACTACTAATAATACGCCATTTCACAAGTTCGATTGGATGATCTCTCTGAAAAATTTACGAGTGTGAGAACTTTTCACAGACACTTCATCATTATTGAAATCGTTGCATAAAGTTTTGAAAGTTTTAAACCATGGACTTATTATATTTTGGGTAGTATTTCATCGGGTAAGTATAAATTTCCATTATGGGTATAAAATTATACTGAATATAGCGTATCGTCGCCCCTTTAGTTATTTTGTCGCCCAAAAAACAAACCGCTGCCGAGTTTAGTATTTAAGTATCCCACTAATAGCCGCCATTAATTATTTCCAGCCACCCAATTAATTAATACCCTTATTTTTGTTTCAAACATATTGTATAAAACATCACGAGTGTGATGCAGTCACCACTTTATCATTTCCCTTTTTATTTTATGTAATGGACAATAATTTATAATTTCAGCATGTAGAATGTTTAAATACCGAAGGTATAAGATTTTGACCCGCTCGTTTTGTTTTTACTATTATATTATTAGCGGTAGATAAACATTAAGAGTCCCTCGACACTGCTAGCAAAATTTCTGAAAGTTACAAGTTACAAGTGTCAACGTAATTTTTTGAGAAACGTAATTACCGTTACACGTGTAAATATTTGCTTGTGAAGTTGATCACTTGTAAAATATTTTATTCTACATATGTGTAAAGTACAGTTTCGTGAAACGCTACGCTTGTAATTTTGTTGTTTTACAAGCGTTTCTATGGTTACACACTTGTATTACAAGGCTTGTAGCTTTCGAGAAACAGGCCAGTAGTGTGAGCTTTAAGGCTACATAAATAGTTGTGATCTCAAAAGATGCGTATCAATGAGGGCTACAAAAAAATGATTTTTTTTTTGAAAAAGACAAAAAAGATTTTCAAAAAATGAAAAAAAAAATGATTTTTTTTTTACTTTTTTTACGGTTTTTTCTCAGTAAATTGCCCATATCTCGAGAACTAAGACCGATATCAAAAAAATGGAAAAAAACCCTCGGGGTATTGAGTTGGGCTACATCTTAAAATTACAGGGCCTCTCTATCACTTACGGTGTAAATTGTAGCTTCCCCTTTATGACGCGAAATTTGAGCGTTTACGCGCGAGCGAGTAGATATAGCACAATGAGTGTAGCATCAACAACTTGTTCTCAAAGATTATCAGTTTGTTCTGAAAGATGCTATTATGTAAGTATTTTAAATTTGTAAGAAAACCGCAAAGAATAATAAATATTAAATTCTAATGACTTTTTATTGAAGAATAGTTTAGTTTGATTAGTAATAATAATTATTAAGTATTAATTGTATGTTGTAGTTATAAGACAGCAAATTGTGAATAATAAGCAAATATCGACGTATGGTAATTTACCAAACACATTTTTTTTTTACCAGCCCGCTTAGTGTTCCGAAAATAATTATATAAGTATCTGTGTTAATATTGGAAATTTTCTGTATAATTTGACTTTTAAGAAGTTTTAAGTTAATTATTACATTTACACGTGTGTTTTCAATAAGTTTTAAAATATCCATGAAAATTGGCCTAGTTAATGTTAAATATTACTTTCTAGATTAATAAATGATAATAAAAACATAATTATTTGGATTTTTTATTTAAGAAAATTGTAAAATAAAATATTATACAATACACAGAACTTTCACCAAACACCAAGTTTTACCAGCTGTCATCGGCTTTGGGTTTGGATTACTTTTAAAGTGCATTTAAAAACTGAGCTGAAGACACAATGGCAGTTGTTCTTTCTTTGTATTACAAGTAGATTGTAAACTTCGGTCGGTAACTTCTTAAATTTTATGAAAATATCTCTATACAATCCATCATAAACAACCTTAAGATCCACCTGTACACGGCACATGCTTCTCTTTCTCGTGAACGAACGTAATCACTAATATTACCCGCATGAAAAACATGATATCATTTGTATTATTTTAATAAACGTTTCTTTATAATTATGCAAAAGGACGGCGGCGGCAGGGCCTGAGGGCATCGAAAAAAATATTAGATACAGAAAAGTAGTCTCTCTTAGTTACGCTACGATTCCAAATGAATTTTTACAACGATCTCTGAATGAGAGTGTGATGATGATGCCTAAGTAACTAAATATAGTTTACAACTGCAATAAAATGTGGTTTTAAAATGTTACCGCACATTCGAGTGATGGTGAAGTCGGCGCGAGAGTCTCGTATGCTGCATTTTATTTTGATTATTTTATTAGGTTATGTAGAAATTCAGATGTTTTATTTATACAGTACTTAAGTTACCTACCTTTCAATAAAAAATAATGTCTACATAACAAACTCCTCCTTACCACCCATAAGGAAGGCCTGTGCCCCAGCAGTGGGGACATCAAAAATGGCTGATGGACATAACAAACGAATAAAAAATATATGTATTTGTTTCAGACAGTAAATTCATCTTTGATGTAACAGAAAGTCGTGAAAGGCACGAGATCTGTGATTTTTTTTCATTACAGAACTTTGTCAGAAACCACACAAACATAGAATTTTTTCTTTGTTCTGAGTCAGGAATCTATGCGTTTTCGTCGAGAATAAAATTCCCAATCTTTCATTGGTAACGAAGTTAAGTAGAATGAATTCTTTATTGGGGGTAAATAAATAAAATGGTGCTTAGCAGTCAACCCCTACGGTAGATTTATACGAAGCCGACCGACGACGGGTCGCTGTTATCGAGAGAGTAATCACTTTCGGAACTGCCCACTTTTTTCGAAACCAATTGGACATGAACTGATTGTGCCTTTGTTGTTAGTAAATTTCGTTAAACATACGTACTTAACTGAATTTTACTTTTCTTATTTTATTATACCACAACCCAAATAAGGGAAAAATATACGATGGTACTACTATCTATGTATGTTTACTATCACTAAGCCACTTTTTAACATTTGGACGTGTCAAATACCATGTCTTTGACATACATCGCTAGTTTGTTTCGGCGTGTGCTGTGAAAAATTTGTATAAAAGAGACGAATATATGATAAAGACACGGTGTTTTGACACGCCAAAAGGTTATAAATGTGGACCCACCTTTATATCTATTTTATATGGAATGAAACGTCTGACATCTAAATTACAGTCACTTAACATCTACAGTCGTAACATTACGACTGTAGATGTTAAGTGACTGTAATTTAGATGTCAGACGTTTCATTCCATATTATTCTAAATCTTACTCAATACCACTAATATACTCGTACACTAAAAAGTTGTTATTGTAGCTGGAGAGCTGGCGACAATAAGCTGTAAGACTTTTTCTAAAAGGGCCATTATCCGTTTAATTGACCGAGCGAGTGCGAAACGCGAGCGAAGCGTCTCTGCTTCAGCTTGGGCAAAATTATTTCGTATGTTCCTCCGGTGGATGTCCGTTTGTTCTCCTCTACAGGTCGCATTTCTAAACAGATTCTCGTGAAATTTTGTGAGCAGGTTCGATAATTACACATATTTTTTCAGTTGAGCCATTTTTTGAAATTTTGTACAATCGCACAGAATGGCGCAGAAATGTAAAAAAAAACATATTTCAGCCATTTCCAAAAATCTTAGAGCAATGCGAGCTTCCGTACGAAACCGCGTTTCTCCAAGCCAAAAATTTTCAAAATGTAATAGACAGTAGCTCGTAGTACATTTAAATTACGAAAAAGGTTACCGTTTGCCGTTGTGATATAGTTATTTATTACGAAATTATAGATAGCAAGTTTTAAAGATCGCAACCCGCCGTAACCTATATCTCCAAAAATGTTATTTTTTTTATTTTTCGAGGTTTACCACATGGTTTAGCTATTGCCGTGTTCTAAAGCTTTGTTTGATTGCCACTGATAATAATAAGACTATGGAAAATTACCATACATAGATTTAAGACCAGATAAAATCCATCCATTTTCATCTGGTCTTAAATCTGTGTATGGCTACTTTTCATAGTCTTACTATTATCAGTGGCAATCAAACAAACCTGTAGAACACGACAATAGCTAAACTATGTGGTTTACCACATTCGAGGTTTACCTCGAAAAATAAAAAAATAAAATCATTTTTGGAGATATAGGTTACGGCGGGTTGCGATCTGTAAAACTTGGGCTAAACTTGGGTTATATTATTTGCACAGTGTAGATACTTGACAAAACTAATATTTATTCTGTGTTATTTGTTTATAAAAAAACATACAATTTGAGCTACTTTTTGACGCGAGGTCTAGTATGTACATGAGTTGGCATCCATTCGGAAGGTCAGGTACCTACCTAGTACTAGCTGCTCAGCTGCCCCTTACCTTCAATACTAAATCATCTTGAGAAAACTTTAGCAGTTAATTGGGCTATTGTCAACAAATTAACAAAGCTAGTTCAAGATGTTTTTGTCTGGATTTATAGCGTCGGCCCATTAAGTCTGCTGGGTTTCAGCAAATTAATTAAGTCTCAAGTTATCCAGGGCTGGAAAGAAGACGGATTGCCCTCGCTGTGTGCTCGCATCTTTCATAATGTTTTAGTCACACCGAAGGGAACAATGTGATATGTTGAGGCAGGAACTCTTCACCATATATTCAGCGAAAAGGGAAGTACTTCCACCGAGCTGGGTGTCTGTGCTCGGGGACCGCGTTCCAACTACTTGATGTTGGAATTTGTATTTATGCGAAGTGCTTAGAAAACTTCGATATCGTGAGTCAGGTCTCCATACATTTTTGTCTCGATATTAGCTTGACGTAGTGCGACGTCACGTTTGCGTAATGTTTACATATTGTAACTTTTCGCTGATCCTGCATTTCTTCGTCATTCGTTGATTGCTTATGTAGCGGTATAATTGCGCCGCTACATGATAGTTAAATAAAAATTAAACACAATGTAGTAATAGAGCTTATGTTTTATTTTTTACTAGCCCGCCCGCGACTTGGTCTGCGTGGAAAGTTTTTTTTGCTATCCCTCGGGAACATATATTTTTTGTATCAAAGGTACCCTATGTGCTTCTGAGAATGTGTATGCAAAATTTCATGATGATCGGTTCAGTAGTTAAGACGTGAATGCGTAACAAACAAACAAACGGACTTTCGCATTTATAATATTAGTAAGGATTAGGTAATTATGTATTCTGTGATATTGCGACCGTGCGGCGCAATCAGCGTCATAAGTTGCCATTGGAAATCGCTCATCGCACCGCCGCGCCGCCGGCGCCGGCCGGCCGCTCTGTTGCGTGGTCAGTCCTATGACTGGCCACGCAACAGACTTTTACCTATGTAAAAGAATATCCCCATAAAAATAAACCTACACGCATTTTGTAATTGTTATAATGAGTGAATATTTCTGAAAATGTGATGATTTTAAGTATAAAATTACTAACAGTCTTATTAATAAACGAAGAGTAAGCTTACACCAAGGGGGCTAGTCAAATGGCCACTTTTCTATTCGTTCGCTAACTAAAATATTAAAAATAAGCTTTAAAATCTGAAATTACGTGTCGTAAGCTTGTCAATTCCATAGAATTCAACAATCTTTGTGATTTACATAATCTGCGACGTGTTATTTGATCGTCTAATTGCTTATTTTTAAGCTTATTAAGTTAGCGAACGAATAGAAAAGTGGCCATTTGAGTTGATAGTGAGGGAGGACTGGTTCAACCAACAATATTATAGGTACTTACGTTTGACGACTCAAAGCGTCATATTCCAGCCAATTTTTTGTAATATGTTCAATATCTATTTGTTTAGAATAAATTGTTCAAAATTAAAAATAAAAAGAAAAATAATTCTTCAACATCCGTGATCCAGTGGTTTTCACCGGTTTTTTGATCACCGGTTTTCATGGTGTCACCAACTCTTGACGTCCCAGGTTTGACTCCCGGCTGGGTCAATTTGTATAAATAATTTAATTTATTGCATTTAGAAAACGATATATTACAAATTTTCAAACTGAAATGGAATTGAAATTGAAAAATTATTTATGAAAATAAACTTAGAAATTAAGTGTTTTTGAGTTGTCTACATTACATTTTCCTACCACCTATTCGAGACTTTTTTTAGCTGACAAGAAGAATGGGCGCAAGAAACTTATCAGCTTTGTCAGAAATCAGAAGTAACGATATTTACAAAGAAATTATATC
This sequence comes from Agriphila tristella, assembly GCA_928269145.1. Lineage (NCBI taxonomy): Eukaryota > Metazoa > Arthropoda > Insecta > Lepidoptera > Crambidae > Agriphila > Agriphila tristella. Next base: position 25,201,846 of record OV743437.1, on the reverse strand, counting down.
GTAACTTTGCTAATCTATCTATCTACATAATCATGGACGAAGACATATAGCTACTTACTTTGGAATCGGAGATGATCGTAATGTTATCCATTTTTTTTCAAAAACAAGGTATGTTTCATTTACCTTTGGTGTAAATGAAGAACCTAATCAGTGCGTAGCTTTTACAAGTTACAATATTGTAAGTGAAACAATTAGAATTAATATCTTGCTTCGGAAAACGTGCAATAGTATAAATATATGTACTTATCTCTGATGTGGTTTACTCGTAAATACAATAAAAAAAAACGCTTCAACTATTAAATGATCAAACGAATTTACCCTAAGAGAAGTTCGATCCTAAATATCCCGCCTTCGTCGAAGAGATTTAAGTTTATGTTAATAGTAGTTTGTTACACAAGGGACGTAAGTGAGCTATTACAGAACAAGATCCAATTTGGCGCCCGTGCGAGCGCAGCTCGCAAAGGGCGCTCATGGATCGAGTGCACCCGAGATATTTAGACGCACGACCGAGTGAAGCGAGCGAGGGCGAATATAGTTCGAGGGTGTAATAGCTACTTACAACCGAGGTAAGCATACTACTTTACATCATTCATGCGAGGTAAATTTAATAAAAATAAAAATTAAAATATAAATAAAAATAAACATAAAAATAAATATGAAAATAAAAATAAAATAAAACATACAAGGTTATTTTTAGTTCATTAAAAACTTCTCGTGGGGTTGATCAGACCATTAAACTGAACAACTTTCATTATGGGACCAACCTTGAAATCACGAAAAAAAACAGCTGTTCCATACAAAAGTACAATGCCTACTCCATCGAAATGTATGAAACAGCCGATTTTTTTTCGCGCTTTCAAAATGAATCTTATCGTTTTATGAAAAAGAATTGTTTGACCAAGGAGTTTTGCATAGGTTGAACTGAAATAAAATGGCACCATATTCATTGTTTTTTTTTCAGTAAAAAGTTTCGTCAGTTTATAATATAAGAAAAGAGATCGGTTCACTAAGGAGTTTTAAATGCTTGAATTTTAAAGTGTACTCCATGCTTGAATTGTAAAGTGATTTGAAAATGGAACGTTCTATCTAAACAATGCACTGTGTTGCACACATAAAGTTAATATTACCTAGCGGAAATTAACTTTATGGTTGCACATGCCAACTTACACAGCTTCATACTATATTAGTAAATCCTAGTTACCGAGCAGTATGATGTAAACATTATTATTAGGTAATAGCGCTCATGGCGGAACTTAACAGACTAATCGTACTCGATTACGTTTATTAAGCAGCGTTTGGTCCGGCCAGGTGTCAGATGGGTGACCGTTAAGTGGCATTACAACTGAGCGCTCCGTGCTCCGGCAGGCACGTTAAACCGTCGGTCCCGGCTGGTCATCTGATAACAGTCGTTAAGCCAAGTTAAGAGGCCTCGCATGCGGCTTGATAAACTCTAACACCAGAGGTGGCCACTTATCTGCATACGATAAAAAAAGAAAGAAAGAAGATTGGTTATTAAATACCATAATAATAAAATAATAAATAATTTAATGAAATAAAATTGTGTTCAATAGTCTGTTTATCCTTTACTACTTGTGCTATTAATTATTTACATATATTATTTTACATGGGGTCGATTTTAGTCCCCTGTGATCGATGGTCGACTTTAGCCACCTAGCACTTGACACATCGGGGACGGCGCTGTCATCTATGTAGTCGCTTCCGTAACCTAGGTAACAATATGTAATAACGTAGTTCCAGTTTTGGCCACCAGGGCATGCATTAGTTAGCGATAACATCGTTACTAACCGATCGATAACCATAGCGAAAAAAAACGCTTGCTGTAACGATTCCCTTGCAGTCTCGACGTAGATTTCTATGTAAAGTTAACTAATTCGATCGATAAGTCACAACGAACAATTATTCTTCGATTTTTGGTAGTCTCTACCATCATAACTACCGATAATTTTCGATAGCGTATTGATATCAACTGTCACCCAAACGATTTTAGCTGTTTAGTTTGCGGCAAAATTTGACAGCCCGCAAACTTTGCGATTCATCGTTACAGGTACTTGGCGGCCATTTAATGTTTTTGTGACACTGACTTATAAAATATAATTTACTTTTGTGGTGTTTATTGTGTGATTAGAAAATCCAAAAAAGCAAGAAATGGCAAGGCATGGGCCTATTTAGCGTAGGATTTAGTTGCTCTCAAGCATCGAGTTAAAATGGTGAGGCGTCGAACAGTGGCGAGGAATAGACGCAATTATTAAAACAAACCCATTAAAAAGATGAGGAGTTCCTCAGACTTTATAGGGTGGCTAAGAAGATGTTCACCGAGCTGAGCTCGTCGAAGAGTTGCGGCCATATGGCCTTATCTTTAAAGACAGCGGCCTTGGGGATTCTCTACCTACACAATCGCAAGTGAGTAGGTAACTGTAATTATTTTAAACTCGAAATGTAAGATCTTTGTTTTGGTTGAGCTAAAATTAATAAAACATATTAGCAACCGCCCGCGACTTTGTTTGCGTGGTCAGTTATTTCTCTGTCCCTCGGGAACAATACTTTTTTCGGAATAAAAAGTATAAGTACCTACCTTATGTCCTTCCTTGTACCCAACGTGTATGTAAAATTTCATGATGATAGGTACCTTGATTACGTAAAGCTGTTGCTAACAATTCTCGATTGAAATCGATTGAAAGCGCGATTGCATTGCTGCTTTAGTTAAGATAGTTGTCACATTGGTTCTTACTAAAGCAGCGATGTAACTGCGATTTCTGTCAGAGTTGATTGCAACAAAGTTACGTAATAACCCCCCGGTTCAGTAGTTAAGACGTGAAGGCGTATAAACAAACAAACAAACGGACTTTCGCATTTATGATATTACCCAGTAAGAATTTGCAATTTACCATCATCATCTTATTTTAAATTAAAATTTCATTTAGATATTTTTAAGTACTACATGTTTTTCTATTTTTTACTGTTTGTTTTAGATACTAACCGCTCTTCGTTCATCATCATCAGCAGCTAATTGGCATGCCATTCAATTGTTATCGAGAATCAAGAAAATTATGGTGTGGCGTTGAAGATGGGGAAGAACTGACACTAAAACCGAAATCCGGTTGATTTGGAGGATGACGGAATTCCTCACAGATCACACACTACTGCCTGGACGATCATCAGTTGCAGAGTGTAAACGCTCGTATCTAACTTTATGAGTTTCTACACTGGACACTGATTGCAATTATTTAAGCTAGTTTAGTCAAATAAAAGAGTACAATCAAATAACTTGAGGTATTTATTATTTTTAACAACATATCCTTTTATTTCATGGATAGATACTATCGACAATACTTCCACTTCCGCTTTACTAGTGAGCTGAAAATCACTTGTATGCCACGCCATCACTGATATACTGGTTAGTTCATGCAGGGGCCAAAGGCCATTGATGCCTCAGTCTCCGTAGCCTCATTTCTCATGGGAGCCTTTGAATTCTTGGATTAAATCTCTGAAATAAAAAATATAAATTAAATTAGAAAAATTAGATTCTAAAATTAAAATATTGAGACAGATATTAATTAAATACTTCAGTAAGTAGTGGACATCAGCAAATTCATTGCATTGAATGATCGAAAACAACAAAGAAATCACAAGCATCCAAACCCGTGTGACGCGTGTTGAGCAGATTTTAAAATACATTTTTGACCTCAATACTATATTATGTAAAACTAAACATAAATGCATTGGTCTAGAAGGTATATCCAAAGAAAACTCAAAGAAAAGTATTTGTACTTACAGCATATTCCTCACAGCAGACAGCAGCTTAGCTTGCGTCTAGCTAGTGGACCGAACCCGAAACCGAATAATTATAACTCCTTTGAGTTGAAGCCACTATTATAGAGATTTTTTATTCTTTAATGAATTTATTTATTAAAAAATCAACACCATACACTTGACAATTTTAGTTATCAATCGTAAGTAAACACAGATTTCATTGACACATTACTGTTGGCATGACAACGCCATAACCGTTGGCTATGACACAGTGTTACAAGTAAAATTATAGTAATGTCCACAAGTTCAGTTACATATTTTTAGTGGTTATTCATGTAATAATAAAAGTAGGAATTTTATTTCCAATGATGAATTAAGAAAATATAAAAAGAGATTTATTTTTTATTTTTGGTTAAATAAAGTAGTTGCTTTTTAATAAGCATAATATTTAAATTTCCCTTCATCAAAGGGAGGGAAATTCAATGACCACACAATTACTTAAAATTTTCGGTAACTTATCGACTAAAATTTTTACGATTTTGTGCGATAACGTAATAGACTTGCATTTGCCTTATCGATCGTTACGGCAAGCGATTTTCCCCGCTATTGCTATCATTGTGTGGCCATTGAATTACTGTCCCTTCGATTTAGGGAAATTTAAAAAATATGCGAAAATGCAACTGTCTTACACCGACGTTTAAAACTTATTCAAATTGCAATTTCTCTTCTATAAAAGTTACGAGTTGTAAAATAAAAAAACGCTTTATAGCAAATATCATCAACTTTCTTTGAAGTTATAGTTTATCAAACATTATATTAACTTAAATACCTATAAAAACCAAAAAATATCACTTTTTGACTAACTGGCAAAAACTCAAACAACATAATAAAATAATTATTTACGCCTTATTAACATTTTATTAATATAAATATTAAATAAGGAAAAAAAGGAATAAAGAGTAAGGAATATAAGGAATAAGTATAAGGATAAGGAATTAATTTCACTGCACATAGGTAGATACTTGATTAGTAAAAGGAAAAGAGATACGCCCATTTAACTTTTTTAGATGTAAGTAGGTAGGTACTTAAAAACTATCCGTGTTTAACAAAAAAATACAAATAATATAAGTATTTTATTTTTGGCCTTTATTCATCATAAGTTAATAATTATAACATTCCTTATTTAGAGTGTTATTTTTAGCGGCTTTCCTGTGGCCGGCAGGCTGCAATTTTGCTAGCAATACCACTGAAGCAATATTTTAAGTATGGCTCGGCAATTATAGCCACATATTCTTGGTAAGTCAAAACATTTTCATGTAAATTTGGGATTCTGCATCGTTACACCAATTGCAGCCAGCCATATTGCAACAATGCAATATAAATTGTATTTGTGTTGGCCGGGCAATGGTGGACATTAAATTACTATTACTTGTAACACTGACTAGACATAACCCAGTGCCACAGCATATATTAAATCTAATATAATATAAAATATGTGTCAATGGTTTAGTGTCAAAATGAGAGTAATCGACAAGTAGTGATTTTTTCTTCTGTGGTAATCGGTACGGTACCGAAAATTACCGGTAGTTATGATTGTAGAGACCTTAGAGCAATGGAGACGCCACTGTCAGGCGTACCCCTCTGTCAAAGGTGTATGAGCGCCGATCATACTCGTTATATAAAACTAGTTGACTCGAGTTCCCCGCCATTCAGCTGATCATCGTACACGCGAAACGATGGGAGCTAAAAATGCCGAATTGCAGTGTTTTTTCATTTAAAAAAAGATCGGAAACATCTAGTGTGCAAAAGGATAACGTTATTTTCCATCTGTTAGGATTATTTCGTCCAATTATTATCAAATAATGCACTAAAAATTAAAATACTTCAAAAATATTGTCAATCAAACAGTGTTGCCACTAAATTATACAAGATCTCTTTTAGCCTAATTTAAAGTTGAATGTAGGACACTTAAAACATCACGTTCTTTACCTGTTAATATTATCATTGTAGATGGTTGATGAATTTATTATAGACTAGCTGATGCCCGCGACTTCGTACGCGTGGACTTTATGACTCCGGCGTATGCATGTAAATATGAACTAATGTAGTTACATAAAAAATACTTGTAGCAGTGTTATAATGTTAAAAGATAATACATAATTTTTATTTTATTTAAAAAAAAGCCACTTATAGTTGTCCATGCGAAAAACAACCAGTCCTTAGATCGACACCCGCTGGTGTGCTTTAAGCGTCTGACCCGTATTTTGGGCAAGTCGATATCAAAAATTAGGCCCAAACTGTTATTGCTTTCACCACGTAGTGTGGAGGTACTCCCAGTTCCAGCTTATGTTATTTGTATTATGCTAAATAAACAACTTTAACCTGATCTCTTAGATTTCAACATCAGATGATCTTCGACTTTTGTAAACACATGTTTGTGCAAATAATTTAAACTTGGTTCTGCATCAGGTAATCCAGATCTTCAATTTTTATACCTCAACAAAAAATGCTTATCAGGCTGAACAACTTTTGCTAAGGTGTCATTTTTATATTTCTAATAGCTTAGCTGGACCATTGTGGTTCTGCATCAGGTGTTCCATTTTCCAAAATAAATTATACCCTAACTAAACTATGCCCAGGCTTAACAGCTATGTAACAAAAAAGTTTCATTCGAATTCGTTCAGTATTTCTGGAGATTAGCGTGATCAAACAGACAAACAAACAAACAGACAAACAAACCGACACACTTTTTTTCAAATTCTTACTCAATGACTATTTATCTCCATCGCCCCAATTTTTTTTAATATATGTAATGTACCGACACACTTTTTTTACTTTTTTATTATATGTAAGGATAAGGATAACTTTTTGCAAATTTATTTATTGTTGCCTTTATCTTTATTTATTTAATTATTTTATGTTGTGTTAAACTTATGTTTAAAATAGGTATTGTAGCGTCCAGCCTGTCATTTTATTTTGACATCTGCTTGTTTTTGACATTTTATTTTATCTGATTATGAAATGTGAAGTTTCACGATTATCTAATTAAAAACCACCTAGCGACCGGTTTCAGTTCACAGATGAATGTGATACATTGCTACTTTTCTTTGGAATGATTTTTTTGCCCCAAATAGAAGTACCTAGCAATGTATCACATTCATCTGTCAAATGAGACTGGTCGCTAGGTGGTTTCTAATTAGATAATCAGCCTACTGGCTGACAATCCAAGTCTCTGTGCAAATATTTTCTTCTTCATTGTGAGCCGCGGGCTCCTTGACCTGTCGCGGGCTCCACTCTCCATGCTTCTTTTCATTCTGACCTGCCGCGGGCTCCATTCTTCGTGCTTCTTTCTCCCCATCGTGAGCATCGTGACAGGGCGCGGGCCTCCACTACACTACGTGTTTGTTTTGAGGATTACCTATCATAAATAAATTGTGTTTTTATTAAATTCTATTTCTGTCTTTCACTTCTAAGATACAACTACACTTTTCAAGTGTAGCAAAACTTCACGTTCTACTTCACTTTACTTTTTTTTTACCTCTGTAACGTTGCAGAATACTTTATTATCATAAAATATTTACGGATGTCACTCATTATTTCCAAAATATGCCGTTTTAATTTAGAAACGGTGGCCACACTGCAGCAAAAGTATTGTTGTGACAGCACAGAAACAAATATCGATATCGACTTTATCAGTAGTTACCTAGGTATGTTATTCCGGCTATAAAATATTGAAAAAAAATTCAACGTTTTTCTGTCAAAGAGGAATTTCGTTTATTCAGAAAAAAATACAGCCTATAACTTATTTTGACGAAAGCGGAATGTGACGAAAGTGGCCTAAATCATTATATTTCAGATTTCCAAAAGATGCAATGATACGAGATGCCTCGATCCAAGCTTGTGCAAAACATGATTCGTGGAAACCTAAACGTACTCGCACAATTATTACTTTTATTATAGATTACTTTTAGCAAATTAAAAATATGAGCCAAAGGTATCGAGAGTAAAATATCGATAGTGTCAAGCACTATCCCCGTTTACATGAAAATGACGTCATCTCGTGTACTGAAAGGTTGGTTTTTGCGTGTGTATGTATTTGTGTGCGTAAGTTTTATGCTAGTGTTTGATAATTTTGTCGTGTGCGTTCGTAGTGACGTGTCCGAAAATGCATTAGTGATTAACACTACTTGTGTGTGCGTTACCTCGTCCCCCGCGGAAAGTGGCAGACTTTTTCGTAAAGAAGTTAGTGCTCGTGGCGTCTCCTTACTTGGTTGAATGCTCTAAGGTAGAGACTACCAAAAATCGAAAATAGGTTGTTAAAATGACATATCGACCGAATTCGTTAATTTTACGATCGCTATCTATGTCGAGACTGCAGGCCCAGATCAGATAATAATAGTTGCTCAGTCACCAGCGGCCTGAGGCCGAATTGCCATTTACACAGTCGATTTTTGCCGTGCGTCAAAAGTCATGTACCTAAATCTTAATCACTCGTGTCTCTAACATAGACTTAGAAAATTTTTCGCTATGCTCAAGTAGACCGACAAAGGTGCGAATGAGAAACCGATTCTTACGGCTTATGCGATGTGCGAGAAAGAGTAAAAAAAAACTGACAGCTGAACCTGGTTTGACTTCATTTATCATCGTTTATCACCTTGGTGTACTCATGTCGATGATTTCCAATATAACTTTGTTTGCTTTGTGAACACTGATAGTTTTATTTAAAGCTGCTTGTAACCGACAGTTTTCAAATGGTAAATTATACCAACTTAAGTACTAATTTAACAATTATTTCCAGGTTTTCTGTAAATCCAGTGATTAAATTAAACTGGATAAATGTCATAAATAAATAAGCAGGGAGCCTCAAAGGAGACCTTAAGAATAGAGATGGGCAAAAGACCCGGTTTAAACCCAACCACTGGGTTTAAACCCAATAAAGACCCACATTGTTAATTAAAGAAACTTTTTACAGCTTTTTTATTTCTGTTGATAAGTCAAATTTGACGTTGCTATGGAAACAATTTCTTGTTAAACCAATACAGAAAAATATTCAAATGATATAACATTTTTTATTTCTCAAGATTTTATTTAATTCAACAAAATTGTCGCTTCGCTAATGGGCGTTGACTGGGTTTAAACCCAGCAATCGGGTCAAATTGGGTCCTTTGCCCATCTCTACTTAAAATTTAAATAAAATTGTTCAAAATATTGTTTGTGTTTTATTTATTAGAGCAATAATACATTATGGTTATCGACAACCTAAAATGGACTTCAGTGCATCTCTAAATTCACGCACACGTTTACATATTTACAAACACTGGCTCATCTCACTTTTGGTTTCGCAGCCAAGTGAACTCTGTTCGTCTATTCCAGTGGATATTAAGTTTATGGTCTCTAAATACCAGCTTTTGACAGTTGTCATAGCTCTGTTTAAACGGTTATTTTAAAAAATGTTGTCATCAAATCAAATTGTCTCTAATAATTAGATTTTTTTCGTAATCTGTTGTAAGAGTTGGATGAAGATGGTTTTTCACATCATTTTGATAAACAAACATACTATAGAAATATTTCCGCCCGCAACGTAATTCAGATGAATTTTCATCCCCTATTTCACTATCTTCGATAATAATATTTTTTTCCGACACAAGTTAAGCTACCTGTATACCTACGTCATTCCTCTTGGTCCATTCTTCTCTACACTTAAATTCGTCTAAATTGGTTCAGTGGTTCAGGCATGAAACGTGATCAGACCGAAAGTGGAATCTAGTTCACAATTAATAATATTAGCATGATTATCATCATCATTGTCAGCCGCACGACACCAAGTATAAGCTTCTCCCAAGGATCTCCATAACGATCGCCCTTGCGCTGCCCGCAAGCAGCCTCTTTTACGACCTTCATCAGATCATTGGCTTACAATATTAGTGTGGATTAAAAAAAAACGGTCCGCAACATCCACAATAAAGAGATTAAACTCCGAAAGCGAAAGGAAAAAGCAGAAATATGATGAGATATTCAAATGTTATGTTAGTTCGGCGAACAACATTAGGGAAATAGGCCTCCAGAGTCCTAGTGAGATCTGTCGCGAGACCCCAAAGGATGTTACAGCGGTTGTATCTACCGGTTCGATATTTATATGGAAATGGGAAACCTTCGGTTTGTACTGTTCGCTTAAATTTAGGGTCTTCAAAAAGGGGGATACAAACAACGAAACTTAGAACTTCCTTCTTTTTAAATCTAATCAACTTCGGTTCAGTTTGTACAGCATTAGTATTCCATAACATACAATATCAAAACTTTCCAACCTCGACGAAAACTTGGACTGAATTAAATTACAAAATGTACTAAATCACAGAATATAGATAGATATAAATACTACCGTAGTACTAAATTACAAAATGTACTTACGATTTTGTTCAACTTCGACTACGTTTACGTTGATATAAAAACCTTATATAAAACCAAGGAAATTACAAGTACTTCGTACAACAGTACTAATAATTTCCTTGTTTAAAATATAGTAGAATAGGCCCTCGGCATGCGTCATAAATAATTTGTTTCATTACTTGCTTTGTTTCATTATATCATTTGTTTAAATTATCCGAAAACTCAGACTTTTTGTCAATGCCACCACTTTTTGTTGATTGTATTACTATCTTCATAAGTATAATTTGAGTGAGCTTTAAAGTAATTAGGTACTATAGAAGTCTTGGAGACATTATCCAGAAAGAATTTCAGCTGTTCAGTAACAAGTCATTAATAAGTTTCCAAATAAAATAGTGCGTCGATACAAGTTTATATTATAAAAACATACATCATATGATAATACTTCTTCATAACAGATTAATAATGGATTTAAATCGTATATATCGCAGAGTTCTGTTTATAGAAAATATTATAGGCATATACAGCAATTATTGTGTCTTCGAGAGAAAAAAACAGGTCTTGATTTGCGTAAGAGTAGTCATCGATTTACTGATCATAGCCTTTTTTCTAAAGGGTACAGCTCTAAGTACGGCGGTGTGGCTTTTATTTTCAACAATTTCTTTCATAACTTTTTGTAGTATGTTTCTGGTGCCTATAAAACTAAGTGAAGACTTTATGAAATTACTTGAAAACTTAAAAAGAATCCAGAATTTTCATACGAACTCTGAAAATACTCATCAACCCAGGTTGAGGAACCAAAATGTTATTTTTGCAGTATTGGCATTGACAAATAATTTAACATCAGCGTTCATTATTCAATCTTATTTCGTTAAAAAAGGCAATTGGTATGCTGAAATGATATTAAAGATTTGTTTTCAAAGTTTGCTAAATATAAGATTCTTCATGGTTTACTACTGGTACATAATGCTGTTATGTACAATCAAGCATTCAATATCATATATTGAGAAATGTATTCGAAATGTAATGGATAGGAACATCAATAAAAATAATTTAGTGTCGGACGATGATATTGAAGAGGAGGCACCATCAAGTATGGATCCAATTGAAGCTGATGTTAAGAGTTGGGTGGCACACTGCCAAACATTGATTATGAGTACCAAGTTGCTGAACAAGTGCTTTGGTTTTAAGGTAAAATGACAATGCATTATCTGAAAAAGATTATCTGAAAAAGTATAATTTCACTTCTTACTTTTCTTTAATCGACTTAAAAAAGGAGGAGGTTCTATGTTTGTTTTTATATATTTATTTTTTTGTGTATGTCCATCGATTACTCAATTACTGAAAAAAAATTTTTTTTTTAAAACACGTTTTTAAAACGGACAAGTAAAAACAAACTAAAACGTAAAAAATAAATTCTTTTGTAAATATTTATAACCCTAATAACCTACAGAAATTTTAAACCAAAAAACGTGGGGCGCATGCTATAGACAATATGGATGATAAATTTTACAAAACGCGCCCAACGTTTTTAGGTTTAAAATTTCTGTAGGTTATTAGGGTTATAAATATTTACAAAAGAATTTATTTTTTACTTTTTAGTTTGTTTTTACTTGTCTGTTTTAATATTTTTAGTCAGATTTTTTGTAATAATTAATTCCGTTTTAAAAACGTGTTTTTAAAAAATATTTTTTTTCAGTAAATTATTATTTTATGCTTTTTAGTTAACGAGCTAAGACTAAAAATATACCATCTCCTATCGGAGCACCCGTCAAAACTCATTTTATAATAGAGTTCTATTGGCCTTCTTCCGGCTCCATCATCAGACCCTGGACACTATTTCCCAATAAAGTCCTCGTCAAGGCGATTCAAACAAGCCCAAACTCGATGGGGTTGCATGGTTTATTATAGAGATCCTATGGTCTTCTTCCGGCTCCATCATCAGACCGTGGACACTATTTCCCAACAAAGTACTCGTCAAGACGATTCAAACGATCCCAAACTCGATGGGGTAGCGTGGTTTTAATAAAGAGTTCCTATGGCCTTCTTCCGGCTCCATCATCAGGTCCTCGCACTCTATTTCCCAACAAAGTACTCGTCAAGATGATTCAAATGAGCCCAAACTCGATGGGATTGCACGGTTTCAATATTGAGTTCCTTTGGCATGGCCTTCCAGCTTCATCATCAGAACCTGGACCTTATCTCCCATCAGAGTAATCGTCAAGACAATTCTAACAAGCCTAATCACAATGGGGTTGTATGGTTTCATCATTCATTTCCTGTGGCCTTCATCCAGTTCCATCATGAGATCAGCTCAATGACATCATATTGCATTGTATTCCAGTTCTGACCTATGTTCAAAGTTTCAAGTCTCTAGCTCACCGGGAAGCTAGTTCAAAATCGTTCGCAAACTTTGCGGACTAACAAACAAACAAACGTGAAAGCAACCTAATAAAAACGTGTTAATAAAAACGCCTGAACCGATTAAAATGATTCAAACGTTATTACATCAGGTTTGTCTACAGTTGTACGAATTTTTTAAAATTTTGAAATCTGTTCAGTAGTTTTCAGGAAATCCTGAAAATACTGTCGTTTTCGTTACCGTTGTATGAACTTATACGGAAGATCGACCATAGTTTCTTTGTTCAAGAACTAATTTAGATAATTCTTTTTTTGTTTGAAAGAAGATACTTTAGGGATAAGACCATTTGAATTTCATTGGCATTGAACCTTGGGTTTCCAAGATACACAAGGGTACTCCTCAAAATCGAATAGCAACTGATATGATAATTGAAATATTGGTAGGATTATGACAATCTTAATTGTCAAATTTAAAATAGCAATATCTCGGAAAGTACTCATCCTAGACTGATGGTGTTTTTGAAGAAATTAAGGCTAAGTTTATATGACCGCGCGGTGCCGCGCGGCACTGCCAGCCGCGCGGTACAAGTTCATACTAAACTGTGTTATATCGTTTACATTACCGCGCGTAGCCGCGCGTGGCGCGCCAAGCACCGCACTCAAGATCTTGTACCGCGCTACAGCCACGCGGTACCGCATGGTTCAAGATCTACAAACTTGCAAAAACTAGAGGTTCATTTATTGGGAAAGGCAAGTGATAAGTTTCTTGCGCCCGTTCTTCTTGTCAGCTAAAAAAGTCTGGAACGGCTTATTTGACTTTGACTTTTATGACATTTAATAACTAAAAAATACTATAGTATTTGAAGTACCATAAAATGTAATAACTGCTGATATCTGTTCTACAATAATAATATGTACACAAAGAATTAATTATAAAAAATACTGATTGAATTGTATGTTCTAGATATTTTGATAGTACATACAAATGACTATCCTTTCTGTGTACATTTTCATAGTTTTTTTGCAGACTACATTTTAAAATTGTTTCATAATTTTTTTTTTATCATTTATAAGAAATACTTTGTTTTTTCATCTGTGTTATAAAAACAAGTGAAAACTGATTCTCATTACGTTTTTTTATTAATGTGATAATTTCTCTGGACATATTGGTCATTTCTGTATATATGATTTTTTTATTTTTTTTTATCAAAATAGGTAGTTGATTTTTGGGTTGTGTTTCTATATATTTTGTATGAACCTGATTAAAATTAATACATTGGTGTAAAATAAACAAAACTTTCGTTACTTTATTTATTTTTCATGCTAGAATAGAATGCATTTTTTTCAATTTTTTTTGAAAGAGGTTTTTCTTTTTTAATGACATACTCCTACTATGGCCAACAGCGTCGCTTAACCAGTTAGCGACAAAATTCGCGTGCGCACGCATCGCCCTTGCACGAACTAAACGTACCTATGTAGTGACGGCGCGGCGTGCAAGCGATTTTAATCTTAGCAGTGATTAAGCGACGCTGTTGCCTATGGTACCTTAAATTAATTCAGGTTTTGCTTTTACAGATTTTCCTTTGCCTGTGCTCTACAATACCTTCTTATATTTATGTCATAAGTACAGTTATCGAAGGCATCGTAAAACAGGTAATTAGGTTAGTGTTTAAAAAAGCTATGCACATAATCAGGACGTAAGAAACAAAAGAATTGCAAGTATTAGATTAGGAGGCCAAAACAAATTTGGTAACGATCGCATAAGTGGCTGACTCTGAGTTCACAGGATGGAGAGGCTCTCTCTGACGCTAAATAATATGTCAGTCTGTTTGCGTGAAGTGGTTGCGTTCTTTTTATATGCAGGCTGAAAAAAGGGTATAATTTTTTTGAAAATAAATTATAGCCCATGTTACTTGCTGATAATGTAGCTTTCTATAGGTGAAAAAATTTTCAATATCGAATCAGTACTTTTTGAGTTTATACATTACAAACAAACAAAAATTTAATCGCTTATACCTACGAAACGCAACCGAATTTTGGTCAGTCCTTACACAGTTCACGTGAGTACAACTAGTACTTACTTGCTGTACTATTGTCAGCCATTTACCTTATCGTTTTTTTTGGAAACGATAACACATTTTTCAGCCTGCATATAAAAAGAACGGACCACTTCACGCAAACAGACTGACATATTTAGCATCAGAGAGTGCCTCTCCATCCTGTGAACCCAGAGTCAGCCAACCATATCCAACTTAACTCATTTCCTTTTTTTCCAGAAACTTCATCAAGATTTTAAAATCCCTATTGTGGTTCCTATCAACATGTCCGTTTACTGTTTGCTTATTTTTGTCATTGTAAAATCTGGACAAAATGTGTACAACTCTTGGTTAGCACTGATCAAGACCGTTGTGAAATTACAAGCTGTTTTGTTAAATCGTAAGTTACTTTTATCCAGGAGTGTGATTCTGTAACCAAGGCCTTATTTTTATGTGTTACGGCTAATACCCGAAGTACGGTTAAACCTAGTTTTAGCCGGCTAAAACTAGGTGTAACCGATCTGCTTTACTCCCGTAGGTAAAACAGAATAGGTCCCGAATATTGGTTAGAACAGACAAATTTCGTTGTTTTTATAACAGCTAACAGAAATAACTTTCTTAATAACCTATAAATTACTCCCCTTTAGTAGAAACAAGTACCTAATTTATAGGTTACTAGCGACCCGCCTTCGCTTCGCTTCGGTGTAGTGTGGAATTTGACACCATGTATTATACATATTAACCTTCCTCGTGAATCACTCTATCTATTAAAAAAATGATAAAAACCTGCTTCTAAAAAGCAAGAAATAATATTCAAATCATTAGATACGCATTATCATCGTTATAATAACGTCTATTTAAGTCGGGTGGGGTACGAACGTACCGTACGTACGTAACGGAAGTAAAACTTCCTTTTTTTATCCTAAAATCCCCACCCGACTTCAATAGACGTTATTATAACGATGATAATGCGTATCTAATGATTTGAATATTATTTCTTGCTTTTTAGAAGCAGGTTTTTTTAAGTCGGTTTTTTGTTTTTTAGCATTTATTTATTTTTAGTGTAAACATTCTTTATTAGGTTCTGTAGGTAAGTATATTATTTAGGTGGCTCAGCCAAACGTAAGATAATCGCGGAGAAACATACTATATACAGGTCAAACTGAGAACCTTATTTTTTTGTCGGTTAAAATTAATCTTTCGTTAAGTTGATGCAAAATCATAGTATTTTCAGGATTACTTGAAAACTACTCAACCGATTTGAAAAAAAATAAATGAGACCATCTCGCAAGCAAACTCAATCGAACAAAAAAAGAATCATCAAAATCGGTCCATAAATGTCGAAGATACGCGCGAACAACGATAAAAAAAAACATACAATCGAATTGAGAACCTCCTCCTTTTGTTGAAGTCCGTTAAAAAACCGCATCAAAATCCGTTGCGTAGTTTTAAAGATCTAAGCATACATAGGGACAGACAGCGGGAAGCTACTTTGTTTTATATTATGTAGTGTTAGGTGTAGCACAACGAAGGCTAGACCTACACCTCGTATTAGCCGCGAGCAAATCGGCTACACCTAGGTTTAACCAACAGCTATCGGCTACACCTAGTTTTAGCCGGCTAAAACTGGGTGAAGCCGCACTTCGGGTATTAGGTATTAGCCGTAACATATGTTCGATCGGCCACTTACGTGCTTTACCACTTTGCAGAAAAGGTAGTAAATTTTCTTTTTATTGTTAAAGGAGCTTTTGTATTAGATAATATTGCAGCCCTATCTTAAGTACCTATAGTTAAATGTGGGGATTATGCATTAATAAAATAGCGGTTAAACTATGAAATGGACGATTTTTTTTCACACACAGAGGCTCTCATATCTTCTATGATATTAATGATGCTTCGGTGACTTGTTATTATTTTGAATTATGATATATAATAACGGCCCATTGTCAGCAATTTTTTTTAATAATAATAATAATATACTTTTTTTTCACAAACTTTTACAGACTGAGTTGCTAAACTAAAATTAGATGGGCGTTTGCAAATATGTAAGAGACTGGTATCTATACTAGGATTTTTCCCGAACGTAAAAAAGTTTCTTAAATGTGACTACTGTTTAGCAGAAATTACCACTCGTTGTTAATTAGCCGATTCTTATTTTTTCACTTAACACGTGTGGCATTATAGTAAGCTGAGTGTTTAAACATTTGTGCATAAACGTTTTAAAACATTAGTGTTCATGTTTGATAAATAAATCAAGAAAAAAATAGTCTGGAAAATTTAATTCTAATTTATTAATTGTATTAATTTTGTATGACCCTATGTTGGTTGAATAAATAAACATTATTATTATTATTATTAAATGCGAATCCTTTAAAATTCACCATACAAAACGGTTCTCCGAAAAAGTTCTCCGAAACTGTTCAAAGCTTCGTTGGAGGACATCTTTAAACTCTTAGACTGGAAAGGACTCGGCATCAACATTAATGACCAGTACCTAACACACCTTCGTTTTGCCGATGATATAGTTCTTATGGCTGAGACCTTGGAGGACCTGAACACAATGCTCGAAGATCTCCGTAGTGCTTCCCAAAGAGTGGGTCCTAGGATGAACTTGGATATGACGAAAATTATGTCAAATGCCCATGTTGTACCCTCTCCAGTTTATGTTGGGAACACTACACTTGAAGTTGGTGACCATTACGTATACCTAGGACAGGCAGTCCAGTTAGGTAGGTCCAACTTTGAGAAAGAGATCTCTCGTCGAATCCAACTCGGATGGGCAGCATTCGGGAAGCTCCGAAAAATCTTCGTGTCCGATTTACCTCAGTGTCTCAAAACGAAAGTCTATGACCAGTGTGTGTTGCCAGTGATGACTTACGGTGAAACGTGGTCGCTAACAATGGGTCTCATAAGGAGGCTCAAGGTCACTCAGCGTGCAATGGAGAGAGCCATGCTCGGCGTTTCCCTGCGTGATCGAATCAGAAATGAGGAGATCCGCAGGCGAACTAAAGTAACCGACATCGCTCGAAGGATTGCTCAGCTAAAGTGGCAGTGGGCTGGACACATAGAGAGAAAAACCGATGGCCGTTGGGGCGGAAAGGTTCTTGAATGGCGACCGCCCACCGGACGGCGCTCCGTGGGTAGGCCCCCGACAAGGTGGACCGACGATCTGGTGAAGGTTGCCGGAAGCCACTGGATGTGGGAAGCGCAGGACCGATTGTCGTGGAAATCCTTGGGGGAGGCCTATACCCAGCAGTGGGTGTCGTGCGGCTGATATGATGATGATACAAAACGGCAATTTTATTTATTTATTTCAAATAGCAACACTAACATTATGTTTATCATGCGTATACAGAGATTTTTTTAGTAATTAAGTTTTTAACCTATAAACACAACAATTACAAGTGTCGACATCACTCTCAAAAATTACAATAAATTTATACGCTCTATTAAATAATTATACTGAAGAAAAATTAAAAATAACAAATTAATTACAATACTACAATTAAATTAAATTAAATTTCAATTATATCACAAATGTCAAGGAAGTACAATGGACAACCTTTCAAAAATAAAATATGTCGTTTTCACGTTGTATATTGAAAGTAGATACAAAATTAGGGGACACGTATTTTTTATTTAAACTTTTAATTGTTTTTTTGTATATTAAATCACTGTTTGAAATCTTACTCATTCTAAAAGAGCGTAAGTACATTGTCAGGAAGTTGAAATGTGTAGCTTTTGCCAAAAATAAATCAATTCTGATCTTATCTGTGACAATATGACACCATGATTTCGATAGTGATGTGGCATGGGATTTCTGTAAGTAATGTCGATAATAGACAACATTTTCATTTTGAGAAAGTCGACGTTTAAATGTAGTCAGCTTATATAAATATTTTCAGCTTTTTTTATATTCGCAGCTAGGTTGCACTTCTAATTCTGTTTTTTTTTCCAAATGCGGGATAAATTTATTTTTAAGGCCAGTTTTTTTAAATATATCCAATATTTCGAAAAACTGGGGCGGTTAAAAATTCTATATATTTTTGAACCTGCTCACAAAATTTCACGAGAATTGGTTGAGAAATGCGACCTGTAGAGGAAAACAAACAGCGCCAGAAAGCTGGACTGAAATATGTTTTTTTTACATATCTCAGACATTTTGCAAAAAATTCGAAAAATTCGATTGACAAATTTCCACATTTGCGCTTCCTTTGCTAGTCATTTTACAAACAATATTTTAATTAAACACGAGCTGCTAGATGTGCGCTTTATATTCAGTAAAAAATCAGAGAGAATAACATGAAAATAATATTTCTCAACAACAATGAAAACAAGTAACAATTCATCAACAAATAAAACGTGACAGTGACAAAGACCCACTGTTTTTTTTATTATTTAGTCGTAAGTATTATTTCGTTGATTACACATCTTTTTACTTTTTAAAACTATCCAATATAAAATGTAAAAAATCGACAAAAACTAATTTAAACTAAATATTTGTTTCTTAATCAATCACGAAAAAAAGGCTGAACTCATTTTGGATAAAAAGCACACACATAGTTTATAACCTAGCGGAAACTAGTCAAGGAAATTAAAAGAACACGTTAAAAATGTCACTGTTTATTATTTTAAGACGTTCACTTTTTAACTCTTTCTAGTTGTCGCTGCAAACTATAAATATGTAATTGCTTCATGTCGATAGCTCGCAGGCTCTCCTAATGTGTTACGTTTTGTGTCATGTTGGATAACGGTGGCGCCTAAAACAAAGAAATTGAGCTTGTAGTAGTACATTATGTTACAACTGATTTGAGTTTTCAAATGTAAATTACGTGATTATTATGTATTTACATAAAAGAAAGATGTGCCAAGCCATGTGATGGTTTTCTACTTTTTGTTCCCATCTTAATATATAAAATCGTAAACTGAATGACTGACTGACTGACTGACTGACTGACTGACTGATCTATCAACGCACAGCCCAAACCGCTGAACCTAGAGACTTGAAATTTTGCACACAGATACCTTATACAGTGTAGGCATCCACTAAGGAAGGATTTTTGAAAATTCTATCCCTAAGGGGATGAAATAAGGGATGAAAGTTTGTATGAAAGTCCCTCAGTTTTGAAGCTAGGATCTTCAAGTTTTGTGTTTAGGCTGACGATTGAAAATTAATAAATACGGGTCTCGGCGTTTTTCAAAATTCTACCCCCGAAGGGGTCAAAAGGGGGATGAAGTTGTGTATTAAAGAAAATCCTTTATTTTCGAAGTAAAAATTGCTAAATATATAATTAAGGCTTATGGATGGAAATCTAACGCAACGTATATTGTTATTGTTAGTATTTTAACCCCTACGGGGATGAAATGGGGGTAAAAAGGGGTAAAAAATCCTAAAAATAGATATGGATGTCGTTATAGGGGTTTTCTGGGATGACGATTGCAAAAATGACATTTATTTTGAAGTCCAACACGGTGGACATGATTTAACCCCTCAAGGGGTGAAAATGGGGTTCAAATTTTGTATGGAAAAATAATATTAAATGGACATTACAACTTTAAACGTCGTAGGAGCACGTCTAAAAATAAATAAGCGAACATATATTTTGTGATTTTGAAAATCAACCCCTTAGGGGGTAAATGGGGCGAGTAAACCTAAAAATAGATATGGATGTCGTTATTGGGATTTTCTGGTATGACGATTGCAAAAATGACATTTACTTTGAAGTCCAACACGGTGGACATGATTTAACCCCTCAAGGGGTGAAAATGGGGTTCAAATTTTGTATGGAAAAATAATAAATGGACATTACAACTTTAAACTTTGTAGCAGCACGTCTAAAAATAAATAAGCAAACATATATTTTGTGATTTTGAAAATCAACCCCTTAGGGCGTAAATGGGGTGAGTAAACATAAAAAATTAATGTGGATGTCGTTCTTAAGGTTTTATAGGATGGTGATTGCGAAAATGAGATTTATTTTGAAGTCTGACACGGTGGACATGATTTAACCCCTAAAGGGGTGAAAATGGGGTTCCAATTTTGTATGGAAAATAATATAAAATAGACATTACAACTTTGAACTTTGTAGGAGCACATCTAAAAATAAATAGGCAAACATATATTTTGTTATTTTGAAAATCAACCCCTTAGGGGGTAAATGGGGTGAGTAAACATGAAAATCTATGTGGATGTCGTTCTTGAGGTTTTATGGGATGGTCATTGCGAAAATGACATTTATTTTGAAGTCTGACACGGTGGACATGACACATCATGGACCTGGACCTGGACATGCACATCCAGGGAACGGGAACGGGAACAGGACGAGAACGGGACGGGAACGGAATGGAAACGGAACGAAAAGGGAACGGGAACGGAAAGGGAACGGAATGGGAACGGAACAGGAATGAAACGGGAACGGAATGGGAATGGAACGGAAAAGAGAAAGGGACAGGAACGGGACGGGAACGGTACCAGGAAAAGGAACGGAAGGAGTACGGGACGGTAACGGGACGTGAACGGGAACGAAACGGGAACGGAATGGGACGGAACGGAACGGAAACGAAACGAAACGGGAACGAAACGGGAACGCAACGGGAACGAAACAGGAACGGAACGTGAACGTGAACGGGACGGGAACGGGAAAGGAACGGGACGGGAACAGAGGGGAACGGGAACGGGAACGGGAACGGGAACGGGAACGGGAACGGGAACGGGAACGGGAATGGCAACAGAAGGGGTACGGGAACGGGACAGGAAAGGGACGGGAACGGACGGGAACAGAACGGGAACGGGAAACGTAAAAATGACTGGTCAGATCCTGGTTGAAGGTTCTCATAGGATTTTCTCTAACATCCACGCGGACGAAGTCGCGGGCAGAAGCTAGTCAAATATAAAGTAAGAAAGTACAATAAAACAAATATCGATATAGTCAAAGTCAAATAAGTTTTATTCAAATAAACTTAATTATTAAGTACTTTTGAATAGAAATGCACATCACTAGGTGAAATAATATAACCTCTACGACATGTAATAAAAAATCTGATATTTGCAAAATATCAGATCAAAGAACTGTACACAAACGACTATTCGCACAAATTATTAGCATATTATAATAGTTTCAAGCTATTTACACTACATAAAAACATCTAAAACAATATAAACTTACCGATGAAATCATAATGTTTATTGATTATTTTTATTTCTTCCTGTGCGAGTTTTATAGCCTTAATCACACAAGACACAATTTCACTGGTAACGCATAAGTATCCCAAACTATGCTATGACTTTCTTTTAAGTTTTTTACAATAATATTTTATAAATTTCTAAATTTTACTAGTCTGATCAGAAATACGCTTGAATGACATTCTGTCACTATGATTTATTATGACAATGGATTTTATTTTTTAATGAATGCACAGATAATATAAATACAAGACAAATAGACTCAACTCAAACTTCCTGACATTCCCAATTTGGACTACATTTTAGTTTTTTTAAAATAACGTAAAAAATACTGAACTAAAAATTCTGAAAAGAAAAATATGAGCTTAGAACACTAAAATCTCGAAATGGTTTTCTAATTTTAGTACTTTCTCAAAATGAAATGTTGTCCAATTAATTATTAAAATTATTACTAATGACTATTATAATAATTTGAAATCAGTATATTATTTATATAACAAATAGAAACCCATTAAGGCAATTTAGACAATTCATCCATTTCATCCATAAACCCTAATACTACAATATGCTAGTTAACATTATGGACCGTCGGCCAAGAGGCTCATTTTCAATCTACATTGACAAGATAGCCATTAGTTTGGTGTTATCAAATATCGTCGTCTGGGTTGCGAAGTAGGAAGCTTCTGGGAGATATGCCACCCTGAACATAATATGTTCAGGCATAATGTTCATAATATGTTATGGCCTCCCATACAATGATATCCAATCGCAAAAACTAATCGATCGAATACTGATATAAATGGTGAACAGGGTCGTAGGTGGCATCATTACAAACATGTTAGACATCGGTTTGGTTAGTTTTTAGGAAGCATGCGCGTGGCCAGGGTAGAAACATAGAGATTTTTTTCCAAAAAATAATCGACTACGTATTGGCATGTAATTAAATTACATTCAGGGGGTGGGGCAGGTCCCAAGCGTATATAAAACTACAGTCTTGCGTCACTTTCAGGAAGCGTCTAGGAGGTCAGGGCAGGTAAGTTCATCTCTTATGTAAAAGTGAGGGGGTGAATGACAAACTAATGGCTATATTGTGAAATGAGCCCCTTGGCCGGGGCGGGCGGTCCATGGTACCGAAGTCGTTGATGATACCCGATTTAATAAAATTGCGCTTCCACTTTCGTCCTTATTGTCACTTCATCAAGCTACATTTCAATTTTAGATCCAGAAATGACAGGAATGACAGCAGTACGCGGCCTGGTGCGGCTGGTGCGCTTGGAGCCGGCGCAGGCGCAGCTGCTGTCTACCACGCCGGTGAAGATGTCGCTGCTGCCCGCCACCGTGTCGTTCTTTGTATCTTACGTCATCGTAGCCTTGCAATTCAATAAAACGATATAGAACCGCAGAATATATGGAGGTATAATATCCATTGACCTGATTTTTTTTTTCTATTTAACATACAGGTCAATGCTAATATCCAATAGTATAGAACTACATGTGTTTAAAAATAGAACATAATATGTATTCTTCTTTTCAATAAAAATATGCGTGGTTATACGTCAGCTTTTTATGTCAGCTACACAGACCTTTTTGTTGTATGGTCTGTCGTCAGCTACAACCGTTTTAAAGGGGAATTTATTTTTCACTCCTCTTGCTCAAAAAGTCCGTCATTGTAAGGTACAAGAGCCAGGCTAAAATAGCATAATTACCCATAGGGGATAAAGTTTTTTCTTTTTTAATGTTTGTCTATTACCAATGAGCCTACTAAAACGAAATAGTAGATTGTTATACAAGACGCTAAAATGACCCATTGCATACGAGGTAGTTTTATTCCCAAGCTTTAGCGAGGGAATAAATAGAAACCGAGTTACAATGGGTTTTAGCGTCGTGTGTAACACTCTACTTTTCACTACAACTGCGAAAAAATAAAATACATTATTAAATACCTATAGTTTATACTTCCGTAAACGAATCCACTCGTTTTTCTATCCTCCACTTCATAAACTTTTCATACAGTATTTAAATAAATGATTTGTGCTTGACGGCAAAATATTAAAATTATTTCTATCCTATTACTGACTTACAGTCACACAATTCAATCAGTTTGGAATTAGAGAAAAATTCTAAAGATTTCGCGCCAGTGCCTTTTTTAATTTCTACTGTAGCAGCTAACACAATGCACGCATTTTAAACTTAAAGTCACAGAGTATAAATAAGTCTATGATTTCACCGAAGAGATCGCTGCTTTTAGTTCCATTTTCAAAAATCGAGCGAGATTTTATTCGTGATTATGTATAAAGACTTTTTCGTTTTAGTAGGTTCATTGGTAATAGACAATCATTAAAAAAGAAAAAACTTTATCCCCTAGGGGTAATTTTGCTATTTTATCCTGGCTCTTGTACCTTACAATGACCTACTTTTTGAGCAAGAGGAGTGAAAAAGTTTTTATTCATGGATAGAATAATCACACATTTTTATTTTTGAAAATGGAACTTAAAGCAGTGATCCCTTCAGTAGAAACATAGACTAATTTATACTATAAGAAATCGATAACACGTGCGATTTTTTCAACGCGCGTTTTTTTTACCGCCCGACGGTAAAAGGTACCAGAAGACTTCTCAGGTGGGTGTTCGCAACATAGACTTAGAAAATTTTTCGCTATGCTCAAGTAGACGGACAAAGGTGCGAGTGAGAAACCGATTCTTACGGCTTATGCGATGTGCGAGAAAGAGTAAAACAAAACTGACAGCTAAACGGGGTTTGACTTCATTTATCATCGTTTATCACCTTGGTGAAAAGCGTCAACAAGATTATTTTGTAATTTTGATCGCGATCGGGTCGGTTTGGCTCTCAAAGCTATATAAATCAATAATGGTGTCGTGTTCTGTACTGGATTGTAATGTTACTTACGACAATAACCCAAATAAACACTTATTTCACAGGTAAATATGATTGTACTATTACCATTTTCATAATTCATATTTTAGTTGAATATATTCCCAAACACACTAAGTTATATACTAATATGATGCTATTAAACGCCTATTTCCTAAATAAAGGCTGATTTCTAAACATTATGTGTTAGATAAAAAGATATTATGTCCGTGAACTTGAGAAAATAAAGCGTAGATATTGATAAAAAATTATCGATATCGATACTCATGTCGATGATTTCCAATATAACTTTGTTTGTCTTTGTGAACACTGATATTTTTATTTAAAGCTGCTTGTAACCGACAGTTTTCAAATGGTAAATTATACCAACTTAAGTACTAATTTAACAATTATTTCCAGGTTTTCTGTAAATCCAGTGATTAAATTTAACTGGATAAATGTCATAAATAAATAAGCAGGGAGCCTCAAAGGAGACCTTAAGAAATTATTTAAATAAAATTGTTCAAAATTTTGTTTGTGTTTTATTTATTAGAGCAATAAATACATTATGGTTATCTACAACCTAAAATGGACTTCAGTGCATCTCTAAATTCACGCACACGTTTACATATTTACAAACACTGGCTCATCTCACTTTTGGTTTCGCAGCCAAGTGAACTCTGTTCGTCTATTTCAGTGAATATTAAGTTTATGGTTCGCACGGACGATGACGACGTTCCACGGGAATAGTTACCTTACCTTATGACCTGGCCATAAGGTATCTTTCCCGTGTCAGCGGTAAAAATATCGCGCGTTGAAAAAATCGCTCGTGTGAACGAACTCTAAGGTTAAAAAGTAGAATGCGTGCATTGTGCGTGCTTTTGTACGTTACAATGACGGACTTTTTAAGCAAAAGGAGTAAAAAGTCTTTATTCATAATCACTGATAATCACGAATAAAGACTCGCTCGACTTAATACTGTTTCTCATTTTTATTTTTGAAAATGGAACTAAAAGCAGCGATCTCTTCGGTGGAATCATAGACTTATTTATACTCTGTGACTTTAAGTTTAAATCGTAGAATGCGTGCATTGTGTTTCTTAGCTGCTACAGTAGAAATTAATTAAAAAAAGGCACTGGCGCGAAATCTTTATAATTTTTCTCTAATTTCAAACTGATTGAATTGTGTGACTGGAAGTAAGTAATACTTAGGAATGAAATAATTTTAATCTTTTGCCGTCAAGCACAAATCATCACAGTTATGAAAAGTTTATGAAGTGGAGGATAGAAAAACGAGTGGATTCGTTTACGGAAGTATAAACTAGGTATTTAATATTGTATATTATTTTCTCGCAATCGTAGTGAAAAGTAGAGTGTAACACACGACGCTAAAACCCATTGTAACTCGGTTTCTATTTATTCCCTCGCTAAAGCTCGGGAATAAAACTACCTCGTATGCAATGGGTCATTTTAGCGTCTTGTATAACAATCTACTATTATATTCTTTTGAACCGAAAGTGTTCACTTTCGTTTTAAGACTAACATTAAGAATTATTGAAGAGTAAAATACAAAATAAGGGAAAATGGTTTATTGTTTGTTTCCATTTATAATTTGTGCTTGGCGTTCTGGCAAAGGTGAGAAAGTACTTTACGCCAGAACAGCCAAATACCTCAACGAAAACTTGGACTGAAATATGAAAAAGTTAAATTACCTAAGAAATTTTCGAACTTTTTAATTTTATGCATTCACAATGCTATTTTTTTATATTAAGATTATTAATACATATAAGCGACTCGGTAGCATAATTTGGTTAGTGCATTGGGCCGGAATCCTAAGGGTCGAGTCCCGTCTGAGCAGCTACGGGTGAGTCGATTTTTCCTAATATTTTTCAATTATATTAATAATCTTACCTAAGAAATTTACGATTTCGTTCAACTTCGACTGCAATTACGTTTACATTTATACAAAACAGTAGGTCTGGTCTCCTGTATGTGTTATCAATAATACAAATGTTTGGTAAGCGATGTCGGAGCTTTTCAAGGCAGATAAAATGATCAATTTTATCGACAAAACCAATTTTATTACATGTTGGGGTCTATCCCCTGGAATGACCGGCATTTTAAATTTGACTTTTTATTTTAGATGGCCCTGCCGAAAAATATTAATTTCTCCGGATTTAAAAGTCCTACAGTTATATAAAAACCTTTTTCAAAAGCTTAAATTACCAGCTATTGAGTTAAAAAATAAAATATGTAAACTTTTAACTTTAATACGTCATAAAAATTACTAAAGTAATTTTTCATCCAAAATTACTGTGCTTTTTTAATTTTTCTTTCAAGTCTCAAAAACTAGTACATTAATCTGCAGTTTTTTTTTTCATTTTTATGATACACAGAAATATAACCTACAAAATGATATCAAAATCATTGCTCTGAGTTGCATATTTCGAGAGTTATTGTTGTTTGAATATGGCCCTTACGTAACCAACATTTTTTTTTTCAAAACTGAACATATTTGAAATCATTTTTACCAGTTTTTAAATTATATTAATAATTTTATCTGAAAATAAATGTCATTGAAACATAAAAGCAAGTATTAATGAGGATGTCAGTTTGTAGGTAATATTCCTGCGTATCATAAAAATGTAAAAAAAACTGCACATTAATCCTAGTTTTTGAGACTTGAAGGAAAAATTAAAAAAAACATAGTAATTGTAATTTTGGATTAAACTTTACTTTAGTAATTTTTATGACGTATTGACATTGTATCTCATCTACTCTAATTTATTGTCTCAGGAGTTTAATTTGAAGTTGTTTATTTGCCACTACTTTTTATTGATTGTATGTTCATAAGTATTATTTGAGTGAGCTTATAAGTAATTACTATTGAAGTCTTGGAGTCATTATCCAAAAAGAATTTGAGCTGAACAGTAAAAAGTCATTAATAAGTTTACTAATAAAATAGTGCGTCGATACAAGTTCATATACAAACATATTGTCATACAGCTTCATAACAGATTAATAATGAATAATTGTCTATATCGCAGACTTTTGTTAATAGAAAATATTGTAGGCATATACAGAAATTATTGTGACTTCGAGAGAAAAAAAACAGGTTTTAATTTGCGTGAGAGTAGTCATTGATTTACTTATTATAGCCGTTATTTTAGGGACTGCAGCTTTAATTTCGACGTTATGGTTCCTATTTTCAACAATTTCTTTCATAACTTATTGTAGTATGTTTCTGGTGCCTATAAAACGGAGTAAAGACTTTATTACCTTACTTGAAAACTTAAAAATAATCCACAATTATTACCATATGAATTTTGACCATGATTATGAACCCAAGTTGAGGAACCAAAATATTATTTTTGCATTGTTGGCATTGACAAATGTTTTTTCAGCAGCGTTTTTTATGAAAACTGATTTCGATATAAATAACAATTCGTATCTTGAAATGATACTGAAGTCTTGTGTTCAAGCTTTGCTAATTATAAGATACTTCATTGTCTACTACTGGTACATAACGTTGTTATCTACCATTAAGTACATAATATCATGTACTGAGAGGTGTGTTCAAAAGGTTATTAATAATAATACTCATATAATACATTTGATGTTGGACGATGATATTGAAGAGGAGGCACCGTCAAGTATTGTTTCAATTGAAGCTGATATTCAGTGTTGGGTGGCACACTGCCAAACATTGATTATGTGTACGAAGTTACTTAACAAGTGCTTTGGTTTTAAGGTAAAATGATAATGCATTATCTGAAAAATTAAAAATATACTCAGGTACTCTTAACATACGCCCTTAATAATAAAAATTGTATAGCAGAAAGAATATATATAGTTACACAGTGTTGTCTCTTTCTTTCTTTTGACGACCTCCGTGGTCGAGTGGTTCGCACGCCGGTTTTCAAGGCGTCACCATCTCTTGAGATCCCGGGTTCGATCCCCGGCTGGGTCAATGTAGAAAATGAACTTTTCAATATTGTCTCAGGTCTGGGTGTGTGTCATACCACCGTTGTTTCTGATTTCCATAACACAAGTGCTATAGCTACTTACTTTGGGATTGGAGCAATGTATGTAAAGTTGTCAAATATTTATTTATTATATTTATAATGACAGTATACATTAGTCAATTCAGCTTTTACTTTTACAGATTTTCCTTTGCCAGTGCGCTACAATACCTACTTATATTTATATCATTAGTACAGTTATCGAAGGCATCGTTAAAAAGGTAATTAAGTTAGTTTTTAAAAAAGCTGTCCACTAATCACGTCGCAAGAAACAAAAGCTTAGCAAGTAGTCCGTGAGCCCGCGACAATATTGCCTTCGTCATATTATTATGTCGTCACGATGAAATTATTAGTTTTCAATCGTAGAGAGAGTATTCCCGAGGAGGGTTGGTGTCAGGCAGGCCGTAAAACTTTGCCAAAACCTAATGCAGTATGAATTACATGCTGCGCCGACCCCAATAGTGGTCGTTCTACGAGCTCAAAATTTTATTTTGTGTAGAACACTATAAATAAATTGGGATAAGGACAGGAGGATGATGAATCGTAGAGAGAGTAAACATAAGTCTGTCAGTTATAAAATGACAAAAAACAAAAAAAATAGTTTAAGGTATTTCGGCTATTTCAGAATAGACAGACTTATACTCTCTCTACGATTGAAAACTAAATGATGCCACGGGTCTCGTACTGATGGCACATGACGTAAATATAATCTTAAAATTTTGACCGGAAGTGGAAGTTTTTGTTAAACTTCCGGCCAATTTTATTTGCGATAATCTTCTGATCCTCGCTCAGCACAACTTTTCCGACCGTGTGCCATTTGCATTTCATCGTGATGTCATATGACGTAGGCAATACTGTCGCGGGCTTACGGACTAAAGGATCCAACTTAACTTATTTTCGTTTTTTCCAGGAACTTCATCAAGATTTTAAAGTCCCTATTATGTTTCTTATGAACATGTCCGTTTACTCTTTGCTTATTTTTGGTACTGTAAAATCTGGTCAAAATGTGTACAACTCTTGGTTAGCGCTGATCAAGACCGTTGTGAAATTACAAGCTGTTTTGTTAAACCGTAAGTTACTTTTATCCAGCAGTGTGATTCTGTAACTAAAGCCTTGAATTATATGTAGATGTGGCCACTTACGCGTTTTACCACTTTTCAGAAAGGGTAGTTACTTTTCTCTTTATTGTTAAAGGAGATTTTGTATTAGATGACAACCTTACCCTAACTTTAATTAAATGTATGGGTTATGCATTACTATTATAATATGCTAATTCAACGAACTAAGAGATCTTAGTTCGTTGTGCTAATTAACATTCGGGATCTTAGTGTGATGATTTGTGCTGTAAATCAACACAGTTTCTTTAGACGTAGGGTCCGAAAGCATACCCAGGAAAACGCCAATATCGATCTGGTTGACCTTCAGCATTGCAACTAAGTCTTCACGTAGTGCTCGATTCCTGACACATTACATTGAAAATGGTGGAGATCTTATTTTTTTTACACATGCGTATGTTTTGTGCGCGAGAATCGCCTCAATGCAAACTTAACAAGTGAGGACGTGGCGACGTGCAAGTGATTTTAACCTTAGGAGTGGTAAAGCGCCAGTGTGGTCGACTGTACTTTGATTCTGATTAGGCTTTAAAAAACTATGGAATATTAAAATAAACGATCTTTATTTGAAATATCACTAAGTAACATCACTCTTCCGAGCATGGCAGGTGACCGTGATAATGTTTATGAAAACTATATCTGCTAAACTTGTTAACATCTCCTTGGTTAAATAAAAATTAATAATTGCTAGAAAAAATTGACTCACCTGTAGCACCTCAGACGGGACTCGAACCCGCACCCTTGGGATTCTGGATTATGCTACAAGTCGCTAGTAGGAGCGTTTAAATGTTCTAGTACTAATTACTTTTTTCGCTGCAGGCCAGCATTATGCCATCAATGTGAAGAAATATTCTCGAAATTCGAATGAAACGTCGTTGCGGATGTTTGACAATCGATAACGATGAAATTGTTATATAATTATTAAACATTATTTTTTGCATTCCACAATGCTACTTTCTTGGTTAATGAGGATCAGTAACAGGTTTGAATCCTATAGTTTTATTGATATAATATAGACACATATTGATATCTATGAAACTAAGTGAAAGAATTTTTGAAATCCGTTAAGAAATGGTTGAGTTAAAAGGGTTTGAAGGAAATGCCAAGCTCAATGCAATATGTGCTTTATCACGTACGACATAAGGTTCGCATCCGTCGCGATGACGTCATAAGGACCCCCAAAAAATCAGTGTTTTACGTGTTATAACTTCTCAAGTTTAAGAGATATCGTAAAAAAATTTTTACAGTTAATCATGTGGTGGCATTAGCTTTCTTATTAGCAACTAAAAAAAAATCGTTACGGATCCTCATTGAATGAATTATGTATATGGTCGGAATATATGTATATTGCGACCGTTTGTTATTTAGTAGGGCTGGTATCAAACCATGCGGGTTTAATACCAAACCTAATAACTACCTCACACTTGACAATATTACCTACCTAATATCTGCAGCCATAAAAATGATATTAAAAGCGGCCGCATGAGGCCGGACAACAATTGAAAATCCATTGTGTCTCATTTTGTCTGGCTTGACGAGTTAAGGGTTATAATACTTCAGCTAACTTAAGACTTTATATCCGCATTTCAAAGAAATTAGCGTTTTTCAAAAGAAGTTATCATCATCATCATCATCATATCAGCAGCACGACACCCACTGCTGGGTATAGGCCTCCCCTAAGGATCTCCACGACGATCGGTCCTGCGCTGCCCGCATTCAGTGGTTTCCGGCAATCTTTACCAGTTCGTCGGATTACCTTGTCGGGGGCCTACCCACGGAGCGTCGTCCGGTGTGCGGTTGCCATTCCAGAATGCCATTCCAAAACCTTTCCGCCCCAACGGCCATCAGTTCTTCTCGCTATGTGTCCCGTCCATTGCCACTTTAGCTGAGCAATCCTTCGAGCGATGTCGGTTACTTTAGTTCTCCTGCGGATCTCCTCGTTTCTGATTCGATCACGCACGGAAACGCCGAGCATGGCTCTCTCCATTGCACGCTGGGTGACCTTGAGCCTCCTAATCAGACCCATAGTTAGCGACCACGTTTTGCTGCCGTAAGTCATTACTGGCAACACACACTGTTCATAGACTTTTGTCCTGAGACACTGAGGTAAGTCGGACGCGAAGATTTTTCGAAGCTTCCCGAATGCTGCCCACCCGAGTTGGATTCGACGAGAGATCTCTTTCTCGAAGTTGGACTTACCTAACTGGACTGCCTGTCTCAGGTATACGTAATGGTCAACAACTTCAAGTGTAGTGTTTCCAACATGAACTGGAGAGGGTACAACATGGGCATTTGACATAATTTTCGTCTTATCCATGTTCATCCTGAGACCCACTCTTTGGGAAGCACTACGGAGATCTTCGAGCGTTGTGTTCAGGTCTTCCATGGTCTCAGCCATAAGGACTATATCATCGGCAAAACAAAGGTGTGTTAGGTACTGCATGGCCATTAATGTTGATGCCGAGTCCTTTCTAGTCCAAGAGCTTAAAGATGATTCCAACGCAGCTGTGAACAATTTCGGAGAATAACGTCTCACACCTATAACAGGTAGACACCTGTCTCACACCGCGCTGCAGTTGGATAGGATTTGTGTTCTGGTTCTGTACTCGGATCAACATGATGGCATTTTCGTATAAGTATCTCAACACCTCGATATACCTATAGTCCACTTGGCACCTTTGGAGAGACTGCAGCACCGCCCAGACTTCAATCGAATCAAAGGCTTTCTCATGGTCCATGAACGCCAAGCAAAGTGGCAGATAATACTCCTCGGTCTTCTGTATGACCTGCCGTAGCGTATGGATGTGGTCTATGGTGCTAAAGACTTTTCGGAACTCGGCTTGTTCGGGAGGTTGGAAGTCGTCGAACTTGCGAGCGAGACGATTCGTATGGACTCTCGAAAACAACTTATAGACATGAATCAGAAGCGAGATGGGTCTATAGTTCCATAAGAGGCACTTGTCACCCTTTTTAAAAAACAAAATCACCTCACTTATGTTCCACGTCTTCGGCGTTCTGCCCTCGACGATGACGGAATTAAAAAAAAGAAGTTATGCAACGTTAATGAATTAACGCAAAATGAGAAAACTGTTTCTTCGGACCATCAAACTGCACAACTTTTACTATGGGACCAACTCTAAAATCGCGTAGAAAAAATTAGCTGCTTCATACATTTTTATATTTTCGTTATTAATTTTGTATGAAACAGCAGATTTTCTTTCGCGATTTCGGAATTGGTGCCATAGTAAAAATTGTTCAGTTTGATAGTCCAAAGAAACGGTTTTCTCATTTTGCGTTAATTCATTAATACGTTGTATAAAGAAAAAAAGCATTACTATTAATGTAAACTTTAGTTTTTAGGAAGCAAAATTCTTAAATTACTGCCGTATAGAGAGAAAAACATAATAAATTATCAGGTATTTTAAAACGAAGACAATCTGTTTAAATGGAACTTCAAACTTTGCTTATCAGAGGTATTTTTCACAAACGTTTCAGCTGTAACAAATAAGAATACGACTCATATTTATTTTTTTCACTTATTTTTTGTACGGTCAAGGAGCGAATAGCGAGAAAATAAAACAAAGAAAATAAAACAAAAAAGATTTTAATCAAAGAGAAATAAAATATAAAAAAAATGCTCAAATCGGTACATTTTGACATGTTTTTTACTGGTATTTACAGATTCTAAAGCCTTTTAGATTCATCATAGAAATAATGAGGTATTTGTCTATTGTATTGCGTGTTTTGTATATACTTCTATCTATTTAATAATTTAATAGGTATATTCAAAGTTCTCCCTCATTACGGCCGCGCAGAGTTGTTTTCGTCCGTTGTATTGAAAATTTAAAAATGGAAAGCTAAGTTGTTGATGATAACGGATTTAATAAAATTGCGCTTCCACTTTCGTCCGTATTGTCACGACCTTATTATCACTTCATCAAGCTAGATATTAATTTTAGATCCAGAAATGACAGGAATGATGGCTGTACGTGATCTGGTGCGGCTGGTTCGCTTGGAGCCGGCGCAGGCGCAGCTGCTGTCCACCACGCCGGTGACGATGTCGCTGCTGCCGGCCACCGTGTCGCTCGTTGTGTCTTACGTCATCGTTTCCTTGCAGTTCAATAAAACGATATAGATCTTCAGTTGAAATTTAGGAATGAAACATGTAATCTTCTTTCCAATAAAAATATGCGAGGTTATTCGTCGTCTTTGTTTATGTCAGCTACTACCGTTTTAAAGGGGAATGGAATGTATCATCTATAAGTTTTTATATTGTTTTAAACCAAAAGTGTCCAATTTCGTTTTAATACCGTTTTAAGACTAACGTTAAGAATAACAAGTATTGAAGAGTAAAATACAAAAAAATAGGGGAAAATGGTTTATTGTTTGTTTCCATTTATTATTTTTGGTTGGCGTTCTGGCAAAGGTGCAATCAACACTAAAATTTTTGTTTATTTCAAATCGTTCTAACCTCGACGAAAACTTGGTCTGAATTTGTGACGAAGTAAATAAGTAATATATGATTTCGTTCAACTTCGACTGCAATTACGTTTACGTTGATATAAAACATAAAAGAATTGGCCCCCTGTATACGTTATCAATAATAATGTCATTACACTCATTATCTACATACTTCATTTGTTAATTTTTTTGAAAACTAGTCAACATTAGTAAATGTCACTCGTTAATGATTGATTGTATCAAAATGTTACAGTATAATAAATTGCTGCAGACCCCTTTGCTTTCCTAACATGTGTTTTTCTTTTTGAGACTTTTTTTTCAAAGTTCAGATATTAGCAAAAATTCAAGGGCTCGATCCGTGTTTACATTTTCGTTTTTTTTTTAAATTTCCACACATTTTTTGAGATCGCAATGTATGATCAACAATCGTCAAATCAAAACTACTTGAATTAAGTATTTCCAAGAAAAAATAACTGAATTAAAAAAAAGAGTATGGACGAAATGAAGTCACATGTATGAATAAATATAAAATAAGAAAAAATAATAAAATATAATTACAAAGTAGTTACCTATTGAATTTTTAGATTTTAGGCATTCACTATGCTATTTTTATATTAACGACTCAGAAAATTCACTTGAAGTTGTTTATTTGTCACTACTTTTTATTGATTGTATGTTCATAAATATTATTTGAGCTTTTAAGTAATTACTACGCAGTCTTGGAGACATTATCCAGAAAGAATTTGAGCTGAACAGTAAAAAGTCATTAATAATTGTCCACATCAAATAGTGCGTCTATACAAGTTCAAATACAAACATAAATCATCATAACGGATTAATAATGAATAATCGTCTATATCGCAGACTTTTGTTTATAGAAAATATTGTAGGCACATACAGAAATTATTGTGTCTTCGAGAGAAAAAAACAGGTCTTTATTTGCGTAAGAGTAGTCATCGATTTACTGGTCATAGCCTTTGTTTTAGAAGACACAGCGCGTTCGGCGTCGTGGCTTTTATTTTCAATAATGGGTTTCCTTACTTATGGTAGTTTGTTACTGGTGCCTATAAAACGAAGTAAAGAGTTTATTACTTTACTTGAAAACTTAAAAAGAATTCATAATTACTGTACGAACTTCGATATTACTCATCAGCCCAGGTTGAGGAACCAAAATATTATTTTTGCAATATTGGCATTGACAAGTCTTATAAGTGACGCGTTATTTTTGAAAACTAATTACGGTCAAAAAAACAATGCATATTATGATGTTGAAATCATCTGGAAGTTTTGTATTCAAGTTTTGCTGAATATAAGATACTTCATGGTTTACTATTGGTACATAACGTTGTTATCTACAATCCAGTACATAATATCATGCACTGAGAGATGTATTAAAAATGTTATTAATAATAATACTCAACACTTTATGTTGGACGGTGATATTGAAGAGGTGGCACCTTCAAGTATGGTTTCAATTGAAGCTGATGTTAAGTGCTGGGTGACACATTGCCAAACATTGATTATGTGTACCAAGTTACTTAACAAATGCTTTGGTTTTAAGGTAAAATGTCAATGCATTATTTGAAAATTATAATTATACTTACTCTTTGTGTATCTGTCAGCGACCAGATGTCTTTTGTTAAAGATTCTATCATTTGTAATTTCATCGAACAGATGACTTAATGCCGTTTTCGCTTCCGTCATAATCAGTTTGGTCTTTAGTGTAGTAGATATACCCAGCTACACTCAATTTTATTCAAGTTTTGCTTTTACAGATTATGCTTTGCCAGTGCGCTACAATACCTAATTATATTTATATCATTAGCATAATTATCGAAGGCATCGTAAAACAGGTAATTATGTTAGTGTTAAAAAAAGCTGTGCACAACAATCACGATGCAAGAAACAAAAACAAAGCAAGTATCAAAATTAATTAATTTCGTTTTATTTCAGGAAATGATGAAGCATCAACATTTTGTATTTGTCCCTACTACGTTTCTTATAAACATGTTCGTTTACTGTTTGGTCATTGTTATCACTGTAAAATCTGGACAAAATGTGTACAACTCCTGGTTAGCATTGATCAAGACCGTTGTGAAGTTACAAGCTGTTTTGTTGAATCGTAAGTTACTTCATATCAAGGTGTGTGATTTTCTCAGGCCTTTTAGAGCCTGTTTAGAGTCGTCAAAGTATAATTACTTTGACTCTAAAAACAGGAGATAAAAAAATATGAACATATAACAAATACAAATGTTACTAAAGATAATACACAAATCGCTGTAAGTGTGCCTATAATATTTGAAGAGTTCCCTTGATTTCTCTAGGATTCCATCATATCCACTTGAGAAGTAGACTAACGAACTGAGAACATGCTAATTTTTTAAGTCCGTTAAAAAAAGATTGTTAATTTGAAATTATAGGTACTAAGCACTCTTCCGCGCTTCAACTTTTGTCCTCATTATAACTAGGGGCCATCCATAAATTACGTCACACGTTAATGGGGAGGGAGTGGGTCGACGAAGTGTGACATTGTGTGACAAGGGGGAGGGAGGTGTCCTAAATTTTGTGACGTCTCATTTCAAAATTATTTAAATTGAACTGCTGTTTTGATTCAATAATTATTTCTAGATGTAAAATTGTAAAATATGTGACGTCACACTAGGGAGGAGGGTCTTACAAATGTGACCAGCTGTGACAAGGACGGGGGAGGGGGTCGAAAATCATGAAATGAACTTATGGATGAACCCTGAACATCAAGCTACATTTCAATTTTAGATCCAGAAATCTCCGGAATGACAGCAGTACGCGGCCTGGTGCGGCTGGCGCGCTTGGAGCCGGCGCAGGCGCAGCTGCTGTCCACCACGCCAGTGACGATGTCGCTGCTGCCCGCCACCGTGTCGCTCGTTGTGTCTTACGTCATCGTGTCCTTGCAAATTAGTAAAACTATATGAAATTTAATTTGAAAGAAATAATCTAATGTAATATGTAAAATATTCTTGTTTTTAGTAGTTTTAATATTTTCGTCCATAGATCAGTATTATAATCTGGGTGACTACATTTTGCATTAAATCCAGAATGATTTGGTAATTTTTCACCGAGTGCCATCGTCAAACTTATAAGCAACAACATAAGTCTTCGCTTATCTCATATTTTCACATCTTCTTGTTTTAGTTTTATAAGTTCAGTTAGCTTGTTAATTGAAACTGTATGAGTAGGTACTTAAATTAAGCTTCCGATTGGTATTAAAATAGTTTTTTGCTATAAAATGTTTTGGATACTTGGCCAATAAATAATAAATAAACAAATAATTATTGTTGTCACTAAAAATATGCCAAGTATATCATTAATTTTTTAGTTATCATATAAACGTCCTTTTTAAGGCCGACCCAACGTATTTGTTGCGTAGACGTGCACGAGACGTGTGTAAGTAACGTAATCTTAGAGCATTTGGTTTAATGCTCTAAGAACGTAATACATATAGACGACTAGCGTGAACGTGCAAGAGAAGCTTAAGGCCAGTATACCTACCTATTGGCAAATATCAAAATTAACCTATTTTTGAATTAATATAAACAATCAAATAATCTTTACTTTGAGCAGATAAAAATATATGATGTTGTTGTTACAGCAACGATCTTGATTATTTTACGGTTAAAAAACAAGAATATTTTTTGCCTGATACATTCCTATTGATGTGGACGGTGTAGAGAACTTAAGTCCACGTTTTGGAAAAATTAGGTTTATTCTTTAAGGCGCTCTCCTGACCAAAACTAGCGTCGCGGTGAACTTTATTTAATTTTGTAATTCTAATACACGATTTTAATAAAACTTTTTGTGATTTAAAAAAAAAATCCACGAGAGGTTTTATTAAAATCCTTTTCTATTAACAAAAACCTCTGAGCGTGCCACTTTTGGTCAGGAAATCGCCTTAATAGCATGTATAAATAAACATAAACTAATGAAATTTTATTTTAATTTATGGATTAACAAGATTAATATGATTTTGATTTTATGCTGATGAGCAACACTGATGAGTGTTGAGTGGATTTTTAAGTTATTGTGATTTGGATGTAATCGTCTTTTTATATTTAATTTTACTAATTATATTCACATAACAGTAAAAATATTTTGAAATTAAATAATACGACGAAGATTTAGTGGTTCAACATATTAATGGCTTAATATTCATAAAAAAAATTAAGGTATTTGTGACGTCACAAGTCTCGCTCCTTTTATATATAATTTTATGTATTTTTTGAGATATTGAAAAACTGATTTCATAATATAAAAAAATAAACGCTTATATGCTTTAAATATTTATGATTTTATTCTCGAAGTTCGACTTAAGTAAACTTTCTTATCGTTGACAAAGGACTTCTTACGTTTATTAATGGTACTTATTTCGCCTTTATTCTCCTACATTCAGCACTTTTATCTATTCTGTGCATTCAGTTAAATAGTCTATATAAAGTTAATTATTCTACATTAATTTTAATTAACTCGTCAACGCCCGGAAAACGAGACAACTGATTTTATAATGTTGTCCGGTCGCCGGCGACCGCTTGGAAAACTTAAGAGATATAATAAAGAGTAGCTTAGTTTTAGATTATACATTGCTGTATTATAAAAAAATGCTATTGAGTAAATGAAATACTTCATAAGTACTTATCCGAAAAATTCTGGTGACATTGTATGTCATCTACTCTAATTTATTGAGAAGTTGTTTATTTTCCACTACTCTTTATTGATTGTTTGTTCATAAATATTATTTGATTGAGCTTTTATGTAATTACTCAGTATCTTGGAGACATTATCCAGAACGAATTTGAGCTGACCAGGAAAAAGTCATTAATAAGTATCCGAATAAAAATTGTGCTTCGATACGAGTTAATACAAACATACATCATCATCATGCTTCACAACGTATTAATAATTAATAATCGTCTCTTTAGTAGACTTTTGTTTATAGAAAATATTGTAGGCACATACAGAAATTATTGTGTCATTGAGAGAAAAAAACAGGTCTTAATTTGCGTAAGAGTAGTCATCGATTTACTGGTTTTAGCCTTTATTTTATGGGACACAGCTCGTTCGGGGTCGTGGCTTTTATTTTCAATAATGGGTTTCTTTACTTTTGGTAGTTTGTTACTGGTGCCTATAAAACGAAGTAAAGAGTTTATTGCTTTACTTGAAAACTTAAAAATAATTAATAATTATCGTACGAACTTCGATGATACTCAACACAGGTTGAGGAACCAAAATATTATTTTTGCAATATTGGCATTGACAAGTCTTATAAGCGTGAAGCGTTATTTTTCCAAATTAATTACGGTCAAAAAAATAATGCATATTATGATGTTGAAATTATCTGGAAGTTTTGTATTAGAGTTTCGCTGAATATAAGATACTTCATGGTTTACTATTGGTACATAACGTTGTTATCTACAATCCAGTACATAATATCATGCACTGAGAGATGTATTAAAAATGTTATTAATAATAATACTCAACACTTTATGTTGAGCGGTGATATTGAAGAGGTGGCACCTTCAAGTACGGTTTCAATTGAAGCTGATGTGAAGTGCTGGGTGACACATTGCCAAACATTGATTATGTGTACCAAGTTACTAAACAAATGCTTTGGTTTTAAGGTAAAATGTCAATGCATTATTTGAAAATTATAATTATACTTACTCTTTCTTAACATTGTGTACCTGTCAGCGACCAGCGGGGCTACTTAAATGGCCACTTTTCTATTCGTTCGCTAACTTAAAAATTAAAAATAAGCAATATACACCAAAATAACGTGTCGTAGGCTTGTCAATTCTGTACAATACTACAATGTCTGTGATTTACATAAACTTGCGACGTCTGACTTGATCATTAATTGCTTATTTTTAAGATTTAAGTTAGCGAACGAATAGAAAAGTGGCCATTTGAGTAGCCCCCCTGATGTCTTTTATTAAAGACTAGCTTCCGCCCGCGACTTCGTCCGCGTGGACATTCGAGAAAATCCTAAGGGAACCTTTAACCAGGATACGAAGTATTCTATGTTCTAACGTCCTGCCTCGCTAGGCAGTACGCTTGGTGTGGACGTACCTCGCTTGCAGGCAGGGCGTTTGCCACTTGGGCGTGCGGATGCGGCCCGACATCGCACTCGGTCGATATAGTACGCGCTTACCAGCCAGAGGCCTGCTGCGCGCAAGGCACGTTCACACCAAGCGGGCTACCTAGCAAGGCAGGATATTAAACTTTTTATCCAGGTTAAAGGTTCCCTAAGGATTTTCTCGAATGTCCACGCGAACGAAGTCGCGGGCGGAAGCTAGTAGTATAAAATAGGTAATATAATACTAAGAAAGCGGGCTTAGATTTTACTGCATGCACGTGCATTTTTTTTCTGAGAAATTACAAAAGACAGACCCAAAACTCGACACTATTGTTTACTTTTAAGCCATTGACCATTTTACCGTGCCAGATGTGGGAACACCAGGTCCAGGTAGTCGTCGTTCTAACAGTATAATTCCCCAAAGATATTGTTACAACGAATTCATCGTAAACTCTTCTTAAAAACTTAAAAGTCGTATATCTTATGATTGAGTGAACCAATTGCGATGAAATAAAGACTAAATTACTTCGCAAAATTCATAGTATATTTCTATGTAAACATCATTACGATTGAGTTAGCGCTTTTTAAGTTATTAGCGCACAAACATACAGATAAACAGACAAACAGACAAAAATTCCAAAAATGATAGAAATGGGTTTTATAGGTTGTTATCAAACACCCCAACCACTTTTTTTCAAAATATTTTCTTTGTACAGACACAACTTTTCTACAGCTTTATTATATGTATAGATTTTGCCATTTGTAACTCCATCGACCAGATGATTTAATGTCGTTTTTCCTTTCGTCATTATAAATTTGGTCGTTAATGTAGTAGCAAAGCTATACTCAATTTTATTCAAGTTTTGCTTTTACAGATTTTGCTTTGCCAGTGCGCTACAATACCTACTTATATTTTTATCATTAGTACAATAATCGAAGGCATTGTAAAGCAGGTAATTATGTTATCGTTAAAAAAAGCTGTGCACAATAATCACGACGCAAGAAACCAAGCAAGTACCTATCTAAATTAATTTATTTTGTTTTTTCCAGGAAATGAATCATCAACATTTTGTATTTATCCCTACTACGCTTCTTATAAACATGTTCGTTTACAGTTTGCTTATTGTTATCACTGTAAAATATGGACAAAATGTTCACAACTCCTGGTTAGCACTGATTAAGACCGTTATGAAATTACAAGCTTTTATGTTGAATCGTAAGTTACCTACTTCATAATTAGACAGGCTTCATTAAAAAAACATCATCATCAGCCTATCATCGTCCACTGCTGAACATAGGCCTCTCCGAGTGCACGCCACTGAGCACGATCCGCGGCTATACTCATCCAGTTTATACCAGCCATACCTTGCGAAGATCTGAGCACCTTGTCTGAGGGCGTCCTACACTACGTTTGCCCATTCGGGGTCTCCACTCAAGAACTCGTCTGCCCCAGCGGCCATCGGTTCTACGGCTATATGGCCGGCCCACTGCCACTTCAGCTTGCTAATCCGGTGAGCTATGTCGATGACTTTAGTTCTCTGTCGGATCACCTCGTTCCGGACCCTATCTCTCAGAGAAACTCCGAGCATAACCCTTTCCATGGCTCGCTGCGCGACTTTAAATTTGTGAACCAGCCCTTCAGTGAGTGTCCACGTTTCGGCTCCGTATGTCATGACAGGCAGGACGCACTGGTTGAAGACTTTCGTCTTTAGATTCTGTGGAATAGGCGACTCAAAGACTCAAAGAGTAAAAAAACATGAATTTAAAAATACAGGAGTTACTAAAGAAAGTACGCAAATCGCTATAGGTGTGTCTATAATTTGAAGAGTTCTTTTGATTTCTCCTGGATTGCATCATATTCATTTAAGAAGTATAGGTACTTACGCTTTCAATGCGACCACCAGAGAAGTAAACGCTTTCAAACAAAAAAGAGTTTTCCAAATCAGTCCAGCCGTCTTCCCGTTCCCGTTCCCGTTCCCGTTCACAGGAACGGGAACGGGAACGGAACGGGTTGTGGCTGTCCACAGGGACAGGAACGGAACAACCCTGTCCCCTG
This sequence comes from Agriphila tristella, assembly GCA_928269145.1. Classification (NCBI taxonomy): domain Eukaryota; kingdom Metazoa; phylum Arthropoda; class Insecta; order Lepidoptera; family Crambidae; genus Agriphila; species Agriphila tristella. Next base: position 25,159,484 of record OV743437.1, on the reverse strand, counting down.
GATGTGCATGTCCAGGTCCAATCATGTCCATGTTGGACTTCAAAATAAATGTCATTTTCGCAATCACCATTCCATGAAACCTCAAGAACGACATCCATATCGATTTTTATGTTTACTTACCCCATTTACCCCCTATTTTCAAAATTACAAAATATATGTTTGCCTATTTATTTTTATATGCCTATGCCTATAAAATTTTAACCCCATTTTCATCCCTTTAGGGTTTAAATCATGTCCACCGTGTTGGACTTCAAAATAAATGTCTTTTTTGCAATCGTCATCACAGAAAACCCCGATACTGACATCCATATCTATTAGGGTTTTTTTACCCCGTTTCATCCCCATAGGGGTTGAAATACTAACAAAAACAATATACGTTGCGTTAGATTTCCATCCATAAGCCTAAATTATAAATTTAGCTATTTTTACTTCGAAAATAAAGGATTTTCTTCAATACACAACTTCGTCCCCCTTTTGACCCCTTCGGGGGAAGAATTTTGAAAATAGCTGAGACCCGTATTTATTAATTTTTAATCGTCAGCCTAAACACAAATTTGAAGATTCTAGCTTCAAAACTGAGGGACTTTCATACAAACTTTCATCCCTTATTTCATCCCCTTAGGGATGGAAATTTCAAAAATCCTTCCTTAGTGGATGCCTCTACTGTATAAAGTATCTGTGTGCAAAATTTCAAGTCTCTAGGTCCAGCGGTTTGGCCTGTGCGTTGATAGATCAGTCAGTCAATCATTCAGTTTACGATTTAATATAATAGGTCTTTACCTATGAAATTGCCGTATTGCAGTACAGACTTTTTCAAACAAAAAAAAAGTTTTGATTGGCTATGAATTCTAAATTCAAATTAATTTTGTTTTAAAAATATGACATTCTATTTACAAAATCAGTCTTTTGTTTATTGATTAGCGTTGTATTTTCATTACATTTCAACATTTTTCCTCATAATGGATACTTCGAAATTTCGTGTAATTATGGAATACGAGTTCCGTCGTGGCACCAACGTGGCACAAACGACACGTAACATCAACGACGTTTACGGAGAGAACTGTACAAACGAACGTACAACCCGTTATTGGTTTGCTCGGTTCCGTTCTGGGAATTTTGACTTGAAAAATGAACCTCGTGGTCGTCCGGAAACTTTGGTCAACAACGATGAATTAAAGGCGATTGTGGAAGCAGATGAATCACAATCTACAGCTGAGCTGGCAGCAGCTTTTGATGTTAGCATCAAAACAATATTGGTCCATTTGCGACAGATTGGCAAGATAAAAAAGCTTGATAGATGGGTGCCCCACTGCTACTTCACGACAACGCGCGACCCCATACTGCTCACAGTAACAGTTAACAGTTTGGAAGCTCTCCCTCATCCGCCACACTCACCAGATCTTGCGCCTACCGACTATTACTTTTTCCAAAATTTGGACAACTTTTGAGCGGGAAAAAAATTCAATTCCCGAGAGGCAGTACAAAACGCCTTTGAAGAGTTTGTTGTCTCCCGTCCAGCTGATTTTTTCAAGAAGGGCATCCATAAACTGCCACAGCGTTGGCAAATATGCATTGATTGCAGGGGTGATTACTTTGAATAAAAGAAATAAATAAGTTCGAAAAAAAAATACTTTAACTTTTTTCAAACAAAACGGCAATTTCATAGGTAAAGACCTAAAAGATTGTATAAAAATAGCATTGTGAATGTAAAAATCACAAAATTATAAATTAAAGAGTTCTCTTGATTTCTCCTTGATTGCATCATATTCATTTGAGGAGTATACTTACGCTTTCAATGCAACCACCAGGGAAGTATACGCTTTTAAACAAAAAAATCACAGATCTTGTGCCTATCACGACCTTCTGGTAACAGTGGTAACATTGAAAATGAATTTAATTAATTTAACAAAATATTTTTTTTATTCCATTCTTATAGACATTCATATTTTATTAAAAGGAAGCCTAAGTACTATTTATAACTAAAACATATGAATTTCTGGATTTCTACATAAAATAACCCAATAGAAAAATAAATCAAAATCAAATGCAGCATGCGAGACTCTCGCGCCGAATTCATCATCACTCGAATGTGCTTTTATAGCAACCCTCATTTTATTGCAAATGCAAACTATGTTTTACCTAGGCATAATCGTCTCACTCTCATTCAGAGATTATGTGAAAATTCATTTGGAATCGCAGAGTAACTAAGAAAGACATGACTGATCGAGTAATTTCAAATCTCGAAATTGAAATAACGGACACCCACGATATAATATTTTGGATCTACTTTTTTGTATCTACTCATAAGTACCTATTGAGTACCTCAAACTAAAACCTCTCTTCTGTTCAACTTTCGCTCAAGATTCGTTTATCCGGCCGAGCACGTGTACTGGAGATAATAGTTTCATCTTTTTTGCTCCTACAGCTATTACAAATATGGACTTATGGAGACATTTCAGCGCAGTCACACTATGGTACCACCGCGCCGCCGTATCAAACGATTTAAATCTTTGACTAGATCTGGAATCAGCACTCGCTTCACGCTTTATTCACGTCATACATACCATCTGTTGACCTACTAGAGCTTATCAATATCAATATTAAAAGTCAACCTAATAAATTTATAAATTTTATCATTAGGGTTGACTTTTACTGTGGCACCAAAAATCTATCCCGATGAAAAAAGTTATGAGGCACTAACGCCAGAAAAAAATCGTTCATATTTTTTGGCTTCAGTGCAGTTGTAAATTTTTTCACCAGGATAGATTTTTTGGTGCCGTAGTAAAAGTCAGCCCTAATGATAATATCGATACTTGGAAGCAAGTTTCATTCCTGTATCATACTTTAAAAAAAAAAAGGGTCAACCCGTCAAGGGAAAAGTTGCATTGTCTTTTAGTAAATAACAAATCGCCAAAAATATATCATTTTTTTTTAATTTATAAAAAAAATTAGAAATAAATAAATAATACAAATTATAAAATCACTATTACAAGCTTTGAAATATACAACAATTTACAAACTTCAATCGTATTACCTATTACCTACCTACCAATAACCCGCACCGCGCGCGTCTCCCGCGGTATTCCGACATTTCGCTACATAAAGGATAAGCTACAGCCCAGACCGTAAGAGTTAGGGGCATATAATATTTTCAAAATGTAGCCCAACTCAATATCTCTAGGGGTCTTTTTTTATTTTTTCGTATATCCCTTTTCGTTTTTGAGAAATTGTTGATTTAGTGAGAAAAAACCCCGAAAATATTTGTACGTTTATGCGATATTCGAAAAAAGTTTTGCACTTTTTTTCCACCATGTTGTAGCTATTGTCGAGACGCATCTTTTGACACTTAGCACATTCATGTAGACCCAAAACTCACGGGACCAGGGGGTCAAGTCTGCTAATGTTTTCGTCAAAATCGTAGTACAATGGTGTTCTAATGGTTATGCTTTTCGACACACTTCTTGTTTCTTAAAGTCAAAATCAAAACACAATATGTTTTCGTTTTGGGTTTAAGAATCACAATGCGTTTCGGTTTTGGGTTTAAGAAAGAAGAACTGTGTCAAAAATCATTATCATTCAAACACGATTGAACTACGATTTTGACGAAAACATTAGCAGACTTGACCCCCAGGGCGATGGATGAAATTGAGTACCTTACTGAAGCGATCGAAAAAACATTTTCAATGTTAAAAGAGTTTTTCAAATCAGTCCAGGTCCAGCCGTCTTCGAGATTGAGTAATCGAGTAACATACATAAAAATAGAGAATCCGACTAACGAACTGAGAACGTGCTAATTTTTTAAGTCCTTTAAAAATCGATAGTTAATTTTAAATTATACTAACCACTCTTCCGCGCTTCAACTTTCGTCCTCATTGTTACTTAACATCAAGCTGTGTTACAATTTTAGATCCAGAAATCGCAGGAATGACAGTGGTACGCGGGCTGTTGCGGCTGGCGCGCTTGGAGCCGGCGCAGGCGCAGCTGCTGTCTACCACGCCGGTGACGATGTCACTGCTGCCCGCCACCGTGTCGCTCGTTGTGTCTTACGTCATCGTGTCCTTGCAAATTAGTAAAACAATATGAAATTTGATTTGAAAGAAATAATGTAATGTAATATGTAAAATATTCTTGTTTCTAGTAGTTTTAACATTTTCGTCCATAGATCAGTATTATAATCTGGGTGACTATATTTTGCATTAAATTTGCTCATCGAATAGTTGATGATTTTGATATTTTTCACCGAGTGCCACTGTCAAACTTATTAGCAACAACAACCTTATCTTAAATTCTCACATCTTCTTGTTTTAGTTTTATAAGTTCAGTTAGCTTGTTAATTGAAACTGTATGTACTTAAATTAAGCTTCCGATTAGTATTATAATTGGTTTTTGCTAGAAAATGTTTTGTTACTTGCCCAATAAATGTAAAATAAATAAATAATTAATGTGATACTAAAAATATGCCAGGTATAGGTATCATTTATACTTTAGTTACCAATGTTCGTTTGAAGCCGTAACCGTTCTGGGGGTCAAGTCTGCTAATGTTATCATCAAAATCGTGCTTCAATGGTGTTTGAATGGTTATGCTTTTAAACCCACACTATGTGTTTCAGTTTTGGGTTTAAGAAACAAGAACTGTCAAAAAACATCACCATTCAAACACCATTGAATCACGATTTTGACGATAACATTAGCAGAATTATTGACCCCCTGAGCTGTTGCGTAGACGTTCACATGTGTAAGTATTGTATTTTATAAATGCCTAGCGTGGACGTGCAATAGAAGCTTAAAACCGGTATGTTTAAAATTATCAAAATTTATCTATTTTGGATTTTATAGTAAACAATCAAGCAATTTGAGCATAAAAAAAATGCTGTAGTTGATTCGGGTCTACCCATTATGGCAGAACTTTTTATGTCATAATTTTATTGTGCATAGCAGCAAATGGTATAAACTTCATGTCGCAGAAAATCGTTTGGCATACACTCATTTATCATACACTAAAAACGGCCCCCCTGCACCCCCCGGCAAGCATGCAAGCAGCATGCATGCAAACAAGCATTCAAGCATGCATGCATGCTAGCAAGTAAGCAGCATGCATGTCGATTTGCAGCCAGCAGCGATTCGTTCTGTTGTTGACTTTTGTAGCACAACATTTACAAAAACTCAACATAATTATTGACTTTTTAAGACAAATATTTAATTCAGTTTAATTCAGGTTAAAATGCATTTTTTAGAAATTACAATATGTCTAATGACATTATTCTTAATGAAATTCTGCCATATTCGTAGTATACCATGTGAAAATTAAACCAAATAATTGTCGACTAAATAAATGTTATGCCAAACGAAATGATGTGAATAAAATTTTTGCCAAAGGTATTTTATGCCAAATGAAATTCTGCCATCTGAATAGTATGCCATTGTAAATTCGGACATATAAACATTCGGCCTAACAGTAATTATACAAAAAAAAATATGCCATAAAAATATTGGTTTAAAGAAGATTATGCCAAGTGTGTTATGCTAAATAAATTTCGGAGCATCAAGATTCTGCCAGATAGAGGTAACCCGGTACGGTGTAATGGGTAGCTTTAGTCCACGTTTTAGAACAACGGAGTATTAGTCTTTAAATAGGATGTTTATTACGGGTGTGTAATGTATGACCTAAATTTACATGCACTAACGATCAGAAGATATAATAACATTTAATATAATTTCATTTGACATACCGATCAAATAATATAACATACAGTTAATATAATTTCACTTGACCTAAATACATGTGACATAAAAATTATTTGACACAATAATCATTTGATCTAATTAACAGATGATATAAAGCACATTTCATATAACATTAATTTACTTTATTCAACATTTAAAATAATTTTATTTGACCTATAATTTAAATGCTATAAAAACAAGCATAGCCTAAAATATATTTTTAACTACACCCATGCTTTAAATCCTCCATAAAGGGTTCTGAAACAGTTAGCTTACTGCCAACATTACAGTATCGCCACGCTGCGAGTGGTCAAAACACTAACCTAACCTAACCTACCTGGTGCATTAAGTTATTCTTTATAGCGGGGGGCATGGGGCCAGCCCCCCTGCACCCCCCAGCAAGCATTTTGCAAGCAAGCAATCAAGCATGTAGCAAGCAAGCAAGCATGCAGCATGCAAGGCAGCATGCAAGCAAGCATGCAGCATGCAAGCAAGCATGCAGCATGCAAACAAGCATGCAGCATGCAAGCAAGCATGCAGCATGCAAGCAAGCATGCAACATGCATGCAACATGCATGCAGCATGCAAGCAAGCATGCAACATGCATGCAAGCATTGTGGAACTCCGCTCGCTTCACTCGCTCCGCTGCGAGTGGTCAAAACACTAACCCAACCTACTGGTAGGTGCATCAAAAGGGGCCCCCGAAACCCCCGACAAATGAATAATAGGTTAAATAAAAATTATGTCATATATTTTTAGGTCAAACAAAAATTAGATGAAGTCAACGTTAGTGACATTGAAATTAGATTAACTGTTTTTATGGCAACCGAATCGCACCCGTTTATTACTTTAATTTATACAGGGTCACTGGAAATATGACGTATTCCTGCTAAGGGGTTATAGATGAGGTCAAAACAAATATTTTTTGTAATAAAACTTTTTCTCAAAAAGTTAATAGTTTTTTAGTTAATTGAAATTAAGTATTTTTTTACCAAAAGTTCGTTTTCAGACACAAAAATTTAAAATAAAAGATAACTACTATTTCGGGATAGAAAACACTCTAAGAGCCAATTTCACCATTGAGTTTAAACGCGCTTTGTCAAAAAACAAGTTTAAGGCTGTCACTGTCATAACAACAAAGTAAAATTTGTTACAAAAATGTACAATTATGTAATAAACAATGCCTTGTTAAATCTTTATTCAATTTTTTTAATGACCTAGTGAAATTGATTTTTGGAATAAACGGGGAACGGGGTATCAAACTCAACAGTTAAACTACATTACGTAAAACGTGATCTTAAGCGCGTTTAAAATCAATGGTGAATTCGGCTCTTAGTGTTGATATTGAATAAAAAAAAAATACAAAAAGTACAGGTGTTTATAAAAAAATCAATCCTTAAAAGCATTTTTTATTTTTAGTTTTGTAACAAAAAATATTTGTTTTGACCTCATCTATAATCCCTTAGCAGGAATACGACATATTTCCAGTGACCCTGTAGATTGACAAGTTTAATTTGACCTTGTTGATTTTATGATCATCAGTGTAATTTGAGTGGACTTTTAAGTAATTGCGTTAGTAGTATTGAAATAAAAATTCAGATAGAGCTCGAATAGAACAGTAAAAGGACACTATTACTTAATATAGCTCGAGTTTAACATACTGCTTAAGTTCCCAAATAAAACAGTGAATCGATACAAGTCGTGTCTTTACTAAATAATAATGTATAGTCGTCTTTATCGCGTACTTTTCTTCATTGACTATGTTATAGGCACATACAGAAATTATTGCGTCTTCGAGAGAAAGAAACGGGTTTTAATTTGCGCGAGAGTAATAATCGATTTACTAGTCACAGCTTTGGTCTTACAGAAAGCAGCTGTAATTTCGGTGACGTTGTGTTTCTTTTCAATTATGACTTTTCTAACTTATTGTAAAATTTTACTGATGCCAATAAAGCGAAGTAAAGACTTCATTACTTTACTTGAAAACTTGAAACTAATACACAATTATCATAAGAACTTTAAAAGTACATATCAACTCAGGTTCAGGAATCAAAATATAATTTTTGCTATATCTATAATGTCAATTATTTTAACTTATGCATTCTTTTATAAATCTGCTTTCTATAAAAATCTTATAATTGTTGAACTGGTCTTTACTTTTTGTTTCCAAGCTCTCATGAGTATAAGATACTTCATGGTTTACTATTGGTACATACTGCTTTTACGTACAATACAATACTTAATATCATGTACTGAAAGATGTATTCGAAGTGTCATGAATAATATTACGAATAAATCACATTTGAAGCTTTACAATGATATCGAAGAAGTGGCACAATCTAGCATAATTTCGATTGAAGATGATATTAAGTGCTGGGCGGCACATTGCCAAACTTTGTTAATGTGTACCAAAATACTTAACAGATGCTTCAGTTTAACGGTAAAATCCATGCATTATCTGAAAATTACATAGTTACCTTTATCCTATTTTTACTATTACTATTTACAGACGTATAATAAACTACAGATATTCAATCCATACAGCGGGAAATCTTATGTTTTCGGAAAAAAAAAACTATTTCATCTGTTCAACGATTCTCGTGAAAGCTTAAGACTTTATGAAATGCTCCTACGCAAGTTTATTCGCGTACCAACTGTATGGTTTGTAAATCTGCTGCTTATCCATAGTATAACAATATAAGAGTACCTCCATAAGTCAGTTTCAGATTTTTGCTTTTACAGATTTTGTTTTGCCAGTGCACTACAATACCTAATTACATTTATCTCTTAAGTGAATTTATCGAAAGCATCGTAAAACAGGTAAATAATGTTGCATGGTATCTTAAAAAGAAAGACAGAAGCAGGCATAGTAGTATTTTTTATTTTTTAATGTGACGAAATTGGTTATTTTTTTTACAGGGAAATCATCAAATATCCGTATTCGTCCATAACGGATATATTGTCAGTATTATCGTTAACTTTTTGCTTATTGTTATTACTGTAAAATCTGGACAGAATGTGCATAATTCCTGGTTAGCACTGATCAAGACCGTTGTGAAATTACAAGCTGTTTTGTTGAATCGTAAGTTACTTTATATCCAGACTCTAGAAGGCCGTACTTTGATTGGCTTTCTTTGAAAATATTGTAAATTTGAATCTAAACTAGCTCTACTCTTGGAACCGTGACAAGACTGTTGAGGTAGAACAAGAAAGACTGATATACGTATGATAAGGGAATATAAAAAGATAATGTTAATTAAATGAAACTCTTCACACTTTTAGTTTGTAGAATCATGACCTTTGAAAAATGCTATTAAATATTTGAAAATTTAAACAACATTGAACAATTTTTAACCATTGAAAATGGTTATCAGATGCAAATCGCCTGAGACGTATTTTTGGCCATATCTCCAAGGATTTTGAGAAAATCGAGATGGGAATAGTACCAAAAGTTGAGGAATTTATCGAGACACCTGTGAACGTTTGAATTTTGAAAACCTACTGGAAAATTTTTTTGGAATTTAGCAAAACTACAAAAATTCCGGGTTTTTTGGCGGGTGTTTGTTTACTAAATTGTAAATATTTCGGAAAAAAACCGACCTAAGAAAAAATTAAAAAAAGGTCCTAGGGTATTATTTTAACTACCAAATGGCAAAGTAAATTGTGACCTGTAGGTGGTCCCTTTAGATTTGGAATTTGTAGAAAAACGGGTGTTTCCGTACATAAAAAGTGATGTAGCTTCTATGATTATTGACCGATCGTCATGGTAATAGTGTTAAAACATGCAGAAGCAGACGAGAAGTACATTCGTTGGAATTTTGAAAATCGGTTAATAATATTCGCCTGTGTCGAGGCAGTCAGCGGGCGCTTTTGTGCCACGAGGCGGAACCGCGAAATCAAGCAATTTGAGCATAAAAAAAATGCTGTAGTTGATTCGGGTCTACCCATTATGGCAGAACTTTTTATGTCATAATTTTATTGTGCATAGCAGCAAATGGTATAAACTTCATGTCGCAGAAAATCGTTTGGCATACACTCATTTATCATACACTAAAAACGGCCCCCCTGCACCCCCCGGCAAGCATGCAAGCAGCATGCATGCAAACAAGCATTCAAGCATGCATGCATGCTAGCAAGTAAGCAGCATGCATGTCGATTTGCAGCCAGCAGCGATTCGTTCTGTTGTTGACTTTTGTAGCACAACATTTACAAAAACTCAACATAATTATTGACTTTTTAAGACAAATATTTAATTCAGTTTAATTCAGGTTAAAATGCATTTTTTAGAAATTACAATATGTCTAATGACATTATTCTTAATGAAATTCTGCCATATTCGTAGTATACCATGTGAAAATTAAACCAAATAATTGTCGACTAAATAAATGTTATGCCAAACGAAATGATGTGAATAAAATTTTTGCCAAAGGTATTTTATGCCAAATGAAATTCTGCCATCTGAATAGTATGCCATTGTAAATTCGGACATATAAACATTCGGCCTAACAGTAATTATACAAAAAAAAATATGCCATAAAAATATTGGTTTAAAGAAGATTATGCCAAGTGTGTTATGCTAAATAAATTTCGGAGCATCAAGATTCTGCCAGATAGAGGTAACCCGGTACGGTGTAATGGGTAGCTTTAGTCCACGTTTTAGAACAACGGAGTATTAGTCTTTAAATAGGATGTTTATTACGGGTGTGTAATGTATGACCTAAATTTACATGCACTAACGATCAGAAGATATAATAACATTTAATATAATTTCATTTGACATACCGATCAAATAATATAACATACAGTTAATATAATTTCACTTGACCTAAATACATGTGACATAAAAATTATTTGACACAATAATCATTTGATCTAATTAACAGATGATATAAAGCACATTTCATATAACATTAATTTACTTTATTCAACATTTAAAATAATTTTATTTGACCTATAATTTAAATGCTATAAAAACAAGCATAGCCTAAAATATATTTTTAACTACACCCATGCTTTAAATCCTCCATAAAGGGTTCTGAAACAGTTAGCTTACTGCCAACATTACAGTATCGCCACGCTGCGAGTGGTCAAAACACTAACCTAACCTAACCTACCTGGTGCATTAAGTTATTCTTTATAGCGGGGGGCATGGGGCCAGCCCCCCAGCACCCCCCAGCAAGCATTTTTCAAGCAAGCAATCAAGCATGTAGCAAGCAAGCAAGCATGCAGCATGCAAGGCAGCATGCAAGCAAGCATGCAGCATGCAAGCAAGCATGCAGCATGCAAACAAGCATGCAGCATGCAAGCAAGCATGCAGCATGCAAGCAAGCATGCAACATGCATGCAACATGCATGCAACATGCATGCAGCATGCAAGCAAGCATGCAACATGCATGCAAGCATTGTGGAACTCCGCTCGCTTCACTCGCTCCGCTGCGAGTGGTCAAAACACTAACCCAACCTACTGGTAGGTGCATCAAAAGGGGCCCCCGAAACCCCCGACAAATGAATAATAGGTTAAATAAAAATTATGTCATATATTTTTAGGTCAAACAAAAATTAGATGAAGTCAACGTTAGTGACATTGAAATTAGATTAACTGTTTTTATGGCAACCGAATCGCACCCGTTTATTACTTTAATTTATACAGGGTCACTGGAAATATGACGTATTCCTGCTAAGGGGTTATAGATGAGGTCAAAACAAATATTTTTTGTAATAAAACTTTTTCTCAAAAAGTTAATAGTTTTTTAGTTAATTGAAATTAAGTATTTTTTTACCAAAAGTTCGTTTTCAGACACAAAAATTTAAAATAAAAGATAACTACTATTTCGGGATAGAAAACACTCTAAGAGCCAATTTCACCATTGAGTTTAAACGCGCTTTGTCAAAAAACAAGTTTAAGGCTGTCACTGTCATAACAACAAAGTAAAATTTGTTACAAAAATGTACAATTATGTAATAAACAATGCCTTGTTAAATCTTTATTCAATTTTTTTAATGACCTAGTGAAATTGATTTTTGGAATAAACGGGGAACGGGGTATCAAACTCAACAGTTAAACTACATTACGTAAAACGTGATCTTAAGCGCGTTTAAAATCAATGGTGAATTCGGCTCTTAGTGTTGATATTGAATAAAAAAAAAATACAAAAAGTACAGGTGTTTATAAAAAAATCAATCCTTAAAAGCATTTTTTATTTTTAGTTTTGTAACAAAAAATATTTGTTTTGACCTCATCTATAATCCCTTAGCAGGAATACGACATATTTCCAGTGACCCTGTAGATTGACAAGTTTAATTTGACCTTGTTGATTTTATGATCATCAGTGTAATTTGAGTGGACTTTTAAGTAATTGCGTTAGTAGTATTGAAATAAAAATTCAGATAGAGCTCGAATAGAACAGTAAAAGGACACTATTACTTAATATAGCTCGAGTTTAACATACTGCTTAAGTTCCCAAATAAAACAGTGAATCGATACAAGTCGTGTCTTTACTAAATAATAATGTATAGTCGTCTTTATCGCGTACTTTTCTTCATTGACTATGTTATAGGCACATACAGAAATTATTGCGTCTTCGAGAGAAAGAAACGGGTTTTAATTTGCGCGAGAGTAATAATCGATTTACTAGTCACAGCTTTGGTCTTACAGAAAGCAGCTGTAATTTCGGTGACGTTGTGTTTCTTTTCAATTATGACTTTTCTAACTTATTGTAAAATTTTACTGATGCCAATAAAGCGAAGTAAAGACTTCATTACTTTACTTGAAAACTTGAAACTAATACACAATTATCATAAGAACTTTAAAAGTACATATCAACTCAGGTTCAGGAATCAAAATATAATTTTTGCTATATCTATAATGTCAATTATTTTAACTTATGCATTCTTTTATAAATCTGCTTTCTATAAAAATCTTATAATTGTTGAACTGGTCTTTACTTTTTGTTTCCAAGCTCTCATGAGTATAAGATACTTCATGGTTTACTATTGGTACATACTGCTTTTACGTACAATACAATACTTAATATCATGTACTGAAAGATGTATTCGAAGTGTCATGAATAATATTACGAATAAATCACATTTGAAGCTTTACAATGATATCGAAGAAGTGGCACAATCTAGCATAATTTCGATTGAAGATGATATTAAGTGCTGGGCGGCACATTGCCAAACTTTGTTAATGTGTACCAAAATACTTAACAGATGCTTCAGTTTAACGGTAAAATCCATGCATTATCTGAAAATTACATAGTTACCTTTATCCTATTTTTACTATTACTATTTACAGACGTATAATAAACTACAGATATTCAATCCATACAGCGGGAAATCTTATGTTTTCGGAAAAAAAAAACTATTTCATCTGTTCAACGATTCTCGTGAAAGCTTAAGACTTTATGAAATGCTCCTACGCAAGTTTATTCGCGTACCAACTGTATGGTTTGTAAATCTGCTGCTTATCCATAGTATAACAATATAAGAGTACCTCCATAAGTCAGTTTCAGATTTTTGCTTTTACAGATTTTGTTTTGCCAGTGCACTACAATACCTAATTACATTTATCTCTTAAGTGAATTTATCGAAAGCATCGTAAAACAGGTAAATAATGTTGCATGGTATCTTAAAAAGAAAGACAGAAGCAGGCATAGTAGTATTTTTTATTTTTTAATGTGACGAAATTGGTTATTTTTTTTACAGGGAAATCATCAAATATCCGTATTCGTCCATAACGGATATATTGTCAGTATTATCGTTAACTTTTTGCTTATTGTTATTACTGTAAAATCTGGACAGAATGTGCATAATTCCTGGTTAGCACTGATCAAGACCGTTGTGAAATTACAAGCTGTTTTGTTGAATCGTAAGTTACTTTATATCCAGACTCTAGAAGGCCGTACTTTGATTGGCTTTCTTTGAAAATATTGTAAATTTGAATCTAAACTAGCTCTACTCTTGGAACCGTGACAAGACTGTTGAGGTAGAACAAGAAAGACTGATATACGTATGATAAGGGAATATAAAAAGATAATGTTAATTAAATGAAACTCTTCACACTTTTAGTTTGTAGAATCATGACCTTTGAAAAATGCTATTAAATATTTGAAAATTTAAACAACATTGAACAATTTTTAACCATTGAAAATGGTTATCAGATGCAAATCGCCTGAGACGTATTTTTGGCCATATCTCCAAGGATTTTGAGAAAATCGAGATGGGAATAGTACCAAAAGTTGAGGAATTTATCGAGACACCTGTGAACGTTTGAATTTTGAAAACCTACTGGAAAATTTTTTTGGAATTTAGCAAAACTACAAAAATTCCGGGTTTTTTGGCGGGTGTTTGTTTACTAAATTGTAAATATTTCGGAAAAAAACCGACCTAAGAAAAAATTAAAAAAAGGTCCTAGGGTATTATTTTAACTACCAAATGGCAAAGTAAATTGTGACCTGTAGGTGGTCCCTTTAGATTTGGAATTTGTAGAAAAACGGGTGTTTCCGTACATAAAAAGTGATGTAGCTTCTATGATTATTGACCGATCGTCATGGTAATAGTGTTAAAACATGCAGAAGCAGACGAGAAGTACATTCGTTGGAATTTTGAAAATCGGTTAATAATATTCGCCTGTGTCGAGGCAGTCAGCGGGCGCTTTTGTGCCACGAGGCGGAACCGAGTGTCATAATCTTAAAAATAAATAGGTACTACCTAGGTAACTTTCAAAATATAATATGATTTTGCATTTTATTTTATATTGGTTTTTTCTAAATTCTTGTATTCATTTTCAATGCTCCGATTCTTGCGGGGACTGCAAAATCTGTGAATTTTTGGTTATAAATCATAATTAATAAAATCACATAAACGAAAATTAGTCGCTGCATTCATAACAAAAAAGTAAAGACCTCATGATCATGTCATGCATCATGACCCACACTCAACCACTCTTCGTGAGCATGCACATTTACTTTATTATTTTCTGATTATTCCGTAGTTTTAGTAAAATCTGATACACTTCACCAGCCTATCCTTATCTGCTAAAGTAAAGGTGCAATAGCTTGAAGATTCCGAGTGCGCTTGCCCCACCTTGTTATCGTCACTTCACATCAAGTTAGATGACGATATTTATTAGCTATGTTTTTATTTTTATTCACAAAACAAGAATAATGCCACCCGACTCTTGTTCTGTTAATTGTGTTTTTGCCAGGCTTGCGTGGGACATATCACATAGGTCCTACACGTAGAGACTATTTTAGATAGGTTTAATGTAAATGTGCGTATTATAATAATTATTGAATAACAATTTTAGATCCAGAAATCTCAGGAATGACAGCAGTACGCGGCCTGGTGCGGCTGGTGCGCTTGGAGCCGGCGCAGGCGCAGCTGCTGTCCACCACGCCGGTGACGATGTCGCTGCTGCCGGCCACTTTGTCGCTCGTTGTGTCTTACGTCATCGTGTCCTTGCAATTCAATAAAACGATATAGATTGAATTGAAATTTAAAAATAAAACAAGTAATCTTCTTTCCAATAAAATATGTGTATGCGTGGTATTCGTCATCTTTTTTTTATGTCAACTACTACGGTTTTAAAGGGGAATGGAATGTATCATCTATTAGTTTTTATATTGTTTTAAACCAAAAGTGTCCAATTTCGTTTTAATACCGTTTTAAGACTAACGTTAAGAATAATAAGTATTGAAGAGTAAAATACATAAGGGAAAATGGTTATTTGGTTTGTTTCCATTTTATTGGGCTCAGGAGAACCAACTAAAAATAAATGTATTGGCCGCGCCAGGCGCGTATTTCTATGCTAAAAGGGGTAATTTTGACCTGGCTCCTACTTTTCGAGGTATATTCGTTCCGATTACTGAACAATTAAAGCTTCTCGCGGCATGTCATTGACTCCAACACTCTATTTTGGCTCTTTTATTGAGCACAGCACAATTGGTACCTATTTAAAAAGCTTGGCGTTCTGGCAAACTTTAAGCCGAACAAGTGCTCAATCTATACCAATCGCAAGTTCGATCGCTGCTCTCATCTTTGGGATGTCTCCACCAAATAACAGCTCCGGCCACATTGCTCATCACTCATCAGTTACGATAATATTTTCTGTAATAAGCTCAAAAGCCTCGAGCACAGTTAGACGCAAGGTTGCAAGCTTATCGGTTTTCTTTCGGATACATTTCGTGCTTTTGTGCAGTGAAATTGCACAACTTAATTCCGTCATCTCCCTTCTTCCATCTGACAACCAGAAGTTCCATACCCAGAAAACTCGTGCGATAATTTTATCATCCGTACCACTAGAAAGAAGAACTCCTTGCCTGAGTCTGTGTTTCCCGATAGGTACAATCTGGGGGCCTTCAAGTCGTGAATGAATAGGTATCATCTAGGCAAGCGCGATTCAACGTAGATCACGTCATCGCTTACCGTCAGGCGTGATAGAGGGCAAGTGCTTGCCTATCTATCATTAAAAAAAAACTTTATGTATAAGTAGCTGTTTTTTGAATAAAAAAATTAATCTATGTTAAATTTAATTATTACTGAAATTAATTACGCTTGTGTCGCTCTACCACGTAGGGTGAGCTAGGGGATTTTTTTTCTTTGTTCTGTGGTTGGCTACATCTAGTTGTAGCCAGCACAAAGAAGGCTAGACCTAGTTTTAACCGAATGCAACCGGCTACACCTAGTATTAGTCGTAAACATATCGGTTACAGTTAACGAACAGCTATCGACTACACCTATCTTTAGTCGGCTAGAACTAGGTAAACCCGCACCTAAAGTATTTAGCCGTCACATATATATTTCGAAATATAGGACTGACCGAAAGTTAAGCTGTGGAACTTGTTTATTGTTCCTTACCTCATTACTTATTTAATGGTCGTTAGTATAATTTGATCAGCTCTATAATTAATTATGTTAGTAGTCATGAAAAAATTGCTTCAGTAAGAGTTTGGGTTTATCAGTAAAAAGTGTTAAGTTTCTAATTACTGCATTATAATTCTTACACATACAAATAGGTATATAAGAAGTTTCATCATGAATAGCCGATTGTATCGCATTCTTTTCTTGATTGAAAATTTATTTGGCACGTACAGAAATTATTGTGTCTTTGAGAGAAAGAAAAAGGTTCTAATTTGCGTGAGATTACTAATTGATCTAGTTTTCTTATTCTTTTTTATAACGACCACGAATGCAGATTCGGTTTTGTGGTCTCTTTTCTCTATCATTGCTTTTTTAAGCCTTTCTAACATGTTGTTGATACCCGCAAAACGAAGTAATGACTTTATAACTTTACTCGAAAATTTAAAAAGAGTACACACTTACTTCGATGATGTTAATAATACATATCAATTAAATATGAAGAATCTAAACATTTTCTTTGCAATCTTAACATTTGCAACTATTTCATCTGTTCCGCTACATTTGCAATCTGATTTCTTTATACACAAAACATTAGGTGATATTGTATTGGAATTGTTTTTCGGAATTCTCATTGATGTGAGATACGTCGCTGCATACTATTGGTTCATACTGCTGTTAACAACAATCAAATACTTAATATCGTGTACTGATAGATGTATTCAAAAGGTTATAAGTGATATTATAAAGAACGAACGATTGGATATTGATAATGATTTGGAAGAGGTGGTGGTATCGTCAACTTTTCATTCGATTAAAGATGATATTAAGTACTGGGCTGCTCATTGTCAAACTTTGAATACTTGTATTAAGTTGCTGAATAAATGCTTCAGTTTTCAGGTAAAATATTGATTAAATTATTATACACTGTTACCCGCAATGAATACTTAATTACCTCAGCATTTTCTTTTACAGATTTTACTCTGCCAGTGCGCTGCAATACCTACGTACATTTTTATCATGAGTATAATTATCGACGGCATAGTAAGACAGGTGAATGTGTTTTTGTGCTTAAAAAGCTAAGCTACATATAAGCTCGAGTTTGCAACCAACAAGCAGCATCGACAGGCGACGCGCCACAAGTGACACTAGCCACCGTAGCATGACCACCGAAATATTATCGACACTCAACTATCAAAATCAATTCTCTTTTGAAAGTTAAACGCAAGTTAAACGTGATGAATCGCTACATTATAATCATAATTTGTGCGTTTTGGTGGTTTTGCTAGGCGAGGTGGTTCCTTTACATTTTCGTCAAATTGAAATTTGTGAAGATACATTCCGACCGGTACAGCGACACTATCGCGGCGTCACTTCACACAAATTCAAAGAAAAAGTAACCAAGTGTCGCTTGTCAGCTTAAGTGGCTCTCAATATGATGATATTGATATGATAAGAAATAGTTTGTTACCTAACTTTAGGGCTAAAGCTAGGATATTACGGCCGTAATATAGCGGCGTTGAATGTTGTCTACGTAAACAATACGGCGGGCGACACCGTAACGTCAGAAACCACGCCGTATTGTTTACATAGACAACATTCTACGCCGCTAAATTACGGCCGTAATAATGACGGCACCTTCATCCTAGGAAACCCTTGCTTAACCCGTGACTAGGGAAAGGGAGTTATAATAGGGACCGAGTTTTTTCCGAGTTGCCACCAATGTTGCTTGTTACTGTCGATGTCGCCAATCGCTGCAGCTTGTTGACAGTGATGAACTGAAGCCTTAAGGCGTGAACTTAAATCCTAGCAATTTATTTTATTAATTGATTAATGTCATTAAAAGTTGTTTTATTTTTAAAGGAAACCCATCAATTATTAATTGAATTGCCTGCGTTTGGTCTTGTCAATTTGCTTGTTAACTTCTTGCTCATATTGGTCTCAACAAAATCTGGCCAAAATCTACTCAACTCCTGGACAGCATTGATCAAGACCGTTGTAAAATTACAAGCCGTTTTGTTGAATCGTAAGTAACGTCAATTCCAGAAATCCGAGGGTCTACCCAAATAGCCATTCTACTACAATTTATGCTAGTAATAGAATGACATGTATGGGATTGACAAGAGCTAAGCTGAGCTCATGTCATTCCCATCATTGTATGTAATTCTATTCTGCTACGTTTATTTTAGTAGAATGGCCATTTGAGTAGAGGGGCTGGTACAAAATATGTTTAAGTATTTTTAGCTTTAGTCATCCCGTGACCACGGCCCGTGGAAAAGTGTCGAAATGTCGAGGAATCATAAAACCAATAAATCAAAACTAAATAATTCTAGAACAACAACTATACGCACTGTAATCCGTAAAAGGTGTTTTATATCAAATGTATTTTTCTTTTTTCTAATAAAAGATAATTTGATTATTATAATACCAAGCAAAAGTCATCAATATTTGTTTAGTGGTTAAGTTTGAAAATGCAACAAAGAGACATACAGACATACTTAGTTACCTTTCGTAGATATATTTTTAAGTTCAGTTCGAATGGATTTATTATAATTTTTAAAAATATTAATATAAAATTTATGTACAGTGCTCGTGAAAGCAATAAAATGTACACACCCTAGAACTTTGTCACATTACGTTTCGAATTACGTAGGTATAACATTATCACACTGAGATATATTGATTGAATGTGACATAGTTTTAAAGTGTGTACATCTTATTGCTCGTGACTGTACCTATATTATACCGTTTGCAAAAAAACTAAAAAATTTAATAAAGTAACCAATTTTAGGTCCAGAAATCCCAGGAGTAAATGCCGTACGCGACCTGGTACGCCTGGTGCGTTCAAATCCGGCGCAAGCGCAGCTTATATCGACTACGCCGCTGAGGATGTCATTGCTGCCCACCACAGTATCGCTTGTTATATCTCACGTCATCGTAGCCTTGCAAATTAATAAAACTATTTAAAAGTAGCAGAGTTTAATTTAAAGGAAAAAATATTATATTTTTGGGTACCCAATACACCTTTTATGAATTTATTTACTGCAAATAATTTCAACAAAACGTCAGTCATTTATAATCTACTTGCCAGCAAAAAAGTTTCGAATAGGTAGGAAAATATATAGACAATTCAATAGCACTTGACTTTTAAGTTAAATAATGAATAAAGATTATTTCAATTTTTGTTAATGTCCCCACTGCTGGGGAATAGGCCTTTCTTATGGATGAATAAGGAGGATGGGGCATAACCCACCACGTGGGCCCAATGCGGATTGGTGAGATTTAATGACCCCAAATTCAGCTGAGACTAACGGCTTAACTTGCCTTCTGAAACACAGAGGAGCTCAACATTTATTTTCATGTTTGGTCATGCATCCTATGACAGACCCTTGCGAAAGTTGCTTAACCTCCGCAATCGCAGGGCCAGGCGCTAAACTACTGCGCCACCGAGCTCCTAAAAATTGAAAAAGGCTCTAAGTACCAAAACCAAAAAGTGGAGTAATTTGTGTTTCAAATAATAAATGATCTTATCAACATAGTTCTCGTATTTTAAACTTCACATGGTCATTATTACAATAAAATGCTTTTATTTAACAAAAAATAAGTATCTTAACTTATTTATTAATGACAATAAACTTATATTTTCTAATCAGTCTGAAGAAAACTTAAAGTCCTATTCCAAGTAACTTAAATAAGGCTCTATGTGCCTTGCGCTATATCCTTAATAACAGCCTTAGTTCCAAGCCTCTTTTGCTATATAGGCACTTTGGCAAGTTAACTATAAAAAGAAGTTTGTAGGTTATGAAAACAATAAAATCGAATTACCTTATCAGGTGGTGTTTTTTCGCTTAGATCACCGTGCCTTTAGATGTTTAGTATTGTTTACCGGCATCCTTTAATAATTTTTTGACACTACACACTTTTTTCTCCATTTTTTCGTCTTATTCTTCCCGCGCCGGTAACAACAACAGGTGTAAGGTCCGCTATTTTCTTGACACTGAGATCACGCAACAACGGACTTTTATACCTCCTTGCTCCTTAGAGGTTTAAATACCAAGGAAGTAACAACGCTTGGTATTTAGTTCCTATCTTAGGTTATTGGCGAGGGAACTTACTACATTTTAAAGTAATAAAAACGAAACGAGATTTTTGGCACTTAGACCCTTTTTCATTTCTGGTATTCAATTAGGTATTTTATCTTAAATAGGACACAATCTTAAGTGAAAGTGAAAGTGAAATATATTTTATTTAAATAAGCTCACATAATAAGCATTTTTAAATCGTCAATAGGGAATATGCATAAGTCACCGATTTTGATTAATTTGAGCTTGATCGCTGCGGACGCTTATAAAAACATGATAGAACAGGAAAAAAAATAAAAAAAATGTATTGTTTTAGTTTTATCACACGATGAAATCAGGGGAAAATAACGATATTTTTTTTCATTTTCGGGTATAATGAATTTTACAGTCAGATAGAATATCGAATAAGAAACAATATTTTGTATGACACATATGTATTTGAACGCAAAATTTAGGGAGATAATTGAAGATTATTGGCTAACTCCATATTAAACGCGCCGAAACACACCTGAAACGTGATGTGTGACGTCACCGTTTTGTATGGAGCGTTTTCGGCGGGTGCTGCTGCGCGCTAACTTCAAGTAACTATATCACGAGAAAAAAACGAAAGAAAAAAGTTTTAATATTACAGTTAATTTTGTCACGCATTATACTTTTGATTAAGATTAAAAAAAAAATTGATGCATATTCCCTATTCTTTTACCCTACATTATATTATGACGTCTTTTAACTGACAAGAAAAATGGGCGCAAAAAACTTGTCAGCTTTATCAATCAGATGGAACGATATTTACAAATATGTATATCGTTTCCAGACTTTATATTTACAAAGATTAACAAATAAATTACATTATTGAATTAGCTCATTTCATAATGAGTTTCAAATTTCTTAATCAATTTACAGATTTTAAGCTAAATTCAAAGTTTGAACTTGTTATTCAGTCTAGGCTGTTACAATAAATAAAAATAAAAGAAAAACATACAATTCAATATGCATTAAGATAGGTAGTCAGAAGCAGACCCATTCCCACTGGCAGCACCAGTTCCCGAACATGACGCATGAACCAGCCATCTCTTCGCTCAACCATATTTGAGCCTCATACGACACCACCGCAGAAATGATTAAAGAGAGCATGACATACTAAGACTACCCATGTTAAGGCATCGAATTGAAAATTTATATCCAAAAGCTTTTCATAGGTCTTTCACTAAACTACTGACTATAGAAAGTAAAAATATTGCAATTAAATAAATCAAAACAAGGTAAGCTATTAAGAATTATATTTTTTGAGTAAGAAGTGCCATACATACAGACAATATAAAACAGATCTTTTATATACGAGTAATACGACGCCCTTAATACAAGCAGACAGAAGCAGACCCATTCCCACTGGCAGCACCCGTTCACGAGCATGACGCATGAACCAGCCATCGCTTCGCTCAACCATATTTGAGGGAACGTAACAACCCGCCTCACACGACACCACCGCAGAAATGTTTGAAGTGAGCATGACATACTAAAGCTACCCATATTAAGTCGTCGAGTCAATAGTCTTAGAATAGGAACGCCGTGTCCTCGTATGCAATGTGAGGCAACTAATACTAAGCCAAAATGGCTTAGTTTTCAGAATTTATCCTTCATACGTTTCGTACCTAATCGTAACTAAAATCTATATATATAAAATTCAAAGTCCTGACTGAGTGAGATATCAACGCACAGCCCAAACCGCTGAACCTAGAGACTTGAAATTTTGCACACAGATACTTTATACAGTGTAGGCATCCACTAAGGAAGGATTTTTGAAAATTCCATCCCTAAGGGGATGAAATAAGGGATGAAAGTTTGTATGAAAGTCCCTCAGTTTTGAAGCTAGGATCTTCAAATTTTGTGTTTAGGCTGATGATTGAAAATAAATAAATACGTGTCTCAGCGTTTTTCAAAATTCTACCCCCAAAGGGGTGAAAAGGGGGATGAAGTTGTGTTTAGAAGATAATCCTTCATTTTTGAAGTAGAAATCGCTAGATTTGTAATTTAGGCTTATGGATGGAAATCTAACGCAACGCATATTGTATTGGTATAATTTCAACCCCCATGGTGATGAAATGGGGGTGCAATGGGGTAAATAAACCTAAAAATCGATATGGATGTCGTTATTGGGGTTTTCTGGGATGAAGATTGCGAAAATGACATTTATTTTGAAGTCCAACACGGTCGACATGATTTAACCCCTAAAGGGGTGAAAATTGGATTTAAATTTGGTATTGAAAACAATATAAAATAGACATTACAACTTAAAACTTCGTAGGAGCATGTCTTAAAATAAATAGGCAAACATATATTTTGTGGTTTTGAAAATCAACCCCTTAGGGGGTAAATGGGCTAAGTAAACGTAGAAATCGATATGGATGTCGTTCTTGAGGTTTTATGGGATGGTGATTGCGAAAATGACATTAATTTTGAAGTCCAATTTAACCGCTAAAGGGGTGAAAATGGGGTACAAATTATATATGGAAAAATAATATAAAATAGACATTACATAGTTTACAGCTTAAAAATTCGTAGGAGCATGTCTAAAAATAAATAGGCAAACACATATTTTCTTATTTTGAAAATCATCCGTTAGGGGGTAAATGGGGTAAGTAAACATGAAAGCCGATGTGGATGTCGTTCTTGAGGTTTTATGGGATGAGGAATGCGAAAATGACATTTGTTTTGAAGTCCAACACGGTGGACATGATTCAGCCCAAGGGGACGGGGACGGACACGGGAACAGGAACGGGAACGGGGGCGGGGACGGAAACGGGAAAGAGTAAAGAAACGGGAACGTGATACTCTTAATATCTCTGGACCTAATTCTGATTATTGTAATAAACTAGCTTCCGCCCGCGACTTCGTCCGCGTGGATATTAGAGAAAATCCTTAGGGAACCTTCAACCAGGATCCGACCAACCGTTTTATACGCGATTACGCGGGTCCCCACCAAGCGCGCAGCCTCGTGCGAGGCCTGTCACACGTCGCAAATGTTTTGCCTCGCGAGGCAGCGCGCTTGGTGGGGACCCGCGTAATCGCGTATAAAACGGTTGGTCGGATCCTGGTTGAAGGTTCCCTAAGGATTTTCTCTAATATCCACGCGGACGAAGTCGCGGGCGGAAGCTAGTCCAATAATATAGTAAAGTAACAAATCTCCTAAATGTAGGAAAATTTAAACTGTTTTGTACCTACGTATTCGGTATTAATAGGTAATAATGGAGAATAAAAATCTGAAAACGGAGACATTTTGGCTGTTTAAAGGTGCGTCCAGATATGTTCTTTTGATCGTACCGTACCTCCGTTCCGTACCAGCGTTCCGATCAAATAAGTCTGGACGCTATTTTTGCCCGTTCCGTACCTCCGTTCCGTACCACCGTTCCGATCAAACCGCCGAACGTCGCCGTGATCACGTCCAGACTAGCGCCGTACGGTACCTCCGTTCCGTATCAACGTTCCGATCCAATAGTACAGCAGCCCGTAGTAAATTTAAATTACGAAAAAGGTTACCGTTTGCCGTTGTGATATAGTTATTTATTACAAAATTATAGATACTTTAACAGATCGCAACCCGCCGTAACCTTTATTTGTATATCTCCAAAAATGATTATTTTTTTATTTTTCGAGGTTAATCACATGGTTTAGCTATTGTCGTGTTCTACAGCGCTATCTGTGTATGGCTACTTTTCACAGTCTAACTATTATCAGTGGCAATCAAACATAGCGCTGTAGAACACGACAATAGCTAAACCATGTGATTAACCTCGAAAAATAAAAAATCTCATTTTTGGAGATATACAAATATAGGTTACGGCGAGTTGCGATCTGTAAAACTTGGGTTAAAGTATCTATAATTTCATAATAAATAACTACATCACAACGGCAAACGGTACCTAACCTTTTTCGTAATTTAAATGTACTACGGGCTACTGTACTACAACCTCCAAACGTCGGCGTCGCCGCGATCACGTCCAGACTAGCGCCGTACCGTTCCTCCGTTCCGTTTTTCCTTTGAACGGGGCGAAAAAACCGACTCGCGATGGATCGGAGCGTACCTGTCGGCGATCGAGACGGCGTACCTCCGCACCGTTCCGAACATGCGTCCAGACTAGCGTTCTTTGTTCGCGACGCTCAAGAGCGAGAGATACGGGTACGGGCAAAAGAGCGAGAGATTCGAGGTGGATCGGGGCGTACCTGTTCGGCGAACGGAACGGCGTACCTCCGCACCGTTCCGAACATGCGTCCAGACTAGCGTTCTTTGATCGCGACGCCGATCGGAACGGAGGTACGGTACGGGCAAAAGAACATATCTGGACGCACCTTTAGTTGCCTAACTTTTGACAGTGTGCTTTGTAGTGCGCGAATCAGACTTCAAATAGGTAATATTTTCTGACAGGTTATTTTTTCTCTATCCAGAGTTTACAAAAACTCTCTACAATTTTAATTGTTTTCAGGTTATTTAAAAGTATTATAAGTAAACAAATTAAAACTGTAGGTATAAATAAATTATAACGATGACCTTAATAAACTCTGGGGACACGATTGTAACAAACTAGACAAAGTATAATTTTCAAACGTTTAGTGACAACGCAAAAACTCAGAACTAAAGATGCCTTGACCAGGGACCTAATTATTAGGATGTAATTAATGGGTTTTAGTTTTTAGTTTAACGCCTTAGCTTAACTTTAATTGTTTATTAGCCGCGTTGTTAGGGTTGGGATATTGAGACATGTTTTCGGACTATTCAAAAGGGCTCAAGCAAAATTATATTATAAAAACTGTACGAGCAATCAGGCATTCGCAACTACAAGCGGTCAAATAGAGCTTTTTATCGACAATCGCTTGTAAAATTGAATCGCCATTTCATTGAAATTAGGATTTCTATTCGATTTTACTATGTTAGGATAAAAAGCCCTATTGAAGTAAAATTGTCTAGCAAGTCGCCTAGAAAATCGACCTGTGTAAACGCTCTATTAGGTAGGTATTTAAGATTTTACTACCTTGAACTACAGTAAAAAACCTTAATTTATTAAATAAGACTTAAAAAATTAAAAATTCGTGTGATTGCACTGTATAGGTATATAGTTACTGTTTGAAAATAAATGCCTTACGAGAAAATGTACCTATTTCCCAACAAAATTGTTTAATATTCATATCATAACGTTAGGAATCAAGGACATTTTATTTTGGTAATTGCTGTAATGTTAATCCAGTCTTTGAATTCATAATGGGTTCAATAGTGGAAAGTGGAAACTTTCATTTGATTTATAAATTATTAATGTTGTCGATATTAAAATTATATTAGGATTCGTAAATGGTTTCGTTATAAACTGTAACTGTAACCTACAGAATTATTATAATGTAAGGCTTGAGAAATTGGCCAAACTAGTATTTCACAATGACAAAATCGGCTACTTAATCGAAAAGAGCTTTGCTATGGAATCGTCACAAATGAGTATGTTATGGCATAGAATACATAAAACTCGTAATATAGTTGTTGGTTTTTGGATCAAACGGTTCTAATGTTTTTTTTCCAACATTAGTACTTGATGGAATACTTAAATTTGCCCAAAAGCACAGAAAACATAAGAGTACAAGTACAAAAGTGCAAATAAAAATAAAGTATTAAATAAAATTAACTTACTGGTAAACTTCAAACAAAAGTTCTCGACACGGCAAGTACGTGATAGCCATTTAAAAATGTAATTTTATAGCATCAAAGTTTTATGATGAAAATTTTACAATTCTGGAATTACGGCATTGTAACAAGGGACGGTGAATTTTTAGCAGCATCGAGACAATATTTTATTCAAATTATGATATCGTTAAGTTATAAAAGTGCCAAGTGGGAATTAATTTCCAAATAACTTAATTTATATTGTAATGAGCTTAAATACTTAAAAAGTTATTTCATATTACATACTTGAGGTAACAGAAAAGCAAACCTTTTGCTTTTCTTTGCCTTCACGTCGTTTCCTACAATGATCACGTTATTAACGTTGATACGGTTTGTTTCCTGCCTGATGGCAGGAAACAAACCACAAGAACGACACAAACCTAATCCTTCGTTGGTGCTGGCACAACTCATTTGGCACAACCGGTAGTGCCATAGGAGATTTTCTTTCCCATGACACTACCGGTTGTGCCACGGGTAAATTAGCATCTCCCGTGACACTACACAGAGACCAGTAGTGTCATAGGAAATTTGGTGTCCCGTGGCACTACCGCGTATCAATTTTTTTTCTCTAATCGGATTATAAGTTGTTAAACATTATTGAAAAGTACCAGGCTAGCATGAATGTAAAGGAGGTCCCAATATTTTTTTTGATCTCGTTATGCAAGAAACGGACAAATAAAATTTCGGGATTGAATTAAGCTATAGTTTGAGCCATTTTAGGGGGCTGGCGGGCGTATTAAGAAAGCTCACGGATAATTTTGAGTATCAGTTTAATCAGCCAATGAAAACAATTGTGTGATGGGAAAGAAAATCGCCTATGGCACTACCGATTGTGCCAAATGAGTTGAGCCACCACCAACGCAGGACCTATATAGGTACTTAGTTAAATAATATGTCTTGATTCTGACTATCTCACTGATTTCATCATCGCACAGCTCAAACCCCTGGACGGATCGATCGGGATGGAACTTGCCATACTGGGTTACAATAATTCCCCTCTAGAGCGATTGTCCACACACAGTTTTTCGCCATAAAAATCTACTGTTTATTTGCGTTGTTGTATGTTATGGATCACTATGGAAGCTTGAAATGAAAATATTGGAAATAAAATAGTAGTGTTTTAATTGACGTCTCTGACGGCGTAAGGCAATCTGTGATACTGGTATCGTGAATTGAATCTGAATATCATGAATAGGCCAATTCAAAAACGAACGATGAATATCGTGCGATATCGCGGTTCTTTTTTTATAATGGGTCCTTAGCACAGAATAGATACCGTACCATTAGGTACCATGGGAAACAGCGACGCTTAACCACTGCTAAGGTCAAAATCGCTTGCACGCCGCGCCGTCACAACCATACGTTTAGTTCGTGCAGGGGCGATACGCGCGCACACGAATTTTGTTGCAAACTGGTTAAGCGACGCTGTTGCCCATAGTACCTACCTAGTTTGCATTCGATAAGTCATGACAACATTACAACGAGCCCTTTAAAATTAACACTGGCAGTAAAGTTCGAGCGAGTCAAAAATTAACAGGACAATTCATTTGAAAAACTTGAGCAGCTCATAATAAAATACGTAG
Source organism: Agriphila tristella (assembly GCA_928269145.1). Taxonomy (NCBI): domain Eukaryota; kingdom Metazoa; phylum Arthropoda; class Insecta; order Lepidoptera; family Crambidae; genus Agriphila; species Agriphila tristella. The sequence goes on along the minus strand of OV743437.1, from coordinate 25,131,531 downwards.
CTTTCTACAATGAAACCGGGGTACTTTGGGGAAAAGTTGTGCACACCGGTAACTTAACTACGTGAGGAGCTATTTAAAACGGTCACGTTTTACGAGCAAACTCGGCCACCAGAGCTTTATGTTTTTGAGATTTTTAGGTGGTTGTAAAGTTGTCCCTTTAATCTCAGAGGACGTGAGGATCTGAAGAGTTCTGTCAGCAACCATTTTAGTTACGTTATAACTTTCACGCTTATGGGTATTTTACAGTTTCTTTGGTAATACCCTTTTAAAGCCGAATATGGTAGATAGTACCTACCATGCATAGAGCCATTCCATATTCGGATTAGAGTGTACCATAGGGGGCGTCTGTGTACTGTGGATGGCGCATACCTATGGATTTCACCACAATGTATGTACTGTCTATCTATCTATTCATGTTTGTTTCTACGTGTCTTATGTAGTAACGACGTAAGGCAAATGCCATAAAAAGAAAAATATAATAGAAATCTTTTATTAAACACATAAAGAAAAGGAAACAGTATTCAATGAAATGAGTAGGTAGGTACTAAAAGAAAAAATGTTACCGCTAAAGTAGAGAATCCATTAATGTGCGAATTTACTTATTAATTTGCACATTAACTGATCGAGTCAGTTAAAGTGCGATTTTTTTTTTCGTAATGTAGCATATTTCCGCACTTTAACTAGTTTATCTGCATATTGGCGGATGCTACACAGTTAAAGTGCGGAAGACAGGGAGTGAAAAAGGCTTCAGGAAATTTAAGTTAAAGACCTATATTGAAAGTAAATTTCACAAAAACTTCATGTTATTAAATAAAAACAAAATATAGACACATTGAGTGATTACAACAAAAAACAACATGCAACATTGACATTAAACGGTAAAAGAACAATTAAACATGGGGCACACAAACAAACAAAAGAAATCCTCTTTTCTTCTACCTAAAAAGTTGGGAGTTACAAGTGGTGATAAAGTTTGGCCACATGATGGAAACTGATCTGTAGGCTGTTCCTAACTAATATTGAGCTGGGCCAAACTGTCCTTACAAACCATTCCATACGGCGGCGGGTTAAATAGCGAGTTTTCCCGGCTTCATTCTAAAAATTATAATTATCTAGGTTTAGCTAATAGGTCAAATGTGGTATCATTTTCGGATAAATCAATAATACCGATTTCATTTCTGGTATTAAAAAAATGCAATTTATTGAGCAGTGTCTGAAAAGTTACACAATAACCAAAATTTTCAGTTATTTTTTTTTATTTTAGGTATTTGCACTTGTTTCAGTATTTAAAAAAAATACCTTAAAGAAGCGTTTTTCAGGTTGATTTGTTTTATTCTTTTGTAATGATAACTATATTATGTACAATTTGAGCCTAACCCAAGTAGTTTAAATCCATTGTTTGCGTAGGCACAGCTAGTCAAATATAGGCATTTTTTCGCGAAATAGAAAGATTTTTCGTTTCGTTTGAAAGCGTTTTTCAGAGTTTTTGTTCATATTTCTTTAAAGATTATTAAGTTTTCTACAATTTGAGCTTAACCCGAGTAGTCTAGGTTCATAGGCTGCAGAGACATCGCTAGTCAAAACTGGGCCTTTTTTCGAAACTAATGAAAAATGTCCTATCTTTGACTAGCTGTGTCTCCGCAACCAATAAACCTAGACTACTCGAGTTAGGCTCACATTGTAGTAAGCTCAGCTCAATATTAGTTAGGAAAAGCCTACAGATCAGTTTCCACTATGTGGCCAAACTTTATCACGACTTCTAACTTCCAACTTTTTTTTGGATAGACGTTCATACCTACTATTATGGGATAAGTACTTCAAAACATGCCATTAAAAGTCTCCTTGCAGTTATTATACAGTAGTAGTAGGTATATTTTTCAGCTCAATATTTTGGCCGCTTTCGTATTGTCGTTAAGAGCCCGTACACATTTTTCCGCTCACTGCCGCTCTCTCGCTCGCACATTTCATGTTTTCTCAAGATTTCTTAAATCTGAGTGCTTAATATGAAAAATGTGTCTTGGCCACTTTTCGCAATATAAGATTACGGACATTTAAAAGTATATTTCAGTTTTTTGTTACTAAAGTACAAAAAGTTGTCGATTCTAACAGTTATTTGAATTGGCAAAAACGACAACTTTTTGTACTTCAGCAACTCGAAACTGAAATGTAATGTCCGTAATCTTATACTGCGAAAAGTGGCCGAGATACATTTTTCAATTACGCAATCAGATTTAAGAAATCTTGAGAAAACATGAAATGTGCGAGCGAGACGAGAGAGCGGCAGTTAGCGGCAAAATGTGTACGGACTCTTAATAGGGTTTACAAATCGTAATTAGTAATATGAGTAACATACGGGGCAGCAAAATTAATTACAATAAAATGAAAAGAGTATCGCAGACTGTAGCAACCCCTAATGATTTCAGTTGACTGAACCACCCCTTTTCCCTGGAATTCTCTCGTTACAGAGTTTCAACGCAAAATATGTTTGGACATCTCTGTTAAGGCTTGTTAATCTTCAAAAACAAGGTAATTTATAAAGCTTTCCCAGGTTATTTATCTATGCTTCCATTTTATTTTACACTGAAATTTACTTCTTTGGAGGAGTTATTAAAAACAAAATTAAATAGGCATAATTTTTAAGGCTAATGTAACTGACACTATAAACGACCTTTTGTTATAAATAAACTATTATTATTGTAATGGAAGGTTTCTTGCCATCATTTAATATACAATTATAGCCTCGTCAAATAATTTAAGACAGTTGAAATATCAATTCAAACCAAGCGCGTGCAAAGTTAAATTCGAACTTCGAATATTGTGCGAACAATGTTAATGGTTAAGAACTCACAAACATATAGGTACTTACTAGTTTTTTTTTCTAAGTTATTATTTTTCTCCTTTTATTTTTGGATTGCCCCGATTAGAATTAATAATTATTATGGAAAAACAACTTTCGAACTCGAGTAGAAAACCCCCTAAGACGGGTGCTAAAAAAATGACGGTCTCTATTATTTATTATTTAAACTTCGAGACTGAACACAGAATTTTACAGTTTAAAAATAAATTATTTAGTATTAAACAAAAATAAAACTTAGCAAGGTGACGTGAACCATGACATAAAGGAAAGATTTGCAATGCTGGATGAAAACTCATAATTAGGTACCTACTACCTAGCTATATTAGAAGTAGATACTTATAGGCATACCAGATATTGTCTTTTTCTCAAAAGAACAATGTCACCTGGGACATAAATCACAGTTCCAATCACAAAGTACTCGATTGCATCGCAAACCGACAGTGACTGATTCGAGATTTTTTTCGTTAGGTGAGAGATCTAATCACAGGGTCCACTACGAAAACCAAGCCACGATAATCGGACGACTTCTATCATACTTCGTGACCTCACTGACTAGGAATAAGATTTAAGCATATGAAACGACCAATATCGTCCGATGACCGCTATTTACAAATTCGTAGTAAGGCAAAGTCACCCCCCAAACACATTGGGAAATTCACAACCTTATGATATTCAAAGAAAATTAAAGTGTGTTTGTTTGATATTTGACATTCACATCTTTTATAACTCAGCATTGACGATTATAAATTCAAAAGAAAATTAAAAATGAAAATAACATTTAGATATCGTAGCGGTAAAATAATTACACAACTCCTTTTACTTGGAAAGATTAAGTTGATGCATATAAAAGCCTGATGTTATGTAAATTGAAATGTTGAATAATTAAAAAGCATTGTCTGTATATCATATATTTATATAATTTTATATTGTATTTTAAAACTGAAGACCAAGAATTCTGGCAATTATTTTTATAACAGAGGAAATAATGTTAAAACAGTAAATAATTTTGGAAAAGCTTTGGAATGTTTTGTTATGTCGACATACGAGTACGATGAATAGAAGCAAAATAATACCAATTTAATCTTTACATTATGTTTTGTGAACTCTAAACACTTCACATCACAAATTCTGTGAAAACTTGAATCTCATTGTCAGACATATTGAGCTTATTTCCTGTGGGTTTCTTTGAGCGGGCTGTGGGCTGTGGCTCACGCCCAGTGAGCCGGAATGGCCAGATAGGCCGCTTCAAATGGTTTATTTATGACCACTGCTTAGTGCTGACAAGATCTTGTAACGTGACCAATGAATAGAAACTTTAATTTACTCCGTAAGCCCGCCCGCACACTGGAGACTTGGTATTTTTTAACCAAATTAAACTTGGCCTAAACGTGTGAAACAAGCCCTTATAATACAAAATCCTTAGATATTCATAATATCATATGTGATTTGTGAAAAAAGTTTGTTTCTTTGTTTGTTCAGCCTTCACGTCTTAATTACTCAATCGATCATCATTAAATTTTGCATAGGTACGTTGTCAGGGGTACAGAAAAGGACGCAGGGTGAAAAGTTCAAGTACTGTTCCAGAGAGAGCAGAAAAACTTTCCAATGGTTTCCACTGGTGGCCGCTACTTGATTTATATTTGAGTTATAAAGTACTAAACCATGCATGTCAGTTGGATTAAGGACTTCCGTAAATGGAATTGATTATTCAATCCGTTTTGAGACCGCGACAAGACCGTGCAGCAACCGACGTCGATGTCGAATAAATAAATATTATTTATTTGGCATCCGCGTTCGTAATCCGAACCCGAAAATGGATTTGACAGCCGATAACAAACAAATTCGACTGATGGGACGCGCATCGCATTTCGCCAAATGTCCCAAATTTCTCTTTATTTAACATCGACTCAGCACTGAGTTCTACTAATGGATTCAAAGTCGATTTTTAAGCGACGCCACTATAGAGATAATATAGGGATGATGATGATGACTAATGAATAAAATAACGAAATACTAATAAAAATCGTTAACATATTAAACTTTTATAGTAGCTTTTATACCTCTTGGTTTTATATATTGCGTATTATTTGTTTTATGACCCTTCAAAGTTGGACGGACTAGTCCATTTAAAAAGTATAGAATTTATCAAAATAAATAATACCTTTAATTAGTCCATAAAATTTATAGTAAATTTGTCTAAGAAACCATTTTGATAAACACAATATTTAATATAGCTGCCGAACAAATTTCCTACGCGTTTCATACAAACTACTCAAGCGTGACGTCATAACAGCCGTTAGTATGGAGCTTTTTCGGGTGAGTCCAATTTTGTGCATTTCAAACTGTGATATCTCGGGCAGTTTTCATGCTAGCGGAATAATTATTTTATCAATGTTTCTTTTTTTTGAGAGCTAATTTATGTAACATAAAATAAAAAAATTGTCATCATGCCTATTCCACGGCTGAGGATGATATATTTTGAAGTTAAAATGACTTTGTATAACATGTCTAATAATTATGGTGACCACTTCACACCTCTTTGTTTAAAAATCTACATAATTCAATGAACGAATGATTTATGACATGACATAGGTACGAAATGACTTTTATTAACATTGTAAGGTATAGGTCAGGGATGAGGAAATGGCGGCCCGTGGACCAAATCCGGCCCGCAAACTGATTCTATCCGGCCCGTGATTATATCACTTAATTTATATTAACATCTCTCATAAGAAAAATTTAGGTACCTACCTACAGAGATGTGTGTCCTAAAATATTGTTTTTCTGAAAACTGCGGTCAGGTTTTGGTGCCTTTTATTGTAGATGATTTATCTCCATAGGAATAACACATACAAGTGATATTGGTACATTGGCTGGTCATTGGCCCGTTTAAATGTTGTACGGCCGATTTCAAAATCTATTTCGACATCCCTGGTATAGGTAATAAAAATAATATGTCTAAAACACATAGTAGGGCCTACCACACATGTTTGCTCATCAGAGAAACTTTATCACGTTGCTTCATTAAGGAAATGCTGTGATCGCAGAAAAAACTGTGGCGCTCATAATCTACGGAAAAATCTGCTAAAATCATCTCTTGTAATATAATATTTTTTGGCGTAATCTGATTTTTCTGAAATATGATTAATTAGACACATTAACAACAGCCTGAATTAATTAAGAAAATTATGAAAATAGAATGTTCCAGACATGAGCAAAACGTTTCTTGTCAAGACAGTCCGGAATTGGTTAGTTGACTAATAGTGATTTTTATAGTTATACATGTTGGTACTACTTATTATATATTCTGTGGTTATACAGTTTATGCTGGTATACTAACACCGCGAGGCTTTCTCGCGCGAGCCATTTGCTTTCTCGAGGCAGATTATGACGATGTACATATGTGTTTGCCACGCCACGCGTAGTTATTGGGTTAGTTTGTGGTTATTTCTACCTAGGTACCTACTAATAATATGTGTTTGAGGTAGACCTATATTCTAGTGTGGTTGTATGAAATTATTTTTTATTGAGTCGTTAAAACTAAGTTAGCCATTTTCTTTAATCGTGGGTGATCTTGTGCAAGTTCAAGATTGTTCATACATTACACTATCAATGCATTTAAATCAATCATAATCCTTACATGTTGCAAGCAAGCCCCACCATGTTACAAACTACTCAATTATATACAAAGTACGTAGTTTAGTTTTTTTTTGTCGATGTCTTGTTAGTTTTCATTTTCCATTTACAAAACAAAAACAACTACTTGGTGTAAAGTTATTTTAAAAACTCATATACCTTCGTGCTACCTACTTAATTTTAAAACACATATAATAAAACAGTAAAAAAAGTGTGTCTAAGTAAAAGTGTGTGTGTAAGTATTAAAAAAAATATTTGGCGCGATGGAGACAGTAATAGAGTAAGAATTTTAAAAAAAGTGTGTCTGTTTGTCTGTTTGTTTGTCTGTTTGAACACGCTAATCTACGGAAATACTGAACGGATTCGAATAAAACTTTTTTTGTTATAAAGCAACCATTAGCGCGCGACACCGTGCGCTGCGCACGCGCATCATGATACGTTCACCGCTTAAAACGCATTCTACGGAAAATAAAAACAGTGATAAGAAATCTGTATCGAACAAATGTGTGACGTGTGGTGTGGTTATTAATGAACTATTAGCTTTTATCAACGACAAGGTGGATACGCTTCCTGAAACTGCCATTTTACAAATATGTACAAGTGCATACGTGTGTGACGAAATTGAAGATGCGCGTAGTATTGTGATGACATTACTTGCTCCGAATAAAAGAATGTTAAGACGAAAAGAGGGATCCGAACAAAAAAGCCTTCTGGAAATTATAAAATTAATTAAAGAATGTGACCCTGGTAATTTACCAATTTTTGTGGCAAAGACTTTGTCAAAATTACCGCCTGTCACGTTCGATCATATTGACGTGACAGCATTCCTTAAGGATATGACCATTATGAAAAGGGAGTTAACTGCACTAAAATCAAATAAATCTAGTGATAATTCGACAAACTTTCGGCCGGATATTGAAGTATTGAAATCAGACGTTGAAGAGATTAGGAAATTATTGACTGAATGTAATTCATATAAAAACAGAAATGCAGATAAAGATTTCACAAGTTTAACGTTGCCTTCGCCGGTATTCACTGATATGCAAAATGAATCATCTATTAGACGGCCACCGCAACAGGTAGCTATAGATAAAGCGCTGACCACCGCCGCAACCGTGCCGAGCGCAAGGCCGATAGTAACGCAGCGGCGACAGTCAGTCTCTCCTTGTCGCACTCGTACTCCTGCGACACAGCACGCTACTAATGAATCATCGAATGCGTCGCTGCCAATACCAACTTATCGAGACATTGTTCACCGCACTGATTACCGCCACAGTATTATGGACCCTATAGCTAAAGATATAAGCCGTGAAATTAACGATACAGTTAAAAACGATGATGGTTTTAAAGTCGTGGAGTCCAAAACACGTAAGAAAAATCGAAATTATAACATGTGCGGATCGGCGCAACGCGCGTGTAAAATACAAGCGGCGGATATGCCTGTTATTATTTATGTATCGAGATTATCAAAGGGAACTACAATTGATCATATGAAAGAATATATTGAAGAGATGGGGGAAAAATACTTAGATATTCAATTACTTCATCAAAAACAAGAAACCGACTTCTCTTCTTTTAAAATTTCTGTATCGAAGAATAAAATCAATAAATTTTTATCAAACGAGTTTTGGCCTGAGGGCATTAAATATAGAATATTTCGTGAAAAACGAGATCTTACAAAAAAGTTTGATGGCCGAATTAATAATTGATTATGGAAAGTACGTTAAACAAAACTTCATTAATATCTTTTAATTGTAAATCGATAAAAAGATCAGCTCCCTTTATTAATGAACTGTGTAAAGAGGCAGACATTATTGCCTTACAAGAAACGTGGCTTTTGCCTCATGATCTGGGCTTTATACAGGATATTGATGAACGTTTTGCCTATGCTGCAACGTCCTCAGTGGACACATCGGCTGGCGTCTTGAGAGGAAGACCGTATGGTGGACTTGCGCTTATGTGGAGGAAGTCAATGTTCCCGAATGTGTCTGTTATAAATAGCAAATGCACTAGAGTGGGTGCTATTCGTATTCAAATGGGTTTGCGTTCTTTCCTAGTTTTTAACGTATATATGCCGACAGATCACCCTGATCACCTTTCTGAGTATACAAGTTGCCTAGGAATAATAAGCGCTATAGTAGAGGAGAGTGGCGTGCAAGCGGTGTACATATTGGGTGATTTCAACTCTCATCCAAGTGCTAGCTTCGGTCGCGAACTGCTAACGTTTTGTGAAGAGGAAGGATGGATTTGCGCGGATATAATGAAGTTGGGGATTGACTCCGACACGTTTACATACGTAAGTGAAAGTCACGGCACCACGAGTTGGCTCGATCACTGTGTGACAACCGCAGCAGCCTGGGAAACTATTCACTCGGTCAATGTTATGTATGATGTCGCATGGTCAGACCATCTCCCGTTGCGCATTGTATGTGACATTGGTAGTGTAGCAGAGAGTCAAATGAGTGGTAGCGGTATCGTAAACAATAGTGGAGTATGCTGGGGAGACAGAGATACTGCCCAAGCTGAAAAATATTACGAATATTGTAACAATGCACTACTAGACGTTAAGGACTATTTTAATTGTGTTCACTGTGATAATTATAGTAATAAGCGGAAATGTATTTATTTAAAGCAACATTTTAAATTTATTAGTGATTTTTATGATAATATTGTGTCAGTATTGCAAACGGGTGCTAAATTAACTGCGGTACGTCGCTCCGGTGCACTGAATAGGCGCAAGGTTGTAGGTTGGAACTTTCACGTAAGAGAAGTACATTTAGCCTACCGTTTGGATTTTAGTTGCTGGGTGGCTGCTGGTAAACCTTCGTGTGGTGAGATATATAGTAAAATGATATGTAGTAGAAGAAGTTTTAAAAATAAGTTAAGATGGTGTCAGAATAATGTGGAAAAAATCAAATTAAATATATTAGCTCTTTGTAGAAAGGATAAGAATTTCGTAAAATTTTGGAAAACTATAAAAAAGATGGATGTAAAGCAGAGCTTACCGGTGAGTGTGGATGGCGTGCAGGACAAAGAGCAGATAGCTAACTTGTTTGCCCAGAAATTCAGAGCTGATCCCTTGCCTGCGTCGGAGCGTTTGCTCGGCTTGAATGATTTTGGTGTCGCTACTGATACGCTCAAAACCACCTTACATTTTAGTCAAGAAGATGTAGCGAAAGTAGTCGGTTCTATGGCGCGCGGTAAGTCACCGGGTCATGATGAATTGACTATCGAGCACCTGTTCCACGCGGGCGAGGCTCTTTGCTTGAAGGTGTCTAAACTGTTTAATCTTTGCCTTAATTACTCATATCTGCCTCCAAATTTGATGAAAACTGTTGTGGTTCCGATAGTTAAAAATAAAACGGGTGATGCGAGTACAGTTAATAACTACCGACCGATATCTTTGGGTACGGTATTAGGAAAAATTTTAGAGCGACTGTTGCAGCCTGAAGTGTCGAAAAATATACAGATTGACGACGCACAGTTTGGTTTCCGTCCCGGTGTTTCTACGGATTCCGCTATTTTGACCGTCAAACATGCTGTTGACTATTATGTACGCCGGAAAACATCTGTATACGCATGTTTCCTTGATCTGAGCCGTGCATTTGATCTAGTGAATTATGACATTCTCTGGAGAAAATTGCGCGGCACAGATGTCCCGGCTGAAGTAGTGGATTTGTTCGAGCATTGGTACGGAAACCAAACTAATTATGTAAGATGGGGCGACGCGACCTCTAGCAGCTACAGGTTAGAATGCGGTGTACGCCAAGGAGGGTTGACTTCTCCGGATCTCTTCAATTTATATGTCAACGACTTGATCGGGGAACTGAGGGGCGCTGCCGTCGGCTGTCACGTTGGTAACGTTTGCGTTAATAATTTGAGCTATGCCGATGACATGGTGCTCCTCAGTCCCTCGATCAAGGGGCTCCGTAAACTTCTTTCGATCTGTGAGTCATCATCATCATCATATCAGCCACACGACACCCACTGCTGGGTATAGGCCTCCCCTAAGGATCTCCACGACGATCGGTCCTGCGCTGCCTGCATCCACTGGCTTTCCGCGACCTTCACCAGATCGTCGGTCCACCTTGTCGGGGGCCTACCCACGGAGCGTCGTCCGGTGCGCGGTCGCCATTCCAGAACCTTTCTGCCCCAACGGCCATCGGTTCTTCTCGCTATGTGTCCCGCCCATTGCCACTTCAGCTGAGCAATCCTTCGAGCGATGTCGGTTACTTTAGTTCTCCTGCGGATCTCCTCGTTTCTGATTTGATCACGTAGGGAAACGCCGAGCATGGCTCTCTCCATTGCACGCTGAGCGACCTTGAGCCTCCTTATGAGACCCATAGTTAGCGGCCACGTTTCACTGCCGTAAGTCATCACTGGCAACACACACTGTTCATAGACTTTCGTCTTGAGACACTGAGGTAAGTCGGACGCGAAGATTTTTCGAAGCTTCCCGAATGCTGCCCACCCGAGCTGGATTCGGCGAGAGATCTCTTTCTCGAAGTTGGACCTACCTAACTGGACTGCCTGTCCTAGGTATACGTAATGGTCAACAACTTCAAGTGTAGTGTTCCCAACATGAACTGGAGAGGGTACAACATGGGCATTTGACATAATTTTCGTCTTTTCCATGTTCATCCTAAGACCCACTCTTTGGGAAGCACTACGGAGATCTTCGAGCATTGTGTTCAGGTCTTCCATGGTCTCAGCCATAAGGACTATATCATCGGCAAAACGAAGGTGTGTTAGGTACTCGCCATTAATGTTGATGCCGAGTCCTTTCCAGTCCAAGAGCTTAAAGATGTCCTCCAACGCAGCTGTGAACAGTTTCGGAGAAATAACGTCTCCCTGTCTCACACCACGCTGCAGTTGGATAGGATTTGTGTTCTGGTTCTGTACTCGGATCGTCATGGTGGCATTTTGGTATAAGTACCTCAACACCTCGATATACCTATAGTCCACTTGGCACCTTTGGAGAGACTGCAGCACCGCCCAGGTTTCAATCGAATCAAAGGCTTTCTCATAGTCCACGAACGCCAAGCAAAGTGGCTCATTATACTCCTCGGTCTTCTGTATAACCTGCCGCAGCGTATGGATGTGGTCTATGGTGCTAAAGCCTTTTCGGAACCCGGCTTGTTCGGGAGGTTGGAAGTCGTCGAACTTGCGAGCGAGACGATTCGTAAGGACTCTCGAAAACAACTTATAGACATGACTCAGAAGCGAGATGGGTCTATAGTTCTTTAAGAGGGACTTGTCACCCTTTTTAAAGAACAAGATCACCTCACTTATGTTCCATGTCTTTGGCGTTCTGCCCTGGACGATGACGGAATTAAAGAGCTTCTGGAGGACTTTGAGTATCGGCTTACCGCCCGCTCTCAGAAGTTCTGTAGTGATTCCATCGTCACCCGCCGCCTTGTTGTTTTTCAGCTGTTTGAGAGCCATACTAATCTCGTACAGGCTGACGTCCGGGATATCTTCAGTATAGTGTCGGGTAAGCTTGGCTCTGGGGTCTTTAGCCTTGCTTTCAACAGGTGTCTGCGTGGAATATAACTGCCCATAGAAGCTCTCGATCTCCCTCAGGATTTCAGGCTTTGATGAAATGATGCGTCCGTCGTCAGTTTTCAGCTTCGTCATCTGGCTTTGCCCAATAGACAGATCTCTCGCGAACACTTTGGAGCCTTTATTCCGCTCGATAGCCTCTTTAATACGATTCGTATTAAATTGGCGAAGGTCGCTCGTCAAAGACTTAGATATCTGTCTATTAAGCTGCCGATAACGATTAGCATCTACTGAACTCTGGAGCCTCATTTCACGTCTCTGATCCATGAGTAGGAGTGTGTGGTCGGAGAGTTTCTTTATCTTGGGACGGCGGGTCTTAAAGAGCTTGGACCCTACCGTACGGGCAGTATCCACCACCATGTTGTTTAGATCGTCCACATCTATGCTGTTCTCAAGGGCTTCGAAGCGGTTTTGGAGTATCTTGGAGTATCTGTGGAGGATCTGTGAGTATTATGCTGATACTCACGGTCTGAAATATAACGTCGCAAAAACAGAAGTTATGGTATTCAGAGCAGGGAAAGGTCCGGAGAATATACCAGATGTGTTTTTGAATGGTTCGGCACTTCGGGTGGTACAACAGTTTAAATATCTTGGGCATATTCTTACAGAGAATAGAAAAGACGATCTCGATATAGAACGAGAGAGACGAGCACTGTCTGTTCGCTGTAACATGCTCGCGCGCAAGTTCGGTAAATGCAGTGACGAAGTCAAATTAACTTTGTTTGGCTCATACTGTCAATGTTTTTACACTTGCCAGTTATGGGCCAACTTTAACCGTACGTCCTACAGTTCCATAAGGGTACAATACAATGACGCTTTTCGTATCCTTATGAAACATCCAAGATACAGCAGCGCGTCGAGCATGTTCGCGGACGCCCGTACAGCGGACTTTTATGCTGTTATGAGAAAGCGCATAGCTTCGTTTTGGACGAGGATATATCATTCTGATAATAGCATAATTAGAGCCGTAAGTCGGGGCTTGGACAATCCACTATATTATAAGTACTGGATTTCGGTGCATCGGAGCGACAACAGAAAATAATGTCTGACTTTTAATGTAGAAACCTACTGAATTATTTTATTTTATATTATTTTATTTTAGTGTAATTTTGACTTTTAATTTATTCTGTATTTGTATTGACTGTTTATTGGGTTTTTTATGCCTTTGAATAAATCATTATTATTATATTATTATTATTATTATTAAAGCTGTTAAGAATGGGCATAACTTAGGGTACAGTCGCCGTTCGGCTTCACTCGAGAGCACACGCTTGCCCAACCACACTCAACATCCAGTGCTACTCAAACTTTCGGCAACATGTTCACGTGCTTCAGATGCAATCTTCGACACACCGATGGACCTGTCTGTAGCTCATGCAAGAACCAGTTTGACTTCGGCTGTGCTGGAGTTTCGGAAAATGGCTACAGGCGTCTGTGAGATAGAAAAAACACCTGGCGCTGCCCCTCGTGCAAGTCAAGCTCCTCACCAGCCCCTCCTACGACCTCGGCTTCAACTACAACTACAACTCCATCCAATCAGTTGGACGCAGTGCAGGCACAGCTCAACACAATCACCATGCAGCTGGCCCCGCTGACCTCGTTGGTGGAAGATGTTAAAGCTATCAAAACGGAGCTCACCAACTTAGCAGAGTCGCTGGAGATGGCACACGAATTAATAAATAAATTCTCAAACTCAGTCAAATCACTTGATTCACGAGTCACAAATATTGAGAAGGCGATAAACGATATCCCGGCGCTTCAAGCTGAAGTTGATAAGTTGAATCAGGAACTTCATGACAGGGATCAGTGGGCGAGAGCTAACAACGTCTAGATTCGTGGAATCCCGGAGTCGAAAAATGAAAATCTTTATCAAATAGCTCAGAAAATTGGCTCTTTAAGCAATATTGATGTTAAAAAAGAAGAAATTAACTACATCGCCAGAATTCCAACGCGTATACCCAAAGCGGAAAAGCAAATTATTATCTCTTTCAACAATCGATATACAAAGGAGGAATTTATTGCTAACTGGCGTAAGAATAAACAGCTTAACCTCTCCAACTTGGGTTTTTCAAGAGACGGATCTTTTTATGTCAACGATCATTTAACGACACGAAACAAGGGTCTTCTAAGTAAGGCCAAAATACAGGCAAAGGAACACAATTTTAAATATATTTGGGTGAAACACTCGAAGATTATGGCCAGAAAGTCGGACAGTTCCCCAGTGTTTTTTATAAAAAGCGAAAAAGATCTTCAAAAAATTGTATAACTCTAATAATTCCGTTAAATAATGTGTTTATAAGTGTTACGTTTCTTGTGTTGTTTGCCCCCACGGTCAGTTTGAGAACCACACGCATCGAACGAGTCTTTTGTTGTCCGGTTTACCAAGGCCATCCGCGCGGAACGCGCGTCCGACTATCGAACGTAAGTAAACACATTTACAGCCTGTTATCGCCCACGCGCATTTTTGCGCTCGCTGCTCAGCTTGTTGTCGCTTGCGCACTTGTGTGCAGTGAGATATCGCCTGAGTCTATTGCAAAGTTATTTGCGCGTACAATTACGCTTACCTACATTTTATTTTCTTTTAAAAAAACTTTATTATTGCTTACATTTTTGCTCAGTTGTGCGCTTGTATGTAGCGAGAATGTGCCTGGGTCTATTGATAAGATTTTTGCGCTTATAATTACGCTTAACTTTTTTATATTTACTTTAAAAAAAACTGCGTTTTTGCCTACATTTTTACGTTCCATAAATGATTTTGAATACTTCGCTGAACTTACATATTATTATTATAAATACTCGATTATAAATTATACTCTTATGCTTCTTATGTTCTATCAGTTTTACCTATTTAGCCTAGTTTATAGTCCCTGTGATTGCTTTATCAGAACTTAACGTATACTATCAAAATACTCGAGGACTGCGTACGAAAATACTTAATTTTAAGCGAAACTTGTTACTGGACTCTTATGACATTATATCACTTACTGAGACATGGCTTATGGACGGAATTAATGATAATGAGCTATTTGATGACCGTTATATTGTTTGGAGGCGAGACAGAAATTACCTACGTACGAAAGAAAGGCTTGGTGGAGGTGTTTTGTTAGCTGTACCATGGGCAACAGCGACGCTTAACCACTGCTAAGGTCAAAATCACTTGCACGCCGCGCCGTCACAACCATACGTTTAGTTCTTGTAGGGGCGATACGCGCGCACACGAATTTTGTTGCAAACTGGTTAAGCGTCGCTGTTGCCCATAGTACATCGAAACCTATCTGCAATAGCTCGTCCCGAATGGTCTTCTTCCGCTGAAGACATTTGGGTATCTATCAACTTAAGTAAGACAAAAAATTCTACCTGTCTGCACGTATGTAGTTTGTATCTTTGTCAGGAAAACCTTGGGAACTCATTTAATATACAGCTGCGTAACTTTACGGAAAAGTTATGATTTATAGTCAACTCTTGTCCTAACGATGTATTTTTAATTACCGGTGACTTCAATCTTAGTAACGTACAATGGTCGGGCGAACGAAGTCCTCTGCAACCGTCAGGATTAGCTGGTGAAACACAGCAATTTTATTTTGACACCCTAGACGCCTGTAATCTTTCTCAGTATAATAATTGTACAAATTTCAACAATAGAATTCTAGACTACGCGCTTAGCAATAAAGAAATATCAGTGACCCCTTGTACCGACCCTTTAGTACCTGAAGACTCGCATCACGTATCTTTAAACATTTCCGTCAACCTATCCATAGAAAACACTCTTAAAACTATACCTAGAGTTAAATACTTTTACGAGCGAGGCGACTATGACTCACTTAAAAAATCGCTTAATGAAATAGATTGGGAGAGTCGCCTGGGCAATATTAGTTCTTTGGATGATGCAGTAACTGATTTTTATACATATTTACATAACGTTAGGGATAAATACATTCCTCATCGATTAGTTAATACTATTTCATATCCACCTTGGTACACCGCTTCGCTCAAAAAACTATTAAATGAAAAAATGAAATTTCACAGTAAGTACAAGGTATACGGCAACACCTCTGATTATCAAGCATTCTCCCGTCTTCGTAGGAGAGCCAAGCGTGTGGAACAAGAATGTTACGACGAGTATATTAGGCGATCAGAAGAAGCCATTACTGAGAACCCTAAAGCTTTTTGGTCCTTTGTTCAATCAAACAAGAAAGGTTCCAATGCCCTTCCATCCACTATGTGCTATGAAGGAATGTCGACCGACAACGGTGAAGACATATGTAATCTTTTTTCTCAATATTTTCAATCGACCTTCCTTCAGATGACTGATCATGTAGCGGATGAACCCTTAAGTAGTTCTGACTGCAGCTCCGTCGACAATATTAGCGACGTCGAGATTGATTTAGAGACAGTGTTAGAATTACTAAAAAGTGTTAATCTATCAAAGGGTGCAGGGCCCGATCAAATCACACCTTTATTTATAGTTAAATGCTCGGATTCTCTAGCTATACCTCTATCCATCCTATTTAAAAAGTCACTTTCCGAAGGAATAGTACCTAAACTATGGAAATCCGCCTTCATCAGTCCCATCCATAAAAATGGCGTTAAAAATGACGTCACAAATTACAGACCAATTTCCAAGCTCTGCATTTTCGCCAAAATCCTCGAAAGAATTGTATATAAACAGGTCTATAATAGTTTAAAATCTTTCTTTATACCCGAGCAGCACGGTTTCTTAAAAAAGCGATCGACAACATCTAATTTACTTTCTTTTACAGAGTTTGTCTTTTCTGGTATGGATTCGGGAGGACAAGTAGACGCGGTGTTTACTGACTTTAAAAAGGCCTTCGATCGTATTGACCATCAAATACTTCTGCAGAAACTCTTTAAAGCCGGAATAAGGGGAAATTTATACAGATGGTTTACCTCATATGTGAAAAATAGATCCCAAGCCGTAGTCATAAATGGCTTCTCTTCTATCTGGAACAACGTCCCTTCAGGTGTTCCCCAGGGGTCCTTGCTTGCTCCATTGATTTTTAATATTTTTATCAATGACATAGCTTCTTGTTTTAAATCTTCAAATTTTTTGTTATACGCCGACGACATGAAAGTATTTAAGAAAATTACAAACGCTCATGACGGCCTTCTTCTACAAAGGGATTTAGTATCATTTGAACAATACTGTAAATTAAATAAATTGGAATTAAATATTAATAAATGTTATTTCATAACTTTTAGTCGTAAGCCGATAAATATTTTGACCAAATATGAGCTCAGTAATGTAGGGTTAAAACAGGTTGATGAAATCCGGGACCTGGGTATCATTCATGACTCCAAGCTAACGTACGAGAAGCACGTTGATGCCGTCGCCAAAAAAGCTAATAAGGCTTTAGGATTTGTCCTTAGGTCTAGTTCGCAATTCAATAACATCAAAGTGATCAAGATACTCTACTGTTCGTTTGTCCGCAGCGTCCTCGAGTATTGTTCGCAAGTCTGGAACCCGCAGTATGATTATGCAGTCAAAAGACTTGAATCAGTCCAGCGCAGATTCCTTAAGTTTTTGCAATATAAATGTAGAAGTTCTGACCCTAGTTATGACGATAGATGTCGTAGGCACCATATCTTACCATTGAAGATAAGGCGTAATATTTCAGATTTAAAAACCCTCTTGAATATTGCTCAAAATGAAATAGACTCATCGGAACTTCTCTCCAATATTCATCTTTATGTACCAGCGAGAACCACATTAAGACGACCGGCATGTCTTGCCGTGCCGCGGTCCGCGACTAAATATCGTCGTAACTCTTTTTTCATTAGAGCAGCTATAGAGTATAATAAAATTGTAGATTTTACCGATTTCGATCTATTTAACTCAAGCCCGCGAAGTATTCAAAATCTAATGGTGCAGAAGTGGTTCGATGGTTCTCTGACTGTCCGTTCTTAATTTGTGTTTTATCTTATTGCTTATATGCTTTGTTATTGTTTATATTTAGTGTGTGAGTGCATGTTTTTTCGTATTAATTAGCAAGCATTAGATGTTATATGCGAAAACTTATAATGGTGCATAGACTCCTACATGGATTACTTATAAAGCTATTAAGTCACTGTATGTTTTCCTATGAAATAAAATAAAAATAATAAATAAAAATAATTGATTTTGGAAAATGGAACACCTGATGCAGAACCATAATGGTCCAACTAAACTATATAATGAATAATATAAAATGTCGCCTTAACAAAAGCTGTTCAGCCTGATGAGCATTTTTTGTTGAGGTATAAAAATCGAAGATTTGGAACGCCTGATGCAGAACCATAATGGTCCAGCTAAACCATGCAAAATATAAAAATGACACCTTAGCAAAAGTTGTTCAGCCTGATGAGCATTTTTTGTTGAGGTACAAAAATCGAAGATCTGGAACACCTGATGCAGGACCATAAAGGTCCAGCTAAACTATACAAAATATAAAAATGACATCTTTGCAAAAGTTGTTCAGCCTGAAGAGTATTTTTGTTGAGGTATAAAAATCAGAGATCTGGAACACCCGATGCAGAACCATAATGGTTCAGCTAAACTATACAAAATATAAAAATGACATCTTTGTAAAAGTTGTTCAGCCTGATGAGCATTTTTTGTTGAAGTAAAAAAATCAAAGATCTGGAACACCTGATGCAGAACCATAACACTGCTAAAATTTTCTTATGTAACTACATTTAAGTTCATTTAAATGCATACGCCAAAGTCATAAAATCCACGCGTACGAAGTCGCGGGCATCAGCTAGTTTTAAAATATTGAGCAAGTTTCAATAACAATGGGGATGGCAACGCAAAGCTAATTGTAGATGTCGCTGCATACGCTTTTTCCTAAGACAGTAGACGTTCAGAACAAAATATATATTATGGGAAAATAGGTTTTTTATTTTGTGGTTTTTTTTACCGAAAAAGACCCATTGACCCAAAATGGATATAAAAGACTATTCAACAATGCAAATGCCGGAACATTAAGCCACATTAAGACGTTTTAATTCTTACAGAATTTATATTTTTTTTCTATTTTCAGATTTTTCGGAAATTTGTAAGTGCCAAGATTAATCATTTTAAAGCTTAAAAAATGATTTTTTTAAGTAAAAGTCCTTTGTTTTCATAATTCTCGTGGAACAAGCGTACGCAGCAACGCCATTTTGCCAGTTGCCTTCCCATTTCATTTTGAGAAAGTACCAAAATTAAAAAATCGTTTCGAGACTTTGGTGTTCTGAGCTCATAATGATTTTTTCAGAATTTTCCGATCAGTAATATTTATGTTAAATAAAAAAGTCTAAAATCTAGTCCATATTATAGGAAGTTTGAGTTGATCCCTTTGCTTTCGAGGACGGCGAGAGTGGAGTCTGTAAATTCAATATTTTTGTGCCAATGTGTACACACACACGATCAAATAATACGGCTCAGTCGGGACGTACGAAGGAATCGCTTTATTTGGTCGGCTGGTCCGTTTAATTGCCGCTTCACACGTACCCGGTTCCGATCCGAGTGCTCCTTTGAAGATTTCGGGCTGTAATTATAATCCTTAGCAACACCTCAAAGACTTTTGTACTCTACGAGATGATAATGAGATTCGTAAGAATATAATTTATAGAAAAAGGTTAATTGGATAATTTTATAATGTTTAATTAATGTTTAGCTTAGCAAAAGATATTACAGAGATGATAAGAGACAGAAGTCGGTCTGTCTGTGATGTAACATGAAAAAAAAATGTTTTTTTTTCACAATGTTGAAAAAAAACAACATGAAAAAACACTAGCAGCGTTGTTTTCTTTTATAATTTTTTTGCAAGAATACAATATTTGGAAAATGTATGTTTTATTTATTCAAGTAAAAAAATATAATAGATTTTTTATTCTTCGTCATTGTCTCCACATCTGAATTTAAAATTTTCCCCAGATCTCATTCTATTTTTCTCAAATATGATACATTTGTATGAAGAGAAGTTTAAAAATTTTCCCCAAACGTGATTTTTTTACTCCCAAAATGTTATGTTTTTATGAAGAACAGATTTTCTTTTTTCCCCCCAATTTTTTTTTCTCACAATGGGCGAAAACCCCCAATCTGGAGACGTGGAGACACTGTTCCTCGTTCTAACTAAGTTCATAAGTACTCCAAAAATACATTAACCGAATGATAATTTCACCGTGCGTTACCTAAGTATTGAAAACATGGTCTATTCAACCAAAAAAGTAATGTACGTTCAAAAATGAACATAAAACTATAATATGAACTCATAAGTACGGAAATCTCCTTAATAATTAAGATTTCTGTACTCTTGAAAAAAAATATGCTCCAGAAAAAAAACACGATTTTCTCATGTTTTTTTCACGTTACAAAAAGAACATATTTTTACAACACTAACACTACTGGTTTAAGTACTTACATAGGTAACGTTTAAGTAAATAAATAAGGTTGCCTTTGCTATTACACCAATTTATTCAAAAAACTTGACTATCACTATTTTCCAAGCGGAAAATTGACAAAAAATTGCTAAAGTTAATCATAAATAAATCTGATAGAATATTAGAAAAATAAAAAAAAAACAACTGAACCGAGAATCTCCCCCATTTTTTGAAGTCGGTTAAAAACAAATGATGTTTCATGCGAGTTGATTGAATCGCCACCCATTGCGAAGGCAGCGAAGCGAAAACCCATGTATTCCCGCCGTGCAATGGGATTTATTCCAAGAGACACGGTGTTATTATTATTTATTGTTGGAGTACTGAAAATACTAAGGATGGGCAAGCGTGCTCTTAATTTTAAAATAAGCAATTTTTAAGACATCGAATTTTAGAATTTAATTTATGACTTATCATTGGAGCATAATGGCGCCAAATTCTTTCGCCTTGTCCAAGGACAAATCCAAATATGCAGAACTGACTACCAAGTTGAAGAGCATCGTAAGAAGAAGAAGAAAAATTGGAGCATAAATTAATAAACAACACCCATTATTGCATAATTTGGTTGTTGGTAGGGTTTATTTCAAGTCCGCCTGGCTAGCTACCACCATTTTACCTAAGTCTGACGCCATAACAATAATTTAAAAATTGTTGTGTTCCGGCAGTTAGAGGTAAGATAGGCCAGTATTCCGGGAGTAGTGCGCTTCCACCTTTGGCCTTATCGTCACTTAAGGTGTTATTTTTATATTTTGGATAGTTTAGCTGGATCATTATGGTTCTGCATCGGGTTTTCCAGATCTTCGATTTTTATACCTCAACAAAAAATGCTCATAAGGCTGAACAACTTTTGCAAATGTGTCATTTTTATATTCCTTATAGTTAAGTTGGACCACTATGGTTCTGCATCAGGTGTTCCATTTTCCAAAATCACTTATACCCTAAGTTACCCCCAGGCTTACCAGCTATATAACAAAAAAAGTTTCATTCAAATCCGTTCAGTATTTCCGGAGATTAGCGTATTCAAACA
This sequence comes from Agriphila tristella, assembly GCA_928269145.1. NCBI lineage: Eukaryota > Metazoa > Arthropoda > Insecta > Lepidoptera > Crambidae > Agriphila > Agriphila tristella. The sequence continues at coordinate 25,110,028 of OV743437.1, read as the reverse complement.
GACAAACAAACAGACAAATAAACAGACACACTTTTTTTTCAAATTCTTACTCTATTACTATGTCTCCATCGCCCCAGATTTTTTTTGTTAAATATACCTATGTAATGTACAGACACACTTTTTTTACTGTTTTATTATATGTAAGGATAAGGATTGTTCTTAGCTATAAATTATGAAGATCTGTTCAGCTATTTGAAGATCATCAGCTCATCAAGTAGAAAACGATCTGATGATCTTCATAAATTGTAGCTAAAAATCATTTCGATTACGCCAGTTTTCAAATAGGAAAAACCGCATCAAAATCGGTCCATTAGTTTGGTAGCTACGTTGCCTTAGCTGACAAACACACACACGTACGTCAAACTTATAACACCCCTCTTTTGCGTCGAGTGTTAAAAACCACACAATTAGTGAAATAAAGGCAATTAAATCTATCTGAATAAAATAAGTCGAGCGGATTATTTTACAAGGCAAAGGCAGTTCTCACTTGGTATTTAATTAATCCGGATATAATTAATAGGGAGGATTCACCGCAGTTTAGAAGTTCAGAAAATTATCATTGATCCGTTAAACTCTGCGCCTTCAAGTAGAGTCAAGAGGGCCCGTGCGAAGATGGCTTTGAAGGGGTTTAAAAACTTTTAAAATGTATGGAAATTAAAGGTGTATCTTATGGTCGATTTCAATAAATATACAGATCTACCCAGTATTATACGGAAAGTCCTTCATTTTCAAATTTAGGATGGGAAAATTTTGAAAAGCTGTGTCTCCGAAACTATCAGTCATATCAAAACCGTTTTACCCTTAAATGGTTACAAATTTAACCTTCTATAAAACTTTCTTACACTATCTTGACGAAAGACCAGTCCTTCCGGGTCAAAATTGTCAAAAACTGAATAAAGGTACTTTTTTTTTTGAGCATGACCCGGTCGTGTGCCGAGGTCGAAAACTTGGATTTAACATTGCCTCCACATTACCAACAATATATCCAAAGATGAATAAATACTGAAAAATATTAGAAAAAATCGGCTCACCCGTAGCAACTTAGACGGGATTCGAACCCGCACCCTTAGGAATCCGGCCCAATGCACTACCAATTATGCTACCAAGCCGCTGAGGGATGTGGCGAAATTTTCTAATACTTTCCACGCTTCCGCTGAAGATCAGCGCCATCTCACCAATGTGAAGAGAACTACTTCGACATTCGGTTGTAGCACCTATTGCAGGTGCCAGACAATCAATTAAGGTGAAACAGTACAATTTTAAACTTTTAGATTTTTGCATTCACAATGCTATTTTTATATTAAGATGAATAAATACTGAAAAATATTAGAAAAAATCGGCTCACCCGTAGCAACTTAGACGGGATTCGAACCCGCACCCTTGGGCCGGATTCCTAAGGGTGCGGGTTCGAATCCCGTCTAAGTTGCTATGGGTGAGCCGATTTTTTCTAATATTTTTCAGTATTTATTCATCTTAATATAAAAATAGCATTGTGAATGCAAAAATCTAAAAGTTTAAAATTGTACTGTTTCACCTTAATTGATTGTCTGGCACCTGCAATAGGTGCTACAACCGAATGTCGAAGTAGTTCTCTTCACATTGGTGAGATGGCGCTGATCTTCAGCGGAAGCGTGGAAAGTATTAGAAAATTTCGCCACATCCCTCAGCGGCTTGGTAGCATAATTGGTAGTGCATTGGGCCGGATTCCTAAGGGTGCGGGTTCGAATCCCGTCTAAGTTGCTACGGGTGAGCCGATTTTTTCTAATATTTTTCAGTATTTATTCATCTTAATATAAAAATAGCATTGTGAATGCAAAAATCTAAAAGTTTAATATATCCAAAAACCAAAAATACCTGATTTGATGCAACGATCAATGTCTAATTTAATTGGATTATATGTAGAAGCAGTGCGGCGACATGGAGCCTTACGTCATTAGTATAAATTTACCAACGAATAGTTCGTTGGTATTTACAACTTATTGGATTATTTGTCAATAAATACATGGCTAGTACATAAACAGGATAATAGTACAGTAGCCCGTAGTACATTTAAATTACGAAAAAGATTACCGATTGCCGTTGTGATATATATTTATTTATTACGAAAATATTGATACTTTAACCCAAGTTTTACAGGTCGCAACCCGCCATAACCTATATTTGTATATCTCCAAAAAATTTTATTTTTATTTTTCGTGGTTTACCACATGGCTTAGCTATTGTCCTGTTCTACAGCTTTGTTTGATTGCCACTGATAATAGTAAGACTATAAAAAGTAGCCATACACAGATTTAAGACTAGATGAAAATGGATGGACTTTATCTGGTCTTAAATCTGTGTATGGTCACTTTCCATAGTCTTACTATTATCAGTGGCAATCAAACAAAGCTGTAAAACACGACAATATCTAAGCCATGTGCTAAACCTCGAAAAATAAAAAATAAACATTTTTGGAGATATACAAATATAGGTTACGGCGGGTTGCGATCTGTAAAACTTGGGTTAAAGTATCTATATTTTCGTAATAAATAAATATGTAACTATATCACAACGGCAAACGGTAACCTTTTTCGTAATTTAAATGTACTACGGGCTACTGTACTATAATAGGACTTATTGTTTTGGAAAGATAGGGCTTGGTATGCATATTTCTAAAGAGTGTTTCACTTAATAACTAAGAAACTTAAGGGTCCATGATAGGAAAACATGGTTTGCAGAGGGGTCATATTTTTATATAGAAAACGTACAGTTGTAGCCACAAAAAAAACATACGACAAGCTAAAGAGATTCTATAGTAGCTACATGTACATACGAAATGGGTTTGAAATACTAATATGTAGTAAAAGAGGCTAGCATAGTGGTAACCATTAGGTTTGTTTTTGACGGATATTTCGGAAATAGCGGGTTTATTATACTGTGATAGCGGCGCACGATAAAACCTGTATATTTCGATTGAGGATCTATAGACAAACAAAAAATGTCATATGATATAAAATCCTAAAGCGCAACGTTTGCGAGATAATCTTTGGATAAAATCCAAACTTATTCCCCGTCCAATTAAATACCTAATAAGCGGCGCAAGATAAAACCTATACATATTGATAGAAGATCTATAGATAAATAAAAAATGTCATATGATATAAAACCCTAAAGCTCAACGTTTTCGAGATAATCTATGTTAAAGATCCTGTATAGATAAAATCAATCTTATTCCCCATCCAACTAAATACCTAATAAGCGGCGCACAATAAAACCTATATATATATATATATATATACAGGGTTTTTGTTTTATTTCATAAATTGATTGTACTGCTGTTATAGATAAACCTGACAAAGTTTGAAAAGGGGTCCAAAAATGACCCTGTATATATAGCGGAAACGTATTTAATTCTACATCAAAATACACTTTAACGTATGTGCAGTAGCTCCAATAACTTTATTCAAGAAAGATAATTGAGCTAAAGATAATGATGAAAAAACAACGAAAAACATCTAAAAAGTGCAGAAGTGAGGTTATTTTCCATACTTTTTACACGTAAAGATAAAAACAGAGACAAATGTTTCCGCATTACCGAGCCTTAAATAAAAGTACTTACGTAAGAAAAATATTAAATGGTCTATATTAAATTGCAACAACACGATAAGGTAAGGTCGCAAGAAGCGACACGGCAACGGCAGTTGGAAGCAACGCCATCTGTAGCGGCATTGTGGACATCAGGAGCGGATGCATCAATAATATCGTAAAGTCTGAATAAACTTAACTTCTTTTTTGAAGGATGTACGAATTTATGATAAAGTAATTACTTAAATAAAAATAAAAAAGCAAGCCAAATTACACACAGATAAGAGAGATACAGCTAGACCAAAGTGATAGATCGATCTACTACTAATAAGTCATATTTAATTTATTCCACAAACAATTGTAAACAAAGGCTTCCGCGCGTACAGTTCATTAGAAATAAAACACTTTTTACGGATTACAGCGCGTATATTGGTTAATTCAAATGTTATTTTAGAATTATTTAGTTTTGATTTGTTGGTTTCTTAGGTTTCTCGACGATTTGACACCTTTCCACATGGTCGTCCCGTGACTACGTTACATTACGCATTATGCGTTACATCAAAAGTTTAGAAAACAAATATAACTAAGTGTAATAAAATTCTCTTTTCTTGTTCAATGTGGCTTCTGATATACCTATACAAGCTACAATGGATATTACTGCAAAATAAATAAAGTGAGTAAATCGTAAAAGTATATTCTTATGTTGACAATTGGCATCAATCATTCTAAAAATACAATGAATTAATATTTGCATTAATGTGATTACTGAAACGAAAGTGTTTAGCAGCTAGTTGCAAATGATCAAAGACTGGCAATGCGCAGCCCAATACTGCACATACATCGATTGTGAAAATCATGTTCATATAAAAGAGAACCAATAGAACCATAACAGAATTTATTTTGTCTGCAATTAAAGTGTTTGCGCAAGTATACAATACAATCTTACATTTTTACTTCTTTATACCTAACACATTTCCACAGCAAAAAGTCTGACAAACTCACAATAATTAATTGTAGTATTTGTGTTAGCACTAAATGCTATGTTTTTCCATTTGGCTTAATCACAATCTTTTCACTTTGGTAATTAGTTAATAGAATTGAATTGATTAAAAAAAAGAATCTTGTAAACGTTGACCTAATAAATAATATATATAATTTTACTATTTAGTAATATTATAAATGTGAAAGTTTGTGGGTTTGGATGTTTGGATGTTTAGATGTTTGTTCCTTAATCACGCAAAAACTACTGAACGGATTTGCTTGAAATTTTGCACACAGATAGTAGATAGCCTAAATAAAAACATAAAATTCTTTTTATCCCGATTGTCCTACGGCAACGGGAACCACGCGGGTGAAAACGCGGGCGGCCGCTAGTAATTTTATAAATATCTTATTAATTAAATAGTCTTATTCAACTGTAACAAAACGATGATGTGCGATGCAATAAGCGACACGGCGGTCGGCAGCAGCGCCATCTGCAGTGGCGTTGTGGACATCAGGAGCGGCTGCAGCGGCTCCGTGTGCACCACGCGCGCTAGGTCACGGACACCATAGAATTCTTGAGATTCTGAATCTGAAATCAACATTGATTTTATCCTTATATAGCAAGATTTTAATAAGTATTTTTTTTAACATCTATGCTTGGTTTAAGAATTGAAAAAAAATTATGACATTCGATGGCTAATCAACAAGCTAGCTAGACATTGACCTCTATATTATTACACTGGACTGGCTGCTGTCAAACTGTTCTTGTGCCTATTTGATTTTATTTTGGCGCTGTAGGACGTAGCGTGAGCATAGCGTGAGGGACCTGGTACTAAAGTCTGGAGTCTGGAGAGACCAGAGGGGGGCAACCATTTTCATTGTACGTCAAAATCAAATAGGCACAAGAACTTTGCTGTCAAATCATACAGACAGCCAGTCCAGTTAAATAGAAAAAAAAAATCAGGTCAATGTAGTTAGAACATAGCTGGTTGGTTGGTTGGTGGTATGGTTTTCTTGATAAATCAGTAAGCCTTATGAAATAGTATTTATATAATTGAACTTTTCTAAAATAGTATTTATTAATAGTACTGAATCTACTGGAGCATCCATCGAACGTTAGGCATCGTCGAAAGGTTCAGAGAGAGAACGAAAATAACCTAATCCCAAATTTTTGGATAATGAAGAAAATGAGTCAGCTTTTTAATTTATAATTTTTTGTGTCCCAATAAGTTATATTTATTTTAATGTGAAAGTCAGTTTTTTAATTTGTAGGCATTGACTTTTTAGTCTTATTTTGAGTGAAAGTCGATTTCCGTGTCACTTTTATTCTTAGTATGGCCGTAGAGATATCTTAATCGTTATAATAAGAGTAATAGATAGCTAGCTATTGAACCCTCATCAAATTGTTACGTATGGCACTACCATAATATTATTGAAAGCTACTCACCGCTCACTAAAATGGTTTGTAATTTTGCTAATGATATATTCAGCTTTTTCCAACCGTTATTCATATTTTGACCAACTCGTACAATCACCAAGAAAAATATTGTATGAATAGAAATATTAAAAATAAGGTCAAATGAATCTGAGGGTCCCTTGAAATACAATTCCTGTAAAAAAAACTGATAATAAATAATATTGAAATACCTAATATCATTAATCTTATTATAAAAAACAATACCCGTTTCATGAAGGTTTCTACCAAGGTACCAATGAATAAAGTATAGTATGGTACTGATCCAAACAGACACGTTAATATCTGAAATTATAAAAACATTAATTTTAAGGCAGTGTGCGAATCTTGTCATAAATACGAGTACAGTTCGAATCACGAAAGATGACCACAAATGGCGCCCATCTTCGCGTCATAACTCATGAAGAAAAGACTTTTGACAAAATAATATTTCATATTCATATAGATATATCTATATTATTTAAATATATGAAATATTATTTTGTCTAAAGCCTTTTCTTCATGAGTTATGACGCGAAGATGGGCGCCATTTGTGGTCATCTTTCGTGATTCGAACTATATCACTGGATATTGGTAGTTGAAGTTCTTGATATTAGCAACAGGTAATTAATAAGAGAAGATCAGTTGCGCGTGAGTCGTGTTGACGAACGCATGTAGCTAATACGATACTTCGCGCTGCGCGATAGTAGTGTTCCCTACAACTACTTACCTACCCGCATTTAGATAAAAATAGACGAAGAGGACGCAAGTGATTCTGCTGTGATTGAGGATCGCGAAAGAGTGTTACGTGAGTTGGCAAACCCAACTAACTCTACAGAAACACCGGAATTAAATACGAAAAGAATGCGTGAAAGTGAAGAAAGCAGCAGTAAGGTTTTATTGCAATTATTAGGAGAAGGCCGAAGATATTATTTAAAAGAGATTCTATTGATGAAAGTACTGAAATAATTATTCGGAAACATAATATGAAATAAGCTTATTTTCTTTACAACAACTTCCAAAGCAAATGGCCTTGGCTAAGTTCTTGAGAGACGAGAATATTCTAAGCGTAAGAAAAATAAAGTACAAAAGTTCGTTCAAAGTATTTATTTAGTTAGCTGATAAGAACCAAGCTGAAAAACTTATTGCAAATGAAAAACTTAGAGATATAAGAGCTCAATTCACCGAACAAAGTCATTTATCATACGGTATTATTGAGGGGGTCGACTTAGATATAAGAATTTTGATTCCTTGTGTGATATTTTTTTCTGTACGAAGATTAAAAAGGTTAGACAACGACCTCAAAAGATTATAATCTAATACAAAGCTCTACCATGGAATACGAAATTACAGATAGTGAAATAAAAGACAACCCAACTATAGAAGTGTCACAAAGAAAACAGGAGAGAAAATATGACTATTGGAAATTAATATTAAGAATGAAAAATATAATAATGTCTGAAAACCGTTAAGAAGAATATTTTGTATTAATTATGAAAGCTATATTTGAAGAATGTAAAATAAGTTTTGAGAGTCTGTTGTCTGGAGTTAATTTGCCTGAGTAGCTTTTAAGTTTCTTTAATTTAATGGATAAAGTCGATTTTTTTAACGTTTTTAAATAGAACTCACAAAGTTCAGTGGATAAAAAAACTCAACCATGTTTCTGTTATCTCAGAAACATGGTAAATAGAAACATGGTTGGACACAAATGAAACTCCATACTTTAGCAGTTTCAATATCTATAGTAAAGATAGGTTTGATGGGTATGGGGAAGTAGCACTTATTGTAAATAAATTAATAAAATCACACGGATGTCCTGTCCGAGACTTAAACACCGGAATAGAAACTCTTCATGTTAAAAAACTGAATGTAAGTTTTTGAAAGATATTATGGCTATTTATTGCCCATTTACTGTTCGGCCTGTTCACTGTTCAGCCCCTGACAGTGAAATTATTGAGTATTTTGTAAAATTTATCATCCATATTGTCTTTAGCATGCGCCCCACGTATTTAGGTTTAAAATTTATGTAGGGTAATAAATATTTAAAGAAAAAAATATTAAATACTTTTTAGTCTCTTTTTACTAGTCCGTTTTAATGTTTTTAGTCCGACTTTTTTGTAATAAAAACGTGTTTTTTAAAAAGTTTTTTTTCAGTGAATTTTTATTTTCTGCTTTTTAGTTAACGAGCTAAGACTAAAAATATACCATCTCTTATCGGAGCACTCGTCAAGACGATTCAAACGAGCCCAAACTCGATGGGGTTGCATGGTTTTATTACCTATAGAGTTTCTATGGCCTTCCTCGGGCGCCATCATCAGACCCTTGGACACTATCTCCCATTAAAGTACTCGTCAAGATGATTCAAACGAGCCCAATCTCGATGGGGTAGCGTGGTTTAATTAAAGAGTTCCTGTGTTCTTCCTCCGGCTCCATCATCAGACCCTGGAAACTGTTTCCCAACAAAGAACTCGTCAAGACGATTCAAACGAGCCCAAATTTGATGGGGTTGCACGGTTTGAATATTGAGTTCCTATGGCATGGCCTTTCGGCTTCATCATCAGACCCTAAACCACGACTCCTATTAGAGTACTCGTCAAGACAATTCTAACGAGCCCAAACACGATGGGGTTGTATGGTTTCTTCATAGAGTTCATCTGGCCTTCTTCCGGCTTCATCATCAGATTAGCTCAATGACACCATAATATTGCATTGCCTTCCAGTTCTGGCCTATGTTCAAAGTTTCAAGTTCAAGCTCATCGGGAAGTTAGGATAAAATCGTTCGCAAACTTTGTGGAGAAACACACAAACAAACAAACAAACGCGAAAGCAACCTAATAAAAAACCGGCCAAGTGCGAGTCGGACTCGCGCACGAAGGGTTCCGTACCAAAAAACGGCAAAAAAATCACGTTTGTTGTATGGGAGCCCCACTTAAATATTTGTTTTATACTATTTTTAGTATTTGTTGTTATAGCAGCAACAGAAATACATCATCTGTGAAATTTTTAACTGTCTAGCTATCACGGTTCATGAGATACAGCCTGGTGACACACAGTGGTAGTGGTGTACAGACAGACAGACAGACAGGCAGACAGACAGACAGACAGACGGACAGCGAAGTCTTAGTATTAGGGTCCCGTTTTTACCCTTTGGGTACGGAACCCTAAAAACGTGTTAAAATAGTAGCATCCGCAATAAAGGTCATCTTGGTGCTAATAGTAGCATCCGCAATAAAGGTCATCTTGGTGCTAATAGTAGCATCCGCAATAAAGGTCATCTTGGTGCTAATAGTAGCATCCGCAATAAAGGTCATCTTGGTGCTAATAGACCATATGAACGTCGAGTTTAATAACACTGACAAGTATTCCAAGTTTTATTTTTAAGATTTACGCAATATACTTAAGTGCCTTAAATACCTTATTTTGTTGAAAAGTTAAGGAAATGTACTAGAACTAACACTATAATTATACTTTATTAGAAAATTATAGCATAAATCAACACAAATATTTAAAAAAACTTTTAAATGCAGCCGTTTTCTTAAAACAGGTGTTTCAAAGACACAATTTTTTGCTTTTATACGGCACCATCATAATATTTCTTATTGATTATTACTATCATGCAAGAACTTCTTCCACCACCAATGCACATTGACTTACTAGCGTTGCCATCTCTAAAAATAAAAAAGCCGTTAAAAAAGCCGGATTTTTGGGTTTCAAAGCCAGACGCAAAGAAAAAAAGGATTTTTGACTAGTAAATCGCATGGAGGATGGCGCGGATTCTAGTAGTATATCCTCGTCTCGCTTGCTCGACTCTGACTCAACGATAGATGGAGGTAAAAAAAATAAAAAGCTCAACAAAACTCTACATGTCGTTGCCGGTGGCCGGACAAGAGGAAAAATGTCAGGATTTTACTCGACACCGATTAGATAGATTTCAGAAAACACATTATTTAAATCACCTGTTTACTGAAGCAAGTGTTCAGTAGCTTGTTGCAAACAATCAATATCTGGCAATGTGTAGCCCAATGATGTAAATCGTTTTCAAAATAATTTAGTACCAGAACATTCGATTGCCGCACATCTTCAATATATTGTCGATTTTCTTCCATCATCATTTTATATTGGACCGATGAATTAATGCTTCGTATGAAATAGTTGATTCTTGAAATAGTATGTATATATCTGAAGTATTCTACGTAGTACCTTAAATCAACTACGACTGTACAGAAGTCAATGAAACCGGCTCTGAATAATTCAATTTTAAAGCTATATGTTATAAGACAAACACCACATCCAATTGTGATAGTTGATAATATAGTGAAACAAAAGTTTCCAATCTTATTACTTTGTTTTGTACCATTTATGTGTTGGTAATAATCATGTATCACATTCAGGTGCTCGTGTATATGAATGAAGTCACTACTATTATACACAGGTATGCATAATATTAAGATTATATCAATGAAAACAATGCTCATATAAAAGAGATTTATAACAAAATCTCTTTCGCCTAGTATTAAAATGGTAGCGCAAATATAAAATACAAGTAGCATTATTTCGAACAACAATCTCACACATATCAAAAACTTCTTTCTTCTATTGAAGTAACAATAATTTCTGTATATACCCAAAACATTTTCCACAACAAAAAGAGTACATAACTCACGATAATTCATTCTCGTATTTGTGTGCACACTAACACTGCCCATTATGAAATTCGTTACCGAAATTAATTTGTGTTTTTCAGTTTGGCTTTATCACAATCTTGTTACTTTGATGAATTAATCAATATAATTAAATTAATTGACTTAATAGTATGATTTAATAAATTGCTGACCCCGGGCAATATAGCGATTGGTAAGCGCTGGGGGCTGATTATGTAACTTTGTTTGCAATCAACTCTGATAGAAATCGCAGTTACATTGCTGCTCTAGTAAGAACCAATGTGACAACTATCATAACTAAAGCAGCAATGCAACTGCGCTTTCAATCAATTTCAATCGATAATTAGGATCAGTAACGATTTTTGTTTAGTGGCTAATTAGAAAGCTAATGCCACCACATGATTAACTGTGAAAAAAATTTTACGATATCTCTTAAACCTGAGAAGTTATAAGAGCTAAAACACTGGTTTTTTGGGGGTCCTTATGACGTCATCGCGATGGACGCGAGCCTTATGTCGTACGTGATTAAGCACATATTGCATTGAGCTTGGCATTTCCTTCAAACCCTTTTAACTCAACCATTTCTAAACGGATTTCAAAATTTTTTTCACTAGGTTTCATAGCTATCAATATGTGTTCTATTATATCGATAAAACTATAGGATTCAAACCTGTTACTGATCCTCATTGTTAGCAACAGACTTAAGTAATCAAAGGGCTGGGTTGCCCTTTTAATTTATCTGATTTTTGGCTTCTCCGAGTATGTATTTTTCTACTTTATTTATTTCATTATAATTAATAACATTAACGGTTTTATTGTAGGTAATGAAAATCTCAGTTATGTATTATTGCATTACTTTATAAAACATGACACAAAAAGACAGTGAACATCTTTACACTACTTTACTAAATAAAGAGGATCAATACATGTTATTACGCCTTTTTTCCCATAGATACAGCTAAGAATTAAGTATAAAATTTCCCAGAAAAAGGTGGCCATAGGCAAATACGCTCAAATTAGGTCAAATTAAATACTTATATTCCTTAATGTCATTGGTCCGTGTGCTTACAAATGTTACAATTGAAACGAAATCGTCTTTTGAATCTGAGTGGTGCAGTGGTAAAAATGCCGGTTTTCCATGCAAGAGGTTCAATCCCGACCGGGCAGAAATTGAAATAATGAATTTTATTTTTTTTATTTCTGAGACGGGTTTGGGTAGGTATATATTCAAAAGTATATCGGAACGAGTGGTAGGAAAATATAGACGATTCAAAAGTACTGAATAATTAAGTTTATTTGAATAAAGCTATTTTTTTCTTTAACTTTTTTGACTTTGACTATCAGTAGTGCATCAGTCGTCTAGCACCCATTTTAGATAGATAGATAAATAATGAGATAATTTTACAAGCTTTGCTTAGTTTAGGGTTAGATGGCGCTGTGTGAATGGTCCAAGCATTTATTTATTTGTACTATACATTTTTTTATGTATTTATTTTATTAATTTAAAACTATTTTTTTAAAGAGTTATATTAGGTCTTTACCTGTGATATTGCCGTTTTGTTTGAAAAAAGTTAAAGTATTTTTTTTTTCGAACTTATTTATTTCTATTATTCAAAGTAATCACCCCTGCAATCAATGCATCTTTGCCAACGCTGTGACAGTTTATGGATGCCCTTCTTGAAAAAATCAGCTGGACGGGAGACAACAAACTCTTCAAAGGCGTTTTGTACTGCCTCTCGGGAATTGAGTTTTTTTCCCGCTAAAAAGTTGTCCAAATTTTGGAAAAAGTAATAGTCGGTACTCGGTAGGCGCAAGATCTGGTGAGTATGGCGGATGAGGGAGAGCTTCCAAACCCAACTCATGCAGCTTAGAGACGGTCTGTTGTGCAGTATGGGGTCGCGCGTTGTCGTGAAGTAGCAGTGGGGCACCCATCTATCAAGCTTTTTTATCTTGCCAATCTGTCGCAAATGGACCAATATTGTTTTGATGCTAACATCAAAAGCTGCTGCCAGCTCAGCTGTAGATTGTGATTCATCTGCTTCCACAATCGCCTTTAATTCATCGTTGTTGACCAAAGTTTCCGGACGACCACGAGGTTCATTTTTCAAGTCAAAATTCCCAGAACGGAACCGAGCAAACCAATAACGGGTTGTACGTTCGTTTGTACAGTTCTCTCCGTAAACGTCGTTGATGTTACGTGTCGTTTGTGCCGCGTTGGTGCCACGACGGAACTCATATTCCATAATTACACGAAATTTCGAAGTATCCATTATGAGGAAAAATTTTGAAATGTAATGAAAATACAACGCTAATCAATAAACAAAAGACTGATTTTGTAAATAGAATGTCATATTTTTAAAACAAAATTAATTTGAATTTAGAATTCATAGCCAAACAAAACTTTTTTTTGTTTGAAAAAGTCTGTACTGCAATACGGCAATTTCATAGGTAAAGACCTATTATTTGTTTAAAAAATATTTTTTCATTTGACATATTGAATGCCAGTTTTGTATCACTGTCCGACCTGTACGCTGAATGATGAACAAATTAGCTTTTTTTATTTCTTATTAATTATATAGTCTTATTAAATTGTAACAAAACGATGAGGTGCGTTGCAATAAGCGACACGGCTGTCGGCAGCAGCGCCATCTGCAGCGGCGTTGTGGACATCAGGAGTGGCTGCAGTGGCTCCGTGTGCACCAAGCGTGCTAGGTCACGGACACTGTAGAATTCAGGAGTTTCTGGGTCTGAAATAAACGTTGATTTTATACTTAGACAGCAAGATGTAATTGGTATTTTTATACCTAAGTAATTCTAGCATTTAATTGCGTTGATCAACAAATGCTCTTAAAGAAGCCAAAACATTAATTTTATTATGGTGTCGTATTTACTGATAAACAAAATCAAAAACTTTACTCAAAAAGGGCGCATACGGGAACCTTCATATCCATTAATACCCATATTATTCGAATATTATTTATTAGAAACTTATTGATTATTAATTTCTCATATTTATTTAAAGCTGTATTGTATACTCACCGTTCGCTAAAATGATTTTTAATTTCGCTAATGATGAATTCAGCTTTTTCCACCCGTTCGTCATATTTTGACCAGCTTTTACAGACATCATTATTACTATTGTGTATATAAGATTTGAAATAAGAGTGTAGGAATCAGACACATCCAATAAATTTGATTCCTGTAAATTGCGAGAGCGTTTAGTCTTAACTTAACTTTAACTTTTAGATTTTTGCATTCACAATGCTATTTTTATATTAAGATGAATAAATAATTAAAAATATTAGAAAAAATCGGCTCACCCGTATCCCGTCTAAGTTGCTACGGGTGAGCCGATTTTTTCTAATATTTTTCATTATTTATTCATCTTAACTTAACTTATTTTTATGCTTTGCTTGTTATGAAAACTGGCCAGTGCATGTTGCAGTATAGAGTTCCGTATTTACCCTCTTTTTTATACTACTAACACCTACATATTCAATGAAATTTGTACCAACGAAATCTTTTACAGTAAAAATATCAACTTTTACTTGTTAAAAACAAAAAACCGACTTCAAAAACCTGCCTCTAAAAAGCAAGAAATAATATTCAAATCATTAGATACGCATTATCATTGTTATAATAACAACACGTCTATTGAAGTCGGGTGGGGCTGGAGTACAACTTCCTTTTTTTATTCTAAAAGCCCCACCCGACTTCAATAGACGTGTTGTTATTATAACAATGATAATGCGTATCTAATGATTCGAATATTATTTCTTGCTTTTTAGAGGCAGGTTTTTGAAGTCGGTTTTTTGTTTTTTAAAACATTTTTTTATTTTTTTATTTTTAGTGTAAGTACCTTCTATATTAGGTGTATTATTTGGTAGAAAAATCGGCTCAGCCAAACGTGAGATATTCGCGGAGAAACATACATTCATACAGGTCAAACTGAGAGAGAACCTTTTTTTTTGAAGTCGGTTAAAAAGACTATACTAAAAGTACCCCTTTCCCAACAAAAAGAAACATCTAATTCGGTTCATAAATAACAAAGTCGTCAAGTTAGTTGATGCAAAATCACAGTATTTTCAGGATTTCTCAAAAACTACTGAACCGATTTGAAAAAAAATTAAATGGGACCATCTCGCAAGAAAACTCAATCGAACAAAAAAATAATCATCAAAATCGGTTCATAAATGACGAAGATACGCGCGAACAACGATAAAAAAAAAAACATACAATCGAATTGAGAACCTCCTCCTTTTTGTGAAGTCGGTTAAAAAGGAAGATGTACAAAGACCCATTCATATCGATTGGGGAGAAGTGGAAAAAAAAACTTGTTAAAAGGGTGGAACCATAAAATCGTAATGGAATTAAGGGAGCAAAGTAGAACCAATAATATTATAAAATCTTAATAAAAACTAAATTAATTTATATTTTGGAGGATGTACGGATTTATGATAAAGTAATTTGA
The DNA here is from genome assembly GCA_928269145.1 of Agriphila tristella. Taxonomy (NCBI): domain Eukaryota; kingdom Metazoa; phylum Arthropoda; class Insecta; order Lepidoptera; family Crambidae; genus Agriphila; species Agriphila tristella. The sequence continues at coordinate 25,094,895 of OV743437.1, read as the reverse complement.
AATCAAATAGAACATTTATACAAATAAATAGCAAGCCAGGTATATTGATCGTAACTTACTAAACACCACGTATATTGCAGTACGCTGCTATTTTAACAGAAACATTGAAATAAAGGAAAAGTGAGTGCAAATGAACGACAATATAAAAGTGTATAAAGTATGCAAGGCAAAATAAACTCGTTGAAACTTTAAAATTTACCTTTTTCACGAGGGATTTTACAAAGTTACATATGCAGAAAATGTGAAACAGTACTAGAGTGACCAGACACGAAAATATCTGGAACGAAATACTCATTTATACATCATAATCATAAATAAAACCACAGTATATACTACAATATATTAGTTTTCTGTGATACATAGTGAATTGATAATAATTGAGTAAGCTTTTTGAAACTTTATTTTCATTAGTTTGTACATTTAATCGAGCAATGTTACATCAAAAGTTCAGAGAAAAAAAAATATTAAGGTGAAATAATATCGCCATTTCTTGTTGATTGTGGCTTCAGATAGTTCTGATAGGTATATAAGCTGCAATGGATATTACAGCAAAATAAATAAAGTAAGTAAATTCTAAGAGTATGCGCTTATGTTGGCACTTGGCATCAATCATTCTTAAAATAGAATATCTTAAAAAAAAAGAGTTTATATTTGCATTTACCTGGTTACTGAAACAAGTGTTCAGCAGCTTGCTGCAAGTGATCAAAGACTGGCAATGCGCAGCCCAAGACTGCACGTCGTTTTCAAAAGATCGTTGCGCGTGTTCAATATCTCGCCTTTTTTCTAACATTATTATACTGATTCTATTATAGACGGATGAAACAATTTGCAGTATTAAACTGTATATTCTTGAAAGAGTCTGTATATATCTGAAGAATTCCACGTAATACCTTAATCCAATTATGATTGAACAGAAGAAAATCATAAAGCGAATCAATGGATTAAGTTTGCGATCGTTAGGCATTATAGAATAGACATCACACGCAACTGCCATAGTTGTTAGAATTGTGAATAAAATAGTTTGAATCTTCGTACTTTGTTTTGTACCACTTATGTGTTCGAAATAATCATGTATCCCATTTAAATGTTCGTCTATATAAATGAAGTCACTACTATTAAACACAGGTATAAGTAATATTAAAAAAATATTGATGAAAACCATGCTCATATAAAAGAGAACCAGAACAAAAACCGTTTCGCCTGCAATTAAAGTGTTTGCGCAAGTATACAATACAAGTAACAATATTTCAAACATTAATCTCACACATATTAATAACTTTTTTCTTCTATTGAAGTTACAATAATTCCTGTATATACCCAAAACATTTTCCACAGCAACAAGTGTACAAAACTCACGATAATTCATCATGTTGTGTGGGCACTAACCACGTAATGAATTTCATTATCGAAATTAATTGTATTTTTCAATTTGACTTTATCACAATCTTGTTACTTTGGTAATTTATCAGTACAATTGAATTATTTAAATAAAGAAGAAACTTGCTGTCGTTGATCTAATAGTAATGATTTGATTAATAGTCTATTAATTAAATAATCTTATTGAATTGTAGCAAAACGATGATGTACGTTGCAATAAGCGACACGGCGGTCGGCAGCAGCGCCATCTGCAGCGGCGTTGTGGACATCAGGAGTGGCTGCAGCGGCTCCGTGTCCACCACGCGTGCTAGGTCACGGACTCCATTGAATTCAGGAGTTTCTGGGTCTGAAATCAACATTGATTTAAACACAAATTATAAATGTATTGGTTAGGCAATTTGTTGAACGATATAGCACATTACTTAGATCTTCTGGGAGGGGCCAAGCTGATGGCGGAATGTCATTCAAGCCGCTGCTGGTTGAAACGTCGTCGTACCTACCAAAGTAATCGTCGTATACACGAGCGTATTCCGCCTAATGTTCGGCAGGTAGCATCGTATAAACTAAATCAAGATTAATGGCTATCTATCCAAATGTTGTTATGACACTAACATCATTATTGATAACTACTCACCGCTCACTAAAATGATTTGTAATTTTGCTAATGATTTGTACAGCTTTTTCCAAGCGTTTTTCATATTTTGTCCAGATGTCAAAGTCATCAATAATATTATTGTATATATACTTATGTTTAAAATAAGGATTAAAGATTCCGTCGTACCCATTAAATTTAATTCCTGTAAAAAGTTTGATAATTATATAAACAACATTGCTAATTACCATCAAATTCATGTGTAAAGTATTAAACATACTAGGATGGCCAATCCGGATCAGAATCAATCATGAACCGAATACGTGAAAGTGCATAAGTGCGCATAAGCGCCCTTACAGCAAAAGTCCCTGTCACAGCATGTAATTCCGAATCGTCTTGGTCTCTTCACCGAATCGCTTTAACTTTCATTTCAATTTGTAAATTATTATTGCCTTCTAGCCATGCGCTTTCCCTTTCAACTTTCTGCCATACGTATCCTTTGACTTTATTTTTATAATATAGGGCATGCGCTACCAATTGCTTGCCCTGAGGCATACATATTTGTGTTGAAAGCGAAAAAAGAAACAGGAAAGCGACTTTTCAGAGAACGTCATTGCAGGTTGTTGCTTTAACTTACACAGTAAAAAAATATTCCTGTAAATATGAAATATATAATTATTTACCTGTTTAACGAAGGCTTCTACCAAGGCACCTATGCAGAAAATGTAGTATAGTATTGAGCCGCACAGAAACGAAAGTATCTGTAAGAAAACAAATTATAAGCTAAGTGTGTGAGTCTATTTTATTTACATTCTCAGCGATTAATCGCTCGTGCATGAGAGCCAAGGAACATTTATACTCACCGAGAGCACGAAGCTGACTCCTGAGGACCTTTACATAGTAACATTTGCTAATCTTCGTTATCGTTTTGATTTCGAAAGATTATAATGGGCTTGACATAAGTTTTCGTTGACAATTACAAACGTCAAATCCAATACTGACCTTTTCCGCCCACAAGCGACTTTTTGTAGCTGCGAGAAATCACGGCGATGCAAATAACTTCAAGAAGTTATTAGCATTGCCTCGAATAATAAGCCTTCGCCTGCGGCTCGGGCCTCATCCTCGACGAGGCAAATGCTAGCTTCCCGTTTTCAGAGCTGTAATGAACTATTATTCACCTGTTTACTGAAGCAAGTGTTCAGTAGCTTGTTGCAAACAATCAAAATCTTGCAATGTGTAGACCAATGCTGTATATTTTTGTCAAAAGATATTGGTAACAGAGCATTCGATTGTCCAGAACCAAACTTTTGTTGATTTTCTTCCATCATCACGCTTATTATATATTGGACCGATGAATCAATGTTTTGTATCAAGTAGTTGATTCTTGAAATAGTATGTATATATCTGAAGTATTCTATGCAATTCCTTAATTCAAATAAGACTTTACAGCAGTAAATGAAACCGACCATGAATAACTTATTTTCGAAGCCATAATATGTTGTACGAAACACGCTACATCCAATTGAAATGGTCGTTAATAAAGCGAAAATTATAGTTTTTATTTTCGTACTTTGTTTTGGATTATTGTGCGCGTAATAATCATGCATTCTATTCAAGTGCTCGTGTAAAAAAATGAACTCACTGCTCTTTTTCACAGATATAATTAATGAATTAAAGGTAATAACGAAAAATGTGCCCACAGTTATTAGAGATAAAACGAAATATGTGTCAATTCCACTTAAGCTGATGCATGAAAAAAATACAAGTACCAATATTTCAAACATTAATCTCAGGCATATAAATAATCTTTTCCTTTCATTGAAATTACAGTAATTTCTATATACACCTAAAAGATTTTCCACAGCAAAAAGTGTACAAAATTTACGATAATTCATCGTGATACAAAAGTGGATACTAAAGTTGCCGTAATGAATTTCAAAAAGGAAATTAAACTATGTTTGTCATTGTTTACTTTATCGCAGTGAAAGTTAAGTAGGTACCTTCTTGCTTTTGTAAATTTAATCAACTTAATTGAATTTGTTTACAAAATATGAAACGTAAAAGAGGAAATAAAAAATACAGTCAATATTAATTTGATCTTGAGTTATATGTTGTTTTGTTATGTGTGTTAATTTCGAGATTGCCTGTTATTGTGTGTTATTTTAATCCTTTTTTTCGTATAAAGTCATTAACTGATTAAACGAATTTGCTTATTATGTCAATTTATACATCAAGTACAAAGGGAAAACAAAATTAGAACCTGAAACCATAACCGAGGAATTTGTCCCTTTTAAACAAACGGAGAATACCTAATAAGCAGTTTCTAATTAGATAAGTATACAGTTCTCCATCTACATTATTATGAATTGAAACAAAGACAGTCTTATAATTCCACGTTTACATAGTATAGTATGTTTTAAAACAAGAGGCTTTTTAAATGTATGTGTATTCTCAAAATGTCGTAGCGGGACAGAGTGAGCAACTTAGAGGTACTTCAAAGAATGAAGTCAAAGTCAAAGTCAAAATAAGCTTTATTCAAATAAACTTAATTATTAAGTACTTTTGAATCGTCTACATTTTCCTACCACCCGTTCCAGACCTTTTTAGCTGACAAGAAGAACGGGCGCAAGAAACTTATCAGCTGTAACAGCCATAAGTAACGATATTTACAAACTTGAATATATCGTTACCAGATAATTACAACAGGGTGACAGGATTATTGGCAACAACATAGACTTATTATATTACTTCAACAAAGTACTTATAGTAACAAGTTATGTGTTACATCATTTCCACGCATTTTGATCTTTAAGATAATCATCTACCTTATAATAACCTTTACCCATGAGCGTTTTTTTAACATGGATTTTAAATTCATGCCAAGAATGACGATGAACTCATCAAAACCATCAAATGCCGAAATCTCACGTATATTGGTCACGTGATGAGAAGCGATAATTATACAGAATCTCTCACTAATCATTCAAGGCAAAACTGTGGGTAAACGCAGCGCTGGAAGAAGCCCACATTCGTGGCTAAAGAACCTAATTTTTAATGTCCCCATTGCTGGGGCACAGGCCTTCTATATGGGTGGATAAGGAGCTAAGTTGGGCCCAAAACGCGGGCCCAATGCAGATTGGTGAGTGTTAACGACTGCAAATGCAAAACCAACGGCATAACGTGCCTTCCGAAGCTCGGAGTAGCTCGAGATAATATTTTTTGGACACCCATCCCATAACCGACCCTTGCGAAAGTTGCTTAACCTCCGCAATCTCTGGACCAGGTGCTAAACCACTGCGCCATTGAATTCGGTCGCAGTACTACGTCACTATTTCAGGCAGCGGCCTCAAAGGTCAAGATAGCCATAATGTTGTCCAACCTCCGATAGGAGTGGAACAAGAAGTATTAAGTTTCCAAGAATTTAAACCATGGCACATAATTATCTAAATACTACGTACAGAAAGTACACTTCCCGCCCCGCCCTAGAATCTATTACCCAACCCCACCAAGCAAGTTCGTATGCCGAATCGTATGCTCGTTTGGTGGTGTTTGTCAAATGTCAACTTATTTTGATGTTTAAAGCAATGCGTCGTAACTATAAATGAATAACAATAAAATGAATTATACTAGTCAATATACATAAGAAATAACGTTGTTATAAAAATAAGAAAAAAACAACTACCTATATATAAGAAGAAGAAAACTGCAGAAAAAAGCAGAAGAATAATAAAAAAAATGCGTCGTAACTTTATTAACCAAAAAGTTCAAATTATGAACTGTACGCCACTCATAAAGTACAAACTGCACGGTATCCTAGACGTCATCTTTTTAACCGACTTCAAAAATTTTAAAAGGAGGAGGTTATCTATTGGTCGCGTATATATATTTTTTTACTATGTATGTACACCGATTACTCGAAGACGGCTTAACCGATTGAAATGATTCAAACGTTATAACATGAGGTTTGTATTGGGTACAAATTGTCCCATTTTTTGAAATTTTGAAATCGGTTTAGTAGTTTTTGAGTAATCTTGGAAATACTGTCGTTTTCGTTACCATAATTATATGAATTCAAACGGATTTTCAACCATTACTCTTTTGTTTATGAACCGATTTCGATGATTCTTTTTTTGTTTGAAAGAAGACACCTTGAAGATGATACCATATTAATTTCATTGGTATTGAATTTTTAATTTTAAAGATACACGAGGGAACTCCTCAAAATCAAATAGGAACTGTACGTACAGTGATTGAAATATTGGTAGGTTTATGACAATAAAAAATAAGTTAAGGACCTAGCTATTGTCAAGGACGTTCTGGACTAGAGCGAATTGCGAAGGCCCAACAGTACGTCGATTCTGTAAAATTCAGACATCAACTCGCATCTCACCTCGCTATTCACTCTCACTTCGCATAAGGTTCAAAATGACCTTGATTTTGCATTCTGTAAGCATCACCTCGTCACTTGCGAAGTGAAGTGAGCTCCGAAGCGACCAACGTTGTACTAGTGACGGCCACACTCAACAACATGTTAGTCGAGTTTTATCGATTCCAGTTTTTTGACACAATTATTGAGTTTTGGCTTGGTTTTGGCACAGAATTTTAGCTAATTCATGATTTTTTAATTAAATTCCTTTATTTAAAAAAAATTGAGATAGTTAATAAGTAAAAAAGCAGAAAACTCTCCATGAATATAATCTATACTTCCCTTACGAAAAAAAAATGTCAGACAGAGACAGACACAATAATATTTTGATAGTGAGTGAGTGCGACAGTGCGTTGTGTTGTTTGTATTTTGTTCGTTCTTTCAGTACCGAAAATAATTGTGAAATAATCATGAAGTAAGTTTATATTGTGGTTATGAAATTTATAAGCGATATGAATTAAAATACGTAAGTATTTATTTAATTTGTTTCCTAATCCAACAATAATGTTTCAGTCCAAATGAGACGACACGTTCCTCTCACCTCAGCTAGAAACTCTGGTAGACTTCATGGAAAGAAACCCTCCCATGGTGAAGGGTTTCTTGAGGACTCAAAATGCCAGAGAGTGAAGTCGACGCCAGAGGAAGCAACTAGCCGTGCGCCTGAATACAATCAAAAATTATAAACAATGGACAAAGGTAAGCATCGCTTTTTTACTACACGTTAGAACCACTTAACATTCCTCGGCTCCAAAGCAAACCACTTCAAATGTGCGACGAATCTTTGTTTCTGGAATCTTGTGTGTGTTCCTTGGTTTCATAAATTTTATCTTATTGTTAATTTTACTCAATCAATGATTAGGTATTAATTATAAGTAAATGCAGTTTTTAATGTAGTTTGAAACATAGATATACCTATGTGTAATTTATAACAGCAAACATAATCCCTGTTATTACAAAATATTTTTAAACACTGGAGGATGAAGTGAAGCTGCCAGAGCTTGAAGAAAGGGTTGTTCCTTTGTGTGGTGGTGAAAGCTTTTTCACAGGCATACAGCCATTTCCGGTAAGAAATTTAGAAATGCAATAGGTAGGTAGGTAGGTACATTTTTTTTTGCATCAATCCTGTCTGGCTGGTGGTGGCCAAGAATTGTGCAATCTCTCTTTTAAAACTACATAATAATGTAAAGTGTATTTTTAATTTTTATTTGAATTATTTGGTTATTATTGTTATTACCTGTTTCAGGAAAATGATACTCTATCTCCGTCACATGAAGCGCGAATTCATAATTGTATGTGATTAATTAATGATATACTCATATCTAGCATTTATCTCTTTATTTATCATAGATTCCTGTACCACAACAACGACAGAGGCAGGCGCCTACAGAGGAACCACCAGCTATGGTACAATAATTTATGTAAGTTATATTATTCGAGTAACTACTAATAGTACGGAACCCTTCGTGCGCGAGTCCGACCCGCACTTGGCTGGTTTTTAGGGTTCCGTAGCCTAACTGGCAAAAAACTGAACCCTTATAGATTCGTCATGTCTGTCTGTTTGTCCGTCTGTCCGTCCGTATGTCACAGCAACTTTATTCCGAAAGTATTATGATTACATAAATGAAACTTGGTAGATTCTGTAGATCTTAATAAAAACTTTCAACGAAAATTGGTTTGAACGAGATATAAGTAGTAATTAGTTTTTGAGATATAGCACATTTCCCAAAAAAACCCATAACTAACTTTGTCATTCATACCAACAATGTGAAAACAAAGTTATTTATGTAGACGACAAATTATAGTGGTATTATGATATGGCATAAAGTAACTACGGAACCCTACGGCGCGTGACCCGACATGCACTTGGACGGTTTTTTATGATTGTTTCTGTTGTTTCAGAATATCCAGTTTGCGAACCGATGGCGTAGCTTCTATGACATTCACAAGTGCTTGTAACAGTCGAGGCTGAAATATTGAAATAAAACACTTTTAAACGGATGCTAGAGCGGTTTTATTGAATGTCCATTGGTAATTAGTTTGGATTTGGATTGATTTCATATCGGGTCATTTTGAACTTAGGTACCATCCAAATTTTGAGGATGTGTTCAGTCCTTGAAACTGAACAATTTTCTCTAAGGAACACATGGTCAAATATGTAAAATAAAAATCGACTTTCCATACAAATCAAAGAGATCACGTAATCAATTTAGTATGGGATGACCAAAATTTTCTGACGATATTTGACACATGTTTCTTAGAGAAAGTTGTTTAGTTTCATGGACTGGACACATCCTCAAAATTTGGATGGTAAGTTCAAAATGACCCGATATATTTCCCGATGTGCTAAAAATATAAATCTACTGAATCTAACCATTTCACAATTTGGGTGGCCTCTCCAAGTAAGAAATAGCAACTCTGAAAGGGTTGTTGACCTCCGTCTTTTATACTTATCTATTTACAAAAACATCTACTTACTTGTTATAGGGATAGATTCTGCAGTGTGTGCAGTAAATAAATTTGGGGTGGGGCTTTAACTTGTGAATTTATCACTTTTAACGGATACTAATAGCACAGTTTTATTGAAAGTCCATTGGTGATTTGTTTGGATTTGGTTTAATTTTACACTACAGACTTATTATCGCGCCGCCGCGCCGTGACGGTCATTGTAGAAAACTTCTGGGGAATTATCTTCAGCACGACTAATTGGCTTCATAAGGTAGGCGCGCTGAGCATATCCTGAATCACCTGGAAAATTAATAAGTATCAAATAGTTATGTGGTTTATATAGCTAATTAGGCTCATATTCTGAAGTAGGGGTAGGGAGGGATTAACTAACCGAGCAAAATAACTTTTTCACCTCCAGCATTTGTTAATGCCTCTAAGTGGGCTTTTATAACACCATAGTTAAAAATTAAGCTATCACGAGTAGCTCCAACATATGTTGGATCCACATTTAAAATGTTTAGATCTGCATCTGTTACCTGAAAAAAAAATATAAAAAAAATATTTAGAAGACTAATTATTGAATACCAAATAGTAATAACTAGCGGCCGCCCGCGAATTCACCCGCGTGGTTCCCGTTCCCGTGGGAATATCGGGATAAAAAGTATCCTATGTTTTATTCTAGGCTATCTTCTAACTGTGTGCCAAATTTCAACCAAATCAGTTCAGTAGTTTTTGCGTGATTGAGGAACAAACATCTAAACATCCAAACATCCAAACCCACAAACTTTTACATTTATAATACACGCGGCCGCCCGCGGTTTCACCCGCGTGGTTTCCGTTCCCGTAGGAATATCGGGATAAAAAGTATTCTATGTTTTAATCTAGGCTATCTACTATCTGTGTGCCAAATTTCAACCAAATCCGTTCAGTAGTTTTTGCGTGATTGAGGAACAAACATCCAAACATCTAAACATCCAAACCCACAAACTTTCACATTTATAATATTAGTAGGATTACAACATTGAAATAATTACAACATTGAAATAAAACATTTTAATGAAACACTTACTTTTACACGAGCTGAGAGTCCTTTGCCTCGACGTTTTGTGGTCTTTATCAGAGGCAGTAGCTCATACTTTAGCAGCTAGAGTCTTGCTAGTTGGTCAATTAATTCCTTTGACAATCTATACATAATCGACATCTCGGGTTAATATAGATAAACTTCGAATTTGGTTAGATTGTCGACGCTTTTCTTTCTATCTTTTATCCAAAGCATGAGCCTCTTCTAATAAAGATTTCAACAAATATATTCTTGCCATTGTTATCACTTATGTAAAACTTTACACAAACACCTCAAAAGTAGTTTCTAACCAAAAAGTATATAATTATAGTACTAATTTGTAACACTGAGACAAAAATATTGTTTTAACACTATTTTTAAAGGATTTCTTCTATTTTCACTCGTAAAATAGATGCTTATAATCTGACACATTGAAGCGGGTTCGAGTTCGAAGTGAGCGTCGAAGTGACGGGGGAATTACCTTACAGAATGCCAATACTTACGTCATCTCATACTTTATCTCTCGATAAACTTAGTTCAGCTCACTGACACGCTCGCAAGGGCAGCGCTAGTGTAAATCCGAATTATCAACCGAGTTTATAGAATGCCAATCAAGAAATTCACCGCGGATTCAGATTCGAAGTTTAGAATGAGGTCTTACAGAATCACACTGCAGAACTCCTGTGGAAATTGAGTTACTCGGGGTATACCTACCATTGAAAAATGTGAAACATTATAACGTTTTATTTTATAAAATATTCGCTTACATACCTACCACAAAAAAGTTTAAAATAAAAAAGTTTTTTAAAAAAAGCAAAACCTCCTTCAAAAATCTTAATAAACAGCTCTAAAAAAAGCAAGAAATAATGTTCAAATCGATTAATTAAAACACGTCTATTGAAGTCGGGTGGGGCTTTTAGAATATAAACAATACAATAAGTAAAAAAAAATACTTCAATAGACGTGTTTTAATTAATCGATTTGAACATTATTTCTTGCTTTTTATAGAGCTGTTTTTTAAGATTTTTGAAGGAGGTTTTGCTTTTTTTAAAAACCTTTTTTTAATAGCGCGGTTGTACGGAGTGTCCGAGGTGTGACCATGGAAAGCTTTTGTTTATGATATTGATAACTATAGGTGAGTAGTAGGTACCTATACTATATTACCAAAATATGTAGTCATTGCTATGTCTCCGCACTGTTTCACTGTAAAAGTAGCAAAAAAGAGCACATAATTTATGAGAGAATTAGTCGGATTTCGTCCAAGATAATAATGGACTATTTCTCGTCCTAATCGTCTTTTTGTAGGATCTGATTAATTATGATCGTTAATTATTGAAAATGGTAGAGCGAGGTTGCTATATTACAATGTATATATCAAGAGAAGCTATAATTGCCGACTGTTTTGTAACTTTCTCCAGGATAAAAAGAATGTCATAAAAAACCTTCTTCAAAAAACCCTTGTAAAAGAGCTCTTAAATTCTAGAAGTAATATGCATATTAATAATTATTAGGTGTATGCACATCTAAATTTATAGAATGTCGAATGAAGTCGGTTAGGGCTTGGTTGGGGCTGGGAACCAATCTGAAAGTATATGCTTTTAAATAAATAATAAGAAATTCTAAATCGCTCCATAAAATACTGAGGAAACAAACATTTAAAAAAATGCAAAGTAAAGTCAATGTTGTTGTTGTTGTTTACTAAATCACGCAATACAGACTAATCCGATTTGGATGAAATTTGACACACAGATACTTTATACCCTTGATTAAAACATATGATTTTTTTTGGCTCGGTCAAAGGTTATCTAGGGATTTTCCGAATGTCCACGCGAATGAAGTCGCGGGCGGAAGCTAGTGTCTGATAATTTCCGCGGTTAGGGGAGAGTAGGGTATTACCGAGCCCCTAAGGAAAAACAAATATAACTAACCTCAGGTTGGGTAAAAATAAAAACTAAATATGACTTTAGATGGGGAATTTATCTAGCTACGCTAACGAATCTTCAAAATCATCAAAATAAAACACAAAACAAAAATATGAGCAAATAACAAAAAAATGGGAAAACGCGATATTATCAAACTGGTCTGATAATATCGTGCCTCTGTAATGATCCCCCCCCCTATTTAAATACTGATACAAATGATAACTACTATCTTGATTTCCTAATGATACCTGGTGATGGTATTTTAATTGGATCCTAGTTCTTACTGTTTTACTATATGGATTGGTGATATTCTAACCCTAGCATAGTTAACCTAACGCATACCTAACTACAAATCCCATTCATGTTGATTAGCCGCTAAACGGCTTCCGAACTAACTATCCCTACTTGTGATTCCATTAAATGTTTTATCTATGTTTTGCCTAATTTATTTTCCCTAACCCTATTTTATTGCATGCTAGAATAATCTAATATTAATGCTTTTGTAAGTGTGAAATGGGCGCGTAATGTCTAGTGATATTTCCCAAGTTGTAATCCGTAATTACCCTAAGTTCTCGAATATTGCTGGGTGGATATAAATATTAACTTTACATGACTAACTTTAATTATTTATGCTTCGATAGATAATGAACTAAGAACCTATTACTAAAAGAAGGAATTTACTTTGCCTGATTTTCCTACAGAATAGAAATTAAGATATTAATTGCTCATTCCAAATTGACCCAACTTCATACTAATCTGTTACTTTGTTTAATGCTTAGAAATAACTATGTTTATCAAATAAAATACCGATCTATTTTATTACGGAGGACCCTAATCCATTAGATTTCTACCTTATGATGTCATGGTCAAGCTATATCAACTTTATTGATAAATTTATTACTAGTTAGTTATAACTTCAACAATGAATTACTAGTGTCCGCCTGAAGTGTTAATGGAAAATTGAGAATTTACCTATTTTACTACTATACTATCAGTTATAAAGAATCTATTATCTATGTCAACAATGTTTCAATTCATATCTTTGGATTTATTTGACAAATTTTAATAATCATAGCCGGCCCGACTGCGGCTTTTAGAAAATCTCTAGAATTTGTTAATTTTCTAACTTTAAAAGGAATAATATTATATAAATATCTTGGAAAGTATCTTAGGGTTGCCTCTCACCTAGTTTTCTATGTTAATGCCAGAACCAATACTGAAATTATATTATGAAAATCTGAATGTTTGCTTTTATGATTTATTTCTTTATTTCTATTCGTCTAATTTGATGTATAGATGTCCTAGCTCTGAACAAAGGATATGAAACCAACGCTCTGACTACAATGTGAGTTTAGTAAGTATATTTGTAACGTTAAGTATGTGCTTAAACAAATGAGGCTTCGCTCATCACTATTGGATTGCATAGTTGGTCGTTGCCTATCTTCAGTTTAATGTGTTTTATACCCAAGGAAGAATGTAATCAGACGGTTTCCTAGTTAATGGTATTGATTCCTCATCTTACAACAAAAGTATTCGCTTTTATTACTAGGCCTCAATTATTCCTGTTATTACAGCTATTACTTAATAAAATTACTACCAAATGGATATTATTACTCTTTTGATATAACCAGGGAAATAGAATTTAAGTTTGTAATTTTCCTAAATAAGTTTACTTTAATCTCATACTAATTCTTAATATTTGTTACTATACCATGGAGATTTTAATAGTCCTCTAGCGATTAGAAATGGAGATACTATAGGAAAGAGATAAACGTTTCCTCCTACATTCCGCTGAATGAAGTAAGTACGAACAATGTTGATAGAAATTGGTCAAAGTGAATTTATGAGTTAATTGGAGTATTGTTATAAATTAGTAGGGTAGAAGAGGGTATATCGAGCCATAATAGACAATAGGGTAAAAGGAGGTAACTCGAGCTATAAAGAAAGTTAAGTTTGGGTAATTCTACTCCGCTACCAAATATTAGTTTATTTGTCATATACAACGTTATTCTAAGTAATGTAAATCATCCAATGTCGACTTAGTTTATCAAGATAAGAGAGGTAATTTGAAGCAAGTTAAAGAGTTATAGTCACTTAAAATCAAGGTATGGATAAACTGTCTTCGTCACTGATTTAGAATTTATTTGCTATCTTTAGTGTTACTTAAAAATATACAATGTGGCTTTCCTGGCTAGATAAAGAGCCCCTCCACCGCTCAATATGGTAAGCCTCGTCTCCAGAACTGGGCAACTTTCCCCCAGGAATCCAGCCAATTACAATCATTCTTTAAGTTAAGTACTATAAAGTATATGATCAATAGTCTATGTTTGTCTGTAGTCTTTCCAACAACAAGAGGACAAGCAAAATGCTCCAAGCGATTTCCCAGTTTTTCACAACTGAAATATTCTTATTTCAGTGTGATGGCTGAATTCAAAATTAAATGAAATTTTTTTTTTCTTTTTTTTTCTAAATTCTGATTTATCTTATATCAACATAAATTCAATCTTACAATTTATGAACTTAAAAAAAGGGAATAAGTACTGGAAAATCTAGGGATTTCAGAAGGAAAGTTTATTAAATTTAGGGACATATAATAAATAAATATTTGCGTTAAACCTTTCCTACTTTTGAACAATAGCTTGGATTGCATTGTCAAAATGGCATTGAATAAATCTTCTTATGATTATTGTGTGATAAACTTGATATTGATTTCCTTTAAATTGAGTCGACTGTTAAAATTGATTTAGAATATTTAACTCAGAGAATACTTTGATTCCAGTAATCGTGAACTTAACATATTCACCAATTTAATTGATACTTTCATAGTATATAAATGTTGGTCAAAGTATTGTTTAGTGCTACACACCGAGCATTATTTTGTTAATTTGCGGAAGCTTACTCAATATTGTGTCTTGTGATATTAATGAGTTGGAATTGACATGGCTCAAATAATATCACGGGTCAACATTACACCCAGACTTTTATTTAGCATTCATCCACATTTATTACCAAAATATTTTATTTTATTTATAGTCAACAGATTGAAACATGGTCAAAATTAGTAAAGTCAGCCCAATTCAAAGATATTACTTCTATTATGATTTGATAATCCATTAGTTAATTAGATTGTGCGTCCAGCTAGCTTTAGCACAATGGTAGGTAGATATTTTTCATTCACGAAATTTATTTACAATGCCACTTCACAACACCCTTAGATGCCACTGAGAATTTAAGATAACAAATTCACTAACACATTCCCATTAAACCCTCCAACTTGCTCGCATTTACCTGCCTTGACACAACCTAAAAATTGTCATACATTTTAATTTACTTTGGTCATGATCCGCCATGTTGTTTATCAAAATTAGCTTGGATGAAATGCATCACTTAGAGAACCAATAGCGGCCATTTTGTAATGCACCTAGCAATTTTCCTATCGATAAATAATAATTCGGCCATTTTGTTGAATTATGCCTAACTTATCCTACAACAACTTCGAGTCTAGAATGCTAATTTTACAATGTGACGACCTACCTAACTAGATTTTTGCTCGTTCCACATGCCTGCCTAGCAGATTATGCGCCTATTCCGCTCTATTGACGACGATTCACAACACCAGTATCACAAACCCCCCCCAGGTTTTGTGATACTCTACCTAATTTTCGCGCGATTAACCCTACAATTGACCTATGATTTTACCTGCCTAGTTCAGACTACATGAGAATTTCCTATGCCAATTTTTGTGGTTCTTACCAGCGCCACATGTCGCCCCATTCCTGTACAGTTTTGAGCGGCACTCACCTAGCATAACCTATCAACCTTTACGTGCCAGAATCGGAGGGGAAGGAGCCGATTCCGGGGCCCTAGCTCAAGGAATAATGAAAACCTGCCCTCGGGGCTTAAACGGAAAACAGAACTACGTTCTAACGGCAGCACTTGATGAAGCCTTTTTCCATATTAAGTCACGCAGGCTTACATTATGTGACTAACTAGGCAGACCAACGAATTGGCCGCCCGTTTATGACGCCACAATCATAAACTTCAATTTTACCTAGTACCCCCCCTCGAAAGTCCATAGCGAATCGCCCCAGTACGACACAATCCTATTTTTAATTATTCAAGATAAAAACTCCCTTTCCCACATTCCATTTCATATGAAATTAGTTTTAGAAAATCTATTTTCACTAATTCTTGAATTTACTTGATACAGCTACGTTAATTTGATGTAAACTTTGCAACCAAACTATATATTTCAGTCAGGCCTTAATTTTACCATTTAAAGCTTGTCTGAAACATTACCCCAAAGGTTAGAAACTTGCCCGTGCAAGACCTATACACATAGACTTTCGTTTCTTTCACTTATTTGCTGACTATTTCGGTCTTGAGTTAAAGAAAAACTTGTTCAGCAGCCATCTTACAGAGGGAAGTGTGCTTGCGTCTTCTTCGGTGAGCGTCAGTAAAGGAAAGAGGACCGGCTCCCCCGCGCCCGGCCTTATATACATGCGGAAAAGTTACCTCTGCGAAAATCTTGATGACGCTTAATCTTATTGGTTCTTAATTTTTTAGAGAGCCCTGTCACTAATTTTTCTAATTTACCCAATAATGGGGTAATTTCTCCCTGAACTAATCTACCTATCTCGCGAATATAATAATAGGAACCCGTAATTACTTCGATACTCACGATAGTTATAATTATAAATATAATTAGTTTTGCTTATTCTAGAATTTACAAAACTCCTCACATACGCAAATATTGTTCTAACTTCCTAATGACACAATCGATTTAACCTTCCCTGTACGTTTGAAACATCTTTTGGTCTATCGCTATTCTAACCTCCCAAGAAAAATCTTATAATCAATAAATATGTTATCTGACCGCTTTTATTATTTCCAATCGACGCATAGCTTTATTTAATAATAGCAACGAATTGATAACAAGAACCCAATGATATTATGCTTAACCAACCAAACTTGGGGTATAATAACGCTAACAACGAAAATTACTCACATACGTAACCTACTGTTGTATGTGCCCTATTTTGTCGCCTCATCTTACAATTTGCCTCTTCAGTCACTGAATGAGTTTATCTACATACTATGGTATTTTAAAAATATTTCAAACCCTCTCTGTCTCTAACTTTTCTTTCTTGTGCAAAAGTAATGGCATCATTTTTATTTCTTCATCTATTCGCCGTTTCTATCGTTATTTTACTGAAAGAGTCACTTTTACTGAAAGGTAACCGTTGAATATCCTTCCACATAACATTTAACCTATTCATATACCTATTATTGTGGGTAAATGATTTGTAATCTCCAAGTATTATTCAGAAAATATAAAATCAATTAAAGTTTTTATTGTATTTGCAGGTTTACTATACTGAATATATGGATATCATATTTCTTACTGTAAGATAATCAACGTCGTTTATAAAATCTAAGCATATATTTTCATCTATTCAAAACAAAAGCACATTTGATCGCTTATTGATGAATCGAAAATACACCAAATCTCACAATTTCGAATATACTAGCCTTAAGATGAATCCCGGCCTTAACACCCCCGACTCATACATACATACATACGCGACCTCTTTTGCCGTTCCCCTGGCACGGAACCTTGCTCTCGAGTCCGACTCGCACTTGGCCAGTTCTTTTCCCATATTATATTACTAAGGGTACTTTATAGACTCTAACTGGTAACATTTAATTTTACACGTCACCATTGCGAATTATGATTGGCTACTTTAAAATCTGGCGCCATGTAGCTTAATCTTAGGAAAATCCACGCCCACACATAATCCGAGCTCCTGATTGGCTACCACAAACATTTTCCCTTCGTCTTTTTGTTTATGAACAAAGGAAAGCCACGATCCATTCTACGGTGTGTTGTTTTTATGTCTAGTTCCTTTACAACCTTTTACTAGTTATCGTTTCTATTTAATGTTTATTTATTACAAATATAATCATTCGTAATCTTCCTTTACTTTTAATATTAAATGATTTTACTTTATTCATAATCCCAAGCTTAATTTACAAATAGTGTTTTTTGAAATTTGCTGAAAACGAAACGCGATATGTGTGTTTACACCAAACCTAAACATTATTTTACACATCTAGTTATTAAATTATTATTTGTTTATTTTAATATTTTATAATCATTCTACTCCTTTTTACCTTTAAAATATTAATTGATATAATTTACCAAAGATTATTTCGTTCTCTTTTTTTCTTCTCTTTAAAATATAGAGTGATTTTTCTCTATGGATTATCACTTTAATTCCAAAAACGGCCACCAAATGTCAAATGCATTTGTCTATGTAAATGTCAACGAATTGTTTATTATTGTAGAAACATATTTTCAGGTTAAAGAAATCCCGCAAAAGTATCCGTTTTTTTTATATAGAAATATGATATTTCGTAAATGTTGCATTTGCAAATCGCAGTCATAGCCTACAATTATCTGTGATCAAAGAGTTTGTGCTACAAGAATACTTTTGTAATTGCAGTAAATATCGTAAAGCCAGACAACATTTAAAGACATCCCAAATTGCATAAACAACCCCTTTTTTATTAAAATGAGAATAAACATCCCTTCAGGTAAGTTATTCAACGAGTTTATTTATTGATTCAATCACATAACTTTATTTATTTATTGTTTACAACTATTTTTTCCAACCCTGGACTTCTTTGTATCTCGCAGATTTACAAATTATCACTAAAATAGAAGTTAATTGAAAGAAATGGAGACTCCAAGGCGATAGAAAAAGGTAATACATTGGAGGCGATGGGATTATTAAGGAGCAACAAAATATCTTTCCCAGTGCCGGTTCATAGGTCAGTAACCCCTCTTATTTTTATTTTTATTAAATATTTGAGACAAAGATAACATGTTCAATTTTGAACTGTTACAGCTCGACCCCAAAATTTATACATAGGTGACAAAACTACGTATTGGATCCGAAGTAAAATTTTCTTCTCAAATCTCAAATATTTATATTACCCCTTCTACTGTTGTTTCTTTAATATATATATATTCGAATCTCCCCCCTCTCTCTTTAATCCTAATCATTATTATTTCTCCAAGATCAAAGAATTGTTGGGTGAGCCCTAGTGTAAATGAAATTTAAGATTGTAGAGTGTATTTAAACCAAGACCATATCAAAAATTATTAAGCGAGTTCTAAGTGTCTGTTGCTTTTGCCAATTCCGTCGTATGCATATTCAACACCAGAGTCGTACAAAATCACGGTAAGGTGTGGGTTGTGAATCCACAGCTCCTAGTAAGCCTACATGGACAAATAAGACCTTTCCTAACCTTATGAAAAAGTACGCGCAATGCGCTTCATATTTGTGCATTGTACCCCTCCGCAATCAAATATTACTCCTTCCAAACCAAAGGTTTAGCGGCGAGCATATACAATGACCATATATTTCCAAAAGCTTACTTAAGACTCTGGAACAACCCTAATACAGCCTTGGAGAGTGTGCAGTTGCCGAATATCAATTTAGCTCTTAGCTTCTTGTGTAGTATGAATTTTGGACAGCTGTTTACACCAGGACAATAACAAACTTCAACTGTGTTTGTTTCTCTTTTTTTTTTTTATTAACCTAACACCAAATAGTCCTACTGTACAAAATTCAAGTTTGTCAACTCTAGACGCCGGCCTGGCCGCAAGCACAGCCCTAGCGCTAAAGCAGTGTGATGGTCCTATCTCTTGGAAAGATAATAAGCCTGCATTCAGGTTTCACATATGTTATAATCCAAAGCCCTCCTATAGAATCTATATTTTAACTAACGTTCCTTTCTCTCAACAACTTTCATTCTTTCATTCTCTTCGCTCATCACTCTATTCATACTTCTATCCTATTTTAGATTCTCATTTTGTTCATCTTTTCTCATCACGCGGCACCCACTATCATCATTCACTAGCCTACATTTACGCCACCCAAGATTATATCATAGCTACAGACTGAATACAAAATTTATACAACTAACGATGAATGATTTTGAATTATATTTTCAATGATAAGATTAAATACGTCGTCTGTCACCATATGGAATTCTACGCAGATTGCATTAAAATATCTGTTAATTAGATTGCAAATAAATTACGCAATAGTAATTACGCAATAGTAACGTCTGTACGCTTTAGATTCGCTTATCCCTAAACATTCCCCCAGTACGCATCTCTACTTTACGCAACTCTCCTATTTCACAACTATACACCGCTCCTTTCGTTAATAAATATCCCTGTTCAAACTAAATGTATTTCCTTTTATTTCAGTAATCCTGCTTTTGTCGATTATTAAATTTTGAATACCATTAGCAGTAATACCTCATAATTCATTTTATCTGTTTAGTCATTTATATTTATATATATTTATACATGTATATCTAATTGCATATATTTTAATGATTCATAAATTGAAGAAATCTCGTACATTTTCGATTCCACAAGCGTCTTTCCCTTATTAAGATACCTTTTTTCTTTCCAGTATCCCTTAATAATCTAAGATTATGTTAGTAGTAAATCGTAAAAGTTAATTCTCTTGAATATATCTACTTACTTATGAGAAAAAAAAATTCCCCCCCGAAGAAAGAAAAAAGTGTGTCGGCGCTCCCCTCTATCTGACATTACAACTTTAAGCAACTCAATAATTAAACCATCCATTGGGTTTATGTAAATGTTTGTTAATTTATACAAAATTTTACTTTCGTATGACACGATAAGTTAGAATGTTAACACCGCTCTTAAAAATTTATAACTTTTCTTTAGACTGTGTTTTTTTTTCTTAAACTTGAGTCCTTAAATTTTGTAAGTTCAGATAGGCTTTTCCCGTTCCCGACAGAGTCTATATAATCATACCCCATAATCATTTATTAATCAACTCAAAATTACATTTTCATTTAGTTAACATAACATAAACATTTTGTTTCCTTAAAGTTAAACACGACATTAAACTTTACTTATAATACCTAGACAAATGTATAGCGTTAAATCTCCCTCTTTCTTTACCAGTCTCCGGATCAACAAGTAAATATACATTTTTAAACGGGTTAGCTCCAACCACAAACGGACCCTCATATAATGGTTCAAACTTTTTTGTTATTTTTAATTTTGCGTCGGATTTATTTAATTTCCTCAATTTTACTAAATCTCCTATCTGGAATTGGATGATCCTATATTTTTCATTAAATTTGGTTTGACGTAGTTGTCCTGCTTTCTTTAAATTTTCCCGTGCCTTCTCCCTAATTTCATTAATAGGTGGTGGTACTAGATCAGTCGGTATGACGTTATCAAATGATAATCTAGTAGATTCACTGTATAAAATCTCACAAGGCGTAAACCCAGTACTTTCGTGATAAGTGTTATTATAAAGAATTTCTAATTTTGGCAATAAGTCTACCCAACTTTTATGATTGGTCCTACAATAAGTCCGAAATAAACGTCCTAACTCTTTATTTACTCTTTCGGTGGTATTAGGTCTAGGATTCCTAACTGTAGTATAAATTACTCTTACCCCTTCTGCTTTCATAGTTTCTTTCCACATATTACTAGCGAACTGTGACCCATTATCTGACATGATCGCCGCAGGTCGTATTATGCGAAAGAACTTTCTCATTCTTGTTAATACTGATATTGCTGTTGCTCTTCTAAGGTCATAAAATTTCACGAATTTACTAAAGGAATCCTGAATAACTAAAATGTAACTCATACCAAACTTCCCTGATGGTAATGGTCCATATAAATCTACCATAACGAGGTCTCCCACGTTTTCAGTTATAATTGAACGACAAGGTCCTACATACTTAGCTGTATCACTCTTAGTGACCTGACAATCATGACACCCCCTTAATAAACGTTTGACCTGTTTCGTTAATCCCTTCCAAAAGAATCTATCTCTAATATATTTGATTACTTTGTACGACCCTTGATGACCCATTTCTAAATGCACCTGCCAAATAACTTCTTCCCTAAGTGAACTTGGTAAAAATAACACCCTTTTATTTCCTTCCCCAGGTGAATAATATAATAACCCGTCTACTAATGAACTCCTTCTAAAGATTTGAGTTGCTCTACTATTTGGTTCGACCCCACTATTCAGATTTTTAATTATTTCGCCTATTTCTGTATCATCCTGTTGTAATTTTGCCAAATTCTTTAATTTATCGCGTAATTCTTTATTATCTCTAATTTCAGTATAAAATATCCTCGGTGAATTAGTTTTATCCTCTTGTAATAAATCTCCTTCAGGCTGATATCTAGATAACACGTCAGCTACCACATTATCCCTACCTTTTACATGTTGAACCTCATATTGAAACTGCTCTAAATAATTTATCCATCTAGTTACCCGTGCATTATATAACTTACAATTCTTTACAAATGTTAATGCTTTATGATCTGTTCGAATTATCACTTTCGCTCCTCTCAAATATGTTTCAAATTTTTCTAAACAACAAATTATTGAATAAAATTCCTGTTCCGTTACCGTCCAATTTAATTGAGCCCCCCTTAATAATTTACTGTGAAACCCTAAAATTTTTATGTCCCCTTGACTATCCATCTGGTATAAGAACCCAGCTAACCCTATTCCTGAACTGTCGGTCTGTAAGTAATAAGGTTTAGTAAAATCCGGATGATTCAACTCTACGGACCTAATAAAAAGTGATTTTATTTTCTCAAAAGCTTCTTGCTCTGTTTGTCCCCAATTCCATTTCTTGTCCTTTTTCAACAACTCACATAAAGATCTAGTATGAAAACTATAATTTGGTATAAATTTACGATAAAAGTTACAAAGCCCTAAGAAAGCTCTAACTTGCTTTAGCTTCTTTGGTACAGGGAATAATTGTATGGACTTAACCTTTTCCGGATCAGTGCTAATTCCATTAGTTGAAATGATATAACCTAACATTTTTACTTCGGTACTTAAAAATTCGCATTTTTCTAAATTACAAGTTAACCCTGCCTCAGATAACTTCCCTAGCACAATGTTTAAATGTTCTAAATGTTGAGATAGCGTTCCTGTCGTTATAATTCCCAAGTCGTCAAGATAATTAACGCAAAATTCCCTAACCTCATGACCTAGGATGATACTAATCAAACGGCTAAACGAACCGACAGAGGTCTTCAAACCCTGTGGAAGTACATTATAAACGTAGGACTTCCCATTAAATGAAAACCCTGTATATTTTTTACTAGCTTCTGTTAACCCTACTTGATAATAAGCATTTTTCAAATCTACCTTACTAATGTATTTAGCCCCTTGAAAAGAATTTAAAACATCTAATTGTAATGGCGGTTTTTCGGTTTCTGCTATCATGTACTTATTTATTTCCCTGGCATCCAATAACACACGAATTGACCCGTCTCTTTTTAAAGTGAAAGTCAATGGACTACAATATGGCGTGGACGAACGACTAATGATCCCTTGCTCTTCCATTTCCATTAACTTGGCTTCTACTTTATCTCTATACGCATAAGGTATTGGATATGTTCTTTTTACTACAGGTGAGTGAGGCTCCATAATAATTTCGTGTTCATAACAGTTTGCTCTCCCTAATTTGGATGTAAATAGATTTTTATGTTTCATTAAAACTTCCTCTAAAGCTCCACGTTTATTTTTATCTAGATTTGACTGGTGAATCATATCTCGAATATTTTTTTCTACGTTCTCTTCAACTACTGTTTCAATATTAAAATTCGTTAACGGATTACAATTACTGAAAGCATTCTCGCCTTTATAAAATTTAAATAATTTTTTCTCATTCCCTATGATAATTTCTACCCCTTCTTCCTCTTTATTAAGTTTTATTGACGCTTGATTTTCTTTCATCCAATCAAATCCCAATATCAAATCAGCACTAAGACCCGGTACAATTAAAACTGTTAAATCACATTCAAAAGCCCCTATTCCTAACGTGACCAAAGCAATTTTTTTTATTTCTACACTTTTCTGACCTACTGCAGTTTTAATAAGAAGTGGTTTAATAGGCATAGTGGGTATCGTTGGCCTTTTCTCTTTTAACCTATTCCAAAACTCTTCTGATACACATGTTATATCACTACCTGTATCCAGCAAAGCTACTAGATTTTCATCAAATATTTGAACTAATAATTCAGACTTGAATGCTGGAGTATCTACCCTATTTGTGACTTCCTCATCAAAAATTGCGTGTACGCTATTGTCAGTATCGACCAAAAGTTGCTCTATTTTTAATTTTAAAATCTCTACTATTTGGCTAGGAATGTTTTGAACTAAACCCTCTGGCTCACTATATCCTAAACCCAGTTTTAAATTATTTTCTTTCGGATACGTACAAATAGGTATCTTAATTCCGGTATTATTTCGCCCTAAAGATTCACCCGGACACCAATTCATTTTAACCATCATATTATAATTTAGGTCCCCTGTAGTTGAAGCTGACTAGCTAGTTTAACATTTCGCTACCATCTACATTAACATTATTATTATTTAAGCTAACCGCTTGTATTTGATTTTGTCTTGGTTACTGCCATTGCCTATAGTTTTGCTGAAGGCCCCTCTTCTTCTGTTCCCAATCCTTAGAATTCTTAGCTGCCGAAGTGCTCGGTGCTTCTTGCTTCTGTATGTTGTCCATACTTCTTAAAAATTCCGCCGCTTCTATTATATTTTCTATCTTGTTTGTCACGAACGCTTGTTGAATAAATTTCGGATAATGCCGAATGATATCGTTAATTAATTGTTTTTCAGGAATGTTGTAGCTTAACATCTGCGCCTTGACTGTCAGCTTCAAGAAATGTTCCACCATGGTGGGCGTCTCCGTCCTATTCCATACGCCTTGCACTATCTTCCTTCTCAACTCATTTTGTTCATTTTCTCCCCAGTATGCTTTTAAGAAATCTACCTTAAAATCAGCCAATCCTGTCCATCTTCCTTTATATACTCTAAACCAGTCCTTCGAACTCGAAGTTAAGCAGTCTTGTATTAGGCTTAATTCGTTTTCAGCCTTCCCCGCCTTTTTTAAGTAAATTTCTAAATCTTCAATGAAATCGACTGGATGTATCGACGAATCCCCAAATTTAGGTCTATCTAAATTTATATTTTTGACGTTACAAATGACGTACTTCTGAATATCTTCCATCGCATTAGGCTCCTTAGTCTCATTCCTATTTTCTATTTCCACATCGTTCATCGGCGTTACTTCGACTACCGGCGATTTTTCGACTTCGCTAGTATCCTGATTAGAACCTTGAGTCCTTTTGACTTCTTCACTTAGGTCATCTATCCTCTTAGTTAACACGCCTACCGTGCGATTCAACATTCTTTGTATTGTCATCAATTCGCGCGATCGCGTTACCTTCGGTTTAACTATCGTCTTTACTAGCCGCTGTCGCACCTCTACCGGTTGAGGCCCTCTATTTTCTATAACCTCGGATTCCGACTGTCGGGAACTATGTGGAACCTCTACTATTTCCGCCGGCTCCTCGGATGATTCATACCGCTTTGGCGCGCGACGAACTCGGACCGGTTTCCCCATGGCGAGTTTTAATTGTTCGTTGCCTTCAGTGTAATGTCAGATCTATATAAAATATTAGCACACATCCTTTTTTAGCTTGGTTTTATAATATCCAAAGATTGGATACAAAAAACCATGCTTTCAAATTTTTATTTGTCCGCTATAAAGTTTTTTTTGTTTGGGGTATTTATTTTGGTTTTAACATTGCAGCTAATTCTACTTTTCTCCCGAATTATCTATTTGGTTAGTTTTAATTTAATTGTTTGTATTTTTTTTTCCAAATTCTTTTTTTTTTCTGTTTCGTTCCGTTAATTTTCCTTGCCTACGCCTTCCCCATAAAATAAATTATAATGTAAATAGTTATAGCCACATACGGATAAGTTATTTTTATTCTTTTTTTTTTTTAACAAAATAAAACTCTACGCTAACTCTCAAAAACTCCTTCCTCATATACCTCGAGTCAAGAATTAAAAGTTAAATTTGGACCAATGCATACAATAGTTCCCAAATAAATCTAACATTTAGTCCATATCTAGTCGTAGATGGACACATCAAAAGGCGCCATAAATCTAATTGTATTAGTCTATCTACTTATATTTTTAGTAACAAAACAATACAAGCATACTTGAATGATTTTAAAAACCGTACGCTAAACAAAACCTTAATGGCAGGACTTTTCCTCAGACGTGCCGTTTGCAATGTCATCACCACGGAAACCAATGTCTATTGTAATTTTGTAACGTACATCCAAACTTGATACTTTAACATGTCTCTATAACTGTCAGCGATAACCTAAACAATTCACTAAGAAATTATTCCTCCGTAACTCTAGTTAAAAAAAAAGTCGCGGACTGCTAATAGTCGCTGTTTAAAGTTTACCTGAATCTTCATTGTTACTGCACAATTTTATTGAATTTTTAATTTTGACTTTTATAACTAAACATTACCTACTCAATATATACATACTTTGGCAACCCGACTATTTCACTAAGTATCTACTATAGATTTTTTTATTTATTTATATTGAAGAACCAATTTTTAAGCCCTTGGCTCTTAGACTAATTCTTCTATTCCACAATAACAGCTAGGCTACCCCGTTAGCCAGATATCCACATCTACAATAATAATCTCAAGATATGTGTCAACGCTCCGTCCGCTAAAATTATTTTGTAAAGAATTTTTATTTAACTAGCGGCTGTCTTTTAATACTAAGGTTGCGTAGAAGCATCTGTAAGCAATTATCTAAGTTCATTTGTCTGCTTTAAAAATGCTATACAACCTCTTCTTGAATTAACTTTATTCCGTTAGCGCAAATCAAAATGTTTAAAAATTACCCCTTCTAAAAACCACAATTAAACCGTCTCACTTTATATGATAATTGCTATACTCTCTTATCAACATTCTCTTAAGTATTCACTTCTCTTAACTGTACTAGTTGACAATTAACCAGCTGAGTTCTAGTCGACTAGACATGTTCCGCTCACTTAATTTCTGCTTTTAAATTTACATAGTTAATTCGCGACCCCCCGTTGTCAATACATCTGCCTGTTTTATTGTAGTCTCAGTAAATCTCACTTTGATATTTAAGTACAGTTATCTGATATTTTTCTTCAATTGACATTACAGTCAAGTTAAAGATTATGTTTATTGTAAACCATTTTATATTTCCTAGGCAACTTTATCAGAAGTTTCCCTATAGCTCTAGTCAAATCAATAAGTATTTTAGGCATAAGAAATTACTCACAATCAGTTATTTTCTCAATTGCATACCGGCTCCAATCTCATTATTATTGTTTGCACCTTTAAATTTTTATCACATAATCACAATGCAACATTTATTCCACATTGACCCACATAACCTTTATATCATCATCACAGTCAAACTTTCACTAAACTTGTTTATTTAACCATTGTTTTTCAATAACTAACTTTATTAAATTAACCTCTTTTTCTGTTTGTTGACATCAGACTAGTGTGGCCAGCTTCTGAACGCAAAACAGACTAAATTGCAGAAAAAAAAATGAAAATTTACCAGTCTCATATGAGAAAAATTACACCGGTGAAAAACTAACTCTCGCAACATGTTTTTTTTTCGCAATTGTCATTTCGACAAACGTTAAAGTCGTACTACAATATTTTAATTGAAACCAACCTAAAGGTAATTGTTAGCTACGCTTAGCAAATGCCGATAATTTTATTACTATGGAAACTCTAATGAAGCTAAAAGAGCAATTTTACTTAATTGTCTTAACATGACATCGACACCGTTAGCAATAATTACTTATATCCGCCAACTTAATTACCAAATCTCTATGTCCGAACGGTCGCGAAATTAGACGGAATTTGTGTTAAGCACACTGAATCTGACCACACTATAGAGTGACTTTTGCCGTCAGGTTGACGTTGACAATTGAATGAAGTTCTTAGTTGAATGACAATGAAACAAAACCCCGTCCGTCTGCTCATCCGGCATTCGTTCTTCTATCTGACATTCGTTCTTTATTTTCTAATTTCTTTCTTTAAATGAAACCGCCTTAAATGTCTTTTTATCGTAACCCAGACGATCCCTTATCCTTACTAAATTCTTTATATTTATTCAACCCATAAAATCTATTATTTATCAATGTAACAATTTTTTTTATTTCCATGACTACAAGTCTTAGTTTTCACTAACGCCATCTATGATATTTTTCCGTAGGCCTATTTCATACTAAGGCTACGTTCACGCTTGTCGTATCTCAGAAATAAGAACAGACAGTGCAACTGACATCATAACCTGAGCCATTTCGAAGAATATTAGCTTATTATATTTTACCCTATTCATTATTCAGTTTTCTTAATTCAACCGACCCCAATTCCTTTCAAGACATGAGCTCAGTGTTCATCATGCTATCAATATCATAATCGAAATCCGGCGGTAATAAAACGTTCGACAAAACCCGTCTATTCTAATAATTCCCGAAATAGCATAAAGAAAATAACAATAACGTTTACGCTAATAAAATATTTCTAGATAAGTACATTTCCTGTTTCTTTTATCGATTGCTAGTAAAATTTTAATTCTAGATTTTATTTATGAAGTCAACTTTATAAAACTGAATTCTAACCATTTGCAATCAAGAAAACGTTCATTTAAACGGCCCAACAGGACTGCTTAAGCCGTAGTACGAAGGTAAGGCAGTTCAATATAAATCCCGCTATAAAACTCGTCAAGGCCCATAAACAATCACACACCCGTTTCGATACTCAACATTTGATTTTAAAATCGCTATATGGGCCGCCGTGGGCCAACGTGCTAACATGTTTTAACTGTCAGATTTTTTTTCTAGTCTGTTTATTTGACAGAACCCCTCTTTCTATCAGAATCCTAAGTAATCTTTGTCACGACGTGATTTTCTTATGTTTTTAACCTAAAATTCACGATGTTTTTACTCAAGAATAAATTTGTACTTGTTGTATTTGTACACAATAACCAAAGGAGAATGAAAATAGCGCTTTTTAGTGGTGAATTTCATTCCTACTACAAAACTTCTTGTAAGTATAAAATTTTCGGTTGGCATTTTTTTTGATAAAATTTTCTGTTTTCATTGTGAAACCTTTATGGAGTAAAAATGTCCATAAAATCAATGCCCCTCTACCAGCTCAATGTTACTTTACCTCAATCAATAAGAAACCCTTTCTCAAACGCTAAAATATAACTCTATAAACATTAATGTGAACTACATAACCTATTTTGATATTTTTCTTTAATTTCAGCTATAACCAAAAGGATTACATAACAGATCGCACGCAAAAGATCAACCGGATGCTACACTACAAAACAAGGAATTTTCAATCCACAACCAGCGATATCGTTCCTATTTTCTCAGCAGCAAAATGTGACCAAAATCATCTTATCTGTATTTTGATCACTGCATTTCACATTACAAAAGCCTGGAATTCGTTGAAGTGGAATCTATGCTAAAAGTATGTAAAAACTACTAATTCTGGTCACGGCATCTCACGATGTAATGATCCCCCCCCCTATTTAAATACTGATACAAATGATAACTACTATCTTGATTTCCTAATGATACCTGGTGATGGTATTTTAATTGGATCCTAGTTCTTACTGTTTTACTATATGGATTGGTGATATTCTAACCCTAGCATAGTTAACCTAACGCATACCTAACTACAAATCCCATTCATGTTGATTAGCCGCTAAACGGCTTCCGAACTAACTATCCCTACTTGTGATTCCATTAAATGTTTTATCTATGTTTTGCCTAATTTATTTTCCCTAACCCTATTTTATTGCATGCTAGAATAATCTAATATTAATGCTTTTGTAAGTGTGAAATGGGCGCGTAATGTCTAGTGATATTTCCCAAGTTGTAATCCGTAATTACCCTAAGTTCTCGAATATTGCTGGGTGGATATAAATATTAACTTTACATGACTAACTTTAATTATTTATGCTTCGATAGATAATGAACTAAGAACCTATTACTAAAAGAAGGAATTTACTTTGCCTGATTTTCCTACAGAATAGAAATTAAGATATTAATTGCTCATTCCAAATTGACCCAACTTCATACTAATCTGTTACTTTGTTTAATGCTTAGAAATAACTATGTTTATCAAATAAAATACCGATCTATTTTATTACGGAGGACCCTAATCCATTAGATTTCTACCTTATGATGTCATGGTCAAGCTATATCAACTTTATTGATAAATTTATTACTAGTTAGTTATAACTTCAACAATGAATTACTAGTGTCCGCCTGAAGTGTTAATGGAAAATTGAGAATTTACCTATTTTACTACTATACTATCAGTTATAAAGAATCTATTATCTATGTCAACAATGTTTCAATTCATATCTTTGGATTTATTTGACAAATTTTAATAATCATAGCCGGCCCGACTGCGGCTTTTAGAAAATCTCTAGAATTTGTTAATTTTCTAACTTTAAAAGGAATAATATTATATAAATATCTTGGAAAGTATCTTAGGGTTGCCTCTCACCTAGTTTTCTATGTTAATGCCAGAACCAATACTGAAATTATATTATGAAAATCTGAATGTTTGCTTTTATGATTTATTTCTTTATTTCTATTCGTCTAATTTGATGTATAGATGTCCTAGCTCTGAACAAAGGATATGAAACCAACGCTCTGACTACAATGTGAGTTTAGTAAGTATATTTGTAACGTTAAGTATGTGCTTAAACAAATGAGGCTTCGCTCATCACTATTGGATTGCATAGTTGGTCGTTGCCTATCTTCAGTTTAATGTGTTTTATACCCAAGGAAGAATGTAATCAGACGGTTTCCTAGTTAATGGTATTGATTCCTCATCTTACAACAAAAGTATTCGCTTTTATTACTAGGCCTCAATTATTCCTGTTATTACAGCTATTACTTAATAAAATTACTACCAAATGGATATTATTACTCTTTTGATATAACCAGGGAAATAGAATTTAAGTTTGTAATTTTCCTAAATAAGTTTACTTTAATCTCATACTAATTCTTAATATTTGTTACTATACCATGGAGATTTTAATAGTCCTCTAGCGATTAGAAATGGAGATACTATAGGAAAGAGATAAACGTTTCCTCCTACATTCCGCTGAATGAAGTAAGTACGAACAATGTTGATAGAAATTGGTCAAAGTGAATTTATGAGTTAATTGGAGTATTGTTATAAATTAGTAGGGTAGAAGAGGGTATATCGAGCCATAATAGACAATAGGGTAAAAGGAGGTAACTCGAGCTATAAAGAAAGTTAAGTTTGGGTAATTCTACTCCGCTACCAAATATTAGTTTATTTGTCATATACAACGTTATTCTAAGTAATGTAAATCATCCAATGTCGACTTAGTTTATCAAGATAAGAGAGGTAATTTGAAGCAAGTTAAAGAGTTATAGTCACTTAAAATCAAGGTATGGATAAACTGTCTTCGTCACTGATTTAGAATTTATTTGCTATCTTTAGTGTTACTTAAAAATATACAATGTGGCTTTCCTGGCTAGATAAAGAGCCCCTCCACCGCTCAATATGGTAAGCCTCGTCTCCAGAACTGGGCAACTTTCCCCCAGGAATCCAGCCAATTACAATCATTCTTTAAGTTAAGTACTATAAAGTATATGATCAATAGTCTATGTTTGTCTGTAGTCTTTCCAACAACAAGAGGACAAGCAAAATGCTCCAAGCGATTTCCCAGTTTTTCACAACTGAAATATTCTTATTTCAGTGTGATGGCTGAATTCAAAATTAAATGAAATTTTTTTTTTCTTTTTTTTTCTAAATTCTGATTTATCTTATATCAACATAAATTCAATCTTACAATTTATGAACTTAAAAAAAGGGAATAAGTACTGGAAAATCTAGGGATTTCAGAAGGAAAGTTTATTAAATTTAGGGACATATAATAAATAAATATTTGCGTTAAACCTTTCCTACTTTTGAACAATAGCTTGGATTGCATTGTCAAAATGGCATTGAATAAATCTTCTTATGATTATTGTGTGATAAACTTGATATTGATTTCCTTTAAATTGAGTCGACTGTTAAAATTGATTTAGAATATTTAACTCAGAGAATACTTTGATTCCAGTAATCGTGAACTTAACATATTCACCAATTTAATTGATACTTTCATAGTATATAAATGTTGGTCAAAGTATTGTTTAGTGCTACACACCGAGCATTATTTTGTTAATTTGCGGAAGCTTACTCAATATTGTGTCTTGTGATATTAATGAGTTGGAATTGACATGGCTCAAATAATATCACGGGTCAACATTACACCCAGACTTTTATTTAGCATTCATCCACATTTATTACCAAAATATTTTATTTTATTTATAGTCAACAGATTGAAACATGGTCAAAATTAGTAAAGTCAGCCCAATTCAAAGATATTACTTCTATTATGATTTGATAATCCATTAGTTAATTAGATTGTGCGTCCAGCTAGCTTTAGCACAATGGTAGGTAGATATTTTTCATTCACGAAATTTATTTACAATGCCACTTCACAACACCCTTAGATGCCACTGAGAATTTAAGATAACAAATTCACTAACACATTCCCATTAAACCCTCCAACTTGCTCGCATTTACCTGCCTTGACACAACCTAAAAATTGTCATACATTTTAATTTACTTTGGTCATGATCCGCCATGTTGTTTATCAAAATTAGCTTGGATGAAATGCATCACTTAGAGAACCAATAGCGGCCATTTTGTAATGCACCTAGCAATTTTCCTATCGATAAATAATAATTCGGCCATTTTGTTGAATTATGCCTAACTTATCCTACAACAACTTCGAGTCTAGAATGCTAATTTTACAATGTGACGACCTACCTAACTAGATTTTTGCTCGTTCCACATGCCTGCCTAGCAGATTATGCGCCTATTCCGCTCTATTGACGACGATTCACAACACCAGTATCACAAACCCCCCCCAGGTTTTGTGATACTCTACCTAATTTTCGCGCGATTAACCCTACAATTGACCTATGATTTTACCTGCCTAGTTCAGACTACATGAGAATTTCCTATGCCAATTTTTGTGGTTCTTACCAGCGCCACATGTCGCCCCATTCCTGTACAGTTTTGAGCGGCACTCACCTAGCATAACCTATCAACCTTTACGTGCCAGAATCGGAGGGGAAGGAGCCGATTCCGGGGCCCTAGCTCAAGGAATAATGAAAACCTGCCCTCGGGGCTTAAACGGAAAACAGAACTACGTTCTAACGGCAGCACTTGATGAAGCCTTTTTCCATATTAAGTCACGCAGGCTTACATTATGTGACTAACTAGGCAGACCAACGAATTGGCCGCCCGTTTATGACGCCACAATCATAAACTTCAATTTTACCTAGTACCCCCCCTCGAAAGTCCATAGCGAATCGCCCCAGTACGACACAATCCTATTTTTAATTATTCAAGATAAAAACTCCCTTTCCCACATTCCATTTCATATGAAATTAGTTTTAGAAAATCTATTTTCACTAATTCTTGAATTTACTTGATACAGCTACGTTAATTTGATGTAAACTTTGCAACCAAACTATATATTTCAGTCAGGCCTTAATTTTACCATTTAAAGCTTGTCTGAAACATTACCCCAAAGGTTAGAAACTTGCCCGTGCAAGACCTATACACATAGACTTTCGTTTCTTTCACTTATTTGCTGACTATTTCGGTCTTGAGTTAAAGAAAAACTTGTTCAGCAGCCATCTTACAGAGGGAAGTGTGCTTGCGTCTTCTTCGGTGAGCGTCAGTAAAGGAAAGAGGACCGGCTCCCCCGCGCCCGGCCTTATATACATGCGGAAAAGTTACCTCTGCGAAAATCTTGATGACGCTTAATCTTATTGGTTCTTAATTTTTTAGAGAGCCCTGTCACTAATTTTTCTAATTTACCCAATAATGGGGTAATTTCTCCCTGAACTAATCTACCTATCTCGCGAATATAATAATAGGAACCCGTAATTACTTCGATACTCACGATAGTTATAATTATAAATATAATTAGTTTTGCTTATTCTAGAATTTACAAAACTCCTCACATACGCAAATATTGTTCTAACTTCCTAATGACACAATCGATTTAACCTTCCCTGTACGTTTGAAACATCTTTTGGTCTATCGCTATTCTAACCTCCCAAGAAAAATCTTATAATCAATAAATATGTTATCTGACCGCTTTTATTATTTCCAATCGACGCATAGCTTTATTTAATAATAGCAACGAATTGATAACAAGAACCCAATGATATTATGCTTAACCAACCAAACTTGGGGTATAATAACGCTAACAACGAAAATTACTCACATACGTAACCTACTGTTGTATGTGCCCTATTTTGTCGCCTCATCTTACAATTTGCCTCTTCAGTCACTGAATGAGTTTATCTACATACTATGGTATTTTAAAAATATTTCAAACCCTCTCTGTCTCTAACTTTTCTTTCTTGTGCAAAAGTAATGGCATCATTTTTATTTCTTCATCTATTCGCCGTTTCTATCGTTATTTTACTGAAAGAGTCACTTTTACTGAAAGGTAACCGTTGAATATCCTTCCACATAACATTTAACCTATTCATATACCTATTATTGTGGGTAAATGATTTGTAATCTCCAAGTATTATTCAGAAAATATAAAATCAATTAAAGTTTTTATTGTATTTGCAGGTTTACTATACTGAATATATGGATATCATATTTCTTACTGTAAGATAATCAACGTCGTTTATAAAATCTAAGCATATATTTTCATCTATTCAAAACAAAAGCACATTTGATCGCTTATTGATGAATCGAAAATACACCAAATCTCACAATTTCGAATATACTAGCCTTAAGATGAATCCCGGCCTTAACACCCCCGACTCATACATACATACATACGCGACCTCTTTTGCCGTTCCCCTGGCACGGAACCTTGCTCTCGAGTCCGACTCGCACTTGGCCAGTTCTTTTCCCATATTATATTACTAAGGGTACTTTATAGACTCTAACTGGTAACATTTAATTTTACACGTCACCATTGCGAATTATGATTGGCTACTTTAAAATCTGGCGCCATGTAGCTTAATCTTAGGAAAATCCACGCCCACACATAATCCGAGCTCCTGATTGGCTACCACAAACATTTTCCCTTCGTCTTTTTGTTTATGAACAAAGGAAAGCCACGATCCATTCTACGGTGTGTTGTTTTTATGTCTAGTTCCTTTACAACCTTTTACTAGTTATCGTTTCTATTTAATGTTTATTTATTACAAATATAATCATTCGTAATCTTCCTTTACTTTTAATATTAAATGATTTTACTTTATTCATAATCCCAAGCTTAATTTACAAATAGTGTTTTTTGAAATTTGCTGAAAACGAAACGCGATATGTGTGTTTACACCAAACCTAAACATTATTTTACACATCTAGTTATTAAATTATTATTTGTTTATTTTAATATTTTATAATCATTCTACTCCTTTTTACCTTTAAAATATTAATTGATATAATTTACCAAAGATTATTTCGTTCTCTTTTTTTCTTCTCTTTAAAATATAGAGTGATTTTTCTCTATGGATTATCACTTTAATTCCAAAAACGGCCACCAAATGTCAAATGCATTTGTCTATGTAAATGTCAACGAATTGTTTATTATTGTAGAAACATATTTTCAGGTTAAAGAAATCCCGCAAAAGTATCCGTTTTTTTTATATAGAAATATGATATTTCGTAAATGTTGCATTTGCAAATCGCAGTCATAGCCTACAATTATCTGTGATCAAAGAGTTTGTGCTACAAGAATACTTTTGTAATTGCAGTAAATATCGTAAAGCCAGACAACATTTAAAGACATCCCAAATTGCATAAACAACCCCTTTTTTATTAAAATGAGAATAAACATCCCTTCAGGTAAGTTATTCAACGAGTTTATTTATTGATTCAATCACATAACTTTATTTATTTATTGTTTACAACTATTTTTTCCAACCCTGGACTTCTTTGTATCTCGCAGATTTACAAATTATCACTAAAATAGAAGTTAATTGAAAGAAATGGAGACTCCAAGGCGATAGAAAAAGGTAATACATTGGAGGCGATGGGATTATTAAGGAGCAACAAAATATCTTTCCCAGTGCCGGTTCATAGGTCAGTAACCCCTCTTATTTTTATTTTTATTAAATATTTGAGACAAAGATAACATGTTCAATTTTGAACTGTTACATCTAGGTCGGTACTTTGCGCTGGGTCTGATAAAACCGCGCCTTTAATTAAAATTGCCAATAAACTGATAACTATTACTACAGCGTATGGGAAAAATGGAAATTTTAGATATTTATCTCTTTTTATATTCATTAATCAACTCAGTTTAAAAATTGAAAACTTAAAAGTTTCCATATTAAACGATTTATAAAGACATCATTATTTTGTTACACAAAAGATGTCTTTATACTTCGAAAACTAATTAATCTTAAAATAATTGTTCATTTTCGGAATGCTTTTAATTTAGTATGCAATTACTTCGTAGGAGGATTAGCCATCTTCCTTCGTTTTCGTCGCTTTCTGTAAAGAAAAATATTTGCCATAGATATTTTCATACTGTATAATTTCGCGCCCTACGCGTGAAATTATCAAACATGGTCATTTTTATTTGTATCCTCACAAACAAAAAGAAACTTAAAGAATTAATTTAAAATACTTCTGCACACAAATTCTACATAATTTTTACGTTATAAATGTATGTAGTTTATTAGTCATTAGGTAATATTGATGACTCACCTCTCATTAAAACATCCGAAAAAAGTAGATCGTGTGCGTGGAAAAACTAAAAGCGCGTGGCCTTCCGCTCTGGTAATTCGACGGAAATTGAAGGTGTGCGGGCAAGGATAGAGGTGCTTAGAGCTAAGATGTGACTATTATTGCAGGTGCATAGAGTTGATAGTTTTCGAGAAACCAAGGGGTGCGAAATTAACAACCGCGCGTTAATACCCTACTCTCCCCTACTACGCTGCTGTCTGTTGACATTCCGGTTTTCGATCCTAAACGGAATTTCGTCTAGAAACTGGAAGGGTTTGGTGATACCATTATTCCTATCTCCACAAGTAGGTAGGGGAAGTACGTACAAAATGACATACATGGACAAAGCGACATAGTGCGGTTTTTTCAAAACTGGCGGGCAGGAACGAGGTTTTTGACATCGTATCACGTAAAGTTAGCCATTTAAGCAATCCTGTCAAAATTTTATCGCCCTCAGCTCAGTCGCGCTGGAGTGACTGTTGCAAATGTGTTTTTTGTCTATTACAACTTTTTATTCTCATTACTATTTTCAGACTTTTGATAGGTTTTACGTTGTTTTCTTTCAATATTGTAACTTAAATCGACGCGTTGTAGCTTTATGTTGCGATTATTCAATAATAATTGTTCTCAGTTAATTATTAACTTTTTATTAATGTCACGTATTATTGGACAAAATGACATACTTTTACTCCGGACAAAATGACATATAGTTTGTCCATACAGATTTAGGAAATTTGAATTTTCATTTAATATAATATGCTATGCAACTAAAAAAGGAAATCTGAACGTCAAACGTAGTCCTGAATCTATGCAAAAAGCGAACGACGATGTTTGTGTTCGTATTTATTGTAACTATAACTAAATTTAACTTTTTGCGTGTCCTAGCTAGACAAGACTGGTTAAAATACATGTAATGTGCACATTGGGCTCATGCATCACGTGCTGATGTTTCTAGGAAGACCAAAAATTGTATTTGTGACCTTTGTGCAACTTTTTTATTTTGTCATTTTGTGCATTAATATATATGTCATTTTGTCCGTACTATATGGACAAAATGGTTTTTCGACTTTTTGTTTATTGAGCTCTAGAATTCGTATGTTATTATTTCAATTCATTTTTAAGTTTAAATTACTGTAAGTCAAATAACTAAAGATGATTTTAAAAATAAAAGAATGATTGTAATGACTTTATTTAGAAAGATATAGCGACAAATAAAAATAGTATATCATTTTGGACGTACTCCCCCTATGCCTTATATTTCCTATAAAGTACAACATATGACTAAAACTCTATATCTCGGATCTTTTGAAACGGGTAATTTGATTTCATAAACATGCAGCGATTTGTGATTTGTCGTGGAAAGGTATCGAAACGTCGGTCGGAAACTAAAAAAAAAACTAAATTATCTATCACAAAAATAAAACAAATAAAATATCATAGAATTTTCGGACAACTTACTTTCATCACTTTAATCCAAAATTAGGTAGAGCTTATGATTACTCAGTAATGTACGGTAGTAGGTACTTATATCTATTCTGTGCCTGGATTCAACCACGTGTACCACTCACCAATCACCATTGGCGCAGTAGGCATGGTAATTAGCTTCGGAACAAAAAAAACATTAACAATTCCGTATGAGAAGTTAAATCTGAAAGATATAATTTAAATTAAGGCGGTTGTATGACCGAAAGTGACGCCCTCAGAGGTTTTTATTTGTCCATGTCCATCAGCCATTTTTAATGCGGATTGGTTGGGTTGGGTGTTAACGACTGCAAATGCACCCGGGACCAACGGCTTAACGTGCCTTCCGAAACACGGACGAGCTTGAGATAATACATTTTTGGTCACCCATCCCATGACTGACCCTTGCGAAAGTTGCTTAACCTCCGCAATCGCTGGGCCAGGCACTAAACCACTGCGCCAACGAGTTCCTCGTTTTTATTAAATAAGTTATCAAAAGTAAAAGATTATACCTAATAATGTTTTACGTGGAGTTTCTAGGGCCCATGGTCTAGCATTTTTAGAAGGCATCACTACATGCCCTCCTCGTAGTCATTCGTAGAAGTAGGTAATAGCAAATGTGTCAAAAACGGCCACTTTTAGCAGTTTTGCTATCTACTTCTAGCAGTGATTTCGAAGGAATGTAACGATACCGTATAAAAATACTAGACTGTAGGCCCTAAAAACTCCACGTAAAATATTATAATAATTGTATATTAGAATAGGGAATATTATTATGCATAAGTCACCGATTTTGATGAATTTGAGCTTGATCGCTGCGGACACGTATAAAAACATGATGGAACAGGAAAAAAATTAATAAATGTATTATTTTAGTTTTATCACACTGTAGTGTATTGGCTGTATGTCAATACTCACTTGTCTCGTGTGCACACGTCACGGTCGGGAGTCTGATCTGTGGTACAGACTAGACACTCACTGTCTGTCATGGCGGGACAGAGTAAGGACGTGTGGTGGTGCATTGGCGAGCCAAGACGTGGATAGTGGACACAACATCTGGCGACGAGTATAAAAAGTATAAAAATCGATAAAAAATACAAAAAAAAAGGAGAAAGGAAAGGAATAGCGATGTCCAATAATTTTCCAGCCTTTGGTTTATAAGCTGTGGACGGTTCAAGCAAGCTACAGCATTGTGGATTTCTGTTTTAGCATTGTATGCAAATACAAGTCCAGTAACTATAATCGTTGTCGTTAATATCGCTCTTCTTATTCTTCATATTGTTAAGTTAACGAAACCTTTTATAGATAATGTTTACTTGAATTATAACAAGAATATATAAGCATGCATTTCGTTACTCAGTCAACGGCAGGCAACACAAATTATTTAGTAGGTGATCACACGGTTTTGCCTTCAATTAAAAAATGCATCAGTGATTCTTAAATTGGAGATTTTTGCATTCAAGGTGCTATTTTCATACTATACTAAATAATAGTATAAGTACTAAATAATATGAGTGACTCGGTAGCTCAGCGTTCAGAGCATTGGACCGGGGTTATCCAAAGGTCGCGGGTTCGATTCCCGTCCGAGAAGTGATCTGGTGCGAGTCGTAAATTTTTAGTATATTATTTAGTATATGTATCAGTGAATCAAATAATCATGTTTAACTTACAACCTGATACCATACCAGACCAACCAAATTCAGAGATGAGTTACAATTTTTAGTCGTCTGTCTCCTTGTTTGCATCTTATTTGATCTTGAATTTTAGGGTTGTGACAATGAGGTAATAAAGTAAGAACTCTAATGTAAATGGGACATTAAATTATAGTTTAAAATATTGAATAAAATTGGTCACATTTGTTCAGACCATTAAATTATTTTAGGAAAGCAGATAGCTTCTGGCCATTAAATTGAGCAGATATTGGACTTAAGCAGATATAATCTGGTCATTAAATTGAGTGACACAAGCAGATATAATCTGGTCATTAAATTGAGTGACACAAGCAGACAAAGGTCTGGTCATTAAATTGAGTGTTTCAAGCAGACAAAGGTCTGGTCACAAAATTAAGAGTCATTTAAGCAGACAAAGGTCTGGTCATTAAATTGATTGACATAAGCAGACAAAGGTCTGGTCATTAAATTGAGTGTTTTAAGCAGACAAAGGTCTGGTCACATGACTCTTAATCATTTAAGCAGACAAAGGTCTGGTCATTAAATTGAGTGGCATAAGCAGGCAAATGTCTGGTCATTAAATTGAGTGTTTAAGCAGACAAATGTCTGGTCATTAAATTGAGTGTTTTAAGCAGACAAAGGTCTGGTCATTAAATTGAGAGTTATTTTAGCAGACAAAAGTCTGGTCGCTTAACTGAATGACTTAAACAGACAAGGTCTGATCATCAAATTTAAAAAATAAAGCAGACAAAGTTCTGATAATAAAATTGAATTATTTTACTAGACAAGTTCTGACTATTAAATTAATGCAACGGTTAAGTAAATAAAGATCTAGATCATTAAATTGACTAATCTTAGGTGAGTTGTCATGTTTAAATATGTCTTAATCAAAGCAGTTAAAGTTTTGATCATAAAATTGATCTATTTTAAACTATGAAGAATATTACAGACTAAAGTCCACTAGAATGGCTACCTTGACACTTGAGAAAGTTAAGTGCAATAGTGGCCGTGCTCTAAATGAAAACTGGTGAGAGTATTTTACAAATTTCCACGTTAAGCATATGAAAAAATGTAATTTAAGTACAAAGCTTTATTAATACCTTATGCATTTTGCTGTATAGCAAATGAAGGTGTACGAAAGACACCTGTAGAAAGGCCCGACTCATTAAGGACCTAAACCATGATTTTAATCATTAAATGAGATATAATGATTCATCTAATTCAAATAGAAGAAAAATATAACAGATTGATATTTTTCCATATTTGTGGGGTATATTGCAAATACTTATAATTATACTGTTAGAGTATAAAACGTGTTGGTATAATATTCACTGAATATGGTACAAACTTAAAACTTTCATATTATCATCGGTATTACTTCCTATTAATTAAGTTTACAAACAAATTATTTGTATTTTGCATTTGGTGAAATACAGACCGAATAATGAACCTGAATACAGACTACAATATTGACGCAG
Organism: Agriphila tristella; assembly: GCA_928269145.1. Lineage (NCBI taxonomy): Eukaryota > Metazoa > Arthropoda > Insecta > Lepidoptera > Crambidae > Agriphila > Agriphila tristella. The sequence continues at coordinate 25,053,654 of OV743437.1, read as the reverse complement.
AATCAAAATATAGTACAAAATTAGAAGTTACAAGTTCCTTTGATGTTTTTAGTAAAATTCAAGAAAGTAATTTTATACCTTAATATACAGGGTGGCCCAAACGGTGACGCTAAAAATTTTTTTTTTGTTTCCTCACATCTCGTTGTACCCGGAAATACCCTATGTATGTTCAGCGATTTTTTGTAGTTTTCGAGCTATGAATTATTTTTTTAAATTTTGAGAATTTTTGACTTGACAGACTAAAATATTTTTCTTTCGGAAATTATACATCTTTTTTTGAATTATTTTTTTGTTACATAGACCTCATGACTTGAACTTTAACACATAAAATACCCAGCTTCCTGTCATCAAAATAAGTTACAAAAATATTGACCGACAGTGAAAAATTGACGTAAAATCAAATCATAGTTAAATTTTCAACTTTGAATTAAAAATTAAAAAAAAGGTTCCATGACTTCTGAGTAATTTTAAAAACTTCACAAGACCCTAAGCTTTAATTCTAATTTAAAAAAAAATGTGCTTAATAAGGTTTTTTTAGCCGAAATCTGCCTTCAAATGCACAAAGGTGAAATTTTCTAAGATTTTTTATTGGCTATTTTGTCATTCACAAAATGATTCTTACCAAAATAAAGTTTAAAATGGTACTGTTTATTGAATAAAGAATTAAAAACAACCTTTAAAAGTATGTTATTACGAAGCGGTAACATCGATGTCATTTAGTTATAGTTATTTTGGTTATTTTAAGGATAAATCATATTAAATAAAACAATTACTACAAATTCAACAATTAAATTTATTTCACAATAAGTTTTCAAAATGTCTCCCTCCCGCTTCAATGCACAACCTACATCGCCTTAAAAAATTTTGTTTTAAATTTCGGAAAGCATTAGTATTTTCTTTGATTTTTATTTCTGCTTCTCTTAGTTTTTGACGCAGCTCTGCTTCAGTGTTTGTTTCGTTTGCGTAAACCATCTCTTTGTAATAGCCCCACAGAAAAAAATCTATGGGGTTTAAGTCTGGTGAACGCGCAGGCCAAGGAATCGGGCCGCCACGCCCAATCCACCGTCTCGGAAAAGTCTGGTTAAGGTGCTCTCGTACTTCTCTAGCATAGTGGCACGGAGCACCATCGTTTTGAAATATCATTCTTCTTCTTGTTAGTAGATTCACATCCTCTAATAAACCGTTCAAGCTATTTCGTAGAAAATCCAAATATTGCGCTCCGTTCAACCTAGCCGGCAATTCAAATGGTCCTATAAATTCCCCATTGACAATTCCTGACCACAAATTTACACTAAACCTTGTTTGAAAATTGGATGGTCTTGCCTTGTGTGGGTTTTCAATGGCCCAACTGTGATAATTATGAATATTGAAAACTCCGGTTCTTTCAAAGCGTGATTCGTCTGTCCACAAAATTTTGTCGAAGAAATCAGGATCGTCTTGAGTTTTTTGAAGCATTGTTTCACAGAAAGTCACTCGTCTTGGATAATCTGCAGGTTGCAATTGTTGCACGCGTTGGATATGAAAAGCGTGGTATCCCTCTGAAAAAAAAAACACCGAAATTGTAAATTCAAAGCATAGGTAAGATAGTCTTTTTTCAGTTTCACCAAATAGTAGGCTAGTGATAATCACTGGTATGTACCACGCTTTCTCGCCCACTAGCGAGTGATTATTTTGTTGCCAAATACACATTCAGTCAGAGTTCAATACTTAAAAAGACCACGTGCTACAAAAAGTCGCTCATAAAGCACGTGCGTGCTATTTTTTTTAAGTCACAATAATTACAGCTAAAAAAAATAGCACGTGGGCATAGTGGGCGAGCTAATGGGTGCGTAATTATGAGGTTTAAAGACAAGATGAAATTAACCCACCTGACTTCAGTATCCTCATAACTGAGGTTCGTGGTACACCAGTCCTTCTTGCGATTGCTCTGGTGCTAGTCGATGAATCCCTTTCCACTTGTTCCACGACTTGATCCATAATATCTGGATCCATTCTGGGTATTCCTTCCTGAGATGAACGTCCAGGAATTCGTCCCTCCATAAATGTATGGTGAGTATTTTGAAATACTCTGTAATTCGGGTAATGCTCCCGTTGTTCTCCTCGCCGTTCCAATTGCTCTCGATAAAGCCTTGCTGCCAAACTAGCATTTCCTTGGGCAACACCGTAAAAATAGTGCATCTCTGCGTATTCACGCAAAGAATAGCTCATGTTGCAGCACAAAGGTCCAAATCACAAGGTAGGTAATCAAAGTCCGAAACACAAGCACAGGTAAATCAGTCACAGGAAGAATCAGAGTCCAGTTAGCAAGCGAGAGTAGTTGTATCAGAATTGAAAACAAAACCAGGAGTAGTAGTAACACGAGCGAAAGCTGTGAACAACTGAGGTGAAGGAGGGAGGAATGCGACCGACATGAGATGAATAGAGCAAGATAGCAAGATAGATAGAGCAAGACAGCAAGATAGATAGAGCAAGACGGCCTAGATGAGAAAGAGAGGACGTGCTTATAGACGACGCTGTGTTGGTCCCCCTTCTTTTGTTCGGCGCGCGGGAAGTCTATTGTTTGTGATTCTAGTGTCTGCCAGAACTATTGTTATTTATGATGTCGCTAAAGATAAACCGGTTGGAGGTAAAGACCATTTTCTTTGTACAAAGACCAACTTGTGCTGTTGAAGTGACAACATACTAACTACCACTAAACTAATTTAGAACTCTAAATTTATAAACTATACTAAATGTCAATTATTATGTTATATCAAACCTAATTAACCTTAGATAATAACAATGAGTGCTTTTAAAATAAATTACCTTTGTACATTTGAAGGCAGATTTCGGCTAAAAAAAGCCTATTAAGCACCACTTTTTTTTAATTAGAATTAAAGCTTAGGGTCTTGTTAAGTTTTTAAAATTACTAAAAAGTCATGGAACCTTTTTTTTAATTTTTAATTCAAAGTTGAAATTTTAACTATGACTTGCTTTTACCTCAATTTTTTATTGTCGGTCAATATTTTTGGAACTTATTTTGATGATAGGAAGCTGGGTATTTTATGTGTTAAAGAACAAGTCATGAGGTCTATGTAACAAAAAAAAAATAAAAAAAAGATGTATAATTTCCGGTAAAAAAAATATTTTAGTCTGTCAAGTAAAAAAATCTCAAAATTTAAAAAAAAAATCATAGCTCGAAAACTACAAAAAATCGCTGAACATACATAGGGTATTTCCGGGTACAACTAGATGTGAGGAATCAAAAAAAAAATTTTTAGTGTCACCGTTTGGGCCACCCTGTATATTAACCAAATGAGTGACTTATAACTTATTATGAAGAGACAATAATTAAGAGGTATTTAAACAGTCAATACTACAACAAATTTAAAACGTTACTTAGCTACATAAAAGTTAATTGTATTTAACGCCATTTATTATCAATATTGCAAAAATCATATTAATTTCAAATAAAACTATAAAATTAGAGCAAGACCAAGTTAGATGAATAAACTAAATAAGGAACTTGATAAGTAGGTAAGTCTTACCTATTTCGGAAAGCAATGGCAAACAATTGAATAAGTATAGTAAACTTAAATTTGTTAAAAAAAGGAATCTGTTACGGATTTTCGGGCTTTACAAATATTGCAACACATTCAAATATACTAAGGTAAGATAAAATAAATGTAAAAAATATAGAATAAGGTTTATGACAAGACTGACATGTGTCTATTTAAGATAAAAGTCCCTTAAAAAAAACAATAATATAGGTAAATATCTACTAGAAATAAGGTGAGTACTTAAAGGGAGTATTTAAAGGGAGAAACGGGCTGCCGCTGTACTACTTACTGAAATATTATGTCAACAAGTAGACTAACGAATAAAGAAGGTAGTATAGTTAAATCTTTATTCATTAATATGTTCTAAAACACTCAGATTTATTAAATAGATTAATCAAAGATTTAATATCTCATTATCTTATTAATAAGTAAGTTAGATCACGGATCACCTATGGTACCTACCTAAGTAATTAATTTTGCTTAAAATTAGGGTAACGTGGTGTTATAGGCTTATCATGGACGTCATAGTCACGGGATGATGATTTGATTCAAATGAACATTTTATGAAGAATTGTCTGGATAAAGGGGAGATGGGGATCTGTCCGCCCGGGTTATTGTAAACTCGTCCCTGAAGATAATTCGTCATCAGAAAATCGATAAAAAAATATATGTAAACTCGTCCCGGGTAGCATTTTAAAAATAAATTAGCTTTTAATTATTTTTATCTATTGTAAACTCGTCCCTGGTGATTTTGTAAGGAATTTTCGTGTAGACTGCAGAAAAATCAAACACTCAACATAATAAAATCATTATTTATTTATTTTTAAATCACATTTTGGATAACATAATTAATATATAGGTACTTATACATGGTGTAACAATGTACTGATTAGCACATATATAACTAGCATATAAAACAAAAAATATAATATTATGGTTTAGTCATATATAATTAAAAAATCGCAGTCTTAATGATAAAATTCGCAGAGGTGTAACAATGTGCTGATTGAGTTAAATCTTAATGCCATGAAACAATATAATAATAATAATAATGTTAATAACTTATATTTATCTAATGACCACCGAAATATTTTTATATTTAATATTTGCGCAAGCGCATTTAAAAAGAGATAATAGCGTGCAAGTCGGCTGCCCTACGCAGAAGTCAAGTAACTCAGTTTAAAAAAAATACATTTACTGTTAAAGCAAAGCAATTTTAAACTTTTAGATTTTTGCATTCACAATGCTATTTTTATATTAAGATGAATAAATCCCGTCTGAGTTGCTACGGGTGAGTCGATTTTTTCTAATATTTTTTCATTATTTATTAATCTTAAAGCAAAGCAAGTCGCATCTACCATTTTTTTATTTTATTAAAATTCGGTTTAATTCGGGAAATATGGCCAATAATTTGTTTAAAGAATCTTTTTCCATTTGCAAAATCTACGCTAAAACAAACCGTTTCTAACTTAAAAACAAACGAGTCTTATCAAGATACTTGTATTCAAAATAGATTAGCAGATATTTGATTTCTATGTATTTATTTTATAGTATTAAGGACTATATTCTATGGCTTTATGCAAAGCTGAAAACAAACATCTACTAAAAGTACAATAGAGAATTTAAGTTACTTGTTTATAGCGTAGAATATTAAATTAAAGTTTGTCTGGAATGAGATACTTGGATTTGGTTTAGGGCAGCCCAAGTGCATAACAGGTTTATGCGTAAAGGCTGGCTGGAAGAAGTAGGGGGGGGGGGGACGGAGTCTGCCACGCGGTATCTTATTTATTACTGTATTTTATTATGATCTTTCAACGCTCCCCGCTCTCCACACCCCTCTCAGTAGATGCGTCCATCTATCATGGCGTGGCATTGATAAACATTTACCTATTTTAAAAAAGTACCAGGGTAACATAAATCTAGAGAAGGGTAATTTTTATATCCAGAAGAAAAGGAAATGATAAAAAATAGTTTTAAATGTAATGTACAAGGATTACATAAATCTGAGGATCTCATAGCAGTCAAAAGGCGAAAAAACTTCACTGCTCCCCGCATTCCACGAATCCCCCTTCAGTAGATGCATTCATCCATCTTGGCGTAGTCAAAATTATTACTTTGAAATATTTATTAGCGGCCAACTTGCTTGCTAACGGTACTTCTTGCAAATATGATATAAATCAATATTAGGGACGAGTTTACTATAACATGTATGTACCTGGGACGAATTTACAGATACATTTTTTTATGAGGGACGAATTTACTTTCAATGTATGGAACTTTTCAAATCGTGACGAGTTAACATACGGGACGAGTTTACAATAACCCGTCCGCCCAACCTCCGCTGCGCGTCGTCGCGGTCGTCGTCGGTGCTGCTTCTGTGTGCCTGTCGCTGTCACAGTAGGTATAATATAAGATAGGATTGTGCTATTAAGCCACTTTGACTCACTTCTAATTACTTACGCAATTGATTTAAATACTGTTTTCACTATACGTCAAACGTTTAATAAATATGTTTTTACATAATCATTATAATGCTACATGCATTTGGAGGCATAATCATGAAGTAATGAAAAGCAAAGGTTTTGAATACACGTTGCGGAATAAAATGTTAATCTAAAAACCTTATGAGGTTCAATCTTAAACTCAACGTCTTTTATCCAGTCTATTCTAGGCTGTTAAAAACATTTGTGAACATTGATGAAGCTACGACATGTTCGTTCGTCAGTGTTGGAATGTACCTTGTTACTATACTAACTAAAGAATTACAACAAAAAAAAAACCCTGCAGAAAGATCTTATTGTGACAGGTTCGTCTCATAACAGAAATGAATCGTAAGTAAGGTACTATAGGTATATACCTGACTACTGCTAAGTACTAAGGAGTTTAGTGCCTACCTGTGACAAAAAATTAGTTGTTAATAAAAATAACAAACAATTGCCGAACAGTCTTACTTATTATAGCGTTACTCACATGGGGTTTATAAAAATAATGGAGTATTAACGTTTTGCCCTATCCGGCATGCAATGTGAGAGTGTTAATTTGAAAACTCAATAATTTAAAGTTGTCTTAAAATCGAGATATAAAATAAGCTTTACACACCATTATCATAGAACCATATTTAATTTGCTTAAATCTAGAACCATCTTATGCTCTTATACCATTCAGTGGGTCAATGAAACAAACTACGTTTATTTATTTAAATACTGGCTATTGAAATGAAATGAAATGAAATGAAATGAAATGAAATGAAATGAAATTATGAAATGAAATTAATTTATTCTGTCATCATCCAACGGTACACAAGGTATTACATTTAAGTACTTATACATAAAAAAAAACATGAATCTCTTTTTTTTTGACATTGTGCACCGTCGTATGATGTCAAAACTGTGCTGGACTCAGTATAAGCAGCAAGCGGGGCTTGCTGCACTGGTATTCTGCCCAACACAGTGATGACATCAGGCACGTAAACATTACCTAATCTCGTTTATTAAATATTGCTCGTTACTTCGTCCGCGTGGACGAAACTGAACATGACAAAACATTATTCTTTCAAAACTACAGTGATATATACTGAATATTAAAACTGGTTATGCTCTGAAAAAATAATAAAAGATTATAAATTCTAGTTAAATATAAACGCATATTTATTTTTAATATAAAATTGACAATCCTAGTTACACTGTCCAGTAAAGATGACATATTTACAAACGCTAATTTTACAATAGAGATTATGATGAATAATTTTGTATTTTTGTGCAATTAGCATTTGTGTACAAAAAAAATATAATTAAAACAAACTTGTTGTAAGTATTTACTTAAGGTATTTACTTAAGGTATGTACCTTAAATAATTGAAACAATAGAACAGTCTACTTTATTAATTACTGGCAGGGCCGAATCTACCAAAGATTCAAAATATTGTAAGTGTGAAGTGTGAAGATAGATAATTGTAAATAATTTGTTCTTTACGATTTAGTTATTAATAAAGTGTTATTACGTAAACGTAGTGCAGATAATAATGCCTGACTAAGTAGGTAGGTACTCATGAAGAAAATAATATCGAAATACTTTAGATTTCAACTAAGGTAGAAACACTAGGATTTACATATATAATATACAGCAAAGAATATTCAGCTATAGGTACTTCGACATTTGACTTACTGTTGCTTGCGTAATAATGCAATGCTGCAAATTGTACTTACCTAATAAGATTCTATCAAGACAAATACTTTACCTTAGCCGGCTGTAATTAAGTAGTATATGGAAATATGATTTTTAAACCAATACGATAAATTGACTTATTTTGTTCTGTTAACGAATCTATGCAAACTTTTATTGGGATACCCACATTTAACTAGGAAATTGGATTGTATGCTAGGTTTATGTTATGGTTGAAAACTACAACGTGCAGTCTCACTACGATGCCGTTGGATAGGGTTTCAGCTCTCTCTCTCTCTCTGATCATTTCTCCACTTCTGGGAATCGTGATCAATGGCTGCAGATTTTGCTCTCACCGCCTGATGGAACTTACTTGAGGAGGTTGTTACTTCTACTTGGTCATAGTGGTTGGCAATTGACCTCAGGCTCTCTTGCCTGCTTTTACACCAACCACTACCAGATCCTCAAGTCTCTCATCTCTTCTACGCAAAGTATGAAAGTACGCGGTGTAAATATACGGTGGGTTGGATATACGCGTTCAAACTCTTAGCATGTATTCTGTTTAAGCCATCCAGGGTATCTCAAGCATTTGTCTCTAACACCACATCTCGAATGAATATTTTCTCTATCTCTCTCTGGCTAGTATAGTCCAGGTTTCTACTCCGTACATGGAAGATGAAAAGACTAAAGCTCTCATTAAATGTAACTTATTTAATGTGAAAACCTAGGCTTACAGATTTTTAAGATGACTTGAACCAGGCGTCTATGGACTTAGCAAAACGGCGCTTGATTTCTACAATTCTGCTGCCATCAAGGGTTATTTGAGACCCTACCGGAATAATCCTAACGTATCTCACTAAAGGGAAGTTTCAGCCTTATAGAATTGGCAGCCCAGCTTCGGCACAGCCTGTAACAGTAATCTATTATGCAGCAAGGTAAGTACTTATTCTTTTTCAAGGGAAGGAACAGCATATGGAGTAGGTAAAAAGAAAGAAGCAAACATTGACAACCTAGAACCGGAAATAAGTAAGTTTTAAACAAGCACAACAAACAAATTGTAAAACTATCTTTATAACGTACTTACTTACATAGAATAAAGTGTAAATGCCATAATCAAAACTGATGAGACCAGGAAATGTTTTTAATTAAATAGTTTCTGAACATCGCGGTAAAATTCTTAGTAAAGCTCAAAAATTAGCTTCGAAATCAACCAAAGGAAAAAAAACTCTCTTGTATTCTCCTTGATGATCGAATATAATTAAGTTGTTATTGTTTTGGATTAAAAGTGATTAGGGCAGTTATTAAACCTTTATATTGTTAGTGTCCTTCTCAACAATTAAAGAAAAGGAGGGATGTAGTGTATTGGCTGTATGTCAATACTCACTTGTCTCGTGTGCACACGTCACGGTCGGGAGTCTGATCTGTGGTACAGACTAGACACTCACTGTGGCGGGACAGAGTAAGGACGTGTGGTGGTGCATTGGCGAGCCAAGACGTGGATAGTGGACACAACACACACGATGAAATCAGGGGAAAATAACGATTTTTTTTTTCATTTTCGGATATAATGCACTTTACAGTCCGATAGAATATCGAATATGAAACAATATTTTGTATGACACGTATGTACTTAAACGCAAAATTTAGGGAGATAATTGAAGATTATTGGCTAACTCCATATTAAACGCGCCGAAACACACCTGAAACGTGATGTGTGACGTCACCGTTTTGGATGGAGCGTTTTCGGCGGGTGCTGCTGCGCGCTAACTTCAAAGAGCAAAACGCAAGAGAAAAGTTTTAATATTACAGTTAATTTTCTCACGCATTATACTTTTGATTAAGATTAAAAAAAATTGATGCATATTCCCTATTATAATCCTACTAATATCATAAATTTGATAGTTTGTGGGTTTGGATGTTTGTTCCTCAATCACGCATAAACGGCTGAACAGATATGAATGAAAATTGACACATAGATAGTTTATAGCCTGGATTATTTTATAGATTATTCACTGCGGCGCCACTTTCGCTGGGGTGCCACCTTAAAAAAAACATCAAAATCGATCAATACTTGAATGTCGAAGTTAAGCGATAAAAAGTATTTACAAATAAACCTCTTCCTTTTCGAAGTTAAAATTATTAACAAAGACAAATTTAGACAAACGTGAATGCAAGTTCAAACGACACAGTTAAAGCTTAGGTATCCCACTTGAGTTTATTAACGCGACACTCCCCCGCAATTCCCAGTAATGCCGCTCCAGCCAAAGTTATAAACGTACCTGTCGATTTGAGGAACGGCGGCCATTTCGCGGCAACATGTGGCCGCCATTTTACGAGGCTCATCAACTACCGCCATAAAGTATACGTACCGATATTTATGGCGCCTCATCATAACATAAGACATTGGTGTAACATGAGGATTTTTTTGCTATAATGATATTTGGTTAGGTAGTCTAGTTGGTGCGAATGTTATAAAGACCGCAATTTCTTCAGCATTTTGTTTTCTGTCGTTTTAGTAGGTAATACTTCTTATAAATATAGTCAGGTGGGGTAAGTGAAACATACTTTATTTTATTTTTATTTAACAAGGTGTAGTAAAACTATAAAACTCGCAATTAAAGTAGCTGTATAGGCAATGTACTCCTAATTAAATCAGCCTTTAACGGTATGAATATAAATATCTAAAGACTTGCATTAAGCAACAAAATCACGAAAACAATATAAAAGCTAAGAAGTGTTTCACTTACCCCTGACAAGGGGGAAGTGAAACAGTGGCCAAAATAGCTTTAAATATTGTGTCCATTTAATTAAAAACAGGACAAAATGATCACGTTTAACCGTTAATATCCAAAATGTATCAAATTCTCATAAAATAGGGTCCAGTTTTAAAGATTTATCAAAAAAACATCGTGTTTTGCGTTTTGACATCTAATGAATTTCTTTTTGGTTTACTAGCTAGTTTAATGATCGCAGCGATATCTGTGTTGTATTAAGGGAAGTAATTCGTCATTCCTGCTTTATCGACACATCGCTATGAGAATAAACTACGATAGTTTCTTAGATATGGTTGGGTGTTTCACTTACCCCGGTGTTTCACTTACCCCACCTGACTATAAATGTTTCTCAAATTGTACAACTCATTTTGTAAAGTCTTCACAAAATCTTTTCTTCGTTTTTCTGAATAGGTATAATATAAAATCGTTCATTAAACAAACATAAAGAAATTACTTTTTATTTCAGTTCAAATAACTCAATCCTAAATAACTTGTCACAACAAGAAAGTACTTAGCAAAACCCTATTTCGTGTGTGAAATGTTATTGAAAGATTTCTGAGAAAGTCTACAGGTTTAAGAAACAAATCTCCTTGTACTTTGTTTTAATCAGAAAATCGATCACTATATAAAGTTGGCGTCCCAAAGTACACGATTACTGAAGAACAAGATTAAATTCATTATTTATCATATTACTAACGCCCGCGACTTCGTCCGCGTTGATAGTGTTATGTCTATCCCTCGGGAACAGTTCCTTTTTTCGGGATGAAAGGTACCCTATGTCCTTCTCTGCACCCCTGACAACGTGTCGACAAAATTTCATAATGATCGGTTGAGTAGTTAAGACGTGAAGGCGTAACAAACAAACAAACGGACTTTCGCATTTATAATATTAATATTAGTAAGGATTCGCTTTAAAAGCATAATGTTATATTTTTAACAATCAATAATGTTGATTACTTTGTTCATTTATTACTTAAAGCAATTGAAAAAACTATAGTACCATAACACGATCAAAGTAATAAATTACTTTTTCCTGTGCTGTTGTCACAAGCTATACTTATACCTAGGTACTTTCAATAAGTCTTAGTAGCTATTTCATTTAGCTGCGAAGGAGGACATATCGGGCATTAGAGTTTTAAACGTGTAAAACAAGAAATATGGAGATCTCCAGATTTAAATTAATTTATTTCCTTGATAATATTTGTGGCATCTGCAGAAACTTAAACAACGTCAACAGATTTGGAAAATTACTATTAGTTCTTAGGGTTTTAACTGAAATTGTGATATCATTATATTTTTCTGTTAGAAACTTTTACCTGACATTGAAAGATACTAAATTGATATTATTACCAGTTATATTAGTCGGCTCATCTGAATTGTTTCTTTTTACAATATTATTGTCCCCTTTATTCAATAGTAACGAGACAAAAAGATTTCATGAAATATCGAAAATGTTGCAACCGTTTGTGAAAAGTACAAAAAAATATGAAAAGTTGAAGAAAAGTAGAAATATTTATTTATTTTTTAACTTTTTATCGTTGGTTATTGTGTCATTAGGCTCACTGTCTCTTGACACTAAGTATTTTTACTCATCCGATGATTTAAATAAAACTCAAAGTTTTAACAAGACTAGTGATAATGATACGCCAGGCACTGACGTAAGAGACATTTACTATGTCATGTATTTCATTTACGCAATGTTTTGCGTACACAGATACTTTTACGTTTTCTATAGAGACATTATCCATGTATCAGAAATCGTAATTATGACAGAAAGTCTGGATCATTCCATTTATAGTGCTATCAATGGTTTATATAAAGAAGGCACAATTGATAAATATTCTACCCTGTCCAAGGAAACTGTTAAAATGTGGTATTTGACGTACAAACGCATAGTCTCATACAGCCAGTTATTTAATTTGATTTATGGTAAGGAGGTTAGTATGATAATTTTACATATTTATTGTGACCATAAAAATAGAATGTCAAAGAACAACAATGTCAATAAACAGGTGATCCGAAATTTTCCGTATACATTTTATATGAGATACGTAAAATATGACTTAGATTCATAAAATATGACTATACAATGGCAAAGGAAATTAATAAACTATGTTCCATACTGTTTTCTTCGACGATAAACGAATAAATGTAGCGAAATTTGGTTTTAGAGAAATGTGTGGCAATAGATATCTTATTTACCTGTGAAAAGTGTGATTACTTGGATTGTTTCTTTTTGTCACACCGCAATTACTTAGAGCACAAGACACCATGGCTCCACGATACCTTTATTTTAAATTATAATTAAGATTAACAAATATTTTAAACAAACTGTGATTGCTCATTTGCTCGGCGGGACGCTAGGGGCTCTTACTGTAAAAAATGTTGGCACATGTCACTTGATCCACTGTCTCTTTTTTACATAGACCGTGTCCATATGATGTTAACTTCTCTTTTCCACGCTTTGTTAGTCTTCTTGAGCGCAGCGAAAATTTTTCTATGTCTATGATTGTAACTGTGTTTATAATTATAAGATATCAGCATTTTAATGAAATTCAATACCAATCAAAGATTTGTTTTGTAAACGCGTCAGCAAAAAGAACTATGCATGCCTAATACTTAATTTTTCAGATTCTAGTGACTCTAGGGTCGGGCCTGGCCTATTACATAATCGGCATTTATCTTTACATCTGCGACTTTGTAATCAAAGGGGAAAAAGCTACTTTACATCAAAACCATATTATGATGTATCGATTTTCGTATCTTGTCATGTTTGGGGGATTCGCACACTTTGGACAAAGAGTGTTGAACGGATGGAAATCTATAAATAAAAACCTTGTAAGGCTTCGGACGTTTTCTAAAGTTGGTAAGTCTTTAATTCGGTTACAGTAAAAAAGTTACTAACAACTTCTTAGATTGCAATCAGTAATTCCTTTAAATTTTATAATGCTTCGACACAGATTCTAAACATAAGTTAATAAAATGATCAACTATTTATTTTATTATATCTTGTTGTAACAAAATCAATTTAACTCGTTTCTAAAGAACAGCTCTTCAGCACAGTTTCTACTCGACCAAGGAATATTTGGAGAAAAAAAATGACATCTCTACTTAATCTGACTTATTAATGATAATTTTGCATAATTGACATTTAATTTCGAATATGAGATTTCTGTTGACAATTTTGTAATTATTTATTGACGTCTTAAAATAGTAATACTTAGTAGTAATAATAATATTCACTATAGATAGCTGACACTTACTAACATTTGCATGCCTATTGCCTACAGACTTACGGCAGAATATTGTTGAAACCTTTTAAAAACATTGTATATTTATCTCGATGGTCACCAATCTCAATGTAATGTACACAATATTGTGCAAATAAATATTCTGATTTCTGATTTCTGAACGCTCTATTCAACATTTACCGATGTCTGAAATACAGTATACGATATTTATTTACTCATTCGTGAGCAATCACTACATTACGTAGTATAAAACAAATTCGCTTCCCGCTGTCTGTCCCTTGTATGCTTAGATCTTTAAAACTACGCAACGGATTTTGATGCGGTTTTTTAATAGATAGAGTGATTCAAGATTCTTTGTATTCAAGAAGCTTAAACCCACAATGGAGTTTGCACGCCTAGTATCATACTGAAGATTGAAAAAGACTCTTTAGTGACGTCACGGCGTATTGCTATCTCTTTCTTTTCGTTTTACAATACGTTTTCATTTCTCACGAACGAACGAACGACGAACAACGAACACGTATTGTAGCACTAAAGAAAGAGGCTGCAATAAGCCGTCACGTCACTTAAGGACCTTTTTTCAATCTTCACTATGACATATGGCCGTGCAATCTCCATTGGAGGGAGGTATAAACTTCTTGTTTGTATTAATACATGGTGTCAAAATCCAGACTACATCGAAGCGAGCTAATTAAATTGACTATACAACTATCAATAGTAAAAATCATTAGACTGATTTTTTTTCTATAAAAAAAAAAGATTCCTCTCTTTGTTAACAAAAATTACCACTTTGTTTGTTTTAACTTAGCTAAAACTTATTTTATTCGCTTAACTTATGTGGTATACTTTATCGTTTAAACATTAGTGCATAAAGTTTTTGTTAGTACGAAAAAATGCAACTTCTTTAAATTCTCCACACAAAACGCCGATTACATAAGTGGGGGACCTAATATTTTGTTCCTTTGTTTTAGATTCAGCAGCGCCGGAATTGCGTGCAGTGCGGAACCTGTCGCAGTTGGTGAGCCAGGAGCTAGTGCGAGTGCGGCTGGTGGGTGCGCTGCCTCTCGGGATGTCACTGCTGCCCGCCACACAGGCTGTTACCATCACCTACGTCATCGTACTACTGCAATTCAATAAAGTTCTATAGAAGCACAAACTTTCTTAGAGTATATTTATGACAGTATCACTACGATTGTTCACACATTTTACGTTGAAGCTATAAATCAGGTCGACGTACTGTCACTGGCGATGACATTGCTGCCCGCCACACAGGCTGTCACTTTACCTACGTCATCTTGATACTGCAGTTTAATAAAGTTCTATAGAAGTAGGTACAAACTTTCCTGTAGACTTTTGTGATTTAAATTAAGAGTATATTGTATAACAGTAGCACTAGGAGGGTTCATACATCTTATGTTGAAGCTATAAAGCTGTTGAGCGTGCTGTCACTGTGTAATGACATTGCTGCCCACCACACAGGCTGTCACCATCACCTATATCATCGTGCTACTGCAATTCAATAAAGTTCTGTAGAAGCACAAACTTTCTAAGAATATATTTTATGTCAGTATCACTACGATTTTTCACATATTTTACGTTGAAAGTACCAGCTTTATACTTTCAACGTAAAATATGTGAAAAATCGTAGTGATGGGCGTACTGCCACAGGCAATGCCGCTGCTGCCTGCCACACAGGCTGTCACTTTACCTACGTCATTGTGCTACTGCACTTTAATAAAGTTCTATGGAAGCACACACTTTCTAAGAGTATATTTATGACAGTATCACTACGATTGTTCACACATTTTACGTTGAAGTTATAAATCTGGTGGGCGTACTGCCACAGGCGATGCCACTGCTGCCTGCCACACAGGCTGTCACCATCACCTACGTCATCGTGCTACTGCAGTTTAATAAAGTTCTATGGAAGCACAAACTTTCTAAGAGTATATTTTATGACAGTATCACTACGATTGTTCACACATTTTACGTTGAAGCTATAAATCAGGTGGACGTACTGTCACTGGCAATGACATTACTGCCCGCCACACAGGCTGTCACTTTACCTACGTCATCTTGCTACTGCAGTTTAATAAAGTTCTATAGAAGTAGGTACAAACTTTCCTGTAGACTTTTGTGATTTAATTTAAGAGTATATTGTACTAGCGGCCGCCTGCGACTTCGTCTGCGTGGAAAGTTTTTTTGCTATCCCTCGGGAATAGTATTTTTATCGGGATGAAAGTTACCCTATGTCCTTTACTGTACCCCTGACAACGTGTATGCAAAATTTCATGACGATCGGTTGAGAAGTTAAGACGTGAAGGCGTAACAAACAAATAAACAAACAAACAAAGTTCTATGGAAGCACAAACTTTCTAAGAGTATATTTATGACAGTATCTCTACGATTGTTCACACATTTTACGTTGAAGTTATAAATCTGGTGGGCGTACTGCCACAGGCGATGCCACTGCTGCCTGCCACACAGGCTGTCACCATCACCTACGTCATCGTGCTACTGCAGTTTAATAAAGTTCTATAGAAGTAAAAACTTTCCTGTTGACTTTTGTGATTTCATTAATTTAAGAGTATATTGTTAAGCAGTATCACTACGATTGTGTACGTCACACATTTTACGTTGAAGCTGGGCTGGTAGGTGCGCTATCACTGACAATGACGGCTGTCACTTTACCTACGTAATCCATCATGCTATACTAATAAAGTTCTATTGAAATACAAACTTTTCCGTTCATTTTTGTGGTTTTTAAGAATATAATTACACCCATTCCTATAATAAGTTTCTTCTTTATTGAAATAATACAAATATACCTACTGATAAATTACCAAAGTAACAAGATTGGAATAAAGTCAAATTGAAAAATATAATTAATTTCGATAGTAAAATTCATTACGTAGTTAGTGCCCACACAACATGATGAATTATCGTGAGTTTTGTACACTCTTTGCTGTGGAAAATGTTTTGGGTATATACAGGA
This sequence comes from Agriphila tristella, assembly GCA_928269145.1. Classification (NCBI taxonomy): domain Eukaryota; kingdom Metazoa; phylum Arthropoda; class Insecta; order Lepidoptera; family Crambidae; genus Agriphila; species Agriphila tristella. Next base: position 25,036,935 of record OV743437.1, on the reverse strand, counting down.
ATTATTGTAAATTCAATACAAGAAAAAAGTTATTTGTATGTGTGAGATTAACGTTTGAGATATTAATACTTGTATGTTATACTTGCGCAAACACTTCGATTGCAGACGAAACGGTTTTTGTTCTGGTTCTCTTTTATATGAGCATGATTTTCACTAATATTTTTTTAATATTACTTATACCTGTGTTTAATAGTAGTGACTTCATTTATATAGACGAACATTTGAAAGAGATACAGGATTATTTCGAGCACATACATGGTACAAAACAAAGTACGAAGATGCAAACTATTTTATTCGCATTTCTAACAACAATGGCAGCTGCGTGTGTTGTCATACCATTTCGCTATTCTGTAGTCATACCTAATGGTCGCAAACTTAATCCAGTCGTTCCCTGTATGCTTTTCCTCTGTGCAACCATTATAGAATTAAGGTATTACGTGGAATTCTTCAGATTTATACAGACTCTTTCAAGAATAGACTATTTAATACTGCAAATTGTTTTATCCGTCCATAATAGAATCAGTGTAATAATGTTAGAAAAAAAGCTAGATATTGAACACGCGCCACGATTGAATGCTCTGACTAGAAATTCTTTTGAAATCGATGTGCAGTATTGGGCTGCGCATTGCCAGTGTTTGATCACTTGCAGCAAGCTGCTGAACACCTGTTTCAGTAATCAGGTGAATGTATTTTTTTTTCTGTATTTTAAGAATGATTGATTTCAAGTGCCAACATAAGCACATACTCTTCACGTACTTAATTGATTTATTTTGCTGTAATATCCATTACGGCTTATTGTATTTCAGAAGCCATAATCAACAAGTAATGGGGATTTAATTAAACTTTTTTTCTGAACTTTAGATGTTACATCACGAGATTAAATGTACAAAGTAATGTTAATAAAGTTTCAGGTTGTAAATGCAAATATTTGCACACAAAAAGCTTATTTGGACTATTATAACTTGCATTAAACCAACCTAAAAGATATATAAACGAGTATTTCATTGCAGATATTTTCGTGTTTGTTCGCTACAGTACTATTTCACATTTTCTGCATAGGTAACTTTGTAAAATCCCTCGTGAAAAAGGTAAATAATTTTAAAGGTGCAACGATTTTTATTATTTTCCTCTTGCATTAAGTCAAAGATAGAGTTTATTTTGCCTTGCATACTTTACCCTTTTTAATATTGTCGTTTATTTGCACCCACTTATTATTATTATTTTTTCGCACTTTCGCACTGCGATACGAGTTTAATACAACATTACTTTATCTTAAATCCCTCCAAAAAATAAATTAGGATTTTATTCATATTTTATGATATTATTGATTCTACTTTGTTTCCTATTCCATTACAATTTTAGGGTTAAAACCTTTTAACAAATAAATAAATAAATAAAAGATTTTTTTATTGAAATAATCTTACATCTAAATAACAACTAAAATCTAGACATAGGTACATAACGCTAATACAGAGTGCCTGAACTAGGTTTAAATAACCTGTATCTCAGGCAAATAAGAACTTACATCACTATGTAACGTAATATTATTAAACAATCAAGTACAAAAAATGAAAACAAAATGAAATCAAGAATATTGTAGAAAGAGAACTGAAACTAAACGCTAAAATAATGTTAATTTTGTAACTCCTTGTCAAGAGAGTAAAATCTCTCACAGGGCACGACGACCAATTTACAAATACGGTCGTTCATGATTAAGGGTTTCCGATTTTGTGCAGGAACTTCTATAATATAAAAAATTACAGGTCTCGGCGTCTTTTCCCCGACTTATGGCTTAGTTTAATCGAGGTCAAAAATGTCGCTAGTGTCATGCCGCTAAGCTTTGTCGGCTAAGTTTTGATGGTAGGTATATGCAGTTGAAAACTTCCGTTTCCTTCAAACATACGGGCACTCCGATGACAACTAGGTTTGCGTTTATGCAAAGCGTTTATGTGGTTCATGGTTTAGGATTTGATAATTATTTACTAATTTGGGAGAACAATTTTTAACATTGAAATGTTTTTTCGATCGCTTCAGTAAGGTACCCAATTTCAGCCAAAGTGAGACATTGCCCTGGTCCCGTGATTTTTGGGTCTACGTGTATGTACTAAATGTCAAAAGATGCGTCTCAGCAAGGGCTACAATATAGGGAAAAAATTTTTTGAAAAAGACCAAAACTTTTTTCGAAAATCGCATAAATGTAGAAAAATGACACACTTTTTTCGGGTATTTTCTCACTAAATCGACAATTTCTCAAAAACGAAAAGCGATATCGAAAAAATGAAAAAAAGCCCCTAGAGATATTGAGTTAGGCTACCTATTGAAAAAAGTATATGTCCCTGACTCTTACGGTCTGGGCTGTAGCTTATCCTTTATGTAGCGAAATATTGGGATACCGCGGGCGACGCGCGCGGCGCGGGATAATAATAATACGTAGTACGATTGAAGTTTGTAAATTATTGTATATTTCAAAGCTTGTAATAGTGTTTTATATTTCGTATTTTTTATTTATTTCCACATTTTTTATACATAAAAAAGTCCATATTCAAGTAAGTGACTTCGCTTACTATGTGAAAACGAAAGAGAAAGTAGTGTTAGCAATAACTGTAGGAGCAAAAGAGATGACGCAATTATCTCCAGTACACGTGCTAGGCGTCGTCGTAGTGAGTTTTTGTGTGTAGATAAACGGATAAACGAATCTTGAGCGAAAGTTGAACAGAAGAGAGGTTTTAGTTTGAGGCCCGAGGCGAAGCCGAGGGCCTCTACTAGATCCAAAATATTATAATTATATCGTGGGTTGCTGTTATTTCAATTTCGAGATTTGAAATTACTCGATCAGTCACGTCTTTCTTAGTGACTCTGCGATTCCAAATGAATTTTTACAACGATCTCTGAGAATGAGAGTGTGATGATGATGCCTAGGTAAACATGAGGGTTGTTATCGCACATTCGAGTGATGATGAAGTCGGCGCGAGAGTCTCGCATGCTGCATTTGATTTTGATTTATTTTTTTATTAGGGTTAATTTATTTAGAAATTCAGATGTTTTAGTTATACATAGTACTTAGGTTACCTTTCAATAAAATATTAATGTCTATCAGAAAGGAATATATTTACAAAATATGTCGATAAAATAGATATTAATTCCATTTTTTACTCAAAATAAACTTCCTCCCCATTATCATACACATAATTTTTTACATATTTTATACACATACACAAAATATAACTAGCAAAGCAGATAAATGAGACTAAACGCTTTTCGCTTTTACAGGAATCAAATTTACTGGATGTGCCTGATGCCTACACTCTTATTGCAAATTTTATATACACAATCGTACTGTTGATGTCTGTAAAAGCTGGTCAAAACATGACAAACGGGTGGAAAAAGTTGAATACATCATTCGCAAAACTGGAAATAATTTTAGCGAACGGTGAGTATACAATACAACGTTCATTTGTCAGTGCTAAAAAAATGTCGACATCAACCTTTTTGGATGTCCCCACTGCTGGAGCACACGCCTTGCTTATGGGTGGATAAGAAAGATGGGCCATAACCCACCACGCGGCTCCAATGCGCATTGTAGTACGAGCGGCGACCGTAAGATTGCCTACGTCATTTGATACCACGATCAACCCATGGAGAATGATCAGAAAAGTGATGCTTAGCTTAGATCAATCAGTCTGCCAAAGCTGGATTGGCTGGAACCATAAAAAAAACGGGCCACTTCCGGTATACAAATAAAGGGGTCACTTACGTCATTTGATACCGAAATAATACTAATGGCATCAGTTACCCGCTCACTGGTAAAAACAACCATATTGGTGGTCGTTAACGACTGCAAGTGCAGCCGGGACCAACGACATAACGTGCCTTCCGAAACACGAAGGAACTCGACATACTTCAAACAGTTTTGGTCACCGATCCCATGACCGACCCTTGCGAAAGTTGTTTAACCTCCACAATCATAGGCCCAGGCGCTAAACACTGCACCGTCGAGCTTCTCGTAAACTAATGTAAGTATGGGAAAATAATCTTAATGTTACCGGCAATGTATGAAATGCTGGCATTGTATACCTAAACAATGCCTGGCCCTTTTAGGCAATGAATGAAATAGAATGAATATTATTGTCTATATCACATATTACCTAGGCAGTGTATACAATGACTAAGCATCAAGGGGGGCTCATTGAGTTTGGAATAGAACCTGCTTTACTTCTTTAGGTCCCGCGTATAGGTTAGAAATTTAAGGCAAACGCGAAGCGCAGTGGAGCTTGAATCTTAAATTTTGAGGTTATTTTTTTATAACAGACAACAGAAATATACTTATTTTGCCTAGGCAAAGTAGTCATAGTCATAGTCACAGAACATAGAAGTAGATAGAAGTAGTATGAGCTCAATTTAGTATGAAAACCAGTGTAACCAAACAAACACATCAAAATTCGAAGCCAAGCCCCCCACTTAATAGTTACATGCTACGCACACACACTTTGTGAACACATAATTGGATAAAAAGTAAAAATGTATAATATCCAGAAAGCCCTAAATCACAAAGTTTATTTATTTACATTCAGTCGTATTACCATAGCAACTTGGTACCAAATTAAATAATACGTATATTTATAATGCTGCTACTTAGCCGCTAGATGGCGCAAGCTAATTTTAATAGTGCGATTTAACACCTTATTTATTAACACATAAAGTACTTTAAGAAAATTTAATGAGATAAGGGAGACCGGGTTGGTTGACATTCTTCACTTCATCATATCAGCCGCACGACACCCACTGCTGGGTATAGGCCTCCCCTAAGGATCTCCACGACGATCGGTCCTGCGCTGCCCGCATCCAGTGGCTTCCAGCAATCTTCACCAGATCGTCGGTCCACCTTGTCGGGGGCCTACCCACGGAGCGTCTACCGGTGCGCGGTTGCCCTTCCAGAACCTTCCGCCTCAACGGCCATCGGTTCTTCTCGCTATGTGTCCCGCCCATTGCCACTTCAGCTGAGCAATCCTTCGAGGGATGTCGGTTACTTTAGTTCTCCTGCGGATCTCCTCGTTTCTGATTCGATCACGCAGGGAAACGCTGAGCATGGCTCTCTCCATTGCACGCTGGGTGACCTTGAGCCTCCTTATGAGACCCATAGTTAGCGACCACGTTTCACTGCCGTAAGGCAACACACACTGTTCATAGATTTTCGTCTTGAGACATTGAGGTAAGTCGGACGCGAAGATTTTTCGAAGCTTTCCGAATGCTGCCCACCCGAGTTGGATTCGACGAGTTAGGTAGGTCCAACTTCGAGAAAGAGATCTTTTCTCTTTCTCGAAGTTGGACCTACCTAACTGGACTGCCTGTCCTAGGTATACGTAATGGTCAACAACTTCAAGTGTAGTATTCCCAACATGAACTGGACAGGGTACAACATGGGCATTTGACATAATTTTCGTCTTATCCATGTTCATCCTAAGACCCACTCTTTGGGAAGCACTACGGAGATCTTCGAGGGTCTTCCATGGTCTCAACCATAAGGACTATATCATCGGCAAAACGGAGATGTGTTAGGTACTGGCCATTCATGTTGATGCCGAGTCCTTTCCAGTCCAAGAGCTTAAAGATGTCCTCCAACGGAGCTGTGAACAGTTTCGGAGAAATAACGTCTCCCTGTCTCACACCACGCTGCAGTTGGATAGGATTTGTGTTCAGTAGGGCTATTCACGATTGTCGGAAATATAGTCGAAAGCATTCGATTCGAATCCGTTTCCGTACCGTATCCTAAATAGTTTTAGATCAATAAGTCGTTTAAACTCTATTTTCACATCTTTTATTAAACACCTCCATCGGAGAATAACTTTGTCACTCAACGCACTGTTAAGCATAGGATAAATATAAACACGAGCAACTCATTTGAAGCACTATCGGACAAAGACGAGTATTCATCACTGACATCCACACCGACTACGACACTCAACAGAAGCCTCATCGAATTACCTCTTGATAATAGCGACCTAATGGAGAACCTCAAACACCAAAACCGCAAACTGAAGGAAAAACTTGAAATCGCAGATAATGAGATAGAGAACCTATTAACCGAAAATAAAAATATGACCAAAAAGCTAGAGGAGTACGAACTTAAAATAAAGCAATTAACACATATATGTAATACTACACCTAAAAAGGCTTTATTTAGTAAAAAAATCTCTAGAACACCTCTGAATACGTCACTATCAGAAAAAACGATGCCTCCCTCACCAATAATTCCCCACACCAAAACAAGGCAATGCAGTACACCAAAGCAAGGCAACGATTACAAAACATGCGAGAACTTCACAAAACGACAATCAGACGCTACTCAACCAAAACAGGACAACCATAACAAAACATACGAGAAATCCACAATTCCACCAACAGATGCCTCTAGCAGTCAGAATTCACCAACAAATCTCAGAAAAATCCATATTTTAGGCGACGAACAATTAAGAGGAATAGCGGCAGCCCTAATTAGGTCACGTCACGGAAAATGGAATGATAAATTCATACCCATGGCGCATATATTATCTGGTGCCACTAGTACTGTGATATTGAATTACCTAAATAGCATTGTAGAAACCATTACCTCAAATGACATTGTGATTTTAGGATTCGGTAGTAATGATAGCGACATCCACATATTACATTCCAATATTTGTATAATTTTGAGTAAAATTTCTACAAATATTGTATATATGTTACCGATAAATTACAACCCTACTTTAAATGTTAAAACATTAAATTATAATTTACATTTGTGGACGAAGCATTTCAACAATTGCACTTGTATTGATAATAACTCGTTTATTTCGCGAAAGCTTACATATATTGATTACGTGTGTAAAAGGATTAATCTATGCATTGACTATATTGAATATAAAAATCAGTATTTATTACCTATTAGCCTGAAAAAACATATAATGAGATCTGCGGCTATAAAAACTGGTACTGACACATCGCATAATTTTAAACCCTTTTTAAAATATAGAAAAATTTAAACACTATTTAGAAATGATTTCATTTTCAGACACATATAAACACACTGATCTGAATATTGCATTTGATAGTTTTTATGACCTCTTTCGGCTTTTATATGAGCTCTGCTTTCCAAAAATCAGGGTAAAAATAAAACTAACACAAAAGATAAAATGGACATCTAAAGGACTCTCTAAAAGCTGCAAAACAAATAGAGCACTACGATTTAAATATTACTCAACCAAAACTACAAATGACCGTAAAAGATATCTGACATATAATAAATTATTGAAAAAATGCACAACACAGGCAAAAAAATTGGCAAATAGAAAATACGTTTTAAATAGTCAAAATACCGGAAAGGCAACATGGACAGTAATAAAAAATGAAACGGGACAAATCAAATCAAAAAAACATATAAATAAATTGACATGTAACGGAACAGACATATTACAACCATCTGACATTGCCAATAAGTTTAATGACCACTTTACTGACAAATCTGACATTACAAAAAGGACATTGAATAATTCAAAATATAATTACAGTTACAATAACTCGAGTCATTCTATTTTTATAACACCTGTTGACGAATTAACGATAAATAGGATAATTAGGACCCTAAAAAATTCAAAGTCGGAAGGCTATGACTCTATTAATACCAAAGTTATTAAAGCCTGTAACAACCAATTATTAGGTATATTAACGTTCCTTATAAATCTTTCACTAGAAACGAGAACGTTCCCAGACAAACTAAAATATTCGGTAATTAAACCGATGCACAAAAAGGGAGACGTATCCGATGTAGCAAACTATAGACCTATCACACTTATCTCAATATTTGCTAAAATATTCGAAAAGGTTATGTATGAAAAGCTCATTTCATTTCTAACCAAGCACAATATTATACAGAAGAATCAATACGGCTTCCAAAAACATAAAAGCACGATCAACGCGGCTTTTCACTTGGTTGATAGCATTCTGCGTAGTGCAAAAAGTAAAAAGAAAACCACGGTTCTATTTCTTGATATGTCTTCCGCATTTGATCTGGTTTCTCATGATATTTTACTGAAAAAATTAGAAAGTTACGGGGTGAGAGGAACGGCAAATGACTGGGTTCGCTCTTATTTGAAAAACAGATACCAATGTGTAGAGATTGAATATTTAGATAAAAAAAAAATTCACTACCAGTGAGATCAGACTTTAAGCGAAATTTATATGGCATTCCCCAAGGTAGCGTAATCTCTCCTTTGCTATTTCTGCTCTATGTAAATGACATTGTCCCCGTAACTAAACACGAAAGTATATTATTTGCCGACGATATATCCATAGTAGTAGCATCCGACATTAACGCCTCCGTGGCACAACACAAGATAGACATAATTGAAACTTTGACATTAATTACTAACTGGTTACAAAATAATAATCTTAAAATCAATTTATCAAAAACTAATTTAATGAATTTTAATAATTTTAAAGATGACCCCATTGACATAACTTTTAACGGACAAACTCTACGGGCGGCTGAAAATGTGACATTCTTAGGTATTATTATCGACTCAAAATTTAACTGGAAAGAACATGTGGAAAAAGTATGCAACAAGTTAAATAGTTTTGCATATGCTTTACATAAGCTTAGTATGATAGCATGTAGAAACACGGCACTAACCACATATTTCGCCTATGTGGAATCTGTTCTTAGATACGGCCTACTAATCTGGGGAAATGGAACGGAAACTAAAAAAGCTTTTATTGCACAAAAAAGGTGTGTTCGTGCAATATGTCACATAGCCCCAGATGAACCTTGCCGTCCCTACTTTAAATGCTTAAAAATACTTCCACTGCCATGCATTTACATTTTTGAAGTGGGAGTTTTCACATATCAAAACATTAATAAATTTACAAAGTCTAAAGATTTGACAAGTAGGAGTAATAGAAATCCTAATAGGTTAGTGTTAGACAATATACCTGGATCAAAGTGCTACTTGAAAAACTGTTATGTGATGTGTATTACCATTTTTAATCATATACCAGATACAATAAAATGTCTACCCTTGAAAAAATTTAAAATAATCCTTCGCGAATGGTTACTCGAAAATACATTCTACTCCATCGATGAATTCTTGGAACATAAACGAGTAAAAAAATAAACATATGAAATTATAGTAGATGCATGGACAAAATCTATCCCAATTTAATGTAAAACAAAATATAAAATGTAATTTTAGTTTAAATATTAAGATTTGCATGCTATCAGTGTATGGCTAAATAGGTTTAAGCAACATATTATTTCTGACCATCTCTGTAATACCCTATTTATCGCAAATAAACAATTATGAATGAATTATGAATTATAATTCGGTGGGAACCTGACATTTCTTAGTTACTAGGCAAAAAATATTTGCTAAACATTGCGGCCTTATCGCTAATAATATGATATAATAAACTTATACAAGGTGTTTGGTAAAAGCCTTATAAAGCCGAATATGGTAGATAGGGGCCATCAAACTGAACAACTTTTACTATGGAACTAACTCTCAAATCGCGAAAAAAAAAATCAGCTGTTTCATACAAAAATTAATAACGAAAATATCAAAATGTATGAAACAGCTGATTTCTTTTTCGCGATTTCAGAGTTGGTCCCATACTAAAAGTTGTTCAGTTTGATGGTCCCTATCTACCATATTCGGCTTTATAAGGCTTTTACCAAACACCTTGTATAAACATACATACACTTAAATTAAATATGCAATAATAGGTACTTAATTATCTCGCATTTCATGAGACTTCGTAAACTTGTAGGGGAAGCAATTTTCATTAAATTGCCTCGAATGATTAAAAGCCATGACAATAAAAATTCAACTCTTCACAGTCACACCTTTTCTCGGTCTCCCCTATTGAGTGACATTTCCGCCATTCTATATTTTAGTGTTTTTGAAACTTCAAGAATAGGTCAAATTGTGCGTTGGAATATGGATCATAAGTGTATACCGCATAAAGGTGGATATTTATTGTTTTGAATTTTAAAAGGAAAATATCAGTTGAATTTTTAATTAAAACCAAAATCAATTAAATAAAGCTCGCCTCTGATATTTTATGCTCCCGTTTGCTAAATGATATATATTATGTGGATATCGATTTTGCTCTTTTATATAATGCAACTCGGCATTTTTATATTATTTTTGAAGATGTTTTTGTTTGGCGTTCGTTCATACGATTGACAGAGCAAAATTCAAAGATCTGCGGAGTTTCGCAGATATGATGTTACACGGGTGCCGCCCACATGCGACTTCTACTGGGGGGGGGGGAAATTTTTCTTTGTTCTGTGGTCATAGTCATAATTGTTTATTGCAACATGTTGGTTACAGAGATCTTAAAAGGAAAATGGTACCATGAACATGACCCTGTAAGGGTATTGCAAATTAAAATAAGATTAAAATAAAAATATTAAAATTACTTAACATAGGTAACATAAATGTTTCTTTTAAATAACAAAACGAAAAATCTGGAATAGGTAAACAACATTAGAGATGAGAACAAGGAGGCCTAATTATTAGACTAATTAAAAAATTCTGTTAATGTATAAAAACATTGTTCTATTAAAAATTCTTTTAATTTACTGTAAAAGTGAATTTCTTTTTGTATGTCTTGTATTTCTTTTGGTATTCTATTATATATTTTTATTGACATATGGTAAGTTCCTGAACTCACTAAATGTAACTTAGTGAAAGGTGCTGCAAGTCTGTTTTGATGCCTTAAATTACGTGATTGTTGATAAAAATCTTTTGCTTGTGGATACATTTGTTTGTTTTTTCTGACTAATTTACATATTTCAAATATATATAGGGACGTAAGTGTGAGTATCTTTAGTTTTACAAAGTGAGGTCGACAACTTTCCATATCATCTACTAGCTTCCGCCCGCGACTTCGTCCGCGTGGATATTAGAGAAAATCCTTAGGGAACCTTCAACCAGAATCCGACCAGCCGATTTTATGCGATTAGGCCGGTCCCCACCAAGCGCGCTGCCTCGCGAGGCAAAACGTTTGCCGCGTGTGGCAGGCCTCGCACGAGGCTGCGCGCTTGGTGGGGACCGGCCTAATCGCATAAAATCGGCTGGTCGGATTCTGGTTGAAGGTTCCCTAAGGATTTTCTCTAATATCCACGCGGACGAAGTCGCGGGCGGAAGCTAGTTTATTACAACAATCAGAAGTGGGTCCAGAGATATTAGTAGTATCCTGTTCCCGTTTCTTTACCCTTTTCCGTTCCCGTTTGGTCCCGTTCCTGTCCCCGGTTTCCGTTCCCGTTCGCGTTCGCTTTCGAGCGATCGCGTTTGCGTTCCCGTTCCTTTCTCGTTCCCGTTCCCGTTCCCGTCCCCTGCGGCTGAATCATGTCCACCGTGTTGGACTTCAAAATAAATGTCATTTTCGCATTCCTCATTCCATAAAACCTCAAGAACAACATCCACATCGATTTTCATGTTAACTTGCCCCATTTACCCCCTAAGGGATGATTTTCAAAATAACAAAATATATATTTGCCTATTTATTTTTAGACATGCTTCTTAGAATTTCAAAGTTGTAATGTCTCATCATCATCATCATATCAGCCGCACAACACCCACTGCTGGGTATAGGCCTCCTCCAAGGATTTCCATGACGATCGGTCCTGCGCTTCCCACATCCAGTGGCTTCCGGCAACCTTCACCAGATCGTCGGTCCACCTTGTCGGGGGCCTACCCACGGAGCGCCGTCCGGTGCGCGGTCGCCATTCAAGAACCTTTCCGCCCCAACGGCCATCGGTTCTTCTCGCTATGTGTCCAGCCCACTGCCACTTTAGCTGAGCAATCCTTCGAGCGATGTCGGTTACTTTAGTTCGCCTGCGGATCTCCTCATTTCTGATTCGATCACGCAGGGAAACGCCGAGCATGGCTCTCTCCATTGCACGCTGGGTGACCTTGAGCCTCCTTATGAGACCCATAGTTAGCGACCACGTTTCACTGCCGTAAGTCATTTTATATTATTTTTCCATACACAATTTGCACCCCATTTTCACCCCTTTAGCAGTTAAATCATGTCCACAGTGTTGTACTTCAAAATAAATGTCATTTTCGCAATCACCATCCCATAAAACCTCAAGAACGACATCCATATCGATTTTTATGTTTACTTACCCCATTTACACCCTAAGGGGTTGATTTTAAAAACTACAATATATATGTTTGTCTATTTATTTTTAGACATGCTCGTACGAAGTTTTAAGTTGTAAAGTATATTTTATATTGTTTTCCATACCAAATTTGAACCCAATTTTCACCCCTTTAGTGGTTAAATCATGTCGACCGTGTTAGACTTCAAAATGAATGTCATTTTCGCAATCGTCATCCCAGAAAACCCCAATAACGACATCCATATCTATTTTAGGTTTATTTACCCCATTTCATCCCCATAGGGGTTAAAATACTACCAATAACCATATACGTTGCGTTATATTTCCATCCATAAGTCTAAATTATAAATTTAACGATTTTTACTTTAAAAATTAAGGATTTTCTTCTATACTCAACTTCATCCCCCTTTTCACCCCATCGGGGGTAGAATTTTGAAAAACGATGATACACGTATTTATTAATTTTCAATCATCAGCCTGAATACAAAATTTGAAGATCCTAGCATCAAAACTGAGGGACTTCCATACAAACTCTCATCCCTTATTTCATCCCCTTAGGGATGGAATTTTCAAAAATCCTTCCTTAGTGGATGCCTACACTGTATAAGGTACCTGTGTGTAAAATTTCAAGTCTCTAGGTTCAGTAGTTTGGGCTGTGCGTTGATATCTCACTCAGTCAGGACTTTGAATTTTATATATATAGAAGATACTAGTGTTTCGCCCTGGTGCGCGGGCTGCTGAAGCAGCCCGCGGGCATCGCCCTGTTGGACTGTAAACAGCGGCCTTTGGACAGTCTGACTGCGAATTGTGGAATGCGGTATTTATTGCCATGCCATCCGATAAAATCACATTGGAATTTGTCTGCAAGTTGCAGTGCGGTGTGGTGCTGCTGGATATAGGCCTCCCCCAAAGATCTCCACGACGATCGGTCTTGCGCTGCTTATATAGCATGAGCATCCGCTGAGCTCTGAAACTTCATTGCATATGCTGTTTTCAAGGGCTTCAAAGCGGTTTTGCAGTTTAAGCATTAAAACTATAGAGAAACTAATAAGAAATTCTGTTTTCGTGGCTTTCTATTAATCCATTTCCAAACTATTTGTGAATTTGTCAAGAATAATCGTTTTGCTATTTCGAGTTTCTGTTCTTGCTTTTACCATTCATAGTGTGACCTAAACGGGATCCCATTAAAGCAACCTGCAGCTCTAGCTTAGGGATCGTTGCAGTTTTCAGGTGCAACTTTATATTTTCCAGCTACAAAGGCCACATCGTCATCTCTACTCAGTAAGCGAAAGTGGCATAATGCTTGCTCAGAGGCGTCAATAGAAATGTGTAATCTTAACTTAGTCATCTGTGAGAAACCATAACATCTGGGTACTGAAAATAATTTGCAAGTCTCAAGCTTCTGAACCAATACCAATCTTTGTTCATCTTCTCGACGATTTGATCATCCCATTTGATCGTAGACCGTCAAATTTCCTGCAGCAATATCTTTCAATAAATCAGGAAGAGACATAAACATACCCAGTGACATTAAAATTTTTAGCAACTCGCGATTTGTTGGCGGTCGCAAACCTTCGTTGATCTCTTTGTCCACCTACTTAAAGCTGAGAACAAACCCTAAAGTATCTGTGGCTGGTTTCCAATTGCTGGGTCTATTAGAGGCCCAACTTTAAGTCAAAACCTCCTGCCTTATGAATCACAATCAGTCGCTTCATCCCCTTTTCGTTAATTATCCGTGGAGTTGAGATAGTCATCAACGTAGTGCCTTTCCTTAATGGTTTCCACTGCTTGTGGATGATGACATGAAACAAAATCATCAATATTACGACGAATAATACAAGTAGCTGTGCATGGGGATGATGTGGCACCAAAGGTCATCGAGGTGAACTTATAAGTTTCTGAGAGCTTCTTTCTTTCCATAACCCTCCAAAGGAAGCACTGGGCAATTTGATCCTGATCATTTACTTAAACTGCAGGAACAATTCCCTGATATCTGTAGTAACGGCTACTTTTCTTTTTCGGAACCTAACCAGGACATCATCTAATGAATTCTAAATATCTGGGCCAGTCAGTAATTCGCTATTCAGAGACACTTCTTGAGTTTCGGCTTTCGCATCAAAAACAAGTCTAAGTTTTCCAAGTTTTTTGATATTTCTAACGCCAAAATGTAGGAGATGCCAAACTCGAGCAACTGGTGCCTGAGCAGTTTTCTTGGCATAATCTTTTTCCAACATGTTATGCGTCTGCTTCGTGAAGTCTACTGCGAAGCTCGGATCAAAATCCATTATCTTCTCAATCAAACGTAATCTACTTTCGGCGTTTCTCTTGTTGTTGGGTTGGGAAGCTTGATGTCATCGTTTCTTCACAGCAAAGCAGACTCCCAGAGCCGTCGATTTTCTTCGACTTAGTATCGATAATGTGAAGTGCTCGTCATTCTTCTCGAGAATATCTAGGTAGCTTAGAATTCCTGATGCCTATGCTATCAAGTCTAAAGAAATTCTCTAATAAGAAGTGAAGTTCATCCTCTTTTTCGGACTGAAGTGACAAGCAAACTCGGGCATAATCTTCCTCGAAATTGACGACGAAACTTCATGCAAAATCCAACTAAGTTCAGTGAGAGAGGCAACAGGCTCATCCTTCCTGCCTTCTTTTATTTCTCGGCTTATATTCAAATGACAATAACCTTGGCCTATGAGGAATTGAGGATTGTCTGTCGATCGAGATGGTCGTATTAAGAAATCATATTGCCATCAATAGGGAATATGCAGCATTTTTTTTGTATCAAATCAAAAGTATAATGCGTGAGAAAATCAACTGTAATATTAAAACCTTTCCCTTCCTTTTTTTCGTGATATAGTTAGGTACTTGAAGTTAGCACGCATCAGCACCCGCCGAAAACACTCTGTACAAAATGGTCATGTTTTGTGACTTCACCAACCATGATTTTAGGCGCGATTTTTATGGAGTTAGCCAAAAAAATGATATCCCTAAATTTTGCGTCTAAGTACCAACATACATGTTGTGGAATGGCACGTAGATGTAGGACTGTAGATGATTGAAACTCACTGGTAGCTTGACTGAAGGCAGGGTTTATTTTTGGAAGCAAAAGACACATACAAACTTGTATATTTTAACTCAAATTACTTATAAAAGTATGGAACACGAACCACACGCAATGGTGCCCGGAAACGAAGAGAGAGTGGGAAGCGAACCTCCAATTGAAGCAGTGATGTACAATAAAAATAGTGTTGGGTAACATGCCAACACATGTGTCATACAAAATATTATTTCTCATTCAATATTCTATCTGACTGTAAAGTGCATTATATCCAAAAATGAAAAAAAATCGTTATGTTCCCCTGATTTCATCGTGTGATAAAACTAAAATAATACATTGTTTTTCTGTTCCATCATGTTTTTAATACATATCCGCAGCGATCAATCTCAATTTTTTTTATCAAAATCGGTGACTTATGCATATTCCCTGTTGAGTGTCTTAGAAACGTGAAGTTCTTCGTACGAACTCATTCAAGGCTGAAGGATACTGTATCTGTCATAATAAGCGTGAAAGAGACGATCTTGCCAGGTTGTTACAGCCGACCACCGCATCCTGAAACGCCAACTCAACGCTCCACCTTCCGGCTCCTGCCACGTTGGCTACACTGCTCTCCATGAGTGACACGGTGGACCCTTCATCAAGCAGAGCACACGTGTTAAAGTTGCCTTCAGTTCCCTGGACGGTCACGGGAAGCACCTTCAAAAAGACTCATTTTTGAAACTTGCTGATGCCGACCAGATGTTTGCGGTAGTCGCGGTAGTCTTTGGGTCTTACTTCTATGCGTTTTTCGTCTGCGTTCAGACATTTTATTTTATTTTATTTTAACAATCTTCGGGAAGCTTACAGCTAGGTTAAGAATAAAGTGGTTAACTTAAATAAATATCAAGGGACAATTACAAGCTTCCACATATAGGTGAAAATCATTAATAAGAACAGTGTTGGCCTACATTATGTTAAAAATTTAAGGTAAGTACCTATATTACACCCAGTAATTAAAGTATAAATAAGTAGGAAGTAGTTTTCAAAAATATTTGTTAGAAAAATAACTATTACCTAACATTCGCCTAAATTTACTTGAAGAAGTGTTGAAAATGTCTATTTCAAATTGTTTTGCAACACTTTTGAAACACCTGCTTGTTCTGATAAAGAAAGAATTTCGCCGATACTTCGTTTTGCACCAGGGAACGTGAAGTACGTTAGGTTTACGGAAGGAAGCTACTAAACGTAAACTAATGCCACTCAAAAGCTCAGGACAATCAACAGAGCCACCTGCTATGCTGAGAAGGTGCGATAGATCTGCAATGCGTCTTCTTTCTACAAGTGGTAAAAATGAAACTTACGACATCGCTGATCGTAATCACGAGTATATTTATTCGTTTTAAACTGTAAATACCGCAGAAACCGTTTCTGAATCCTTTCAATTCGCGTTTCATATAGTTTGTGACAGGGGCTCCATACTTGAGAGGCATATTCTAAATGACTACGTACGTAAGCACAGTAAAGTATTATTAGAGCTTTTATAGAGTTGAATCGTGTAACATCATCATAACGAAGCCGAGAGCTTTAGATGCCTTAGCCACAATGTTGTCTATGTGTTCATCAAAAAGCAAATTAGCTATCAAAGGTTACTCCTAGGTCACGTATGGTAGTAACTCTGGTAACATCAGTGCCTAATAGTTTGTAAGATGATAACATGGGTTTAGATTTTCGGGTATAAATACAGACATAGCATTTGGAGACATTAATGTCAAGTTTGTTAACATGGCAGTAATGCTCAAATCTAGTGAGACCCTCCTTCAGATGCTGAGCGTCTTGAGTTGAGTTGATCGGCATCAATACCTTCATGTCATCAGCGTACATAATGATTTTGGCATGAGTAAAACATGACGAGATATCGTTTATAAAGATGTTGAAGAGCAATGGTCCTAGTAAAGAGCCTTGAGGAACGCCCGATGGTATTAACATGGGAGAAGAAGTGTGGCCATTAAGAACAACAGTCTGGAATTTTTCTTTAACGTAAGAGGAGAACCATTTAAATAAATTACCCTTAATACCTATAGCTTGCAGTTTACGTAAAAGTGTTGTGTGATCAATACGATCAAAACATTTATTATAGTCCGTGTAATCTACATCAACCTGAGACGGTACAGTCAAATGTTTTGTCAGGAAGTCGCTACATAAGATAAGGTTAGACGTCTTCGATCTGCCCTTAACGAAGCCGTGCTGCTCTGGACATAAAGATTGCGTAACGGATGCGTAGACTTGTTTGTAGACAATTTTTTCCAAATATTTTGCAAACAAACTAAGGTTGGAAATCGGTCTATAATTGTCGACTACATTTTTAAGCCCTTTTTTGTGAATTGGCGTAATAAAGGCAGATTTCCAGATATCAGGCATAATGCCTTCACCCAGTGAACGCCTAAACAGGATACTAAGAGGAACTCGGAACAACTCGCAATAATTATAATGGGGAATGTCCGAAAAAAATCAAATTGGCTGAATATTTTTCTATAGGTAGGAATAAGGTCCCTTAGTAATAGAAAAAAGTTTCAGAATTTTCGGTTGGGTAAAAAAGTTTTTAAAAATCAAAGTCTCTTCGACTTCACAAATGTATGAAAGTAACAGCAGAATGGAAATTATACCTTTGCCGCTAACTGCCACAAAGACAACACGTATTTAAAAAAAAAGTTTTGACATTTTGTCTTGAAACTTTTTTTTAATACCATGTTGTGGTTGTGGCAGGTGTTGGCAAAGGTACAATCTCCATTCTGCTGTTACTTTCATACATTTGTGAAGTCGAAGAGACTTTGATTTTTTGAAATTTTTTCACGAAACCGAAAATTTTGAAAATTTATTCTATTACTAAGGGACCTTATTCCTACCTATAGAAAAATATTCAGCCAATTTGATTTTTTTCGGACATTCCCCATTGCTGGGATATTGTCGGGGCCGGCAGACTTATTTAAGTCGAGTGATGCTAATAGTTTGGAAACTTCTAATGTGTCAACTTCAATCTTCACAGGAAGAGTCCATGTCCACTACGTCATCCAAAATATTAACGGACTAAGTATTGTGTGAAAAAGTGGAGTGAAATTAATCGCTAAACATTTCACAGATAACTTCCCCGTCTTCAGATGTGCGCTGTCCAAAGTGAAAAACAGAATGATAGTAGAGTATTATGTTGATTTTTCAGCTTTACATCACGTCACTTCACATCACATCAGGGTGAAGTAACTTATGGTGACTGCCTTTGCAAGTTGAGCACCAGACTTTTAATAAGCTTATTTTGCGCTTGCAGATCCACTTCCAGCGTTGGATAACGTCTTCACTTTTGAACTTGTCACAGGCAGTAGGTAATCTGATGGCCCGTGTCATCACAAAAATGCATTTAGCTTGTAGCTCGGGTTTTTTCTTCGTGTTGATCGTCAAATCTACCTTATTGGGCGAGATCGGTCGTTTGTATGTAACTGATTTAGAAGACTTTGGTGGTGGTGGTTCTATGCCGCCCTTCCGAGTCCGCAAGCGGTGCTCATTGATTCATTATTGCAGGCGGGATAAAACGATCCGTTTTATTTTTAGCAAGCAAGAGGGGTTTTGGTAATAACAATGTGGCGGTACTTGGAAAATAACTTTACTTTCAAATTCCAGTGCCATCTTTTCGATATAAAAATAGTCAAATGTCATTAGTATTGGCAATATCTAATGGTTTTTAAGATAATGATTGTTTAATTGAAAATAATAGTCTTTGAAGAAAAAATTTGAGAGTAATTGTGGTGAAACAAAAAGGTTTTTGTCTTAAACTCTACAGCACTTCAGAGTTGTGGCCCCGCGGTTTGGGGTCCAAAAATCGAATTTTCAAAACTCTCCAGCGTGGCCGCCATTTTGTTTTGAGTTTTTTTCTTATTTTTCTAAATTTGAAATGTCAAAATCTACCACTGTTGTAATTTTGAACAAAATCGGTTGGAAAACAAAAAAGTTACAAACCTCGCCACAGCCGCCATCTTGTTTTTCCCAAAAGTAATAATTTTTACCTAGTTCGATTAAGATTTTGCACATTTCCCCCAAACATCATTATACTCTTTTCCATCAGTCAGTGAGTGAGTAGTTATTAAACAATACTAAATAGAGTAGTTATTATCGAGGTATATAAGTAATCAGCCAGCTGCGACCAAATAGGTTTTCTGTAATTTTGTGTGGCGGTCATTTTGTTTTTCACCATTTCGATTTTTTTTTCTCGCTTCAGGATCTGCTTAGAGTCTTCTACAACTTTAGTTTGAGCAACATCTACCTATGTAGTGCCATTTTGGCAGGCAGTACCCCGTCATGAGGATCTTGACCTGGACTTCAACTTTTAATTTTTCCCCAGTTCGACTGGGTTTTGCACATACCTTTTTCCACCTCCTTCTGGGAGAACAATTATGTGAGTAAGTGGTGTTTAATTTGGTTTTCTGTAATTTTGTATGGTGTCCATTTTGTTTTCCCACCATTTTGATTATTTTTTCTCGCTTCAGGATTTTCTTAGAGTCTTCTACAACTTTAGCTTGAGCACCATTTCGGCAGGCAGTACCCCGTCATGAGGATCTTGACTTGGGCTTCCACTTTTAATATTTTTTCTGATGGTTTTATAAATTTTGAATACTTTTTCCATACATTGTAAACATCTGCAAATGCTCCTTTTTGGTAATAAAAATGTAAGGTTCTTGGAAAATAAACCTTTTTCAATTTCAGTGTTGCCATCTTTTCGTTACGAAAATAGTCAAATGTCATTAGTATTGGTAAAATCTAACGGTTTTTGATAAAAAATATTAAAAAATGCTGCTTTTTCTATTTTTCACTTTTTTGGGGTAAATCTCAAAAAGCACCCTAAAAATGGGTTTTTTTTTCAATACTTCTTCATATTATGCATAATTTCTCAGTACATGCCAACTTTCTCAATTGTCGTAAACTGCCTCAAAATAGCCTTAAAATATTTTAAAAAGTGTATAAAATTTACAAAATGGCCGCCACCGCGTCCGCCATATTGTTTTTTTTTGCACATTTTCTTAAAATATCATTATACCATTTTTCACCTCCTTCTGGGAGAACAATTATTTTAATCAGTGAGTCAGTCAGTAAGTGAGTAATCGAGCTGTATATGCTGGGTTTTCTGTAAATTTGTATGGCGGCCATTTTGTTTTTCGACCATTTTGATTTTTTTTTCTCGCTTTAGGATCTGCTTAGAGTCCTCTACAACTTTAGTTTGAGCACCATCTACCTATGTAGTACCATTTTGGCGGGCAGTTCTCCGTCATGAGGATCTTGACCTGGACTTCCACTTTTAATTTTTTTTGTAATAGTTTTATAAATTGTGAATACTTTTTCCGTACATTGTACACATCTACAAATGCTCCTTTTAGGTAATAAAAATGTAAGGTTCTTGGAAACTCATCCTTCTTTCAATTTCAGTGTTGCCATCTTTTCGATATACAAATAGTCAAATTCTATTAGTATTAGCAAAATTTATTGGTTTTTGATAAAAAATATTTGAAAATGCCGCTTTTTCCATTTTTCACTTTTTTGGGGTAAATCTCAAAAAGTACCCTAAAAATGGGTAATTTTTTTGTACGAGGCAATACATCTTCATAATATGCATAATTCGTCGATACATGCCAACTTTCTCAATTGTCGTAAACTGCCTCAAAATAGCTTTGACATATTTAAAAAATGTATAAAATTTACAAAATGGCCGCCACCGCGTCCGCCATGTTGTTTTTTTTATATTTCATATTTTTCCTATACTAAGCAACATAAACTGCGTGCAATGACGTTTTGTTTTTTTTTCTCACTTGCACCCAGTCGCCGCAATAGGACTTGAAAAAAGGGTATCTCGAAAATGTCTTTTTCCTTAGCAGTTTCTAGGGTTGCCAGACGTTGCCAACCAAAATACCATAAAGTCATTTGTATACAGACTATACACAAGTCCTCATACTCGAAAATGTCAAAAAGTGGTTATTTCACTTTTTTGCATTTTGGGGTAAATCTCAAAAGTTACCCCGAAATGGGGTAAAAATATTTTACTAATGAATACCTTGTACCTATAGCTATAGCCGTTCTATGAACCTCAAAGCGCTCTAGTGTTGCCATCTGGAAGAAAATCGACTTTAAAAATGGCGTGTTTTCGTACCCCAAACAAAATGGCCTCTACGACAGGCGCCATCTTGGATTTTTAAAAAGTTTCCCCAATTGATAAAATTTGAGGGTAATTGTGGTAAAACAATAAAGTTTTTTTTCTTAAACCAAACAACACTTTTGAGCGGTGACCCCGCGGTTTGGGGTCCAAAAATCAAATTTTTCAAAACTCTCCGGCGCGGCCGCCATTTTGTTTTTGCATTTTTTAAATATTTTTCTCAATTTTAAATGTCAAAATCTACCACTCTTGCAAGTTTGAATAAAATCGGTTGGAAAACAAAAAAGTTACAAACTGTGCCACAGCCGCCATCTTGTTTTTCCCAAATGTCATAATTTTTCCCCAGTTCGATTGGGGTATTGTACATTTTCCCCAAACATCATTATACCTTTTTCCACCTCCTTCTGGGAGAACAATCATGTCAATCAGTGAGTGGTAATCGAGCTATATATAGTATAACTAGTGTTTCGCCCTGGTGCGCGGGCTGCTGAAGCAGCCCGCGGGCATCGCCCTGTTGGGCTGTTAGTAACTTTGGAGAGTCGGACTGCGAATTGTGGAATAGGCATATTTCCGTCCTATCAAATCACATTGCAATTTCTCTGCAATTTGCAGTGGTGATACACTGTGAAAACTAAATGCTCTATTATTTTTTCTAAAAACTTTGCTGGCTGATATGAAAATCATAGAGAAACTAATATAGTTACTACGTGAAAGATCTAATTAAAGCTAAGAATCCCCGGGTGCGGCTCGGCTGCCATCAACCACAAAAACTGAACCTGGCAACTTACAACACGCGCAAACTGAGATTAGACACGAAGTCAACCTATTATTAGCAAGTTACACTGGGATATCATAGGGTTATCTGAAGTCCGAAGAGAGGGAGAGGACTCGATAATCTTCAAATCCGGTAACTTGCTATACTACCGGGAGGGCGACCAACAGTCCCTAGGTGGTGTCGGGTCATCGTCCACAAATCCCTTGTGATCAACGTGATTACAATCGGAAGGGTTTCGACCAGGGTAGCGTACCTTATTCTCAGAATATCCAAACGGTAAACCCCAGTACACCGTTATGATCGGGTAGTTTACTGCAAAGTTGGGAAAACGATGCGGTGATGAGCTGAGAGTGGGGCAATTTGGAGTTGGGCAACGGAATGCCAGAGGCCAGATGCTGGCCGAATTTATGGAGAAGGAGAAACTCTTTATGATGAAGTCCTTCTTCAGGAATCCTGAAAGCCGGAAGTGGACCTGGATCAGTCCAGACGGAGATTTTATCATGTAGGCGAAAAAGCAAATTTTCAATGATGTCACTGCGATCACCGATTGGTACGTGGCACATTGAATATCAACGTAAAACTGGAAAGATCTCAACTGATACAACCCACGCTCCGACCATTACCGGTTCATATGTAAAACCCCGAAAGCTTTCAACTTTATCTTCAGAACCGTTTCGAAACCCTTGAAACCAACATAGATGTGGACAATCTAAACAACATGGTGCTGGATACTGTCCGTACGGGAAGGTTCTATATCTTTAAGACCCGCCGTCCCAAGCTAAAGAAACTCTCCAACCAAACTCTCGTACTCATGGATCAGAGTCGTGAAATGAGAGCTCAGCGGATGATCATCGTTATCGGCAGCTTAATAGGCAGATACTAAGTATTTGACGAGTGACCTTCTTCAATTTAATAGGAATCGTAAAAGACTATCAAGAGGAATAAAGTTTCCAAAAGTTTCGGGAGAGATCCGTTTAATGTGCAAAGTTGATAAAGCTGAAAACTGATAACGGACGCATCATTTCATCGAAGCCTGAAATTCTGAAGGAGATCGATAGTTTATATAGGCAGTTATATTCCACGCAGACACCTGTTGAAAGCAAGGCTAAAGACCATAGAGCCAAGCTTACCCGACTCTACACCGAAGATATCCCGGATGTCAGCCTGTACGAGATTAGTATGGCTCTCAAGCAGCTGAAAAAAGAAGGCTGCGGGTGACGACGAAATTACTACAGAACTTCGGAGATCTTTAAACTCTTAGACTGGAAAGGACTCGGCATCAACAGTACTGGCCAAGACTTAACACACCTTCGTTTTGGCGATGGTATAGTTCTTATGGCTGAGACCTTAGAAGACCTGAACACAATGCTCGAAGATCTCCGTAGCGCTTCCCAAAGATTAGGTCTCAGTATGAACATGGATAAGACGAAAATCATGTTGAATGCCCATTTTGTGCCTGCTCCGTTACTCAAGACGAAAGTATACCAGTGTGTGTTGCCAAGGATGACTTGCGGCAGTGAAAAGTGGTGGCTAACTATAGGTCACATAAGTAGGCTCAAGATCACCCAGCGTGCAATGGAGAGAGCTATACTTGGCGTTTCCCTGCGTGATTGCATCAGAAATGAGGAGATCCGTAGGATCCGTACGATGTAATGATAATATTGTATATTGTTATAATAATGACACTCCTATGACTTTAAATTTTGTGACTCTGTGCTTCTTCAGTTAAGTTCAGACTGCCTGACAGCCATCTCCACTCTCCCATTTGATCGTAGATCGCCAAACTTACTGTAGCAATATCTTTCCTTTAATCAAAAAGAGGTATAAATAAACCCAGTGGGTCAAAAACTGAAATCTCGCGATTTGTTGGTGGTCGCAAACCTTCGGTGATCTCTTTGCCTTCTTCAAGTTTAAACCAAACCCTAAAATATCTGTGGCTGGTTTCCAAACGTTCGGTCGATTACGGGCCCAACTTCTTATGTCACAACGTCCTGCTTTATGAATCAAATTTGACACCAAAGGTCATCGAGTTCATCTAATAAGTTTCTGGGGGCTTCTTTTTTTTATTACCCTCCAAAGGAAGCACTGAGCGTTTTGATTCTGATCATTTACCTCACCTGCAGGAACATTTCCCTGATCTCTGCAAAAATGGCTAATTCTCTCTTTCGGAAACTAAGCAGGACTGGAACTAATGAATTCAGTAGATCTGGGCCAGTCAGTAATTAAGTTTTCAGTGACACTCCTTGAGTTTCAGCTTTCGCGCCAAGAACATGTCTGAGTTTTCCAGGTTTGTTAATATTCCGATCCCCAAAATGTGGGGGATACCGTACTGAGCAGTTCAATTTTCTTGGCATAATTATTTTTTCAACATTTTATGCATCGAGTGGTCTATCCAATATCTTCTCAATCAAGCGTGATCGATTTTTATTTTGTTGTTCGAAAGCTTAATGCCATAGTAAAGCATACTCCCAGTGGTCGTGGATGTTCATCCACTTAATATCGAGTGAGAATGCCAAGCGTTCGTCGTTCATCTGGAGAATATCTAGGTAACTTAGAATTCCTAATGCCAATGCTATCAAATCTGAAGTATTTCTCTACAAAGAGGTGTAGTTCATCCACTTTCTCAGACTCAAGGTGATAAGCAAACTCAAGCATAATCTTCCTCGACATTGACGACAAAACTCCATGCAGGATCCAATCGAGTTCAATGAGAGAGGCGACAGGATCATCCTCTATACCCTCTTTTATTTCTCGGCGTAAAATCTAATGCCAATAATCTTGGCCTGTCAAGTTCACTGTCGGTCGACCGAGGTGGTCGTACTAAGAAATCAAGTTGCCATCAATTACCTAAATGTCTTGGAAGCGTAATATATGAATGTATAAACTCGTTGAAGGTTGAAGGATCCTGTATCTGTCACAAGCGTCAGAGAAGACGATCTTGCTTTCCGGGTTGTTATAGCCGCCCACTGCCCTCTGAAACTCCAAGTCGACGTTCCGATTTCCGGCTCCTACCTCGTTGGCTACACTGCTCTCTACGAGTGGGACGGTGAACCCTTCATCAAGCAGAGCACACCTGTTAAAGCTATCTTCAGGCCCCTGGACGGTCACTGGAAGCACCTTCAAAAAGGACTTGTTTGGCACTTGCCGAAATGGATGTTTGCAGTAGCCACGGTAATCTTTGGTCTTTCTTCCTCTTGGTCTCCGCCTTCGTTCAGTCATCACGGTGAAGTAACTTATGGCGAATACCATTGCAAGCTCAGGCATCAGAAGCATAGTCGGCGCTTGAAAATCCATTCCCAGCGTTAGTTAACGTCTTCTCTTTTGAACTTGTCACAGGCAGTAATCTGATGGCCCGTGTCATCGCAAGAAACATACCTAGCTTGTTGCTTAGGTACCTTTGTGCTGTTCAATAAAATTACCTCATCGGGCACCTCCGAGCTAAACGTCTAGTTCGGTCGTTTGCATGTAACTGATTTAAAGGACTTCGGTGGGTGTGGTTCTATGCCGCCTTTCCGATCCCGCAGGTGGAGGGCATTGATTCGTCATTACAAGAGACACGAGATGTAATGATTCGAGCGCTGTTTTTTTCTAGCAAGCGGGGCGCAAGGGTGTGCACCCACTTAGGATCGGGAACCTCCACGCTTTTGACGGATTTTAACCTAGACTTCCACTTATAATATTTTTTTCTGAGAGTTTTGTTAATCCTAATACTTTTTCATATTATTATACCCCTCTTCAATTGCTCCTTTTTAGGGTTCCGTACCCAAAGGGTAAAACGGGTGAAAGGGACCCTATTACTAAGACTTCGCTGTCCGTCTGTTTGTCTGTCACCAGGCTGTATCTCATGACCCGTGATAGCTAGACAGTTGAAATTTTCACAGATGATGTATTTCTGTGTCCGCTATAACAACAAACACTAAAAACAGAATAAAATAAATATTTAAATGAGGCTTCCATACAAAGAACGTGTTTTTAGGGTTCCGTACCCAATGGGTAAAAACGGGACCCTATTACTAAGCCTCCGCTGTCCGTCCATCTGTCTGTCTGTCTGTCTGTATCTCATGAACCGTGATAGCTAGACAAATGAAATTTTCACAGATGATGTATTTCTGTTGCCGCTATAACAACAAATACTAAAAATATAATAAAATAAATATTTAAGGGGGACTCCCATACGACAAACGTATTTTTTTTTTGCCGTTTTTTGCATTATATTAATAACGACTGTCCACGCCACCTGCGCGCGCGGGGGGAACCTCTCGACGGACGGCGGCCGGAGCCGAACCAACACGACGGCGCGACACCAGCGCCAGCCGGCGCTTGCCTCTTTCTCTCTACTACCACTGCCACCGATGAAGACGCACGTTTTCCCTTTGCACACAATTTAACTATTGTTTAAACCTTGAGTACAGTCCGCCTTTTATATCGAAGAACTTCTTTCATTTCTCAACCCTATAAGTCTTAACATTTTGATCCTTAAAAAGCAAAGGGAAGCGTATTCAAAGCGTCGAAAAAGGCACTCGGACTTCAATAAAAAACCCAGCCGTGCGACATCGATACGTGGCGTCGTCCATTTTGCCACAGTTTGCCACTTCAAGCAAGCAAACAAAAAGTGTCGTCTACATCAAGGAAAGGGAGAATTAACAACCGAGTGAGTCCGTTCCATATCCTTCTTTATTATTTCCATCTTTCCGCAGAAATTAAAATAGATTCTGTGCATTTTCTCGGATTTTTTTTTCAGAGCACGTGTTTTTTCCTCATCAAATTTCTTTTGCATCTTGTTTAAAGCACATCTAAAGCATTATACCATTACTTGTTTAACGCCTTCTTTCAATTTAAAGCATTATTCAATATTTTTTTTGCAATTTCCCGTTTCTTTTATTTCAATAAGGCATAATGACCGACGCAAAAACTGACGAAGCTAACCTAAAACGCCTGTTTAAAGCACGAAGCAGCCTTAAAGCAAAGCTAACACAGTTTGTGAATTACTTAAATGTTGCTAAAGGTTACTCCGCATTGAGCATTGCCCACAAGATAGAACTCGAAACCAGGATAAAATTCATAGAAACAGCTTATAAAGATTTTAATAAATTACAGACGGAAATCGAAGCCCTGACCGAGGACGCCCAAAGGGAGTTCGCCGAACGGGAGCAATTCGAAAGCGTGTTCTTCGCGAACATTGCTCTCGCGCGAAGCATGCTGGAGTCTCCGTCGAGCGATGGGCTCGAGAGGAGGAGGTCTGAGGCGGGTTCCGGGGAGAAAAAGGATTTTTTTCGTCTGCCTGACATCACCCCTCCGTCTTTTGATGGCGACTATCATCACTGGCTCGAGTTGAGAGATACGTATATTTCACTAATTCATAACAATCCTCGTATAAATGACATTAGCAAATTTCATTATTTACGTGCGTCCCTCAAAGGGAACGCATCTTTAGTAATTCAAAGTCTAGAATTCACTTCAAGTAATTACATAATAGCTTGGCAGCTTCTTACAGAAAGGTACGATAACCCTAAAATATTAATTAACAACCACATTCAGTCGTTATTTAATGTTGATCCTGTACAAAAGGATTCTTGTAAATCAATTCGTAATTTAATTGATACTACCAACAAAAATTTACGTGCCCTCTGTACTTTAGGCCAGCCCACAGACCATTGGGACATATTGATTATTTTTATGATGAGTAAAAAATTAGATTTTGTGACTTCTAGACAGTGGGAAGAATTTAAAAATACATTATCTGATCAACCTTCTTTAAAACAATTTCTTACATTTTTAAATAACAGAGCAGAATTATTAGAAACATTGAACAGTAACAAACAACCATACAAACCGTCTCACATAGTCACACAAACATCAAAACCTAAATCCTTTGCCGTAGTCACAGAAAATAAACAAAACATTAACCAACCTTCTTGCCCGTTATGTAAACAAGAACATTTTCTTTTCAATTGTAGTTCATTTAGAGAATTAGATGTCGATTCACGCATCAAACACGTTTCATCTTTTAAAAATTTTTGCAAAAATTGTTTACGTACTGGGCACTTACATACATCATGTAGACTTACACATTGTAAATATTGCAAGTCTAAGCACAACACTCTTCTTCACAAAGACACTGACGTCAAAACCAACACAGAAACTGTGTCACTTTCAGCACATACTCATTCATCTTCATTGCATGCATCTCACAATCATGTCTTGCTTTCCACAGCACTGGTGAAGGTGAGGGACACAAAAGGTGTTCTTCACACCGCTCGAGTCTTGCTGGACAATGGCAGCACGTCCAACTTCGTCACCTCTGCACTCTGCGAGAAGCTAGGTCTGCCCAGGTTCAACTCGGGATCCACTGTGGTAGGCATAAACAATTCCGTTTCATCTATTACAAAATCATGTTCATTTAACATACAATCTTGTTTTGGAAGTTATGAGACAAACATCGAATGCTTCATCTTACCGCACATCACTACATCATTACCTTCTACATTCATCTACAAAAAACACATACCCATACCTACCGGGATTAAATTAGCTGATCCCTCCTTCAATGTTCCGGCATCAATAGATATTTTAGTTGGAGCTGAAATATTTTGGAGCATCCTAGGAACCAACTTCATCAACCTAGGTAATCATCAACCATCACTACGCGAGACAAAGCTAGGATGGATAGTGTCAGGTAGTATTCCTAGTGTATCTAATAGTACTCGTGCCAATAATTGTCATTTCTCTCAAACAATAGAATCGCAACTCGGTCGCTTTTGGGAATTAGACTCTGTCAGCGCCAGCCCTGTATTGTCTAAAGATGAGCAAGCATGCGAGCAACTATTTCAACAGACAACAAGGCGTGACAACGACGGTAAGTTTATAGTCACATTACCCCTGAAGGAACCGCCACAAGCATTAGGAGATTCGTACTTCATGGCAAAAAATAGGTTTCTTTCCATCGAAAGAAAACTACAACGTAACGAGCAGCTAAAGAACGATTACCATCAGTTTATGCGTGAGTATTTATCGCTTGGACACATGACACTTAACACAAACATTACAAAATACAAAAAACAAAACTTACAGTCATCAACTTCAAACACTACATCTAGTACAACATCACTCGTACACTCGTCAAACACGACATCTTCACCCGCATACACACCTACACATACATCTATACATAAACATCAGCATACATCTAAACCTACATCTACTCATACAATTACATCTAAACATAATAAAAATGTAAACAACTACTTACCTCATCATGCAGTAATGCGGGAGTCCAGTACAACAACGAAACTGAGGGTGGTCTTCGATGCGTCAGCAGCTACTTCTTCAGGTAAATCTTACAATGACATACAAAGAGTGGGACCAACCGTACAAGATGACCTTCTTTCGATCCTACTTCGCTTCAGACAGCACAAGTACGTCGTCACCAGCGACATAGAAAAAATGTACAGAGCCATCAACGTGGAGCGTTCACAACGCCCACTGCAGCAAATTATATTCAGGTTTGATCCTTCAGAACCACTACAAACATATACTCTAAACACAATCTGTTACGGTACCGCGTCGGCTCCGTACTTAGCCACTCGGTGCTTGCTCGCCCTCGCTGAGACATGTACTAATGCTGACACTAAACGTGCCATTAGTCATGGATTTTATATTGACGATTTATTATTGGGTGAAGATTCAATTACAGCGCTTACTAACCTTTGTCATAACGTCATTAGTGTTTTAGAAACCGCCAAATTTAATTTACGTAAGTGGCAGTCAAACAGTCCTGAAATTTTACAAAGTATTTCAGCAATAAAAGGCGACAAGGATAAAACATTAAATTTAAATAATCCTTCGCCATGTAAAACTCTTGGTTTATTTTGGAATTCTGCAACAGATTGCTTATTTTTTGAATTTGACCTTAATCCAAATTACAAAATCACTAAGCGCACAATTTTATCAGCTATAAGTCAAATCTTTGATCCGTTAGGCCTCGTAGGCCCTTGTATTGTAGTAGCAAAAATAATATTACAAGAATTATGGAAACTTAAATCTGATTGGGACGATGATGTTCCAAATGACTTAAAACAGTCTTATATTAACTTAATTAATTCACTTTCATTTTTAAATAATGTAAACATTCCTCGCTGGTCATTCAACGAGGACGATACCATTATTACTGAGATACACATATTTACAGATGCATCCGAGCGAGCATACGGAGCATGCTGTTACATCAGAACAGTTACACGCACTGGCAGCATTCGTGTGCGTCTACTAACTTCCAAAAATAAAATTGCACCCATTAAAGCAAGCACAATTCCTCGTCTCGAATTATGTGGGGCGCAAATTGGTTCAAAGCTTTATAAAAAGGTAAAAAAGTCACTGACAAAACCAATTGATAAATCTTACTTTTACACTGATTCTTCTATTGTATTGGGCTGGTTAGCCACTTCGTCGAATCGTTTAAAATCATTTGTTCGTAATCGTGTGAACGAAATACAAGAAAATACTGACAGTGCAGTATGGCATTATGTGCCGTCCAAGGAGAACCCAGCTGACCTGGTTTCTCGCGGGGTGAGGGCTGACTCACTCAGCTCGTCCAGTCTGTGGTGGACTGGGCCTTCTTTTTTGCATTCCTTACACATACAGCTACCAAACAAACCTAACACCTACACTCAAACTAACGTTTCTCTTCCGGAAATGTCATTCTTTGTTGACAACACAGATAACTCCATAATCAATTTAATAAATAAAATTTCAAATTTTTCAAAATTAATAAGAATAGTAGCATACTTGAATAAATTTATTAATTGTTTAAAAAATAAAAATTTAGATAGTAAAAACAAGAAATTAACTTCAGCAGAATTATTAGCAGCACATAATACAATCATTCGTTTCAGTCAGCAATGTCTTATGTTTCCTGAAGAGTATCACATTCTGAAGTCCAATCAAACTTTGCCATCTAAAAATAGACTTTTGTCACTTACACCTTTTATCGACTCAGACGGCATCATACGTGTCGGAGGTCGTCTTCAAAACTCTAACTATACTTACAATGTAAAACATCCAATTCTTTTGTGCAGTAAGCATACAGTCACAAAATTGATCTTTGAAAATCAGCATATAACATCGTTACACGCAAGTCCTCTTTTGTTACTTTCTCAGATACGCCAAAGGTATTGGGTACTCGGAGGAAGAAACTTAGCCAAACGTGTAGTACATTCATGCATTCGTTGTGTTAGATTAAAGGCAAAAACTACACAGCCTATAATGAGTCATTTACCTAGTGATCGATTAAGTTTAGAATTTCCCTTCCTAAAAATTGGTCTAGATAACGCTGGACCAGTGATGATGCTCAATCGTAAGGGGCGCGGCAGCAGACTAATCAAATCCTATATTTGTGTTTTTATTTGTTTCGCAGTCAAAGCCATACACCTGGAAGTCCTCACAGATCTTACTAAAGAATGCTTTCTGAGTGCTCTAAACAGATTCATCGCTCGACGGGGCCTGCCGCAGACAATATACTGCGATAACGGAACCACGTTTGTGGGAGCCTTCAATCATATGATTGCTAATTGTATGAATGACGTTCATGGTCAAGGTATCGATTTTAAATTCATTCCTGCCTATTCTCCACACTTCGGCGGCTTGTGGGAGGCCGCAGTAAAATCAGTCAAGTTTCATTTAGTTAGAATCTTAGGACAATCACATCTAGTTTATGAGGAAATGATAACGTGTGTAGCACAAATAGAATCTATTTTAAATTCTAGACCCCTAACTCCTATGTCTACAGACCCGTCTGACCTTACCTTCCTAACGCCCTCCCACTTCCTCATTGGACGGTCTCATACATCGGTCTTATACCCTGACTTGACAGACACCAACATAACGACACTTCAGCGATTTCAGCGAGTTGAAAAGCTGAAGCAGCATTTTTGGAAAAGATTTTCTAACGAGTATGTGTCTCTCCTCCAGCAGAAACATAAATGGAAGTCCACTTCTGGTCATCTACAAGTCGGAGCCATGGTCGTCATCAAAGACAAGATGTCACCACCACTGATGTGGCTTTTGGGTCGGATCACGAACATCGTCCCTGGCCCTGACGGCATCCCTAGAGTGGCCGACATACAGACGAGGAAGGGCGTACTGCGACGGGCGTATAACAACATCTGCCCACTCCCAGTCCAGTCTGCTGCTTGAAGAGGACCATGCCATCTTCAACGCGGGGGAGCATGTCCACGCCACCTGCGCGCGCGGGGGGAACCTCTCGACGGACGGCGGCCGGAGCCGAACCAACACGACGGCGCGACACCAGCGCCAGCCGGCGCTTGCCTCTTTCTCTCTACTACCACTGCCACCGATGAAGACGCACGTTTTCCCTTTGCACACAATTTAACTATTGTTTAAACCTTGAGTACAGTCCGCCTTTTATATCGAAGAACTTCTTTCATTTCTCAACCCTATAAGTCTTAACAACGACAACAGGTAGACAGTTGAAATTTTCACAGATGATGTATCTTTGTTGTCGCTATAACAACAATTACTAAAAACTGAATAAAATAAATGTTTAAGGGGGGCTCCCATACAACGTGTTTTTTTTCCGTTTTTTGGTACGGAACCCTTCGTGCGTGAGTCCGACTCGCACTTGGCCGGTTTTTTTTATGCCATTTTAGAATGTGGCGGTACCTGCAAAATAAACCTTACTTTCAATTCCAGTATTGCTATAAGTATTGGCAAAATCTAATGGTTTTAGATAAAAAATATTAAAAACCGCCGCATATTTCTTTTTTTTTTTCAATTTGTTTTGTAAATCTCGAAAACTACCTTTAGATTGGGTATTTTTCTACAAGGCAAAACTCATTGTTATGTTGCATAAATCGTCGATACATGCCAACTTTTTCAAGTGTCGTAAACGGCCTCAAAATATTAGCCTTAAAATATTTTAAAAAATCATAAAATTTTAAAAATTGCCGCCACTGCGAACTTTGTATTGAATTTTCTATTTGACATAACTTTCCTATATTTTGCAACATATACTGCAAGCAATTAAGTTTCGATTTACTTTCTCTCTTGCACCCAGCCGTCGCAATAGGACTTGAAAAAAGAAAGGATATCTCAAAAATGAATTTTTCCTCTGCAGTTTGCAGGGTATCCAGACATTGTCAACCGTAACACCAAAATGTCATTTCTATATATACGTTTTGGTGTTTAATAAATCCTCTCACTCGAAATTTCCATAATGTAGTTGATATACTTTTATGCATTTGGAGAATGGGCAAAATGTCCCAAGTGTTGTAGCACTTTGAGTTGTATATCATTAGAAAGGTCTCATTTAGTTGATGTATTGTATGACAGCAAAGCTGAATTCCGCCTCAGTAAAAAGTTACAGGAGTTTGAAGATCGTATAATTAGTATTAAAGTGATAGTGTTTTGTATCATAGTTGACCATCAATATGAATGAAAACTCTAAAAAGTACATTCATATTTAAAAAATACTACACATTTTAAAAGGTAACACTTCTTCATCATCATCATCATATCAGCCGCACGACACCCACTCCTTAACATAAGCCTCCCCCACGGATCTCCACGACCATCGGTCCTACACTTCCCTTATCCAGGGGCTTCCCGTGACCTTCGCCCTCACGTTGGTCCACCTTGTCGAGGGCATACCCACGGAGCCGAGTCCAGTGCGTTGTCACCATTCCAAAACCATTTCGCCCCAACGGCCATCGATTCTTCTCGCTATGAGTCCAGCCCACTGCCACTTGAGCTGAGCTATCCTTCTCCGGAATCTCCTACGGATCTTATCCATGTTTATTCTGAGACCCACTCTTTAGGAAGTACTATGGATATCTTCGAGCATCGTGTTCAGGTCTTCCAACGTCTCAGCCATTAGAACTAATCATCAGCAAAACGAAGGTTTGTTGTGTGAACAGTTTTGAGAAATAAGATCTCCCTGTAACCACACCTCGCTGCAGTAAGATGGGATTTGTGCTCTGATTCTGTACTCGGACCGACATGGTGGCATTTTCGTATAAGTACCTCAATACCTTGATATACCTATAGTCCACTTGGCACCTCTGGAAAGACTGCAGCACCGCCCAGGTTTCTATCGAATCAAAGTTTTTCTCATAGTACACGAACGCCAAGCAAAGTGGAGATTATACTCCTCGGTCTTCTGTATAAACTGCCACTGCGTAAGGATGTGGTCTATTGTTTTATGAAAATACTGTCTGCGCGTTTGTCCTTACTTTCACCTGATGGAAAGTGAAGTGGAGGACGAAGATTGAGCACGCACAGTCAGTCAAATGCGTATTTACTCTCGCCTTAAGGCTAAGGTCTTTAAAGACGCCTAAGTTATATTGTTCGGGGAATACAGACGCAGGGAGGGCATTCCACATCTTAGCTGTTCGAATTAAAAAGTTGGAACCGAAGCGTTTCGGTGGGTACGTGGAATATCGACAACATAAGGATGAAAAGCCACCCTGGGGCTTGTAGTCCAAAGATGAAATGGGGAAGGAGGTATGAGGTTGTGTATGTATGTGGTCTATGGAGCTAAATCCTTTTCGGAATCCGGCTTGTTTGGGAGATAGGAAGTCGTCGAACCTGTGAGCGAGAAGATTCCTAAGGACATTTGAAAAAACTTATAAACGTGGCTCAGAAGTGAGATGGTTCTGTAGTTCTTTAGAAGGGACTTGTCACCCTTTTTAAAGAACAAAATCACCTTATGTTCCATGCCTTCGGCTTTCTGCCCTCGATAATGACGAAATTGAAAAGCTTCTGTAGGACCTTAAGTATCGGCTTATATACCGCCCGCTCTCAGAAGTTCTGTAGTGATTCCTTCGTCAGTGGGGGTTTGCCATAATCGCCATGCTTGGATGGCGGGTTGGCGATCGCAGTAGACCAAGGTTTTTGGAGACGCTGCTACCCATCTCTTGATGGCTGTGCTGCCTTAGTCGCCAAACATGGTTCTCTCTATTGCACTTTGGGTGACTTTGCGCCTTCTTATGAGACCGATGGGTCTCCGTTAGTGACTACGTTTCACTCTCGTATGTCGTCACCAACAACCCACACTGGTCAAAGACTTTCCTGTTGCGACACTAAGGTACCTAAGTAGGACGCGAGATTTTCCGAATCTTCCCGAATGATACACATCCGAGCTGTATTCGACGAGAGATCTTCTTCTCGAAATTGAACTTACCTGACTGGTTTGTCGTCTGACCTAACCAGTTAATGGTCAAAACATTCAAGTGTAGTGTATTTATTGTTGTCAAATAAAAAAATAATGGTCAATGAACATGTTTCTCTGATTTTATATATTTCTAAACCTTTACTCGCCACGGTATACTGAAAAATAGAACACTAAGCTCATCATATTAGGTTGCCTGTCCCTTGACGCAAAGCGAGGCAGCAGAGCGGGGAAACGAAGCAATATTACTAATAGGATAGCATAAAATCTCCGCTCCGCTGTTCTATTGGTTAATATTTCTTCATTTCTCCGCTCCACTGCCTCGCCCCGCATCAATGGACGGGCAGCCTTATACAGAGTACATAGAATAGTGCTCATCATATGGAGTATTCTCTCAATGGAGGGCATACTTGTCGCAATCAATGATTGAGACAACGGATTCACCTAAAGTGGCTAACTGATTGTAGATTATGCAAACAAACAAAGAAAATACACAGAGCTCATCAGTGGATCAGCCCTGACACCTAGCAGAGGAACCACCGAGGCTGAAATCGGCAGGGGAGCCTCATAGTAATCATTTATATACACAATACTAAAAAAACTCCGACAAAAACGTAGCAAAAACCGATATTTTTTGTTCTTGATGCTATTTTTTTCAATTATCTTCGTACATATTTTTTCTGACTTTGACGTTACTTAGAAGAAAATATACTAATTAAATGTGATGAGGACAACATATAAAAAATTAAAATATACTAATTATTGTAATAGTAAATTGAAATTAATTGACTTTCCGGATGAATTTAGAAAATGTAGTTTTAACATTAATTGTAACTGTTCACAGCACAAAAATAGGTTAGATGTTATGTATAATGATATAATTGTGACATTATCTGACGCTGCTACATGCACTAGTGTATCGAAAAATAAAGCTTTCAAAAAGAATCGTTGCATAATAGGCTGGAATAAACATGTACGAGAGGCGCATCGGGAGGCCAGGCTTAAGTTTTTTAATTGGGTTCTTTATAACAGGCCACGTTCCGGTATTATTTACAATGAAATGTATGAAAGTCGAAAAGTATTCAAAAATAAGTTAAAATGGTGCCAAGATAACAGAGACCAAATAAAGATGGACATTATTGCCAATCTCCGTGCTTCTAAAAATTTCAGTGAATTTTGGAAAGCCACTAATAAGATAAATCCTAGGCCTGGCGTTCCTATGAGCGTGGAGGGTGTGAGTGATTGTAGGGCTATTGCTGAGTTATTTAAAGAGCATTTTAGTGTGAAGTCGCCGCTTGGTTCCTCGCAAAATAATGTGGATGCTGGGGCCGTCCAGACCGGTGACTTATTTAACGTATCAGCCAAACATGTAAATAATATTATACGTAATATGACTAGTGGCAAGTCCCCTGGTCATGACGGGCTCAGCATTGAGCATTTAAAGTACGCAGGGCCGCATCTAGCGCGAGTCTTGTCAATGTTTTTTACTCTGTGCCTAAATCATTCGTACCTACCACCGGACCTTATGAAAACAATTGTTGTACCCATTGTCAAAAATAAAACAGGAGATCTCTCGGCCAAAAGCAACTATCGCCCGATATCTCTCGCCACTGTAGTGGCTAAGGTGTTGGACGGTGTGCTTGACTCGGAGCTTGAAAAGCACCTAAATATTAGCGATGCGCAGTTCGGTTTCAGAACAGGGCTATCCACTGAAAGCGCAATATTAAGCCTCAAGCACACCGTTCAGTACTATACAGAGAGAAGTACTCCGGTGTACGCTTGTTTTCTTGATCTGTCAAAAGCTTTTGACTTAGTTTCTTATGATTTACTGTGGGAAAAGCTCAGGAAAACAGGCGTACATTCGCAAATACAACGACTGTTTCATTACTGGTACAGTAACCAGACTAATAATGTAAGATGGGCTAACTGTCTATCGGACACGTACAGATTGGAGTGCGGTGTTAGGCAAGGTGGGTTAAGTTCGCCAAAGCTCTTTAATCTGTACGTGAACGAGCTTTTGATTGAGCTCAGTAGTTCACTAGTCGGATGCTCTATAGATAATGTTTGTATGAACAATTTCAGTTATGCTGATGACATGGTGCTACTGAGCCCTACTGTAAGCGCCATGAGATCCTTGTTAGACATTTGTGAAAGGTACGCTCGAATTCACGGTCTTATTTATAATACGATGAAGAGCGAATATTTGGTTTTCAAGGCCCGGGGTAAGACCCCGTTAACTGTACCCGCTATAAAGTTGAACGGTATCGAGTTAAAGCGGGTTCAACAGTTTAAGTACCTTGGTCACTATGTTACCGAGGACCTTGATGACCAATTAGATGTTGACAGGGAGCGCAGAGCGCTGGCGGTCCGCTCTAATATGCTTGCTCGCAGGTTTGCTCGTTGCAGTAATCAAGTTAAAATCACATTGTTTAAGGCTTACTGCCAATCCTATTATACGAGCAGCCTGTGGTTTTCATGTACAAAAAGATCGCTTAATGCGTTGCGCGTGCAGTATAATAATGGCTTTAGGATGCTGTTGGGGTTGCCCCGCTTCTGTAGTGCCTCGACGATGTTCATGGAGGCGAGGGTTGATGGCTTTCATGCGATAATACGGAAGCGGGTGGCATCACTACTTAATAGAATTCGTAACAGCACCAACAGTATCCTAAATGTCATAGCTGAGAAGTATGACTCGAATGTTATGAGGGCTTTTATCCGTGTCTTGATTGAATAAAGTCACAAGACACTGTCCAGTCGGGGGCACGGGTGA
Organism: Agriphila tristella; assembly: GCA_928269145.1. Taxonomy (NCBI): domain Eukaryota; kingdom Metazoa; phylum Arthropoda; class Insecta; order Lepidoptera; family Crambidae; genus Agriphila; species Agriphila tristella. The sequence goes on along the minus strand of OV743437.1, from coordinate 24,998,820 downwards.
AGGTCATACATAGCTTTTAATTATTATTATGAATTGTTTAATTTCAAATTTGCCCAGAATACTAACATAGGATTAAGTTAATTGTTACTAACAAAATGGATTGTAATATCTGAGTTATGAAATAAATTATTATTATTATATATAACATTTAAATATATGTCATATATTGCTACAAGGGTTGGGACATTCTTCATATAAAATTGCCCATTCTCTTTTCGAAGAAAATCGACATTTAAATTGGCATGATTTCGTACCTCAAAAGAAATGGCCACTACAACAGTGAACATCTTGATTTTTTTTCCAAGATTGGTCATAATCATAATATAAATGAGGGTTCTTGTAGTGAAACGGAAAAATATTTTTCTTTAACCAAACAACACTTTAGAGTTGTGGCCCCGCGGTTTGCGGTCTAAAAATCTATGTTTTTTCAGAACTCTCCAGCGCGCGCGCCATTCGGTTTTTAATGTCAAAATCAACCACTCTTGTATGTTTGATCAAAATCGGTTGGAAAACAAAAAAAATGCAAACATCGCCACAACCACCATCTTGTTTTTCCCAAATGTCATATTTTTTCCCCAGTTCGATTGAGGTTTTGCACTTTCCTCCAAACATCATTATACCCTTTCCCACCTCCTTCTGGGAGAACAATTATGTCAATGAGTCAGTGGTATGTAGTTTCATTCGTCAATACATGCCAACTTTTTCAAGTATCGTAAACTGCCTCAAAATAGCCTTAAAGTATTCTTAAAAAATATAAAATTTACGAAATGGCCACCAGCGCGTCCGCCATATTGTTTTTTTTATTGTTCATATTTTTCCTATATTTTGCAGCATATATTACGTGCTACCACGTTTTGGTCTTTTTTCTCACTTGCACCCAGCCGCCGCAATAGAACTTCAAAAAAGATATCTCGAAAATTAAACAAATTCGTTTTCGCTTTAAGGAGACTAAGATGCGTAGCAGGGAAGAAAGTAGCTCTTACCGCTTACTATGGCTATGTAGCTTCTGTGCTGCGATACGGTCTTATATTGTGGGGTAGATCCCCTGAATCAATAAGACTTTCATTTTACAGAAAAAGTGTCTAAGAGCTATCTGTGGCGCAGGTCCTATAGAGTTGTCGCCCTTTGTTTAGTCAACTAAAATTATTGACTTTAGCAGGTTTATATGTCATAGAAGTAGCAAGCTTTATACGAACTCTCATACTCAAAATTTCCAAAAAGGTGTTATTTCACTTTTTTGCATTTTGGGGTAAATGTCGAAAGTTACCCCGAATTAGTTCGATTGGGGTTTCGCACATTTTCCCCAAATATCATTATACCATTTTTCACCTCCTTCTGGGAGGATAATTATTTTAATCAGTGAGTCAGTCAGTCAGTAAGTGAGTAATCGAGCTGTATATTCTGGGTTTTCTGTAAATTTGTATGGCGGCCATTTTGTTTTTCGACCATTTTGATTTTTTTTTCTCGCTTCAGGATCTGCTTAGAGTCCTTTACAACTTTAGTTTGAGCACCATCTACCTATGTAGTACCATTTTGGCGGGCAGTTCTCCGTCATGAGGATCTTGACCTGGACTTCCACTTTTAATTTTTTTTCCAACAGTTTTCTAAATTCTTGATACTTCTTCCGTACATTGTACCTATCTACAAATGCTTCTTTTTGGTAATAAAAATGTAAGGTACTTGGAAATTACCCTTACTTTAAATTTAAGTGTTGCCATCTTTTCGATATGTTAATAGTCAAATGTCATTAGTATTGGCAAAATCTAATGGTTTTTAATAAAAAATATTCAAAAATGCCGCTTTTTCTATTTTTCAATTTTTTGGGGTAAATCTCAAAAAGTACCCTAAAAATGGGTAATTTTTTTTCACAAGGCAATACTTCTCTATAATATGCGTAATTTGTCAATACTTGCCAACTTTCTCTATTGTCGTAAACTGCCTCAAAATAGCCTTGATATATTTAAAAAATGTATAAAATTTACAAAATGGCCGCCACCGCGTCCGCCATGTTGTTTTTTTTATATTTCATATTTTTCCTATACTAAGCAACATAAATTGCGGGCAATGACGTTTTGTTTTTTTTTCTCACTTGCACCCAGTCGCCGCAATAGGACTTGAAAAAAGGGTATCTCGAAAATGTCTTTTTCCTTAGCAGTTTCTAGGGTTGCCAGACGTTGCCAACCAAAATACCATAAAGTCATTTGTATACAGACTATACACAAGTCCTTTAACTCGAAATTGTCAAAAAGTGGTTATTTCACTTTTTTGCATTTTGGGGTAAATCTCAAAAGTTACCCCGAAATGGGGTAAAAATATTTTACTAATGAATACCTTGTACCTATAGCTATAGCCGTTTTATGAACCTCAAAGCGCTCCGGTGTTGCCATCTGGAAGAAAACCGACTTTAAAAATGGCGTGTTTTCGTACCCCAAACAAAATGGCCTCTACGACAGGCGCCATCTTGAATTTTTAAAAAGTTTCCCCGATTGGTAAAATTTGAGGGTAATTGTGGTGAAACAATAAAGTTTTTTTTCTTAAATCAAATAACACTTTAGAGTTGTGGCCCCGCGGTTTGGGGTCCAAAAATCAAAATTTTCAAAACTCTCCAGCACGGCCGCCATTTTGTTTTTGAGGTTTTTTCTTAATTTTCTCAATTTTAAATGTCAAAATCTACCACTCTTGCAAGTTTGAATAAAATCGGTTGGAAAACAAAAAAGTTACAAACTTCGCCACAGCCGCCATCTTGTTTTTCCCAAATGTCATAATTTTTCCCCAGTTCGATTGGGGTATTGTACATTTTCCCCAAACATCATTATACTCTTTTCCACCTCCTTCTGGGAGAACAATCATGTCAATCAGTCAGTCAGTGGTAATTGAGCTATATATAGTATAATTTACAAGTATTCTGATACACCTTTTTTGCATCACAAACAATTGGTTTACATGAGTGCTATTACCCCAAAGGATAATTCCGTAGGTCAACCATGCATTAGCGTAAGCATAATAGGCACACATTGCAGTTTTTAAGTCGGTACATTTTTTTAGTTCATATAAGGCGTAAGTAAATTTAGAAAGTTTAGTAGCAATTTTTTCAATATGAGATTTCCAATTGACATTTGTATCTATTTCTATGCCTAACAGGGTGCAAGAGGTTTCAAATTCTATTTTATTATTATTAAATGAGATTGTTGTTTCTATTGATTGCTTTTGTATGGGTTTAAATTGCATCAATTTTGTTTTAGATATATTAATTTCTAAATTGTGGTCTTGTAACCATTTTATTACCTGGTGTAGTGTGTTATGAAACTCTTGTTGAAGATCTTGACTGCGTACGCATGGGAAAACAATGGAGATATCATCTGCATATATTATACATTTTTTATTTATACAGTCTACCACATTATTTATATAAATTAAGAAAAGTACACATCCTAATATACTCCCTTGAGGAATAGAACGTTCAATATCAAGTTTATTTGATCTAACATAATTTAAAATATTGTTTTTGGCATCATAATGTTCTATCTGCACGAATTGTTGGCGATTATTTAAATATGATTCAAACCATATGTGAGCTCGTCCTCGTATACCTATTTCATATAATTTTTGGAGTAAAATTTTATGAGAAACTCGATCATATGCCTTACTCATATCTAACATTATTCCTATTGCATATTGATTTGTATTTATAATATTTAATATTTCGTTCATAAAGTTATATACTGCTGTGATTGTAGATTTTTGTTTCCTGAAACCATGCTGACTCTCGTTAAAAATATTGAATTTTTCACAAAAGGAGTTAATGCGGGTTGCCATTGCTGTTTCAAATATTTTCGAAAAGGTTGATAAAAGGGCTATTGGGCGCAAATCTTGGGGTTTGTTGGCATTTCTCATTTTAGGTATTGGTTTATGGTTTATGGTAATGAATAATATTTCATACATTGCCAGATCCTTTCAGACATTGCATACAATGCCGGATTATACACATTGCCGGTAGGGGGCGTCCATAAATTACGTGAGATGTTTAAGGGGGGGAGGGGGTCGAGTCAAATCTCATCTAATCTTACGTTGGAGAGAGGGGGGGTCTCGGCAAATATCACGCAATTTTTTTCTCATTGAAACATAAAAAAATATACTATTTTGGTCCATTTAATCCAGATTGTACATGCTTAAGATTAAATCTTAAGCGTATATCGTAATACGATTAAGATCATTCGCTAATTCTTTCAAAAGAAAATAATTTCATTCATACTTCGTTATACATCAACTACCTTACAATAATAATCCAACACGTTTACGTAAGAAACCCACATTTTGAAAAATCTCACGTGAGATTGGGGGATGGGGGAGAAGGTTGAAAAAAATCTCACGACATCTCACCAGGGGGGGAGGGAGGGACAGAAAATTTAAAAAAACACCTCACGTAATTTATGGACGCCCCCTAACATATACATATAATAAAGCTTTTAAGCATTCCAAACGTGATGGCGGCAGTTCCTCGGTACGCACCCGTCCTAGAATAGCTCTGTATGAAGAGTGTCTTATGATTTACTCCTGCGCCGACCAGCTAGCCGCACCGAGATTCTACCAAACAAAGCTTCACGTACGCAGCTCACTTGTCGAGTACATGTCGCTTGCGTTTCGTAACATCCATAATAATTAATTAATTGGAAAGATGGCCCGATGACCATTCCGACATATACATATATTATACATTATAATACTTTTATGGTACTGTTTTGAAAGAAACTTAAAAAGTATAATTCAGAAGTATGTAATAATTTTTTTTATATTATTTGCATTTTTATATCAATATTAGTTCTTATGTTATTGATTTATCCGAAAATGATACCATACTTGGCTTAATACTTATACTTAGGCAGTTGTTAACATCAGACTTCGTTCAGGCTGAATTCCCCCCCCCCCCCTTCCCCCACCTGCATGAAAAATCCAGGTGGCTCCACGTCGTAAACTCATCTCAGGAACACAAAGATCAATCCTGCCGAAGAAAACCTTTGGTAGCCGTATTTTTCTTTATTTTTGCCGTGTACAGTTACCACCATAAACTTTGACGCACCATAGCTTGGAAAGTATACGTCGTATCAAAATTAATAGCTGTACTTATTTGTAGGTAATTTATCAACAGAACGGTAGAGTAGAGAACTCACCTAAAGTTAAAACATAGATGCATTAAAACTTAAATATTAATTTTGCAGACTTCCCCATACATTTAGATTTAGAATAGGGATGTTGACTAATGAATAAAATAACGAAATACTAATAAAAATCGTAAACATATCAAACTTTTGGAGTAGCTTGTATACCTCTTGGTTTTATATATTGCGTATTATTTGTTTTATGACCCTTCAAAGTTGGGTGGACAAGTCCATTTAAAAAGTATAAAATTTGTTAAAATAAATAATACATTTAATTAGTCCGTAAAAATTATATCAAATTTGTCAAAGAAACCATTTTGAGAAACACAATATTTAATATAGCTGCCGAACAAATTTCCTACGCGTTGCATACAACCTAGGAAGGCGTGACGTCATAACTTGGTAGCCGTTAGTATGAAGCGTTTTCGGGTGAGTCCAATTTTGTGCATTTCAAACTGTGGTATCTCGGGCAGTTTTCATGCTAGCGAAATAATTCTTTTACCAATGTTTCTTTTTTTTGAGGGGTAATTTATGTAACATAAAATAAAAAAATAGTCAACATGCCTATTAATAGTCTAACAAGTGTAGATCCCATTTCTATATGACGACCTCCGTGGTCGAGTGGTTCGCACGCCGGTCTTCAAGGCGTCACCATCTCTTGAGGTCCCGGGTTCGATCCCCGGCTGGGTCAATGTAGAAAATGAACTTTTCAATATTGTCTCAGGTCTGGGTGTGTGTCATACCACCGTTGTTTCTGATTTCCATAACACAAGTGCTATAAGCTACTTACTTTGGGATTGGAGCAATGTATGTGATGTTGTCAAATATTTATTTATTTATTTATTATTTATTTATATTTTTTTAAATTTTTGTCTGTTTATCTGTATGTATGTGCGCTAATAACGTACAAATCATACAATTGTACAGTGTATCCTTGCATAACAACTTAGTAGTCTTTATTTCATCGCAATCGGTTCATTCAATTAAAAGATATAATAATGAATTTTAAGTTTTTAACATAAGTATACGATGAATTCGTTGTAACAATTATCTTCGGGGAATACTGTTTGAACGACCGACTAGCTGGTGTTTTTCACATCTGGCACAGTGTAATGATTAATCGCTTAAAAGTAAACATAAAAGTGTCAAGTTCTGGTCATCCTTTTGTAATTTCTCAATAACAAAATGAACGTGCATGCAGTAAAACCAAAGCCCGCTCGATGTCCACGCGGACGAAGTCGCGAGTGGAAGCTAGTAATCAATTAGTGATGATTAACATTCTAAAGTTCCCGTATCCGCCCTTTTTGAGTAATGTTTTTGATGTCAATGATCACTAAAAACAAACGACATCGTGTTATTAATGTTCTAGTTTCTTTAATAGTGCTTGTAGATCAACGCAATTGAAAGCCAGAATTATTAAAATAAATACCAATTACATCTTGCTATCTAAGGATAAAAATCAACGTTGATTTCAGACCCAGAAACTCCCGAATTCAATGGAGTCCGTGACCTAGCACGCGTGGTGCACACGGAGCCGCTGCAGCCACTCCTGATGTCCACAACGCCGCTGCAGATGGCGCTGCTGCCGACCGCCGTGTCGCTTATTGCATCGCACATCATCATTTTATTACAATTTAATAAGACTATTTAATTAGTAAAATATTTCGGACACTAAATATTTTACTAATTAAATAGTCGGCCTGTTCCCGTTCCCGTTCCCGTTCCCGTTCCCGTTCCCGTTCCCGTTCCCGTTCCCGTTCCCGTTCCCGTTCCCGTTCCCGTTCCCGTTCCCGTTCCCGTTCCCGTTCCCGTTCCCGTTCCCGTTCCCGTTCCCGTTCCCGTTCCCGTTCCCGTTCCCGTTCCCGTTCCCGTTCCCGTTCCCGTTCCCGTTCCCGTTCCCGTTCCCGTTCCCGTTCCTTGGACTTGATGATTGATGATGATTGATGATAATTGTACTTGAAAATAAATGTCATTTTCGCAATCACCATCCTATAAAACCTCAAGAACGACATCCACATTGATTTTCATGTTTACTTACCCCTTAAGGGATGATTTTCAAAATCACAAAAATATGCGTTTGCATTTAGTGTAAGACATGCTCCTACGAATTTTAAAGTTGTACCGTGTTATTACAAAAGATTTTTAAACACTGTTTTATATTATTTTTCCATACAAAATTTGAACCCCATTTTCATCACTTTAGCGGTCAAATCATGTCCACCGTGTTGGATTTCAAAATAAATGTCATTTTCGCAATCACCATCCCATTACTCCATATCGATTTTTATATTTCCTTACCCCATTTACCCCCTAAAGGGTTGATTTACAAAAACACAAAATATATGTATGTTTGCCTATTTATTTTTAGACATGCTCCTATGAAGTTTAAAGTTGTAATGTCTATTTTATATTATTTTTCCATACAAAATTTTAACCCCATTTTTCACCCCTTTAGCGGTTAAATCATGTCCACCGTGTTGAACATCAAAACAAATGTAATTTAGATTTTATTTTCTACATTTTTTATGTAGAAATTCTGAAATGTTCTAGTTTTAATACTTTGTCACCTTATAATAAAATATTAATGTCTATAACATGGAATTAAAAATAAATACAAATAAATTTTGTTTTTTATCACGTTTAACAGTCAAAAAACGATGGATTTTGACATTTGGATGTCAATAAAACTCTATATCACGCGATATTATATCGTGTTTCGTCGGTCATGCTAGGGGGAAAGAAGGTCATGAAAGGCACGAGATCAGTGAATTTATTTAATAGTATATTACATCCGAGAACGGGAAGCTAGCGATTGAATTGTCGAGGATGGTTTGAAGCCCGAGCCGCAGGCGAGAGCTTTAATCATTCGAGGTAATGCAAATAGCTTCCAGTACAAGGTTTGTATAATACTTTACTCACGAAATGCGAGGAAATACAATTTTCTTTGTAAAAATGTGATATTTAAATTGGTTCGCGTGACCATGTTTACTGACCGGTCATGCAACCATAAAGTTTCATAAAAAGAATGCTAGCTGATAAGTTCTAGAGATTTGAATTTGGAACACTTACTTCCCGCACTCAGTGCGGGAAGTAAGTATTGCATTTCATTTCCGCACTGAATTTCAAATTTAGAATGTGATGAACCAGACCCCCACGGAAATGTTGAACGCCCCGCATTCTTTTTTCAAATGGAATGATAACATTTCAGAGCATAAGTGAGTAAAGTATAATTCATAAATGCATAACTTAGTCATAGGAGATTTTCCGTACAATAAAGCCGTTAATGTAATTTATTTAAAAAAATTGAAAAAAAAATAGGAGTAATAGATTGCTCGTGAAGTCAAAAATCAAATAACATTAAAAAGGGCGGTTGGCCCAACCCTAAACCAGTGGTTACGCCCAAATACTACATTATATACTGAATTATCGTGAGTTTTGCACACTTTTTTCTGTGGAACAGGAATTATTGTTACAACCCGGTCGAGGTAACTCGGGACCTGGGGCTGTATTATGACCTCTTATTTCCCGGCAATTTTCTGATTGGCTCTCAATCTATCTTTTTTATTTGCTATACGACGAGAAAGAGATGTCATTACAGCAATTTATAAAACTGGCAGGATTTAAGAGCTTGCAATACGGCCTCTGAAGCGCGATCGACCCCTCTCGTTTTCTCTTTTCCTCACACCACCATTGTGAATTTTTTGAATGTTTTCGATAGATTATCGATAAATTATCGCTAACGAATGTTTACGCTATTGGCATGAAAACAGTGTGGCGTGAGGCAAGGAGAAAATGAGAGGGGTCTATCGCGCTTCAGGTCCCGAGTTAACTCGACCGGGTTATACCTCAAATAGAAGAAAGAAGTTTTCAATATGCGTGAGATTATTATTCGAAATATTGATACTTTTATTTTATACTTGTGCCCTCACTTTAATAGTAGGCGAAAAAGATTTTGTAATGTTTCTTTACATTGATGTTTTTCATTAATATATTTTTAATATTATTTATACCTGAATACAATAGTAAAGAGAACATTTATATATATAAAACTTAAATATAATGCATGATTATTACAAACATATTTTAAATGGTACAAAAAAGTACTAGGATGCAAACTGTTTGATTTGCTTTGCTAACAATTACAATGGCAATGGGATAATAATTTATGGTGTTATTTGTACACCAAATGCTCTCTACAATAATTGATTTATGGACAGTGGCATGTACCTTCTACATGTAATTCTTCAGATTTATACAAACTATTTCAAGAATTGACCATTTGATACGAATCAAATCCAGAAAACGAAAATCATTTCATTAAAGGGAATCTTTATCCAACATTTGTGACGTCACTGGCACGCATTGACATCGGGTAAACTTTCGGATTTAGGATATGCCCGCGTAAGTATTTTAAAACGTTTTATATTATTATCTGTGTTAAAACCATAGAAATAGAATGCCAAAGAACAACAATGTCAATAAACAGGTGATCCGAAAAACTAATGTATGCATTATATATGAGATACGTAAAATATGACTTACATACATAAAATATGACTATATTATGGCGAAGGAAATTTATAAACTATGTTCCATCTGTTTTCTTCGTCGATAAACGAATAACATATGTAGTGAAATTTGCTTTTAGAGAAATGTGTGGCAAAATCTTACCTATTTACCTTTGAAAAGTGTAATTACTTGGATTGTTTCGTTTTATCATATCACAATTACTTAGAGCACAAGACACCTTGGCTTCACGATACCTTTATTAGAAATTCTAATAAGGATTAACAAATATTTCATACCAACTGTGATTGCTCATTTGTAAGGCGAGACGCTAGGGGCTCTTACTGTAAAAAATGTTGGCACATGTCACTTGATCTTTTATCTCTTTTTTTCACAGACCGTATCCGTATAATGTTAACTTCTCTTTTCCACGCTTTGTTGGTCTTCTTGAGCGCAGCAAAAAAATTTCTATGTCTATGGTTAAAACATAGCCGACCGCAACGAAGCAATCGTTCGATACTCTTTTGTCACGTTATCCACTATGGTTCGTGTATAATTTATCTCAATCCCTTACATAAAAATTAACACCTCCATCGGCTTGTCCACCATCTTTCTGTAACAGTTTTGACTTGATCTATTCCAAGTTGATTTCTTTTCCACTATTGTCAATAGCCATAATCAGAGTGTTCAAGGTTGTAGACTGATGTTAAGCCGGCTTACAAAATAGATATCATCCACTCGTCTGAAACTTTCGCTTCAATATCACTTAGTTGTTGAGCCATCACCACTTTTGATACGTACTTTTTCATACTTTTAAAGTGACATGACCATAATTGACGTTTTTAAGTGAAATGCATTTATTTGGTAATTCTTCAAACGTATTAGATCCGTAGGCTGTTGCTTAATCTGTATTTAACAAATTAACGTACATGACAACATTACATTTACACATTACATCACATTACATGCAATATTAACATTATTGCTTTGTATAAAATTAAATAACATTTACTTAAGTCAAATGTTACTGAAGAATTACTTACTTAGGTACATATTTATTTATTTTACAATGTTTCGATGCGGGTGGATCGACTCCCGATTGTTAAATACCCCTATGTCTTGAAAAGTAAATGCGTAATTTCTAAGAACATTCGTTTCTTATTAAGTTGATTCGTCAAGCTCAGTAGCGCCACCAATGGAAATAAATCAATTACGTTTTATCAAGGGCTTAGAATAAAAGTTTTAGTTATTTTGCGCAAATAGAAGAGTAAAGTGCAATATTTAAATATTTTTTCATGGCCTCAAATATAAGCAATAAGTTATGAATGTCGATATTGCCAAAAGTGGCCATGGGTCCTAAAAACTCCACGTAAAAATATTAAATTATTTTTCTATTAATAACGTATTAAATAATAATCTCTGAGGGCGCCACTTTTGGTCATACAACCGCCTTAAACAAAAATGTAATATTAAATCTATATTGCAGTAAAATTAAAATAAAACAAAAAAATACTGTTTTAGTTACCTATGAGTTTGCTTGATGTTGGAATCACCACGCAATTACTTCCCCTAGTGCGGCAATTCTCTCATATTTAAATTATTTAAAGATTTTCCAACTCATTTATAACCCAAAGGACAGCCACGGTAACGCAACGAGACACCAATGGTCACTGTAGTATTTTTTCGTATTGTAAAGGAATCAGTATAATTATTCAAACATGGCTACGTCCTTTAAGTTGTCTTGGGATAAACAAGGATGCGGTCTGAATGACAGCGATGAATATATTATTAATATTTATTACTAGCTTCTTATTATTATCGCGGACATTAAAAAAATCCCTGAGGTAACCTTGACCGGGGTAAAAAGTTTCCTATGTTTCTAACAACAATAAGTTTTAAACGTCGGGAAAATCAAAAATCAAACCAAATACCAACTAATTACCAAAGTTCTTTCAATAAAACCGCGCTAGTATCCGTTAAAAAGTGTTTTATTTCATGTCTAGTGAGCGCGTAAGCTTGAGAAGTGAATAAGTTTTGAACTATTGGTGTGCCAAATTTCATCCAAATCCGTTCAGCCGTTTTTGCGTTATTGAGTAATAAATATTTTATAAAAAAGACATTGACCATTTTCTAAGGACAAAACATACAGTTAATTATTAAATCGCTATCGTCGACTTTTCTCTCGCTATGCTCTGCGCTGCACCCTTACATCGTTACCACAATAAGAATAAATGAATATCCTAGTCTGGAGTTTAGTGAAGCGTGAAATCATGACCTACATTGGTTTTCCATAAGTATATCTAATCTACAGTTAAGTAGGACAAAAAGTAAGTAAAGAAGAATTATTTATTTATAAAATTTCTCTGAATACTAAAAACTTTCATTTCACATTTGGGTCAAGGTATCCCATCTCTACCTACAGAACTTATAATTTGTAGTAAGAATAGGTATAGGTACTGTAGGTAAGTTAAAAAAAATAACCTGCCTTACATTCTAAATGCAAGGAGTACTTACTTTAGCGTCAATATGACACGGTTAAACTGTTTTCTAGAAAGGTAATAATAGTATGTTAGGTACCTACATCAGATAGATTTTATTCTCAAGTCCAAAATACGTGCAATGAAATACGATTAATCAAATAAAGTTCAACCAGCCGAGCATCGAACATGAAATCTCAGGGACGGCGATACCTTGAAAACCAATAAGTATACAAGCCACTTGGCCACGAAGGTTGTAAAAACAGAAAAGCAGCAATTTATCGCATTTTCTCAGTAATTCAATTGCAAATATCATTACAACACAGTTTTTCAGAAAATTCGTGCTATCAATTCTAAGTTGAAGCGCTGCCAAGAAATTTGCCAGCTTATAAGATTATCTTAGAGAAAATAGAACATGATTCTGTTTTAATTTTTCTGTATATTGTAATATTATTTTCGAAAAGAAGGCCAACCTTTGAGACTTTTGTTTCACAATTGTATATTTTCTAAGACTGGAGGAAAAATTAATATGTTTTTAAGACTTTGGTGGAAAAAGGGTAAACGCTGCAAAGGATATCCGATGTTTATTATTCAAATGAATCTATATATTTTATTTTGCTGTAAATCAATCAAAGTAATTTAATTTAATTTTCATATCGCAGTAGGTATCGTTCTAGACACGTTTGTTCTCATTACAAGCTTAATTACTTTCAAAGTAATGTTATTTTATTTTTCCGCAATCGGCAAAATTAATAACAACACTAATTGATTGTTATAAGACACTTATTATAACAATTAATTAATTTTGTTGATTGTATATTAAAACATTGATCGCACCTACCTATCAGAGTTTATTTGTAAGCCGACACGATCCTAATCTGGTTCATAAATAATTTGTTTTATTAAAGGCTTCGTATAACTAGGATTACAATCCCCATTCAAATGTAATCTCCAAACATTTCAAGTGATTGTTTTCTGTTGCTCATAGGTCAGTGAATGGGTGACATTGAGCCTTCTTATAATCTATATACAGGGTCATTTTTGGACCCCTTTTCAAATTTTGTGAGGACATTCTATAACAGCAGTACAATCGATTTGTGAAGTAAAAAATTTTTTTTTTTAACATTTTTGTCCCAAACTTTTCCCTACACAAATTGAAATTGTTGTCACTGTTTGCGCATCGCACGGTCGACCCGCGCGAGCCCCCCTCTCGCCCCCCGCCTTCCCCCGCTCGCGTCGCTTGCGCGAGGGTGAGCGTGCGCGCCTAAATTTTTTGGACATAAAAATTGGCTGAAAACTGTGAATTTAAAAAGAAATAATTCATAATTATCTCACCAATTTTTTTTTATTACTTCCTTGAACTAATATTTGATTTTGTAAAGAGGTCGCAAAATTACCCTGTATAAAAATGAATCCCTATTTTCCTTGGTCAAGCCATCACGCGTGAACGGCTACACTGATTTCGCTAATTCTTTCTTTGTCGTGTTTGTTATTATCAGGCGAAGGTTCTTATGAAAGAAAAAAATAAGAAAATTGCTCGGAAAATTAGAAAATTTAAGAATACTTAACCACCATATAAAATTATTTTGGACAATATTAACTTTATGACGTTTGACATAGAATTGACAGAATGCGTGCTGCAAATATCGTCAAAGACAAGAATCTTGTATTCATATTTTGGTCAAAAAGGATGAAAAAAATCTGAATGTCCTATAAAATTCGAAGACATTATAACTATATGCATTTATACTTTTATACTTTGTGAATATCGATTACTTACTTATAAGTTTCCGTCCCATTCTTCTAGTCAGCTAAAAAGGCTAGAAAAATTGACGATTCAAAAGCGCTTATTTATAGGCCTATTTTGAGCATAATTATTTTGGCTATGTCTTGTTTTCATTTAAGCTAAAATTGTCTAAATCATCCCAGTATCAGTGATCAAAACAAAAAATTAAGAGTATAGGTATACTAGATGGTAACTGTTATTTCTAAAGTAAATAGAAATATTGCCAAAACCAACACGAACCAATCATTGTCAAGACTAATCCCATCCATCGATCATGGCGCTAGGGTACAAGTACCAAGTAAGTCTGTGATAGATTAACTGCACTATCTGGTAAACGTATGAGATTAGTAATTAATACACAGACACGTTTCTGTTTTAGTTTGAATAGCGTTTTAGTTTTCATAAAATTTTTGGTATTTACTTTCTTAGAGTAAGAAAGGAAGGTAGTGGACCCCCACAGTAAATCATCAGTAGACGAAACTTTACAGTATGATAAAGTATCATAAATGAAACATATTTTTTAAATAATCGGTTTTTTTTTGTTTTTGGATATTTGTACATAGGTTTGGTTCATACTATATTACATCCCTGCAAAGTTTCACCGACGGAGGATTTAATGTTGGGGTCACCATACAAATGATGGCTTCATTTCCTACACTATTCATATAAATGGCTAGATTCACATTTTTGTTAAGTATTAATACTTTCTCAATTAAGAAATTAATCAATGAGATCTGGGGGGCTACTCAAATGGCCACTTTTCTATTCGTTCGCTAACTTAAATCAAAAAAATAAGCAATTAATGATCAAGTCAGACGTTCAAATGTTTATGTAAATCACAGACATTGTTGTATTGTACAGAGTTGACAAGCCTACGACACGTTATTTTGGTGTTTTATGGCTTATTTTTAATTTTTAAGTTAGCGAACGAATAGAAAAGTGGCCATTTGAGTAGCCCCGCAGAATTTCTCAACAATTTACTGTTTAAAAAATATTTTAATAGTCTTGCGTATAAATAATTATGTATACTGTGATTTAAAACAAGTAAGGGTTTTATCCTCCACCAATCCGCACTGGGCCCGTGTGGTAGAGTATGGCCCATACCACCTTACAGTTGTGATGAAGCCTGTGCCCAGCAGTGGGACGGATGGCTGTTATAATAAAGGGTTTTGTTGTTCTGCTGACAGTCGTCTTTAACCTACGAATTCCGCCAACTGCTTTTCAAGCCATATTTCAAAAGTTCATCGTTTAGTGGGTCATACTACTGTTTTGTATGTAAATAAACAAGATATTTAGAAGCCGATTTTCTTTTATTTCTATATTAATTTCAATCATTATACCCAGCTTTTACTGTTGACTGGGAAAGAAAACGCTTTGTATTTTTAATGTCGTGGACCCGTTAAAAACCAAAGTAGGTATGAACTTAAATTTTTTGAAAACAATAGAACTTTGGGAATAACCGGTTGTTGGTTTGATTTCTTGATAGTTGTTTACGCAGAAATAGTTATATAAATGAAAACTCTACACAGTTGCATAAATCAAACGACTCGTATTTGTTAATAACGTCCAGCTGCACTATTATTAAGGTTAGCTAATGAATCGGAAACAACATGAACCATTAATCCTAAACACAGAAACTCCATCAGAGTTTGCTGAATGTCCGTTAATGACCTTTAATTGTAGTTCCAGATTTCATTCTGGTTCAGTCTGAACCGGAACGAACATTTCCAGTTTTCAGCTTGGTGTTTATCCTACTTCCTACTAATCCTACTAATATTATAAATGTGAAAGTTTGTGGGTTTGGATGTTTGGATGTTTAGATGTTTGTTCCTCAATCACGCAAAAACTACTGAACAGATTTGGGTGAAATTTGGCACACAGATAGTAGATAACCTAGATTAAAACAAAGATTACTTTTTGTCCCGATATTCTTACGGGAACGGGAACCACGCGGGTGAAACCGCGGGCGTTTATAAATGTGGAAGTTTGTGGGTTTGGATGTTTGGATGTTTGTTCCTCAATCACGCAAAAACTACTGAACGGATTTGGTTGGAATTTGGCACACAGATAGTAGATAGCCTAAATTAAAACATAGAATACTTTTTATCCCGATAATCCTACGGGAACGGGAACCACGCCGGTAAAACCGCGAGCGGCCGCTAGTCCAATAATAATGTATCAAAACAGCAATGGATGGAGTAATGTCGCAAAGTAGGCATTGAATCCTTATTAATACACTTTTTATCCCTTTGTTGCCCGTGGTACTACCAGTATTACTACCAGTAGTACCACGGGGGAATAGATTTTTTAAAATCATTAAACAGGGTTATTTGTAAAACAGCTACAACCTCGAGGGAGTAGATAAGTAACACCATAATATACAACAACATTTGTTCTACTACTTTTCCAAAAACAGACAAAAATCGAGTGCTGTTCGGACATTTGTATGGAGAGCCGATTTTTTTGTCTGTTTTCGGAAAAGTCGTAGAACAAAATGTTGTTGTTTATGATGAGAGTAATCTTCTTTGTTGGTAATTTACAAATAACCCCGTAGAGTCTGTCTAAAAAGTCAGTTTACATGGGTAATTTCAAAGAGTTTTATTACCCACCTAAATCCCCAACCAACCCACCAATACCCATCTTAATAAAAAAATAAATAAATATGTTTACAATTAGAATTTTGACAGCATGAACAGGGTTACCAGTATAAGTTTTTATAAATAATTTAACAATTTCTCACAGATTTTTTAGACAGACTCTACTTATTTCAAAACGTCTGTCAGCATCACTTTTATTACAGACTAGTGGCTACCCGCGGCTTCGTGGACTCTTAGGAAACCTTTGACCAGGATATAAAGTAGTTTATACGTGCTTATACTTAGATATAAGAGTTAATACAAGGTCGTAAATATCTTTCAATTTTATCCAAATCCATCCAGCCGTTTTTAGACGTGAAGAGGTAACAAACAAACAAACATACACACACGCACACACCAATAAAAAAAATGTAATAGGTATCTCAAAACGTCTACAATTCTGCCAATATCATTGAATTCTGCACAAAAAGACCAGACATTGAATACCTAAGCTTGATGAAACGCCAAATATACACAATTATTGAGGAGATGGTCCAGCACAGCGGATATTGTGTCCTCGCAAAGGGTAATAAACGGGGACTAAACCGAACATACAAAGTCGCAATTTTCTTACACCCAGAGATAGCCATGGCTTCGCTCTGTCCGGCTCCGAGGCGGATATTAAAGAATAAAGTTATCTCGGGAACATCCTTAGCTCGGATATTTTTGAGCGTGTCGAGAGGATTTATGCTTGGGCAGGGCTTCCCAAACTTGTCTAAGTGCCCCTTGTATATTTAGTTAACAGCTGCGTACGTTATAAAAATTTTAAAGACTTTTAAATATTTAATTTAAGTTAAAAAATGTAGTAAAGATTTTTACAAATAATATTTTTAAAAATGTAGTAAAAAATTTTACAAAAAATATTTGTAAAAATCTTTACTAAATTTACTTTATAAATAATATTTGTAAAAAACCTTTACTAAATTTTTAATAGAGAGGTTGCTCTGGGTAAAATTCGACGTAAGTACCAAAGCTAAAGTTATATCATTTTGGTCATTTTAAAAATCTGCCGCCATATTACAAGCTTTTAAAACCTGCCAGTTTTCTGGATGACTTTCAATATCTCTTTTATTTGCTATACAGCGAGAAAGGTTTTAAGAGCTTGAAATACCCTCCCTGGTACCAAAAGCTTTTCCTTAATATTTTAAACATATATATCTTGTAGCCGTAAGCGGTCTATTTTACGTTTAATAAAAGGATATTTTAACATTGAAAATGTTTTTTCGATCGCTTCAGTAAGGTACCCAATTTCAGCCAAAGTGAGACATTGTCCTGGTCCCGTGAGTTTTGGGTCTACGTGTATGTATTAAATGTCAAAAGATGCGTCTCAGCAAGGGCTACAATATGGTGAAAAAAAAATTTGAAAAAGTCAAAACCTTTTTTCGAAAATCTCATAAATGTAGAAAAATGACACACTTCTTTGGGGTCTTTTCTCACTAAATCGACCACAGAACAAAGAATTTTTTTTTTTCCCCAGTAGAAGTCGCATGTGGGCGGCACCCGTGTAACATCATATCTGCGAAGCTCCGCACATCTTTGAATTTTGCTCCGTCAGTCCTATGAACGAACGCCAAACAAAAACATCTTCAAAAATAATATAAAAATGCCGAGTTGCATTATATAAAAGAGCAAAGTCGATATCTACATACATCATTTAGCAAACGGGTGTATAAAATATCAGAGGCGAGCTTTATTTAATTAGTTTTGATTTTAATTAAAAATTCAACTGATATTTTCCTTTTAAAATTCATAACAATAAATATCCACCTTTATGCGGTATACACTTATGATCCATATTCCAACCCACAATTTGACATATTCTTGAAATTTCATAAACACTAAAATATAGAATGGCGGAAATGTCACTCAATAGGGGAGACCGAGAAAAGTTGTGACTGTGAAGAGTTGAATAGTATTATCTATCACCATAGCAAAAAATTGATAAGTAAATGATAAACGTCTAAATAACAGTTGATTTGATACACTCACCACTGAAAACAATCAAAAACAGCATGGAATTTTAGTCAACAAAAAATAGTACGTTATAGGCGAGTGCGGGAAGCATTTTTATTGTCAATTATTTTAATCATTCGAGGCAATTTAATGAAAATTGCTTCCCTTACAAGGCCGCGAAGTCTCAAGAATTGTGAGAAAAAAATTCTTAGTTAAAATTTAATTTTGAAATTGGTTCATGTGGTCATGTGAAACGACTGGTCATGCAGCCATAAAGTTTTATAAAAATAACGTCATATAGTTATTTTTGGATTTAGAATACTACACTCCTGAACTTGTGCGGGGCGGAAAGTAACTATTGAAGTTAACTCGATAAGTATAGGTGCCGGCACATAACTTGGCAAGTTCTTTAACGTGCATTCCTATACTTCTCTTTGTTTGCCCGATGTAAGAGAGCGTAGTAGCAATCTAGTTTGTAGATGCCTAGCGCCTGCACCTTGAAAAGGGATGTTGCACTTGACAGGCCGTAAGAATTGTTTTATCTTCCTCGTCGGCTTGAAGTAGGTCTTGATAGACACACTCTTCAGAATACCTACAATCTTGTCAATGACACCTTTCATGTAAGGTAGAATGGCAGGTCGTCGTTCTACTATGGCTGGCTTGACACGGTTTCTGGGTTGGAGGGAAGGCGTGGTACTGGCAATTTGTTACTTCGCAGAACGAGCTGAAGCTCAGCTGTCAGGTGTTGTTGGGCACAGATCCCAAATACAAATAAATACAAATAACTTTATTTGCTGTAATTAGGGTGATTACTTACAATTCCCGCGTACTCTCTGAAACAAAGATTTCTCTACGGTAGGTAGCTAACTGTAAAGGATAGTGGTGGGATTCACCATTGAGGTATCTATCTGTATTATTATTTGAGTTTTAGGGGCTATGCAGCTCAAGATGAAACAATAGTCACTGCGACCTAAGAGATCTATTGTGACTCACCTAGTTATAATAACTCTTTGAGCCCAACGGCTTCCAAGAAGTCTAGAATCTTCCTGGTTTTGAGAGTTTTTATTTCCTCCGGGTCGATTATGTGTCGTCCCAGATGGATGCTACGCCTGTGGATTAGAGGTCCACAGTCACATAAGAGATGCTTGGGTGTTTCATGCTCCTCATTACAATATCTGCAGACGTCAGTATCACTCAATTTCATAAGAAACATGTGTCTGTTTAGTTTGCAGTGTCCAGTTATCTATCTGTAAGTGTTGCTTTTCGAAACATCCGATATCCGATATATTAATTTTATTTGGGTTTCTGAATTTTGAAATTCAAATATTTTTTCCTAGTAACTAAGAAAGGTCAGGATTCCACCGAATTATGAAATAGAATTATTGATATGAAACTATTTAGGATAAGCTAAGTGAGAAATGTTAACCAACCCGGTCTCCCTTATCTCATTCAATTTTCTTAAAGTACTTTATGTGTTAATAAATAAGGTAGTAAATCGCACTATTAAAATTAGCTTACACCATCTAGCGGCTGAGTAGCAGCATTATAAATATACGTATTATTTAATTTGGTAACAAGTTGCTATGGTAATACGACTGAATCTAAATAAATAAACTTTGTGATTTATGGCTTTCTGCATATTATACATTTTTACTTTTTATCCAATTATGTGTTCACAAAGTGTGTGTGCGTAGCATATAACTATTAAGTGGGGGTGGGGGGTTTGGCTTCGATTTTTAATGTGTTTGTTTGGTTACACTGGTTTTCATACTAAATTGACCTCATACTACTTCTATCTACTTCTATGTTCTGTGAAATCGACAATTTCTCAAAAACGAAAAGCGATACCTATCGAAAAAATGAAAAGAACCCCTAGAGATATTGAGTTAGGCTACCTATTGAAAATAGTATATGTCCTTGACTCTTACGGTCTGGGCTGTAGCTTATCCTTTATGTAGCGAAATGTTGGGATACCGCGGGCGACGCGCGCGGCGCGGGATAATAATAATACGTAGGTAGTACGATTGAAGTTTGTATTGTATATTTTAAAGCTTGTAATAGTGTTTTATATTTGTTTTTTTTATTTATTTCCACATTTTTTATAAAAAAAAAGTATTTCGATATATATTAAAACCATAATATTGATATTGATATTGATTAGCTCTAGCAGGTCAACAGATGGTATGACGTGAATAGAGCGTTCCAGATCTAGTCAAAGATTTAAAAACCGTTAGATACGGCGGCGCGGGGCGGTACCATTGTGTGACTGCACTGAAATGTCTCCATAAGTCCATATTCAAGTAAATGACGTCGCTTACTATGTGAAAACGAAAGAGAAAGTAGTGTTAGCAATAACTGTAGGAGCAAAAGAGATGACGCTATTATCTCCAGTACACGTGCTAGGCGTCGTAGTGAGTTTTTGTGTGTAGATAAACGGATAAACGAATCTTGAGCGAAAGTTGAACAGAAGAGAGGTTTTGGTTTGAGGCCCGAGGCGAAGCCAAGGGCCTCTACTAGATCCAAAATAGTATATATCGTGGGTTGCTGTTATTTCAATTTCGAGATTTGAAATTACTCGATCAGTCATGTCTTTTGACTCTGCGATTCCAAATGAATTTTTACAATGATCTCTGAGAATGAGAGTGTGATGATGATGCCTAAGTAAATATGAGGGTTGTTATCGCACATTCGAGTGATGATGAAGTCGGCGCGAGAGTCTCGCATGCTGCATTTGATTTTGATTTTTTTATTTTTATTGGGGTTAATTTATTTAGAAATTCAGATGTTATAGTTTTACATAGTACTTAGGTTACCTTTCAATAAAATATTAATGTCTATAAGAAAGGAATAAAAAATATTTTGTTAAATTCATTAAATTCATTTTCAATGTACCAGAAGGTCGTGAAAGGCACGAGATCTGTGATTTTTTTTATAGTGATACCACATCAATCGGAATGTAAAACCTTGCGACTGTGCTTGCGGGGTGTCACTCGCGCATGGCCAAAAACCCATTTCCTTTATCTACACTTTTGTTTTACGCTATTTACCAATCTGTTTCTCTATCTCAAATACAACTAGACGATGGCCAATCAGTCGTCCGCCATAACGTAAATGACGTCATGAAATCCGATGATTAAATAGCGACCTCTAGGGGCTTTTGTTATCTCAGTTTGAGAAACTCTTACTAAGGGTTCTAATGTAAGCCTCGTATGTCATTATGTTATCATTATACAGCGCATTTTGCCAACGGTTAAGATACAGTTAAGTTAATTTAATTTTGTTTGGTGTTTAAACCTTTGTCAATGCCAACCACTCTCACAACATTATTAACTACGTTAGAACACGTTACTAATTAAAAGATCCACAATAATATTAATATTAAGTATTATACTTGAAAATTTGTAAGTCTGCAGGCCTATAACAAAAATAATTCGTCGTTCCATTTACTTGATGCTGAACCCTATTCGTAAGGTAAGCACAGTACATATATAAGTTTTTTCAAACAGTAGAGGAGCTAATGTCACTTAGGCCCTCTTGTCATTGCACTCCGTCGGATCGCTAGGGTTGGCATTTTCCGGCCGTCTCGTGGAATGCTACGCGCGAAAGCTATGGAAACAACTGCGACGCGATGTCACAACCCTGACCAAAGTACTGCGAACTTTGCTTAGAGTTCTTAGAGTTCTTGTCAGCCGTCAAATTCGAACGTTTCCATGGAGCTCTCATACTGTTTAAAAAACTTATATATGTACTGTGGTAATAGTGTCACGGAGTAGGACGAACATCGTCCGTTTATCGCGATTGCTTAATGTAATAGGCCTGCAGGTGTGAGGTTAATAAATGGTTTCATACATAGTTTCTCTACATTTTATTAACATTAAGTATTTAATACCTTACAGTCTTCTTCAGATATAATTTAATGATCAAACGAACTTACCCTAAGTGAAGTTCGATCTTAATTATCCCGTCTTCATCGAAGAGATTTAATTTGTTAGCTCTGCTATACGCTCGCACTATATCGCACGTCTTCAGCGCTATAGGAAGGAAAAAGAAAGCAATAGCTACCCCCTCTCTGCCTCCGACCAGCGCTGCCCGCCGCCGCGTCAACCTCATTCAGTTTGGAGTAGTAAGTAAATACATTGATATCTCCATCTATTATAGGGATACGGTTGTTAAACAAACAACTAGCAAGGGAGGGTTGGGACTTTAAATCTCTTCGATGAAGACGGGATAATTAAGATCGAACTTCACTTAGGGTAAGTTCGTTTGATCATTAAATTATCCCGTCTTCATCTCCCGAGATTTAATTTGTTACAAAGTAGGATGTTTAGAGAAGATATCAATGTTATTAGAGGAACCCTTGTTTGTTTATATAAATAAACAAGGGTTAAGTGAACACACATTAAATTATTTTAAGGATTAGTTAAATAAGATAAAAATAAGTCAGTGCTCCTGCACTGCAACTGCAACATAATAAAAAATTGTTTTATTACAATGTCGGTTCTGCAAAATTAGAGCCCGAATCCTGGAAACTCGCAAATATTGTCGATTGTCCAGTCCAAACAGCAGATTGCGAATAGCATCCACAGAAAATTCGACACACAGACAAGTAATTGAACAAATTTTTCGTCACAAATGGCAGCAACTTGGCCGCCGCGCCGATGTAACCACATGTTACACAACATGATAAACAGGTAATGAGATTAATAAAAAAATCGGTGTAACATTCCTCCATTATAAATTTTATCAATCGGCCGAATGTTTATGACAAGGCAGCATTGATAAGTTTTTTTGGGGGGGGGGGGTTTGTATTAGTTCATAAGGGCGATAATATTTAAGATATTTATTTATATTAATAAACACAAATAATTTTATTACAGAAATAAAAACTCAAAGAATGGAAAGTTCAACAAGTTGAGACTTACAGAAGATGTGATTAAACATCTGTCATTTAAATTTTAAATAATAAATTATTTCGCCAAATCTTACTGTGTTACCTCAGATAATATAATACAATACTGAGTTGCTTAATTGAATTAAGTACATGATCTGTATTCATTCACTTGTAGCCAAGGCTAACAAGGTAACCAATGT
The DNA here is from genome assembly GCA_928269145.1 of Agriphila tristella. Classification (NCBI taxonomy): domain Eukaryota; kingdom Metazoa; phylum Arthropoda; class Insecta; order Lepidoptera; family Crambidae; genus Agriphila; species Agriphila tristella. Next base: position 24,975,215 of record OV743437.1, on the reverse strand, counting down.
GTGCTTAATTGTTCAAAATGTAATTTATTTGGGAGTAAGTTCAACAGGTAAACTTAAACTATTGTAAGATCCAACGGTAATGTAATGTAACGGTAGTGTAACAAACAAATCTAAAAAAAAAAAATTTTAGGTTACCATTGCCGCTGATATGGATTTAAAATAATTAGGAGATATCTGAGCAATGATTGTTTACTGGGATTCGTTTAGAAAGCAGTTATTTAGAAATCCTATTAAATCATTAATTTATATAAAATAAGATATTCTTTCTTGGCACTATTTCCAATAAAAATATAGATTTGCTTGCAGTATTATTCAAATACTGAGGCAAGGTATCAATAGACACTTCTAACGCTTGACTAAAGAAACTTGTTTTCTAAGGAACGTTTGCCTTATAATATGCAGCCAGAGAAAACTGACAGCGAGGAAGATGTATCTTTCTGCGAACAGATAAAAATAAATTAACGTTTGTTGTGACTATTACCATCGCTATTTCTTTAACAGCAAGTTGATTAAGGTTTCAACGAGGGAATGGAGTTGCCTGTCACAAGTATATTATTATGTTTACTAGGTAGCTTTAATAATATAAGTTTATTTAATGTATTGTGTAATTGCAGAAATAAAAAACTTTTATTTTTTATTTTATTTCATTGAGAAACCATGGCTGTGATAGCTTTTATGTCATTTGGCTTTGTCATGTACAATAAAATAAGTTTTTTTTTTTTTAAATAAGTAAGGAAAAATAAAGCTGGGGAGGCGTTATTACGCCTATTGTTAATCATAACACTGCCATTTCTCGCGAGCAATTTAGCAATTTAATTTAATTGCAAGCAATGAACACCACTAATTCGATTCATTTATGAAATGGCAGTGGTGTTATTAATATACAACAAAAACTTCAGTATAGGCACCTGCAGACAGACGGCGTGGTGCGCGTCCCAGCTATATCCAGCACAGCCGCAGTGGTAGGCGCCGCCCATCGGGTAGCAGCCCATCAGTGCTAGTATACGCACGGCATGCGAAGAATTTTATAACAAAAAGCAGATCCAGGTCATTAATGAGCAGCAATTATTCCTGGTTTGTGCAAAATCTTATATTGTCTCACTTTGACCGGCTGCTGCGCAGTCTTATTGTCAAAGCAATGGAGAAAGTATTGAAAACTATTCGTTTATCATATTGATTTAAACGTATCAGGAAAACAAATATTATTTTTCCACCATACAATACAAAGTTGACAAGGTACATAGTACGCTGTAATACGTAATTATTATATTCATTATTTTAAATAGTTAAACATTAATGCTCAATATGTACAAGCCTTAAGCTTGTCCAATATTAAAATTTTAAGTGTTAAAATAGTAATGCTACCGCAGTACAAACTCCTGTAATAGTTCCCAAGTATCTGACAAAGTCACTAAAATGTATTTTATTTGATTTTAATAACTTCTTCTAAAAATATTTTGTTTGTCCTTATTTGTCAATATACTACTAATTTTAGAAATTCAATACAAGGCTAAAGAATTTACTTGTTTGGCTGGGACTTTCTTTATAGTTAATGAGGATCTTAAATATTAGAATCATTGTTTTTATAGTTTCTAATACTTGAAAATTTGAGAAATTTTGGTAATTAATACCCAGACATAAGTGTCATCTTAATAGGGCATTGAAGCCTGTAATTAATGGGTTAAATTATTGGTTTAAAAATCTAGTAAAGATGATGATTCTGTGTAGTGCTGTGAAAAAGCCAAAGAATAAGACCCAAAACTCATGAAGTTTATTGACTTAATAACATCTTTACTAATATTAAAAATGCAAAAGTCCTTTTGTTTGTTTGTTTGTTACACCCTCATGTCTCAACCACTGAACAAATCATCATGAAATTTTTATACACGTTGTCTGGGTTACAGAGAAAGACATACGGTACCTTTAATCCCGAAAGGAAAAAAATGTTCCTGAGGGATAGCAAGAAACATTTCCTTGGCGGCCGCTAGTCTTCAATACTTTTTGCGCTGTGCGTGAAAACAACCGTTCTCAAGGACTAATAGTTGTGCCATGACATTATCAGGACACATGTTATGAGTTAAGTCGTTCTAGCATCCTCTATAAAATGTTCAGAAAGTACCCACATGTTCTATTTTCTATTGTAAAGAAAATAAAATATATTTGTTTATTTTTTAATTTAACTAACTGAATACTTAGAATTAGTATTGGAAAATAACCTCAAGCACATAACGGTCGTTTGATAGTTTTTACTTGAATCGAGAACGTATTTTAGCTGACCAGCTAAAAATACAGACAAGGTACAGACCTTTTGTTCTGATCCGGTAGCGCGACGGTGCCGACGGTGGTGATCACGGGTAGCCCTTGGAGCTGGAAGCTGCAGGTAGGTGCCGCAAGGCTGATGAAATACGTTAAACTGGCCCTGCCGATTGTTGTCCGTCACCTCGGCTCAACTGCTTGTGTTCCAAGATATGGTTGCGGTTGTTGTGGCAGACCCCAAGTTTAGAGAGAACTGAGCAGTAGGTGTCGTCGCGCTGACGGTCTTTAAAGACACTGTTCGAACGATTTTCAGTAGTGGCATAATACATGATAATAGCATGATTCATTTTCAACGAATCGGAGATGAATTTGCCGGTAATGTTTTTTTTTTTTTTTTATTGACCATAAGGGCACCTTTAACACTTGTGGGAGTGTATTTTGATGTTCAACATCATTGCTGATTTTTCTCGAAGAAAAAATAAAAATGAATCAGAATTTTGTTTTATAATGTTGTTCGAGAAAACCGAAACATTTAAAAGTACTTGTACATACCTGTATCAGTGACAACAATTTTGATGTTTCACGAAAAAGATTATTAGGCCTTCATTTTTGATAGCAAATATCTTATTAATATTTGGAAAATAACGGTTAATATCTCGTATTAACACATAGAAGTATCTCGTATTGACTTAAAGTAAATAATCTGCAGTTTACGTCAGCAAATCTAGGTATATATGTTTTATAAAATTACGGCTAATATCTCGTATTAGCTCATAATAGTACCTATCACTGGTCAATATCACGTATTGACTCGGGAAAAAATATCTCATAAAAGCAAGTATGTCGTATTGACTCAAAGCAAATATTTTGCAGTTAACACCAGCAAATCTATTCATATTTTGTAAAATATGAAGCGGTTAATAATGATTAAACAAACTTACCTGTAAGTTGAGTTCAATCATAATATACGAAGGATTCGTTATTAAGACATTAACTCACAAAAGCAGGTCGTATCGACTCGAGGCAAGTATTCGGCAGTTTGTTGTAAAATGATGGTTAATATCTCGTATTAACGCATAAAAGTATCACTGGTCAATATCTCGTATTGACTCGGGAAAAAAAATTCACTGGCCAATATCACGTATTGGCTCGGGAAAAATGTACCATTGGTCAATATCTCGTATTGACTCGAGGCAAATATAAGGCAGTTTGCCTTTGTGAATAACTTGCATACTTTTCATCACTAAGAGAAAAGATAAATTGTGAGTCTACCTTCAACATTCGTATCACTTGCATAGTGACGGTATTTTACCGTTTTCATGAATTAATTCACGTTTATAATTTCACTGATTTTAAGACTATAGTTAAACAAAAAAGTAATATTTTTGTGATGAGCGACGTGCGTCTTGCGCGCGCGCGCAACAAAGAATGAGGTTGACGCGGCGGCGGGCAGCGCTGGTCGGAGGCAGAGAGGGGGTAGCTATTGCTTTCTTTTTCCTTCCTATAGCGCTGAAGACGTGCGATATAGTGCGAGCGTATAGCAGAGCTACTACTTTGTAACAAATTAAATCTCGGGAGATGAAGACGGGATAATTAAGTATTAAGCTATCGCACAAAACCCAAAGGTGTTAGTCAAAATTAGTAGAACTTAGTAAGCCTGTAGGTACAGTCAGCCTCAGAAGAAGCTTCACGCTTTAGTACTTTATCACGCCAACTATAACACTTGTTCAGTAAGTTTGATGAAAGCGATAGTTAGTGCGAAACAGTTCCAAAGTGTTTAGTAACTTCTGGGGCTACCATACGAGGAAATGTCTTGTCGTGTACGTGTGGACCACATAAGGTCCCTAGTCACGTCCCGCCGACCCTTCATAGTGGCCGAACACTAATACATCAGCCGTGACGGCCCGCACAATGGCGGATTTGCTTTCTTTCTTGTTTAGATTTTCTGGGATTAAGGACAACGTGTACTTGTAGGGTTTAATATCGTATATTATGTTAAAACCCTTTCAGAACTATTTTATTTAGTAAAAATACGTCTCCTGTGTTGTAAACACGCTCATATCCACAAGGAAGACTTATATTTGTGGATAACGGTGTTGACTGTACAAATACCCAAAGAACCTATTCATGGCTATGTGTATGTAATCTCGTTGTTCAGTTGTTTGTTGTCCTGAATAAATAAAAATAAAAAAATAAAAAAAGACTTACCAGATAATAATATTAACCTTGAATTTAAAAATTTAGATGTAAATACGACATTCAAAACACGAACTTAAGCAAGGTTTACACGAAACCATCGCTGGCTGCCAGTCACAGCGATGCATGGCTGTATGTATCGTCATAGTTTGGACCACAGAACAAAGAATTTTTTTTCCCCCTGTTTGGACGTTTCGTACTTGTGATGGCAAACATTAACAATTTTTACTTTTTCAAAGTATTCCTTATAACTACTCACGTAACGTTAATTGAGCTATCTCTTTTTATGTTATTCTGAACTTCGTTATTCAGATTGACACTCGTCGGCGTCGCAAATCGTGGCAGAAAGGAAGGAGTATCCCACTAATATTATAAATGTGAAAGTTTGTGGGTTTGGACGTTTGTTCCTCAATCACGCAAAAAGTACTAAACGGATTTGGTTGAAAATTGGCACACAGATAGTAGATAACCTAGATTAAAACATAGAATACTTTTTATCTCGATATACCCACGGGAACGGAAACCACGCGGGTGAAATCGCGGGCAGCTGCTAGTCATAAATAAATAAAAAATATAGATATTTACCTACAATTTTTTAATTTTTTTTAAGATTTATCTATAAAAAAAAAAGTTAACTTAAGGTTCGTAAAAATGTAACTGTAATGGGGAAGACCAGAGGCGAATGGGAAAAAACAGGAAACGAAAGACGCAAGGGGATTATAAAACACTCGTAAACGACGGTGGCCAACTCAGAACGATATTTGCTTAGTTCTTATGTGGCCACATACTTACCGGCTTTATCTTGCAACCTTTTTTAGAACCCGCACTTAACAGTTAGGTTGTACATGTACTGACTTAATCCGGGTTTAGTGGCATGCTGTTAAACTAGATTAGACTATCTACAATTTCCATGTGCGTTAGTTTTACACATCCTGTGAGGATTTAAATAATAGTCTAAATAAATACTTAGGGAAGCCGAATCTTTTTTAAATGGAAACAACCACAAATCCAGTTGAAATGGTATACAATGCAAGCGGGTAAAGTTGACTTCACTCATTCGGATTAATTGCTAGCCTCGGCTAATTCGGGTGAAACACCTACCTACCTAATGTATATAGGCCCATTACCGTAGCAGCAAAGGTCAAAACCCCTTTCCATTAAAAATAAAGTGTGAAATTCATAAATTAAAATGTACGAAAAAATCTGATAATTAATACTGAAGTGTGACTCCCAGTGTAATAATATTCTTAAAATGAAATTAATGAGAGAAAATAAAATACACGATCCTCTTTCCACCGAGTTCAGAAATTAAAAATGTAAAGTTATATTAGACTTAAAAGCAAACTTGGCCACATTACTTTTGTCTGTTTAAAAGCTTTTGCTCTTAAATTTTGTAATACTTTGCAAACTTCTTGAGATCATCTCCAAATCTTTCGTTTTTGTTACGGTAGCATAAATCGTGAAGCTATCTGGATTTAAAGGGGTACTATGTGAAAGTTTGTGGGTTTGGATGTTTGTTCCTCAATCACGCAAAACTACTGAACGGATTTAGTTGAAATTTGGCACACAGATAGTAGATAGCCTGGATTAAAACATAGGATACTTTTTATCCCGATATTCCCACGGAAACGGGAACCACGTGGGTGAAACCGCGGGTGGCCGCTTGTTAAGTATGAAATTAACTAATAGCTTTAATAACGTAAATATTGATATATCAGATACCCTTTACTAAATCACGAATCATTGTACTTTCTAATATGTCACCACATCACTCCCATTAAAAGGCAGCTTTTTCACTTTCCTCAGGTATCCAGTAATCTGTTGCGTGCTCACCTAATTCATATGAATACTTTATATTATGAAACAAAAGGAAAATACACTTCCCTTTCAGGTCACGTTCCCTTATGGAGTCGTGTCCGAGACAGGCCCGCAAATGAAAAATTGTTATTCAAGTTTGAAATGACCAAAGCCTGCGTCGAATTTATGATGTCCATTATACAAAGGGCAATTTCAAATGTGCTGAGAGATTTTTTACCTACTCGTTGTTTCCTTAAAGAATGAAACGAGATTTATCGACGAGGCTGGAATGTTAATTGAAAGTGACTTTTGTTTTTGACCATTTGTTTTTTTTTTCTAACTTTCAACGATTGCTTGGGACATAATGGACGAGGGTCACTGGCAAACTGCGTAAAGATCTATGGCCAATTGACCAATGTAGATTGAATGATGTTTGGCTAATAACGGATATTGGTCAATACTATTAATGGACCATTTTAAATCAAAATCTTCAACCGTCATAAAGTTCTGTCATTTTGATCAATCGTTGACTGTCAAGGAATTGATAATAGTAATTGATTCAATCAACTATCGACCTAGACCATCGATTAAAGTCATTTGGCTGGAAATTCAATCATAAACAAAAAACAAAACACTTGGTAAAATATATCTTTTCTAAATCTTAGCGAAAAAATTTAGTAATAATCTAACGTGTAATCATTTCTACGCATTTACAGTAGAACCTGTTTGATTCACATTATATCATAATAATATGGTAGCCGATCACATGTCCGAAATTTACTTGTCCTAATTTCATTTGACCAAAAATCAGTAAATAATTAATTTTCAGAACATCACGAAAATTTATCCAATTCCACTTTAAAACGGTTTTGGAAATGAACTAATAAAATTAGAATACCAAATATCATACTAGAAAAAATACGACTCGCTATGAAGATCGGAAATAGTGTACCTACTGCAAGTTTTTAAGGAGTTTGGTGAACTGAAATTATGGAAAATAAATCAGTGGTATAATGAATGTTCGGGAATATAATACTTCGACGAAATGTTCTTTCGACCGAGCATTACCTCGGTAAAAAGTTGTTCGGCCAAATGAGACGTCGGAGTAACGAAAAAAAATCGTATTAAAATTAGGTTAACTGATACAGTGGGAAACGTGATTTCTACGAAGTAAAAAAAGGCTAAACGAAAATAGTCGAATAGTAAAATGAGATTCGACTAACACAAAATACGATCTTATGCGGGCTCCAGACTCCTGCGTGATTCACGGCGTGAATTCATGCCGTAATTTTGCCGTGAAGTTGGCGTGAAAAGCATGACCCTCCACACTCGCTATCGTTCACAGTTTAGTTCGCGCACTCGACGAGAATGGACGCTGAATGAAGCACTGCTATCTTTGAATTTAGCATCCCATAAAATGGGTTTGGCATGATAACAATCAATCAACACAAGTTCCTGCTCGTTCGTTCAAGTGACGATCATTTTGATGCACCGTATTACGCAAATAAATAAAAAACCTCACGGCACGGCACTGTTTTCACGCGCGTGTGTGGATGCGCTTGCGTTCACGGGAGGTTCACGCACCGCGAACCCTTTGAAACGGGCGCAAATACCGACACCGAACGGGGAGCAAGGCGTGAACAGGCGCGAAGCCCGTGAACGGGTGCAAAAACCATCCACATTCGCGCTTCACGCCTTTCACGGGTGTTCACGGCGCGAATGTGGAGCCCCCTTTTAGATAGGTAACCAATGTTCAAAAACTTTATAAGAATTGAGTTATCTCATTAACCTTTGACCGCTTGGCTTTGTTTAAGTTAACTTGTCCATCCTTACTGACTCATTAATTAGGTGTCAATTTCTTTACTTTTAAATCACCGATGGGCTAGTCCTCTAGTAACTGAAATGTTAGAAATCTATTCGTGCGAACCTAAGTTCGTACGAATCCGCGATCAAACATACGGCGTCGCGTCATCGGTACGCTATGGTCGCGTCGTTAATAGACGCAATGATCGTTCGCATTGTAATAGGACACACATTTCTTGTCAACGCGCGAACACGCGATGGTGGCGTCGCTTATTCGCGCGATGATCACGTAGTCGTGCGACCCCTTAAACCTACCCAAAGTTAGTTCCCAAAATACAGTCATAAGATTATTGTTCGTCATCATTAGTCATCTCATAGTCATCCTTAATTAGCTTAATTAGTCATGTCTGACTTCGATTGTTTTCATGCATTCCATGTTTTAAATTGTTTAATGCCCAATGAACTTATTTCGATTAAGTCCGGCGAAATAGTTGAAATCATGTTAACATTTTACTGAATTTCACTCAAAAAACTAAAGCAAACTAGGTAAAAGCTTTGACAGAAAAAATAATCAGTCGAAATGCCCTTTTGTTCCAGAGTTTTTTGTCACCAACAATCCTCGACAGCGCGAAACGCGAGTTTTCCTAAATATTTCATTTGCTTCGTATAAAGACTTTAGCTTCCCTGTTATTTGTGTAGGACTGTGAGCAAGCTATCATTCCCCAAATTCTTTCGTTGCGTATTTTGTTTTCACACGAAAACGAAACACAAGATTATTATCCCGACGTTTCATCTCAAAATTACAGAATGAAATACAAGATCCTTTGTGACATTGTCAAAGGCGCATCAAATTGAATCAATAAACTCGGTAAAGAACGTATGAAATATGCCCGTGAAATTTTTTATACCACTGACTTGTAGTTTTTGCGAGTTTCTTTTGGGATTATGTTTCGTTTATTATACTGGGTTTTACTGTGCGACGTATAAAAGGCTAAGCTGAATTAAAAACTGAAATTTTATTCTATATATTTTGAACACGGATTGAAATATTATTGAACTATTTTGCTTTGATGTTTACATTTTGCTTATTTACTGTTCATTCATTTATGTCTTTTTTATTGATACCTAATTTCTAAAACCGGCGATTTCTAAAAGTGCGAGTCGGACTCGCGCACGCAGGGTTCCGTACCAAAAAACAGTAAAAAATCACGTTTGTTGTATGGGAGCCCCCCTAAATATTAATTTTATTCTGTTTTTAGCATATTTTGTTATAGCAGCAATAGAAATACACGATCTGTGAAAATTTCAACTGTCTACCTATAGTCGTTATCAATATGGAGCAAAAAACGGCAAAAAAATCACGTTTGTTGTATGGGAGCCCCCCTTAAATATTTATTTTATTCTGTTTTTAGTATTTGTTGTTATAGCGGCAACAAAAATACATCATCTGTGAAAATTTCAACTGTCTAGCTATCACGGTTCATGAGATACAGCCTGGTGACAGACAGACAGACAGACGGACAGCGGAGGCTTAGTAATAGGGTCCCGTTTTTACCCTTTGGGTACGGAACCCTAAAAAAACCGGCCAAGTGCGAGTCGGACTCGCGCACGAAGGGTTCCGTACCAAAAACTGCAAAAAAACACGTTTGTTGTATGGGAGCCCCCCTCAAAAATTTATTTTATTCTGTTTTTAGTATTTGTTGTTATAGCGGCAACAGAAATACATCATATGTGAAAATTTCAACTTCCTAGCTATCACGGTTCATGAGATACAGCCTGGTGACAGACAGACAGACAGACAGACAGACAGACAGACAGACAGACAGACAGACGGACAGCGAAGCCTTAGTAATAGGGTCCCGTTTTTACCCTTTGGGTACGGAACCCTAAAAAGCGTGCTTTATTGAGACATCGTTTTATTTTTCTTGTAAACTTTAGATACATAAACTACTAGCACACAGAATTTTTAAGATTTTTCTCTTTCGAAAAAATTTTTTGATAATGTGCAAACAGCGCTTTTTCATAATAACCCACATGCCCTAGTAGCCCCACTTCAAAATTTAAAGCCCCCTTTTCAATCCCTATTGTAAATATTTTTATTTTTTTATTTTTTTCTTATTTGCAGAATAGTTGGGCGAACGTCATCTTAAACTATTCCAAGTTTCAATTTGATACTATTAGTAGTTCTCGAGGTACCCAGCTGTGACAGACAGACAGACTGAGTCACACCATAAGGGTTCCTTTTTATACAATTTTGGTACGGAACCCTAAAAATATGTTGTCTTATCATCAAATTGTCACTATTTCGTAATTTCTTTCGTAATCTATGTCTGGAAAACCGTTTGTTCAATAAAGAATTGGGCTAGAGTTGTTTACCAAATAAGACAAGGGATAAATAGACTATAGCTAAAAGATGTTTTGAATGGGTGGCAGCGTAAAGGTTTTGACGCAGATCGTCACTTTCGCAAATCGTCATCGCGAGAAAGGATCATGCCGCATTCTGGGCCATGATGCGCATTAACCAATACATATCTGTGACAGACTCATGTCATGTCAAAAAAGGGTTGGTAAAAAAATATCTTAATAGGAAAATCTCAAACAATTATAACCCAAAACAGCTCCTTGAGATTGAGATTTCTCTTTTTTCCCGCATTTAGTAGGGTACCCAATAGACCTCAAGTTCATTTCCGTGGGACCCAGCTCCGTTATACCGACTACCGATATGTACTTGTTTGGTATGTTTTCCTGAATACGAAAAGTGCGGTAGTCACTTCCTAGGGGTATGGAGGGGGGAGCTGTGACGTAGCAAAGATGGCGGCCGGCCCATTCTACGAAACGGTATTTCTAGATAACTACTGAACCGATTTACTTAAATAAGGTGTCGAATGAAAGATAATGTATTGCAAATTATTTGATTTTTAAATACATTCATGTAAATCTAATATCAAATGAAATAATAATAAAAAATCAAAATTTTGAAAGATTTATTTATTTTTTTATATATATAATAGTAAATAACTCGCTATCCGTTAGGATTATGGCAATGTAGCATATTATAAAACGTATTGTTGCTTTTATCAGCTTTTTAACAAACCTTAAATCAATACAATCGAGTAATAAACAACGAAGCTACAGTCGTTATAGTGATGGGAGGGAGTAATAAAACTATCTTTTTTTGTATGGAAATAAAAATAAAATTTCCAAAACCCATCGTGTTTGGTATCGAATAAAAGGGCTTCTTGAGCTGATTCCAAATATATAATACTATTATATTTCAGCTCCTGGTTTGAGAAACAAAACAGAAAAACGTTTTCCAAACATACTGAGTTTGGGCTCTTACAGGAAGAAAACGGTTAATCGAAATCTTATGAAACATACGCTAAATAACTCATAATATACTTTTGTCTAACGTCCTGGAAGCAATTCGAAAAATATTAGCACTGAGTATTTTTTTTTTTTAGTTTTTTTATTCCAATTATACTATATAGTATTTTTCAAAAATAACTACAGTAATAGGTAATTGTAGTGACATACATCGCACTGGTACATGAAAACGCGGACGAAGAGGGGAGGTCACCTATTTCACCCCCATTCTGCACCCTCCCCCTCAAAATCAGTTTCATATTTGTCGATCCCAGCTTAAGTTAAAAATTAATCAATAGATTTCATTAATTTTCTTAAAATTTACCTAAAGTTAATGAAATATAATAAAAAAATATTTAATGAAAATTTGTGGAATATCTTACAACTGTACAATTAGTTTGCAGTTACCTATTACCAATGATTTTAAAGTTCTTGCCTATAACTATAGTAAGTTTTGAAAAATAAAAACTTGAATTGGAATAAAAAAATAAAAATTAAAAAAAATACTCAATGCTAATATTTTCTAATTGCTTCCGGGACATTATATAAGAGTCTATTTTGAGTTATTTGGCGTATGTTTCAAAAGAATTCGATTAACCGTTTTCTTCCTGCAAGAGCCCAAACTCAGTATGTTTGGAAAACGTTTTTCTGTTTTTTTTCTCAAACCAGGAGCTGAAATATAATAGTATTATATATATTTGGAATCAGCTCAAGGAGCCCCTTTATTGGATACCAAACACGATGGGTTTTGGAAAGTTTATTTTTATTTCCATACAAAAAAAGATAGTCCCTCCCATCACTATAACGACTGTAGCTTCGTTGTTTATTACTCGATTGTATTGATTTAAGGTTTGTTAAAAAGCTGATAAAAGCAACAATACGTTTTATAATATGCTACATTGCCATAATCCTAACGGATAGCGAGATATTTACTATTATATAAATAAAAAAATAAATAAATCTTTCAAAATTTTGATTTTTTATTATTATTTCATTTGATATTAGATTTACATGAATGTATTTAAAAATCAAATAATTTGCAATACATTATCTTTCATTCGACACCTTATTTAAGTAAATTGGTTCAGTAGTTATCTAGAAATACCGTTTCGTAGAATGGGCCGGCCGCCATCTTTGCTACGTCACAGCTCCCCCCTCCATACCCCTAGGAAGTGACTACCGCACTTTTCGTATTCAAGAAAACATACCAAACAAGTACATATCGGTAGTCGGTATAACGGAGCTGGGTCCCACGGAAATCGTTATTTGAAGACTTTTTTACAAATGGGTACTACCTACTCTAATTATATTTTAATGATATTCTTCCCACGCAATCACTATAAAATTACTATAGTATTTTGGTAATTTCATCAAAGCGCATCATGGCCTAGCTTGTATAGTAAAATCGGCATAATCCTTTAGTCACTTTCGCAAATGGTCACTTTCGCAAAACGTCACTTTCGCAGAATATCAATCAATTGTTTTTCTTTTTTCTCAAAATTGTGAATGACATTCTGCGAAAGTGACGTTTTGCGAAAGTGATCATTTGCGAAAGTGACCAAATTTTTCGCGATGGCCATTTGCGAAAGTGACGATCTGCGTCAAAACCAGTAGCTTATTTGAATAAAGATAATTTCATTTCCATGGATGGATGAATGAACTACGAATAGCTATAATAAGCGTTTAGTTCAAACAATTCAAACACTAATAAGTAAGTAATATAAAGGGCTAGGTCGGCCATTATCGTAGCTCAAGCTGTTACAATATAAAGATAGGTCTACACTACACGGGTATAGTAAATGGCGAAATAGTCGTAAAATACTGTAAAAACTTGAGTAAAACTTATCACCATTTGTCATTTTTCAGTTTATCAAGAAGTGCGATAAGAGTGTTTGAATATTTATTTATATACTATCCCCGTAAATCTATAAGGGACCTGGCGGCCATTTTATTAACCTCAAAAAGAAAAACAATTGTAATTTTTAATATACCTAGACCCTATCTTATTGAAAATAAAAATTCAATAATTAATTATATTAAATTGCCTATTAAGATTTTATTATTACTCATAATTTTTAGTTACAGATGAGACGTTAACGTGGATGATAAGGCACAGAATAAATAATAGTGGTTAAGGTTCTATCGTATTATCGTAATTTACAGGGCTAGTATCTCTAAGGTTCCTTTCCTTTAAAGGATAGTATAAAAGCTAATAGGATAACGTCCGTCCGTTCGTTTTATTTCAATACGGCTTAGGATTAATTTCAAATATAAAAAAGTGCGCATCTTACGCAGTGCCTTACCCCTTTCTCAAACATTGAGGACCTGGCTATTACCTATACCAGACTATATTATTGTCATGGCGACATATTTATAACAATCGGTAGCTAAACTGGGGAACGAATGCAAAGCTGAGTTCATCGATGGCCTATTACTACTACACTTATGCATTTAAAATTTAGATAATTACGTGTCTATGTTATTTATGGAACGCTCTTGGCTTCTTCCAATAATTTCTGACTGGAAAATTTTTTAAAAAACAAAAAAACCGACTTCAATAAACGTGCCTATAAAAAGCAAGAAATAATATTCAAATCATTAGATATGCATTATCATTGTTATAATAAAAACACGCCTATTGAAGTCGGGTGGGGCTGGAGTACAACTTTTTCTTTTTATTCTTAAAGCCCCACCCGACTTCAACAGAAGTATTTTTATTATAACAATGATAATGCATATCTAATGATTTGAATATTATTTCTTGCTTTTTATAGGCAGGTTTATTGAAGTCGGTTTTTTTGTTTTTTAATCAATTTTTTATTTTTTTATTTTTAGTGTAAGTACCTTCTGCATTAGGTATATATTTTTTAGGTAAAAAAAATCAACTCAGCCAAACGTGAGATAATCGCGGAGAAACATACATACATACGGATCAAACTGAGAACCTCCTTTTTTGAAGTCGGTTAAAAAAGACTACACTAAGGTATCCCTTTTCTAACAAAAAAATATCATCTAATTCGGTTCATAAATAAGAAAGTCGTCAAGGTAGTTGATGCAAAATGATTGTATTTTCAGGATTACTTGAAAACTACTTGACCGATTTAAAAAAAAATTCAATGGGACCAAACTCAATCGAACAAAAAAGAATCATGAAAATCGGTCCATAAATGTCGAAGATACGCGCGAACAACGATAAAAAAAACATACAATCGAATTGAGAACCTCCTCCTTTTGATGAAGTCGGTTAAAAACGTTAACAGCTCAATTTCTGGGAATACAAAATTAACCATTTACCATTTTATCACGAATCGAACTACCTTGAATAGCTTTTACGCTTGTGTTATTGCGAACTGATAAATTAATCAATTAAGTACTAATTTTACTCTGAAAACAATATTTAACTTTACCCTATAAATTTAATATCGCCTGTGTGTACTAGGCCGAAAAGTCGATAATTTGACAATCGCCAAATGACATTAAAATGACAATAGTTCCCGACATTAGGGCTAAATGAGGCATTTAAACTCCCCCCTTTCGACTTTGTGGAATGTTCCTAACCGGCAAACAAGTTCTGAATTACTTTTAAGACGAATAGGTATATCTGAAAGATAAAACCTCTTGTTACAGACTTCGCATTTTTATTCAATCATTTTTCAGCAGTTTCTAGACATTTTATTAGTTTTAATAATATTTCTCGCTAGGTATATGGCAATTCATAAAGATTTAAAAACCGGCTAAGTGCGAGTCGGATTCACGCACGAAGGGTTCTGTACCTAAAAACCGGCAAAAATTGCGTTTATTGTATGGGAGCCCCACCTTAAATATTTATTTTATTCTGTTTTTAGTATTTGCTGTTATAGCGGCAACAGAAATACATCATCTGTGAAATTTTTTAATGTCTTGCTATTACGGTTCATGAGATACAGCCTGGTGACAGACAGACAGATAGTGGAGTCTTAGTAATAGGGTTCCATTTTTACCCTTTAATAGATACGGAACCCTAAAAACAAGGAAAAAACTAACGATTTTTTTTAAAACAAAACACGCAGTGCGCCGCACTTCGTGTCGTCACTGAATAAATGAGTCATAAATTTTAGCCGGAAATCCGCCCAATGGGAGTTATTCGATTCAGATACTTTTATTTACTACGGTGTAGTTTTTAGGGTTCCGTACCCAAAGGGTAAAAACGGGACCCTATTACTAAGCCTCCGCTGTCCGTCTGTCTGTCTGTCTGTCTGTCTGTCACCAGGCTGTATCTCATGAACCGTGATAGCTAAACAGTTGAAATTTTCACTGATGATGTATTTCTGTTGCCGCTATAAAAACAGAATATAATTAATATTCAAGGGGGGCTCCCATACAACCAACGTGATTTTTTTGCCGTTTTTTGCTCCATATCGATAACGACTACAGGAAGACAGTTGAAATTTTCACAGATCGTGTATTTCTATTGCTGCTATAATAACAATATGCTATAAACAGAATAAAATAAATATTTAAGGGGGGCTCCCATACAACAAACGTGATTTTTTGCTGTTTTTTGGTACGGAACCCTTCGTGCGCGAGTCCGACTCGCACTTGGCCGGTTTTTTTTATACACAACGGGATAGTGCTTCTCACCTAATGTTAAATGACGATAAGGCCGAAGGTGGAAGCGCACTACACCCGGAATACTGGCTATCTTACCTCTAACTGCCGGAACACAACAATTTTTAAATTGTTGTTATGGCGTCAGATTTAGGTAAGATGGTGGTAGCTAGCCAGGCAGTCCTGAAATAAGCCCTACCACTAACCAAACCGAGTACAAATTGTACCCCCCCTGGGAATCGAACCCGGGACCTCTGTGTCTTAAACGGATGGGCGAACCACTAGACCACAGTGGCGGTCAAGTTAACAGTACGTTAACTTTAATAGTGACATACTTTCATAAAGCCTCGATTACATAATCCGATCAAGCATCCTAGTTAGGAACCAAATTTAGAGTTGAGAGTTTAATAGTGAATTTGCACAAATAACGGAAAGGTCAACATTGTTTATGCTTTTTAATTTTGATTCTCATCTCCAATCTTAAACAATGTTTACAATCTTTTAAAATCGAACTTTTTATACGTACAATATTTTATTGGCAAGTACGGTTTGTACTATTAGTTATTCTGTGGTACAGGTGGCAACCCGAAATTGAATCCTAACTAGGATACTAGATCGGGATATGTAATAGGAGCTTAACTAAGGTCGGTAGCACACCTCCGCTGCGCAGTACCAGCGAAACAAAGCAATAAGTTCAGTATCTGAAGAAAAAGTGACAGAATTTGATAGTTTGATGTAGTACACACGACAGCACGATGGTTGTAACAGTTATACTGCTTTATTACAAAACAACTTTTATTAAGGGTTATTGAAAACTCGCCACCTATGTACTCGTCACGTTTTGAAAAGTTCCATACATTAAAAGTAAATTCGCCACCCTTAAAAAAAATGTAAATTCGTCACAAATAGATACACCTACGTGCTTCGAGCAACGACGGCTTCGTCCTACGTGTTATTGTAAACTCGTCACTATATTTTCGATTTTTAACATAATATTTGCAAGAAGTACCGTTAGCAAGCAAGATTGCCGCTATTATTCGTAAATATTTTTGTTTTTTGATTGATTTTTGATTTTATGTAACTATCACCTGTTGCTAAACCTTCTGTTTAGCGTTATTGCATAGAGAAAGAGCACTGCACCTGAGATACAGGTTTCCTAGTTTAGGTGCAGATGTTTTTTAATCTAAATTGTAAATTCTTAAGATTTAATCAAATTTTTATAATTTATAATTTACTAGCGACCACCTGCGACTTCGTCTGCGTAGATATTATATTGTCTATCCCTCGGGAATGGTTCCTTTTTTCGGGATGAAAGGTACCCTATGTCCTTTTCTGTACCCCTGAGAACGTGTATGCAAAATTTCATGATGATCGGTTCAGTAGTTAAGACGTGAAGGCGTAACAAACAAATAAACAAACAAATAAATAAACAAACAAACGAACTTTCGCATTTATAATATTAGTAAGGATATTGGAAGTAATAATTTTGACAACCCACGCCAAGATGGATGGATGCATCTACGAGGAGTATGGAGTGCGGGGATCAGTAAAATTTTGTCGACTTTTGGGTTCCGTTGGATATAAAGATGGTCTCACCAACAAATTTACGTCGGATGTACTGTCATCTGTGTACATAAAATAGGTAATAAAATTTATTAACAAATACAATACTTACAACCAAAATAGTAGCATGTCTTGTCCGGCCTGTGAAGACAGGCGCGCATTTCAAAAATAATTATCAATATTTACCAGATACGAATAAAAGAACCTAACTAAGACATAATAATGAAAACACTACAGCATGAAGTGAGTGTTTGACCAAATCTCTTATGTAAAAGTGAAGGGATGACTGACAGACTATTGCCCAGCCCAAACCACTGAACCTATAGAGACTTGAAATTTTGTACCTAGATATTTTATACAGTGTAAACACCCACTAAGAAGGGATTTTAGGAAATTCCATCCCTAAGGGGTTGAAATGGGGGTGCAAAGTTTGTATGGAAATAAAAAATAAATAGACACTTTAACTTAGTTAGAAATTATTCAACCCCTAATGGAGCAAATGGGGTTCAAACTTCGCATGGAAAAAATAAAAAATACACATTACGACTTGAATCTTCATAGGAGTACTTCTATAAACAAATGATCTAACATGTATTTGGTAAATATCTGAAAATCAACCCTTAAGGGGTGAATGGGTTAAAAAGCCCAAACTCGATATGAATGTCGTATTGAGGTCTTATGGTATGTTGATTGCGAAAATGGCATTTATTTTTAAGTCCTACATAGTGGCGATGTTTCAACCCCTAAAGAGGTAAAATGGGGTTAATGTTTTGTATGAAAAAATAATATTAAATAGAAATTTTGACGTGAAACTTCGTAGAAGTACTATAGAAAAACTAAAAAACTAACAAGTTTAAAAAGCAAATACGTATTTTGTGATAATCCCTTGATTAACCCCTTAGGGGTATATGGGGTTAATAAACCCATAGAATAAAATAGAATATAATATTATTTATTTGCATTTGATTAGGGATTATGTTTAGGTTTATTTACCCACTAACCCCCAACTCCTTGGAGGTTAGTGGGTAAGTAAACCTAAAAATCGATATGGATGTCGTTAAAAGGTTTTTTGGGATGTTGAATGCGAAAATGGCAATTTTGAAGTCCAACACGACACGGTGGACATTATTCAACACCTAAAGGTCTGAAACGGGAGTTCAATTTATTTATGGAAAATAATAAGGGAACGGGAACAGGAATGAGAACGAGAACGGGAACGGGAACGGGAACTAATAATATTATAAATGTGAAGTTTAATGTTTGGATGCTTGTTACTTAATCACGTAAAACCGGCTGAACGAATTTGGAATAGCACACAGATAGTTATAACCTGTGGTAAAACATGGATACTTTTTTATCTCGGTCAAAGGTTCCATAGCTATTTTCCGAAAGTCCACGCGGACGAAGTCGCGGGCAGAAGCTAGTCTCTTATATAAAAGTAAAGGGGTGACTGACAGACTATTGCCCAGCCCAAACCACTGAATTTAGAGACTTGAAATTTTGTACTAGATATTTGACTAGATATTTTATACAGTGTAAACACCCACTACGAAGGGATTTTTGAAAATTCCACCCCTAAAGTGTTTAAACGGGGGTACAAACTTTGTATGGAAAAAAATATTAAATAGACATTTCAACTTGAAACCTCGTAGAAGTACTTCTAAAAACAAATAAGTAAACACATGTTTTGTGGTTTTCTGAAACTTAACCCGGGGGTGAATGGGGTAAAAAAGCCCAACATCGATATGGATGTCGTTATCGAGGTTTAAGGGATGTTGATTGCGAAAATGGCATTTATTTTTAAATGGTAGAAATTATTCAACCCCTAATGGAGCAAATGGGGTTCAAACTTCGCATGGAAAAAATAAAAAATACACATTACGACTTGAATCTTCATAGGAGTACTTCTATAAACAAATGATCTAACATGTATTTGGTAAATATCTGAAAATCAACCCTTAAGGGGTGAATGGGTTAAAAAGCCCAAACTCAATATGGCTGTCGTTATTAAGGTTTTATGGGATGTTGATTGCAAAAATGGCTTTTACTTTTAAGTCCTACATAGTGCCTATGTTTCAACCCCTAAAGGGGTAAAATGGGGTTCATGTTTTGTATGAAACATAATATTAAATAGACATTTTGACGTGAAACTTCGTAGGAGTACTTTTAAAAACTAACAACTTTTAAAGGAAACACATATTTTGTGATTTTCATATAATTAGGGGTAGATGGGGTTAATAAATTCATAGAATAGAATATTTATTTATTTATTTTTATTTATTTAAACTTTATTGCATAAGAAAATACAATTGGCGGACTTAACGCCTTAAGGCATTCTCTAACAGTCGACCGGAAAGGGTGTTAAAGAAAGAAATCGTGGCAGCAAAAAAAAAAGATAACTAAGTTACAAATTACAATATCCGTTAATCATAAATAAGGATCAATATAAACATACATAACAATACATACATAAATAATCCTAATTGCTATAATATTAATATACTATATGAATATTATATAATAATATACTTACTTAGATAATACATACACATAAGATAGTATAGCATAGGTCAGATTTGATGAACTTAAAGTATGGAACTTAGGTAGTGTTCACGAACCAGTCTTTTGAATACGAACTTACTTGGGGCACTTCGAATATTCAGGGCTAATGCGTTCCAGAGTCGTATAGCCGAAAGGGTGAAAGAGTCGGAGACGAAGCCAGAAGAATGGACAGGAGTAAGCAAGAGAAGGTTGCTACTAGAACGAAGGTCACGTAGATGAGAGTCACCCAGAAACTGAAATCTAGATTTCAAGTATTCCGGGGTATGTGGATCGAATAAGATGTTGAAAAGCGTACAAACAACTCTCAGGTTCCTACGCTCGCGAATAGGAAGCCATTTGAGTTGCTGACGATAGTGAGAGATATGGTCGTATTTACGTAGTCCATATATGAAACGAATGCAATTATTAAGAAGTCGATCCAACTTATTGAGAAGGTTTTCGTTGAGGTTAGAGCTGCAAACATCAGCGTAATCGATAATAGGTAAGACCAGAGCCTGTATGAGCGCAGTCTTGGTGCTGGATGGAAGAAAGTGCTTAAACCTGTAGAGAGACCTAAGCGCATTTGTAACTTTTAGGGAAACTTGATTGGTATGCTCTCTCCAAGAGAGACTAGCATCGATTGTCAGACCAAGGTCCTTCACCTGCTGCGAGTATGGAATAACATCGGTGTTATATTTTAATTGGGCAACATCATTAATGTTTAGACGCGACAACTGTCGAGAGCTGCCAACAATCATTGCTTGACATTTTCCAGAATTAACTGATATGCCATAATTAGACGACCACTGAGAAATGCTTTCGAGATCGCGGTTGAGTGATGCAATGGTTTCGTTTAGTCTGTCAGCAGTATTCAGAGCATATAGTTGCAAATCATCGGCATACAGATGGTAAGAAGAGGTTAAATTAGCAGTAAGGGAATTGATAAACAAAGAGAAGAGAAGGGGAGAGAGTATACCGCCTTGCGGGACACCAGCTAGCAAGTCGCACCAGTCGGACGTAGTCCGATCGACACGCACGGCTTGCTTGCGCCCGCGAAGATATGAGGAAATCCATGACTGAGCTGAAGAAGATAAGTATCGGGAGAGCATGGCAAGGAGAATTTCATGATCGACTGCGTTAAAAGCGTTAGAGAAATCAATTAAGACAAGCACAGTCAGTCGTGAGGCCTCAAAACCATACCGAATATCCTCTAATACTTTTATGAGAGCTGTAGTCGTGCTATGTCCAGGTCGGAATCCAGACTGGAAAGCATTAAGAAGATTATTGGAGAGGACATAGGAAGAAAGCTGTTTGTGAACGGCTGCTTCAAGGATTTTAGAGAGAAAAGGAAGAATGGAGATTGGGCGGTAGTGATTAAGTGAATTAGGATTAGAGTTCTTGGGTAAAGGAATAGCAATGGCTTTGCGCCATGAAGTAGGGAAGGTGCCAGAAGACAAGGAGTGATTGATAATGAAAGTTAAGATGGGCAAAAGGCAATCAAGCAGTAAGACAATCATAGTTCTGCTGACATCGTCACATCCTACAGCATTTGACTTGATTGAGAGGATGAATTTGCGTACCTCATCCTCAGACAAGGTAGAGAAGGAGAATTGAGGGACAGGAGGTGCAGGAGGAACAGAAGATACATCGGAAATAGTTGCAAGTCTAACACTGCTGGGGAGTGGGGTGACAGAAGAGAAATGCTGGTTGAGTTGGTTCAAGGTAAAAGAAGGTTTGTGAGAAAGTTGGGGTTTACCAACTCCAAGCGTGCGAAGAAACTTCCAGGTGTTAGCCGGAGTAGATTCTAGAACATTATTGTGGATGTAGCGGCGTTTAGCTCTTCTTACCATCTGATTGCATCTGTTTCTGGCAATTTTGAATGACTCCCAGTGTTCGTCGGTCCGACATCTTCTGAAGATGCGGAAAGCACGGTCCCGTCGTCTCATAGCCATGCGCACACCAGGAATTATCCAGGGAGCAGGCGGCCGTTTTAACTTAACATTTTTCATTGGTGCGTGTAAGTCATAAAGTTTAAGAATAGCGGTGTTAAAATAGGACACCATATCGTCCACTGAGGACGACTCCAGAATAGGGGACCAATCAATGGAACATGCATCGCTTGTTAATTTCTCCACATCTAGCCTAGCAAGGTTACGCATACAGACAACAGTTGGCTTCGGTTTAGGAGGTTTTACCTTGTAAGCTAGATATATAAGATCATGTCTTGAGAAAGAAGGAGCAGGCACTTGACCATGCTTAAGAATGTGAATAGAAGAGGATATATATTTTTTCATTTGATAAGGGTACACTGGAGGTCTTTAAAAGAACTGCCTATTCAACCATTAACAATAGTAAGCAAACATTACTTTAAATTAAAATTGACAAGTACCTAAGTACTTATATTTTTTAATAAATCGATATCGATGTCGTTATTAAGGTTTCATGGGACGTTGATTACGAAAACGGAATTTATTTTGAAGTCCAACACGGTGGCACAGTTTTAATATTACTGTGACGGTGGCCATCAGGCCACGAACAGGAATTAATAATATTATAAATGTGAAGATTAATGTTTGGAAGTTTGTTACTCAATCACGTAAAACCAGTTGAACAGATTTGGAATAGCACACAGATAGTTATAGCCTAAAACATGGATACTTTTTATCTCAGTCAAAGGTTCCATAGCGATTTTCAGAATGTCCACGCGGACGAAGTCGCGGGCAAAAGCTAGTTACAAAAAAGAATCATGACAGTCGTTCGCAATGAGGGCTTTTCAAAGTGATATTACAAAATAATAAAAAATAGGAACTATTTGCTTCACTAGATGGTGTTGATACTCTTCGAAGCTTAAAATAGTATCTATTTGCCTCACTAGACGGTGTTGATCATAGACAGAAAAATTTTCGCTGCGCTCAAGAAGACCAACAAAGCGTGGAAGAAAAGAGAAGTTAACATCATGCGGACACGTTCTATGTAAAAAAGAGACAAAGGATCAAGTGACATGTGCCAAATTTTTTTACAGTAAGAGCCCCTAGCGTCCCGCCTAGCAAATGAGCAATCAGTTTGTTTAAAATATTTGTTAATCTTAATTAGAATTTAAAATAAAGGTATCGTGGAGTCATGGTGTCTTGTGCTCTAAGTAATTGTGATGTGACAAAAAGAAACAATCCGAGTAATCACACTTTTCACAGGTAAATAAGATATTGCCTCAAATTTCTCTGAAACTTAATTTCGCTACATTTATTCGTTTATCGACGAAGAAAACAGTATGGAACATAGCACTAGCGGATCCAGTGGGGGGCGGCTAAGGGGCTCAAGCCCCCCCCCCCCCCAAAATAATTTCGGTCCACCCAACAAATCTGTTGATTACCTTGGTAAAGCCAACCCTCACCTACGTTAAGCTTAAGCCCCTCGCAAACCAAAATCCTGGATCCGCCACTGGAACATAGTTTATTAATTTCCTTTGCCATATGTAGTCATATTTTATGAATCTAAGTCATTTTTTACGTATCTCATATAAAATGTATGCATTCGTTTTCGGATCACCTGTTTATTGACATTGTTGTTCTTTGACATTCTATTTCTATGGTGTTGATACTCTTCGAAGCTTAGTAAGAAAATCGCATTGACACACATTTTTATCAACGCCATCTATCGAGCCTACAGTTTTTTGTCATTGTGAAAAGCCCTCATTCTCGTCCCCGCTGTGACGGGCGATTAATCGCTGAGCAATTTTTTGTCGCTGAGAATAGAACACACGGAGTTCTATACGTAAACGCCCACGAGCTACTTTTTGTAGCTGCGATAAACGCGGCGTTAATCGCGGCGATAATCGCGGCGCTTTTTTGTCGCTGGCTAAGTAAAACCTTTGTTGTGTCATTTCGCGGGCGACAATCGCCGCGTTTATAGCAGCTACAAAAAAGCGCCCGTCAGCAGATACGCTTCATCGTTCAATTTACTTGATATTGAACCTTATTCCTGAGTCGATACGATAGTGCCACGGAAGCATTTGTTCCCAACGAGTCGTACCATCAACTTGACAGTCACACTGTGACGTTAGGAGGGCCGGGTGCGGCGAGGGACATGCCTCAAGTGTGAACCAGTCCAACTTGCCGTTTGGTATGCCTAAATGCATTCTCCTTCTTGATACAAATAAAAAGAGACAGTTCAATTCAACTTAGACTGTTCAACTCCAGCTAGCTAAACAAAGCAAGCTATTAGCTAGCTAATGAAAGGATCTGACTAAAGAAAGCTGACGACGGCGCATTGCGCGTCAGCTTTTCAAAAATTAACAAAAAAAAAAAAATGTGTGCACCTATTTGACTTGATTAAGCAAACAAGTATTATCTGAATCTTTACAACTAACCCATATCGCGATTCGGATGAGATTAGCGCCATCTATTGAAAAAATATGTAAACTTGTTTCTTTTGGACGACTAGGTACCTATGTGTATTTTTAACCGACTTCCAAAAAGGAGGAGGTTCTTTGTTCGGCTTTATGTATGTTTTTTTATGTATGTCCGCCGATTACTCGAAGACAGCTGAACAGCTAAACCGATTGAAATAATTTAAACTTTATTAGATCACGTTTGTTTCCAAGTTGGTCCCATTTATTTTAAATTTGAAATAGGTTTAGTATTTTTCAGGAAAACCTGAAAAAACTGTCATTTTTGTTAGCATTTTATGAACTTATACCTACGGATGATCGACAATACCTATCTTTTTTGTTTATGTACCGATTTAGATGATTCTTTTTTTGTTTGAAAGAGGATACTTTAGTGATAATACCATTTTGATATCATTGTTATTGGACCTTGGATTTTAAAGATACACAAGGGAACTCCTCAAAATCAAATAGAAAATGTATAGTGATTGAAATATTGCTAAGAATATGAAAATCTTAAACAAATAAGAGATCTACCTATAGTCAAGTACGTTTTGGACTAGACTTGAACTGCGAAGGAACAACGGAACTCCTTAACAACAAACAGCACGAAAAGTAGAAATTGGGTTTTAGTGGTATTTTACCACGGAAAAGTGTAAAATATAAAAGAATACACAACATCATCGCTTACATTTACATAATATACATACCCACAAAAAGGTATAACTACCTAATACAGAAAGTACTTACACTAAAAAGAAAAATCGTTTAAAAACAAAAAAACCGACTTCAAAAAACCTGAAAGTAAAAACAAAATTAGCTTCAAAATTAAATACCTCTACAAAGCAAGAAATAATTTTCAAATCATTAGATACGCATATCCTTACTAATATTTTAAATGTGAAAGTCCGTTTGTTTGTTTGTTTGTTACGCCTTCACGTCTTAACTCCTGGACCGACCATCATGAAATTTTGCATTCACGTTGTCAGGGGTACAAAGAAGCACATAGGGTAACTTTTATCCCGAAAAAAGCACTGTTCCCGAGGGATAGCAAAAAAAAACTTTCCACGCAGACGAAATCGCTAGCGGCCGCCAGTAAGCTTATATAATCAATGTTACAGCGACAAAGGACTCTTTCCGTCAATCCCTATACCTGCGATTATGCTTCAAAAAGAGATATACAGTACGAGGCACGCATCTTGAAATTTTGTCGACGGAGTGGGGATAAACTCACGCATGTGCTCTTGTGAGCGACCAATAGCGCGCGGCCCTCTCCCGCCACCCGCGCCCCTTGCCGCTACGCATGCCCAAAATACGCGTTCCGCGCAATCCCCATCCGATTTCAGGATATATAAGGTCCTTTTTAAATAGTGCACATAATTTTAAGGGGTCAATGTACTCATGCATACAAACAACTTTTACTATGGTACCAACATTGAAATCGCGAAAAAAAAATCAGCTGTTCCATAGAAAATTTAAAATCGAATCGATCAAAATGTATGGAACAGCTGATTTTTTTTTTTCGCGACATCAATGTTGGTACCATCGTAAAAGTTATTGTTTGTATGCATGAGTACATTGACCCCTTAAAATTATGTGCACTATTTAAGAAGGACCTTATATAACTCGTACTGTACCATATTTTGTCCCACCAATTGTCGTCAGTCGCTCGTGATTTGCCCCGATTTTATTTTACCAGACAGGCTGAATTTATAGCAGTCCGGCCGGTTGCGGGTCACTTCAATAAGCATAAATCCTGCGATATACTTATATCAATCTTTTGCAATATTTTAACGTAAGTCGTTTCGTGATGTTCTGACTTACATTACAAAAATCCTTTTATGTGATCTAAGTATCGTTAAGTATATACCTAAAGATTATAAGAATAAAAATAAAACTAATTAAATATCAAGAGTTGTTCCATCATAATTATGACGTCAGCTAACCTTTTCAGGTTGTTCCATATGGAACTAATAGTATTTTCATTATTTTGTCTTATTATTTGTAGGTAATAAGTAAGGTACGTAACAATTTTAATTTTTCCTTCTTTCAAACATATTTTGTAAATATTGATAAATAATTTTGAAATGTTCGCTTCGATCCATTTCAGTTTCATCTGAATATGTTTTATTTCTTTTTTGGTGTGTTAGCAGCCCCCATTACACCACGAGTATTTCACAGTAGTGGCTTTTAAATCCCACACTTTGTCCACATTTATTTTCGGGCTGCAATTTGGAAAGCGTTGCTCCATGTACTGATTTATAAGCTCATGTATCACATCACAGCGTTGATTTTTGTAGGCACTTTGGAATTTTTCACTGCATTTATAAGTTACATTATTAGTTGCAGCCATAGACTTGTTCTATGTTGCAGCCTTATTTATTGTTGTTTTGGATTATTTATTTAAAAAAGGCGTAAATAGTTATCTCCGTTTTTCGAGAATTGAATATAGGTACTTTAAGCACAATCATTGATCTATTGATGAACAAATTAAAGGGAAATAATATATTGACTCCCCATTCATCGCTGAAGATGATAACTATGACATTGTCCATAATTTGGACTGGCCTGGCCACATATACGGATTTTCGATTCGGAAATCCAAATCGGAATTATTCCGAACGCAACTAATCCATGCGAATCTATGAACCCACACACCTGCGGTATTTTTCCGTTCAGAATTTTCAAACATTATCGATATTCCGTTTTATAATTTCCGAATCCGTTGCCGTCTGTATGAAACTGAACCTTTTTGTATACTATTTAGCAAGTATAACAAGTTATTCTATTTCATCAGTATTTTAATTCATTTGTCTTTTTCTCACTCCAGCATCCCACTAGATCCCACTACATTGTTCCAATTTCGAGACAATTGGAGTTAATGCATAGCCTTCTTTAATTGCAAGCCGTGAACATAAGTTTGGCAACGTCTGTTACTGTCAGTTCGTGGTCATGTCGTCGGCCAGTCTCCATACTAAATGTATGGGAATATTTCAATTTTAAGAGGTCGATATTTTTATTTCCAGTAATCGTGAGAGGTTTAAAATATGAAAATAATTTAGTTCTTTTATTGAAATGCTTTGTATATTAAACAATAAGAAAAATATCAATTTTAACCAGGAAAAAATGGCTGTCAAAGATATCATCTTTTTTGTTGGTTTTCTTCAGCAGGGAGTTGATTAACACGCCCTCTAGCAATAAGTGATATATCATTAGAAAGGTCTTTTAAAGACAAATATTTGCTCTTCATATACTTTATATCAATTGTTAATACTTTTGGAGTTAAAGGTCATTAAAGTATAAAAGTGGTTTATTGTCTATGGGAGTTGATCTACCACACCTATAGAAATGAATGATATATCATAAGAAAGGTTTTTGTATGACAAATATTTGCTGCAAACATACTTTCTATTAATTGTTAGTATTTTCGGAGTTTTAGGTCATTAATGTTAAAAAAATTGGTCAAGTTTAGAGCGTTATAACTCTCAAAGTACTAATAGTTGACGTTTATAGTGATACAATAAAGTGTTTCAAATTTAAATACCTTTCCAATGAAGTAAGATTTATTGCTACAGGAGACTTAGATCAAAATGCTCATCGTACTAAAGGACCCCCAAAAAGTTCAAATAATTTGACTCAAACCTTATGTTCTAATAAATAAATAATAATAATAAATATAAAACTTTATTGAAATAATCTTACATCACAATTTACAACTAGTTTAAACATAGATATTATAGGAAAAACAAATAATAAACAATTTTTAAAATAACTTTATACTATGTGCTTGACCACATGCGATGTTGCCGTTCTGCTCAACTTCAGGGCTTGGAAGATATAGAAGGCTATGAGTTAATGAGATCACTTTGTTCCAACTCTGAACAATAAAGGAATGAGCCACAATTTATTATTTGTTCAGGCGTTATCTACAAGGATTTAAATGGGGCGTTTTTGTAGAGTTTTTTTGGTGACAACGGATGAAAAGAGACAATGGGCGAGAACATTCTTTAATTAATCTTAATTGGTTTGCTGTTTTACGATCTGTCTGTATCTTTATTTTTAGCAAAAAGAACTATCGAGTTGCAATCGAATTCGAACATCCATAACATAATAAGTTCGTTTGCTTGTTTATTACGCCTTCACGTCTTAACTAACCGATCGTCAAGAAATTTTGCATATACGTTGTCAGGGGTACAGAGAAGGATTATGTTCTTCTCTGTACCTCTGTTCTCTGTACCTCTGGCAACGTGTATGCAAAATTTCTTGATGTATCGTGAATACAATCAAACTATTCAACTACTGGTAATTGTACGATTGTACTGAGCCGTAGACCTTGCATTTGTGAGATTGTTAAAGAAATACAATTTACATTTATGTTCGACTAAACAGAAACAGACTTAACATAATGAGGATCAGTAACAGGTTTGAATCATGTAGTTTTATTGATATAATATAAACACATATTGATAGCTATGAAACCTAGTGAAAGAATTTTTGAAATCCGTTTAGAAATGATTGAGTTAAAAGGGTTTAAAGGAAATGCCAAGCTCAATGCAATATGTGCTTTATCACGTACGACATAAGGTTCGCGTCCGTCGCGATGACGTCATAGGGACCCCCGAAAAATCAGTGTTTTATAACTTCTCAGGTTTAAAAGATATCGTAAAAATTTTTACACAGTTAATCATATGGTGGCATTAGCTTTCTAATTAGCCATTAAAAAAAAATTGTTACTGATCCTCATTGTAAATTGTATTTCTTTAAAAGTGCTACACACGCTAGGTCTAACTGTTCTAAAGAGCCCCTAGTTTGATTGTGTTCACGGTAGAACAAGGAACAGAAAACAAAAATGATCAAAATAAAAAAAAATTTTAGATAAAGTTTATCTTGATGTTTGGGGCACGCGCGGCTTCGCTAATTGTCTGAAGAAAAAAATCACGCAATATCTAGAAGCCTGAAACAGATTGGATTAAATTAGAAAATTATTTATTCATCGTTCTATTACGATTACGAATTGGCGTGTATTTATCTCATGTATCAATATTGAGCGTACAAACTAATTAGTAAAGATAGAGTGTGTTATACGCGTTTGGAATACATTTTTAGAATACTTTAAGTAGTAACTGCTTACAAAATAAGTTAAAGTTACTGTTATCTTAAACTCTAGCTAGCCTATAAAAAATATTTTTAATCAAACTGCTGTTTCCCTATTGCATAATACGCTCAGAAAATTTTCATTAATATACACTGAAAAATAATTTAGTCGATTTTATGAAAAAGAAGAGGTTTAATAACGGCCTCAATATAAAATTACCTATTCACTTTAACCTTGGTCATCGGGTCGATTTGCATTTATATTACGAGAATACCGTGTAAAGAATCCATAACAGTTCATTTCCTCCAGTGTAAACGGCCTTAACAATTCGTAACCTTTCGACGTCTCTTTTTAATATTTTTTCTCATAATTAAAATGCTTAATTGAAAAGGATCCGATTTTTAGGAAGACTCGTATAATGATGTTTAAATTTTTGTTTACAAAAAAATGATTATGTTCGTAATGATTTCTTAATTACGGATATTGTGTATGTAGGTAACATCACAATAAATATTCTGTAGTATGAAAAACTTTCTTTACCCTGTGATCGAAGTAAGATTTGTATTTTGCATGCGTCAGTAATTCAGTAAACAACGTGTTTCAAAAATACCCCATATTCAGCATCAGGGGTTTTTGAAACACGTTGTTTAAAATCAGTTTATGGAAAACGGACTGCTTCGCCGATTTTTCGCTCGGAAATTCGCAACATCGAAAGATCAACATTTATTTTCATTGTAAAATTAGAAACTTAGAAATATTGAAAGATCAAAACTTCAAAATTCGAATTCTTTTTCAACTCAAAACGTCTGTAGCTGGCAACTCAGAACAGAGTTTTTTTGACAAAGCCGAGCTGTAGGTTGTAGGTACTTATTTTTTTATTGAGAGCTATAATGCTTGACTGTAACATATTAGTAAAATAAAATCACGGATCCAATAAATAATTATGCCCAATGTCAATTAAGTTTTATAAGCGTAGGCCTTAGAATAATAACACTTAGAAGCCGTGTCCTCGTATGCAAAGTGAGGCAACTAATACCATGCCAAAATGGCTTAGTTTTTTATTTATGTCCTTCATACGTTACCTAATCGTAACTAAAATCCATTAATATAGTAACTAATCTCCTAAATGTAGGAAATTTTAAACTATTTTGTACTTGTTTATTCGGTATGATTTGCTAATTATGGAGAATAAAAATCTAAAAAGGGAGCCATTTTGGCTGTTTTAGTTGCCTCACTTTTGACAGTGCGCTTTGTAGAGAACTATCGTTCTAGGTGTTATTATTCTAAGGCGTAGGCATTATTTCTTAATTTATTATATTCTCACATTAACTTTCTATCGACACTGTTTTTTAATGAAACTATGGCACATCACGTCGCCATATTAATTTGCACGAAATCCACTGATGGGTGTATTATCCCATCAATTTTGTTTGAAGCCAACCCAATTTCACGGGATGATGTGACGATGCGGTCGGTAGTTAATACGCAACGGTGTAAGTACTGTATTCATGAAATTTTACAACGAAACTATACACTCGTAGCTTAGAGAGTTTATCCTTTGATTAATACCTCCCTCCAATGGAGATTGCACGGCCAGTGTCATAGTGAAGATAGAAAAAATGTCCTTGAGTGACGTGACGGCTTATTGCAACCTCTTTCTTTAGTGTTACAATACGTGTTCGTTGTTCGTCGTTCGTTCGTTCGTGAGAAACAAAAACGTATTGTAAAACGAAAAGAAAGAGATAGCAATACGCCGTGACGTCACTAAAGAGACTTTTTTCAATCTTCACTACGATACTAGGCGTGCAATCTTCATTGTGGGTATAAGCTTCTTGACTTAATCTAAGCGTGTATACCGTCATTCCTTAGGATTATCTAAGTAGATCCTACCTTATGTCACTTTCCATGCAGGGTTTTTCACTGAAATTATAATATTTTAACCACGGAGGATATTGATTCTAGGCTGTAACAAACATAAAAAAGTATATTATGCAATAAGTGAATAAAGGACGGATCTAAAGCGAGGGCCATAGATTCGCAAACGGATTCCTAAATCGAAAAGAGGTCTTCACAAATCAATTTTTTTTAAATATATTTTCCTTCAACAACACCCCACACTATGAGATTGACAAGAAAACATTTATCATTCCCACTTTACATGTAGAGAAAGTAAAATAAAAAAATTATTTTTTATATTCTATTCTACCAATTTTTGGCGTGACTAAATACACATTCATGCCAAATTACAGCTCAGTTAAGCCACGGACGGAATTACGGGCGAAAAGACGGATAATGCGAAACTACAGCAAGGATTCCCTGTTGACTTGACTACGGAACCCTAAAAACTAGATATACGAGCTATTTTTATGCAAACTACTTACATAATATTCGGCATCGAAAATGATTGCTATGTTTTTTCACTCTTTCGACTATAGTAAAGTATCTTATAAAAAAAACCGGCCAAGTGTGAGTCGGACTCGAGCACGAAGGGTTCCGTACCAAAAAAACAGCAAAAAATAACGTTTGTTGTATGGGAGCCCCCCTTAAATATTTATTTTATTTTGTTTTTAGCATATGTTGTTATAGCAGCAATAGAAATACACGATCTGTGAAAATTCCAACTGTCTACCTGTAGTCGTTTTCAATATCGAGCATAAAATGGCAAAAAAAAAACACGTTTGTTGTATGGGAGCCCCCATTAAATATTTATTTTATTCTGTTTTTAGTATTTTTTGTTATAGCGGCAACAGAAATACTTCATCTGTGAAAATTTCAACTGTCTAGCTATCACGGTTCATGAGATACAGTCTGGTGACAGACAGACAGACGGACAGCGGAGGCTTAGTGATAGGGTCCTGTTTTTAGGGTTCCGTACCCAAAAGGTGAAAACGGGACCCTATTACTAAGACTCCGCTGTCCGTCTGTCTGTCTGTCTGTCACCAGGCTGTATCTCATGAGATTTGGAACACAGGTTTTAACGCGATTTTAACTAAAACATAGGTGTTGAGCACCTACCTTTTCCCGACGTTTCGACCGAGTTGCATCGGCCGTGGTCACGGGCTGACTGGAGCTGCGGTGTTACGCCTCCTCCTCTGCATCGGTGGAATCTTCATCCACCGTCGAACAGTTTTTCCAACTACCGCCACACACAATACTAACGGTGTCCCTATTCTGTATCATAGCCGTATTCTGATAGTTAGCCGACCGCGAACAAAGAGGTAGTGCGTTTGTAATGACTGGATTCCACACTGCAGATAATTTGTGTCCATCTTCCCGATTGTAGTTGTTAGGATGTTTTTTAATTTCAATCGCTTCACGTACGACTCGTGAATAAAAATGACGATCAGTAGAAAGAACCTGCGTGCGATGAAATTCAATCCAGTGGTTTGTGCCACTTTCCAGCAAATGTTCTGCAATCGCTGATTTATTAGTTTGGCGGTTTTTTACAGCTGTGATGTGTTCACGGACTCTTTCGGTGATAGTTCGTTTCGTCTGACCAATATAGCAACTACCACAGCTGCAGTCTATCTTGTACACGCCAGGTGTTTGTAATGGTATGACATCCTTCGGCGTACCCAATATGTTGTTGACCTTTATGCCAGGAGTGTAAACTGTCGGTACAGAGTATTCACGTAAAACGTGGCCGATCTTATCTGTTACTCCTTTGACATAAGGCATGTAGGCTGGTTGTCTACTAACCTCGGGATGCCTACACTTTTTCCTCGGCAGTTTATGTCGTCCGTGCACTTGATATCCGTTTTTCTTAAGTACCTCCTGAACATGGATCAGCTCATGCTCTAAATGTTCAGGGTCACATAGGTCATAGGCTCTATTCTTTAAGGAAGTGATAACATATCTGTCCGTATGTGTGGGCTTGCGATAAACACAATGTGATATGGACCCGTTAGGCTTCACGGAGATCTTGACATCTAAGAAGGGCAGCGTCCTGTCAACCTCTAGCTCGTAAGTGAATCTCATATTAGGGTGAATAGAATTGAGATGCTGCAAAAGGTGGTTCACTTCCTGCTCACTGCCTTTTAAAATGCAGAATACGTCATCTACATACCTTTTCCAAAGTCGTATGTTGTTAGGTTCGATGTTTAGCGCACTTTTTTCGAAGTGTTCCATCCAAATATTGGCCAGTACCGGGGCCACTGGACTTCCCATGGCGACACCATCTATTTGGAGGTAGTACTGACCTTGAAAAATGAAGTAGTTTCCTTCTAAGCAGTTCTTAAGTAGGTCGACGTAGTTGAGCGGCATCTCTTTGTCTATCAGTATTTCCATCACCACATCAAGGCACTCTTTAATTGGAACATTGGTGAAGAGCGATTCTACATCAAAACTCACCATCATTTCTCCTGGTTCCAGTGTGAGGCCCTTTATGATTTCCACAAAGTGCCGTGAATCCTTAACAAAAGACGGTGTTTTTCCCACAAGTGGCTGCAATACTGACGCAACATGCTTTGCTAAGTCGTAAGTAGGAGACTCAATTTGACTTACGATTGGTCGCAACGGCACGTTGGATTTATGTATTTTTGGCAGGCCATACAATTTTGGTGGTTGGTGTGGCTTTGGTCTGTATAGATTCTCGTACTCGTCTTCTGTGAATAGGTCCTGGTTGTCCTCTATCAGAGTTCGTATTTTTCGAGTTACTCTGGCCGTAGGGTTATATGTGACCGGCTTGTACACCTTTTTGTCCTGTAACAACTCACCCATTTTTTGCTCATAATCAGATGTGTTCATCACTACAGTGGCGTTTCCCTTATCGGCCTTAAGCACTAAAATGTCCTTATTATCACGGATATTTTTTAATGCTTGACGCTCCTCCACAGTGATGTTAGATGATGGAAGCTTCGATTTCCGTAAAATTACCGCGACGTCCTGCCTTAAGGTATCCGCTTCACTTGGTGGAATTTTATTACGTACTATCGTTTCCTCAACACTGCCAATTACACTTTCAAACGGTATTCGTTTCGGAGTTGGAACGAAATTTAAGCCCTTGGCCAAGATAGTAACGGTAGTTTCATCTAAACTTGCACGAGAAAGATTCACCACTGTGTGCTTGAGTTGATTTGATGATTCACTTGTAACTTGACGCCGTAACAGTTTTGATAATTTCCGTTCGTGGCCAATACTGCAAAGTTCGTAAGTACGACTAGCTTGTAAAAACGTTACTCGTTCACACACATCATAATCCACCCGCGATAAAATAAAACTACACTTCAAATGTAACTCGTATAACTCCTTTCTTACACTGTCCAATTCACTGTGCCTATTTCGAATTAATTGTTTTAGGAGACGCACACTCGCGTTTGTCAAGATTTTTTGCGAAAAAGGAATGTCCTTACGTGGTTTGATACGAACACACGGCGGTAGAACATCACTATCGCGACACTTTTTTAAAAATGTTAACGATGTTTCTATTCTTGCACTTCTTTTCCGCAAAAATTCCAGATGACTTACTTGTTTTGCAATTTCCGACCCGTAGCGGTTTGCTATATACACTTTTAAACTTTCGCGTTGCATTTTATTAGATTTGGAACACAGGTTTTAACGCGATTTTAACTAAAACATAGGTGTTGAGCACCTACCTTTTCCCGACGTTTCGACCGAGTTGCTTGTTCGCGGTCGGCTAACTATCAGAATACGGCTATGATACAGAATAGGGACACCGTTAGTATTGTGTGTGGCGGTAGTTGGAAAAACTGTTCGACGGTGGATGAAGATTCCACCGATGCAGAGGAGGAGGCGTAACACCGCAGCTCCAGTCAGCCCGTGACCACGGCCGATGCATTAAAAAATATCCGTGATAATAAGGACATTTTAGTGCTTAAGGCCGATAAGGGAAACGCCACTGTAGTGATGAACACATCTGATTATGAGCAAAAAATGGGTGAGTTGTTACAGGACAAAAAGGTGTACAAGCCGGTCACATATAACCCTACGGCCAGAGTAACTCGAAAAATACGAACTCTGATAGAGGACAACCAGGACCTATTCACAGAAGACGAGTACGAGAATCTATACAGACCAAAGCCACACCAACCACCAAAATTGTATGGCCTGCCAAAAATACATAAATCCAACGTGCCGTTGCGACCAATCGTAAGTCAAATTGAGTCTCCTACTTACGACTTAGCAAAGCATGTTGCGTCAGTATTGCAGCCACTTGTGGGAAAAACACCGTCTTTTGTTAAGGATTCACGGCACTTTGTGGAAATCATAAAGGGCCTCACACTGGAACCAGGAGAAATGATGGTGAGTTTTGATGTAGAATCGCTCTTCACCAATGTTCCAATTAAAGAGTGCCTTGATGTGGTGATGGAAATACTGATAGACAAAGAGATGCCGCTCAACTACGTCGACCTACTTAAGAACTGCTTAGAAGGAAACTACTTCATTTTTCAAGGTCAGTACTACCTCCAAATAGATGGTGTCGCCATGGGAAGTCCAGTGGCCCCGGTACTGGCCAATATTTGGATGGAACACTTCGAAAAAAGTGCGCTAAACATCGAACCTAACAACATACGACTTTGGAAAAGGTATGTAGATGACGTATTCTGCATTTTAAAAGGCAGTGAGCAGGAAGTGAACCACCTTTTGCAGCATCTCAATTCTATTCACCCTAATATGAGATTCACTTACGAGCTAGAGGTTGACAGGACGCTGCCCTTCTTAGATGTCAAGATCTCCGTGAAGCCTAACGGGTCCATATCACATTGTGTTTATCGCAAGCCCACACATACGGACAGATACCTACACGCAATGTCACATCACCACCCCCGTCATTTGCAATCTGTTATCACTTCCTTAAAGAATAGAGCCTATGACCTATGTGACCCTGAACATTTAGAGCATGAGCTGATCCATGTTCAGGAGGTACTTAAGAAAAACGGATATCAAGTGCACGGACGACATAAACTGCCGAGGAAAAAGTGTAGGCATCCCGAGGTTAGTAGACAACCAGCCTACATGCCTTATGTCAAAGG
Source organism: Agriphila tristella (assembly GCA_928269145.1). Classification (NCBI taxonomy): domain Eukaryota; kingdom Metazoa; phylum Arthropoda; class Insecta; order Lepidoptera; family Crambidae; genus Agriphila; species Agriphila tristella. The sequence goes on along the minus strand of OV743437.1, from coordinate 24,938,638 downwards.
AGTAACAGATAAGATCGGCCACGTTTTACGTGAATACTCTGTACCGACAGTTTACACTCCTGGCATAAAGGTCAACAACATATTGGGTACGCCGAAGGATGTCATACCATTACAAACACCTGGCGTGTACAAGATAGACTGCAGCTGTGGTAGTTGCTATATTGGTCAGACGAAACGAACTATCACCGAAAGAGTCCGTGAACACATCACAGCTGTAAAAAACCGCCAAACTAATAAATCAGCGATTGCAGAACATTTGCTGGAAAGTGGCACAAACCACTGGATTGAATTTCATCGCACGCAGGTTCTTTCTACTGATCGTCATTTTTATTCACGAGTCGTACGTGAAGCGATTGAAATTAAAAAACATCCTAACAACTTCAATCGGGAAGATGGACACAAATTATCTGCAGTGTGGAATCCAGTCATTACAAACGCACTACCTCTTTGTTCGCGGTCGGCTAACTATCAGAATACGGCTATGATACAGAATAGGGACACCGTTAGTATTGTGTGTGGCGGTAGTTGGAAAAACTGTTCGACGGTGGATGAAGATTCCACCGATGCAGAGGAGGAGGCGTAACACCGCAGCTCCAGTCAGCCCGTGACCACGGCCGATGCAACTCGGTCGAAACGTCGGGAAAAGGTAGGTGCTCAACACCTATGTTTTAGTTAAAATCGCGTTAAAACCTGTGTTCCAAATCTAATAAAATGCAACGCGAAAGTTTAAAAGTGTATGTATCTCATGAACCGTGATAGCTATAAAGTTGAAATTTTCACAGATGATGTATTACTGTTGCCGCTATAACAACAAATACTAAAAATAATACAAAATAAATATTTAAGGGGGGCTCCCATACAACAAACGTGATTTTTTGCCGTTTTTTGGTACGGAACCCATCGTGCGCGAGTCCGACTCGCACTTGGCCGGTTTTTTACCCTTTGGGTACGGAACTCTAAAAAGGAAATACGTTCATAATATGTTTTTTCTTTGAATCTTTGTGAATGATAAAATTCTTATATTTTCTCAACTCAAAAACCTTTTTCACTAATGACACAAAAACATTTCGCATGCTCCAAAGATTTCATTGAACCCTAATAAATGATCAAAGATACATTCTAGGGCTATCAAAAAAACTCCAAGGCTCTTCGGCTCTTTAATTACAGTCTCGAAAATGTGAATACATGATTTTACATAAACAGGGTGTTTGGAAATAACCCTGTAAAGCCGAATATTGTATAACACCTACAACCCCGGAAAAATATTATAAGCGCCGAAAATCGCCCCTAAAAAAATATGTATTATTTTCATGATAAACCGCTTAGACCCAACCCTAGACTGGATTTGTGTTGTGCTTTTTCCTGTTAATTATTATTATCAAATACAATCTTGTATATGCTTCTAGGGTTGTTACTTAGCAGTTTTCCATAAAGATAAAAAACAAAATAGCCTATCTACCATATTCAGCTCTATAAGGTTATTTCCAAACACCCTGTATGTAAACACAATTTTTCTATCAATACCCTTCTCCTGCCAACAAATCGTTTTAACGAGGCATCCGAGGCCCGGACGGGTCCAAGACCGGACTTACTGATCGCGTAAGAGTAGAGAAGAAAACAGAGACAAAATATAAATTTAGCATAAACTTTCAAAACTTCAAAAATTTCAAATAAAAATTAATGTAGATTTCTTTGACAATTAAATAATGAAGTTTTTCTTTGACAGATATTGGTATGGCTCTCTATATACAGGGTGTTTCTTTTAAGGTGTCAAGCCAATGCGAGGCGATAGCTGAGTACTATACCTATCCATTGAACCCCTATGTATGTTCCGCGATTTTTTGTAGTTTAGGAGTTATAATTTTTTTTCATTATTTTTATGATTTAAGGTCTGAACGGCTTCAAAAAATTATAGCTTTTTTTTTGGGTGAGCTTTTCTCGGTATTTTTTTTGCAACACAATGCCTATTAACTGTAGTTTTATGAGTAAAATAATCACCTTCCTTACTTTGACACTAGTTGCAAAAAATTTGATCGATAGTAATAAAAAAAGAAAAAAAAAAAAAAAAAAAAAAATATTTTTATTGATTAGTTTCTAAGCTAAAAACAATTTACAGTGCAGGTGTTACAAACAACAGATTTTGTCTAATCACACGATCAGTCGCCCACCCAATCCAACGAACTAGGCACAAAAGACCTGTATCTCGTGGATCAGGAAGCGAAGACAGTCTGATAGAGATTCAGTGTGTAAACTATTTTATAATTAAGCATAAGAGAAACATAAAAAGGTACACAAAAATAGTTTATAAGAATTCCCAAACTAGAATTATTATTCTGTTTATTCGGGAATTCATGCTTCAAACGCCGCTATGCGTGTGTGTGTATTAGTTTGTGTTTGAGTGTGAGTGTGTGTGTGTGTGTATGTGAGTGGGTGTGTTGTATGTGCTTTTTTCTTTTATTAACACATGTGCGAGTGTATTGTCATGAGAGTGTGTGTATTTAGTTGTGTATGAGTCAATGCGTGAGAGTGTGAATGTACTGCACAAGTTACTTATTAATGCAAAAACAATTTAGAAATGCCAAATTTAAAACAATTTATTTTTAATTTGTTTGTCATAAATTATCATTTAGGTTTGAGTTAAGTAGATCCTCTGTTTCCGCGTACGTTAGGGTCCCTAGCCAATTTTGGATCTTGCATTTAGCTACCCGTTTCGTACAAGAGTATATTTTCAGTACTTTGTTGGTTTTGTTGTAGATTTTACAACTAAGGACCCTATAATGCCTTTTAGCAAGCTTAGTCCTATGTCGAGGGGTGCAGCAGACAAGATCAGATCTCCGTTTACGAGTAAAAATTGTAGGGTCAAAGTACAGCTGAGCATGTTTACGAAGAACTGTGGACATGAGGAATAGCTGTCTTACTGTCAATACTGCTGTTTCGGCAAAAAGTTGAACAGTAGGGTACCGAAAAGGTTTCCCTGTCATGACCTTTAGAACTGCCCTCTGAGCTCTTTCTAAAGATATCAATTTTGTTTTTGCTGCACCACCCCATGCCGTTATACAATAAGTCAGTATGGACTGAGCTAGTGCGAAATAAACCCTTTTTAGGCTGTTTAGGTCAGTAACAGAGTTTAAATTCTTAAAAACATATATTAATTTTCTTAATCTAGGTATCAATGAATTAATGTGGTGGTCCCATCTCAAAAATTGATCTATATAAATACCTAGATATTTGACAATTGAAACTCTTGAGATTTCAAGACAGTGGCAGACACTGCCTGTTTTTAGACAGGTATGGGCCGTAATGTTAAAGTTGCGTTCTGCAGGCAGTGTTTGTGTGCTAGTAGCAAAAGTTATATAATTTGTTTTATTGACATTTAAAGTTAGCAAATTACACTCAAGCCAAGATAAGACAGTGGACAGGGCAGCTTCAGCATGTAGGTAAGTATTTTCCCAGTTTGAACCCTTGACTATTAGTGCAGTGTCATCGGCATATGTGTAAATTTGGCAATTTGGAATGTCAAGTTTGCACAAGTCATTTATATAAATGACAAAGAGGGTTGGGCCCAAAATTGATCCTTGAGGAACACCAAAGACCAGTTCCTCAGTGTCACTGATAAATTCTTCAATTTTGACGGCCTGAGTGCGATTGGAGAGATAGTCTTTAAAAAGTGAAAGCGGAATTCCGCGTATCCCGATCTGTTCGAGTTTTGCAAGAAGTGTGGGGATGGAGACGGTGTCAAATGCCTTAGACAGGTCTAAGAACATGCCTATACAGTTTTCTTTGTCATCCAAACACCCAACAACAGTGTCAACCAAGGAACCAACTGCATCCTCCGTGCTGATGCCCCTTTGAAAGCCAAATTGATTTTTAGCAATAATGTTGTTGGATTCTAAATAACTTTGTAACCTGTTATTCAATGCTCTCTCCAAGATTTTTGAGAAAGCAGTAAGGACAGATATAGGTCTATAATTTGTGACTGCATCTCCATCCCCAGACTTATAGATAGGGTGAACTATAGCTCTCTTGAAAGCACGCGGAAAGACTCCTGTTTCGAGAGCAAGCTGGCAAATATGGGTTAAGAGAGGGACAAAGACCTCTCTAGAGGATTGAAGGATACGGGGGGATATACCATCCCATCCAACGGCGCAGTCAGCACGAAGTCCCATTATTAATCGGTCAACTTCATGTTCATCGATCTCGAATAATACAAAGGAACTACATTTAGGATTAGACACATTGTTATAAGAAGGGGGTCCTCGTTTTTTTTGTATGTCTAGAGCCAGATTTTTCCCAATGTTGACAAAAAAATTGTTAACATTATTTACTGAGGTGATCGGGTTTTGGTGGTGTCTTAAAAGTGATTTTATTTTTGTAGTTGAGGTGTTTACGGACTTGGTATTTGTTATTGTTTTAACGGCGTTCCAATAGGATTTAGGGTTATTTTTGGCATCAAGTAACATTTTTTTATTGTAATTTCGTTTAGTGTTTTTTAGAAGTTTGTTAACAAAATTCCTATACCTTGTATATGTTAGTTTAAGTGTTATATTGTCTGGTTCTCTCTTAAGTCGCCTATGCATATTGTCGCGATTTCGGATACATCGGAGTAAGCCAGCCGTGATCCAAGGTTTGATATTCCTTTTACTCCGTGGAACCTTAACTTCTTGAGTGTACTGTTTAATTAGGTTAGAAGTAGTCGAAACAAGAAAGTCAGCAGCAAAGTTTGCATCGTGTGATAAAAGTATCGGCGAGAAGTCGAGGCTCAGCAGTGCCTTACGAATGGAGTCATAATCAACCTTAACACGGACATTCTGTTTTTTATGTACTTTGCTTCTAAAATTTACTTGAAGAATAGTCGGTAAATGATCGGTAAGAACTGTGTCTAGTATTAGTGTAGTGGAAGGTTGTTTGGATTTAAGTAGGACATGGTCGAGACAATTATTTCCTCGAGTGGGAAAAGTATGCGCTGGAAGGAGGCCGTGAAACGCAAACAGCTCCAAATATTCATCTGAATGGGCGTCAGTAGAACCTATTTTGATATCAATATTTTGATCACCCATTACACTCACGACTTGGAAGGATGACAGGGTTGAAAGAAGTTGATTTAGACCAACGAGGAAGTTATCTATGTTATGCAAGGATGGCGACCTATAGATAGCAACTACAGCAATTTCGGAGGCTATCTCACAAACCAGACAGTTTGCGTCTCTTACGCATTCAGGTTCATAGACTTTGCATTGTAAAGTGTCCTTTATATATATTACAATCCCGCTATTTTGGTTGGCATTAAAAAGGGTTTGATAACTGCTGTAGCCATTCAATGTTGGTAGGTAAGGGGCTTTAGATAGCCAGCATTCCGATAGTATTACAATATCATATGATATATTTGTGTTAGTGAGTAAAATAGTCAGACAGTCAAAATTTTTGCTAATACTTCGTATATTTAAATGAAATATAGTTAAGGTTTTATTATCGCATAGAAGGTAATCAATACAAGACTCAGGGCGACTTATAAAAGCACGTGAAACGGTGAGATTCTCTAGTTCTGATGACAGGGTATTAAAATTGTCTAGTGTCATGTTACTAGAAAGATATGAGTTAGGCAGAGGTGTAACCAGAGAGATCTCTTATTTGATGTGTGTTCACGAGCGAAGTCAAGAAAAGCCAAAACAATATTGTAATTTGTGGAATAACGATAATCAAGTGGGTAAAGTAACAACAAGGTATAGAATATTATTATTTGGGAACATATAAAAAGTATTAAATTGAGTGAGTTGTTGTGAGTAATTATGATTGTAGATGTAATGATGTGTGTGTGCATCTGTGTATGTATGGAAAGTGAGAATGATTGTGTTGTCTTTAGTGTTTCACGGTAGCGGCGGAAAATAATGGAAAAAGACTTATAAATTAAAGAAAAAATGTATGTAGTACACATCAAAAAAATCATGCATGATATTAATACAAAGTATTGTAAGAACAGATCGAAGCAATGGATAAAGTTTACACAAAAAAAGCAAGATAGTCATTTAGTGACTAATTCACTAAGCGCAGATTCAGAGTCGATCCTAATGGGCCTAGAGTTCTCATTTTTTCTGATATAAATTCTATTATTCACTGCCCAGCAAAACTTATAATCATTTGTTTTGGCAAAATCACGGCACTGAAAATACAACTTCCGGCGGCTTCCGGAAATAAACTCGGATACGTATATAGGTTGATTTTTACCTTAAAAAACCGATAACAGTTGAGTTTAGTTTATCGTCTTTTGTACGTGTCTCATTATACTTCCGCACTGCAGTGAGTAAGTTGTTCTTCTGAGTAACAGATGTAAATTCCGAAACAACGATCCCACTGTTGCTGGTTTTTGAAGGCATACGGTATACATCTCTGATGTGCGACTGCTCAATATTTATGCCAACCACATTTCCAATTTTAATTATGTGTGAGTAGAGATCACCTGAAGTTTCATTTTTATCCGATGGTATATTTCGTATTTCGAGCGCAGAAGGGCGAGAGCTGAGTTCCATATCAATGATTTTCGTTTCTAAATTTTGGATATGATTTAGTAAGTGCTGCCGCTCAGTTTCTAATTTATCAATTCTAGTTGACATTTTATCTTGTCCGGCTTTAATAGACTCCAGTGTTATTTCTATATCCGAGTTAGTTTTTTGGATTTGCAAGTTTTGTTGCTTGATCTCAGTAATATCATCGGCCAACTTGTTAAATAACACTGTTTGGTTTCTCTGGAGCGACGACATCATTTCACGCATTTCGTTTCTAAAATCATCACTCTCGAATCCCGGAGAAGAGGGTTCGGCACGTAGGCGCTTGCAGCGAGTAGTGATATTTGGTGCTTCAAATGCATCACTTTTTGTCAGGCTTGATATGTCCGGATCGGACTGCGTCGTAACTGGAGTCGTAGGCATTGTTCCCCCTCTCAGCGACATTTCGTAGCGTCTCTCGTAGCAAGCGGCCGTCGGCGTGCGATTAGAGGGGCGCGCGTAGTCGTCGTAGCGTCAAGTAGGCTCGTAGCAGTGGGTCCTTAACGCGAATTTCGCCCGGATGAAGTAAGTTGATGTTGGTGGAAGGGTTACAAATTCCCGCGCCACGCTTAGACGAACACGGTTCAAATCACGCACCAATAGGAAAACTGCACCAGACTAATTTAGAGATGTTTTCAATAAATTATAACTATCTCACTCGCGACACGCCCAGTAGGAGGAGCAAAGTAACTTAAAGACCTCAAGAGGAAGCAGGAATTGAAATTTCGACAATTGACCAATAGTGAATTTTAAAATTAGAATTTACTTAACGCGCGTAGCACACGTCTGCTTACAACGACAGTCTGACGGCGAGCCGAAAAAAGTAAAAAGAAAAAATAGTAAAAAAATTGGGAACAAACTAAACAGAATGGAATCTTCAACTGTAAAAATAAATTAATTAAAGATTATTCCATAACTTCTGACTAACTTTAAAAACTGTGCGACAGCCTAAGCTTTCATAATAGTACAAACGAGTATGTACTTTATGGGGTATTATTTGCTGAAATCGGGCCCTGAAGGTGGTGAATCGGAAATTTTGTAGTTTTCATATTTTATGATTTTTTATTATTTTCGCATATTTTTGTCATTCCAAAGATTAATTATCCATTAAAGTTTAAATTGACCTCAGTTTATGGTAAAGACAGTAATTTTATCACTACTACTAAGTATCCAATAACCTATATTATTCATAAAAAAACCTATAAATAGAGTTACGTCATATTGACATTCATTATTCATAAACATTTCTAAGAAAAAGCTACTTTAGCGTTATTATGTGGTCGTTCTGACGAATCCATAGACAAAACAGGCAAATCTACTGACTGATATCGAAATTTTAATAAAAAAAATTGATATCAGTCAGTTTAATAAAAAACCGCAAAAATAAAACAATCTGTCATTAAATGTCAATATGGCGCATGTTAGCTAAAATTGACTATAATTCTATTTATAGGTTTTTTAATGAATAAGATGGTTATTGGATACTTAGTAATAGTAATAAAATGACTGTCTTTACCATAAACTGAGCTCAATTTAAACTTAAATGGATAATTAATCTTTGGAATGACAAAAATATGCGAAAATAATAACAAATCATAAAATATGAAAATTACAAAATTTCCGATTCACCACCTTCAGGGCCCGATTTCAGCAAATAATACCCCATAAAATACATATTTTTTTGTACTCTTATGAAAGCTTAGGCTGTCGCACAGTTTTTAAAGTTAGTCAGAAGCTATGGAATAATCTTTAATTAATTTATTTTTACAGTTGAAGATTCCATTCTGTTTTGTTTGTTCCCAATTTTTTTACTATCGATCAAATTTTTTGCAACTAGTGTCAAAGTAAGGAAGGTGATTATTTTACTCATAAAACTACAGTTAATAGGCATTGTGTTGCAAAAAAAAAATACCGAGAAAAGCTCACCCTAAAAAAATATTTTTTTTTTAAAGCTTTTAAATCATAAAAAATAATGAAAAAAAATTATAACTCCTAAACTACAAAAAATCGCGGAACATACATAGGGGTTTAATCGATAGGTATAGTACTCAGCTATCGCCTCGCATTGGCTTGACACCTTAAAAGAAACGCCCTGTATATTCATTTTATATTACTCTCTTTTTTTTCTTATGTGTTTTTATTTTTATTTTATCTAAAGGTAGGTACAATTTAAAAAGCAATTTTGCACTTAGTTTGATAATGCATGTTTTTCATCTTTTTTTCTTTTTTCATCTGCATTGTAATAATTTCTATCTGTGAAAACTGATAAAGGCATGTTTGTTCTAGTTTTATCCTATCTATAATTGCTGTTTGCTTTCCATGTATCAATAAATGTATAAATAAAATAATAAACTACTGTCAATAACATTTATTAAAAAATACAATAAGATTACTATTTCTCTTTATGGCTATTAAAATGTAGGTAAAACATTTGGATTCTAGGAGAATTTCTTGAACCTGTTGGACTGTTGGTGTAAAGAATTACAAAGTTTAAAACAACTGATTCCCACAAGTAAATTCTAAACATTCGTTTTTATTTACATTAAATAACTATTAAGGTATTAAAAAACGAAATGAAGGGACTTCTTCCTTCCATCAAAAGTAACGTGGATGTACTAATTTCAGTTCATCTTAGAAATTTACTAAGGATAATAATACTTTTTCGACGTATCGAGAAAGTATGTAAATACTAGCGGCTGCCCGTGACTTCATCCTCGTGGACCCTAGGAAACCTTTGACCAGAATAAAAAGTAGCCTTTTTATTAATCTAAGTGATTATTGGTTTACCAACCAAATTTCTTCCAAATTCGTCCAGCCGTTGATGCATGAAGAGGTAACAAACACACAAACTTTCGCATTATTTATAATATTCTGTATGGACGAAATGATACTGTAGACGTAATGATACTATGGACCTTATGCACTGGAAGGTGTAGGTTTTTGGCCGTGTGTGTGTATACAACAGTGGCGAAGGGTCCATACAAGCCGATTCCCATCGGCTTACCTTTTAGAAATCCCACTCCACCGATCCACTATGCAGATCACAACATTTTTGTAGAACGGCTTACCTTCGTCATAATTTCACCCCTCGCCACTGGTATACAACCATATACCTACTGTTCGGTTCTCTGACAAACTAATTAGACATACATACACATCTACTGCGCTTTGTAACTTGTAACACGATAAAGCTTTCTAGGCAATTTGTAGGCGTATATCATCAAAAGATAATAAGAAGATCAATCGTACTCTGTGTAAAAGTCCCTAAATTAAATAAAGACTATAAAAAAGAGATCAAAAGAAGCGCTTATGCCGGAGCTTGACAGACTGATCGTACTCGATCACGTTTGTTAAGCAACACTCAGTCCGGTCAAGTGTCGGATGGGTGACCGTTAAGTGGCATTACAACTGAGCGTTTCCGTGCTTTGGAGGGCACGTTAAACCGTCGGTCCCGGCTGTTGTCATCTGATAACAGTCGTTCAGCCAAGTTAGAGGCCTTAAAGGGACTTGATAAACTTTAACACCAGAGGTGGCCACTAATCCTCATACGATAAGAAAGAAAGATCAAAAGATGATTTCAAATTATCTCTGTTCGATTTCTAACCTCTGTACTGATGGTACTCGTTATTATTTGGTTTGGAGTCTTGCTATAAAATATTAGGGAACTCTAATAAAGAATTTAATAGGAAGCGATCTTCTGTTTTCCGAAGGGAAATTGCTGCTATCGATCCTTCGAGTTTGTTAGCTTTTACATAATTTAATAATTATTTTGGAGAATTTGAAGTAACGTTATTTAATTTGGAAAAGTTTGAAGAAGCATCTGTGGGCTTCATCATCTTTTAATATACTGATTGGTGACTGACATATCAACGCACAGACCCAACCGCTGGGTCTAGAGACTCCAAATTTGGTACATGGGTTTCTTATGAGGTCTAAGGGTGCACTAAGAAAGGATTTTTCAAAACTCACACTCTAAAGGGGTGAAACGGGGGTCCAAAGTTTGTATGAAAGTCCGTCAGTTTCAAAGCTAGGATCTTCAAATTTTGTGTTTAGGCTAACAATTAAAAATTCATATATACGTGCCTCAGCGTTTTTGAAACGCTGAGGCACGAAGGGGTGAAAAGAGGGTTGAAGTTGTGTACAGAAAAATCCTTCATTTTCGAAGTAAAAATCGCTAAATTTATAATTTAGGCATATGGAAAAAAATCTAACTCAACGTATATCGATATTATTAGTATTTCAACCCATAAAGGGATGAAATGGGGATGAAATGGAATAAATAAATCTAAAAATCGATATGGATGTCGTTATTTGGGTTTCTGGGTTGACGATTGCGAAAATAACATTTGTTTTAAGTCCAACACGGTGGACATGATTTAACCCCTAAAGGGGTGAAAATGGAGTTCAAATTTTGTATGGCAGAAGAATATAAAATCGAAATTACAACTTTAAACTTAGCAGGAACACGTCTAAAAATAAATAGGCAAAAAAATTTTTTGTAATTTTTAAAATCAACCCCTTGGGGGTCAATGGGTAAGTAAGCATAAAAATCGATATGGATGTCGTTATTGAGGTTTTATATTGAGGATATCCTTATTATTGAGGATTCCGGGTGTAGTGTGCTTCGGCTTTATCGTCTCTTAACACCGGGTGTGATGAAGACCAAGCACTATTCCGCTGAGCATAAAAAAGAACATCGTACAATAATAAACTGCGCCAGGTATAGCATTCCGAGAGACAAGGGTCACTTGGATGATACTGTGTTACCAGTCATGTAAAATCAATCTGCCTGACTCCCATATAATAGTTCCATAAAACTATGAGTAATTTATTGAACATTACGTTCATTTATATTTTTAACTTGAACTGTTTCGTTTGGTAAGAAAAACAAATAGCAATTTGAATGCGTTAAGTATAATAATTTAGTAATGAGTGATGATAAAAAAACCTTCATTCCTGTTTGCCAAAGTGGCAACTATAAAACGTGTAACAGAATTAATAGCTGAACCAGAATATGGTAGAAGGGACCATCAAACTGAACAACTTTACTATGGGACCAACTCTGAAATAGCGCAAAAAATCAGCTGTTTCTTACATTTTCATATTTTCATTATTATTTTTTGTATGAAATAGTTGATTTTTTTCGAATTGATCCTCTTTTTAAGTCGGCAAAAATATAAGTCACTTGAATTCTCCGTAGCTTGAATAAGGTTTTATGAAAATACACTGTAAAAACGAGGGGAAAACGACGGAAGAACTTTTTATTAAGCTTTTTCATAATTCGGAATTTGTTGGCTGCGGTGTGTGGGATACATTTTTATGTAAATCAGTCCATTTGAATTCAGTATAAGAATACAAAATGTGATCGTCCTTCTACTTGATTAATCTTGTAAGGTTTCGGGCTTTCCGTGCTACAAATATTTTTTAAGGATTTTTGCGTTTTTTCTTAATCAAAAAGTTGACAATAACTAGTGAATGAATACGTGTGATTTTTTAATTTCTAAAATAGAAACTACAAAGAAACTAAAAAGAGAAATTACGTTTTTCTTCAAATTGCTACTTAAATTTATGGATTTCTTAAATAATTTTGGTCCATATTTTATTTCAGATACAGGTTTAAGCTAAATGTGGCTAGGTACTATTTAAATAACAATGAAAGGTATTGAAGAGTTATTACATAATTGATTAATCATTTTAATTATACATTGTAATTATTATTAACAGAAATATTTGGAAAAATACTTTTACATCTAGCAATAACTTACACTTGAAGTATATTAATAAATAATAAAATATATGTTAGTGTCCTTTTTAAATCAGTTAGCTAAGTAAATTTTTGAAAACCAAAAATGTATATCTTTTTCATTATTTTTTCCAAAAAAATAATAATCAGAAAAAACAAGTTTTAAACAACTATAGGTAGTGAAAGGGAACAAATTTATTTTATAACGAAACACTGTATGCTTCACGATGCAAAGGGTAAACCAATCAAATTAACAAACAATTAAAACTTAATTGCTAAATCGGGTTGACTTCAAACAATTAAGCTTGATTTATGAGGAATATTAATGTGTTATATGTCCGCATTGTTTCTTTGATGAATTACTTTGTTTCGGATCTCGACAGCAAATTTTAACCTCCTACGATGAAATTAAATTAAGTTATTACAATCTTGCTCACGTGAAATGTGTACAAGATATTAGGGACGTATTTTATAGAACTATATAAGTTAAATTAATGAGCAACTTTTTCTCTTATTCTCATGAAACGTTAAAAATTATATTGTCACTGACTTTTGTCCGCGACTTCGTCCTCGTGAACATTCGAAAAATCCCTAGGAAACCTTTAACCGAAATAAAAAGTTAAAACTATCTGTGTACCGTTACAAATCTGTTTAGCCGTTTTTGCGTGATTGAGTATCTTCCAAAAATCGAATAATAAACAAAACTTTCACATTTATAATATTAGTAGGATATCCATATCCCGTTTCTGCCCCGTTCTCGTAGCCATTCTCGTTCCAGTTCCCGTTCCCATATTATCTTTCAAAATACAATTTTTTTACCTGTTGTCATGCCCACCGTGTTGGACTTAAAAAAGACAAATAAGCAGAAATTAATTATTTTTAAAACAAAACAGGTTTTTAAAACGGACAAAAAATATTAAAAAATATCTCCCGTACATTATAGTAATACTTAGTACCTATATAGGGTAGGGATAAGTATTTATAGAGTTTCACCTCAGATACAGTTTTAACTAGCTCGGATGCAGATGTCATAAGACTGTTTAGTTTATCTAAGCATAAGATTTAAAAAAACATACTGCAGATTTTTTCAACATTGAAAATGTCTATGTGATCACCAGTGTATATGTGCCCGATGTTCAGGCAAAAGTGCGGCATGGCCGTAGATCGGTCAAAATTGGATATATCTCTCTATGAGAGAGGTGTCAAAATTTGCAAGGCGCACGTAATTTGAAAATCGGTTCGTATTTGAGAAATATAAACAAATGAAAAATGTTTCCGACTTGCTGGAAAAAAATGAGAAAAAAACGCATCTCTACAAAATGAGCTCACTACTGGGTCAGATGACAGATGTGGGCTGTGGAGGTTCCCAAAAGTGGGAGTGGTTTGTAGTTCGGCCGCGTTGAGTTAAGACAAGGTTACGACAGTATAGGTATATAGCGCATATATTCTCGTCAGGTCTGAGTATAATAGATTATATATGGTTAGCTATAAATGTATATGTATGTAATAAATGTATTATTTAAAGGTGCTCCAATAGAGAAGCTTAAAAAGAAAATTGTTTAATAATAAATCTTAAAAATTGAACTCTCTCCGATTTCAACAGACGAACAGATAGCTGAACTAGATATAACTAATAGTACTTTTTATTTTTAATGTTCATTTTCAATGGACTCGGATAGTTGCGTGGAGCGTGAAATCTCTATTTTTTTATTTAAATAACGTGTTGTGTTTTTATCTGATTTTTTATATAAAAGAGTTATTCTCTGGTCTTTATTAAAGTTCAAATCAAATAGTTTACTTCACAAGCTGAAATTTTCAAAAATATATTTCTTTTAGTACTTTTGTTCCAAAAATAAATGCTTTTTACGAAATTCTAAAGTAATGCTAGCTCCTTGTAGCCTAAGTAAATTTAATTAAGGCGCCAGCTAAAAGTTTAAAGAATCTTTAGATTAATGAGGCACTTCGGATTCTGCTTTGGCCCGCACTCAAATTTGAGTACCCTTGGTTCCATTTACGATCTTGTAGATAACTGTTGATTACATAATATACAGGCGGACAGCTGCTGTAATAATTGAAATATAATGTACCTACTACGTACAAAGACAGGTACCGCGAAGAAAATTTTTGCCCACTTAAAATAGCACGCAACCGCCTCAGTCCAGTAAATGGACTGCAAATGTATGAATTACGGTCAATGGTAGATGAGCAAAAATTTTCTTCGCGGTGTCTGCTCTATATAGGTAATTATATTATATTATAGTACCTCATATAACTCAGTGGCTGTAACTTATTATATCATTCCAATATATGACATGTTTATGAAAGAGCACTTTATCCCGCTCGCTTTAATTCCAAGTTCAATAATTGAAGTTTTATCATTGAAAATGGTTATCAGATGCAAATCGCCGGAGACGTATTTTTGGCCATATCTCCGAGGATTTTAAGAGGATCGAGAAGAAAATAGTACCAAAATTTGAGAAATTTATTGGGACACGTGTGAACGTTTGAATTTTGAAAATCTACTGGTAACTTTTTTAGAAATTTTGCGAAATTCCAAAAATTCCGGGTTTTTTTGGGGGTGTTTGTTTACTAAATTGTAAATACCTATATTTCGGATAAAAAACTGACTTAAGAAAAAATGAAAAAAAGGGTCCTAGGGTATTAGTTTAGCTACCAAATGGCGAAATAGTTTTGAAAATCGGTAAATAATTGTGACCTGTAGGTGGTCCCTTTAGATTCGGAATTCTAGAAAAACGGTTGTTTCCGTACATAAAAAGTTATGTAGCTTCTATGATTATTGACCGATCGTCATGGTAATAGTGTTAAAAGATGCAGAAGCGGACGAGAAGTGCATTCGTTGGAATTTTGAAAATTGGTTAATAATATTTCGGCTGCGTCGAGGTAGTCAGCGAGCGCTTTTGTGACACGAGGCGGAGCCGAGTGTCACAATCGTAAAAATAAATAGGTACTACCTAAGTTACTTTAAAAATATGATAGGATTTTGCATTTGATTTGATTTTGGTTTTTCGTAAATTTTTGTATTCATTTTCAATGCTCCGATTCTTGCGGGGACTGCGAAATCTGTGAATTTTTGTTTGTACACAAGTAGGTGATTATTGGGCGTTCTGGAACACATTCACTCCAGGTCTCTCACGTCCGTTCGATCCCTGTCGTGAAGTGTTCCAAACAGCCCAATAATCACCTCGATCGCTGTAGTAAAAACTGTTTCAGGAAGACCAGTTAAATGTATGAAAATATGGTTAAACTCCCTAGTTCCTACCTACTCGCGATGAATAAATATAAAATATACTTTATGTAAAACTTACATGCTGCTAAGCTCACTGCACACCAAATCATTTGTATTGCACTCATTATAATATAGTAACACTGATTTATGCACGATGCTTAAACCGATAATGGATCACACTCGGCGGCTGACATTATGGAACTTATCGTTTTGTTTTAGACTGATTGTTCGTGTCAGTGGCCAAATTTGGTCGATGGCACCTGAAGTTGAATTTCGATCATAAAGCTTAGGAAAATATCATTCTTCGGCCGATTGCTCATGCCCATCGCCCATTGGCTGGTGGCACCTCAGAAATGAATTTCCATCACGATACGATACGATTAAGAACATCGGATAATAGTCAATGCCAAAGCTGAGGAAATTATCATTCTTCGGCTGATTGCTCGTGCCGTTCACCTAGTGGTTGTTGGCACCCAGATATGATAATTCAAAAGATAAGGCAAATATACCTCCAAAGAACTCAACAGGTAACTGGTGCCGGTGACCAAATTAGGTTGGCGACACCTAAAACAACGAAAAGATTACCACTTTATGCTGCCATCGAGAGATGGGTGACCGCCCATCTATCCAGTTTTCGGGTTTTCTCATAACCTGCACTGCACTGTTCACTTACGCGGACGACAAGACTATGACTCGAATGCAAGTGCATTGCGTCATGGTTCAAACTGTGTGATTGAAAAAAATCGCACATAATGCATTGAGTTAAGGAATGGTTTAAATTGAATATTATAATTCACTTATCACGTTTATCTATGCAGTGGTATTGACTTTTGTAAGGTAAGCAAATAGGTAAGCCACATTACCACCGTGAGAATAAATTCGCAACATAAACTAGTTAGAGCACACGGTTTGTCTCGTTATTTTTATATTTATTATCTTTTAAGGTTTTTGATTTAATTTTTCATGAAATACAATCATTGATTTCATAAACACATATTCTCTGAATATCGTCAAAAAGCCCAGTTAATAATAAATAAAATAATCAGTTTCGTTAAAAGTGTATTTTTTTCTTTTGGGCACAAATTGACTTTTAGATCTCTTGTAAACCGAAATAACAAAGGTTATTGGGCATATTTGACCCACTTGATGAATGTTTGCGTACAGAGACCAAACCAGTTTCAAATTGAAGTTTCAATCCCACTTTTCAAAATATGTATTATTTTTTTTATGTACCGACCGGCAGAAAAAAAGTTATTTTACATTAAGTGTTTTATTGTATGTTTAATGTTATTAAACTTTTGTTAATAAAACAGAAGTTTTTACTTTAAGCATTGTGAAAATGTGTGGTACAAGCATAATAAACGTTTTATTATCTTTATTTATTTTATTTTTAATTAAAGTGCTGTGACATAATGATAAAAAATTAAACGTGTCCTGCAAGAATGTGACCCATACCACTGAGTAGCAGACACATTTATCTACATACCTAGCCCGATTTAGTTTGTGTACGCTGTAGGTCAAATGTTCGAACAAAATGCCCAATGACCTTTTTGTTATAAGTATGAAATATTTATGCAAAACATCAGAATAAGTTAAACAAAGTCAATAAATTAATCCGTTGATCCATTTTTTTTTACATAATACTTTTGAAAAACATAAGTTTTTGTCATTAAGGTACATAAAGCTTAGTAAACTGTGCTAATTACTGAAATAAATATTTTTACTTAAACTTGCTTTCTGATATCAATAAGCTAAAACAAACGATGACAAAAGCGCAGCGAACTTAATGATAATTATAAAATATATAAAACATAGTTTCATAAAACATCTCAACTTTTCTGAACCATTATTGTAATATTATATCTGAGGGAATCGAACCCGTTGAAGTTTAATTTACTACCACCGCTAAGCCAGTCGATTATAACCAACGATGCAGATTTAGACCTTAGCTCTGATAAAGCCGTGTGTACACAATGCAGCTTTGTTTTGAATTACAAACCTATTGTAATATTAGTGCGCTTACGGATATTATTATATAGTTTCATAAAATTAAACATTCTTCTGGTGTTTGATTTTATTTGATGATTGCGATAAGTCGCATGGTTATTATCTCTGACTTAAATGCATGCTGTGGGTTCGAGTTTGTGTGGATATTTCGTGATGAAGATAAAATTTTGCATTTTTTAAGTAGTCATTGTTTTTAGATAGGTAGTTATTTAAGGATGGCTCACGTTGTTTTAGTAGCTTCTTAGTTTTTAAATGCCTACCTAATCATTCAAAACTTCATTACTTCAAGAACTACGAGAAATTCATACTTATTTAATTTAACTTTATTTAGATATCATTACAAAATAATCATTTAAACTATTCAAATACCTCAAATACACAAATGTGAAAATAAATCAATAGAGTAAGACATTACCATTTTAACCATTATGTACATAGCCTTAACTACATATTGTCGGCTTATTTGAATATCAAGTTTGCGACATTAAACTGATACTACTTCCGTTCCGTAATATAAAATGTTTATTTTGCAAATACTTAATAATTACAATTAACTTTGGTAAAATATGTAATAACGATTTCCAGTGGTTGTAAACCGTCACGTATTTATATTTAATACATTATATTTTAATAGAAAGTTTGGAACTAAATAATCCTGAACAAATTTAGTTTGAAGTTTAACTTAAGTATATCATTATCACATGAGGAGTGACAAGAACCTGTTTCAGTTTCAGGTCCAGTTTATTTTATAAATTTTTGTGGTGCTCTGTCAAATAAAATATTTAATATTAAAAAACAACAAAAAGTTTCGCATTTTTTTTACTTACAATATAATTTTCCATTAAACTGAAGATTTTTCAAATAATAAACACACGAATATAATAAAATGTTTTTCACTCCTGATTAAGAAATTATTGAAGATTCAGCAAAAACAACCTATTTAAAACGATTTCCGATCAATAAGTGTCACAAATTGTGGTGCTGCTCCGTCACTATTAGCAAAGACACTCTGCCTCAACGTCACCAGCGGTTTGCCAGTCATCCATCCGACTGCTCCATCCTCTCTCTGCGTGAGCACTCTGCCAGCCCCTGCCCAGCGCCAGCGCCCCGCCCGCCCACACGCTGACCATCAGCCAGCTGCTCTGCCATCACCGCAAGCTCACTGTACAACTCAAACGAGCAAAACGAGGATCCGTGCTATTGCCATAATGTTCGTAAGTTGTTATTTTACTAAATGATTTTCTAGTGATGAATACTAATCCGATAAGGTAAATTTGTAAACGTGCTTAAGTTACTATCGTGTTTGTGTGAAAAGTTTTAAATCTCGATCTTATTACTTTACCACAATGATATCAAACGCGATGGTAACGTTTGCATATTTGCAAACTTACACTCGGCCCTCTGTTCAATTTGAGTTTCAAACGTAACAAATAAAAAGGAAATATTTTTTTATCAAATCTAAATTCATTCGGGAGTAAATTTTATCTTAAATTCTGTAAATTATTAATTATCTAATGTTAGTAATAATAACTTGCAGGTCGGACTCCGAATACTACAACAATAAGCGCAGCAAAGGCGCCAGAAAACAGGTCGTGGAAGATTTCGTCGAATCGGACACCGATGGGGAAACGACTTCCAAAGTAACGTATGTATTAATTAAACTTACTTACACTTTAACATTTAAGTTTTAGATTGTTATTATTAAAATATCACTTTTATAGTTACATTTACAACAATTACTTAGGTACTTATATTTTTTCCTTTACATTTTACATACTTACTATTTTATGGCTAAGTTTATTCAACATGTAATCTTGACGTACACTATATTTTAAGAGTTATGATATGATATGTGATGTGTGCGTATCTTTGGTCGTTTATTTATATCCAGTTTTTTTTTTAGTTCCAAGAAAGAGCCGAAACCTGCAAAAGCGGTAAAAAGGAAGGCGCCAACATCAAAAAAGTCATCTGCACCGGCTGCAACAAAGTCAACTGGGTGGCAAATTGACTCAGACAGTGAGGAAGAGGCGGTGGCTCGACGACGAGGCAGCGAGAGCCAGCCCTTGCAGTCGTGCTTGTCGCGGCGTGTCGCCGACGGGGTCCTGCGCCGCACCGCCCAGAGAGACGGTGATACTTACATTGAAGTAAAGGTGTACAACACCAAAGACATATTGAAGGTGGAGCCCAAAGATCGCTGGGAACAGGCGGTAATCTCCCTGAAATATCGAGCAGATTCCGATGCTCCAGAGTTGATTCCACTTAAGGAGGTGCTCAAGCTCTGCAAAAAAAACTTCACCGAGGAAGGAAAATTTTTTAGCTTTAAGAAAAAGTAATAACTTAGTTATAGGAGATATTTTTTTTTTATTAACTTCTATATTTTTAGGATATTTTTTTTGTATTTTAATTTTATAATATATTATTTAAGATACTTAAAAAACTTAACTTAGTAGTACTAGTACTAAATAAATAAATAAAATAAATAGATAAACTTTAAAAAAAACATTTACTTATTATGAGTTAAACTCTATTCCCTAAAAATAAATAATATTTGGTTTATACATATAATATTAAAAAATAAAATACATAAGTACATAAGTAGGAATTATTATACCTATTCAACCAGTCCATTCAATAAAATATCACTGATTTTGGCAGCTTAGGATAATAATTCGCTTTTATTATATTCTTCCTACTACCTACTTAACGATATGGCAAGCAAAACAGTGTATTGCACAGTTTGTGACTTATCCGTTAAAAGTAAAGCATTCTCAGCCCATTTGAGAAGTAATATCCATAAAAATAATAGTTCCATCGAAATAAGTGACGGAATTGAAAAAATAAGCAGTGCATTTCGAAGTCGAATCGCATCGTACAGGGTTCGAGTGCCGACGATGGCTGATAGCGGTGACGACACGGATGACGTCAGCGTGTGTCCGCCGGCTGAGTTCCTGTCTCAGCTTCGCTCTCGCGTGCATAACTTGTTATCTGCAAGACAGGCAACCTATAGTTCTATTAAGGTGAATTTTGAATTTTTCGCCGAGTTTAAGTTACCCAAAACTAGCGCTAGTGAAATCAAATCATTTGCTTTTGGTCAAAATGTTGTGTTGCATCATAATTATGATTTTAATGATCTGTTTTCAAAAATTGTTAGCTCCATTGTAACAAGTATTGACGAATTTGAGGAAAAAGATAGCGGTTGGTCTTTTGTAAGAAATTTATACTTAGAAGTTAATATCAACAAGTATAATCCATTGAGAGCCGCCCGGTTTATTGAGTTGCCGCGAAATTTAAAACTAAAGCATGCTTGCATTAACATACAAAATAATGACTCCTTCTGCTTTTTATGGTGCATAGTAGCCGCATTGTTTCCAGCTAAGAACAATGCACACCGAACATCTTCATATCCTCACTTTGAGAATGTTCTGAATATTCAAAATATGACGTATCCAGTTGGGTTTTCAGATATTAAGATTTTCGAGAAAAATAATCACCAAATCAGCGTTAATGTGTACGGTCTCGCAAACAAGTCTAACATTGTTGGACCTCTCTACAAAACGCAGAGCAAAAAGAAACATCATGTCAACTTATTACTATTAGAAAAAGGTGAATTTAAACATTATTGTTTAATAAAAAATTTGAGCAGATTACTGAGACCTCAGTTAACAAAACATCACGGAAAAATTTTCTTTTGTGACGATTGTATGATATTTTTTAATAGCGAACAAAATTTGAATACTCATATTTGTAGCGGTGTCCGGACGGTATTGCCTGATCCAGGCACTGTTATTCAATTCAAACATTTCGATAGAATGCAAGATATGCCATTTGTTATATATGCGGATTTCGAATCCTTATTAGTGCCTGAATCAAGTAGTGATGGATTGCTCTCGAATAATACATCCATTTTGCAAAAACATTTGCCTGCCGCATTTGCATATTACGTTGTTTGTTCGTATGATAGCTCTCAAAATAAATACATGTCATATCGTGGTCAGGATTGTGTTGAAAAGTTTCTTGAATATCTTGGCGAAGATGTAACTAATATACACAAAATTTTAAAACAATCAATTCCAATGACTTCACTAACATCTGATGAGCAAAAGAGCTTTGATGATTCAAAATATTGCTTCCTTTGTGATCAGTTATTGTTCGACGATAAAGTTAGAGATCATTGTCATTTGACAGGAAAGTATCGTGGTGCATCTCATGCTTACTGCAACTTGCAATATTGTGTACCAAAATTCATTCCAGTATTTTTTCATAATTTATCCGGGTACGATAGTCATTTATTTATTCGGCAGTTGGGAGCGACACCGGGTAACATTAAAGTTATAGCAAAAACTAAAGAAAACTACATATCATTTACAAAGTTTTTTAGTGTAGGACGTGAGGAATACATACCAGTTAGATTTGTAGATTCATTTAAATTTTTAGGCACTAGTTTAGAAAAGCTTGCAGGAAATTTAAATAAAAATGATTTTTTTCACTTACATCACTTTTTCCCTAAAATGGAACATTTTGATTTACTTAGACGTAAAGGTGTGTATCCATATGAGTATATGACAAATTGGAATTGCTTTGATGAAGACAGGTTACCACCACGAAAATGTTTTTACAGTAGTTTAACCGGTGAAACTGTTTCAGAGTCAGATTATTGTCATGCTCAATGTGTTTGGACAACGTTCAATTTGAAAAATCTAGGCGAATATACTGATTTATATCTTAAAACGGATGTCATTTTACTTGCCGATGTTTTTGAAAATTTTCGTCAAACTTGTAAAATTAATTACAGATTAGATCCTGCATTTTACATGACGGCACCTGGCCTAAGTTTTGACGCAATGTTACTTAAAACTAAAGTAAAATTGGAACTTATAGAAAATCTAGAAATTTTACGTATGATTCAAAAAGGAATCCGTGGTGGTGTGTGTTTGTGCTCTACTAGATACGCTAAGGCAAATAACAAGTACATATCAAATTACGATCCGTCTGTGCCCGATAATTATTTACTATACATTGATTGTAATAACTTATATGGTTATGCAATGTGTTCTTATTTGCCTTATTCAAATTTCGAACTCATAAGCCAAACGGAAATTAGTGAACTTAATATTCTTCATGTACCTAATGATTCAGAGTTTGGTTATATCTTAGAAGTAGATTTAGAGTACCCAGAGCATCTACACGACTTGCACAATGACTTACCTTTTTGTCCCCAAAAATTTACACCACCCAGTTCTAAAAACCCTAAATTGATTCCAAATTTGTACGATAAATTTTACTACGTAATTCACTACGTGCATTTGAAAACGTGCCTCAAACATGGTTTACTGTTAAAAAAAATTCATAGAGTAATTAAATTTAAACAAAGCCCATTTCTTAAGCAATATATAGATTTGAATACGGAACTGCGTCAAAAGGCTAAGTCAACATTTGAACAGGACTTTTTCAAATTATTAAATAACAGTATTTTTGGGAAAACTTTAGAGGATACTGAAAAAAGATTGAGCGTATATTTAGTCAATAAGTGGAATGACACCAGAAATAAAACGAAAAAATGTTATACAGCTGAGCAATTAATTTCAAGGCCAAATTTTCATAGTTGTACGGTTTTCGCAGAAAATTTTGTAGCTGTGCAAATGAAACCTGATTCAGTGATTTTAGATAAACCTATTTACATAGGATTCACTGTTCTCGAAATATCCAAAAATCACATGTATGATTTCCACTACTCTATTACAAAACCGTTTTATGGTTCCAATTTAAAACTATGTTACACCGATACTGATAGTTTTTTGTACTCTATCGAGGCAACGGACATTTACGAAGACATAAAATCCAATTTTCAACAGTACTTTGACACAAGCAATTACATGGAAAATAATCAGTATAATATAGTTCCGAGGAACAAAAAGGTCCCTGGATTATTTAAAGACGAGATGGGAGGGCAACTTATCACTGAATTCGTGGGTTTGAGATCTAAGTTATATTGTGTAAAAACTCAAGACAAAGAGATAAAAAAGGCAAAAGGGGTAAAAAAATCTGTAGTAAAAAAATGGATTTTAAAGATTATAATAAAGTGCTACTTCTTAATAAGTCACTTAAAAAGAAAAATGTATTATTCAAGTCTTTGAAACACGAGATTTTTACGCAAGCCGTTAACAAAGTTGCTCTATCTTCAAATGACGATAAACGCATTGTACTTAAAGATAAAATATCTACATTGTCCTGGGGACATAAATCAAGCCTTTTCTGAGATTTTTTGTTTGGACTGGTTGAAAAAATAATAGAGTACCTAGTGAACACTTTATTGTCAATTTTTTAATACTGTTATTTAAGTATATTATAAGTATAATTATCAATATGTGTGATTCGTTTATAAATCGTGAATTCAGAATTAAAAAAAGAGCAGTGTTCAGCAAAATCTATGCTTATTTTTGTATCACTTTACAGTCTAAAACATATGTTCTGTATCCTTGTAATAAGTAAATAAATGAATACAAATTTTATAATATATATTTTAGTATAGGTACGTTAGTAATACTTTAAATAAATAGTATGTATGTAAGTTGTTGTTTTATTCTGAATCTAATTACCTTTTACCATTTTACTTCATAGCCAGCGAGGATTTATAAAATATAAATGACAAAAAACAAGTTCTAACTTGTCTTATTCTGATTGCATCGCGGCACATGTTTGCCGCTTTGTCAGCAATACGTTTCCACTTACATAACATAATAAGGTATCGACATCAGGAGCAAGTTCTAACTTGTCCAATTTTAGGAGCTGTGTCAGCTATAGGTTTACATACAAACTCACACGATCACAAATCAAAGGTATAAATATTTGTGTTAACTGCAATTGTATATTTATTTTCATAAGAACATCGAAGATGGTAAGTTGCTTTTTAAATATAAGTTGAATGTATTTACACAATAAATATAGGAATCTGTTCGCTTTTAAATATATGACTCATATTATTTGTTTCAGGCCATGTCAGTGAACACCGAGCTTCTCGTAGAAGACCTGCGCTCACCATCTCCGGTCTTACAAAACGCGCAGGACCCTCTAGAAGGATGGACGCAGATGATCCCGCCTTGGGTTGTAGAGCCACCACACGAAGAAACGCCGTTGGTGCTCAAAATACGGAAGGCGGCGTATGACACGCAGAAGAGGAAGCGAAAGAAGAGATCGTCCTTCCTCAAGCACTCACACAACACGCAGCAGTCCTTCGTGGTGAAGAGCCCGCCGAAGAAAGGACGACGTCTAATTAAAATTGAGATAGTAGACCTAGAGCAAGAAGCGCTGGGTGACTCGTCGGAGGATGCCCTACTGTCTGCGCAGTATGTGGTGTCGGAAGACATGGACCAGATTATGGACCAGGCGGAAGGTCTAATAAGCAACATATCAAAAAAAATATGTGGTTACAGCTATAGTTTTTAAAGCTTTGAATCAAATTATTTTTGTAAATTAAAGTTCTCATGTAGGTTTTATGCGTAACATCTCTAGTTACTTATAAACCTATAGAGATACATTTAAAGATAATACCTACTTACATTTAAAATTTTTGAAGGCTAGATTTAGTTGTACAAATGTAAAAACATTTTTTACTGTGTAATTAAGGTTTATTAAATAAGAATGTAATAAAATTACCTTTTAATGAATTAAACTTTAAAGGAATTATGTCGTTTTATTTCTATATAAAACGTAATTAGGTAGGTAAATGAAAAAAAGATTTTAAATGTACACTTATTTATTTATTGAAAAAATCATACATTGGTATTTTATTTTCTAATATCCATTTTCTTATACAAATTACATTTTTCAAAGCACAATATTTTATATGGTTAAAACAATTGTATGCAAACATATCTTTACAGTAAAGTTTACTTAGAGTTTCTAGATTAGGTATACCCTTAACACTAATATCTAAAACATTTTCATGACCACATAATTCACGCACCCATTTAACTTTCTCTTCTCCTTTCACTATGATTTTGCGTTCTCTAAGGTAAGGTTTAATGAGTCTTTTAAATTCTCTGTAGTCAATATATCCCTCACTCCATCGGTATCCTCTGTTTCTTTCTATCCACCAAACATGTTTCCTTTCTTCGAGAGTCAGTGTAGAGAATGGATATGGAGGTTTAATTAAAAAGATTTGAGTGTGTTCAGATGTGCCTATAACTAATTCTTTTAATATGAATTCATTTTTATCATTTTTAAAACCTTGCACATCCACTATTATAATATCTTTATTCATGATAGTTTTTTAACGATGTTACTCAGAGGCTTATATTCAAATATGCAGTCGTTCAGTATAAGGCAATATGCGGCGGTCTGATCAGGTATCTCTTGATCTGCTTCTATTTCCACACGAACGTCAATTGATCCCTTTAGCGTTTCGTGTTGGCGAGAACAGTCAACAACAAATAAGGGGGAAATTTCTTTGAACTCTTTCAAACTCAACAACGGCTCTGGTCTACGACCATGATAAGACTGCTGAAATCTTGCATACTGTTCGTATATTAACGAAAACTTGTTGTCAGCAAAATTAATATTCAGTCCTTCATAAGGGTAATATGATGAATTTAAAAATACTCTTACATCACGAATAAAGCAATGATCGAACTCTGCCATAGACTCTTTCGCATTATGTTTACGATTAGTTTGAAAAGCAATAACTACAAATCGTGGTTTTTCAACCTGTGATGAGGTTTTAATAGACCAAGCGTGTTTACGTGTTTTGGGTAGTAATGGATACTCATACAAGTCCCAATTACGAAATGCTACTGTAATGGGACGATCTTTTTCTAAATGCTTTAATAAATTAATTCTTTCGCGGTCTGATACTTTAATGTGCGGAACTCGCCAGACAATTTTATTTATTATTATATCCTCCACAACTTCATCGGTATTTAGTTTTAAAGCATTGAGATTTGTATTGCTTCTCAATAGTACTAACTCATGTTTACAGTTAATTATAATTTTTTCATAATCTTCTGCAAAGCCTAATATTTTGTTCAGAGGTATTGATGCAGAGAATACTCCATTGTTGACATTGGTCGTACCTGTAGGTGACCAGCCCCAAACTTTTGCACATTTCGATTCGTTTTCATTCAACGAAAGATAAGATTTTATAGTTGTAGAAATCCCTGCATTTTTTACCTTATCTATTTCTACACCATTTAATTCATAACGAATATCTTGAAAAAGAAACAATGCTGGGTTATTAACAAAATGCACACTTGTCACTCTTTCTTTTTGTTTAGTAGTACTGTTATACTTATACACATTGACTACGCCCTCAATGTACAAACTGCTGAGTGCAGGTAACACATACAAATCTTGCTGATTAATAGGTATTCGTATTTCATCGTTCTTGTTAAAACTCGTTACATATGGTTTATACGAATGATATTCGAAACTTTCAATGCTGTTATCGTACGATGCCGGTTGAGTAATATTTAAAATATTCATTTTAACAAGCCCAGTAGTTTTAAAAAATCCTTATTGCTTTTGGTTAGCTTCTTATTTAAACGAAGCGGTGTTCTTTTCTGAGAGGATCTTTTAGAACTGACTTGAACAGTAGATGCGGATGGGGTTTTATTAAAATTTATCATTTTTTTCTAAAGTGTAAATACAGCTGTACTTCTTCACCACGTAAGTTGATCTGCTTATTTTCAGCGTCTAACAACCTTATGTTAATAGCGTTGATTGAACTCTGATTGACGGGAAAATAAATTAAGTTTTTAGGTATTTCGATGATTCTATAACCTGGTGGTACGTTAGGCACAAATTCGTAAATAATGTGACTTGCTTTCCCGTTCACAAATGACCCGCTGATGACATCACATTCGATGCGCACTACAGTTGTTGATAAAATGCTGACAGGATACCGAGACTCAGTGCTTATATTAGCTTTTATTGTATCCATACCAAAGCCCAAAATTTTACCAAGAGAATCATTTTTATCGAAGTACACATTTTCGGAACAGTATATACAAGTTTTTAATGTATTATTATTGCAAGTTAATTTTAGCGCAGCATTTTTAATGTTACTTTTCAAAAAATCACAAATATCTTGAAGTTCATAGGACCCTTCAGGTATTTCGATAACTTTATCACTACCGTAATAAAATTTATTATTTCTTTCATCTATGTTCGGGATAGAATTTAAAGTTGAAAAATATAAGAGCCCACACTCATATTCTCCGCGTAATTGCAAGGTTGGCGAGTAATTTGTTATTAAAGATTCTCCTCTGCCAGTTATTGACACAGTGAAAGACATTTTTGTACTGATAAGTTTTTTAATTTCATTATCAATTTAAATGTTATTTCCAATAGTCTCTTAAAAATTTAAAACAAAGATGACCACAGTTTACAGCTCCAAACTTTTGATACTGTACATAATTATAGTTTATAGACATGTACCTTAAATAATTTATCAATTCTAACGGTGGCTTAAGATTGCCAAAACTATCAAAATATTCACAGTAGTCATTATGCTTAACGTAGGCTACCCAATGGGTTCCGGGATTATCAGAACTATCTAAATTTATTATAGCACACTCGATCTTTCGTGGTTTTAAAGGTAGTGCATCTCTCATGAAAACTCCTCGAAAGTGTGGAATATCAGAAGCATGCTCTAATATATCTAAATTAGTGAGAGGGCGTCTGGGTAGCCGTTTCATTCGTTTTTTGAAGGATTCAGATATAAACCAGCTCCTTTTTTATGAGGCTTGATATACAGTCCTTTTCCTAAAGCTACAGCTTCCATCATCTTGTTATGCCGTTCAGATTCTTGAAGATTTTTCTGAGCAGCCTTGTAATCATTGACAGCCTTTGCTATACCTGCTGCACCTCCAGCAAGTGAACCTAGAGCTGATAATCCAGCGAAGATTGGAATAAGAGGTAAGAAACCTCCACTTTTTGGAATAGGAATACACCGTGGCAACCGTATTCCTTTTTTATTTGTAAACAATTTTTTGGCGGCTGCATGTGCGTATTTTATAGCTGTACGATTGTCTTTAGATTTTAATTTTTTTATTTGTGTTTGTATTTTTTTTACAATTGACATAAAAGATCGAACACCAGCACCAGCTTTAAGTTTTGCTTTCATTGCATTTTTTACAATCCATGAAGCTACTTTTTCTCGTTTCCCAGCATCCTTTGATTTCAATCTTTTCTTAGCCATATTCAAAAGTTGTAAATCAGCTTTATGTCGAACACTCAAATCACTGTTATTATAGGCGATATCGTGATACATACAAGCTTCATCTAATTTATTTATACCTCGATCACCTCTTAGTAACCGTTTTTTAAGTTTTGTTCCGGGGCCACAAAACTGATAACCAGGGATATGTAACTCAAACGGTAAGTTATTTATTAAGTCGTTTATAATACCACTTCCTTCCTTCATTGATGTTCTTAAAGTGAGTTCAATCTAATTACATCGCTTCATTTATATTACAAAACTAGCGAATTTTTATCAACCCAACTATTCTCTTTATCGCTGAGACCTAACCATTTTACAAAAAGTTTTCTACCTTTTCTTTTTATAACTTTTTCGATGAGATAAAGATCAGGAAATTTAGTTCTTTGTAATTCATATTCGTAGAAAGATCCTAAAATCCTCTGTTTGTGTTTATCTTCTAAATGGTAAGTAGGTGGATTCGTATGATTTACCTTAATTATTACAAATATCTCGGTGGACCAGTTAGGGGTGTAACCCTTGTAAAAATCTCCTTTATATTTACTAATACGAACATGATCACCAAGTTGAAACTTAGGTTTGCGATCTATCTTAGGTCTTTGTGATTTAATAATGTTAGACTTTATAACCATCTGGTTTTCTTTGTTGACTTCAATAGGTTTAAATTTAGTTATACGGTGAGTAGAATTATTATAGTTTTCTACAACTGAATTTAAATTTTGCCCCAACCATTGGTAATGACCGTGCAAACTAAAAAGTTTGTAAATTTTATGTTTTAAAGTACGTATTACTCGTTCTACAATAGAAGCTTTTTTTACAGAGTAGGTAGAATAATGATTTATATTATATTCTTCTAATAATTTTTTGAAAGTATCATTATAAAATTCCTTGCCTAAGTCAGTTTGTAAATATTTAGGTTTTCGTGATGAATTTGTTAGTATCTCTTGCAGCGCATGTGTCACACATTGTTTGTCTTTTGATTTTAAAGGATTTACCCACACATATTTTGATAAAGTATCTATTACTATCAAAATGTATTTGAATCCTTTATTGGAATGTGCAAATTTCTGGAAATCCATAAGGTCAGCTTGCCATAAATCATCTATTCCTTTTATGATTGTACATCGCCGCGGGAAATTTCTTCTTGCTGCTTTGTGAAGTTCATTGACGATGTCTTTTTTACTCATTTTTATTTTTTAGTTTAATCAAATTATCTATCTCTGTTTTAGTATAATATAAATTACCCAAACGATTTGAAGTCACCTTTTCCAAGTTATTGAGATATTTTTTAACATCAAGAGATACTTTTTTTATTTCGTCTCTTAGTTCATGAACTGTTTTATCTAAATAAGCTTTATTTACTGCTTCGTCGTCTTCGTCTGGAGACGTTAAACCTTTCAATTTTGATGATTTTAAATCGTAGTGTCCTGTATCTGACTTCACTAATGTATCGCTGAAGGTATCAATATATTCTGCTAATCGTAGACGCTTATGAACATGATGGCCAAACTTGTCAATGTTCATTGCTGCTCTGATGACTTTTTCATACTGATCCATTTCCCTGTCAAGCGTTCTTTATATTTTAAATTCTTGATTATTCCTGCTTCCCACAGTTCTTCAATAATTGCGACAATTTCATTGTCTAAGCCAGTGTTACCCGCATCTCATGAGGCGAGTAATATTTTTAATCGTTCTACTAACTCATTCGGATCATCCCAATAAACCAAATCAGTATTCTTTTTAACTTTTTTTAGTACCTTAATACCTTCTCCATGCGAAAGACTTTCCACACTTGTAGTTGCATTTCTAGCAAACTTAAATAGAGGTTTTATGACGTTCATGTACTTAAAACCTTTATTGCTGTTTATTGGTTTGGATGAATCATAATTGCGTCTGTGTGCATTGGTTTCTAATAAAAGTAGTTTATAGTTATGTAAATCTTCTTCAGTAGTTATATCTAAATTTGGTTTCTTTTTAAACAAAAGCTCTTTCAATCCATCTGTTTTATTCAATGTGTACGTTCCTATTTTTAAGATGTTGCCATCATCATAGACGCGGGTTTTACCAAGCATCAATTTTCCGCGTTCGTTTCTGATTCCAAAAGGTATATTACCCATTACATCCGAAGATGTTGACCACGATAGTGTATGTTCTTTAACGTTTGGCGATGACTGCAAAGACTTGAATGACCCCTCGCTGATATTGTGAGTTTCAGAAGGCGATACTGTAAGCGTTTTGTTTTCGTGTAAGTTGTTATCAGAATCTATTTCATCTTCTTCACTGTAATCTTCATGAAAATCTTCACTAGATGAGGACGAACTATCGAAATGATCTTTCTTATTTTTTTTCACAGAAGGCATAAACTGTTTTTCATTCCCTTGATGCTTTTCTTCATTTTTATTTGCTAACAAGTTAAGTGGTTCGACTATGGGCTTAAATATGGTTTCCAGGGCAATATTATTCGAATTTTTTGCTTCCTTTATCATTTCAACTTTTCTTTTTACAGCCGCAGCAGATTTCACGATTTTTTGCTTCAGATTTTTCTCCATTTTAGATAGGATACTGCTTGGTTCTAAATCACGAATGAGAGTGATTTATTCGTAGTGTAACAACCTGTTATGTATTTTAGTCCAGTATTATAAATGTATCAAATGTCAATCTGTAGCATCCGTTGTTTCTTTCACAATCCTTATTTATCACAAGATAATTGTAAGGCTTATTCCAAACAGCTGAGCACATTTTTCGAAATTGGGCCCAGGACATATCAGAACCAACATGTTCATCATAAACATGTTTTAAATTAATATCATCTTGTTTAAATAATATAACAAGATTTGCATTGTCCCTTACAAGCTGTTTGGGTATTTTAGTATAAGTCTGATTTATATAAAAACAATCAATGTTCTTATGACGTCCCATTGCAAAATAATCCCTTATGTTACTTTGATTTTCACAAGCAACGTCGTCGAAAATGATAATAGAATCAGGTAAAGCCTCATGCGGACTCAATATTTCACTATTATGATTATATTTATTATATGATATTTCGGGCACCCTATCTAAAACTTTTTCTAGAAATAAGTATTTTGTCTGGTACAAGGATTTTGAATAAACATACAGGTTTCGAAAATGAAGACCCTCTTTATGCAGCAATAAACTTATGACTAAATTTGTTTTCCCACAGTTTGATGGACCACAAACGACACAGCGTATTGTATTTGGTAGTAATCTACCATGTCGATTTGAGTCAGTCGGTAACGGAGAACATAGGCACTCTAACTTTAAAGATTGTTTTTGTTTTACAAACTTCATTATCAGCTGACAGTTCTACAAGACTATAGAGCTACGAGGTTTGCAATTGAATGCGTTTAAAATAATGATGCATAGATATTATATAAACAGACGATCTAATTTCACAGAGGATGCCAATCGTGCAGTTTCACTAATCTTTTATAAGAGCTCGTGGAATTAGGTGATGTGGCATGGAAATATTATAGAACAGGCCTTCACTGGCTAACACGATTTTTAAAACTGATTACTGGGCTTCCTGAAACAATTTTTACTACAGCGATCGAGTTGATTATTGGGCAGTTTGGAACACTTCACGACAGGGATCGAACGGACGTGAGAGACCTGGAGTGAATGTGTTCCAGAACGCCCAATAATCACCTACTTACACATTATTATAGCATTAAAATACCTACCTAATTCCACTTTATTCTAGTCTGAAACGATAACTATATTGCTTTTCCAACCGAACCAATTATCTCACTGGTTATTAAAACCATATAAAAAGTAAAACAAGAAATATTTATACTACATTTTAGTTGAAAAAGTGTACCTAATAGAGCACAAAAAAAATATTTAAGATTATTAAAAATGCACTCGCAAATGACTGCTGTGTAGAACCTAAAAGTGCATACGAGCTCAAATACTATGATAAATTCAATTAGCACATGCAGGTGCATTTTGCGCCAACTCTACCCGTGAATACTGATTCCACACCAAGTAATGAAAACCGTTTCACCAAACCTATAACGGAGTTTTACATTCATCTAAGAGATTTTATCGTTCATTTTTCACTGCGTGAAACAGTATACGTGCCTGCCTTCGCATTTTTAAATTCATCGCCTTAGAGCAACGCGGCTCCGAACGGAAGCCACGTTGCTCTAAGGCGGCCATTACACACGTCAATCTGGTGCAATCTGATCAAAACCGCAGATTGATGGAATTTGATGCGGTTGGTTTGCGACGTTACACGGTCAATCCAGTGAGATCTGGATCGCAGTAGATCTTGGTAGATTGACAATCTACCACGATCCACGGTGGTCTTTGGCAGGGTTGCCAACTTTTTGCATTAATTTTCGCGTGATATCGATCGATGATCTGAGTGGTGCAGTATTCAACATGCCAGTCTACCACGCAAGAGATCCCGGGTTCGATTCCCGGACGTAATTGAAATGATGAATTTTAATTTCTGTGACGGTCTGCGTATAATAAGTACCTAACTATTTCGAAAAGTAAGTAAGTACCTAGTAAAATCTGTCACCCATTTTATGCCTTGATTAGTTAGGGTTAGATGAATATCGATATTATATATCGATATAAATATGGGCTATATTTTTTATAAATTTCCCAAAAAAAGCAGGAGGTTGTTTTTCTGTTCGTCTGTATGTTTTTTTAGGGTATTTTTCAAATGTCCACCCGGATGTAGTCGCGGGCGGAAGCTAGTTAAAAATAATTATGGGCTATATTTTTATAAATTTCCCAAAAGTACTGCAAATTAATTTCAATGTTTAAAAAAATAAAAATCCCTAAGGTACCTTTGACCGAGATCAAAAATATCATAAGTTTTAATCCAGACTATATATAAACTGTTTGCCAAATTTTATCCAAATCAGTGCAGCCTTCATAAAAAACAAATATACATACGAACAGAGAACCTCCTCCTTTTTTGAAGTCGGTTAAAAACATCGGATCGCAGTAGATTGTGCTAGATTGTCAGTCTACCATGGTAAATTGTCAATCTACCACAATCTACTTGCATCGGATCGCGGTAGATTGTGGTAGATTGACAATCTACCAAGATCTACTGCAATCCGATATTTTAACCGACTTCAAAAAAGCAGGAGGTTGTTTTTCTGTTCGTCTGTATGTTTTTTTAGGGTATTTTTCAAATGTCCACCCGGATGTAGTCGCGGGCGGAAGCTAGTTAAAAATAATTATGGGCTATATTTTTATAAATTTCCCAAAAGTACTACAAATTAATTTCAATGTTTAAAAAAATAAAAATCCCTAAGGTACCTCTGACCGAGATCAAAAATATCATAAGTTTTAATCCAGACTATAAACTGTTTGCCAAATTTTATCCAAATCAGTGCAGCCTTCATAAAAAATCAAATATACATACGAACAGAGAACCTCCTCCTTTTTTGAAGTCGGTTAAAAACATCGGATCGCAGTAGATTGTGCTAGATTGTCAGTCTACCATGGTAGATTGACAATCTACCACAATCTACTTGCATCGGATCGCGGTAGATTGTGGTAAATTGACAATCTACCAAGATCTACTGCGATCCGATATTTTAACCGACTTCAAAAAAGCAGGATGTTGTTTTTCTGTTCGTCTGTATGTTTTTTTAGGGTATTTTTCAAATGTCTACCTGGATGTAGTCGCGGGCGGAAGCTAGTTAAAAATAATTATGGGCTATATTTTTATAAATTTCCCAAAAGTACTGCAAATTAATTTCAATGTTTAAAAAAATAAAAATCCCTAAGGTACCTTTGACCGAGATCAAAAATATCATAAGTTTTAATCCAGACTATAAACTGTTTGCCAAATTTTATCCAAATCAGTGCAGCCTTCATAAAAAACAAATATACATACGAACAGAGAACCTCCTCCTTTTTTGAAGTCGGTTAAAAACATCGGATCGCAGTAGATTGTGCTAGATTGTCAGTCTACCATGGTAGATCGAGTCTGCCCTGCCCACAACCGCCGCTTCCCGTAATCTTCAACATATCGTTGGTCCACGTCAGATTTCAGAATAATAGGTAACGATAGTATTTTTGTGAAAATCGTCACGATTGCTGAAACGATTGCGATTTATACTGTGTGTAGACGACTTGAACTAAAGCGAAAACTTAAGTGATTCAGAAAACCTAATTCAAAAGTAAGTAAATTTAAACTCAGTTTACAGACGGAGAAGACACTAAAAGTTCTTGTCAAATAAATTTGTAAAGAACTTGAAAAGCGTTTATAAAATATTATATTGTATATTGTTCTGTTATTAAATTGTGTTTACAATTTTGTGAATCTCTTTATAAAGACTGGATTATTATTATTTTTCCTTTATAACATCTCGAATATCATTTGGAGAATGTATGTAAAATAATTTCCTTTGAACAATATTTTGTTATTTCATTTCGCGACACTGGCATCGTTTTTCTTACAATATTTTACTTTTGTACCTACATATTGTATATTAAATGTTTGGTTCTAAAATAACATTCTCGTTACAGTTAAGTAGGCGCGATATTATTTTCTATTTTAGTTTAATATTATTTTAGTTTTATATTGTTTTAACAATTCTATCATACATTATTTTGTTGTTGCTCAAAACGTATTCGATGCAAGCTCCCAGTCGACTTAATTTTTGCTGACATCTTCAACAATTACCGTTATATTTCTACAAATTTTCATAAAACTCTATCATTTAGTCAAAACCGCATGAAAATTCGTTCAGAAGTCTTTGAGTTTATTGCGAACAGACAGACAGACGTGGTGAGGGACTTTGTTTTATAATATGTAGTGATAATTTTCCTAAAAGTATGGAAATACCAAGCATATAGTACCAAACATATATCTGGACTATACACGTCACTAAATTCTAGGACCATTTCTCATAATCCATTACTTTAGAATTATTAATCCTAATATTTTATAGTTGTTGTACAGTACTAAAACATTCTCACCCATTAGTTTCACACATTTCACCCCCATTTACTAAAACTGTTTTTCACAGAATCACGGTACACTTTTAGGAAAAAAGCTTTTCCTGCGCACTGTCCATTAAGTTTGTGAAATCTGCTGCGCCACCATTACTGTGCAATGCCGTATCCCGAATATGTGCCTACATTAAAAAAACAATTTCCTACAAACACATTTTGAACAACTAAGTCACTTTCGAAACACCGTGTTTTTGGTTTTATACAAGGGAAAAGCAAGCTTAGTTATTAGAGTTATTTTAGGCAATGAGGAGCACTTATTACACTCTATTTGTGAAAACACTTTGATTGATCTTTGTAGTAAACTAACACAGGGCGTTTAGCAGTCTATAGTATGGGGAGATTCATCTTTTTTACGTTCCAGTTTTAAGTCTACGGTTTACCATCTTACCATTTAATACGGACCGTTATAGAATAAAAAATATCGTTATAATAGGTATTCATTATTCTATCATCACAGTCTTTTACAATATTTGCTATTGCTGTAAGCACAGTTTTGCGATATTCAGACGCAAATGAAGCTTCTTTATATTCTGGTCTGGCATCGTTTATTGATCCATTAAGACTTTATTCTATGCCAAATGGATCTCTAGCTTTATTCTATTGTAGTACAGTTACACTGAGGTAAATTTATTCCAAAAATGTGTAATAAAATATTTATGGAAACGGCATTAAGTTCTTGTGTTTATTAACAAACATTTGACTGATTACCTAAGTACATTAAATATGGAATAATATAACTACTAAAATGATTCTTTATTTTTACGCTTTGTATAAAATGCATAATTTTAGTCAATGGAAAGAGAAAAAATAAAATAACCTCTACACTTCACATTTAAATTTCAGTTTGGGGCGAATTTTACGTACAATACCTATTTATTTTTACCACAATACTCATAAAAACCTTAAATATAAATTATAGATTCGAATCTAGACTTATCGTATCTACAAGAGGTATCTACCTCTTGTAGATACGATTAGTCTCACACGAGGCATATGCGTTGTATTGTAAATCGCAAATGTTGCACTGTTTTCATTGGAAAAGGCTAATAAAGTAATAACCATTTTTAATGGTAGGTAATATTGAAATTAAGTAATTTTATGAATGACACATGAAGGGTGGTATTCTGCATTATCAGACGCCACGCCAAATTGTTAATCTATTTTTCATCTTTCCAACACGAAAAGCGCCTGCATTTGGTGCGTAAAAATTAAAGTCGCTTTCGCTGCGTGCGTGAGTTTCAAATCACTTTTCCTCACAATTGCAGCAAAAAGCGATTTTGCTACGAGTTATCTTGCTGGTAGAGGTAAAAAGTTGTGTTTCACATTGTTTATGTCTCGTGCTTTTAAAGCAGAAAAAAACTTAGCTCATTTGTTGAACAAATAACAATTGTAATGTATTTTATATTTTCAAACAATAAAACCCGCTTACTGTCGATTTTATTCTAAAC
Source organism: Agriphila tristella (assembly GCA_928269145.1). Classification (NCBI taxonomy): domain Eukaryota; kingdom Metazoa; phylum Arthropoda; class Insecta; order Lepidoptera; family Crambidae; genus Agriphila; species Agriphila tristella. The sequence continues at coordinate 24,901,431 of OV743437.1, read as the reverse complement.
AAAATATAGCCCAAAGAAACCCAACATTACCTACTACTGAAACAAACCCAAAGAATAAGCTATAAATAATTGTACTACATTCGCCGAGGGACCGTGTTGTTCCCATTCTTAACACACATGGTAATTAACTACAAGCCCCGAGCGAGTTAACTGAGTATTGTGCGGATTTGTCATAGTTACGTGTTTCCTGTGTGATTTATTTCGGCGGGATGATGTATCTATGGCATGAAAGGTATTTCGCATTTCCAGAGAACAGATGCGGATATTACGGGTGTATATCACAGTTAAGTAAATTATGTATGGCAGTTACTTACTTATACCTATGGACTTGAGTAGTGAGGAATTGTCAATAACATTATGTTAGTCAAGACGTGTCATTTTGACATTTTTTAATTTTATTTCATTATATTAATAATTGTTTTTTCTTTGTAGATAATTTATTTATCATTATGTACATTGCAGAGATTTTAATTTCATACATTCAGCAGTGAACGCCTCAAGCACTTTCAGGTTGGCAACAAACGTTGTTTCCTGAAACATCCCGTCAAATTCAAACACAATGCTTCGCCTTTTTGCTTCTACATTTAGCCATCAAACAAACAAAGCAACCAACGTATTAGCATTTAATTAAAACAGGTCTTTCTGACAACAAGTTGAATAATTTAATCCGAAAACCTCCATTAGATTCCGCAAAGGATCCTCGTATCTTGACTATTATAGATGCGGTCGGGATGAAATACCTCCATTCATGAATATATTTGGTTTCAAAATTAATTGTGTCCAATTACTTCACCATGTGAGTTAAGTTATTGGTAGTAACTGTTACGACGGTTTTAGATCCATTTTAATAACTAAGTTCTATAACAAGTTACGGAAGAAGATTTTCATTCACTTTTTGTAACTGATCACCTAATAGATAGATAGATCGTTTATTGCTGCTTTTCAACACACATATAACATAATTTACATTAAAAATTTAAAAATACAAATAAAACAAAACATGATCTTATATAATATGCGTGCAGCAGCAACAGGGCCAAGGCTCAGCGTAGTATTCGCTGAAAGCAAAAAACGCCGATTTTCAGCCATCACCCTATGGTGATACGCGGGTAGCAGGAAATAAAATGAATAATAAAACTTATTTTACGAAGTATAAATATAAATGATCTTAAATCTTAAATAATAAGAATATTATTCCCGTTTTCGTAGCTGGTTTTCTTATTACTACATGTATATTGTGGAACTCTTGAGTGTTAGACATGCATTACTATCACAATTCCAAAATAAATAATATAGTTTATTTTTTAAACTTTAATTACAAAAATGGTAAAAAATTTGCTCATTTGATAATCAGTTACGAAATAGTGAGTAAAAAAATCTTCATTCGTAGTTATGAAACTAAAGTTATGAAATTCGACTAGTGTACAAACGTATAGGTACCTACCATAACAGAAGTTGGTGATAAAATATTCCAAGTTATAAGTGATTCCATCCACGTACCGCATTAGGCCCATTACAGGTCATTAGGACAAAACCAGAACTCTGTGCGTGATGTGATTAAAATATTTAAATTGAGCACATTTTATTATATTACCTACTCACAATGGCGCAAAAAGCAAAGCGGCTCATTATAAAAAGGAAATGTGCTAAAAGGTGGCCTATTTTTGGAGCAATTATTTAAATTATGTGTGCTTTTAGTAATGGTATACTTAAATAAGGCCATTTTTATAAGTAAAATAGTAAATTTCCTCAAATTTTATGGTCCAGTGATAAAGACCAGCTTCACCAAAAGTTATTACAACTATAAACTTTTTTTTTTTATTTTCTTTTTTGTTTTTTAGTTATCACACAAAAATATTTTTTTCTTATTTTATACTTACATAATTAGCTTCACAACGAAATTCAGTCGTGGTAACTCAATTAAGTAAATGGAAAATATACATTGGATGGTTCTAAAATGATCTGCCGCCGAATTCAAACGAACAAAAAAATATTTAGAGCATTAAAATGCTCGCATCGCTTTATCGGTAAAAACGCTCGGGGCAGATTTTTTTTCCCACGGTCCACAATGGACCCGCGTTTTTATCTAAACGTGAACCTCCCACAAAAGGCTGCTTCTAGATTTATTTTCAGACATTTTTTTGTGAACTTGTTAATTTGATGATAGCTTTTTATAATGGAGATTAGGTACGAGAAAAAAATAAAATTTCGTTCTATTTTATAAACTTTTGGTTGTAGCACCTATTTTTGCAGATCTGTGGAATGTTCCTAATTTTAAATACTAGGGTACCTATTGCAAGCAATTGTCATAATATAATTTATTAAAACGTAATTTAAATGTTTGAGTCATGTTTGAGTTGTTTCTTTTATTATATTAATATAAACAAAAATTCTTATGCACCTAATCAAATATTTATAACATTAAATTAAATGTAAATTGAAACGAAACTTAACTTGCCTTGATAGTAAGTTTCTGAATATCATGAATATAACAACGCGTGAATTCAATTTTCAACGAAAAGACGGGTATGTAGTATTTATTACATTAATTTCGTTAAATTCTGAGATGCATAACTTATTATAAACTTTGTTTTCACTTTAATACGAGATAAACTAAAGTTAAATTTCATTAGGTTTACATTAATATTTCGAATAAGTTATTATCATATAGGTACTTTGTTTGCTATTTTATTTGTTTCGTGGAAAAAAAACTTATTAAAATAATTATAACCACTAAATCGTATTGTATGGTGTAACCATAAACTTAATATCCACAAAATTTTCTAAGTCTATGGGTGTAACATTCTTGAGTCAGTGCTTTAGGCATTTGTCTAAGTTACCGTTTTTATCGGAAGTTTTGAATGCAGGATGATCAGCGACGAAACATTGTAATTTTGGCTTATTTTTCCAAAGTAATATTAGTTTTTCCATAGCTATAATTTTCTATTTCCATATATATTTTCCAAATCACGTTTTTCCTAATCCTAATCTTTTCTTCAAACACACGGTAATTCTAACAGCAATAAATAATTCTTTCCGAACTACCGGCGCGTGTTAAAACAAACGCAATATATTATAACACAAGACAGCAAAACCCCGCTCTTGAATTAGATAGATACGCAAAACTATGTCTAATAATGCCAAATTGCCGATCCACTGTGTGATAACATACTCTGAATTATGCTAACTGTATGCTAATTTCTCATTTTAATTGTGTGTCATATAATTTGTAACGGAATTGGTTTCACTTTATTGTGCTGATTATAGCAAAGCATTCCCATATGTTCATTTAGATTCAAAAATAAATTAACACCATTACACATTGCTCTGATCACAAGGTGACTAAAATTCAATAATATTTTAATGAATATAATAATGTAATAATAACAATTGTTGTTTTTTTTTATCCACATCGGGATTGCCTTTTACTTCACCTGATGATAAGTGACGATAAGGCTGCAATTTTTTAAGGGGAATATATAATTGCACTTTAAAAATAATGTAACACACTTTAAAATGTTTAGCTTCAAAATTTATTGAATGCACTTTAAAAATAATGGTTTCCACTATAAATATGCTAAGCTTTAAAATTAATACTTTGCACTATACAATTTAATTGTTTAGCTTTAAAATTAATACTTTGCACCATACAAATTAATTTTATAACATTAGTATGGTAAACAGACGACTAGGTGCGACGACGAGCAGGCGCAGCGAAAGGGGAGCTGAGGAGGAGGTTAGGTTCCATTGCGACCAACAACGCCAGAACCGACTTGGTGAGACTTGCCATCTCATTAGTCTGACATGGTTTGACAGAAATTAAATGATTTCGGAGTTGGGACACAGTTATAGTGCAAACCATTATTTTTGGAGTGATAATATTAATTTATAGATCTTTTATTGTTTTAAAGTGCAAACCATTATTTTTGTAGTGATAAGATTAAATTATAGGTCTAACATTATTTTAAAGTGCTGATATACAATTTTATAGCTGTTTTCATCAAATTTAAAGTGCTATTAAATACATCCCATTTTTTAATTGTTCATACTTAGGTAAGATGGTGGTAGCTAGCCAGGAGGACTTGAAATAAGCCCTACCAACCAAAATGAAAATTGAGCAAAATCGTGTGTTTATTATGAACAGAACAGATAGAATATAAGAATTATAGAAAAAATTGCATTGTGAATGCCTTAATGAAAAAAATATATAATCGTGTTTTCAATTATTGTTTGAGAACTTTCTTTGCGCGTCAATCGATTTGCGACACCCAGTACATTAATTATTACATTAAGCTACTTCGCATGATCGTCTGTTAGATCCGTTTATGCTTCCATATAGGTACCGAATTGACAACATTTCAAAATTTTTATCCTGTTTTTTTATTTGTTATTTAGAAATTACTGATGAAAACAAGAGACACGTATTTTTTTCTTTTCAAAAATTTTTATTTTAAGTCAACATAATATTCATTTGAAAACTTATTTATTCTAAAAGAGCGTAAGTGCCGTTTAAAGGATTTCTGGCGGACATTATCCTTTACCCATATGAATAAAAAAATCATTTTGTCGTCAACCTGCCAACCTAATCTATGGACGCTAATGACGTTTGTTTGTTTATCTTTTGCTCGAGGTTGTTTTCCTTTATTGTCGCTATTTTTACCTTATTTTCAACAATAATAAATAAATATATACGTAAAATAGATTCCATAATCTCATGTGTAGTTCCTGCCTGCAAAAATACTGTGATGAATGCCCAAAAAAACACTGTTTTACGTGCCAAACCAAACTCTACACGTTTACAGGTGGTGTGTTGCTTTAAAGTTTTATGGATATAAAAATAATGCACTTCAAAACAAACTGTATTTATTAAACAAGTTCAAACGTACACAATATCTTTTTATTTCTAAAAATATAATAATAATATGTTTCGCAAAAGAATTCAGCTTCAGCAGCATGATGAAGTCCACTTTGGTAAGTTTGCGACTGTCTGCTATCAAAAATCCTTCAGAAAACTTGATATTATATTTTGATAGATGTTAAATTTAATCAAAATACTGATTTAAGTTAAAAATATCATGAATACATTCAAAACAAAACGAATAAAAGTGAAAAATATTTTGATTCTTGACACAGACTTTGACATACATTGTAAACTTGACAGCGACAGTTTTTATGATTATTATTTTTTTAAGATAAAATCACACAACTTTTTTATGCAAAGGAGTTAAATTTTGATTATTCCTTTATCTTGATGATACAGTGTTTTTTCCACATATTTCGTTAAATAATTGATCAATAGCCCCGAAAAATTATGTACGGTGTCAGAAACTGAAAAACCTCGAAATGGTTTTCGATTTAAGGTACCTTGTAAAAAATGAAAACATGTCAATTCACAGAAATGTAGGCGGATATTATTTTATAGCCAGATAACCAGCTTAAGATAACCCAGATGGTAGGCTTTTTAATATATTATATTAATAACGCACGCATTTATTGATTTGAGATCTATTTTAGACAAATCAACAATAGAAAAATAAATATACAAGACCACTATTTGGTTCCAAAATTGTAATAAAAAACCGCCCAAGTGCGAGTCGGACTCACACACGAAGGGTTCCGTAGCAAAAAACGGCAAAAAAAACACGTTTGTTGTATGGGAGCCCCCTTAAAAAAATATTTTATTTTGTTTTTAGTATTTGTTGTTATAGCGGCAACAGAAATACATCATTTGTGAAAATTTTAAGTGTCTACCTGTTGTCGTTATTAATATCAAACAAAAAACGACAAAAAACATGTTTGTTGTATGGGAGCCCCCCTTAAATATTTATTTTATTTTGTTTTTATAGCGGCAACAGAAACACATCATCTGTGAAAATTTCAGCTGTCTAGCTACTTATCACGGTTCTTGAGATACAGCCTGGTTACAGACAGACAGACGGACAGCGGAGTCTTAGTAATAAGGTCCCGTTTTTACCCTTTTGGTACGGAACCCTAAAAAACCATTTTGGTTGGAGACCATTCAGTTTGGATAATCATTTCATTTTATTTTGTTTTAACAGTTCTTGTAAGACTAACTTTTAAGAGTTTATTAGAAGTCATTACATACATTTTGCTGTTTAAAAGAATGAATAACAACCACAAAAGAAAAAATATTTATGAAATACCAAATGCGTAATACAAAAACTGGTCACATAATTAAGTTCACAAAATTCAGTTGTTTCCCGGCATATGTTACACAGATGTTCGTTACTTTGTGACAATATTGCATTAACTCTCGAAACTTCCAAACACGTGTTCCATTAGGTAATGAGCCGACCTGAACATCCCCATACCTGGAAAAGGCTTTTCGGGGTTCAAGGATAAAGTCTGATCCCTCCTAAAGTTAACTTTACTATTACTAAATAAAATAGTTTTGTAACTGTTTTCACAAAAACAATGCGGAAGTTAGCAAAACGATTAAATAGATAACATAGTGCAAATATACTGTTTGCTTTAAATAGCAATATAAATATACTTCACCATAACCATCAGCTATTTTTAATGTCCCCACTGCTGGGGCACAGGTCTTCCTTATGGGTGGATAAGGAAGGATGGGCCATGGTATGGCAAGGCATTGGTGGGTGTTACGACTGCAAATGCAGCTGAGACCAACAGCTTAACGTGCCTTCCGTAGCACGGAAGTGCTCGAGATAGAAAATTTTTGGTCACCCATCCCATGACCGACCCTTGCGAAAGTTGCCTAAACTCCGCAATAGGGAATATGCATAAGTCACCGATTTTGATGAAATTGAGCTTGATCGCTGCAGACACATATAAAAACATGATGGAACAGGAAAAAAAAATAAAAAAAAGGATTATTTTAGTTTTATCACACGATGAAATCAGGGGAAAATAACGATTTTTTTTTTCATTTTCGGATATAATGCACTTTACAGTCAGATAGAATATCGAATAAGAAATAATATTTTGTATGACACATATGTACTTAAACGCAAAATTTAGGGAGATAATTGAAGATTATTGGCAAACTCCATATTAAACGCGCCGAAACACACCTGAAACGTGATGTGTGACGTCACCGTTTTGTATGGAGCGTTTTCGGCGGGTGCTGCTGCGCGCTAACTTCAAGTAACTATATCACGAGAAAAAAACGCAAGAGAAAAGTTTTAATATTACAGTTAATTTTCTCACGCAATATACTTTTGATTAAGATTAAAAAAAAATTGATGCATATTCCCTATTGCTGGGCCAAGCGCTATACAACTGCACCACCAAGCTCCTCCTATATATAAATACATACGATAAGAGGTAAAAATACGATAATCTCGAATAATTTTTAATAGCGGTATCCAATAAATAGGTGGGAATTAATGGATTAACTGCTTTACTGTACATAATAGAAGTTATTTCTTTTTTTAAGTTATTTATTATTAATGTTAATCAAATTCATAACGACATGTTCGTTATCACCGGAACAATTTATAAATCCAGTTAAGATTTTAACACAGTAAATCTTAAGCTCTGAAGAACGGACGTTAGATTCCAAAAAGACGTATAAAAATCTAAAACGCCATCATGACCAACAAAAACAGCCCTTCCAAAACTCATTTCGTCTCTAGAACCCACAAGTGTTCACTGCAACATCTTGGGCTTGCGGGCCGACATTAATATTCCCTGTTTACCGCTTTATTATCGTGGTCTAAAACGTGCCAGTTCGTACCACTTTCCCCTATTGGCCCAGCTAAACTCATATTTAAGGGAGTGTTTTTCAATTACTTTCCTCTCGCGAATATAAATCAGGAGCGCCGTTATTACGCCTGTGACGCTGTCACTCAAAACTGAATTGTATATTATTTTTCTTTGTGACGATGACGCCCTGAATTGGTTATCGCTTAGCTAAGTTAGAGAATAATCATTTAAAGGCATTTACGAGAAGGCAAAAGTGTTCAGGGGGACTACTCAAATGGCCACTTTTCTATTCGTTCGCTAACTTAAAAACCGGCCAAGTGCGAGTCGGACTCACGCACGAAGGGTTCCGTACCAATAAAACGGAAAAAAACACGTTTTTTTGTATGGGAGCCCCCCTTAAATATTTATTTTATTCTGTTTCTAGTATTTGCTGTTATAGTGGCAATAGAAATACATCGATAATCTGTGAAAATTTCAACTGTCTACCTGTTTTCGTTATTAATATCGAGCAAAAAACGGCAAAAAAATCACGTTTGTTGTATGGGGGCCCCCTTGAATATTTATTTTATTCTGTATTTAGTATTTGTTGTTATAGCGGCAACAGAAATACATCATCTGCGAAAATTTCAACAGTCTAGCTATCACAGTTCATTAGATACAGCCTGGTGACAGACAGACAGACAGACAGACGGACAGACAGACATACAGACGGACAGCGGAGTCTTAGTAATAGGGTCCCGTTTTTACCCTTTGGGCATGGAACCCTAAAAATTAAAAATAAGCCATAAGATCTAAAATTACGTGTCGAAGGCTTGTCACATACAATACAACAATGTCTGTGAATTACATAAACTTGCAACATGTGACTTTAAACTCTAAGTTAGCGAACGAATAGAAAAATGGCCATTTGAGTAGGCGGGCAGTTATTCTAAGCCTTCACACAGCCTTGAATAAATATTGAAACATTTACGTTATAGTGCTTGCAAAAGTCTCAAAACATCTAAATTGAAAGAGCCACTTAAAACGCTAGTTTTTTTACATTCTCGATAGAGCCACTGTAGTTAGTTTTCATAGTCACTGCCACGTGTTTTACTGGGCATTTAGTTGTTACGAAAATCATACTAATTTTTTACCTAACTATCGATAAAAACATGCCTAAAACGTGATATTAAAATCCACTCCGAGCTTAAATGAAAATACACTGCTTTAGGCTAGATGGGAAATTAAAGACTGTGATTTTTCCCTATTTCTGCTTTATAATAAGCCAACACGAGTTTCGTTTTCTAGATAATTGCTAACCTTGGGGTACATAACGCACTTTTCGGTATTTAAAAAATCAATAGTAATGTGGACATTATCTTTATCATAAAGAAAGAAAGAAATTCGATTCGATTTTGATCGAGATTCATATACATATAATATCGAAATAATTTATTTTTATAGTTACTATGTAGTCTGTATTACAATTTACTCTATGGTTTACACTAAGTTGACGTCACACAGTAGACGTCATCGAACCGAGCGTTCTGGCGATAAATTCAAAATCTTTAAAAATAAATTTTACTTTAATTGGTTTAATGGAGAAAAAAGACATTAATTAATTAATTTTTATTTTCCTGTTAATTGTTCGTCTCAATCTTTATGTAAGCAGTTTTCAAAAATTTGGAATATATCCTATTGTGTTCATTGAAATAAAAATTGATGAAAATACTTAGAGCTCCCGCAAACTACTAAGCAAACTACTAATTTTTATTTTGTATTTTTAAAACTCATTCGAATTTTAGATTCAACTTAGACTTTTAGTCAAAATTGCTACTGGTATTATTTTTAAACACACGACATTTTTTATTACGGAGTGCATAAAAGTCAGCATGTTACGTTTGATGTGCCGTCGTCTGTACCTACATTGTTAAAACTTACAACTTGCCGTGATAGATGATCGTGCTTAGGGTACCGATGGCGAATTCGAGAAATTCCTAGACTAGTTCAACAACATAAAATTATCTAGTAGGGTACACACCCGTCACACGAATAAACTTTAAACGTTTAAGTCACCCCGCACAATTGATTCACACCCACTATCCCCAGCTGGGCAATCAATGACCCGACAATTTATCTTCACCGATATAGTACCTAACTGTATCGGTCCGGTCATGGTAATTAGCCACAAGAAATGACCCGTGGCTTCCATGGTTGAATGGGTATATCTATATGAATATTGAGGAGCTTAGTGACGCAGATGCTAAGGCTAAGGCCACACTAACATCCCAAGCTCAGAGACGCACGACGCGACTTGCGTGGTGACTATAAAAAAAGCTTTGCTTGCGATGTGGCCAACTGCTATACCTTAGTATGCAATACGTCTAGATGTGTTTTCGCTTTCATCTGAAGCATGCCTCGTGACATTCAATTGCGTTTTCTCTTGGGCTCAGTTGCATGCACTATCTTCTCAAAATAACGTCAAAGTATGACAGAAAGTTAGAGGTGAAAGCGCTCCGTTTGGAGGCAATCAATATATAGGTAGCATGCTTTAGACGCAAGTTGAATTAAAATTTGAAAGGGAAAGCGCATGATTTTGAGGCGATATTGCATGCGTTTGACGCAAGTTGACTTGAAAGGTGAAGCAACTCGGTGAAGACAGATCATTTTTGCTCGCTAGAATTAGTCACTAAGCTAGTAGTTTGGCTCGTAGCTCTAGCTATATGCGAGACTCATAGTATGACTTTGCCTAAGACGTTCGATTGATAATTTAGCAAATTCAGTTTGCGGATGGGAGTCCAACCTTTTTTGAACAAGGTTCGTAAAAGATGCTTCTGTGATAAACACGAGGTTTATCACTTAAAAAAAGAAAAAAGCTTTTTAAAAAAAGCAATACCTCCTCCGAGGTTTTGCTTTTTTTTAAAAGCTTTTTTATTTTAAACTTTTTTGTGGTAGGTAGGTATGTAAGCGATGATTTTTATAAAATAAAACGTTAAGTATAATGTTTCACATTTTTCAATGGTATACCCCGAGTAACTCAATGTCCACAGGAGTTCCGTTGGGTCTTTGCAGTTCAACTCTAGTCCAGAACGTCCTTGACAATAATAAACCTACCAATATTTCAATCACTGTACAGTTCCTATTTGGTTTTGAGGATTCCCTCGTGTATCTTTAAAATCCAAAGTCCAAAGTCCAATACCAATAAAATTGACATGGTATCATTCTTAAAGTGTCTTCTTTCAAACAAAAAAAATAATTATCTAAATCGGTTCATAAACAAAAAAGTAATGGTTTAAAATCGGTCTCAATTCATATAAAATGGTAACGAAAACGACAGTATTTTCAAGATTACTTGAAAACTACTGAACCAATTTCAAAAAATGGGACCTACTTGGGAATAAATTTCATGTTATAACGTTTGAATCATTTCAATCGGTTCAGCCGTCTTCGAGTAATGTACATAAATATTAAAAAAAATATATATATATGCGACGAATAGATAACCTCCTCCTTTTCAAAGTTTTTGAAGTCGGTTAATAATCTACCTACCGCTGAAATAAATTACTATGAAATCTGTATAAACAAGGCAATCACACTAAAAGGAAAATGGTTAAAAATTACCCTGAGCTTTACCAGGAGAGCTCATTTGGAATCCTGCCCGTGGTAAACTTTTTTAACACTTTTCTTTGTATATATTAGGGAATATGCATAAATCACCGATTTTGATAAATTTGAGTTTGATCGCTGCGGACACGTATAAAACCATGATGGAACAGAAAAATAAAATAAAAAATATATTATTTTAATTATATCACACGATAAAATCAGGGGAAAATAACGATTATTTTTTTCAATTTCGGATATAATGCACTTTAAAGTCAGATAGAGTATCGAATACGAAATAATATTGTGTATGACACATATGTACTTAAACGCAATATTTAGGAAGATGTTTGTAAATTCTTGGCTAACTCGATAATAGACGCATCTTAAAATGGCCTAAAACGTGACAAGTGACGTCACAAATCATGTCCGTTTAGTATAGAGCGTTTTCGGTGTCACGTAACTATATCACGAGAAAAAAACTCAAGACAAAAGTTTTAATTTACAGTTGATTTTCTCACATATAATACTTTCGATTTTGATACAAAAATAAAATTGATACATATTCCCTATTCAAGAACTACAATTAAATACCTACATTGGTTACTTCCTAAGTGTAAAAAATAAGTCACCTATTTTTTATGTCAACCGAGTAAACAATTAAAATCTATTGTTTAATGTAGCCGCTATTCACAAGAGAGGTTTAGCCTATTGTGGTGCAATTAGGTGTTACATCACATATCTGGTAATAAACTTATTTTTATAGTATTTAATTGAGTTTCGATTAATATGTTGTCGATTGTACTTACCGCCACTGAGTCATTTAACAAGCCACTAAGCCTGTTTATGTGCCATAACATAGTTACTAGTGCCGAAACTTGCCAATACTTATTGTGGTAGTAAATTTACGGGCTATATATCAGTCGTACAAAGGCTTGACTTGAATAAACGCCAACTTAGCGTAAGTTGCGGGGTCCTTACAAATAAGTTATACTTGAAGTGGTTGAGCGGAAAAAATGCTTTGCGTATGAAAGCAAGTAGGCATACTTAGATAAGTGAAAATAGAAGTTATTTTCGCGTGAGCATTTTCGGAATTGATGATAAATCTAGATTGTTCTTTACAGTTGGATGGCTCACATTTTTACAGTCGCTGCGTCGGAATATTTCAGTGCTGGACAAATAATGCTGATGCTGATAATATTTATCTTAGTTTCACATTATTGTATACACCTAACAAAATACAAAAAAACAGGATTGTAAAATTTCGCGAACTTCAATGGTTAAACCACCGAAATTGACCAATTTTGACAGCAAAATAATTTGTCATAGTTTCTGACATATAAAGGGTATAAAAAACCCTTAACGAAGCCAAAGTCCACGTATTCCGCCCATCATCAGGATCATTTTTGTCCTTCAGACTATACCTAGAAAATCAAAGGATGAAATTAAAGAAGGGCAATCTAAAAAAAAATCAAGGTTTTTATGAAAACAAACTTTATATGTTATTTTTTGTTGAAAGAACGTTGAAGATGAAGCGGATGAAAGTATGTGTGAAAATCCGTCAGTTTCGTAGTCAGAATCTTCAAATTTTGTGATTAAGCTAACGATCGAAAACTAATATTTATTTATCTCAGCGCTTTTGATAATTCAACCCCCCCGAAGGAGCGAAAAGGAATGAAGTTGTAAATTGAAAGTCATTCATTTTCAAGTTACTTATACTCACAAAATTTTAATGAGGCTTATGATTGGAAACCAAAGACAAATAATCAAACACATTTTTCGTAATTTTCTGAAAATCAACCTCATGAGGGTTTATCTGGATCTATCAACGCACAACTAAAACTACTGGACGGATCGAACTGAAATTTGGCACACTAATAGTCATTAAAAAGTAGACGTCCGCAAAGAAGTGAAAAGGGGATGAAGTTGTAAATGGAAAGTCATTCATTTTCAAGTAAAGCTTACTAAATTTTTATTAGAATTTGATTGGAAACTAAAGACAAATACCCAATTAAACATATTTTTCGTAATTTTATTTATTTACTAGCTTCCGCCCGTGACTTCGTCCGCGTGGAGATTCGAGAAAATCCTTATTCTGGCTCATTTAACCAGAATAAAAAGTATTCTATGTTTTAATTCTATCAAAATCCGATCAGCTGTTTAAACATGATTAGGCGAGTCCCCACAAAGCTATCTACCTCGTGCGAGGCCTGCTGCATGCGGCAAACGCCTCGCAAGGCAGCGCGCTTGGTGGGGACCCGCCTAATCACGTAAAGACAGCTGATCTAACTTTGATAAAATTAAAACATAGATTACTTTTTATCCTGATTAAATTATCAGTGAAGAAGTTTTCTAGCAATAATTTTGAAAAGAAATGGTCCTCATGATGGGCAGAATACGTAGACTTCGGCTTCGTTGAGGGTCATTCTACACCCTGTTTAAATAAAAAAGTCATATCAAAGTGCCATTCTCAATGTGTCTTAAATTAATCCATTCAAGTACTACCCAATAGCAAAACAATATGCAATTACTTGATCATACTGCGCAAGTGTTACATAGTTTCCGTTATCTAAGATAAACGACATATTTAGGTGCCGCTTTCCCAATTTCCCTCCTTTCTGTCCCGATGAATTGAGTTAGGAGCCTTAACACAAACACGATACAATACACAGCACTTGTTAACCTCACAGCCTTTTTCCGGTTCCCTCCGAGGGTACAACACTGCCGTACAATGTCGATGAAAAGAATTTGCGGGAAAAGGGTTGACCTTGTTCAAGAATTACATCTTCACTGAAAAAAACGAGATAAGGAATTCAGTGTTGCGACTTTTAAATAGTGTTAACTTTTAGACACCGTAAACGAAAGTGCTAATAGGTTTTATTTTTGTGCAACAAAAACGTACCTACTGCGTAGCACGTGTTTTTTTAATAAGTAATAAATATTTTTAATTGATACCTAAGATCAACATTCATTTGGTCAAAAATTACTACATCAACACCACTAGATCAATTGTTTAATAAGTCAACAGTTTATTACATCAATAAATGACAAGATCAGTGGATCATAAGATCAACAGATTATTATATCAAAAATTCACTACATCATCAGTTTAGTAGTCTAAAATTGACCAAAGGGGGGCCATACAAGTGATGAGGATTTAGACTAAGCTCCCCTCCCCCACATAGTAATACCTAAATGCACCCTTCCTCCCTTCCCCTGGTGATATTTCGTGATATTTGACGATAATGGACGATCCCTAACCTGCAATTCTATAAAGTTCTTGAAATACTTTTGCTGTCTTAAAACAATTTCTTCAAGACTGTATTAGGGTACTAAATTACAAAAGTATTTAGAGAGGTTCAAGGGCCGCGGGCCTCTCCTTTGCCCTCACTACAAAAACACCGTTCCCTTAATTTAATTTTTAGGGGCAGACAAATTGGCTCCTACTATCTTTATTTGTCTCGAAACAGACAGGTCTTTTTGGATTGTTTGGCATCAAAGGACGTTAAGACCAGGATTTTCGCTGTAATTATTTGAATATTTATTACAGAAGTATGAGAAAATGGCGTTGCTTGTTTTTCACAATAAGGTCAGATGGAGTCAATGAAATCATCTTGAATAATTATTAGGATTGGATATTGGAACATCACATAACAGGAAATAAGTAAAGAAAATAACAAAACTTTTGAACATAAAACAAATAGGTAAACCAATTTTATCTTCAAAAAAAACATTTTCGTCAGAAATAAGTAATACTCCACGATTTCCGTCCAAATTTCCAATTGTAAATGAACTCATCTAACTGGGTTTACAAATCGAATTAGATACAGCGTACATCCATTCAGCTGGGAAGTCAGACGTATATTTGTATCGAAATAATATAATTAGCCAAAGTTATCAGTGGAAATCAAATTTTATTTCACCATTCACAAAATTCGTTTCGCAATGAAGGATCAATATGAATTTTGTAACTGTGTTTCTTATGTTTTCATAACTCTATATAAGGTGGTACCAAATTATCTAATGATACTTAAACAGGTGATAGTGTTGCTTAAACTGAACAGCTTTCTCCATAGAACATAGGTCGAAAAACGATATTTTTTTTTTCGCCTTTCCATAGTAAGTTGATCAGCTGACCAGTACATTTTGTATGGGAGTATGAAAATTTTTTTTCGTTTTTCGACCTATGTTCCTTGGAGAAAGTTATTCAGTTTAAGCAACACTATCACCTGTTTAAGTATCATCAGAACATTTGGTACCACCTTATATGTTATTTATAAATAATGAGTATACACACGTTTATTATATGAGTTGCTAAATACGCTAATTAGAATAAAAATCATAATTTTACTAATCTTTATTTTAAGTAATGATTTACGCTATGCTTTTACAGGTTAAACTTTATTGTTTTACCATAGCTCGGTCTCTTTCCGTAGCTCAGAAATACTACCTACTAGCGGCCGCCCGCGACTTCGTCTGCGTGGAAAGTTTTTTTGCTATCCCTCGAGAACAGTACTTTTATTCTGGATATACCTATACTCCGCTTGCGAAATCATCCGCGTCGTGAACACGGTAGAGAAATTTCTTTAACGTGGCGTAGACAATAGAAAAATCCCCAGGTAGGTATCCCTTTTGCCCGCGATTTAACAATAAGGCGACCAGTTTAAAATGATCTCCTTAGTGTATGAAATCTAGTACTACGGAGAGTTCAAGCTGTTTCCCAGGTTCTACCCACCCGAATCAGATAAAACATAGCCTAAGTTTTAAGTTGGACCCTATGCTACCAAACTGTGAAAATCCCATCAAAATCTATTCTGTGGTTTTTGAGTTATTTGCGCACAAACATACAGATATACAGACAAACAGATAAACAGACAAACAGACAAAAATTCCAAAAATGATAGAAATGGGTTTTATAGGTTGTTATCAAACACCCCAACCACTTTTTTTCAAAATATTTTCTTTGTACAGACACAACTTTTTCTACAGCTTTATTATATGTATAGATTTGCTGGAGTCAGAATACCGCTTGGCGATGACCGGTTAACCGTTGCCGAAGAGTGCGGAATTTACTCATTTGTGGTGCGGACGCGGCGGGTGAGTGGTTTTCTCCTTCAAAGCGCAATATGTCAAAGCAACACGACGGAGATAGACTTACTTAAAATGCGGTATTGGAAGAGTCAATGTATAGTTTATTTTAAAATATACAAAGTACCGATTTAGCATTTCAAAGCGTTGGCATTTGATTCTGATTTATGGAGAGTCGTATAATATTTCAGTATTCATATTTCATATTCAATATATCTCAGGAAATTTCTAGAGTCAGTTTCCTTATACAAAGTAAACGGCTTTCATGACACTTAGAGCGCATTCACATTAGGCGTTTTAGTCGTGGCGTAAGCGCGGCGTAAGCTATGCGTCTCACATATCCATACATATGACAGACGGCACGGCTTACGCCGCCGCCACCCGCGCGCGCCGCGACTACAATGCCGATATAAGCGTTCTTAGGTAGTTAGCACACTGACACTGCACTGGACACCGCACAGGTATGTGGTGCAGTGGTTTTAACTTTGACTGTAAACTCTTGATTTTGTACAAAAACCGCATGGGATAACACACTGACTTCACATCTCCGTGTGTGCGAGGCTGAAGCGCGTGACACACGGTACTGCTCCGTTCACCGCAGAGCGGAGCGATGTAGTAACCGTATACATATATTCTGTTATTCTTAGAAAGATAAACTTCGTAGTGCTAGCTCCCTACCTACCTAATTATTGTTACATCGAAGAACTTATTAGGTTTTTTTTTAGGCTGAAATGATTCAGACGTTGTTACTTCAGGTTTGATTCCAAAGGTAGTCCCATTTTTTTGAAATTTTGAAATCGGTTTAGTATTTTACAGGAAATGCTGAAAATACTGTCATTTCTGTATAAATTGCAGTTGAGCAATTGACCACAGTCAGACCTGCCGGCCATTATACCGGCTTATATGATTCCCACACCATTTTTATCGCATCTCACTCATAGTCTTAACATTTTAACGTACAAGGCAAATAGATTCATACTCACAATTACTTTTATCTCCCTCAGGTATTATATATTTACCAGAAGTGAGAAAATATCTTCAGTATTGTACAAATTTCCTTTAAACCCAGTCTTGACGATCCTTTATCTCATCTTTCTTAATGACAAAGCTATCGAATATCGTTTCCATTAATCGAAAACGATATCTGTGACACTGAAGCAGTTACGTACGAACATACAATACAATATACCAACAAAGTGTCTCGAATATCCGTGCTATTTTATTCTTAGACTCTATGTAATGTATATTTAACTAAAAAGTTACACTCTGTCAAACGATCCATAATCTCAAAACTGAAAATAGGTTATTGGGATGGGAACGATCGTAACTCGTCCGAAAAGTCAACAACACAGATAAATAAAAATAATATGTCAACTTTATCTACAAGAATAATACGATAGAGCTCGGTGGCGTAGTAGTTTAGCGCCAGGCCCTGCGATTGCGGAGGTTAAGCAACTTTTTCAAGGGTGGGTGATGGGATGGGTGACCAAAAATGTATTATCTCGAGCTCCACCGTACTTCTGAAGAATCAAGGCACGTTGAGCCGTTGGTCCCGGCTGCATTTGCAGTCGCTAACACCCACCAATCCGCATTGGGCCCGCGTGGTGGGTTATGGCCCATCCTTCTTATCCACCCTTAAGTAGGGCCTGTGCCACTGGGACATTAAAAATAGTTGTGTACCTACCTACCTACTTAATAAAATTACATCAATGTCTAGGGTAATAGGAGTTAATATCACAAATGTAAGGCAATTTAATTTAGAAAGTAAACTGCCTGGAAATAACTATAATAGGCCCCTTAAAAGCCTCCAGTAAACCCACTGTATAGTACACACTTAAATGACTGCAATGCATAGTGCTACGCTATTATTGAATGCAACTTCTATAATAAAAGTAGGTATTGTTTAAATATTAGTATTGTACCCTTAGAACTTATTTACAGATCTCTTATAACACTAACGCGTGAAAGCACTAAACTTAAGAATCGCCTAAGTCTTTTCTTATCTACAACTCGACCAAGTTAACTTAGCGAATGACAGCTACATGACGGCTAAGTTTATGACACCGTTTTAATTTGGTCATGTTGTAGTTAGGAAAAGACTTAGGCGATTCTTAAGTTTAGTACAATCGGCCATTATAGTTAGTTGCTAAGTCAATAAGGCTGATTTTTTAAAACTAGATTGAGAGACCGAACTAGGGTCCAGAGAACCAGATGCTTTATCTGAAAATCCTCTCAAAAACTCCTGACATTTTGATTAAGCGCCTACACGTTACGACGTACTTACGTAGTAATTACGATAACATATACATTTTCTTTTAATAAATAAAAAGTTTTAGTTGTTGATTATTTATAATTTATTTTAAAATTGGTTTCTTGTTTTACTGAAAATATTCGAGTTAATTGTTACCAGAAAAGAAAAATAAATAAATCTTATTTTCTAAGGTTTGTTTTCTATAATGTAAATAATCCAAAAAAGCCTGACATTTTCCAAGTCCGACCGGAATCCTGACAGGGACGAAAAAAGCCTGACATGTCAGGATAAATCTGTGACGTCTGGTAACATTAGTAGACCGAACTCACCTATCCTATAACACGTTTTTGATAGGTACTGCTACGCAGCATCGATGCAATCGCAAAATCGCCGGACTGGTCGATGCTAAAAGTGACGGTCTGAAAAAAATCAAAAAAGCTGAATTTTTATTTTTGGTAGAAATAAGCTTCCTTATTAAAATCATGTTTCCGAATTTATGGTTGATAGATTATTGTCTAATCACCACACATAAAAAAGTCAACTTACAATATTACTAGTCTTTTTGACATTTGTCCATAGCCATTTTATGACAAGGTGAACTGTTAATAAACTTTTTATAATATTATGTGATGTCCATTCTGCTGTTACTTCCGTACATTTGCGAAGACGAAGTGATTTTTTTTCAAGCAACTAAAAATTTCAAAGCTTTTTTTATTAATAAGGGACGTTACCTACCTATAAAAAAACTGTTTTTTTTCAGACATTCCCCATTGATTTTACACCCGACGACAGCTTGAGATAAATTTTAAAAATAGATACAAAATAATGTATGTACCTATTTTGGAATTTCTCTCAATAGATACATAGGTAATTATGTACTTGAAATTTCTGTCAAGCCGTCAAGCTTATATAAGCAAAATGCCAGGTATTTCTTTCCTGTTTAGAATAACATTGTGATGCAACGTCACACTATCGTCATAAAATTGGCAAAATCGGTAAATTGCTTGAAAAATATCAAACGTTGCGTACGTGATCGTAGTCGAGTTTCGTTCACTTGCAACAATGTTTTCTCTACTAATGGTGAACAATACAGTTGAGCACTTTTAGATAAAACTACAAGCATCGCTCTTGGCCATTTTATCTCGATCTTGAAGCCGCTCAAGTAAGATAACACATTTTTGTAACGTGCTCTTTCTATTGAATAAAACTTTGGCATTCGATTTTATTCTCACTTTTTCTTTTGTTTTTCTTATAAATGTTTATGTTAGTCTATTAAATATATCTATACATTAAAACAATTCGGTATTTTAGTGTAAGGACTGACTAAGGTCAAAGTCAAACTGTCTTCATTCAAATAAACTTAATAATTAAGCACTTTAGAATCGTCTATATTTTCCTACCCATTTCGACTTCTTTTTTTGACTGATTGGTTAAATGTTTAGTTATTATCTGTGTGTAATTTCTTCTTCTTTTCCGTAGCTCCACCATATATAAAATCTCGTAGATATGTGAATAATTTCTGATATGTGAAAATGTTATCGCCGGGTCCTTTAAATACAAAAATCCATTGACTACAACAAAATGCCATAAAAAGCTTCGACTTTTGTCAAAAACGTGACTAAAAACGTCGCCACTAAGCTATCTTCTCAGGATACATAAAACCCGCTTTAAAAGCTTAACAATAAGGGCCAAAATTCTATACATCCGGATGTATTTGGGCAAAACCTAAAAACCCAAAGAAAGGTGGCCGGATAAGGCGCGAGGCGACCTATCACGGCGGGATTAGCGAAAAAAGAACTACTAACCCGGATACTCTTATCTTGACAGGCGTAAGGGTGGGAATTGAATAAAAACGGCACATTTATCAAGGGCTCGACGCGAGCAGTAACAAGGTAGTGATATATACCAGAGGTCGTACTCCTGTGACGGGTGAGAGATGCACCGGTTTATCTGTGAGGAACTTATTGATCTTTGAACCCTTTTGCATGAAGACGTACATAAAACAGCTATTGAACTTCATACATTACAAAATAATTTATTTAACGCCGTAAATGGGATGCACAGACTTTATTGAGATCATGGGCCACTTGGGCAAATGATGAACTAATGGTGGGCCATCAGCACAAATTAAAAACATAAAACAGGGCAAAATTTTTTTTTTTCATACGTACGAGTGAATATTTTTGCTAGCGGGCCACTGGCAGATTGCCGACGGGCCACATGTGACCCGCGGGCCGCAGTCTGTGCGACCCTGACGGTATACTCTTTGAATGGTATTATTTTATTGAACGTTATATATAAGCATTACTTTCGCTAGCCAAACTTTCGATTTCTAAAAGTTACCAAGTTAGAAAAAAATTATATAAATCATAATGTTATGTTTTATTTATAATTGAGGTTAAAGTATAAAATTGCCGATTTTTTCTCACACACACTCTGATATCTTCCATGATGATAAAGATGTTTCAGTTACTTGTTATCATTTTGAATAATGATCATAACAGACCACTATCAGCAATAAAATATTTCTGATTACCTTTCCTGAACGTTAAAGAAGGATCTTAAAGTGACTCCTTTTTTCGTTAGCAGGAATGACCAGTTAATTCGTAGTAACTAAGCTGATTCTTATTTTTCACTGAACACATGTGGCCAGGGACGTTTTTACCCTACGGTTCAAGGGGGCCATGGCCCAGGGCGCCAGGCTGCTAGGGGCGGCATTAGCCGCCCCTCGCAGTCTACCGCGTCAGCCGCCCCAAGGGCTTAGCTTTAGGGCGCCTTTTTTCTAAAAAATCAGGTATCCTAGACAGCTCATTCCTCTTCCTCCCGTATGTAGATGGTAGATAACCCTAGGGGCGGCATACCTTATTAGCCCAGGGCGCCGAATCTTAAAATACGTCCCTGCATGTGGCGTTAGTTAGCTGAGTGTTTAAAACATTTGTACATAAAAGTTTTAAAACTTTGGCATACATGGTTGTTAAATAAATTAAGACAATAAATTCTTTAAAATTCTCCATACAAAACGGCAATATGTTATATTTCGTAGTGCACTTATCACAAAATACTATAAAGTCGTCGAGCTGATAATGATGTCACATCATCAACCCAACAACAACAACAATCATATCCAATAACAATCATAGAACAACATTCAGAAGCCATAAGTAGAATGTCATACGGCTCTGTATGCGCACTCCTGCTACGGCAGTCGTAGTCGAACCGCTCTCCGTAGCACTCGCGACACTGATTGCTACGAACTTCGTAACGAGTGTAGCAAGTTGTTGAGTGTGAAGTGGAAGTGAGAAGGTGGGAAGTGCGAAGTGTATTTTAATTGGCGGTAAGTGATTTTAAGTAATACCTAGTTACATTTATGTAATTAAGAACTTTTTAAACACAGTTGTATAGAGAAGTTAGCATAATAATAATTAAAAAATATGGATTCATAACGAGTGACAAAATTTTAACTAAAGAAATTAATTTTAATTGAGAGGATCTTTCTACGATTCTGAATTTAAAGTCTTCCCACATACTTAAGTGTTAAATAAATACGAAAAAAAGAGTTAATTCGTTTTAAAAACTTCTATCAATGATTTCAAATAGATCTAAAATAAAAACAACTTACAAACAATATAAAATTAATTTATTATTGATCTGTACAACTTAAAAATATCTCTACAATCAAAAAGTTTTATCCAAACATCTTCTTTTTTCTAACTAATTATAACAATGTGACACTATAATTTTTCCTTCATCACAATAGGGGGTGAAATTAGTACGAGTCGAGTTTTACCAACTATGTTACGGCGAAGTCGTTACTCAAAATGAAACAGTAATTTACCACATCCATTAACGGTCATTAATCTATTTTACACCGTAAATAATTGTACAGTTACTAACTCATTTAGATAATTGATAATTAAGAAATAAGAGTGTCGTATTTGTGACCAAAAAATATGAATGCTTTAATATTTTTTATTGTTTGTAGGATATATTGTATGGAGTCTTTGACGGCCATAAAATAAATTAAGAATAAGCTTATATCTGTGTAATGAAACCTAAGGAATACCTTTTTAATCAATATTTATGGTTATTAAAAGTCATAAACTTATTCCGCAAAAGCATTTTACCTTGATACTATCACTTTTTGCAAACTTTACTGCATGTGATATCCATAGGGATATTTAAATAATATTAACAAATTCTGCACGAATATCACCAACGATTAAATCCAAAACTAAAAACCGGATAGTAATACATAAATAAGATTATCGTCCATGACTAGGGAACAAACATAATAAATATGTCACTGCCAGGATTCAATTCCGGCACCTTTGGCTCAAGAGGTGGGATCGCTGCTACTGTACGGTAGACAAATGATTGATTCAAATGAATAATTGAATATTTATTTCATCAAACCCAGTAACGATTAAATTATTATGTTTTTCTAAAATATAAGAAAATCTTGGTCATATTTATGACCAAGATTTTGTCATAAATCTTGGTCATAAATAATTAATATATCAAAATTAAAGACTCATTAATTTTGATATATTAATAATTCCAACTAAAGTAACCGACATCGCCCGAAGGATTGCTCAGCGGGACACATAGCGAGAAGAACCGATGGCCGTTGGGGCGGAAAGGTTCTGGAAAGGCGACCGTGCACCGAACGACGCTCCGTGGGTAGGCCCCCGACAAGGTGGACCGACGATCTGGTGAAGGTCGCGGGAAGCCGGTGGATGCAGGTAGCGCAGGACCGATCGTCGTGGAGATTCTTAGGGGAGGCCTATACCCAGCAGTGGGTGTCGTTCGGCTGATATGATGATGATGATGATGAATAATTCCAATACCTATTCAGTCTTCGATCTTTAATTCCGGTTTCTAGAATCTTTTACATTTTTACATTCTGATAAAAAATGAGACAGTTTTTTAATACTTTTAGACAGGTATAATTAATAATAACCGGAAAAGTGCAAATCGGATTCGCCCACCGAGTGTGCCGCACAAATTTGTAGAGTCGAAATGCGTGTTTTGTAGCATAAACAGCCGTATCTTTTTTTACGCAAACTTAGAAGTTCAATTGTTTTCACAGCTTTAAGGGACAATAGACCTAATTATATGGTTTTAATTTTAACTCAATGCCTCCACGCTTTCCCGATATAGTGATAATTAAGCCTCCAGCACACCGGATGCGTAAGCGTATGCGTAAGCGTGCACGTAGACATACCATGACGTTGTAATGTCTGAAACTGTATGAGACTTGGCACACCGCTTGCATAACGTACGCGTGCACGTAGACCGATGCGTAACGCTACGCATTGCAGCTCTCATGAGACAGGCTGCGTACTTACGCAGAGCGGAACGCATTGATGACGTTATACTCAATGGCATTCCCTATTGGACGTCACACGACGTTGACGAACAAATATGAACACGCGCGTATCTTTCCTGAGCATCACTACGCGCGTAACCACGCGCGTGAGTACGCATTCAGTTGTATTTGTTTACAAATAGTACCGGTACTACCGGTAGTAAGTGGTGTTTTATTTTGTTTTTAAATAATGAATAACGATATTAAAGAAAAACTATAGTTCTTGCATCTCACGAATGCGCGTGAATTTAACGAGTTTCAACCTTATTGCATTGTCTTGAGTGTTGACGCGCGCATTCGTGAAATGCAAGAACTATAACTGAATTAGTGGGAAAAAATTAGTCCATTTACTCAACCTTCGTCTGACATCGCGCACTAGAGTCGCAAATATGGCTGCCGCAGTGGCTGGGTACGCAAGGGACAGGTTGCGTTGCGTGCCGCGTAGACGTATGCGTAACCCGGTGTGTCAGGGGGTTACGTGCGTAACTACGCGCGTGTACACGCACGCGTAACCACGCGCGCGTCTACGCATCCGGTGTGCCCAGGCCTTTATAGATGAAGGAAAAAACGGAACTGAAAAAAAATATAATTTGGCAATGAGGGCGTAATTAACAAGAAAAACAACTGTTGTTTTTTACGCCATTGTTGAATTTCTTCCTCGCAGTTTATTGATGATTAAGATAAATGAGTTAACCGACGCGACGCCATCAAAATAATCCTACAAATATTATAGATGTGAATGTGTGTATGATAAGATGTTTAATTATTTGTATGATTTGGACGAAACTTGGCCCACATTAAGTTTATAATCTAGATTAAAACATAATTATTGACCGAGCGAGTGCGAAGCGTCTCTGCTTCAGCTTGGGAAAAAATGCTTTTGTATGTCCCGTGGTTCAGATGTATGTCCATTTGTTCGTTCTCCTTTACAGGTCGCATTTCTCAACAGATTCTGAAAGTGAAATTTTGTGAGCAGGTTCGATAATTATTTTTAAATATAGATTTTCTTGGTCGATTCAGTTTTTTATCTTTTTTTCAAAATTGTTGAGATAAAGTAAAAAACATATTTCAGGCGTTTTTAAATTAGGTCACAAATGACACAACCCTTTTTTGCTAGCGGTGCAAAGCATTTTTTTTTCGAAATTTGGAAATAATAAGATTGTGTGTGACAGAACTTATGCTTATAGGTAACATTATTTGGATTTGAATCCGGTAAATGTGTTCTGTGATTTGAATGGACATTGACTCGCGAGGTCAACAGCTCACGGAACCACTAATCCAGGGATTAGAGCAGATAATTAATGAAATTTAGATTGAATTTAAACAGACAGTTATGTTTGTTCATTTGAAATCATACTACATTACCATTTGGTTACGGTAAAAACTTTAGATTCGATGTATTACGCAGACACGCAGATCACCAAAACTGAAGCAAAAATATTTTCAAACACTTTTTAACGGATACTAGCAAGGTTTTATTGAAAGTACTTTGGTAATTAGTTGGTAGGCTCACGAGCAGCTTCAGTCCCTCGTGACCATGGCCGCTGCAACGGTGCGGAAACGTCGTGAAAATAAAAAATCAAACCAAATACCAACTTTACCATAGTACTTTCAGTTACACCGCGCTAGTACTCGATAAAAAGTGTTTTTTATTTCATGTCTAGTGAGCGCGTAAGTTTGAGAGGTACATGTATACAACGTGTTAATGAATAGACGCAAAATGGGAAAATCGTTTCTTCGGACCATCAAACTGAACAACTTTTACTATGGGACTAACTCTGAAATCGCGAAAAAAAATATCAACTGCTGCATACATTTTTATATTTTCGTTATCTTTTTTTTATGAAACAGCTGATTTTTTTTCGCGATTTCAGAGTTGGTCCCGAAGTAAAAGTTCTTCAGTTTGATAGTCCGAAGAAACTGTTTTCTCATTTTGCGTTAATTCATTAACACGTTCTATAAAGATATAACAATAATCAGTAACTATTAAATACTTACTATAGCAAAAAAAAAACAAATAATGACGTCAATTTTATAGAGTCAAGACTCAGACTAAATAATATTTATTTTACGAATAAGCGTATCTTCTTACTTTACTCAATATTCGTTTTCAATGCTTACCATAGATGTTTATATTATTCCCTTTCGTCATGTTTTGCAAATGCTTCTATTTTTGTTTCGAAGCTGTTCAAACACAGCTACTATTTATTCTACTACAGCAAACAGTAAACAGCAAATAATTCTTCGAATAAAAAATACAGCCAAGTGGGAGTCTACCTTGTGTGTCTACGGTTCCATAAATTCACGAACAAATAAGTTATTTTTTAAATTTCCTTTACGTGTTTCTAAAACCTTTCTTCTTGTCTTTTGATTCTAAGTAAACGGGTAGATATTTTAATTAAATTTACTAGTTGTGTCAAATAACTAGCTAAAATTGATTTATTTTGTATTGCGTTGATTATGAAGCTACGTTCTTACATACATACCTATTTATTAGTCCGCCTGGCTAGCTACCACCATCTTAAGTCCGACGCCTTAGCAACAATTAAAAAATGGTTGTGTTCCGGCAGTTTGATATAATATAGCCAGTTCCTCAGTGATGAGGATACCGGGAGTAGTGCGCTTCCACCTTCGGCCTTATCGTCACTTGACATCAGGTGAGGTGAAGGACGAGCACTCTCTCGTTGTGCATAAAAAAATATAGCCCTACCTGTTCCTGAGTATTGACTGGCAGACAAACAGACCGATAGTGAAGGTTGCTTTTTCCTTCGGGATAAGGAACCCTAAAATGCAGATTGAGATACGGAATAAAAAATATATCGAACGTTTTCCCTCGGGATGTCTGCGACAATACAAATCGAGCGAAGAATAAAAGCGACCCTTGTTCGTTTTCCAATACGTTCGAAGGAACAAAATAACTACAATGAGCGATTTGATCGCACGGTTGCACCGCTGCTATTCAGGTAGGTAGTAATGTATTTTAAAAAGGCAAATTAACTAATGGGTTTAGAACTTTGGACCTTAATAATGGCTTTGGACCCAATGTTCCACCTTTTATTTTTAACGAAAATTTCAAAAAATGTTTCTCTATAATAGCTCCAAACTAAGCAAAGCTTGTAACTTGTAATATGGGTGCTAGACAAATGATATAGGTATTACTTAAATACTTTTTAAATAACACTTTTTTATTATACATAGTCAAGCCTAGACCCGTCACAGAAAATAATATTTATAATTTCAATTTCTGTCCAGGAATTGAACCCGGGACCCTTTACGCGGTAAACGCAATATTTGAATCAAGTATAAAATTTTCAAAAGTAAGGTTTTTTTTTGTATGTTCTGACTTCAACTGTTCAAGATTTCTTCTTTTATTTAAAATGTGTTTTAATTACCTATCTCTCCATTAAAAAAAAAATCTTTGTCGCAAAAATTTACACTTTAGTTACAAGCAGTTTCGTTGTACGACTACCACGAATTTAGAAGAGTTTCGAAACGCATCTCTACTCTAATGCTTACTATTGGCAATTTAATATTATTACCAATAACAATTTCGTTACATGCTTACATTTTAGTTGTGCCATTTCGTTGCATTTTTTTAGTTTCAACACTTTCGTTACGTACAAAGTTTTTGAGTAATACTGTATTATTATTCAGTTGTACGAGATTTAAGTACCTAGGCCAGAACTAGCAGCTTTATAACATTCGAAATGTTATAGAACTAAAAGCTTTGCACAAAAATCAGCACGTGCTCTAGCGTGGTGATTACACCGCGTCGCGTTACCCGCTTTTTAAAACCTTACTTTCAAGTTGAAAATATGATACTTATTATTTTAAATTCACGAAAATCTATTTTTAGAAACAATAATGTATTATTTTGATCGTTTAACTATCTAGATGAAAAGCAACTTTAAAAAAGTGTTTCCAAAAAAAAATATTAGTACATTAATGATTGAAATTAAAATTTAATTTTTTTTTGAAGACGTAATCATTTCTGCCTTTTTGAGATAAGTAGTTACTACTACAGCGAATTTTGTCAGTTTCGCCCTGAAGCGTAAACGCATTATCGTTTGCTTGTTACCATCAATATTCCATAACTAATATTTGCATTTTTATGAGCGTATTAAAACAATACAGCGAAAATAATGTTATACTTACTTGAGAATATAATATTATAAGAAGCCAAAAAATAGACGCGTTTCTGTCGGAGCTTATGTAAATGAATGAAAATATTGTTATTAGAAAATTATGAACACAAGATTACATTTGGGAATATAATAATATGTTTACATTATAAACGGCAGCCAGATTTCTATAGAGTCGTTTCAATATAAACATGTTTTTATATATTTTTTCCATAAAAACAAGAAAATTATGATTATTTGTACATTAATAGTTTTCTTCGAAGAAACTCATTGGTAGATAGCAGATATTTCACCCATGATAATACAACATTGTTATAAAAATACTCATAAGCCAAATATGGTACAAAGGTGCATAGGCAAAGAATAAAATACACTATGGCATAGGAACCATGCACTCTACCCCGAAAAATTATCATAAACAATGAAAACTGCAAAAAAAATTTTCTTTATAAACTGCATTTGACAAATCTAGACCTAAATTGTGTTTTCATAGTCTTTGCGCCTAGAGTTGCCACTGCAGTTTTCCATACACAAAAAAAACAACATTTTACTGACATGAAACTGTATGAAACCCCTGTAGATAAATTATTCAATATTTTACTCAAACGTTCCAGACAAAAAGTTAAACATGACCTAATTAAGTGCCTTGTTAATTAGTTAAAATAAGGACTAACTTCGAAATTAATTTAGCTACAGTATGTACTTACATAATTCGCTAAAGTTTGTCTTGTTACCACAGGTTAAAATAGGCTTGACATAATGTTAATCCAATCATCCTTATTAATTAAATACTTGCTGTGTGACAAGCATGTATAAATATCTTTGTATTTTTGGGTTCCTCGAAACGAAAATTATTATTGGAATCACACTAACAGGTTAGAATTAGAATTTTTCTATCAGTGTGCGGGGTCTAATACAAAATGTATGCATCGAGTGCCCTTCGGCGACCGTCAGAATTTTTCTGACAAAATTTCTTATGATATGCGGCCGTTCTTAAATGGTCAATCTCTATTACAAGCACTGTAATTATAAAACTATAGATTTTTTCTTTGTTCTGTGGACACAACTGTTGCGTTGGAATGGAACAGCTCAATTATATAATACAAAAACAAATTAATATTAAATTGTTTATCAACGGGACATCAAAACAGGTGACGTCTTTGAGTCTAATTATTAATTAATGCGGCTGTGTGACACTTGTAACATATAAAAAAAGTCATTGCTACACTTCTTTTGCAGAAAAGAAATACAGTGTATGATTTCACAAAACTGTACATTGTGACTGAACTACAAAAAATATTCATAAAATAAACCCTTTTAAATAACAATGTTCGCCGTGTTATTCAAGCTAACTACAAAATCGTGAATAAATCAAGCGTAATTTTACGCTTCAAAGTTTAAAAAATTTGAAGCAGACGGTAAAAAATTGTTAAATTTTACGTTATCCATATAGGAAAGCCTCCGCGGGATTAAAGTTGTAGACATATTTATAGTTTTTACTTTTTCATGATTTTTTAATTACAGTTACAGTTTATTATTTATGGTTATAATTATTACTTTTGCCAAGGATTAAAGACTTATTTTCATTGTTTGACCTCTTTCTCTGCATAGATACTGCTGCACATTTCATTTGCATAGATGATTTACGAACCATGACAGCTTAGATAAAACTGAAAAGTGTGTTGCTAAGATATGTGATTACTGACTTTATTAAGATTGTTATGACGCACAGTTGCACAAAAGCCAAAGGGACGATATACAATAGCAATATAGCATTTTGTAGAATATTAATATTTAGAAAATATTACCATCATCGAAATTGAGTCTGAATTTTAACAGAATCTTTCTACCCACGTATTTACTCACAATTGTAATTTCTCTCCTCTTTTACTAAGGTAATTTGTTTCGCTGTTTTTCACCTAATAAATCTTTCATCACAATAAAGCAGAAAAGTGTTTGAAATCTAAAATATTTTCCTGAATAGAAAATGTTCTGAGAATTTAAAAACGAATGAGTCGGCAGTTGGAGAATTTTCTATAAATTAGGTGGCTATTCAACGCAATAGGGTGTGGAAATTACGTACAGTCAGCAAGAAGTAGCGGAACAGTTAAGCACTAATGTCATACCAATAATTGCGTAATATAGCAAGGTGGCAACTTATTGAACGAGCGATAAATTTCGTATGACAAAGATCTAAAATGTTCAGCTACTTAATACAAGGATATGAATCACTTGGTGAGTGTCTTTATTGGTTTTAATTTATGATTACTGTTGTTTATATATACATTTACGCCTGGTTATATTCTGTGGATATTTTTATGCAATATTTAAAAAAAATCAGCGTCTATAATAATTTAAGTTTCAATATATTCTCCTAATACAAAAGAGTGGCGCAGTTTTTTTGTAAATGAATAATGGCTCGCGATGAGAAAGTCCCTAATGATTGCAAAAACCTAACAATTTAATTAATTTTATTTATTGATTATATCTTACTCGCGTCACTAATTTGCGTTGAAAATTTGTCTATCAGTGAGATTAAAACGTCAAAAAAAGCTTTCAATATTTACTAATTTTAAAAAAGCTTAATAACATAGATTAAGTTTTCCTAATATAAAATTAGTCCTTTTTAATTAAATAAACGAAATTTTTATATGTATTACATTAATAATTAATTTTTAACCTACTTTTATCACCTCGGCATTCATCTTCGATTTTAATCTTAGTGGTGTCCCGATTTAGCCGACCTCGCACGAGCCGAGTGCCACTCCACCGTAAAAGCTGTCTTCTTGACCCCCATTCAACCCTAGCTTTAAAACTCCACAAATCTGATATAGGTGGGTAATAAAAGACCCATAATATCATGAGGAAATATAAAAGTTTAATTGCACGTTACATATGAAGTGACTGTAAAAAGTTCCATTGTGGTTGTAGCAATAAAAGATGAAACAACACATGACAAGGTTATTGCGATGTAAAACCTCGGAAACGAATCACAAAGGGCGATGATATTATGTTTTTATAACAAATCGCAAGTCATCAGACTACGTTATAATAGTTTGCCTAATATAGCAAAGCGACACGTTTTATTTTCCCCAGTAAACTGATAATTCAAAAATGACACGATCCTCAGTTTCTGTTTCTAAAGCCGGCTCCACACTCGCGCGCGAACCGCGGCCGCGAATCACGGGCGCGGTTCGCGCATGAAAACAGTGCGAAAAATATAGCACTCCAGACTCGCGCGTGAACTGCGGCCGCGAATCACGGCAGCCTTAGTTCGGCACACAAGTCCTTTGACGCGGACCAAAAAACCGCCACCGGACGGGGAACGCCGCGAAGCGCGAACGCGAAGCCGCGAAGCCCATACGCGAATCCGCGAAACCCTCCACACTCGCGGTTTGCGGCGTTCGCGGGCTTTCGCGGCGCGAGTGTGGAGTCCTCATAAAACAAATAAGAGAAAAAAATGCATATATGTACCTAGCTAGCTATGACATGTTAAAACAAAAATACATCAGAGCAACGTCACTCGTGAACTTTATCATCGTAAATATCTTTGAACTTCGCTAAACGGTGACAATGACCGTAAAAATCTCAATCCATTTTCCCCCAAATCCTATAATTCCCTTCCTAAACGCTATGTAAGAACTGTCATTGATCTTACAGTTATAAATCATGAAATATTTTTGGTCATTTTAACCGTCCCCGGAGGCGTTAGAAGGCCGCGCAAAATTCTGCCAATAAATCAGAATAAACCGGCTTTTGCCAAAAAAGGTAACCTTAACTGTAAGTCAAATTGCGAGACAGGACGAAATTGTTACAGATTTATTTTCAGGTCATATGTTAGGCTTTCAGCGATATATCAGATTAAGCTTATAGTACATGCTATATCAGCCCGACTGTCAAGTGCTGAACTGCCTATGTAGCTTAACGAATGCCGAGTTAGTATGATCCTAAGTTAAAATATAAAAAAAAACGCGAAAACTTTCTCCAATTATTTATGCTCAATATAAGCAGTGCTTGAATATTAAGCCTTGAATTGTGCGGGTATAAATAAATTAATACCTAATCCTACCTATCAATGTTTACGGTAGCAGATCAGATTGTTTCTTTCATAAAATGTTTAAAATAAAACCAATTAACCAAAACCAATTTATCTACGTTTTAATTGACATTTCTTTTTATTGGACAATTAAATTGAATAATCAGTGAAGTTACCTGGGATTCCAATTTGTAGAGATTGTTCAAAGCGTTTGAGGGTTTTTAATGAACCACTTCTGTGGTTGACCAAATATTGTTTCTGAATTGGAAATTCGTTTGGCGCGAGGTGTTCAGAAACTCGGTTTTATTGAAAATCAAAATTAAATTAAAGTGATCAAAATTAAAGGCAAAATAAACATAATAAAAACACAAGAAGCTCAAACATGAGTTTTTAGCATCAGTAATCTTTTATGATTTGTAGTTCACCTTGATTTTTTTAAAACAACGCTGTACAACACACCAAAAATTTCGTTAGCCAAAGATAATAAACTAAGGTAATAAACGGGATTGCTCAGAATTCCCATGGAAATAGGAAACACAAGCCAAATACGAGCGAAGTTAGAGGCACGGCCGCTTTCGGTTACTTCAGTATCTATCAATCTCGAGAACGCTCACCGCATACATTTTCCCACTAAGCCTACCTTCTTAATCCATAGGCGTACAATTGGCGTCAGGCGTATCTGAACGTATTAGGTCACAATGACTGTTGGGCTTCTTCAGCAACTTTCAACCAACTACTTTATGAACTCAAAGTTGGCCTTTCCGGCACCATGTACATTGTTTCATAGCTCTATCTCTTTTTATCATACAGAAATATCCTTCCCTAGAGAGAGAAAACCACTCGGTCGCTTTCGCGCTCTAAGGATCGGTAAGTCGGTCGTCGGCGAGCGATATAGTCGCTACTTAGAGCAACGCCGGATTAAGAAAGCCCGTGTTGCTCTAAGAATCGCTATTTAACAATGTTTCTGAGCAGTGAAAACAGATTGACCTATAGGTCCTATAGCAAATGTGAAGCCTGGAGTTTTAATATTTGTAACTTTTGGCGCCGGCTCCAGAATTATGTTCGAAGATGCACAATTGCTTCGGTAGGTATTTGGTGAGGATTTCGGATTATCTCATATCGCCTACCCATAACTTTTTCAAAGTCAAAGGAACAGGTACTTGGGATGTGTCTGCTAACTGCTTGACTTTTCACTCTTTTTTATTTTTTGGACACAGAGGCTTGCCAGCACGTCATATTTTCACACACGACTGATTGACTGCGTCGATGTGACAACCACATGACAGCAGACATTAAATGGTGCGTTTTGGAATGGAAGAAAGTATGGATGCGGTATTGATTCTAAGCTGCAACAACTTTATTTAGATTATTATTTAAAATGTTCAACTAGGTACTTTTAAAGCCAACAGCTAAATCACCTCACGCATCCCAAAAACCAAGAAATCTCATTTAACATCCACGCATATTCGTATTCAGGGCGACAACTTGTATCGAATGACATTGCGGAAGGAGAGATACGTTTTATCACTAGTATTAGTCACAGTACTGTTACGGTTTCGTGGGGCGGACAAAAATAGCAGTGTCATGCTCTACCTAGGTAGATGTATATCTCCTAAAAACCGCCATGGAAATGGCACTGCGTTTATGGCCTATTTTCGGCTTTAAATAGGTTAAGTTGTTAATAGTGTTGAGCATTTATCATAATAATACTAGTAACCGCCCGCGACTTCGTCTGCGTTGTCAGTTATTTCTCTACCCCTCACAGGTAGATGATCGAAGACCCCTCAATATTAGTCCTTTTGTACCCCTGACGACGTTTATGCAAAATTACATGATGATCAATGGGGAGGCGAAGGCAAAGTGAATTACAGATGGCGCTTAGTCTTTGGAACAATTGTCAGTTTGAGCTTATATTGTCTTGACTGTGTATTACGTGGTTTTACTGTCTTAGATTGTATTTTTTTCGGTTTTGCGGACAAACAATGTATTCTATGCTAACTTTAGCTCATATAAAAGAAGAATTACGGAAAAGAAAAGCCAAAACAACAGGCAAGAAAGTTTATAGCAACTTACAAAAAATTGCTAACAAGCATTACATTTCTTTAAATTTCGTGTATGATTTACAAGTTATCTTTTTATTTCAGATTAGAAGCATATGATTTAAATTTTAACAAAGCAACTGAGTGTGAATTTCCGTGTTTATAGTTGCCTGATGATGCCTTCTGTGCAATAGTAATTTCAGGTTTCTGTACTGGAATTTCTGTACCATCCAAAATTACACGAACGGTTTTATCATATTAATTTTATTATTCTAAGTTTCTTGACTGACTCTGGCATGTAAAATTCTTTTAATTCTCTGTTTGGCCTCAATATTGGGCTTATTCCATATTTGATATACCTATCAAATTCATCCAAGTTATAAATATGTTAGAAACTGCTGAGGTTGAATTAAAGAACAAAGCTGTTATAATTCAAATGTTGTTTTATTTTGGCGAAGCTTCATCAAATTCATGAAACATTCCTTTTAATTTATAATGTTTTTCAGGCTCAGCAAAGGAGAAAATCGAGGAAAAAGCATTTTTTTTTTATATTTTTTGCCCACTATTTTTTTTGTTACTGGGAAATCGATGAACTCCAATATTTTACAAGTTACATGCATAACAATGCGGCATTTTCTCAGTATAAAATTAAAAAGTGCAATACTCCAAGAGATTCCCATATGTTTTGACAGTTTCTTTGAGGCGGCTCGGTACCAACGACAAGATGCCACCTATCGGGATAAAATTGCGCTTTTCCTCCCCATTGAGTTGTGAAGACGTGAAAGCGTAGCAAACAAACAAACGAATTAACTTTATTTTTAGTAAGGATAATATTAGTAAGGATTTGCAGGGGCTGAAATTCTAAAGTGACTCTTGAACACTTGTTGTTGTGTCAAATAAAACGCTTTTAAAGTAATTTAATTAAGACTTTATTCAAAACGACTAGGGAAGCAGTTACATTCGAAAAAAGCGGCCAAGTGCGAGTCGGACTTGCGCACGAAGGGTTCCGTACCAAAAAACGGCAAAAAAAAACACGTTTGTTGTATGGGAGCCCCCCTTAAATATTAATTTTATTCTGTTTTTAGTATTTGTTATTATAGCGGCAACAGAAATAAATCATCTGTGAAAACAACTGTCTAGCTATCACGGTTCATGAGATACAGCGTGGTGACAGACAGACAGACGGACAGACAGACAGACAGACAGACGGACAGCGAAGTCTTAGTAATAGGGTCCCGTTTTTACCCTTTGGGTACGGAACCCTAAAAAAGAAAATAAAGTAGTAGAATAAAGTTAAAAAAAAAAGTCTTGTTTTTTGACATAATCTGAAATTCATTAATTCGAAGGTGGATATTAAGTTTGAAGACGTCGTTATTAAGATGGCTACGTCATAAATTCAGCGTCATTATTAAGCGTTTGTCACAGAATTGCTTATACGGCCCTTTGTGATGGAATACAAAACGAGGTACACAATGACAAATGCGAGATTAAGATACATTACTGACGACTTCCTTGCTGAAACCTAACAGTAAGGAAGTCTTCAGTAATGTATACTCTTAGAATGCTGATCAGTACCCTTAGCACGAACAGCTATCGAGAAAAATAACGCGCGTAAAATTACTCGAATCTCACAATTTTGTATGGAAATTAGTACAGCGCCACTACGTCCGTAAACGGAACTAAGATTTGGAAGCACGAAACATTTTGACTTACGGTATCGAGCAGCCTTCGAATCGAGATCGAACAGTAAAGTTACAACTTGTATGGAAATCGGTAGCACGAACCCACTTTTGACATACGGTATCGAGATACTCGCAAGCTGGCTATCGACAACTTACTCACTGACTTTTTTTCAGTGAGAGACTTTCCGAGCGACTTTGTATTATTTATTATTAAATTTTAAAAGCATGTATGTAGTAACAAAAATTTAATTTGAGAACTATGACAAGTCTACTGAATTATCCACAGGCAATATTACTTAAATTGTTCTCATTAGACATAGAAATTTGTAAAATAAAAATCTCGTCATTTTACGCTATCCACGGTGTCCCCCACACCCACCATACCTTTATTTTAGCAATATTTTAGAACTTACCTACAAAACTCAAATAAAACTATAGAATACGGTGTTATACGTATAATATTTGTTTTCAGCCAACACATCACACAGTTTGGATACAGTTAATTAATTATGTTTCATTTAAGTAGATATAAAAAAATAAGACCATAAAACTATGACGAAAACTAACTAAGTATAACAATGCAAAATTAACAAAGTCTCTAATTTGTCGAATCTTCAAACACTATAGGCACTAATTCCGATGAAATTCACATATTTTCATAGCACGTCCAAAGGTTTTATTGTTTATGTGTAAACAATTTATTATTCATTGACGATATTCCATTGTTATTCTTCAAGTTCATAAAAAATCTTCAATTAGAACAATTTGATGAAACTATGAAACATTGTAGTTTACTCCTAGGTCAAAATATCATTTCCTCGCAATTGTATTATTTATTAGCCGACTAAGATAAATCATTTGAGACAAAAACAAAATAAAGAAATGGCTTCACGGCTTTTTATTATTTTAGGTTATATTTTTCATTAAATCAAAGGATGAGAAAGAAAGAGAGAAAGAATAGAGACACTCTTC
This sequence comes from Agriphila tristella, assembly GCA_928269145.1. Lineage (NCBI taxonomy): Eukaryota > Metazoa > Arthropoda > Insecta > Lepidoptera > Crambidae > Agriphila > Agriphila tristella. Next base: position 24,864,582 of record OV743437.1, on the reverse strand, counting down.
TTTTTCAAACCAATCACGGGCATGGTGCAATGACCGTTCAAAAGCATGGGCAAAATCATGCACATTTTAAAAATCATTATAATATTTGCAAATTAATTTATGTTATTAAATGAAATTAATAATGTTAACAGTTTTATTATTAATAATAAGAATAATAAATGTAAAATTATGATGATAAACAACTTGATTGAATTTTAATTTACATATTTATGATTTACATAGATATATAACATGGTTATTGAACGCACCTAGCTTCAATTGGATTGATAATTGGATTGTGTCAGGTTAGCTTTATTTATCGCTACTATCGAGTTGACGTTAGCCAGCTCTGTAAAATTCGTGCTATCGATTTTGCTAGCTTTCGAATCGAGTACGTTTTCGAGTAGTATTTTCTTACGCGCGTAAGATTTCTCGATGGCTGTTCGTGCTAAGGGTACAGATCTGTTGGGTGCGTTTAGCGATCTTGATCTCCTTCATTCACTGCCTGCATGGATCATTAGTTCACGGCACGGCCAATCCTTGGCGGAGAACCAAGGTTACAAAGTTACCTCGTTTGTATGAAAATCGACTGGTGTCCTTAATTATGTGGCCACCAATACACACTAGGAATTTTAAAATATTTTGAATGTTATCTTATTTATTCAAATTGGCCACCCACGACTTCATCCTCGCGGAATTTGTTCTAAGTCGATCGTAGTTACGAATATAATGCTTGCATTATGACTTAAAACGTTTAACCGCCTCTGTAGTCTAATGGTTCACCCACCTGTAAAAACGCAGGGGTTCCGGGTTCGATTCCCAGGAGGGGGTTACATTTGTACTCAGTTTGGTTGGTGGTAGGGCTTATTTCAAGTCCGCTTGGCTATCTACCATCACCATCTTACCTAAGTCTGACGCCATAACAACAATTTAAAAATTGTCGTGTTCCGGCAGAAAGGTAAGAAAGCCAGTTCCTCAGTGATAAGCGTTCCGGGTGTAGTGCGTTTCCACCTTCGGCCTTATCGTCACTTAACGTCAGGTGAGGTGAAGGCCAAATACTATCCCGTAAAGAAGAAAAAATGGTAACTTTACATTGAACTTGTGACTAGAAAAATGTATTCAAATAGCAGTTATTTTTTTAGTTGGCCGAAGTATACGAGGGTGGTTCAATAAATACTTAGCCTACAAAAAAATACGAACATTTTGTAAAAGTGGCGATTTATTTTTCAATATAGGCTCCTTCTAGGGTTATACACTTGGCCCAGCGATACCCAAACTTTTTCAATCCGTCCAAAAAATACGTTTTCCCGAGGTCTGCGAAATAGGCCTCTATGGCGGCGATGACATCGTCATTCGATTCAAATCTATTCCCGGCGAGTGACTTTTTCAGGTAAGAAAACAAAAGGAAGTAGCAGGAGGCCAAATCTGGAGAATACGGTGGATGGGGCAGCAATTCGTAGCCCAATTTGAGCATGACGACGGCGGAAGTGTGATCAGGTGCATCATCGTGGTGAAACAGCACTTTTTTCTTCACCATATAGGGACATTTTTTCTTCAATTTGGTGTCATATCGGCCCAATAACTCGGCATAGTAGAGCCCGATGATTGATTTACCCTTCTCGAGGTAATCGATGTGCATCACACCTTGTGAATCCCAGAAAACAGTGGCCATCACCATTTTCGGGGCACCTGGGTGTGGGTCATCAAAAACCTACTTGTGGCCACGAAAAAACTCGTTGAACCAACTATTGATGGTAGCCATCGAAGGAGAAGAGTCACCGTACACATCATCGAAGCGCTATTTGAATTTGCTGCGCGTTTTCCCTTCCAAAAATAAGAATCGAATCACCGAAAGATATTGCTCTTTTTCCATTTTTTGTAAAATCGACCGACACGGTCGCTTCCAGAGGCTATTAAAACAAAACAAATGAACGGAATTGACAGAAACTTTGACAGTAGGCTTAAAAAGGATGTACCTACTGCATGATGGTAAAACCCTTTTGTAACAGCAATGCCATAGGTCGGTGAGGCTAGGTACTTATTGAGTCACCCTAGTATATATTAACTCACCCCATCTTAATTCGCCCGCGAAACGGTAAAATGATATTAGTAACCTTATTTCAAACAAACAAAAACCATGACTGTTGACATACTTGTACAATAAACATTTAATTAGATAAGTAGTTCTACCATCTACTTTCTATACACTTGTATGGTGGGTAGTGTCGTGCGCCACAGTAATTATTATAATAACGATAACAATCTTATCCATTTTGTAAATAACAAAACTAGTAAGTGAGATTATTTTTAAGGCAGTTGTATGACCAAAAGTGTCGCCGCGGTGATTTTATTTAATATTGTAATTCTAAAACACAATTTTAATAAAACTTTACGTGGAATTTTTAGGGCCATAGTCTGACTATAATCGCATAATATCAGAAACGCAAAATAACCTATTAGGTACATAAAAGATCGTTTTTTTAAATACCCTAACGTAGGTCACGTCTGTCACCTATTTGTGACAACCACAGACATAGAAAAATTTTCGCTGCGCTCAAGAAGACCAACAAAGCGTGGAAAAGAGAAATTAACATCATACGGACACGGTCTATGTAAAAAAGAGACAAAGGATCAAGTGACATGTGCCAACATTTTTTACAGTAAGAGCCCCTAGCGTCCCGCCTAGCAAATGAGCAATCACAGTTTGTTTAAAATATTTGTTAATCTTAATTAGAATTTAAAATAAAGGTATCGTGGAGCCATGGTGTCTTGTGTTCTAAGTAATTGTGATGTGACAAAAAGAAACAATCCAAGTAATCACACTTTTCCCAGGTAAAAAGATATTGCCACACATTTCTCTAAAACCAAATTTCGCTACATTTATTCGTTTATCGACGAAGAAAACAGTATGGAACATAGTTAATTAATTTCCTTTGCCATATATAGTCATATTTCATGAATCTAAGTCATATTTTATGTATCTCATATAAAATGTATGCATTCGTTTTCGGATCACCTGTTTATTAACATTGTTGTTCTTTGACATTCTATTTCTATGGTGACAACAGTCTTCCATTTTTGACAAACTTATTTCAGTTCTATCGATACTGCGAATTCATATTTATCGAGTACAAGGCACTATCGAATGTCATGTGTGGTAGTTCCCGAGGGAGTAGTATTTGCATGAACTCCGTTTGTTTTGGTGTACGCAATTTGATGTTACAACTTGTTATCAAAACCAACATTGTAGTACAAGCCGACATTGTTATGACGGAGTAAATTGTTTGTTACCTACTTGGCACTTATCTTGGCACTTGCGGGGTTTAGTGTTTCTTATTAAAGTAGGTTAATAGAATATTTTTTATTTTCTAAACTTCATTAAAAGGGGCTATTTTTTCCGTATTGAACCTGCGTCATCTGTGTAATGTGTTATATACCTACATTGACTTCTATAGAAAAAAAAATTTTCAGGTCATTGGGTACCTATTTACATTGGTGACTAAAGCCGTACAACTTTCGCCGCACGGCGAAAATTGACCGTGTAAATGGCAATGGACAACACGACAAAAAAATAACATACATGTCCTGTTTATTTGCTTTTCGAAGAGAGAATGAAAAAAGACATGACCCATATATATTTTAGTTTTTGTAAATTTTTTTTTTGCTAAAATAAAAATGTTTAACAAGTTTAAAAACTTTTCCGGGAGTGACGTGTGATTCATCCAGAAAATACGCGGAAAACGCATTCGCATTGTATGACAGTGACAACTGTCAAACAATGCGACTAGAGATGGGCAAGGGTTTAAACCTGGTCTTTTGGGTCTTTACAGGATTAAACCCAATTTCGACCCAATAAGCGGATCTAAACTATTACCATCAATATCTTGGATCATGGGCTCAATAAAGGGTTTGAACATTTTGGCATAGTGGTAACCATATATTTTAGATTTTGACGGGAATAAAATAAAATTATGGGTCAAAACCCAATGCCTAATGATCGGGTTTAAACATTTACCCATCTCTAGGTGTCATTTTGAGTGACCTATTTTTTTTATAAGGCCTTCACTGTGAGCAAAGGTCTATATTTTTGTTCGTGTCGAGCTGTGCCATCACTAAGGGTTTTTACATTTCATTTATTTCCTCCATAAATATTGCTTTAAAAATTCTAAAACTATTTTTCTCGCACTCTTGAGGGCCAAATCTAGAAACGTTTTTTTTTTATTTTGACAAAATATATTTTGTTGTATTATCCATTCGGCCTAGGCTGCAGGTGACTGAACAAAATTATTTGATCCGGTGGTCAAAACTGGAACTACGCTATTATACATTGTTACCTAAAATAGGTTACGCCATTAACTACATAGACGACAGCGACGCCATCACCTGCGATTGAATTTAGGAAGCAACTTGCTAGGTGACTAAAGTCGACCGTCTTTGGTGACTAAAACTCACCCATGTAAATTAGCCCATAAGTCAATACGAATTTACCATTCGCTCGCTGTATAGAATTTTCTTCTCATACAGTAGTTATTTTGTTTATAAACAATCCTCTAAATGTTTACTAAATAAACTTAAGTAAGTACATTACGTAATAACGTAAATAATATGATATTATACAGTATTAACAGATACCGTTAACGAGCTAGGTTCGAGAAGTATGTTAATGAACCCAAACGCTAAATATAACATTAACGTCTGAGGAGCTTGATATGAAATTCAAATTGTTCACATTAATCAAGGTGTTTTAACGCGAAATATTTAATGTTTCATGCAAATAACTTGAAGGAATCTTAACGGGGTGCAATCAATAATAACGGGTCCCTTTGAACATCAACGGAATGGTCTCATTACTACTAAGATTAATTTAAAATGTCATTTTCTAAGCCATTATTTCAGGAAATTGTTATGAGAGACGCAAGATGGGTGAAGAATGATGGTGGTTTATGATAACTGAAAAGTAAAATTGTTCTTTCGAAAATGATGTCATTAATGTTTGTAACATTTGAGGAAGACGTGGTGGTAAGAAAAATATTAAAACTCACATACCTACTTACAGCATCCTTGGCTCAATTCCAAAAGAATAATGTCAACTCGATCAAAACAAGTTACCTATACAGATAGTTATAGCTTACGATAATTCGTTTTTAAGCGATTGTCAGTGTTCAGAAAACATACCGTAGAGCGTTGTTCAATCGGAATTTTCAAGCATTGAGGAACTAGATTTTTTAACTCTAACTGCTCCGGAACACAACAAAAATTTGTTTGTAAATGTTGTTGTTTGTTAAAATAGTTGTAATAGCATCAGATAAATAATATATTTGTGTTTACATCAATTTTTTTTCTATAAAAATCGTCTTGCTCAGGCCGGAATATGGAGTCTCTACACAGCTTAGTGGCCAGACTAGCCGAATAGCGGTTCCTTAACCGCATGATTAAACCAAATCGAAATTTTATTCTGTCTTCAAGTGCAAATTACGTACAGCAAAGGGTATGAACTACATTCTCAAAATACTCTGGCAACATGAATGCAGTCAAAGAGAGATAATGATCTCCTTGAAACCATCAATGGGTCGGTTCAATTTACATTGGTTTCGTAGACTTTCAGAATTAGCTGAGGCTTCATGTCGTCTCTAAATCGAAGCAACCTCTCAGGAAACTCATTTCATGAAAAAGTAGTTGGTGACTTTATTCTTACTGACTTAGCAAAGGTAATTGTGTCTTGTTTTATTTTCTTTTTATAGGATGAGGAATTAAGTATTGAGCATAAACAGACAGTCAAACAAATACGAATATTGAAATGTTTCACTGTTTACCAATCAAAAAATTTCTTTAATTATTATTATTATGAAATTGGCAATAAATTAATATTGACCCAAATTGCTGACAAGTATACCTAAATAAAATCTACAACAAATAAAATCAACCTACCTACAGAACTTCAATATCTAGGTTTATTTTATTATTTTTTGATAATTAAACCCATTAATGATTTTCCTGGAAGTTGCGCATATTTTATGGACTTCAAAAAGGTATTAATTGTTACTTCTAACTTAGTTCGCAATCGACAGCTATCCTTAATAGCATTTGTGGTAAATGTATTCTGTGGCACAAGTCAAATTATTCGTATGCCAGTAATTACACCGTCATTAGCTACTTTGAATACAATTAAAATTGCTGTTAGATTCATCAAGTATTAGTAGGTACTGTCACAGAATATTTAATAGTACTAACGTACAGAAGCCCATCCGCGCGAGGACAATCAAATAATATGCTACTCTCGCTGCACGGCAATAAATTCCTGCTACATGGAAGTGCTCAAATATCATACCGATCCTAAAAAAGGGTAATAAACACAATTTGGAAAATTACAGGCCGGTTACTATCCTTAGTTTATTTGCCAAAGTATTCGAATGCATTGTTTGTCCTGTTTTAACTAGCTATCTAAAAAAAATATTATAGAAACCCAGCACGGATTTAGTAGGAACAAATCTACGGTTAGCAATTTAATGGAATACGTCACAAATATAACAAAACTATGGATGATAACATCCAAGTCGATTCAGTGTACTCTGATTTTTCGAGTGCATTCGATAAGGTCGATCATGATCTGCTATTGGCTAAGTTGGAATCATAATGGAGTTCATGGCTCTTTGCTCCGCTGGTTGAGCTCCTGCTTCAAGTCTAGAGTTCATACTGTTGTAGTCCATGGTTATAGGTCAGAGGTCTATTCTGTCAATTCAGGCGTTCCTCAAGGGTTGCACCTTGAGCCAATCCTTTTTTAATCATTTATAAATGATGTTTCGGAGTGTAACATAGTCAAATTTCAGTTTTTGCGGATGACATAAATTTTTTCGATGTGTTCGTGATCAAGGCGACGTGGCACTCTTGCAGAAAGATATTAAATCGATTCGTACTTGGTGCACGAAGAATAGAATGAAACTTAACCCGAGAAAGTGCACCTTTTTACAGTTTAGCAAAAAAAAACATTGTGATAGCTAATTATTCAATTGCTAATGAAGTGTTACAACAATATTTAACGGTTCGTGACTTTGGCGTATTATTAGGCAATAAGTTAGACTACAGACAATACATCGACATGCAAAGGTTTTAAAAACTGTAACACTGTCATTGTCATTTTTCATCTCATCAGTATGGAATCCTGTTTATGATGTTCAAGCTCAAAGGATGTAACGCATTCAGAGAAACTTTACCTACTCGTTACCTTGCCTTCCGTTATCGAGGTTGTCCTTACAGATCTAATTATGATACTCGTCTCTCACACTTCAGGATTACGTCGCTGAAAAATCGACGCAAAGTTATCGACCTCTAAATCTGCATAAGCTCCTTCATGGTAACCTTAACTCACTCTATCTATTATCAAAAATTGACCTGAATGTTCCATACCACATACCTAGACAAGCTTTAATCAAAAACTTTAGCATACCCTTTAGCAGGACTAATTCAGGGAAAAAACGCTCCTCCTTATCGTTGCATGCAAACATACAATGATGTCAATAATTCTGACATAGACATATTTGGTGATACAGAAAGAGTTTTTAGGAAAAAGTGTGTGGCAGTGTATTTCTCTTTTCTCAAGCTAAATCTTCTAAAACTAGATAACAATTCTTCTAAGTAGTATATAAACAACATTAACCTAGGGGCAGAAGTCTACTATTAGGTGTAACATATATATTTAGTAAAGAAAATATGATATGATATACTTAATAATATGATACTAAAGTTTAGATGATCTAGGCTTCTACATACTGTCAGATAAATCCTGTATATGAAGCGACGGTAAAAGGCTCTCAAAGTCAACCGAAACTTCAGACAAGTTCGACAAGAGTATCAGAGCGTTTGTGTCATATCTGAAAGATCGAGGTCAAACGAGGGAAATTGGTATAGCCTATCATGTGAGAATAGGGACGTGGATAGTTCTATTTAGATTCAAATAAATTGTAGAAAGATTAGAAATGGAAATCTTAAAATGAAAATTTACGCAAAAAGCGAAAATTTACTCTTAGTATCATTATGCAATTTTTGGTGCATCTAATAAAAGACCCCCTAGCCAAAGTATCATTTGCACGCTTTTTGCTTTCGAAACATTTATGGGATTTGCATAAATGCTTAGAATAATAAAACCTAGAAGCCGTGTCGTCGTATGCAAAGTGAAGCAAGTAATACTAAGCCAAAATGACTTAGTTTTCAGATTTATATCCTTCATACGTTACCTAATCGTAACTGAAATCCAATAATATAGTAACTAATCTAATTAATGTAGGAAAATTCAAACTGTTTTGTACTTATTCGGTATAATTAGGTAATAATGGAGAATACAAATCTGAAAACAGAGCCATTTTGGCTATTTTAGTTGCCTCACTTTTGACACCGCGCTTTGTAGAGAACTATCGTTCTAGTGTTATTATTCTATGGTCCATACATACTCGTACATTGAAATCTATAACGAATATTGAAATCTTTATCACACACCCTTGCGGTAATGCACTTCAGAGTGTATTTAAAAATCGTAAACATATATTTTTTTTATATTTTTTAACATACTTTAAATACTAACTCCATAACTCCGCAAAGAAAACGCACTAAGGTATAGCACCAGCACCATCGACATATTTGAACTTGATTTGAGTTTCATTATCAAATCGAGTCTCCTTCGCGTGTGAGTCAAAATAAACACGTTTTAAACAAATCACGATCATTTTCATAATGTACATATATTTTTCAATGTTTTGGGTCATTTATGTTTTAAAACTTGGTTGAGTTCAGAACGTTATAACTTCTTAACTACTAATAGTTGACGTTTGCTGTCTTAAAATATAATGTTTTAAATTTAAAGGCCTTTCCAATGACGTAAGATTCATTGACAGAGGATCAAACCCTAGAACCAATATAAGCTTCTTGCCTAGAACAAAACGCTCATCGTACTAAAAGGCCCCCCTGAGACATAATAGGGAATATGCATAAGTCACCGATTTTCCTAAAATTGAGCTTGATCGCTGTGGACACTTGTAAAAACATGATGGAACAGAAAGAAAAATAAAAAAAAAAGATTATTTTCGTTTTATCACACGATGAAATCAGGGGAAAATAACGATATTTTTTTTTCGTTTTCGGATATAATGCACTTTACAGTCAGATAGAATATCGAAAAAGAAATAATATTTTGTATGACACATATCTACTTAAACGCAAAATTTAGGGAGATAATTGAAGATTATTGGCTAACTCTATATTAAACGCGCCCGAAACACACCGAAACGTGATGTGTGACGTCACCGTTTTGTATAGAGCGTTTTCGGCGGGAGATGCGTGCTAACTTCAAGTAACTATATTACGAGAAAAAAACGCAAGAGACAAGTTTCAATATTACAGTTGATTTTCTCACGCATTATACTATTGATTTTGATAAAAAAAAATTTGATGCATATTCCCTATTATGGATTTTCATACGTACATTGCATTGTGATTTAGCTCGAAGAAGGTTGGAAATGTTCGATTTTCCAAGCATGTTTCATGAAAAGTTTTTTTTACCTACAAATACATTTAAAAGAGTACGTTGCGTAGGTACAGTGCCATTTCAACCATGATTATATACGTGTCACAGTTTGTTACCAAGTAGGTATGTAAATAGCCGTTAATCCGTATGCCAAGCCCATTGGCAACACATTAGTTAATTACCTCTTGGCACGATATAATAGTCAATTACTGTGTAGGAGTGTCGACTCGCCAATTTGAAATGTTTACGTCATAAATTAAGTAGGTAGCCTGTTGTGTTGACCAGGGGGGCTACTCAAATGGCGACGTTTCTATGTGTTCGCTTACTTAAAAAATAAGCCATAAACTTCAAAATTACTCTTCACGTGTGACTTGATCGTTTAATAGCTTATTTTTCAGCTTTAAGTTAGCAAATGAATAGAAAAGTGGCCATTTGAGTTGGGGGGCAGGAAATGTAATCAAGTCAATATTTGATAAATTAATGAAAAATATTAAGAATACTCCATGTTATTACAAAAGATTTTTAATCTCTGTTCAACTTAGACACATATCAAATGTGATGCTGTCACTTTTCTGACAATTTTGTTTGAAAGAGACAGCATCACATTTAAACAGGTGTGTAAGTTAAACAGTGTTTAAAAATCTATTATAGTAACACGGACTAAGTTTACCTCTTGGAAAGTAAATATAGTTATCATCGTTGCAGAAACCTCATACTTGTGTCATTTTGGTCGAATTTGTTTTTGCAATAATTTGAAAAGCATTTTCAAACAATTACTTACCGACTTAAAAAATCTCGTCTGAATATCTTAACCTCGTTGTTCAAATAATCTTTATTGGTCACCCATCCTGATATTATCCGAGAGCTCGTTGCTCCAACATATTAAAATTTATTAATCCATTAATCAAGGTTTATACCTATTATAATATATTTTGTCTTTACAATACTTAACGAGTTCTATAAAAGACAATAGTACTAAAATAGCTTTTTAATTAAGAAGTTTTAGTAACTAAAGTTGCCTAAGATTTTTAAGAGCTTCATGAAAGTAAAATTTTATTAACAATAAACTGAGATCAGTATTTTAATTAACTTCTATTTCTTGAAGCAACTTCTAGCATGATAAACTTTAAATAACGGTTTGATAATACATTTTGTGAATAAGTTTTACTTACCTACTTATTTGTTCCGTTCAACTAAGATATTAAACGTTAAAATATTGTAAGTGGTAGGGATTTCAACAAAAGGTTTAACAACATCAGAGCTACGGAGAGCCCATAGGCAGAAGTCCCCAAGTCCAAACACTGAGTATCTCAATAAATCAAATTTAAACAGAAAAAATCACTAAAATATTTCTATGTAGGTTATTGAAGAAATTCAAACTTCACTGTGTTAGGAATTTAACAACCTTTTTTAACACACATATTATATAATATTGATAAAATCAACATTAATCAACTGGACTTAGGTCCCAAAATCTTGGACTTACGCCCGGTAAAACGGTGTCATAAACTTAGCCGTCATGTAGCTGTCATTCGCCTAGTTATCTTGGTCGAGTTGTAGTTAAGAAAAGACTTAGGCGATTCTTAAGTTTAGTGCTTTTGCACCTTGACCCTTTTTCTAAGAACTTAGGCACTTTGGTTACATATTTGGTGGACTTTTCACATAATATTGTGGATTTAGGACTTTTGCACTAAATTAAATATTGAAAAATCGGTCGGACTTAAGGACTTTATAATATAAAATAAGGTAACTGAAACCACAATTTATTGGGACGTCGTGTCTTATTAAGCCAAGTGACTTTTTACCTCAAAACCTTATATAAAATAAAAGTCTTTTTTATTTCGGCCTGGGTACTTGTTAGAAAAAATAAATTATGTGATTATGTGCTATTTGACATGCTCTACAGTTACTCTACACGTTGGTGTTATCAGATGAAAAAGTACCTAAGTGGACTTAGGGACTTCTGCATCTGGGGCCTTCAATTTGATTTTTATTACATTCAAAAAGAATTTTTTATTTAGGTAGTTTACTATAGCGGTAAAACTAAAATTAAATATTCCGTTGTTATTAACCCATTTTCAAAGTTAACAAAGTGATTAACTAAGTAAGTACCTTTAAGTTTCTTTAACTATTCAAATTAAAGTACATTCGAATAACTTTAGCTGAGAAACGAAACTAAAAGACATACATAATCACCTTATACGTTTATTACAATGACTAACTACGTTTAAACCAAACTCTTTTTAAAACATTTTTTTGTATCTTCAATACTTTAATTAAGGTATTTGTAACAAGACTATATTTTTACCCGACTACGGCGAAGCAAAAATGAGGGTTATGATTTTAACTGGTATGTATGTTCATCTTTTCCCTCATAACTTTTAAACTAGTGGATTGGGGGTACTTTGACATTACGGGGTTATATTGATAACAACTTCCAATAAAAAAAAAACATTTTTTTCTTGGTTTCTGAACGTTTTCAAACGGTTTTTGAAAAAAAAAAAGCTGGCAGCACTATGGTGCGAAAAGCATATAGCGACCATACCGTTTACTGTCCTCAGGTGTTTTTGTTATAATATTTTTTTTAGAAGTGTACTGGTGACAAGCTATTTTCAAGATAAGAAAAACTCTTAATACACTTAGAATTCTACCATATTTAGATTATTATTGTTAGTTTTATCTAAAAGTATACACTTTCAGGAATGTGAAACACAGTTGAAAAAGTGTTTTTGTTGATTTTGTATCTATTTTAAATGTTTAAAAACAATCAGGGGTGTCTTTGTTCAGAGGACGGGTTTACTTTGATCAATGATTCATGAGGGGTGACATTGATCATGTTGTTGTTGTAATGTTGATAATGGTAATTTTTATGATGAAAATTGAAGACTAAGGAATGACTGATTTGTTTTAACTGATTTAGATTTAGGTTCTACCAATACTATATTCAATAACTATTAGTATAATTGATCAAAATAACCCCAATATCTATGAATAGCTTTAGCGCAAAAACCTGCGGGCCAATTTTTATTTTTATTTTTTTATTATGCTTATTTAAGAGTTTACTTTCAAATCCCGTTATTAAATATAGGGTGATCAAAGAAGCCCCAAAATCGGTTTAAAGTTGATCAGCAGAGTTTTATTTTTTTTCTGAGAAACAAATGATTAAAGTTTTGTTTTCTCACTATAATCTAAAAATATGTAAAAAACCGATATTCTCATTTTTTTTTCGTTTTCGGTACGTTTGTTTTTGTGAAAATACGGCCATTTGAATTTCAAAACTGATCAAAGTACCCCCAATCCACGTATACACCATAATTCGCCAAATGAGGTGTCGTTAGAAGCGATTTGATCTTACGCTGGTTATGGCTGTGACGTAGCGCCCAACAAAATTAAAACCAAATTACGGAAAAATCGCTTTAAAAAGCACGAAATACTTAGACGAAATAGGAAAATATTCGAGTCCGAAATTCAATAAAAAGGATAATAGTATTCGCATGCCACCTCCAGCCAAAAGTCGTTCGTGTAGTGTCTAGGACAAAGTGACTACGACGACTACAGTTATTTTTATACTTACTGAATTTCGGACTCGAATATTTTCTTGTTTCGTATTTTTAAGACCGCGATTGTTTTGTAAAAAAATGAATATTTTATGCAATCAACGTGAATAAAATAAGCCCCATTTTATACATTTTTAAAACTTGCTTTTTACTGCAGAATCTAGATTTTTTCTTTAAACTCTATTATTATTATTATCTATTTGAAATGGGCTGAAGAGGTCGAAGAAAGAGCAAACTTGCCCAGAAAGCCATTAACTCTATTAAGCAGATAAGGGGAATAAAGTTTTAATAATAAAAAACAATTTAATCTACGATTGGCAAAGCAGAAAATAGATTTTTATTTGATCTAGCTTCAGCCCCCTTCAAAAATTTGAAAAGGAGGTTATCTTTTCGTCGCGTATTTTTACCATTGAAAATGGTTATCAGATGCAAATCGCCTGAGACGTATTTTTGACCATATCTCCGAGGATATTTAGAGCATCGTGATGGAAATAGTACCAAAAGTTGAGGAATTTATCGAGACACGTGTGAACGTTTGAATTTTGAAAATCTACTGGTAACTTTTTATGAAATTTTGCAAAATTCCAAAAATTCCGGGTTTTTTGAGGGGTGTTTGTTTACTAAATTGTAAATATTTCGGAAAAAAAACTGACTTAAGAAAAAATGAAAAAAAAGGTCCTAGGGTATTAGTTTAGCTACCAAATGCCGAAATTATTTTGAAAATTAGTAAATAATTGTGACCTGTAGGTGGTCCCTTTAGATTTGGAATTCTAGAAAAACCGGTGTTTCCGTACATAAAAAGTTATGTAGCTTCTATGATTATTGACCGATCGTCATGGTAATAGTGTTAAAAGATGCAGAAGCAGACGAGAAGTGCATTCGTTGGAATTTTGAAAATCGGTTAACAATATTTCGGCTGCGTCGAGGCAGTCAGCGGGCGCTTTTGTGACACGAGGCGGAGCCGAGTGTCACAATCGTAAAAATAAATAGGTACTACCTAGGTAACTTTAAAAATATAATAGGATTTTGCATTTGATTTAAATTTGGTTTTTCGTAAATTTTTGTATTCATTTTCAATGCTCCGATTCTTGCGGGGACTGCAAAATCTGTGATTTTTTTTTATATGTATGTAAAACGTTATAACATGATGTTTGTTTTCAAATCGGACCCATTTTTTGAAATTTTGAAATTGGTTCAGTAGTTTTCAAGTAATCTTGAAAATGCTGTCGTTTTCGTTAGTCGTTTTCGTTACGTTTTTATATGAATTCAGACAGATTTTCAACCATTACTTTTATGTTTATGAACCGATTTAGATGATTCTTTCTTTGTTTGAAAGAAAACACCTTAAGAATGATACCATATTAATTTCATTGGTGTTGGACTTTGGGTTTTGACGATACACGACGGAACTCTTCAAAATAGGAACTGTACAGTGATTGAAATATTGGTAGGTACCTATCTATTGTCAAGGACGTTCTGGACTAGAGTTGAACTGCGAAGGCCCAACGGAACTCCTGTGGAAATTGAGTTACTCGGGGTATACCATTGAAAAATGAGAAACATTATAATGTTTTATTTTATAAAATCATCGCTTACATACCTACCACAAAAAAGTTTAAAATAAAAAATCTTTTTTATATTCAAGAAAAAGTGTCTATTACAAAATGTATTGCATTAATTAATCTTGCACCGATTCATTAACCCGCAACGTCTAATAAAGCAAAATCAATCCATTTCATAAAACAGTGGAGTACTTATATAATTTCAGTTTAGTGACCCTTCATTGTAAGTTTATTGACAGGTCAATATCAAAGTTAGGTCAATGTACCGATTATTTGGATATTATCATTAACTCTATTCAACGTTGCTCCTTATTTTGGTATCATTTTCCTTTGCGAAGCAGTGTTTTTTGACCGACAGTAGGGTTGTTAACCTAATGATACATCCAATAGGAAATAATTTAGGAAAACTGAGGAAAATTACCTATTTATTTAATGGCTTCGGTCAACGGAAAATCAAACTAAGTTTTCATCGCGCTCCGTCTCGGACACCATCCATTTTCCGTGATGCAAAATAGCCTATTTACCTAAGCTTAATGTAACCTTACCTTATGACGTTTGACATAGAATTGACAGAATGCGGGCTGCAAATACATAAAGTTAATATACCTGTCGGAATAGAGGAACAAAGGGCTGAGCAAGCGAGATGTCACTAATCAGCAACAATGTGTGATGAAAAGAAATGCGTGATTATGACGTGCAGAACTCTTTTTCGCAACTTATTGACAGTTTGTCAGCCCATATCAGCCCACTGAGAATTTGAGTTCTGAAAGTACTTCCGATTTTTCTTGAAATCGTGGACATTTTTGCGAAATAATGCTTCGGAAACATGGTGTCCTGTTCAGTGATTGATTGTTGTACAACACATCGAAATAACCCAGAAAAATGTTCATTTCACAGGTAAATTACTCCAAATCGACACCACCTAACTTTATGTTTATTTTTACCAATACGTTTCGAAATCTTAGCACTGAGCGTGATAA
This sequence comes from Agriphila tristella, assembly GCA_928269145.1. Classification (NCBI taxonomy): domain Eukaryota; kingdom Metazoa; phylum Arthropoda; class Insecta; order Lepidoptera; family Crambidae; genus Agriphila; species Agriphila tristella. The sequence goes on along the minus strand of OV743437.1, from coordinate 24,848,990 downwards.
TTCTCTTCTGTAAACACTCATTTGTGTAAGAAGCAAAGATTGGCTAGGCAAAATGCACAATTAACGAATATTTTGTGTAAAGAAATAATTTTCAGTTTACAGTATAAAGTTATCGATATCTTGGAATGTAATCCCATTTAAGATACTTAAGCCGATCCATAGGTCTGTCTTTGTTACAGGTCAATATAAAGCCTAGACGCACAGTGTCGTCCTACGTTTATAGAGATATTGTACCAGAGGCATTCACATATGTACCAACCTCATCGAATTCTAGATCTAGACCTCCGCTATTGCAACAGTCACCACCCATCGACATCGACTTCTTTTCGACCAGAATTGACGCCAAGGAAAAAGAAGCTTATGGCTAAATGCACTAAGTTACAGGATAAAATTAAAATTATGTTAAATAAATGATTTTAAATATCTTCTGATCTTTTTCTAATAGAAGATATTTAAAATCATTTATTTAACATAATTTTAATTTTATCCTGTAACTTAGTGCATTTAGCCATAAGCTTCTTTTTTCTTGGCGTCAATTCTGGTCGAAAAGAAGTCGATGTCGATGGGTGGTGACTGTTGCAATAGCGGAGGTCTAGATCTAGAATTCGATGAGGTTGGTACATATGTGAATGCCTCTGGTACAATATCTCTATAAACGTAGGACGACACTGTGCGTCTATTAGAAAAATACTTCATTTCAGAAACGTAATTTTAGTACACCTGTGCAAAATTCTATCCCATTTATTTTGAATCTATGGCTGTTAATTAATACTATCGATATCGATATTTATATCAATAGTGACAAGATTACATCACTGAGACTTATACATAAAAAAAATACACACACAAATGTAAATCAATTTCGGTTTCGATTGACAGCTCATGTTTGTTCCTCTATTCCGACAGGTATATTAACTTTATGTGCAAATATCGTCAAAGAGGATGTAAAAAAACTAAATGTCGTTTAAAATTCGAATTCAATATTCATAAATCATAACTAAGGACAACGTCTGTCGGGTCAGCTAGTGTCATATAAATACGGATCGTGGTTTTCTTCCTGCAAAATTTAATCTTCCATTTGATTTATCTTCCAAATATTGTTCGCGTAGATAAGATTGCTATTTATCAAAGAAAATATTGTAAAAACTCGCACACTGACTTCCTAAAATAGAAATTGAGTAAAAGAAAGGTTCTTACTTACAACGTAAAGTTATGAGAAACCCAATATTTGCGAAAATCGTGTGTTAGTTGTTCAGAGTGAGAGTGCCTTTAATGCCCCAAGGCATCTGAGCCTCGATACCTGTCCGGCCATCCTTTTGAAATTCATCTTTAAAAGGAAAATTCCTGGGCTAATCCCGTAAGGGCGCGATGAGGCCTTTGAGACGAACGAAGGATTAATAATAAATGAGGAGCGTGTGGTCGGATTTAAGTACTATGCAACGTTCCCGATGAATTCCCATAGCTTTCAAAGAGATTTCTTCAAAAGAAATCCTTCATAAAACATTAAATCCACGAAATACAGTTGTGCGAAGTTCCGAACTCACATTTACGATAAAACAAACAGGATTTTACTTTGATAAAACATGACGATTTCCATGATTAAATTTTGGTGGATTAGTGCGTACGTGGGTACCTAATTCTAGCGTATTTCCCAGTATTGAATTTTGGATAAGCATTGTCCTTGCAATTCGTTATTAGATTCTTACTTAGAAGTAGGTCCTGAATGTGTGGAATAGGTATGTAATCGGTTCCCCTATATTTATGAATAACAAAAGAAAATCAACTTTTACTCAAATACAGATTTTAAACAATGAAATAACGAAGATGTTAATAAATCGTATTATTATTAAGTTATTTCAGAACTCAATTTAACTGGCTTCTCTACCCACAAAATACGTGAGCTGGATTGTCGCTTGATTAAAATGTTACCTCTTGGTATCCACATTTAAGGCGGTTAGGCATATAAATTATGACTGTAGGATTATTTTGTTAAATTAAACAAGGAGGTGCGTAGTCATTATTAACACTTCAAAAGGTTGTGAAATCTTCGATTAAACATGACATTTAATTTTATTTGTATCAGATGATCAATGAAATATACATAATTTACCTAAACATAAGATCACGCCTTTCTCCCACATGGGATAGAGTTCACTTTTTGCTGATTTATTCACAAAAAGAAACAAACTAACTACGCAAAGTGGTTTGGGCACTTTGGTCCTTAGGACTTGAATCGTACATCGATGGATAGGTCTTTTCAAGAGGAAAAAAAGTTACAATGGGGTTACATTTGGATTTGTTGTCCGAATCGAGATATCGGCTTATAAAGTATGTGTTTTCAGTATCTCGGATAGTACAGTCAGCAGTGAAAGTCGCTTAAGCGCGGAGAGTCCATAGAATATCAGGACAACATATCAGGACAAGCGCCATACTTATTCGTGCTCTATGTGAATATACTTTTCTAACGATATCCTATTTAAATCTATTGGGTCCAGGACCAGAGTCCATACATTTGTGCCCATACCCCTTTAATATAAAGGAGCTGGTTGTTAGTTTGTTGTTAATAATTGCAAAGTTTTTCTAATTGCGACAATCCTTTTTACAGTTACTCATACAATTGCGCCTTTTGTATGAAACCGAACGCAGCGTAATTTACGATACTCATTTTACGCGGCTCACTACCCAAAAATTACGCTCGTTTGTTCGCACCCTGCGACATTTTCCCTGAAAAGGCTTATTGATGCTTCAAACAAGTTGCGAGTCATAGATTTTTCAACGTAAAAGTGTAAAGTCATGTTTTAATCACATTCGTTTAGTGAAACGATTTATTAATGTTATTGTAGAACCTTCCTTTGTTTGATAGGTAAATTGTGGCTTAAAAAACAAAAAAGGCGACATAACCATACCATGTGACCTCTAAACTTACTATGGCGAATAACTACAGGTTTCAACAAAAAGACGTGGTTTCGTTACGATCGTTTATAACTTCACTTAACTTCACTTCGTTTATTAATTCACTTACAAAGCAATAATTATAGGGACTAAGATTGTACCTATAGACTACGAATTACCATCCACACCTACCGCTAGCTGCGTCGCCGCCCGTATATTTGACTGTTTTAAGACTGTATCGCATTTCAAAAATTAGCGTCTTTCCAAAGAAGTTATCTAAAGAATGAAAGCATTACTATTGATGTGAGCTTTAGTTTTAGGAAGAAAAATTCTAAAATTAGTGCCGTATAGAGAGAAAAAACATAATAAATTATCAGGTATTTTTAAACGAAGACATTCTGTTTAATTGGAATTTCAAATTTGCTTGCCAGAGGTATTTTTCACAAACGTTTTAGCTGTAACAAATAAGAATACGACTCATATTTATTTTTTCACTTATTGTTTGTATTGTCAAAGAATGCCCTATAGAGAGAAAATAAAAATAAAAGATTTGAGTCACAAAGAAATAAAATATTAAAAAATGCTCACACGGTACACTTTGACATGTTTTTTTTACCGTTATTTACAGATTCTAAAGTATTTTTTTATTTTTCTTAGGAATAATGAGGTATTCGTCTATTTTATTGAGTATTTTGCATGTACTTATATCTATTTAATAAATTAATAGGAATTTTCAAAGTTCGCCCTCATTACGGCTCGCGCAGAGTTGTTTTGATCATTTGTATTGAACATTTAAAATGGAACGTGATGCGCGTCTACACCCTTAACTGCATACAGTTGATTCTCGCTATAGGTCTGTTGACAGAACATTTACGAGTCTACAGGCCGTGACAGCCACGAGGTAGCTATCAGGCTTTCTCGCCTAGGCTTCAGGTCAACAGTCAGTTCACTGTCACTCATTCAGTCAACAGTCAGCCATCCCTGTGTTTTAGTTCACCTCGCTTTGTGGTTTTAATGTAAAGTAAAAAATAGTAATGTAAATATTAAAAGTAGGTTTCAGTTTAAAGGATTTATAATTGACTAGCGACCGCCCGCGACTTCGTCTATGTGGTCAGTTATTTCTCTATAGGAGCAGTACTTTTTTTTAAAGTACTTACCCTATTTCCTTCTCTGTACTCCTGACAACGTGTATGGCATAATGATCGGTTGAGTAGTCGTAACAAACTAACAAAATTACTTTCGGATTTAAGGTATAAGTAAGGAATACATTTCAAATGTGCGTACAAACAAAAAAGAGAAACAACAGCTGAATTCTGTTCGACTGAATAAAATTAAGTGTTTAATTGAGACAGATAGATAAAAATCGTTGTAAAAAAATTGCTTTTTCACTCGCTAATTAAATAAATGAATTCTACAATTTGTAACAACCCTACGACTGCCATATTGCGTCACAATATAAGGGTATCTCTCTAATGACTCGAGGATTGTACTGGCAAAATTTGCCAAGTTCCTATATGAATACTTAATGCCAGTGGCATAATGTTGTCTACGAGAGCTGTACTTCCAGTCCCGAGATAAGAAGGGACGGATATTGAGCGGAAACTTTTTGTTTTGAATTCATATTTTAACATCTAATTAGAAGTTTAACTCTGAAAAGTTACATGAATGCGATAAATTAAACGTAAATATTGCTTTTGGGAAAATATAAGGAAAATAACTTTGATAACTGAGCAATTAGAAGCTAAAAGAAACTTGTACTAAATGTGTTAGAGTTATTTTTGTTAATAGATATACACCGTCATTTTGTAGTCGTTTTAATTAGCTTAAGGGAGTGTTGTACTAATGAAACTAAACATTTTTGCCCAAGAAACATGGGTCGAAAAACAACAAAAAAAATTGGATCTCCCATACTAACTAGACGGCTAAAACATTTTATTAGTATGGGAAAGTCAAAAATTTTTGTCGTTTTTCGACCCATGTTTCTTGGGCAAAAATGTTTAGTTCCATTAGTAGAACACTCCCTTAAGTTAATTAAAACGACTACAAAATGACGGTGTATATGATAGATATATAGTTTATTTGTCTGCGTTGGAGACATTTAAGATACCTATGCATAGGCTTAAGCACCCAGAATGTTGTTATAGAACCACAAGTAATACAAAACTTAAAAAAATAAGTTAAATAAAACATTTGACTCAGTACTTAAAAAGCAATTTCACTCCTTGTTATCTCCCATAAAGCCACGAATAACAAACAAATCTACCAGGACCATATTGCAGCTCGAAGATTTACTAAAGTATTTTTTACGAAACATTCGAACCCTCGAAGGCAATACTTCATCCGTTGTATATCGTAAGACCAAGGTCCCAGCTATTACTGACAGCTGACTTTTATGCGACGTACGCGGGAAAGAAGCTGATTGGTTGATTTTTTTTTTTCTGTGAGTTTATCGCAACTGAATTTAAGCTTTCTGCCAAACAGACTAACCGTAAAACCTTATTGGAGAAATATAGTCGGCGCACGCTCGTGTTTTTTCGAACATTCAATAAATGTTACATGTTGGCTGTCGGATACACGTTATTGTTTCTGACAAAAAGTGAATGATTGTTGTGAAAGTAGACGTAATTCTGCTATGATAAATTAAATTATGATGTTAGTTAGATGCTTTGTGAGTACGCTCTGATTTCTGGCAAACGTTCAGCTGGATTGGTACTTACAACCCAGAGGATAATCGGTAGACCCAGAATCGTAGAATTAGGTACCTATTTGGCTTTTCGATAATCTGATTGCACATGCAATTGCAATTAACATTATTAAAAACATTTTTAGAGCATTAAAAGTTTTTCTTAAATAATTGACTGGATCTTATTTTCTTATAATATACTTCAAAACCAGTTGCACCTTGGAAGGTGGAAGAAAAAACTGGAGATTTCCACTACCATTGGACTATTTTATAAACATTACCATTTGTAATTTACTACAGTAAATAGCATACATTGTGGTGTCTGCCAGTAGTTAATTTTCTAATTTCAAATTGGCGACGCAATGAACACCAAACTCACAACACTAAGGTAAAATGTATATGACTGTTTCAGGCCCTGTAGTCAGTGGGTCCAGTTTTCCTTTTTTAATCTGAGCAAATTAAGGGCACAGTCATCAAGTACATTGGTGCCATCTAACGACCACTACCGGTAATAAAATTATGAAGCCGAACTTTTATAACCCTACGTCACCCAATCTATCTTGATCAAGGGTCGAGATAACCCCTAATCATACATATTCAAGAAAAAGTTACGCACGCTATACTTAATTGAAGATTTTTAAGAGGCCGTAAGAAATTTTCATAGTAAAAATTATTGAAAACATTGTCGTTTTTAATTATAATAAACTATTGCTTACTTTGGAAAACTATCAATCACAAAACTAGAGCGCTGGGTAAAGTTTTTTATTATAGTTCTAGATTGTAGGTTTATTATTGGGTGGCACATCAGTGAAAAAGTTTCGGTCAACAAAAATTTTTTGGTACTAGCTTCTGTCGACTGCACTTTTTCCATTAGCTACAAAGCCATCAGCTTAAAGCTACATTTAGTCAAAATTTTGATTTAAGTTAGGATATTTTCTCTTTTGCTGTCAAAATGTAACACAGACGGACGGACAAACACCAAACATGTGAAACTAAACAAAAGCTTGTAAAACTTTAAAATTGCAGGTCACTTTACGATTTTTTTCTATCGAGAAAAGTTTTAGCTAAAATGTTTCTGTCAATCATAATCGACTTTTTACATTATTTTTGTGATCGACAAATCAAGTAATACTGTGTGAAATCGTTGTTCAAAAATGTGTATTTGACGTTGTATACGGTCCTTTAATAGACCTCTTGTTATTACAAGCTACAAACCGACAAAATATTGCAAGAAAACGTATTTCTATTTTGTTTGCTGTGGGTGCTAGTATAACATATTCGTTGTTTCTAATTTCCATACATAAATGATAAGTAGTGGGATCAGAATTATGTGTTTCTTATGGTAATAATATCCACAACATAACGATACGTTATTTGTACACGCACTTAAGTGTTGATTATTAAGATGAATGCCAAGAATGAGCGAAAGCCTGAGATAATAATATAATATGGTTTTTATAGCATATTCTATTTCCATTTCACTTGCAATCTGAGGAGATATATGTGCCAGAATATTTTTTAATGATGATTAATACTCGTATGAGTCACTAAAAGTTTTTGTATTTTCAGAATTTATCATTTGTGCTTAAAAAGGTGATTTGCGTTTAATGGTCTGCGTTACTTTGTTTTTTTAAGTTAATAAAAACTAGCAATATGTATATTGTATGTATTACACATATCAACCTTCCCCTTGAATCACTCTATCTATTAAAAAACTGCATCAAAATTCGTTGCGTAGTTTTAAAGATCTAAGCATACATAGGGACAGACAGCGGAAAGTGACTTTGTTTTATACTAGCTTCTGCCCGCGACTTCGTCCGCGTGGATGTTAGAGAAAATCCTAAGAGAACCTTCAATCAGGATCTGACCAGTCATTTTTACGTTTCCCGTTCCCGTTCTGTTCCCGTCCGTTTCCGTCCCTTTCCTGTCCCGTTCCCGTACCCCTTCCGTTCCCGTTTCGTTCCCGTTCCCGTTCCCGTTCCCGTTCCCGTTCCCGTTCCCGTTCCCGTTCCCGTTCCCTCCGTTCCCGTCCCGTTCCTTTCTCGTTCCCGTCCCGTTCACGTTCCCGTTCCGTTCACGTTCCCGTTCTGTTCCTGTTTCGTTCCCGTTTCGTTCCCGTTTCGTTTCCTTTCCGTTCCGTCCCATTCCGTTCCCGTTTCGTTCCCGTTCACGTCCCGTTACCGTCCCGTACTCCTTCCGTTCCTTTTCCTGGTACCGTTCCCGTCCCGTTCCTGTCCCTTTCTCTTTTCCGTTCCATTCCCATTCCGTTCCCGTTTCGTTCCTGTTCCGTTCCCATTCCGTTCCCTTTCCGTTCCCGTTTCATTCCCGTTCCCTTTTCGTTCCGTTTCCATTCCGTTCCCGTCCCGTTCTCGTCCTGTTCCCGTTCCCTGGATGTGCATGTCCAGGTCCAGGTCCATGATGTGTCATGTCCACCGTGTCAAACTTCAAAATAAATGTCATTTTCGCAATGACCATCCCATAAAACCTCAAGAACGACATCCACATCGATTTTCATGTTTACTTACCCCATTTACCCCCTAAGGGGTTGATTTTCAAAATAACAAAATATATGTTTGCCTATTTATTTTTAGATGTGCTCCTACAAAGTTCAAAGTTGTAATGTCTATTTTATATTATTTTCCATACAAAATTGGAACCCCATTTTCACCCCTTTAGGGGTTAAATCATGTCCACCGTGTCAGACTTCAAAATAAATCTCATTTTCGCAATCACCATCCTATAAAACCTTAAGAACGACATCCACATCAATTTTTTATGTTTACTCACCCCATTTACGCCCTAAGGGGTTGATTTTCAAAATCACAAAATATATGTTTGCTTATTTATTTTTAGACGTGCTGCTACAAAGTTTAAAGTTGTAATGTCCATTTATTATTTTTCCATACAAAATTTGAACCCCATTTTCACGCCTTGAGGGGTTAAATCATGTCCACCGTGTTGGACTTCAAAATAAATGTCTCTTTTGCAATCGTCATCCCAGAAAACCCCTATAACGACATCCATATCTATTTTTAGGATTTTTTACCCCTTTTTACCCCCATTTCATCCCCGTAGGGGTTAAAATACTAACAATAACAATATACGTTGCGTTAGATTTCCATCCATAAGCCTAAATTATATATTTAGCAATTTTTACTTCGGAAATAAAGGATTTTCTTTAATACACAACTTCATCCCCCTTTTGACCCCTTCGGGGTAGAATTTTGAAAAACGCCGAGACCCGTATTTATTAATTTTCAATCGTCAGCCTAAACACAAAATTTGAAGATCCTAGCTTCAAAACTGAGGGACTTTCATACAAACTTTCATCCCTTATTTCATCCCCTTAGGGTTAGAATTTTCAAAAATCCTTCCTTAGTGGATGCCTACACTGTATAAGGTATCTGTGTGCAAAATTTCAAGTCTCTAGGTCCAGCGGTTTGGGCTGTGCGTTGATAGATCAGTCAGTCAGTCAGTCAGTCAGTCAGTCAGTCATTCAGTTTACGATTTTATATATTAAGATTTTGTAGTGTTGAATTTCTAATTATATCTTATTTTATTTTAGTAGTGAATTCAAAGTGTAACATTTAGCAATTTAATTACATTTCCTTTCGAAAGTACTTATTGTGTAATTTTAAAAATCTATCGCAATCGCTTTCAGGATGTGATATATTGATACTTCTTTTTTGAAACAAATAAAAACCGACCAAAGAAATGAAGCAATGTATCACATCCATCTCTATATGAAAGCGATTGCGATAGATTTTTGAAATTAGACACTATGTACCCTGATGTAGCCTTTGCACGTATTTGCATATGTTTATACTTTGCACTCTCAGTTAAGAGAAATTGCCTTGGATTAAATCCTTCGTATTATGCTATTTTCGTCGCAGATTTCACCAAAGTCCAACAGATGCCTAACGTTATTGGCATCGTCCCTATGATGGATTCACGTCGACGGCCTTTACTGAATGAGGTTATCATACAAAATAACCTCCATTTATTACAAGCCATCCTTTTGTCAATGATCATTACTAAAACATGTTATACCCTCACTACAATGGAGGTGAATGGAATGAGAATGACAAGCAAATATGTGCCTTATAAGGTAATATCGTAAAGTTTGTCAACCTCCGTTCATCTACGAAAGTCTTTCGACTACGAAATTAAGTTCCAGTAAACGATTAAAACATTTTTCTCATAGTAGAACAATAAACGCTCCACTTTAGTTTATTATTATTACATTTGCTTTTCAAAATATTCTTGATTTATGTAAATCATATTCTTATTAGGCGCATAATAAAGTTGGCGTAGCGTATTAAAATTTGCTCATTTTTTTAAGAAACCAATATAAATAGTCTGTAAAGTATTTTGCATAAGTAATTGTTTTTAAAGTATGAAAACAGTAACTGAAATTTTACTTTTTAAGTATAACCCTTAAAAAGCTATCGCATTTTTGTATGAAAACGTTCAATATGACTAATTTCCTTTCAGCTATACGAAATTACATAAACAAAATGCGATCGAGTCGCAAATGAACTCTTTTATTTCGAAATCTCAAACGAAATTACAAATTGAGTTCGTCCTCTCACGAGCGAGTGTCAATATTCCTATATTCACCATCTCAGTTTCCACGAGCGTTGCAAATTCCAATTTAAAAATTTACATAGTGTTAATTGGAACGGTATATTTATTCAATTATGCTGCTGGAGTACCTTTAGCCTGACTGTTCTTAAATATTGTCACTAACACCAGCCCGCGACTTGGTTTGCGGATATCCCTTTCAGGAGAAAGAGGGAGAGGGCAATTATGGATTGAATTTTCAAATATCTCTTAATGCTCGCAGTTCCTAGTCTCAATAATTTAGCGAAGCTATGCGTTAATATGACAGTTTAGCAACGTATTCTGTGGTTTAGCTTAATATTAGAGATTTAACATGATAGAAACAGAAGTACTAAAAGTGTTTGACCTACTCGCGTAATGGTTAACCTACTACGGCTTTATGGCTCGCCTAAAAAGAGGCTATTTACTCTTATCTCTAAAAGGCCCAGTAGAATTGTTCTGTAAATGAATTAGAACTTGAGTCAAAATGTTGAAGTTACTTTATAGAATAATAGCTTCGTCGAATTAGTAAGTACGTTTTATTTAAATGACAAAGGTAGCAATCAAGGATATTGTCCGTTTGATCGTAACGATTGGTCTATAAATAAATGTGACGATAGATATCAGTTTTACAGGATTTACTACAAACAAAATCGTAGAATTTATGTTCTTTTGAAATTGGGTACCTGTTTACTTGTTATTTTTTTTATTCCTGAAATTAAATTAGTGCATCGAACAATAAATATCAGTGATTTTTTTTTCTGCGATCAACATTGAGATATCAGAATAGGCAGAATAGTGACGTTATATTTTTCAGCACGCAGCCCATGCGTGGCGCTCACAAGAAATGTGTGATTTTCGAAGTAATTTAAAATAATGTAACATTTATTTGTAGTTACATATGGATTCTAATAATCAACACTTTTTTTGTTTTTTTATTGTTAATTTTGATTTTTTACCAACTTGACGAAATTTACTATGATTTCTAAGACTCCAAAGTTTTAGAAATCATAGTAAATTTCGTCAAATCGAGCCAAATTTCGCGAATAGGTTTATTTTGTTTCGATTTTTGTTCTATTATACCTTAAAAGTAGAATCCATTCTCAAGGCAAATGTCCGATTTCATTAAGACAGAATATTAAGGCTGTCCAGTGTCCATTGTAAAACAGGCCAAAGCACCGGCATGTAAATAATGTATGAGGTATTTTTTTATTACCTTTGGATCATTTAATTTAGCAGAAAGCAAGGTCAACGTCCAAAAATCGTAAATTAATTTTACTTAATCATGTCACAATAAATATTTGTCCGGAAACCATTGTACGCAAAGTCAGACTCTCACTTGTCGGGTTTTTCTTTTGTAAAATATAGGTGGTTGTAGTTACCGATGAAAATAAATACAGACAGAACCACTTATTTCATTATCAACTTGGTCAAAGTCCTTAAGTGAAGTTTGAGGAGGCAAATTAAGTTGATAAATAAATAAAGGACCAAAGTTTATTTTGGATATTAAGTGACTTGGCTTTTAGTGACTTCAAAAGGAAGACATTTTATTTAATTGATAGTGCTGATGAAAAAGGTTTATTAGTTGATTTTTGGAACCATTTGCAGGTGCGATTTTAGTGATTTTTTGAAGTTGTGACGAGGAAAACCAATAATAAAAGTAAAATTAATAAAAAAACTGGTCAAGAGCGAGTCGGACCTGCGCACCGAGGGTTTTGTACCATCATAATAATAAATATATTGCGGTGTAGAATATTGCAGTTTTAGATCAGCGCTATCTCTTGACCGACAGTGGAACTAATGATTTTTTTAATGATTTCTGAAAAAAGTAAAAGTGGTGTGCTACGTAGTGTGTATAGAGACATCGTCTTATTTTTCCTGTAATCTTTACATAGTTATATCACAGAAAATTTTCAGATTTTTCTTTATGCAAACTTCGGAGAAAAGGGCGACGTTATTTTTTAACTTTTTCATCAAAAGTCAAAAACTATGCGGCCTAAAAAAGGAAAAAATGTTTTAGGAAGTGCAAACAGTGCTCTTTCATATAATACCCCACATCCACATGCCCTAGTAGCATCGAATTTTCACCTCTTCTCAGGTCTACTGCATATTGTGATACATCATCATCATCATCATATCAGCCACACGACACCCACTGCTGGGTATAGGCCTCCCCTAAGGATCTCCACGACGATCGGTCCTGCGCTGCCTGCATCCACTGGCTTTCCGCGACCTTCACCAGATCGTCGGTCCACCTTGTCGGGGGCCTACCCACGGAGCGTCGTCCGGTGCGCGGTCACCATTCCAGAACCTTTCTGCCCCAACGGCCATCGGTTCTTCTCGCTATGTGTCCCGCCCATTGCCACTTCAGCTGAGCAATCCTTCGAGCGATGTCGGTTACTTTAGTTCTCCTGCGGATCTCCTCGTTTCTGATTTGATCACGTAGGGAAACGCCGAGCATGGCTCTCTCCATTGCACGCTGAGCGACCTTGAGCCTCCTTATGAGACCCATAGTTAGCGGCCACGTTTCACTGCCGTAAGTCATCACTGGCAACACACACTGTTCATAGACAATTGTGATACATATTGTGACAATATTCGTCATTCGAAAATGCCACGTAGACGTAGCGGAACCAACATCTCATCTGATAATCGTGGCACATCGTGGTTCACTTTTCGGAGTTGGCCCTCTAAACCGCTTAGCTCGCTTTCACCTTAAATAAGAATAAGGCATTCAAACTCAGTTCTCCCTTAATTAAAATTCAACATTCAAATCTTCAAACGCGACGAAGTGAGAGGTTGAATAAAACAAATCTGATCTCAATCCATTTCAAATGCTAAAACTCGCGTTGTCTAAGATTATCGTTTATTGCCTGATTAAAATCTGAGCAGAATTTCCATCTAAATTGTGTTTACTCAATTCTTTGGTATAATGCGAAAGCAAAGTTTCCCTATTATATTTCGGCTAAGTGGTAGCTGACTTAGATTCTTCGAATATCGGAGTAAAGTGCAGAAACAAATTGATAGAATTTGTTGACAATGTAGCTTGGTTAAGTTGCTACGAAACGTTTGTAAAAGTTAGGATTGCAGATGTTTATTATAATTGAAGATCTCGCTTCGTATAGAACGAAATTCAAGAACAACTCAGCTTGGTTTGATGGTGAAATTCAGCGGCTGTAATAGACTAGTACATTATTTTGTGTTTTAGGAATAAAAAGTATAAGAGATTTTTTTATTACTAAATAAGAAAATTCGAAATTTTATTCTACGATTACCATAGTGGCATGGTAACTGATTTTAATTCAAATGGGTTTAATTAAAAAAAGATCTCTATAAAAATCTAGTATCGTGCTCAATATTATCTCTTACTAAAAAAAATAAGTTAAAATGTATTTTATGACCACGTTTAAATATGCAGAATTTTTTTTTTGGTGAGTCATAAAGGTAACTTTCATGAAATTTTGTTAAACCACAAGGCCAAAAATTAACGAGACAATCTAATTCAACAAAGAATGTTGTTAAAATACTTTCTTATCACTGATTGATATTGACCAGTACATGTATACCTTTACTACTACCATCATACTACTAACTAATATTTTCGCAAACGATCAATTTCACCAAAACAATTCGTGATTGTGATACGCAACATTAAGATCCGATGACAACTATTTCATCTTCGTCACTTCTATCTACCATTTACATCTGCGAGTCAATATTAGCGGTAACACGAGCCTCTCTATATAACATTTTCCTTCTTTGTTTTTTTGCTTGAGTGCGCAAAGGAAACAAGATAATACGAGCCGTTCTTTGTTTCTGAAGATATTACCCTGTTTACCTTTAGGCTATTACTACAGGCTTTGATGGTACAATATTCAAAGAGCTGGCTATGAAGATGATAGTTATCCGAAATAGATAAAGTATAACAGTATAAGGATAAGAAAAGAAAGGCCACGTCTTCTTTCCTTTTCAAAATCATAAGGAATTAATTAGGAAACAGCTAGACTTATATGTATCCAAACAACATTGTCTTAAACATTTCTCAATGATTATTGCAATGGTTGTTTATATAGGTCTTTAAAAGTTCCAAAGACTTTATTTATATAAAAAGATCTAAGAAGTATTGGAATTTTGCGATTTAATTAGGGCATTGCTTCTTCAATGTATACTCTTAGTAAATTGAGAGCTAAAAGACTGTCTTTGAAACTAAAGACAAAAAAAAAGTCTTATCCCTTTTTGAAAAGTCGTGATTAAAGTTGGAATTGGAACTAAGATCCTTCGGTTTTCAAACAAACTTAGCAATTATTAAGTCCCTGTAGATTTCTTAGAGAACAACTCTCAATTCACAATGTAGAGAGAAATTCGATTAACGTTAAAATTTATACCAATTTTATCATCAATATTGTAATTAATTCAATTCAAATACACTGGGGAGAGTTTGCCTTCTGAAGAAATTAAGCTACAAATTCTAAATTGTGCTTTGTTAACTATTGGCGTAAGGTTTTTATTGCGTTGTATCTTTTAATGTATATTCATTTCTGAAAATATATAGGTATTATCTTTATCTCATGCATTTTATCTGACTTTAAATTAAGCATTTGCATGAATACATTGTTTTCACTCCTCTTGCTCTAAAAGTACGTCATTGTAAGGTACAAGAGTCAGGATAAAATAGCAAAATTACCCCTAGGGGATAAAGTTTTTTCTTTTTTAATGTTTGTCTATTACCAATGAGCCTACTAAAACGAAAAAGTTTTTATTCATAATCACGAATAAAGACTCGCTCGACTTAATACTGTTTCTAATTTTTATTTTTGAAAATGGAACTAAAAGCAGCGATCTCTTCGGTGAAATCATAGACTTATTTATACTCTGTGACTTTAAGTTTGATCGTAGAATGCGTGCATTGTGTTTCTTAGCTGCTACAGTAGAAATTTAAAAAGGCGCGAATCTTTAGAATTTTTCTCTAATGCCAAACTGATTGAATTGTGTGACTGTAAGTAATAGGAAAGAAATAATTTTAATCTTTTGCCGTCAAGCAAAAATCATTTATTTAAATACTGTATGAAAAGTTTATGAAGTGGAGGATAGAAAAACGAGTGGATTCGTTTACGGAAGTATAAACTAGGTATTCAATGTTGTATTTTATTTTCTCGCAATCGTAGTGAAAAGTAGAGTGTAACACACGACGCTAAAACCCATTGTAACTCGGTTTCTATTTATTCCCTCGCTAAAGCTCGGGAATAAAACTACCTCGTATGGAATGGGTCATTTTAGCGTCTTGTATAACAATCTACTATTTCACTCCTCTTGCTCTAAAAGTACGTCATTGTAAGGTACAAGAGCCAGGATAAAATAGCAAAATTACCCCTAGGGGATAAAGTTTTTTCTTTTTTAATGTTTGTCTATTACCAATGACCCTACTAAAATGAAAAAGTCTTTATTCATAATCACGAATAAAGACTCGCTCGACTTACTACTGTTTCTAATATTTATTTTTGAAAATGGAACTAAAAGCAGCGATCTCTTCGGTGAAATCATAGACTTATTTATACTCTGTGACTTTAAGTTTGATCGTAGAATGCGTGCATTGTGTTTCTTAGCTGCTACAGTAGAAATTTAAAAAGGCGCGAATCTTTAGAATTTTTCTCTAATGCCAAACTGATTGAATTGTGTGACTGTAAGTAATAGGAAAGAAATAATTTTAATCTTTTGCCGTCAAGCAAAAATCATTTATTTAAATACTGTATGAAAAGTTTATGAAGTGGAGGATAGAAAAACGAGTGGATTCGTTTACGGAAGTATAAACTAGGTATTCAATATTGTATTTTATTTTCTCGCAATCGTAGTGAAAAGTATAGTGTAACACACGACGCTAAAACCCATTGTAACTCGGTTTCTATTTATTCCCTCGCTAAAGCTCGGGAATAAAACTACCTCGTATGGAATGGGTCATTTTAGCGTCTTGTATAACAATCTACTATTTATTACATTAAAAATTACATGTAACTGCGTTTAATCTAAATATAGGTGTTTAAACACCTACCTTTTTCTGAAGTTTCGACCGAGTTGCATCGCAACCCGTGACCACGGCCGATGTGTTCGATTTTAATCTAATAAAATGCAACGCGAAAGTTTAAAAGTGTACAAATTTTGTGTAATAATTTACTACACACAATATTTACAACATTTACTATAAAAAATGAGAGTACCTATCTAAAAAGTGGCAAAAAAGGCCACCGAAGCTGAAAAAATTACCTGTTTCATACAAAAATTAATAACGCAAATATCAAAATGTATGTGAAACAGCTGTTTTTTTTGCGTGATTTCAGTGTTGATCCCATAGTAAAATTTGTTCAGTTTCATGGTCCCTGTCTACCATCTGCATTAGGAGTTATTTTGTAACACGTTGTATACCTATATTCTATAATAAATAAATGCGCCCTATATCAGCTGTTATCCAAAAAGCCGAGTGTCCTCGTGCCCGGAGTAATATTTCATTTATGTGATCTCCAATACGAATGCGCATTGGATATCGGATTGTATACAAAGTACTCCTACGCCCTCCCAATAAACCTGAAGGATAAATGGTACGTCCGAAATGTGAAGCCAGAATATGAAAACGTAATAATGGCCTTGAACAGTCAGCGTCAAACTGATATAAGCGTCTAGAGTAGTCAAAATGATCTGAAAAACAAAAAACACCAATGTAAAATGCATTACACCACAGATAATGTTGACAGCTTTGTTTGCTAAGACAATTTTAATAATAAATATGAAAAAATAAGTGCCAAGATATTTTGAACACCTTGTGTGCTTACAACAATATGATGATCCTAACTGCGTATAGATCAAATTGATTTTTTGTTTTTCAGATCATTTTGACTACTCTAGACGCTAATATCAATTTGACACTAACTGAAAATAACATTTGTCTTTAATAAATAGACCGTTATATGTAACCTGTATGTAACACAAAACTTCTCACCAAATTATCAATCAATTTATTACCTACGGAAATCATAACATGTCGAAAGTCAACTGTTAGTATTTGAATTCTCAGGATTCCACAGAATCATTTTTCACGTCAAAAATGTTCTTCGCAACCAACAAAAAAGTTATCAAAACAATAACAGAAAGTAAGTGATGAATCTGCCGTTTCCAGAATCTGCCATTTAGCGAAAAAAGGGATTTATCGTGTTGGTACTTGTTGGATTTTAGAAGTAGGTATGCCAAATAAGTAACCTAGGTATTAGGTACCTTGGTTAGGTACTAAAAATAACTTTTTCTCGAACAATAATGATAATTTAGAATTTCAAGTAGAAACTTGGGTAGACAATATGTCGCTTTGAATATAATATAATGTTCGAAGAAAAGTTATTACGTAGGTTTGTACATAGAAATTCTCTTTAACAGTAAACACTTTTCTTACTCAAATATCGTCTTCATTTCTATTTATATCTTTTCGGTCACTTAAGTTTGCTTTTTTATCCACAACGGGATAGTGCTTTGCCTTCACCTCAAGTACGGTAGTAGGTACTTAAGTAGGTACTTAAGTAGGTAATCTATTCTGAGCCTCAAGGCCAAAAATGTAAGCGCACTATAATATACACTCGGAATCCTCACCACTGAGGAACTGGCTATCTTACCTCTAACTGCCGGAACACAACAATTTTATTTTTGCGATTTCTCAAAACTAGCAACGGTTAATTTTACACAACAATAAACGTAATTGATTCTGAAAATAAGTATGTAGCGTGGTTACGTTACGTTTTGGAATTCAGATACTTCGTCACTAGTTCCGATTTAAAATCAAAGCAAGTTTACACGAAAATATTTTATAAGTATCGTTTATTAAATTAAGTTTCTTGTTACAGTTATTTCACAAGTATAGTTTGTTTAATTAAGTTGATTGTTCCAGTGTTGGCGAGGATGTAGCAGTGATGTGCGCGCCGGCTGCAGCCGCTCTGCTGCTTGCTGCGCTCACCGCGTTGCCCTGTCGAGGTAAACTAATCTTTATGAAGCTTGTATTAAGACTCAAATCATTACTACTTATATCGCGAATAAGTGTTTACTAAAAATTAAGCATTTGAAACTTGCGCGTAGGTGTTACGTGGAGTGCGATGTCAAGGAAACCTGAATAATGCTCGCAAAGTTATTATTGTCAAAAATGTTCTAAAATTAAATATAAATAAGTACTTTTCTCACTCATGCTCTGAAATATTAGCATTACATTTGAAAAAATTGTTTAAAAACAAAAAAACCGACTTCAAAAAAAATTAAATACCTCTAAAAAGTAAAAAATAATTTTCAAATCATTAGATACGCATATCATTGTAATAAAACACGTCTATTGAAGTCGGGTGGGGCTATAGGACAACTTCTTTATTCTAAGAGCCCCACCCGACTTCATTAGACGTGTTTTATTACAATGATATGCGTATCTAATGATTTGAAAATTTTTTTTTACTTTTTAGAGGTATTTAATTTTGAAGCTAATTGTGTTTCAGGTTTTTTGAAGTCGGTTTTTTTGTTTTTAAACAATTTTTTATTTTTTTCTTTTTAATGTCAGTACCTTCTGTATTAGATAGTTTTACCTTTTTATGGGTATGTATATTATGTAAATGTAAGCGATGATGTTATGTATTTTTTTTATATTTCACACTTTTCCGTGGTATAATACCACTAAAAACTCAATTTCTACTTTTCGTGCTGTTTGTTGTTAAGGAGTTCCGTCGTTCCTTCGCAGTTCAAGTCTAGTCCAAAACGTCCTTGACCATAGTTAGATACCTAATTTGTTTAAGATTGTCATAATCCTAGCAATATTTCAATCACTATACATTTTCTATTTGATTTTGAGGTGTTCCCTTGTGTATCTTTAAAATCCAAGGTCCAACAACAATGAAATCAAAATGGTATCATCACTGAAGTATCGTCTTTCAAACAAAAAAAGAATCATCTAAATCGGTACATAAACAAAGAAAATATGGTCGATCATCCGTATAAGTTCATAAAATGGTGACAGTATTTTCAAGTTTTCTTGAAAAATACTGAACCGATTTCAAAATTTCAAAAAATGGGACCAACTTTGGAACAAACCTGATCTAATAACGTTTAAATTACTTCAATCGGTTTAGCCGTCTTCGAGTAATCGGCGGACATACATAAAAAAAACATACATACAGCCGAACATAGAACCTCCTCCTTTTTGGAAGTCGGTTAAAAAGTATGCTGGAGGCTCCACATTTACGTGCATGATGGTCTGGTTAACAGCGCGGAAAAGAATTTCAGTACTTACTTCCCGCACACTTCCTACTTTCCACACTATACAAGCCTTGTACTTGAAGCTATTTACATTTAAAATAAAAATAGTTTTTATTTCCCAAATTTTAATACAAAAACTAGTTTGAGGTGAGCGCCTCAGAAAGTTTTAGAATACTATTGTGTTAGGGGTGCCTCGCTCAAAATTGTAAACATTGCCTCGAATGATTCAAATCATCCTCAGCAATATAAATGCTAACATCCCGTTTTCGGCTGAAATCTAATATTTTACTTCTACTTTCGCTGAACATTTAATAAAAATATTATAAGAATAGGAATTTTTATTTACATAGTAGGTACCATGTACAGACAGAGTTAGAGGGTATATAATTATAATCAATGCGGATCGACAATACCTTATGAGTGTAGGTTCTACTCGTACTCCTACCTACAATTCTAAAAGAAGTAATGAGGTACTGATGAAATAAAGATTCCATACAGCGAAAATAAAAAAGTAGTAAGGGGGCGTCCATTAATCACGTGATGTTTTTTTGGCCAATTTTTGACCCCCCCCCCCCCCCCCTGGTGATACATGGTTAGGTTTTACGTTACCCCCCCCCCCATCTAAATCACGTGTATTTTTTTTGGTACAAAATAATCTCAACAATTTTCAGTACGAATATGTCGCAGTGGGCGGGGAAATCGTCCTGGTAACGGTGAGAATAAGGGGTGTAATAAATAAAAGGGGTATAGTGAGATATCACGTGTATATAAATTAATACACGTGATATCTCACTACACCCCCCGTCCCCCCTTGTGATACTTCGTGATGTTTTCAACTACCCCCCCCCCCCTTTCGAGGCTCACGTGATTAATGGACGACCCCTAACTACCTATAAATAATTCGACGAAACTATCTGAGCATTCACCTGACAACCAAAGAACGCATGGGTTCGTTGCCGATTCGATATACATTAAAGACGTATTTTCTAGTTTATTGAACATTTTATATATTTTTATTTTTAAAATATATGGGGGGCTAACAGCTAACGTTACAGAGTAGATACTTAAATAAACTATAAGAAGCAAATTACAAGCCTTCACAAATAACACTGAATATAACTTATTATGCGCTAACTTCGAGATTAAACAGCTGATTGCAATCTATAATATTAAATGAAACACTATACACATTGCCTGTTTCACAATTTAATGATTAGGGACAGACTAAAAAGAAGAGATTACATATTAAATTACTCATCGAGTATATTTATTGATTTAAACTTAATCAGACTTTGTGGAACAGGCTTTTAATGTACTAAAAGCTCTATTAACAGCTGGCAGACTATCACAAAATAGGCCTACAGCAGAGATGTACCGCTTATTCATGCTTTTAAACAAATTACAAGAACGAATATTAAAAAAAAAACATTTCTGTGGTGTACAGTGCGGACGAATGGAGTGTGGAGTAAATTTCTTGGACGACAATGACGGAATGGTACATTCAACTTTAATTTGGAGACAAGTTCAGGGCTTTACATTGTGGCGAACATAATTTAATGTAAAAAAAGAGATCTTTAATGTCAGATGGTCATACTTAATTGAATAAAAAAACAATTTTACAAGATGAAAAAAAAATCTATCAGAATGACACCAAAATTCTTTTATTCGAGTGCCCTTAAGATATTTACAAATTAAAAAAACTGGCCACAGAGTTTGGTTAATGACCGAAAAAACTTTCCCAAAGGCCTGTCGTCGGCTGGTTGCCTTAAAATAATGATCCTGAAATTCTTGGGGTCCGCTCCTTGTTTTCGGCACACAACGTAAATAAAACAGCTTCTAACAAACGAAAATGTTTCGACGCTTCAAATAGTTTTCTCGTCCAAGGTTGCTTTACGCGAAATGAATCAAAAACATTTTGGGTGACTAAGTACCTATTACTATACAACGTGTTACAAAATCACTCTAATGCCGAATATGGTATATATAGGGACAAAAATGAATAACGAAAATATCAAAATGTATGAATCAGCAGATTTTTTCGCGATTTCAAAGTTAGTCCCATAGCAAAATTTGTTCAGTTTGATGGTCCCTATATCTACCTATATTCGGCATTAGAGGTTATTTTATAACACGTTTTATAATAGATATCCTTTTTATTTTCAATTAAATAAAAACAAATAATTATAATAATATTCATATTTAAACATTGTCTAATCTAATTTAGAATCCCTACCGAAACGTCTAGAATCACAAAATCAGTACAGATCAACATGCAATTCATGATGAAGTGACCACGTTATAATTTTTTTATGCTAATAGGTATATTATATTATACGAACATGTTGTGAAAGCTCACTCAAAATGTCTAACATACTCTGAGTAAATACCAAGCTGCCAAAGTCATGATGATGATGTGCCGATATTTTTTGTAGAGAGCGAACGCACCCACACATGAAACGATAGTTTACGCATCGTCTATTGTAATATCAAGACTGGAATGACTTCAGCACTAACTAATTGCAAGATATAGGTCATGCGGCCAATCAAACAACTTTCAAAGATAATATCAAAGTGAAAACAAAAAACATATTGGAAAAGGTACTGAACTAATAAACTGAGTGAAATATTACAGACCAAACCTTCAGTCACCTAGAATAGTAGTTAAAATGAGAAATGGGCTATTGATAAGTACACCCAGAGGTCTATCAGGCCAGGCACCTAAGCACCTGCGGGTTCATTAGTACCCCACAAACGTGTAAGATAGGTACTTATTTTTAATCGAGGCCATTCCTCGATATGATTACTTTCCAAAGTTCATCCTCAAAGTGGTAATAGAGTAAGGAAAGTTATCTAGATTAGATATCCACGTTTATACTGCGGTACCTAACGTACCCAACCATATATACTGTGGAACTGGCAAAATTTATCAACAAGTTAGCCGAAATCCATTAGTGGTTTGTATTGAGTTGTTGGAACTAGTAACATGGGTGTCGCAAACTGGGTACATTGTAAATTAGTTGGTAATTGCGATAAACGTCCTACCTTCGCAGGTAGAGGAGAAGCCGAAAGCGCTGTGAAGTTATATAGAAAAAGTTTATTAAATTAAACCAATCATTATGGCTTTAACCTAATAAATCAAGAAACTTTTGTTGTTTTTGAGCTCGGTTGTGAGAAATAAGATTTGAGTTATATTAACGTACTTGATTGGATACTGATAACTGCTAAAAATCTAAATTATGACCTTTTTACAATGAAGCACTAGTGAAGCCCAACAAATTATAAAAAATCTTTTTCTCGGAACAAGCGATCATTTGAATTACTAAGATCGTGACCAAATATTTGCCAACAGTCCTCGACATTCTTTACTATGGATTTGAATTAAAAGAGAAAGCTTAGAAAGAGCTTTGTAAATGGTGAATCATTTAAAAATATTTTCCACAAATTAAATTGCAGGCCCTGAAAGGCTCTCAACTGGTATTCGTTGAGTCCTTATTATATTTTAATTCGAGGGTTGATTCAAATAAAGCGAAGCGAGCTTCTACTTTAATTTATTTGTAGGAGAACAAAACTTCATTAAAATATTTGTGATTGTTGTTTTTTCCAAACGATCACGAAACACTCTTGTTATGAAGAAAGCCGTAAAAGCACAAACTTAAATACAATTTATGAACACAATGTAAGCGGTATGTAAAAAAAATCAGACAAAAAAACGTCATTTATAAATATTATTCTTATTTTTCGTTGCAGGTACTGATGCCGATTCAGCTACTAGATTTCCAGATGAAATCCACCATGAAGAAAGTGAAATCCAGCCAACAATTAACATAGTGTATCAAATGTTACATCGTACAGAATACAACAAAACTGCAACAGACTCTTTGTTAAAAGTCAACGTTAATATAGTGAAAGACGAAAAGTGTTGTGATTTTAATTCTAAAGTAACCGTGGTGGAACCTCAAGGTGCTAAAGTAACTAAAACAAAAGGAAAAAACGATAGAATAAAGCGCGTAGTTAATATGGATAGAACAAGTGAATTTAATATGGGTGTTAGAGATTCTGAACTAAGTACAACTACGTCGATGGTTAGTCCAGCGCATTCATCAGAAGTAAGAAGAAGAAAACCAGGAGAGACTGGTTCAAGTGCACCACTATTGAACTACATTTTCGACACTTATACGAATACTCATCAGCACCGAAACGGAAAGTAAGTAAACTTTATTTATATCCTCTGCGGCGTACGCAGTACAAAATTTAAGGTTGACTGACATAGAAGGGCCATGACATTATTTAATGCCTTTTAAAAAACATAATTGCTAATAACACCCGACATTAAATTAATAAACATAATGCTGGGCAACTCTTTCAGAGATATGTTATTTTCTCAATGGGTTCGAAAACGGAATCACTCTTTTGGCTTAGATAAGATGAAAATCTTTTATAGAAACTGTAACGCTTCCTTAAATTCAATTTCTATCCAGGGCAGTCCCAGGGAATAGTATCTACGCCGCTGCCGCTCCAGAGATCGAAGCGCTGGTTGGTTCGACCGCCCACTTGGATTGCAAAGTGGACAGCCTCCACGATAAACTGGTAATAAGTATGTCCATTTGTTTTTGGATCGTTCTCTTGGTTTTCTCTTACGTTCATTTAGATGCCGCTAAGTTATTTAATCTTGGTTTTTTCTACTTCCATTCACATACTATTTGGTTGTACCTAAACCTTATTTTTCGGCTTTTTTCAACTATTGAAATAAGTAATACAATTCTATCGATCAATGGATGTATGTTATATTTGCATCACTTTATTCAGTCATCAGGGCTCTTTCAGTAATTTCGATACTTCTAATTTACTACATTTATACTTAAATTGTTACTTTTTTCCAATAAACGTTAAAGGAACTGAATAAAATCTTTTAAAATTCTCTAATAGGATTGCTCACATTTTGCTTATTTCCGATCTATCTATTCAGCTGAATACACTCAATAACGCTCATTCAGTAAATTGCTACTCGAGAAATAAAATGTAACATTTTATTTTCGCTGTAGGTTTCGTGGGTCCGCAAGAAAAATGATGAAGAACCTATGGAGCTTCTTACAACTGGAACTCAGCTATATACATCAGACGATAGGTAAAGTTATCAAATTCTTTCATTTGACCTTAACATTTTCACAATTCATGTTTGCATTTGCAGCAAATATGGATTGTGAAAATGTCTGTAAATAAAGTAAATCTTTGAAAAGTTATTAACTAAATCGATATCTAAAGAAATGTATCGTTTTAACGATTACTTTTTAAATTAAAATTTACTAAATAAATAATTTATTGCAACTAAATAAATTTACAACTTATTGAGTAAGATCATATGGAAGAACTGTTTTGTTGACTTAGGAAAATATCAAGAGTTTAACAAAGTGGCTAAAACTCAAGTATGCCGTTGCTTTCAAATTAAGTAAAAAAACGCTTTTTTGTATTGGATGGTTCTACTTTGTAAAACGTGTTAATGAAATAGATGAGAAAACCGTTTCTTCAGACCATCAAACTGAACAACTTTTACTATGGGACCAACTCAGAAATCTCGAAAAAGAAATCAGCTGTTTCATACAAAAATTAATAACGAAAATATAAAAATGTATGAAACAGCTGATTTTTTTTCGCGATTTCAGAGTTGGTCCCATAGTAAGAGTTGTTCAGTTTGATGGTCCGAAGAAATGGTTTTCTCTTGCGGTTTTTCAATAACACGTTGTATACACATATTTTGTTTGAAAAAATGCCGGTATTATAATCAATGTTTTAATGGTTCTAATATCAGGTACTCCGCCCGGTTCATCCCACCAGACATCTGGAGGTTAGAAGTAAAGGAAGTGAGGCCGACAGACGCAGCTCACTACGACTGCCAACTGTCAGCTCACCCCCCGAGAACAGCACGTGTCACATTACATGTACCTGGTAAGCGACGCCTTGGATTTTGGTAAAAACTCATCATTAACGAAATTATGTTGACGTGACGCTGTTCCTAGAAATTACGTATATTGCTAATTTAAATTTTTAAATCTATTAAAACTCGTAAAATTAATTGAACATTGATACATATTTAACTTGGAATTTCTCGTAAATTTCTCTAAAATAATTATACAGCGTGAAATTTTAATCATTTGGTTCCCCCAGTAGGGTGGTTTTTACAAGCAACTTTTACTATGTCAACTATGATATCGCCAAAAAAATCAGCTGTTTCATACATTAAGGTCGAGTTGGTATTACACAAAATGTATGAAACAGCTGGTTTTTTTTCACGATATTAGAGTTGGCCCCATAGTAAAAGTTGCTTGTAGTCTTGAGTGGAACCACCCCACTGAAGGAACCAAATGATTAAAATTTTAGCGTGTATAGACACCTCTTGACCAAGGTATGTAACCTTGGTTTTAGTGTAGTATAATAAATTGCATAAGAGGCTAAAGTAAGACATTGTTGCAGAGGTGTCGGTGCGGATCGTCGATGGAGCCGGCGCGGAAGTGTCTGAGCAAGTGTGTGAGATCGGGAGCACAGTGGCCCTCCGCTGTGAAGTGAGGGGCCTGAAGATGGAGGGGGGGCCTTCACTGCTCTGGTACAGGAGGGAGGCCTTGCTCAATGACGACACGACGAGGGGCGGAATCAGGTTTGAAAATAAACCTTTTTAAAATCGTTTAACTATCACCAGATTTGTTATGACTTCATTATTTATCAAAACTTGTGTTAGCGACATGGAATGCTGGGACGAATAAACAATCAAGCTCGAAAGAGATTTTTTTTGGGATTTTTTTAATAGGGTGACTGGAAATAATTAAAGGCGACTGTTAATGGGATACTTAAATATGAAACTGGGCAGCAGTTTATTTTTTAGGCGACAAAATAACTAAACGGGTGACTAACAGTGGATTACGAAAATACTCGAAACGGGCGACTATTATGGGTGATAAATAATTTAAGTTGATTAACAACTTAGATCCCGTCTAGGTTGCTACGGGTGAGCCGATTTTTTCTAATATTTTTCATTATTTATTCATCTTAATTTAAGTTGGTAACAAAAACACTGAGTGGGCAACTATTATACCAAGTAAGTAACTATATAACTGATTTAAGCTGCCCAACATATTTTAACACGTTTTTATAAGGCTGATTTCTCATTTGTTTGTTTGTTTGTTTTTTGTCATCTCAATAAGGATAATAGTCATCTTTTTTAAATAAAATATATGGCAAATTTTTTATGTTACGTGTGTCCTAAGGTTGTCGCCCAAATAGTAATTTGGTCGCTGGTTCTGAATAACTAGTTTCCGAATTTGTATTTTAAAGTCACCCATTTTCAATATCTGTAGTCGCCCTCGGTCCGTCGCCCACTTAGTATTTCAGTACGCTATATTCAGTATTTTTGATACCCAAAATGGGAATTTATTGTTACCCGATTAAATACTTCTCATTTTTTTCACCAACCTAAAATATACTATGACGGCTGGCACTGCGTGCACAGCATCGGCATTTCCGCGCCATAGAACTCTGTACAAACAAATTGACAAATCCGTCCGCTCCGTCTGCTGCGGCCGCTCCGTCCGCTCCTATACCGATGCAGTGTTTAATTTCCACAATTTCTGACATAACAATGACAATCCTCAATGAGCCCGCTGGTGTGTTATTATGACATGATATAACCTTCTTGGTTATGAGCGATCGATCCTCCTTAATCATCCATTATGAATACAGGAACCTCTGCATGATAATGACCATAATACCTTTGTCACACAGTGTCCGCACGGAATTCGGTGCAAACGGCGCTAACTCCGTGCTCCGCGTAGCACGCGTGCGCGGTGATGACGCCGGCCGGTACACGTGCACGGTGGCGCGCGCGCCGCCGCCCGCCCCACCGCCCGCGCACGTCATACTGCACGTCATCAAAGGTAAATCATAACTGGGGAAAACGGGAAACATTCCACGGTCCCATTTTTATCATCAGACATTGAGCATGCTATATAGACCCCTATTTCATCAAATTGACATTTGTCAGTGATATTTTTCGGCAATTTTTACAGTTTCCTAACTTTAATTAGGCACAATTATGTTGTGAAACAGGGGATATTTTTACAAGTCGACAATTGTCACGCAAACTTGACTCAGCTCCAATCTCATGTCAAGAATTACTGACAAATCTACAAATATTTCACAACATAGGTACTTGTCTCTAATTAAAGTAATGAAAATTGTAAAATTAACCGACATTTATGTCACTGACAAATGTCGACTTGATGTGCCGTAGCACTAGTTGTATGCTACGTCGTAGCGTACAAGTTTTCTCACTTAAAAAGTGTTGGAGAATCTAAATGCTACGTAATGTTGTTCATGTATTTACAATTTGCCTCAGTTTTTTTCGATATTTCCAAGACTGTGCAGTTACTTTTGCCAGAGTAAGCTTAATTGTTATGGGAAGAGTGTTTGCTATTACTACTTTCATAATATTAATTCGACGACCACCGTGGTTAAGTATCTTCAAACATAATGTCGCAATATCTGAGGTCTCATATATGACCCCCGCCCGGTTGGAAATAGTTATTTGTTATACTAGAGACCAAAGCCAAAATGTGCTGCGAATGCTGACTTTAAATCACGAACTAGCGAAGTAGTCTAGAATAGCGAAAATTTGCAGCGAAAATTGATTTTGCTAGGAGTTTTTACGGGCCAAAAGCGCCCTTTTCGTGCTGGTGAGGTGAATATATTTTTTCTATCTCGTCTCGGGTTTCGACTTTTTCGGTGCATACTCTGGCTAATATTTGTTTTAAACTTTTAGATTTTTGCATTCACAATGCTATTTTTATATTAAGATGAATAAATAATGAAAAATATTAGAAAAAATCGGCTCACCCGTAGCAACATCCCGTCTAAGTTGCTACGGGTGAGCCGATTTTTTCTAATATTTTTCATTATTTATTCATCTTAATATTTGTTTGTTTATTAACCTATAACTTACAGAGTATCATTTTGTCTACCAGGTGAAAGCCTCGCCGAGCTTCATCAGGGCGGGAGTACTTCCATGGAGATCAACTCGTGGCTTCCCACAGTACTGGCGCTGTGCGTCATTTTACACTGTAACGTTCACATAATTTATTAATAAAATTCATACCAAAATATTGGTAGTTTTATTTTATATTTTCGTTTAATAATTTGAATTCACTTTACTAAACGTCTATTTAAACTAAATAACATATTTTGTGCAAGTATTCTGTACTTATAAAATAATATAAGCTGACAGATTTTAATGAGTTGATTCGCACAGCTCAAACTACTGAACGGATTGGTCTCTAGGTATTATGTTATGTATGACGTAGACATCCGAGAAAGAAATATTTTAAGAAAATTCACACGACTTCTGGTATTCCCTACGGACTAAGTCACTGGACGGAATCTAGTAAGTATAACACAAAAAACCTATCTGTCGTATCAGGATGAGGTTTCACTTTGCCAGGTTTCTTTATACTACAATTTTCCTCTTGCGTAGACTGTGGAAACTCTAGAATGCTTACGTAGGAGAATGAAACAAACAGACAGTCGTACCAATTATCGCCCAAACTACAGAGCAGCAAAGGAGCTTTATTTCTACACTGTGGGAAAAACCGTCTTTCTCACGAAGACATACCAACAATTGATCAATCTCATTGATCGAATGTTAATAGGTGTTTAATAGTATTTATTTTTGTATTTTCAAAAAGTAGTACTATTGAAACACCATTGAGACACTATGTTATGTTGTTTTGTTACTTTGTTATTTTATATTAACATTATGATACATATTTTTTTTACTTTAACGTTATATTACAATTACAAATTTTTCTTTTCTTCAAATTACAAACATTACAATGTGTTTCAACATTATCGCTTTTTGTCACAGTTCTTGTAACTAAAACCACATAATAGATAATAGTACTGCTAAAACACAAAAAGAAATACTATTAAACATAGCAGGATCGAAGTCCAGAACAATTGTTGATTTGTCTTCGTGAGAAGGACGGTTTTGCTCACAGTGTAGAAATAAATACCATTGGCTGTTACATCCGAATGAATGAGTTGAGTGTGCCATTTAAGAACTTTCAACTACCTATTACACAGACGTTACACAGTGACGTTTTTGCACACGCGCAACTGTGTGCGTGAAGTCTAGGGCTATTGAATGAGCACACGATTCGGTACACGAACTCGCGCGGTGGGGTGAGGTAATTGATTCTGGGGCGGGCGGAGAGTTTCCTCTCTGTACGGTAGTACTGTGCTAAAGGTGTAATTCAATCACACGTATAAAGTCAACAGCCTTTTAAGATGTTTCTTGAAGAGAAGCCTAAGTATTTCACCATTTATTAATAAATTATTACGTTATTCCCAATAAATAATTTATTAATCCTTCATTAAGCTCTTGTAAAGTTAGCTCGCATGCATACCCGATGAGTTTTCCATTAATTTACAATAGAAAGTCATTAAAACTGGGGACAAAGTGATGTCTAATAGAGTTGCAACGTCAACTAGTTTCAGATTTACATTTTCTCTAAGCAGTCTGTATTCATCGGGATTTTTAAATTGAAACTTTAAGCTAAGATAATAACGTTTATAAATCCTGATTTTTTAATAATCGATAAGTTTATGTATTAAAGGAATTAGTTCTAAACTTAGTTCAAAACTTGAACTTTCCGAGGCTATTATAAGAAAACGCCACTTTAGCGAAGTATTTGGCAAGCTGCATTGCACCATTTGGTTTTTAACTGACTTCAACAAAAGGAGGAGGTTCTCAATTCGATTCTATGTTTTTATTTTTTTATCGTTGTTCGCGAGTATCTTCGCCATTTATGGATCGATTTTGATGATTCTTTTTTTGTTCGAATGAGTTTGCTTGCGAGATAGTCCCATTTTTTTTTCAAATAGGTCGAATAGTCTTCAAGTAATCTTTAAAATAGTATGATTTTGCATCAACTATCTTGACGACTTTCTTATTTATGAACCGAATTAGATTATTTTTTTGTTGGAAAAGGAATACTTTAGTGTAGTCTTTTTAACCAACTTCAAAAAAAGAGGGTCTCAGTTTGACCCGTATGTATGTACGTTTCTCCGCTATAATCTCACGTTTGCCAGAGCCGATTTTTCTACCTAAATAATACACCTAACCTACACTAAATATTCTACGTAATACAGAAAGTACTTACACTAAAAATAAAAAAAATAAAAAATTGTTTCAAAAACAAAAAACCGACTTCAAAAAACCTACCTATAAAAAGCGAGAAATAATATTCAAATCATTATATATATATGCATTATCATTGTTATAATAAAAACACGGCTATTGAAGTCGGGTGGGGCTTTTAGAATAAAAAAAAGGAAATTGTACTCCAGCCCCACCCAACTTCAATAGACGTTTTTTTATCATCATA
Organism: Agriphila tristella; assembly: GCA_928269145.1. NCBI lineage: Eukaryota > Metazoa > Arthropoda > Insecta > Lepidoptera > Crambidae > Agriphila > Agriphila tristella. Next base: position 24,818,123 of record OV743437.1, on the reverse strand, counting down.
ACAATGATAATGCATATCTAATGATTTGAATATTATTTCTCGCTTTTTATAGGCAGGTTTTTTGAAGTCGGTTTTTTTTATCATAATTTCTAAATCAGTAGAAGTAAAGTTTTATAAAACGAGAACTTGGCTTACACCTATACCACACCTGAAGTCAAGAGACGATAAAGGCTGAAAGGTTAAAAGCACTACATCGGAAATTCTCATACTACCGAGGAACTGGCTATCTTAGCTACCTGCCGGAACTCAACAATTTTTAAATTGTTGTTATTAAGTAAAATGGTAGTAGCCAGCCAGGTGGACTTACCTTAAGGCCTACGACCAACCAAACCGAGTACAAATTGTACCCTCCTGGGAATCGAACCTGGAACCCCTGCGTCTTGCACGGGTGGGCGGACTACTTGAATACAATGAGGTGGTTAATTTTTAAATTATGTATCTAACTTTATTGTGCAAGTCCTAAGGAGAATACTAGGATTATTATCTATATGATAGAAATAACACCTAACTAGTTTTATTGTGAGATGACAAAGCTACGATTATTTTACTTTCTATAATTAATTATTTTACTCAAAACTAACTGGTTTTTTTTTTCGAAATAAAATGCTATCAATATTATCACACCCCGAATAACTTAACCAACAAATCACAGAACTGAGTATTTAATACGAAAACCAACAAATGGGGTTACAATATCGTTAATTTATTCTGTAAACTTTTGTGAAAGAGAAATTTTGGAATTTCACACTAGAACAATGATAGAATAATAGATGGGGTAGAATGGATTTCCATATTTATGAAGAGGAGGTACTTAATGTTATTCGATAGGCGGTTACACTGAGATCCCCACGTATTCCTCAATTTGTGGATTTATACGTCGATTAGAATGTTCTGGCGTAAGTCCTTCAGTTATTTAGATATACTTAGAGTATGAAATTGGACAACTGTTGATTAGATTGCGCATCCAAGTTTGGGTCTTGGGGACATTATAACTTGCATTTCTGTTCAGAACAATTATTAGTTTCACTATTGACATAAACTTTGTTGGTAACATATTTGGTTCTTAGACCCTATAGTTTGTAACTAGAATTAGGATTATCTCAAGGTTCAATTTAGGATTCATTTGCTATGTATGGGTAATGCTTATCTTATACCCTTCGACTCGATTCGTGCTTGGGTTTTATAAATAACTATTATCTAATTTGCAATGATGCAGAAGCCTGCAGCAGAAGTCATATATGTCTACCAAAGCATAATACCTACTGTATTTAAAAAATCTACAGATACCTCCTAAAAAAAATTAAATCAATGTAAACATTGTGTCGGGAATAATTTTGTTAAAAAAAATTGCTTTATCATTGAGCACAGAATATATATTAGTACCAGTTTTGAGTCGGCCTCGTCAATGAACATTTTTTTTATATCAGAAATGACTGAAGGTGAAATTCTATTATTTAAAATCATGTAAAGTTGTAAAAAGTCCAAAACTATGTAAATTATGTAAATAATTAATGTAGGCAGTCTAACCACCTACCTAAATTATTGTTTGCTCTAACTCTAACTTTACTTGCGTGATTATAAAGTCTATACTGCCTTGCTTAGTATAATTTACTATACAATAGGCAAAACAAATATTTTCAATTTGCCCAAAAATGCTTTTGGTATCGTTATTATTTCACGGCTTACTCTAAATTTACAAAACAAGGGTAAATATAAGTACAAAATAACAATATTTCATAATTTATTCCACTCGTAATTACTTTGTTGGAAGGTGTGGGAGTATTAAATACAAACCTTCATAAATAGCAGCGATTAAATATCAGTAACAATACGAGATGTACTTAAACAAAATATTATGAATAGGTATTATGACCTCAGACGGTGAAAATTTTCCGTTCGTAATGAAGTTCAGAACCTAAAAAGCCGTACCTGAGAAAGTACCTCTATCCAACTTAGGTAGTGAAATAAAGCTTACTAGAGCTGTGCGGAAAAAGAACCGACTTGAGATTTGTGCTTGATCACCATTTTTGTCATGTGGACTACACTATTATACGTATTATTATAGTAGTGCGACTATTTTGAATTAATAGATATCAAGATATAACAGTCTCATTATGACGTTGTTACAGTGCCGTCAATATGTCAAAAACGATAATCAGGCACAAATCCCAAGTTGGTTCTCTTTCCAAACAGACTCTTATGATATCTTACTTTACCCAAAATCGTTCTTCTACTTCAAACAATATCGACCATTTCCGCAACTCGACTACCTATATTGTCAGCGTCTATTCTGCGTCAGGAGGGTGTTCGGCCACTCTGGCTGAGCTGGGATAGCAGGTCACTCCAGCTATCCCAGCTCAGCCAGAACCGCCCCAAGCGCTTTCACGTCAGTTATGCTTCTTGGAGGCTGTCCAACGAGCTGAGATAGGTACCTCGTCCACTATGCTGCATTCTAGCAAAGGCGTGATATCACAAAATTTATCCCGCTTGGTGGCGCTACTGCTGCTGGAGACCTTTGTACGGGAATGTATCTCAGATATTCCCATTTATTTTAAAATATATCTGGAAATGGTTGATACTAATAAATAATTATTATGGAAGTCAGACAGTAAATAAATTAAAGATTGAAGAAAACCAAAATGTGTTGGAAGAAATATTGATATTTACGAAAAATTGCTTCCAACATCCAAAAATTGATAGCAAACACATAGAAAACAACAAAATGACAGGTCCACATCTACACTAGCGCCAAGTTAGTGGTAGTGCGAAGTTAGTGGGACGATTTGTGAATCAGCAAAACATCCTGCCATTGCGGCTGTCGCGACCTTCACCTCAGTCCATCTTGTAAGCCGCCTACCCAGTTAAGTACTAAAGCCTACTGGGTAGCTTATGTCATCTTTAAAGATTCACAGTAAAGTTTTGCTATAAGAGAAAACATGATTAATAATGAGCAGCACATTTCTCCGCAGTGGGACTTAATTGAATTCCCCTTTTGCTGATACGTCTCGAGCTACTGAGCAAACAAAAGTTAGATTAGTTTGTGTGCATCACTCTAGTCTAGATACGGAATTTTAACGCAGTCGCTATTTAAATTGCGCAATTGCGCAAGACTGTGTATACTTTAAATAATATAACATAGAAAAAATATATTCATTTGGCACAGGTAGCTCTTAAGAAACTGTACTTTAACCATAGAATACATAATAGCTTTGACTATCAATATTTAATTATTTCATGAAATCCCACGCGGCCATTGGTAGAATTCTTATTACACAGGATTTTTACGAGGTATTATTTAAGTATTAATAAACTGCAGTTTTTGTAAAAAACTTTTCATTTTTTGTTGTGTATGACAGTGACAGCCATAAACCCGTTTAGTGACTTAATCGCGTTTAAAATCAAGGATGAAAACCAAAAGACAGACAAAATTAAGCCGACCGACTACAGTCCCTAACCACAAGCGATAGTTTGGCCAATTTAACTTTTGCACTTGCACACACATAGGCGGTGCAAACATCAAAATGGCGGCTGAAGCCTACTGTTGTTGTTGTTTTAGTGGTAGTCCACCCACTGTCGGAAGTGGGCAAAAAGTTAATATTAAAGTGTAGTATACTTTCGTAAAGGGTAAACTTGTGATCAAAGTGTTATCATGACTTTAGAAACTTATGAGAACTATGGAAGTTATTTTACTTTGAAAATATTAATATCTTACCACAGCTGTTGGTTAAAAAGTGTTTAATTTCCTTGGGTTTTTCTCCCAGTGCTATATTGAATGTTTTTAAACTTAAACTTGTCACTAATTACTAACCTTGGCAGAGATAGACAGAATTTCAACTTCTTACACTAAAACAAGTACTTATCTACACATTTTTTCGTATCTTAAACGCATGTCACAAAATTATGTTAAAAACGTCATAATATGTAATTTTATCGCCATAATTGAACTACTCTAAGCTGATTTAGTTACCTCTCTAAACAGCACTTCATTTAATTCAATCTTATCAGAAACACGAAAATTGAAAATGTATAACTGAGAGTAATCCTAAACCAACACTTATCGACGCTTCATTGCGTTGACAAAGAGCACTTATGTAAGGAACGACTGCCAAAATCAGCCGCCCTCACAGCGCACTTAATTGAGTCCAAATTTAGATTTAACAATAGGCATAATTTACTTAGTGAAGTTACTGCTTATTTATTCATCTGTACACAAAAGTATTTCAACGCTGTAATATCTGTGGAACTCAAAAATAACATTTTACTTAATTAAAGTTACAGGAATTAAACGCGTGCTAATTACGATAGGTATTTTCACACCTACCTATTTTCCAGACGTTTTATTCACGAGTCGTGCGTGAAGCGATTGAAATTAAAAAACATCCAAATAACTTCAATCGGGAAGATGGCCACAAATTATCAGCAGTGTGGAATCCAGTATTTGCAAACGCACTACCTCTTTGTTCGCGGTCGGCTAACTACCAGAATACGGCTATGATACGAAATAGGGACACCGTCAGTGTTGTGTGCGGCGGTAGTTGGAAAAACTGTTCGACGGTGGATGAAGATTCCACCGAAGAGGAGGAGGCGTAACACCGCAGCTCCAGTCAGCCCGTGACCACGGCCGATGCAACTTGGTCGAAACGTCGGGAAAATAGGTAGGTGTGAAAATACCTATCGTAATTTGCACGCGTTTAATTCCTGTAATTTTAATTAAGTACAATGCAACGCGAAGATTTAAAAGTGTATATCAAAAATAACATGACTGCATGCCTCTAATTAAGTACGACATTATAAATTATGTACTTAATAATGGGTGTACATTATAACAACAAACACGGGAAGAAATCTGAAGAGATCGCAATAACTTTTGACTACTATCAATATTCAGATGAAATATGATATGACACAGTCCTTAGTGTCCTTTTTAGCCGTTGTAAATATAATAATGTATCAAAAATTTGGGATCAGTCAACGTGTAAAAGACAAAGCTTGCACATTGGCTAAATATTAGCTGAAAAAGTTCAAAACAGCTTTTTCCATCGAATAACAAAAACGCGTTTAACGGAAATTCGTTCTTTCAAAACTGACCTTAACAGACACAAGTGCTCGTAGTCCAATATTGATGACACTTGATGCTGTAGTTTAGATAACACTTCAAAGTTTTGGTGACTGATTATAGCATTTAAACAACCTCGAACTTTCACAAGGCAATTTATGTTCACAACATAAACCACGATTTTGTCTAGCTTCAACTGGTGATTTCTAAGCTAATGTTGCCTTAGGGTCTAGTATATGAAATTTTAAATACTACTGTCCATGTTCACCGCCGCCATCCTTCATAGTCACGAGATTATAGTGGAGGGCGTGCAGTAAATAAGAAATAATTGCAGTAAATGACCCCGTCATCTTTCTGGTGACGGCTCTGTAATGGCTGGCGGACAAACTGCCTGCTAAAGAATTGTAAAAAACTGCTTAGGGAACGTACCCTACCCATACTACGTAACCCTTTAAGGGGGGAGGGGGGTCCTTTAAATACCACGCTTGGTCACAGGGGCGGGGGAGGGGGGCTTAGGTTTTGTCACGTAGTCAATAGCCGGGTCCAGACCAACCGAGCACGGCTCGCGAGCCGTGACACCCGAGGCAAATTTGAAAAGTTGTGAGCGTGCCTCGCGAGCCAAGGTGAGCCGGTTTGAGCATTCAGTTTCTCTCCGTATAACGATGAAAAACAACGTGTTATAAGCTGCTACGGTTGTACGGTTAGCTGCTATGTTGTCTCGATATTACCTATACATAGTAAAAAAAAAAAAAAAAAAAAATATTAAAAACACGACTGCCCTGCCAAAACAAACTAAAAAGTTAAACAACAAATGTCATTGCAGTCGGGGGACCTTATTATGGAACAATTTTTGATAAAAGAGGTCCCCCGACTGCAGTGACACTTGTTGTTTAACTTTTTAGTTTGTTTTGGCAGGGCAGTCGTGTTTTTAATATTTTTTTAATTTATTTATTTTTATTTCACACATTTTAGTGACATATTAAATAGTTTTGGAATGTACTCATCAAGGCCTTTCATTTGATGCCCATATTGTAATAATAGAAGAAATTTTTTTTTTCTCATTTGAAATTGGCGTCGTACAGTCGCTATATTGATTTTTTCTAAAAAAAAATATAGCTAGTGTCACTCGGGATGCTGTAAGGATTTTAACGATACCCCATTTATCCAAATCAGTTCAGGCATTTAGAAGTTATGGTGGAATAAAGAAACTCACATACCCACAAACATACATTAACCCTGAACACATAACACTCTTTTTGCTTTGGGCAGTCGTGTAAAAAGAAAACAGGAACAATTTACTCTGGATTAAAAAATTGTACCAAAACCGAAACCAATACGGTAGGTAACTATTTCTATTAATCGAATACTGTCTTCTTTACCCATTTTTAATTCACTGGCTCGCGAGCGTCGTAACGTCCGTCCACACCGCGCGATCTGCTCAGCCTGAGGCACCTTTGAGCATCGGCTAAAACCGACAAATTATGGCTTGCGATTGAGCGGCGCTCGGCCGAGCCAACGTGTGCCCGAGGCAGCCCGAGCCGCGTCCACACAAGCCGAGGCATTGGCTCGCGAGCCTGCCTCGCGAGCCGATTCCTGCCGTGCTCGGTCGGTCTGAACGCGGCTAATATCGTATAGGGAAATCTCGCGCGTTTTCGAGCTGTATTCAAATATGGCACTCAGCAGCACATTTACGCAATTTTGAGGACTTGTTATTTTTTTTTTTTTTTCAAATGACATAGTTACAGACAACAGATTAAAACTTAAACAATAAAACTTAATAATAAGAAGGTACACCAATCTGATGTCCAATTACAACTATGTTCAACTGTGGTAAGGTTAATTATTAATTTTACAATAATAGTAACAAATTATAATAAGGTACACACAACACAACAACAGATAGATTAATAAAACGATAAATAGATTTAACGCTAACTCTCAGCTTCACTGGGATAATTTAAAAGTGAATTTTTAAATTTAGAAATACTGTCGTTAAAAATATCAAAATCAAAATCAAAATCAAAATCAAAAAAATATCAAAAATTATTGTGTCAATGTATCTGTGCTTTATAGATTATGAAAAGGCATTCGACCGAGTTCAGCACCACAAGATGTTAGAAGTGCTTGCGAAAAGAGACATAGACCAGAAAGACATTAGACTTGTAAGTAACCTGTACTGGAGGCAAGAAGCAGCTGTCAAAATTGAAGGGAAACTGTCTTATTGGAAACCGATTGCTAGAGGTGTTAGACAGGGGTACATATTATCCCCGCTATTGTTTAATCTGTATTCAGAAGACATCCTAACTGAGCTGCTAAACAAGATACCAGAGGGAATTTTCGTAAACGGATCTCGGGTCAATAACATCCGATATGCTGACGATACCGTGCTGATTGCTACCTCAGAAGATGGCTTACAAAAATTAGTAACGAAAGTTTCCGCTGCCAGTGAAGCTATGGGCCTCTCTATAAACGCCAACAAAACAAAGACTATGATTATCTCCAAATCACCCCAAACCCAGCCGTCTTTACAAATAGAAGGCAATGTAATTGAAAGTGTCACCAAATTTAAATACCTCGGTCGCTACTTTACTTCTGACCTAAACCACCTAGAAGAGGTGAAATGTAGAATCGGACAAGTAAAAGCTTCCTTCCACAAAATGTCCAAAATCCTTTGCGACCCCAAAATTAAGTTTTGTATAAGACAACGCATTATGAGATGCTACGTCTGGTCTACACTCTTATATGGCTGCGAAACGTGGGACTTATTAAAAGAAATATGTGACCGTTTGCAAGCGTTCGAGATGTGGACTCTGTTCAAAGTACCTTGGACTAGCTTCACATCTAACGCCAAAGTTCTACAGAAAGCCGACTGCAAAAGAGAACTGATGTCTACAGTCATGAGACGGAAGGTCGCCTTTTTCGGACACATGCAGAGAGGATCCTTGTACGAGTTTCCACGGCTAATCCTCGAAGGCAAAATTCCAGGAAAGAGAGGGCCGGGACGTCCGAGACGCAAATAGCTGGACGACATCAAACAGTGGACTGGACTTGACTATCATCAGTTAAAAGATGCTACATGGGATCGCAAAAACTTTTGTCTGCTGACCGCCAAACTTCAATATGAAGATGGCACGAGATGATGATGATGTTATTGTAAAACTAAGTTCCTGTTACAATATGATTTTAATTAAGTTTTTTCTTCTTGATAAATAACTTGTTATTGTAGGTAAAATTATTCACACAGCTCAGCGTAGTAATAAGAAGACCAATATGAGCGACTTTTATTTTACTTTCTGTAAAAACTATTTAAAACCGTATCTATGAATTACTACGTGATAACTAGGGGGGAGGAGAGGTCAAGACCCAAGATGCCAAGGCATATACTACGGGTGATCACCAAGGGGGGAGTGAGGTAAAATATAGTAAAAAATTGGTCACGTAATATGAAAACGCTGAGTAAAGAATGACAAATACTTTCCTATGACTTAGATCTTTCAGATGGGTGTCCCTTGACTCGCCTAAAGTCATTGGTCCTAATTTCATTTGGCCGAATTTCTTTGGCCTAAACTCCTTACGTACAATTATTGTTTGGCCTAATAGATTTTTTCGCATCTTTGTCGTTTCGCCTAAACGTTAAATTCCCTAATTATCAAAACGACTAATGTTAATTGTCCTAAAATTTATTAGCATACATATCTTTTGACACAATAATGACTACGCCGAAGTATTGTTAACCCTAATATTGTCTTGCATACATAATTTTTGGCATAACAATATTGTATTGCATTCAAGTTGGTGACAGAAACAAATCGTCAAAAAACGGGCCAGAGGCCCCCCGCTATAAAGAAAAACTTTTAATGCGAACACCATTACGTTAGGTTAGGTTAGGGTTTTAACACTTTTATAATGCTTGCATGCATGCATGCATGCTGCATGCTTGCATGATTTTATGCATGCATGCTTTTTTGCATGCTTGTTCACTTGCTCGCTTGCATGACTGTATGCTTGCTTGCATGTTTGCTTGCAAAATGCTTGCCGGGGGGTGCAGGGGGGCTGGCCCCCCTGCTCGGGGGGGTCGGGGGGCCTGAGGCCCCCCGCTATAAAGAAAAACTCTTAATGCGAAGACCATTAGGTTAGGTTAGGTTAGTGTTTTGACCACTTGCAGCATGCTGCACGCTTGCTTGCATGCTGCTTGCTTGCTTGCATGCTGCTTGCATGCTTGCATGCTGCTTGCATGCTTGCATGCTGCTTGCTTGCTTGCATGCTGCTTGCTTGCTTGCATGCTGCTTGCTTGCTTGCATGCTGCTTGCTTGCTTGCATGCTGCTTGCTTGCTTGCATGCTGCTTGCTTGCTTGCATGCTGCATGCTTGCTTGCATGCTGCATGCTTGCTTAATTGCTGCATGCTTGCTTAATTGCTGCATGCATGCTTGCTTGCATGCTGCATGCTTGCTTGCATGCTGCATGCTTGCTTGCATGCTGCATGCTTGCTTGCATGCTGCATGCTTGCTTGCACTTGCATGCTGCATGCTTGTTTGCATTCATGCATTCCTTGCTTTTGATTGAATGCATGCATATCTGCTTTTGATTGCATGCATGCATATCTGCTCTTGCTTGCATGCAAGTATGCATGGCCTTGTTTGCATGCATGCATGCGTGCCATGCAAGCATGCTATTTGATCTTGATTGTACTTATGTTGTCATGTTTGCTTGTGTGCATACTTGCTTGCTTGCTTGTATGCTTGCATTCTTGAGTGTGATAGGCAATTAAAAAGACAACGACAGGTTTATCTGCTCATTCTTTATTTTTAATTACTAACCAAAAACATAATTTTTCGTAATTTAAATCATGTGCAATTGTTGTTAATTGTTGGTAAAATTGTTCAAAAGTGTTTAGTGAAATTGAGTAATTTTCAATTTACAAGTAGTAAACAATACCGATTAAAAACGATTATTCCTATAATAATTAAGGGAAGTAAACATTCGGCAAAAAAAATAGTAGGCGTTACACAATTGTGCGAATCGTTATTTAGTACTTTTAAACATTAGGGATTATGAATAGTTATGCTTAATGATGAATTTAGGAAGTAAACATGCGGCGAAAAAATTTTAGGCGAAGTGAAAATAGGCCAAACAAATTTAGGTCAAATGAAAATTGTGCAAAAAGTTTTTAGGCCAATAAGTAGTGTGCCAAAGACAGTTATGACAAAAAAAATTAGGCATTCCAATATATACCCCTTTCAGATACAAAGGGTCTTATTGAGAGCTCAGAGGTTCACAGTCAATCAGTCGTTGTTAAAAGGTGTTGACGAGCTCCGATTTATCACGATTCACGGCTGATCTACAGCCGTTTGCGCGAGTCGTCTGCGACATATTGACCGCATATATCAAGGAAGTTAGTACAATACTGAATGAAAAATGTATGCGTTTGCAACTTTTGTGGAAGTTTTAAAGACGAAATCTTTAATAATGACAATTTTTTTTAAACTGCCCAAAAACACGTGAAATTCGAAATTATTTATTACTTACGTATTAGGTATTATACCAGTTAAGTGTGAAAATTATGGTTGTTTTTACCTACCAGATATGCTTCAAAAAGAACCCCAGAGGAATTTTCTGAATAATTTATGAATAACCCAGTCTCATTAATATGTAGATAGAAGTACAAAACATATTTCAACTGATTATAAAAAAAGTAAACATCTAAATTGCCAACAAAGTTGTTATGACTTGAAAATAGCAAAGTAGATACATTTTTAATTAATTTCTTTCATTATCAAACTTGTTCACTTGTATACATTTTACACACAGTTTTGAAAAGAAAAATAGTGGACAGAAGAAAAGTACAAGGGCACAGCTTATTTCATGTTGAAATGTCTTCCAGCAGGCCCGGGACGGGAAATATGTGTAACTCTAAGAAAAATATAATTACTAGTGGCTCCGTGAGTTGTAGACCTCGCGTTAAAAAGTACTGAAAAGTAGCTCACATTGTATGTTCTTTTAAAAGCAAATAACACAGAATATATATTAGGTATATCTTTGAACTATGCAAATAATATACGCAGTCCTAGGTTCTTTCACAAATTCACAACCTTATCTATTTTCAGGATATTGAGAAAATGTTTTGATGGATGAACTTGTGAGTCTTCTAAGAATAAAAAATAAATAACAGAATTTGCTTTGCACCGCTAACAAAAAAGTTTTGTTACGATCATTTTTTGGAACGCCTGAAATATGTTTTTATATCTCCACCACTTTGAAAAATTTCTAAAATCTAGCACGAGTTACGACTAAAAAACCTACTTATATAATTATCGAACCTGTTCACAAAATTTTACGAGAATCGGTTGAGAAATGTGACCTGTAGAGGAGAACAAGCGGTCAGCCGGAATCCGGAAGGAATTCGGAAGGACATACGAAATAATTTTTGCCCAGGCTGAAGCAGAAACGCTTAGCTCGTGCTTCGCACTCGCTCGATCAATACATACAATACTTATATAAATATAACAATACAATTATACATTAAATAAAATAAATATAACGTATTGTAACACTTTTTTTTCGTAATCTAAATAATTCCTGAAAACAATTAATAATTTGTTTACTTTTAATGGTTAAGTTCAATGACATTAGTTGAAAGGTCAATCTGTCACTTCATTTTGACGTTTTGCCCGCTCCGTTCCACGAACGCTTTGAGATGTTTTGATGAAATCTTAGTAATCCAAACATTATTTCTTAATTAACAACTTTCGTTTATTCGTTTTCTTATAAAAGAATATAAAATTAAATAAGTAAATTAAACTACATTAGTTCTGCAGTATCTTTCTTCTAAAAACATGAAACGGAACAAAGCACCGTGTCACAGATAAATTTCTGATCATAACGTTTCTAATAGATTAATCGATTAGTAATCGATGACAATCGATTAGTAATCGCTTTTAGAGTTTAACTACAAAGTTATGATTTTTGGATAAAAATGTTAAATTGAATAGTTTTATCGCATGCAACTAACTTATAAATAAAATCTTTCACGATTTTAGTCTCGTTCTGGTATTTTCAGCGTTTTACTTTGAGATTTGGCAAATCGCTAGGTGTCCGAAGCTGTTAATTTTTTTTTTATCGTCTGACATGACATGATCATGCACTTTTCTCTTGTCCTTTTTGGCTCCAAACCATGAAGTGAAGGAAGCAAAATTATCCTTTTTGAGTCCTAATTTGTAGGGCTGCGGCCCATTTTTATAATTTAAAATAACTTTAAAACCCATGCAGTAAACATGGTAAGAAATCCTTTTGGAAATAATATCATTTCATGAATTGCGAACATCGATCCGCCATGTGCTAAACTGCGTGTTCTTTTGTTCCAGGGTTTTTTTTTTGTTTTTATGTCTGTCCTTAAGTTTTAACACTGTTTAACAGTGCCTTTTTTAGTTTTCTGGTCTAATCCTTAGTACCAGCCTCATTTTGGATGTAATCGAACCTTGAATTACACTCAACTTATCATGATGGAGATTGTCTCATATCTTCCATCGCCAATATGAAGTGGTGACCAACGCTTTATACTTCAAGCATCCTGTACTGTTCCGTACCTACTCAAGATGGGAAGTTGTATTTACTGATCAACGGCCTTGACACCAAGAGAGGGACGAAAACCTCACCGATGACATCCTTGGAAAGCTCTTAAATGGTGGAGATTCAGCAGTAACCAACCATCCTACTGTATGTACGGTAACTTTAAATATATTTCTTAACTTAGTGATAAGTTTTACAAGTTAATCTTTTGACCGTAAGCGGGATGTATGTAATAAACGATAAACTGTTCTGAGAAATAAATGTAATTCTTTAAATTCAATCTTTCTCTTTATTTATCTCTGAAATCGCTTGCTGCAGCGTATAAGGCGCCCTTATCTTCTATAAATTCTAATACGCTGTACTCCAGGTGCGGAAGAGCCAACTCCCTGAACATGCTCCAGCCTAACTGAGTAAGCCGCATTTCACTTGAGCTTAAACTATAACACCGAACGCTCACCCTTTAACTCTCAATAGTCACCCTGTGGGAGAAAACCGTTTCAGTGGCGCCCAACGTGGGGCCTGGAGATTTCAGAGAAAAATAAAGCTTTCTTTTTAGTGAAAATATTAAATTTCACTTCTGTTAAACTTAACTCATAATGTGTAACTTTTTGTATAGAAAACAAGAAGTAGAATCTTTTTATAATACTTAGTTAAGTAATAGCATGTCTTTGCTGTATTCTTTTTACTTTTAATACTTAACCATGCAATCGGTTAATTGTATGTAAGTCTCTGAGTTATCTACTCACTCTAAGCTGTCTAAGCTAAAATAATACATAACCTAGATAATGGTTGATTGTAAACTTTGTTCTTAGGGCTACTTGCTCACTCTAAGCTTAACTAAGCTAACTTATATCACACTGTGATACTTTAATGCTACAAGCTGATAAACTTGTCTTAGCAAATAACTTTATTTTTATTACTGTATAATTTAAAAGTGTACAACATGGATTTTGTAACTGCCGGTTGTCCAATAAAATTCTTGCACAAAGATGAACTAGTGTACGAACTTAAATTACGTCATTTACCAGCTGAACCTACATCATCAACCGATGATTTGCGAAAACTTTTACGTCATACTTGCAAACTTACTCGACGTGGTAGTGTAAAGGCTATTGATCAGTTTGTCATTGACCAAGCTTCCGAATTAACTGTATGCACGCCGAAGGTTGCTGAAATTGAAGCGAGTAGTAAAGATTTAACATCCAGTGAACGCTTGGTTAAACGTTTAGTAGCTCGTTGCAATTACATTCTTTGTCGCCTCTCTAGAATTAGGGATCCTGAAGAGGGTATCGCTAAACTTAAATCTTCTCTGATTTGTCTTCTTATGCATCTGGAAAATGATGCAGATGAACCCGAAGATACGGGTGAATCATATTCTACTCCTGAAGTGAACCATGTTGAAAACCCTATGTGTGTTCAACAGGTTCCAAAAACTTATAATTTGAATTCTCTTAATTTAAAATACCGCGGCGATACTTGTGTCCGTGTCTTTATTACTCGGTTGGAAGAACTTAGGGTTGCTAGGAAAATTCCTAATGATATAATTTTTGATGGATTTCCAGATATCTTAGAAGGTCCAGCGTTGTATTGGTTCAGAGCAAATAAAACCAATTTCTCTTGCTACAAGGACGTGATCCAGTCTCTAGGAGATGACTTCGACATCCCAGATTTGGACCATAAATTGCTGGCGGAGATTCGGCAACGGACCCAAGCAAAAAGTGAAACCATCATCGTTTTTCTATCTATCATGGTAGGTATGTTCTCTCGTTTAAGGAAAACCCTCTCCGATGAAGAACAACTTGATATCATCTTAAGGAATATTCGACCCGAATACAGCATGGAATTAGCTCTCCATGATATAACTTCCATAGACCATCTTAAACTCGTTTGCAAGAAACTAGAACTTGCGAAGGCAAAAGCCATTGATTTTAAAGAACCGATTTTGACAAACGATTCACTTGCTCCTGACTTTACTTATTCTAATAAATCTAGGAATTCTACTTCCAGACAACTAAATACTAATTTTGGAAATTCAAAACCAAAACCAATTGCCTCTTTAAACTCTAAAAATAATAAATCTTTACATTGTTTCCGCTGTGGAATGAATAACCACAACACTAACAAATGCCTGAAGTCTAGAGAACTAGTTTGCTTCAAATGTGGTAACAAAGGTGTTAAGACGCCGGAGTGCACTAAGTGTAATGTGCAAAAAAAACTAATAGGCTCTGTCTCCTCATGTTCCAAAAGTAGTCCCAAACATCCCACTACAGAAGAGACATATTTTGAACCTCCGTCTGATGACTACCGACCTTATTTATCCGTTGAAGTACTTGGCCTTAAAGTTAAGGGTTTGTTGGACTGTGGTGCTTCTTGTTCTGTCTTAGGTAATAACTGCCATTCTTTATTTTTAAATATTGGTATCCCGTCTTATAAATTGGATATTCCAATAAGGTTAAGTGTTGCCAGCGGACAAGAATTAATCTGTAATAATTATATGTTACTGCCCATTTCTTATAGAAATGAGGTGAAAATTCTTAAATTTATTATTCAACCAGAAATAAATATTCCTATACATTTTGGAATTAATTTTTGGAAAGCTTTCAACTTAGCTCCTGATATATTTAAAAATGATTGTCAACTAGAAAATAAAAATAGTTTGTCAATTTTCTCTAATCCTTCTGATAACAATACCTTTGATTCTTTAACCTCTGAACAACAGAAGCAAATTGATGAGATAAAATCTTTGTTTAATACCATTCATACCGAAAAGGACATTTTAAACTTTCCTATTCCTAAAGATGCAAAAGACATCAAAAAATTTCTTAGTCTGGCCGGTTGGTATCGTCGGTTCATAGACAATTTTTCTAAAATATCTCGTCCTTTATCTCGCTTAACTAGCAAAAAGATTCCTTTTACATGGTCATCTGAAGCTGATGAAGCTTTCAATAAACTTAAAACAGCATTGGTCTCTGCACCAATACTGAAAGGTCCTAATTATGATTTACCTTTCAACATACATACTGATGCTTCTTCTTACGCCATAGGTGCTGTACTTACACAAAAGATTGACAATGTTGACCATCCCATTGCATACTGCAGCCGCACTCTAAATGCTCAAGAAATAAATTACACAGCTACTGAAAGAGAATTGCTCGCAGTAATCTATGCCTTAGAACAGTACCGTGCTTATATTGAAGGTAGAAAATGTTACATTATAACTGACCATGCTTCTCTGCTTTGGTTTTCTAATCTTAAAAATCCTATTGGTCGTCTTAATAGATGGGCCTTAAGGTTTAGTCAATTTAACTTTGAAATTATTCATAGGAAAGGTAAAGAACATATCATTCCTGATGCTTTATCTAGAATTTACACTAATTCCATATTTGACACTCAGTCAACTTCTGATGAGTGGTACAAATCTCTTTATGAAAAATGCTCTAAAACTCCATCTAGGTATCCTAATTATAAAATTGAAAATAATAAGCTATATAGACTTTCTAAAAATAAATATAATTCTGTTTCTCAATTTGAATGGAAACAAATAATTCCTTCTGAAAAACGTCTTGAAATCTTACAAAAGTATCATGATGATCCAACTGCTGGTCATTTTGGTGTTGCAAAAACTCATAAAAAGATTTCTAATTGGTTCTTTTGGCCATCTCTCTTTCAAGATGTTAAAAACTATGTTAAATCTTGTGACATATGCAACTGTTACAAGCCTCTAAATGTCAAACCTGCTGGTTTAATGGGAAATCCTAAATGTGTATCTCAACCAGGAGAAGCCTTATCTTGCGACATTCTTGGACCTTTTCCACCTTCTTATTCTCAAAACAAATATTTACTAGTATGTTGTGACTACTTTAGTAAATATGTGACTATTTTTCCTTTGAGAACTGTGACTGCCAAAAATGTGGTCAAATGTATGGAAAAAGGCATATTCCTAACACATGGTGTGCCAAAATATGTTAATGTAGATAATGGTCCACAATTTATAGCTAAAGAATTTAGAGAATTGATCAGTAAATATCAGATTCCTCACTTATTTTACAATCCAGTATATCACCCCCAAACTAACCAAACTGAGAGGGTAAACCGTGAAATTGTTAGATCCATTGCTTCCTATGTGCGTTCTGATCATCGAAATTGGGATAAGAACATATCTGAGGTACAATGTGCTCTTAACACTTCTGTTCATGAAGGTACCAAATATACCCCTTTCTATCTATTACATGGCAGGGAAATGATATTGGATGGTTCATTTTATAACCTTGACCAACCCATAGACAGTGCTAACATCTCCATTGATCATACTTACTCATTCTCTGATTCATTAAAAGAGCTAAAATCTATCTTTGAAAAAGTCAAAAATAACCTTAAAAAGGCACATAATAAAAACTCTCATTATTATAACCTGCGTAAACGGCATGTTGAACTTAAAGTAGGGCAATTTGTTTTTAAAAGATGTTTTCCTCAATCTAATGCTGCAAAACACTTCTCTGCTAAATTAGCCCCTAAATTTGAAAAATGTGTCATTTCTGAAAAATATTCACCCTTGGTATATGGTTTAAAATCCTTATCGGGGAAATTTCTTGGCCGGTGGCATATAACAGATATTGTACGCCCTGGTGATTCTGTTTCTGACTAAGAAACACATTTCTCTAATACTTTCTTATTGTGTGGTAACATTAATAATAAAGAAAAGAACTTTGTCATAACACTGCGTTCATTCTCCTAGTTATTAATCTCTCTAATAGTTAAACTTAGTTTTATGTTATTCACACTGAAGTCTTAACTTCAACTTAAAATACTTTGTCTTATAAGTTTCTCTTTATTCCCTAAGAAAGGAATAATATTCTTTAATAATAATCTATTTAAATAGTATGTCTATTCTAGTACATATTACTCTAAGCTTGGAAATTAATTTTCCTATCCATATAAATAAGTTTTAATCTTTAAACTTTAATGTTTGGTCATCTCTTTGTATTCCAACAGAGTGTCCAATAACTTAATCTCATTCATATCTCTGAATGAAGGTGATACTATATCACTTACCTCCTTGTAAATAAACAACAAATCAGTAAAATACGTTTATTAACACAAGTACTTTTATCTGAAAATAAAATTTAGGTATTCTATTTTAACCAACAGATATAACCATAGTAATTGGTAGGTTTTATGTCTGTCTCATCACATGTTAGTCAGTCTTTGTTTTGCATGAAACAACATTAGTTGGTAGTTTTTTATCATATAGACTTAGCCGCACGGATAGGTGATAGGTTATTTCTAAAACAGTTTAAGTTATGTAGGTGTAGTATAGGTATTGTAAGGTAATAATGATATCCACTAGTTGCTAGGTAGCTAGGTACACACTTTCTTTGTAGTATTTTATGGTTTCAACCTTGTCACAAGTTGAAATTTTTTCCCTTTTGTCCGAGGAATTTTTCTTCGAATTATTTTATTTTAAAATTTTAAATTTTAAAATAAAATAATTCTTACCACCTAAAACGGTGCTGTAACACTTTTTTTTCGTAATCTAAATAATTCCTGAAAACAATTAATAATTTGTTTACTTTTAATGGTTAAGTTCAATGACATTAGTTGAAAGGTCAATCTGTCACTTCATTTTGACGTTTTGCCCGCTCCGTTCCACGAACGCTTTGAGATGTTTTGATGAAATCTTAGTAATCCAAACATTATTTCTTAATTAACAACTTTCGTTTATTCGTTTTCTTATAAAAGAATATAAAATTAAATAAGTAAATTAAACTACATTAGTTCTGCAGTATCTTTCTTCTAAAAACATGAAACGGAACAAAGCACCGTGTCACAGATAAATTTCTGATCATAACGTTTCTAATAGATTAATCGATTAGTAATCGATGACAATCGATTAGTAATCGCTTTTAGAGTTTAACTACAAAGTTATGATTTTTGGATAAAAATGTTAAATTGAATAGTTTTATCGCATGCAACTAACTTATAAATAAAATCTTTCACGATTTTAGTCTCGTTCTGGTATTTTCAGCGTTTTACTTTGAGATTTGGCAAATCGCTAGGTGTCCGAAGCTGTTAATTTTTTTTTTATCGTCTGACATGACATGATCATGCACTTTTCTCTTGTCCTTTTTGGCTCCAAACCATGAAGTGAAGGAAGCAAAATTATCCTTTTTGAGTCCTAATTTGTAGGGCTGCGGCCCATTTTTATAATTTAAAATAACTTTAAAACCCATGCAGTAAACATGGTAAGAAATCCTTTTGGAAATAATATCATTTCATGAATTGCGAACATCGATCCGCCATGTGCTAAACTGCGTGTTCTTTTGTTCCAGGGTTTTTTTTTTGTTTTTATGTCTGTCCTTAAGTTTTAACACTGTTTAACAGTGCCTTTTTTAGTTTTCTGGTCTAATCCTTAGTACCAGCCTCATTTTGGATGTAATCGAACCTTGAATTACACTCAACTTATCATGATGGAGATTGTCTCATATCTTCCATCGCCAATATGAAGTGGTGACCAACGCTTTATACTTCAAGCATCCTGTACTGTTCCGTACCTACTCAAGATGGGAAGTTGTATTTACTGATCAACGGCCTTGACACCAAGAGAGGGACGAAAACCTCACCGATGACATCCTTGGAAAGCTCTTAAATGGTGGAGATTCAGCAGTAACCAACCATCCTACTGTATGTACGGTAACTTTAAATATATTTCTTAACTTAGTGATAAGTTTTACAAGTTAATCTTTTGACCGTAAGCGGGATGTATGTAATAAACGATAAACTGTTCTGAGAAATAAATGTAATTCTTTAAATTCAATCTTTCTCTTTATTTATCTCTGAAATCGCTTGCTGCAGCGTATAAGGCGCCCTTATCTTCTATAAATTCTAATACGCTGTACTCCAGGTGCGGAAGAGCCAACTCCCTGAACATGCTCCAGCCTAACTGAGTAAGCCGCATTTCACTTGAGCTTAAACTATAACACCGAACGCTCACCCTTTAACTCTCAATAGTCGCCCTGTGGGAGAAAACCGTTACAGTATACCGTATTTAAGTAACTTGCCCATTTTTCACAGGCACTCTCCGCCAATAATGTACACAAAAGTCTGTTCACAGAGTCATAATGACTGATATTTTTCATCACAGAGACGGCAATATCTCGATCTGGTGTAGCTTTCGAGTATACAATATGTGGACGACGATGCATGCACTATGGTCTATGTAATAAGATAGCAGGCAGATGTAAATACTCAAAATTGAGTCAGTGAAATATTTTTTTTTATTTAGGTAAGTACTTCTAAGATAAATAGACAAGATACATGATGCTTGTTTACATTAAATTTCTCGTGAAAAGGAAAGCAGTATACTAGTGTATAGTCTGTGATATTTGTTTATTTTATTTTCTAATTGACAAAACAGATAAAAATTACATTAAAATAAAGAAAAATATGGTATAAAATACCATATTTTTCTTTTAGATTTTTGCATTCACAATGCTATTTTTATATTAAGATGAATAAATAATGAAAAAATATTAGAAAAAATCGACTCACCCGTAGCACCCGTCCCGACTCACCCGTCTGAGTTGCTACGGGTGAGTCGATTTTTTCTAATATTTTTTCATTATTTATTCATCTTAAAAATATGGTATTTCAAGTAGGAACGTCATGTAATTTTCGGGGCGTATTTCACACTTTAACTCAAAAAAGTAATGTTCTTGTAAGTACGTATTTTAAATTAAAATAAAAACTTTTAAAATTATATCTTACCTACTTTGTCCCAATCAGAACGAAATATTAACCATACAAAAAGAAATATACGACAGACTACACAAAACAACAAACTTTTCGATACTTTCCAATCTCTATAACTTTGCCAAAATTACAGAGACTTATACTTTGAAAAGTTTCATAATCTGTCTCGAAAGGCAGAATACGTGATGTAACATCGATTCTCATTTAATCAAAGGTGAAATTTGATTTCAATCGAGTTTTACGAATGGCGAAAACTCACAGGAGCTTAATAACTTTAAACTTTCGTATCCAAGTTCTCTTTGACTTCAGTAATGGAACATTGAACATTTCTAAACTTGTACCAACTTGTATTTAGGTAAGCATGTTTTCTTACAAAACCTTTAGGATTATTCAATTTTATCCAACCTATGGTTGCTTGCTCTCTGAAGAGAAACAGAATTGTTTGTTGGATGAAAGTTTATTCTTTTAGGCTAAAGTTGGATGATAAGTAGCAATTCTTTTGTTTATCTTAAATTCGGTCTTTGTTCAGTCT
Source organism: Agriphila tristella (assembly GCA_928269145.1). Taxonomy (NCBI): domain Eukaryota; kingdom Metazoa; phylum Arthropoda; class Insecta; order Lepidoptera; family Crambidae; genus Agriphila; species Agriphila tristella. The sequence continues at coordinate 24,797,219 of OV743437.1, read as the reverse complement.
GTTTTTCTATTAACTTTTAGTCTTTTAAAAAAAAAACATATAGAAAAGCTAACGCAACGCTATATTATTTAGTTCAATCTCATAAAAAATATATTGCTAGTGCTAAATTATTTACAAAATTGTATACCGACGAATTTCTTTCTGGGTTAAATTAACCGACATCGCAGGTTGTTAGTGTTTCCGTCGATAAAATAAATTGTTTCTCATGTTTTATACTCAAAACATTCGGGTCGTATACTTACTTTGAGATGCCAACCTAGTGCTGCAGTGTGTCATCGACAATCTTCAATATCGAGTTTCTGACAGATATTAGGATAGATTTAAGTTTTACGCAAAATTATCCAATGAATGAGATATCATAGTTTCATAGCTCCCAACGACTTTGATGATAAACGATGATTAAGGAACAATACAAATCCGGAACAAATCAGTCATAGTACTAATATCTATTCTTTGGAATAAATTTACACCCTCCTCGTCAAGCCAAAAAGTTTGCTTAAGAATATGACGCCTTGATTCCAAGCAATATTTTTTGTTAGCCAGGGTGTAAATTTATCATCACTATCTGTGTTACCGGCCTTCCTTATGGGTAGATCAGGTCACGCGTAAACTTATTCTTTGTTTATTATTGTGGCCGCAAAATTTTAACTATAGTTGTGTGACAACCCAGTTACTTTATAGAATAAAATGGTGTAAACGAATTTGTCCCAATTCTCTGCGAATTTGCCAACTTCTTAAAATAGTCTACACACGTATGTTCACGATTTACTACGTGGACCGTAAAACATGGTTCCATCATGCTGCGTCGGCGAAACCATCCGTCTTTCTTATGACTACCACATATCGTCTGCTTTTGCCGCTTCAGTTTTTAAACTGTAATAATATTTGGCTTCTCTTTCATAGTGTAAGATCAACATTTTTACTTACGACGCTATTCTAGATAGTATGAACTCTCTCGGTCTTACCACAAAAGATTTTAAAACACTGTTTGATTTAGAGCTGTTATAATGTGATGCTGTCTTTCCCAAACAAAATATATACAAAAAAATGACAGCATTACATTTAAAAAATGGCTAAATTAAACATTTATTGCGTGCCACAGTTTTCTCAATTACATAATTATAAGAAAGTTTTTAATTTGTAATTTAATCATCTATTGCTCATGTTTAAGCTTTAATTGTTAGCGTAGCGTTCAAAAGTATAGAATTTTGGCCATTTGAGTAGAGGCGTTGTTGGTCTGTGTTTGTTCTGAATGAAATCTCTTTAATCTCTTTAATGTCTGGTTCACACGGGGTCAATAACATGGCAGCACAGTACCCCAGTCCAGCCCTGACTTGCTACTGGGCTCGTGTAGACGTTAGTTTCAACCCAGTCTAGTGCTGACTTCTCGCTCGCAAGTCAGTCCAGCTGACTAGCCACCCGCTCTATTTCGGGCACAGTACGTCTCCGATTCACTGGGTTCAGCCCGACCCGTATAAACCAGCCCTAAATCTTAAATCACAGAATTTAATTTTCTAGCCAGCTGCGATGTCAGATAAGATGACTGATCATTTTTTCATTCCTCGACGTTTCTGCTATCAAATATCTCAGCGACAAATCATTAGGCCGCAGCTTACATTTAGCGGCAAAAACTGTCGTTAGGGGCGATCGTCGCAGCCAGATGATTCCAAATGTATCGCGTCTGACCTTATCTCGCTTTTCTTAATATCTGAAGGCTTTTCATTTTTCCTTAATATAATATCAATTACAAGATAAATTATTGGTAAGTACTGTGCGAGCGAATACTAGTCAATTTGTTTTTTGTTTTTGACTTAGACTCAGTTGCACCAGCTTACTTTAACAATAACAAGCGTGTTAAAGTACAAGTTAAGCACAAGTTAGCAAAAAAAAGATGTTGCCACCCAGGGGGTCAAGTCTGCTAATGTTTTCGTCAAAAACGTAGTTCAATGGTGTTCTAATGGTAATGCTTTTTGACACAGTTCTTGTTTCATAAACCCAAAATCAAGACACAATATGTTTCCGTTTTGGGTTTAAGAAACACAATGTATTTCGGTTTTGGGTTTAAAAACAAGAACTGTGTCAAAAAGCATTACCATTCAAACACAATTTAACTACGATTTTGACGAAAACATTTAGCAGACTTGACCCCCTGCATTATGTCCTTTGACAAGTTTATCGTGACAAATAGGTTCTTTCTCATTTGACGATATCTTTAACTTTGACAGTGTTTTGGTGCACCTCACCTTGGGTAGCGAATGTGAAAAAGTAATATTCGGTTATTGTATAAACCTGAGGACATTACCATAAAATAATCAATTAGTAGTCCTTGGTCGGATTTTGTCGGATTCTCATTTTGCCGGAAAACAGTCATAAAGAAAAGTTTACCTAGCTACTTGATTGACGCTTGGTCGGATTCGCAAAATGTCGGATTGTTGTACAATACACGAAGTTTACAGATTCAAATCTATACCTTATTGACAGCAAATTTTTAAAATTGTTATTAATCAAAATAATTTGTTTATGTAGAAAATGAAATGTAAATTATGTAGCAGTAACTAAGTAACCGAACCTGCGAATTTAAAACCAAATAGGTTTATTTTAAATTTTCGGCAACGATTGATTTTCGGCGTTAAATTAGTTCAGTGTTAACCAGCAAATAGCATTCAGTCCAGCAAATACTTTTTATCTGTCTTCATTTCAGACCTACAAAACTAGGAGATCAAAGCAGCGACTAAGTAAAGCCGACCTTATTGTAATGCCATAAAGTGTTTATTTTAGTGTCCTAATTTCTTCGACGGCTAGTTCGCAGGAACCGGGTCGAATGTTTGTTGTTGAAACTTCTTTGTTTCTGTTTCCTAGAATTCTACCACAAAGTAAACAAAAATCTTCTCTACTCGTCCAAGTATCCGTACCTCAAAGAAACCTTAAAAAATACCCGACCGACCCATGGTCACACCGTCTTACCACACCAGTGTGAGCTCTAAAAAGCAAGAAATAATGTTCAAGTGTTCATTTGTGTTATTTAGATAGTACCTACGTATATTTAAATAAAAGAGAATATTTTTAGAAGGCACCACCTGAATTTTTTAAAAAACTTTTTAATTAATAAAAGGGCTCTTGAGATTTAAAAATTTAGGGCTCTTTATGACACAATTATACTGTAATTAATAAAATGCCTAATTAATTAGGTTAGTTAGGTATTTGTTTAAGGTTTTTTTAAGGTTTATTAAGATTTGATTGAATCAGGCGTGACTTGACGGAAGTCCCAAACCATTTTGAAAAAATAAGAAATATATGTAGCTTACTTCCGCAAAAATATATGCAAGATGCACCGCCCGCCCGCCGGCAATTTTTGTGGTGTGCATGTGCATATATTTGCGGGCGGGCGGGTGGTGCATCTAACATATATTGTTTACGGAAGTCGTTGACATATATTTTTTTCTTTTTTGAAAATGTTTTTTAAGATGGTTCGACCATCTTAATAAACCGTAAAAAAACAAAATCAAAACTCCCTTTATATTTTCCGACGATAACTTTGCTGAACATCTTGCCGACATCCAATATTGTTTTAGTTAACAACATCAGCAAACCCGAGCATTAACTTGGCTCACTATTTACTTGCAAACTTCATCTCTGTTTTACCCAACCTTCAGAAAAGTTCTTGATTCGGGAATTAACAAGGTCATTCATTATGTAGCCGCGACAATACGCCTAAATTGTGCCGCAACTTTCACCCATAAAATTCCCGGAATTTTCGTCTATTTATGGTGTCAATACGCGGTTCAACAAAATTGATTCACCTTGGTTGAATGGCAAAAGTAAAAGATAATGTTCTTTACACGTCTCTCAGAGAATAGTGAACCGTGTAAATTATAAAAAGAACCATTCAATCAGATTGATCGGATCGGATATCGAGATAATCGTTCAATTCTTATGTTTAAAAACGTGTAACTCACATTTATTTCAATGGCGTTAAATGACAAAAGTGAAAATTTGAGCAAGCTCAATTCTTTTGCTGTCGTTGAAGGGGATTGAGCTTTATTTGGCCTATTCAACATAGGTGTAACTCTGTTATAAAATTACTAATTATTTTGTAAGTAACGGTTTTTGTCCCTTTAATTTTAGGTTTACATGATTTGGTTGCTTCATCCAAATTGAAAGGCAGTAGTGAACGGTGTATTTTTGGCATTAAGTTAGGGTCAAGCCACCGTGTCGTTGATGTCGCTCGAAACTTAATTCTCCTCCCTTTACTTTCAGCGCAAATTCCTTTGCCGTAGTGTCCGTGTTCTTTGTTTTGCAAAAAGTGCCAAGTTACGTGTCTTGGCGGCGGAGATTGTTAAAAAATGCCAATTTCCACGACTTCTTATTAAGTCTTCATTTTGAGAAGTTCTTGGATTTGACTTTGCATTGTCGTAAATTTCTTTGTCGGCCAACGCGATCACTTTTGCTAAGCTTTGAGCTAGTGAGTTTGATCGGTAGGTACCATGTTTTGAATCCTTATGTTTCAAGTTACCTACATTATTATTAGATGCGGGACTTTGGATGAATTTCTACCTTACAGAAAACTAGGGATTTATCAACACAATCTGATAGAAAATATCGAAAAGGTACCAACCGAGATGATTGAGTTTACATTACAGACTATTTTTTTAAGTCACCATAAAATTATATTAATAGTTTTTTCTGTAAGAAACATTTTTCCATGTAGCAAAATGGCCAAACCACATATTTTGACTAAGGTGAAGAGTTTTTGAAGTTAGGGCGCGTAGAGTTAGAAGGTTGGCTCTACATGAGGACTTTTTGACAGTGCAAGCCATATGGAGTCTTGGCAGCATTACACATGAAAATGTTTTTGGTGGGATTTATGATAATTTATTGTGTCAGCAGTGTTTAAGTGACACAGCATACTTTGTCTTCTTGCAAGCATATGACTGTGAGTAGCTTAAATATAACAATTAGCCATCGTTATTTACAAAATAGATTATTAAAAATTGTTTAGAAATATGTACGAAGCTCTCTTAGTTCTTTAACTTTCTAGTATTTCTATAAACATATGCCTGATTTAATTACCTACCATTTAAAGTACTCTGCTAGACGAATATCGTTATCATCATCATTAATATTCCCAAATGTAACCAATTTTGTTGGTATATAGCAATCAAAAACCCTATTCGCAAATCCCTTTAAAAGCGCTGAATCCAAATACTCTACACAAACATCGCCCGCCTAATCCAGGCTTATTGCTGTCTCCTCGACGTGCAAATTCCCAATTAATCCCAAGATCTCGTCATGCTGACCTTTACTACCGATTCTCGTAAAACATCAAAAAACGAGTAGCGATAATAACAACCCATAGCCACGGCTCCTTAGATAAAAGTCGTTTTTCTTGTGGATAAAAAAACACATTTTTGCAGGTTTATTTCACGCTTGGGAAGGCCGACCGAAATTGCTGCGTGGTGGAAACTTTAAAGCGCCTGTCGTATAAATATTAATGCTTTGTCGAGTTTGACGCGTCAGCGGAGATGATTGTTGAAAGTGTTTCTATTACTTTAACTATGAGAAGGATATCGGAGGCACTGGGTAAAAAAAATATTTAGGGTTGAAGCATGCAAGTAACGATATAGACAAAGATAAGTACATTACAATTTGTAGAAACCTTAACAAACCTCGCATTCGAAGCGATCAGACACCAAAGTAACAACTTAACTTTATTTGGGCCAATGAAAATATCTTCCATACTTTTTTCTCTATTTTAGGCTCATCGCGTACCTAATTTTGAAAACTACCCTCTTTTTCGCTGTTCTGGCTTAACCAGATACCAAGTTAAAATCCATTTGCTATTTTACAACATCACTTTTAATAATAAACTGTTAAGTTAAACTCGCATATTAAATGGAAAACAAAGCATTTGGTTAGAAACGTGATATTTGTAATACCAGCGCTAACAGGATGGTATTGTTGGTCGTAACCGGCTATGGCCTAATACGGGATACCGATAAATTTTACGGTTTCATGCCCACCTATGAAGCTCCTAAGTACATGAGAAAATACGTGAAATCTACACCCCAGTAACAGATAAACGTTTATTCTCACACACGAAAGAGCAAAGATTAAACGCCCTTTTCCACGTAGAAACTTTTATGTACTTAGATAACCGATGGCCGAAAAAGGCTTATCGAATCTAATACATAGACAATTTACTGTTAGTTCCTGAACTCTCCAGATATGTTTTTCTTTCGATAGCAATAATTTTCTTACATAAAAAACATGCTAATAGATTCTCCAAGCCGATGTATTTGTGGGACTGGAGCACCATTTTTTGCATAGAATTTAATTCGTAAACGTCTAATTATGAATACAAATGATTCAATCTCATTATTGGGTTTTTTTTTATTTAAGTATTTATTTAAATTCAAAAGATATATTCTACTTTTTATTATTTTAGAAATATCCCATCTTTTCCGCCTCCGTGAAGAGACCTAACAGCATCTGCGTGACCTCGTCTCCTTGCTCGTGGATTCTGCTCGGTGGCCAGTAAAAGTATGTGCCACGAAGCTCATAAGTATACACAATGGGTGTCCCCAGCTTGTTACGCACCCAGTCCATACTGCCGCCCGAAGCTTTATCTGAAAAGACAAAGGATTGTACAGACATTGAAAGTCGGAAACATCATCATTAGCCCGTTATTGTTCAGCAGCTTGTTGAATCGAATCGCATTATTCGCCTGCTCTATATTGCCTATAACTGCGTCGATACTATAGAACAGCGAAATGTCACTGCCAAACCAATGTGCCGCGCAATCGTACACGAAAAATGCTACTAGATTCAGCTTTACATCGCACCGCAGGACGTAAGCCGCTCCAGTGTAAAGGTGTTGCCATGATCAAAGTCAAAGTCAAAGTCAAATAAGCTTTATTCAAATAAACTTAATTATTAAGTACTTTTGAATCGTCTATATTTTCCTACCACCCGTTCCAGACTTTCGGTTCCGATCTTCAATTCCAACCGGCCTGCCACGTGTGGAATCTTCAAGTGGAGATCACAGCATAGTGCTGGTCCGTTTTCTCCGAAAAACTCTGCTGCCTATTTTCTGATCTAAGAAGGCGTTAGGTCTAGTTTTTTTTTCTTTAGGGGGCTTTCAGCATCATCTGCAAGCTAATTTTGGAAACAAAAAGTTAAAAGCTAATTACAAGCTTCCACAGATAAATAAAAGATAAGTGTGAGGTATTGGTACTGTCTACAATTTATAATTATTATTGTCTGACGCCACACGTACTCTTAATCCGTATGAAAATGTATGCAAATCCATTATATTAAAACCACCTAAAAACAATTCGGTATCGTTCGATACCTCTAATAATAAAGCTTGATAATACGATAGAATTCCTAAGATTTGCGAGGGCTCTTAAGCCATTAGCAGTATAAAAAGGAAATTAGGTTTCTGTGAATCAAATACATCGAGAAGTAGGTACTGGAACTAAATTGACTTTTCGTGTAAAGTCTTATCAGATTTCACGAAAATCACTATCGAATAACCAGTCCAAGGAGTTTGGTCGGTGGTTCAAGTCAACAGACTACATAAATACTTACTACTTAACCTTAATGATTCGCCAAAGATTTATTCAAGCCGTCACGTGAATAACGTAACAAATTGTTTGGGAACATAATAAAAATATTGGCCGTAAAAGTTTTCAAAACTGGTGATGGAGAAAAATAATGCAGCTTTTTACATTAGTCTTCTACTGTTTACCGTTACAACTGTTGAGCCAGTTCCTCAGTGAAGAGGATTCCGGGTATAGTGTACTTTCACCTTCGGCCTTATCGTCTCTTAACATCAGGTGAAGTGAAAGCCAAGCACTATCCCGTAGTGAATAAAAAAAAGCTATATTCACTTACATAATATTTCTGCTGCAGTCGCCGGTCCACGATACTTCTCTCCGTTAACCTTTTCTCCGTAGTCCAAAGAAGTTTTCCCAATTTGGATCTAGAAAAAAAATCAAGGAGCAATACCATAAACGGGGGGTAACAAGGGGTATTGAATAAAACATAGTTATTTATTATCAAGTGTTTGTCTAAAGAAATATAACAAACTAGCGGCCGCCCGCGGTTTCACCCGCGTGGTTCCCGTTCCCGTGAGTATATCAGGGGCCGTACCGGCTAACGAATCGATTATCGAAAAGTCTATCGAGTTTCAACTTAAAACAGAAAAAAATAAAGTAAGGAATTTCGTCTTGTACTTTCTCTTGACGTAATTTGAAAGGTGACATCATGAATTGGGGTTTGCCATTTTAGCCCAATTGGGGCTCGATTTATCTGTTTTAATTTGAAACCCAGCAGACTTTTCGAAAATCGATTCGTTAGCCGGTACGGCCCCAGGATAAAAAGTATTCTATAATTTAATCTATATATCTTTCAACCAAATCCGTTCAGTAGTTTTTGCGTGATTGAGGAACAAACATCCAAACATCCAAACATCCAAACTCACAAACTTTCACATTTATAATATTAGTAGGATTATCAAAACCGCTACAAATCAGAAGTATCTCTTTCTTTTTTGTGAAATTAAATCAGACTTGCTTAAAATAGATTGGCAACATTTGGAGATTCCAAAAATAAAATGAAAAATACGTTATCATTAATGAGTTTATTTTTCCCACCTAGTTATTTTCCTGTTGTATATTAAAGCTCTCTTTGTAAAGTATGATTAAATTAAATTGAAAAATTTAGTCTCAACGAAATATCCTTTGTTGACTGAATCAAATAGGCTTATGTTTGTAAAATGAAATTCAAATGAGGGTAAATAGTGGTTCTTTAACTATTTCATCCTTTGTGTCTTAGTTGAAGACCGTTAATTACCGTTAATCGTCGATAAAAAAACATTTCTTACCAGGTCATCATAATTGTCCTCGTGTTCAACAGAATCTGAATACGGAAGCAGTAGCATTTGGGCGTCGGAGTGGAATGCCACGTAAGCGAGTAGGTTTTCCAAGCTTAATATGTACGCTGATAGCGAGCTGGTCTCCTTTTCGGAGAATGGTTTGGAACCAGCATAGGTTTGCCTGTCACAGGGATCGTCTGTGGCACCATGCTCTGATAAAAGAAGATCAAGAATATTTAGTTTTAAAGTTACGAAATCAACAAAATATTCATATGAAAAAAAAATTTATGTATTAGAGCCTACACTCATTTGTCGGCGCAGCATCGGTACGACATTAGCATGCTCGGTATACGCGATACCAAAAGCATACCGAATGCTTACTATTTCAATAGAGCGTTACTCATTTGTCGGCGCAGCAGGCAGCGGTGCGACACAGCACGGCCTCGGCGTACCGCGCCGACAAATAAGTAACGCTCAAAGAATTTAATACAACATAGAAGTCTTTGCTCTATTGAAATATAGGCGTCCAGTAACCTTTCGGTATGATTTCGGTACCGCGTATACCGAGCATGCTGATGTCATACCGATGTTGCACCGACGATGAGTAAAGGGCCTTATAGTTCATACGAAGTAAAAACGATTATTGGTGCATGCACGCATAAACACATTTTCGATTATTAACACTCACTAAGCCAATTATAATCCCAGTTGCGGTTGGGATCAGCTCCATAGCAGAACCAGCTAGACTTGGATCGAGTCTTCCTCCACATGCGATCCTGTGTTAAATAGTTTAAATCATTATATGAAATGTAGTCGCCTACGCTAACACATTTTTTTAAATCTAAACATACCCGAGATGGTGATTAACATTTTGCAACAGCTTCAAAGTAGTAGAGGAATATGTTTAGGAGTACACTTAAGAAGTGTCTTGACACAGTCGCTTTCTGATTCCTCTTGCTCTTTCAACAAAGACATGCCTCATTGCATTCAATAGCGCATGCCCATCTTCTCAATAAAGTATGGCAGAAAATTGAACGGAAAAGTGCACGGCTTGGAGACAATATTGATAACGTCAGCTTTGTATGGCCGAAATTTGAAAGGGAAAACGCAGAGTTTGGAGGAAATATTGTATGCGTGTGACGCAAGAAAATTGAATTGAAAGTTGAAACGACGTGGTAGTTGAAAGACAGATCAATAGTGTTTAATATACCACTGGTGCTCCAAGAACCGATGGGCTACATAGACTATTTAACTAACATCAAGCTGGCTGGATGCTTGACCTTGACCATTCATAGGCAGTGATTCCCAAATTTCTTTCTTAGATTCTCACGGCCGTTTGCACTAGACTTAAAAATCGCCTGTAAGTCTGTTCCTAACTACAACTCGACCAAAGTAAAACGGTGTCATGAACTTAGCTGCCTGTCATGTAGCTGTCAGTCGCCTAATTATCTTGGTCGACTTGTACCCAGCTTGTACTTAGGAAAAGACTTTAGGCGATTGCTTTGGGGGTCTCCTCAGACCCCCAAAACCAAATTACTTTAAAATTCTTGTCAAAATATCAAGTGATGTAATTAATGATTATTATAATTATGCGTATGTCGACCCCCGGGAAACCTGATTCAAAGGATTTAACTTACTCTGTTAAAACTATAGGTGTATCCATCAGGGTTGACAGTAGGGAAGATGTGCCAGTCGAACTGGTCCCTAAGATTTGTAATGTCCGAGTCCTGGCTGGTCAAGAGCTGATTAATGAAGTATGTGGTTGTTGCCGGAGTAATCCATTCTCGAGCGTGTATACCTAGTAGATATAAAAAAAAATGTTTCAGTTCAAAGGTCGATGCAATAAATTTTGATAAAGTTAATCATTTGGCATTTGGTACTATATTGAAACCTATGCTCAGACTGATACAGAATATTCTTTTTATATACCATACCATATGTCGTATAATATACTGCTATATCTCATGTACGACTGTTTGTTGCCACAAATAAATGAAAAAAAATCTTAGATCACTCCAAGCGAAGTCTGCGAGAAGTGATTATGGCTATGAAAAGATAAAGCAGAGATCTACACCTATGTGTATTTAGGTAGGTGTCCCTCAGGTTTCCATTCCACGTAAGGCAGTTACTATTTCTAGTTTTATTGACAACCTTAGCTGTAAGTACGTCTATTATCAATGACATTAGTCAGATGACTCTTTAGAGTCACATTCGTATTTTCATTAGTGAGCGGCTTATTGTCACATTTTTTTTATTTATAACTTATGTACATAAGAGCATGGGCAACAGCGTCGTTTAACCACTCCTAAAGTTAAAATCGCTTGCATGCCGCTCCGTCACTACATACGTTCAGTTCGCGTAGGAGCGAAACGCGCGCACACCAATTTAGTTGCTTACTGGCGGTGGTAGTGAATGTGGCGCCCCCACTACATTTATTTTTATTACTCGTAAACCAAGTCAATATTTAAAAAAAGCACAAGTATAAATCTCTTAAATTGTGTCTAGTATTTTTTGAATAACTCTTCAACAGTTTTCATTCTTTCTGTAAGTTTTAAAATCCATTTTAGCTCAAAGTGGCCACTTTTGGCAATTATGGATTTTAAAATCTTACAGAATGAATGATAACTGTTGAAGAGTTATTCAAAAATTATTAAACACAATTTAAGAGATTATTACTTGTGCTTTTTTTAAATATTGACTTGGTTTACGAGTAATAAAAATAAATGTAGTGGGGGCGCCACATTCACTACCTACAGCGCCTTGCGACGCTGTTGTCCATAGTACTTAATTGCAATACTAAAATTATTGTTTACCTGACTCAATGAACACGACTGGTTTGTCGGTGGGACAAAATTGGTGGGACCACGAGTCAAACGTCTTTTTGTGTTGTGTCGGGGTGTTGATGCGTAGGCCCAGGATCTGCCGACCTTCATAGCTCTCTCCCCCTACTATTGTTTCTGTGATGTCTGGATATGTCTTGCTTACATTTTCCAGGTAGGCGTAAATCTGTTACATTATAATTATAAACAAGTTTTAATCACCAATTAATAAGAGTAGGTTTTTTATTTATTAACTTACTTTTACCTACAACAGCAATACTTCAGCTATAATAGCAAACTGATAAAAATTACAAATACATAAGATTATCAATCTAGTTTTGGCGTTTAAGTTTTTTAAAACCATTTTGTGCCCTTTTTGTTTTATTTAAAAATTTCTTTATTATTCAGAAATATTTAAATGAAGTTATTCCACTGTTTTGAAAACGCAAAGTCTAAAAAACATACCTAACTAATGTTTTACATTCATGTCTAAACTAAGAATTGTCATAAATATTTAAGTACCCCCATGTTTCCTCTTGACATAACAAAATGTGCTACTTAAATCTAAAATGCTAGGTATCTAGTCTACAGCAAACTGGCATTGCAGGTTGTTGAATCAGAAAATAGCTCATCGATGGAAATCAGTGTTGTTTTATCATTAAGTTATTTTAAAGTGTATGTTTGAATATATTGACAATTACACATTTGTATATGATAGTTATAATAAGCGATATAAGTTGCTGGTTATGTTAAGACTTACTTACCGCATCGACGTCATAATAAGCAGTCCATGAAAAACCTTTGTCAGCACGGTCACCAGACTTTTCCAAACGAATTATCCTAAAAATATATGTTACTTTCACGATACAGAAACCTAATCAAAGTAAAATGGCATGAGAAGTTCAAGCAACCCAAATATAGAGCCCGCTCAGATAAAGAATGGGACTGGAAAATTCGGTAAACCGCGCTTGCCACTATCCTTACTAATATTATAAATGCGAAAGTCCGTTTGTTTGTTTGTTTATTTGTTTGTTTGTTACGCCTTCACGTCTTAACTACTCAACCGATCATCATGAAATTTTGCATACACGTTGTCATGGGTACAGAAAAGGACATAGGGTACCTTACATCCCGAAAAAAGATACTGTTCCCGAGGGATAGATAAATAACTGTCCACGCAGACGAAGTCGCGGGCGGCAGCTAGTAAGGAATAAGTCTATTAATATTAATCGATGAGCGATTTTTTGACGCCTAGAATAGAACATAGAGTTCAATACGTAAACGCCCACGAGCTACTTTTTGTAGCTGTGATAAACGCGGCGTTAATCGCGGTGATAATCGTCCGCGAAATGACACTACAAAGGTTTTACTTAGCCAGCGACAAAAAAGCGCCGCTATTATCGCCGCGGCTAACGCCGCGTTTATCGCAGCTACAAAAAGTAGCTCGTTGGCGTTCACGTATAAAACTCCGTATGTTCTATTCTCAGCATCAAAAAATCGCTAAGCGATTAAGTAGTCGCCCGTCAGCGGGGACGCTTAAACCTTTGTCGTGTCATTTCGCGGGCGATTAACGCCGCGATTATCGCAGCTACAAAAAGTCGCTCGTGGGCGTTCACGTATAAAACTCCGTATGTTCTATTCTCAGCATCAAAAAATCGCTAAGCGATTAAGTAGTCGCCCGTCAGCGGGGACGCTTAAACCTTTGTCGTGTCATTTCGCGGGCGTTAACGCCGCGATTATCGCAGCTACAAAAAGTGGGCTCGTGGGCGTTAAGCCTAAGTATGAGTGAGAGAGCGATATAGGTTTGATGATATGGTGTGCGAGCGAGAAGTGCCATTTTCAATCCAATTCTTTAACGGTGCGGGTGATAATTTCCAGTCTCATTCTTTATTTGCGCGGGTTGTCCCTATCTGAGAAACGAAAATTATAACAGACAAAAGGCCTATGAACATCAGATATCCTTACTCTGAATAATCTTCAACCTCTACATTTGCCTGTAATTTCTGTAAACGAACAGCTTCCTCAAATATTTGCACCAATTCAGGAGCAATCAGAAAATGTGCCATCGAACCTCGTATGTCGTGAAATGGTAATTCCTGAGAAAGATATTAAGTTTGTATGCACCTTTAATCTGCTCTCTAAATATATACTACGCACTAATATTACGCACATTATAATCTAATAATACGCACATTCACACAAAAACAGCTGAACGGCTTTGGATTGGCACACAGATAATTAAAAAATGTCCTCCGGGATAAAAATTAGCCTCTACTTTTTATCCAGTACGTAATATTAATAAATAAACCAGACCAACACATTGGTAATAAAATTATTTTTTTAACCAACTGTGTAACTTTTACTTTTCTGAAATTAGCAAGGATAAAATGTATTTTTATTATACTTACAGTTAATCCGTTAATAATTTTAAGTAATGCTTTTATCCCATCTTCATCACCTTCAACTTTGTAGAATTTATAATCTTTGTAAGTCTTGTATTCTTCAATGCTATGTGAAATAGACATATTTACTAGCGAAAATACTAGGAAAATATATAGAGATAACATCGTTGTTGCAAAATTTTGCCGCAGTGATAATATTGATCACCCACTTGCAGTATTTATACCTACTAAACGGTAATTATGCTGTAGATAACTTGAGAATGTAGGTACTTCATATTACACACTGAATTGAAAGGATGGCAAACCGTTATAGAATAACACACCATTTCTTCTAAAGAAAAGTTTAATTTAATTGTTTCAGTAACACGCGTTCGTTCGTCGAATTTCATTAGGTACTTATAGTTCGAATCACGAAAGATGACCACAAATGACGCCCATCTTCACGTCATAACTCATGAAGAAAAGACTTTTGACAAAATAATATTTCATATATTTAAATAATATCGATATATCTATATGAATATGAAATATAATTTTGTCTAAAGTATTTTCTTCATGAATTATGACGCGAAGATGAGCGCCATTTGTGGTCATCTTTCGTGATTCGACCTATTATTGTACTCAAGGAATGCAAAACCAATGTATAGCGCAAATTTTTTTTTTTTGGCGTGTCCAAAATATTTTGCGCTATACCACAGAATACGCTATACATTGGTTTTGCATTCCTTGAGTACAATAATATTGTGAATATTTATATCTATCTGTGGTTTGACCTGTTCATTACATACCTCAAAAATCGACTCGCCCATAACTTCTCAGACGGGACTCGAACCCACACTCTTGGGGATTCCCATGAGTGTGGGTTCCAGTCTAATTCTCTATAAAAAAATATGTCCTACGCCCGACGCTCATATTAGAGACAAGACATTATGGTATTGAAATGGTTTCATGAATGTGTTATTTTCTGATTTAATTTTAAACCAAAATTAACTTTAGTTCACGAGTTAGGAATTAGGATAAGGAGGTAAGGGAATAAGAATAAATTTATTCTTGTGGTAAGGGTATCAATCGCATTGAGCCATGGAACTAAAATAATGTAGTAGGTACGTATAAAGTATTAGAAACAAAAAATAATATTAAGATGAATAAATAATGCAAAATATTAGAAAAAATCGGCTCACCCGTAGCAACTTAGACGGGATTCGAACCCGCACCCTTAGGATTCCGGCCCAATGCACTACCAATTATGCTACCAAGCCGCTGAGGGATGTGGCGAAATTTTCTAATACTTTCCACGCTTCCGCTGAAGATCAGCGCCATCTCACCAATGTGAAGAGAACTACTTCGACATTCGGTTGTAGCACCTTTGCAGGTGCCAGACAATCAATTAAGGTGAAACAGTACAATTTTAAACTTTTAGATTTTTGCATTCACAATGCTATTTTTATATTAAGATGAATGGTAGTGCATTGGGCCGGAATCCTAAGGGTGCGGGTTCGAATCCCGTCTAAGTTGCTACGGGTGAGCCGATTTTTTCTAATATTTTTCATTATTTATTCATCTTAATATAAAAATAGCATTGTGAATGCAAAAATTTAAAAGTTCAAAAAATAATAATTAGTAGTTACTACACACCCCTTAACAGAATGATAATCAAATTTTGTATGGCTTAGAGAGAAAAGTAAAATAATTATTAAGTACATACAGTTAATCTACTCTCATTTTTATTATAAATATTTTCATTTATATCATCCACTTCAATAATCCATTTATATTTGAGTTCACTCACATTTTATCTATATTTGCAAAGTTCTTAGTCTGTCACCAACAATACCTATGCTCTTTAGATCAAGTGAGTGTTATCAGAAGTAAAACTTTATTAAATCACTTATTATTTCTGTTACAATCTTCTGATGTTTACAAGAAACACTAAGAGCCGAATTCACTGCTAAAATTGAACGCGCTCAATTCGAGTTAACCTCAGGATCACGGGCTTAAACTGAGTTTCGCGACAAATTTGCGTTTCACCGGCATTAACTGAACGTCAGTCACTCAGTCAACTTGCTTCAGTTTCTGAACGGCCGTTTTTGGCCATTAGCGTATTTGAGCGCGTTCAATAATTGTCCGTCATCTGTCTGTCATGATGTCATTGCCATGATTGTGGAGTAGGTACGTGTACATGGGAGAATTGATTATTTCATAGAAAGAAATAAGTAGTGGAAAGAGATATTCATTTCGTATTCGAATAAAAAAAAGATGAATAGAGCCTTGGCACTAGCTTTTGAGGAAAATTTTGATGAGGATGAGTTTGTTGTTCGTCGTTCCAGATGGATACGCGAGAGAGAAGAATATTTCGACACTCTCGATGATAAAGATTTTTTAACTAGATTTCGTCTTACAAAACCAACCGTTCTTTCCGTATTAGAATCAATTGAAGATAAAATTGAGTTTCCTACTAATATGTAAGGTAGCAAGAATCACTTTGTTTTGTTGTATGGTGATTTTTGCCATGAATATAGATTTACACTACATTTTCTTTGTTAAAATCTCGGTAAGATAGGGATCTTGCCAAGATTTTTCCAAAGAAAATGTAGTTTAGGTGAGTCTTCTCTGAGGAAAAATCTGTAAACTGGCCTCTTGATTTATGTGAATTTATGATGATTATGATGATTTATGACATGTTATTATATTAGTAATGGTTTTTGTGAAACTGAATTAAACTAAAGTTATTCTAGGATAATACATGTCCTCCGATCGCTAAAAATAAATCGATTGCATATTGATATAAATAGTGAACAGGGTCGTAGGTGGCATCATTACCTGAAAGCTCAGAAGAGCATATATTATGTGAAATGTACTTACCTGCCCTGACCTCCTAGACGCTTCCTGAAAGCGACGCAAGACTATGGTTTTATATGGCCTGGGACCTGCCCCACGCCGCCCGCCACCCCCCGAATGTCATTACATGCCAATAATATATGTAGTCGATTATGACTACATTACATTCTTACCATTTGATTGAAGATTATCATGATCTGTATTTTTTCCATTTATGAAGGGACAATTTCTTTAATTGCAACACTTTGAACGCAACTTCATTCTTTGTCAAAGCTGAACTACGTTTATCAAAATGAAGACGGTGAAACCGGTGCAACGTAGACCGCGATGAAAACGAATTTCTGAGCTCGGTTAAGTATAACCAAGTTCAATTTAACTCGGTTAACGGTGAAATCGGCACTAAGTAATTGTTTAAGTTCTAAAAACATCGATAAAAAAATAGGGAGCCAGGCTAATAGGTACAACACAAATTATATAGGTCTTAGTTATTGTACCTACCAATATTGCATTAGTACTTCAATAAAACCACCATGTTGAGGAAAACCAACAAATAATAAAAAACTGGCCAAGTGCGAGTCAGACTCGCGCACGAAGGGTTCCGTACCAAAAAATGGCAAAAAACACATTTGTTGTATGGGAGCCCCCCTTAAATATTTATTTTATTCTGTTTTTAGTATTTGTTGTTATAGCGGCAACAGAAATACATAATCTGTGAAAATTTCAACTGTCTAGTTATCACGGTTCAAGAGATACAGCCTGGTGACAGACAGAAAATTACGTTTGTTGTATGGAAGCCCCCATTTATAAAAATACATATTTTATTCTGTTTTTAGTATTTGTAGCGGCAACAGAAATACATCATCTGTGAAAATTTTAACTGTCTAGCTACAGTTAAAATTTTCACAGATATTTTCATATTCTTTCTATATTATTTCTATATTTTCACATAAGATACAGCCTTTTTTACCCTTTGGGTAAGGAACCCTAAAAAGCAAAGATAGACCGATTAAGGTTTTTTCAACTTTTCGGTTTTGGTTTTATAGTGCAAAATTAGCGAAATCGGGTCCAAAATTTAAATCATTTACATTTGTGAAGAAAAAGAAAAAAGTCAAATAAAATATCAATTGCAACATGTCTGTGCAGCTGTGCTTTAATTAACATCGTATTGATGTCGCGATTTGTATGAAACATAATGACAGGTTGCAAATTAACTTATTCAAAGAGACCGACAGATAGAGACAAGGGAAAAATACAGCAATGAAAAGGTTTTCTACCTACAATATGCGCAAAATAACTTGGCAGTTCTGAACTTCGCGCGGAACGCTGCGCAGTAGACGAATACAGGGCTTGCGCCGACGGGGCGCGGGTGGAAGCACTCGGAACTATGGACCCTGCGTGAAATATCACTTGCAGCTAACTTCCGAGCCGCCAAGTTATTTTGCGCATATTGTAAATAACGTTAAAAATTAAAAAGAAGCTTCTAACCCAGGAAAATTGTCGTCTGAAAGTACGGGGTACCTTGCGTCAAATCCGGTAGTTCTGATTTTTTGCAGACTTGTTTATGATGTTGGCCGAATGAATAATCCAAGTTTGTGACCTCGAGAGCCGAACGCAACGTATTGTTGAGTTATAGTCAGTCAGTAGATTCCAAGCTTTTAAGAGATGACGACTGTTGAACCTTGATTTGTGTGGATCTGAACTGAGAGTCCAAATTTTAAATCATTGCGAATCAAATTGAAACCATCCTATAGGGGAGTTAATAAAAAAATCTAAAAACCTGAAGCAAAGGTTCAAAAATTTCTAAAACGTGAATTTATTATAGCTTTATATATAGCTCAATCCAGACGGTTGCAATAAGAGGCATAGCATAGATCTCAGAAAGTAGCATATCTGTGTCAATAATTTTCATTTTAGAATTTAGTTAGGAATTTCTAACATTGTTTTAGAAATTTTCAATTTGCTAGGAGATGGCATAACAGATTTGGCTGTTCAACTTGGGCCCTCAGTTCAAACATATAGAATCTTCAAAACATGAGTTAAACTGAAGAAATACAATAAAATTACGTTATTATCACAAAGTTAATTTCTAAAAACTTTTGAACTGAGAGCTCTACGTTTTCGGCTATATTGACTTGGCTAAACCTCATAAAATAATGAAAATTACACAAAGTTTGTAAAAAAATCTTTGTTAAAATTTGATATATCGTTCGTTATTCCTTATATCAGAAAATGCATTTTAAATTTTATGTAAGAATTTTTTTAACATTTGCTTCAGGTTTTAGATTTCAATTTGATTCGCAATGATTTATTTGGGCTTTCAGTTCAGATCCATATCCTTGATTAAAGGCTAGACGTGTCTTCCGAAGCAGGGAGAAAAATCCTTTTTAGCCACCCATCCATATGAGTGACCCTAGTGATACTTGCTTATAACCACCGAAACCGCTTCCGATACACTGCCACTCAGGCATCGAACTCCTCGGGTCAGATGTTTGCGCCAAAACAAAACAAAAGTTATATACTTTTGGGCCTTCGACTATTATTCTGTGTTTCGACCCATCTTACAAGCCTCGGCATGGATCTTGAGCGGTGAAATTTATGCTACTCAAATAGAGACGCCTATGCTTCTGCGCATTTTTCTCAGCTCAAGATCCGTGCCGAGGGTTATTGTAAACTCGTCCCTGAAGATAATTCGTCATCAGAAATTCGATAAAAATATATGTAAACTCGTCCCGGGTAGCATTTGAAAAATAAAATAGCTTATAATTATTTTTATCTATTGTAAACTCGTCCCTGGTGATTTTGTAAGGAGTTTTCGTATGGACTGCAGAAAAATCAAACACTCAACATAATAAAATCATTATTTATTGATTTTTAAATCACATTTTGGATAAAAGAATTAATATATACTTATACATGGTGTAACAATGTACTGATTAGCACATATATAACGAGCAATAAAACAAAAAATCTAATATTATGGTTTAGTCATATATAATTAAAAAAAAATACAGTATTCATGATAAAATTTGCAGAGGTGTAACAATGTGCTGATTGACTTAAATCTTAATGCTATGAAACAATCAAATGTTAATAAGTTTTATTTATCTAATAACCACAGAAATATTTTTATATTTTATATTTGCGCAAGCGCATTTAAAAAGAGATAGATAATCGCGTTCAAGTCCGGCTGCCCTACGCAGAAGTCAAGTAACTCAGTTAAAAAAAACATTTTCTTTTTAAGCAAAGCAAATCACATTTACCATTTTTTTATTTTATTAAAATTCGGTTTAATTCGGGAAATATAGCCAATAATTTGTTTAATGAATCTTTTTCCATTTGCAAAATCTACGCTAAAACAAAAAATATTTCCCGTTTCTAACTGAAAAACAAGCAAGTCTTATCAAGATACTTGTATTCAAAATAGATTAGCAGATACTTGATTTCTATGTATTTATTTTATAGTATTAAGGACTATATTCTATGGCTCTATGCAAAGCTGAAAACAATACAATAGAGAATCTAAGTTACTTGTTTATAGCGTAGAATATTATTGGCAAATCAATACATATTTCTACGCAGAACACTATTTTCGTTCGTCAAAATGTGGGTAGGTATGAGAACTATATTTTTTACATAAATATGATTTTACCTTAAATACCAATGATATTTTAACATTTAAGTGATCAGAATATCTATATTCTTCAATAAAAACACTAAATAATGTTTTTAAGCTCTTCTATAAAGTTTGTCTGTAATGAGATACTTGGATTTGGTTTAGGGCAGCCGAAGTGCATAACAGGTTTATGCGTAAAGGCTGGATGGAAGAGGTAGGGGGGGACGGAGTGTGCCACGCGGTACCTTATTACTATATCTTATTATGATCTTTCAACGCTCCCCGCTCTCCACACCCATCTCAGTAGATGCGTCCATCTATCATGGCGTGGCATTGATAAACATTTACCTATTTAAAAAAGTACCAGGGTTACATAAATCTAGAGAAGGGTTATTTTTATATCCCGAAGAAAAGAAAATGATAAAAAATAGTTTTAAATGTAATGTACAAGGGTGACATAAATCTGAGGATCTCATAGCAGTCAAAAGGCGAAAAAATTTCACTGCTCCCCGCATTCCACCAATCCCTCTTCAGTAGATGCATCCATCCATCTTGGCGTAGTCAAAATTATTACTTTGAAATATTTCTTAGCGGCCAACTTGTTTGCTAACGGTACTTCTTGCAAATATGATATAAATCAATAATAGGGACGAGTTTACTACACCATGTATGTACTTGGGACGAATTTACATATACATTTTTTTATGAGGGACGAATTTACTTTCAATGTATGGAACTTTTCAAATCGTGACGAGTTTACATACGGGACGAGTTTACAATAACCCATTTAAAAGGCTACACTGTCACTCACGGGTTTAATTTCTATTTTTATTTCTTTTTCTATCATAACAAAGAAAAAATTGTTACAAAAATTGCTTATTATAGCATGCCTCGGAAATTTTCTATTAATCATTGAATGAAATCGATTTGAAGATCGAAACTAATGTTTAAACCAGATTACCCCAAAACGTGTTTTTTGACAATTGGTAAAATTTGCTCTTCGAAATATAATTATTAGTAGGTATGTATACCTCCTACCCTTCATCACCAACACATTTAAGTTGGGCACAGATAAGATACTCAAGACATGAAGACACACATATTACTTATTTATGTGTAGATCTTAATCATCGAGTAAAATACAAAGTCAGGGCTGCTAAACCTCACGCTCCTCGGCGGCAACTTTTTGCATAATTCGTTTAATCGAACAACCCCGCGGGAGTACTAAGTTTTCTTATTTCACCGAAATAAATGTTTACCTTTAAACTTGAGTACGAATTATATTATCTTTAATTGTATTCCGAGCGGAAATTAGAAGACGGTACGCTAACTAAACTCTTTAAAGACCTCTCAAAGTCACTAAGATTAATGTGATGGGATTTTCTTCTTTTTTTTTAAACCTCCTTAATATATTTATTTAAAACTAAGTAATAGTTCAAAATCAGAATCTCCATGTGATGAAAGTTAATTCCTAAGTAACTACATCTTTCGTTAATTATCTTGTAACATCAACTTACACTTTTTATTTAAGTGTTGAGTATATCTAGGGGACATCTTCCTCTACTATAATAACGCCTATTATCGTTGTCCCTCACTCACTTCCCGCACATTTTTTTTTCCCATACTTTATTTCCCGATATCCACCAGTGGTGGACAAAAGTGGGACAACGGGACAGCCTACAATAATAGTGCTGAGCAACGGCTCAGTTAAATTCACCTAACCTAAACTAAGTTAAGTATTAAATACATAAGTTAAGCAAATCCCAAAAGTTGTGTTGTGTGACGGCAGTTGTAAGCAATTTATCTTTGTTTTGTCTCTCTGTGTGGCGTACCGTTTCATATGGACTCCGTTCGAAGTAAAAACTTTGACAACTGTTTCAGTGACAATAATATGTAACGAAGGTTTTGTTAAAGCAAAAAGTTTCACAAAACACACAACTAGTCTGAATAAAAATAAAAGGGAAATTAAATTTAAAGGGAAATTCGTGTTCAATCTAAGTTAAAATATATGAAGAAGTGGTAAACGATCCATCTTCGTCGAAATGACTTTTGTCTCGTAACATGTATTTACGAATGTATTAAGGTTGTGTTGTAATCTTCTCAGCTTCTTCATAAGGCCGCGGTATTACTTACAGTGGAGACATTTTTGATTCAAATCTTGACCTTTGCCAACGTTATAAACGTTTAAAACTTAGCTACTTAGCAGACTACAAGGTATGTGTTGTTTTAAATTGATTAGGTTTGAATTACTTGCTCAAATAGAACCAAATCATGATTTGTAAAAATTATCAAACTTTATCCAAGTTTTGTTATTTTGGAAGTTATTCCATAAACGGGAAAGTGTCTTAATATTACCTAAATTAAACAAATATCAAGATTGTTTACCCTTGTCGCTTAGCACCTAATACAAAATTACCTCGAGTTAAGTTACACTTTACAATAATACCACGTCAATACGATTATTTATTATTTTCTTACATACACATGTAGGAGAATACAGCCGAGAACGGGAAGTTAGCATTTACATTGTCCAGGATGGTATGAGGCCGTAGGCGAGGGCTTTAATCGTTCGAGGCAATGTAAATAGCTTCCCGTAGGCTTGTATAGTGCTTTTCTCAAGAAATGCGAGGAAATTTTTTTTTCTTAATAAAAATGTAATTTTTAACTCGTCAACGCCCGGAAAACGAGACACAATAGATTTTTATTGCTGCCCGGACCCCAGCGACCGCTCGGGAGTTGATGAATTAAATTGGTTTGTGTAACCATGTGAAATGACCAGTGCGGGAAGTAAGTATTTAAATTCATTTCCACACTGTTCACCAGAATGGTGGTCTGGTGGTAAATGTGAAAACTCCAGCATTCTTTTTTCAAATGTAATTAGTAATATTATTGTTTCAGAGCATAAGTGAGAAAAAATATTGCTCAGTTATTATGAATCTAACAGAGAGTGTCATTTTCTCAGCGACGCTTGTGACCCATCTTTGCTATTTGAGGAGCTAGGTTTTCTCGTCGTCTTTTCTCGTCGTCTTACGAACCGCATCTTCACCCTTTTTTCCCAAGGCGGGGTGTCTCGTAATTGTGTCGCTCCAGATGAAACTCTCGCAATTGTTTAGAATTTTGAATGGATTCCCGAGGCACCAACAATTGTTCCGGGGCCAACAATGGCCGAATATCACTTGTTTGCGCCAATGTCTTAATTAGGTTTTGAATGTGAAGCACCCCGGATTAGTCAAGTGTGTTGTGGTCATAATATTATTAGAAACCCCCTCAATGTAATTATAACCGTTCGTTCGAGAATTGTTAAGCAGTTGTTTTGGTAGAGAGTTATTCCTGCGACAGATTAAACTAAAATATAGAGGCGTAATTGTTTGTTTAATTTTTCAGTTTCAAAGACTATAACATTGTAGAAAACTATAACCCAAAATGGCTTTTAGAAATATTCTTGAGCTTATCAATTCATACCAACAACACTTTTTAATATTTTAATCCAAAAGTTTGTAGAAGCATTTTCACTCTCTATTAGAATAAGGAATTCTAAGCCAAATCCGAAATAAAAACATTGTATTTAAATTAAAAACATTTTATTGAAATGAACAGTAATTATTTACATCATATAAATAGGTAACATCCTCATTATATTATACCCTATGTTTTTTTTTAATTATAAAGGAATAGAAAAGTACCAAAATAATAGTCAAAATACGCCCAGCTACGGGCCTAAAGACACTTGCTAGATCGCGCTTAGTTTGAATCTTCTGAATTTATGTCAATTTCAATTACACTTACTTTACACTAGCGGCCGCCTACGATAGTCTCACAAATTCTTACATAGTTTCACCAAAAAGCTAAATGCTCACTGAATCATTACAGGAACTTAAATTGGTGAGTAGTTCTGTTAATTATATTCTGGTGGTTAGGTTAGGTTAGCGTTTAAGATTTTTCCTGTTACGCCATTTCTCTCTTGCATTATTGTCTGACTGGCACTTAGGCCAGGCGGGACTTAATATAATTAACAATAATATTCATATGACAAATTATATGAATAACAACTAAAACATTAACGAAATGAGGAATGTCTGAAAAAACAAGTTAGAAAGTTTTTTTTTTTAATACCATGACTTTTTGAATTATTGCACGCAACGAAAAATTCTGATTTTTTTCTAAATATTCGGCCAATTGTTTTTTTTTTTCAGAAATTCCCCATTAGTTTGTAACTTTAACAAAAGTGTGGCATGCATGCATAGCATAGTAGTTCGCATGCCTATAGGGCTTATCTCTTCAATTTATAGTTTCGTATCTCTCACATTTGATTCATCACCCAATATAGGATCAGTGATATCTACTATTTCAAAGGGACAGTCGTCGTCTACTTCCATGTCCAACTGAAATGAAAATAGAACATGTTAGGTTATACGATCTTAGTTAAGAAATTAACGAGTCACAACCAAGGACAACATACGTCATATTGTCTTAGTGCAGCTAAGACGACCGTACGACCGTACTACCTTTAAAGCATGTATTTTAGTAACAAATAATAATTTTCAATAGGATATTTATAATGTAACTAGCGGCCGCCCGCGACTTCATCTGCGTGGACAGTTTTTTTTCCATCCCTCGGGAACAGTTCCTTTTTGAACGATTGAGTAGTTAAGACGTGTAGGAGTAAAAAACAAACAAACAAACTGACTTTCGCATTTATAATATAAGAAAGGATAAGGATAACCTTATAAAGCCGAATATGGTAGATAGAGTACGACAATGAGAGCTTTTCAAAATTATAAAACCTGTAGGCTCGATAGGTGGCGTTGATAAAAATGTATGTGTCAATGTATTTTTTTTGCGAATGGCTATTCATAGCGGAGTGCTGGTACCGACACTGATGTATGGAAGTGAATCTTGGGTATGGCAGAAGAAGAATGAAAGCAGAATAAATGCGGTAGAGATGCGATTGTTGAGGAAAATATGTGGAGTAAAACTGAGTGATAGAGTGAGCAATGAGGTGATTCGCAAAAGGTGTGGTCTGAAAGATGATATAGTGACAAGAATTGAGAAAGGAATGCTCCAGTGGTTTGGTCACTTAGAGAGGATGAATGAAAGGCGAATCACGAAAGAGATATACTGTGCGAATGTGGAAGGAACGATTGCACGAGGGCGTCCCAGAAAAACCTACGCGGACCAAATAGAGGTTATTATAAAAAAGGCTGGTGTACGCAGTGACAAAAACCGCAGGGCATGTATGAAAAGATTGATGGATATGAATGAAGCGAAAGAAGTGTGCAAGGATCGTAGCAGGTGGCGATCCATAGTCTCTGCCTACCCCCATGGGAAACAGGCGTGAGTGTATGTATGTATGTATGTATGTATTTTTTTTTTTACTTAACTTCAGGAACTCAGGGGCCCTATTTTTGATTTTGAAAAGGAACGTAAGCGCTCGCTGCGGCTGACATCTGCTCAAAGAGAAAAATTTTAGGGTTACATTTGCTTGCCTATCTGGGGCCCTATTTTTGAATCGCTCGGCTGGCGTCGAGCGCTCGTTTCTACTGATTTTCGTTCGACATCAAAAGAGCTTTTTCTCTTTGAGTAGATGTCAGCCAGCGAGCGCTTACGTTCCTCTTTGGTACAGGCCGTTAATTCTTAAAAGCCAATTTTGACACTTCTCTTTCCATCAACGCCATCTAGTGAGGCACTATTTTTATTTATTAATGTCACTTTGAAAAGTCCTTACAAACCCTGAAAACTGCTACATGGCTGAGAAATTTAGTTTTTTACTTGTATAGAAAAAATACAAAATGACAACCCTAGACGAAAATATTCTTATATTAGACTGGCGGCCGCCCGCGACATCGTCTGCGTGGACTGTTTTTTTCCTATCCCTCGGGAACTATACGTTTTTTTCTCGATGAAAGGTACCCTATGTCATTTCCGGCACCCCTGACAACGTGTATGCAAAATTTCATGATGATCGGTTTAGTAGTTACGGCGTGAAGGCGTAACAAACAAACAAACAAACGGACTTTCGCATTTATAATATTAGTAAGGATTAGAAAGGATAATCAATCCCATTAAGGTCTAGGCCAGTTTATCATAATATAAAATAAAAATTGAGAAAAGTTGTGGTTTTTGGGGCTTATTATATTTTTTTCAGGTTTATATGCATGGTACCCTAATATATAGATGGTACCCTATCTATACAAAGTTATTTTTAGTTAATACAAAACCTCTCGTGGGGTTGATCAGACCATCAAATTGAACAACTTTCATTATGAGACCAACCTTGAAATCGCGAAAAATAACCAGCTGTTTCATACATTTCGATGGAGTAGGATTGTAATTTTGTATGGAACAGCTGATTTTTTTTCGTGATTTCGAGGTTGGTCCCATAATGAAAGTTGTTTAGTTCGATGGTCTGATCAACCCCACAAGAGGTTTTGTATTAACTAAAAATAACCTTGTAAATAAATACGGCTTTATAAGGCTAGTACCAAACGCCCTGTATTTAAATATAAAAAAAACGTTTTTTCTTGCGATTCAACAAATAAAAACTGAAATAATGTTTATTTCTATTTCGATTTCGCTATCGCAATTTGGTTTGTATTTTTTTGTAAATCACTTTACCATGCATTTTTTTAGGAAAATTACATTATGTATTAGAATTAAATTAATAGGTGTTTTATATAATTTTTTACTGTTATACTTACACCACCCTCTTCAGAGTGCGTTCCCACAGACATAGATCGTTTCTGAAGCAAAGAAAACAAAATCATATAATATTAGAATAATATGCTTAAGCACAACATCAAGCTACATTCAACAAAGTTATTAAGTTTCTAATAGATCATTTAAGCTTGCTACTGAACCTGTAAAATTTCTTCGTAACGTAACGAAGAAATGTTACGCTACATTAAAAAAGAGACATGCCGAATCTTGCCCCTAGCCAAAGTAACATTAGCAAATTTTCGCTATCGCTTCGCTTCGAAACATGTATGGATTTGACGTTTTAAAATTCGATTGTTAACGAAACCGTATGTCAATCCCATACATGTTTCGAAAGCGAAGCGATAACGAAGATTAACGAATGTTACTTTGGCTAGGCCCTCTGATCTACAGGGATCGGGTATAGTTTAGTCAGAATATAATTTATATTATATGAGTTCACACGTTCATTCGATTTTAAGATCCGGCATACAAGGTCATTTTGTAAACACCACCCAAATTTTGAGGATGTGTTCATTCCATGAAACTGAACCACTTTCTCTAAGGAACACATGACCAAATATGTAAAATAAAAATCGACTTTCCATACAAATCAAAGAGATCACGTGATCAATTTAGTATGAGATGACCAAAAATTTTGTGGCGTAATTCGACACATGTTTCTTAGGCTGGCCCCAGACCTACCGGTTCCGTTTCTTTGCTTTGCTGTGCTACCTTGCTTGAAAGACCGCCGGCCAACCAGGGTAATTTTCAATCTATCGCATTTTGGGACTAGACCAAATTGTCAAGATAGCCATTAGCTTGGTTTTATCAAATATTATCGCCTGGATTGCGAAGTAGGAAGCTTTTAGGAGATGTGCCACCCTGAACATGGACTCCGATCGTTAAAAATAACTCGATCGCTTATTTATGTAGGGTTTATAAGCATGAAGTGTTGAACGAAGCGGAAGAAAGGAGATGGATGAAGGAGTGAGCGAGAGGAAAGGTTGGCAGAGAGGTTTTGGGTTGAGCTATGGAAGATGTGTCACGTTTATATAATGGCGTGCCGTTGAATTTAAAATAAAAGAAGTAAATTTATAAAGTATTTTATTAGCAAACCTCGACCCTACAAAAGTGGTGTCGAAGAGGGATATGCGTTCGCAGATTACTCGGATGCGATCGGATGAAAAAACTGATTCAAAAGAAGGCACGCCATTTTGATGTCGTTGGTAAGACGAAAGAAGTCGAAAATCTCGGAAAGAAGTATGAGTAGAAGGTGTAAAGACGTAAAGGTGAAAGACGAGAAGACGGAATATCAGGGGCAAGAAAAAAAAGGTGAAGGAATCAGTATGATGACGAAAGACGAGAAAACTCGCGAGGCGGCATGGCTACCGATGTCGTTTGACACGATCCCTACGTTTAACGGCACCGACAAAACGTATACGGCGGAAAAATGGGCTGAGAACATCGAAGAAAATGCCGAAATATTCGGATGGAGCGCGGCTCAGCAGCTTATCTTGGCGCGGAGATCGCTTTCCGGGAACGCTTTACTATGGCTAAAATCCGAAAAGACGTTCAAGACGTTCTACGAGCTAAAAGACGCACTTCTACAGGAGTTTCCCGTTACAATAAATGTGAAAGAGCTGCATGAAATGATGGCCTCAAAGAAGAAAAGTAGAGATGAGTCATGCTATGAATATATGCTGGTGATGAAGGAATTGGGTAAACGCGGCGGATTACCTGACTACGCGATCATTCAATACATAATCGACGGCATTGTCGATTACGAAACCAACAAGCTTGTTTTGTACGGGGCTACGAGCTTTGCGTCACTCAAAGAGAAGTTACAAATTTATGAAAGCATGAAGAAAAAGATGAATGCTACCTCTATAGAGAGAAAGCCGGTAATTATGAAGGAGCCTACTAGAGATAACAGAAGATGCTATAAGTGTGGTGAAAGTGGTCATGTTTCAACATCGTGTCCAAAAGGTGTGAAATGCTTCAAATGCAATTTGTACGGCCATATTGCACCAGATTGCCGAGGCCGAGCCGTTGACGAACAAGAACGAAGTCGGCGGAGTTCGTATGCGAAAGCTGGCAGCAGTGGCGCTTCGACGTCATCATCGGCGCGCGCAGCAACTATGAGCGTGAAGTTTGACACGGAAGAGCAAGGCGGACATGTTGGTAGCACTGACAGCAGCCATGTTGCGGCGAGTGACACGAGTGGCAGCTCATGTCATCATTGCTGTCATGGACAAGACGGAAGTCAAGCGATGTTGAATGTAAACAAAAACATGAAGGAGAACAGTTCAGTGAAAATGGTAGAAATAAATGGTGTTAAAATTCAATGTCTCATCGATAGTGGAAGCGACATTAACCTGGTGTCGTCAGATTTGTTTTTCGAGCTTAATGTAAGCTCTTACGTCAAGGAGAAGATTGCATTAAATGGACTTGGTTCAAAAACTGTTTACACGTTAGGAAAGTTTGACACTGCATTGAAAGTTGATAATTTGTGTTTTGATATGGTTTTCTATGTTGTTCCGGGAAATGCAATGCCTTATAAGCTGATTTTGGGTCAACCATTTTTGGAAAGTGCGGTGGTCATTTTGAATCGAGGTAAAGTAAGTGTAGTTTCGAGAAAAGTGTCTTGTTTGTTCGCAGATGATTCACCGGTAAGTTACATGTCAGATAGTCAGATTAGGGAGACAGCGCAGAGCCTGGTGGATTCGTACAAACCTATACAAACGAAAGAAGCTCCGTTTGAAATGCAAATTACATAGAGTAAGATAAAAAAAAATAGGGGTAGAGAGCCCTCTGGCGATTTTAAAACTTACTCATTTTGAAGCGCCATCTCTGATCGGCGATTTTCTTGTTAGTTTTTTTTTTTTTAGTACCTAATCTAGCAATCCTACCTACGGCTTTGTTCTAATTATCTTTTATAACATTCTAAACGCCGTGTTCACTAGTATTAGTATTTTTTCCGAAGAAAATAACTAACACATAAGACCAAACGTTTCAAATGTTATAAGAGATAACTAGAACAAAACAGTTAAAAACATAATTACAAAAGGGAGAAAAGAAAAGGACACAAAATTAAACAATTAAGTGAAAGAGTCATTATGTTTTTATTTATTCCTCTCAATTTTTTGCCTAGGGATAATTTTATTCAAAATTGTTCATATTCTTATTTCTTAATATTTATTCATTCACAAACACGGTCAGGGTGCCTACCAGCGAAGTAGGTACCCTGACCGTGTTTGTGTAGTACATTAGTATACCTACCTAGTAGTATTAGGTATACTAATGTACTTACAGCCAGTGGCGAAGGGTCCATACAAGACGATTCCCATTGGCTTACCTTTTAGAAATCCCACCCTACCGATCCACTATGCAGATCATAACACTTTTGTTGAACGGCTTACCTTCGCCATAATTTCACCCCTCGCCACAGCCATTATTTTTTCCCAGGTAAGTATAACATAATCTTGTTAAATGTAACCCATTAAAGAACACATCACTAACACTTAATAAGTACAGCTAGCAGTTTTAATGAAAATACATTTTCATCAAATCATGTTGCGCAGCCAGTAATTGATAACTGAATATTAAAACCATTCTAGTAAAATTATTCGTAAATAAGCAATTAATGCTTCCGCATACAAAAACAGGAAGGATGGTGCACGGTCGAACCAAAATAATTTAACTGACACCTATACGAAGTCCTATATATTATTACGAGATATAATACAATCATTTTACTTACACCCTTACTTTAAGTCTATAAAACGATTATGGAGCCAAAGAGTCCCGGAATTGAAACAAGTAATGATACTTGTTTTTTATAAAAAAAATATTAATTTTCATCATTTGCGGTTGCCACAACTAAACTGCTCGATAGCTCGCACTGCACCTGTATCAGGATGACAACAGAGTGGGATGGGGGTGGGCTGAGATCTGAAAAAAAAATTTTTTGTAATTTTATTATTAAAAATATTGTAGGTTATGAAATTGATGCATAATGAGGGCATATTGCATGATGTTTGCAGTTACGTCTTTGTAATTCTAGAGGAGCGATGTTCCATAACAAAAAGTGTGCGTAAACTGCGTTTTACCTGCACGTAACGGTACAATTATTTTGAGAAATATCTACCCTTAATATGCGTAAACAAAACTTACATGATATTTCTGGTATATGAAGACGAAGTGGGATGGGTTGGAATTGAAATGGGTCTGGAACTGGGATGGGTCTGATTGCCTGAAAAAAATATAACATAAAAAAATATATTTTCATAAACACTAAAATAATAATACAAATTTCCGCGCCGGGGTTATAGTATCATTTGAAAGGCCTTACGAAACTCTACAAAGTTTTATATATTTCAATTTCAAAATCAAGCGCCCCATTTTTAAAGCCAACCCCAAAAAAATTTACGTGATGTTGCTTCAGTGGAAACGCACCCTAAATCAAGGAGGTAGAAATTTGATTCTACTATGGTACATAGTACCTACATAAAAAACTTACACGATGAATTGCCGGTAAGTGAAGGGAAGGTACTACGCCTACAGGCCTTATCCTGCTGGCGAAGGTGCTGGTTGCAGACCTCATTCTCTTAACTTGTCAACACATTTTCACCAACAATCTCTACCCAATCTTTAAAACTATCCGGGCCCTTATTCTTTTGTTGGGAAACGGTGGAATCGAGCAACTGAAATAAGTAAACGTGCGAAATAAACACAGAAAAAGATTTTTGTGATATTGCTAAAGGAAAATTCTGACAATTAAATTTTGTTTTTGATAAAAAGAGTATACCTACCTTTATGAATGTACTCTCGCTAATGACTATTAGAAAATCATTGTCTATTCCCAAACCATAAACTGCTTGACTAGCATTTACGTGCTTGTCAAGCATTGCTTGATCGTTGAGGGAGTTCTTATAAAAAAAAAATTGTATGAAGTAATGATCTTCGCCGATGAGAGATGAAGGCACTTCCTTTACAATAATGTCACTTAGTATAGGAGTGTCAAGAGTGTCCCCCCCCTGGCAAATTACATTGAAAGATGACATACCAGTCGCACAGAGACCGCGGCGTTTGGCTTTTACGGAACAAGAAGCAGTTAAAAAACAAATAGGTGAGTGGTTACAAAGAGGTATTATTAAGCCTAGTTTTTCAGAGTATGCAAGCCCTATAGTGCTAGTAAAGAAGAAAGATGGAACTATTAGACTTTGTATCGATTATAGGCGTATTAACGAGAAGATGATAAAAGATGAATTCCCTTTGCCTATAATTGAAGATCATATCGACAAGCTTGCTCATGCCAAAGTATTTAGTAAACTTGACCTAAAAGATGCATATTTTCATTTAAAGATAAAGGAGGACTGTACTAAGTTTACAGCATTTGTCACGCAGTCAGGGCAGTATGAATTTACGAGAGCCCCCTTTGGTCTTACGATATGTCCTAGTTACTTTACCCGCTACATTACATTTATTTTCAGGGCATTAATTGATGAGGGATTGATCATGATTTACATAGACGATGCGATCATCCCAGCTCAAAGTTATGAAGAAGGTATACAACGATTAAAGAGAGCTTTAAAGATAGCGGCTGACTACGGATTGCAAATTAATTGGAAAAAGAGTGAGTTACTTACCACTAAAGTTGAATACTTGGGATATGTGATCGAAAAAGGAACTATAAAGCCGACTACCGATAAGACTGATGCTGTTATGAAGTTCCCACAGCCGAGAAATATAAAGCAGCTCCAAAGTTTTATAGGACTCACATCTTATTTTAGGAAGTTCATTGAAGGATATGCACAGATTGCGAGACCTCTAACAGATTTGTTAAGAAAGGACAGTGAATTTTCATTGGGTGAAGAAGAGTTGAGAGCGTTTAACATCTTGAAGAGTAAGCTGTCACAAGGACCCGTACTAAGAATATTTGATCCATCATTGGAGACAGAGCTGCACACCGATGCGTCGCAGCAAGCAGTTTCTGCTGTGCTCATGCAAAGAGATCCAAATGATAAGTGTTTGCATCCGGTTTATTTTTTGAGTAAGAAGACCACAGATGATCAGAAGAAGTTTACTAGTTATGAGTTGGAAGCTCTGGCAATAATTGAGGGAGTTAAAAAGTTCAGAAAGTACTTACTTGGGATACCTTTTAAGATAGTGACAGATTGTCTAGCTTTTGAGATGACGTTGAAAAAGAAGGATTTGGCTACAAGGGTCGCAAGGTGGGTTTTGTTGTTGCAGGAGTATGACTACACGGTGGAGCACAGAAAAGGCGCTCAAATGAGACATGTGGATGCCCTCAGTCGAAACCCGTGTGTTAATGTTGTGACCAAAAGTCTCCATGACCAAATCAAGAGGGCGCAGGAAGCCGATGAGGGCATTAAGGCGATTTCAGACATTCTTGCAGAAAGATCTTACAAAGATTACTATGAGCAGAATGGAGTGATATTTAAAGGTGATCAAGGACAGCTGCTCGTGCCTAGAGGGTTGGAAATGGAAATTATTAAAAGAGTACACACAAACGGTCATTTTGGTAAAAAGAAGATGTTAGAAATGTTAAACAGAGATTATTACATTAAAGATGTTTCTGCCAAGATAGATAGCTTCTTGGTAACTTGCATACCATGCTTGTTAGCGGTGAAAAAAGAAGGCAAGCAGGAGGGTTTCCTTAATGCTATTGATAAGGGTGTTGTGCCGCTTAGTACATTGCACGTTGATCACATAGGCCCGCTTACTGAAACCACAAAGTTGTATAATTATATTTTAACGGTCGTAGATGCATTTACAAAGTTTGTTTGGCTTTTTCCAGTGAAGAATACTACAGCTAAGGAGACTATAAGTAGGTTACTTGTTCATCAGCAAACTTTTGGAAATCCTGATCGGATTGTATCTGACAGAGGCGCAGCATTTACCAGTAAGGAGTTTGAAGAGTATTGCAAGGATGAAAATATCCAGCATGTACTGGTTACCACCGGGGTACCTCGAGGTAATGGCCAGGTGGAAAGAATCCATCGCATCTTAGTTTCAGTCTTGACAAAGCTTTGCATAGAAGAGAAAAGCCAGTGGTATAAGCATGTCAGCAGGGTGCAGAGGGCCATTAACAGTACCTACCAGAGAAGCGTTGGAACCAGTCCTTTTGAATTAATGGTTGGAGTAAAAATGAAACAAAGAGAAGATTTAGAAATTTTGGGTTTATTACAAGAAGAAAGTAGACAACAATTTATTTCGGACAGAGAAGGAATAAGAGAGCATGCTAAAATACAGATATTAAAGATACAGGAAGAAAACAAGCGAGGTTATAACAGAAAGCGTAAAGAAAGCATTAAATATGAAGTTGGTGACTATGTTGCAATAAAGAGGACTCAGTTTGGCACTAACATGAAGCTGAAACAGAAGTATTTAGGTCCCTATGAAGTTATCCATGTCAAAGGAAAGGATCGTTATGATGTGCGGAAGGCTGATTCTGCAGCTGAGGGGCCAGGTAGGACTTCTACGTCGGCGGACTATATGAAGAGGTGGCCAGAGGTTAGTTCCTAAAACTGTTCTTACTTTACTATCTGTTTTTATTTTATTGTTTGGAGTGGTGACATGATGGTTTTAGGGCATTGCATTCGCTTGGTCAAACCTATGTTATGTTGATGGCTATTTATTATTCTTGATAAGCTGTTAGTGTGTTGTGTTGTGTTTATTTAAAAATAGAACTTGTGTAAAAGCGCTGTGTAACTAAGCCATGTTATAATAGTTTTAAGTATTGGTGTTAGTTTGACATGGCATGTTAAGTTGTATGTTTTGTTACTTCGATTTGAAGTAAGTACACCTAGTTTTGATGTAAAAGGTCAGCGTGAAAGTTGTTTGTTATTGTTAAGGTGTGTGTCTGGGGTATGAGAGAAGAATTGTGGTGTGTAAAGAGTCTGTGGGCAGCCTCCACGCAGGATGGCCGAGTTGTAGGGTTTATAAGCATGAAGTGTTGAACGAAGCGGAAGAAAGGAGATGGATGAAGGAGTGAGCGAGAGGAAAGGTTGGCAGAGAGGTTTTGGGTTGAGCTATGGAAGATGTGTCACGTTTATATAATGGCGTGCCGTTGAATTTAAAATAAAAGAAGTAAATTTATAAAGTATTTTATTAGCAAACCTCGACCCTACATTTATACAAGATGTTTGGTAAAGCCTTATAAAACTGAATATGGTAGATAGGGACCATAATAAAACTGAACAACTTTTACTATGGGACCAAATCTGAAATCGCGAAAAAAATGAACTGTTTCATACATTTTGATAATTTCGTTATTATTTTTTGTATAAAACAGCAGTTTTTTTTTAAAACGAAAACTAAAACTTCTCATCGCACCCCAGACGACGATATTTGATAACACCAAAGTAATGGCTATCTTGCCAATGTGGTCAGGTCAAAATATGCGATAGATTGAAAATGAGCCTCTTGGCCGGCGGTCCATGGTAGAACAGCAAAGCAAAGAAACGGAACCGGTAGGTCTGGGGCCAGCCTTAGAGAAAGTTGTTTAGTTTCATGGGCTGGACACATCCTTGAAATTTGGATGGTAAGTTCAAAATGACCCGATATAACCGACACGGGCAAAACTTAAATAGCATCCAATTTTGCTATTGCAATTAGGTCATAAGGTGACTTTAAGTTTCAGACTTAATGAAAAGATATCATACATAACAACACTATGCCTAGTAACATGCCTTACCTACAGTACCACAAACTTATCTGACCCGATGGCCAAAACTGGAACATGTTATTAAGGAATTAATCGACGTTCTTGACAATCTCTTTTCTACCTATTCGAGATTCTACACAATATGGATTCCGCACAATTACCATTCATCACATTCTCTATTCCACACAGTCTTTAGGTCATATCTATATTTACCAAAAGTAACGTCGTCACGTCGATAAGTGTGCCATAATTAAACTACATTCGTGTAAGTATATGTTGAGCTTTTAAAATTACATGACCGACCTCAGACCACGTGACCGATAAATCAATCTTCCTGTGACGTAACTTGTATATGTACAAAATCAGTGCACCTGTGTGCTTCAGAATTAATGGGAATTCATTTACGCGCATAGCTCTGCGCATAAGGAATTTCAGGGCTGCCCCTTCTTAAAGCAACATTGTAACTATTATGCTCCTGTTAATCGTTTTCAGACGTAGTATTTATACAATAATAACATAAACGTCAAATTCTGTTAGCATGTTTTTTACCTTTTCAACGTTGTTTAAAGTCCACTTTGCATTGTCGACTTACACTTAGATCGTATAGATCTTATTTGACCATGCGGTATGTTGACACTCTTTACAGATTTATTCATAAAGGTCACTGACCTCCACAATAAAACAATTTTTTTCAGGTCAGTGATAAAGGTAGATTGAAAATTACTTACAAAATATTTAAAATAAAACCGTAAACCTTTATTTAAAGTTTTATTAATAAAACTAGAAATAAATACAATCAGAATTCAGTTCCTAATAATTCGACAAGGCAACTCATGGTTGTTTGGTCTCGACTCTTGACTTATATACAACGTGTTTCAAAAATACCCCTAATGCTGTGAATATGGTAGATAGGGACCATCAAACTGAACAACTTTTACTATGGGACCAACTCTGAAATCGTAAAAAAAAACAGCTGTTTGATACAAAAAAATAATAACGAAAATATCAAAATGTACAAGTACATCTTCATTTTGAAAAACAAATAAATGTCGTGGTGACTCCATTTTTGTTATACCTACCTACTAAAACGTCGTGATCGTTTCCTCTGGGATACCTTCCTGTATCAAAATACCGGGTTCGTGGTTACGCTCCCAGTGTGTTTTGCCCCCGTAGTATATGCCCCCGATTTTTTACTAAGAAATAAATTATTCACATTACAACTATGTAAAACGAATTATGCGGTCAAATCTGTCACTCCCGACCCTAGGCATTAACGCACACTTACGATGCATTTGCACCGGCCGACGCAGTTGCCTCCCGAGCGGGAAACACCGCGCACGTTCCACCATGCGTGACGACATGCATTTCTACATCGACTTCATCAAGGAAGTCGAGAGAAACCCCATTCTCTACCACCAAAACCAGCACGACCATAACGTCCGAGTCGCGTCGGAAACCATTTGGGCCCAAATCGGCGAGAAATTCGGAGAGACGGGTGAGTGCGAACTAATTGCGACTTTACAACTATCGATTCAGGGTCTATTTCTGAGAATCTGGGAACGTTCATGCGGCGTATTCAGCAAAGGTTGATTTATGCTAATTATTTTATCTAGCAGCTCGTGTATTTTATTGGTTTCTGACGTATCAGCAATTAACTTACAGTTTATTTTACAGCGAAATAACACTAAGTAATGAAAGGTCGCAACTTAAGTTAATTTCATTAATTTTTACTTGCGATTGTTGAAACAAAGGTCACGGTTCGAATCCAGCTTACTTAGGATCCTTGTAAGGACATAATGTTGATGTGATTATTGATGAATATAAATATATTTTAACGTGATATCACTCAGACAAGGCTTTTATTTTTATCCAAATGTGAGGCAGTTAAGTATTAAGCTTGTGTAATTCAATAAAATTTTGTTTGCTTTTATTAGAAAACAAAACAAACGCAACGACTTTTTGGAAAGTTCTTCAGTATGTAAAAAATTACATACTTTGAAAGCTTTTACAACTACCTACAGATTTTTTAATGCACAACGAGGTATTGCTTGGCCTTTATCTATAAGGCCGAAGGTGGAAGCGCACTAATCTCGGAATCCTCATCACTGAGGATCTGGCTATCTTACTTCCAACAGCTGGAACATATTTTTTTATTGTTGTTATGGCGTCAGACTTAGGTAAGATGGTGCTACCACAGCTAGCCAGGTGGACTTGAAATAAGCCCTACCACCAACCAAACCGAGTACAAATTGTACCCCTAGGAATCGAACCTGGGACCCCTGAGTCTTACACGGGTAGGCGAACTAATAGACCATAGACGCGGTTAAATTTAACCTTGTATGGGTACACTACACACCTACATACACAGATGACTATAAAATACGTTTACTAACTAGATGATCTCACTATTCTGTTTTTGTTTTTTTAGACATGGAACACATCAGATACAGATTTAAAACTTATGTTATGATTAATATTATGATCTATCTGTATTGGTTCAATTACAATTTGTACTATCCTTTATATAGTTAGTTATATACTTATAGTTAGACTGCTATTAACTATATTGTCATTCATGAACCGTAGGCCTACGCGGTATTTTTCACCGGTGTTTTCCGATAAGAGGGCTTCGGAGAATTTGAGGGACAGTCAACCGGAATTACTTGGGCATCGCTTTGGAATGCAGATCGTGACCGCTTTTAGAAGAGAATATAAAGAAATACCTCAAAAGAAAATAATTTTTTCGCCATACAAGAAACATTAGAGCTTTAAATAATGGCCTAAGACAATGTAGGTATGAAAGAAATACGACCTCTGTGGTCAAATGACTTGTACATTGTGCACCTGATTTCATGGTGTGTCGCCATTTCTAAGCTCACGGGTTTGATTTCCGGCTGTGTTGGTGTTTGAAGTACCGTTACTTTTTCTAATTTTCATTACACTTACTCATACTTAGAATCGGGGCAATTATGTCATGATCTCCAATTAAAAAAAAACTTTAAATAAAACGTCGCGCGTCGTGTCTTGAAAACCTGTAATTTCTTATTTACAAATAATCTTAAGATAAGGTTTCCAATAAGTAGAATACAAATAATAATCTATATTAAATGTAATGTTATTATTTATCTTTCAGCGGTGGACTGCAAGAATAAATGGAAGACTATCCGTTGCAACTACACCCGCAGTCGAAATACAAAAGCTAAGAATGGAACCAATATTGGTAGAAAGGATTACTACCTATCACCCTATTTACAGTTTCTCAGTCCGTTCATAAGGCTGAAACCTCAAGATGAAGGTGAACCGAACCGAACACCGGCCAACTATTCAGACGAATCGTTAGACAACAATAACGAACATTTAAACTCCTTAGAACAAGAAACTGACGATTTTGAAGCTAAATATACTGATGCGAATGCAACAGACTCGGCCAAGAAAGAAAGAAAAAAACGCAATATCTCCGACGTCTATGAATGTATCATAGATAATCTTAATGAGAAGAGGAAAAGAAGTGAAATAGCGAAGCTACAAAAGGACCACTGCGAATTATACCTGTTAAGTCTGGCTCCTCATTTGAAAACTATGACACCCAGAGAGCAATTACGCTTCCAAATTGGAGTGGTTAAGCTTATCGAGAAAATAAAGTATTCTGAACCATCTTGAACTGACTTTTCGACTCTGAGGATATTTCTCTTTGAAACTTGAACTATGTTCGTGTTCATTCTTAATAATTCTGGACTTATCAAAACTATAGACTTATTGTCTGTATAAATGTTGTTGTCTGTCCTACTTGATCTGTTAGATGTTGTAAATTTTATCACCGTTTCCCAGTAGATATTTTTCGATGTTATAAGAACAAAATCTAAATAAAGTGTCTATATTTCATGTGACTTTGTGCATTAATTATCATTTAAAATTTAAGTTATTATGCAAACAAAATTATAAAGTTCGCTAAAATATCGTGTTGATCAGCAATTACCTTTTTGGGAATACCCGAAGTGCTACACCTAGATTGAGCCGGCTAAAACTAGGTGTAGCTGGTAGGTGTTGAATAAGCCTAAGTGTGACCGATTTGCTTACGACTAATACTAAGTGTAGCCGGCTGCATTAAATTTAAAACTAGGTCTAGCCTTCTTTGTGGCTCTATTAAGGAGAAATAATTATCGGGTTTGAAGAAAGTTATTTCTATTGTCTGATAAAAAAATAACTTCGCGCTCTCCTTAAATTTCTACCTAAACCATATTAAGATCGATTACACCTAGGTTTAACCAACAGCCACCGGCTACACCTAATTTTAGCTGGCTAAAACTAGATGTAGCCCCACTTCGGGTATCAGGCCTAACATATATAGGTATAGAGAAACACATTTATTAACAACACACACACATACAGTAGAGTAAAGAGAAGAAAGTAATATACAATGAATTAACACGTTACAAAGAATATGGGAGACAGGTACATTAGACAGTGTGCAGTTAATGGGCCCCGTCTCAGTAAAAAATAGGTATAATATTCTCATGGCCGATTGCACTAAACTTAAGAATCGCCTAAGTCTTTTCCTAACTACAACATGACCAAATTAAAACAGTCTCATAAACTTAGCCGTCATGTAGCTGTCATTCGCTAAGTTAACTTGGTCGAGTTGTAGATAAGAAAAGACTTAGACGATTCTTAAGTTTAGTGCTTTCACGCGTCAGACAGTCTCATATAAAAGTGTCCAAAAAAATTAAACAAACGTTGGCTTTAGAGTGAAAAAATATATAGATAGGTACTTACGACGCTTTGCCTTCGTACGAGTTCTTTTTTCATTGCCTCTAGCATTGTTTTGTCTTTCCTCTTGAAGAACTCCATCTAAAATGACATTTTAAGTTTTTTTAGTCATGTCACTACGTAACCAAGTAATTTACATTAATTTATCTTCATAACCCGTTTCGTTTAAAAATTTAATATGGAGGCAAATGAATTTGTTACCTAGCTAGAGGAATAACTAGGTACAGGGTGAAATCGAAAACAGCCGACAATTTTTGTGGTGTGTCTAAAACGTTAAACTGAACAACTTTGTTTATGGGATCAACTTAATTAGAGCAAAATAATAATCAGCTTTTCCATACATTTTGGTCGAGTAGATATTGACGTTTTTTATGGAACTGCTGATTTTTTTTTTGCTTTGATCACGTTGATCCCACATACAAAGATGTTCAGTTTGACGGTCTAAACAACAACAAAAAATATTAATAATAGTTAAAAAAATCACCCTGTAGTTTAAACCGCCATGTCTGTGGTCCTGGGTTCGATTCCCGTTTGGGTCAATTTAGAAAATTATAATTTAAAAAAAGATTTTTCTTTATCTTAGTAATAGAAAAATTACCTTATAAAGAATAAATATAAATATAGCTAAAGCGATCAAAGCCCCGAGAATGGCTAAGAAGATAATCAACTGTTTGTTTTGCCCTAAAGTTTTCTCTTTCTGCCACGTAATCACAGATGATAGTCTGAAAGAGATAAATACATTATGTCATTAAATGTATTTTAAATATTTGTTTGAATCAGGCGTCACTTGGCGGAAGACCCAAACCATTTTGAAAAAAGAAATATATGTAGCTTACTTCCACAAACAATATATTAATAATGCAAGATGCACCGCCCGCCCGCCCGCAAGCCCTCAGGAGTTAGATCGTGCGTAAACCACGAGTGTTGGTTTACGCACGATCTAACTCCTGTTGTTGTGGCGAAACACGTGTAGAGTAGCTTATTGGTAAAGGTGCAAGGTGTGTTGCTGTCTTGTTAAATGCAGGTATTGTGCACTGATATTTTGAGGTGTGCATGTGCATATTCTTGCGTGCGGGCGGGCGGTGCATCTCGCATACATTGTTTGCGGAAGTAAGCTACATATATTTCATTTTTCAAAATGTATTTTAAATAATTCCGTGACCACATATTTTCTATTATAACACTTTTAAATAAAGTAGATAATGTTACATTAAAGGTCTATCTACACATCAGGGCCGGACGTGTTGGAGGCCCAAGTTACGCTGGTCGTGCTAATATTCTGTATGTAAAACTAATAAACATTGAGCTCCGTCATCGGCAGCTTCATTCAGGATCCGGAGTTCAAAATACGTTGGTCCTTTGTATAGAACATAGAAACGCCTGACATCGCTTGGGATCCGGACACGAATTGGCCTGGATATGTAAGGATAGAACTTTAGGGAGCCCGCCCGATTATCGCTAAGCGGTTATTTTGTTGTTGGAGCCACAAATTACCGAGTAGGTTTTTAATATTCAGAGCTCAATACTAAAACGGTCACGAGCTACAAAAATTTGTTCACAAAAGTCGCCGAAAAATCGCCTCGATTATCGCAGCTACAAAAATCAGTACGTGGGCAAACTAAATGTTAGATTAATCAAATTAATATGTAAACATAGTTTTATAAAATAAAATAAAGACCATGTAATCTTTTTGGCATACCCGCCATTTTGAAAAAATCGGAAATTCTTCGCAACTGACAAAACTAGTGAAAAATAAACACAAATCATTGTTGTCTAGTCTGCCTGTCGAGTCCGTAACAAACTCGCATCTCACTTCGAACCTCACTTTACTTCGCGGGAATTTTAACTCATAAATGAGATAATCTTAGGCTACTTAAACCTTTTGCGATCGGTAAAATAGCGTAAATGCAGCTAATTTCTAATAACAAATTCATGCGAAGTGAAGTGAGGTTCAAAGTGAGATGCTAGTTTGGTTACAGAATCGACAGGCTGCAGTTGCAAATTGAAGTGTTCTTTCTATCACGATAATTTTTTAAGTCCAAATATCTCCGAAAGCATACATTTAAGGACAGTTTGACAATCAATAATACATTTTTATTTTGACGTTTTCTATGGATTAAAACTACATAGTTTCATCAGTTGCGATGAATTTCCGTTTTTTTTTTCGAATAAATACAGTACAGTGCATATATCTTGAAATCGGGTGGGGATTGCGCGGAATGCGTATTTTGGGCATACGTAGCAGTGAGGGGCGCGGGCGGCGGAAGAGGAGCGCGTGCTATTGGTCGCTCACAACAGCACATGCGCGAACTTATCCCTACTCCGTCGAAAAAAATTCAAGATACGTGCCTAGTACTGTATACCAGGCTCCATACTCAAACGTTACATGCCGTTTTAATGTCAATAGTTTACTGAAAAAAAATACTCACTTTTTCTGCTTCTCTATAACTGTTGTGGCGGAAGATAAGTTTAAACTTAAAGTTGATGTCAATTCCAGTTTTCCCCCTATTAAGTTTGCCACTGGAAAAGTTGTTTGATAGTAAAATATTTGCATAGAAAGACATAATTTTACAGAAGAAAGTAAAATAAAAATATCGTTAATAAACTTTACTAAAATAGATTAATTTGAAATTGAATAGATAATTGAGGAGTTCGGTAACGCAGTGGCTTAGCGCCTGGCTCAGCGATTGCGGAGGTTAAGCAACTTTCGCAAGGG
Source organism: Agriphila tristella (assembly GCA_928269145.1). Classification (NCBI taxonomy): domain Eukaryota; kingdom Metazoa; phylum Arthropoda; class Insecta; order Lepidoptera; family Crambidae; genus Agriphila; species Agriphila tristella. The sequence continues at coordinate 24,753,801 of OV743437.1, read as the reverse complement.
TCGGTGATGGGATGGGTGACCAAAAATTTATTATCTCAAGCTCCTCCGTGCTTCGGAAGACACGTTAAGCCGTTGGTCCCGGCTGCATTTGTTGTCGCTAACACCCACCAATCCGTATTGGGCCAGCGTGGTGAATTATGGACCCGTCCTCCTTATCCACCCATAAAGAAGGCCTGTGCCCCAGCAGCAGACACATTAAAAAATTGTTTATAAAACAAAAAACTGACTGTAGAAGACCTGCCTCTAAAAAGCAAGAAGTAGGTAATATTCATTGTTATAATTAACATTTAATATTCACTATCATTGTTACAATAAAAATAATTTTATTGAAGTCGGGTGGGGCTGGAGTACAAGTTCTTTTTTTTATTCTTGAAATATTATTACTTGCTTTTTAGAGGCAGGTTTTTTGAAGGATTGTTTGAAAAGAATGATATTCATAAAACTACATTATTATCGTTTTTAGTATTACCTATATCGGGATTTTACACCTGATTTATCCTGTTTATTTTTGAGGCTCCAAATCCCGACACCTCTATTTATTCTAATAACGTCAATAACCATAGAAATTTGAAACAATATATAAATTATTATCATACTTATTTTTGATTTCAATATAACACTGGTCACTATGATTTTGACGGTGCTGAGTGGTTTCAAGTCAATGATGCACACAAACAAATGTTTATCCACCTGGGGGAGACACTTTTGCCATGAAACCTGAGGGCATAAAACAATTCATGTTTTAGTAATACGATTTTGATTTCCCAACTTTTCTCTGTATATGTTACGTACGGCTAATACCAGAAGTGCGGCTAAACCTAGTTTTAGCCAGCTAAAACTAGGTGTAGCCGAAATGGCTGTTGGCTAAAACTAGGTACACCTCGGTTACAATCGATCTGCTTTACTACTGTAGATCACAAACATAGGTAAGAAATCGATTCGCAGCGAAGCGTGAGCACAAAGAAGGCTAAACCTAGTTCTAACTGGCTACACCTAGTATTAGCCGCGAGCAAATCGGCTACTCCTAGGTCTAAGAAACAGCTATCGGCTAGACCAAGTTTTAGCCGGCTAAAACTAGGTATAACCACATTTCGTGTATTAGCCGTAACATAATAATAAATGCTTTACTTTATTATAAAAACTTTATAGAAGTTTTAAGATTTTTTATTTATGGCTTTTTAATAGAGAAATACCTTTTTTACCTCTCCACCACGAAAAGGGCACTTTTGGCGCGCAAAAACTCGCAGCAAAATCGATTTTTGCTGCGAGCGTGAGGCAAAGTGCTTTTTTAATTTCTAACACCAACTTTTGAAATAATTAAGAAAAAAGAAATAGAGTGACAAGGATGAGACTTGTAAAATTGATATGTGAGAAAAGGATAGAAAGACTGCTTTATGTTGTCATACATGAGAATTAAAAAGTATAAAAAATAAAATGCACGGATCTACCAAGGAGTTTTAAATAAGGATTGTTGAAAAAGAAGTTTGATAATTCGAAATAAAGAGTACAGACGAAATGGGGTCGCATGTATGAAATAAATATTAAATAAGAAAATCAATGAAATTTTTAAACAAGTTAGTGTCCGGACACGAAAGTGGCGGCGGCCGAGCGGTGGCGGGGCGGCGCGGCAGCGGAGCGGCGGCGGGGCGGGGCGATGAGAACGTGGGCACGAAACATAGCGGTCGGTCAGCCGCGCTAGTAGTGTTGTGACAGATGGGCTAAATACCATTAAGGGCCCGTGGACCTACCGATTTGACCTACTGGTAGGACCACGGTATACCACTAAAGTAAATTCTTATTTTTTTTCTATTGATGTGTCAAATGTGATGTTGCTATGGAAACAATTTCTTGTCAATACCGAAAAATGTTCAAAGGACGAAATATATCCTATGTCTAAAAATGTTATTTAGTTAAAAAAAATTAGTCTATAGGCGTTAACTAGTTTCAAAATCGGATCCTTTGCTCATCTTGTGTTTTTTAAATGATGTCCAAGATACCGACATCCATACTGAATAAATAGGTACCTACCTAGTAATCAAACAGACACTATTATATTTTTCAACACAACACTACTGTGATCGCGGGCTACCAAATCAAACTAGTTTGTTCATTTGTTTTCGTCGCTCTCCTCCCGCCCGTGCATCGCTCGTCGCCCCGCGCCGCCACCGCCCGTTTCGTGCGCGTCTCCATACTGTGCCATACTGTTGAATGCATCGCCGCCGCTCCGCTGTCGCGCCGCCCCGCTGCCGCTCCGCCGTCGCAGTTTTCGTGCCCGGACACTTAGTGTTTTATAAATATAAACTAGCTTCTGCCCGCGACTTCGTCCGCGTGGATATTAGACAAAATCCTTTTAAGGAACCTTCAACCAGGATCCGGCCAGCCATTTTTACGCGATTAGGCGAGTCCCCATCAAGCGCGCTGCCTCGCGAGGCAAGACATTTGCCGCGTGTGGCGGGCCTCGCACAAGACTTCCAGTTGCCGTTCCCGTTCCCGCTCCCGTTCCCCGTTCCCGTTCCGTTCCCATCCCGTTTGCGTTCCCGTCCCGTAAACGTCCCGTAACCGTCCTGTACCCCTTCCGTTTCCGTTCCCATCCCGTTCCTGTCCCGTTCCCGTCCCGTTATATTCCCGTTCTGTTCCCGTTCCGTTCACGTTTCGTTCCCGTTCCCATTCCCGTTCCGTTCCCGCTGCGTTCCCGTCCCGTAAACGTCCCCAAACCGTCCCGTACGCCTTACGTTCCCGTTCTTGTTCCCGTTCCGTTCCCGTCCGGTTCTTGTTCCCGTTCCCATCCTGTTCTATTCCCGTTCCGTTCCCGTTTCATTCCAGTTTCGTTCCTGTTTCGTTCCCGTTACGTTCCTGTTTCATTCCCGTTTCGTTCCGTTCCCGTGCGATCCCGTCCCGTACTCGTCCCGTACCCCTTCCGTTCCCGTTCCCGTACTCGTCCCGTTCTAGTTCCCGTTACCGTCTAGTTCCCGTTACCGTCTCGTTCCCGTTCCGTTCCGCTCCGCTCCGTTCCGTTCCTTTCCGTTCCGTTCCGTTCCGGTCCGGTCCGGTCCGGTCCGTTCCGTTCCGTTCCGTTCCGTTCCGTTCCGTTCCGTTCCGTTCCGTTCCGTTCCATTCCGTTCCGTTCCGTTCCGTTCCGTTCCGTTCCCGTTCCCGTTCCCGTGCCCGTGCCCGTTCCGGTTCCCGTTCCCTGGATGTGCATGTCCAGGTCCAGGTCCATATGTGTCATGTGCACCGCGTTGGACTTCAAAATAAATCTCATTTTCGAAATCACCATCTCATAAAACCTCAAGAACGACATCCATATCGATTTTTATGTTACTCACCCCACTTACCCTCTAAGGGGTTGATTTTCAAAATCCCAAAATATATATTTAGACGTGCTCTCACGAATTTTAAAGTTGTAATTCCGATTTTGTATTCTTTTTCAGTACAAAATTTGAACCCCATTTTTACCCCTTTAGGGGTTAAATCATGTCCACCGTGTTGGACTTCAAAATAAATGTCATTTTTGCAATCGTCATCCCAGAAAACCCCAATAACGACATCTACATCGATTTTATGTTTACTTACCCCATTTACCCCCTAAGGGGTTGATTTTCAAAATAACAAAATATATATTTGCCTATTTATTTTGAGACGTGCTCCTACGAAGTTTAAAGTTGTAATATCTATTGTATATTATTTTTCCATTAAATTTTTTTAACCCCATTTTCACCCCTTTAGGGGTTAAATCATGTCCACCGTGTTGGACTTCAAAATAAATGTCATTTTTGCAATCGTCATCCCAGAAAACCCCAATAACGACATCTATATCGATTTTTAAGTTTACTCACCCCATTTACTCCCTAAGGGGTTGATTTTCAAAATAACAAAATATATATTTGCCTATTTATTTTTAGATGTGCTCCTACGAAGTTTAAAGCTGTAATGACTATTTTATATTATTTTTCCATACAAAATGTGGACCCTATTTTCACCCCTTTAGGGGTTAAATCATGTCCACCGTGGTTGGACTTCAAAATAAATGTCATTTTTGCAATCGTCATCTCACAAAACCCCGATAACGACATCCATATCTGTTTTTAGGTTATTTTTACCCTTTTCACCCCCATTTCATCCCCTTTGGAGTTAAAATCCTAACTAAAACAATATACGTTGCTTTAGATTTCTATTCATAAGCCTAAATTATAAATTTAGCGATTTTTACTTCGAAAATGAAGGATTTTCTTTAATACAAAACTTCATCCCCCTTTTGACCCCTTCGGGGGTAGAATTTTGAAAAACGCTGAGACCCGTATTTATTAATTTTCAATCGTCAGCCTAAATACAAAATTTGAAGATTCTAGCTTCAAAACTGAGGGACTTTCATACAAACTTTCATCCCTTATTTCATCCCCTTAGGGATGGAATTTTCAAAAATCCTTCCTTAGTGGATGCCTACACTGTATAAAGTATCTGTGTGCAAAATTTCAAGTCTCTAGGTCCAGCGGTTTGGGCTGTGCGTTGATAGATCAGTCAGTCAGTCAGTCAGTCAGTCAGTCAGTCAGTCAGTCATTCAGTTTACGATTTTATATATTAAGATAAATCAATAAGATGGGATATTAATAAATTAGAGAAAAACAAAACGTAATGTACCTAAATAAAACGACAGGAATATATTTTAATCTAAGAATAAAAAAAAATAGCATAGGTTTGATCGAACTAATTGTGTGATATAACAAAAAATGAGTACGCCCAGCGATGAAGATAGTTATCTAACTCCAAAAGAGTTAAGAGAACAAGTTTCTAATGCTGAATTTAGATTTTTACCAGGAAAGTCACGTGATTTTTTTCTTGCTGGTCGAGGTGAAAAGTTGTATGTTTAACACGAGACCAAAGTTTTGTTCTGCCTCATGCCTTTAAATCACTCACTGTGCTCAGTAGTCTATATTAGAATCACTCGCTACGCTCGTGATTCAATTCTAGACTACTTCGCTAGTTCGTGATTTAAAGTCGGCACTCGCAGCACAAATCGACTTTGGCCACTTGTATAACAAATAACTATTCTTTTATTAAATCAAACCACAAAAGAGGCCGTGAAAAATATTCTGGTCTTCGAAATAGTTATAATTTTACTCCGTAAACTTACCCTATAAGATTCGATAAAAGGCTTCTTGTCTATTGTAATTAATATTGTTACGTTTTTCCATGTTACAGAACCGTTATTCACAACCTGTAAAACAAAATAATGCAATTATTAAAATTCTCTAAAAGTGAGTAGAAAAGTCAGAGAAAGTTAATTCATAAGTAATAATTCAACATTAGTATAAAATCAGTTTCATTCGATTTATTTATTCGGTTCGATTCAAGAATCTTATATTCATATTCTAATGAATATAAGATTCTTGGTTCGATTCAAATAATGATCCAGCCTACTTATTGTCTAATTTTCAAAATCTATCGCAATCGCTTTCATTTGACAGATGGATGTGACAAATTGGCTTTGATAACTTTTTGAACATGACTGGAAATATCAAAACCATTTCGAGAAATAAGCTTTCGGTACAATGTGTACTAATTAGATTTTAAAATAAGTCTATATTTTAAAGATATTTATAATATTCAATAAAAAGCTTTAACCTTCAAATGACCTTTCTATGACGTCATCACATGCAGATCCCCCTGTCATAATAAAATAAAGAAAAAAGGGCAAAGACAATTTTGTCAATGAACTTGGCATTAGGGATGGTGGAAGGTGGAAGTGAAAAAATATCGATATAGGTAATATTTCTCAGAAAAAAAAGGATGTAATGGGATGATGACTAAGTAATGGATTCTTATTTTAAGGGTAAAACATAAAAAAAGCAAAATAAACCGCTACGCGAAGTTTTAGCTCGATTTGACGAATTTTACGATGATTTTTAAGACTCAAAAGCTGGAAAAAATCAAAATGGAGCATTTTGATTTTTTCCAACTTTTGAGTCTTAAAAACTGCTGCATTACTTTGATAAATTTTTATTTCTGCCAAAAAGAAGCATCAACGTATCACATCCTGAAAGCGATTGCGATAGATAGATTTTTAAATTAGACAATCGGCCCCTTGGTTTCTCTAGCTTTCTACCTCTAGGTTTTCTAACTTTCAAGTTCACTACAGATAATGTAATATTATTACCTCACAAAAGTAAGGTCAAAGGATCAGCAAAATATTTATTTAAATTTATTTTATTTTATTTATTAATTACCCAATACTCATGTGCGTAATTTATAGTGTTAGCCCTGACATCTTCTATCTCCACATCAGTTACTGTTTGGTTGTTTCCTAGACTGAAAAATAAAAAAATAACTTCAGTCACTTTCATTTCGGCACTAAAAATGTAAGGGCAAAAATAATAATAAGTATAAATCCGAATTAAGTATTATAAATCAAATATTAATAAATACAGCGAAAAATTTAAGTGAGTCTGGACGACTCGGTAGCTCAGTCGATTAGAGCATTCGCTTGGCTTGCGAAAAGTGGGTTCGATACACTGAGTTGATTTTTTCAAGTATACAGGGTGTCCCAAAACATTGCCACATGGAGGGAAAGTACCTTAAATATTGAAGGTAGGAAATTTTATTGAAAGGAGACTTCATTTTATTTTTAAAAATAATTGAAACTGCATTCAAAGATTTCTGAAAAATCGCTTGCCTTAACCAGGAATCGAACCCACCAAAAACGAAAAAAAAATATTTATTTTTACGATACCAATCGAAAGAATTACTCATAAGGATTATTTTTTCTTTAATGACACAGCATCTCATAGAAAAGTAAGACCATGGAATTTAACATTTAAATTTTAATTATTACAAATTGTATCAATTTGTATCGAATCGTAAGCGATTTTCCAAAAAAAATTTGAATGTAGTTCCGTTTCTTTTTAAAAATAAAATGAAGTCTTCTTTGAGTGAAATTACCTATCTTCAATATTTAAGGTACTTTCCCTCCAGGTGGCAAAGTTTTGGGACACCCTGTATAAAGCTAATTTATAAACTTACCTCTTTAATACCACTAGATCAAAATTCACTTTATATGGCAAAGTCCATATAAATTCCTTGCTTACATTTGGCTGGTTACACAGTTCATAGAGAGAAATTTCTATCCGCAACTCTTTTTGATGGCTCGAGGATTGGCTCATATTGAACACGACAGGAAGTTCATGCTAAAATCCAAAAAAATAGAAAATTAGAATTTACATAGATAATACTTTGCCACAGACGTAAATGTTGAAATGGTTTACATTATTTCAAATCTTCAGTATTCAAAATTATATTTATAATAATGACATTAGTAGTCGTGCCCATTTTCTGATTGCGTTGACTAAGAAGCGTAATTCACAGATTCAATGGACCGAAGGTTTAGGTATTTGCCAACAATTTTATCCTGCTACCTCCACGCGTACACCTCATGGAAAAAAAAATACGAAAACATAAAGCAAACTGATAAGTGATCCTTACTTCTCTCGAATTAATAACAACCTCACCATGGCATTCCTCCCGATAGGTTTGAGCTTGTAGACTACAAGAGTTGATGTTATTTATTATACTTGTAGTAAGTAGGAGGTGTTCTCCGTAGCTGATCCGCAACACTGACGCACCGCTCACCGGCACCACAATGCTAACTTCAAAGTACAGAACCCAAGATAATAAATACAGTCATACCATGGCATTCCTCCTCAAAGGTTTGGGCATATAACACTTGTAGCCATCAAAGTGGTCTCCGCAGCTGATCCTGAGCACTGGCGCGCCGCTCACTCGCACCAGCATGCAAGCTTCAAAGGAACTGTTCCCTCTATTTTCTACCTTCAGCGTCGCCAAGAGTGAGTCTGAAGAACCGAGCTCGTAGGTGTCGTTGCTGAAATTAAAAAAGGAATCGATTGACAAGCGGGCCCAATGCGGATTGATGAGCGTGGTGCGGTTTCAATAATCATCTGAAATTTAATACCTTCCAGACCAACTGATGCTGACATTAAGGTTAGGGTCGCAGTCTTTGTCGGTGCAGTGGCGGGACACCTCGAAACTGGTCTCCGTTAAACTCTGGGAGCTAATCATCACCCAGGACCTATCAAATTCTGTTAACATTAAGTGCAAGAAAAAGAACATTTATTTTGGACATACACAACGAACACAACATGACAGTACAAAAAAAGAGACAAATCACAAAATGATGCCAAAACTGTGCTCAGCTCAGTATAAGCAGCAATCTAGGCCTGCGGCACTGGTATTCTGCTGAGCACAGCAGTGACATCAGGATCGACGAACATGACACAAATACTACAAAACTAAGCAAAACAAATACAAGTCACACAAATTAAAACTATACATAAAGGCTGAAAGAATTTAAATTCTTTTGCCTTTCCAGTAAACCACAAAACATAATTTAAACTATATGCCACGGGACTATCTAACATTAATCCACTGAACAAGTAATCGTCATTTCAATCTATATTTGTTTAGGTAGGTTACTAGACGGAAACCGATGACTAACTAGTACATGCTAGTACATGGGATGTATTTAATAGCACTTTAAATTTGATGAAAACAGCAATAAAATTGTATATCAGCACTTTAAAATAATGGTTTGCACTATAACTGTGTCCCAGCTCCGAAACCATTTAGTTTCTGTTTAGCCATGTCAGACTGACCACTGTCAAATGAGATGGCTAGATGATAACAACTTGTGGCATAAAATACATATCTACACGCCATCAGGTCAGTTCTGGCGTTGTTGGTCACAAAATGGAACCTAACCTCCTCCTCGGCTCTATCGCCGCGCCCGCTCGTCGTCGCACCGAGTCGTCAGTTTACCAGTACTAAAGTTATAAAATTAATTTATATGGTGCAAAGTATTAATTTTAAAGCTTAACAATTAAATTGTATAGTGCAAAGTATTAATTTTAACGCTTAGCATATTTAAAGTGGAAACCATTATTTTTAAAGTTCATTCAATAAATTTTGAAGCTAAACATTTTAAAGTGTGTTACATTATTTTTAAAGTGCATTTATATATTCCCCCTAGTACATTGACGTTACAATAAAAGTAATATCATCACAGAATATCATTTTAATTTTTCCTCCATCCTAGATCCCTAGTGTACAATGAAAAATAAGTATTTAGCTTATTTTTATGGACAGAAAATGTTTCAAAAGAAGTGAAGTTGTTAAATTTATAATAAACGATAACTCCAAATTAGAATACTCACTATCGGATTTTATTACTCTTTCTTTATCCATTTCTACTTTTGTTGAGAATCTGTATTCACCAGCTTCGTTGTCGTCCTGAAATAATACTAATACTAAAACAAAACATTTAGTACCGGGCATCATACATTTTAATGTGTTTGTTTTGCTGAAGTACCTGAACAAATATTTGGGAGATGGTAAATGTGGCCAGCACACAGGAGCTAACTGTTTGAGTAAACTTGTTTAATATTAACGCAAAATGTGATATGTTATGTTAATCTGAAAATGTTATCTTCCACTTTATAGTAATTAACATAATGAAGTTAACTTTTCTTTCGATAGTGCCATAATATCTTTCAATATCTAATGTTATTAAAGACTTTGTTTACTTTTTCCTCCGTTTGTCAACTATTTAAGGTGTGGGCACATTTGACGGACGTCAAAATGTTAACACGCCGTCAGATGACGTCAGTTTTCATAGTAAATGTATGCACTAGGAGCACACTTATGACACGTGGCGTCAGACACTGATGTGCCATCGCCCTTACTATTGACGAGCTTTAAAATATCCAAAATACATTCTTTCTTATGTATTTATTCAAATTTCAAAACAATGAGTATTTTCTATATGAAAATAATGATTAAAGTCTATATTTATTTTGGTAATGAGGGGTTTTCAAAGTGACATTTAAAAAATAAAAATAGTAACTGTTTGCTTCAATAGATATTTGCTTCAGTTGATGGAAAAAAGAGGCAAAATTGGCTTTTAAAAATCCTGGCCTGTATCAAAAAGAAGAAAGTATGCGCTCGCTGGCTGATATCTACCCAAGGAGAAACATTATGTGGCTGTATCTGCCTGCTTACCTGAGTACTCTTCATTTAAATAAATAACATTGACACATACATTTTTATCAACGCCATCTATCGAGCCAAAGCAAAGAAAGCCCTCATTGCAATAAAACACTATCTGAAATTTTCCTGCATGCATTAACGTTTCGGCGCTCTTTCACCTACCGTGATTGCAAAAAAATTACTTATGTTAATTTTTGCAATAGATTTTACTTACCAGTTTCACTATTACATTACGACATTCAATTTTTTCCCGTTCATCACTTGATACAACCAATGGAAAAGTTCTTTGGGGTGCTTCTATTAAAGCTCTATTACCAATTATTTCATTTGTTGCTTTTAATTCTACAATCACAAAAATCATTTTGTTATTAACATTTTCTTTTGTTTCATTGCAACTTATAGCTTAGGTTAGGATATAATTATGTCCGTGATCGTAGTTCAATTTTAGTTCAATTTTTCTAATACATTCTTCTTGATTTGTGAAACATGAAATCTCTCGAAAAGTAACATGTGAGTTTTTCATGTTTCTTTCTATTTATTTCTTACCGATTGTAAAATTCTTGCCCTTCAGATGCTTCACGCTTACACAAACACTGACTGTGAAGTTATTGTCCTGTTCTTTTACAATCTGTAAAAGCAAACATTTAAAGAGAACTTGTAATACCAACTTAACGTAATTTCATTCAGCATTAGTACCACAGAATATTTAAAAAAATAGTTCTGTGATTGACTCGAAGTAGATGCTTGTTTTTTTATGTGTTTTATCAGAAACCTGGGCACCGACGAGGGAAGTGAAGATTGTTACATTGACAGCAGGGATACACCTCAACAATATGATTTCGTTGCTACCAGGAGCTCCAATTGCCAATTCTGAAATAAAGAAGTAAGAAGATGTACCAAAACTTGTTCATAATAAGTCTTTCATATCATTTCCTACATTATTTTACCCAACGACCTAATCTTGATGAAGTTCCATTAGGGATTGAGTCAAGCATTAAGTCTCTCTAGACCGTTTCTTCAAATTAAAACATCGATTCCAATAAAATATAGTAACATTTAGATCATAAGTGAAAAATAATGATAACTCGTTTAGATCTGCTTTATTTTTATTGTAGTGAATTACTAAATTCATATTATAATCATTATTTTATTCCTAAGAACTTTGATTAATATAATCAAAGCTTTGGAACTTCGATTGATATCATTAAAGCTGTCAAACTTGATTATTTTTTAGATTTACAAAAAATATTGTCACTGTATTTATTATTCTTACCATCGCATCCGTTGTCGTTCATATCTGGAATGCTTTGCAAACTGTTACCGAATGTTATAAACTCTTTAGATATAATTTTCTGAGTTTTCTTTAGTTTATCCAGAACTATTCTTATGATTCTTCCATTACTGATGACTACTTCATTTACTTCGGAACCCGACAAAATGTACAGTGCACCTACGCCTTCTTCTTCATAAGGGGCGCTAACAAAAATTTCTGGAAAAAGTTAACAATCTACTTTAAAGTATAAATTCCTAGAATATCAGAAATTTTATTCAATTGATTCTTGGTGAGATCTCTTAAAAACAGAAGAATATTCATTTTGAACTGAAAAAGTGCCGGTCTTAAAGGGACGTACAACGCTGTAACAAATTTTCATAGTAAAAATTGAGATATCTTTATTTGCAGACTTTAGAATTTTGATGCTAAGTTTCCCAAATTTTTTTTTTGAATCGTTTATGCATTTTTCATTTCTAAATGCTAAAATTTAAATCAAATATATTCATGTATGGGGGGTCGCCAATGTTCTTTGACGTTTTTTGTTTAGAAGATAGGGCATCTATTGCGCTATTGCATGCTTCTGTTTAAAACGTAAGTGGAAAGCGAAAGCGCACGGTCAGCGTGCTCTATTAAATGCATCAGATTAAAGTAAAAGGAAAAGTGAACTGGAAAGCCATCGTATGAGTAAACAGAGTGCCAATGCCAACTGACCTGGATAGTTGTCGCCGTCCACGTTGCTAGTCGCAATAGCCGAACCGAACCTTGAACCATCTTTGATGCTCATTATCACACGATGTCTGCTCGTCTCATTGATCGTCTTCTGAAATTCAGGAAATATCTCTAAAAACCGACTGTTATATAATAATAGTTTTGTACTGTATAAAAGTTGAATTGATAGGTTGTTGAACAAAACAAAGAGTAGTAGTCTCTTTTTTCCATGATCCTTACTAATATTATAAATGCGAAAGTCCGTTTGTTTGTTTGTTACGCCTTCACGTCCTAACTACTGAACCGATCATCATGAAATTTTGCATACACGTTGTCAGGGGTACAGAGAAGGACATAGGGAGACCTTTTATCCCGAAAAAAAGTATAGTTCCCGAGGGATCGCAAAAAACCTTTCCACGCAGACGAAGTCGCGGGCGGCCGCTAGTAATACTATAAGTTGACACGACACTTGATTAAGTAATGTTTCATTAAGCATTATAATTCTTTTATTGACGTCTCAACATTCCCTCATTCCTCTACGATCCACCGACGAGGATCCACCGGTGGATCGAAGGATATATCTCGCTACCCCGTGAGAGCATCATGGGACTGCAACTCGATAATTACCATATCACCGCCCAAGTAAATGTGAACAGCTCCAGTTTCAAAACCCCTATCCTCATCACTTTGAGCTGGTGCTCCTACTAGCAGCTCAGATAGTCCATCATTATTTATGTCAGCCGATGCCATGGCCGCCCCAAACATGGACCCTATAGAATCATCAGTTATTTTAACGTACGTCTTCTCTTTTGGTTTTTCCTTCCCCTTTTGCTTAAGCACGGGAATATGTAGTATCTTGAGTTTCTTGAAATTCTTTTGGTGTTTTGACATGGTGGCGAACAAGAAATGTACCTGAAATCAGATTTAAACTCAAACCACACGCACGCAAATTTTCTCTTTCTATCTGTATATTATACGAAATACGGAATTTCAGCTTTGGATCTAAAACCGGTTGAAACCGGGGTTTAACCGGTTTCAAAGAAAACTATTGGATCATGTGTAGTATAAGTATTGTTCTTAATAAGTAAGTAAGTACCTTTTTGTATTGTAAAAAAGGTTATCTTAAAAAATATTTTTTGAGATAACCTTTTTTCAAGACCTATTGCGGCCGGCGGGTGGGTGCAAGCGAAAAAGAAAATCAAAACGTAGTTAAACGCAGTATACTTATTCTGTAAAATGTAGGAAAAATATGTAGCAGTAATCCCATAGTCTAAAAAAATAGGTAAGTAATGACTTTTTGTAAGTGTGAATTTTGAGGGCCTGTTTTGCACTAAGATTATACAAAATAGGAAAGCGTTTCGCTTAAATATCTTACTTTCACAATTTTGTTCGGGATTAACTTAGATTTTGACGTTAAGACTTTTGCTAGTTTGTTCGCTACAGACGGGCTGGCGGGCCCTCAATCCTTCATGTGAAAACTGAGGGCCCGACTCTTCAGCCAATAACTCGGTGAGATGACTTTCACAAAATCGCTTCCAAGTTTCACATTTCGTTTATAATGCACACCAAATCATCAGTATACTTTTATTGGTTTTCGACGTATTGGCCCTCAAACCACACGCACGCGTACTACATACATACGTTACTACATACAACGTACTAATTTAAGAAAGCTGGTTCAGAGTGGCTCCAAGTGGCAGAAGATAGAAGATCATAGAAGTCTTTGGAGGAGACCTATGACCGAAGACGGATGAACGTAAGGCTGTCAAAAAAAATAAGTGGGTAGAAGTCGGGCTAGATACCGAGACGATTGTCTGTTATATCTTTAAAGAAACTAAGTTAGGGTATCTTACAGTTCCTTCGGATGTTGCTGTAAACATAGCGCTTACGGCGTACATTGTTTGACTGTCGAAAAACTTCCCTGTTGTCATCGAGTATCCTGAAAACAATCAAAATATTTGTATCAATACCCCGCTGCGTCTTATAAATAGTGGTCAACCCACATCTGTGAGCATGGAATCTGATTTTTCCTTGATTTTTCATGCTCAATGCTTTTCTGTCGCTGAGGAAACTCATTTGTTAGAGTAAAATAGCGTGAGTGCTGTCGCGCACGGCAGCATCGGCGATGCGTTCGGCAGTACGGTCAAAATACGATCCCCTGGCAGGGAGGCAATGGAGTGCTGACGCGTAAGGTAGACTGGGGGCCAACGTAACACTTTTTGTTTGACGGGCTCTAGTGTAAAATCTATTTGTTTTTAAGTTACTTTATCTTTGTAATTAGGACCTGAGGTTATTCATCTACAATAATCTCTGCCAATATTGAACTTAATACATAAGAGAAACGTAAAAAATCAATTTAATCCGAACGAAGACGAGTGTTACAATTGTACCCATTGTGTGGTCAATTGTAACAAAAGTTTTATATGAAATAAAACACCAGTAAGTTGATTAGAAATACTTGTACTATTTTATATTTGCAGTCTCATAGGTAAAGAATCAGTCTTAAATCAAATTAACAAGATACTTCCTAAAATTTTAAAACTGAACATAATAATATTTATAAAAAATAATATAGCTTCTCTAGCTTCACAAAACAAACGAAAATGACTGCTTTGTTTGACAAGTGATAATTTTAAATCTTACCATAAATTTTAGCTTATTATGAGCATTATAGCTCGTATAAAAATCGAAATATTCAAAAATTTTTGTTTGTATGGTGTTACAATTGTCCACCGTTACAAATGTCCCCAGCCACGTGACTCATATGATTTAGCATATACGCGTAATTAAACTATTCAACTTAAATAGGCATTAAAAAAAACACTGCAACATTTCGTCTTTTTTACTCTGTTCCATGGCATCTGAAAGAAAATATATTAATATAAACAAAGTTTCATATGTTCAGTAAAACATGAAACCGACGTCAGAGATTAACACACAATATAGAACCTAACATACCTAATTACCAATGCAGGCCCCATTTGACCGACCATCATATAATTTATAGAACAATTTTAAATTGATTGCCAACGAACACGGGGACAATTGTAACACGAGGACGATTGTAACGTTTCAATTGTCCCCATTGGTGGTGGTACAACTGTCCTTTACACACACTCTTTGGAAAAATATTAATATCTAATAAGTTACTGAATATTAATGGGCAAAAACTAGGCTATGCCAAGTGTGCTAACTCAGTAATTGAGCAAATAAAAAACCTGGAGACAATATAGTGATTTAAAGCGAATATCAGACCGATAATAACGAACGAATAACTTACTTTGGCCCTGCAGAAAACGTAAATCCGTCGTTGACACGTCCGTTTCGCAGCTCGCGCGCCGCCAACTTTTGAGTAGGTCGGGACTCGTTCTGCGCGTATTCTAGCTAACGCATACCCGTATGCTTTGTAGTAGAAATATCGCCAATGTTACAATCGTCCACTGTTACTACTGTTCCCAGTCTACCCTACATACTTCCGCACGCGATATCATGCTATCGTATGCTTTCGGCACCGATCATGCTGGCAGATGAGGCTCAACCACAGTACGCAATAGCACGCTATAGCACGCAGTAGCAAATAGGACATAATCACCAACCCTAAAACCTTAAATCTAACTGCATACCTTCATAATGTTCAGACTTTTATTTTAATTTCACTAATATTTATTTATTATCTCCTGGTATGTAGCTTTGTTATAGAGGTACGAGTATATAGGATCTATATTTACCCAAATTTCCATATTTTTCTAAATATTTAATGTTCTTTTGGGTGCCGTAGTCGGTACTTTTGGCAACCAACGATGTCACATCCTCGAGGGGATTAGATGAGTTTACATATACTATGTCACCGTCGCCGAAGGCAGACACCTTCGCTATCAGCAGCATCTCATTGGTCTGGTCCAGTAATGTCCTCCACCCGGTCCCACCGTACAGGACAGCTGGAAATTTATCAATGTTATTTTGTATAAAATGAGATAGGTCAATTTCACAGACACTGATAATTTCATACAAATTCACCAAACCAGAGGATATAGGTTCTCCTGGTGCTATATGGATGTGGAACAGACTCTTACTGTGTTAAAGAATTATGTAGTTTCAAGCGAGGACTAGAAGTTAGATTTAAATAAGTGATATCGGTTACTTGATAAGGCAATCGTGAAATATTCCACTAGTGGCTCCGTGAGTTGTAGAATTCAAATTGAATGTTATTTAAATAATCGGTCAAGAGCGAGTCGGACTCACGCACTTAGGGTTCCATACCATCATAATTGCACCATCAAACCACACTGCAGAGTAGAATAATAATAGTACATTATGATATAAGTGCGGTAAGTTGAAAATTACAGCTGAGGCGATATTGCTAGCCCGAGCCGTATATAGGCGAGGGCTACAAGAAAGCAGAGGCTGTAATTTATCAAAGCGCACGTATGTCATACGACGTTTTATAACATATTTGCGAGGAAATAAATAAAACTCGGACTTTGCATTTTTGCTTGTTTTCCATAATGATGAAATTTTGATACACTTGTAAGTATCTATCGGTCGATTTTTCTGCCTTTCACTTCGATTGTGAGGAAATTAAACAACAATAAAGTAAAAAAACAAAAATAAAAAAATAAAACATTTTTTTTTTTAATTTTAGTGACAAATTATATCATTTTGGAATGTGCTCATCAAGGCCTTTCATTTAATACCCATATTCAAAAATTGAAAAAAAAATTTTTTTTTCTTTAATTTTATCGACAAATTATGTAATTTTGGAATGTGCTAATCAAGGCCTTTCATTTGATACCCATATTCAAAAATTAAAAAAAAAAAAATTCTTAAATTTTAGTGACAAATTATGTAATTTTGGAATGTGCTAATCAAGGCCTTTCATTTGATACCCATATTCAAAAATTGAAAAAAAATTTTTTTTTCTTAAATTTAGTGACAAATTATATTATTTTGAAATGTGCTCATCAAGGCCTTTCATTTGATACCCATATTCAAAAATCGAAAAAATAATATTTTTTTTTCTTAAATTTTAGTGACAAATTATGTAATTTTGGAATGTGCTCATCAAGGCCTATCATTTGATACCCATATTCAAAAAATAAATAAATAAATTTTTTATCCTAAATTTAGTGACAAATTATGTAATTTTGGAATGTGCTCATCAAGGCCTTTCATTTGATACCCATATTCAAAAATCGAAAAAAATTTTTTTTTTCTTAAATTTTAGTGACACATTATATTATTTTGGAATGTGCTCATCAAGGCCTTTCATTTGATACCCATATTCAAAAATCGAAAAAAAAAAATTTTTTTTCTTAAATTTTAGTGACAAATTATATAATTTTGGAATGTGCTCATCAAGGCCTTTCATTTGATAACCATATTCATAAATCGAAAAAAAAATTATTTTTTTAAATAATAAGTCACAAATTATATAATTTTGGAATGTGCTCATCAAGGCCTTTCATTTGATACCCATATTCAAAAATTGAAAAAAAAAAAAATTATTGAAAAAATAAATTATATAAAGTAAATTTTATTCATAAAATGTTGACCAAGAGGTCAATCGCACATGACGCATCAAAAAAGATTCTGATATAAAAACTCTTTGCTAAGATTTAAAAAAGTACCTACCGTTCGTTTTAGACGAAGCATCTTGATAAACCGTGCGTTTTACTTTACATTACCGCACAAGTTCGTAATGAGATACAATACGATATTGAAATTGGCGTAATAAGAGACCCTTTACGAGCAAATATGTTATAAATTAGTATTACAGTTTTAGGTCAGCGCCATCTCTTGACCGATAGTGGAACTAATGTTAACTTTTTTAGAAATTTGATCATTTCTAAAAAAATGTGCTATATTGAGACATCGTTTTATTTTTCCTGTAATCTTTATATAAATTGCTATCACATAGAATTATTTCAGATTATTCTCTTTGCAAACTTCGGAGATAAGGGGGGGAACGGTATTTTTTTTACAATTTTCATTATAAGTCGAAAACTATGCGGCCTAAAAAAAAAAGAAAATATGATTGAAATCGTGCAAACGACGCTCTTTCATATGATACCCCACATGCCCTAGTTGCCCCACTTAAAATTTTTAAGACCCCATTTCAGCCCCTGTTGTAAAAAAGATATTTTTATTTTTTCTTATTTGCAAAATAGTTGGGCAAATGTCAACTTAAACTATTCCAAATTTCAAGTTGATACCATTAGTAGTTCTCGAGATATCCAGCTGTGACAGACAGACAGACAGACTGAGTCACACCATAAGGGTTCCTTTTTTACCATTTTGGTACGGAACCCTAAAAAGAATCTAATTGATGTCACCTAGAGGATTTAAAATTCCACACTACTGTTTGTCATATTATTTGGTGTAGGTATTCGCAGCTAGATGGCACTTCTAATTTTGATAATTTTTGAAATATTTGGCTGATTTTTTTTTATATTAATTTCGAAGAACTGGCTGCCAAAAAATTCTATATAATTTTCAAATCTTCTCAAAAAATTTCACGAGAATCTGTTGAGAAATGCGATCTGTAGAGGAGATCAGACAGCGCCGGAAAGATGGACGGAAATATGTTATTTTTTACATATCTACGCCATTTGCAAAAATCTTAAAAAACTAGTGGTACAAAAAATTCTATACAATATTTGAATGTGCTTACAAAATTTCACGAGAATCAGTTGACAAATGCGCCCTGTAGCGGAGAACAGTCAGCGCCGGTAAGACTGAAATATGTTTTTTTAACATTTCTTCATCATTTTGAAAATTTTCAAAAAACTGGCGTGACGCGAAAAACGCATATTATTTTCGAACATGCTTACAAAATTTCACGAGAATCGGCTGAGAAATGCGACCTGTAAATGAGAACAAATAGCACCGGAAAGCCGGACTGAATTGTGTTTTATTTACATATCTCCGCCATTTCTAAAAATTTTGAAAAGCTGGCTCGGCAAAAAAATATAAATGTAATTTTTGAACATGCTTACAAAATTTTACGAATATTTATCGGTTGAGAAATACGACCTCTACAGGAGGAAAACGGACGCCAACGGACTGCCGGAAATACGAAAGAATTGTTGCACAAGCTGAAGCAGAGACGCTTCGCTCGCGCTTTGCGCTCGCTCGGTCAATACATAGGGGTAGCTGGGGTAGTTTTTAAACGGGTAACGATAAATTCCCATTTTGGGTATGAAAAATACTGAATATAGCAGTATTATATTATCTGTGATATAGCGTACTGAAATACTAAGTGGGCGACGGACTGAGGGCGACTACAAATGTTGAAAATGGGTGACTTTAATATACAAATTGAGTAACTACTTATTCAGAACGGGCGACAAAATTACTATTTGGGTGACAACCTAAGGGCACACCAAACATTTAGAATTTGACATATAATTTATTTAAAAAAGGGGACTTTATCCTAATCGAGATGTCAAAAATACCACGTTGGGCAGCTTAAATCGGTTAAATAGTTACCTACTTGATATAATAGTTGCCCAGTCAGTATTTCTATCGCTCATTTAGAATTTTCACTGCTAACTTAAATTATTTATCTCCCACATGTTGTCGCTCGTTTTACGTATTTTTTGTAATCCACAGTACTGAAACGCTGCCAGGCTTTATTTAAGTATCCCATTAACGATCGCTTTTAATATTTCCAGTCACCCAATTAATTAATTCCTATTACATAGTAGAATCTTGCGTGAAGTGTTTTGAGCGTGGCAAGGTAAGAGGTGTCTATGTGTGCGTTGCTAGAGCGCACAAAGTACTAAGCTAAACTACTGTACTCTCTCTATGCCCATTGTTGAATTATAGGTAGGCTCAGACCAAATAAGAAAAATAAGACGGAGTCTTCCGAACGAAGCGGTGAGGCCTATAAAACTACGCCATGGCTGTGTCCATACACAGTTCACGCACACACGTGTAACGAAACTACGCCGTGGCTTTCCATATAAAACCCTGCCGCCCGGCCCCCGCCCGCCCCCTTGTACGCACACATGTACCTTTAAAAAAACCGGCCTCACTTCATTGTTCGCAACGCTCCATCTTTCTTTTTTATTTGATCTGAGTAGGTAGGTAGGTAAAATTTAATGCTCGACTACAACAACTATGTTTTCCCCAAGTTATTTGCATTGTGTAAACTGGTAGGTACTTAAGTAAATACGAGAAATACAGTAACAAATATTGCTTGAAAGTTTGCTCAGCTGAAGTGGCAGTGGGCGGGACACGTAGCAAGAAGAATCAAAGGTCGTGATAGGACGAAAGGGTTCTAGAATATCGACCGCACACCTGCCGATGCTCTATGGGCGGTTAGGCCTCTAGCAAGGTGGATCGACGTTCTGCTGAAGAGAACGGAAAGCAGCACAGACCCACGATGATGATGATCCTTGGAAGAGGCTTATACCCAGCAATGGGTTTCCTGTCTATGTATTCTAGTGATTCGCTTACCCGTGTAAGGCACAGGGGTCCTGGGTTCGATTCCCAGGGTGGGTACAATTTGTTCTCGGTTTGGTTGGTGGTAGGGCTTATTTCAAGTCCGCCTGGCTAGCTACCATCATCATACCAAAGTCTGACGCCATAACAGAGGTATAGACAGTTCCTCAGTGATGACGATTCTGGGTGTAGTGCGTTTCCACCTTCGGCCTTATCGTCACTTAACATCAGGTGAGGTGAAGGCCAAGATAAAAATGGGTGTTAAGGGGCTGGTACGATAATGAAGACTTACAGTATGGCATCACTGTTCCTGGGTTTGACTGGTGTCGCTCGATCAGTCCTTTGTACCTCTGCACCGTTCCGTTGTACGTGAAGCAGGTTCCATACGATAAGTTCTCCATCATCTTACCATCGGTCTTCATCAAGGGGAACGGAGTCCACAAAGGGGCACAGGTCTAAAAAAGCCGTTTGCATATAAATCCATAATAAGTGTTATTACAAATGAGGGGTGGAAATTACAAAGATGCTAGTGAATACAGAGATCATGAGCGAAAACTATTTTTCAAACTCTTGTAACTGTTTGAAGCGCGTCAAATTTAAATCACGCTTTGAACTACACTATCAAAGATATTGACTTGGAACCTTTGTACGGACATTGGCCTATGCAGATAGCTTCTAAGAAAAACAACGTTTTTTTTAGAGTTAGCACCTTTATATCTTCCACCCCTCAAATATGAAAATAACTCTATTTGACAGTTACTTTTTCATTCAGTGCCGCGCTTTTAGAAAATATTTTTTAAATT
Organism: Agriphila tristella; assembly: GCA_928269145.1. Taxonomy (NCBI): domain Eukaryota; kingdom Metazoa; phylum Arthropoda; class Insecta; order Lepidoptera; family Crambidae; genus Agriphila; species Agriphila tristella. The sequence continues at coordinate 24,732,519 of OV743437.1, read as the reverse complement.
GTTCTAACTTACTCTTCTTCTCCTTAGGTAATAATAATAATAAAATTGATCGAGCTATGAATAGTTATTTCCATATAATTTATAAAAATTGGTGGAATGTAATTTTTTTTAATATGTAGTTTAATATAAAGTAATATTTAACACCACATAGAAATAAATCTGTTCTAATTTTTGTTGCGAAATCGAGAAAAAAAAAATAATAAGAATAGTAAATACTAATAAATACTAATAGAATAGTAAATACTAATAATAGAATAGTAAATACTAATAATATAATAATAATAAATACCTAAGAATTCTTAGAAAAACAAAGATGACACACAATTATTATGGAGTGATTTTAGATACCGTAGTTATTACTTACCAAAAAATAATCTGGTGCAGTGGCTACGGACGCGCCCAGATTAAGCTTTATACTTGGTTTATATTCTGAAAAATGCATTATTATTATTATATAAGCTTAAAAAAATCGTACATACACAAAGACAACTTTTTTAGGAAAAATAATAGACAGATGGAGTAATAAATTCGAGGGCACAGCTTATTTTACGTTAAAAGAAGGGGATCCCATTTTTGGACTGTCAAAATGTTGATTTTATCAATTTATCGTATAGAGAAGTAATATAGTTCATATAATTGCATTTTATTGTTAATTAAAAATGTAATAAAAATAAAAATCAGTAATATAGAAATAGAGTAAACTGATAATAATAATTAGCAATAATTACAATTAATATAAACTAGAACATATTGATTTCTAGCCTGTCAAAATGTAGATTTTATCAATTTATCGTGTTTAGAGAAGTAATATAGTTCATAAAATTTCATTTTATTATTATTTAAAAATGTATACATAATAAAAACAAAACTCTGTATTATATAGGTAAATAGAGTAAATTGATAATAAAGATTAGCAATAATTACAATTAAATATGAACTAGAATTACAACTAAATTTTTTGTCTGATTGCCTAATTAAAATTCTATGTTCTACGGTCATAGCGACTATTCAAATATAATTTTATTAACAATAGGCCGGCCACACATAGACGTAATTCCGTTACGGAATTCCGAACGAAATTTTGACAATGTATGTCTTCATACATCTTTTCCGTACAGAAAAATCCCGCATGTGTATGCAGTTGCTGCGTTCGGAATCACGTATATGTACGGAATTCCGTAACGGGATTCCGTCTGTCTGGCCTACAAAAGCTATCTGACTGGTCAACACTTCTATGGGAAGTGGTCATTGTTCTTTCTTCCTGAAGGCCCGACGTTGGACATTTTAACATAGACGAATGTTACCCTAAAAGCTTATGACCACACTTACCTTTATTATATGGCGCTAGTGTGTCAATATCAACGTGTATATTTTTACAGTAGGTTTGGTTGACGAAAATATTGGCCAAAGGACATTGAAACACTTCGCCTACTAAACCACTATGAGGTGCGCCTGCAACTGTAATAGAAAAAAATATAAGTGAATATTCCGGATAATATGTTACGTAAATAATCATTTCGTCCCAAACTAAGCAATCAATATGGGGCCCTATTTTGAGGGTTCCGTACCGGAACGGTAAAAAAATTGTTTAAAAAAAAACCGACTTCAAAAAACCTACCTCTAAAAAACAAGAAATAATATTCAAATGATTATAAGCATTATCATTGTTGTAATAAAAACACGTCTATTGAAGTTGGATCTATTAGGAAGTGTAGGTATATTATTTAGGTAAAATAATAATAAATAAAATAAAAAATTTGGTAGCAAAATCAGCTTAGCCAAACATGAGATAATCACGGAAAAACATACATACACACGGGTGAAACTGAGAACCTCCTTTTTTTGAAGTCGATTAAAAAACCAAAACCTTCTCCTAAATGTAACAAATACTATTCTGAAAACCTCATCAAGATCGGTTCAGCCAAACGCAATATAATCGCGGAAAAACATACATACATACAGGTCAAACTAAGAACCTTTTTTTTAAGTCGGTTAAAAAGACTAAAAAGTATCCCTTTCCCAACAAAAAAATATCTAATTCGGTTCATAAATAACAAAGTCGTCAAGGTAGTTAATGCAAAATCATAGTAGGTATTTTTCAGGATTACTTGAAACCTACTGAACCCATTTAAAAAAGAAAAGAAAACTCAATCGAACAAAAAAAACATCAAAATTGGTCCATAAATGTCGAAGATACGCGCGATCACGATAAAAAGACATTCAATCGAATTGAGAACCTCCTCCTTTTTTGAAGTTGGTTAACAACGGGACCCTAGTGCAAGAAGCTTATTGGATGGAGTCCAATGGAGATTGCAGGGCCATATGTCATAGTGAAGATTGAAAGAGGTCCTTTAGTGACGTGACGGCTTATTGCTACCTCTTTCTTTAGTGTTACAATACGTGTTCGTTGTTCGTCGTTCGTTCGTTCGTGAGAAACGAAAACGTATTGTAACACTAAAGAAAGTGGTAGCAATAAGCCGTCACGTCACTAAAGGAGCTTTTTTCAATCTTCACTATGACATATGGCCGTGCAATCTCCATTGGGGGTATAAGCTTCTTGCCCTAGTGCTAAAACTCCACTGTCAGTCTGTCTGTTTGAAATTTTACAGATGATGTATTTCTGTTACTGCGATAACAACAACAATAGTAAAAAACCAGAATAAAATAAATATTTAAGTGGGGCTACAAACGTGATATTTTTGGCGTTTTTTGGTATATGGAACCCTTCTTCGTGCGCGAGTCCGACTTGCACTTGGCCGCTTTTTAAAGGCGTTGAGCCTTGAACTATTATTTATTCTGTGGTTGAGCGCTCTTTACTCATCGGACAGCATGGCTGTCGAATGAAAATGAATAGAAAGAGCCCACGCCGCCTTTCAAAAACAGGGCCCTTATGGTACCATAATAATTATCAATATTTTACATCTTTACCTATAATAACTTATTGGCAATCGCCCATTGTTTTGCGGTGGGAGAACTACAATTTACAACATTTTATATTTTCGATAACGATAACATTTTGCAACAACTTGTGCTAGACCAGTTTTGCCGCCATTACGAGTCACACGCTTGTTAAGTACGTTTTTAGTGTAAAGGAGACTGAGATTTTAATACTTAGCATAGGCGTAGCAAAGGGGGGGAATTTGGGGGTCCAACCCCCCCCCCCCCCCATCCCCCCACACCAGAAATAAAGACATAACTTAGTAAAATCCTTTTTTCCGTGTTTGTGTTTTTGTAATGTTTTTTTTTTTAAATACCGACAGACCCCTCCAGGCTAGTTTGGCCTTTAGTGTGGCCTGGCTACGCTTATGATGCCTAGTATTTACCTAAGCTGGCTGTTCCACTTTGGTAGCCCAGTGAAAATCCGAAGGTCTCATGTTCCTCAGTTGGGTTAGGTTTGATGATGACACGAGATGGCTCATGGAAGTAGTAGCTTGCTGCCGCTAATCGCAACCACGCTAAAATTAACACTGCCACTGAAAATTTTTAAAACAAATTTTAATTTAAACAGCATTTTTTTTTTGGCAAAATATTATACATCCCTGTACATAACTACTTTAAAATACTTTTAATAGTATTAACAGCTGAAAAAGAAATTAGAAACGTTTGGTTTATGTTGTATAGTGCCGCAATTTTGAGGGAAATCCTACAAATCCTACTAATATCCTACTATCCTACTAATATTATAATATGAAAGTTTGTGGGTTTGGATGTTTGTTCCTCAATCACGCAAAAACTACCGAACGGATTTGGTTGAAATTTGGCACACAGATAGTAGATAGCCTGGATTAAAACATAGGATACTTTTTATCCTGGTCAAAGGTTCCTATGGATTTTCCGTAAAATTGTTTTCTTATTTGTAAAACAGAATTCATAAATACCTAACTAAAATGTTTTGGAAATCATTCAATAACCTATCCGTCTAGTCTGTATTATTCATAGAATTTTAAGAAGCTTGCATAGTAATCACTACATATTATAAAATTAAAAAAATATTAAAAACACGACTGCCCTGCCAAAACGAACTACAAAGTTAAACAACAAGTGTCATTGCAGTCGGGGGACCTTATCATGGAACAATTTTTTATCAAAGAGGTCCCCCGACTGCAATGACACTTGTTGTTTAACTTTTTAGTTCGTTTTGGCAGGGCAGTCGTGTTTTTAATATTTTTTTAATTTATTTATTTTTATTTCACACATTTTAGTGACATATTATATAGTTTTGGAATGTACTCATCAAGGCCTTTCATTTGATGCCCATATTGTAAAACCAAAAGAAAAAATTTTTTTTTTACATTTGAAAATGGCGTCGTACAGTCGCCATATTGATTTTTTCTAAAAAAAAATAATCAGTTCAGGCATTTAGAAGTTATGGTGGAATAAAGAAACTCACATGCCCACAAACATACATGAACCCTGAACACATAACACTCTTTTTGCTTTGGGCAGTCGTGTAAAAACAAAGTCGTTTTCTCTGTCCTTATATGCCTATGTATGCTTAAATCTTTAAAACTACGCAACGGATTTTGATGCGGTTTTTTTTAATAGATAGAGTGATTCAAGAGGAAGGTTTATATGTATAATACATGGTGTCAAATTCCACACTACACCGAAGCGAAGCGAGGGCGGATCGCTAGTTTAATAATAAAACACTTTCACAAATAGCTGAAATTTTAATACTCACGGCTCATGTTAGAGTTGTTCACAGTTAAAAGAAAAAACTAAAGTACTTGCACATTTCCACGCACTGGTCTGACTATGGGTAAAAACACCTTGCTTCTAACCTGTGACACAGGAAATATGCAATGAATAATGGGTTTAAAATAGCATTCTTATGCGTTTATCACGAACTACAAAAACAATTAACAGGAAAACATTATAAATTTCCCGGATTCGCATTACCTATACGAAACGACACATATTTTTAGCTTGGTAGAGTTTACAGACACCTAGATTTTATTTCAAAAATTTTGATAATGAATAAGAACATTACCAACTCCATTTGTTAAAAGTAATCTACAGATAAAGTATGTTTATTTTAATTTATTAGGATAAATTAATGAGACGCCGTTTGTAAAATCATAGTTCATTCTTTATTATACTGAAAATAAACTTAAGTATTACAGAAAACGCCATATTTTATTTATTATTTTTATTTGCATAAAAAATTAAGTCATAAACTTATACTACTAGGTATCCCGTAAAATATTGAAATGAAAAAAGATAACCCAAAAAATTACCATAGTACACATCGAAAAGAAGATAATATATATAATTTTAAAAACATATTTCTTAAAAAAGCTCAGGACTTGATGATTTTTTTTGTTTAAAAATGTATTATTATCATTATAGGTATAGGTAAGTACTTATTTATTATCAAATCTTTTTTTGGCATACCTACTTAATTTTAGTAGTGAGTCACCAAGTAACATAAGTCAATAAGGAAATAAAAGAATATTTGTTATACAGTTAACGGTTTACTGTAATTATTACCATTGCTAGGAAGGCGTCAACATGAAGCGTTTATGTAAGTAATTTTTATTATTACACTTTTTGACAATCCAAGTTTTTAGTGTGGGTGGATCAGACTATTTAGAAGTTTATTTGGTGAATAAGGTGGAATAAAAACAATGCTTCCCTGCGAAGATTTATACTTAATTTTAAAGAAAACAAAGAAACGTTTATTAACTACACACAAAATAAAAGAAAACAGTATACAATGAAACAAGAAACAAACAAGAAAAGATAAATAAATACATATTAATTCTACGATATAAAAAAAGAAAGTGTGGTCGTAATGGGCCCTGCCTCAGCAAAATTAACTTCTGGGTCATTCTTTGATGTACAGAATGACCAGGTCCAGAAGCACTGATATTCTGACAGTTTTAATATTAATGTGTGTTAGTACAATGCGATAAAATTGACAATAGACAGTGATCCGCTGCAAGTTCACTCGAGAATGAATGGCAATGAGAAAATTTTGCAGATTAAAATACGTCGCTTTATACCGCAAGTGTTCAAATGTTGCCGCAGATCACTGTCTATTGTCAATTTAATAATCCTACTAGGCAATACTATAAATGTGAAAGTTTGAAAGTTTGTATGTTTATATGTTTGGATGTTTGTTACACAATCACTCAAAAACGGCTGAACAGAATTGGATGATATTTAAACGATAACAATCTTCGAAGATAATTAAAAACACCTACTAGCTTAGTTAGAGCATGGCGGGCTTCCTTCAGGACAAAGCCGGCGTTGCTCTAAGCCTACTAGTATATTACTATGGTAAAAAGTAGATATTGACCTAAATAAACGTTTGATAACAAAACAATATCGTTTTGAAACGTCAATTTAACTTCTTATCAGTATGGATCTGTACAAACATTAGGTATCTACTTGGAATTTTTTTAATTGCTTGATAGGTATTAATTTTGCCTTATATTGTTTTTGTGTGTTTTTACTTGCTTTGGTTGGTGGCATTGTTTCGTGCCTGCCTGGCTAGCTACCATCATCTTACCTTAATTTTAACACCTCAACAACAATTTAACATCGTTGTGTTCCCGCAGTTTGAGATAAAATAGCCTGTTCCTCAGTGGTTGAGAATATCGTGTGTAGTGCATTTCCTCGCATTGACCACAAAATATGTGCTTACTTCAATACCAATAAAAATGTATAAAACAATTTTTTTTATTATTTTCAGTTTACGTCTCTATAGTGACAGTGATATGGTTGATAAGGGTGGAAGGAATATACCACGAAAAATCTGTATATAAGTTCAAGCCATTGACCGCAGTACCACAGGACGGACTTTTTGGATACAGCGTCGCATTCCTGCCAATAGATAAACGGTTCTTTGACTTTTACTACACTTGATTGATTATGTACCTACATCTTGTACCTACATTTTCGATCAAATGATCGAAGACCTACATGTACAGTCGGGTAGGGCGGCACTTTGTCACCCGCGCGCGCGACCAATTAACCAAAAGCGTTCAAAGGATAGACCTCGTAGTGTATAGGAAAGGAAGATAGTGGACCGGTGGACCCCCACCTGTAAATCCTCAGTAGACGAAACTTTACAGTATGATAAAGTATCATAAATGAAACATAATATTTTTTTTAACTAAGAATTTTGTTTTTTTATATTTGTACATAACTTTTGGTTCATACTATATTACATCCCTGCAAAGTTTAATCGACTGAGGATTTAATGTTGGGGTCTCCATACAAAAGATCGCTTCATTTCCTACACTATCGGGTTTGTGTCAATTTTTAACGTTTTTTGAAATGAGTATTCTTTTTTATTTTTATTTGAAAATTTCGTATAACTGAATCGACAAAAAAATATATAAAATTATCAAACCTCCTCACAAAATTTTACGAGAATCGGTTGAGAAATGCGACCTCTAGAGGAGAACAGACGAACAGCCGGACATACGAAAGCATTTTTTCATACCCAAGCTGAAACGTAGACACTTCGCGCTCAATCGATCAAATGCATGTTATTCTTCTTGAGGAGCTCGATGTTGTACCTAGGTAGTGGCTTAGCGTATTCGGCCTACAATCGATGTCGGAAAGGTGACATAAAAATAATATTATCTCGAACTCTTTTGTGCTCTAGCTAGAAGACGCGTTGAACCATTGGTTTCGGCTACATTTTGCTGCACCTTCGCTAGTGTTGGCATGTTACCCAACAATATTTTCACTGTATATCACTACTCCGGCTCTCTTCATTTCCGGGCACTATGTCATTGGTTGTGTTTCGGTCTATTTAATAATAATCATTTTAACTTTATTACAAAGTTTTTTATGTACTACCCGAAATAAACCCGTGTTTCAGTCTCAAGCTAACAGTGTTTTTGACTATCCACTCTTGAAGAGCAGAATCTGCACACTAGGCATATCTTCCTTTGGCCTGTCCTCTAGCAGTAGGGAATTAAAAGCTTTGATGATGATGATGGGTTTTTTTTCAGGTTGATTGTAAGCGCTCCACGAGCGCATCCGATTGGGAAAGTCTTTAGTTGTTTACGTAGCAGACCGTGTGAAGAAATCATCTCTAACGAATTAAAAGGTGAAGAATACATTTTAATACCTGTTGTTAGAAAAATAAAAATAAAAAATTAGACCCTGGCCACGAAATATACTCGCAAAGCTGCGTCGCTCGTAGTTGGATAAAACCCCCGTAAGGGACAATGTAGTGTGATAAATAAGTATCAGATTACATTTTAGTTTGGGACCATCTAATAATATACTGTGCTCCCTCACCAGGAGCATCAGCGTGTAATGTAACGTTACAGATTTGGGCATTACATCAGTGACGGAGGAGAACCGAGCATTGCAATGCGCACCTTGTAATGAATACATCAGTGAAGGAGGAGAACCGAGCGAATGCTCGTCAGTCAGGGAGGTATTATTATAATGTATGCTCAAAGACGAATCTATAATGTTACAGTACACGTGAATGCTCCCGGTGAGGGAGCACCTTTCGAATTTTATAATGTCACTTGTTTGGAAGGGCGATCGGGCATGTTACTGTAGGTAGATGAAAATGTGTTCTAATATGTATTTCTATTTAACTATTGTCATCAGAAACTCCAATAACGAACATGTGGCTAGGAGCCACAGTCGCAACCGGGAGTAATTTCGCCGTGGTAAGAATTTATGTCAGGCTTCATTTTAGTCCATATTATAGTTTATTAAATGAAATGAAAGTAGTGAAAATAAAACAATATAAAAAACTATTTCAGGTAAAATACATCCAAACATGTACGCCCTTACTATCTCACTCCCTTTGAATGAAATAACAACATACCTACAAAAATAAGTTCAGAAAACTCTAACTAAACAATTAACTTAGATCAATGTTTGAAAATAAGAAATAACGTAAATTACTTTACTCACTTATGCTCTGAAATGTTATCATTCCATTTGAAAAAAGAATGCGGGGCGTTCAACATTTCCGTGGGGGTCTGGTTCGTCACATTCTAAATTTGAAATTCAGTGCGGAAATGAAATTCAATACTTACTTCCCGCACTCAGTGCGGGAAGTAAGTGTTCCAAATTCAAATCGGTAGAACATATCAGCTAACATTCTTTTTATGAAACTTTATGGTTGCATGACCGGTCAGTAAACATGGCCACGTGAACCAATTTAAATATCACATTTTTAAAAAGAAAATTGTATTTCCTCGCATTTCTTGAGTAAAGTATTATACAAACCTTGTACTGGAAGCTACTTGCATTGCCTCGAATGATTAAAGCCCTCGCCTGTGGCTCGGGCTACAAACCATCCTCGACAATGCAATCGCTAGCTTCCCGTTCTCGGATGTAATGTACTATTTCAGGCGTGCGCCCCGAGGGCTGTCAATGTGGCTCAAGATAACACTACTAGTGAGTTGGAATTTACTACGTCTATTGATACCAATGCCAAACTCACTTCTCAAGCTTACGCGCTCACTAGACATGAAATAAAACAATTTTAACGGATACTAGCGCGGTTTTATTGAAAGTTCTTTGGTAATTAGTTGGTATTTGGTTTGATTTTTGGTTTAAAATTGGTTGGTTTAAATATAATTATAAAGTTATAAAGTTTAAATATATAAAAATTGGTTTAAAACCAAAAATCAAACCAAATACCAACTAATTACCAAAGAACTTTCAATAAAACCGCGCTAGTATCCGTTAAAATTGTTTTATTTCATGACCAATGCCAAACCTCACCAGGACACCATTGGCGACGTTGCCAGCTACGAGTACATAGCCAGCCAAAAAATAATAATGACATGTCTGTTGAATATCGGAGGGACTGAAATAGGAGAGGAAAGTTCGTAAGGGGACCACACAAAGTCCACGTGGACGAAATTGCGGAGGGTCTGTTCATTGACGGATGATCATGGATGTGTTCATTTATAAATTACTAGCTTCTGCCCGCGACTTCGTCCGCGTGGATGTTAGAGAAAATCCTAAGAGAACCTTCAACCAGGATCTGACCAGTCATTTTTACGTTTTCCGTTCTGTTCCCGTCCCTTTCCTGTCCCGTTCCCGTACCCCTTCCGTTGCCATTCCCGTTCCCGTACTGTTCTCGTCCCGTTCCGTTCCCGTTTAATTCCCGTTCCGTTCCCGTTCCCGTCCGTTCCCATTCCGTCCCGTTCCGTTCCCGTTCCGTTCCCGTTCCGTATCCGTCCCGTACCCCTTCAGTACCCATTCCGTCCCGTGCCGTACCCGTTCCCATTCCGTTCCCGTTCCGTTCCCATTCCCGTCCCGTTCTCGTTGCCGTTCTAGTTTCCGTTTCCGTTCCCGTTCCGTTCTCGTCCCGTTCCGTTAACGTATCGTTCCCGTTCCGTACCGTTCCCGTTCCTTTCCCCTCCGTTCCCGTCCCGTTCCTTTCCCGTTCCCGTTCCGTTCCTGTTTCGTTCCCGTTTCATTCCCGTTGCGTTCCCGTTTCGTTTCCATTCCGTTTCCGTTCCGTTCCGTCCCATCCGTTCCCGTTTCGTTTCCGTTCACGTCCCGTTACCGTCCCGTACTCCTTCCGTTCCTTTTTCCGGTACTGTTCCCGTCCCGTTCCTGTCCCTTTCTCTTTTCCGTTCCATTCCCGTTTCGTTCCCGTTCCGTTCCCATTCCGTTCCTTTTCCGTTCCCGTTTCATTCCCGTTCCCTTTTCGTTTCGTTTCCATTCCGTTCCCGTCCCGTTCTCGTCCTGTTCTCATTCCCGTTCCGATCCCGCTGCGTTCCCGTCCCGTAAACGTCCCCTAACCGTCCTGTACGCCTTACGTTCCCGTTCTTGTTCCCGTTCCGTTCCCGTCCGGTTCTTGTTCCCGTTCCCATCCTGTTCTATTCCCGTTCCGCTCCCGTTTCATTCCAGATTCGTTCCTGTTTCGTTCCCGTTCCGTTCCCGTTACGTTCCTGTTTCATTACCGTTTCGTTCCATTCCCGTCCGATCCCGTCCCGTACTCGTCCCGTACCCCTTCCGTTCCCGTTCCCGTACCCGTCCCGTTCTAGTTCCCGTTACCGTCTCGTTCCCGTTCTCGTTCTCATTCCGTTCCCGTTCTCGTTCTCATTCCGTTCCCGTTCCGTTCCACTCCGCTCCGTTCCGTTCCCGTTCCCGTTCCCGTGCCCGTTCCGGTTCCCGTTCCCTGGATGTGCATGTCCAGGTCCAGGTCCATATGTGTCATGTCCACCGCGTTGGACTTCAAAATAAATCTCATTTTCGCAATCACCATCCCATAAAACCTCAAGAACGACATCCATATCGATATTTATGTTACTCACCCCACTTACCGTCTAAGGGGTTGATTTTCAAAATCCCAAAATATATATTTAGACGTGTTCCTACGAATTTTAAAGTTTTAATTTCGATTTTGTATTCTTTTTCCATACAAAATTTTAACCCCATTTTTACCCCTTTAGGTGTTAATCATGTCCACCGTGTTGGACTTCAAAATAATGGACTTCAAAATAAATGTCATTTTTGCAATCGTCATCCCAGAAAACCCCAATAACGACAGCTCTATCGATTTTTATGTTTACTCACCCCATTTACCCCTAAGGGGTTGATTTTTAAAATAACAAAATATATATTTGCCTATTTATTTTTAGATGTGCTCCTACGAAGTTTAAAGTTGTAATGTCTATTTTATATTATTTTTCGATACAAAATTTGGACACCATTTTCACCTCTTTAGGGGTTAAATCATGTCCACCGTGTTGGACTTCAAAATAAATGTCATTTTTGCAATCGTCATCCCCGAAAACCGCAATAACGACATCTATATCGATTTTTATGTTTACTCACCCCATTTACCCCCTAAGGGGTAGATTTTCAAAATAACAAAATATAAATTTGCCTTTTTATTTTTAGATGTGCTCCTACGAAGTTTAAAGTTGTAATGTCGATTTTATATTATTTTTCCATACAAAATTTGGTCCCCATTTTCACCCCTTTAGGGGTTAAATCATGTCCACCGTGGTTGGACTTCAAAATAAATGTCATTTTTGCAATCGTCATCCCACAAAACCCCGATAACCACATCCATATCTATTTTTAGGTTTTTTAACCCTTTTCACCCCCATTTCATCCCCTTTGGAGTTGAAATCCTAACAAAAACAATATACGTTGCTTTAGATTTCTATCCATAAGCCTAAATTATAAATTTAGCGATTTTTACTTCGAAAATGAAGGATTTTCTTCAATACACAACTTTTGACCCCTTCGGAGGTAGAATTTTGAAAAACGCTGAGACCCGTATTTATTAATTTTCAATCGTCAGCCTAAATACAAAATTTTAAGATTCTAGCTTCAAAACTGAGGGACTTTCATACAAACTTTCATCCCTTATTTCATCCCCTTAGGGATGGAATTTTCAAAAATCCTTCCTTAGTGGATGCCTACACTGTATAAAGTATCTGTGTGCAAAATTTCAAGTCTCTAGGTCCAGCGGTTTGGGCTGTGCGTTGATAGATCAGTCAGTCAGTCAGTCAGTCATTCAGTTTACGATTTTATATATTAAGATTAGTGCCGCGCAAAGACTTCTATGTTGTTGGTGCCGCGTAGTTGGCAACGTCATCATGTCATCTCGTTGAGTACACCAGGGGCCATACTTTTAAAAGGCGTCGAGCGCTCTTTACTATTCATTTTCATTCGACACCATGGCTATCCAATGAAAATAAGCAGTAAAGAGCGCTCGATGCTCACTGGATTTGTTCATTCATGCATTAGTCTGAGAACAGAAAAAAAATCCTAACTTACTCTGATAGGCTTAACCGATTTAATTTGGACTCGCTTTACGTTAGACGTCAAATCAGTGACCTTATAACATTGTACAATTTTTTTTACATTCTCTTTGATTAGAACTACCTAGTTAGCCGCACTTTTTATGAAAACTATATTTGCATGTTGTGCATGGTTGTAATGGGGAGGAAAAGCGCAATTTTATCCCGATAGGTGGCGTCTGGTCTTTGGTACCCGGCCGCCTCAAAGAAAGTGTCAAAACATATGGGAATCTCTTGGAGTATTGCACTTTTTAATTTTATACTGAGAAAATGCCGCATTGTTATGCATGTAACTTGTAAAATATTGGAGTTCATCGATTTCCCAGTAACAAATAAAATAGTGGGCAAAAAAAAAATAAAAAAAAAGATGCTTTTCCCTCGATTTTCTCCTTTGCTGAGCCTGAGAAACATTATAAATCAAAAGGAATGTTTCATGAATTTGATGAAGCTTCGCCAAAATAAAACAACATTTGAATTATAATAGCTTTGTTCTTTAATATTTCAACCTCAGCAGTTTCTAACATATTTATAACTTGGATGAATCAAATATGGAATAAGCCCAATATTGGGGCCAAACAGAGAATTAATAGAATTTTATATGCCAGAGTCATTCAAGAAACTTAGAATAATAAAATAAATATTTAAATCATATGCTTCTAATCTGAAATAAAAAAGATTACTCGAAAATCTTACACGAAATTTAAAGAAATGTAATGCTTGTTAGCAATTTTTTGTAAGTTGCTATAAACTTTCTTGCCTGTTGTTTTGGCTTTTCTTTTCCGTAATTCTTCTTTTATCTGAGCTAAAGTTAGCATAGAATACATTGTTTGTCCGCAAAACCGAAAAAAATACAATCTAAGAAAGTAAAATCACCTAATACACAGTCAAGACAATATAAGCTCAAACTGACAATGGTTCCAAAGACTGAAGCGCCATCTGTAATTCACTTTGCCTTCGCCTCCCCATTGAGATTTAGGTAAAAATTTACACTTTTGTTTTGTGATTTATTTTTATTTGTACTGCTTGGTTTGTATCTTGTAACTATGCCAAAGAAAAATAAAAAAATAAAATAAAGTAAAAATCATAATTATTTTTTTCCAGAAACTGGAACATTCGGGCGATGTTATGTTCACACCAAAGAGAGCAGAACGAGCATGTTACCGTCATTGAAAATTAAAGATAGAGACCGTGTTCTTCTGTTAGGTGCGTCTTGGAAAACAATCCATAAATTACTAACGCTGCTCGTATTTACCCAAACACAGTTAAAGATACGGTGGGTCAGTTACAGCACAAGACAACTGTTTCAAATCCCGTCATCCTACAGAAGACTGTATTAGACGAAAGAAAGGTGGTGGGTTCGATTCCCATCAAATTATGCCAGCGATTGTGTAGGAGTAGGAGCCATTTGAGGCGAGTCGTTGTATTTTCAAATATAAAATGTAGCTTATGAAAACAGCATTGAGATGCAACTAAAAATTACCATGTTAAAAATCATTCTATATAACTACCATAGCAGAAATAATCCTAGACCAAAACTACATTCTAGAAAATTTTCTACCAAAATAGTAGAAACATTTTCAAAATGGTAATTTCCTATATACAAGGAACATTAGAAATCATTTTAATTAAACCTACCATTATTGGGTCACTTTATTAGGTACAGAGTTCCCATTACCACCTTCTAGCTTCATCAGCAGATCTTGGATTGGATAGTATCATCTAGAACTAAAGTCCTTGACAAGACGAATCAAGTGAACCTAACTGAATGGTGTTTCGTGGTTTTATTATAAAGTTCCCATGGCCACCTTCTGGTTCCATCATCGTCTGATGATTGTAAATCACATAAAAAATACTCTGTTTAAAACAAAGATATTAGAATTATTTAAATAATATCAATGGTTTAAAACAAGTATTATACGTGTATGATTGTATATTTTTCAGACGAACCTTAATTTGTACGAAAACGTGTATCTTTCGCCATTTTATTATAATATATTTTATAAAGTTGTTCAGTTTAATGGACTGAACACAACCTTAAAATTTGGAGAGTGGTTACAAATGCACCTCGTATATTTTTACAGAACAATATATGGACTCATTTGGTTGGAGTCTGGATGTTGACAGGCGTGATTCTATAATAGTAGGAGGGCCAGGAATGTATAAAGGTAAAAAAAATATTAAAATATATTTAATCGAGGCTGTAAAAAAATTAAGACAATAATAACGGTCAAACACTTTACACAACTTTTGACTCAATTAAGAAACTTGATAGTTTAACATTTTGTTTACAATAAATTAATATATTTACTAGAAAAACTACTATGACTAAGGGTTGACTTGAGCTATAGAGCCATTTGACCTAGTTTCGGTTCCCGTAGGTGATTTGTGTGATAAGCATTTAAAAAAATATTTTTACTTGATAAAATATTGTTCTAGGTCGGGTTATCAAGTACTCCAATTCAATGGCATATCCAACATCTGTAAAACCACTGCAATATGTCAATTATAATTTTGGTAAGTGTTTAAATAAATCATAAGTTAAGTTCTCAACTGTTGAAAACCGCTATGCGGACAAAAAAATATGTGCGGATCTGTTGAGCCCCATAGCGGTAGATAATCCGGTCCACTTCAAATGATCTCAGAGTCTATAAAATGCATTTTATTTCTTTTTAACCTACCGCAATATATGCAACATAGACAGCCTGCCTAGCATGACCGATTTATATCGCGTGATATAGCGTTTTATCACATTTAACTGTCAATAATTATATTATCTGTATTTGCTAAATTGCTCGAATCCTTGTTATGCCCGCTAATAACATGGCAAATTAAAAGCCTACTGTCCGACTCCCAACACGGATTTGTTAGTGACCGATCTACTATTACCAATTTGATTGATTTTATCGATGATGTCATATCCAATACTACAGATCGCACGCCGGTTGATGTCGTTTACACTGATCTATCGAAGGCTTTCGATAGGGTTCCTCATTACATCTTACTTTATTATCCCAGTATGGTTTTGCTGGCAGTTTGCTTCAATGGTGTTCCTCATATTTAAGTGACCGTACTTCAAGGGTGGCAGTTAGTGGGTATGAATCGGAACCATTTCCAAATCCAACAGGTGTGTCTCAGGGTTCAAATTTAGGGCCTATATTCTTTCATCTTTTCATAAATGATGTCGCAACATGTTTTAAAAATTGCAAAGTTTATTTGTACGCAGATGATCTCAAACTAATGAGGCCAATTAAGGAAAGTCACGATGTGAGATTATTACAAGATGACTTGTACAGATTGGACACTTGGTGTGTAGAAAACAAGATGGTGTTGAATGTCGATAAATGTTGCTATTTCCGGTTTACTCGAAATCGCCGCGTTTTGCCTGATGTTTACACTATATCTAATCAAGTTATTTGTTCGAGATCTTGGCGTCATACTAGATAAAAAGTTTAGCTTCAAGGATCATTATGATCATTTAGTCTCTAAATGTCTGGGGTTCATTATTAGAAACACTAAATATTTTAAAAACGTAAATTCTACAATAACACTGTACAATAGCCTAGTCAGATCTACCCTAGAGTATTGTAGTGCAGTGTGGCACCCGTTCTATAAAGTTCATTCCAATAAAATAGAACGCGTACAAAAGAAGTTCCTGTGTTACCTGTCGTACAAAGTTAATATGGCGAAAAAATTTCACAGCTATTCTGACCGCTTAAAACATTTTAAATTAATATCATTGAAAAATCGTCGTAAAATCCTAGACCTAACTTTTGTCCACAAGCTAGTTAATGGTAATATAAATTGTCCCCAACTGCTAAAAAAACTTAACTTTCAATATCACTCGTAACTAGGGAATGCAAATCCGTATATATTTCAAAATCCGGATTTTCAGAACGGATATTTGGTCAAATCCGGATTATCCGGATATAACGGATTTTTTATAAAAATATTTTGTTTTTGATAAAAATAAGTCATTTCTGTCCTTATAAGTTCAGTAATGTGATGTCTCTTATATTTATGTAAGTGGATTCAATAAAAAAGACATTATTTATCAAATCCAATATGTTTTTGCCATAAAATACTACAATATTACGAGGGTGGTTTGATAAGTCCATGACTTTGAAAAGAAGAAATCGTTTTTTTTCATAATTTATTTTTGTGTCTTAAAAACAAACTCCTTAAGGTATCTTTACACTAAATATTTTTCAAATTCGGCAAAAGATTATAACTTTTGGAAACAAAAAGCTCAAGCGAGTTCTAACTTTTCTTAATGACCCTGTCGACCCTCTCGGCGGCACTCATGACATCAAAACTCATCGAATGAAGATGCGAATCCTTCTTATTCTTTAGATTCAACCCCAGTGAGATATTTTCTCCTACCAAACATGAATAAATGTCTTGATAAATGTCTTGGCGGGCAAAGATTTTCATCAAGCCAAAAGGTGATGTCTGAAATGGACCCTCTTTTCAGTTACCAGTTTTCAGGCGATGAAAGAAAAAAATAATGGGTTAAAGAGGTAGGAACTTCGTTGGACTGAATACGCAGAGCTACAATATGATTATGTACAGTATTCCGAAAAAAAGTCTTTCTTCATTAAAAAGTCATGGACTTATCAATCCACCCTTGTATGCTCAAATGTAATTAAAATAGTCAGTGTATGATTCGCGTGCGATTTGCGAGTAGGTGACGTAAGCGATCGTTCGCGCTTTTGCGACGTTTTATCGCGCGATATTTCTGAAGCTTCGAATAGAACATAATATGACTGACTGTGGAACGGGATAAAAAAATCGCACGGTAAAAAAATCGCTTGTGCAAACACACAGTAGAGAAGTCATTTGTTCTATTCCGAAGCGAATCGCGCGATAAGACGTCGAAAAAGCGCTAATAAAACTAAAAATCATACTCTCTATAAAATTATACAAATGGAAAATCATATATTAATATGATTAAAAATGTACATAAACTAAACAACATAATATGTTGTTTAGTTTATGTGAATTTTAAAAATACAAAGTATTTTTTGGGACTTAATGTGATAAAGCCCTGAGAGATTGAGAGACGCGCTGTATTTGCCACTCGTTCCTTAGGCCTCTTGTACTTACACACACGGTTTTTCGCCGTGATAATCTGCGGCTGATTCGCCGTGCGTAGGCACGGTCATCAGTGTTGTATGGATCACCTATGGAAGCTTGTTGACAGACACGGTGTCGAGACGGCACTGCGCCGCCGCCGTATGCACCGTGCCTCACCCTCAGCGCGCCGCGTCTACGCACGGCGTGATTTAAGTCAGTGTTGTATGGCACTGTATGCGATTCGAGTGTGTCGACTGCGCCGGAGTTTTTCACATTTTCGGGGAAGATTACATACGCAGATTTTGTTTAACGAGGAAAATTGAACATAAATCAAGACCTGTTATATGGGATAAGACTATCGAAGATTATAAAAATAAGCACCTAAAGTATGATTGCCATATACAAGCTCGCACGTTTTCTTAATCGTACGGCGAACACGCCGTACGGCTAATATAACGTGCCATTTACAAGAGGCCTTAGGAGGTTAGGAGGAGTGTCACCCGCGCACCACCCGGAAGACTATACGCCACCACGCCAACGGGAAGAAGATACGCCAGTGAAAACAACTAAGAAGTTCGCATAGAAGATGATGGTCATTTCACATTCTCCAGTCGACAAGAAGCAAGCGTGCCACACGCACTAATGGAAGTGATACGAAGATTAGATGCGCGCTCCGTACGATCACCAAAAAGTGAAGCGAAGCCAAACCGAAGTGGAAGGTGGTCCACAGGCCCCTATCGCGCAAGTTTCATCAGCATCGCACACATTGCTTCTTCTTTTTGGCACAAATTAAAACTTATTACAGAAAAGTAGCAATGTGTCATACCTATCTGTCAAATGAAGCAGATAACGATGCCAATGACACTTGCGCGGTAGACCCACTGGTCGAGCTAGAGACGCTGCAAGTACACTCCGAAATTGACGATGAAGAAGGAGAGTTGTATCGGCAGGAACACCAGGAGAACTGGTTCAACCAAACGAACTTTTTAGGACTTAATGTGACAGACCTGAGACACGGCACTAGCAAGACGCGTGAATGGTGTCATCTAGAAAATAGCATCTACCGTCTAGCTAGGGCAAGAACCGAAGTGTTCCACTTATAGCAACTGAGTAAATAGCAATTGGGTGAATAACAACTAAAGTATTCCACTTAAAGCAACTGTCAATATTTGTGTAAGTCATTTTGTTAAATATTGAAAGTTGTTCTAAGTGGAATACTTCAGTTGCTATTCGCCCAGTTGCTATTCGCTCTACTCGTAAGAGGAATACTTCCGAAAAATGTGCTTGTTTAAATTTTTTTTGTAACATTTTCTAATTATTCGAAAAATCCGAATTTGGTTTTCAAATCCGGATTTGGAAGTCTAGTAAAAATGAGCGGATATCCGGATTTTTCGGATTACGGATTATCCGGATTGCATTCCCTACTCGTAACTCGTAAGCTACCTCGTTTATCTAGATATTCATTGTTCTCTCTTAAGCGTTGCTAAACTAACCTAGGCCTTAACTCTCCTCTTTATAGGTTACATTCGCAGTATAATACTGTTAGTAGAAATGAGGTGGTGGATATATTTAAGTTACGATTGCCTGCATTTAAAAAGCAATTACTTATTTATGTTACTTGGCTCTTGAATTGTCGCACATATCTCCATAGTTTGTTTTTTTTTCTTCCTGTTTTCGTTGCAATAATTATAATAATATTAGTAATTTAAGTAAGTAAGTATAATAAATAATTAATTAATTTTACTTAGGGGATGCTTCCTGCCCCCAACCGAAAAACATCTGTTAATGCTTTCCCTGGCAGCCTATAGTAGAATCAAATAAGTAAGTCGTCTTACTCATTATACGCCCGAACGCGGTTTGTAACGTATGCGTCGTCGCACGCACACACTGACACAATTTAAAGGTGATAAAGGTGCGTCAGTACCGCCCGCGCTCAGCCGCTCACGCACGCTCCGCCGTACATGTACACTACCTACTTCCCTCCTTTAAATACAAATTGGTGAAGATGAACCGTCGAAAATATTGCATTGTTTATGGATGTCTAAATAGCAGTTTGTCTGATCCGGAATTGTCTTTCTTCGCATTACCTAGCGAACAAGAACGGTGAGTACCTATCTAATCTACTACCATACTATATCATACGTAGGAACGTAAGTACATAATTTTGTGTTAGCTATTACATATCTAAAAGTGTTTAGGAAATACCTAGTTCTGCTCCGAATTTCATTGACCAGATACCAATTTGTGGTTTGATTTAATAGATCACTAAGTATGCCCCACCGCGAAAAGAAGGGACCAATGTCCCCTGTGCCCCCCCCCCCCCTCGGACCGCGCCTGCTTGTTGGTTGTCCAAATAAATAAAAAAAAGACAAAGGAATTTGACAGTTGAGTGCCGATAAAACGCTATATCACGCGATATAAATCGGTCATGCTAGGCAGGCTGAGCCAGCAATACACTGACGTCCATTATACAAGTTCGCTGGACAGGCTATTGTCATGAATGACAGCAATTTTTTGTGCCGATTTGAAAATCGCAATATTGGCGCTGAGAGCAGTAGATTCTGCTCTCAGGAGGAGTGATTGTACTTGGAACTAATTAGTTCCAAGTACACTTACTACTGCCATCTGAATCTTACTTTTGCACCCTAACTTTCATTGACTTATTCATAAATAAAATCTTTTATATTTAGAATTCTTTTGAATTCTGTGTTTATAATGTCACAAATATTAAAGTTTATCTGAAAAAAAAACAATATAAAGTTTATAAAATTGTGTATATCTAAAGAAGAGAGTAAGAAATTATGAACACGTATTTAAAAAAAAATTATGAAAGATGTGCTTCGATCAGAAGATGTGTGATAATTTTAGCTAATAAGGTTAATCAATGTAAGGTTTATTAAATTAAATTAATTTTAAGCATGAAAATATTTTTATTTACAATAAAAAGTTAAGTTTTCGTTGGATTACAAAAAATACTTAAAACGAGCAACTACATGTGGGGGATAAATAATTTAAATCAGTAACAAAAATACTGAATGGGCGACTATTAGACCAAGTAGATGAACTCCTAGTTCATCTACTATTTGGTTTTAAAGTTTTGAAGTTTCTAAAAAAAATTGTTGTTTTTCAGAAACTGCGTAAAGAATAGCATTTTTTATACCAGAAATTTATTTTACATTATTGATTTATCCGAAAATGATACCATTATTCGACCTATTAGCTAAACCTAGACAGTTATAAATTTTAGAATGAAGTCGGGAAAAGAGCGCTACTTAACCCGCCGTATGGAATGGTTTGTGAGGACAGTTTGGCCCAGCTCAATATTATTTATACTTATAGGAACATCCTACAGATCAGTTTCCATCATGTGGCCAAACTTTATCACGAGTTGTAACTCCCAACTTTTTTTTTTGTATAGGCGTTCATACCTACTAAAAATGGTATTTTTGTCACCTCGATTAGGTTAATAGTCGCCTTTTTAAATAAAATATACGCTATATTTCAAATATTTTGTGTGCCCTAAGGTTGCCGCCCAAATACAAAGGACATCAGGCAGAGTCCCATAGAAAAAAACCAAAGAATGTATAACATTTCTGTATTTTCCAAAATGTAGGCATGTATTTAGTAATTCATAGAAAATATTCAGATTTTTACGAAGATTTATGTTTTAAGAGTTATTTATGTTTGAAAGTATTTTTTTTGGTAACCCCGACACATAGCAACACCACCACGACAACACGTTTCGTTAGCTGCGTTATGCTAGGGCCACACTACCGTGATATGCCAACAATTATGACCATTGATGAACCTTATGCGTATAGGAATAAGGAAAATTATGGCCATAATTATTGCCATATCCGGTAGTGTGCACGTAACATTAGTGATACAGATTAGCACCACAATGTACGAGTCGGAACCAGATCAAACGGATAATCTGTGAACAAAACACTTTTGACAGTTGACAGACAGCCGGCAGACATTTTCTCTTGTGCCACAGAACAAATATACTCAGGGGAGACTTGTGAAATCGCTGACAAAGATGTCCGTTTCATTGATATGCTTTTTTTTCAATAATTAATTAAAGCTAAATGAAGGAGTTAAAAAATAATGTTGCTGCTGTTTTATGATTCTAGTAACATAAAGTGTTTATAGATAACAGAATTATGTTTATACACTTTTGGGTCTCATGTGCCTGATGTCCTTTGGTCGCCCGTTCTAAGTAACTCATTTTGTATTTTAAAATCATCCATTTTCAATATTTGTAGTTGCCCTCAGTCCGTCGCCCACTGAGGCTGGCCCCAGACCTACCGGTTCCGTTTCTTTGCTTTGCTGTGCTACCTTGCTTGAAAGACCGCCGGCCAACTAGGGTAATTTTCAATCTATCGCATTTTGGGACTAGACCAAATTGACAAGATAGCCATTAGCTTGGTTTTATCAAATATCATCGCCTGGATTGCGAAGTAGGAAGCTTTTAGGAGATATGCCACCCTGAACATGGACTCCGATCGTTAAAAATAACTCGATCGCTTATTTATACAAGATGTTTGGTAAAGCCTTATAAAACTGAATATGGTAGATAGGGACCATAATAAAACTGAACAACTTTTACTATGGGACCAAATCTGAAATCGCGAAAAAAATGAACTGTTTCATACATTTTGATAATTTCGTTATTAATTTTTGTATAAAACAGCAGTTTTTTTTAAAACGAAAACTAAAACTTCTCATCGCACCCCAGACGACGATATTTGATAACACCAAACTAATGGCTATCTTGCCAATGTGGTCAGGTCAAAATATGCGATAGATTGAAAATGAGCCTCTTGGCCGGCGGTCCATGGTAGAACAGCAAAGCAAAGAAACGAAACCGGTAGGTCTGGGGCCAGCCTTAGTATTTCAGCCAAACAGTAGGTACCCTATACTACTTCAGTATTTTACCCTAAATGGGAATTTATTGTTACCCGATTAAATACTACTCTAAAAAAACACGTTGTACAGATAGCACATAATATGTAGTTATTAGCAGATAACGTTATTATAAACTTTATTATATAAATGTTATTTTTGCAGGTTACAGCGTTACTTCGGGATATTTTCTTTCAAATAAAAAGATTTTTCTATATGCTATAAGCACACCGTACGGAATAAAAGGAGAGGGAAAGGTAAGGAGAAGAAGGGAAGCACTAACAAAATCCGAAATATTAAAATCCGAATTTAAACTTTTATTTTCATTATTCCGAACAGAACTCCAAAGTTTTGAAACTATTACAAATCACGAACAGTATTTCATGGAGGCTAATATAAGGGGTTTAAGTATGAAATTGCCGTTTTGTATGGAGAATTTTAAAGAATTTGCATTTTCCATACCTTAGATTATTTATATGTCAAGATAGAGTACTGCGCTTTTTAGGTACAAATAAAACAAGCCAACTTATTTTACTTCACCATGTGTGAGTGCATAATAATACCAGCACGCGTAGCATGAGCAAACGGGACTCTTGTCTACGAAGACTTGTCGTCTCGACCTTCTAGATTGCTGAGCACAGTGGTGGGACTCGCTCTCAGAATTTTACAACCTCTTTATGTCTTTTAATACAAATATGAGTTTTAAAATATAATATTTTTATTTCAACATCAATAAACGTCGAAATTATCTGAAATGATTCGAAATGATTTAGTTTAAATATGATACTTATTTTTTAATAAGTTCTAAGATAAAGAGACACTCACAAAAGCTTTCACTTCCGTAGACAAAGCTCTCTCGAGCTCGAGAAGAATAATGTTGCCACTAGTAAATATTTATAATTATTTCCATCATTTCTCTTAAAGGGCGTTCCTTTCTATACGTTTCACGACGCAAAACTCTTAAAACCGAGTTAAATATAGCCGTATGGACATAGTTCGTTTGCCTTCCTTTTATTGAGAGATTTTTGAAAAGATGATACAGACCAACGCACTTGTTAATTTAGTAATAAATATTGAAATCAATGTAGGAAAATAATTTTAATTTACGTTTTTAAGTAAATAAATTAAAATGAAGTAAAATAAAAGTAAAAAAAATACTAAAGGGAAAAAAGTGTAATTTTAGGAAACAATATTATTGAATAGCTAGGTACATTTTTACAATAAATTATTTATTGTATTATTTTAATTTATAAAATTTATGAAAAAATTTAAGAATAAAAAATACTTATTCGTTATTTACTACTAGTAAATATTTATTTTATTTATTTTTTTATAAATTTTATAACAAAAAAGAATTACTTAAATACAATTTTTCATTTTTTTTCTTTCCGGACAGCTGTGTTTGTCGTTTGTGCTGTAACTTCTCTTCTTACCTTAATAAAATATAAACACGGACAACTTAGATTTATTTTTATTGCGAAATTAAAAATTCAGAAAAAAAAATAAGTCGACAAATCTTTCTCGACCACTCGAAGGGTAGTAGACAAATTTCTCCCACTCAACTGTCAAATTAATGTCAGTTGAAGACAAAAGCTCGTGTTTGTCGACTTTTGACATTTGTCGTGGCAAAGAACAATGCGAGTCTACGGTTGTAAAATGCGAGCATGAGTATCTCGATCTCAACCCGACAAAAGTGACATTTCGGTGTAGACAAGCCATTGTTCTGTGAGTCGAATCTTATCTCGATGTTGGTCATGCTACGCGTGCAGGTGTCGAACGGTTTCCCTAAAAATGTGGGGAAATTTATCAATAATCTAAGTTCCAACATTGTCTTATAGGTATTTATGCAACTGTTCTTAAACAAGTGTGTGTGGTAAAAGCCTTATAAAGCCGAACATGGTAGATAGGGACCATCAAACTGAACAACTTTTACTATGGGACCAACTATGAAATCGCGACAACAAAAATTAATAACGATAATATCAAAATGTATGAAACAGCAGATTTTTTTTTTCGCGATATCAGTGTTGGTCCCACAGTAAGTAATTCAAAGTTAAAAGTGAACTAAAGTCTACGTAAAAATTTACAAAAAAAACTTTTTTAAAGCACGTTTTTAAAACGGACTAAATTATTACAAAAAAAATCGGACCAAGAACATTAAAACGGACTAAAAAGTAAAAAATAAATTCTTCTGTAAATATTTATAACCTTACCTACAGAAAATTTAAACCTAAAAACGTGGGGCGCATTTTGTAAAATTTATCGACCATATTGCCTTTAGCAGTTTTAATAACGTGTTTTAAAAAAAGATTTTTTTCAGTAAATTATTATTTTCTGCTTTTTATTTTACGAGCTAAGACTAAAAAAAAATATACCATCTCCTATCGGAGCACTTGTCAAGACGATTCAAACGAGCCCAAACTCGATGGTTTTATTAGAGAGTGTCAGTGGCCACCTTCCGGCTCCATTATCAGACCCTGGAAACTATTTCACAATAAAGTACTCGTCAAGACGATTCAAATGAGTCTAAACTCGATGGCGTAACATGGTTTTATTAAAGAGTTCCTGTGTCCTTCTACCGGCTCCATCACCAGACACTGGAAACTATTTCCCAACAAAAAACTCGTCAAGACGATTAAAACGAGCCCAATCTCGATGGGGTAGCGTGGTTTTATTAAAGAGTTACTGTGTCCTTCTTCCGGCTCCATCATCAGATCCTGGAAACTATTTCTCAACAAAGAACTCGTCAAGACGATTCAAACGAGCCCAAATTTGATGGGGTTGCACGGTTTCTATATTGAGTTCCTATGGCATGGCCTTTCAGCTTCATCATCAGACCCTGGACTTCGTCTTCCATTAGAGTACTTGTTAAGACAATTCTATGGAGTCCAAACACGATGAGGTCGTATGGTTTCATCATAGAGTTCCTGTGGCTTTCTTCCGGTTTCATCATCAGATCAGCTCAATGATACCATAATATTGCATTGCCTTCTAGTTCTGACCTATGTTCAAAGTTTCAAGTCTCTAGCTCATCGGGAAGCTAGTATAAAATCGTTCGCAAACTTTGTGGAGAAACAAACAAACACACAAACGAGAAATCAACTTAATAAAAACGTGCTAAAAACAAATCTATCCATTCATTCATCTACGTGTGTCGTGTACTAGGACTTAAATTATGAAGATGTGTCTGATACGAAAAAGACGTCGATGCTTCGAGCTTGGATTTAAGCATGCAGCAGGGAGATGTTCGTTGCCTTTAGGCGCATAATATCAGAAACGCAAAATAGCCGATTCGCAAAATATGAGATTCTTATAATAAAAGATTCTCAAAATAGCCAAAGTACAGTCGATGACAAATAAACTAATAGGTCATTTATAAGTTTTTTATTTTGTCATATGTGGGTATTGGTACCTAATAAGTAAGTCTAACTAGAAGTACCAGGACTACATAGTTACAAAGGAGGTACTTGATAACATTTCAACATCAGTACTGGAGAGAAAAGACAAAAGTGAGATGAAAACACTCATCACAGTGACCATATAGCGGTAGCTATGAAGAAAATAAAGAAAACTCTTAATAACATTTCATTCATCATTTGAACATATACAGTTTGTTGGGCCGCATATATTTAGAGTCCTAGCTTTATTATATGGCTTTTGTATGTCACACTCATACCTGCCCCCCGATATGATGAAAACGATTGTGGTTCCAGTGGTAAATTAGTCTAGGGATTTTCGTAAAACTTATTTTACTCTTTTTAAACTAAGAGTAACAATTTTAATGGTCGTGGGTTTTTTCAAAATTTTTAATTTTGCTTTTTTATTTTAAACTTTTTAAAGAATTCGTACGTTATCTAAGTCATAGATATCTAAGTACCCTAAAAACGCATCATAAATTATGACTGCAGCGCACCCTAGCGGCTCAACAATATAACACCAAGAATCATCGTTGACACACTACAAACCTGTTACAGAAAACCGCATCTAAATCGGTAATTTAACTCTGGAGATAATGGGAAAATGATTACTGCAGCGCCCCCTAGCGGCTCAACACCATAACACCAAAAACCATCGCCGACACACTACAAACCTATTCCTATTACAGAAAACTGCATCTTAATCGGTCAAATATTATCTTAAGTTTACCATAAATGGATATGTCGCAGGCAACTGGCTTAATCAGCCGTCCAATTAGCCGCCTAGCCTTTTCATTGAACGTCGCCGTTTCATCAGCAGCCTAAATGACATCCAGCCAATACATCCAAAACAATATCTAATTAACGGGCTGGCAGATGCTAAGGCCGTTGATTGAATAGGATAACCATCGTGATGAATAGAAAATGAAATATTTTGAAATTGAATTCTTTATCATTATTTAAGTAAAATCCTACTTAATATTATAAATGTGAAAGTTTGTGGGTTTGGATGTTTGTTCCTCAATCACGGAAAAACTGCTGAACAGATTTGGATATAAAATTTGACACACAGAGTTTATAGCCTGGATTAAAACATAGAATACTTTTTATCTCAGCCAAAGGTTCCCTACGGATTTCCCAAATGTCCACGCGAACGAATTCGCGGGCGGAGGCTAGTACTTTAATATCATAGGTGCCTGTTTTGTCTTTTTCTTTCGCAATATTAACTGCTGAGTTTTAACGAAGAAGATATAACACATTTTAAAAATCTTCTCGTCAACTACACTCGGCTTCAGAAAAATCGCACCTCTTCGAAAGTAAGTTTAGACTTGGCCACCTGCTATTGCTAGCTAACGTTCTACTGTGTAAATGTTGATATCTATTGAAAGTACATTAAAAATGCGCTTTCAATTAATATTTTGTTTGATTTAATTAACATAACAGTTACCATAATTAATTGCTTGCGCTGCCATAAAAGGGAAATAATAGGGGTAAATTCAGGAAATGCGGGTAAATTCGCTATTGAAATGATGGAGAAAACACGAAAGATTCAGTTTCCGAGCAACATTACATTGTCTCATTTTTTTGCAATATTTGAGCAATTTCATGGGCAATAGTGTCCATCTTAGGTATTCCATTTTTTTATTGAACTGTTGAAGTGGGTTTTCTCCATCATCTCGATAGCGAATTTACCCGCATTTCCTGAATTTACCCCTTTTATTTCTCTTTTATGGCGGCGCTAGCAATAACGCTTCAAGCGTTTATTTATGGTTACTGTTATGTTAATTAAATCAAACAAATATGAATTAAAAGCTCATTAAAATTACTTTCAATAGATATCAACATTTACACAATAGAACGTTAGATAGCAATAGCAGGTGGCCAAGTCAAAACTTACTTTCGAAGAGGTGCGATTTTTCTGACGTCGAGTGTAAAAAAAGTCTCGAATGGTAGTAAAATATAGAAAATTCAAAAGCACTTAATTACCTGTTTCTTCGAATAAATAATTATTCATTTTCATTTTTCTAAAACATTAGGTACATTAAGCATTTGATTTTTTTGAGAATAGGTAACACAGATAACGTTTAAACTATCAATAAAATAATATAAAATCAACAAAAGCATTTAAATGTACAAAAGTTTCAATGCAATGATATTGATAACAAATATTTGTTGTAATTGATACCTTGCTAACTTTAAAAGTTCTTCACCAGCAGCTGTCTTTGTCATAATCACGATATTATCATCGTAAGTACGACACAAGTGTTCATCCAGTACCTAATAGTCTTTTTCTGTCCAGAACTCATGGTCACCTGAGCTTTCTCGTTTATCGTTTATAACCTCTAACCATGATTCTTTCTAATGTCTAAACTCAAAGGTTTACGGTGAGATGTTAAAAAGAAAACACAAATTATTTTCATATTTAAACTTGACAATAACATTGTTTACCTCAAACATCGGAACAAACAATAAATTACGAAAAAAACAAAACAATCACTTTGATGGTATTGGTCATATTCTGAGTTTATTTCAAAACATTCTTTAAAACGTTCGTTCAAAGATTGATTTGCACTATTTTTTCACCAAACACTTCCATTTCACGATATTTTCGTGTAAACGAAGTGTAAACGTAATTTAATTGTGAAAAGCACCAGAAATCACAGCTGGTCGACGCCATATTTACAGATTTGACAGCAACATCGCCTCAGCGTGCCTGGTGATAGAAAATGGAACTAAATTACAATGACTTGGCTAGGCAAGTGGTTAAACGTTATCGAACCAGCCTGTCAATGAAAAGGCTAGGCCGCTAATTGAACGACTGATTAAGCTAGTTGGCTGCGACAGATATACGACGTATAGAGTTATTTTTAAGTCAATTTTAGTGGGGTGTAAAACCATAAAATCTGTTTTTTCAAGATGTAAATCCTAGCTAACTTCAAAACTCAAGAAGATAGCTAGGTTTTTATGGTTTAGCCTTTTTTATTCCCAAATTCTAAGATTCTTTTTTCTCGGTAATTTTTTTATAACTTCAAAAACAAAAAAGTTATGTTTTTTTATTTAAAATTTAAATGTTTTTCGGCTCTCCTGAAAAGTCGGGTTTTGGTTTATACGACCTTTCTACCCAAAGGTATCGATATCGAAATGTATGAAACAGCTGTTTTTTTTTTTCGCGATTTCAAGGTTGGTCCCATAATGAAAGTTGTTCAGTTTGATGGTCTCATCAACCCGATCAACCCCACGAAAGGTTTTGTATTAACTAAAAATGACCTTGTATACCTAGTAAGATAATATTGAAAAATATTTTATTTTATTTATTCTTACTGTCATTCTTCGTTGCGGATAACGTCAACGTGGATGTTAATGTGACAAGGTTCCATCGTATTAGCAATTTGCGGGGATTAGTACAATGCAATACGATAGCTGTACGACACGCGCCATACAGTGCTACTTAAGTTTGTGAATAGGCGGAGGCTAAAATTAATACGTACAGACAAACTACAGGTATGACCTTGTTTTACAGGTGATTCTTACTGGCGGCCCGCTGACCTGGGCATTGCCTAGAACCAGGGAATTTTTACCCCCAGTTGGGTCCCTGTTTGGGGCATCTTTGTGCTCCGCCCGGCTGCGGGGGCCAGGGCGGAGCGAATCGCTTCTCGTCGGCGCTTCACTGTACGCTACTAATGGGGGGGTAGACGTTGGCGCGGTATACATTTATCAATATGACCCCGCAATGGGGAAAGCTGTAAGTAAGATACTTCTTCATATGGCTAATACCCGAAGGAGGAGATCGATGGCGCAGTAATTCAGCGCCGCCTGGCCCAGCGATTGCGGAGGTTAAGCAAGTTTCGCAAGGGTCGGTCAAGGGATGGGTGACCAAAAATTTATTATCTCGAGCTTCTCCGTGCTTCGGAAGGCACGTTAAGCCGTTGGTCCCGGATGCATTTGCAGTCGTTAACACCCAACAATCCGCATTGGGCCCGCGTGGTGGGTTATGGCCCATCAAATGGCAATAATGATATTTATGGCAAATAAGGATATTTATTTATTTACCTCCACCTATAATGAAGGCCTGTGCCCCAGCAGTGGGGACATCAAAAATGGCTAACAGTCAATACCCGAAGTGCGATAGCTGTTGGTTTAAACTAGATGTAATACCGATCTGCTTTACTTCTGTTGGTCCCTAATGTAGGTTAGAAATTTAAGCAGATCGTGAGCGTGAGCCTTAAATTTCGTGGGTTTTTTTTTAATTACTCACCCTTAGTAGAAGCACAAATAAGGCTAGACCTAGTTTTAACCAGCTACGCCTAGTAGTCGCATACAAATCGGTTGCTCGGCTACACCTAATAGGTTTAACCAACAGCTATCGACTACACCTATAGTTTAATCCGGCTAAAACAAGGTGCACTTCGGATATTAGCCGTAATAACGTAACATATACAGCTACTACTTCATACAAAAAACTTATAAAGGCTTTATAATTACTTCTCAAGCTTACGCGCTCACTAGACATGAAATAGCTATAAAACAATTTTAACGGATAGTAGCGTAAAATCAAACCAAATACCCAACTAATTATTAAAGAACTTTCAATAAAACCTACCATTCGTTAAAATTGTTTTATTTCAAGGGTGTATAGTATAACTTAAATAGTTTTGAACACCCGTTACGTTACAAATGTAATTTTTCACTGTACGTTTTCGTAAGAAAATACAATAAATATAAAATAAAATATCAACAGCTAGGGGCCTATGAACAGACGTTTTGATACGAGCAGGCAACAACGCAACGTTCTTTCCGTCCTGTGCGCGTCATCAGCGTGTAGTAGCATCACCAAGTGACCGTATCATGTTTTTACTCACTTATGCTCTGAAATGTTAATTTGAAAAAATAATGCGGGGCGTTCAACATTTCCGTGGGGGTCTGGTTCATCACATTCTAAATTTGAAATTCAGTGCAGAAATGAAATTCAATACTTACTTCCCGCACTGAGTGCGGGAAGTAAGTGTTCCAAATTCAAATCGGTGGAACTTATCAGCTAGCATTCTTTTTATGAAACTTTATGGTTGCATGACCGGTCAGTAAACATGGCCACGCGAACCAATTTAAATATCACATTTTTACAAAGAAAATTGTGTTTCCTCGCATTTCGTGAGTAAAGTATTATACAAACCTTGTACTGGAAGCTACTTGCATTGCCTCGAATGATTAAAGCCCTCGCCTGCGGCTCGGGCTTCAAACCATCCTCGACAATGCAATCGCTAGCTTCCCGTTCTCGGATGTAATGTACTATTACTATAGCATTCACTAAGCAAGCAGCCAATCACCAACCATTCATCTTCATGAATCCGCATGGTGGGTTACGGCCAATCCACCCAATCCATCCATAAAAGCAAGGCCTGTGGCCTACTAAGGGACATAAAAAATTACTGTTTTGGTGTTCTTTTATTAGGATTACCCATTAGAAGTGGTTCACCAAAAGACAATTCTGGGAACAACCGACAGAGGGCAGTTTGGCAGCGCCATAATCAACCTTGGAGACGTCAACGGTGATAAAAAAGATGGTATGTAAATAAATAATCTAAATATGCCTTTAAAAATATACTTTTTGTTTTTTTTACTACAGGCCGAATCACGAAGATTGAACTATCTATACCAGAGGTGTTCAAACGGTCGATCGCGATCGACTGGTCGATCGCGAGAGGTTTTAAGGTCGATCGCCAAGGATAACAGAATTGACACTTTGCATCCAAATGTAGTTTAACTTGTGCAATTTTTTTCATGATAAATATTTGGTGGGTTAAACGGTCAAAATTTCGATCTCTTAGCCATAATTTTTTGCTAGGTCGATCTCCTTACGAAAAAGTATGGGCACCCCTCTATACTATTGTACAATATCTATTGGTTAAGAGATTAAATTTCTTGCTTGAGCACTTTCCTATTTTCTCAGATGTGGCAATATCAGCTCCTTACGAAGACGATGGTCGAGGGTCGGTGTACATTTACTCAGCGGCCGACATCCTGGGCGATGACCCTGCCGACAGGGTCCGCTACCTGCAGAAACTGCGGCCCGAAGGTTACACCACTTTCGGCTTCAGCATTGCTGCTCTTCGGCGTCCCAACAATGTATGCGAAGGTATATTTTTCCGCCCAATTTTTGTGGCGCAATCATTCCTATATCTAATCACCACTGTGGTCTAGTGGTTCGCCCATCCACCCGTGTATGGCACAGGGATCCCGGGTTCGATTCCCTGGGGGGTAGGTGCAATTTGTACTCAGATTGGTTGGTGTTGTTGGTAGGTCTTATTTCAAGTCCGCGTGGCTAGCTACCACCATCTCACCTAAGTCTGACGCCATAACAACAATTTCAAAATTCTTGTGTTCCGGCAGTTAGAGGTAAGATAGCCAGTTCCTCAGTGATGAGGATTCCGGGTGTAGTGCGCGTCCACCTTCGGCCTTATCGTCACTTAACATCAGGTGAGGTGAAGGCCAAGCACTATCCCGTTGTACCATAAAAATATGGAATTTGGTCTGGTGGTTAGAGTAAAGTCGAGTTCACCTAAATTCGTACAAATTCGCCTGACTTCAAGCTTATACAGGGTAATTTTCCGACCCCTTTACAAAATGAAATATAAGTTCAAGGGAGTAATAAAAAAAAATTAGGTGAGATAATTATGATTATTTTCTTTTTAAATTCACAGTTTATAGCCACTTTTTATGTCTAAAAAATTTAGCCGCGCACGCTCACCTTCGCGCAAGCGACGCGAGCGGGGGAAGGCGGGTGGCGGGAGGGGGGCTCGCGTGGGTCGACCGTGCAATGCGCAAACAGTGACAACAGTTTCAATTTGTATAAGGAAAAGTTTGGGGTAAAATGTAAAAAAAAAATTTTTTTTTTACTTCACAAATTGATTGTGCTGCCTTTATAGAATAACCTGACAAAGTTTGAAAAGGGGTCCAAAAATGACCCTGTATGAAGTGATAGATTTATTCTTGAAACATCTACGCATACGCACGCGACACCGATGCGCCACCTAAGTAAATAGCATCGAATAGATATTTACATTACGAAAGTGTTATTATATTATTAGGTATGGTTGCATCGCGTGATTACCACCAAAGACACCTCAATTGTTTTGAAACTTTTTTTACAGACTTAGCAATTGGTGCTCCAGAGAATAATACGGTCATGTTATACCATTGTCATCCTAAAATAATAGTACAAGTTCTCAAACTGGAGGTATGTTATACAGGGTGTTTGGTAGTAGCCTTATAAAGCCGAATATGGCAGATAGGGACCATCAAACTGAACAACTTTTACTATCGGACCAACTCTGAAATCGTGAAAAAAAAAGGAGCTGTTTCATACATTTTGATATTTTTCCGCATTAATGTTTGTATGAAACAGCTGATTTTTTTTTCGCGATTTCAGAGTTGGTCCCATAGTAAAACGTTGTTCAGTTTGATGTTCCCTATCCACCATTTTCGGCTTTATTTATAAGGCTATTACTAAACACCTGTATATGTTATTTTACATTTATATACTTGATTTAATAAATTACGAATCTAGGTACTTACCTAAATAGAGCATTATCTGCAAAATGTTGACAAATTTTCAAACTTCTGTTGTTTAAGGGTAAACCTCGAGCCAGAAAAACAAATACCGACTTTCAATTTGAATCATGCGTCAACGTCAAATATCCTGCTGAACTTCCATTCATGAAAGCTGGTGAGTAAAATTTCCTTTGATATAATAAATCTACAATCATTATTTTTAAAACAAATACAAAATACCTGTTTGTATTTTGTATTTGAAATACATGTTTTTAATCTATGTATTTCAAATATTTTTTAGAAAGTAGTTTTTAGGGATCCGCAGCCTAAATAACAACAAACCCCTATAGATTCGCCATGTCTGTTTGTCTGTCTGTCTGTCTGTCCGTCCGTATGTCACAGCCACTTTATTCCGAAAGTATTAGGATCATACAGTTGAAACTTATTAGGTAGATGTATTCTGTTAACCACTTAACGATTTTAACACAAAAATAAAAAAAGATTAAGGGAGGCAAAGTAAGAATTTTTTTTTCTCAGTTTCAGTTCCATGCATGGTGTACATGAAACTAAAACTGAAAAAAAAATCTTCAAACCATTACATTAAAAATTACATTAAGGTTCCCAAGTTATTTCCATAAACTTAATATTCCACCATAGCTAAAAATTGTCTAAGTCTATGGTTATTTCACAAACTCAACTTTTTTCACAAAGTCAACCGTTTGAATACACTGCACAAATCGTAACATGTGTGTCAAAAAATCTAAATAAATATATACACAGGTTGGTCAAAAGTTCTGTTACTGAGTTTCTTTATCGATTACTGGCCATTAAAACAAATGAAAAGAAAAAATAAAAATGACATATTATTGACAGTTTTATAAGCTATAATTCCATTTGTTTATTTCACCATGGAATGGGGGTTGAAGGAGAATCGTGTCGCTGTAATTGCTCTGCACAAATGTGGGCAGCCACCGAATATGATTTTCAAGTTGCTACAAAAGTTGAAAATCAACAAGCAATTTATTTATCGCACTATCCATAGGTACAGTAATACCTTGACCGTCGATGGCCGAAAAAGATCAGGAAGACCACGCACCGTTCGGACACCAGCTGTGATCAAGGCAGTGAAGGCGAGAATCACGAGAAATCCCGTCCGGAAGCAAAAGTTATTGGCAATACAGATGACTGTGAAGAGAAGTTCCCTTAAAAAAATTATCAATGATGACCTTGGGCTTCACGCTTACCGTAGACGAAAGGGCCATCTGCTAAACGCACGATTGAAGGCTATGAGGTTAGCACGAAGTCGCGCTCTACTAAAGCAGTACGCACAAAACGGCCATCGAAAAATCTTGTTTACTGATGAAAAAATCTTCACAGTCGAAGAAAATTTTAACCGTCAAAATGATAGAGTATACGCTAAGAATAGTAAAGAAGCCAGCATGATTGCTCCGAGGGTCCAACGAGGTCACCACCCCTCATCAGTGATGATTTGGCTGGGGGTGTCCTATTCAGGGCTAAGTAAGGTTCATTTCTGTGAAAAAGGTATGAAAACTGGCGCTAGATTCTATCAAGATACCGTTCTGGAACCTGTTGTCAAACCCTTAAGCCACACTTTATTTCAAAACCAGCCATGGGTCTTCCAGCAGGACTCTGCCCCTGCGCACAAAGCAAAATCTACACAAACATGGTTTCGGGCTAACAAAATTGATTTTATCGCGCAGGAAGAATGGCCATCCTCCAGCCCAGACTTAAATCCTCTGGATTATGCCATATGGCAACTTATTGAGGAGAAAGCATGTGCTAAGCCCCACATGAATCTCGACTCTCTTAAGCGCGCTATTCTCAAGGCAGTCGCAGAATTGGATATGGTGGTAGTTCGTGCTGCCATCGATGACTGGCCTCGTCGTCTAAAGGCGTGTATTCAGGCCAGAGGCGGTCATTTCGAATAATTTTAATACATGATAATCTTAAATATTTGTGCTTTCATTTGGTATATAATTCATTGTAGCATTATTTGTTAATTTAGTATTATTCATGTTTTCCATAGTTACAGAACTTAGTAACCAACTAGGTATATATATATATATGCTATAGATCTTTTTAAACACTTTCAACGAAAATTGGTTTGAATATGATATAAGTAGTAATTAGTTTTCGAGATTAGCACATTTTCCAAAACCGCACATATAACTTTGTCATTCATACCAACACTGTGAAAAACAAACTTATTTTTGCAGACGAAAAATGATAGTGGTATTAAATATGGTATGGTATAAGGTAACTACGGAACCCTACGGCGCGTGGCCCGACACGCACTTGGCCGGTTTTTTTATTAGTAACTAGGCAGACATTTTGACCACCACCTTGCTTCATAAACAGGATGTGGTCTAACTAAGGTGTAGCATTCTTGCCCAGGAAATACCTATTCACTCTTGCTTTGAAGAGACCAAGCGGTTGTAAGTGTTGTAACTATCGGGGAACACATAAGCAGACAGTGCATTCTATTCTTTAGCAGTTCGCATGAAGAATGTATCCAGGTGTCTACAATGTAAGGGTGATATGCTAACCTGCGTCTTGGTACTCCGATATGGTGTAAAGGGGCTGGAGGAATAAGTTCGTGCAGTTTCATCGCACACTCTCCAATGTGTATTCTATGAAACGCTGATAAACATGCAACTTTGCTCCGGTGACTGAGACTCTGAAGTTCCGTCGTGCGTGGCCAATGTTAATACTTGCTTTTTTGTACTAGCAAAATTGTATTAAGGATAAATCCCCTGAACTTCTTTTTACACAGAAATAGCAGTAAAAGTGACCTTGACGCATCCGACGGCGAGGATAGAAAACGCTGAAAAGGACGGGTCATTGAACTATATCATCGCAATATCTGACGGAATAAAAATACCAATCTGCAAACCAGTAAATATTATTTTACCCGAGGTACGTAAACTATAGGAGTACCTGTTATTGCACCATATAATAATTAGGTATGTAGGTACTACAAGTGATCCGTGTCACTCAAAGTATGGAAAATTCATAAAACCTATATTTTCAGGAGGGCAGTTCACCACAGATACAGTACCAGGTGTCCGCTTTCCAGAGGGACCCGCCTGCCAACGACTCTAACTTTGACCATAATCATGTTATGTTGAGTGACGTCAGCACTTTGACGCTGACTGACACCCTGTGGGTCGCGGACTGCGCCAGTAACACGTGTGAGCCGGTCTTATCGTTCAGTGTCAATACTACTCTGCGGTAATTATATCCATACAGGCATACATTCCATACAGGCATACATACATATTGTTCTAAGACACATGCCTACTAATTTAGCTAAAAGAGTAATTGCGACGTTAATAGAGATTCCAATCTCTTAAAGAAGCTCGCTTAAAGAAGGATTTATATTATACTAGCTTCCGCCAACTTCCTTCCTTCCGACTTTAAAACATAGAATACTTCGTACCCTGGTAAAAGGTTCCCTAAGGATTTTCTGGAATGTCCACGTGAACGAAGTCGCGGGCGGAAGCTAGTAGTATAAAATTATATAATAGAAGGCGGGCTTAGATTTTACTGCATGCACGTGCATTTTTTTTCTGAGAAATTACAAAAGAAAGACCCAAAACTCGACACGTTATTGTTTACTTTTAAGCCATTGACCATTTTACCGTGCCAGATGTGGAAACACCAGGTAGTCAGTCGTTCTAACAGTATAATTCCCAAAAGATAATTGTTACAACGAATTCATCGTAAACTCTTCTTAAAAACTTAAAAGTCGTATATCTTTTGATTGAGTGAACCGATTTTTTTTGATTTTGCAAAATACATAGTATATTTGTGTGTAAACATCATTACGATTGAGTTAGCGCTTTTAAGTTATTAGCGCACAAACATACAGATAAACAGACAAACAGACAAAATTTCCAAAAATGATAGAAATGGGTTTTGTACGTTGTTATTGAACACCCTTGTTATTGAATCAAAGGATGATCCACCTATCTAACACAAAGTCCTCACTGGTGTAGAAGGCGAGCAACGCTGATAAGCAAACGCTTCCGATTTCTCCAGCAGTCAGGCAAGGTATACGGAGATGGACCTTAAAGGGCACATTTCGGGATCCGCTTAGTGATTTGTGGCCAATCTCCTGCAACTTTGGCATCCTGCTAGTCGTATCGGCCACCCGATCCACTGGCATTGGGAAGCTGAGGTCGAGAGAGTGGATTTGCACCAGCGCAACTGTCTATCCACTTAAATATATTCACGCGCAGATGACTCTGGCATGTTGATACTGGATTATGAGATTTGAAGCCCTGCGGCGATGGATTTAAGCTGACGGTGGGGGGAGGATAGGTGTGTCCGAACCTCAGTTGGCATCTGCACGTAGGCGGTCTTCTGGTGATGGTCGCTCTGTGCCCTGATTGAGACGGGGGGCCGGTTCGGCAGCTCAGTGGATGACAAAGCAGCCCTATTTAGGGAGCGCTCTGCTTTCCCCAATCCGGGGAGGGGCCTAGAAAAGGTGGCCTAAACATAGTCTGTCTCTCACCTACAACACGTGGCTAACCGCGGTCACTTGTTTCACCACTTCAATGCGGTCGAAAAAAGAAGAATATTACAATAAAAAATCTAATTATAGCAACTTGGAATGTCCGTACCCTGCTAGACAGCGACATTAACTTATGTCCTGA
The DNA here is from genome assembly GCA_928269145.1 of Agriphila tristella. Lineage (NCBI taxonomy): Eukaryota > Metazoa > Arthropoda > Insecta > Lepidoptera > Crambidae > Agriphila > Agriphila tristella. The sequence goes on along the minus strand of OV743437.1, from coordinate 24,694,134 downwards.
AAGAAAGACGGCCTTGATTGCAAGGGAACTGGCCAAATATAATATAGATATCGCCGCTATTAGTGAGACCCATCTCAGGGAGTCGGGAGAGCTCTGTGAAAAACTTGGAGGTTACACCTATTACTGGAGCGGAAAGCCAAGCTCTGAAAGAGCAGCTAGCGGAGTAGGCTTTGCTGTGCGAAACAACCTAGCACAAAACCTTCAGGAAGTACCAAAGGGCATCAGCGACCGTATCATTACGCTAAGACTTCAACTTTCATCTAAGAAATACGTCCACCTTATTAGCGTATATGTCCCTACACTGCCATCACCAGATGAGGATAAAAACAAGTTTTACTACGACCTCCATCTAGTTATCAGCAAAATACCTACTGCTGATAAGGTCATATTGCTGGGAGACTTCAACGCTCGCGTCGGCAGGGATTACACTGCATGGGATGGAGTACTTGGGCGACACGGAGTTGGGAAATGCAATAGCAACGGTCTTGATCTCCTGACTCTCTGTGCTGAATATGATCTCACCATCACTAACACTTGTTTTCGACTGCCTGATAAATTAAAAACCACATGGATGCATCCAAGATCTAAGCACTGGCACCTCTTAGATTATGTGATAGTACGCAAGAGAGATCTCGGTGAAGTATTAATCACTCGAGTGATGAGAGGCGCCGAAGGCTGGACTGACCATCGACTAGTTCGATCGAAGATACGATTGCAACTTAAACATCCACGACGAGCTCCTCACAAAAACCCAGCAAAATTGTACTGTGACAAACTGATCCAAAACCGACCACTTACAGACGAGCTAAACAATGCTTTTCAAGAGAGATTGCCAAAGATGCCAGAAGATATGTCTGTCGATATGAGCTGGCGTTTATTCGCGGATACTCTACACAGTACTGCCTCACAGGTCATAGGAAAACCAGTTCGGAAGAACCAAGACTGGTTCGATGATTCCGAAATTGAAATCCGTAAGCTTGTCGAGGACTACAGACATACGCTTCTCTCAAGTGACGTCTCCGAACGAAAGAAAGCTCATCACGAACTTAAGCTGAAAGTACGCGCACTCAAGGACAAATGGTGGGTGGAAAAATCCAAAGAAATTCAGCATTACGCTGATACTAACCAATCTGGTAGATTTTTTGAAAGCCTGCAGACTGTTTTTCGGCCCACGAACTAAAAAAACCGCACCTATGTACAACAAGGATAAAACTAAACGGCTAACTGAGCAGAAAGATGTACTAGCTCGATGGGCAGAACATTTTGAAGAAGTCTTAAATCCTAGTACACAGACCACCGACTTGTTGTACATAGAATCGTTAGAAAGTCTACCAACCGTTGAAGATCTTGCGGTACCCCCATCCTTTGATGAATATGCTGCTGCCCTGAGGAGAATGAAGAACGGCAAGACACCTGGGATAGATAGTTTACCGTCAGAAATATACAAATACGGCGGACCACACATTAGCAAAATCTTGTTTGATCTAATACAAAAAATATGGGAGTGTGAAGTCATCCCGCAGGATTGGAGAGATGCCTCCATATGTAAACTATACAAAGGTAAAGGTGACATAGCTGATTGCGGAACATACAGAGGCATCTCCCTTCTCTCAACAGCTGGGAAAATTTTAGCCCATATTATTAATACACGATTATCTCGACACGCTGAAAATATACTCCCTGAAACACAGTGTGGTTTTCGTCCCAATAGAGGCACGGTGGATGCTATATTTGTTGTTAAACAAATGCAAGAAAAGAGCCTGGAACAACACCGTCCACTCTAAATGTGCTTTGTCGACTTAGAAAAGGCCTTCGACAGAATACCGCGTGAAGCCTTGTGGATCGTGCTAAAGAAAGCTGGTTGTCCTGTTAAGTTGTTAAACTTGATTCGCCAATTCCATGACGGTATGGTGGCAAAAGTTCGACATGAAAATGACTTCTCAGACCAATTCCCGGTAACAAGTGGCGTGAAGCAGGGCTGTGTCTTAGCTCCTACTTTATTCTCCATATACTTTGCCTCTGTAATGCTGGATGCGACAAGGACTTGTAATGAACTCATTGAAATTAACTCAAGATCTGATAGAAGTGTTTTTGATATCTCGCGTCTTAGAGCGAAACGGCAAGTAACCAAACTCTCAGTGATGGACATTTTGTACGCAGATGATGTTTGCCTCATGGCCGACTCTCTTCAAGCCTATGTAGACTCTTTGCAAATATCATGCCGCCAATTTGGCCTAGTTATAAGCACTAGTAAGACCCAAGTTCTTAAACAACCCCCAAGAGATAGCAGCGGGGATTCATCTGATATAAGCCTAGATGGCACTGTATTAGCAGAAGTTGATCATTTTAAGTACTTGGGAAGTCGCCTGAGGAAAGACAACACCTTGACATCTGAAATACCAGCGCGGATAGCAGTCGCTGCTTCGGCATTTGGCAAGCTCAGAACTCGTGTCTGGAACTCACATGACATTAAGCTGCAAATGAAATTCTTAGTTTACAAAGCGATTGTTCTGCCTGTCTTACTTTACGCCGCCGAGACCTGGTGCTGCTACAAGACAGATATTAAGCGGCTAGACATTTTTCATCTGAAATGTCTGAGGTCCATCTTGCGGATTAAGTGGCAGGACCGTATACCTAATTCTGAAGTTTTGTGTCGAGCTGGTTTACCTGGAATTGAATCCCTCATCATGAAAGTGCAACTAAGGTGGAGTGGACACGTCGTACGCATGGACGACAGTAGATTGCCCAAGACCGTGTTCTACTCCGAGCTGTCATGCGGAAAGCGCAAACAAGGAGGGCAATATCTGCGCTACAAAGACGTGCTAAAGCGCAATCTAGTGGCCTGTGATATTCCAACCGATGAGTGGGAGGAACTTGCACGACGTAGACCAGAATGGCGTCATATCGTTTACTCTAGTGTAAAGTTATAAAGTTATAAAACGGATTCAAAATAAAAAAATATATTGTGAGTTGGAAAAAGCTGACTGGGCCGAAATTGATAAATTAGAATGTCCACTCAATATTTACGAAAGGTTACAAAATAACTTTAGGGATTGTTACGACGCTTCCTCGTACGAGATATCAACGAAAAGCTGTAATAGGTATAGGGAACCATGGGTAAGTAATCATATTAACAACTTATGTTTAAAAAGAGATACACTTTATACGAAATGGATGAAGGAACCCAGTAATATGATAATTGCTTTGGAATATAAAAAAATGCGAAATAGAACAAACAAAATCGTTACTAATACTAGAAATAAGTACATAAAACGTTGCATTTATGAGTGTAAGGGAGACATTAGGAAACTATGGCAGTTACTAAATTCCTTGACGGGTAAAATATCAAAATCCGTTGATGAAATGTTAACAAAATCATTCCATAAAAATAATGTATCTAATAAGCAGATAGCGGACAACTTTGCATTGACTTTTCAGAAAAACGTTAGTGATATCCTGCCCAACTGTACTCAGCCAATATTAGACCCAAGTCGTTACAAAAAGTCAGCAGAAGTATCTATTCGTTTTAAGCCTGCCACAGTAGAAAACTTACATAAAGTAATTAAATCGTTTAATAGTAAAAAATCACCTGGTATAGATGGCATTAGGCCAATAGACATCATAAGTTTGTCTAAAAAAATTGTTATTCCTTTAGTTAAGCTAATCAACAATAGCGTAAATAGTTCTAGGTACCCTGATGATCTTAAGAAAAGTGTTATCCGTCCTATATATAAGCAAGGTAGTCATGGTGATTATTCTAATTATAGACCAATTTCAATATTGCCTATAATAGATAAAATAACTGAAAAGTTTATTAGTGGTCAAATCCAAGAGTTTTACCAAGATAACAATATACTGTCACCTAATCAATATGGTTTCCAACCCAAGAAAAGTACAACGTTACTTCTTTCTAAGTTCACGGATGATATCAATTCCTACTTAAATGAAAGAAAACAAGTACTTATAGCTTTTATAGATTATAGCAAAGCGTTTGACACACTGCGTCATAGTACCTTATTGGAAAAGCTCGAAATGACAGGAATAAGGGGTCCATTGCTTGAGTGGAGTTCCAACTACCTTAAAAACCGTACTTATCAGGTCAAAGTTGCTGACTGATATAGTGACACCAAAAATGTCACTGAAGGCACAGCTCAAGGATCGGTCCTTGGTCCTTTACACTATTTAGCATATGTTAACGACATTAACAACATAATTAAGAAGTGCACAGTGTACCAGTTTGCGGACGATACCTGTTTAATAGCGGCAGACCGTGACATACGCATTGCGCAAAATAATCTTCAGCATGATTTGTCACTGCTAAACGAATGGTCACATGATATGGGACTTGTACTAAACGGGCAAAAAACTAAACTCTTGCACATACATTCAAGTCACAATCTTTCAAACCATGACTTCTCAATATTAATACACAATCACGATTGTCTGCACAATAAAGTATCATCTTGCCAATGCAAACCAATAGAAACGGTGCAACAGCAAAAATATTTAGGCCTAACAATTGACAACCGTCACAACTGGGGTCCTCATATCGAATCTGTATGCCAAAAACTTCGTGCTCTGTTAGCTAAATTTGTCATAATTAAAAATAAGATACCGTTCCAAGTTCTATTAATACTGTATAAATCCTTGGTAGATCCTATAATTTCATATGGAATTTCAAGCTATGGACGCACCTTCAAAACCTACTTAGATAAAATTTATAATCTACAAGTACGAATACTAAAGCTTATAGTTTGTAAGAAATTAAAAAATATCTACAAAGATAAGTATGACGAACTCTTTAGGTACTGCAAGGTCATGTCGGTTCATGACAAAGTGAGGTATGCAATACTAACTGAACAACTCGATAACGTTGCTTCCTTGCCGAGGGTTAGTCATAGAATACAAACACGACAGATTACGCAGAAGAAACTTCTCAAGGGTAGCTCAAATAACTTTTACGGTAAGAGAAGATTTACCTGTCTTCTTCCTGCGATAATTAACAATTTACCTAAAGAATTACGGGTTATTCTGGATAACAACAAACACGAAAGAACGAAGCAAAAACTTAAAATCTATTTTTCTACCAAAAATTTGCCTTAGTCATTTATAGTATTCAATCAATGGTCAGCTTTTTCTTAACATCATCCCGTGCACGCGCGTCGTCCACCGTGACCATTCACTCCTTGTTCTATGATTCACTCATTAACTTCGTTCGATCGAGCACTCGCTTGTTTTGTTTGTTAGATGCGCGCGCGACGCGAGTGAACAGCATTGTACCTGCCAGTTGGACCTTCCTTACTTTTTTTTTTACTACTTGTTTTATTAACAAATTTTAATCATAAGAATTACTGACGGAAAACATTGGCGTTCTTTGGATTGGGTCTAACTTGCCGGACGTATAAATAATTATTGTGTTAGGTACCTAATTATTATTCTTATTATTTTTGTTAAAGATCCTAAAATAATTATATTTATATATGTACATAGACATAATATATTTTTAGTTTTTAAGAATGAAACAAATTGTACCTAGTTATTTTTTTCAATACTGCTTAGTTTTATTCCTAAGTATACCGACTATCTATTTTTGTCGAACACGCAGTGGCTGGACAAACCTAATCGGGTTTTAGTCACTCGGTTTTTTCTAAAAATTGTATATTCTACTTTGTTTCATAAATAAATTAAAAAAAAAAATTAAAAAAAAAAAAAGATAAATACGAAGAAAAGCGCCTAGAGACTCTTGATGCGAAACGCCAAACACGAAAGACTCGACTTAAGCCTACCTACTTATACACCTATAATACGTCAGGCCAGCTGCACTGTGCGCCTTGCGATCGTGTTTTCAAGTCAAAATTTGGCTTTGCTAGTCATATTCGAGCACATCACAAAAACCAGCTCAACTTCTAAGGGTCGCCGTCGCCGGATACGGTGAGGAGGACATGATATGATGATGATTGAACACCCCAACCACTTTTTTTCAAAATATTTTCTTTGTACAGACACAACTTTTCTACAGCTTTATTATATGTATAGATTTTCTGGTCACTACCTACCGTATCTAAAATGTTAATATTGAACAAAATCACATTATGCGTTGCTCCAAACCAAAGTAAGCAGCCAAATCATTTGTGTTACGGAAATCGGAAATACTACGTTAAAAAGAGAAGTATAGGGACCCGCGTTAAAGAGCATGTAGCTGACATGAAACATAGGCGCGATAACAAGTCTGCAGTGTGTGATCACGCCTTTGAGGGGCCCAACCATTACATTAGATTTGACAAACCCCAAATCCTTGCTAAGGAACGTAGATTTATTCCTAGAATGCTCCGCGAGGCTATCGAAATAAATAAATATCCTAATTTCAATAGAGATGATGGTTGGAAAATTCCACCAGCTTGGGACCCCATCATTCACAAGCTGAAGCCCCATACACACACTGCAAGATCTAATGATACAGTTAGTTCCTTTTGCAAATAAATTAATAAATATAAAAGACGGAGGTCGGCTTTCCTCTCCAAGTTTTATTTCGCCATTTCTTTCTTGGAGGGGCCTCCCAATTTTGTGAAATGGTGGTAGTTTCAGTAGATTCTCTCTCTTTAGCATTAATTAAATCACAAAATCAACTTAAACCAATTAAAAAGATAAATAAAATTGTAAAATATTAATTTCTGAACGTCTTAAAAAAAATTCATCGCTTGAGGGTAGGCTCACGAGTAGCTTCAGTCCCCCGTGACCACGGCAGCTGCAAAGGTGCCGAAACGTCGGGAAAATCAAAAATCAAACCAAATACCAACTAATTACCAAAGTACTTTCAATAAAACCGCGCTAGTATCCGTTAAAAAGTCTTTTATTTTATGTCTAGTGAGCGCGTAAGCTTGAGAAGTGAATACTACGTTACCACTAAAATTCAGACCACAATTTCCACGGGAAATGAAATACCACGTGGGTGATGTCGCATGCCAGTATTTTTCTGTAACCACGGCCTCATCTATGGTAGATTATAAGCACATTGTCATAAAGCGATTCTTGTAGCGTAAGACGATCAACGCAATCATAGGCTGTCTACGAAATCGTAGGCAGTCTACGACAACGTAGGCAATCTAAGACATCGTAGCAATCTACGTCGTAGAGTGCCCTAAAGAATAATTGATATAGAGTCCGCGCCACCAAGTCCCGTAGACGCGAAGTTGATATAGTTTAAGTCATTGGGGGAAAAGGAAAATAAGACATATGTCAAAATAAAAAATATATTTTCACATTATGATATATTAGCATTGTGAAAAAAGACAATTTCATTTAGAAGAAGACAGCCCTAACGTTGCGTCGTCAGAAAAGGTAAGAGCACGCGATAGAAAGAGATGCAACTTCTAGGTGAACTGCCTGACCTGAATTGCACTTTATTGTGTCAGAGCAAAAGTCGCTATTTCTTTAAATTACTTTGCGAAGTGCTGCTTCTGTACTTGTACTATTAGTTATTCTGTGACATAGGTTAGTAGTATTTTAGTTTCATCAAAATTCCATCAAAAACTCTAGATTTGATTTTATCTACCACATGAGATGCTTTAAACATCACTAGAGTCGCACCCGCACCACACTTCCATGTTCCTTCACCTTCGCAGTGATGGCTACATAATCGGCTCGACTGAGTCTGAGGACGTGTCCGTCACAGTCCACAACACCGGAGATCCCGCGTACAAGTCGTGCGTGCACATCGCCGTGAACAACCACGTGCGCGTGCGTCGCTGGCCGCGCGCCTGCCAGCGCACCAGCCCAGGCGCAGGCACCTGCTCGCCTGATCGCCCTATATGGAACCAGACCAGCTGGGTGAGCGTACAACATCTCTTCATTTACTAACGGGGCGTACAATACCCCGCTTTGTCGTATGCAAAACGCACTTAACACACTCTTGTCAGCTTATCCTGATTACGATGTATTTGTTGACGATGCGAAATTATTTCTATCTCAAAATGATATTGTTAATTTTGATTAGCAAGCATAATTATGTAATTGGGCATTAGCCCGTTTAATTATGATAAATAAATATAAATATAAATTAATTACGTGAGGTGATTTTGGAGATTTTTCGACCCCCTCTCACCCCTTGGTGAGATGTCGTGAGATTTGGCTCGAATCCCTCACCGCCCCCGTAAATCTCACGTGGGATTTTTCAAAACGCGTATTTTAGTGTGATTACGTTAACCTGTGCTTGCTTGCTTTGCATTTATTTAAATAAACATTATTGTTTAGGATTTAGGCATATTTTGGTATGAAAGATATCCTCCCTCCTTCCCCTAAATGCCTCACGTAATTAATGGATCCCCTAAAGAAAACTCCTACACCACCATAGGCTATCTATGCTCCAACCGAAGTGCACGAACTCAAATATAGAATATACCAATTTTTCTTTGTTCTGAGGAATAGACGATCGAAATAGTGCTTTTGGATTGCCCAACTTTTAGCTGACAAGAAACTTTTCAATGTTTCATTAGTAATGATTACACCAAGTAGCAAAATTCTCCTGTAGTGCACAGTTTATAGGCTCACAGCACTAGTACCTCTCTCTTAGTGGTTCCAGGTTTTACTACCAAGCTTATAACAGGTTACACGGAGTTCGTTTGGGTTTATAGTACATCTATTCTTATAAGTTGACTTATAATCGTGTACAGAACGAAATTATAGGCGCAATAAAGGCTAAGATGGCCTATAAAAGTGTTGCATATGTGTAAATACACTTGAGTAACTTGCTCCAGTAAGTTACACTTATAATCGCCTAGAAGAAGTAATTATAAACCCGTTATAAGTATCATACGCCAGTAATAGTAATTTAGAGAACTAAATGCACTTAGAACCATTTGCATTTGTTACTTGACCTTATAGGGGTGTATGAGTCAACTTTATGTGCCAATTAGAAGTGAATTGGTTCTACAGTGGTTTCTTCTAAGAGTAAGTGTACTTGGTATTATTGTGGACTCTCGAATGCTGTTATATACTTGATTTCTATATAAAGGTTTCTTGTAAAACTGTTAGTGTCCAAAGATATCTTCGTGAAGTCCATTTAAGCTTTTAATATTTATCGCATCTTCACGGCCATTTTTTCGTCACAATATGGCGCGACAATGCTGTTAGAACTAATATTATTTTTAAACATTACTTAGTAAATACGCCATGTTCACAAGGCGAACAAAAATTAAGATGTAAAACACAATATACTTCACCGAAAATACTTACGCGTTTGCCGTGCAAACATCTATGCACGTATAATATTACGTGCGAAATACTTACTTGTTAATACATTATATTATATAAAATAGATAAACTTTACTTTATTTTTTTATTTTTTTCTACAACTGACACAATACAACAACAATTCACAAATATTTGAAGTAGCTAGTAATAGAAGCGTGGAGTACGTTACACGCCTGCCTGGTTCCATTAGATGCTCATAGCTGGCTTCGCAGGAGCAGATAGTTCTGCCTAGTCCAACTATAAGTGTATTATTGGTCTAAGTGGTGCTCGCCAAGTCTACTAGGAGTGTTTTATTAGCAAAAGTACGCGTATAAAATGGGCCCTTTTCCGTGGTTATAACTTTTTACTAGCCTGTTATAGACCTGGCCCCGTAACCACTACAAGACCACATTTTGTTACTTGGGGTAGAACCTAGAAAAAGTAGTAGAACCTTACTTAAAACCATGGACGATATTTTTTCGTCCATATGCTTAAAACGATAGCAATGATTTTTTTTATGGCCTCAAATATAAGCAATTGAATCTCGATATTGCTAAATGTGGCCACTGTTGGCTCTCCATATTTAGAAAATGCATTCCACTCTTTTATTTACGCAAAATTATTTAAAAAAAATATCTTAGCCCTTGATAAAACATAATCGATTTATTTCCATTGGTGGCGCTACTGAGCTCGTCTTCGAACCACCTTATAGCATTTTGCAGTGCTGGAATTGACGATTTTAATAAAATAGAAACTTGTCTCTTACAGAATACGGGTGATATTAAGCTGGAGATGACGAATTTAAAGAGTGATTTGAAAGAGTTGGTCTTCTCGGTGGACTTGTACGAAGAGTGTCCTACCGAGTTGACTGTTGAATCACGGAACGGCTCCAAAAAGATCAGTTTAGAAACTGATCCCAGGGGGCTAGCAGTAAGAGAGTGAGTAGGAACCTCTGTTAAGTTATATTTTTACTTTTAGATTTTCACATTTTGAGTAGGTTAGGTAGTTAATGTTACTGAATAGGGAATGTCCGAAAAAAAATCAAATTGGCTAAATATTTTTTATAGGTAGGAATAAGCTCCCCTAGGCGTGAAATACACAGAAGCGACGCGGCACGGATACGGCGGCGATACGGTGCAGATGTGAGACTTTCGGATGCTTTCGGCCAATCAAATACACGTATCGCCGCCGTCGCCGCCGTATCTGCGCCTTATCTCCGCCGCATCGCTTCTATGTATTTCATGCCTTAGTAATAGAAAAAGATTCAAAATTTTCGGTTGCGTGAAATTTTTTTACAAAAAAATTCAAGTCTCTTTGTCTTCACAAATGTACGAAAGTAACAGCAGAATATTAAAAAAAAGTTTCAACACAAAATGTCAAAACTTTTTTTTAATACTTGTTGTGGCTGTGGGAGGTGGTGGCAAAGGTGTAATTTCCATTCTGCTGTTACTTTCGTACATTTGTGAAGTCGAAAAGACTTATTTTTTTATATATATTTTTCACGCAACGCAACCGAAAATTCTGAAACTAAGGGAGCTTATTCTTTCCTATAAAAAATATATTTAGCCAATTTTATTTTTTTCGGACATTCCCCATTAAATCATAAAACTCTTTTACCTATATGATTTTAAACATATAGGTAAGTACTCCGAAATGAAAATTTCCTCCTCATATTTAACCAAATTTTCGGAATTAAAATAATTTTACCTCATTTATCATTACTAAGTGTGCATGTAAGTTTAGTATAACGTTCTTCTTGTTTAATTTACAGGAACACCAACTATGGCGACATAGTTCAATTATCCTCAATTGAAATAACAGAAACAGGGAAACAGCTCTCGCATATTTATATAGTAAGTAACTACTCATGCAATTAAGAAACCCCGCAAACTCGTTTTTAATTTTAAATGGGTTTGCTCATGATCTTAATCTAGCCCGAGGGCCATAACGGGATCTACAATGGAGCTAGCTCATCCAGAAGGTGACTATTTACCCTGACTTTGAGAAAAGTTGAGCTATACATATGTAGGTAGGTATACTACTTACTCGGAAACACAGACGCAGGGAGTTCCACTCTTTTGCTGTATGTATTATAAAATTTATAAAACACTTAAGGTATCTTATGGCCGAATACTCAAACGCTACTTTGAGCGGCTCTCAAACAGCATGCTGTCTTTGTCATATCTTTGACATTTAATGCGACAGGACGACGTTTGAGAGCCTCTCAAAGTTAATTAGCGTTTGAGTATTCGGCCATTAGACCGACAGAAATAGCAACCAAGAAAGGGTGGTAGCCTGCAGTGCGTTTTTGGTTGTCCGACGACGAAATAAGGGGAGTTAACTTATTCACCTCTCAAGCTTACGCACTCACTAGACATAAAATAAAACCATAGACATAGAAAAAAATTGTATATATAAAATATTGTATCCGTTAAAACACTTTTTAACGGATACAGCGTGGTTTTATTAGAGATACTTTGGTAATTAGTTGGTAATTGATTTGATATTTTTAGTTTTCCAACGTTTTATCCAACTTTTGCAGCTACCGTGGTCACGGGGGACTGAGTTAACTTTCTCTTGATAGTTGGGCCCTTAAACATTATTTTTACAAATTACTTGCTATGACTAATATAATAAGGTATCGTGCGTTACTAAAAGAACCCAGCCCAGTTTTAAAATATTGGAACAATGTGAATATCTATTTCAGGTATCAAACAGAGGCTTCACCACGTGGGTTGACATCAAGTGTTCCATCAAATTAGACAAGAAGGCTTTTTTCACGGGGATGGTTATAACAGTGAGTACAGTTACAGTCAAATAAGTAGGTAAGTACATGTATACTTAATTGGGAAAAAGTTAATAGGTCATGAAAAGCCAATGTAGTTCTGCCTGGATTTTACTGAAATTTCTCAATGCAAAGTTAACCGGGTAAGTTAATTTTAAAATGGTAGGAATAAAATCTCTATCGACATTACGAATAAGACAAATGAAGTTAAATTTATTAAATGGAATCCACAGACAAACCTATTGATTTGAATTTGAATTGAACGACTGCAAAAAAATTATGGTTTAGGCACCTACCTAAGTGCTTCTCCGTATCAAAATATTTCTGAGTTTATTATATTTTTTTATTTCTATATGACAGATTGACACCCAAGCAACGTTTAAATGCGATGCCGTCGAGGATAACAATGGTAAATACACGACACAATGCAGTGTCTCGGAATTGAAAAGCGATCAGAAGTTTGACGTCATAGTTTCCATTTACATAGAACCAGGAACTGTCGGTAAGAGAAACTTACAAACTTCATAACTGACAAACAAACAGTGTCATACTGTTTGTTTATACAACATGTTAATGAATGTAATGTTATGTAAAACCGTTTTAAACTTTTAGATTTTTGCATTCACAATGCTATTTTTATATTAAGATGAATAAATAATGAAAAAATATTAGAAAAAATCGACTCACCCGTAGCAACTCAGACGGGATTCGAACCCGCACCCTTAGGAAAGTGCATTGGGCCGGATTCCTAAGGGTGCGGGTTCGAATCCCGTCTGAGTTGCTACGGGTGAGTCGATTTTTTCTAATATTTTTTCATTATTTATTCATCTTAATGTAAAACCGTTTTTTCGGACTATCAAACTGAACACCTTTTACTATGGGACCACCTTTGATATTGCGGAATAAAAATCTGCTGTTTAGAAAATAGCAAAATGTATGAAACAGCCGATTTTCTTTTCCCGATTTCAGAGTTGGTTCCATAGAAAAAGTTGTTCAGTTTGTGGTCCAAGGTTTTTCGGTTTTTCCATGTTGGGTTCATTCATTTCACACGTTGTTTAAGTAACTAGTACCATAGTAGAATCAAATAAGTAGGCCAACTCGAGCCTCGAGCAAACGATAATAGCCTAAACACGTAGGGCTGTCGCCTATAGTTTATTCTGTCGTCAAAAATGCATAGTCAATCTAGTGATGTTCGATATCGATTCGATTAATCGATTAGTCTTTGTAAAATTATTGAGAATTGATCGATTAATCGAAGAATTCAAATAATCGATCTAATCGATTATTTTACGCCGATTAATCGATCTTTTACAAAATCATCAGTCTATTCTAAAGCTGGCCATTGACGGCCAGTTTTTCGTAAAACTGTGGCGTCACTCAAAATAGTTGAGGCTAAATTTGATTGTGAATGTCGAATCGTGGCTCCAGAGTTTCATGACTACCATAAATCCAACGGCGCGACGCGAAAAACTGATCGTGAGTGTGTGATCGTCATTCCAATCGCGTCAGTTCGCTCGCATCGCCCGCAGTGATTGAGCGTGCGTTGATAGTTTTTGTAACAATGGTGGAATTGAAAATTCTGGATGTTTGTGGAAACTAACAGACACATTATTAAATTAAGCAGCATCGACAAAATTAATTATGCAGGGTTATTTTATTTGTAAATAGGGTTGCCACCTGTACTGTATTATAATAATATAGTATCGTACTATATTTCAGTCAATTGTACTATATGTTATAGGAAAAATATACAAATCCTTACTATCCTTACTAATATTTTAAATGAGAAAGTCCGTTTGTTTGTTTATTTGTTTGTTTGTTTGTTACGCCTTCACGTCTTAGCCACTCTACCGATCATCATGAAATTTTGCATACACGTTGCCAGGGGTACAGAGAAGGACATAGGGTACCTTTTATCCCGAAAAAATGTTTCGTTCCCGAGGGATAGCAAAAAAACTTTCCACGCAGACGAAGTCGCGGGCGGTCGCTAGTATTATTATAAAAGCGAAAGTCCGTTTGTTTGTTTATTTGTTTGTTACGCCTTCACGTATTATCTACTGAACCGATCATCATGAAATTTTGCATACACGTTGTCAAGGGTAATAGAGAAGGACATATGGTACCTTTCATCCAGAAAAAACGTACAGTTCCTGTGGGATAGCAATAAAACTGTCCACGCGGACGAAGTCGCGGGCAGCCGCTAGTAATACTTTATTTTCATGGGTGATTCAGTTGTCATGCTTTTTATATACGCATCGAAAAATAAATAATGACTTAAAATAATTAATGTGTACTATACTTTTTGCAATATTTTGAAAAAATACAATTTTACCTCCAAAAAAAGGTGGCAACCCTATTTGTAAAACACCAACAACCTCGCAGGAGTAGATTACTTTCATCATAAACAACAACATTTGTTCTACGACTTTTCCGAAAACACAAAAAAAAATCAACTCCCCCCCCCCCCCCATACAAATGTCCGAACAACTGATCGAGTTTTGTATTAAAAGTAGATTTTTTTTGTCTGTTTTTGAAAAGTAAACTGAGTAATATGATTAATATTTTTTATAAAATTTTAATTCTTTTATTTTATATTTTGTAATATAATTATTTCGTACAGCAGCAGCACGTCAGGTAAAACTGTCAAAAGTCTCCAGGTTATTTTAAACCTTGATGTCTTTGTATTTAAGTTTAAAATTGATTGAAAATGATTACCCTACTCTGTCGTGGAAGCCCAGCGTGCCGTTGCTGTACATTTTTTGCATGATTGATTCTCGCAGCATCTATTTTATAGAAGCCTAGAAAACTTGAACAATTTTTCTTCGATTAATCGATATCATGAGTGCGATTAATCGATTAATTGAAATCGACACAGTTGAAATAATCGATTATCAAATAATCGATTATTTCGGCATCGATTACCATCCCTAACTGTCAATCTCTATACAAAACAATGTTTCCCTGTAGGGTAAGGAACAGGGATCTATAATATAAAGTTTTTTCATTGTTTTTTGTAAGTGCATAGACCAGGTACTGACTATATTTCTTTTATTACCTACGTCATGTTATATGTGTAGTGATTTGAAAAATTACGGTCGAAATAGGATTACGTAAAAACGTGGCTTTACAAATAAAATAAAATGATCATGAAATTGTATTTTTACACTATTCACTATTTTGTTCTAATTAAATCCGTCAAGTTTACTTTTTTATTTACCTCCACTTATATGCATTCACAATGCTATTTTTATATTAATTTTATATTGGTAGTGCATTGGGCCGGATTCCTAAGGGTGCGGGTTCGAATCCCGTCTAAGTTGCTACGGGTGAGCCGATTTTTTCTAATATTTTTCATTATCTTAATATAAAAATAGCATTGTGAATGCAAAAATCTAAAAGTTTAAAATTGTACTGTTTCACCTTAATTTATTGTCTGGCACCTGCAATAGGTGCTACAACCGAATGTCGAAGTAGTTCTCTTCACATTGGTGAGATGGCGCTGATCTTCAGCGGAAGCGTGGAAAGTATTAGAAAATTTCGCCACATCCCTCAGCGGCTTGGTAGCATAATTGGTAGTGCATTGGGCCGGATTCCTAAGGGTGCGGGTTCGAATCCCGTCTAAGTTGCTACGGGTGAGCCGATTTTTTCTAATATTTTTCATTATTTATTCATCTTAAAATTATAATCTTTAATTTCGCAAATTAAATATTTTACGATAACTTCAAATACCTAATAGACATTAAAAATACTTTGTTTTTGTAACGAAGTGTTTTTTTAACCAAATTACACAAATTATTATTTGATATTATTATTATGATATGATACCGAATAATATTTCGTCTGTTTCGACAAGTACCTACGAAATGCCTTATTATTTGAGTTTAATGTAAAACATATCATTTTTACAAATATTTTTTGCCAAAATATCTTAGGAAAGCGTGGTAGGTACTGTAGTACATTATTCTGTGCTGAAAATGTACAAATTATTACGAGCGGCAGCGCAGCGGCGCGGACACGTGTGTGAGCGCGGGCGGTATTACGTACGTGCGGCACAGCCACGAGTGCCACGCACGACTGTCGCACCTTTATCACCTTTAAATATTGTCAGTGTGTGCGTGCGACGCCGCATACAGTACGAGGCACGTATCTTGAAATCGGGTGGGGATTGCGCGAAACGCCTATTTTGGATATGCGTAACGTTGAGGGGCGCGCTATTGGTCGCTCACAAGAGCACATGCGCGAACTAATCCCTACTCCGTCGAAAAATTTTCAAGATACGTGCCTAGTACTGTACGTACGGGCGCGCTCACATACAAACCGTGTCGGTGCGTATAATGAGTAAGACGACTTACTTATTTGATTCTACTATGCTACTAGTACCTCAACTATGCTAACTCTAGCAGATATAGTAGGTAGATAGTTGATGTGTTGCCTGCTCCTCTAGGTACTCATTTTGAGTAAATGAGGTTAAAAACAACTTTATTCAACTTTTCAGATTCGACGAATCTTGAAAAAGATAATGTTTCTCTGACGTCATACTTCAAAGTTAGTTTCGGGGAAAAAAGTGTGGATCACAGGTAAGTACGACAAAATATGAACACATAGGTAACCGTTTCATCTTACTTTCTGACTTTCTAAGCCTTCTGATATAACTTAAGTACCTACACCATCAATCCCTCTTTCCTGTAACTGTAAGTACTGTATGTAGTACTTAGTTACCATATTTTTGCCAGTCGTCTTGTTTCTACTTTTAATCAGTACTTATTACTAGGGGTGCATCCGATACTGATACCGATACCGATATATCGGCGATACTTCGGGTTTTCCGGCATCGGCGATATTTTTATTGTCGATACAACGATACTTTTCAAATTTCACGCATCAAAGTTCACCGTAACTTGATATAGTTTTGGAACAGATATGGATGTGTGGGTATCGTAAGAATCCTAACATAGTCCCGAGTGATACTGGCAATAGATAAAAAAACAATATGGCGGCTACATATGACACCATTTTTTTATAAGGAAAAAAATCTTAAATTATTACAGTATGGGTATCAAATCAAAGGCACATTAATAATCACATTCAAAAATAATATTTTTTTTATTAAAATATATAAAATAAAAATAAATAATATTAAAAAAATGAAAATCATAACTGCCAAAAACTCTAAAGAGTACCACAGAACACAGTGTCCCCTGACTGCAATGATACTTGTTTCTTCCTTTTTAGAACAATTTTTATCTTCATTTAAATTCACTAAGTGTAGGTATCGGTGTCGGTATCGGTATCGCCGATATATTTATAAGAGTATCGGCAAAAAGGCGTATCGATGCATCTCTACTTATTACTACCCAAACTTTCATATAAAATTGCTTCAACTTTTGGTGTTTTCAGTATAACAAGTTTGTTGCGGAAAAAGGAAGCATCGGTGCCTCTATGGGTAATCATAGTGGCTGCTTTAGTTGGTCTAGTTATCCTGTTTTTGATTGCCTTTGCTCTTTATGAGGTAAGTTTAGCCAGTTCTTTGCTTTTGGCAAAAAAATATTCCATAATCTAATATAACCTATCGATTATTATAATGGTATAGTCAGGTCCTCTGACTAAAATTATTATTAACAAACCTTTTTTGATTTTTTAATTTATGATGTATGTCTAAATTAGAAAGACTGGGAATTCATGGCGACTTACTTAGGTGGGTAGAATCCTACCTGACCAACCGTTCCCAGGCTGTTGTTCTAGGGGGATTCAAATCAGATTACATTACTATACCTTCGGGAATTCCTCAGGGTTCACATTTGGGTCCCCTCTTCTGGAATGTGTACATGTACGACATCGACTCTCATTTAAAATTTTCCAGGCATTTGTTGTTTGCCGATGACAAAAAAATATTCATCTCTGTAAAGTCTCAAACTGACTGTGAACTACTACAAAATGATTTAAACAATCTCCTCACATATTACAAAAACAACAACATCACAGTCAGTCTTGGAAAATGCCAGTGTATAAGTTTTACCAGAAAGGGTGCGCCCATATTGTATCCCTACCACCTAGATAACACCCAGTTAGCAAGGGTTGGCTCTGTAAGAGATCTGGGAGTCACGCTGGACTCAAAAATGTCTATGATTGATCATGTAGATAACATAATCAATAGATCATTTCGTAGTCTGGGCTTTGTGTTACGTACTTGTACACGCTTTAAAAGTATTAAAAGCTTTAAAATTGTATATTCAGCATACGTGAGGAGCATTCTAGAATATGCATCAGTAATATGGAACCCTTACTATTCCATACATAATGACAGACTTGAACAAATACAAAGAAAATTTTTATCGCACCTGAATTGGAAGTTTCGTTACGCATCCCCTAGTAGTTATTTGGAAAATTGCCGCCACTATAAACTTTTTTCACTCGAGGAGCGAAGAAAAGTCCTCGATATATGCTTTTTACATGACATCGTTAACGGTCGCCTCGATTGCCCTGAGCTGCTCGCGGGTGTAGCGCTAAATGCACCATCCCGCCGCACGCGTAACTCAGACACCTTTAATATACCTTTCCATCATACTAAATATGGCAAGAACTGTGTCCTCACACGTATTGCACGTTTGTATAATGGTGAATTTGGTAGTGTTGATCCATTTGTGGGCTCCAAATCCACTTTTAAAAAACAATTATTTAAGCTGCTAAGCCCTACTATCTAATTTAATACTTTACCCTTCATCCTGGGTAATTATCATACTCTATGTCATTATGCATAGCAGATATTATATATGTATATATACATTATAATTATATATATTTTATATAATATATATTATTATGTTACTTAACTTCATATTTTTTTTTCTTATATTCCCCATAAATATACTTAATAATAATTATTATAATAATAATCTTTAAAAGTTTTGCTTGAGTTCGTTTGCAAACTTGTTTAAATTTTAAACTTTTGTTTTTAGAAATTTTGTTAATGCTTTTTTTTAGTAATTCGAGGATGACGTTTTTGGCTTTACTCTTAGTAAATATCATGTAGTAATTTAAGTAGTTTTAAGCTGTTGTCAACCCAAATATCTTAAAATAAAATAAAATAAGATCTATTGTAAAAATCTGTTTTACTATCTTTCAGTGTGGTTTCCTAAAAAGAAAGAAAAAAGAGGAATTACAGAAACTAAGACGCAGCGTCCACAGGCAGAGTGTAGTAAGTCCATACAAAAAAAATTTGACATGGTACCTAATATTTTGATACATCAGTGGGCACCTTGGGCTATTTATTTATGTTTATCCTCAGTCTAGTAAAGTAGGTATGTCATTTCCTCAGTCGAGTCGAAATGACTCATCCAAGATGTTAAGGTTTAGAACCAATTGGTCGATTTCCTAAATCCTGGTATGCTGTTTACTGTACTTAAATGGAATAAACGATAGCAAGAAATATAAAAAAAATCTTTACATTTTAGCGTCGCTCAGCGATGGAACGTGAGAGTAAACGCAATATCAACAAAGCTATGGACCCACAATCAGATGGATTGAAACTTATCGAAGAGTCGGAAGAGAGTTTTCCTCCCAGCTCCTCGTCTTCCACTGATAGAAAACCACTACCGGCTCCTGAGGGTGTGAAGAAACCACCGAGAATGGCTTCAGAACAGACACCACCGGTCGCTGAGGGTATAAAGAAACCACCAAGAACGGCTACAGAACTGATGCCACCAAAATTGGGAGTGCCTGAAGAGGCAAAAGTGGAAAAAAGCGGAACGACACCACCGATACCGGTTGATGGAGGAAAAATGAAGTAAGTGTCTACCCTGATGTTTAAGATAAGAGGATTTTAACGTCTCAAAAAAGAGAAGTTTCAAGTTTTAATTTGTTTTCTTTTAAGTAGGTGTAGCCCTTTATTATCAAAAACGGAGAGTGAAGAAATTGCTTTATGTCTAAAGTAATATTGCCAGAGTTCTGGTTGGGGTCAGTGTTAAGATAACGCTGGTGATTTTTCGATTGCGGGTCTATCGCTTCGATCATCTATACCTGTGGATATTGCATGACAATGGCATTTGTGGGACACTTTTAACTCCCCCAAAACGCAGCCCACTATGAAAGTCCCCCAAGACTTGTCATACAACTTGACATTTAGTGTCGCGTGATTTGTCAAACGGCATGTGCCACATTTCAGCTTTGTTATTGTATGACGTGCTACATCCTCAGGTATAGATGATCGAAGGTCTATCGGCTAAAAACAATGAAGTTTATGTAAGCTTTGAATTGACAGATGGGTGAGATACATTGCTTCTTCTTTTTGGCACATATTAAAACTTACCTACCAAAGAAAAATAGCATTATGTTAGAATAAACTATTTAGGGATTTACACCATGTACCTGTTTATTTTGAGACTCCGATATTCTGAGCTCTTCCGTGATCATGGCGCATGCAACTGCGCCGAAATATCGGACTCTCGAAAATAAACAGGTAGGTACATGGTGTAAATCCCTTAAGTTTATCCTAATAACGGCAATAACATTTTTTTGGAAATTTAAAACAATATAAAATCTCTCAAATCAAAGCTTACATTTCTAGCCGATTGACCCGCTGGCCATTGGTTTGTTGGCGAGTTTACAGTGCTGTGCAAATCAGGAACATAGGCTTCCCCGGTCGCTCACATGCACGCGAATACGCGAACCTAAACCCAATTACAAGGGTAGGACGATATTTGCAAATAATTATGCAAAGTTTTTGACACATTTGCGGTATTCCAGTAAGGACGTTTGCGCGCAAAAGTTTGTAACCGGGGTAACATTAAAGCAACTTTTAAGTTTATTCATTTTTTACAGGAAGGAGCTTATCATTTTAGGGCTGCAGAAAAACTTAGGTAGGTATCCTGTCAAACCTCCAAAACCAAGAACTCAAGAAATAACCGCAATCGAACCAAAAGAACAAGAGACAAATGAAGACAACCCTTGAAAATACTGATATAGTCTAATAATATTTTACAAAAAATTAGTCAATAAAATTATATGTTAAGTTAGAATAGAATAATAATAATTAAAATAACAATTCAAGATTTAGATTAAACCAATAATTAACCTATAGAGATGTCTAAAAACAAGTTCTTAAATTAATAATATTTAATAAAGATTATTAATGCAGAGAGATGCTCTTATAATCATTGAGATGATGCGTTATTATCACCAAGTAAATTGTTCACGTATTATTTTGCTTGAAGCTTCATTTTATTTAATAAATACTTAACTTAAACCCTGTATCTACTTTATATTATACAACGTGTTACAAAACAACCCCTAGTGCCGATAGGGACGATAGGGACCATCAAACCGAACAACAGATTTTTCATACATTTTGATATTTTCTTTATTAATTTTTGTATGAAACAGCACATTTTTTGTACATACATACATACATACACTCACGCCTGTTTCCCATGGGGGTAGGCAGAGACTATGGATCGCCACCTGCTACGATCCTTGCACACTTCTTTCGCTTCATTCATATCCATCAATCTTTTCATACATTTTTTGTGTGTGCACAAAATTGTGTGGTCCAAATAGGGTCTTTAGAATCGAGTGCTAAGTGGTGATCACTGAGTGGACGACTTTTTTCCCACTGTAGGTACCATGGGCAACAGGCGTCGCTACTAACTTTACCTTTGACAGTTCATCATCAACCTTTGTAATAAAAGTTAACATCTGTCAAAAGTGCTTACATATTTATGAACTCTACTGTACTTGAGCTGATAAATTACAGCAGTTTGAAAATGTATGATTTTGCTGTAAAGTACCTATCAATAACTGCTCGGTTTAGTAATTTCTTTTTCACATATAAAGCCGTGTAGAGCGGTGCACCCTACATCGTTTAAGTTTCCGTCGTTCTTGAAGATGGCGCCACAGTTTTCGTTGTTCATCCAGTTGTTGGGCTCGTTGGGCATCCATGTGCTGTAGCCGGCCTCTTCCAAAGTCTGGTCTGAGAAGATAAATATTAATCAAACACTTCATCCCTTGCGAACAATACAAAAGGGATCAAAAAAGCTAGGTACAAGACTGAGACCGACAGAATCCAAAACTTCCAAAACTCTATTTTAATACGCACCTACACCATGAAAGATATCTACCCCCCAAAAATGATGTCTCTACCTTCAGCCGTTAGGGCTCTATCACACATTTCAACTTTTCTATACAATCCCATACAAACTTGAACATCATGTATCACCCTGTATAACGGGAATTTCTCGAAATCCTTTCTAAGTGCTCACCTACACCATGAAAGCTATCTATAATATCTACTCTCCAAAAATATTGTCTCTCTCTACCTTCATCCGTTAAGGCTCTAGCCCAATCAATTTAGAGTTACATAATGTGCTTTTATCATCATACTTACTGAAAATAGTTTTAAACACTCTTGGAGAGCGGTCAATAGACGGTTCAGCTCTGAAGCCAGCGAAGAAGAACCACCAAGTAGGCGTGCCCTGAGTCCTCGGCGCTTCGTTGATAAGATGATGGATAGCATCGTGCTCCGCCTGCGAGTTGAGGATCACCAGGTGCGCGCCCTCCGCCTGGCAGTCGGCGTACGCCTGGTTCCAGGTGAACGCTATAAGGGGCAGCTTGTAGCAGCTGCTTACATTCTGCGCTTTGGCGTAACCTGAAACAGTTCAAAATAATTCTAATGAGCTTTTATTTGTATTTTGCGGGCTCAAGCCGGTTTATAACAAACAGGCTTTCCTAATAGATTCTTATGTTGCCATCTGGCAACCCTTGTTATAACCCATTCTGGTTATAAAACCCTTACACACCACGCGGGTCCAATGCGCGTATCTACAGGTACCTAATAAACAAACTACTACAGATTTCCAGGAAATCTCTATAAAATGAGTAGGAGTCCCCTCTGCTCTGTGTGAATCGAAACGTCCTACACAGGTCATCAATAAATTACATTAATTACTAAATAAATAACCATGACTACTTTTGTACAAAATATTTAGATTTCTAAGGTATTTTTCCTACCTAAGTATACCAACCATGGGTTACATAAGTATTTCATGTTATAATTGTAAGTAAGTAGGTAGGGTAGCTGGGCGAGGCCCCATTAGTGCGTTGCGCTGCGTTGCGTCGTCGCTGCGTCGTTTTTCATATATTTTTATGACATGCCCCACTAGATCGTTGCGTCGTCGCGCGCGACGTTTCAATGGATCGACGGACAAGAGACGAAGCGGGAGGGAGGGTTTTGCGCTGCGTCGTCGCAGATCCGCTGCGAGGACGCAACAAAAGAACACGTTTGTATCTATCCATTGCGAAGGGTGAACTGAGACGCAGCTGCGATGGCGTGCATACCCTCTTGCGTTGCGTTGTCGCAGCGTCAACGCAACGCAGGTGTGGGATACAATGCGTTGTTCCGTTGCGACGACGCTACGCAACGCAGCGCAAAACGCACTAAGGGCGAGGCCCCATTAGTGCGTTGCGTCGCAGCGTCGTCGCTGCCTCGTTTTCCATATATTTTTATGACATGCCCCATCAAACCGTTGCGTCGTCGCGCGCGACGTTTTAACGGATCGACGGACAAGAGACGAAGCGGGAGGGAGGGTGATGCCCTGCGTCGTCGCAGATCCGCTGCGACAGATATTTTTATTCTAATCATGCTTATAATAAAGTTAGTAAGTATCGATTTTGTAGGCTCAAATATGACTCACTATAAACCTCAGTGGTTTACGTAGTGCTTTTTAAATTTGCATTTTCTCTGTATTTATGTTTATATTGATAAATAAATTAAAAAAGTAAGTTTACGTGTGTGCACGTACCGGTATTATACACGTCACACTCGCTGTTGTAAATTGCCTTTTTGGCATCAATCTTGCACATGAAGGGAAGGCGTCGCGAGCATCTCTCCGTCTCGATCTCTCCCTTGCGCGTCACGACGTCACACTGCCGGTCCCAGGAGGAGGTTCTTTCCGTTCGAGGTTCGACTGAAACGGCATTTTATATCAATAATGTTTATTTATTCTAAAAACATCACTATGCTGTCCTATCTTTGCAAAAGGGACGTATAGTCCAGTCAGTACTGGCACTCATGTATGGCGAGGTCAAAATTTGTCATTAGATGAATTCACTTGGAACATATGTAGCTTAGGTAAAACTGAGCTGATTTAGCCCGGTAGCCATCAGCCACCCCTTGGCAGGTAGGGAGGGGTGGTATTTAAAGTTTCACGCCGCCGCACTTCAGAAAAAAAATCATATCTCCTTCAATGTACCTACCACCTCGAGTGTGATATCATTTTATAATGAATTAGAGATGATGAATTCATGTTTAAAACTTTTAATGTACAGTGTCATAGAAAAAAGGTAAAATATTGACGATAGTTTCAAAAAAAAATTGGTATTTTTTTATTCAACAGTCAGTATCTGTAAAAATACAATTTTTTAGCAATGAATTTTTTTTTATCTAATAGTACATTTATTCAGCTTTTGAAAAATATATACTTTATGTATAGTTATCGTTCAATGTATATCTGAAAAAAAATCGAACATGGTACGCGACGCTGTTTCCAAGCGAAGCGTCTACAATTAATAAGTTAAGTACCTAGGTATAAGTTGTTTTTTTCAATTAAAATATGATAAATCTAAGATGTGTTTTTTATTTTTGGTACAATAATGACACCCTTTCATTTTCATATACATTTTGCAATTCCCGGGAATTCCCAGGAATCGGGTATTTTCGACATTTTGGTACCATAGAAGAAGTTGTTTAGTTTGATGGTCCCTTCTACCGTATTCGGAATTATGAGTTTTTTTTGTAACACCCTGTATATCAAAATAAGAGAATTAAAAAATAATTTTGTTAATGATTTTCTTTTTTGGTGTTAAATAAAACACTGCAAGCATTCGTTTGTTACGAAATACTTAAAATATTGATAATGATTTATGGACAAAAATTAAAAAGAACGTTTATTTATTTAAATAAAAGTATTTAATTTTCTTTTACTTTTACCTTCAATATCTTCATTGCTTTTGATTTCCCAGGTATGCAAAAACTTTCCTGATGGTAGGCAGAATATGGAGGTCCTGGCTTAGTCAAGGGTCTTTTAATACTTGTCGTATTAGTTGTCTCTAAAAGCTTTTGTTTTTTCCCTCTGCTACAATTTACGGTCACAATGTCATTGATATTTTCTTGTTTAAATGTAAAACGAAACGCTTAAATAATATAATAGTTATTAAACTTTTTAACCGCAATATAAACTCCCGTCGTTCTGGGTATCCTGGCGCATATTTTTCGGGATCGGGTTTAAAAAACATCCCGGTAATTCCCAGAAATGGGAACCCAGGAACGCAACCCTAATCACAGTCCAATTTTCATATAAACGAGGTAACTTTGAAGCTTTTTTTCTTCGTCAGGGATTGAACAAGGTGTGGTCTGATGATGGTTATCCAAAGAGTGAATGGAGGAGGTCAAGATCGCTTAAGAAACCCAACGGATCAGAAGATTCGTTTACACTAGAGACCGTCTGGAGCTTTTAGTGTTACATTTTCCATACTTCTTAATTTTCATTTGATATTTTTTTAAGTTCAACCCTGAGCTAAACCGCTCATCTAATCTGTTAGGTTTTTTTAGAATAATGAGCCTCCGTCATTCATTCTTTAATTTGCCATCATCAGCACACACCTCGTTCAATCCTGGGCAGAGAACCAAAGCTGTAGGTTTACCCCGTTTGTTCGAAAATTGGTCTGTGATTTAATTTTTCTGCTCACGAGTGTACAAAAAATACTCAATGGAAAATATTTTAATTTCTACGATATATTTATATGCCTAGGTCCTTAAGGAACCTACCTATTAAAACTTTAATAATTTTTGCACTTTAGTTTTAATGTGGTAAGACATTTTCCTCCCTGACCGTTCTCAGATCTAATTTTTTGACGTCACGACGCTTCGTCGTTTTATGACTTTCTTATACATAGATCAAGTCTGTCTATTTTTTTATATAGTCTTTATGACTCTCACAAAAAGATCTAAGTATGTATCAGACCGTAAGATAGTTGAGAGAGACTTTATGACCGTAAGAACATAAGCGGCAGTCGAACGCAAAGTTAAGTTTGTATTCCATACATGTTGTATGAAAAAACCAACTTAACTTGCAATCGCAGACATCTGGAAACACCGTCGCATACCATGTTAGATTTTTTTCAGATGGAAATTGTATGATAACTATATATAAAGTTTATATTAGTTTAAAGCTGAATAAATGTTCTTTAAGGTGGTATTTTTTCCTTTGCATAAAATTAGCATTTTAAAAGATACCCGACTGTTAAACAAAAACAATTGTAAACCGATTTTTGACACTTTGGTCAACATATTTTTTTTTTCAATGAAACTATACATTAAATGTCCCAAAAATAAATTCCTCATGCCTGCTACAAAAAGAACTAAATATGCATCAAAACATAAAATAGTTAAAAGAGACTATAAGATCGTAAGACCATAAGCGGCAGCCGAACGCAAAGTTAAGTTTGTACTCTATACATTTTGTATGAAAAAACCAACTTAACTTTCAATCGCGGATGTTTGGAAACAGCGTCGCATACCATGTTCGATTTTTTTTCAGATAGACATTCAAAGATAACTATATATAAAGTATATATTTTTAAAAAGCTGAATAAATGTTCTTTAAGATAATATTTTCTTTCATTGCAAAAATTGATTATTTTTAATAGATACTGACTGTTGAATAAAAAAATAGCAAACTTATTTTTAAACTATCGTCAATATTTTACCTTTTTTCTATGACATTGTACATTTAAAGTTTTAAAAATGAATTCTTCATCCTTGATTCATCATAAAATGATATCACACTGGAGGTGGTAGGTATATTGAAGGAGATATGACTTTTTTTCTGAAGTGCGGCGGTGTGAAACTTTAAATGCCACCCCCCCCTACCTGCCAAGGGGGGGCTGATGGCTACCGGGCTGAATCAGCTCAGTTTTACCTAAGGTACATATGTGCCAAGTGAATTCATCTAATGACAAATTTTGACCTTCTGCCACTAATTCCCCAACTAGTAGTCATTGAACTTACAATCAATAATAGCAGGTTCTTCTGCAGAATCATGTTGTTGGTCATCATTCGCGACCCACGCAAAGCCACCAATATCGGGGAACTGCTTCAGCATCCCATGAACTTGGGACAAATCGAATGGTGATGAGGGCATCATCAGAGTAGCGCCCTCCACGACGCAAACGCTGTTGGCGTCTTCATGGGTCGCAGTTTCCGTATGCAACTTGTAGAATGCATCCGACTTCTTATTGTAGACATAATCTGATCGGTAGAGTTTGTTTGTGGTCGGTTGGGCCGCAATTGATGAGGTGGCTAAAAAAGAAATCAAATCTAAGTACTTTTATTGACCAAAATTAAACTAAGTGCAAACATTTAGACAAACAATGGAATATAGAGATGCTTGGTAAAGCTCTACAGCCAGCTGTGCGCGACGGACGTGTGGCTGAAGAAGAAGAATAGAGAAGTTATTATTATTTACCAGTGGCCGCCCGCGACTTCGTCTGCGTAGAAAGTTTTTTGCTATCCCTCGGGAACAGTACTTTTTTTTGGGATGAAAGGTACCCTATGTCCTTCTCTGTCCCCGACAACGTTTATGTAAAATTTCGTGATGATCGGTTCAGTAGTTATGACGTGAAGGCGTAACAAACAAACAAACAAACGGACTTTCGCATTTATAATATTAGTAAGGATATTTATTTTTATTTTCTATCGACAACTGTGTCCTTGGTAGGGTAGGTATAACAAGGACAGTTGCCAAGGATCTTGCCGTGCCACCCAACTACCAGTATCTTATAGGGTGGTAAGTATCTTATATGGTAGTAAGTACCAAGATACTTGAATAATGGAATACGGAAAACACTTTTGCTACAATATTGTTGGATCCCTATAAGTAGTTGATAATAAAAAAAAGTGATCATATAAAGTTGATTATTAGGTAATAATAATGTCTTTGGAAATTTAGTTTCATCCTATCATTTTGATAAAGTGACTTATGAATAACAACATTGAAAACATTCTAGATAAATAGTAGGTAATATAAGTAGGTATTTTATATTTGTTTACTGTACGTAGATAACCTCAAGTCTACGTAGGTACTCTCTAGCCACTTAGTAGGTAGAGGTACCTACCTAGTGTTTTTTCCCCTGTTCTGTGGTTTAGACCTTACATTACAATGTAAAACTGATCTATCAAAACTATTATATAATATAAACAAATCATTTTAGTAGGTACTTCGATGTATATTCAAGTATTAAAAAAATAGCTTTTCTTCTCTTTTCCCGTAAGTATAGTTAAGTACAATACTTAACTTATAAATAAAGTTAAGAAGATAACAATAACCTGTTGAGTAACGAAAAATATAATAAATTTTGAATATTTACTAATTATCTACCTACCTACCATTTGTTGTTTATAACCGACTAGCAGCCGCCCGCGACTTCGTCTGCGTGGACAGTTTTTTTGCCATCCCTCGGGAACCGTACGTTTTTTTCTGGATGAAAGGTACCCTATGCCCTTTTCTGTACCCCTGACAACGTCTATGCAAAATTTCATGGTGATCGGTTCAGTAATTAAGACGTGAAGGCGTAACAAACAAACAAACAAACGGACTTTCGCAATTATAATATTAGTAAGTAGCTAGTTGCAGTTAAATCAAAATAATTCAATCTGTTAGACGGCTTGGTTAATGCGTTAGATAAATTAGGTAAAATATTAGAACAGCTTACCAAATTCCAAAAAAATCACACACAATAAAAATCTAGACATTTCGTTGTCAGTCCACTCAAAGTCAACTTAATTATACACTTATTTGACCCCGTGGTCACCGTCCGCACTCTGATACCAGCTGCAGCCAATGATAAGAATGGCCAAACAACTTCAGTATTTATGTAGAACACATATCTAGTACATCTTTGGATTCCTAGGAATTGAAGAGAATCAAACACATAAGGGGAAACTTGAAAGTGATTAGATTTTGAATTATGTACGCACGACAGCACGGTAAGTAAACAGTTGAACTACGAAAACAGCTTTTATCATGTAAAGACGGTCTTAAGGTCAACATGTGACGTGCGGTTGACAGTACAAACAACTTCAATGCATTGAAAATTCATCATCATTTATCTCATAGGCGCATGAAGGTCGATATTTTAAATAAAGAAATCCAGAGGTCAGTGGGATCAGATTTGGTAATTGTTAGCTACTCCAGCCTGCCTAGCATGACCGATTTATATCGCGTGATATAGCGTTTTATCACGTTTAACTGTCAAAAAGACAAAGGAATTTGACAGTTGAGTGTCGATAAAATGCTATATCACGCGATATAAATCGGTCATGCTAGGCAGGCAGCTCTACTTCCGTTGCCACCGCAACATTTTTTAGTATTAGTAGAACTTAAGTAGGTACCTAGTTACTAGGTATTATTTATTAGGAAGTATTTTTTTGATCTGCATTGCTGCGCTTCGGCGTCCCAACATATGCGAAGGTACATTTCTTCCACCCGTGTAGGTATATACGGCGAAATAACATTATGTCGTGTGCATAGGGTTACCACATGGTATCTTTATCGAAAAATTCTGACAAAAAGTCTGATTTCTACCACAAAGAAGTACCTAGTGCCGGCGATATTTTGTGTTTCTACTGAGAAGTTCTGACATTTTGCTAAAGTTTCCACACGCACATTAGAATGCTGATCAGATCAATTGGGTGTGTATGGGGATCTGAATCTTCTCCATTCACTCCCTGGATGGCCATCATCAGATCAAACCACGTTTAATCCTGGGCGGAGAACCAATGCTTCAAAGTTACCTCGTTTGTATGAAAATAGACCTCTGTAGTACTTAGTTCTGCAGGCCAGTGTATATCCAAAAGTGATTGGAAATACTGAAAAAAATACCTATCAAAGGGTGATCGACAATACCTTTATATGAAAAAAATATAATTTTTTTTTTCATATATTGTCGATCACCCTTTGATAGGTAATATAAGCAGTTTTTTGAAATTGGAAACGAAATCTCACGTGAACGAAATCGCAAACTTACTACTTTTTATAAGCATCGCCTCATCCATGGTAGATTAAAATCACATTTTGTTAAAAAGCGATTCTCGTAGCGTAGGACAATCTACGCAATCGTAGGCAGTCTACGGAAATCGTAGGCAATCTACGACAAATCGTAGGCAAAGAAGTTCCGTAGACGCGAGGCTGGGGGTCTATTACAAAAAGTTTGACGCGATACACACAGCTGCGTCCGTGCTTCGTTTTGATTATTTCTTATTTTATTACAAAGCACTTGCGTATGCGATATTGCAAAGTGATTACGTAAGTTTGACAGTTTCTCTCTAGCGGATCCGACATCATTTGTTCAATAGTCTATGGGCTACGATGATGAACTGCGGACGACTATCGTGACCAAGTGACTGCGTTACGCAATTGCGTACGTTATTTTCGTAATAGGCCCCCTGATCTAAGTAGTTTATTGGGATTTTACTTTTTTAGAAAACAACCAAAGAAAATATTTCTAATACATAGCCCCGCAAAACTGTTTACACAGTTTGACTGCAAGATGAGTGAGTCTCGAACTTAAACACTTTTATTTATTCTGTGCTTAAACGCAATGCTGGGCCTGTTTTACAAAGTTCGATTAAATTCTAATCAAAATAGGTGCTTGACGAGTATGAATTACACACTTAATTTCAAAATTAAAGAGATTTTAGTGCCCAATCATAGATTGTGAAACAGGTAGCTACTCCTTAATTATTACAACTCATTAGCCTATGTAAGCATTAATGAAAAATAAAAATATATATAACAAATAACATAAAAGTTACATTAGATTAGAGTCTAATCTAATTTTTGTTTATTTGGTTCCCGTCGTATATCGTCGGCCAAACTATTCAGTAAGTATGGTAATCGTGTTTATTATTAACACTTTTTTATTAGGTTGCTTTCTCGTTTGTTTGTTTGTTTGTCCGCAAAGTTTGCGAACGATTTTGAACTAGCTTCCCGATGAGCTAGAGACTTGAAACTTTGAACATATTCGTAGATCAGAATTGGAATACAATGCAATATTATGGTGTCATTGAGCTGATCTGATGATGGAACTGGAAGAAGGCCACAGGAACTTAATGATGAAACCATACAACCCCATTGTTGTAATACGTTTTTTGGTTTAACATTTTTAGGTTTAAAATTTCTGAAGATATGGTTACAAAAGAATTTATTTTTTACTTTTAGTTTGTTTTTACTTGTCCGTTTTAATATTTTAGTCCGATTTATTGTAATAATTTAGTCCGTTTTAAAAACGTGTTTAAAAAAATGTTTTCATTAAATTTTAAGGTCCCATCCCCATATGGACTGCCAGCCAACCAGGGTCATTTTAAATCGATTGGGACAAGACCAAATTTGCGAGATAGCCATTAGCTTGGTGTTATCAAATATCATCGTCTGGGTTGCGAAGTAGGAAGCTTCTGTGAGATATGCCACACTGAACATGGTCACCCATCGCTAAAATATATCGATCGCATATTTACATCGGGTCATTCTGAACATACCATCCAAATTTCTAGGATGTGTCCAGTCCATGAAATTAAACAACTTTCTCTTAGAAACATGTGTCGAATTTCGCTACAAAATTTTGGTCAACCCATACTAAATTGATCACGTGATCTCTTTGATTTGTATGTGTAGGTAGTCTTTTTTTTAATATTTGGTCAAGTGTTCCTTAGAGAAAGTTCTTCAGTTTCATGGACACATCCTCAAAATTTGGATGGTGAATACAAAATTACCCTGTATAAATAGATTAAATAGTGAACAGCGTCGTGGGTGGCATCATTACCTGAACTACTTATCTTTAGTGTTTTCATATCGATCGAATAAGGAACAAGGACCACAAGAGCATGATTATATGTGAAATGTACTTACCTGCCCTGACCTAGACGCTTCCTGAAAGCGACGCAAGACTATGGTTTTATTTACGCCTGGGACCTGCCTCACCTCTTAATGTAATTACATGCCAATATGTAGTCGATTATTTTTTGGAAAAAAGTCTCTTTGTTTCTACCCTGGCCGCGCGCATGCTTCCTGAAAACTTACCAAGCCGATGTCTAACATTAGGGTCGTAACCCTGTTCACCATTTATATCAATACTAGCGGCCGCCCGCGTGGTTCCCGTTCCCGAGGGAATATCGGGATAAAAAGTATCCTATGTTTTAATCTAGGCTGTCTACAATCTGTCAAATTTCAACCAAATCCGTTTAGTAGTTTTTGCGTGTTTGAGGAACAAACATCCAAACCCACAAACTTTTTATAATATTAGTAGGATTCGATCGATTATTTTTTGCGATTGGAGATCATTGTATGGGAGGCCATATGTCAGGGTGGAATATGTCCCAGAAGCTTCCTACTTCGCAACCCAGCCGACGATATTTGATAACACCATACTAATGGCTATCTTGTAAATGTGGTCTGGTCCCAATATGCGATACATTGAAAATGAGCCTCTTGGCCGACGCTGTGGTCTGGTCCCGATATGCGATAGATTGAAAATGAGCCTCTTGGCCGACGCTGTGATCTGGTCCCAATATGCGATAGATTGAAAATGAGCCTCTTGGCCGACGCGCGACGGTCCAATTAGTTGTTAACACTAAGAACCTTAGTTTGCCCGACGATACAAATCGGGTTCCATGATTGTGTTCGATTAATGACATGACAGGTCATGCTCTTGAGAGTTATGATTACCTATTTAAAGACAGGTATTATGTTTTTTGGTATCAATGAACACGACACCATTATTGATTTATGTACAATAGTTATAAGAGCCAAATCAACCCGATCGCGATCAAAATCACAAAATAATCGTGTGGACGATAAGAGATGATAAATGAAGTCAAACTAGGTTCTGCTGCTCATTTTTTTTCAACTCTTTCTCGCACATCGCAAAAGCCGTAAGAAGCGGTTTCTCACTCGCACCATTGTCCGTCTACTTGAGCGTAGCGAAAAATGTTCTATGTCTATGCTATATACCTACCTATTTACCATTTGTTTATAGCCGATAGCTACCTCATAGACGCCATAACTAACCTAAAAATAGCTTTTTTTTATTTTTTTTTAAAACATTCTTAGCTGCAAGAATACGCCTTAATTTAAGCTCTGACTTCATAGGCAATTTAAAGAAACCATTTTTACTAAATATCTCTTTTAATTTTCCATCATAATATGTAGATTAAAACTTTTACACTCGTGATACCTATATAATTGACCAAGCAAGCACGAAGTAGGTACGAGGGAATGTCTCTGCTTCAGCTTGGGCAAAAAATCTTTCGTATGTCCGGCTGTAGGTATGTTCTCCTCGGTTCCCTATGTATTTGCATAAAATTTTAAGGCATAATATGTCATAGCATAATATGATTTCGCCGAATGATGTTTACGCATAACATTACTTAGTCATAACAGCTTATGCATAATTTTACTAGGCATAACTAATTTAAGCATAATCATGTTTAAGCATAATATTCTTTAGCATAAATTTAAACACGCATAATGTTATTATCGCATAAATATTTTATAAACAAAAAACGAATACACTATGAAACATTTAAAAGCTATTGCTAAAAATTTTCACTTGAAATAAATATAAATATTGTTTGTCACATGCATGGCTAAGCCGAAGTTGAAAAGACCGAATTTTACAAGACCCATGGACGAAACACCTAAAATCAAATGGTCGAACGGTTGTTTGGCCGAACGTTTAAAATCACGAAAGGACATTTTAACTAAAACACTAAATCCCGAAGCTTAAAAAATTGAAGGTTAATTGAGGGTTACATGCCAGCAGGTCGGTTCTGGCACTTCGCCGGCCGCTGCCGCGGCACGCTCGCTTCGCTCGCTCGGCTCGTGCGTTGTAGGTCGCAATGAAACTTAACCTCCTGCTCGCTCGCTACGCTCGCTCATCGTCGCACCTAATAGACCTAAACAGACTTTCGGGATTCTGAACTATCGTCATTTTAACTTTCGGGATATCGAACTTTCGGTCATTTTACGTTAGTTACGGTCTATCGGATATCGATTTTTAAGATTTCCGGTATTTTGCACAACAGGTGTTTTAGGCTGGCCCCAGACCTACCGGTTTCGTTTCTTTGCTTTGCTGTTCTACCATGGACTGCCGGCCAAGAGGCTCATTTTCAATCTATCGCATATTTTGACCTGACCACATTGGCAAGATAGCCATTAGTTTGGTGTTATCAAATATCGTCGTCTGGGGTGCGATGAGAAGTTTTCGTTTTCGTTTTAAAAAAAACTGCTGTTTTATACAAAAATTAATAACGAAATTATCAAAATGTATGAAACAGTACATTTTTTTCGCGATTTCAGATTTGGTCCCATAGTAAAAGTTGTTCAGTTTTATTATGGTCCCTATCTACCATATTCAGTTTTATAAGGCTTTACCAAACATCTTGTATAAATAAGCGATCGAGTTATTTTTAACGATCGGAGTCCATGTTCAGGGTGGCATATCTCCTAAAAGCTTCCTACTTCGCAATCCAGGCGATGATATTTGATAAAACCAAGCTAATGGCTATCTTGCCAATTTGGTCTAGTCCCAAAATGCGATAGATTGAAAATTACCCTAGTTGGCCGGCGGTCTTTCAAGCAAGGTAGCACAGCAAAGCAAAGAAACGGAACCGGTAGGTCTGGGGCCAGCCTTATACGTCGATATTTCGGTCGTATGTGTTATGAATTTTCGGCATTTTAATACATACCCTTTTGCAAGAAAATACATAAATACGCAAAGATATTTATTCTTATTGTTTTTGATTTTTATGTCTAAATAATATTAGGCGAATAGAAAATATGCCTAATAACATTATGCGAAAACAAATTAGTCTAAATGATTATTATGCTTATATAAATAGTATGCCAAAAAACAATTAATAAAATTATTTATTCTTATTGTTTTTGATTTTTATGTCTAAATAAAATTAGGTATAAAACCATTATGCGAAATCAAGGGATCCCGTTCTCCTCTACAGGTCGCATTTCTCAACCGATTCTCGTGAAATTTTGTGAGCAAGTTAAAAATTATACAGATTTGTTTTATCGAGCCAGTTTTTTGATTTTTTTCAAAATGGCGGAGATACGTAAAAAAGACATATTTATTTCTCAACTAATTATTGTGAAATTTTGTGGACAGGTTCGAAAATTATATAGATTTTTTAATGTCGAGCCAGTTTTCCTAAATTTTTAGAAATGGCGGAGTTATTTAAAAAAAAAAAAAATTTCAGTCCGGCTTTTTGGCGCTGGATGTTTTCCTCTACAGTAGGGGAACGGAGGGTATTGCCGTAACATAACTTTAAAATGTCGTTATTACAAAAGTATTCATCAAAAATAAAATCTATCATTTTAATTGACTCTCAATTTAAGTATACTTTAGATATGGTTAAAGACAGAAAATAAAAACCACAATTGTATCAGATAAAATACTTTAATTAAAAACATTCTATGTACGGAATTAACCGAATCAAGCGGGTAACTCCGTACACGTATTCGGCTAATTTCGTACAAACATATACAACCGTTTTATTAATTGATTAGCATAAAAAACACTGAAAATGACAATTTTAAACAAATATTTTAAGTTAGAATATCTAAGCGTTATAAAGTTGTGACCCTAATCATAAATCTTTACTAGGCCATGTACAAAGTCCACAAATATACTTAGTTATCAGAAGAATCAAAACCCGAACACAAAGCATGCGCCCAGCTCCCACAGCTTACACACCTGTACCTAATTCTCTATCCTTGCCAATATCACCACAAATGACGCATAGAACCTCGACACCTGTCTTACCTCCATTTCCTTCAGCAAAATTATCATCTAATTCTTCTTCATCATCAGGCTCCATTTGTAAAAAACATGTTTTACTGATAACAAAGTCTGGGGTAATAAATCTGGGTCGTCTTGCCTAGCTCCCAATTTTATTTTGTATTAAAAATTATAAAATAATTTACTGAGGCAATTGACATTAGGTAGGTATCTGTGAACCGATTTTTTCTATGCGGCTAAGACCGTACACGTGTACGCACTTTGCCGACTTACCATCCGCCATGTTTAATCAAAATCATATGAAAGCTTATGGGAATATTACTTTGGAAACAACTAATTTTATTAAAAAACAATGTTGTGGCACTACTTTAACAATAAAAACAAGATATATAAACACAATAGAGTTCTTACAGTGCAATTTCCGTAGGTAAAATATTCTATTGGCAGCCACAAAAACACTCATCACGCTCTTGACCCCATGTTTCTACGTAGACTGGCGAGAACAGTTGCTATGACAGCTATTTCAACAAAACCAACACGTACGACAAGGACAGGTAGCTTTCGGTCGCTTTATTCCTATAAAACTTGAGTGTACGAAATTGGCCGCCGTTCGGCAATACTCTTCCGTTCCCCTACAGATCGCATTTTTCAATCGAAAAATCTCGTGAAATTTTGTGAGCAAGTTAAAAAACCGGCCAAGTGCGAGTCGGACTCGCGCACGAAGGGTTCCGTACCAAAAAACGGCAAAAAAATCACGTTTGTTGTATGGGAGCCCCCCTTAAATATTTATTTTATTCTGTTTTTAGTATTTGTTGTTATAGCGGCAACAATAATACATCATCTGTGAAAATTTCAACTGTCTAGCTATTACGGTTTATGAGATACAGCCTGGTGACAGACAGACAGACAGACGGACAGACAGACAGACGGACAGCGGAGTCTTAGTAATAGGGTCCCGTTTTTACCCTTTGGGTACGGAACCAAAGACCTCCCGCGTACAGACCCTGGCAGTACGCCTTAAACAAAGGGGAAAATATAAATGCACTTTAAGGGGCGGTAATAGGAAAACATGGTTTGCGCGGGCCATTCCTTTATAAAGAAAACGTAAACTTGTAGCCACCAAAAAAATCATACGACAAGCTAAAGAGTTTATCTAGTTGCTACAATCATAAAATTGTGTGTAACCCTAACAGATGGTTGTAGAAAAAAATCAGAATATCACCAAAAGCGCTTGTCGCGGGCCATATCTTTGGCGTAAATAATAACGAAAACGTATTGAATTCTACATCAAAATACACTTTAACATACTGTGCAGTTGCTCCAATAATTTTTTTTGAAGAAAGATAATTATGCTAAAGATAATGATGAAAAAACAACGAAAAACATCGAAAAAGTGCAGAAGTGAGGTTATTTTCCATACTCTTTACACGTAAAGAAAAAGACAGAGACAAATGATTTCGCGTAAGGGAGCCTTAAAAATAATGTAACACACTTTAAAATGTTTAGCTTCAAAATTTATTGAATGAACTTTAAAAATAATGGTTTTCACTATAAATATGCTAAGCTTTAAAATTAATACTTTGCAGAATACAATTTAATTGCTTAGCTTTAAAATTAATACTTTGCACCATACAAATCAATTTTATAACTTTAGCACTGGTAAACAGACGACTAGGTGCGACGACGAGCGGGCGCAGCGAGACAGGAGCCCAGAAGGAGGTAAGGTTCCATTATGACCAACAACGCCAGAACCGACCTGATAGTGTATATGCATTATGCCACAAGTTGTTTTCATCTTTCCATCTTATTTTAACAGTGGTCAGTCTGACATGGTTGGACAGAAACAATGGTTTTGGAGTTGGGACCAATGGTTGGGACACAGTTAAAGTGCAAACCATTATTTTTGTAGTGATAATATTAAATTATAGATCTATTATTATTTTTAAACTGCAAACCATTATTTTTGTAGTTATAATATTAAATTATAGGTCTATTATTATTTTAATGTGCTGATATACAATTTTATAGCTGTTTTCATCATATTTAAAGTGAAATTAATCCCTTAAACAAAGTAATTTTTACCTGCTTAGAGCAGCGAGTAAATCTGCGGGCTAACATGTTGCCACGTATCGCCAAAGCCCTACGCTCTCTCTATATCTAGATAGATGACTGATAGATAGATAACTGATGGACCCGCTTTAAGTCACGTCCGTTTAGAGTGATTGGAGGGAAAGTTTCGGGACTCTTACCTGCGGCCTTAAAGACCAGTACTCGCTTTTTTTTTAAATTGTATGCAAGACCATGTGACGCAGCGAAGGTCTCACAAACTTGTAGCATCTCTCTGATAGCCCTCGCAATCGGGCCCAGAAGCACCATATCGTCCACGTAGCTGATGTTATTTATAATATTAACACCACCCACACGGCATCCGACACGCACGCTGTTGAGCTCCACTATGAGGTCGTTTACATACAGGTTGAAAAGCTTAGGAGACGACAACCCACCCTGTCTCACTCCGCACTCCAACCTGTAGATATTTAACATGGGTGCCGGAACACCCCTGTTCTCCATCACCCGCCAAAGCACATCATACGAAACGAGATCGAAGGCTTTGGAGAGGTCTAGAAAACATGCGTAAACCGGTGTCTTTCTATCTTTGTAGTTTAGCTGATGTTGGCTAAGCTATGTGACGGAGTTAGTTCCTAGCTTCTATCTTCTAAGTTGAAATGAAACTCCGTAGAAGGTGTAAAAATGAATGTATATTTTGATAAAACTTAGCCTACTTATGTACAAAAGGATTACTTACAACTAGTATCTAAAATTAAACGATAAACCAAAACTTAGAACTACAAACGGTAGAGGGCGCTTGCGAGCTCTCAACAACGGCGCGCGGCGGCGCGTGGGCGGAGCCCGCCCCGCGCCCCGCGCACAGACAAAACAGGCGCGCGCGGCGACGCTCGATTTAGTAGCCAGCGGTCACTAGTGAATGCAAATCCGTATATATTTCGAAATCCGGATTTTAAGAACGGATATTTCGTCAAATCCGGATTATCCGGATATTACGGATTTTTTATAAAAATATTTTCTTTTTTATAAATTTAAGTCATTTCTGTACAAATAAGTTCAGTAATGTTATGTATCTTATAATGTAAATGGATTCAATAAAAAGGACAATATTAATCAAATCCAATGTTTTTTTGTCATAAAATACTACAATATTATGATGTTACCTATTATTGTTCAAATGTAATTAAAATAGTGTATGATTCGCGTGCGATTTGCGAGTAGGTGACGTAAGCGATCGTTTGCATGAGCGCTTTTGCGACGTTTTATCGCGCGATATTTCTGAAGCTTCGAATAGAACACAATGTGACTGACTGTGGAACGGGACAAAAATATCGCACGGTAAAAAAAATCGCTCGTGCAAACATACAGTTGTTCTATTCCGAAGCGTTAGAGCCACAACACATTGGGACGCCATGGCGACGCCGCCGGCTACGTATCCAAACAATTCGTATTGAAATGTATGGCAGATAACACACTTGGCTCAGCCAAGTGGCTGGCGTCTGGCAACGTCGCCAATTTGGAAGCGTAGCCACTATCGACCGGCCCCTACGCGGAAACTGGATACTCTGGCTACCTGCGACGCATAGCTAAGTCGCCAGTATTTTGTATACAAGTGTAGTGTGTGTACTAACATATGCAACACACACGCATCTCTCCTCATATATAAGCTTTTACTTAGCATAATAAATCAGTCTTTGATCGCAGTCAGTGTTTAATTGAACGTCTCCTGGTCGCCTCCTTGCATGGCGACCCTGCCAAGTAAGTTATGCCTCCCTCACTCAGTGGCCAACTATTCGCCGCCAAAACGGACGCCCGCTGTGAATTGTGCGAAAACAATGAGTTTCGATACAGAACGATTTATTGCAGAGATTCAAAACCGTCCATGTTTTTGGGATAAGTACTACATCTAAAGAATATTCTGATCGATCAATTTATTTCTACATAAGTGTAATAATTCATCAAAAGATGTTATTGATATTCTCACATAGTTGAAC
Source organism: Agriphila tristella (assembly GCA_928269145.1). Lineage (NCBI taxonomy): Eukaryota > Metazoa > Arthropoda > Insecta > Lepidoptera > Crambidae > Agriphila > Agriphila tristella. The sequence continues at coordinate 24,654,204 of OV743437.1, read as the reverse complement.
AATTTTTATTAAGGATATTTTCATAATCTGCATATAGTTTAAAAAAAACACTTTGACTTCGATCTGGTATAAAAGGATGGACCCATAACTTTTTAGGTTTCTTCTTTTTCATTTTATGACGCAGATAACAATAATATAGCGATCTCTTCTATGCACGTAGGACAGTGGCTACTTATTTGGTAACTTCATTTGGCTACGCTAGGTTGCCAGAGGCAGCCATGGCCACGTCACCGGCGATGTCGCCATGGCGTCCCAGTATTTTATGGCTCTTAGAATAATCTTGCGATAAGACGTCGAAGAAGCACTAATAAAAATAAAAATCATACTCTTTATAAAATTATACAAATGAAGAATAATATAAGTAAGTATTAATATGATTAAACTAGATAACATAATAATAATAATCTGTTGTTTAGTTTATGTGAATTTGAAAAATACAAATTATTTTTTGGGACTTAATGTGATAAAGCCCTGAGAGATTGAGAGGCGCGCCGTATTAGCCACTCGTTTCTTAGGATGTTAGAAGGAGTGTCACCCGCGCACCATCCGGAAGACTATACGCCACCACGCCAACGGGAAGAAGAGACCCTAGGCGCGCCAGTGAAAACAACCAAGAAGTTCTCATAGAAGATGATGGTCATTTTACATTTTCCAGTCGACAAGAAGCACACGCACTAATGAAAGTGATACGAAGTATAAAAGTAGCAATGTGTCATACTTATCTGTCAAATGAAGCAGATAGCGATGCCAATGACACTTGCGCGGTAGACCCACTGGTCGAGCTAGAGACGCTGCAAGTACACTCAGAAATTGACGAAGAAGAAGGAGAGTTGTATCGGCAGGAACACCAGGAGAGCTGGTTCAACCAAACGAACTTTTTGGGACTTAATGTGACAGACCTGAGACACGGCACTAGCAAGACGCGTGAATGGCGTCGTCTAGAAAAAACTCACATACCCTCAAACATACATGAACCCTAAACACATATACACTCCTTTTGGGCAGTCGTGTAAATAGCATCTACCGTCTAGCTAGTGCGAGAAACGAAGTGTTCCACAGCAACTGAGTGAATAGCAATTGGGCGAATAACAACTAAAGTGTTCCACTTAAAGCACAGCTATCAATATTTACTTGCTATTCTCTCGATTGCTCTACTCGTAAGTGGAACACTTCCGAGAAACTTGCTTGTTTAATTTTATTTGTAACAATTTCTTATTTTTCGAAAAATCCGAATTTGATTTTCAAATCCGGATTTGCAAGTCTAGTAAAAATGTGTGGATATCCGGATTTTTCGGATTACGGATTATCCGGATTGCATTCCCTAGCGGTCACCGGAGAGAGTGGACGTATCGACGCGCGCGAAGCGTGGCGCGTCGAATGCACGAGATCTTTATGAAATGTATTGCAGCTTGCGGCTGCAGCTACAGGACTCCCCCTCAAGCGAAGCGTACGGGAAGGTTGATCCTCCTGCCGGATCGTGATCTTCGCTCCGTCGGATCTTCAGCTTGCGTCGTTAGAGGGCTCGGCGTAGGACTTGTGTTTGTTGCGGTTGCGGTGTTGCTATGCGGCGCAGTGTTGAAGGTGTTGTTGTCAAGTGGCGCGGTATTCGTTGTGTACGCCGGTTTCAATCTGTCGATCGATACTGTAGCTTTTCGTCCGGGTAGTTGAATTTCGTAGAACTTGTGGTTGCGCTTCAAAACTGGATACGGGCCTTCGTACGGTGGTTGTAGTGGTTTTCGTACGGCGTCGATTCGTAGAAATACGGAATCACATGTTGCTAGGTCGGTGTGCACGAACATATTTCGCTTGTTGCTATGCGGTAGGTATGTTGGCGTGAGTGCGGTGATTGACGAATGCAGTTGCTGAACGAAATCTTGATTCATGTTGATGTTTGGTGACGGTGATGGCGTGATGAAATCACCGGGAAGGCGTAGAGCTTGTCCGTAGGTTAGCTGTGCTGCGCTTGTGTTGGTGTCGGTGCGGATTGCTGCGCGAAGTCCCATGAGCACGGTGGGCAGCTCGTCGATCCATTTTGTATTCGGTTCGAGACGAGACATCAGTGCGGCTTTCAGTGATCGGTGCCAGCGTTCAATGATTCCGTTGCTCTGCGGGTGATAAGCTGTCGTTCTTGTTTTTTCAGCGCCAAGTAGATGTGTAAGCGCGCGAAACAGCTGACTTTCAAATTGGCGGCCTTGGTCGGTTGTTATCGTTTTTGGGCAACCAAATCTTGTTATCCAGGCGTTGTAGACATTGGCGGCGACGACTTCGCTTGTTATTTCCTTGATAGGTATTGCTTCGGGCCAGCGCGTAGTGCGATCGATCATAGTGAGTAGGTATCGATATCCGTTTTCGCTTGTTTTTAACGGGCCGACGATATCGATATTTAAATGATGCAATCTGTCACAGGCGGCATATGTCGATAAGCTTGATTGTGTGTGACGCTGTATCTTCGCACGTTGACAGGATAAACAGGTTTTCGCCCAGTTGCCGATATCCACGTTCATTGACGGCCAAAAGTAGCGTTCTTGAATAAGTTTTCGTGTCGTCCGCGTTCCGGGGTGACTGACCTTATGCACGGCGTCGAAAGCGGTGCGGCGAAAGTCAGTAGGTAGATACGGACGTATGTTTGATGTTGATGTTTCGCAGTAGACATCGCAGTCGGTGTTAGGCATTCTGATTTTCTTGATTTGCAAGTTTCGTTGTTGAAGTAGAATAGGTAATTCGGAATCTTGTTGTTGGGCTGTTGATAGTTGCTCGTAGTCTATTGATGTCGGACAAGTGATAGTTTCGATGCGTGATAGTGCGTCGGCGACGATGTTGTTTTTCCCGCTGATATGACGAATATCGGTTGTGAATTCAGCGATGAATAAAAGTTGTCTTGCACGACGTGGAGTTTCGCTGTCCGATGTTGGTTTTTGAAGTGCGTAGGTCAATGGCTTGTGATCGGTGAATACTATTAGTTCTCTTCCTTCGAACATCTTCCGAAAATGCTTCATTGACATGTAGATGGAAAGTAATTCCCTGTCGTAGGTACTATACTTTTGTTGCGTAGTGGAAAATTTCTTTGAGTAGTATCCAAGTGGTTGCCAGGCATTGTTGACATATTGTTGCAGAACGGCGCCCGCACATGTGTTTGATGCGTCGCAGAATAGTGCTTGCGGTACGTTGTTTTGCGGATTTGCTAGTAGCGCTGCGTTTTGTAGGCATGTCTTGGATTTTTCAAATGCTTCGGTTGCTTCGGTTGACCACTGGATTTCCGTCTTGTCGCGTTTCTTCGAATTGTGTAGGTATTGGTTGAGTGGTGCTTGAAGTGATGCGGCGTTCGGTATGTGTTCTCGATAATAATTTATCATACCGAGAAAAGTACGTAACTGCTGAATGGTTTTCGGTCTTGGGTATTCAGTGATGGTAGTTACTTTTTCTTGAGGTGGAATGATGCCGGTGGATGATACTTCGTAGCCGAGAAACTTGACTGACTTCTTGCCGAAAACACATTTTGACGGGTTGATGGTGATACCAGCGTCTTCTAAACGTTGTAGTACGGTGCGTAGGTGTTCTCGGTGTTGCTCTTCTGATTCTGAGGCTAGGAGTAGGTCGTCCACAAAAGGGAAAACGAAGTCAAGTCCTCGAAGTACGTCATGGATGAATCGCTGGAACGTTTGACCTGCATTTTTCAGACCTGGGCACATTCGAGGAAACTCGAATAACCCAAATGGAGTTATGATGGCTGTCTTCTCTATGTCGGCTTCTTTGTTTGGTATTTGTGAGTAGGCTCGATTCAGGTCTATGGTGGAGAAGATGGTCTTGCCAGCCAGTTGGTAGGTGAAGTCCTTGATTCTGGGTATCGGGTATCGGTCTGGTTTGGTTATGGTATTCAGTCGGCGATAGTCTCCACAGACTCTCAGGTCTCCGTTTTTCTTCGGTACGACGTGAAGTGGGCTGGACCAGGGACTCTTGCTTGGTCTGCATAGGCCTTGCTGCATCATGGATTCGAATTCCTTTCTGACGGCTTCGTAGCGGTGTGGTGGAATGGGTCGAGCGCGGCTGTGCAGTGGTGGTCCGGTTGTTTCGATGTGATGTTCCACTCGATGTTTCGGTGTGAGCTTCATGGAGGTGAGACGAGTGATGCCGGGAAAGTCGTTGAGTATGTCGTGGTAGGATTGTTCTAGGTCGATGCTGCGTACTGTAGGTATGTTGGTGTAGCAGCCGGGAGTGTGGATAACTTTGTGACGTTATCGATCAGTCTTTGGTTCTTCATGTCGACGAGAAGATCGTGATGACAGAGAAAGTAGGCTCCGATGATTAGCTTGCTGACGTCGGCGATGATGAATTTCCACTTGTACGGTCTTCGTAGGTTCAGATCCAGTTCAAGTGTTTGTTCGCCATAAGTACTTATAGTGGTGTTATTAGCAGCATACAAGTTGAACGGTAGTGGCTTCATTGTGGACCCTCTCTTCCGTGGAATGACTGAGACGTTGGCACCAGTGTCGATGAGAAACTTCAGTCTTGATTTCTTGTCGGATACGAAGAGACGGTATGATTTTCCTAGAACGTCGGATCCCGCTTCGTCTAACGTTTGGTTTTGGTTGATGACGTCGTCGTGGCTTCGCTGGTGAATGACGCTGTGGCTGCGACGACGGTTGTGATGTTGTTCGTTGTAGCGACGAGGCGGATGGCGTCTGAGTGGTGGCGGACACTGCGCGCTTTCTTTCAGCTCGGCGATGGTTTGCTTGAGCCGGTGCACTTCCTCGGTAAGCAGTTGCATTAGTGAGGGCGAGGCAGTTGACTCCATGGTGGTGCTTGATATAGTAGGCTTGATTTGATAGCTTCAGCGCAGGGATTCGTCTTCGTTTTTCGTTGAAGGTTGCTTGTATTCAAACGAGGGTGTCACCACTTTAGCTGAGGTTGTGGCTGAGCTATGTGACGGAGTTAGTTCCTAGCTTCTATCTTCTAAGTTGAAATGAAACTCCGTAGAAGGTGTAAAAATGAATGTATATTTTGATAAAACTTAGCCTACTTATGTACAAAAGGATTACTTACAACTAGTATCTAAAATTAAACGATAAACCAAAACTTAGAACTACAAACGGTAGAGGGCGCTTGCGAGCTCTCAACAACGGCGCGCGGCGGCGCGTATCACGTCGGGGTCACCACTTTAGCTGATGTTGGCTAAGCTATGTGACGGAGTTAGTTCCTAGCTTCTATCTTCTAAGTTGAAATGAAACTCCGTAGAAGGTGTAAAAATGAATGTATATTTTGATAAAACTTAGCCTACTTATGTACAAAAGGATTACTTACAACTAGTATCTAAAATTAAACGATAAACCAAAACTTAGAACTACAAACGGTAGAGGGCGCTTGCGAGCTCTCAACAACGGCGCGCGGCGGCGCGTGGGCGGAGCCCGCCCCGCGCCCCGCGCACAGACAAAACAGGCGCGCGCGGCGACGCTCGATTTAGTAGCCAGCGGTCACCGGAGAGAGTGGACGTATCGACGCGCGCGAAGCGTGGCGCGTCGTATGCACGAGATCTTTATGAAATGTATTGCAGCTTGCGGCTGCAGCTACAGTAGTATTGGACAGTACGTATGCTTGACGCACAGTATTGCGCTTTCAGTTGATAGTCCGGGCCGAAACCCAAACTGCGCGCAGAAAAGAATCAAGCAAACTGTCCAACACTTTAGCTATCGTGGTATCAAGGGATATGGGGCGATAGTTAGTCTTATCCGAGATGTCTCCTGTCCTGTTCTTCACAATGGGCACCACAGTAGTTTTCATTAATTCAGCTGGTAAATATGAATGACTAATACACATATTAAAAAACAGAGACAGGACCCTCGGCAAGTGGACACCCGCGTACTTCAGGTGCTTGATACTGAGCCCGTCGTGCCCAGGAGATTTGCCTCTGCTCATCCCTTTTATTACAGTCTTAACCTGTGCAGTTGTAAATCTTAGCAGTGGCTCGTCTTCGCGCACGTCGGGCCCAGTTCCAGGCATTACTGTAGACGGGGAGATCGCACCATAAAGTGCTCCATAAACAAATTAGCGATCTCTTTAGGATCACTCTTGCCCCCGACACTCGCCGGTAGCCCAGGCCTAATATCCAATTAAATTACCTGTAGATTTCCAGAAACTACTAAAATTTTATCTTTATCGGCTCTCATTTTTGCTATTCGGTCCATTTTAATTTGCTCCTGTTTATTCAAACACCATCTCAGTCTGCCTTTAAGAATCTTACGCGATTCAAACATCTCGTATATTGGGCTCGATGATGGCCGATTATGCAAAACCCATAATTGGAAACCATTTGGAAACTAAGCCCGGCCTCCAGATGAGCATCCCTTACGTGGCTGTTCCAACCACACACCACTCTATTTTTCCGAGGTTTTTCTCTAACTTGGTGTTGGTGTGAACAGCCGCGTCCCGCAATACAGAAATGACACGTTCATAATACCTACCTGTCCAACACAATCTTAAGCCTTGTCCCCACTTGTATCATTTTGGCGTATCAGATCACCGTATCTTTAGCATACATCGCTAGTTTGGTTGGTGGTACGTTGGAGTAATACTGTATCAAAGAGACGATGTATGTCAAAGATACGGTGATCTGATACGCCAAAATGATACAAGTGTGGATCCACTCTTATGTTCGTTTTTTACCCGACTGCAAAGAAAGGGTTATGTTTTTCGCGCGTATCTTGTATGTAAGTATGTTTGTATGTAATATTCTTTATTACCTCATATCTTTCAAACGGCTGAATGGATTTCTGTAATTAAGATATCGTTAGATTTGTCTCATCAGCCCAAGTGTTCATAAGAAGGTGGCGTTATAAAAAAAACAACATGGCGGCTGTACGGTACTAATATATCTACGTAGTGGAAAAAATTTTTTTTTTAGGATACTGCAATATGGGTGTCAAATTAAAGGGCTTATTGTATGGATTTCAAAAAGGTATATATCATGACCGTAATATATAATAACTAAAAAGATATAAATAAAAAAATAAATTATAAAAATTAAAAAACCCGCCTGCATAAAAAGACAAGTCCACTGAAAAGATGGAAACAAGATTAAATATTAAAGGCAACTTAATAACATGCAGTCGGAGGCATATAGTAATTCAAATCATTCATAACGTCACTTTCTTAATGCATGCCTCCGACTGCATGTTATTAAGTTGCCTTTAATATTTAATCTTGTTTCCATCTTTTCAGTGGACTTGTCTTTTTATGCAGGCGGGTTTTTTAATTTTTTAAGCTGCATGATCCATGGCTGCACTCGATAAAACTCAGGAGGAACCCTTGTGACAGGTCGCATTTCTCAACCGATTCTCGTGACATTTTGTGAGCGGGTTCGATACCTAATTATAAAGTTTTTTTTTTACCAAACAGCACGTACAGTCGAGTCCATTAATATGTTGGCACGTTTGACAGTATATTGACTTTTATTACAAAGGCATAAAGGTTGACGAACTGTCAAAAGTGCCAACATATTAATGGACTCGACCGTACCTACTAGGTAATTATGTGCTTTGAAAATCTCGAAAAAGGGGTGGCGACATCTTTTAGATTACCTAAGGGTACCTACCTATTTTTTAAACAACATAGGTACAATTTTGAGATACTTTTTAACGCGAGGTCGACAGCTCACGGAGCCACTAGTAAGTAGTTATATACAGTTAGGTAAATCAAAATAATCATAATCAAACTCAATCTGAGACAATTTGGTTTACCTGTGCGTTAATTAGTTAAAAACGTTAAGCGTGCCCGCAGAATACAGACTTTCTATTAGTGGTCGTTCTACGAGCTCAAAATCAATGGAATACCGCAAATCGGTGTACAGTAGATATAGCCGTATGGTACACGTATACTTGAGGAGAAAACAAAATTTTGGACCCGCAGTTCTTAAAAATTCTTCCCTAAGGAGAGGGGCTATGGTGTCCGCTTTTTTTGAATGGAAAAAAATATTTGTTCTAAAACCTATCGTGTATGGTAGGTATTAAATGAAAGGGCTTGCTAATTCGGTTCTAAAAATATATCACATCATTATATTTCAGCCACTTGTTTTAAATTATACCAAAAACATTTTCAAAACATACCAAGTTTGGGCTCCTATACAGATACAATTTGGATGAATTATTTTTCATAACATATACCTCAAATAATATTCTCATATCTAACTGGAAAATATTGATATTTAGTTTTTATTTTTTATTTTCATGATTACAAAGCTTTTACAAAGTGATTATATATAATTAAAAAAAACTATCTTGTGTGATATCGAATAAAAGGGCTTCCTGAGCTGTTTCTAAAAATATGTCACATAGTTACATTTCAGCACTTGTTTTAAATTAAACCAAAAATCAATTTCAAAAATCCCATACAAACGTATCTTTGGGCAAAGTTAGAAAAAAATAATAAACTTAGATATTTTCAAAATGACTTTCTTGTGATTTTGTATGAGGATCATAATATCCCAACTCTTAAGGTGTATTTTACAAAAAAAAAATTAACCACATCAGATCTGAAAGAGCCCAAACTTGGTATGTTTTGAAAATGTTTTTTGGTTTAATTTAAGACAAGTGGCTGAAATATAATGATGTGATATATTTTTAGAACCGGTTCAGCAAGCCCTTTCATTCGACACCATGCACGATAGGTTTTAGAAAAAAAAAACCCATACAAAAAAAAAGATGACACCATAACAGCTCCTCTCCTAAGGGAAGAATTTTTAAGAACTGCGGGTCCAAAATTTTGTTTTTACCTCAAGTAGGTATACGTGTACCAGTACCAAACGGCTTTGCTGTACATCGATTTGCGTACGAGTAGGACTATATCGGCCGATAGAGTTGGCCCCGATAGTTGATTTTGTATGAAGAATCGGGCGATACCAAATCGGTATAGTGTGCGCACTTGCATACTTCTTCATACCTGATTCCAACTATCGGCCGACAGTTGGGTCTGTAGTTTGCGGGGACTCTAAAAAAGCTTACCAAATTCCAAAAAAATCACGAACAATAAAAATCTAGACATTTCGTTGTCACTCCACTCAAAGTCAATTATATTTGAGTCTGTGGTCACCGTCCGCACTCTGATACCAGCTGCAGCAATTGATAAGAATGGCCAAACAACTTTGGTATTTATGTACTTAGCTCGGCTTTGGATTCCTAGGAACATAAGTAAACAAAATACTAAGTACGTAATAGGAAAGTTGGATAAGAGTTTTATTTTTGATTTAAGTAAACAACTTGTTCTTTAAAAGACCTTCCGTAACACCAGAGGTACGGCCAGGGGTACAGTGGGTCTGCAGGGGTTTCAAATAAAAACAGCTCTTATTTATGTACCTATAAATTTAGGGTGCTGACTGAGAAGAGTTCATGTAACTATTATATTATCAGTATCGAGAACTGACGTTTTCACATTGACCATGAAGCAGAAGTAGGTATATCCGATAGGAGTAAATTTGAAAATTTTGAATTAAGTATCTACCTTCAATAAGTTCCAAAGTGGTGCCTAGTGGTAGTGGTTTCTGCAATACCAATCAAAACCCCTTTAACGGTAAGCGCTTCCGGTCCTTAGGTATAGTATAAATCGCTTGAACACCTATCTCCTAAAGATATTAGGATATAACTGTTTTCGCATGAAAAAACGGATGATTGAAGAATTCTAGGATGGATAAAAAAAACCGAATTAAAACCTTGGTGAGTTCTAAATATTTTCCAAAAAAATCGTACAAACTATTTTCAAGTAAGGATCTGAAATAAAATAACTGTTTAATTATGCAGTAATTTATTGTTACAGTGTGGCGGTCTTACAGCAGCTACGCCGTTTCAACGCGTCCTACGCGCACGCGACCACACAATCGGCCGCAGCTCGCATTGACAGGCACAGTTCAGTAACTGTCTTTATAACTTTACTATGCTTACAAAATGTTAAAAGTATCAGGAATCAGTTGAATGAATAAAAATACAAAATTTAAAATCAATTGAAAATCCATTGAAAAACCTAACTAATAAACATTCAATTTCACACACATTATTTTATTAAAATCATATTCACATTTTTTTAAACATTATATCTGGCTGCCCTCTGCTTATGTGGTCGCGTTACACATAACGCTACAAAAACCATTACAATACTTTTGGCAGTTCGCAACAATGGTAAAATGCAACTAACTCCGTACACGACAGAAACACGTCTCATTTATATTTACAATTACATTATGTTGCCGGTTCGCTGCATTTGTCCTCTATCAAACTAAATCACGAAAACCGAAGTGACTGAAATTAAACTAAACCCTACACAGGAAACATTTTCAATGGTCAATGCCGTAAGTCTTATCAACGTTGTGTCTCGGGCTTGGGCCATTGCATAAGGAAAATACAGCCATTTCGTATTAAAAACTAAAGAGTAACTTAAATCGACTATCAGTGCACAAAATGTCTACTATATACAATACAAATGGTAATAAGTGTTAAAATAAAAGTCGCCGTAGTATTATTACATGTATATTACAATTATATTTTGTCGTTTTTTGTTTTTTTTTTTTACTTTTTTTGTTATATCATGTAAATTATAATACAAAATTAAAGTTGGGAGTGCTCAATGAATTCAAACTTAGAGAAACGACTACTAGGAGTCAAAATGAAACCTAAACCTTACGCTACAATATTTACATTGAGATATAGGAGACGAATGACTTTTACAAGCTCCACTGTAAGCATTCGTGTGACAAACTTAGGTTAAAGGAAAGCCTTGGCTGACTGGCCATACAGTTGAACGAAACACAATCGTGTCGTACTAACAACTAAAGATCATTTGTGTGTAAAATGAACAGTCGTGTACTTAAAACTTAAAATATACGAGATCTCTGAAAGTCTGGAAACGCAATACGTACAATTACATAAAATAAAGAAGCGTGCTCGTTAGGGAATACTGAGTGCGTGCGAACGGGCGTCCTCGGCGGGCGCGGCCGGCGGGCGAAGCGACGACGCATTGCATGTAATACTTGACACTTTCTACTCTATTGCGTTGACATAAAGTCGAAAATATTAATCATAGTTTTGTAAGCATTATTACCTTTTATAGGCGATATTATACCTGTTTGAATGTTTTTTTTTATGCAAACCCAACCCAAACACCCGATGTTAAGTAACGATAAGGCCGAAGGTGGAAGCGCGCTACACCCGGAATCCTCATCACTGAGGAACTGGCTATCTTAACTCTAACTGCCGGAAAACAACAATTTTTTAATTGTTGTTATGGCGTCAGACTAAAGTAAGATGGTGTGGCGGAAGCTAGCCAGGCGGACTTGAAATAAGCCCTACCACCATAAATATGAAAGCAAGTATTACATTTATTGTACGTCGCCTGCACCCGACAGACGGAATTCTACTACAAACGGCGTCATCACTGTTATAAAAAGTTTATCACATTGATAAATGTATTTAGAATAATTGCAGGTAATCCTATTTTTATCACAGAATTTAATCAAAACTGTTATTGGTGCAAAAGCTTACCACGTGTCATAATATGGAGATATATACCGGCCTCGCCCTAATCGAATACTTTCTACATACATCCTTATTTACAAACATTGAACTAGATAATTGAGGACGTGTGGTGTGGAGTGACTCAGTAAGCGATGCCGCAAGCGTCTAATAAAACGTATGCAATACCTAAATCGCCTATATGTACAGGCCACGTGGCCGGGTGAGCTGATTTGTCACAGTGCTTAGAGGTGAACGGTTCGGTAATATCAGATGCCGCTTAAAACGACCTTATAAACCTCTACTCGAAAGAAATACAGAGAAATAAACAAGTATCTCTTTAGAAAGTCTACAAATTCAAGATTTATAAAACCTAGCACGCGTATTTGCTACCAAAATTATATATGAACAGAATGAACACATCAAATTTTGGGTAAAAGACACGACCTCAGTATTCGAGTGGTTTGCACACCGGTTTTCATGGTGTTGCATCTCTGAGGTGCTCCCGGGTTTGATTCCCGGCTGGGTCAATTTAGAAAACCTTTTCTATATTGGCTCAGGTCTGGGTGTTTGTGTTACCACCGTTGTCTCTGATTTCTATTACACAAGTACTTATTAGCTACCTACTTACTTTGGACATTGTATGTGACTTTGTTAAGGAAAAAAATGGTACCCATGACTTGACAATTGTACAAAACAAACTTTTCTTTGTCAAAGGTATAAGTAGTAATCAAGTCAATGAAAAAGGACCATAAATGGCTCATTCCAATCAAATTCACAATACTGTGCATCTAATCTGCATCTGCATAATCTAATATAGTGCATCAGAATATTTCACTTGGCAATGAAAGTGTAGTGATATCTTGTCACAAGTGACGTCACTGAAAATCTTCTAAAAATAATAAGTCTGATTGCACCACACCGTTCACATAAGCGCTGTCATTTGTGTAGCAGAGTCCAATAAATTTACGCCTAGCGGATCACAGTAACAGTTATCTGAGTTAAGGCAAGGTGGGGACTGTCGCGGACCGACGCACGTCCAATACTTATTTCGTTACAATAACGTTAAAGGGTTGTCCATTAATCACGTGATGTTTCTATACAACTTTCCAAATTTGTGAAATGGTGGTAGATTCAGTAAATTCTTCTTAGCATTAATCATCCAAATATCAACTAATTACCAAAGTAAGTACTTTCAATAAAACCGCGCTAGACACGCGTTCAACGAAAAAAACTTGTTAAAATAAATACACGTGATATCTCACTACACCTTCCCCCTCCCCCTTCTGATATTCATGTTTTTTTCCCAAACCCTTCCCCAATTCGAGCCTCACGTAATTAATGGATGACCCCTAACAAATAAATGATGTGGTGTTAACGTATACGTTCTTAAGTACACGTACACGCACTGAGTACAACTTTTTCAGTACAGTTTATCAGTTATGAATATTACATAAACAGACACTTGGCAGTAAAAATGGACCTTAAAACGAGTCACTAAAGTATAATTTCATACACAGATATGAAAGTCTTTTCAAATGTCATTACTGACTTTACCCCAGATCCAATAATCATTCCACAGATAGGGATACGCCTAATCCAGATTAGTTGCTAAGCAACGGTCGTTAATTTTTTATTAATATCAACCGTTACACAACAACTAATCTGGATCAGGCCTACCCCTATCTGTGGATTGATTATTGGGCCTGGGCGTTAACAAGCAGTAATTAATTATGGAAAAAAAGTACGTGCTGTCGGTCTCGCCTCCTTTGTACCATCGAAACCCTCCTGCTCACATCGTTGCAACGTCTACAGAATGAAAAGACAACACAAACATAGAGGAACAAAATTCAAACTAATTAAAAAGAATTGAGTGTAGTCTATGGCCAGTTTCATTCCGCAACGATCCAAGCAAGAGTTCAACCTACTCTGTGTGGGTTCCCTACAAAACGGCTTACAATCCGTACCGTACTAGAGCCTAACAGTAATACTATGTTTTATTTATTTACAATTTTAACTTTTTATCATTTATATAGTTTTGAACTAGTTTTAAGGCTACGACGTCTCTTGACACTCACACATAGTCTTCCTATTCTATTATTACATGTTAGCAGCGTGATACAGTTGAGTCCTACCTAAACAAAATCAAAACATCAATTTTGGAACATATATTGTTATAATAATTTTGTCTTCTATAATTATTCGCCAATAGAAAGTCCCACGCACACTAACACATCCCAAGTTGACTTACACGAAACCACTAATCTATTAAATGCTCGAAATACGCATGTTAACCATTACATTTACAACACCTCGCTATACAATGTCTCACTACTGCAATGTTAGTACGGTTAGCTTCAGAAGTGGCTAAACACGTTAGTACCATGTGACATTAACTTTTGCTCTTGTTCATCTGAACTATCTAGTTGAAGTCCGTTATGAAAGGAATAATTGGTTTGACAGGGTACTAAAATGCTTAGCTACTTCCGGGACTAACTGTACGTGAAAATTACTGAGATAATAATTACATATATATTTTTATTATCTTTTATAATCATTGCCGAGTAAGTTAGTAAGTTATTAATACTAAAACTATCTAACCTAGCTACGTAAAAATGTTCAGTCGATGTTACATACAATGGTGTTTAGAAGTAAGCTTATTTTATGTATGTTACAGAGTTAGGGCGCGCGCAGACGGCCGTCGAGAGATTCGCGTGTTGGCACACAACTGTTTAAGTACTGAACGAGCGTCTGCACGCGGCCTTACGACACAAGAACACAAACTATTTTATTCGTCATGTAAAATAAAACGATACGACTCATTACGCATTAATAATATTGCAACTTTTATTGCTTGCAACGTTCGAACATACACAATCAGGCACACATTGAAGACTACATTATAATTACATGGAATCGCAAAGATAAATGAACATAACCTAATACCTACGCCTATTTGTTACTTACAAGCGTCACGCCTCTTGGCCCTTGGTTCAATATTAAACATTTCTGACCTTTGCACTAATTTAACATATCGCAGCGATTCAAAAATGTTTAATAAGCGTGCCCGCAGACTACAGATCAAACTGTCGGCCGATAGTTGGCGATGTTTTGTATGAAGAATCGGCTGATACCAAATCGTTGTAGTGTGCGCACTTGCATACTTGTTCATACTGATTCCAGCTATCGGCCGACAGTTTGGTCTGTAGTCTGCGGGCACGCTAATGGTACAAGGAGTTTGTGAGCGATTTTCGGCATGTGCCATTTCTTTCTCGCGTCATATAAGTCGCGTCTATCTCTTTCCATTTGTCATTAGCGTTTTCGTTGTATTATTCCGCAACAAACCGTCTGACACGGCGACCATCGCTCGCTTCTCACAATCAATGATCCGATTACACTACACTAGACTACTGACTGACTGACGCAGTCTTTACTTCTACAACTATAGTTATACATCAGAAATGAATACAAATTATTTGGTTGAGTCACTGACTTGGCGAGCGACTCCATACAGTCGCATCCACCATCTCCTTTAGTCAGTTGAAATAGAAATTAGCCTAAAAATTTTTGGAGAGCTCCAAGGATTTTATAGCCGTCATTATGCGGCAAAATAAAGTTAACGACATCAAGATAAATGCACACAAGTACATGAGATTTTAAAACACCCGTTTAGAAAGAAGGGTTTAGGAGTGTAATAGGAAATATCCAATTCTAGTCTATTTATCGCAATAATGAGGTATGATGCGGTACTTTTATTATCTTCATTTCGCCTCAACTATATTCTTCCGACTTTCTTTTGTTTTACTCTATGAGTTTACACCAAAGACCATATAATAAGTTTACACTTACGACTTTAGCAAGTTTCGGATATTATTGCGTTTAACTTCGATTATCTATGTTTCATTCGACAATTTACGCGTTAAACTTAAGGAGGTCAGAATTGTCAAAATTACAGTTTTTTTAAACCAAATAGATTACACTACATCTTGAGCGATCCAGCTGTAAGATCATATCAATAATTTGAAATTTTCACATGTATTTTTACAGATAGTAACAGCGGTACCAGTTTAGTTGCAGTGTGAGTAAGGCTTAACGCTCTGATAGATTTATACGATCGACCACCATAAACAAATGTACAACGGAGCCAACTTTTAAGTCAAGCTAGACAATTTATGCCTTTCAAAACCTTGCTACAATAAATTTGGCGTTAGTGGACAATCAACCATTCTTCTTTATGCTACTGCTCCACCTGCGTTAACGTTAACGTTAGTGGTAATGTCCAAATACGCTTTAGCTAAGGCGTTAAGTAAATTTAGTACTGTCGTTTGTAAATTAACGCGTTAGTCTTGGCCACATCTGCGTAACGCCTAGATTAACGCTTTCAGCTATGCGTTAAGACGCAGGTGGAGCCGTAGCATTACAGATTAGTCGATGTCAAAGCGGAATTCACTCGAAACAGTGAAAGTTGATAGTAATACAAGTGAAACAGGTATTGATAACGTTATTTTTAAATGTAACGTTATATCTTACTTTTTTTACCGTTACTTTTAACATTAACGTTAGGGCAAAAAAACACGTTACTTTAGATAACGTTACAATGAAATTAACGTTATTTCAGAAAATAACGTTAATTTTAACGTTAATTCTTACTTTTTGTTACCGTTACTTTAAAATTAACGTTATTCCAATTGATAACGTTACTTTTTTACCGATAATTTTACCGGTACTATTGTACCGGTAAAGTTTAACGCTATATATCTTAACGGTAATTTTACCGGCACAATAATTTAAACGTTATTTTTACAGGTAAATTTATCGATAAAATGTTTTGACGATATTTTTAACGTAATTTTTTGTGTCGTTATTTTTTAACGGTATTTCAATCCCTACTTAGAAATATCGTCGATTGCGGTAGTTTCGCTCGTATTTCGCGGTGCACAATCGACGAGCCGCTCTTTGTCGTGAAGGCTATCGGTGCTCTTTACACACAGCCATGGAACGTGGATATTGTTAATTATTATCATTCCACTGTTCAGTATGAATTACACTTTAGACTCACTATTGATCAAAATTAGATTTACGCCCTTACTAATAAGGATTGTATAGCGGATGTATAGTATTTGTTTTTATTTTAATTGTCATTTAAGCTGGCAACTTTTATGTATTTTTTTACCGCTTGCAACACTGTTCAAATCCTGTTTTTCTACTAAAATACAAGTGTCCCAAGATCCTTTTTTTATTTCACTAGCCAAAGAAATAAGAGTCTACAGTCCGCTTACAATTTAAATCCGTGACTCTTTGTTAAACTATTTAAATTTGACATTAATAATAAAGGGACAAAACATAGTGTAACTAATCATTTATTATAATAACTAATCAATTATTAGTAAGGGCGTTACAATTTAATTTGCAGTTGTGCGTCGTCTCATCGTCTTTAACTATTTATAATTTAACCCCCTTCCATTAACGTGTCGATTCGATGGTGGATCGTGGTGGTAAGAATACGAAGAGTGCGCAGTTTGCATACTAGCGCCACCATCGGCAAAGTGGCTACTTTTCGCAATAAAAATCAATGAAACTAAACAACAGGTTAGAAAATATCGTTTTTAAGTGATAAAAAGTACCACAAAGTTTGTTCGGAGTGCACTACAGAGAAATAATTAATAATTTCGTCTTTATGATTTGTTTTCCAATGGCGGCGCTAAAGTGCTCTAATATGCACTTGGACAGATGGGCAAAAGACCCGGTTTAAACCCGAACACTGGGTTTAAACTCACATTGACTGTCAAAGAAACTTTTTAAAGATTTTTTATTTCTATTGTATGTCGTTTATGACGTTGCTATGGAAACAATTTCCTGTGAAATCAACACAGAAAAATATTTAAAGTATGAATCGTCTCTCATTTCTAAAGATTTTATTTAGTTCAACAAAGTTGTCTATGGGGGTTAACTGGGTTTAAACCCGGCAGTCGGGTTAAAATCGGGTTCTTTGTCCATCTCTAGTGCAGACTGTGAGCCCTTAAATTGGAGGTAGACCGTGGTCGCTATTTAACTCCTCTCTATTAACTGTCGATGGCGGGGCGGGGCGGTGGCAACGTTGCTATGTAACCCCTCCGTTGTAACCGTCGGTAGTGGGGCGAGTGGACAGTGGCGGGAGTCCCCCCAGTGGTGTGGCTAGGGCGCGATGGCGCGGCGCGGGGTGCGTCATTCCCAGTGGTGCGGCGAGGGGGGCAGCTCGGAGGGGTGCGCCACCGTGGAGCTGCAACCAAGCGCGGTTAAAACGCCCCGCTCGCTTTCTACACGCACCGCGCACCGAACACGGGCCGGGCTAAACCAGCTCTACCGACTAACGATCAGTTTTGCATATCTTGTCATTGAATACGAGACTCGTTAAGAATTCTACTGAAACATGTAGAACCATTAATTATGCACTGCCAACTGGCCCCTATTTCACCAAATTGACATTTTGTCATTGACATTTATATTTCAGCGCAGCGATTTCTTCAGTCTTTTTTACTTTTATAAGGGGCAATAATATTGTGAAACAGTGGATAATTTTTACAAGTCGACAATTGTCACGCAAACTTGACTCAGCTCGAACCTCATGTCAAAAATCAGTGACAAATCTACAAATATGTCAACTTGTAAAAAATATCCCTGTTTCACAACATACTTGTCCCTAATTAAAGTAACGACAACAAGTAAGTAAGTAAAATTAACCGACATATGTCACTGACAAATGACGACTTAGTGAAATAGGGCCCTGGTCGCCGCCGATGATTCGGCTAGTGCGACCGAAACATAGTTAAGTAAGACCGGGCGACCGGCGTGGCGGCGACCGATTGCGTACAGAAGATGCAAAATAACTTGACCCATATTTTAGTGCCACGTGACTTGCGCAGTAACAATTTTAGGTATAAAAATGTTTAGTGCGCAAGCCTCAGGTGGGTTCAATGGTATGGTTGGGTTCAAGTTATATTGCGCGAATTATAAACATCTACTTTCACAGTCACCATCGTCGACAATGCGTGACGGCTCTTATATTATAAGAGTAGTTTACTTTTTTAAGAAGTAGAAACTTTACTTATTATTCGTTTTCAAAAATTATCGTTTCGTTACTTCTGACATTGACTGTTTTACCCACATCAAATAGATAGATATCATTCACAGTTTACGTAACAGTCTTTTTTACTAGAAAACATTTCGTATCATTTCTGTAATCGTAAATTCTGTAATACAAAAAAGTTTAATCATGTTTCAATAATCCTTCCAATGCAAAACTGAAAGCGTTAATCGGTCGCACTGCAGTTAGCACCTGTTTACCGTTAGATTTGAACCCAATAACTGGTCATGCATGACTTTCATACAAAATTTGAAATTAATTTGATCCAAACTGACTATGATAATAAAAGAGAACTTGTATAGCAAAACTGCATCACAAATCAAACTACGATTAACTACTGAATGTATAAATAATAAAAAAACCACCACAACCAAGTGCTTGGCACTGCTCGCTCTCCTCTACGCATGCACTACGGAACCATCCCAAAACAATAACATAACAAAATAAGATTTTTCCATAGACAAAAAAAATTGAACATTCGCTTCAAATAACAAGACTGGATTCTATGGAATTGATAAAAAGGACCCCTACATTTAATATTCAATAAAATTGGAGACATGAATTTTCTCAGAATTGTTTTAACTAAGTATTTGTATATATACAAGGTTATTTTTAGTTAATACAAAACCTCTCGTGGGGTTGATCAGACCATCAAACTGAACAACTTTCATTATGGGACAAACCTCCAAATCACGAAAAAAAAATCAGCTGTTCCATACAAAAGTACAATCCTACTCCATCGAAATGTATGAAACAGCTGATTTTTTTGCAATTTCAAGGTTGGTCCCATAATGAAAGTTGTTCAGTTTGATGGTCTGATCAACCCCACGAGAGGTTTTGTATAAACTAAAAATAACCTTGTATAATCTTTGTATTATAGATTTTGATACTTTAGCATGTTTATTGAAAAATATTGCATAATAGGTTAGATTTTTTCCCAAAGTTATGCCATTTTATTTCCTTTTAGGAGAGGCATATTTTTCATGAAAAAACTATTTTTTTTTTATTTTACTCTTATACTTTACAATACAAAATAACTAATGTAGGGGTCAATTAAATCATGCAACCGAACCGAATAAAGAAACGGAGCAAACAATCTAACGATCAACCCTTTTGAAATTACGAAACGACCACCGCTCGCGAAGGCAACTCGAGAACATCATCAACTACTTTAGACTTTATTTTATAGGCTTTAAGGTATATTTTTTACTGTTTAAATAATTTAAAATAGGTGGATTGCCAGCGAACTAAAATCTATGGAACAAGCATTGCCCTAAAAAAATGGCACCACACGAAAAGTACAATTAATTGGATGGCGCTAAAAACGCTGGCATTTAATTATGCAGCAAAAAGCGTCTGAGCACTGGTTGCTTATTAGCGACCATAATTTGTATACTCATAGATATTTTCTATACTTAAACGAAAAAATATGATACGTTATTTCTGCATATTTTTACTGCCTTCTTTGCGCCTTTTACACCATTTGACTACACAGGACGGACGTCATTTCTAATAAACTTTCTCTTTCTCTCTTTTCTCTACAAAACAAACTGCAATGAGGATCAGTAACGATTTTTTTTAATGACTAATTAGAAAGCTAATGCCATCATATGATTAACTGTGAAAAAAATTTTACGATATCTCTTAAACCTGAGAAGTTATAAGAGCTAAAACACTGATTTTTTGGGTCCCTATGACGTCATCGCGACGGACGCGAACCTTATGTCGTACGTGATAAAGCACATATTGCATTGAGCTTGGCATTTCCTTCAAACCCTTTTAACTCAACCATTTCTAAACGGATATCAAAAATTCTTTCACTAGGTTTCATAGCTATTATTATGTGTTTATATTATATCAATAAAACTATAGCATTCAAACCTGTTACTGATCCTCATTATTGTAAAGCACGTTAACGTCAGTCAACGGGTGCGTGGCTGGGCCGACTAAAGCTGAGCGGGTTGTACTTTTTCGGCACCGTGGTGCCATTTTTTAAGCAATATTTGTTTGCAATTCCACTTCCAAGGATTTTAGTTCGCTGTGGATTGCCTTGGCGAGCGGCATGAGTCGCCGCGCGGACAACACAGGTTATTTCGTGCTATAGAGTGCCAGTGCGCTTACGGGAGGAGAGTGCGCTACGCGGCGCACAGAAATATCACGGGCGATAGCAGTAGTATTTTTGCCGCCGTCTTGAAAGGGGAACAAACCTTTGCTTTCGAACCCGAGCCCGTTCTCGAGCTGTCGCAAAAACACAGAAAAAAGCACAATTACACTACTAAAAAAAGATCGGGTAGAAGCGTGGGAGACACCACCATTTCAAGAGGGTTGATGAAAAATAGCGGCTGTCTTAGGATCGCCCGGAAGCGCGGAGAGTGACGACGGAATGTACGTATAAATAAATAATAAAAACCCATGCACAAGTAGGGTTCTGGCGGCAGTAACTGTACACAGAGGCGATGGGAATCTACGATTGGCGGGGCGGGTGCGGGAGTGACATAGGTTCTTTACTTCTGCGACCACCGAGCGAGCACGGCGCGTGCCTCTACACCTCGCACCTACTGTTTGACGGTGGACGGACCAACGAACTCAGAATATAACCAGCTTTTATTTAATAGGACCACATAACCTGCCATGGAAGGCAGACACATATAATTTTAAATTGTTTGTTAGACACTTGACTACTCACGGATTCAAAATTAAGATTCTTGTATGATTGACGTATAAAATCGGGAAATTATTTATATCACTCGATTGACACTGAAGAAATCAAACTTTTAATATTATTGATAAAAAAAAATAAGAATTACTGCATACTTACTGCATGATTTTAATACTTCTAAAGAGTTTGTAGCCCAATCTATTTTTTTTATAATTTGGAGATCCAACTAAAAGTTTTTAATATCTTAGTTTCAGTACCTTATAAAATTAAAAAAAAAAATTATATTAATTATTTACAGAATCTTATAAAAGCATAAAAATCTCGATGTCTAGATTTCATATAGAGTGGTCTAAATTTCATATAGAGTTGTCTATAATTCATAGTCTAAATTTCGTATAGAGGTTTCTAAATTTCATATAGAGTTGTCTAAATTTCATATAGATTTATCTAAATTTCATATATAGTTGTCTAAATTTCATATAGAGTTGTCTAAATTTTATATAGAGTTGTATAAATTTCATATAGAGTTGCCCAATTTTCATATGGAGTTCGCCGGCCCATCCACCACGTGAACAACGATGGATAAGAATTTACATAGATTAGTGACACAGATCGTGCACTATTCAATCGCACGGTGCCACACCTAGTTGTGATGTCCGTTTGCTCAGTCTGATTTATTATCTTTATTTAATAAAATTTACTGACGGGGAGACAACACTTTATATTTACAAAAAACAACTAAAATGCCGCTTAACCTGCGCAAACGCAAAGCAAGCGGTATTCTAAATTTCCCGATATAGAACTCTAATTTAGGATACTAAAATTGAAATCAATGTTACGTAGTTAAGGTTGAAAATCAAAGTTTCGGTTTGTTGTATTGTATTGTCTGTACGTCAGATGGGAATCGAACGGCGTGGCCCATTGTCGGGTGCGGGTGGTCGCTACTTGGCGGGGACGCGCCTGCGACCCGACGCGAAACGAACTTGTAAAACTTGACTACTTTCAATAGACACAACGATTTCAAAAGTAGATTCAATGCCGACTAGATAAGTATTGTGTGCAATGTTTTTTAAATAAGAGTATCACTTCTATTTTTATTATTATTTTTGTCATCAAAATTTAAGTTTTGCACTTTAGACCTTTAGTGCTTTATAACTTAATAAATTCAATATCAATGTCTATTGAAAGCGCTCATAGCTTGACCACGGGATAGAGCGACCGGCGGTGCGCAAATTCTCTCTTTACACTTTTTCGACGGAGTAGGGATTTTTATCCTAAGAGCTGATTTTTCTATGCTTAGATAAGACTTTATTTGTTTGATAGAGAATTATACTGCCAAATTAAATAAGTTTGTCATATACAAGGTGCATTTGTAACCACTCTCCAAATTTTAAGGATGTGTTCAGTCCATGAAAGTGAACAACTTTCTCCATAAAACATGTGTCGAAATAGGCCAAAAAATTTTGGTCATCCCACACTAAACTGATCACGTGATCTCTTTGATTTGTATGAAAAGTCATTTTTTTACATATTTGACCCTATGTTTCTTAGAGAAAGTGGTTCAGTTTCATGGACTGAACACATCCTTCAAATTTAGAGAGTGTTTACAAATGCACCTTGTATTTGTCTGCCACAGAATGAATTTTATTTTGGTTCCTTACTTTTCAAATATCAGATATCTGCTAACTGAGGATTGAAAAATCAGCCCTAAATAAGTTAATTGGCATCACAGGCCATGTTTAAAGAAATCGCACCGCTAATCGCTCGGTCGCGTTGCCAGGCCACGCGTCGAATCGGCCGAGCGCAAACGCGTCCAAAGTACGTATCGCAAATAAATCACCTAGTGTCGGTTGGTTGCGGTTGAGCCGGCGGCGGCTTACCTTGCGAAGCTCTTGAACGCGGCGGACTGCGGGTTGATGCACAGCGGCACGCGCGACGTTTGCAGCTGTTCCGCTATGAACTTATGGATTTCCTCTGCGGACATTTTAGAGGTGGGTTAGCGGCTGCCCTAACGGGCTTTAGGCACATATGAAAAAAAAGGTGAAATTTGATTTAGGAGTTACAGGATAATGCAATTATTCATCAATGTACCATAGGCAAAAGCGTCGTTTAACCACTCCTAAGGTTAAAATCGCTTGCACGCTGCGCCGTCATAACATACGTTTAATTCGTGCAACTTTGTTGCTAACTGGTTAAGCGACGCTGTTGCCCATAATACGTACAGTTAACGGCACGCTGGGCTACCATAGCAGGATAACCAGTTTCAACCAATTTTAAACTTAAATGCAAAGGTATAAGATTCAAAGTAAATTTCTAAAAAAGGCAGGGAATTTGCCAATGGCTTGCAAGTTGCGTGCATGCACGCAGACTGTGCGTGTACCATGGCCATCTAGGAAGTAACTGTAGGAGATTCTGATCGCCTCAGATAACCCATCTGATCTGATCAACATTCTAAGATATATATAGTATGCGCAAAATAACTTGGCGGTTCTGAACTTCGTGCGGAACGCTGCGCAGTAGACGAATACAGAGCTTGCGCGGGGACGGGGCGCGGGCGGAAGCACTCGGAACTGTGGACCCTGCGCGAAATATCACTAGCGGCTAACTTCCGAGCCGCCAAGTTATTTTGCGCATATAATACTATATTCTAGGATCAGAGTTTTCAGTTTCAGGATTTCCATCGATTTTTATGCTTATTTCGCGGTTTTTTTAAACATACCCTTATATCTCTTAGACCGTCGATCAGATCAATCGGCGGGCTGATTATCTAATTAAAAACCACCTAGCGACTGGTTGCAGTTCACAGATGATCGTGATCCATTGCTACTTCTTTTTGGGTTAAAAAAACATACCAAAGAAAACTGGCAATGCATGTCAAATGCAACCGGTCGCTAAATAGTTTCTTTTTAGATAATCAGGGTGCGGGTGTGTGTGGCGATCTGAATCTCCTCCGTTAACTCCCTGGATGGTCATCATCGACAGTTTTCGACGGAGACGGATGTCCTCCAACTATCTGGCCATCACTATACGTGCAGTAGTATCACCTTTGACCTGGTGCACGGAGGTGAGCTTGCGCTCCCAGGCGTCGTGGAAGGGGTGCGAGGCCTGCGGCTCCAGGTCGGGCGAGTAGTGGCGCGCGGCGGGCGGCGCGCTGTAGCACTACCCTAATGTACGTGCAGTAGTCACCTTTGACCTGGTGCACGGAGGTGAGCTTGCGCTCCCAGGCGTCGTGGAAGGGGTGCGAGGCCTGCGGCTCCAGGTCGGGCGAGTAGTGGCGCGCGGCGGGCGGCGCGCTGTAGCACTACCCTAATGTACGTGCAGTAGTCACCTTTGACCTGGTGCACGGAGGTGAGCTTGCGCTCCCAGGCGTCGTGGAAGGGGTGCGAGGCCTGCGGCTCCAGGTCGGGCGAGTAGTGGCGCGCGGCGGGCGGCGCGCTGTAGCACTACCCTAATGTACGTGCAGTAGTCACCTTTGACCTGGTGCACGGAGGTGAGCTTGCGCTCCCAGGCGTCGTGGAAGGGGTGCGAGGCCTGCGGCTCCAGGTCGGGCGAGTAGTGGCGCGCGGCGGGCGGCGCGCTGTAGCACTACCCTAATGTACGTGCAGTAGTCACCTTTGACCTGGTGCACGGAGGTGAGCTTGCGCTCCCAGGCGTCGTGGAAGGGGTGCGAGGCCTGCGGCTCCAGGTCGGGCGAGTAGTGGCGCGCGGCGGGCGGCGCGCTGTAGCACTACCCTAATGTACGTGCAGTAGTCACTGATTGGGCTGGTGTGCTCAATCAATGTAATGTCAGATGATGTCAGGTAGTATCAGGATGATGATGCAGGAATATGTCAAAAATGCACTAGAAATGATACGATCGACCGATACTACGGAGTTACTTTATTGTACTGAAAAATTATAATAATTGAATATTGCAAGTGATTGAAGTAGGTCGCTACGTTGCACAATATATTAGCGGCTACAATGTACGATGACCCGTACATACTCCCAACAACACAAAAGAGAAGAAATGCATGTAAAAATTATGAAAATTGGTATAAAATATAACTTATAAATGTCATTGTAAACTTAAATATTTCAAATAATTAAAGGAATGTAAAATTGCACTGAAAACATCAAAGTAATATAAAATGTCAATAAAACTTAAAATATTTCAACTTAGGTAAATATAAAAATTTAAAATTGGATTAAAAATTATAAAAGTAATAAGTATAAAATATCAATAGAACTTAAATATGTCAACTTAATTAGTTTGTATATAAAACGTCAACTTAAATATTGCACTTAATTATTAATAGGTAACAAAAATGTAAAACTTATAAAAGGAATATAAAAAATATACATTCTTGTCACAAAATGAAAAACAAATTAATTATTTTGTAAACTTGTAGAACTATGAAGTTCAAAATGAATTTTCTTAGGCATCGTTGGCGAAATACCGGTGTCCACACTGACTGTGGAACCTCTCAATGCGCTAGTCATCCTTGCGGGCGGCAACAAAGTGCGTGGCGTCGTGACTATTACGTCATCAATGAATGACGTCTCGTCCACCGTCCTTGCCGACTGATACGTCGTATTTTGCTGTGCAAGCGCATCTTTTTGTAGTTTGCATTGTTTTATTTTTATATAGCATCCAACCACGAATAATGATACTATTAATGCAAGTATAATAGTATAGATAATTATGTAGTGCGTGGTATTACTTGAAGTAAATTCTTCTAATTCTTGATGCTTCATATTGTCAACCTTCTGTTGAATTTCTTTATATGCATTTTCATGATTTTCAGGAACAAAGGTGTTGGGTAATGAAACATTAATGATTTCATTCAAAGACGATTGAATCTGTTGCATGTTAAGGTCAATGTATGGGCTCACTGAAATCTGATTGGTATAGTCATGTTGAGCATATATTAAAAATTTGTCTCCTTTAATTACACATCCCGGTTCTGGAGTTATCAGTCCATTGCCTCGTAATTGTTTTGTTATTATTTCCGTCGAACATATGATTCGTACGGAGCACTCGTCGCAACATGAGTATAGCCAGGTGTCACGAGCGTGCAATTTGATCCACCTGTCAGCACATTTCCTTGCGGCGGGCATGCAGTATTGTTTATCTTCATTATTTATTTGTAATTGTAAATCGCAAAGGGATAGCCCCATGGTCAGTGCATATATTGGATGAGTCAACGGGCAAAACATCTGTTGATCGGTGTGACGTATACAGGTTTGTATATCACTGTCTGTCATAGGTATAACTGTGTCTTTCTTGACGTTCACAGCTAAATATTTTGTTGCAGTTTTCGTATAAATTACGCTTCCTTGTTTTCTTTGCGGGATGTCAATAATGTTGGTAAGCTCGAATGAGTCACGATTTAAAAGTGGTATATTTATTTCCATGATCAGCAGTCTTGACGTCACTCTAGCTTTCACGTGAAGGAGTCCATACAAATCTCTCACGTTGTCAGTAGGTAGAACCAGATCATTTTGTAATTGAGCTGATACAGTGTTAAGCTCTTGTTGCAGCTGAGCAGGTTCCAGCATATGGATGTTCAGGCGACCATGGTAAATGTCAGTTACCATTTCTAGGATTGAATCCTGAATTCGGCGAATGTTAGATATTATAACATTGACTGATATTAATGATGACATAGAGTGAAATGCGCGTAATGCAATTTGATCTGCCTTTGTTATCGCGTTCATTTCGGAAGTCATGACTCTTAGATGTTTGTATATGTGATCGAATTGAGTGTTCATTATCTTTTCGTTCCGTCTAAGTATGTTATTTTGCGCTTCGACGACTGAAGTTTGATTTTTGAACAGGGTAAGTAGATGATCTTCTCTGTGGCGTACTGTTTCAATATCCTTTTCGTATTTTTGAGCGAATGCGTCATCAAGCACCCCAAATAAGGTGTTTGCCAAACTTCCAACCCCGTTGAAAAATCCTCTCTTTTTTCTGCGAGATATACGCTGATAGTTTGTCAATAAGTCATTGTAGTGACGTATTTCGTCGAGTTCGTGGTTAAATTGCGTAATGACGGGCGAGCATGAACTATCATTACTGCAAATTGCATCTACTGTGTTTATGTAGTTTTTCACTACTTCCATACTTTGCCAATATGTACTCATATTATAATATACGACCATTTTCCAATGATCCTGGATGATTCGTATATCAGAATTCTTGTCAAAAAACAGTGTATTGTTGTTATCTAGGCTTTTTATGTTTGTCATGCCTTTTATAGGAGTAAAAAATGTCATTAAAATTGTCATTGTCATCAAAAGTAGATTGCACATGCTTCTTTTCTTTTTCATACGTCTTGTTGTTGGTGGTTGTGGAATGTCAGTGTTAGAAGTTATGTCAGGCTTCGTTATGTCAGGTGGTGTGTTTACCGGCAGCGGTACAAGTTTAATAATTGGTCGTTTAAGATGACCACCTTTTGTTCTCAAGGTGACAACCCTAACGTGTCCGTCTTTGCCAGGATGCACCTCGGTCACTCGTCCTAAGGCCCATTTTGTCGGTGGCATATTATCTTCTTTTATAAGGACGACGTCATCAATTTTTAAGTCGGCTTTCGGATAATTCCATTTCTGCCTTTTTTGTAGATGATGCAAGTAATCTGACGACCATTTCTTCCAAAAGTCACGATGCATTTTTTCTATCAACTGCCAACGTGTTTTTATGCATTTTTCATGTATGTCAGTCATTGGAGGTGACAACAATGATCCTCCAATGAGGAAATGTCCTGGAGTTAAGTAATCTTCCTCTGGATTTTCTGTCAGTGCGCAAAGCGGTCTGGAATTGAGGCATGCTTCAATCTGAGCTAGCAGCGTAGAGAATTCCTCGTATGTCAGCTTTTGTTCGCCTAACACACGTTTTAGGTGATGCTTCGTACTCTTCACGGCCGCTTCCCAAAGACCTCCAGCGCTGGGCCATGCCGGGGCATTCAGGTGCCAGGTTACACCCATTGTAGAAATGTCAGCGAGGAATTCTTCTGTGATAACTTGTAGAACCTCTTTGTACTCCATCTTCAAAGCGCGTGATGCACCAACGAAATTTGTGCCGTTGTCACTATACACGTGCTTAGGTGTGCCTCTTCTCGCACACATGCGCTTGAAGGCTGCAAGGAACGCCGGTGTGCTAAGGTTAGACACTAACTCTAAGTGTGTTGCCTTAGTTGAAAAACACACAAATACTGCGATGTATCCCTGCGTAGTTTTTATTCCGCGTCCTTTATTTGCTTTCAACTCCATTTTCCCAGTGAAATCGATTGCTGTGTGTGTAAAAGCTCGGGAAGGTGTCACTCTTGCTTCTGGTAAGTCTGCCATCAGCTGGTTCTGGGTAGGATGGTTAAACCGAGTGCATCTGACGCATAATCTTAAGTATTTTTTAACTGTGCGACTTCCTCCTATCACCCAGTAATTCTGTCTCAAATGTGTCAAGGTTAGTGCAGGTCCACCGTGAAGTGTTTGTAGGTGACCTTGATTTATGAGCAACTCTGTCAATCTTGAATCCTTTGGTATAATAATAGGATGTTTTGAGTTTTCGCTTAGGTTTGAGTGACGTAGTCTTCCACCCACTCGTAAAAGGTTATTTGCATCCAAATACGGCTGTAATTGCAGTAAAGAACTTTTGGTTTTCACAGTCCCATTCCTTTTCAGTTCTGTAATGTCTAATAGGAATTCTTTACTTTGCGTTGCTCGAATTATAATCATAAGTGCATTATTCATTTCGCTCGCTGTGACGTAGTTCGAGTTGTTCGGTGCATCGCGGACATTGCCCGCAGTGTCATATTGCTGTCTAGACGATTGCAGTCCTCGTGACGTGACGCGGTGACGAATGTTGTGTATGAAACGTGATATTCGGGCAACCACTCTTACGATGTGCGTAATCGAATGATGTTTATTTAATAAATTTTCTATAATGTCAGTTTCTATGAGCGTCGTGCATGTTTGTGGCTCTTTTTTCATCTCTATTTGAGGCATGTCAATCTTAGTACTGTCATTTTTGGGAATTGTGTCCTTGATCCACGCAGGTCCATTCCACCACAGCGTATGTTCCATCAGCTGAGATGTTGTTAGGCCTCTAGTTGCGCAGTCAGCTGCATTGTCATTTGAGCTCACATGTCTCCAGCACGAAACTGGCATAATGTCAAGGATTTCCTTTGTACGGTTAGCTACAAATGCCTTCCAACGTGTCGGCTGTCCTTGGAGCCAACCCAGGACGACTAAGGAATCCGTCCACCCATATATTGGAATGTTTGTGTGTGGTAATGTATTTAAAACTTTCTTCATAAGTTTTGTTAAGAGCAGACTGCCACAAAGTTCCAAACGCGGCAGCGATACTATGCTCTTCCGCGGTGCAAGTTTTGTTTTCGAACAAATTATTCTAACAATCGTCTCGTTTTTGTCATTTTTGGATTTTAAGTAAATAACTGCTGCGTACGCTCGTTCGGACGCGTCACAGAATCCATGAATCTCGACTGACGTGTGAAAATTGCCAATCCATCTTGGGATTTGAAACTGATCAACTTTTTGTAAGTCATCACGAAGTTTAATCCATTCATTTAAAATGTCATTTGGAACCTTGTCATCCCACTCCATTGTCACTAGCCAAAGTTTTTGGAATAATAATTTGGCTCTTATCGTGAGTGGCGATAGCCAGCCCAAAGGGTCAAAAATTTTCGAAATTTGTGACAATAATGTTCGCTTCGTACATGTCATTGTTTTGTTTTTGTCATTATCAATTGGAAGAAATGTAAACATATCAGTGACGGGGCTCCAACGTAACCCGAGCGCCTTTGTGGAGTTTGCACTTTTGAAGTTCATTGTCGTCGGGTTTATTTGATCAGCTGATAGTGACGACAACAACTCCGTACTATTACTTGACCATTTTCTAAGGTTTATTTTTGCGCCTTGGAGCATTTTAATTAATTGCTGTTGAACTTCTTTTGCATCCGAGATTGAGTGATGGCCTCCTAGCAAATCGTCGACATAAAACTGGTTTTGCAATACTTCAGCAGCCAATGGGTACTTATCTTTGTCATCACACGCTAGTTGTTGCATAGTGCGTATCGCTAAGTACGCTGCACTTTTCATACCATAAGTTAGGGTACATAGTCGGTATTCTTTGAGTCTATCCTGTGGATTATCTCTCCATATGATTTTTTGCAGATGTTGCTGATCTGTTTGCAAGAGAATGCATCTATACATTTTTTCACAGTCCGCAGTATATACATATTGGTAAGTACGCCATCTGAGTAATAAATCTTGTATGTCTTTCTGTAATTTCGGGCCACACTCCATGAGGTCATTTAAGCTTTTTCCGGTAGATGTTGGTGTAGATGCGTTAAAAACCACACGAAGTTTGGTGGTTGTTGAGTCTTCTCTATGCACACCATGATGTGGCAAATAACACATAGGTTGTTTGCTCTCCTTGCATTCTGTCATGTGCCCTAAATCTTCGTACTCGTGTATAAACTTTTGATAGCTGTCATGTAAAGTAGGATTTCTTGCGAGACGTGATTCTAATTGCTTGAATTGGGCTACAGCTCGAGATTTTGATAGGCCGAGCTCTTTTTCAAAATTGTTTTTTAATGGCAGGCGAACTTCGTATCTTCCATCTGGCAGTCGTCTTGTGGTTTTGACATATAATTCTTCACAATACTGCTCCTCTTTGGTCATCGTGGTAGAGTCGTTAGATATTTCTTCCATCTCCCAGTAAGCGGTGATATCTTCAATGTTGTTGATTACTACACTGCATTGGAGAGGAGATTGCACTGGGCCAGACAAAATCCACCCTAATTTTGTCTGTTGAGCGATTGGTTGGTTATCTGATCCTTTTATCAACCCGCTCATAATTATGCTGGTGTAAATCTTTGCACCCAGTAAGATGTCAATTTGTCTCGAAACATTGTAATTGGGGTCAGCGAGCTGTATGTGTTCGATATGAGGGTAAGGCTTGTCAAATGTCGTATGCGGTAAGTTGTTGATAAGTTTTGTCAATACTAAAGCTTCCGCTGTAAAATTGTAATCATTATGGATTGACATACATTCCAGATTCATTTTTCCTTTGCCTCTCTTCGCTGAATCACCCACCCCTATGACGGAGGTATTCACATGCTGACGAGGTAACCCAAGCCGTTGTGCGGCATTTTCGCTTATTAGGCTGACCTGAGAACCCTGATCTAAAAGACCTCTCATTTTTATGTACGAATTATCTGCAGCTCGTACTTGAATTTCCACAGTAGCCAATAAAATATCATCATCTTTATTTGTTATATTATTTGCATTACTATTCTGCTGACGCTGAGGTTTCGGTGTCGAAGTCCAACCGTTCGTTTGTGTGTCACTAACCGCGTCATGCAGTAAAGTATTGTGCAATCCATTGCAAGTTTTGCACCGTTTATTTGATCGACATACATTTCGCTCGTGGAAATATAAACAATTTTTACATATTTGATTGTTGGTTATAACTTTTATCTTAGCGTCAGGTGCCAAATTTTCAAATTTTCGGCACTGATACAGCATATGATCGTTGCTGTTGCATACCACGCAGCGTGGTTTGGAGTTGAATGTAGTTGTATTCATCGACTTCATGAAGGATATCCTTTTTCCATTGTATGGAGCCTTATCTTTCGTGTTGTATGACGTAGACGGCTTTGACGACGACCAATCTTCCTTCTCCTTTTTCTGAATGGGCTCAAGTGCTATGAATTTGGTTTCTAGAAACGATATGAACTCGTCAAACTCTGGAAGTTCACGCGGTGACTTGCGCGACTCCTTGTAATCGCTTCTGGTCGCAGGATCCAACTTTTTAAGCAGGAGATGAACGATAAGGGGATCCCATGAAGACGTATCCACACCCAAATTGTGGATAGCATGGATACACTCCACTGTAGTGTCATGCAGGCGTTTCAGCTCAGATGCTGATTGCTTGTCAACGTTGCGTTGGTTTAAGAATACTTCAATGTGTTTAGTAAATAATAACTGAATATTATTATAGCGGTGGTATAACAGTTCCCAAGCTGTTACATAATTATCTGCGGATACATTTAAATGCTGAATGAGACGTTGGGCTTCGCCTCTCAACTTTCCTTTTAAATGTTGCATCTTCTGTGCGTTTGTCAAGGAAGGATTGTCATGTATGCTGCTTTTGTATAAATCTAGGAACGTGGGCCATTGGGTATAGTCACCATAGAACGGCGGAACTTCTAATTTTGGTGTAGACTCGAACTGATGCATAGAAGACAAAATTTTCTTATTTAAAAGCCGTTTCATGTCTCTGTACTTTTTCTCGTGAGCTGAATATTCTTCTTCATACTTCTTATCATTGCCTTCTGAAAGGGTGTCAATTTTCAAGTGTAATTTGTCAATATTTGCCCAACGTAATTGCAAGCTTTTTAATTCATCCTCCAGTTCCCATTTTTCGGTAATTATGTCAGTGTCAATATTGTTTATTTGTCGCAATAATGCACGAAAATTCGATTTCTGCTCGCTCTTCACCTCGTCTATAGCTAGTTTTACTACTGGCTCTTGAATGTCTTTGGCAGGGACGACCATAGGATTATCTTCAGCGACAGGAAAAAAGTTTGTAAGCAGAGACCGTATTCTGTCATAAAGATTTTTTGTATCAAGGAAGATGTTTTTTGCAAAATATTCATGAGTTTTTTCGTACTCAGAATATTCTAGTTGCACGTTGTTGCTGTCAAATTCTCCCCACAAACTGTCAAGTGCAAGTATCCGTTTCTTAAGGTACTCTTCCGTCTTTCTCGAGGAAGCATCCTTGTTAAAATTCTTGTGAATATTCTTGATGGACTCGATAATCTCCTTCTGACGATTAAGAAGGGCTTCCATCGTTGCAAAAAGTGTAAAAAAATCACACGAAAATGTAAAAAAAATGCAGATCAAACCTTGCAGATGATGATGTCACCTTACCGCTGTTGCGATGCTGTCAATTACACTGCAATCCAAAGTCCAAGGTGCGTGTATCACTGCAATCCGTGAATTCACAAAAAAATGTCACTGTTTTTATATAATGTCACGAAAATGTCAATATCACTTGTCAAAAACTGTCAATAATCGATAGACTGATGACGGTCTGGTTCTCCCTGGCAATCTTGCACTCGTCACACGATTAGTAACCGCACGTCTCAACTTAACTGGTGAGACCCGCTTGTGGGAGGCCAGCCAAGCCGATGCGCTAATCGCACTCTGAGATACAAAAATCACCAAAGATTTAATTCTCGAAGGACCAAATGATTGGGCTGGTGTGCTCAATCAATGTAATGTCAGATGATGTCAGGTAGTATCAGGATGATGATGCAGGAATATGTCAAAAATGCACTAGAAATGATACGATCGACCGATACTACGGAGTTACTTTATTGTACTGAAAAATTATAATAATTGAATATTGCAAGTGATTGAAGTAGGTCGCTACGTTGCACAATATATTAGCGGCTACAATGTACGATGACCCGTACAGTCACCTTTGACCTGGTGCACGGAGGTGAGCTTGCGCTCCCAGGCGTCGTGGAAGGGGTGCGAGGCCTGCGGCTCCAGGTCGGGCGAGTAGTGGCGCGCGGCGGGCGGCGCGCTGTAGCACTACCCTAATGTACGTGCAGTAGTCACCTTTGACCTGGTGCACGGAGGTGAGCTTGCGCTCCCAGGCGTCGTGGAAGGGGTGCGAGGCCTGCGGCTCCAGGTCGGGCGAGTAGTGGCGCGCGGCGGGCGGCGCGCTGTAGCACTACCCTAATGTACGTGCAGTAGTCACCTTTGACCTGGTGCACGGAGGTGAGCTTGCGCTCCCAGGCGTCGTGGAAGGGGTGCGAGGCCTGCGGCTCCAGGTCGGGCGAGTAGTGGCGCGCGGCGGGCGGCGCGCTGTAGCACTACCCTAATGTACGTGCAGTAGTCACCTTTGACCTGGTGCACGGAGGTGAGCTTGCGCTCCCAGGCGTCGTGGAAGGGGTGCGAGGCCTGCGGCTCCAGGTCGGGCGAGTAGTGGCGCGCGGCGGGCGGCGCGCTGTAGCACTACCCTAATGTACGTGCAGTAGTCACCTTTGACCTGGTGCACGGAGGTGAGCTTGCGCTCCCAGGCGTCGTGGAAGGGGTGCGAGGCCTGCGGCTCCAGGTCAGGCGAGTAGTGGCGCGCGGCGGGCGGCGCGCTGTAGCAGCACGCGCACATGCACGAGTGGTAGCGGAGGCGGCCCTCCTCCAGGTACGGGTGCGCGAGCGCGTCCACCACCGAGATGCGCTTCGCAGGGTCGAACACTAGCATCTGTAACGTCACAAGAACAATATTATAGTACGAGGTAAACATCTTGAAATCGGGTGGGTATTGCGCAAAACGCGTATTTTGGGTATGCGTAACGGTGAGGTACGGATACGCGGGCGGCGGGAGAGGGCCGCGCGCTATTGGTCGCTCACGAGTGCATATGCGCGAACTTATCCCTACTCCGTCGAAAAAGTGTCAAGATGCTTGCCTCGTACTGTACCTTTATATTTAACCTCATATCTAATCTAATAGACGAGTAAATAATTACTTGAGTAAAACTTGCGATAGTTATACGAGCTGTAAACCTCACGTTTGTGACATTTTGATCATTTTTCGAAAATGGCTGAAATGTGTTTTATTTTTCATAAAATTCCGAAAACTGGCTCGACCTAAAAATTCTATATAATTATCGAACCTGTTCATCACGAGAATCAATTGAAAAATGCGACCTATAGAGTAGAGATCAAGTGCAAGCACCATCATTTACTTCCTTTGACCTTGCGAAGAGAGGCGACTGATCTAACTTTCCTTCTTAACATAGTTAATGGCAAAATGGATTGTAGTGATCTACTTTCTTTGATAAATATAAAACTGCCCGTCCGCATTAACACAAGGCGAAATTACCTTAAATTTCAAGTAGATACATGTATTCCAAATTATAGATCTAATTCTTACTTTAACAGGGTATTAACTGATTTCAATCAAAATCATTCAGAAAATACTGACTTATTTACAGCGGGATCGATTTATTTCAAAAATAAAATTAATGTAGATTTCTTTGACAATTAAATAATGTATAGTTTTTCTTTGACAGATATTGGTATGGCTCTCTATATATATATATATATTCATATATTACTCTATTTTTTCTTATGTGTTATTTTTATTTTGTCTATGAGTAGGTACAATATTAAAAAGCAATTTTGCTCTTAGTTTGATAATGCATGTTTTTCATCTTTTTTTCTTTTTTCATCTGGATTGTATTAATTTCTATCTGTGAAAACTGATAAAGGCATGTTTGTTCTAGTTTTATCTTATCTATAATTAATACATGAATGCTGTTTGTTTTCCATGAATAAATAAAAAAATAAAAAAATAAATAAATAAAATAAACGGACAACGGGACAGCCGGAATCCGGAAGGACATATGAAAGCATTTTTGCCCAAGCTGAAGCAGAGCCGCTTCGCCCGCGCTTCGCACGCGCTTCACGCTCACTCGGTCAATTAGAAGCATTTGAAAATTTCAGGTTTAACTCAAGTCTAATAACTTAATCGTCTTAAGTAAGATACGAGAGTGTGGTAATGCCATGGGTAGGCTTCGAATTTGATAACGATTTTTCCATGTAGTCTATTCTAGGAATTTTATGAAGTTATAGTGCATACCGAAAGCCCTGCCCCGCATCCATCGCCAACATTATTGAAAACCTACTCAATAAAATATTATATAACAAGAAATGTGTAAGTATTTCTTCTAGAGATGCTCAATAGGGAATATGCATAAGTCACCGATTTTGATGAAATTGAGCTTGATCGCTGCGGACACTTATAAAAACATGATGGAACAGGAAAAAAAATAAAAAATAAAATTATTTTAGTTTTATCACACGATGAAATCAGGGGAAAATAACGATATTTTTTTTCATTTTCAGATATAATGCACTTTACAGTCAGATAGAATATCCAATGAGAAATAATATTTTGTATGACACATATGTACTTAAACGCAAAATTTAGGGAGATAATTGAAGATTATTGGCTAACTCCATATTAAACGCGCCGAAACACACCTGAAACGTGATGTGTGACGTCACCGTTTTGTATGGAGCGTTTTCGGCGGGTGCTGCTGCGCGCTAACTTCAAGTAACTATATCACGAGAAAAAAACGCAAGAGAAAAGTTTTAATATTACAGTTAATTTTCTCACGCATTATACTTTAGATTAAGATAAAAAAAAATTGATGAAAGAAAGAAAGAAAGAAAGAAAAAACATTTATTTCGAAATCACACAACGATACACAACATTACAAAGACAGTACAAATAAATAATAAACACAAGACAAGGGCAATAACAAACATTGTGCATCGTCGCGTGATGCCAAAACTGTACTCAGCTCAGTATAAGCAGCAAGCTAGGCCTGCTGCACTGATATTCTGCCGAGCACAGAGATGACATCAGGACAGAAAAACACCAATTTTACACGGTGAAAAACACACATTCAAACATTAAATACAAAAAGCAACATAAATTAAGTACTTAATTAAAACTAATGAATCCCTTGTGTTTCATATATGGGAGAATACAATACAGATAGTACTAACATTAATAACAGACTAACTAGGAAGCAATCTGTGGCCTATGCAGTGCATAGGTAGTCTAGTCTGTGGTCAGTCAAGCGCAAACAAACAATGACACTGACAGATAGGTACAGTACATTCATCTTATCAGACTCTGTGAGTAGGTACAATAAAAGCAGACGGTTATTTTATTTCGGTAAAAACAATTCTACTACGTACCTCCACATAAAAGTTTATATTTTAAAACATGGACAATGGACACGTGGTGGACACGTCATCATCAGCCGCCATTGAAAAATAATCATTATATGCAACGTGGCAAACAAAAAGAAAAGAAGTATGAAACAATACAAACATAAATGAGGACAGGACTTATTCAAAGGACAAAACAAACAATGAGCCAACGCCCAACTTTATTTTAACTCGCACCTCGAAGTGATTAAACAACTAAGCCACCCAAAGCACAGCATGTATCACAGCCAAGTAAGTACTTATTTTCAATAAAGCAGCTGTGTTTTCAGTAAGAGCTCCTTATATGTTTTACTAAAGGCTTTACGCGTTTTCAGTGTGTAAAGAGGGGGTGGCAAGTTGTTCCAGCACCTCGAGGCTGAGTATCTGAAAGACCCACGGAAAGCAGCGGTCCTGTGTGCGGGTGTCAGAATCATGTAAGAAGCTGCTCTGGTCTTGTAAGTATGGTTATCTCTTGCCCACTTGAGTTTGCTAAACAGATATTCAGGAGTCTTAGTATGAACAATATCAAAAAGTAAGGTGGCGAAATGCAGTTCTCGACGAGAGTTCAACTTGAGCAAACTAGATTTGTTGAGATAAGGAGTCACATGTGTTCTTGGAGGGATAGCGAAACAGAAGCGAGCACACGCATTCTGTACACGCTGAAGTAGTTGCTTAGTTCTTGAGAGTAGACAGGGGCCAGAGACTGTATCGGCATAGTTAAGTTTAGATAGTACTAAGGACTCACATAATCTGACCCTGAGATCCTCCGAGAGAAAAGGGCGATACCTGTAAAGAACTTTGAGTCGGTAGAAACAGTTACGGACAACTTCAAGGGTGTACTTTTCAAAGCGCATGTTCGACTCAAAGATCACTCCCAGGTTTCTCGCTTCATAGACCATCTCAACTGGCTGGTCTGCGATACAGATTTGTGGCCGGTGCTCAGAGATAGAAGAAACTTGTTTAGCTGAACCAAGGATCATAAATTTGGTCTTGTTTGGGTTCAATACCAGACTATTTTTGTTTGACCAATTTGACAAATTTAGTAGATCTTCGTTGATCCTCCCCACTGCACTAGATGTCTCATTAGGATGGAAACTGAGATACAACTGGACATCATCAGCATAAAGATGGTACTGACAATGTTTTACACTTTCAGTTATATCTGCAGTGAACAAAATGAAAAGTAGAGGACCTAGTATTGAACCCTGTGGGACGCCTCTGGACAAGGCCTTGCATTGAGAGCACGTGACCCCACCATCATTCCCCTTAACCTCCACGATCTGAGAGCGGTTCAGAAGATAATTATGGAACCACCGTACCGCAGCCGCATCAAAACCATAATACGCAAGCTTTGAAAGGAGAAGCGGGATATTCAAACAATCAAAAGCCCGTGAGTAATCAAGGAGAACGAGAATAGTACCCATTCCCCTATCCTGTGCAGAAAGTATATCATCAACTACATTGAGAAGTGCTGTAGACGTACTGCGTTTCTTTCGAAAGCCTGACTGCACCTGGGGAAGCAAAGAATTAGATTCTAAGTATTTGATCAATTGCATGCTCACTGCCTTTTCTACAATCTTAGAGAGACAAGGAAGTATGCTAATTGGCCGCAGATCATGGACACTGGCTGGGCTAGGTTTTTTAGGTATAGGCTTAATAAGAGCCGTCTTCCAAATATCAGAGAATTGAGAATCAGTCAGAGATTTATTTACTATAGCTGTAATAGCACTGAGTGAGTTAGGCAGAGTCATAATAATCATATGCAAAGAGATACCATCAATGCCAACTGCATCCGAGTGAAGACTATGAATAATATCAGCTACAGATTTTTCAGAAATCGGGGAAAGAGAAAATGTTGAAGTGCCAAGCCTGTGATACTCAAAATATGTCAACTCTGAGATACTAGTGGAAGAAGTGCCAGGGACATTTAAAAAATGATCATTAATTGTGTCAGGATCAAGACCAGGTATGGATAAATCGTTGTTATTTTTTATTACAACATGTTTCTTAAGATTTTTCCACAGTGTTTTTGGATTATTAATATTTTTATTTATGTCTTGCTGAAAATAACAACTTTTCTCCTGAAACAGTGCTGATATAACAATATTTTTCATATCTTTATAAAATACTTTATGAGATTCACATTTGGTTTTCTTCCACTTAGCATGAGCGACGTCCCTGGTGAGCATCATTTGCTTGACCGTGTCAGTAATCCACGGATATGATTGCTCCTTTATAATAATGGATTTGAAAGGAGCATGGAGCTCAAAGAGTTGTAATACAAATGAATTAAAAGCAGCAACCATGGAATCAAGATCAGG
This sequence comes from Agriphila tristella, assembly GCA_928269145.1. NCBI lineage: Eukaryota > Metazoa > Arthropoda > Insecta > Lepidoptera > Crambidae > Agriphila > Agriphila tristella. Next base: position 24,614,817 of record OV743437.1, on the reverse strand, counting down.
TAATTTTTCAATATAGTTCCAATCAATTAGACCCAAATCTCTCTCAAAAAGCTCAGGAATGATGTCTTTGTATGGCCTATAGGTTATGTAACGAGGAGCAGGCTTCTCCTTTTTAATGCACACCTCCGCTGAGACAGCAGCATGTTTTCCCAATTCGGGAATGTGCAAAACATTCACACTCCTAATGCTGGCATCTGTACACAGTAAATCGATCAAAGTTTCACTGTGATCAGTGAAATGAGTAGGGGAATTGACTTTTAGTTTCAAGTTAAAAGATTTTAGAAAATTCAGCATTAATTTAGTTTTATTATCGTTACCCTTTGACATGTCAACATTAAAATCTCCCAACAGGACAACAAAATGATGGTGAGCGAGTGTGCAGAGGGACTGAGAAAGTGCATCAATAAATATGTTCATATCCATCCACGGTGGTCTGTAGGCAGTGCCTATAGCAACTTGGAGGGAGTTAATCTTAAGGGTCAGCCACATCTGCTCCACAGTAGGAGAAATCGGAAAAGGACAGGTACGCGCATAGACTCCCTTTTTGATGTAAAATCCCACCCCTCCACCTCTGCCATGACAAACCGCTGAAGGTCGAGGAATGTGTCTCAGACGGTAACCAGGCACAGTAGGAGCACGGCCCTCTTCACCTTCCCTAAGCCAGGTCTCATTAATGGCCATAATGTCAACAGCTAAACTGTCCATCATATGAACAAATTCATCATGCTTTGTAGCTAGAGAGCCAGCATTAAACAAACCAACACGTAGAAATCTGTTAGCCATACCAAGTAGTTTTATGTAAGTGAATCAAACTGGGCAGAAAATTAAACCTTCTAATTGTGAATTCTGTATTTGAAATATTGTGAGCTCTGTGAAATCCAGGTTTATTTATGACAAGAGGTAAATTATTCTCAATATATATAAAATCTAATAATTTAAGATAAAAACAAGGCCATAGAATTTGTGTGCCAAATGAGTTGATATTTCTTACATGATTTTGCACTAAAGTTTTAGAATAAAGGATATATTTTGAAAAAATATTAAAAACTAAATTTTCCCCAAAAATCCTTCCAAAAGCAGCTTGATTAAAGACAAAATTATTTATAGACGAACACAACATATTTACAAAGCTTATGAGGAATAGATAAATAATAACATAAATACATATTAAAAAAGATTTTATATTACAGGTTGCGATTTCGAGTCAATCCTTGTGGACGCCGAACACTCGATCAATATCCGCGAAGGACCGCAGCTGGAACATCGGCGAACCCTCCGCCTGGCGAGCGAAGACACGGCCCCGTCTCGTCCACGTGAATCGCCACTGCAGTCTGCGACACTCCTCGCGGGCCCGGTGGAAGATCTGGCGGTTCAAGCGGGTCAAGCGTTCATTAATGAAAACGCGACCGCCCGCGGCCGAAGTGAGATTGCGGCGCACGCGCGCCGCCCGCAGCAGCTCGTCGCGCAGGTGGCGGCGCGCCAGGCGCACCACGACGCGGCGCGGGCGCCCCCCGGCCTCGGCCGGCGGCGGGCCCACGCGCTCCGCGAACACCACGTCGCGCTCCTCCAGCGCGACCCCCATGCGCCCGGCCAGCACCATCACGGTCTGCACCACGCTCACCCCTTTGTCCTCCGGGAGCTCCCCGATCTCCAAGTCGGACAGGAGGGCCTCCTGATCGCGCTCGTTTAGCTCCTGTTTCAGCTCCCGAATCGTATTCTCGAGCTCAGCGGTCGCACCCGACTCGGAATCCGGCTTGCGCTGTTCCAGTGCATCCAGCCGGCTCTCTATACAATCCATACGAGCCGATAGGGACTCTCGCAGCTTGTTCATATCGTCCCGAAATTGCCGCATTTCCGTCATAAACTCGACTAGCTCTCGATAACGACGCTCCTCCTTCGTGTCGACTTCGTCGCATCTTGCGACATTCGGAGGCGAGACCTGAGACGACGGCGGCGGTGGCGGTGAGTCAAAGATACTCTTAACTGGAGTCTGGCTATTATCAATCTTACGATTGCTCTTTTTGCAATTAGGACAGACCCAGTCTTTACTTATGTTTGTCTTTTCAGAAATATTCAGGCAGATTTTATGATATTTTAAAGGGCACACTGAACAGGGAGCGCCCCCTGCCGTCGAGAGGAACTTGCCGCAGGCTCCACAGTTGACCATCTTAATAGCACTTCGGTAGATGGCACTGTACCAACTGTAACTATATAAATTCCGCTACTCGTCGTCAGATGGCGCAAAAATAGCGATCGAAGTGGATCGTTTAGTGGGTTGGGTATGAAAAGTACTTCACTGATCACCCGCCGATTTATACAAAAACAAATCACAGCTGATTTTAATTTGCAGATATCTCCGTAAAACAGAGAAAAAAACTATTGCTAACACTTCCACAGATTCACAGTCACAATACGAACGAGAATATTTAGAATGCAAACTGATTTGGTATGTTAAACTATTTTAAACGAAAGAGAAGTTGACACAGTGTCTTGATGTTAAGTCGTTCCTGACGTCACTCAAATGATGCATATTCCCAATTGCTCAGTGGCGCACGGCAGTGGTTTAGCGCCTAGCACTACTCAGTCTTGACTGTGAAGGATGGCAAGGACGCGGTGCGTAGTGAATCACTGCGCACTGCGTCTTTGGCAGTCGGTAACTGTGAGGTAACTGATAGCGGGTGGGGACGCATTCAGCGGGAGGCAGGGAGCGGCCATACTGTACGCTAGTACTCATTATTAAGGCGGTAATCCATTGCCGAGCAAAACTGCTGGTACGCCAACGAACTCGCGAACCAAAGATTAACCGCCAATGGATCACCTACAAGTCTACGGACTTAAAAACCGGCGGATTTGCTCGCTGGCTCTTTGTGCATGCTTGAAATTCTAAGTCCGCCGTGCAAAAATCCGCCTGTGGATCAGTCAAGCCGGCGAGCCGACACTTTTTTTGCGACCTGTATCTTAGTTTTCTATTAGAGGGGACACTAAATCAACCTAGTAACTCCATAAACACGTCTTACTCGGACATCCTCAAATAATTTCGGTAGTCGTTTGGTTCACCAATAAGCTCGTGACAGTAAATTTAAATGGGACAAGCGTTGTCTTTCTTGCAGACAATTTTTTGCCCGTACTGTATGGCGTCTTTTCTTCTTTTGTGGTCTTCCTGCTGATGTAACAGTCCCAAGTAACAAAGTAACTCCGTCTGAGAGCAGGCCTTGACTTCGTCAACGATGAGAGTAGACTGTTTTGCTCACCAATGGATCACCTACGAAAGCCAGCGAGCCGGCGAACCAATGATATAAACCATTGGCTCGCCGTTTCGCAAATTGATCACCCGCTTTATACTATGGTATAACAGTAGATAGTGACCTGAGCCAGCAGGTGCACGGCCTCGTGCGTGGCCTGCACGGACAGCGTGTAGAGCGCGGCGAGCGCGGGCGGGCGCGGCGCGCGCCGCATCATGTGCGCGCGGGCGCCCGCGCACGCGTGCCGCATGTCCTCCAGCGAGGGGGTGCCCAGCAACTCCGTTATTAACTCCAGCTGTAAATTAATGTCCCAAGTCAGTTATTACTCGACTCGATATACCTCGCGCGACGAGTTTTACATGATATTACATTTTTAAATCATTTTGTCTCGATTTGTGACCAATACTATACACTACAGATATATTACTAAGTAGTTTGTTTAAAAAAATATATGTATATATAAAAATAGCTTTACTTCTGAAATTACTTTTTCAAAAATTTACGCCGAGACTTACTACAAACACAACAAAATACAAATAAAAAAAAAACCGAATATTATGCCTGGTTTATCCGGGGTCAGTAACATGGCAGTACAGTAACCCAGTCCAGCGCTGACAAGCTACTGGGCTCGTGTAGACACTAGTTTTAACCCAACTTCTCGCTCGCAAGTCAGTCCAGTTGACTAGTCACCCGTTCTAATTTCGGGCACAGTACAACTTACTGTCGATCCTGTCTGCATGTAGTATGTACCGATTTGTTCCGGATTCGTCATGTTCCTGACTCATCGTATTCCCCAGCTACTGGGTCCGAAATTCTGAGTCACTGGGTCCAGTCACTGACACGTATAAACCAGCTCTTAGTCTATTGAGGTACCTGCTGCACGGGGCTCTGCGCTTGGAAGAGGATGCGCCGCCCCAGCAGCTCACCGAAGATGCAGCCAACCGACCACACGTCCACCGCCGCCGTGTAGTGATTCGCACCCATCAGGATTTCAGGCGCTCTGGAAATTACCAATAATTGAATAAGAAACATTCCTACGAAGGACTTCTATCGCCTTTCTGATGTAGACAATGTATTCTGTAGCGGCGCGATCGTACCGCTACATAAGTAATTGACGAATGACGAAGAAATGCAGGATCAGCGAAAAGTACAATATGTAAACATTACGCAAAAGTGACGTCGCACTACGTCAAGCTACGATATCGAAGTTATTTTAAGCACTTCGCATAAATACAAATTCCAACATCAAGCAGTTGGACCGCGGTCCCTTCTAAGGGAAGTACTTCCCTTTTGGCTGAATATCCGGCGAAGAGATCCTGCCTCAACATATTCCTTGATTTCTAATGTTCTGCTAAATGTAGATATGCTATTGTTGAAAAGTATACCTCTGTATGTACGCTTGTAGCTGCGTAGCGTTTTAATTAAACTTTATAAATGCAGGCTTATAAGAAAAAGAACGTAAGACAAACCAATTATTTTAAACATCTACATTGGTAAAATAAACATCCTATTTGCTGGTATCTCGCCTAATCTCGTTAGCATATTTTGGGCAGAACGGCGGAATAAAGCTATTTATTTTCCAACTTGAAAGCAGCAGGCTAATCACTGGAATCATAAATCATAGTAGCTTCAGGAGTATTTGGCGTAAACAGCGGGCGCGTCCTAATTTTGCGCCCGCCGCGGGCAAAGGTCACCCGTGACCCGTGGCCCATGTCTCGTGGCTCATTTATCGCCCACGTCAACGCTGTATCTCCTTCTATTCGTTAAATGAACTTTTCAAATAGTTTACGGCACATTACAATAGGATAAGCGGCGATAGAAGAAAAGACAATACCTATACAAATGTGTTGACTTTTTCCTTATCAAAGGAAAACTTTTATCGACAAAGGCCACCCATCATAGATTTTGTTGGGTTCAAGTGACTACATTCCGTTTTATAGCTGTGATGCCCAAAAAATAACATATAATAAAAGCAATGGTAACTTTTTTGTTTAATAAACTATAGTCAGTGTCTCATTAGTTTTATCGGATAGAAGAACTGTGACGCAGATGTGATTTCTGCAATATTTTCTCTAAGACAGGTACTTTAAGAAATTGTGAAGCAAAGGCTGATCGATAGCGAAACGAAACGAACTTCATTCGAAAACAATGAACAGACTCACAAGGTTCAAATGGTATCCACAAATTTCACAAATCCACAACAAAGCACACAAGGAAATGCGAAGCGCGTATCTTTGGGATTCCGATACAAATGATGCTATATTTTCGGGATACGAGTGCCGGGAGAGCCCCGCACCATTACGACTATTCTAACTTTTGCTCATATAAGGCCATCGGGGTAGTAAACAAAACCTCTGAACTTTCAGTAATGATAAGTAAGTAGTTAGAATTTATTAGATTTAGCTATGCAGTTGCTACTACCTGCAGAACAGTTAACATGCTTTTTAAGGGGTAGGTAATTTGTGCGTTTCAATTCGTTTGTCAGGAACCAGAGATTTACAAATCCATTTCACTGTGATCTTTGTCGCCATAGGAAGGGTCGGAAGTCGCGTAACCAAAAACCAATATTGACTGCAGAAAAGCTAGTGGAAACGTGGAAAATGCATGAGCTAATCCTTGTCTATTTATCTGACTTTTACAGGGCAACATTTGCGGGCGAGTTGAGTTATTATAATACATAAGGAAGGAAGGTGTTTCATCTACATTTTAAACGCCAAACAGTAATTGATTTCTCTTTGTGCTTAGCTATGGGGCTATGGGCTACGACGGCAATAAAATGTGACTAAAATCTTTGGACTTTAAAAAAATAAGAAAAAATCTGATTTGTTGTTTCTTTTTCTAATGTTGCTCACGTGTAATAAGTTGAGTTAGTATCCTAATTCCTACTAATCCTACTAAAATTATAAATGTGAAAGTTTGTGGGTTTGGATGTTTAGATGTTTGTTCCTCAATCACGCAAAAACTACTGAACGGATTTGGTTGGAATTTGACACAGATAGTAGATAGCCTAGATTAAAACATAGGATACTTTTTATCCCGATATTCCTACGGGAACAGGAATCATGCGAGTGAAACCGTGGGCGGCCGCTAGTATTATAAATGTGGAAGTTTGTGGGTTTGGATGTTTAGATGTTTGTTCCTCAATCACGCAAAAACTACTGAACGGATTTGGTTGGAATTTGGCACACAGATAGTAGATAGACTAGATTAAAACAGGATACTTTTTATCCCGATATTCCCGTGGGGACGGGAACCACGCGGGTGAAACCGCGGGCGGCCGCTAGTAATCCATAAAGAAGGATGGTGGTTCTCTCTCTCTTGATTTCTCTTTGGGTTTAGCTACGACGACGGCAATAAAATGTAATTAAAATCCCTGAAGATTTCATAAATAAGAAAAAATGCAGATTTGTTGTTTCTTTTTCTAATGTTACTCACCTGTAGTACTGTGTAACGACTTCTTGTGTCATGTTCTTGCTCGCGTCTGGTTCCTCTACCCTGGCCAATCCGAAGTCGCATATCTTGAGTACACAGTTGCTGTTCACCAATAGATTGCCAGGTTTGATGTCTCGATGTAAGATGCGCGCTGAATGTAGATATTTCAGACCTGTTGGAAAATAAGACAAATACAATTAAGTACTTGACTGTAAAGACATATAGATTATATACTACATTTTTTATATACCGTATAGATTATATTGACTATATAGATTAACTATGTAGATATAAAGTTCATGACGAAATTACTTTGATTTCAAAAAAACGCATGTGATTGTGACACCTTCTTTTGTGAAATTGGTGAGGAAAAATTGTTTTACAGAATAAGTATTAGGTACCTACTTTAAGAATTTATTCGCATTGCAAATAAATGTAAAAAAATCTGTTCTCATTATAATGTACACAATTCTCCGTCATTGCTACGTTATTTATTACTTACAACATATTAGGTATGCAGTTGTTTACCGTAAATGGTTTTTCTGACTTCTGTGCTAACTTTATTACTCAAGTAGTCAGCTTGTCGGATATCAGATGACGTGATAGCTGTGTGAATTCGAAGTCATTGGTATACCATTTTTTCCTAGACACGAAAGATTATAGGCTGGACGTGGCAAGACTACGGTTATTCTTTTAGAATTACGAACTCAAATATTTTCTTGTTTCGTACTTTTTAGAGCGCGGTTTTTCCGTAGTTGGGTTTTATTTTACGGAATAGTTACATAAAAAAACCGTTACTTTTATGTTTTTTAGCATCAGTATAATGAGTCTTATGACTTCTTGTGATTTGTTTATTACTTATTTTACCTTGAATTTTTATCACTTTGATTTAAGATTTTTTGTCCTATAAATACCTACCAATATCGCGGTTAGATTCTTAGGTTCAAAAGATTGTCAATGACTTCGATTTCACCCTGTACAATAACAACAATGAAAACAGGCTACTTATTGATAAGTTTGTAAAGAATCAATGAATTAATTGTTCATTGTCCAGACGTGACCAATCCTAATGCAAGGCCAGCAAATCTGCCAGAAACCACATCAACACCGCTAAAAGTCAGTTTTCATAAAAATCCAATTCGGCTATGCTATATGCAAGTCCAGTAGCCACTGGGTCGTGCCGATCATTACGATTGATTTCTAGATTTTAAACATTAGAACAATTTGCGATAAATAGATATGACACCGTTAACAAATTCTATGACACCGTCTTAATTAAAAGGCAGTTATAATCTTCTCTAAAATTTCGTTTTTCAAACTGTTGTACGCTTATTTTCACGAACACGATTTCATTTTTATTAATACTGTGAGTATCGTATTAAGATCAATAGCCTACAAGGGTGATTATTCATAGCCAATGGTATTTCCGTTATAATGGGTCACGTTACCGCCATAAACAGGAAATATCCCGAAAATGTCCGTAAAAGCTTCGATAGTAATGGAAGCTTGGAAAAAGAGTATACCAAATGAAGCTTTTCGAGCCTACTAACATTGCTTTCAGGACTTCGTTTCAGCGCTCTACATAATAATTTTTGAATCAAGTATGTTACTGATTCGATTAAGTTAGGGAAAATAATAACTTATTGGAATTTAGGACGATATTTTGTTTGTATATCATGTATTGTTATTTATGGCTCCTCTATTTTAATAAACGCCAACCAGAGAAAGTCAAAGTCAAAATTGCTTTATTCAAATAAACTCAATAATCTTTTGATCGTCTATATTTCACTAGCACACCGGTTCCAAACTTTTTTCAGGAGCCTCACGCTATCTGTAGGCTCACGCCCCGCCTCCACTGTTTCTCGGAACGAATACATTATTATTTGTAAAGCTCAGTAATCCGTATTGCCAACCTAATTCAAATTCTTAAGTCTCAAAGCCTCAATCCAATACATTGCAAATAGAAATTCTACGCGAGCAATATCGAAGAGTCCTCGGCATTCTGCAAACCGAAAAGGAACCTTCGTAAATTTTGTGCATATTGCGTTTTGCTCCTTTGTGTCCTAAATAGTAGTGTAAGAAGTTAACAAAGCAACATTTTCGCCCCATTGTAAAGCGATTCCAGCGGCGACGCGTGACGTCACAACAAATTAACGACGCGACGCAACGCAACCCACCCGCGAACTGTCTAATTTCCCAGCGGGTGCGCCACAGTTTTCACTCAAACTTTTCACTCGTACTTTGCTCGTACTTATGATAAAATGTACGCTCGCTGACTGATGAGATGGTCATAAATAAGGGGTGAAATATTTTTATCAAAAAATAATGATGTTAATAATTATGTTTTCATATAAATACAAGTAATAAGAATAAAGTATTCACGAGCGTGTAAGCACCGAATAAATATTAGTACGGTATTAGTCAAATGCAAACGGTACCAATAAAACACAATCGGTATTAATAAAAGCTTAGACATAAAGAATCGCTGAATAGCAGTACCTAGATGATAGGTACTAGGGAACACGAGCGATTCAGACTAAAGTCAAATTTAACCATAGCATTATATTATATCAGTGATGAGGATTCCGGGTGTAGTGCGCTTCCACCTTCAGCATTATCGTCACTTAACATCAGGTGGGGTGAAAGCCAAGCACCCGTTGTGCCATAAAAAAAGTTATAAGAAACGTCAAACGTAATACAGTAAACTCATTATTTTAAATGCCTGATTAGACTTGCGAAAAAACAGGGAGTATTGAACAAATCGTAGGAAGGCTAAGCACAAAACTACATAGTTTAGTAAGGGTACCCGCACGCGGGCGACACGCCACAACCGCAAACGCCGCCACTAGAAGCACAGAATAAATAATAGTACAAGTCTAGAAGCTAAGAAGCGGCTGCAAAAGTAGCTGAAGCACAGAATATGCTGAAGCGCGCGACAGCCCCAAGTGGTCGGTAGCCGACACTTCCTTCGCTTACAGTTTATTGGCCAGTGTCGGCCACAAGAAGCGAGAAGCGACGTTTGTAGCTTGTGGCGACCACCGGCGTTTTCCATGTGTGGCGATGTATGAAAACTACAGTATGTCAGTGGCGGCGTTTTGTGGTAGTAGCGTTTCGCCCGTGTGCGGGGATCCATTGGAGGGTCGTCGTACGGCGCGCGCGCAGCCGACCGCGACGGTCCTGCTCCTTGGCCGTGCGCGGACAATGCTCCGGTCGTGTGGATGTGGACCACGTCCACACATCTTGTGGTGAGCGTGTACGTGTGGTTGTTTTATGTGGCCCATATAAACCCAAGTTTTAACGGCTAAACCAAACGGGTACAGAGCAAAAGCTTTTATTTAATTAGCCACATTAACGTGTTATGCGTTTTTTTCATATCTAGGTAATATAAATAATAAACACAAAATTAATAATTCAGTCTTCGGAATGATCATTCACGCTTTGATACATTAGCAGCTTTTACAAAGCTTTCTATGGCAGTAATGAAATATCAAGTACCTAAAATATGAGTGCATGAGCACAGCGCAATGTTTTTTTTTATTCCAGCACCTTCAACAAATGTTCTTTAATTCCGGCACCTTCTTATTAAAAGCACAGCGAACTCGCACCTCAAGTTACGTGGCCGGTGAGCTTTAATACCGAGCACCGGCCATAACCCGCTTAATTGCCCCCTATAACGTTGAATGTGACATTCTGTACGAACTAGCGCATTACTTCGAATTCTGGTTAGCGTTTTCACGACAGGAAGTTGACCTCAGCACGAAGGTTGCCTTGATCTGTAACCTGGAATACAATATGGACGGATTGCCTTGGTGAAGCCGGAGCTAGTATCGGTTTACACCGCAATAAGAATCGACGACTGTGTTTACCAACGTTGAAGAAGACGAATTTTGAATTTATATTGTTAAACTTGGAAAACCTCTTCAAGACTCATGTAAACAAACACTAGCCTGCAAACTTTTGCCAGTATAAGTATTCCTTTCGTTCGGTTAACCAATTCAAAATAAACAAACGCATTGTTTTGAAATATTTACAAAAACCCATAAATACCAGCTGGCTAGAGTAGTGTCAACTTTTTATAACTAAACAAAACTAACGTTGTTTACAAACAAAGAATGTGTAATCCTAATATCATAGTACTATTATTTATTCTGTGATATCATACAGAATGAGTACATTTCCTAAAATATGACATAAAAGATTTACATTTTCCGCAACATCAATGCCAGTACCAAAAACAATTTTCTTTGTTCTGACTTGCTCCAGTCGTCATATTTTATTGATGCTACTCCAAAAAGTTGAAGACGTTAAATACACACGCGCATGGATTCTTGGTATAGAGATGAAAGATCAAGCATCCCTATGGGAAAATTTTAATACAGCTAGATGGTATTTTTATGGAGATTCAAGCAGATTAAGTGAGCTTCTCACGCCACGTCATAACACGATGAAACCAAATACGATACGACTGTATGTACATGCTATACAGCTGAGCTTAATAAGCAAGTCATGATTGGATACAAAATTTTAGTATACGAACAGTGCCAATTTTGCATTTTTACTTATTTAATACAACAAACTGTCCGCGAAGCCTGACAACAGGGGATAAATGTCAATGACAAAGATTTTAATGAACATGTTAATCTTTTAGTACGCGTCAGAAAATCTGTATTTCATTAACAACACTAGCGACCCGCCCTCGCTTCGCTTCGGTGTAGTGTGGAATTTGACCCCATGTATTATACATTTATTGCTGCTGAAGAATAAACGAAGAAAGGCAACAGTCTGCTCAACCCAATCGCTAAATATGGCTACATCTCACAATTTCTTCTGCTTCCTCGGACCCTACCTCTACAACAAAATAAATGAACAGCTCAATATATACCCTCTCCACAAATTCGCTTTCAAATCCCTAGTTACCCAATACCTGAAATCACTGGACTATACAGAAACGGAAAATTTACTTAAACCTATACAGTAACGACATACTTACATTGATTGAGAAAATTAGCTCGTATCATATTACGGTTAAATATATCTTTTTTGTCCACTCTCTTGAGTAAATAGCATTCTTACTCTCTCCCCCCTCCTCCACAACCTACATACATGAACACTCACACATACCCACACACACACACACACACACTCGCGCACACACACACACACACACACACACACACACACACACACACACACACACACACACTCACTGATACTAATTGGGATACAAATGCACTGCAACCCCCACCGTTTTAAATACTTAAGTAATTACAATTTTAGAACCCTATGTTCTTATTACCTATACTTTTACCTTGTCTTGCTTTTGTAACTAAACATCAATTATTTAAGTTTATTTCTTATTTCAACAATAAATACTGTCACCTCATAAAGCTAAGGTTATCTGCGGGTGGGGCCTAGTAACCTGTAGCTCAGGTTCCTCTGGAACCTATTTCGGGGACTAGTCTCTTCCTTTAAGTTATAAAACTTTATCCTAAGCCACTTATTGTAAAAAGAGAAAATAAATGATTTTTATTTATTATATATTATTATTATTTATAAACCTTCCTCTTGAATCACTCTATCTATAAAAAAACCGCATCAAAATCCGTTGCGTAGTTTTAAAGATTTAAGCATACATAGGGATATAGGGACAGAGAAAGAGACTTTGTTTTATACTATGTAGTGATTAACATTTCGCAATTAAAATGACAAAATGTGACTAATGGCAATGTACTCAAAGTGACAGATGTTTCATATTTGCCGAGCTTAAAACCTTAAAACGTTCTTTTAAACTTCATTACTGTCGGGCCTACACGTGTAAGTAGGGTCCATGTATTCCAGGCCCTATTACAGAGGAGTTCCGAAGTAAATTCCATTAGTTCTGGAGAGGCTGATGCGGCGAACCTCACCACTTAGCGATTCTTCAGTCGAACCCTTGGCGCACTTTCCCCGCTTTTGGCAATAATGGCATTTGACATTTTATCAAGACATATGTCATTTTAAGATAGTGTTTTAAAGTGGTTGTAGGTAATAACACAGTACATATATAAGTTTTTTCAAACAGTAGAGGAGCTAACGTCACTTAGGGCCTTTTGTCATTGCACTCCATCGGATCGCTAGGGTTGGCATTTTCCGGCCGTCTCGTGGAATGCTACGCGCGAACGCTATGGAAACAACTGCGACGCGATGTCACAACCCTGACCAAAGTACTGCGAACTTTGCTTAGAGCTCTTAAAGTGACGTTAGCCGTCAAATTCGAACGAAGCTCTCATACTGTTTGAAAAAACTTATATATGTATGTACTGTGGTAATAAGGACATTATAAGCTTGAGCACACAACCGTTGAATAAGAATCTATCCCCAGCAAGAGAAAATCCCTTTTATAACTGTTCAAATGACGGGATGAAAATAGGTCAAACCTTATCAGGATAGTTGGAATTTCTTTAAAACGAAAATCTGTAACAGTTGGAGTCAGCTCATCATATAAAGGTTAATAATGTTTTCATAGCTTATAAGGATATTATACCACCGTTTATCATCCTTGTATCAGGTATCGGTAACAGGGCGGTTGCCGGCTGAAAATGGCCACAAATAAATGATATTATAGCAGGGTGTCGGCGGCGAGGGACGCCTCTCATTTCCATAATTCTGCTCTCGTTACTGCCAGGGACTGCGCTGGAAGCTGTCTGTGATACCAATACGCTCGTTTATAGTATAAATTGTAAAATATTATACCTATTGCGATACGAACCGTTATATTTTATGATAACCAACCGTAACTTTAGTAAGGAACGCTGTTTACGATGACGGTGGATGATTAAACAATAATAATGGTTACAGATGCTCATAATATAAGCTTTATGAGTCCAAAATTCCTAAAACGTCGAAGGCATTCAAAAAGGTCAAAAGACACGTAATATAAGAAATACGTGTCTTATATGTTAAGTATATTATACTATAACAATATTGTATCATGATTTTATGATAAAACAAAAGGAACTGGAAGTGAAATCATTGTGGAAGTTCTGAGTACTCCACCGTTTATTGATGTTCATTAGGTAGTAGCCTTCCGGCGGCGCGTGCATCGCATCAATTATGGGCATGCCATGTGCACGACGCGCATTCTCCAAATTCCATGCACTATCTGTTTATGGCCAAGACAGCGAGCGTCGCGAGCGTTTCCTGGATTGTTCACGGCGATACAATCGGTCACCAGCAGCTTTTGAAACAACAAAGACCTTTGTGTGCAAAATAATATCACGTTATCCTCCTTTATCAAATATCTATTCATCTTACAACAACCCTCCACAACCCAGGAAAATATGGAGGAAATTGAATTTTTCGGGAAATACTTTTTAATAGATCCCGCGCCGCATTACCATCAATATGAACTTTATCTATAATGAAGATTTTTGGAAAAACAAGATAAGTACCTGTTTATTATTTAGTTTAGACTGAGATTAGAATAAGTAATTTATTCTAATCTTGAATCGTCTAGTCTAGAAATAGAAAATAATTATTTGCCATAAACATGGTACATTTGATGTTCGAACAGTAAATAAAGTTTCTCATATTTGACTCATCTCATATTTATAGATTGATAGAGTTCACATTCTCATATTGATAGAGAAACGTACATGTTCTTTGTGCAAGGCGAATATTTTTTATAAAATTCTTCTTCATGGTTTTCGAAAACATAGATTTAGTAACTGCCACTCAGGAGAGTATATCCGAATCCGAAGTAAGGAGTGATCAACGCGGTGCAAGTATAAAGTTTTAAATAAGAAGCGGGGCAAACTCTTGTGGCTTAACGAGCGCATTTTTCTAGATCCCCTTCACACTCCACTCTCGGGAAATCTAAGGAAAGTGCACGAATAATTGGGTAAATTAATAAGACGAAATAGGGAGCAGCGACATCTGTGTCGCAGATTCTTTGTAAGTGGATTGCATTAGCATACGTAGCGAGAACGAAGTGTCTTTAGTTTCAATTAGGATGAATGTAGATAATATAACTGGTTGTGTTGGGTATTTAGGTAGCATCGCTAGGGTTTACGGTAGGAGACTCAAAGCCGTGAGTTTTATAATTGATTTACGACAGGTAGGCGTGGGGGCTTGGTACAACGCAGGTTTTCGCGAGAGGCTGTCCAGTGGCGATCTCGGAGGAAGAGGGAGCTATTCGCAACTTGAATTATCGCCAGTTTCCGAGCGCAACAATATTCGACCGTTTTCCGAGCTTGGCCCGCTCTCAGAATTGAAGGCGAAGGAAGTCCGAATTATGTCCGTTTCATTTATATTGATGGACACAATTCTGTGGAAGTTCTTTTGTGTCGAGCCCGTGATAAATCAAGCGCAACAATTTTTATTGTTATAAGTACTCGCCATTTTATATTTTTATAGGTTGATTTATATTTAGGTACTATTTTCATTTAAGCTTAAGGACACAAAATGGCAGTAAGGCAACTTTAACATTAGTTTTATAAGCTCTGCAGAAAGTCCCTTGCCACAGAAAAGGACCCATTTACATACTTAAAATCTGAAAGTATACGGCGCAATACGTACAAGTATAAGTATGATTACGTGTATCCAACCAGCGCATAATGGAAAAAGTTGTCTAGTTTAGTAGCGGGCAGACATTAAACAACTATACCCATTGATCATAAAACTGACTTTATACGTAAAAGCCCTGCAGGGACTTTTCAGACGAGGCTTTGAAACTATAAATTCATCAGAGTACAGTTAAGCATGGGGCTCATAATCATAACTCAATATTAAATAAAATTATTGTAAATAACAATATTTATAATGGGTTCTACTGAAGGTGATTAATAAAAAAGTAAATAGACATTACAATAAAATTAAAAAATATTAAAAACACGACTGCCCTGCTAAAAACGAACTAAAAAGTTAAACAACAAGTGTCACTGCAGTCGGGGGACCTTATTATGGAACAATTATGGATCAAAGAGGTCCCCGACTGCAATGACACTTGTTGTTTAACTTTTTAGTTCGTTTTTAGCAGGGCAGTCGTGTTTTTAATATTTTTTAATTTATTTATTTTTATTTCACACATTTTAGTGACGTTTTATATAGTTTTGGAATGTGCTCAGCAAGGCCTTTCATTTGATGCCCATATTGTAATAATAGAAGAAAAAAAAATATTTTTACATTCGAAAATGGCGTCGATGAGTCGCCATATTGTTTTTTTCTTAAAATAAAAATAGCCAGTGTCACTCGGGAGTCGGGATGCTGTAAGGATTCTAACGATACCCCATTTATCCAAATCTGTTTTGGCATTTAGAAGTTATGGTGGAATAAAGAAACTCACATACCCACAAACATACATGAACCCTGAACACATATACACTCTTTTTGCTTTGGGCAGTCGTGTAAAAAAACATTATATACGAAGAGTTAGTTAAGTTAAGTAGTGTTTTCTGGAAGTAGTTGATCTGAATCAAAATTAGGTACTATTTTAGCTAGGAACTGAATCCTTGGCAATGCCAACTGAAGTGTTTGATACTTCAGTTATGAAAGGAAAACTAAAATTATTTATAAACATATTCGCTTCGCTGCTACTACTAAGTGCAATTTCTACAACGTACCATCTGAGCAACATTCAATTACAAAACCAAGCTCGCTAGCGTAGCTACATTTGAGTCGGAACGAGATAGAGGGGCGTGGAGTCGGTTCTTAATAATAAATTAAGCCATTTAGTGATGTTTTTGACAATTCAGATGACATTTAGTGGAGGCATGTTTATACCACTTGTCTTCATTTACTCAAATAGTGACTTAATTACGGCCCTAAAGAGCAGGTGGAGCGAATGTCAATTAGAGCTCATTGTATACTATTACCGTGGATACTTGTAACATCATTATTAACTTGTAAGTCATAGTGACTTTAAATAAGCCTTTTAAAAAAGTGACAAGTTTCCTTTTTATCAGCCTTTCTAATACATCAATGGTTGTGATGTGATTAACATAAGTTTGTGATATTATTATCTTGCAAGTTTAAAGTTCATTGCTTAGTTTTGCTAAGTTTAAAATTAGCGTCAACGTTCAAACGAAAGTTTCCTACTTGAATGGGTCATCGAAACTATAAGTACTTTTTACTATGTTATCGTATCGAATATTTTATGCAATGCAAATAAAGCAATGAAAATACAAAACTGAGCCACATCCAAATGTCAAGGTCTGAATAATTAACGATAGGTCTTGTAAGAGTACCTAAATACTATTAATCGTAGTAATTACTGGACCCCTACAGAGAACAAGGTAGAAATGGAAATTACCTTCTAAGTTAATTTATGGAGTATGAGGGTTTTTAATAAGGTTACTTTATTTCAGTCACTTGTAATTTCAAACAATGCTGAATTGAAATCATTACCTTTATCCTCCAAATACTTACAAAAAAAGATGTTTACGTTAAATTAATTTTAATACATATCTTTGAAATTATATTCGAGTATAGTGTGTGAGTGATAAAAAGTCAATAATTAGTCGTATAATTATTATAATACCCTATTGACTTTTTATCACAACAGTACATTATACTCGTAGGTAGGTCATGATGAATTTGGTAATGTTTAAAAAAACTAACTAATATAGCAGCTAAAAACTTTGATCGGTGAAAATGGTCGATGAAAAGCTCCACAGTATCTAAGGGAGTTAAAATAAACAATAGAGTTGTTGTCAACGATATGTCAAAACAAGTTTAGATGCGTCATGCGCCAACATCATGCAATTTAAAACAGCGACAGGTACTGCAGATACACACATTGACATATTATGTCAAAAGAGGGACAAAAATGAACGCCACCATACGGAAAACCATCGTTTAAAGACGCAGGAAGGCATTTTTGATAAGGATGTCACGGTTTTTTAGTGTCTGACTGACGAGAGTGGTGTGTGTTTACGTGTCACGAGCCTGTGCCTGACTAATTGAAAGTCGGGCAATTACCTGACTTTCGTCTTGCCATTGTGGAGCGCGGGTAACGTATCTAAACTTGTTTTAACATATCGTTGGTTGTTGTCAGTTATTTTAGTTTGTAGCATTTTAGCGATTCTGTAAATATAATTATTATTAAAACAATCATCAACTTGTATCTCACTTTTAACAATAACAAACTCAATAAGTTCAAATCGATGAATTTTAAAAACCAAAAACAAAATGTCATTTTTTTTAATACAACAAGTGTCAAAATCACATACGCATTTTTATTTTATATCACGTTAAAAAAGTTAAAAAGCTAACGCAGCGCCTAATTCTAGGCGGCTAAAACTAGGTGTAGCCGCACTCGGATATTAGGCCATAGCTGTTAGTTAGATATACCTAGGTGTAACCGATTTGCTCACAGCTAATACAGGGTGTAGTCAGTTGAAACTAGGTCTTCCTTCTTTTAGATTAGCCTTCTTTGTGCTTCTACTAAAGGGGAATCATTTATGGGGTTATAAGAAAGTTATTTCTGTTGTCTGTTATTAAAAATAAACACGAAATTTAAGATATATTCGGGTGGGACGTACAGGAGTGAAACAGTTCGGTTACACACCTAGGTTGAACCAATAGTTACCGGCTACACCTGTTTTAGCCGGCTAAAACTGGGTGTAACCGCAACATAATTATATTAGCCGTAACATATACAGGGTATTATTTGTAAAAAACCAACAACCTCGCAGGAGTAGATTAGTAACATCATAAACAACATTTGTTCTATGATTTTTCCGAAAACAGACAAAAAAACATCAAAAAAATCTTACTAATGTCCGAATATTTGATCGTTTTGTATGAAGAGTTGTTTTTTTGGCTGTTTTAGGCTAAATGTTGTTGTATATGTTGTTGGTAATCTTGTCCAGCGAGGTTGTTGGTGTTTTACTAATAACCCTAACATCAAAAAAATCTTACTAATGTCCGAATATTTGATCGTTTTGTATGAAGAGTTGTTTTTTTGGCTGTTTTAGGCTAAATGTTGTTGTATATGTTGTTAGTAATCTTGTCCAGCGAGGTTGTTGGTGTTTTACTAATAACCCTAACATCAAAAAAATCTTACTAATGTCCGAATATTTGATCGTTTTGTATGAAGAGTTGTTTTTTTGGCTGTTTTACGCTAAATGTTGTTGTATATGTTGTTAGTAATCTTGTCCAGCGAGGTTGTTGGTGTTTTACTAATAACCCTAACATCAAAAAAATCTTACTTATGTCCGAATATTTGATCGTTTTGTATGAAGAGTTGTTTTTTTGGCTGTTTTAGGCTATATGTTGTTGTATATGTTGTTAGTAATCTTGTCCAGCGAGGTTGTTGGTGTTTTACTAATAACCCTAACATCAAAAAAATCTTACTTATGTCCGAATATTTGATCGTTTTGTATGAAGAGTTGTTTTTTTGGCTGTTTTAGGCTATATGTTGTTGTATATGTTGTTAGTAATCTTGTCCAGCGAGGTTGTTGGTGTTTTACTAATAACCCTAACATCAAAAAAATCTTACTAATGTCCGAATATTTGATCGTTTTGTATGAAGAGTTGTTTTTTTGGCTGTTTTAGGCTATATGTTGTTGTATATGTTGTTAGTAATCTTGTCCAGCGAGGTTGTTGGTGTTTTACTAATAACCCTAACATCAAAAAAATCTTACTAATGTCCGAATATTTGATCGTTTTGTATGAAGAGTTGTTTTTTTGGCTGTTTTAGGCTAAATGTTGTTGTATATGTTGTTAGTAATCTTGTCCAGCGAGGTTGTTGGTGTTTTACTAATAACCCTAACATCAAAAAAATCTTACTAATGTCCGAATATTTGATCGTTTTGTATGAAGAGTTGTTTTTTTGGCTGTTTTAGGCTAAATGTTGTTGTATATGTTGTTAGTAATCTTGTCTTGCGAGGTTGTTGGTGTTTTACTAATAACCCTGTATAATTAACCACATTATGAAACACCTTATTTCATACAAAAATACAACTCACCTCTTAAAATTTGGTAAAGGAAGACTTTGATGTGGTCGGCGGAGAGGTGTTGCGGTGACACGATGATCTTGTGGAGGTCGCTCTGCAGTAGCTCTGTGATCACGTAACTGTGGCGATGCTGTTAAGGCATTATTTATTACACAAACATTGTGGCTTGTGCATATTAAACACAAGTGTAGAGACTATACTAAACGTAGTTTTATGCGATCCCAAGCCACGAGCTAAATATGCAATGCTAAAAACCGGCCAAGTGCAAGTCGGACTCGCGCACGAAGGATTCCGTACCAAAAACGGCAAAAATTCACGTTCGTTCTATGGGTGCCCCCCTTAAATATTTATTTTATTCTATTTTTAGTATTTGTGTTAAAGCAGCAATAGAAATACATCATCTGTGAAAATTTCAACTGTCTACCTGCAGTCGTTATTAATATCGAGCAAAAAACGGCAAAAAAATCACGTTTGTTGTATGGGAGGCCTCCTTAAATATTTATTTAAGGGGCGGCAACAGACATACATCATCTGTGAAAATTTCAACTGTCTAGCTATCACGGTTCATGAGATACAGCCTGCCTTTCTATTGTCTAATTTCAAAATCTATCGCAATCGCTTTCAGGACGTAATACATTGATGCTTCTTTTTGGCACAAATAAAAACTTACCAAAGAAATGCAGCAATGTGTCACATCCATCTGTCAAATGAAAGCGATTGCGATAGATTTTTGAAATTAGACAATTAGCCCCCATGTGACAGACAGACAGACAGACAGACGGACAGCGGAGTCTTAGTAATAGGGTCCCGTTTTCACCCTTTGGGCACGGAACCCTAAAAGTAATTATTAGATAACAGAATAGAGGTGAAGCCTAACGTTAACTATTCCGTTGTGCAAAACAGAGAAAAACAAGAACAAAGAGACATTAAGTCTTTTCATAAAAAGTTATGGAAGGCCTATAAACTTGTTATAATGAATTTATAAACGCTCTCTAGAAAAGGGTGCTGCCAGCATTTTAGTAAATAACAGCTGACGGCATAACAAACAGCTGATTGAAGTGACAGCTTTCTCGTTATTTTACAACCAAAGAACGACAACTGTAAAGTAGCTCAATGCGAACATTTTCATAAAATACGTTTATGAATAATACAAATCAGCATTTAAACTAAAATTTACTATAGTTCTATTTTAATTTTTTTTTATGTATAAGGCGGTAACGGTAAGTATACAAAAAGTATCTACGAGTTGACTTTTCCGGGAATCGAATCCAGGGCCTCGAAAATGGCGACCCTGGAGCAGGCTTGCTGCATTGCCAAGGCAAACGCCATCGGCAAATCGATAAAAAATATAAAATGTTAAGTATGGAATAAGTCTCCCGTCTTGACTATTGCCACATAACATTTAGGCAGTAATGTAACTTATGTAATTAGCAAGGTATACTAGGTAGCTGAATTATATATTATTTGTAGTACTCATACTAGATAATATGCTAATAGAGCCACTTTGCGGTCTCCATATCATTTGGTAATTATGTCTACATTAAAAACCATTGAAAATATTATAAAGAACCAATCAATCCCCATTTACAATCCGGTGAATAGGTCGCAAATTTCATAAGGGTTGTTTACTTGATTCGCTAATTTGATAAAAGAGACTTCTTTAACGAAGTATTGGTAGGATTTCTTTTGAATATCACCAATCACATACTTTTATCACTAGGTTAGTGTATAATTATGTTCTTTCTCATTATGTAGATCACATTTGACGTTGACAAACTTGAACATGGCAACTAGGTTACGCTAAATAATGTGTAAGTAGGTAAGACTTAAAAACTACTATCATTGGTTAAGACAATATTAACAAGTTATTGGAAAATTCTTACAAACGGAAAATCCTTGCTAACGGAAAATATAGATGTGAAAAAGGGCTGGTTGAAGTGGGCGGCGCCCTACCCTTGGGCGGGCTCGAGGGCCTAGACCCGGACGAGCTCAACGTCACACGAGATAACTCGTCCGAAAACGAGACCCGAGAGCTTCCCTCCACCACTTTCATTTCACCGAAAATGTGCTGTTAATATTCCGTTTAACTCGAAATGCCGTTGGACTACCTAAGTTAGTTCTAGATCAAAATTATTCGCTTTCAAAGTTTTTGTGAAGCAAAAGCTTGTATCGTGTATATCTGCTAATTAGGAAAAAAATTTTAAACTATATTTACTGAAAAAATCTATATAATTATCTGCTCACAACATTTCCGAGAATCTGTTGAGAAATGCGATCTGTAGAGAAGAACATATGGACAGCCCAGGCAGCGGGACAGCCGGGCTTACGAAAGCATCTTTTCCCAAGCTGAAACGAAGACGCTTCTCACTCGCTTGGTCAATAAACACAAATGTTTTGAGAGTGCCACAATTCTAAAAACATGTCCAAAATGAATATCCGTTGATTGAGAGAAAACTCATCTGTAAATAAGGGGCCAATACAAATTCCGATTTACTTATTGTTCACAATTTCACAAAGCTTTTAATCAGTGCGTTTTGCGACAGGACAGCGCTGTTGTAAATAAATAAGAGTTAATCCTGCAATTAATAGAGCTGTCTAAGGGCGTCCTTTCGGCTGGGCGTTTCAGAGCGGCTATCTCGTTTATTTATAGACGATCTGCCGGCTCGGTTTGCGGACCGTGGTCTTAAGGGCTCTTTATGTTCCGACTGTAACTAGTTTTTATACAAGCTACAGCCGAAACGTGGTGGAATTAGTCAATGTGGAATGTAAAACTTTTTAGATTTACTGCCGTACAAATAAACGAAGAATAAGTTTATACTTAGAATAACCAAAAAGTTTGTTTAGGAATATTGACGCTTTGAGACGTCAAACGTAAGAAGTAATATTGCTATGCTAAGCAATATTTATTGTTAAACTAGGTAATAAACTTATTCTTCGTGTAGAGTATAACTCTACAGCAAGATGCGCCGAGAAATGTTCGAATATTATTGACATTTACCAACTTATGTAATAAGTCTCTTTTTGAAAAACGTTGCGTTTCATTGGTCTAACGTATGTAATAAATACCTATACTTCTACAGTAAGTTTATCGTTTTCGCCTCTGGGATATGCCAGTAACTGGAATTGAGATTCTTAGCTGTTACTGTACAGATTTTGGCACGCGCTACCGTAAATTCTAATTCAAAAAATTGTAAGTATTCAAAAAAATCCGAATCGGGATGCCGTCGTGTATGCGGTCAGGCTATTTCTGTTTTATATTCTTTTCTAGAAGGGACCAAACGCCTAGTTTCTTGAAGAAGACCCCTAAAAAGGGATAGTAAGTGGATACAGTCGGAAATGCGTCTATTTTTGTTGCAGAGTCAGTCGCCTGTCGCCTTGACCTTGTCGCGGCTGTCGGAACGGTAATCAGTTGTCACCTCATTTACTTTTTGTTTTTTTTCTGAATGATTCACGTGAGAACACTTCGAGTTCGAGTATTCATTAAAAAGTTTTAAACATCAGCGAATAACACTTCCCAACGGAAAACAGCTGATTTGTTTTCTTTGTGTATAGTTCAAGAATAGTCTTTGTAAGCCTATTATGATTATTACGTGCGCGTTAGTGCCTTCAGGTTAACTGTACCTCAGTAGTAACGTTAGTTGGTTAACTTAGTACATATTTTGCCTTCGGCAGACCGCAAGGTATAAGTTACAGTTCCTCACATCACAAGTAAGGTTAACATAAATCAGCCTACATGTTCATTTCAAATATTTTTTACTTTACTTACGCTACATATGGCAAAAAACACGATCTTGTTCTGTATTATGAAGAGCTTTTCTATATCTCGGATAAAATACTAAAGCCAAAGAAAATTACGAGTACACCAATGAACCAGTTACACAACAAGACAAGAAATAACTCAATTTTAATAATTTGCTATATCCGACTATATTTTTACCTGAAAATTTAAACTAGCACTAGCGTCAACTGTGTAGTAGGTAGGAAGATGTATTTTTCATCTATCTGAGCATTCATTTTCATACATCTGGTGTGATCTCTATGGTGACCCCACGACCCACGTTGAACCTTTCCGTAGAGTTAGGGGTGAGAAAAAAAATCGTCGAAACATTCAGCAACATTCATGTTTTAAATAGTTATTTGTTATACAAGTGACCAAAATCAAATTGTGCTGCGAGTAGCGACTTTAAATCACGAACTAGCGAAGTAGTCTAGAATTGAATCACGAGCGTAGCGAGTGATTCTAATATAGACTACTGAGCACAGTGAGTGATTTAAAGGCACGAGGCAGAACAACATTTTGGTCTCGTGTAAAACATACAACTTTTCACCTCGACCAGCGAGAAAATTTTCACGTGACTTTCCTGGTAAAAAAAGCTTAATTCAGCATTAGAAACTTGTTCACTGAACTCTTTTGGAGTTAGACAACTATCTTCATCGTTGGACGCATTCATTTTTGTAATTTATCACAAAAATAATTCAATCAAACCTGAAAAATTTTATTCATAGAGTCAGTAAAGTACATTCCCGTCGTTTTGATTACATTGCGTTGTGTTTTTCTCTTATTCATTAATATTCCGTCTTATTTGTTTATTTATAATCATAAAACATATAAGTTGTTACTAAATTTCATTAATTTTTCTTATTTCATATTTGTTTCATACATTTGGCCTCATTACCTACATACTCTTTATTTCGAATTATCAACCTTCTTTTTTAACAATCCTTATTTAAAACTCCTTGGTATATCCGTGCATTTTATTTTTTTACTTTTTAATCCGTGTACACATAGCCTTCTATATCTTCCAAGCCCTGAAGTTGAGCAGAACGGCAACATCGCATGTGGTCAAGCACATAGTATAAAGTTATTTTAAAAATTGTTTATTATTTGTTTTTCCTATAATATCTATGTTTAAACTAGTTGTAAATTGTGATGTAAGATTATTTCAATAAAGTTTTATATTTATTATTATTATTTATTTATTAGAACATAAGGTTTGAGTCAAATTATTTGAACTTTTTGGGGGTCCTTTAGTACGATGAGCATTTTGATCTAAGTCTCCTGTAGCAATAAATCTTACATCATTGGAGAGGTATTTAAATTTGAAACACTTTATTGTATAACTATAAACGTCAACTATTAGTACTTTGAGAGTTATAACGCTCTAAACCTGACCAATTTTTTTAACATTAATGACCAAAAACTCCGAAAATACTAACAATTAATAGAAAGTATGTTTGCAGCAAATATTTGTCATACAAAAACCTTTCTTATGATATATCATTCATTTCTATAGGTGTGGTAGATCAACTCCCATAGACAATAAACCACTTTTATACTTTAATAACCTTTAACTCCAAAAGTATTAACAATTGATATAAAGTATATGAAGAGCAAATATTTGTCTTTAAAAGACCTTTCTAATGATATATCACTTATTGCTAGAGGGCGTGTTAATCAACTCCCTGCTGAAGAAAATCAACAAAAAAGATGATATCTTTGACAGCCATTTTTTCCTGGTTAAAATTGATATTTTTCTTATTGTTTAATATACAAAGCATTTCAATAAAAGAACTAAATTATTTTCATATTTTAAACCTCTCACGATTACTGGGAATAATAATATCGACCTCTTAAAATTGAAATATTCCCATACATTTAGTATGGAGACTGGCCGACGACATGACCACGAACTGACAGTAACAGACGTTGCCAAACTTATGTTCACGGCTTGCAATTAAAGAAGGCTATGGTGTACACCATAAAGCACTCTATCTATCCTTTTCTCACATATCAATTTTAGAAGTGTCATCCTTGTCACTTTATTTGTTTTTTCTTTATTATTTTAAAAGTTGGTGTCAGTTGGTGTTAGAAATTAAAAAAGCACTTTGTGTCACGCTCGCAGCAAAAATCGATTTTGCTGCGAGTTTTTACGCGCCAAAAGCACCCTTTTCGTGCTGGAGAGGTGAAAACATAATTTCGAACTTGAAAGTACAATATTTTTTAGAGTACAGTAAGTACTCTTTGGAGAACAGAACAATAGTTCTTGAAATGTTCCGATCACTTTTAGATAGTAAAAGTTGCTGAATGAATTTCGGTGAAACAATGAGTATCGAACACGTAGGGCTGCGCCCCGCAGTCGCCGCGATTATTTACGGAGGGCTGAGATTCCCCTCTTGCCTCCCTCTCGCGTGCAGCACTCCCGCCTGTACCGACAACTCGTATATTTGATTTATCCATTTTTATTTCAGGACAGGACTGGTAATTAAGGTTCGTGGGAAGGAACACCTTTTAACCATATCTTAGATATAATGGATTCAACAGTGGATAGTATAATTTATCACATCATATGATAATGTCTGTGATCTGTGAAAGTGTGATATACAATATAAATCACCTAAAAAGTAATAATAAGCTGAGCAGAACTTAGACGAACTCAATTATACTTCAATAATCCACTAGGTAATTTGTATGTCTCAACACAAATCGTAACGCAATATAAGACCAATCTTTGGGATGAAATAGTAGCGACAAATAGAGGTTTACAGCTTGTGGCGTACACATACTGCTATTTATAGAATCCAAATAACTCATTAGACTTTTACAATGAAAACAGGCATGATATACTATCATCCTTGCTGCTGATATAAAGTATGTTTTGTTAAGATTAAAAGTGTCAGTTAAATTACATGTTTCATCGTTACCGTCAGTGAAGTAACCTTTACCGTTGCGTTGCACACACAAAAGCAAGACAAGTGAGTCAGGTGCAGTGTACATAGCCGCTGACAATACGCACAATGGTGCTCTTTCAAAATTCTTCGCATACTTTGTTAGGCTGAAACTTGTGTTTGTGGTACGAGTGCACTGTATGTGTGTGTGTGAGTAATGCCGGATGCAGTGCAGCTGTGCACTCAAATGCCTGACAAAAACTCTCCTAAACCAGAACCGAGCAAGATTATACAGAGAAAAAAAGGTTTTCAATGAAAATACAGTTTGTTATACCTTACTAAAGTGTAAAACTTAAAGTCTCTAAATCGCTAAATGATTAAAATATTAAAAATACTGCATTTTGTGGCATTGCATTCAGAAATGACTTCGATATTTGCATAATACCTTGTGTTGCGATGCGACCCCAAGTCAAGTAAAACAAAGTTGAATGAGTAAAGTGGACCAAGGGCATAATTTAAATATATTGATATTCGAGTATAACATACGTTACATGCCCTTCCCAGAACACCTATGTTGATTTTGTTGAATATAATTGTCATTTTTGTATTCATAACATGTTTGTCTTCTGTACTTGTCTTCTATACGTTCACGCATCGTTCAACATAACATAATACATAATTTTATTGAGTTGAAGTTTCATAGGTAGTTGTTACTAGACGTAAAAGTTTGTGTCACAGATAACCATTAACGTACAATAAGCGTCGCAACAACTAAATAGTTGTACCTACATAACTATAAAGGGATGAAGTCAGTCAGTCTACCTAATTACGTTGAATTAAAAATACTTATACGTGAAGTCCATGTATGTATACCACTAGCTAAGGCCATTTACACTTGACAGAATTTTTTTTTGAAATTGTGTTAAATTTTTTATTTATCCAGAAGATATTGCTCATACGAAACATGTGAAACAGACCCTAAAGTCTGAAATCCATTTTCTAATTCACCGATACGCTGTGGTAGGTTAGCCGAAGGCCATGTATTTTGTGGAAAAATCTTTGTATTCTACTGGTTTCCATAATACATATGCAATTAGATATAACCTTTCAAAAGACGTGACGGTGACATTGATGTATTATCAGCACTGACAGAGTACAAAGTGTTACTATCAGCAGCATAGACTCGAAGAAAGCGTGCAAGAATTTGTTACACTGTGTACGGCGTATGATTTATTTTGTACAATTTACAAACTGTCGTATGATACGTGAAAACGGCGTAATGCATTATAACACAATATGGAAAAAGCGCGTATAGAAAGTAACTGTGGTTTTCTCGGAACAGTTAATGCTCTCCTTAATTGATATTTTTTTCAAAAGATATGATAGCTTTTAGCTACTCTTATAGTAACCTGACTATAAGCACAGAAAAATGTGATCGACAAGTGTACAATGAGAATAATTTTAACAATGTACAGCAGCAGAAGTGACCAACTTCAGTGCGCTCGCGGTAAAAAAAATATGTATTTTAATCTATAAATGTTTACCATACATTATCAAGTGAAGTTGCAGCGGTTCAGTCTATTGTGAATTTAATTGCATTGTAGGTTTGTTAAGTCCCACGACCACGAATCACGAATTTATTCGGCAGCGAAAGAATGACATGAAGTGAAAAATACGCATTTCGATATTGCGTACCTACTGATATATTTATTAAATTCGTCAAACAGACGGCTGCAAGATTATTGGAAAATTGATTTCGTCAATTTATTCTACCTTCATTGGAATATTGAAGGGATTTTCTTGCCATTGTATTGAACTTTGAAAAATATACGAAGGTTATAATGTAATTTTACGGTATACTGTTTGCTGTGTATTGTAGCACGGTCAGGTAATACAATTTTTTACACTAAAGTTTACCACACCTAGGACTAGAAGGTGCATTTAGAGAAACTAAATCGGTTGTCCAGCACTCTATTAGTAGGCACATAGAAAATAATGGTAGTATCAAAATTGTACGATCTGCTGCCGTACAATGTTTAAATTGATAAGAAATGGTAAGAAGTTTTGATGAAAGTCACGAATTTAATTTGATTGATATTTTATGCGAAATGATATGATAGGAGTAAACAGCGGGGCGATCGAATGCGTACTAAAATATTATATTAAAATTACATTGTAGTGCAGTAAAGTGCTGAATCGGCGATGACGCAATTGTGCGGTTGTATAGACCGTACCAAAATAATAGCTGAAATGAATGGGAATATAACAGCTAGAGCAGTAACAACCATCCGTAAGGTGGAGGACGTCGTCAACGATGACGTTGACAGATCGCAGCGGGAGGTCGAAGGCGGAACGTTGCGAGATAAGGCCACATTGCTAGATACTAAAATATACTATGTTTGCGAAATGTAACGGTACAGTACAGTGAATGCGAAAGATAAACGTACCACAGACACATACAATTCCTCATGTGGTGTTTGTAAATCGGGTGAGATCTTAGAGCATTAAACCAAATTTAATGCGCTAAGGGTGGTGTAAAAAAATACATATTACAAACATTAGCTGTGCCATCAAAATGAATGTAGTTATACCAAATATTTCAAATATGTAGGTACTCGTAAAAGTCGTAAAAAAGACGCTTTTTACATCTGTACAATTCAATATTTAGTCATGTGGGTAGCAGTTTTCGATATATGAAATAATCTGCAGAGTGAGAAATGAACAGCTGAAACTAGGCAGGTAATCTAGCTTAGACTTTTCAAAAAACAATGTAAGGCAATCTCAGGAAAGACTTTTAACAAAAATTGCTATAGACAAAGCTAAGATCTACTACATAGTAGCAATGCCGAAAACTTCTTGTTCGAGTCGTACCACAATCCCCAACATGTCATCTGTCCGTTCCATTACATACCCAGATTATGGATGGCGCAGTAGGTATGTGTGTTAGCGAGCGAAGTTAGCGATGTTCCTATGTCCATATCGGCGCGGGCAGCTCCATAATCCCACTCAATGGGTGTCATCTGTCGACTCTTTTCTCGCTGCGATCCATCAACGTCGACCCGATTGGCCCCGGGAATTCGGGTTTAGCTAGCGGCGAGGTAGAGCGGGGTTTATGCGAGAACGTCTGTTTACATGTTTGATTAGTTGACTATATAATTTCATAATTGCTATAAATCATGGTATCGAAAATACTTATCACGCCATTAGACAAAGTAGTGATCAAATTGATCATTATATCACCAAAAGCACAATATATTAACATTGTTCACCAAATTCAAAAACAAGCGATATATTTACTTTCCTATTCAACGTGAAAAATAAGGGTCTGGCTCTGAAATGACAAACAGGAAGTCTTTTACATGTAAAATCAGCGCCCTAAATTTAATGAATATTAAAATTATGTCGAGTAACTTTGGACAACACGACAAGCCTTCGTTAAAGCAACCTAAACCAAGAAAATTAATACGGGTGCATTTTTTTTCTTGTTCGGAATTAAAATTTACCAAAAACAAACATTCTTCAGTACAAGTAAGTGCATCGAATAAACTGCAACTTTATTTATTTTACAAATCCTATACTTTCCAAGACATTTGTAATATTATAAATGCGAAAGTCAGTTTGTTTATTTATTACGCCTTCACGTCTTAACTACTCAACCAATCATGGTGAAATTTTGCATACATATTGTCAGGGGTGCAGAAAACGATATAGGATCGATAGGATCCTAGGACCTTTCGACCAAGGAACTGTTCCCGAGGGATAGACAAAACTATCCACGCAGACGACGTCGTTCTAGTTTGAAATAGAAAAGAATAGCTATTTCGCTGAATGGATAAAGCTGAAGGTGTAGGGTGTATTGCTATATGAGGCGTTCATTGCCAAGGGGTATGGTGTACAGAGGTCGACGTTGACGAATGGCGGTGGCTTAGGACACATCGCGCTAGGATTACATTTATTAAAACGCCCCATTTGGTGGATATTAATATTTCATTTCATAATCAAAATGCTGAGTAACTGTTATCAATGGTTGTAATTAGAAATGTTTTTAACTACTTTGACATTTTGAGCTATTCGTGGGACTTAGTATTAATAAACTTACGTTTAATTTCGTAGCAGAATGAAATCATTTTCCTGAATGAGAACCTACACCTACCTTTTTTGAACAATGCTACTTTGATCTATACAACTTTTTTAAATAGGTACTATTCCAAACGTCAGTTAACTGTGGCTACGACACACAACTCTCCTAATGCGTCCAATTTTTAAAAAGAAATAAGCCATTATTTCCAATGAAAAATCAACACTTAAGGATGATCCTTACTTAGACGAAACAATAATTTGAATATACATAGCACATAATCATGTTCAACATCTATAAAGTAGTCTGATACAATCGAGAAGCGAACCGAGCGAAGCTATTACGCGACGGGCGGTGGCGCCGACGGGTAGCGACGAATTTCCGCCTGGCGTCTCGTCTGCGCTGAGAATTATCCGCACGATGCTAATCTAGACAATGGGGAATCCGCTCGAGAAAAAATACAACACGACTACAACGCATTTCCATTCATAAAATTTATTGAACCGATTACGGAACTTTGAAAGTTACAAACGCAGCGTGGCCCGTGGGCGATTTTACTCGGCCTAAACGCCGAAAAGAAAGAATGAAAATGAAAGCTTTCATTTGAAGAAAACGACAAATATTCAAGGGATCAAAAGATTTAAAGTCCTTTAGAGGAATTTCGCGAATTTACACAATAGATTCATTGAAACAAAACAATGAAAGTAACTAAACATATTTTTAATGTAAATAATAAATAATCAAGACGGATGACAGGAAGTAAAAACTTCCGTCTAAAGTTCATTTAAAAGACATGATAATTTTTGACGAAATCAAAGCGAAAATTGGTTTCAGCTCCGTTTTTCATTGATCAATTCACGGCGTACTCACTACTTTTTTTTATTTTAATAGCCACTCAAAACACGGGCGTGAATCGGTCAGCGGCAAAAAATTTAGTACCTGAGAGAACGTTTTAGAAATATGTCGACTGCTATAATTCTGAGTAACGACGTTCCGTTTAATTACCGCTTCGGGTGAAACTGTGAAATATTCCGACCAATCGTTTTGAAATCTACCATCGGGCGTTTCAGTTTCATTGGGAGAAAAAATAACACGCGTTTTGTTAACGAACGAATGTGACAGGTGGAGATTTAATGCAAAGCGAATGGTATCAGGAGTATGTAATTAGACTTGTCATAAATCATTTAATATTTCAAAAAGAAAAAATAATTCAGATCCAGCGTTCTGAATTTCTTAATCATAATGATTTGGACCATCATGATTGAGAAATTCAGATCACAAGCTCGTGACGTTTCATACGTTTTTTTAGATAAAAAAAATAAGACCCAATAACGTTTTGTTTGATAAAAAAATCAAAGCCATATATTATACATTTGGGTATAGATTCCTGCACGATAATCTAGATAATTTTCCAAAACTTCCAAAAGGGGTTTGGGATAAGCGAGAATTCGGTAAATGGCAAAGCTGGTACGATTATGAACAAAAAGTAATGATAAACAGAAGGGGTACAATTTAATCTAGGGCCTAGGAGAGGAGCTTCCCAGGGGTAGAGGGGGAGGGAAATTGCCAGAATACATTAAGGGTAGGGTCGCCATCGCCACGCCACCGCCCTATCTCAACAACTTGCACAGTAAGCTTCGAGTCACTCCCTCTGAATCGCAAATTAGACATATTAAATACATTTTTACGGAGAGCGAGCGAGTCTACGACCTTCATAATTGCTAATTTGCCATATCCATGATATCCGTGCTTCAAAATTAAAAATTACTTTCTCATTTCTTTGTCTAGCAAAAGAAACGATTCACAAAAGAAATACGCATTTTTAGCAATTTTTCCTCCAGTCTTCCCTGTTAACATATTATTTTTGTATTATCTTTTGAAACAAGAACTTATTGTCTTACAAGGCGTGGGCAGCCTATATAGCTCCCGTTCAAAGCTCATGAGTGCAGCGTCATAAAAAAATAAAGTATTTTAATAACGGAACAGAAAGCAGAATCCTCGTAACACTGCGGTTATGTTTTATGTGCCTAATGAACACGTAACGCAATAAAGGTGTTTTATTTATGATTCATCTTGTTATACTCGTACCTACAGTAAATAAACCCGACAGTAAAAGTAAAACCAAAAACCTCATAGACCGATAAAAATCTACGTTGTTGAAAGATGACACTTTGGAATTATCGTAAATTATATTTAGTACCTATTTATAAACCAATCTAAACGTAAACTTTGTTTTGTTTTCTTTAAGTATATTTTTTATTTTACTTCAAAATAAAAATACTTTTCTTACTTCTACTTTCAAGTAATTCTAGTTTCATTGATTAGAGAACACATTAAAAGCCGGTACTGTTAAACGAGCTCCAGTTTCAGATTTTACTGCGCTTCTTTACAACTTATTTCACGTAGAAGGTTTTACGGCGAACGTGGCTGAGGTAGCCCAAGTTATTCACATTTCTGCCCTTATTCGAGTTATTTCAGGGATAAAATATAAACAGAGGTCATCAAAGTTCCATAAATAGCGTTAGTGGATGGATCATAAAACGATGTTAGCAGCCCCCTAGTGGCCCGACCTGCGATCCACATAGATAACCCGAATTTTGAGGAAAAAATAAAATAAAACTTATTGGCTTTTTTAATACTGTTCATGTGTATTGTAATGAATATTAATAAAAAATCACTACTTGAACAATTTGGTTTTGTATGCCTACTACCAACACCAAATTACGACATAATTAGATAGAGGTTTAGAATAATAACACCTAGAACGATAGTTCTCTACAAAGCGCACTGTCAAAATTGAGGCAACTAAAATAGCCAAAATAGCTCCGTTTTCAGATTTTTGTTCTCCATTAACCTATTCATACCGAATAAGTACAAAACAGTTTAAATTTTCCTACATTTAGGAAATTAGTGACTATATTATTGGATTTTAGTTACGATTAGGTATCGTATGAGGGATATAAATCTGAAAACTAAGCCATTTTGGCTTAGTATTAGTTGCCTCACTTTGCATACGAGGACACGGCTTCTAGGTGTTATTATTCTAAGGCTAGAGGTAGGGTTTGCAAAAACAAGAAATTCTATTATTATAAAAGTCGCAACGCACAAAGTTACTATCTTTACTTTTTATCGAAGACGAGTATTCAGAGTATGATTTTACCACAGCGATTAAGTTCAAAGCAAGCAATTTGCCGCACAGTTCCGGTTAAGAATAGGACTGTCCCATCTCATCCCGTGGGTATTGTAGAAGGCGATAGAGGGAAGTTTTAGGGACCCGGTGCAGACCATCGCACAAAGGGTCACTCGAATGGCAGCGAGGAAACTGTCAACAACAGCATTCCCAAGGAGGGTTGGTGTCAGGCAGGCGGCCGACCGTAAAACTTTGCCAAAACCTAATGCAGTATGTATTACATGCTGCGCCGACCCCAATAGTGGTCGTTCTACGAGCGCAAAATTTTATTTTGTGAAGACATAGCACTACAAATAAATTGGGATAAGGACAGGAGGATGATGATGACCAAAAATTCAAAGCAAGCCAGCGCCTTTTAATAAAACCTTTTAAAGATTAACACATAACTTTTTGTTCGTGCGTGAACTCGTATTTTAGAGTTGGAGGAGCGTGGGCGCGCTCAGACTATGCAATTACCGGGAACCGACGATAATGGCGCGCTAGGGTGGTATTTGCCTCGCTGCGGATAGTAAAACTCCGAAATACTGGTGGGACAATGCCCGTGTAATAGCAGACCTAGCTGCCTTCTTTATTCCCCTTTTTAACCGGCTTCATCAAAAGGAGGAGGTTCTCAATTCGATTGTATACTTTTTTTATCGTTGTTCGCGCTTATCTTCGTCACACTGAGAAAAATTTCCTCTGCCGCACTACGTAAAATAAGGATAAAAATCGACCACTATGACGTGTGTAACCCGCTACATTACGCGTAAGTAGTCAGTCATACGTAGTCGGCATACTGACGCTCATCATGGAGCGGGTTACGTAATTTACGAGTGGTCGATTTTTGTACGTACGTACGTAGCCCGACATCCGGCTACGTACATACGTAGTGCGCAAGTCGCACTGAATACTCCTGAAACTACGACTGCGGCTTACGTACGTTACTGTAGCGGGCACAGTAAATAATGGTGAGCTATACGTGTGCACCGCGGCGGCATACGTACAATACTGTGGCAGACACAGTAAAGCACGGTGAGCCGTACGTGTGTACCACGGCGGCATACGTTCGATACTGCAGCGGGCACAGTAAATAATGGTGAGCCATACGTGTGCACCGCGGCGGCATACGTACGATACTGTAGCGGGCTCAGTAAAGCACGGTGAGCCGTACGTGTGTACCACGGCGACATACGTACGATACTGTAGCGGGCACAGTAAATAATGGTGAGCCATACGTGTGCACCGCGGCGGCATACGTACGATACTGTGGCAGACACAGTAAAGCACGGTGAGCCGTACGTGTGTACCGCGACGGCATATGAACGATACTGTAGCGGGCACAGTAAATAATGGTGAGCCATACGTGTGCACCGCGGCGGCATACGTACGATACTGTGGCAGACACAGTAAAGCACGGTGAGCCGTACGTGTGTACCGCGACGGCATACGTATGATACTGTAGCGGGCACAGTAAATAATGGTGAGCCATACGTGTGCACCGCGGTGGCATACGTACGATACTGTGGCAGACACAGTAAAGCACGGTGAGCCGTACGTGTGTACCGCGACGGCATATGTACGATACTGTAGCCGGCACAGTAAATAATGGTGAGCCATACGTGTGCACCGCGGCGGCATACGTACGATACTGTGGCAGACACAGTAAAGCACGGTGAGCCGTACGTGTGTACCGCGACGGCATACGTATGATACTGTAGCGGGCACAGTAAATAATGGTGAGCCATACGTGTGCTCCGCGGCGGCATACGTACGATACTGTGGCAGACACAGTAAAGCACGGTGAGCCGTACGTGTGTACCGCGACGGCATACGTATGATACTGTAGCGGGCACAGTAAATAATGGTGAGCCATACGTGTGCACCGCGGTGGCATACGTACGATACTGTGGCAGACACAGTAAAGCACGGTGAGCCGTACGTGTGTACCGCGACGGCATATGTACGATACTGTAGCTGGCACAGTAAATAATGGTGAGCCATACGTGTGCACCGCGGCGGCATACGTACGATACTGTGGCAGACACAGTAAAGCACGGTGAGTCGTACGTGTGTACCACGGCGACAACCGTACGATACTGTAGCGGGCACAGTAAATAATGGTGAGCCATACGTGTGCACCGCGGCGGCATACGTACGATACTGTGGCGGGCACAGTAAATCATGGTGCACCATACGTGTGCACCATGGTGGCATACGTATGATACTGTAGCGGGCACAGTCAAGCATGGTGAGCCACACGTTTGCACCACGGCGGCATACTTACGATACTATGGCGGACACAGTCAATCATGGTGCGCCATACGTGTGCACCATGGCGGCATAGGTAGGATACTGTGGCAGGCACAGTAAAGCATGATGTGCCAGACGTATTAACTGTCGTAGTAGAGGTAAGGTACCGTTGCCGGTACAGTAAGGCATGATGAACCGTGCGTATATACTACGGCAGCATACGTACGATACTGGTGCGGGAACAGTAAAGCACGGTGAACCATACTTATGTAACACGCCAGCGTACGTACGATACTGCTGCGGGTATAGTAAGACATGGTGCACTATACGTGTTACGTATGGCACACCATGCCTTACGATACTCGCACCTGTATTTTCCTTATGCTGGCATGGTACATACAAAGGTGTTCAGATAATTAGTATGAATATTAACCAAATTCAATGAAATTTTGTAGACACGATCGAGAAACTAATATCTAGGTCTATAGTTTATTACATTTTCGTAAAAATGTATAGTTTAAATATTGCAGGGAGTTTTTAATGAAAATATGAAAATACCACAGACCTAGGTATTACTTTCTAGACCATATCTACAAAATTTAATTGACTTTGATTGGTTAATATTCAAAATAATTATCTGAACACCTATGTATGTACGGCCAGCGTCATAAATATATATACGTTAACAAGAGCTCAAAAATATCTACACACCTCTATGTCACTGACAATAAGGTTGGTGTTTACATATTTTGACTCAATGGCTGTATTTATGTATATGAATGACACTGACTGTACCATGCCAACATAAGGAAAATACAGGTGCAATTATCGTAAGGCATAGTGTGCAATACGTAACACGTAGTGCAATAGTGCATCATGCCTTATACCCGCAACAGTATCGCATGTACTGGGGCGTGAGTCTAATTAGACACAATTGATTTTTAAGTTTCCGTTTTTCCTTTTTTTGAGGCACGGAACCCTAAAAATAAAGTATGTCTAATAGCCGTCCATCTATGTACATACGTATGGTGAATGGTATGGTGCCTTATTGTCCCACACTAGTATCATACCTTCTATTTGTCTCCTCAGCATATATATTTGTCCAATGCTGGAGATATGCTTCTCCCATGGTTTTCCTATGTCGTCCTTGTTGCGGCGTATCTGGTTGAGGTAGGCCCTGACATCTTAGGAATGGCGGTCTGCCCACGCTTCGACTTCCCGTTCATACCTCTACTATAACAGTTAATAAGTTTTATACAACATTATGCTTCTTTGTAGTATAACCTGCACTGGTTACGTAGATATCTACTTATAAATATTGGTGCGGGTACGATAAAGAATGATGTATCATTTTAAAGCTGACCAGATGTTTTAAAAACCGGCATGCGGCATTTTTCACATTTAATTTCTTTTACTGGCAATAGTTACGTATAAATAAATCACAAAGGTCGCGTCCTCATTGCAGGGTTTTTTTAAACTCTGGTCAGGCTTTATCTACTTATGTTGAACTTGTACGATATTAGTGCGGCTATTATTATTATTATTATTATGCAAAATAATTTTAAAGCAAACTTAACAGCTGCACCGATATAGCACCAAAGTCCAGACCTGTAAGTGAAAAGCATATAATAATTGGTAATTTAGATAAAATCATACTTCACGATACATTATACATTTAGTGTACACAGCCATGATACAACATTTTTTATTTTTTAACTTTTACAAGGTTATTAACAGAAGAAATTCCGTTCTCAAACCCTGTACAAGTTTTATAGCTTAACATGCTTAAAAGGAAATAGACATAAAAGATTCATATTATTTATTTTCAATCGCAAAAATTGAGACATACTTAGTTACAAAAAAACCACAACAAGCTTAATTAATCATACTATTCTAGAATTACATGGTCGTCAAATTGGCGTACCCGTGAAACATTATGCTTTCTTTGAATGATCTTGTTGGATACGTCGGATTCAGAAGCAGCTTGCGATATATAGCCGTCGCATTCCGTGCAAGTGAAATGTTGATGACATAAGCCAGCAACATCAAAGCAATATTGCAGGATTTCTCTGGTTTATCTTCTGTATTCAAAGAAAAAAGTTTCGGTTAATTTTTTAATACTTATTTTTATGAAGGTTTAATAATAAGAACTAATATTTGAGAAAAAATTCTTACCGTCAATCATATGCAATGCCGTGCAATTATATTTGCTATTTTTGTTCTCGTGTCTCTATTTTTTCGCAATTTTAATGAAGCATAATATTTTATAATTTCTCCCTTTTTTGAGGGTGATAGAGGAAAATAATTTGTTTTTCATTCCTGGATACAGACCACTGAAATCCTTCATTAGCTGAAAAAAGAATAAGTAACTTTTGTCATTTATATGTCATTGCGTACGTTTTTATAGAAAAACCACAAAGAATATGTAAAAATAAGGCTGCGGACTGCGGTATATGCTTACCAAGGTATAGTTATTTCTATCAAGGTTTAATAATAAGAACTAATATTTGAGAAAAAATTCTTACCGTCAATCAGTGCAATTATATTTGCTATTTTTGTTCTCGTGTCTCTATTTTTTCGCAATTTTGATGAAGCATAATATTTTATAATTTCTCCCTTTTTTGAGGGTGATAGAGGAAAATAATTTGTTTTCCATTCCTAGATACAGACGACTGAAATCGTTCATTAGCTGAAAAAATAATAAGTAACTTTTGTCATTTATATGTCATTGCGTACGTTTTTATAGAAAAACTACAAAGATTATGTAAAAAATAAGGCTGTGGACTGCGGTATATGCTTACTAAGGTATAGTTATTTCTATCAAGGTTTAATAATAAGAACAAATATTTGAGAAAAAATTCTTACCGTCAATCAGTGCAATTATATTTGCTATTTTTGTTCTCGTGTCTCTATTTTTTCGCAATTTTGATGAAGCATAATATTTTATAATTTCTCCCTTTTTTGAGGGTGATAGAGGAAAATAATTTGTTTTCCATTCCTAGATACAGACGACTGAAATCGTTCATTAGCTGAAAAAAGAATAAGTAACTTTTGTCATTTATATGTCATTGCGTACGTTTTTATAGAAAAACTACAAAGATTATGTAAAAAATAAGGCTGCGGACTGCGATATATGCTTACCAAGGTATAGTTATTTCTATCAAGGTTTAATAGTAAGAACTAATATTTGAGAAAAAAATCTTACCGTTAATCAGTGCAATTATTTGCTATTTTTGTTCTCGTGTCTCTATTTTTTCGCAATTTTAATGAAGCATAATATTTTATAATTTCTCCCTTTTTTGAGGGTGATAGAGGAAAATAATTTGTTTTTCATTCCTGGATACAGACCACTGAAATCCTTCATTAGCTGAAAAAAGAATAAGTAACTTTTGTCATTTATATGTCATTGCGTACGTTTTTATAGAAAAACCACAAAGATTATGTAAAAAATAAGGCTGCGGACTGCGGTATATGCTTACCAAGGTATAGTTATTTCTATCAAGGTTTAATAATAAGAACTAATATTTGAGAAAAAATTCTTACCGTCAATCAGTGCAATTATATTTGCTATTTTTGTTCTCGTGTCTCTATTTTTTCGCAATTTTGATGAAGCATAATATTTTATAATTTCTCCCTTTTTTGAGGGTGATAGAGGAAAATAATTTGTTTTCCATTCCTAGATACAGACGACTGAAATCGTTCATTAGCTGAAAAAAGAATAAGTAGCTTTTGTCATTTATATGTCATTGCGTACGTTTTTATAAAAAAAACTACAAAGATAAGGCTGCGGACTGCGGTATATGCTTACCAAGGTATAGCCTTGTGATTGTTTCAAGGCTGGGAAATCCTTGAAGTAATCCACTATATCACTTTTTCCACATTGGATGCGGTTTAGGCAGTTTCTGCCCACTTTTCTTCAACAGATTTCCATGGTTTCCAGATTTCCATGATATTTCATTTTTCAGCCAGACTAATGTTTCTTTAGACAATACCTGTAATACACACGTAAACCACATAAATGTGTATGGTGGGATGAGTTAACAAGAGGAAGCGCATCAAGGGCAGATTGAGATGACAGCAGTCGAGCTGTCAAACGTCAAAGTGAATGAAATGAAATTAAAAATTAAAATTGAAATGAAAAAAAAAAAAATGAAAAAAAAAAATGATATTAAATGTGGTACAATATTGTTTTTACATTTGACCATGTAAATCTACTGTTTGCGAGAAATTTTAAGTTTTATTTTAAACATTGTAAATTGTGTACGAACTATAGGCAACAGCGTCGCTTAACCACTGCTAAGGTTAAAATCGCTTGCACGCGAATTTTGTTGCTAACTGGTTAATCAACGCTGTTGCCCATAGTACCTACCTATCCGACAAATATTTTACAACAGTGTTTTGAGGTGTTTACAATTAGTGGCGTTTATGATTAATGTGACAAACATTGGTCAAATCATAAAAAAAAAAAAAAAAAAAATTTTTTTTACAAGGTAGGTAAGTAAATACCTACACGTTTACATTTGACCATTTACATTGATTGATTTCATTTGATCTTGTAAATACCATAGTTTGCGAGAATTTTAAGTTCTATCCTCGTAAGTCCTGTGTTTTTGAAATGTGTAGTTCCAACGACCTGACGTACTGTATGAAGTACAAACTAAAATTAGTGCTTCAGACCGAGACAGAAAAGTT
This sequence comes from Agriphila tristella, assembly GCA_928269145.1. Taxonomy (NCBI): domain Eukaryota; kingdom Metazoa; phylum Arthropoda; class Insecta; order Lepidoptera; family Crambidae; genus Agriphila; species Agriphila tristella. The sequence goes on along the minus strand of OV743437.1, from coordinate 24,574,353 downwards.
TCATTTTCTGCGAATTTAGATGTGGAACCTGGTTGTTTATGTTTTTTGGTATGTTTGATATGCTCCAGACTATATTTTGAAGCAAAAAGTAAAAATATTTTGTACTAAATTTAGTATGTTAGGTTTTGGTGTCCATCGTTCTGGCAGCGCCACGGTCTCCGATTTACGTGAAAAAAAATCACCATGTAGGCCGATTTTTTCCCAGTCGGGAAAAAATACGTTTGATTTTTTCCCTCCACTGGATCCGAAGATATACGAGGTTTTTTGTGGCGCTGCCAGAACGACGTCGTTCTGGCAGCGCTACGGCTATATCTCATTAATTACAAATGCTAGAATAAATCCGATTACATACAGATTTTTGGCTTTTTTTTCCATTTCACACAAGCTAACATCCACCCGTGAATGTCAACAGATTCAGGAGTAATCGTGGGTCATTAGTGGCGCTGCCAGAACGACGTCGTTCTGGCAGCGCCACGGCTGTATCTCAGCAATTCGTTTTTTTTCCTGGAAACGGTGTGGGTATATATTTAATACCTTCGTCATAAGGCACGGCAAAAAACGAATTTCTACATTTCATCGTGGATTAAGAATTTTATAGGCTTCGAGAAATTCTAACCTCAAAAAAATTTTTTTTTCGCTCTAACGCCTTTAATTGATGTATTAAATAACATTCGCGCATTCCCTTTGTAATAATCAGACTCTTGGTCAGATTGGTGACAATATTTATTTATCACTCACTTACTTACGGTTACACGTTACACGCCTTATTATTACAATGTATTGTGGTGCACTATTTGGACACACACTTATTCTGCTTCCCAACCGTTCGTGGTGACGGCTCGGATACGACTGAGCCCCTCTACTCCGCTACCGGATATTTATAGCTTATGCATAGCGCGTAGCGGGGCGAATCACTCTAGTGGGGCGAGTCTAGTCACCTGATTACTACAACTAACGTTTCAGTACTTTTATATTTAAGAACGACGTAATAAATAGAGTTATTACCAAAATGTAATAAATAATTAATCAATTGCATAAATATACATTTCTAGTATACTACATCCCTTTCTTGTTTTTATTTTATTTTTTATTTAATTTTATTTGCTTACAGTAAATCAAAAGGACCATTTATAGGTTAAATCATAAACTAAATAATCAAAGTATAATTTACAGGCAAAATCATAAAACATATAATCAAAGTACAATAATTATAGGCTAAATCGTAACACATGTAATACAATAATCAAATAAATTAATTGGTTACCTTATCTTAGTCATTTGATTTATCATGCAGATCGGAACTATCAGATTTCTCATCATTGGTAAGAGATGGTTCATTATTAGCTACTTTCCATTCCCCTCCAATTTTCTTTAAATGGACCACATTTCTACGAAACTCCTGTCCAGTTTCATCGTTTCGCACTTCCACGTCTCCTGATCCTACGCCTGCTTTCACAACAGTGTGAGGGGCTGGCGAGAAATTCGGCGTCAATTTATTTTGTTTATTAAAATTTTTCACAAAAACTTTATCTCCTTCCGTAATGTTATGCTCTATAGCTTTCCTCTTTCGATTAGCATATTCTTTACCAGTCTCTTTGTGGATTTTGTCTCTGTCCCTAGGTTCTGAGTCTAAATCGTTATCATCAATACTAATTGCCGATGGTATTTTGTCCCTAAATTGTCGCCTGTAAAATAATTCTGATGGTGTCTTACCAGTTGCTGAATGAGGTGTGCTATTGTACATCATTAAATAATGGAGTAAATCATCTTTCCAATTTTTCTTCTCTATCTGGCTGATTCGCAGTCTTTTGAGTATACTTCTGTTTTGCCTCTCTACTTCTCCGTTCATTTGTGGCCAGTATGGAATAGTATTAAAAAGTTTTATGTTACACTCACCAAAATATGATTTTATCTCGTCACTGGTGAATTGCTTACCGTTGTCAGCAGTTACTGAAACAGGAAAGCCTAAACGTGAAAATATTTCCTTTAACTGTTTTAAAATCTCAATAGATGTAATTGTTCTTAAAATTTTGATTTCTTTGTAACGACTATAATAATCAATGACAACCAATATGTAGTCGTTTGATGGTAGTGGACCAAGGAGGTCCATAGCTACGTCTATCCATGGTTCAGCAGGTAGTTCGCGTCGTTTCATTGGGTTAGGAGGATTAGGCGCTGAAACAAGAGTACAACTTCTACAGTTCCTGACCATTTGCTCAGCGTCTTTGTCGATTTTCGGCCACCATACTTTTGTTCTTAACCTTTGCTTCATAGCTACTACCCCTGGATGGCCTTCATGTGCTGCTTGTAGTACCCGTTGACGTAGGTTTTGGGGAATAACTATTTTGTTTCCTCTAAGTAAAATGTTACCATTAAAACAGAACTCGGTTTCAAATACCTTATATCCGTTTACAGATGGGTCCCAAGCGTTCTGGTACATACCTTCCTTGACTTTGTGAATTTCGGTATCGATATCTGAGTTGTCCTCAATATCTTTTAAAGATACTGCCACGGGGGTAGCATACTGAACTAATTGGCTCACGTAATTAATTTCTCCAAAGTTTTCCGCCTTAGTATATTTACACATTCTGGATAGTGGGTCGGCTATGTTTGTTTTCCCCGGTCGATATATGACTTTGTAAGAGAAAGATTGTAACCTTAACACCCACCTTTCCACTCTGGCGCATGGTTTTGAATTTGGTCCAAATATTATTTCCAATGGTTTATGATCGCTTATAAGTTCGAATTGCTTACCATAAAGATACATCCGGAAATGCTCGACAGCCCAGACTAAAGCAAGAGCTTCCTTTTCGGTCTGGCAATACCTTTTTTCACAATCAGTTAAACTTTTGTTGCCATAGGCAACGATCCGGGGACCATTTGAGTCAATTTGAATCAGGACAGCACCCAGACCCACTGGGCTGGCGTCAGTTATTACCTGCGTCTTGTCAGCTGGGTCGTAGTAGCCAAGAGTTTTGATGTTACTCAGACAGCTTTTAAGTTCCTCGAAAGCGCTGTTTTGTTTGCTTGTCCAAAATTTGTTAAGGGATGAACTCTTACCTAGATGCAGGCGCAGCAACTGCCTCAATGGTTCTGTAAGAGTTGCCAAATTAGGTATCCACTTACCAACATAGTTGACTAGACCTAGAAAGCTTTGCAACTCATCGATAGTGGCTGGTACTCTAAAATTTTGTATCGACTTCAAATACTTATCCATAGGTTTTGCTCCTTCTCCTGACAACTCATGGCCCAGAAATTCGATTTTCCGTACGCCAAATACACATTTACTTTCGTTTAAAAGAATATTGTTTTCTTTTAGAACCTTGAGAGTGTGTTGAAGGCGGGAATTATGTTCCTGTTCATCTTTTCCAAAAACAATTATATCATCTATAAAATTGACTGTTCCTTCGCATCCTAAAAGTATTCTCTCTAAAGTTTTCTGGAAGATTTCCGGTGCACATGAAATACCAAACATAAGCCTTTTGTACCTATACATTCCTTTACTGGTGATGAATGTAGTAACGTGTCGTGAATCTGGGTGGATTTCAATTTGATGAAAAGCATCTTTAATGTCAATACGTGAAAAAAACTTTGCCTTCCTGAACTTTGGAAGTAATTGATCCATAGTTGGCAAAGGATGATTCTCACGAATGATAGCCATATTTACTCTTCTCATATCGACGCATAGCCGCACCTCCCCATTTTCTTTAAGGACTGGAACGATCGGAGAAACCCACCTGGATGGCTCCCGTACCTCTTCTATAATGTCTGACTGTACCAATTCATGAATTTTTTCACTCACCTTGTTTTCTAGTGGAATGGGGACTTTCCGGCAAGGCTGGCATACAGGTTTTACACTTTCATCAACAGGAATCTCTACCAACACATCTTTAAATTTTGGGAAAATACTAACATTATTTACCTGAAGTCCAATATGCAGCAGTTCCAGTTTAACAGATGTATCCTTTCCTAGAAGATCTTTGGTACCGTCTTTGATGACATAAAAGGTTGCAACTTCTTCCTTGTCTGCCACTTTAACTGAAGTTTTAAAAGATCCTAAAATAACTAAAGGCTTATTGCTCCCATACGGTAAAAATATTTTATCTGATGATCGCACCTGATCAAAAACCTTTATCTTTGATATCTTCAGTCGTTCCCATGTCTTTTCAGTCAGTAGGTTACACTTACTTCCAGAATCAATAAGTAAATCGGCTGTTACTCCTCCAAGGTTGCACTCAATTGAACAATCGTCATCAATATGAAAAATATACTCAACTTTGTCACTTACGCAGTGTACTTCTTCACTATTACCTTTACGTTTTTTCATAGGTGGCGTGCCTGTGTTTTGAAATTCTGGTCTCTTGAATTGGTTACTTCTGCAGCGCTTCATAAAATGTCCTTTAAAACCACATCGTCGGCAGATCACGTCAAGTGCTGGACATTTAGTATTATTGATCACGTGCTTGAGGCTACCGCATCTAGGACAAGGGATTTGGCGGCTTACCCTTCCACTTCGATTTTGATTTAAAGGTCCTTGATCTTTTGGATTTGCAAGTGCTTGTTTTTCTAGAGTAATTTTATTAACCAAGCTCGAAGAAGATTTAGCATCAAATTCTTCCAGTTGACGTTTAACACTTTCCAGTATGTTTGCTTCCTCTATGACGTCTTGTAATGTAAAACCATCACCTTCTTTTAGTATTTTCTTCCGTAATTCTGTAGATGCACATTTCTCTACTATGTGGTCGATTAAATTTTCTTCCTTTACTTGCGAATCCTTAAATGCACATTTTCCTGCTTGGTTCCTTAGGCGAACCAGGAATTTTTCAAATTTTTCGTTGGTTTCTTGCTTCATCGACCTAAATACATGTCTTTCGTAAACTCGGCTTTGTTTTGGAGCAAAATAGTCGTTTAATTTTTGTAAAGCAACCTCATACATGTCAACATCATAGGCATCATCACTGCTCTCGTCTACGTGAGCTCCAGGAATGTTATAGTATATCTCTTGTAAACCTAGTCCTCCTAGTCCTAGGTGTAGCAGTATTGCCCTTTTCCTTACCGCGTCATCAATTTCAGCGGCTTCCAGGTAGATTTGGAGCCCTCGTTTCCATTTTTCCCATCTTATGCCTATATTGGTTGGGTCACCTTCACAATCAAACTGTTCTAGTGGTGGTATGTTTGAAGTCATAATTTCTGAAATTGTATGGACAATTGATCAGTAAGAGGAACTAAAACAGAATATTTACTATAAATAGAGTTCATTGTAAATATAGTTAAGTATTCAAACTGTATCTCAACATTTCGTTCCAGTAAACAAATAGCAGTTGCAACCACGGCATTTTAAAGCCATGCCAAACGATTTTTTCTATTAAATTGTCATTTTCGATCACGAGTGTCCGTTGCTGTCAGACCGTCTCGATTTTCGAGTGTCCGTTGCTGTCAGACCGTCTCGATTCACGATTGACTAAGGCATTTCGATCACGAGTGTCCGTTGCTGTCAGACCGTCTCGATTCTACTAGAGTCCGTTGCGATCAGACCGTCTCGATTCACGATTGCTATCAGATAATCTCGACTTACGAGTGTCCGTTGCTGTCAGACCGTCTCGATTTACGAGTGTCCGTTGCTGTCAGACCGTCTCGAATTACGAGTGTTTATTATGATTATAACAACAACTGCCACTTGTTTACCAGAATCGGTTATTTGACACCATCAAATTCACAACCCTTTATTTAAAAATAAAAAATCAAATATCTTATAATTAACTGTAAAAATATTTTCTTTGCTTTGCAATTGGCATGATGACATTACGCTATTTATACTCTATTTATACGCTATTGATATACCAAATTTTTGGAAAATTGAGCATAAACAACTTTTGGAAATGTCATGAATTCGGATGTCAAACACCAAATGGTAAATTAAATTGAAATATCTCTATTTCGCCAGTAAATTGAACATAGTTTCTCATATCACAACATATTAACGCCCTAGATTTTTAAGAATACAATTTTTCCATAAATTAATTAAACGGAAAGCGGATAATCTATTGTGAATATGAGTGACACGTTTTAACATGCTTCCTTTCTCTTTTTGGTAAAACAAATAGTAAGTACTCACAGTTTATCTTCGTCGCCAATTTGTAATAATCAGACTCTTGGTCAGATTGGTGACAATATTTATTTATCACTCACTTACTTACGGTTACACGTTACACGCCTTATTATTACAATGTATTGTGGTGCACTATTTGGACACACACTTATTCTGCTTCCCAACCGTTCGTGGTGACGGCTCGGATACGACTGAGCCCCTCTACTCCGCTACCGGATATTTATAGCTTATGCATAGCGCGTAGCGGGGCGAATCACTCTAGTGGGGCGAGTCTAGTCACCTGATTACTACAACTAACGTTTCAGTACTTTTATATTTAAGAACGACGTAATAAATAGAGTTATTACCAAAATGTAATAAATAATTAATCAATTGCATAAATATACATTTCTAGTATACTACACCCTTATCTTCCTATAAAGGGAAAAAAATAAACCACCATCGCAGCATTAGCCGTTCCAGAGAAATCATAGGTTTAGATTTGGTTCATACATTAGGCATCGTTCCCGCAGCGCCACACCCAGTACACCATGATCCAGGGCACCTGTCGCCAAACTGAGTATGCCAATATTTAGTACCACCATAGCGAACACGGAAAAAAATCTGATAACGTGTATAACACAGCTACTTTCCGAGAAATAAGCCATTGATTCAATATGCCATACAATTGGTACATTCGAGTAGAAAAGTTTTAAATTGCTTTTTATTTTAGCATTTTAAGTATCGGATCCGGTGCCCAAAACCATTTTTTACTATACACGGTGTTTGGTAATAGCCTTATAAAGCCGAATATGGTACATTTAAATATTTTGTTTATTAATTTTTGTATGAAACAGCTGATTTTTTTCGCGATTTCAGAGTTGGTCCCATAGTAAAAGTTGTTCAGTTTGATGGCCTCTATCTACAATATTCGGCTTTATAAGACTATATTACCAAACACCCTGTAAAGATAAACTAAACGATCGTTCAGACAATGCTTGATAAGCTTGTAAACGGTAACTGTAACTGCTCAAACATCGCTTCTAGACTATAAGAAAGGCTTGCAGAAACATTTTTATTATAACAGTTAAACCGGTTTTATCGAAAAATTGCGTTCCGGTGCGGAACGAAATAGAAGCGATACTTTAAACCTAAATAAACCGGTTTATTCCTAGGTCATCGCCCGGGCAGTCATATCATAGGGGTTTCTCAGAAATCGTCAAAAAATCATAAGGGTCAATTCAAGTTGGGAGAGCGCAGCGAATTTTCGTACTTCGAAATTTTCTTTATTTCTTCTTAAAAAAAATATAAAAATCTTTTTAAAAAAAAACGTTTTTAAAACGGACTAAATTATTACAAAAAAAAATTGGATTAAAACATTAAAACGGACTAAAAAGAAAAATATAAATTCTTCTGTACACATTTATAACCCTACCTACAGAAATTTTAAACCTAAAAACGTGGGGCGCATTTTGTAAAATTTATCATCCATATTGTCTTTAGCATTTTTTAGAAAATTTCGAAGTACCAAAATTCGCTGCGCTCTCCCAACTTGAATTGACCCTAATGATTTTTTGACGATTTCTGAGAATCCCCTATGATATGACTGCCCGGGCGATGACCAAGGAATAAACCGGTTTATTTAGGTTTAAAGTATCGCTTCTATTTCGTTCCGCACCGGAACGCAATTATTCGATAAAACCGGTTTAACCGTTATAATAAAAATGTTTCTGCAAGCCTTTCTTATAGTCTAGAAGCGATGTTTGAGCAGTTACAGTTACCGTTTACAAGCTTATCAAGCATTGTCTGAACGATCGTTTAGTTTATCTTTACAGGGTGTTTGGTAATATAGTCTTATAAAGCCGAATATTGTAGATAGAGGCCATCAAACTGAACAACTTTTACTATGGGACCAACTCTGAAATCGCGAAAAAAATCAGCTGTTTCATACAAAAATTAATAAACAAAATATTTAAATGTACCATATTCGGCTTTATAAGGCTATTACCAAACACCGTGTATAGTAAAAAATGGTTTTGGGCACCGGATCCGATACTTAAAATGCTAAAATAAAAAGCAATTTAAAACTTTTCTACTCGAATGTACCAATTGTATGGCATATTGAATCAATGGCTTATTTCTCGGAAAGTAGCTGTGTTATACACGTTATCAGATTTTTTTCCGTGTTCGCTATGGTGGTACTAAATATTGGCATACTCAGTTTGGCGACAGGTGCCCTGGATCATGGTGTACTGGGTGTGGCGCTGCGGGAACGATGCCTAATGTATGAACCAAATCTAAACCTATGATTTCTCTGGAACGGCTAATGCTGCGATGGTGGTTTATTTTTTCCCTTTATAGGAAGATAAGGGAATGCGCGAATGTTATTTAATACATCAATTAAAGGCGTTAGAGCGAAAAAAAATTTTTTTGAGGTTAGAATTTCTCAAAGCCTATAAAATCCTTAATCCACGATGAAATGTAGAAATTCGTTTTTTGCCGTGCCTTATGACGAAGGTATTAAATATATACCCACACCGTTTCCAGGAAAAAAAACGAATTGCTGAGATACAGCCGTGACGCTGCCAGAACGACGTCGTTCTGGCAGCGCCACAAATGACCCACGATTACTCCTGAATCTGTTGACATTCACGGGTTGATGTTAGCTTGTGTGAAATGGAAAAAATCGTTCTGGCAGCGCCACAAAAAACCTCGTATATCTTCGGATCCAGTGGAGGGAAAAAATCAAACGTATTTTTTCCCGACTGGGAAAAAGTCGGCCTATATGGTGAATTTTTTTCACGCAAATCGGAGACCGTGGCGCTGCCAGAACGATGCACACTAGGTTTTGATAGTTTTTGAATACGAAAACAACAAAATTCATTTTACATTTTTATTTAAAAGTTATTATTATTATCAACAAAATAATATCTTCTATCAAACACAAACAATAATTAACTAATTTTCATAAAAATACTTGTAAAAAACAGTACTATTAACAATTTAGCCTTAATTCTTAAGCTCACTTACACACATCGGTGTAAGACTAAAAGAGAGAAAATTAAAATATAAAAGTATGTACGGTTAGTTAACAAAGTTAACAGTCCCACTGTCGATTAATAAACTTAATTTAAGTAGATATCCTGATTTAGATTTCTTGAACATTTTTGTCTTCATCTGAGTAAATGATGATGATTTATTCAGGTATGAACACCTTTTCACCACCAAAATCATCGTGAATGAAATTGTTTAAAAGTTTTGCAATATGCTCATCATCAAAAGCTGAAATGTAACAAGTATATAAATAAAAGTAAATATCTAACATACCAAATGAAATTGGAAGAAATACTTAACGTACTGTATGCAGTACAAGTTATTTCAACCAATCATCTAACTTGGGTGATATGGAGTTATCAACTAAATTTTGTTTTATTTGTATTAATTACTATTTAAATTTACTCTTTTAAATTAAAAACAATGAAATAAACATAAGATTACGTTAATATAGCTGGATTTACTTATACTTACCTCGTATCGGCCTGGAAACCGACTGCGTGGACATTTTCAAAGAAATGACACTGACAGTGGCAGTTGACAGTACTGGTTTAAGGTGGCAAGGTTGGCCATAGATTACAGAAGTAAATGGCTGTCTCGATATTACCATTCTAGAAAAAACTTCGTCGAAAACGGGAAATTAGAATTTGTACTCTACGTAGTACATTAGGTAGTTACGTCTTGCTATAGAATTCAATTGTCAGGTCTGAAATACTAGCGTCAATTTGTACTTTATGAAGTGCGCTAGGACTTACGAGGTAATAAAAAAATCCCATAAAAACTTTCGTTCTTTTTACTTTAATCGGTTATTGTTATATTTTTTTCATGATTTAACCAAAGTTTGTCACATTCACCATGTCATATTAGACGGATAGGTACCTACAAAATTTACAATGTTTAAAATAAAACTTTAAATTTCTCGCAAATGTAGCATTTACAAGGTCAAAAGGAAAAACCACATTGTAGCGCATTTAATTTTGCTTTTTATGACACCCCACACAAGCTTATAAATTACATACTTTCTGTTGTATACGCCATATTCTGAAAGCGGCAACAGCAACTTTTATGACGTCATAACCCGTTATGAACCCCCTCCCCCCCCGTTAAGAACTGTCTCCCGATGGTTTTTTAGTCAGAATACCATGCCTAACAACATACTAAACTATGCCGCTAGTTTCATCAAGCGCATTTTTTTTCCCTTGAGGGAAGGCACTATTAACAAAACGGGTGTAACAAGACACTCAACGAAGCCGAAGTCCACGCATTCCGCCCATCATCAGGTTCATTTTTGTCTTTTAGACTATACCTGGGAAACCAATAGCTACGAAGTAATTGAAGGTCAAGTCAAAAATTTTTTTTTCAAAATATGAAATCTTATTTTATTCGTTATTTCCTAATGTTTGAAACATTTAGAAAGAAACATTTATCAAAATATTATGTATTTCGTAACAAACAATGGCTTCAAAATATTATCACTCAATGTATTTCATGAGCACGCAAACGTTGCTTTTCAACTCGGCCGCACGCAGCTCTGTAGCATTCACTCGCAGGCGCGGTCTTTTATAAAGTTACCTTGTGTGGTAATGCTTTTTAACACCAAACATTAAAATCGTTTCCCTGCAATAATTTTAAACAGAAATGGTTCTGATGATGGGCAGAATACGTAGACCTCGGCTTCGTTAAGTGTCTTGCTACACCCGGTATACTTAACTGGTACCTTCGCGGTGCGAGCCCGACTCGAATTTGACTAGTAATTATTATTTGCTCACCACTTCCCAGATATTCCAGGCGCCAGGCATCTGTGATAGTTGGCGTGGATCAGATGACTTCGAGGTTGTGTAATGTTATGATTACAATGTAAAAAAATAATGTTATGATAACTCACAGTGTTATTAGCTGCAGTTTAATAAATCTGTGAATATTTTTTCATTATCACCGATCCGATGTCCCGTACAATCACAGTACTTGTTGTATGGTCTGTGCGTACAATACAGCGTTTAAGTTTTTTGAGTTGTTTAGCTCAGCGTTCTTAATTTCAAGGTTCTAGAATAATAATTTAAAGGTTTATTATTAAGTACACAGCAGAGTTCCAAGAGAAAACACAAAGAAAACGTTTTTATGTTTACATTTTCATATTTTACCTAAATACAAGATGTATAAAAACAAGTACGTACTTACATTGACACCGGTCGCTTTAAGATGTTCTGGCCAATTTTTATAGTATTCTATTTTTGGAATATTTTTTTTTATTCTTCATCGTTTTGCAGAATGGCAGTTTCAATTTAGTTAAATAAGGTTGACTGAAAAATGCAAACACAAACTTGTTATGTAGGTAACCATACAACAAGTACTTACGTGTAGATACAGTCGAGTTCATTAATATGTTGGCACGTTTGGCAGGATATTGACTTTTATTACAAAGGCATAAAGGTTGACGAACTGTCAAAAGTGCCAACATATTAATGGACTCGACCGTACCTACCTACTTGTTATTGCCTAAGTACATGTTCAAATTTTCTAGTTGTCTACGTGTTCTAAGATGTTCATGATCTAATGTTTTATACTTTAATTAGGTATTACATAATGGAGTGGTGGAATCTTGTACAGCATTCTTTGGTTGAATGCTCTAAGGTATGAATGCTCTAATAAACAAGCTAGAGCTCAAATGTAAAAAAAAAATAGATTTAAAAGATCGACAGAAAAGAAAATATTTTCTCCTCCCCCGGTTTTCAATAAGAAAAAAATTCTGTCTCTTCATTATAGTTTACGACTTTAGCCAACAAGCAATGGATAAGGTTTTAAACTTGTTTGTCATTAGTATTATGCAGATTTTTCAATAAAACAAATGCTTTGTCAAACACGTTTAAAAACCTACGAGAAAACCAATGATAATAATAATAAGTCTATGGAGAAAACTCTAAATAATACTTACACGTGAAATGTTGTATTTGCACTGCACAGATAAAAAGCACAAGACGGCATTTTGAAAAAGTTCTCGAGTGTTTTTTCGAAATAACTGTATTCACGATACTCACTCTTAAACAAGTTTTGTACCTAGGTATAAGAAAACAAAAGCGTCTCAAAACGCTGCAATGAGTGCTAACTCTGCTGTCACAAATGGCCGCCCGCCAGTGTTGCCAACCACTGCCAAAATCTTCCCCCAAGAAATTTTCAAAATTCCCCTAAAAACCCCCAAGTTTAAATTCTTATTATAAAGTAGGTCGTGACTAATCAAATAAAACGCTTGCATATTAAGGTTCGTATTATAGAATCAAACTCAAACTCAAATCTCTGCTTCTAATTACTAATTCACAGGCTGCGTGTTTGTAAAGTTTTGAATCAATGAAATCCGAGTACTCACATGGAATTTCCTATTGTACGAAGGTTTTGTTTGAAGCCCCTAAAAAAAACCCTGAAATATTCCTGCCCCTAAAAAATCCCCTTTTGACACTTGCCCCCCCTAAATCTAGGGGAAAATCCCCCAAGTTGGCATCACTGCCGCCCGCGCCGGCCGGCCGCTCTCTGCTTGCTTCAGTGTTGCCAGATGAGCAAAATGAAAATGCGGTAGCTGTGCTTAAAAACACGCAGATTTTCAACAAAAAGTGGAATTTCTTGTTATAACATTTACATCGATTTTTCTCTCAATTCGTGTGCTTATTAGTTGTTTTTCACACAAAGACAAGTATCAACTTATCTCAAGAAAAAATCAAATTAAGTCAAGTGCAGGACAGAAAATAATTTAACTAAATCTTATTAGATGATTCGATACTTTTTATAATCTTACTACGCGCGGCTGCCTGTCATGTCCTATCTGTAACTTATCTTCGATCGATTCTTGTAATCCAAAATAAATACAGCGTTCGGCTAATATAATGCAAAATTGTAAGGTTAGAAAGTAGCCGATGCATCTTACAGACTAATTTTGTTTCGCTTATATTTTTACACAACTAAAGTGGTTGCCCACTTAGTTCTAAAAAAAGAGCAAACACAAACATGGTTAATAAACTTATGAAGTAGCTAATGAATGACCACCAAACAACATAACTTTAATTGTGATGGCAACCCCAAATTTGCGTAAAATGCGCAGTAGGTACGACGTTCTTTAGGTAATAAGTAAGCAGATTCATTATAAATAGCCGCGTTATTTATAATGTAGCTCGTTACTTATTTTAAGTATAAGGCTTGCAGTATAATGTATGCCACTACAGTTAAGTATAGCGGCTCTGTTTTTTCCGGTGCCAGAATATCTTTTTAACTAATGCGACTATTGAAAGTGTTTCGGGACATCTATATTCGAGGTAGGTATATAACTACATATCTACTAAGAATGTTATAAACCAATATGGCGGCTAACTTTTTGTTTGTGTGCCGATTTTGATGAAACTCGGTTTTTGTTACTATTTTGACAAGGAAAAAGCAACGCAATAATAAAATTATAAAAAATCCAAGATGGCGACCAACTTTTTTGTTTTTCGGCCGATTTCGATGAAACTTCGTTAATGGTGTTATTTTAACAAGGCAATAACAACGCAATGTTAAAAATATAAAAAATTCAAGATGGCGGCCAACTTTTTTGTTTGTGGGCCGATTTCGATGAAACTCGATTTTTTATACTATTTGACAAGAAAACAGCAACGCAATGTTAAAAATATAAAAATATCCAAGATAGCGGCCAAGTTGGTGGTTTATGAGCCCATTTCGATGAAATTCCGTTCATAGTACTATTTTGACAAGGAAATAATAACGCAATGTTCAAAATATTGAAAAATCCAAGATGGCGGCCAATTTTCTTGTTTGTGGGCCGATTTCCATGAAACACGGTTTTCGGAACTATTTTAGCGAGAAAACAGCAACGCAATGTTAAAAATAGTGAAAAATCCGTTATGGCGGCAACTTTTTGTTTGTGGGCCGATTTTGATGAAACTCGCTTTTTGGTACTATTTCGACAAGAAAACAGCAACTCAATGTTGAAAATATTGAAAAATCCATTATGGCAGCCTACTTTTTTGTTTGTAAGCCGATTTCGATGAAACTTGTTTTTTGGCACAATTATGACAAGAAAACAGCAACGCAATGACACAAATATAAAAATTCAAGATTGCGGCCAACTTATTTGTTTTTTGGCCGATTTCGATGAAACTCGGTTTATGATACAATTTTGACAAGAAAACAGCAACGCAATGTTAAAAATATAAAAAAATCCAAGATGGCGGCCATCTTTTTTGTTTCTGGGCTGATTTCGATAAAACTTGGTTTATGGTGTTATTTTAACAAGGCAATATTAACGCAATGTTAAAAATATAAAAAAATCCAAGATGGCAGGCAACTTTTTTGTTTCTGGGCCGATTTCGATGAAACTCCGTTCATAGTTCTATTTTGACAAGGAAATAATAACGCAATGTTCAAAATATTGGAAAATCCAAGATGGCGGCCAACTTTTTGGTTTTTGAGCCGATTTCGATGAAACTCCGTTCATAGTTCTATTTTGACAAGGATATAATAACGCAATGTTCAAAATATTGGAAAATCCAAGATGGCGGCCAATTTTCTTGTTTGTGGGCCGATTACTATGAAACACGGTTTTTGGAACTAATTTAACGAGAAAACAGCAACGCAATGTTGAAAATATTGAAAAATCCATAATGGCAGTCAACTTTTTTGTTTGTAGGCCGATTTCGATGAAACCCGGTTTTTGGTGTTATTTTAACAAGGCAATAACAACGCAATGTTAAAAATATAAAAAATCCAAGATGGCGGCCAACTTTTTGGTTTTTGAGCCGATTGCGATGAAACTCCGTTCATAGTTCTATTTTGACAAGGATATAATAACGCAATGTTCAAAATATTGGAAAATCCAAGATGGCGGCCAATTTTCTTGTTTCTGGGCCGATTTCGATGAAACTTGGTTTATGGTGTTATTTTAACAAGGCAATATTAACGCAATGTTAAAAATATAAAAAATCCAAGATGGCGGCCCACTTTTTTGTTTCTGGGCTGATTTCGATAAAACTTGGTTTATGGTGTTATTTTAACAAGGCAATATTAACGCAATGTTAAAAATATAAAAAAATCCAAGATGGCGGCCAACTTTTTTGTTTCTGGGCCGATTTCGATGAAACTTGGTTCATGGTGTTATTTTAACAAGGCAATATTAACGCAATGATAAAAATATAAAAAAATCCAAGATGGCAGCCAACTTTTTTGTTTCTGGGCTGATTTCGATGAAACTTGGTTTATGGTGTTATTTTAACAAGGCAATAACAACGCAATGTTAAAAATATAAAAAAATTATGATGGCGACCAACTTTTTTGTCTATCGGCCGATTTAGATATAACTTGGTTTATGGTGTTATTTTAACAAGGCAATAACAACGCAATGTTAAAAATATAAAAAAATCCAAGATTGTGGCCAACTTTTTTGTTTCTGGGCCGATTTCGATGAAACTTGGTTTATGGTGTTATTTTAACAAGGCAATATTAACGCAATGTAAAAAATATAAAAAAATCCAAGATGGCGGCCAACTTTTTTGTTTCTGGGCCGATTTCGATAAAACTTGATTTATGGTGTTATTTTAACAAGGCAATATTAACGCAATGTTAAAAATATAAAAAATCCAAGATGGCGGCCAACTTTTTTGTTTCTGGGCTGATTTCGATAAAACTTGGTTTGTGGTGTTATTTTAACAAGACAATATTAACGCAATGTTAAAAATATAAAAAAATCCAAGATGGCGGGCAACTTTTTTGTTTCTGGGCCGATTTCGATGAAACCTTGTTCATGGTGTTATTTTAACAAGGCAATATTAACGCAATGTTTAAAATATAAAAAATCCAAGATGGCGGCCAACTTTTTTGTTTCTGGGCTGATTTCGATGAAACTTGGTTTATGGTGTTATTTTAACAAGGCAATAACAACGCAATGTTAAAAATATAAAAAAATTAAGATGGCGACCAACTTTTTTGTCTATCGGCCGATTTAGATATAACTTGGTTTATGGTGTTATTTTAACAAGGCAATAACAACGCAATGTTAAAAATATAAAAAAATTAAGATGGCGACCAACTTTTTTGTCTATCGGCCGATTTAGATATAACTTGGTTTATGGTGTTATTTTAACAAGGCAATAACAACGCAATGTTAAAAATATAAAAAAATCCAAGATTGTGGCCACCTTTTTTGTTTCTGGGCCGATTTCGATGAAACTTGGTTTATGGTGTTATTTTAACAAGGCAATATTAACGCAATGTAAAAAATATAAAAAAATCCAAGATGGCGGCCAACTTTTTTGTTTCTGGGCCGATTTCGATAAAACTTAATTTATGGTGTTATTTTAACAAGGCAATATTAACGCAATGTTAAAAATATAAAAAATCCAAGATGGCGGCCAACTTTTTTGTTTCTGGGCTGATTTCGATAAAACTTGGTTTGTGGTGTTATTTTAACAAGACAATATTAACGCAATGTTAAAAATATAAAAAAATCCAAGATGGCGGGCAACTTTTTTGTTTCTGGGCCGATTTCGATGAAACCTTGTTCATGGTGTTATTTTAACAAGGCAATATTAACGCAATGTTTAAAATATAAAAAATCCAAGATGGCGGCCAACTTTTTTGTTTCTGGGCTGATTTCGATGAAACTTGGTTTATGGTGTTATTTTAACAAGGCAATAACAACGCAATGTTAAAAATATAAAAAAAATTAAGATGGCGACCAACTTTTTTGTCTATTGGCCGATTTAGATATAACTTGGTTTATGGTGTTATTTTAAAAAGGCAATAACAACGCAATGTTAAAAATATAAAAAAAATTAAGATGGCGACCAACTTTTTTGTCTATTGGCCGATTTAGATATAACTTGGTTTATGGTGTTATTTTAAAAAGGCAATAACAACGCAATGTTAAAAATATAAAAAAATCCAAGATTGTGGCCAACTTTTTTGTTTCTGGGCCGATTTCGATGAAACTTGGTTTATGGTGTTATTTTAACAGGGCAATATTAACGCAATGTTAAAAATATAAAAAATCCAAGATGGCGGCCAACTTTTTTGTTTCTGGGCTGATTTCGATAAAACTTGGTTTATGGTGTTATTTTAACAAGACAATATTAACGCAATGTTAAAAATATAAAAAAAATCCAAGATGGCAGGCAACTTTTTTGTTTCTGGGCCGATTTCGATGAAACTTGTTTTATGGTGTTATTTTAACAAGGCAATATTAACGCAATGTTAAAAATATAAAAAATCCAAGATGGCGGCCAACTTTATTGTTTCTGGGCTGATTTCGATAAAACTTGGTTTATGGTGTTATTTTAACAAGGCAATAACAACGCAATGTTAAAAATATAAAAAAAATTAAGATGGCGACCAACTTTTTTGTCTATCGGCCGATTTATACAGGGTGGCCCAAACGGTGACGCTAAAAATTTTTTTTTTGTTTCCTCACATCTCGTTGTACCCGGAAATACCCTATGTATGTTCAGCGATTTTTTGTAGTTTTCGAGCTATGAATTATTTTTTTAAATTTTGAGAATTTTTGACTTGACAGACTAAAATATTTTTCTTTCGGAAATTATACATCTTTTTTTGAATTATTTTTTTGTTACATAGACCTCATGACTTGAACTTTAACACATAAAATACCCAGCTTCCTGTCATCAAAATAAGTTACAAAAATATTGACCGACAGTGAAAAATTGACGTAAAATCAAATCATAGTTAAATTTTCAACTTTGAATTAAAAATTAAAAAAAAGGTTCCATGACTTCTGAGTAATTTTAAAAACTTCACAAGACCCTAAGCTTTAATTCTAATTTAAAAAAAAATGTGCTTAATAAGGTTTTTTTAGCCGAAATCTGCCTTCAAATGCACAAAGGTGAAATTTTCTAAGATTTTTTATTGGCTATTTTGTCATTCACAAAATGATTCTTACCAAAATAAAGTTTAAAATGGTACTGTTTATTGAATAAAGAATTAAAAACAACCTTTAAAAGTATGTTATTACGAAGCGGTAACATCGATGTCATTTAGTTATAGTTATTTTGGTTATTTTAAGGATAAATCATATTAAATAAAACAATTACTACAAATTCAACAATTAAATTTATTTCACAATAAGTTTTCAAAATGTCTCCCTCCCGCTTCAATGCACAACCTACATCGCCTTAAAAAATTTTGTTTTAAATTTCGGAAAGCATTAGTATTTTCTTTGATTTTTATTTCTGCTTCTCTTAGTTTTTGACGCAGCTCTGCTTCAGTGTTTGTTTCGTTTGCGTAAACCAGCTCTTTGTAATAGCCCCACAGAAAAAAATCTATGGGGTTTAAGTCTGGTGAACGCGCAGGCCAAGGAATCGGGCCGCCACGCCCAATCCACCGTCTCGGAAAAGTCTGGTTAAGGTGCTCTCGTACTTCTCTAGCATAGTGGCACGGAGCACCATCGTTTTGAAATATCATTCTTCTTCTTGTTAGTAGATTCACATCCTCTAATAAACCGTTCAAGCTATTTCGTAGAAAATCCAAATATTGCGCTCCGTTCAACCTAGCCGGCAATTCAAATGGTCCTATAAATTCCCCATTGACAATTCCTGACCACAAATTTACACTAAACCTTGTTTGAAAATTGGATGGTCTTGCCTTGTGTGGGTTTTCAATGGCCCAACTGTGATAATTATGAATATTGAAAACTCCGGTTCTTTCAAAGCGTGATTCGTCTGTCCACAAAATTTTGTCGAAGAAATCAGGATCGTCTTGAGTTTTTTGAAGCATTGTTTCACAGAAAGTCACTCGTCTTGGATAATCTGCAGGTTGCAATTGTTGCACGCGTTGGATATGAAAAGCGTGGTATCCCTCTGAAAAAAAAAAACACCGAAATTGTAAATTCAAAGCATAGGTAAGATAGTCTTTTTTCAGTTTCACCAAATAGTAGGCTAGTGATAATCACTGGTATGTACCACGCTTTCTCGCCCACTAGCGAGTGATTATTTTGTTGCCAAATACACATTCAGTCAGAGTTCAATACTTAAAAAGACCACGTGCTACAAAAAGTCGCTCATAAAGCACGTGCGTGCTATTTTTTTTAAGTCACAATAATTACAGCTAAAAAAAATAGCACGTGGGCATAGTGGGCGAGCTAATGGGTGCGTAATTATGAGGTTTAAAGACAAGATGAAATTAACCCACCTGACTTCAGTATCCTCATAACTGAGGTTCGTGGTACACCAGTCCTTCTTGCGATTGCTCTGGTGCTAGTCGATGAATCCCTTTCCACTTGTTCCACGACTTGATCCATAATATCTGGATCCATTCTGGGTATTCCTTCCTGAGATGAACGTCCAGGAATTCGTCCCTCCATAAATGTATGGTGAGTATTTTGAAATACTCTGTAATTCGGGTAATGCTCCCGTTGTTCTCCTCGCCGTTCCAATTGCTCTCGATAAAGCCTTGCTGCCAAACTAGCATTTCCTTGGGCAACACCGTAAAAATAGTGCATCTCTGCGTATTCACGCAAAGAATAGCTCATGTTGCAGCACAAAGGTCCAAATCACAAGGTAGGTAATCAAAGTCCGAAACACAAGCACAGGTAAATCAGTCACAGGAAGAATCAGAGTCCAGTTAGCAAGCGAGAGTAGTTGTATCAGAATTGAAAACAAAACCAGGAGTAGTAGTAACACGAGCGAAAGCTGTGAACAACTGAGGTGAAGGAGGGAGGAATGCGACCGACATGAGATGAATAGAGCAAGATAGCAAGATAGATAGAGCAAGACAGCAAGATAGATAGAGCAAGACGGCCTAGATGAGAAAGAGAGGACGTGCTTATAGACGACGCTGTGTTGGTCCCCCTTCTTTTGTTCGGCGCGCGGGAAGTCTATTGTTTGTGATTCTAGTGTCTGCCAGAACTATTGTTATTTATGATGTCGCTAAAGATAAACCGGTTGGAGGTAAAGACCATTTTCTTTGTACAAAGACCAACTTGTGCTGTTGAAGTGACAACATACTAACTACCACTAAACTAATTTAGAACTCTAAATTTATAAACTATACTAAATGTCAATTATTATGTTATATCAAACCTAATTAACCTTAGATAATAACAATGAGTGCTTTTAAAATAAATTACCTTTGTACATTTGAAGGCAGATTTCGGCTAAAAAAAGCCTATTAAGCACCACTTTTTTTTAATTAGAATTAAAGCTTAGGGTCTTGTTAAGTTTTTAAAATTACTAAAAAGTCATGGAACCTTTTTTTTAATTTTTAATTCAAAGTTGAAATTTTAACTATGACTTGCTTTTACCTCAATTTTTTATTGTCGGTCAATATTTTTGGAACTTATTTTGATGATAGGAAGCTGGGTATTTTATGTGTTAAAGAACAAGACATGAGGTCTATGTAACAAAAAAAAAATAAAAAAAAGATGTATAATTTCCGGTAAAAAAAATATTTTAGTCTGTCAAGTAAAAAAATCTCAAAATTTAAAAAAAAAATCATAGCTCGAAAACTACAAAAAATCGCTGAACATACATAGGGTATTTCCGGGTACAACTAGATGTGAGGAATCAAAAAAAAAATTTTTAGTGTCACCGTTTGGGCCACCCTGTATATAACTTGGTTTATGGTGTTATTTTAACAAGGCAATAACAACGCAATGTTAAAAATATAAAAAAAAATAAGATGGCGACCAACTTTTTTGTCTATTGGCCGATTTAGATATAACTTGGTTTATGGTGTTATTTTAACAAGGCAATAACAACGCAATGTTAAAAATATAAAAAAATCCAAGATGGCGGGCAACTTTTTTGTTTCTGGGCCGATTTCGATGAAACTTGGTTCATGGTGTTATTTTAACAAGGCAATATTAACGCAATGTTAAAAATATAAAAAATCCAAGATGGCGGCCAACTTTTTTGTTTCTGGGCTGATTTCGATAAAACTTGGTTTATGGTGTTATTTTAACAAGGCAATATTAACGCAATGTTAAAAATATAAATAAATCCAAGATGGCAGTCAACTTTTTTGTTTCTGGGCTGATTTCGATGAAACTTGGTTTATGGTGTTATTTTAACAAGGCAATAACAACGCAATGTTAAAAATATAAAAAAAATTAAGATGGCGACCAACTTTTTTGTCTATCGGCCGATTTAGATATAACTTGGTTTATGGTGTTATTTTAACAAGGCAATAACAACGCAATGTTAAAAATATAAAAAAATCCAAGATGGCGGGTAACTTTTTTGTTTCTGGGCCGATTTCGATGAAACTTGGTTCATGGTGTTATTCGTAGCAAAAGACATTTGCACTACGGACATTTCGGACTACATTTTGAAGAAAACTAATTTAAATGTAAAGGTGCAATTACAAAATGTGAAGGTTAACAAACAATATGACTCATACAAAATATATGTTCCCAGTCATAAAATAAATTATTTTTGCAAGAAGATTTTTGGCCCGACGGAATTTCGTTTCGTCGATTTATTGAATTCGGCGGGAGAAAGCAGAATAATAGTACGAATGAATAATGGATAAAAAAGCAAAGTTTATTAGTTTTAATTGTAAAGGAGTGGCTCGCTCTGTGAACTGTGTAAGGAAGTTATGTCAAAATGCCGATGTCGTCGCTTTGCAGGAGACGTGGCTTTTTCCTCATGATGTACCTTTCTTGGACGGGATAGACCCAAGCTTCGCCTACACAGGAAAATCAGCGATGGACACCAGTGCCGGAATAATCAGGGGTCGGCCTTACGGTGGAGTGGCCTTGCTGTGGCGTAAAAACTTGTTTCAGTCAGTTAATGTGATAACGTGTCAAAGTGCGCGCTTAGTTGCAATAAAAGTTAGCCTCCTAGATCGTGATATGATAATATTTTCGTTTTACATGCCTACAGATTCTAATGACAATCTTACTGAGTTCACAAATTGTCTTAGTGAAATTAGTGCAATAATTGAAGGTAACAATGCAGAGTCTGTTGTTATACTTGGAGATTTCAACGCCCACCCCGGTGAGTTATTTCACTCTGAACTTTTGGACTTTTGTGCTGAGCAGTCATGGTCGTGCATAGACTTATTGTTGTTGCCGATAGAAACTTATACGTTTGTAAGCGAGGCACACGGTTGCCGACGATGGCTCGACCACTGTGTCGTATCAGCGGCCGCGGCCCGGGCCGTAACTGGGGCTGAAGTGTTAATTGACATATACTGGTCGGACCACATGCCATTGTTAATTGAATTTAATTTAGACTTAATTAGACCTAAAACAGAATTTTGTAAAATTAAACTAAACAAAGCAATTTGGGGCTACAGGGATGCTACTCAGATACATAAATACCATAAAATTTGTCATTCCAAATTAAGAGATATAGACTTTCCGTCGGAACTGAGTGATTGCTGTGACAAATTTTGTGATAATAAGAAACATAGTTTAATAATAGATGACCTTTATTCTAAAATTGTAACTATACTTACTAATGCTGCCGAATGTACGAATATCAGTAAATCTGGAGGGTATCCTAAGCCAGTGGTAGGATGGAACACGCATGTCTTGGGCGCTCATAGGGAGGCTAAGCTTAACTTTGAAATCTGGGAACTATATGGTAGTCCCAATAGTGGTTATTACTATAACAAAATGATTAACTCTAGAAAAATTTTCAAGTCCAAGTTGCGGTGGTGTCAGAAAAATGAGGATAAAATCAGAATGGATATTCTAGCACAGCACCATAAAGATAATAATTTTGTAAAATTTTGGAAGTCCACAAACAAAATTAATCCTAAGTCTAGTCTGCCTGTGAGCGTGGCTGGCGTGCGTGATCCAAAAGATATTGCTAACGTGTTCCGGAATCACTTCCGGGTTGAATCTCCTCTGGACTCTGCCCCAGCACCGTTATTGCGTGCGCCCATTACCACCCCGGAGCGTACCGTAATCTTCTCTACTAATGAAGTCAGAAATACTATTAAAAATATGATGAGAGGAAAGACACCCGGAGTTGATGGTCTTAGCGTAGAGCATCTTCAGCATGCAGGCGTCCACCTCTCGAGAGTTCTCACTATGCTATTTAACTTCTGCATAGGACATTCCCACCTGCCGCGCGATATGATGAGGACTATTGTTTCGCCAATTGTTAAGAATAAGACCGGTGACAGTTCGGATCCGAATAACTATAGACCGATATCTCTTGCAACAATTACTGCAAAGGTTCTGGACAGGTTGCTTGATCGGCAGCTTGACAATCATCTTAAATTGCACGACGCGCAGTTTGGCTTTAAGCCCGGCCTATCTACTGAGAGTGCAATTCTGTCGCTTAAGCATACCGTACAGTACTATTCAGAGAGAAAAACGCCGGTCTATGCTTGCTATCTGGATCTCTCTAAAGCCTTTGACCTTGTCTCATACTCTAAGCTGTGGGAGAAGCTTAACGAGTCCAGCGTGCCTGATGAAGTAACGTCTTTGTTTAAATATTGGTATCATAATCAAATAAATGAAGTAAGATGGGCGGGTTCTCACTCAGATGAGTACAAACTTGACTGTGGTGTGAGACAAGGAGGAATAACATCGCCTAAACTGTTTAATTTGTATATTGATCAGTTGATCGTTGAGCTCAGCAACACCCAAGTTGGCTGTCATATGGACGGAGTCTGTATTAATAATATCAGTTACGCCGATGACATGGTGTTGCTGAGCCCATCGATCGCTGCATTAAGGCGACTACTCAGTATCTGTGAGAGATACGCAGCGGCCCATGGACTCAGGTACAATGCGAAGAAGAGCGAGCTAATGGTTTTCAGAGCAGGTACCAAATGTTACTCTAATGTGCCACCAGTACTATTGTCTGGTTCTCCTCTCTGCCAAGTTACAGCGTTTAAGTATCTGGGTCACTGGGTCACTGCGGATCTTAAGGATGATTTAGACATCGAACGGGAGCGGAGGGCGTTGGCTGTCCGATGTAATATGCTGGCTCGCAGATTTGCACAGTGTAATAATGAGGTAAAGTTGACGCTATTTAAAGCATTCTGTCAGTCCTTTTACACGTGCAGTCTGTGGGTCAGCTATACGCAGAGGGCGTATAACGCCCTTCGCGTCCAATACAACAATGCGCTCAGGATGTTGTTGCGGCTGCCGCGATTTTGCAGCGCATCGGAAATGTTTGCGGAGGCGCGGATTGACGGTTTTCACGCCATTCTTCGAAAGCGTTGCGCCTCTATGCTAGCGCGCGTACGAGCCAGTCGCCACACTATCCTGGGCACAATCGCTGACAGGTGGGACTCTCCTATTCTACAGCACTGGATTAGCCTGCATGTTGCCCAGTAGCCCCTGTTTTAAGTCATTTTTATTAGGTCACTTTCTTGTAATTTATTTGTTTACATTGTGTTTATTACCTGCCTAATTATTTACTTTCATGTTTTTAATAATTAATTTTTGTTGATTTTATTGAATTTTTGATTAATTAAGTATTTTATTTTAATAATTTTATTATAATGAATTTTCAAATAATCTTAATTTTAAAATATTTAATGACAATTTATTTATTCCAATGAATTTTTAATTATATTATTTTAATCATTTTAACTCTCGACATTTGTAACTGTGATAATTTTAATTAAGTAAGTAATTGACATGTAATAATCTGTAATTTTTCATCAAGCTTTAATTAAACTAACATATTCTTAAGTCGCTACTAACAAAAATGGATCTTTGTTATCTGGAAATAAATAAATAATAATAATAAAAAATAATAATAATAATTTTAACAAGGCAATATTAACGCAATGTTAAAAATATAAAAAATCCAAGATGGCGGCCAACTTTTTTGTTTCTGGGCTGATTTCGATAAAACTTGGTTTATGGTGTTATTTTAACAAGGCAATATTAACGCAATGTTAAAAATATAAATAAATCCAAGATGGCAGTCAACTTTTTTGTTTCTGGGCTGATTTCGATGAAACTTGGTTTATGGTGTTATTTTAACAAGGCAATAACAACGCAATGTTAAAAATATAAAAAAAATTAAGATGGCGACCAACTTTTTTGTCTATCGGCCGATTTAGATATAACTTGGTTTATGGTGTTATTTTAACAAGGTAATAACAACGCAATGTTAAAAATATAAAAAAATCCAAGATTGTGGCCAACTTTTTTGTTTCTGGGCCGATTTCGATGAAACTTGGTTTATGGTGTTATTTTAACAAGGCAATATTAACGCAATGTTAAAAATATAAAAAAATCCAAGATGGCGGCCAACTTTTTTGTTTCTGGGCCGATTTCGATAAAACTTGGTTTATGGTCTTATTTTAACAAGGCAATAACAACGCAATGTTAAAAATATAAAAAATCCAAGATGGCAGCCAACTTTTTTGTTTCTGGGCCGATTTCGATGAAACTTGGTTTATGGTGTTATTTTAACAAGGCAATAACAACGCAATGTTAAAAATATAAAAAATCCAAGATGGCAGCCAACTTTTTTGTTTCTGGGCCAATTTCGATGAAACTTGGTTTATGGTGTTATTTTAACAAGGCAATAACAACGCAATGTTAAAAATATAAAAAAATTTAAGATGGCGACCAACTTTTTTGTCTATCGGCCGATTTAGATATAACTTGGTTTATGGTGTTATTTTAACAAGGCAATAACAAAGCAATGTTAAAAATATAAAAAAATCCAAGATTGTGGCCAACTTTTTTGTTTCTGGGCCGATTTCGATGAAACTTGGTTTATGGTGTTATTTTAACAAGGCAATATTAACGCAATGTTAAAAATATAAAAAAATCCAAGATGGTGGCCAACTTTTTTGTTTCTGGGCTGATTTCGATGAAACTTGGTTTTAGGTACTATTTTACAAGTAAACAGCAATGCAATGTTTAAAATATTAAAACACCTAAGATGACAGCCAAATTCTTTATTTGTTTTTTTTAACCAAATAACACGAAAACGATCCCTTTTTTCCCAAGCTGTTTTTTTTGTATAATAGTATCAAAAATCGAGTTTCATCAAAATCGGCCCAAAAACAAACTGTGGGCTGCCATCTATTTTTTATATTTTTATTATTGCGTTACTGTTTTCTGTGAAAATAGTACCAAAAGACGGAGTTTCATCGAAATCGGCTCACAAACAAAAAAGTTAACAGCCATATTGGACTTTGCAATATTTTCAACATTGCGTTGCTGTTTTCTCGTTTAAATAATTCCGAAAACCATGTTTCATGTAAATCGGCCCAAAAACAAAAAAAGTTGGCCGCCATCTTAGATATTTTTATTATTTTTAACATTGCCTTGTTATTTCCTTGTTAAAATAATACCAAAAACCAAGTTTAATGAAATCGGCCGAAAAACAAAAATCGGTTTAATATCATTAAACCGCATACGTTAATGTAAAGAGTGTGCCACAGTAATTTAATGATGCGGCTGACGTCATAAAGATTCTACGTACCGAAAACAGTCAGTAAGTAAACGGAGTTCGTAAAATGAGCCAGGATACGTAAAAACTGATGATGTAGACGGAGACTTTATTAATTATCCCGTGTACGTAAAATGTATATGCATACCTCCGACCCTGCTCGTACATTATGTACGTAACCGGGACCATTACTTAATGTGACAGGGACAGTACAATGATTTGGCAACCAGTTACTGTTATAAAGAGCCTGGATACTGAAATAATGCAGCTGTATAACTATTCGTACGTATGGCGCATACATATTTTATGTTACGGGTTAAGTAAATTACGTATGCTGCTCCGTGCAGAATCATTAAGCCGCATACGTAACTGTAATGAATGCGCCACAGTAATTTCATGATGCGGCTGACGTCATAAAGATTCTACGTACCAAACACAGTCGGTAAGTAAACGGAGTTCGTAAAATGAGCCAGGATACGTAAAAACTGATGATGTAGACGGAGACATTATTAATTATCCCGTGTACGTAAAATGTATCGGCATATCTCCGACCCTGCTCGTACATTATGTACGTAACCGGGACCATTACTTAATGTGACAGGGACAGTACAATGATTTGGCAACCAGTTACTGTTATAAAGAGCCTGGATACTGAAATAATGCAGCTGTATAACTATTCGTACGTATAGCGCATACATATTTCATGTTACGGGTAAAGTAAATTACGTATGCTGCTCCGTGCAGAATCATTAAGCCGCATACATAACTGTAAAGAGTGCGCAACAGTAATTTAATGATGCGGCTGACGTCATAAAGATTCTACGTACCAAACACTGTCGGTAAGTAAACGGAGTTCGTAAAATGAGCCAGGATACGTAAAAACTGATGATGTAGACGGAGACATTATTAATTATCCCGTGTACGTAAAATGTTTCGGCATACCTCCGACCCTGCTCGTCCATTATGTACGTAACCGGGACCATTACTTAATGTGACAGGGACAGTACAATGATTTGACAACCAGTTACTGTTATAAAGAGCCTGGATACTGAAATAATGCAGCTGTATAACTATTCGTACGTATAGCGCATACATATTTCATGTTACGGGTAAAGTAAATTACGTATGCTGCTCCGTGCAGAATCATTAAGCCGCATACGTAACTGTAAAGAGTGCGCAACAGTAATTTAATGATGCGGCTGACGTCATAAAGATTCTACGTACCAAACACAGTCGGTAAGTAAACGGAGTTCGTAAAATGAGCCAGGATACGTAAAAACTGATGATGTAGACGGAGACATTATTAATTATCCCGTGTACGTAAAATGTATCGGCATACCTCCGACCCTGCTCGTACATTATGTACGTAACCGGGACCATTACTTAATGTGACAGGGACAGTACAATGATTTGGCAACCAGTTACTGTTATAAAGAGCCTGGATACTGAAATAATGCAGCTGTATAACTATTCGTACGTATAGCGCATACATATTTCATGTTACGGGTAAAGTAAATTACGTATGCTGCTCCGTGCAGAATCATTAAGCCGCATACGTAACTGTAAAGAGTGCGCAACAGTAATTTAATGATGCGGCTGACGTCATAAAGATTCTACGTACCAAACACAGTCGGTAAGTAAACGGAGTTCGTAAAATGAGCCAGGATACGTAAAAACTGATGATGTAGACGGAGACATTATTAATTATCCCGTGTACGTAAAATGTATCGGCATATCTCCGACCCTGCTTGTACATTATGTACGTAACCGGGACCATTACTTAATGAGACAGAGTCAGTACAATGATTTGTCAACCAGTTACTGTTAAAAAGAGCCTGGATACTGAAATAATGCGACTGTATAACTTCGTACGTATAGCGCATACATATTTCATGTTACGGGTAAAGTAAATTACGTATGCTGCTCCGTGCAGAATCATTAAGCCGCATACGTAACTGTAAAGAGTGCGCCACAGTAATTTCATGATGCGGCTGACGTCATAAAGATTCTATGTACCGAACACTGCCAGTAAGTAAACGGAGTTCGTAAAATGAGCCAGGATACGTAAATGTTTATGTAGGCGGAGACATTATTAATTATCCCGTGTACGTAAAATGTATCGGCATATCTCCGACCCTGCTCGTACATTATGTACGTAACCCGGACCATTACTTAATGAGACGGAGTCAGTACAATGATTTGGCAACCAGTTACTGTTGTAAAGAGCCTGGATACTGAAATAATGCGGCTGTATAACTTCGTACGTATAGCGCATATATATTTCCTGTTGCGGGTTAAGTAAATTACGTATGCTGCTCCGTTAATACATATGCGGCATCATTAAACCGCATACGTAAACGTTAACAGTGCGGGCACAGTAATTTCATGATGCGGCTTACGTATTAAGGATTCGGCCTCATTACAAGTAACTCGTTTACATTGTCTTTACAGGGCATTATGCCGCATACTTACTGGACATGGTGTCGGCTCATTATAAGTATGGCTCTTATTTATTTCATGTGAAAAGCACATTATACGTATCTGGCTGCCAGTGCATTACAAATTTGCCAATTTTAAGTAGCCCGTTTTTCTCAGTGCATTTATGGACCGATTTTGATGATTATTTTTTTGTTCGATTGAGTATTCTTGCGAGATGGTCCCATAAATTTTTGTCCCCATTTTTTTTCAAATCGGTTCAGTAGTTTTCAAGTAATCCTGAAAATACTATGATTTTGCATTAACTACCATGACGACTTTGTTATTTATGAACCGAATTAGATGAAGTTTTTTGTGTTGGAAACGGGATACCTTCAGTACTGACTTAAAAAAAAATAAGGTTCTCAGTTTGACCTGTATGTATTGTATGTGTGTTTCTCCGCGATTATCTCACGTTTGGCTGAGCCAATTTTTCTACCTTATAATATACCTACACTACCTAATACAGAAGGTACTTACACTAAAAATAAAAAAATAAGAAATTGTTTAAAAAACAAAAAACCGACTTCAAAAAATCTGCCTCTAAAAAGCAAGAAATAATATTCAAATCATTAGATACGCATTATCATCGTTAGGCTGCGTTCAGACGATAACGCACGACCCAACCTCAACCCAAACTCAACTCAAACGCAGCCCACTCCTTAAAATACATCACTTACAATTTTGAGTCTTATGACACATTAATAAGCTCATTTATATTTTGTCGATGCAACTGCTTACTCCCCGCGCTCAACCCGAACTCAACTCAAACTCAACCCGTACACAACCCAAACTCAAATCAAACTCAATCCGAACTCAAATCGAACTCAAACCGAACTCACTTCAAACTCACATGGACATTACACAGGACTTTATTAAAGTGTCATAAGACCCAAAATTGTAAGCGATGTATTTCAAGGTGGGCTGTGTTAGAGGTGAGTTTGAGTTGAGTTCGGCTTGAGGTCGGGTCGTGTGTTATCGTTTGAACGCAGCCTTATAATAACGTCTATTGAAGTCGGGTGGGGATTTGACAGAAAGAGCTGTATCTCGCCTTGGGTGGTGAATGTGGTGATAGACAGACGTAGCAGGGGGGTATTTTTTTTTCAGATATCATACGAGAAATTGCATAGGTAAAGTGAAAAGGGGATTCTAAACGAATAACAACACTCGATAACTTTAAGTCTCTTAGTTTTAAGGTAGCAGTGCAGCGACTCACAGAATTTATAAATATTTAATTGTTTGGAACTTTTTAACGTATTTTTCGAATAGTATTAATTAATTGTCAATGCTGAAATTATTTATTTGCTTTGATCGATGTTAAAATATTTAGAAGTAAATAGTGTTTCCCATTTTCATCAAAGCGAAAAAGGATAAATCTAATAGAAGTCGCTACTTTAGATAGTGGCAGAGTGGATTTAATGCCCGAATTTGACGTAGGTAAGTTGCCATTCGAGTTCTTTTCGAGAAACTTTTTTTCATAATTATTAGCTAAATTGTATGCAAGAACACTTTTTCAATATTTTCGACAGACGTAGGTAGTATAAATATGCCAATAAATCGATCGGTTCTTCCGTCTTAACGGCCTCCGGTTCTTTAAGTTTGTTATAAACGTAACCCAATGATAACAAAATCTGTATCCCCGTTTGATATTCTTGTCCTGCGCACGTAATTAATCGTAGATTCTTACAATCCTTTTGTCCTTACCCCGAGCCATTAGGAGCGAATAGCTGACGCAAGGGACTCCTCGCTCCATACTGCAATTATCGTTATCTGGATAAATAATGGCACGTCGTATAATGGCACGTCGTAATTAGTTGAACATACATTTACTTCATTTGATGATTGTGAAGAGGAGTTTTACAGATAAGTTAAGAATTAAGAGGGTGAAGTTTAAAACCAAACTTTTTTTTTAGTTCTACAAGAAGGTACACCTGCGTCTTAACGCGTAGCTTAAAGCGTTAATCTAGGCGTTACGTAGATGTGGCCAAGACTTAACGGCGTTAATTTACAAACGATATTACTGAATATTTATAATGCCCGTTCTTGGACATTAACATTAACGTTAACGCAGGTGAAGCCGTAGCATTATAGTAAAGTGATGATATCATCTGAAATCTTTTCCTTACGACAGCGCATACGTCTTCAACATATTATAGCGAGTCTTAAAAAATTAAAGCCTTCACAATGCCTGCGATAAAGGTTTCAAAACGACCTGAAGCTATAAAAAAGACTAGTAAACATCTCGCAAACGCGCTAAACCGTCTCGCATGATGCTTTACGACCGAATATTAACATTGTTATGTGTTATATTTCCGGGTATCTTGCCCGAGGTTCAAATGATAAAGGTAAGTAGGTACTTACATAAAACAAAATTTACATTTTGTTTTTTATAATAACAAAAAATATATTTAATATTAAAGCAAATAAATAATTTCAGCACAAAAATTGGGCAATATAAACATGATATTACTTATACCAATGGTTCAATAGTTTTATAAACTATCATTTCCAATTGACTGTTTGTATACTGCAAATGGTATTACGAAAGGCTATTTTTTCACATATTACGTCGCAGGAAGCTTTTTCTATAACAAATATAAGAAAATTGGTTATTGATTCTCCAGTTCACAGTTAAATCATTTATGGCTTAAGTACTACAGATAACATACTATGTAGGTATGTACTTTTTTCTGGACCAGTCAATTTAGACGAGTACCTACGAGTACTGAAAGCTTTCTGTAACGAGATATATTCGATAAATTTAGGGAACAAGTCTTTAATTTAGGCACTCACAAGTGCAAATTTACTTCGAAATTTAACAAAAGCCTTCGATGACGTAGCGTACTCGCAACTTATTGGTTTTCAATTAATTTTATCTGTAAAGTCTTCAATATAAGTAATTTGTTTAGTACTAAAACAAAAGTACTAGCCAAAAGTTCTAAATTTTAGCAATTAAATAGATTAATTGCTGTCATTTAGAACGTAGGTAACAATTTGGGTGGTCGAACCACTAGAAAGTAGGTTAACTGCAGCCTGTTAGATGCATGAAGATTGTTGTCCCAAGTTGCTACCCGGCAAAGGCAGAAATTAGTTTCCGTGTACAATAGAGAAGCACAAAGATGCACCGAGTACGGTCAGGCGTGACGCTGCGAGGCTAAATCGGGCCGCGCGCCCACGCAAAAACCGCTAATTAGGAAGCGCGCGCGCAAGGGCGCTGCACCGCGAGCGACGCACGACGCGCGAACAAAGACGCGACAAAAGAAACAGTGCCCAAACAAAAGAACCTACACCAGAACAAAAGAAATGACCAAGCAAGAAAAACAATGCCACGGTAACAGCGTTGTTTAGAAACAAAAGGGTGTTGCGCGAAATTATGTTTTGTTAAGAACTTCGAATCGTTAAGGGATGCAAGAACGTAGATTGTGAGAAGTCAAGATGATTCATAGTTTTATCGGGATAAGGAACACACAAAAAAACAAAGGATGCGGAGCGATTAGTTATCGCTTGGAGCGTGAACTTCTTGCCTTTTGATCCTGACCTTGACGGATGGATCAAGATTTATAGATAAACTTAAGTCGTGCTCCAAGTTGTATACTTTATAATAATTTATTTTTCTTGGAAAGATAAATATTGGATGAGTCAACATTAACCGGAGGCACATTTCAGGAAGATTATGTAGTTTCGTACATAACTAAAATGCACATTTAAGATTACATTACAATGCAAGGCTTTTACGATCACTGATTCTCGCATTTACGTCATGTGTAAAGTACAGGCTAAAAACTTGTTATTCGACATTTACTAAGCCCGGTGTCAAATAAATTCTTACGACAAAAGCCGTGCGGTGAAGAGCCCCCAAGAACTAAGTTCAAATCATCGCTTCTCGGCATTTTCAGCTGCCAATTTTCCTCCCTTTGTTTCCAGACGTTTGAGTTTTCACAAAAAGACATGAGAGCGTTGTGATTAATTTTTCTCTACCGCTGTCATTTCTCTGAATTCTCCGTACTTAACGTCATTCTTTGTTCATTCAATTGGTATTTTAATTGTTTACGTATGGGACTATGACATGTGTAATGAGCTCTAGATGCAGAATAGTATTCTCGAAATTCCAGAAAGAAAGTATAAGTATTTTTCTGAAAGGACTTTCAGGACACCACAAAGAAATTATACACAAAGAGACCGTGTACATACATATTTCATTTAGCGGAAACACGGTTCTATTTCGGGTTTGCGTCCGCGTCGCTTTATGCCAATGGGACTCAGTCAGTTACTATGTGTGAACAACGCTCAAATAAACAACTCATCGAAACACTTATAGCCGTTCTCTTTATTACTTACGAGCTTTCAAGTTAACGTTTATACGATTTACTAATGCGTATATAGGTATGATACGCACTTTGAGTCAGAGGTCCAGTTACGGTCTTATGTAGCATGTAGCCAAACTGGGTGAATAGTGCGTAGTAACGTCAAAGGAAGGTTCATTAATTACTCAGAAGGTTACAACGTGTGGAAAACACACGTTCTCATCTAAGAGAATGTAAACTAATTTATAGTATTTCCGCTTAGCTATTATAACATTAATGGAAACAATGCTATTAGAGATTCATGCTTACGGCTGTATCATTTTCATTTTTATACCTAAATAGTACCTATGTCGCCTAAATCAAAATATATTGTTTCTAAATTCCATTACCTCCGATCCGAGGTATCTCTTTTACCTTTCATAACTTATTGCGCTTACTTTTTATTAACGTGTCGCAGTAAAAACAATATTTAAGTTTAATATGGTTTCCGACGAATAAATTCCGTGGGGTTTGAAAAGTTCTTTCTTTTGTATGTTTAACGAGTGCCAACCGGTCCAGTGCCATGACTTAGTTTCACAGAATTAATTTATTGGAAGAATTTAGAAATCCTGAGTGGATAGCGTGATGTAATAAAAATTGGTACGGGGGTTGTTATACTGATTCTGATGTTAAATACACATCAACTTTGTCTAGGGATCAAGGTGTTTTTATACAAACGAGATAACTTTGAAGTTTTGGTTTCCTGCCAGGGATGTACCCTGCTGTGATCTGATGATGGCTATCCAGGGAGTGAATGGTGGAGATTCAGATCGCTATACACACCCAACTGATCTGATCAGCATTCTAAAAGATAAAAAGGCATTT
Organism: Agriphila tristella; assembly: GCA_928269145.1. Taxonomy (NCBI): domain Eukaryota; kingdom Metazoa; phylum Arthropoda; class Insecta; order Lepidoptera; family Crambidae; genus Agriphila; species Agriphila tristella. Next base: position 24,540,199 of record OV743437.1, on the reverse strand, counting down.
TTAAAAATAACCGCGAAAATAGCAATAATTAAAATGTATGGAAATCCTGAAACTCTCAATTGACTCTTTAATCTTTTAGAATGCTGATCAAATCAGTTGATCAGCTATCTGAATCTTCTCCATTCACTCCCTAGATAGACGGTACATCCCTGGCAGGAAACCAAAGGCTACAAAGTTACCTCGTTTGTATGAAAAAGGCCTTGATACCTAGATAAAGTAGATGAGTATACTTCTTTAAATTGTAATGTAAAATTTTACATTATCATTCATAACAAATTAATATCATGCAAATGACATAGTATAAGAAATACATAGTATAAAAAAATTGAACATTTGCGAACAGTAGACGCCCTCTTATTTGTCCATGACTACGGCAGCATCAAGAAAGCTTTGGAATCTTAATAATCGTTAATAGTTCGTGAGACATAAAATAAAAAGACACATTACTACAAAACTACCTTGCTATTGACTTGGTAGCATAAGGCAAACATGCATTTGGTTCAATTGCACGCTTCCGTGCAAGTGTTTTCTTGCCTGCGGTGTTTTTACTGCGGGCCGCCATTCGAAATTAAATAAAACTTCAAGGGGAATAAATTCCGAGGCCAGGAGATATTGTTTTTGTACGACAGCTTGCGTATATTACATGCAAGTTGGAACTGTCATTTTATTTATGGAATAAAGTCTTCATTATTTTGAAAAATTCAAAAACCTGTTACGGTTCCAAGAAGCAAGTCAAGAAGCTTAACTTTGAGAAGCCGATCCAATTTACAACCAAATTCAGTAGGTTCCGTCATGAGTTCGACAAGCGAGACAAAATGGAAACAGCCTGCATATGTATGCATGCATAGATTTTCCACGCGAGATTCCACCCAAGATTGACACACTCGAAAATAATGACGCGAAACCGCTACTTAGGTGTGAGTGTGATTATCATATCGTCTTCGATAGAAGACAACTCATAGCGGAACTATGGCGGAACTACCAGTACCGCGGTACGGCTTCGCGGCGGAGGTGTGCTACAGGCGTAAAAGACACCATAGAATATGTGACATAAAGTTGAAACATAAAACTGACGTACACTCATTTTGTCGTCACATTTGCGGTCGGACGAAACGAACAGTAATGGAACGAGGCTCGATGAAAATTTACTTCGGTAATCTGAGAACCGTCGAACTACTCTCTCAACAAGTCGAATCGAGTAATAAAACATGATGAATAATGAATTTCGGCGGGAATATTTAACAGTTGAACCTGAAAATAGGTTAGATTGGATTACTTATAAAAGTTTGATGGATATTGAGTCGTCGACGAATAATTGACGTCACTCCATTCACGACAGCGTGAAATTAAGACAGGTCCCTTGAATCATTAACTGAAATAACTCTCCAGGTTTAGACAGTTTGTAAAAAAAAACCATTCCACGAAACAAACTCCCAAAGAAAATCAGTCCGTGTGTGTAGTCAAGTTTATTCAAGTCTTTGAAAGTGTTCTTCGATGCTTCTAATAATCCAATCAAATTGAGACATTGATCATTGCATCAAATCAGCATGCATTTTTTTAGAAGACCCGTCTTTTGCCGCGGTCGAAAACTTGGATTTAACATTGCCACCACATTTATTACCAACAATATATCCAAAAACCAAAAATACCTGATTTGATGCAACCATTACCCCCTTTTCATGTCTAATTTGAGTTTAGTATAAATTCAGAAATATCAATGTGTCTTTTCATTATACATTAATCAATACCTATAAAATTAATGTACCTAGTAGAAAAAAATCTATGAAACGAATGCCTCCAAGGTATTCGAATGAGATTCGTGAGAATTTCCAAGCTCGTTGGAGATTTAAATCTAGACGGGCGTTTATCGCAATTTTTCCCTAGGGTCCGGGAACGTCTGTGGCGATAATCGAAATTCTGCTGGAGCGTGACCGCCCAGGAGTTACAAAAATGAAACACTTAGTAAAAAACTCCAGTTTCATTAGGTACGATATGATATTCACGATATTTTATGGTAAGAAGACGTAAGTAGCAAGTTGAGTTTGAACACAATGAAGTAGAACTAGTTAATGAATAGGTAAAGTATTCTCGGAGTCAACTTTGTTGGAAATAGTATACAAAAGCTATCAAAAACGGTTTAACTTTTCTGTATATACGATATTTGAAATAGATATATTTGATACAATACAATTTATTATTTTCATGCAAGTTAAAAAAATATTGGGATTGACTGAATAATTGGCAAACATCTTTCAAGTCCAATGCCATGCATGTTAAAACACAATTCCGAAAAAAAAGCTTGAAAATGTATCATAAACCTGCTAACGGCCTCATAAAATATAATGATGCGTAACTCAGCTTGAGATGATATGTGGGACTGAAATCTATGACGTCAATTTGAGCTAACGACCGCAAAAATCGCGTGAAGAGATTGAAATTGTAAAGTTTCGATTTTATAAATCACCGTAGCGAACAGAAAATGCAACAAAGACAAAGTACCGGCGTAGAAGTTAAAGAGCTGACAGTTGAAAGCGATAAACGCGATAAAGTGGGAGCTCAGACAAATGTGAAAGGAACATTGGACTGAAGACCGTTCGCAGAGCCAACTGCGGGCCCCTATAGTTCTTAGTTTCAAGGAATGGATTTAACGCTGAAAGCAGCTATGCAATTAGTTGATCGCGGAAAACTCGCCAATGGCAACTCCGCTCAGTGTTGCCAGACCGTGGGCAATAGGGAATATGCATAAGTCACCGATTTTGATGAATTTGAGCTTGATCGCTGCGGACACTTATAAAAACATGATGGAACAGGAAAAAAAATAAAAAAAAATGTATAATCCTAGTTTTATCACACGATGAAATCAGGGGAAAATGACGATATTTTTTTTTCATTTTCGGATATAATACACTTTACAGTCAGATAGAATATCGTATAAGAAACAATATTTTGTATGACACATATGTACTTAAACGCAAAATTTAGGGAGATAATTGAAGATTATTGGCTAACTCCATATTAAACGCGCCGAAACACACCTGAAACGTGATGTGTGACGTCACCATTTTGTATGGAGCGTTTTCGGCGGGTGCTGCTGCGCGCTAACTTCAAGTAACTATATCTCGAGAAAAAAACGCAAGAGAAAAGTTTTAATATTACAGTTAACTTTCTCACGCATTATACTTTTGATTAAGATTAAAAAAAAAATTGATGCATATTCCCTATTGCCCACGCCATGGGCAATTTTAGGACTTTTTTGAAAAAAGGGCAAAAAGGGCGGAAAGGTCTTGGAACGGGTAAAATATGGGCAATTTTGGGTATCACGGAACTCATTTACCAGAAACCACATGAAAACACCTAGCACAAAGTACCAAAACCCAAAATCACAGCTTAGGTTGGGTATCCATAGACGTTTCTTCCTATAGAACCATCTAGGAACGAAGCCCAGCACCTGCGTTTAAGATTTCGCAGATAAAAACAGTTTTACCGATGTAAATCGACTGGGCCCTAATATTTTTTCCAAAAAAAATCGGTCGGCCATAGTCACCCAGACGTTTAAATGGCTAAAGGGCGGGAGCTTTCGAAAAATTAAGATTGTTCTAGGTACAAAGCGTGTCAAAATACGATAGTTTCCCCTACATGTCGTTGTTTTAACGATTATGGGCGATTTTGTGTCGGAAAGGGCAATTTTAACAACCTGTGTGGGCAAGAGTTTTGATCGGGTATGGCAACACTGACTCCGCTGTCAGAGAACATAACGTTTCCGTACATTTTAAGTAGCAGTCAACACGGGAGGGTCAATGCACTTCACGGGCCGGTAGCACCGTCTCACCATATCCTACCACACATTAACAGCGTAATAAGATAGATAAAAAGGATACATTTCCTGGAAGAAGTCGAGGCTTGGCGGTTGGAGGATGTCTAATGCCGATAGTACCTGAAAAGATAAGAATTCGTTAATTAACGTATTGACGCTTTCAACTCGCCAACTTATTTCAGAAAAGCTCTAGTTTTCAGTATAAGTAAAATGACGAACGATGTCTATCAGATGCAATATGACAAAAGCAGCGTGCGCGACTGTCAGTTTCTCATCAAGTCATCAACTTCCGATTCACACTGTTATTTGTTCAACAATACCGGTATAAACCATAATACACAACAGCGGATCCAATTTTCCCGTTTGAATGCAAATCTATGTTTAAACAAGGCGACAAGAGCACACAAACCGCTAACAGCGCGCGCTGATCGATAAAACAGGTGAAAATGAATAAATTATGACAAACACACATTTCACACACGGCTCATTATAATTATTTCGTGATAACGTCCGATCCGGATACATTATCATAATCGCGCGTTCATGGATATTCCATAAACTGTACATTACTAATTATAATTAATAAAACTTGAACATTTCAAGCACTGATATAAAACGTAAGCATTATGCAGGTGTTATTTGAACGACTGTAGAGGCGGATAGTTATTTTTTATTAGGTATCGATGGAGACACGTAGAGCAGCATTTTAATAATTATTTTGTAGTTTCACAGTGTTGCAGCAGTAGGCTTTAGCATTTTAATGCATAAACCAAAAATATAGTGCATTCATGGTAATATACACTTCCAACATAATGGTTTTAAAAAAATATTAATGGATGTACCCATTAAGATTTTTTCATACACCTGTGATTGATCTTCACGTCACTTATGTTAAGTGACGATAGGTCCGAAGGTGGAAGCGCACTACACCCGGAATACTTATCACTGAGGAACTGGCTATCTTACCTCTACCTACCGGAACACAACAAGTTTCAAATTGTTGTTATGGTGTCAGACTTAGGTAAGATGGTGGTAGCTAGCCAGGCGGACTTGAAATAAGCTCTACCACCAACCAAACCTATAACCAAGCCTGGGAATCAAACCCGGGACCCCTTCGTCTTACACGGGTGGGCGAACCACTAGACCACAGAGGCGGTTAAAAAGGCGGGTAAAGATTTACTTATTTTGTAACTTCGGATTTCAAATACGATTTTTACAGATAGTTTGTCAGGTACTTCTTGGTATAAATCTAAATACAAAATGCAACTTACGTTTTCATGTTTGAAGAAGCAAAGCATCTTGAGCTCTCGGAAGACGCGTTTGGATGAGACGAGCGACTGGAAAACGTTGGGCAGCTTTTTGAGGGCGACACGCCGGCCATCGCGAGGGTCTGTCACCGCCCTAAGGACAAATAAGAATTTTATTTGTTTAATTTACAATTTTCTTTCTAACAACACCAACAGCGTTATGCTAATATTACATTACTTTGACAATGTTAAAAATACGGCCAATAACAGGTTTTCCTTAAATAAACATAATAGTATTTGTTGGTTAATGTAAATCAACATTTTAGAGAAACTTACAGCTTGGTTCAATTAAGTTACTAACATTAGTAAATATCGTGGTTAATTACAAACTTCCGATGTAATTAGGTAGGTATTACGTTATATTTATTTATCACATTAACCAATACAGGATAGAGTAGCTAGAACAAGTTAGTCATTTATCTCTAAGAACCTCGTTCACTTTTGAAACTTTAGCGCAAAATTAATGACCTCAATAAAAACACACCATTTAAAAGCAAAAATCTTAAATAGCAAAGGTAATACTGCGCTTTAATAAAATCTCTGCTTTCAGTAAAGTGTTTGAACAAATATTTTATTTGCTGATTTAGTCGAAAATAAATGAGCGTAACAAAAGTCGAAGATACTCGTAAATAATGTAATATTGAACAATCTCGTCCTAAGTTTTTGCATAATAAAAGCTTTCGAATTCTGGCTAGAGCAACCAACATTACCATGACAATGAAGCTGGTAACTTTAAGTAGACCGACAATGTGGGTTTGCTCACTCGCCCGTGATGTATTGGGCATAAAGTTTGGAGCCGCGAACACAATAGCAAAATAATTGTTTCGACAACGTAGACAAGTATTCCGATATTTATGAATGAAGACATGATTTGAAACAAACGCACCTGTCTGAGAAACGATGAATTGAAAGGAATTTTATTATTATTTCTGAGACCTTTTCGAACAGTACCTATAGATTAAGATAATAAATGTATTTGATAAATGTATTTGGGAATCCAAAGAACTTAGAATACGGCTGTGATCAGAGCTTACAATTCCATTACTAAATGGTTTGTATGTAGCAGGTCATTACGTTCATTTACCACCTTCATTTCACGTTCCTCCATTAATTTTTTGGCATCATTGAAAGGTCCTACCTATAGACATAATTTTACTGCAATTAATGGTTATCATGAAAAATCCTCACAAGTGCCATCCTACACCAATATTCTATGCAAAAGATAACCAGACAAAAACCATAAAACTACAACTTAGTCTCACAGACTCCGTGCTCCGGGTCGAATGTACCCTCACATTAAGAGCCCTCGCAGACTACAGACTTTCTATCGGCCGATAGTTTGATCGGGTTGGGTTGCTAGCGCGCACACTGAGCCAACTAAACAGTCGGGTTGGTGATGAGTGCGCAGACTAACCAACTTACAGTGACAGTGACTTTCCGAATGATTTGCTAATTTAGTTTGTAAGGGGGCGTCCATTAATTACGTGAGGCATTTAGGGGAGGGAGTTGGTCGAGCCTAATCGCACCCAATCTCACGTGGGGGAGAGGGGGGTCTTTGCAAATATCACATATTTTTTTTCTGCAGGAACAGTATCGCGAAAAAACTAGGTTAAATAAAGTTAAACATTTTTCTTACCAAAATATGGCTAAATCCTAAACAATAATGTTTATTTAAATAAATGCAAAGCAAGCAAGCACAGATTAACGTAATCACACTAAAAATACACGTTTTGAAAAATCTCACGTGAGATTTATAGGGGGGAGAGGGTCGAGCCAAATCTCACGACATCTCACCAAAGGGGTTGGGGAGGTCGAAAAATCGGCAAAATCACCTCACGTAATTAATGGACGCCCCCTAACTGAGTTTTGAAGAGAACGGTCGCACAATGAAAATTAATTTACTTTTGTCTAGAAAGGTTATTATTGCTCTCATACTATGGAGAAGAGAATATTGGGTGCATCCAATCCTCCCTCAGTCATAGATTTATTGAATTGAAAATTTTACATGGTGCATTCCAAACTACTCGATCATCCGAAAAAAATTAATCCAAGTCAGTTCAGCCTTCTGAAGCTGAATATTTGATTTTACATACATGGCTAAGCTAACACTACATACCTACCTACATAGAATATGGATGCTATACAACAGATTTTTTACTAGGTAGGTAATTTAAAGGGAATGATATGAATTAATGCTTTAGCAAATCCTAAACCACCCAAAAAGATTTGGTGAGCATTGACTGATTCTGGGTTAGGTTAGGTTAGGTTAGTATGGTGATCATTCGGGCATCTTCTACAATGAGAAAGGGCCCGGAATGCCGGGCCGAGTGGGGCGGCGTGGTTTTGTATTCCCAGAAAGGATCCCATGCCGTTTCCCAAAAACCTGAGAGGCACACCGAGGGGTTTAGTGAGTATGCCCGTCGCCACTAACCCGGCGGGTGAGTCCCACATAACCCCACCGTGTCGCTCCGCGGTGGAGTATGCGTAACGCATTCCCCTCGTAAAAAAAAAAAAAAAAAAAAAAAGTATGGTGATCATTACATAAGCCAAATTAAAATTCATTACTTCAATTTCTGCCCGGCCGGTTCAGGCAGGTTCAATTCCTTGCGTGGTAGACTGGAATATGAAACATTGCACCACTCAGTTCGTCGATCGTTATTACGCGAAATTTGATGCAATAAAGTTGGAAAGTCTGAAATCACAAAAAAAGTCAGCTGCTTCATACATTTTTATATTTTCATTATTAATTTTTGTATGAAACAGCTGATTTTTTTTCGCGATTTCAGAGTTAGTCCCATAGTAAAAGTTGTTCAGTTTGATGGTCCGAAGAAACGGTTTTCTTTTTCTCATTTTGCGTTAATTCATTAACACGTTGTATACTGGTGGACGATACGCGAAGCGCTAGGCATACACTATTGAGCGAATGAACTTGTAATAAATGAAAATGTATCGTTACATATTATACTTACCTACCTTGTTTTGTTTTGTCCCGGCACTAAGCTGATTCCAATCTGGAACAATCATTTCACAAACTTCCTCCCAGAGTTTTTTTTTTATATTGACGTCAAAATAAGCTTTAAATTTTTTCTTAAATAGAGAGAGAGTAATTATTATTTTTTCTATTCCCTCGATAAAATTTAAGACGTCTTTCCTACAATTAGCGATGCCATTATTAATAAACCCTCGACTGTCCGGCGCCGAAACTCGAAGCGAAATGAACTATCGGCCGGGCCGGCCGACTAAACAATCGTCGTGTGTGCGCGCGTGGATATGAGCCAATACTGATTAACCAGTCGGCCGATAGTTTGCCGACAGTTTAGTCGGGAAGCGCATCCAACTTATTTATCGGCCGACACCGAATCGTTCTAGTGTGCGCACATGCATACTTCTTCATACTGATTGAGAGCCCGACTAAACTGTCGGCCGATAGAAAGTCTGTAGTCTGCGGGCACGCTAAAGGGACCGTTAGGCCTGCCCTTGCGATTATTATCAAGCAGCGCACACGACGATATCTCCGCATCGGGGGATGGCGATGGCGGCGCGGGAGCAACGACCCTGCGCGTTACGTTACAAATTAGGGATGCCACTAATTTACAAACGGTGAGGTTGAATGAAAAAAATATATTGGAAAATAAAATAACACGGTTTTAAAGCTGTTGTTTTAAAACTGTTTTCAAGCGAAAAGGAGGCTCTTTTAAAGACAAGACTTGATAGATAAATAAAGAATATCTAAAATATACTCGCTGGTTCTTCTTGTTTAGTGTAATATAGAATTCATAAGCTCTGTGAAAGGTGAATATAGACGTCATATTCGAAAAAGACCTTTCATTCCCATATTTCGATAAGGAATAAGAAATGTATGAATTTATAATAAGGAAATTGTAGTTCATGTTACCCGTGGGATCGAAATCGGCTAATTATGACGACAGGAAATATTTCAGTTATTAGGATAATCGGAAATGATGATTTTAAAAGTTGCTTTTATTATACACATATAAGGTGTGATGATGTGATGAATGATACTGAAATGTGATAATGCTAAAACTGAACAACATTCTCCAAGGAACATAGGTCGAAATTCTATAGTAAGTCGGTCAGTTGACCGATACATTTTGTATGAGTATGACATTTTTTTCGTACTCAACCTATGTTCTATGAAGTTGCTTAGTTTAGCAACTGTTTCAGTATCATCACATCGTTTGGTTCCACCTAAAGACAATAATTCAAAGCATTCTCGTAAAATTCATAGCCTAGCAAACTACAAAGCGTTTACTGCTTGAGCCGCAAAGGAAAGGAGATGGTTAGTATACTGTCACTTTTGCTGCTGCGGAATTTCGGAGAGGCATTAACGAGCTTCCGCTCAACAGAGGCTATTCATTAATTATCTAGCGGTAAATAACTATATATAATTTTCAGGCGTGGCAAATTAAAATTTTCATTTGTCAACAACGGTATGTTAACTGTTAATAAAATTAAAATTGACGATTAAATTGCTTTTTAATTGAGTAGCTTAGCTTCTTAAGGAAGCGACTTGCTCATTACTTTTGTGTATTCTGTGTAATTATGTTATAGAATGAGGGATTTAAAATATAACAATATTATTAAGTACTTCCTTATCCGATGCTACTTCTTTCTTTTCTTATAGCATTGGCACTTGGGCTCTATTAATCTGTCATTAAAGATGGTTCATGAAAATTGTTTTAAAAAACAAAAAACCGACTTCAAAAACCTGCCTCTAAAAAGCAAGAAATAATATTCGAATCATTAGATACGCATTATCATTGTTATAATAACAACACGTCTATTGAAGTCGGGTGGGGCTGGAGTACAACTTCCTTTTTTTATTCTAAAAGCCCCACCCGACTTCAATAGACGTGTTGTTATTATAACAATGATAATGCGTATCTAATGATTCGAATATTATTTCTTGCTTTTTAGAGGCAGGTTTTTGAAGTCGGTTTTTTGTTTTTTAAAACAATTTTTTATTTTTAGTGTAAGTACCTTCTATATTAGGTGTATTATTTGGTAGAAAAATCGGCTCAGCCAAACGTAAGATATTCGCGGAGAAACATACATTCATACAGGTCAAACTGAGAGAGAACCTTTTTTTTTGAAGTCGGTTAAAAAGACTATACTAAAAGTACCCCTTTCCCAACAAAAAGAAACATCTAATTCGGTTCATAAATAACAAAGTCGTCAAGTTAGTTGATGCAAAATCATAGTATTTTCAGGATTTCTCAAAAACTACTGAACCAATTTGAAAAAAAATTAAATGGGACCATCTCGCAAGAAAACTCAATCGAACAAAAAAAGAATCATCAAAATCGGTTCATAAATGACGAAGATACGCGCGAACAACGATAAAAAAAAATAAAAAAACATACAATCGAATTGAGAACCTCCTCCTTTTTGTGAAGTCGGTTAATAAAATATCATTTATACCACCTATTCTTCATTCTGTGATACCTTAAGTACACAAAAATAGTGTAGTTTCCCTTAAAATAATCAGTTCTGAAAGCAGTTTTTTCAAGTGTGAGTGACAAATATAATTTTATTGCGATGTATATATCCTACTTGCCTAATTAACGACACGCTCTCACTTAATTGTAATGGCAATTAAAAAGTAATTTTCTAATCAGCGCTGTAACCTTACATTCGCTGCAGATAGTTATCTCAGCAGTGCCTTGAACAATGTTAACGAACGGGACATGGTGTGCGCTCTATGTTGCTTCATCTTGTGTGAAACTAGCACTAGGTTAACCAATACCTGCATAGAGCTTGTCCAGATAATGCTAATACGATTTAGGTTACGCTTATATTGTTGTCAATATATGTACGTGATGACACGCCCGTCATTAGGGGACATCGGTTTTCATAGTAAATGTATCTTTTTTTAACACGTCGCTGACACGACCAAATCTCTATGAGATTTAGGTATGCGTCAGATTGCGTGTTAATACGTGTTAACAAAACACACGTTATGACGCGTGTGATGCGTCAGTAAGGATGCAAAGTTTTTAATTCGATAAAAATATCGAGGCACGAAACTGGTGAATACTCCGACGATTGAGGCTTCCCTTTTTTATAGGAGGGAGAATGCTTACGCATGCCATGTGCATGGTTAGCAACGGGGTTATGTGGGACTCGCTTTGGTGAGACCATACCCACTAAACTCCCTACTTTGTGCTCTCAGAGTCAGAGGCTACCCCCAGAACATGCGGGATCCGAAACAGTTTCCTTCCAAGATCACTCACTCTGTTTCTGTACAGATGCACTCGCTCGATTGAAGCTTCCCTAAAAAATGTACGTAACATCACATCAGAGATCGTGTCATCACGTAAGCGTGGGTGGGATGTCATCACATAAAGTCCAATGTGTTTCCACCTTTACTGGCTGATCCTAAGCAAAAAGTGTATAAGAAGTGCGTATTATTTGCGCGTACATTTCGACAGGCTCATAATCTTAGTAGCTATACTAGTCATTGCGATAAACCTAAATCAATAGACTGTAGGTTAATAAGGTTGATTGAAGTTAGAAATAGGATAAGGGTTGAGCTTATAGAAAGTACCTAATTAATATAGATTTTACTCATCGAAAAGCTTATTTTTGTAACTATTTTTCATGTTTAAATTTCTAAATACAATATTTCCTTGACAGGAAAATAATTCCAGTTATTTTTTATATCTTAATAAGAAAATAACCATTCGACATCTGGATGAGACAGGTGCGTGCGTCATTAGCTTATTTCTATCATGAACAGGTTCGATTTCCCTTCTCGATTAGTACAAAATGGCCGTAAAGAATTAAGTGTCCATTTATCAGTGGGTAATGTCACAATTTGCGTTTCCTTCGCATTCGGGAGACATTAGGCACCTACTTGCGAGGCAGACATCGCAGTCCGCAATAATCCAGGTAGCGGAGGGGAGATGTGATAGCCGAGGGTGCGGGAGGGGATGCGAACAAGCGGTCCAATGTAATTGCAGTAATTAAGGTTGGGGAGGCACGCTCCACATGTAGCTTGGACTTTACACGACGTTAGAGAATAATTGTACTGCCATTTCATCTTTTTCGGTCATTGTTCTAAAAAGACGCAATAGTACCTTGTACTTAGGGTTACCATCCGTCCGGATTAGTCCGGACATGTCCGGACTTTTAGACTATTGTCCGGACTTTGTCCGGCTTTGTAATTTGTCCGGCTTATTTAAGATTGGGCGGTTTAATACTAGTTAAAAAACACACATAGCAGTAGTGTTCGAAAGAGAAGTCCCAAAACGTATGGAGTCTGGATCTGTCTGAAAATGTCCGGACTTTTCTTGTCCTGTCCGGCTTTTTGTCAGGAATTTTCAAATTTCTCAATGGTAACCCTACTTGTACTACATATTACGTATAGCAGGGGTGCCCATACTTTTTCTTAAGGAGATCGACATAGCAACAATTTATGACCAAGAGATCGACATTTTTACCGATATTGGAAAAGTTGCAAAGTAAAACTACATTGGGTGCAAGGTGTCAAATCTGTTATCTTTGGCGATCGACCGTTTGGGCACCTCTTATGTATACAGTCAACGTATTTTTCACAACCTTTTTTCGTTTTTAGCTCCATTGTTCCACTTTCTTTTAAATATACCTATGGACGTCATATTTTGGAATTCACTAGATACACGTGCGAGTCATAAATCTCATAAAATTATGTGTGTTACTCATACAAAACACCGAATGATGCCTTCAAAATACCCCCGTGAAGATAGCCACCCCAATTCGAGTGCCCAGGTTTTGAGGGTGCAGGACGTTAGTTTAGCGTTAGTTTTGATTTGTTTTGGAAAAAAAATCGTTTGTTTCGATTTCCTTCATACTTTTTTTTTAAAAACAAAAGTGGGGTGGCTATCTTCACGCTAGCCACCCCATTCCACCAAATGGTTTTAATTAATTTTTATTCGATAGATATTTGTTAGTTTCGTTTGTTTTGATTGAAATTTTCGTTTGTTTAGACTCCGTATTCTCTAGAAAAAAATGCAAAGTGGGGTGGCTATCTTCACAGGAAGATAGCCACCCCATATGGCAAAACAAAATAAAAATTACGCATTATGATTGCTTTCCGTTAGTTTTGATTTGTTTTGATAAAATTTTGTTTGTTTTGACAAACCAAAAAAAGTTATGGATTTTTTAAATTTTTTTTAGGGAAATCTTGCCTGCACGCAATAACAACCTTAACAACTCGTTATATGGATTAATTTATGTGAGGAATCATTGAAAAATGCTAAATCTATGTAAGCACATCAAAATGTACCGTTACTCATTGAAAAAATTAGGCTATAAATAGGTAGATACACATAGGCAAAATACTCAAATCGTAGAATTCCGTTAGTACGCGTAGAAACGCTATTATAATAATAGGCTAAAGAAGCGCACGCAAATGACTAGGTTCAAATGAAAGATGCAAGTCTTAGCTACGGCCTAACATAAGTCGTTTCGTTTGTTTCGAAATAGACAACTGTGTAGACCAGGAGTAAACATACGGTTCGTTAAAATAACCTGCTCACTTCAAACCGCTAAAAGTATTTGTTTTGAAGGAGCGCCCGCAAATAACTAGGCTCAAATGAAAGATGCAAGTCTTAGCTATCGCCTTACATAAGTCGTTTCGTTTGTTTCGAAATAGACAACTATGTAGACCAGGAGCAAACATACGGTTCGTTAAAATAACCTGCTCACTTCAAACCGCTAAAAGTATTTGTTTTGAAGGAGCGCCCGCAAATAAGTAGGCTCAAATGAAAGATGCAAGTCTTAGCTATGACCCTACATAAAACTTTTCGTTTGTTTCGAAATAGACAACTGTGTAGACCAGAGATAAACATACGGAATTTTATAATTACCTACTCATTTCAAACTGCTAAAAGTATTTGTATTGAAGGAGCGCCCGCAAATGACTAGGTTCAAATGAAAGATGCAAGTCTTAGCTATGACCCTACATAAAACTTTTCGTTTGTTTCGAAATAGACAACTGTGTAGACCAGGAGTAAACATTCGGTTCGTTAAAATTACCTGCTCACTTCAAATCGCTAAAACTATTAGTTTTGAAGGAGCGCCCGCAAATGACTAGAATCAAATGAAAGATGCAAGTCTTAGCTATGGCCCTACATAAGTCATTTCGTTTGTTTCGAAATAGACAACTGTGTAGACCAGGAGTAAACATACGGTTCGTTAAAATAACCTGCTCACTTCAAACCGCTAAAAGTATTTGTTTTGAAGGAGCGCCCGCAAATAACTAGGCTCAAATGAAAGATGCAAGTCTTAGCTATCGCCTTACATAAGTCGTTTCGTTTGTTTCGAAATAGACAACTATGTAGACCAGGAGCAAACATACGGTTCGTTAAAATAACCTGCTCACTTCAAACCGCTAAAAGTATTTGTTTTGAAGGAGCGCCCGCAAATAAGTAGGCTCAAATGAAAGATGCAAGTCTTAGCTATGACCCTACATAAAACTTTTCGTTTGTTTCGAAATAGACAACTGTGTAGACCAGAGATAAACATACGGAATTTTATAATTACCTACTCATTTCAAACTGCTAAAAGTATTTGTATTGAAGGAGCGCCCGCAAATGACTAGGTTCAAATGAAAGATGCAAGTCTTAGCTATGACCCTACATAAAACTTTTCGTTTGTTTCGAAATAGACAACTGTGTAGACCAGGAGTAAACATTCGGTTCGTTAAAATTACCTGCTCACTTCAAATCGCTAAAACTATTAGTTTTGAAGGAGCGCCCGCAAATGACTAGAATCAAATGAAAGATGCAAGTCTTAGCTATGGCCCTACATAAGTCATTTCGTTTGTTTCGAAATAGACAACTGTGTAGACCAGGAGTAAACATACGGTTCGTTAAAATAACCTGCTCACTTCAAACCGCTAAAAGTATTTGTTTTGAAGGAGCGCCCGCAAATAACTAGGCTCAAATGAAAGATGCAAGTCTTAGCTATCGCCTTACATAAGTCGTTTCGTTTGTTTCGAAATAGACAACTATATAGACCAGGAGCAAACATACGGTTCGTTAAAATAACCTGCTCACTTCAAACCGCTAAAAGTATTTGTTTTGAAGGAGCGCCCGCAAATAAGTAGGCTCAAATGAAAGATGCAAGTCTTAGCTATGACCCTACATAAAACTTTTCGTTTGTTTCGAAATAGACAACTGTGTAGACCAGAGATAAACATACGGAATTTTATAATTACCTACTCATTTCAAACTGCTAAAAGTATTTGTATTGAACGAGCGCCCGCAAATGACTAGGTTCAAATGAAAGATGCAAGTCTTAGCTATGACCATACATAAGTCTTGTCGTTTGTTTCGAAATAGACAACTGTGTAGACCAGGAGCAAACATACGGTTCGTTAAAATAACCTGTTCACTTCAAACCGCTAAAAGTATTTGGTTTGAAGGAGCGCCCGCAAATGATTAGTTTATAATGAAAGATGCAAGTCTTAGCTATGACCCTACATAAAACTTTTCGTTTGTTTCGAAATAGACAACTGTGTAGACCAGAAGTAAACAAACGGAACTTTATAATTACCTACTCAATTCAAACTGCTAAAAGTATTTGTTTTGAAGGAGTGCCCGCGAATGACTAAGTTCAAATGAAAGATGCAAGTCTTAGCTATGACCATACATAAGTATTGTCGTTTGTTTCGAAATAGACAACTGTGTAGACCAGGAGCAAACATACGGTTCGTTAAAATAACCTGCTCACTTCAAACCGCTAAAAGTATTTGTTTTGAAGGAGCGCCCGCAAATGACTAGGTTCATATGAAAGATGCAAGACTTAGCTATGACCCTACATAAAACTTTTCGTTTGTTTCGAAATAGACAACTGTGTAGACCAGAAGTAAACAAACGGAACTTTATAATTACCTACTCAATTCAAACTGCTAAAAGTATTTGTTTTGAAGGAGCGCCCGCAAATGACTACGTTCAAATGAAAGATGCAAGTCTTAGCTATGACCCTACATAAAACTTTTCGTTTGTTTCGAAATAGACAACTGTGTAGACCAGGAGTAAACATTCGGTTCGTTAAAATAACCTGCTCACTTCAAACCGCTAAAAGTATTTGTTTTGAAGGAGCGCCCGCAAATAACTAGGCTCAAATGAAAGATGCAAGTCTTAGCTATGACCCTACATAAAACTTTTCGTTTGTTTCGAAATAGACAACTGTGTAGACCAGGAGTAAACATTCGGTTCGTTATAATTACCTGCTCACTTCAAACCGCTAAAAGTATATGTTTTGAAGGAGCGCCCGCAAATGACTAGGTTCAAATGAAAGATGCAAGTCTTAGCTATGGCCCTACATAAAATTTTTCGTTTGTTTCGAAATAGACAACTGTGTAGACCAGGAGCAAACATACGGTTCGTTAAAATAACCTGTTCACTTCAAACCGCTAAAAGTATTTGTTTTGAAGGAGCGCCCGCAAATGATTAGTTTATAATGAAAGATGCAAGTCTTAGCTATGGCCCTACATAAAACTTTTCGTTTGTTTCGAAATAGACAACTGTGTAGACCAGAAGCAAACATACGGAACTTTATAATTACCTACTCAATTCAAACCGCTAAAAGTATTTGTTTTGAAAGAGCGCCCGCAAATGACTAGGTTCATATGAAAGATGCAAGACTTAGCTATGACCCTACATAAAACTTTTCGTTTGTTTCGAAATAGACAACTGTGTAGACCAGAAGTAAACAAACGGAACTTTATAATTACCTACTCAATTCAAACTGCTAAAAGTATTTGTTTTGAAGGAGTGCCCGCAAATGACTAGGTTCAAATGAAAGATGCAAGACTTAGCTATGACCATACATAAGTCTTGTCGTTTGTTTCGAAATAGACAACTGTGTAGACCAGGAGCAAACATACGGTTCGTTAAAATAACCTGCTCACTTCAAACCGCTAAAAGTATTTGTTTTGAAGGAGCGCCCGCAAATAACTAGGCTCAAATGAAAGATGTAAAACTTAGCTATGACCATACATAAGTCTTGTCGTTTGTTTCGAAATAGACAACTCTGTAGACCAGGAGCAAACATACGGTTCGTTAAAATAACCTGCTCACTTCAAACCGCTAAAAGTATTTGTTTTGAAGGAGCGCCCGCAAATGACTAGGTTCAAATGAAAGATGCAAGTCTTAGCTATGACCCTACATAAAACTTTTCGTTTGTTTCGAAATAGACAACTGTGTAGACCAGGAGTAAACATTCGGTTCGTTATAATTACCTGCTCACTTCAAACCGCTAAAAGTATTTGTTTTGAAGGAGCGCCCGCAAATGAATAGGTTCAAATGAAAGATGCAAGTCTTAGCTATGACCATACATAAGTCTTGTCGTTTGTTTCGAAATAGACAACTGTGTAGACCAGGAGCAAACATACGGTTCGTTAAAATAACCTGCTCACTTCAAACCGCTAAAAGTATATGTTTTGAAGGAGCGCCCGCAAATGACTAGGTTCAAATGAAAGATGCAAGTCTTAGCTATGACCCTACATAAAACTTTTCGTTTGTTTCGAAATAGACAACTGTGTAGACCAGGAGTAAACATTCGGTTCGTTATAATTACCTGCTCACTTCAAACCGCTAAAAGTATTTGTTTTGAAGGAGCGCCCGCAAATGATTAGTTTATAATGAAAGATGCAAGTCTTAGCTATGACTCTACATAAAACTTTTCGTTTGTTTCGAAATAGACAACTGTGTAGACCAGAAGTAAACATACGGTTCGTTAAAATAATCTGCTCACTTCAAACCGCTAAAAGTATTTGTTTTGAAGGAGCGCCCGCAAATGACTAGGTTCAAATGAAAGATGCAAGTCTTAGCTATGACCCTACATAAAACTTTTCGTTTGTTTCGAAATAGACAACTGTGTAGACCAGGAGTAAACATTCGGTTCGTTATAATTACCTGCTCACTTCAAACCACTAAAAGTATTTGTTTTGAAGGAGCGCCCGCAAATGAATAGGTTCAAATGAAAGATGCAAGTCTTAGCTATGACCATACATAAGTCTTGTCGTTTGTTTCGAAATAGACAACTGTGTAGACCAGGAGCAAACATACGGTTCGTTAAAATAACCTGCTCACTTCAAACCGCTAAAAGTATATGTTTTGAAGGAGCGCCCGCAAATGACTAGGTTCAAATGAAAGATGCAAGTCTTAGCTATGACCCTACATAAAACTTTTCGTTTGTTTCGAAATAGACAACTGTGTAGACCAGGAGTAAACATTCGGTTCGTTATAATTACCTGCTCACTTCAAACCGCTAAAAGTATTTGTTTTGAAGGAGCGCCCGCAAATGATTAGTTTATAATGAAAGATGCAAGTCTTAGCTATGACTCTACATAAAACTTTTCGTTTGTTTCGAAATAGACAACTGTGTAGACCAGAAGCAAACATACGGAACTTTATAATTACCTACTCAATTCAAACCGCTAAAAGTATTTGTTTTGAAAGAGCGCCCGCAAATGACTAGGTTCATATGAAAGATGCAAGACTTAGCTATGACCCTACATAAAACTTTTCGTTTGTTTCGAAATAGACAACTGTGTAGACCAGAAGTAAACAAACGGAACTTTATAATTACCTACTCAATTCAAACTGCTAAAAGTATTTGTTTTGAAGGAGCGCCCGCAAATGACTACGTTCAAATGAAAGATGCAAGTCTTAGCTATGACCCTACATAAAACTTTTCGTTTGTTTCGAAATAGACAACTGTGTAGACCAGGAGTAAACATTCGGTTCGTTATAATTACCTGCTCACTTCAAACCGCTAAAAGTATATGTTTTGAAGGAGCGCCCGCAAATGACTAGGTTCAAATGAAAGATGCAAGTCTTAGCTATGACCCTACATAAAACTTTTCGTTTGTTTCGAAATAGACAACTGTGTAGACCAGGAGTAAACATACGGTTCGTTAAAATAACCTGTTCACTTCAAACCGCTAAAAGTATTTGTTTTGAAGGAGCGCCCGCAAATGATTAGTTTATAATGAAAGATGCAAGTCTTAGCTATGGCCCTACATAAAACTTTTCGTTTGTTTCGAAATAGACAACTGTGTAGACCAGAAGCAAACATACGGAACTTTATAATTACCTACTCAATTCAAACCGCTAAAAGTATTTGTTTTGAAAGAGCGCCCGCAAATGACTAGGTTCATATGAAAGATGCAAGACTTAGCTATGACCCTACATAAAACTTTTCGTTTGTTTCGAAATAGACAACTGTGTAGACCAGAAGTAAACAAACGGAACTTTATAATTACCTACTCAATTCAAACTGCTAAAAGTATTTGTTTTGAAGGAGCGCCCGCAAATGACTACGTTCAAATGAAAGATGCAAGTCTTAGCTATGACCCTACATAAAACTTTTCGTTTGTTTCGAAATAGACAACTGTGTAGACCAGGAGTAAACATTCGGTTCGTTATAATTACCTGCTCACTTCAAACCGCTAAAAGTATATGTTTTGAAGGAGCGCCCGCAAATGACTAGGTTCAAATGAAAGATGCAAGTCTTAGCTATGGCCCTACATAAAATTTTTCGTTTGTTTCGAAATAGACAACTGTGTAGACCAGGAGCAAACATACGGTTCGTTAAAATAACCTGTTCACTTCAAACCGCTAAAAGTATTTGTTTTGAAGGAGCGCCCGCAAATGATTAGTTTCTAATGAAAGATGCAAGTCTTAGCTATGGCCCTACATAAAACTTTTCGTTTGTTTCGAAATAGACAACTGTGTAGACCAGAAGCAAACATACGGAACTTTATAATTACCTACTCAATTCAAACCGCTAAAAGTATTTGTTTTGAAAGAGCGCCCGCAAATGACTAGGTTCATATGAAAGATGCAAGACTTAGCTATGACCCTACATAAAACTTTTCGTTTGTTTCGAAATAGACAACTGTGTAGACCAGAAGTAAACAAACGGAACTTTATAATTACCTACTCAATTCAAACTGCTAAAAGTATTTGTTTTGAAGGAGTGCCCGCAAATGACTAGGTTCAAATGAAAGATGCAAGACTTAGCTATGACCATACATAAGTCTTGTCGTTTGTTTCGAAATAGCCAACTGTGTAGACCAGGAGCAAACATACGGTTCGTTAAAATAACCTGCTCACTTCAAACCGCTAAAAGTATTTGTTTTGAAGGAGCGCCCGCAAATAACTAGGCTCAAATGAAAGATGCAAAACTTAGCTATGACCATACATAAGTCTTGTCGTTTGTTTCGAAATAGACAACTGTGTAGACCAGGAGCAAACATACGGTTCGTTAAAATAACCTGCTCACTTCAAACCGCTAAAAGTATTTGTTTTGAAGGAGCGCCCGCAAATAACTAGGCTCAAATGAAAGATGCAAAACTTAGCTATGACCATACATAAGTCTTGTCGTTTGTTTCGAAATAGACAACTCTGTAGACCAGGAGCAAACATACGGTTCGTTAAAATAACCTGCTCACTTCAAACCGCTAAAAGTATTTGTTTTGAAGGAGCGCCCGCAAATGACTAGGTTCAAATGAAAGATGCAAGTCTTAGCTATGACCCTACATAAAACTTTTCGTTTGTTTCGAAATAGACAACTGTGTAGACCAGGAGTAAACATTCGGTTCGTTATAATTACCTGCTCACTTCAAACCGCTAAAAGTATATGTTTTGAAGGAGCGCCCGCAAATGACTAGGTTCAAATGAAAGATGCAAGTCTTAGCTATCGCCTTACATAAGTCGTTTCGTTTGTTTCGAAATAGACAACTGTGTAGACCAGGCGCAAACATACGGTTCGTTAAAATAACCTGCCCACTTCAAACCGCTAAAAGTATTTGTTTTGAAGGAGCGCCCGCAACTGACTAGGTTCAATAAAAGATGCAAGTACGATCCTGCAGGCCTGGTTTTGCATTTGGAGGGCCTATTATATTCTCGTTGTCCCCCTTTCTTTGTCCCTCACTGGGGGATATCGGGAAAAAAATATTTTTAATCCGATATCCGCCTGTGGGGCCAACCAAAGGTGGGGGACAGCGGGAATAGGCCGATCTGCTTACTGTGGGTACTGGCGTATGAATGTCGGGTTAGCTCTTTAGATAAACAAAACATACAAGAATACAGATTTATTTACAGACTTAAATTAAAAACAAAAAGGAAAGATACGGTCCTAGTATTTCCTGATGCGGACATCACATACCAGATTACAGATTTATTTACAGACTTAAATTAAAAACAAAAAGGAAAGATACGCTACTAGTATTTCCTGATGAGGACAACACATACCAGAATACAGATTTATTTACAGACTTAAATTAAGAACAACAAGGAAAGATACGCTACTAGTATTTCCTGATGAGGACAACACATACCAGATTACAGATTTATTTACAGACTTAAATTAAAAACAACAAGGAAAGATACGCTACTAGTATTTCCTGATGAGGACAACACATACCAGATTACAGATTTATTTACAGACTTAAATTAAAAACAACAAGGAAAGATACGCTACTAGTATTTCCTGATGAGGACAACACATACCAGATTACAGATTTATTTACAGACATAAATTAAAAACAACATGGAAAGATACGCTACTAGTATTTCCTGATGAGGACAACACATACCAGATTACAGATTTACTTACAGACTTAAATTAAAAACAACATGGAAACATACGCTACTAGTATTTCCTGATGAGGACAACACATACCAGATTACAGATTTATTTACAGACTTAAATTAAAAACAAAAAGGAAAGATACGCTACTAGTATTTCCTGATGAGGACAACACATACCAGAATACAGATTTATTTACAGACTTAAATTAAGAACAACAAGGAAAGATACGCTACTAGTATTTCCTGATGAGGACAACACATACCAGATTACAGATTTATTTACAGACTTAAATTAAAAACAACAAGGAAAGATACGCTACTAGTATTTCCTGATGAGGACAACACATACCAGATTACAGATTTATTTACAGACTTAAATTAAAAACAACAAGGAAAGATACGCTACTAGTATTTCCTGATGAGGACAACACATACCAGATTACAGATTTATTTACAGACTTAAATTAAAAACAACATGGAAAGATACGCTACTAGTATTTCCTGATGAGGACAACACATACCAGATTACAGATTTACTTACAGACTTAAATTAAAAACAACATGGAAACATACGCTACTAGTATTTCCTGATGAGGACAACACATACCAGATTACAGATTTATTTACAGACTTAAATTAAAAACAAAAAGGAAAGATACGCTACTAGTATTTCCTGATGAGGACAACACATACCAGAATACAGATTTATTTACAGACTTAAATTAAGAACAACAAGGAAAGATACGCTACTAGTATTTCCTGATGAGGACAACACATACCAGATTACAGATTTATTTACAGACTTAAATTAAAAACAACAAGGAAAGATACGCTACTAGTATTTCCTGATGAGGACAACACATACCAGATTACAGATTTATTTACAGACTTAAATTAAAAACAACAAGGAAAGATACGCTACTAGTATTGCCTGATGAGGACAACACATACCAGATTACAGATTTACTTACAGACTTAAATTAAAAACAAAAAGGAAAGATACGGTACTACTAGTATTTCCTGATGATGGAACTCCTCAATAGCACAGAATATATACTCTAACGCTCAATAGTCAACAGGACAGCTATGAAATTTTTCATCCGCTTTTAATTGTATTAATTTTTATAAATGTGTTTAAAGTAATTTTTCATCCTCTTATAATCGTAAATAGTCTGGTCAAAGTGCCACCATGAAATAAAAGTTTGTGTATGCTTAAATTACTTTACAGGATTAACTTGTTATCATTTTTGGGCAGTCGTGTAAAAAAGGAGGACAGTGAAGCCATACGTCAAGATATTTCATCTGTCTTGCGGCCAGTGGCGTAACTAGGGTGTGGCACGTAGGGCACGTGCCCTGGGCACAGAATAAGTAATTGTACAAAGTCCCTGGGCGCCATTCATAGGGGGGCGCATTTCGCAAATTATTAAAAAGTACCTGGGTACAACCGAGCTAAAGCTCGGTTATGACTATTTATTGTAATATAAATAAATAAATAAATAAATAAATATTTGACAACATCACATACATTGCTCCAATCCCAAAGTAAGTAGCTATAGCACTTGTGTTATGGAAATCAGAAACAACGGTGGTATGACACACAACGGTGATATGGTAGTGTTTAGGTGATAACAAAAGTGATTTAGCCACTTACTTTGGGATTAGAGCAATGTATGTGATGTTTTTTCGATATTCGTATTCTCAACCTTACAGCACTTGTCACAGAGTAACGCCATCTATTGTCTATAGCTCGTGAGCTTTGTAATAAGATGTAGTTAATTACAAAATAATTCCGCGAGGCGTAGAAGTTAGTTTTTATGGCATTATCCGAGAGATGGCATCACAAAACGTATCCGAAAAACTGAAAATTTGTATCGGTATTTTTTTTGTTTTGCACTATTGCTTCACAAGTATCAATAAAATAAAAACTCGAAAATCTTTAAAAAAAATAGTTAATATTGCTATATATATATATATATATATATATATATATATATATATATATATATATAATATAAAAATACAAGAATTGCTCTAAAACAAAAAATAATCAAGCGACTACGACCGGCCGCCGGCGCCGCCACAAAGACAGGGCTGCCTGCAACTGCCACTTCTCCAGGTTTGACTCGGAGTCAACGGGTTTAAGTAGTGGATGTCCGGGCTACGGGTTTAAACTTATTTTATTCTTTTTAAATTAAGAGTAATTCAATTTTAACCGTCGTGGGTTTTTTTGGGCAGTCGTGTAAATAATTTAATAAACTTGAATTTATTCTTATAAAGTTTCGAGCGGGTAATTTTATAAAAAAAAAATTTAATTAAAACAATATTAAAAACACGACTGCCCTGCCATAAACCTGCTTGATTAAAAATTGTTCCACAAAATGGTCCCCCGACTGCAATGACACTTGTTATTTAACTTTTTAGTTCGTTTTTGGCAGGGCAGTCGTTTTTTTAATATTTTTTTAATTAAGTTATTTTTATGTCACACATTTTAGTGACAAAATATATATTTTTGAAACGTGCTCGTTAAGGCCTTTCATTTGATGCCCATATGGTAATAATTGATGAATTTTTTTCACATTTTAAAATGGCGTAGTACAGTCGCTAAGTAGATTTTTTGAAAAAAAAAAATAGCCAGTGTAACTCGGAATGATGTAAGAATTCTAACGATACCCCATACATCCAAATCCGTTGAGCCATTAAGAAGTTATGGTCGAATAAAGAAACTCACATACCCACAAATATAAATAAACCCTGAACATATTACACTCCTTTTGGGCAGTCGTGTGAGTCGTGTAAAAATATTCGAGCAGTTTTTTGCTTTAGTCGTTCCGTGACCACGGCCGGCCCCTGCTATGGAAAGATGTCGAAACGTCGGAAAACCCAAAAAACCAACAAATCAAAACTAAATAATGCGCCATGATCACGGAAGAACTCAGTTCGAAGTTCAAATCGAAATCGAAATCGAAAAATATTTGCTTAACATACTATTTCATATAATCAATAATCACTAACTACATTAATAATTTATATATATAATAATTATTAATAGTAACTACATACTTTTTAACTATTTTTAATGATAATTCGAATAGACACTTACCATAACCAGCACGAGAAACTTAAGGCCGGTTCACATCGGATGCGTGTACAAGCACGTACGCGTGCCACTTGCATGAAGTCTGTCCGTCCATCCATCTGTCTGTCTGTCCGTTCGTCTGTCTGTCCGTCTGCCTGACCATCTGTCTGTCCATCCGTCTGCCTTTCCGTCTGTCTGTTCATCTGTCTACGTCCTAACCCTGTTCGTGGCTGTCAGACATCTGTCTTACCATGTCCGTGTCTGTTAGACATCTGTTTTCCGCTCTTTTTGATGAGATCTTCATTTTGGATGACTGCTTTCGGATGAAAGCTATCAAAATGTGATTTATATTCGAACTCATCAACTAATCATAAAAAAGCAACTACTTAAATATCTAGAAATAAATTAAACTCCCTTTTTACTAGAGATGCGCTGCGCCGAATGTAGGTTTAGCCGAATACGAATGTTCGGTACTGTATATATATACGAATACGAATGGTCGAAAATAGAACCCAATCCTATCCAGCGGCAACGGCAAGTTGCTACTTACTTACTTACTTGCCGGACGGTGTCCTCACGTGTTTTCTACTTACTTACTTATGGATGTGTAAACCGGGCTTAATACGAGCTTTAAGCTCCGTCATCTCCATCATAAATACCTAACTCTCCTTCATAAAAACCTAAAATGCACGATGCCACTGCTGCGATTACGCAGAGTTTTAGGTATTAACCTAAAACGCGAGATAGGTACCTGAAACTCGAAGTAGGTGTACCTACCTACCTAAAATGCACGATGCCTAAAAACTTGATATTTTTAAGACCGCAATTGTGGCAACAACAGAGATTCAAAGTTGAAAAATCCTTGGGGGGGCTGGCATTAGGCATATTCACTCTATTTAAACAAACAATTTGTAAATAGGACACGGTGCCGATTGCATACATATTATACCTAGTGGCTCCGTGAGCTGTAGACCTCGCGTTAAGAAGTAACTCAAAATGTAAATTGGTAAAAAAATATACTCGTAGATATGTCGCCCTTTCGCCATGAGGTTTTCAAGCATAAGGGTTCGCGCTGTTTGGTATATTAAGTATTTGGTATATTCGCTGCTAGATGGCGCTTCTAATTTTGAAATTTTTTCGAAATGTGGGAATAATTTAATTTTTTAAGGCTTTTTTTTTCAAATTTATCCAATATTTCGAAAAACTAGCCCGACTGAAAAATTCTATATAATTTTCGAACCTGCTCACAAAATTTCACGAGAATCGGTTGAGAAATGTATGCGACCTGTAGAGGAGAACAAACGGCGCCGGAACGGAAAGCCCGGCTGAAATACGTTTTTTCTACATATCTCCGCCACTTTGAAAAATTTCTAAAAGTTGGCTTAACGATAAAATAAAATATATTTTTCAAACCTGCTCACAAAATTTCACGCGAATCGGTTGAGAAAATTTAAAAAAAACGAACGACAAAAAAAACTGTATAATTTTCGAACCTGCTCACAAAATTTCACGAGTATCATTTGGGAAAGCCGGGCTGAAATATGTTTTTCATCCCTTCTATTCGAAAAAGGATGCATTGTTCCTATATAAGTGGGACCAAAATAGCTCTTTTCTGGTAAGAACTTTTTAGTGGGAGGAAAAGAGATTTGAATTTAGAACATGTATCTTTCAAAGAATTCGAAATGTATTGACTGGCTGTATAGACGGCGCGGCGAGGGCGCCGCGGCGCGATAACCCGCGCAAACTGAAAAAAAACATAAGCGCGCGAATTAAGTCTGTGTTCTTGTAATAGGCATGTTGACTATTTTTTTATTTTATGTTACATAAATTACCCCTCAAAAAAAAGAAATATTTGTATAAGAATTATTTCGCTAGCATGAAAACTGCCCGAGATATCACAGTTTGAAATGCACACAAATTGGACTCACCCGAAAACGCTCCATACTAACGGCTACCAAGTTATGACGTCACGCCTTCCTACGTTGTATGCAACGCGTAGGAAATTTGTTCGGCAGCTATATTAAATATTGTGTTTATCAAAATGGTTTCTTTGACAAATTTGCTATAAATTTTACGGACTAATTAAATGTATTATTTATTTTAACAAATTTTATACTTTTTAAATGGACTTGTCCGCCCAACTTTGAAGGGTCATAAAACAAATAATACGCAATATATAAAACCAAGAGGTATACAAGCTCCTCCAAAAGTTTGATATGTTTACGATTTTTATTAGTATTTCGTTATTTTATTCATTAGTCAACATCCCTATTAGTACATACTTACGTACTTAGTACAATAACTTTTGAAAATTGCGCTAGTGTATCAAACGTAACTATAAATTTGTAATTATTTTTACTTTTCACGTGTCTTTTTTAAATAAAGAAAAATTTTCATTAATTACATAAACACAGTCTCCTATTTATTTTCTCATAGAAAGGGGATGAAAAGTAGAGTATATGACTCGGGCGCAAAATATTTTTGGCGAGGGCGACATACTTTGAACCCCTCGCTACGTTCAGGATTCTACTGAAGAATCCCTCGCTACGCTCGGGATTCTACTCTAGAATCCCTCACTTCGCTCTGGATTCAAAAAAGCGCCCTCGCCGAAAAAATATTATTTTGCTCCCTTGTAATACAATCTACTATTTTCTACACTTCAAGCAACAAAGGCTTGGTCCCGACTCCCGAGTTGCTCTCAGTTTCTACATATCTCCGCCATTTAAAAAAAAAACAAAAAACTGACTTCACGATAAAATTATTTTCAAACCTACTCACTAAATTTCACGAGAATCGGTTGAGAAATGCGACCTGGGGCCCTATTTTTGAATCGTTCGGCTGGCGTCGAGCGTTCTTTTCTACTGATTTTCGTTCGACATCCCATACATTTGAGTTGATTTGTCGAACGAAAATTAGTAGAAACGAGCGCTCGACGCCAGCCGAGTGATTCAAAAATAGGGCCCCTGTAGAGGAGAACAAACAGCGCCGAATAGTCGGACTAAAACTACGAACAAAGAGTCCAAGGTAGGGAGGCATTGTACTTAAAAATTAATCTCAACCTTAGTTAATACCTCTGTAGGTAGGTATGATACATATCTCTGTCATTTTGCAAAAATTTCAAAAAAACTCGATCGACAAAAACATTCTAGGTATATAATTTTCAAAACTGCTCACAAAATTTCACGAGAATCGGTTAAGAAATGCGACGTAGTCTAGAACAAACGAACAGCCGCCGGACAGACCATACGAAAGAATTTTTGCCCAAGCTGAAGCAGAGACGCTTCGCTCGCACTTCGTGCTCGCTCGGTCAATAAAATATTTTTTAGTTTTTTACTTTCCATTATTTACATAAAATACATACTGCTTGACACATTGAGTGACAGTACCTACTCAAAGAGTAGAGTGACTTCTAACTCCCAATTTCTTTTTTGTATAAACATTCATAGTAAGTACCTACACTTACTGTGTGGTTGTGGCAGTCAATTTAAAAAAATTAACTACTTACCTATTATACTACATATATGTTAAGTCAGTATATCCTCACTTGTCTTATTTAGTAATCGGTTTTTGACAGTTGTCATACGTCTTCGATACTTAAATCGTTATTTAAAAATATGTTAGTAACTTTATGAAATTGTTATTAATTATTAACAATTTATTTGTAATCTATGTGTGGGAAAACCATTTGTTGTACCTATTTTATAAATGATTATTTCAATAAAGAGTTCGGTGAAGATTGTTTACCAAATAAGACAAGGATAGACAGAATTTAGGTAACTTTAAAATTAACTACATACAGTATATAAGTACAAATGTCCAACTAATTCATAAGCTAACTAGTTTACATGTGACAGAATTACTTACGCGTTGTTGACACAATATTTAAATAGGGATTAATTAAGTCAGTATCTTTTCACTTCAACAAAACTATAAAATGTTATAAGAATTAAAAAATAATAAGAAAAGTAGCAAAGTAGCAATTTATGTGTAAGCAATAAGTTAACACAGTAACGTGCGTGCGCATTAAGATTAGAAAACCTTGTGAGGCTTAGTCCAAGTCCAAGACCAATGCACTCTGCCATGCGCTTGCGGACGGGCACAAAGGGACTTGAACACCCGTCTCACTCGCACCACAAAAGCGAAGCGCCAGGCCGAATACAGAAAGCCGACAGCCTACGGCTGACGGCGGCGCTTATTTCGCTATACTAAAATGGACCTTATCCCGGCGTATTAAATTATATTATTGTTATTACCGTCGGTTATCGCCGGTCCATTTAAGTGTAGCGAAATAAGCGCCGGTAGGCAGTCGGCTTTCTTTCTGTATACGCACAACTTTGTGCTCACACCATGTAAGCGATGTATTCAAAGTGCGCTGCGCGTTCTGTACTATAATTATAGCATTTGTACTATAATATCACCTATTGTACTATATACTATCCGAAGTCCAGGAAAGTACACTATTAATAATAGTGTAAAACTTATACTAAACCGATTAAAAATAAAAATTGTACTTACTATAATAGGTACGGACGGAGCTGTAAAATTATAGTATAATATTTGTCATAGAAGAAAAAACCTGAAAACACATACCATAGACATGTTTCTTCCTCTATGACTGACATTATCCTATTATTAAGGTCGCATTTTGTCAACCGAATCTCGTAAAATTTTGTGAACGAGTTCGTTTAGATTTAGAATAAGCGACCGCCCGCAAATTCGTCCGCGTGGTCAGGGGGGCTACTCGAATGGCCACTTTTCTATGCGTTCGCTAACTTAAAGCTTAAAAATAAGCAATTAAACGATCAACTCATACGTCGCAAGTTTATGTAAATCACAGACATTGTTGTATTACACGGAATAGACAAGCCTACGATGAGTACGTAATTTTGGACTTTATGGCTTATTTTGAATTTTTAAATTAGCGAACGAATAGAAAACTGGAAAAAATTTAACGAACCGTATGTTGCTCCTGGTCTACACAGTTGTCTATTTCGAAACAAACGAAAAGTTTTATTTAGGGCCATAGCTAAGACTTGCATCTTTCATTTGAACCTAGTCATTTGCGGGCGCTCCTTCAAAACAAATACTTTTAGCAGTTTGAATTGAGTAGGTAATTATAAAGTTCCGTATGTTTACTTCTGGTCTACACAGTTGTCTATTTCGAAACAAACGAAAAGTTTTATGTAGGGTCATAGCTAAGACTTGCATCTTTCATTATAAACTAATCATTTGCGGGCGCTCCTTCAAAACAAATTGTTTTAGCGGTTTGAAGTGAGCAGGTTATTTTAACGAACCGTATGTTTGCTCCTGGTCTACACAGTTGTCTATTTCGAAACAAACGACAAGACTTATGTAAGGTCATAGCTAAGACTTGCGTCTTTCATTTGAACCTATTCATTTGCGGGCGCTCCTTCAAAACAAATACTTTTAGCGGTTTGAAGTGAGCAGGTAATTATAACGAACCGAATGTTTACTCCTGGTCTACACAGTTGTCTATTTCGAAACAAACGAAAAGTTTTATTTAGGGCCATAGCTAAGACTTGCATCTTTTATTTGAACCTAGTCATTTGCGGGCGCTCCTTCAAAACAAATACTTTTAGCGGTTTGAAGTGAGCAGGTTATTTTAACAAACCGTATGTTTGCTCCTGGTCTACACAGTTGTCTATTTCGAAACAAACGACAAGACTTATGTATGGTCATAGCTAAGACTTGCGTCTTTCATTTGAACCTATTCATTTGCGGGCGCTCCTTCAAAACAAATACTTTTAGCGGTTTGAAGTGAGCAGGTTATTTTAACGAACCGTATGTTTACTCCTGGTCTACACAGTTGTCTATTTCGAAACAAACGAAAAGTTTTATGTAGGGTCATAGCTAAGACTTGCATCTTTCATTTGAGCCTAGTTATTTGCGGGCGCTCCTTCAAAACAAATACTTTTAGCGGTTTGAAGTGAGCAGGTTATTTTAACGAACCGTATGTTTGCTCCTGGTCTACACAGTTGTCTATTTCGAAACAAACGACAAGACTTATGTATAGTCATAGCTAAGACTTGCGTCTTTCATTTGAACCTATTCATTTGCGGGCGCTCCTTCAAAACAAATACTTTTAGCGGTTTGAAGTGAGCAGGTTATTTTAACGAACCGTATGTTTACTCCTGGTCTACACAGTTGTCTATTTCGAAACAAACGAAAAGTTTTATGTAGGGTCATAGCTAAGACTTGCATCTTTCATTTGAGCCTAGTTATTTGCGGGCGCTCCTTCAAAACAAATACTTTTAGCTGTTTGAAGTGAGCAGGTAATTATAACGAACCGAATGTTTACTCCTGGTCTACACAGTTGTCTATTTCGAAACAAACGAAAAGTTTTATGTAGGGTCATAGCTAAGACTTGCATCTTTCATTTGAACCTAGTCATTTGCGGGCGCTCCTTCAAAACATATACTTTTAGCGGTTTGAAGTGAGCAGGTTATTTTAACGAACCGTATGTTTGCTCCTGGTCTACACAGTTGTCTATTTCGAAACAAACGAAAAGTTTTATGTAGGGCCATAGCTAAGACTTGCATCTTTCATTTGAACCTAGTCATTTGCGGGCGCTCCTTCAAAACAAATACTTTTAGCGGTTTGAAGTGAGCAGGTTATTTTAACGAACCGTATGTTTGCTCCTGGTCTACACAGTTGTCTATTTCGAAACAAACGACAAGACTTATGTATGGTCATAGCTAAGTCTTGCATCTTTCATTTGAACCTAGTCATTTGCGGGCACTCCTTCAAAACAAATACTTTTAGCAGTTTGAATTGAGTAGGTAATTATAAAGTTCCGTTTGTTTACTTCTGGTCTTCACAGTTGTCTATTTCGAAACAAACGAAAAGTTTTATGTAGGGTCATAGCTAAGACTTGCATCTTTCATTATAAACTAATCATTTGCGGGCGCTCCTTCAAACCAAATACTTTTAGCGGTTTGAAGTGAACAGGTTATTTTAACGAACCGTATGTTTGCTCCTGGTCTACACAGTTGTCTATTTCGAAACAAACGACAAGTTTTATGTATGGTCATAGCTAAGACTTGCATCTTTCATTTGAACCTATTCATTTGCGGGCGCTCCTTCAAAACAAATACTTTTAGCGGTTTGAAGTGAGCAGGTAATTATAACGAACCGTATGTTTACTCCTGGTCTACACAGTTGTCTATTTTGAAACAAACGAAAAGTTTTATGTAGGGTCATAGCTAAGACTTGCATCTTTCATTTGAACCTAGTCATTTGCGGGCGCTTCTTCAAAACAAATACTTTTAGTGGTTTAAGTGAGCAGGTAATTATAACGAACCGAATGTTTACTCCTGGTCTACACAGTTGTCTATTTCGAAACAAACGGAAAGTTTTATGTAGGGTCATAGCTAAGACTTGCATCTTTCATTTGAACCTAGTCATTTGCGGGCGCTCCTTCAAAACATATACTTTTAGCGGTTTGAAGTGAGCAGGTTATTTTAACGAACCGTATGTTTGCTCCTGGTCTACACAGTTGTCTATTTCGAAACAAACGACAAGACTTATGTATGGTCATAGCTAAGTCTTGCATCTTTCATTTGAACCTAGTCATTTGCGGGCGCTCCTTCAAAACAAATACTTTTAGCGGTTTGAATTGAGTAGGTAATTATAAAGTTCCGTTTGTTTACTTCTGGTCTACACAGTTGTCTATTTCGAAACAAACGAAAAGTTTTATGTAGGGTCATAGCTAAGACTTGCATCTTTCATTTGAACCTAGTCATTTGCGGGCGCTCCTTCAAAACAAATACTTTTAGCGGTTTGAAGTGAGCAGGTAATTATAAAGAACCGAATGTTTACTCCTGGTCTACACAGTTGTCTATTTCGAAACAAACGAAAAGTTTTATGTAGGGTCATAGCTAAGACTTGCATCTTTCATTTGAACCTAGTCATTTGCGGGCGCTCCTTCAAAACAAATACTTTTAGCGGTTTGAATTGAGTAGGTAATTATAAAGTTCCGTTTGTTTACTTCTGGTCTACACAGTTGTCTATTTCGAAACAAACGAAAAGTTTTATGTAGGGTCATAGCTAAGACTTGCATCTTTCATTATAAACTAATCATTTGCGGGCGCTCCTTCAAAACAAATACTTTTAGCGGTTTGAAGTGAACAGGTTATTTTAACGAACCGTATGTTTGCTCCTGGTCTACACAGTTGTCTATTTCGAAACAAACGAAAAGTTTTATGTAGGGCCATAGCTAAGACTTGCATCTTTCATTTGAACTAAGTCATTTGCGGGCGCTCCTTCAAAACAAATACTTTTAGCGGTTTGAAGTGAGCAGGTTATTTTAACGAACCGTATGTTTGCTCCTGGTCTACACAGTTGTCTATTTCGAAACAAACGAAAAGTTTTATGTAGGGTCATAGCTAAGACTTGCATCTTTCATTTGAACTTAGTCATTCGCGGGCACTCCTTCAAAACAAATACTTTTAGCAGTTTGAATTGAGTAGGTAATTATAAAGTTCCGTTTGTTTACTTCTGGTCTACACAGTTGTCTATTTCGAAACAAACGAAAAGTTTTATGTAGGGTCATAGCTAAGACTTGCATCTTTCATTATAAACTAATCATTTGCGGGCGCTCCTTCAAACCAAATACTTTTAGCGGTTTGAAGTGAACAGGTTATTTTAACGAACCGTATGTTTGCTCCTGGTCTACACAGTTGTCTATTTCGAAACAAACGACAAGACTTATGTATGGTCATAGCTAAGACTTGCATCTTTCATTTGAACCTAGTCATTTGCGGGCGCTCCTTCAAAACAAATACTTTTAGCGGTTTGAAGTGAGCAGGTAATTATAACGAACCGTATGTTTACTCCTGGTCTACACAGTTGTCTATTTCGAAACAAACGAAAAGTTTTATGTAGGGTCATAGCTAAGACTTGCATCTTTCATTTGAACCTAGTCATTTGCGGGCGCTCCTTCAAAACAAATACTTTTAGCGGTTTGAAGTGAGCAGGTTATTTTAACGAACCGTATGTTTGCTCCTGGTCTACACCGTTGTCTATTTCGAAACAAACGACAAGACTTATGTATGGTCATAGCTAAGACTTGCATCTTTCATTTGAACCTAGTGATTTGCGGGCGCTCCTTCAAAACAAATACTTTTAGCGGTTTGAAGTGAGCAGGTAATTATAACGAACCGAATGTTTACTCCTGGTCTACACAGTTGTCTATTTCGAAACAAACGAAAAGTTTTATGTAGGGTCATAGCTAAGACTTGCATCTTTCATTTGAACCTAGTCATTTGCGGGCGCTCCTTCAATACAAATACTTTTAGCAGTTTGAAATGAGTAGGTAATTATAAAATTCCGTATGTTTATCTCTGGTCTACACAGTTGTCTATTTCGAAACAAACGAAAAGTTTTATGTAGGGTCATAGCTAAGACTTGCATCTTTCATTTGAATCTAGTCATTTGCGGGCGCTCCTTCAAAACAAATACTTTTAGCGGTTTGAAGTGAGCAGGTTATTTTAACGAACCGTATGTTTGCTCCTGGTCTACACAGTTGTCTATTTCGAAACAAACGACAAGACTTATGTATGGTCATAGCTAAGACTTGCATCTTTCATTTGAACCTATTCATTTGCGGGCGCTCCTTCAAAACAAATACTTTTAGTGGTTTAAGTGAGCAGGTAATTATAACGAACCGAATGTTTACTCCTGGTCTACACAGTTGTCTATTTCGAAACAAACGAAAAGTTTTATGTAGGGTCATAGCTAAGACTTGCATCTTTCATTTGAACCTAGTCATTTGCGGGCGCTCCTTCAAAACAAATACTTTTAGTGGTTTAAGTGAGCAGGTAATTATAACGAACCGAATGTTTACTCCTGGTCTACACAGTTGTCTATTTCGAAACAAACGAAAAGTTTTATGTAGGGTCATAGCTAAGACTTGCATCTTTTATTTGAACCTAGTCATTTGCGGGCGCTCGTTCAATACAAATACTTTTAGCAGTTTGAAATGAGTAGGTAATTATAAAATTCCGTATGTTTATCTCTGGTCTACACAGTTGTCTATTTCGAAACAAACGAAAAGTTTTATGTAGGGTCATAGCTAAGACTTGCATCTTTCATTTGAGCCTACTTATTTGCGGGCGCTCCTTCAAAACAAATACTTTTAGCGGTTTGAAGTGAGCAGGTTATTTTAACGAACCGTATGTTTGCTCCTGGTCTATATAGTTGTCTATTTCGAAACAAACGAAACGACTTATGTAAGGCGATAGCTAAGACTTGCATCTTTCATTTGAGCCTAGTTATTTGCGGGCGCTCCTTCAAAACAAATACTTTTAGCGGTTTGAAGTGAGCAGGTTATTTTAACGAACCGTATGTTTACTCCTGGTCTACACAGTTGTCTATTTCGAAACAAACGAAATGACTTATGTAGGGCCATAGCTAAGACTTGCATCTTTCATTTGATTCTAGTCATTTGCGGGCGCTCCTTCAAAACTAATAGTTTTAGCGATTTGAAGTGAGCAGGTAATTTTAACGAACCGAATGTTTACTCCTGGTCTACACAGTTGTCTATTTCGAAACAAACGAAAAGTTTTATGTAGGGTCATAGCTAAGACTTGCATCTTTCATTTGAACCTAGTCATTTGCGGGCGCTCCTTCAATACAAATACTTTTAGCAGTTTGAAATGAGTAGGTAATTATAAAATTCCGTATGTTTATCTCTGGTCTACACAGTTGTCTATTTCGAAACAAACGAAAAGTTTTATGTAGGGTCATAGCTAAGACTTGCATCTTTCATTTGAGCCTACTTATTTGCGGGCGCTCCTTCAAAACAAATACTTTTAGCGGTTTGAAGTGAGCAGGTTATTTTAACGAACCGTATGTTTGCTCCTGGTCTACATAGTTGTCTATTTCGAAACAAACGAAACGACTTATGTAAGGCGATAGCTAAGACTTGCATCTTTCATTTGAGCCTAGTTATTTGCGGGCGCTCCTTCAAAACAAATACTTTTAGCGGTTTGAAGTGAGCAGGTTATTTTAACGAACCGTATGTTTACTCCTGGTCTACACAGTTGTCTATTTCGAAACAAACGAAATGACTTATGTAGGGCCATAGCTAAGACTTGCATCTTTCATTTGATTCTAGTCATTTGCGGGCGCTCCTTCAAAACTAATAGTTTTAGCGATTTGAAGTGAGCAGGTAATTTTAACGAACCGAATGTTTACTCCTGGTCTACACAGTTGTCTATTTCGAAACAAACGAAACGACTTATGTTAGGCGATAGCTAAGACTTGCATCTTTCATTTGAGCCTAGTTATTTGCGGGCGCTCTTTCAAAACAAATACTTTTAGCGGTTTGAATTGAGTAGGTAATTATAAAGTTCCGTATGTTTGCTCCTGGTCTACACAGTTGTCTATTTCGAAACAAACGAAAAGACTTATGTAAGGCCATAGCTAAGACTTGCATCTTTCATTTGAACCTAGTCGTTTGCGGGCGCTTCTTTAGCCTATTATTATAATAGCGTTTCTACGCGTACTAACGGAATTCTACGATTTGAGTATTTTGCCTATGTGTATCTACCTATTTATAGCCTATTTTTTTCAATGAGTTACGGGACATTTTGATGTGCTTATATAGATTTAGCATTTTTCAATGATTCCTCACATAAATTAATCCATATAACGAGTTGTTAAGGTTGTCATTGCGTGCAGGCAAGATTTCCCTAAAAAAAATTTAAAAAACCCATAACTTTTTTTGGTTTGTCAAAACAAACAAAATTTTATCAAAACAAATCAAAACTAACGGAAAGCAATCATAATGCGTAATTTTTATTTTGTTTTGCCATATGGGGTGGCTATCTTCCTGTGAAGATAGCCACCCCACTTTGCATTTTTTTCTAGAGAATACGGAGTCTAAACAAACGAAAATTTCAATCAAAACAAACGAAACTAACAAATATCTATCGAATAAAATTTAAATAAAACCATTTGGTGGAATGGGGTGGCTAGCGTGAAGATAGCCACCCCACTTTTGTTTTTAAAAAAAAAGTATGAAGGAAATCGAAACAAACGATTTTTTTTCCAAAACAAATCAAAACTAACGCTAAACTAACGTCCTGCACCCTCAAAACCTGGGCACTCGAATTGGGGTGGCTATCTTCACGGAGGTCTTCAAAATCTATCCGAAAACACTGTTATGCATTTTCCTATAAATATACACAAATAACGTTCTAGAAAATTTAATATTTCGTTCGTTCGTAACATAAAAAACATACTCATAGCAAAGCTCCTTTCTATCTTAAAAATTGCATCGTAGGTATTTAAAATACTGCGGAGAGCCGGCGCTAAGGTAGTTTACTTTTTGCAGTTTTTTTTTTATTGTACCTACAGTCAGTGGCACGAATCATGAAAATTTTTCGACGGAGTGGGGATAAGTTCGCGCATGTGCTCTTGTAAGCGACCAATAGCGCGCGCCCCTCTCCCGCCGCCCGCGCCCCTCACCGCAACGCATACCCAAAATACGCGTTCCGCTCCGCGCAATCCCCACCCGATTTCATGATTCGTGCCACTGACTGTACCTCCTTCAATATCAACGAGATATCTTTCAAATAAAGACAGTCTGATCTCTTTCTGGACAAGCCGAGAAGTATAGCATTAAAAGTTAAAGGAAATTCTCACACAATACGATCAACTAGTTTATAAACATCTTTCTATAAATTTTAATGTCATTGTTCGCATCAGAGGCACATACTCGTACACATTGAAAGAAATTTATGAACATCGTATTTGATTTTGATTTTCACAAACGAACGCGTGATCCCCATTCTATAAATAATACAATAAAATTGTTGTACAGTTGAACAATCTAAGCCGGTTATCCTATTATATTTGAAATGCGAAAGTTTGGATGTTTAGATTGTTACTTAGTTTAATCACGTAAAAAACTGCTGAACGGATTTGGACGAAAATTGGCATACAGATAGTTTAAACACAGGTTTAAAACATACGATACTTTGTATACCGGTCATAGGTTCCCTCCGAATGTTCACGCGAACGAATTCTTGGGCGGATGCTAGTCTATTACTTACAAAAAAACCGGCGAGTCCGACACGCACACGAAGAGTTCCGTATCAAAAAACGACAAAAAAAATTACGTTTGTTATATGGCAGCCCCCCTTAAATGTTTATTTTATTCTGTTTTTAGTATTTGTTGTTATAGCGGCAACAGAAATACATCATCTGTAAAAATTTCAACTGTCTACCTGTTGGCGTTATTAATATCGAGCAAAAAAACGACGTTTGTTGTACGGAAGGGAGCCCCCCTTAAATATTTCTTTTATTCTATTTTTAGTATTTGTTGTTATAGCGGCAACAAAAATACATCATCTGTGAAAATTTCGACTGTCTAGCTATCACGGTTCATAAGATACAGCCTGGTGACAGACAGACAGACAAACAAACGGACAGCGGAGTTTTATAAATAGGGTCCCGTTTTTACCCTTTGGGTACGGAACTCTAAAAAGTAAAACCTAGTCAGTCTAAGCTAAGTAGCTAAGCTTCGAAGTGCTAATAAATTAATAAGCATGAAACATCGAAGTTATTATGCGTGCGTGCGTGCGTGCAGTAATCAATAACCTGACACTGATACCAATATTACCAATGTTACAATTTACTTCGTAAACCAAGATAAACTTCTACATTCAAATGAAATAATACCACTAGTTAAATACTACCAATGGGCTTGGAGAAAACCCGATGAAATAAATTAAAAGGACCTAAAAGTGAAATTAAAAGAATTCCAGCAGTAAATACTACCAGTAAGCTTTATTGACAAAAACCGGAGAATTGAAAAGGTAAACACTGGAAAAGGATCAACGAGAAAAAACTTACAACGGAAAATAATAAAAAAGGAAGATTAAAAAGCGAACGGGCAGAAAAGCGGTCGAAAGCGAGTTGAATGTAAAAAATAACTAAAGCAAGTGTGGATTTCGGTGAGGGGCGAGGGGTAGGAAATCCACGCGCAGAAGTGTGTCAATGTCAACGTATCGGATCAAACCTTTTTTTATTTTTTTGGCTTGCCGTATATGGTACGATTTCTCGACACAATCCGTTCGAATTTGACAGAGAATATTTTTTTATATTGTTCAATGCTTTATTTACGAGCGATGACATCGTTTTAGAACATTTGTTGCGACCTTGGAAATCATCGTAAAGCTTCCTGAATAAAGTCAAGCCGTTGTGAACGGTGCGTGGATGTAGTACATTACGAGCCCACATACAAGCAGATGGAAAGGATTATAATGTCATTAATGAACTTGCAGACATCATTAAGACGCATATAATGATCCGGTGACGACAAACATTAAACGTAGTTTTTTTACGTAAACGTACTTTTAAACACCAGTTAAAAGAAAGAAGAGCACTTGCAACTAAATTAAATAAAAAAAAATTGGACAACTGACAGTAATTATTTAATCTCATTACAAGCAT
Source organism: Agriphila tristella (assembly GCA_928269145.1). Taxonomy (NCBI): domain Eukaryota; kingdom Metazoa; phylum Arthropoda; class Insecta; order Lepidoptera; family Crambidae; genus Agriphila; species Agriphila tristella. The sequence continues at coordinate 24,500,911 of OV743437.1, read as the reverse complement.
AACAATGCTTGTAATGATAAACATATGATAAACATGTCAGATGAATAAACAAGATCGAGCAAGTGAAGGAAGCTTACTATGAAAGAGAAACTGGCAGAAGCTGGGATAATCGCTAAAAAGAAGCAAGCACTGTTTATAATATTGATGCTAAATACTTACCTAGTTTAATAGGGAGATAAACATAAAAGCTACTTCATGATAGAAAAATCTTAATTCAATAAGTTTTTTCATAAAAAAATCGACTTTTGATATTACATACTTTACTTGTTGGTATTAGTATGCCAATGGACAACCTTTCAAAAATATAATATGTCGTTTTCACTTTGTATAATGAAAGTAGATACAAAATTAGGGGACACGTATTTTTTATTTAAACTTTTAATTGTTTTTTTGTATATTAAATCACTGTTTGAAATCTTACTCATTCTAAAAGAGCGTAAGTACATTGTCAGGAAGTTGAAATGTGTAGCTTTTGCCAAAAAAAAAACAATTCTGATCTTATCTGTGACAAAATGACACCATGATTTCGATAGTGATGTGGCATGGGAATTCTGTAAGTGATGTCGATAATAGACAACATTTTCATTTTAAGAAAGTCGACGTTTAAATGTCGTCAGCTTATATAAATATTTTCACCTCTTCAGCACGAAAAGGGTGTTTTTGGCGCGTAAAAACTCGCAGCAAAATCGATTTTAGCTGCGAGCGTGAGGCAAAGTGCTTTTTTAATTTCTAACACCAACTTTTAAAATAATAAAGAAAAAAGAAATAAAGTGACAAAGATGACACTTGTAAAATTTATATGTGAGAAAAGGATAGATAGAGTCTTTATGGTGTCATACATGGATTAAAAAGTAAAAAATAAAATCCACGGATATACCAAGGAGTTTTAAATAAGGATTGTTAAAAAAGACGGTTGATCATTCAAAATAAAGAGTCTGAACGTAATGAGGACGCATGTATGAAACAAATTTTAATATGAAATAAGAAAAATTAACGAAACTTATTAACAAATTATACGTTTTATGATTATAAATAAATAAATAAGATGGGATATTAATGAATAAGAGAAAAACACAACGTAATGTAATCAAAACGACGGGAATCTACTTTACTGATCCCGATATTCCTACGGGAACGGGAACCACGCGGGTGAAACCGCGGGCAGAAGCTAGTTTAAAATAAATATTTGTTTCTTAATCAATCACGAAAAAAAGGCTGAACTCATTTTGGATTAAAAGCACACACATAGTTTATAACCTAGCGGAAACTAGTCAAGAAAATTAAAAGAACACGTTAAAAATATCAGTGTTTATTATGTTAAGGCGTTCACTTTTTTAACTCTTTCTAGTTGTCGCTGCAAACTATAAATAGGTAATTGCTTCATGTCGATAGCTCGCAGGCTCTCCTGACGTGTTACGTTTTGTGTTTTGTTGGATAACGGTGGCGCCTAAAACAAAGAAATTGAGCTTGTAGTAGTACCTACATACAAAACATTATGTTACAACTGATTTGAGTTTTCAAATGTAAATTACGTCATTATTATTTATTTACATAAAAGAAAGATGTGCCAAGCCATGTGATGGTTTTCTACTTTTTGTTCCCATCAAATATAAAGTAAGAAAGTACAATAAAACAAATATCGATATAGAAATGCACATCACTAGGAGAAATAATATAACCTCTACGACATGTAATTAAAAATCTGATATTTGCAAAATCAGCAAAGAACTGGACACAAACGACTATTTGAACAAATTATTAGTATATTATAATAGTTTCAAACTATTTACACTACATAAAAACATCTAAAACAATATAAACTTACCGATGAAATCATAATGTTTATTGATTATTTTCATTTCTTCCTGTGCGAGATTTATAGCCTTTAATCGCACAAGACATAATTTCACTGGTAACGCATAAGCATCCCAAACAATGCTATGACTTTCTTTTAAGTTTTTTACAAGAATATTTTATAAATTTCTACATTTTACTAGTCTGATCAGAAATACGCTTGAATTACATTCTGTCACTATGATTTATTATGACAATGGATTTTATTTTTTAATGAATGCACAGATAATATAAATACAAGACAAATAGACTCAACTCAAACTTCCTGACATTCCCAATTTGGACTAGATTTTAGTTTTTTTTAAATAACTTAAAAAATACTGAACTAAAAATTCTGAAAAGAAAAATATGAGCTTAGAACACTAAAATCTCGAAATGGTTTTCTAATTTTAGTACTTTCTCAAAATGAAATGTTGTCCATTATTAATGAAACAAATCTCTTAAACCATTACTTCTTCCCTTAGACAAAAGTTAAACAACAAGAGGAAAAGTTAAAACGAACAGTCATAAGATAGCGGAGCGATCCTAAGGGAGCTTATAAAAGATTTCCCATTCAGGAAAGTTTCTTGAACGAAAACGAAAAATATTCGGGTGGCGTTCGAATAAAACTGAAATGTCACGATAGGATAGGTCCTCAGCTGCCGGGTCTATTTTCGCGAGGCATGGTGTAACGAATGCTCGTTTATATTTAGCTGACCGGCACTCGAAACTGGTACCCCGGTAGTTAGAGTAGGTTCTTGACCTATTAATTGCTGGAAAACTATTCGACATTCAATTAATGTCTTCAGCTCCGACTGGAGTTTTATAGCTAGTTTGTGTCTGAATAGTTAATACAGCTCTTTCGTTTGTTATTTCAGTTTGTACTTCTAATGATTCCTGTACTAATCGTGACCTTTCCGTATATTCTTATCATTTAGTAGCCAAATATCAGGTACATTAATTTGGGTTTTACTATAGCCTTTGTCCAACGAAAGGCCAAGGGCAGTATTCCAAATATCCCTACTTGTTAAGTATGTTTTTTATGATATCATTTCAATAACTTATAATAGATAAACGGATGAATGATTTTATAGTACAGCGACTTTGTATGTAACCTAGTAGAACCTTATAAACTTAGAGCTGGCCCCGGAAATAGGTGGACAATTTACAGAGCGACGAAATTCCTCTAGTCAGTTTCCAATACTATCATTAAAAGATCCGGTTACCTGGCAGATTTTTAGTGGTGGGGGTGGGAGTGGTTGAGCAACAAGGGGCTGAAAAAGTGATTAAATGGATACAATTTACAGAGCTTTGGATTTGGTGTGGTGTAATAGCAAGCCAATCATGTATCTAAATCGAATATAACATTGGCAGGCATTTTGACTGGTGGAAAAGTAGTGCCAGGCGGCATCAAACTTTACCACTTTTTCGCGCACATTTGATGCCGCCTGGAACTACTTTTCCACCAGTCAAAATGTCTGGCAATGTTATACATATTCGATTTAGATACATGAATTATTTGATCCGGTGGCCAAAACTGAAACTACATTAAATTGTTACCTAAGCTACGCCATCAACAACATTGACGAAAGCGACGCCATCACCTGCGATTCAATTTTGACAGCGATTTGCAAGACCGTCACAGGTGACTAAAATCGACTGAAGTAAATAGCCCATAAAAGTAACGTACAATCGTCTTTCAATCGTGTTTCAGTCTTGAGTTTAAGAAACAAGAACCCGTGTCAAAAAGCATTAAAATTGAAACACAATTGAAACGTGACCCTGACCAACTTCAATAATAATGTTACTTTACAATACACAATATTTTACCAAACCATAGTAAAAAATATTCATTCCATTCAAAGACTTCTATGTTGTTGATTCCATTACATGAGATGAGACATTTGTAAGACATACCACCCACATAGGTGCATCGTATACTCTGTACCGCACGCGCCCTCATTCCGTGGGGCTTCGCAGTTCAATGTGTTACACTTACATACACTACACACAATATGAGTATCAAGCGAAATGTACTTGTAGGGCGTTCTAGCTAGAAAGTTGTTAAAGGAAAGTTGCGAAGGTTTTCTAAAATAATAACAAACGTATACCAAAACCTAATCAAAGTTGTCGCGGGCTATATTTTTGGCGTAAATAATAGCGGAAACGTATTGAATTCTACATGAAAATACACTATTAACGTCCTGTGCAGTTGCTTCAATAACTTTTTTTTCAAGAAAGATAATTGTGCTAAAGATAATGATGAAAAAACAACGAAAAACATCGAAAAAGTGCAGAAGTGAGTTTATTTTCCATACACTTTACACGTAAAAAAAAAGACAGAGACAAATGATTTCGCATAACGGAGCCAGAACACAATTTGGTATGAGTAAAGAATTTAAGTCCTCGTGGGATGAGACGTCATGGGATGAATATGGAATAACTCATTATTTGAGTTCCTGTCCCAAATAGTCCCAATTATACAGGGTTATTTGTAGAACACCTAAAACCTCGCAGGAGTGGATTACTAACATTATAAACAACAACGTTTGTTCTACGACATTTCCGAAAACAGACAGAAAGTATTTGACTTTCCATACAAATGTCCGAACAGCTGATCGAGTTTTGTATGAAAAATCAATTGTTTTTTGCTTAGAGAAGGGAAGTAAGGGGAGCAGGCATAAACTGCAATAACAAAGCATTCGTGACGTCAGGCGCGTGCCGTGTCCGCCATTTATTGTTCCTGTCACATGTTACAATTTCAACTCTATGCTGTGTGTAACATAATGTGTATGTACACTAAGCTAAGCCGCCATGTTTTGTTCCATTACAATGCAGAACAAGAAGTGGGTATGCACGCTTTTTTCGTAGGTATGCCTGCTCCCCTTACTTCCCTTCTCTAAGGTTTTTTGTCTGCTTCCGGAAAAGTAGTATAAGAGTATAACAAAATGTTTTTGTTTATGACATTAGTAATCTACTCCTGCGAGGTTGTTGGAGTTTTACAAGTAACATTTATAAATGGGATAGATAGATTAGATAGAATAGAATAAGATTGAAAAAAAACTTGTAAAAAAAAATCATTTTCTTTGCTTGATTGTCAGTTGATTTGTATTGTAATATAACTTTTACATTTACAGATTAAATTACCCACTAGACTCGTTCAAACATAAAATGTCGAAGCACACCGTGCTTCAATAGGATTTCATATTTATTGTGATAAGAGACGTGTTTGTTATTACTTGAGTCAAGTTGACGCAACCATGTTTAAGTCAATACAAGTTCTTGTAGAGTTAATATTATATCGCATCGCGTGGCTTCCAAGAAAGATGTATTTTCGGGGAAGCGTGCTTTTAGCCATAATATTCAGATTAAGTATTTGCAAGACTAACGTAAATTTTATCAAGGCAAAGGTGAGAAAATTTTCGCCTGCTCCATCCATAGTTTTTAGTGTATTTCCCAAATAGTATTCCCTCACTTTACTTCAATGTCAAAATGACGTTTGAGTGTTCCAAAACATTGAGCATGACCTCAAACATGTCCCAAATGTAATGTGTAACCAATTAGAGCGCGTAGTGAATTCAAGTATTTTATAGTTGTTTGTAAGAGACCATTAGAAAGCTGAAGTCGACTTAAGTGGTTTATTCCACATTATGGACATGACACCTAAAAATAAGTAGTAAAGTAACATTATAATTATTAATGCATACTCGTAAGCATAATAAATATGAATGACTCCCCATGTTAAGGGTATAATTATTCCTCACAAATATCGCACGCGGTCGTAGGGGATCAAATGAATGAGGAAAGGACATTTTATATATGAACCCGTTTCCCTGATTTCACATTCGGCTAGCTTTGTAAATGTAAATAGGAGTTAACCATTTCAGCAAATTCAAAGTTATGTTTCTAATAAATTACGTAAAACGCGATCCTTTGTTTATCTCATACAAATATTAAAATAGCTACTTCGTTCTATAAAAGAAGTTTGTTGGGTACTTTATCGCTATAAATTTATATTTATACGCTATGAACTTTTATTTATACCTACTCGCTCAGCATAATCTAATTTCATAAGAATGCTAACGAACGAACTGTACTAAAATACGTATTTCGGATTTATCGAAAACAAGGACAACATAAACGTGAACACAAAGAAAGAAAAACATTTGCATTTGAATTACTAATAAAAAAAGTATCTATTCATAAATAATTCATACAACTTAACAGGGCGGGGGAAGCTTTTCTTGTCCCAAGCAATTTATATAACGGGACGCGAGCCAGCATATTAAAGTGAAACACAAATACTATAACTATTATCTAATTTGTGTAAATCTATGCGACAAACAATGAGATGTGGTCTGATAATGTGGTATGGCTCGCCGCCAATTGAACCGGCAGCGATAAGTTTACGTAAACTATTCGAAGTCGGAAAAGATCAGTCGAGGCCTGAGATTCTATGCGAGCGGTAGACGATTGGTTCATTGGTTAATCATGTTGCCAGCATGAGCAATTGCACACGTCACTAGCCGGCGGCGTTGTCGGCCGTGACGCGTGAGCACGCCTGCCGCACGTCACGCGCTCAGCTGATCGGCCACACCACGCTACGGCGGTAAACAAATCATAGTAGATAGATAAGCCCCACTCCCACGCCACAGCGACTAGCTTCAACACACCGATGTTTATTGCAGGTCGTTCTCACTCTTTTAGCGTAGTTCAATGAAACATTTCGAAAGTGGCTGTAGCTGCCGGAGTGTTTCATTCATTAGCGCTCAATTTAAACGCACTTGAATGTTTATGGTTATCGAACACCAAACAACATACAAAGGTAGAGTTCATAGCATATTTTATTTTGCTAAAAGACGCTGTATGTACATTTCAACATGGGAGTAATGACCGATAAACTACATGATATCTACAGCGGCCGATTCCAAAGAATTCTTATCAATTTAACATGTTACAAACGCAATATAGTCGATTCAACTAAAAGGTTTTCACTGTACACCAATAATGAGATCTACATCGTACTTATCCCATGCTTGCTGCCAGTGTCGGGGGTCAACGGAATGTGTACCGTTTAACAGCGTGTGTACATTTCACCAGCTTAACACTCAAACAAATGGTTCCGTTTTAATTGGTTCTTCTCGATAAAAATAGCGCCGTAAAAGTGATTATAACGGGGTCAACGGTGATTTCGTGGACTAAAGTAAAGTATCACAAATTAAGTCAAATCTTTTACCTATACAGGGTTATTTGTAAAATTTAAATTTATAAGTCCGTAATAAGGCCAGTAGTCATGTTTGGGTCAGAATGTTGGGCTATGAAGAAGATGGATGAAAGGAAATTACATGAAGCAGAGATGAAAATGTTGAGGTGGATGTGTGGTGTGACGCGAATGGATAAAATAAGAAATGAGTATGTCAGAGGAAGTCTGAAAGTAGCACCAGTAACAGAGATGCTACAAGGGAATCGTCTGGCTTGGTTTGGGCATGTTATGAGAAGGGATGAAAGGCATGTTACTAGAAGAGTAATGGATATGGATGTTGAGGGCTGGAAAGTAAGAGGAAAGACCGCAGAAAAGATGGATGGATTATGTGCGGAATGATATGAATGTGAAGGGAGTGGATGAGGAAATGACGAGTGACAGGAAGGAATGGAAGAAAAGGACGCAATGCACCGACCCCAAATAAATTGGGATAAGGGTAGGAGGATGATGATGGTTATTTGTAAAATGCTAACAACCTCGCAGGAGTAGATTATTATCATCATAAACAACAATGTTTATTCTATGACTTTTCTGAAAACAGACAAAAAATCTACATTCCATACGAACAGCTGATCGAGTGTTGTATGAAAAGTCATTTTTTTTTTGTGTTTTCGCAAAAATCGTTTAACAAATGTTGTTGTTTATGATGTTATTTTAGGTTAGTTAGGGTGAAGACTGAAAATCGGTGTTTCGCCTATTCCACGGGCGAAAATTTTACACCGAGTCTAGACCCTGTTTGCTGCTGCTGCACATAGGCACATCCGCACTACCATTAGTTAAGTTTCATTCTTTTTTAGTATGTTATTCTTGTACCTACCAGATGTTTCTATGTGTATTGCAACAAATAAACAATTTATCTATCTATCTATCTACCCCTGCGAGGTTGTTGGTGTTTTACAATACAAATAAACTTGTATAACTAATGCAGTTTTATGGTGCAAACTATTGTTTAAAACCGCATAAATGAAATTAAAGCATTGATGACATCCTTACTAATAAAATGCGAAAGTCAGTTTGTTTGTGACGACATGAAATTTGCATACTTACACGTTGACAGGGGTACAGAAAATGACATAGGATATCTTTCATACAGAAAAATTCACAGATTTTACAGTCCCCACAAGAATCAATGCATTGAAAATGAACACAAAAATTAACCAAAAACCAAAATTAAATCAAATGCAAAGTCCTATTATATTTTTAAAGTTACCGAGGTACCTAGTACCTATTTCTCTTTACGATTGTGACACTCGGCTCCGCCTCGTGTCACAAAAGCGCCCGCTGACTGCCTCGACGCAGCCGAAATATTATTAACCGATATTCAAAATTCCAACGAATGCACTTCTCGTCTGCTTCTGCGTCTTTTAACACTATTACCATGACGATCGGTCAATAATCATAGAAGCTACATCACTTTTTATGTACGGAAACAGCCGTTTTTCTACAATTCCAAATCTAAAGGGACCACCTAGAGGTCACAATTATTAACCTATTTTTAAAATTATTTCTCCATTTGGTAGCTTAACTAATACCCTAGGACCCTTTTTTTCATTTTTTCTTAAGTCGGTTTTTTTTTCCGAAATATTTACAATTTAGTAAACAAACACCCCCCAAAAATCCCGGAATTTTCGGAATTTTACAAAATTCCAAAAAAAGTTAACAGTAGATTTTCAAAATTCAAACGTTCACATATGTCTTGATAAATTCCTCAACTTTTGGTACTATTTTAATCTCGATCCACCCAAAATCCTCGGAGATATTGTCAAAAATACGTCTCAGGCGATTTGCATCTGATAACCATTTTCAATGGTAAAAAGTATTGTTACGAAGGGAGAGAGAAATAAATCTGTCCACGTAGACGAAGTCGCGGGCAGTCGCTAGTTTGATATAATAGTCGTTAGGCGCAACCCTGTCGCAAGCGCTATAGTTAGCCATCCGGGTCAAACAGCTGTTCTGCATATGGTGGTAAGTGAGTCCCACACAACACATCACGAGGCACGTTGTGCTAAATATTCTATCAATTACATGGACAACTTTTTACTTACATCACATGAAGATTACACGTGAAAATAAATGCATATATTAAATCACCAAAATGAGCTAACTGACCGAGCCCAGCATACCAGATATGGTATACGTAAAGAGTATTTGCCTTCACTATAATAAAAAGGTAACATAATTAAGTGCATGTTAATATTTTACCAAGATAGTTCAGAAGGAAAGGGCCAATCTAACATTCTCAACATAGCATACATGACGATTTTACATTATGAATATCCATACAATCTATATTAAAATATTAACGACAGAATATTGTCACTGAATTTCATGATGTATTTGTACTTGTACATTTTATTGGCATACAATATTGTTCTATACGTAAGGAGGTCCAACTCACTGTTTTCCATAGACTTATTATATTTTGCTGTTTTCATTTCTTAACAATTCACTCATTTCATAAGAATACGTAGTACCTACCTACCTTATTTCCTACTACTATCATGCAATCTACTTTTCTGAGGCAATCTTTCTCGAAATAGCCAGCATCAGCCAATTTTACACCATTCTAAGTTCGAATATAGCTCCGAAACCGCTTAAAAATACTTTTCACCTCTCCAGCACGAAAAGGGTGCTTTTGGCGCGTAAAAACTCGCAGCAAAATTGATTTTTGCTGCGAGCGTGAGACAAAGTGCTTTTTTAATTTCTAACACCAACTTTTAAAATAATAAAGAAAAAACAAATAAAGTGACAAGAATGACACTTGTAAAATTGATATGTGAGAAAAGGATAGATAGAGTGCTTTATGGTGTCATACACGGATTAAAAAGTAAAAAAATAAAATGCACGGATATACCAAGGAGTTTTAAATAAGGATTGTTAAAAAAGAAGGTTGATAATTCGAAATAAAGAGTATGTAGGTAATGAGGTCACATGTATGAAACAAATATGAAATAAGAAAAATTAATGAAATTTATTAACAAATTATATGTTTTATGATTATAAATAAATAAATAAGTAAGACGGAATATTAATGAATAAGAGAAAAACACAACGCAACTGACTCTATGAATAAAACTTTTCAGCATAGGTTTGATTGAATTATTTTTGTGATAAATTATAAAAATGAATGCGTCCAATAGTTGTCTAACTCCAAAAGAGTTAAGTGAACAAGTTTCTAATGCTGAATTAAGCTTTTTTACCAGGAAAGTCACGTGAAAATTTTCTCGCTGGTCGAGGTGAAAAGTTGTATGTTTTACACAAGACCAAAATGTTGTTCTGCCTCGTGCCTTTAAATCACTCACTGTGCTCAGTAGTCTATATTAGAATCACTCGCTACGCTCGTGATTCAATTCTAGACTACTTCGCTAGTTCGTGATTTAAAGTCGCCACTCGCAGCACAATTTGATTTTGGTCACTTGTATAACAAATAACTATTGTACAATATCACGGTGGGTAATAAAAGCGGTCGAATTGAAAATAAACGGGTCAGGTTAGCGTGAAGGCACCTGCCGTCGCACCTGCGCCACTCGTTTCTGCCACTGGTTGTAACCATGGAAGCATAGCGATACTAATCCTATGAACTATTTCCCTTTTTGCACGTATTAAGTTTAGCGAAGCAATTGCAAGTTCAAGAACGAACTGAAGAAAATTGCTTTCAATAGTTAAAATTGCTGATAAAAACGTCCACTCTACAGCCACAGTATCGGTACAGGCAAAACTTCGACTAAATGGGGTAAGTATTACATTTAACAACAGAACTTAAAGCATCTCTTAAGAAACCACAAAAACTTACATAATTGTGTAATACCAAACTACGTTCTATTTTTGTCTGTGGCGAAAATTCGAAACAATATAGCGCCCAAGTTTAAGCGTAGCCAGCGAATAAATTGTGTGCGACGACTAACCAAAGAATTTCCACCGTCATATTTCATAATCAAAATCATATTTTAGCGGAGGAAGGCGGTCTAGTGGCGTGGAGACGCTCGGAAGAAATATTGCGAGCGAACTACGCTCGGAGATATCTGCCATCTCCAGGCTGGGCGAGGCCTTGTGCGGTTTATCTCTTGCCCGGCATTACGCCGCTCTTTGGGAAATTGCGTACACAGCAAACAAAGAAATTGCTCGTCGCGATAACGAACCCAAGCGTGTCGCGCGATGAACGCCCGCTCCGCCCGCCCCGCCACTATAATAAACTGACACACAGCCGACCGTTACACCCCTTCACAATGCTTTTTATCACGTAAACAAACAATCGATAAGCGAGGACAGTTTTAGACTTTTAGCACCAGGAAAAAGTATCAGCAGACCCCATCCATAACAGAAAGTATTAGTAAAATTCCAGTTACCCCAACGACGAAATAATTCGAACAGAGTTTGGATAGCTCGGGGAAAGTGTGATTTAAGTTTGATAATCCGCAAGCCGCTGCCTGTCAGAGATATGGCCCGTTTACGAGGGTTTGGGTACGGCTCAACGTTTCTAGGTATTCGACGGCTTAAGCCTGTCATCAGACGAGTGAAAAGTCCGACAAACCATTCATGGTACTTTTCGTTTACGAAGCTTAGTTTTGAGAAGTGAAGCGAACGTTGGCCTTCCGATAAGTACTGAACTGACTGTCCGTCCTCCGTTTATATTTTATCGTTTGCACAGACAAACCGACAAACGTGTTCGTGTCGCCATTGTGTGTAAATAAGAGCATGCACAGCGACCCAAATGATTATTTCTGAACGTGATGTGCAAAAATGAATAGGTTCACATTAACATAGAAATTAATAAAAGAAATGCCATAGCAACACCCTAGGGCAGTAAACTGTATTACCCAAGGGTGGGAATTCTCAATAAAACAGACCGAGCCAAGACGTTTTTAAGGCGGACCCTCCTTCGGAAATATCGCACCCCGCACGGAATTTTGGGGGCTTTGACTGACGTTTCCAGTTCGGTCGCTTTTAAGGTGTTTTTCACAGACATGGTCTACATAAAATGAATATAGTTTCTAAGACAATATTTATTATAATCATAAATAGTATGTATGTCGTGAAAAAATAAAAAAATATGGAAGCCTTTGTAGTGTGGGTCGTGACTTTGGCACTATTTGAGCACACTGTGTTTATGACGATGGCGGCAGTGGGGACGAGGGGGAAGTTAGTGGCACGTATTCATGCCGAGGGCGAGCCGGCTCTAACGGAGTCGAGTTACCATCAGAGTAGGCGGCTGTCGGAGCCCGCGTGAGAAGGGGGAGCGTCTCGGTTCACCGCAAAAAGTTACCTAAAAAATGGTTTTGACGCAGATCGTCATTGTCGCAAATGGTCATCGCGAAAAATTTGGTCACTTTCGCAGAATGACATTTTCGCAACTGGTCACTTTCGTAAAATGTCACTTTCGCAAAACGTCACTTTCGCAGAATGTCATTCATTTTTAGGGTTCCGTACCCAAAGGGTAAAAACGGGACCCTATTACTAAGGCTCCGCTGTCCGTCTGTCTGTCTGTCTGTCTGTCTGCCCGTCTGTCTGTCTGTCTGTTACCAGGCTGTATCTCATGAACCGTGATAGCTAGGAAGTTGAAATTTTCACAGATGATGTATTTCTGTTGCCGCTATAACAACAAATACTAAAAACTGAATAAAATAAATATTTAAGGGGGGCTCCCATACAACAAACGTGTTTTTTTGCAGTTTTCTGGTACGGGACCCTTCGTGCGCGAGTCCGACTCGCACTTGGCCGGTTTTTTTTCTTTTTTTTCTCAAAATTGTGAGTTTGAGAAAAACTTGTGAATGACATTCTGCGAAAGTGACGTTTGGCGAAAGTGACCTTTTGCGAAAGTGACCAGTTGCGAAAATGACATTCTGCGAAATTGACCAAATTTTTGACGATAAAAAATGACGATCTGCGTCAAAACCTAAAAAATATTCCAGGGTAAGGAAAGATTTTTCATTGTCAAAAAACACTTCAAATAAAGGAGCACCAGTTCTAGGTTTCATATCCTTACTAATATTATAAATGCGAAAATCCGTTTGTTTGTTTGTTTGTTACGCCTTCACGTCTTAACTACTGAACCGATCATCATGAAATTTTGCATACACGTTGTCCACGGTGAAAGGTACCCTATGTCCTTCTCTGTACCCCCGTACAGAGAAGGACATAGGGTACCTTTCATCCCGAAAAAAGTATTGTTCCCGAGGGATAGCAAAAACCCTTTCCACGCAGACGAAGTCGCGGGCGGCCGCTAGTTTTATGATAAATGTGAAAACGATCTGGATATCCCGTATTTCGATTTTCTTACGATTTCAAACAACAAATTTTATAAAGGTGGCTCAGATTTTGCGACATCGTCAGCGCCGGGCGAGCGTCGACCGCGGCCGACAACGAACGGGAAATCGATGAATTAAATTTTGGTGCTGCGATGCGAGCCCGCAAGCTCTACATTGTTCATTAAAATAGAAAAACACATATTATGATATATTTAATATATTTTCTACTTTTATAAATTAATGAATAAGCTAACTAAGGACGAGTGAAGCAACAATTTTATTTTTACGCCAGAAAAACTTTGATTAAACATTTACGAAAGATAATAATTACCGCGTTTATAAATCACAAAATATTTTTTTTCTTGTATGTAAACATCAGATATTAGCTGTGATTTGCAATTTAAATAAATCTTGAAAATAAAGTCAGTAAAATCAGTAACAAAACAAGCTCAACAAAGTTAATGAAGAATGATTGAATTTGTGCAAACCAATTAAAGCGAGCAAGCAAAGAGAACAGTGCCATGTAAAATCGGTCACAAACAAGCAATTTAAAAATGCACATAGTTTAAAATAATACGTAAATAAATGACACAAGGACGGAACCTGGCAAGGCGGACGGTCATAATTAAGGAAATGAGTAGACACACGGGTGACCTCCGACGTCACGTGTATTTTGTTATTCAGAGCCCGTCGTCTGAAGATTCGAAGGTACATGCAGATTGCTGAGTTTAAATTATAGAAAGTAACCAGCACCCTGATAATCTAAAAAGAAACTATTTAGCGACCGGTTGCATTTGACATACATTGCCACTTTTCTTAGGTATGTTTTTTTTAACCCAAAAAGAAGTAGCAATGGATCACGATCATCTGTGAACTGCAACCAGTCGCTAGGTGGTTTTTAATTAGATAATTAGCCCGCCGGTTAACCGAGCGTAATCAACCCCCAATTAAAATGACGGATAATCGAAAGTTTAATGGCAAGCTTGACAATGAACAACGACGACGTTAGAGAAAGGTAATTAGGTAAATTTTCATATTTTGGATACTTTTTTTAAATTCAATATGCTGTGCGTAGTAGCTGTTAAAAGAATATACTTCTTCTTCTTCTTAACATGTCGACTCGGTATATGTATAATTTATATTTGTGAGGACCAGAACTCAGCCACTAATATCGCATTATCAGTGGCCTTGTAAAGATCCTCGCGTGTGCAGGTAAAGAATATACGGCTAGATTTCATACTTTTATAATTTCTTTTATATCGTATTAGTTCAAAATAATACAAAACATTCAATGATAATTGTAACAAAACACTTTTTCTTTCAACTTTTAACTGGAAACGGAAATTACAAGCAACGACTTATTACGTCATAGCTTCTTCCGAGTAAGTCAAAGCTCATTATTGTACTAAGTAACACAATTAGCGATAATAAAAGGACACTACTACAGATAAAGCCGGGGAAATTGTGTTTTTAGTATAAGATATCATTGTTTATGGTTTCAACTTCAAAATGAATACTAAAAGGTGATTGTATTAAAGATAATTAAACATATTTATTAATATCATATCAATTTTAGCGATTATATTATCACTTTACCTGTTGTTGTTGATAGAAATTAATAGGGAATATGCATAAGTCACCGATTTTGATGAATTTGAGCTTGATCGCTGCGGGCACGTATAAAAACATGATGGAACAGGAAAAAAAATAAAAAAAATGAATTATTTTAGTTTTATCACACGATGAAATCAGGGGAAAATAACGATTTTTTTTTTTCATTTTCGGATATAATGCACTTTACAGTCAGATAGAATATCGAATATGAAACAATATTTTGTATCAAACGTATGTACTTAAACTCAAAATTTAGGGAGATAATTGAAGATTATTGGCTAACTCCATATTAAACGCGCCGAAACACACCTGAAACGTGATGTGTGACGTCACCGTTTTGTATGGAGCGTTTTCGGCGTGTGCTGCTGCGCGCTAACTTCAAGTAACTATATCACGAGAACAAAACGCAAGAGAAAAGTTTTAATATTACAGTTAATTTTCTCACGCATTATACTTTTTATTAAGATTAAAAAAAATATTGATGCATATTCCCTATTATACTAATTAATGGTAATGACAATAATTCATGAAATTAATGATATCACCTTCCAGTGTTAATTTTGGAGTGTGAATCTAATATCTTGTAATCTACAACACAATTTCCCTGGCTTTCTCTGTAGTAGTGTCCTTTCATTATTATGTTTGTATTATGTCGGTAATCACGACCACAGGAAAATTTAAGATAATAAATAACAATATTTTAAGCTAAAATAAGCCCGCCTATTTTAATAAGTATTTAATATTTTTATTACGGGATACTTATGCTATGCACTAATGTTAATTGCAAACGAAATTCATTAACTTATCAACACTTTTCACTTAAATGATTTGATACCAAATAGAATAACCAGCCACATACAAAAATAACATAAAAAAGATACATAACACATGAAAAAAATTGCAATCAAGTAAATTTGCAATACGGCGAATAAAATGTCGAAATGCGAGGTCAGGTTTTACTTCCGTATATTCTGCCAAAAAGCTGATGATTTTTAGAGTGAGCAATGATCATTCTATTGCAATTTTATATCCGTTCAAAACGAAACAGAGCGGCTCTTACAAATCGAGAGCAGTCTATAATAAAGAAATTCATGTTAAATCGAAAAGTCAGGTTTGCCGACTTTGCCGTTGACGTAACCTAACGGTGCAAGAGCAATAAAAAAGTAAGAAGCCTTTAATCTGCAGGCCACTAGACACGTCCTCAGGCCTTAGGAGGTAACTGAAGACTTACTTTGTGTTTTATTAACTGACATGGTGAAATCGTAAAAAAGATACAAAAATGCAAGACACAAAAATGCACTAACATCACTACATCCGTCCGTACATTTTAGTGTTTTAGTGTTTGCATTATAGAAAAGAATTCGTTAAAAAGTAGCTTGTTAGTGATCTCGATACATCGTTATTTCGGAACACGGCATCACATAAAAAAATTGGTGATTTTACACTGTCAACTCCGCAATTAAAGCGACGAGGGGATCCTATATGATTGTATGTAAACTTTGGGTGAAATTGCCATGGGGGACAGACGGCACACGTGTGTCCGATAATTCTTACTCAGCTCCGATAGGGCTTACGTAACGGGATTTGCTGTAACACGCTACTTAGTCTACTGAGATATAGATAGGTTACGTTACGTACGACTACTGCGACATACTGAATCAGTTTTGGGCATTTAAAATGGAGTTAATGTAACTGTTAAGCTTCATGTATTAAAGCGGTTGGATTTCAACTAGATTGTACCGGAGCCTAACATGAAATGATAAAAGTATCTGTAGATACCTTAGAATAATAACACCTAGAAGCCGAGTCCTTGTATTTGTATGTAAAGTGAGGAAAAAAACTGAGGCAAAATTAATTAAAACACTAGGTTGTTATAATTAATTTTGCCTCAGTTTTTTACAATAGTTCTCTACAAAGAGCATTGTCAAAAGTGAGGCAAATAAAACAGCCAAAATCAGCTAATTTTTTCATCAGATTTATTCTTCATACGTAACCTAATCGTAACTTAAATCCAATAAAATAATAGCTAATCCCCGAAAAGTAGGGAAATTTAAACTTTTTCGTTCTTATACGTACGATTAGGTAACGTATGAAGGATAAAAATCCGAAAACTGAGCTGATTTTGGTTGTTTTATTTGCCTCACTTTGACAGTGCGTTTTGTAGGGAACTATAGTTCTAGGTTATTATTATTCTAAGGTAGATACTAATCTAATTTTCACATCAGCCCGATTCTTAGATCTATTGTTTGTAGATTATAAAACTAAGAATATAAATATTGTATTTCTATCACTACAAATTATAAGTTGTAAGAAATGCTTATTTCTGTTTGCCTTTCTAATAAGTAAAGATTCATATTATCTCAAAACTGCACACCGTACGTGAGGCAACGCAGTCAACTCAAGGTTGGCAGTCGCAGTCAATCCCGTTAACCGTTGCTTAAGCCAATTTTCAGATAGGTAAACCATGTATTACCGCGATCGGGTTGGGGCAAGTTGAGCTAAGAGGGTCTAAAAAGGTAAGATTGTAGATGAAACATTTACCGATTTGTACAAAGAAATCTTTTGAAAACCCTAAAATAGTAACATCAATATATGTTACATCTTTAATTAATTTGACACGGTAATCATATTATGAGATCGATAATGTTTAACGTATTTTCTTTATTTTTATGGATTTCGTAACGTCCTAATCCTGATTATATTATAAATGCGAAAGTCAGTTTATTTGTTTGTTATTCCTTCACGTTTTAACTACTCAACCGATCATCATGAATATTTGCATACACGTTGTCAAGGGTACAGAGGTGGATATAGGGTGCCTTTCATCCCAAAAAAAGCACCGTTCCTGAGAGGTAGAGAAATAACTAACCACGCAGACGCAGACGCGGGCGGTCGCTAGTAGGCAATAATTTAATGACTTATCAATTAAACATTTATGAATGAAACATACAACCTTGCCTTTTTAGACCACCAGGCCTCGCGACATGTACAGTTAGCCAGATTATTTGCTACAATTGCGACCGGACGCTTCCGCCCGGTGACCTATCGGCATCGATTCGCCGGTGATCACGAGGACGAACGGTTCACAGAGATGTGACTTTTGAGAATTTTGAGATGTACAGTTGACAAGTTATTGACCGAGCTATATTATATTGATTGAAGAAAGCGCTTCAATACAACATTTGCTAGCCGTGTTCAAAAAAATTAGTAGTCGGCATTGAATATCACAAAATATCAGATAACACATGCATGGTATTCGTAGCACAAGTTAGGTGACCACTAAACCTGATGCGTTGTTGAGTCATCGGGTTCTGGAAAAGATGAATCACGTTTGATTCTTGATTTTCACCTTGTGAACCGAAGCTTGGTATTTCTTTATTTTCTTGTCAAATAAGACGGTGGAATTAAAATATAGCAGCCACACTGTGTTACAATCTCAGAATGAAAGGAGGGATCATGTGCAATAAAAAAACGAACTAACATGAAGTCAGGCTTGAAATTATATAGTTCAATGTCATTCGGTGATTCGATTTAGAAGATAAGACAGAATGATGTCGTGTCACCTACCTACTATAACTATAACCTAGAAGCCGAGTCCTTGTATGTAAAGTGAGCAAAAAAAAACTGAGCCAAAATGTCAGTTTTCAGATTTATATCCTTTATTTTTACGTTACATCATAATCGTAACTAAAATCCAATAAACCAGTAACTATTCCCCTGAGGTTGGGAAATTTAAACTTTTTCGTTCTTTACGATTAGGTAACATATGAAGGATATATCTGAAAGCCATTTTAGCTCAATTTTATTTGCCTCACTTTTGACAGTGCGCTTTTAGGGAACTATCGTTCTAGGTTGTTATTATTCCAAGTCTTTCCACTATAAATAAATAAAATTTATTTCCTTTGAAGTTAGCCATCGGAAGTATTGGCATAGTAGAATCAGTATTGGGCATATAATTCAGTTGTGGGTGAGTCACAGACAAGCCCAGAGCCGTACCTCCTGCCGTCATGGCACGGCTGTTGCAATACCAGCCTGGGAATAAATCGATCGCATTTCACGAGGTCGAAGACGTGGGTAGGCGGATAACGAGGTTAAGGTGGAGATGGGCAGGACACTTGGCTAGACGGGATGACGGACGGTGGACCAAGGCAGTTACAGAGTGGTGGCCAAGAGGAGCAACAAGGCCAGTGGGCAGACCACCGGCCCGATGGTCAAACGATATCGTCAAGTTGACGGGATCTCACTGGATGAGGCTGGCACAGGACCGTGAGGAATGGCGCTATAGAGAAGAGGCCTATACCCAGCAGTGGGTTGATGTGGGCTGAATATGATGATGATGATGATGATGATTTCACGAGACAATCCAACTTAAATTCACATTACACATAACTCTGCAATCAATAACAATTTCAATCGAAACATAATCCATATAGGTTCACTTTTGACTGCTTGTTAAAAATTTAAAATGAAGCAAAAACTTTGTAAAAGTATCGTCGGAACAAATAATATTTAATTAATATTCTATGATGTATTCTGTGAAAGTAGTAAAATAAAATGACAAGCAAAATAGGCCTCTGGAAGTTGCAGACGAAACGGCAGGTGTTAAAAATAAAAACATAGTTAAAAGTCTATTGTTCACCATGGGCTATCAACTGGTAAGTTAGTTTCGTGCCGTAAAAGATTGTTTTGCGAGCTAATGTTGTACCTTAAATTGCTGAATGGGATATTCCTTCTACACGCGAAATAGCACATTAGCACACATTTTGCACACGCAAGTTGCAGTAATCTGTGCGAGCTTTGGAGGTTGAAGCGAAAAGTCGTGGGTGGTCGACGGCCTCGTGCGTTGTAACTGGTCACTATAAGTTACTAGGAACATCAAAGTTACAAGATTGCTCTTGCAAAATCGCTATCAGGCTGAGAACTAAAGTCAATGCGGCAATTTGGTACGATTTCGGAACAATTGATCCATTTTTTTAGAACTAACAATAGATAAAAGTCCCTGATGACTTATGCGAATGTCATGATGAGATGATGATGATGACATACGTTCGACAATTTCTTTTCTACTTCAAAACGAAATACGAACTGCGTGTTTTTAACGAGCAGAAGAGGTAATATATGGTCAATGTTTTTCTTGTAAACACTATTTTTCAATAATCGTCCAGTACAGCGTCAGCACATAAAGCATTCCGAATGTGGCACTAAATCCCGCAGTGAGTGCAAAAGAATGTAAAGCACCGAGGATTTTCCTCTACATTATGACCGGTTTTACGTCTGTTGTAGGTACTGTCTGTCTGCCAGTATTTTGCATAGTTTTGTCCCCTCAAAAATTAAATATAGTAAAATTAACTAAAGTAAGGGGAAAATTATCATCAAGCCACCGTAGACACTTTATGTAATCTGTGCAGTAGTGGCCGTAGTTTATAAATAAAGAGGGCTGCCTTTGAAATGTTAGCTGTATTGATTATTAACAGGCAACATATTACACAATAAAATAAATAATAGTACTAGCGTTTAATACGAATAATTGAAAGTTAAGGCTGTTTAGCTTTTCCTTAATGCAATGCTTAACCACGAGGAACTTTCATGAATTTTACTGTATTAATCTTGTCAACAAAATTTCAAAATTACATCTATGGACGTTTGTTATTATTATGAACATGTAATAAAGCAATTACATGAATACCTTGTCAATTTAGCAAGCACACCCGGGAATATCAATTCGTTTGATTGGGAATAAAACACAAATTGCCCACGGAATATTTGCGCAGTTGATTGTTAGTGCAACTTTTTTGTATTATGTAAAGCTCGTTCGTTTAGATAGTGTCAGTACACCCGCAAGCAAATGTGTTCAGAGACAGGCATACCGGCAAGTTTTTGGTAATGTTACTGATAACGGTAAACAATATCGTTATCGGTATCGATAATTATTTAAGTTGTACCATAGTATGCGGGTGGGGGAGGGGGGCGGGGGTCCTGTTTTTTTTAAGATTACGGTGTCCGTCCCTACTTGTGTTTTATTGTAACAAATAATACACACAAGCGAGGTGGAATGAGAATTTTAATGAAAAATTTAATAATAAAAAATAAGACTACCTACTATTCTTCATCACTTGAAGTGTCGGAGTCATTATCACCTGTATTTATAATAATAGATCCAACTTCACGTTCCGAATCCATACTAAAATATCGATTTTCTTTTTTAATTGCGTGATCTACACTTTTTTTGTGTTTACATGTTTTACAAAACACCCTTTCTTTTTGTTGGTTCACTTAAAGTTTCATCTTGAGGCACTTCACTGTCCTCAAAAGGACGAAAAATATTTTTAGTATACGTAGCAGAGTCAACAAACACAACTTTTCACTGCGGCGCGGCGCTTCGATGTAAACTGCCAAAATACAAATTGACTTGCGGGTGTACGCCGCACGCGGTATCCTTTGTTTATGCGGCGGCATCCTTTGACAAGAAGCGGCACGTGCAAAGGCGGCGCGATGAAAGGGCGACACTATCTAAGCGAATGCGCTTTATTTGATAAATAGGTACATCTCGTTTACTAAACTTGGCTTTCCGCATCGAAATGAGATCATTGAGGGATGGGTTTCACAAATACCTATCCACCAGACATTGTGTAATATCGTTGAGACAATCCATGCAGGCCTATTTGGCTAATATTTTGTCGTGTTTGTACGTATCAAATGAACCATTCTTTCAAAACATTTCGCTGCATTCGTGTATGGATGAACTATGGACAACACGCTCACAATATTCCCCGCTCACACGCAATGCAGTAAAATGCAATGTTGGTTAGATTTCTCCTAACTTATGAAACAAATATCGACCCTGGCGGACACCAGCTGTCACAAAAACCATAAAATGCTCGCTCGGGTACAAGAAACTTCCGTTCTAAAATTGAGCCCAGTGTGTGATGATAACGAAGTTCGTTTTCAGTACCGGGGAAGACTTCTTTCGAAGTTTTTATTTACAGAGAGCAGAAATGTTGAATGAAACGGGAACTTAATTTGGTGTTATCTCTCTCTCTCTCTTTTTATGGTTTAGCGAAAACCTAATTGCAATCACTTGAAATTCTCAAGCAGACGTTGTTAGTGCATTCATTTTCGAACATAAAAATATGTATAGTCAAACTAATGAAAGTTAAATTGAAAATTTCAATGGGGAATGTCCGAAAAAATCAGATTGGCTGAATATTTTTTCATAGGTAGGAATAAGCTCCCTTAGTAATAGAAAAAAGTTTCAGAATTTTCGGATGCGTAGTCTCTTCGACTTCACAAAAGTGCAAAAGTAACAGCAGAATGGAGATTATACCTTTGTCACCACCAGCCACAACCACAAACTTGTTTCTATTACTAAGAGAGCTTATACCTTTAAAAAAATATTCAGCTAACTTGATTTTTTTCGGACGTTCCCCATTATGTTTTCTATTAAACGCAAACAAAATCTACCAGTTTTTAAATCGAAAGCTATAGAGTCCGCTCCGGTTTCAAGATGCATTTATCACATTCCTGCATCGCACAGGATGCGTTGATCTTACAGCGAACATATGCGCAGGTGCACGCGTGCCAGCTGTCAGTGGTCCTGGCTTCGATTCTCTATTGTTAACAACGTACTAATCGTGTTTCAATGGTGTTTCAATAACATTGAATTTTGACATAGTTCTTGTTACTAAAACACAAAAATCAAAGCTTGGAGCATTTAGGTTCAGAATGTCCAATTCTCAAAATGTACAGCGGGTGCAAAAAGTCCGAATCACAGAATTTTCAAATCTCATACATAACGCCCATTGTCCATATCCCAGAATGGATTTGGATATTTTGGGATTTAGACTTTTTGCACCCACTGGACATTTTGGGAATTGGACACACCATTGGGTTGTCGTTTTTTTGTTTGTTACGTTAACATAAGCAGATTCGAGGTCTAGTTGTGTTAATCCCGATGACGGTTTAAAATTACATGGACCATTAATTATTATTTCCAACCAATAACTTTTTTAACCGGTGGAAATAAAAGAAAACAAGAGAGCATTGCAGACAATAGCACGCAATAACACATTCGCAAAGCAAAAAAATTCGAAGAAAAAAAATGACACGAGGTAGATGTTACATAAAAATAAATAACTTTTTTAAACGAACTGACTAAACACGGCATTGGCCAAAGGTTTTGAAATGATGGCTTTTTTTGCAAACGAATACACACACAAATCCATAGGCAGATAACGGGGGAGATCAACAAAGGTTGAATTCCCCTGTATACTATACATACATACGAGCAACTCACGTTTTACTTGATAGGATGAGCAAAAAAATTACCTGCAACAAAAAACACCATTATAAGTACAGTTATTTATTATAAAGCACAGAATTAATAACATGATATAAAAAGCATTTTTGGTTTGATGAAGCGGTTTATGACGCCGACGGACATCATCATCATCATCATATAATACAGCATCTAATACATACTGCATTAGGTTTTGGCAAAGTTTTATGATCGGCCGCCTGCCTGACACCAACCCTCCTTGGAAATGCTGTTGTTGACAGTTTCCTCGCTGCCATTCGAGTGACCCTTTGTGCGATGGTCTGCACCGGGTCCCTAAAACTTCCCTCTATCGCCTTCTACGATACCCACGGGATGAGATGGGACAGTCCTATTCTTAACCGGAACTGTGCGGCTTGAAAACCATATTGATAATTGAAAAACCATAGACAGAAAATTTTTCGCTGCGCTCAAGACCAACAAAGCGTGAAAAAGAGAAGTTAACATTATACGGACACGGTCTGCGAAAAAAAGAGACAAAGAATCAAGTGACAATGTGCCAACATTTTTAACAGTAAGAGCCCATAGCATCCCGCCTTGCAAATGAGCAATCAGTTTGTTTAAAATATTTGTTAATCCTTATTAGAATTTCAAATAAAGGTATCGTGAAGCCATGGTGTTTTGTGCTCTAAGTAATTGTGATCTGATAAAAAGAAACAATCCAAGTAATCACACTTTTCAAACGTAAATAAGATTTTACAACACATTTCTCAAAAACCAAATTTATTCGTTTATCGACGAAGAAAACAGTATGGAACATAGTTTATTAATTTCCTTTGCCATAATATAGTCATATTTTATGTATGTAAGTCATATTTTACGTATCTCATAATAATGTATACATTCGTTTTTCGGATCACCTGTTTATTGACATTGTTGTTTTTTGGCATTCTATTTCTATGTGAAAAACATTCAAAGAGCTTTGGGGGATTAAAAAACGCATACTAACTAAGAGCAGTAATAAACCTAAAATAAAGGGGAAAACTTATTAAGGCATTAACAACATCTTTTAACAAGAGACAGATACAGTATATTACCTACTTCGAGCTTCCTAAGGTAAGTGAACATTATGTTAAAAAAACAAACGCACATTATAAGCCAGAGCGGAGTGCATTTTCTTGTCATTCTCGTCTATTTATTTCACACGTGTAGTGTAAGTAAGCATGCGGGTATCCTGTTTCCTTGGCAATGAATGCAACTGATGCATGATGCGAGGTTAGCCAAGCTTTATGCTTCCGTTAAAAATACAGTTTACCAAGAAATACATTATAAATAAGTCACCTTAAGCAGTGAATAGACATGAAGTACCTAGAGAAGCATGTTTAAATCAAGTTGGATAAGAGTAAAGTAAAACAATTACTAACAATAGGTAATGTGATATTACAAAAGTAAACCCTCACGATGATTTCAGGATGTTTTATCTCCGAGGGTGTTTAGTAGAATACCATTTTGTCTCGGTTCATTCAGTTATTTTTGATGAGTTTTTCCAACTTTTTATCTAGTGACCATACAAATAAAACACATTTATAAAAGGAATTAAAATAAAACGTCATGAGCAATTAAAAGTTCTAGTTTTAATTGTATCTCTGTATAATTATTTTTGGTATTTAACAAGAATTCCAAGCATACAATTACTCGATATCATGGGAAAGTACTAGTATTACCAGTTTAAACAGTATTCAATACAATAATACACTGATACCTGACCTTAAGCAGTGGTATCTCTCCAGCAGGAATAGCGTATCGCGACAAATTTATCAAAGTCATCTGGTATTATGACTTTATTTAACAACTTTATTAAAAACACTTATTTCACCGTTCAACCTTTCACTGTGACGACTTGAGCACGACTGAGCGCGCCTCTACCCCGTCACCGCATATTTAAACGTTATGCGTGGCGTGGTAGGGGCGAGCGTGGCGTGACTGGCGTGGTAGGGGCGACTGCAGTCACCCGATTACTACAACTACCGTTTAAGTACTTTTAATGGAATAAACACACAAATTTAGTTGTACTACATGGTTCATCACGAATAATAATTAAAGTAATTTATACAGTAACCTTACAGTCGGCCATCCTGCTAGAGCGAGTCCCATCGCGTAAAACAATATCTTTTATAACTCTGAGTACATCCATTCAATTAGTCATAAAATATTCTTAAATAAAAACATCATTTTATTAGAAGAAAAATAGCAGCCTTCCAACAAAATATTTCGCATTTTTGCGAAAGTCATAATTATTATTTAATTACATTACAAATATTTATTGCATGACACAAAACGTAATTACGTTTTTATTTATACATAAGTAGGTATTCAGAAAACATCCCGTTAGAGAAAGGGTATGTATATAAAGTGACATTTATTTGTCTACAATTAACGTAATTAGATTACTTAATTTAATTAAACTTAAAATTTTACAATTCAATTCAACTCTGTTTACATCAATAAAAATATAGTCGTATGGCATTTCATCCGAGCACGTTATAAACACGAGCAATAGCTTGTTTAACGATAGATTATCAACATCAAAATTCATTAATATAATTACAAGATACTTTAGAAATTAAAAATGGATGTATACCTTAAATAAATTGCTAAGGGGTTAATATTTCATTGCACCGAATTATAAAGATTGCAAACTTAGAAATATTTTTTTATCATTAGCTATTGCAACTTATTTTATTTACTTAAGTCTTAGAATCATTAGTTACGTGTAGGCATTTCAATATTTGTCTCCAATACAAACTTAGTTTAGAAAAATACCTACTAACAACAATCAACAAAAAGTCATCAAAACGCTATAAAAGGCTCATCATTAAAATAGAAAATTGAAGTAATCGTTTCTGTAAATATGTATATTTATATATTATATATATATTACTAAATACTATATTGAATGTAATATCTTTCTCATACCATTTGTAATGCTTGAAATACTTTTATAATTTTTATACCATATTAATTAAAAAATCACGCGCGGCGGCGCTATGGCTATGGGCAGCATTAATTACATGGATTAGACGTTTCAATAAAAATTTGCCCTGAGATAACTTTGGGGTGCACCCAGTGCTTCAATTAGTGTAACACAGTGACAGAAAAAGCATATTTCAGTGACACATGTCATAAACTATTATGATATCCAATAATTTAATCATCAATTTGCAAAAAGTTTTCTTTCTTTTAAGTAGTTATTGTACCTACATAACACTTGTACTATTATGTATTTCGTGACACAACTCAGTAAGAGTAAAATTTGTTACTTCTTGAACTAATAAAAAATAGCATTCTACATTACAGCAAGGTAAAAAAAACTTTTTATTTTATTTACAAAGTATTCTGAAGGTCTTTTAAATTAGTAATGGTTTTAAATTTACCCTTACTAATTTAACCAGGTTAACCTTTTGTTTAGTTATATACATTAGCATACTTCCCTATATAATGGATATGTAAATGTAATATGTACTAAAGAGAAGTTTAGATATCGTAGAAGTGACTCCACTATACACACAGTACGTTATGTGGAGGTACCTTCCTTGAATATAACTGCACATTTTAAAAACTCGATCAGAATAAACACTAAGTAATAAATGATTTTAGAAATCAGTATTTTGGTAATCTTACTTCCCATAGCGGGCACACAGAGTCCAAATACAAATCACATTATGTATTATCAATCCATGTACAAAAGTAATTAGCTATAATCCCACACAAGCACCACCCTTACTATCTATCTGGTTTAAGTTTTTTTTCCAGTACCTACGGTGCCCAATATAATGTGTTCTAAAAGCAGATTGAATTGTCCTACTAAGTAAGTAGTTACTTCATTCTATCGCGACCCTCAGTCATGAGGAACAAGAAAAATCATGATAAAAGGATTTTTTTTTCTTTTTAATATTATTTCATTTTAATGAGGAGCACTGTCACCACCAGGACCGTGCGTTAGTCTACAGAATTACTTAATTGTTTTGTGAAAAGTTTCACCTAGTTTATGGATCGCCTTGAATTTCTCAAATAGAAAAGGCAGGGTAAATTACCCAATTATTGGTATTTAGAGTAATAAACCGAAACAATAAATTTTGCCTATTGATTTTAGTAGCTCTATTTGAAATAAACATAGTGGGTGCTACACGCAACGCAATACACAATACGGATTCTCTCTTTTTTTTTTGTATTTTGTATGTATGTCGTTTTAAGCTATTACCACCACACATACACCATCATATTATGTATAAATAAATAAACCCATAGTCCATTCATTAGTACCCTTCAACCTATTATTGGCATGTACCGATCAAATGACTGGTACACCTTACGCCAATAATAATTTAATAGGCAACAGTTAATAAAATTATAGGTATTATTCTCAGTACCTTTATTAAAATATTGGCATGCTTTCACCAAGTACAGGTACAACTTAGAAGTTTTATTTTCGACTATTGGAATAGGGCCAATTTTTTGAAGCCTTATAGAAAACTTCATTATTATTTATGAATTATTTAATTTCAAATTTGTCCTGAATACTAACATAGGATTTAAGTTAATTGTTACTAACAAAATGGATTGTAATATCTGAATTATGAAATAAATTATTATTATTATTTCCATTATTTGATTAAAAAAATACATTAAATGATCATTGAAAATAAGGTTCTAATTTCTCATTAAATATTAAGATAATATGCCAAAACATTATAATTGAGTTTTTTCCATAATTAGGTAACACAGTTTATCGAATAATATTCATGTTTTTTATGTTAAGTTTAGAGTGCCAACAAATATAAGGGTGTAATAACAGGTCAAGTCACCCCTACATGATTGACGTGAGAAAATTATGTTAAAATTGTAATAATCCGGTATCGGAGATAAAATGCAATGAATACGAAAATAATTATTTTGTCTAGAAATTGTATCATTGATTACGAAATTTCATTTCATTTTTTTCATTTAAAAATTCTTTATTTCATATTATAAACAATATTGTAACAAGTACTAAGATAATACATGTACATTGATTAATTTAAAGAAACTTCATTAGGCTTAACTTACCACCTACGAATGCTTTAGAAATATATGTTATTCCACTTTAGTTTTATTATCTTGAAATATTAACACACAGTATTTAAATGGCACTATTCGCAGACAAAAAAAATCTACAAAACAAAAGTGATTTGCTTATTGCATATCAGATTACGAAATAAAAAGCACAATAGTTTTGTTTTTCAATAACATTTGTAGGAATGTGAAGGAAGAATTAGAATTAATATTAAGTATAGTAAAATTACTGTTGCATTATTGTGTATTATGAATATAGTTTTATTTTAAGATTTATATGTAATTATTTCTTTTATTTATTGTTTGTTCAATTTTTTTTTCTTATCAAATTGGATCAATAATTGTTATCTGAAATAAATGAATTTTATTATTTTTCTTTTACTACCGGTAAACTTCAGTAGAGTAGGTCATTGCTCACAATGGCCATTTAAAAATATATACGCTCAATACACCATTATAAATGGCATCACATTCTATGTTTTACTAATTACTCATTAAATGACTTGGCAACAGATGCACGAGCTGATCATAGTGTAGTAAAATTAATAAGAATAATATTTGAAATTGAATTACTAGTTTATTAAAAGAACGGTAGGTATAGCCATAATTGGCAATAATACATGGCTGGACTCATTGGACTCAATTAGTTGCATTGCAGTAAATACATTTAAAGAGGATTTACATTCAGCATACTTAATTATTTGCTCTTTATTGTACTCACAAAAGAGTTGCAGAGGAGTTATTAATTAAATCATTGTAAGGAGAACTGGATTTATCTTTCAGATAGCTTTCTTGCAGGTTCCAGCAAACCCAGGACATGTTAGGGATTTTTCAAGTAAGTATGGATAAGTTATGTACTGCAAATATCTAGAGTACTTATGTTTATATTGGTTTTAGTGTGCGTTCGTCGCATCTATATCTATCATTTTAACTAAGAAAAATAATATAAACAAAACAGTAAAATAATACTTATAACGATGATAAAACATTCTGATGATTTAGATTTAAAAGAAATGATTATAATAATTATAATCTAGAAAACTTGTTAAAAATTACCTTACGGATGTTCGCAATAATTTTACTTGCTTGTCAAACAATATGGCTAAGAACAGTTATTAAAAAATAAATTTAAGTGGAACAAAATTAAGAGAACTTGCATGAGTTGCATGTTCAAAAACCAAATACATAAACAGTTTTTTTTCACGCTACATACTTAATGTAGTAGTATGTAGCGTATAGTAGCGTGTAGTATTTAGACTATGTACATCTAACATAGCAAAACGTTTAAATAATATAAACAGGTGGGTTATTAATTAAGATAAAGATTGCTATCAGATTCAAGCCTCGTACGTACTAAAGTCAACCCTACTCTAGATGATTTTATTACTTAGGTATTTACTTCTTACAACAGACAATTATAATTGCATTCACTTGATAATGCTCTGATAAATTTTGAAAAATGAGATATTGAGAAGCAAGCTTCATGTCCAAGAAAAGTTATAGTCTACCTAAGACTTTCTTTATCTTCGAATTATTTATATTATTCTCTTTAAGCATTTGCGTAAATTATACACACTTTTTCTTTATTTAATAATCAATAAAACTAACCTAAATTAATGTTATCAACTCAATCTATTGCAATTCTTTTCAAATAAGTATATTCATCGATGAAGTCTGTCTTAAGCCTAAGTTATGACTCTTGATATCGTATAAACCAGCACGAATGCTTGCGACTGTAGCTGACTTTCAAGCGCCCGCTTCCTTACTCAAGATATTGCCGTCTCAATATTTTACTAGTTGTTACTACGGACGCCTTACGCTCTCACAGCTGCGTCTTAAATTGTACAATTTTGAACAAAGATTACACAGTATTACTTAATTTATCGATCGATATGATAACCAATAATAGACCTATAGTCTCGGAACATAATATAAAAAACGTAGCTAGCTTTCTAGTTATTCTTAATAACAGTTTTTTTTTAATAAGAAATAGTTTATTTGTTATTAATTAAAAATGTGATAATGCCAATAATTTCGATAATTCTTACTATGAAAATTCCTTCTAGCGTTGTACGGCCTCTCAAGGATGATGCCTTACGTTCTCACAGCTGTATTTTAAAATATATAAACAGCTTATATACGACACACCGAGCGCTTGCGGCTTTGCCCGACTATGTCAGGCTCCCTTCCGCTCCCTCACTCGTGTCGCAAAATATTACGATTCGAAATTGCGTTTGACGCTTTACGCCCTCATAGCTGCGTCTTAATTATATAAACAGAGAAAGTAAATAAGACATACCGAGCGCTTGCGGCTTTGCCCGACTATGTCAGGCTCCCTTCCGCTCCCTCACTCGTATCACTATTACAATTTGAAATTTCGTGTAACCACGTAGTGGACGCTCAACAGCATCAGTTGGAGTCAAAATTGTTGCTATGAATCTTGCACTCAACTTCCAATTTGCGATATGCATTTTTCATTGCTGAAACTTGCACAAAATTTTATGTAATTAATCACTATTTGTCACCCAATAAATTTAGAATGGTCTTATCATATTTAATTAATTGGGCAACTGAATTGTTATATGATTGTAGGTACAGAATCCGTAATCTATGCTCAATATGTTACGTGACACGTGATCTTATTTGTATTCAATGTAAAAAGACAGCAGGGATGGGAAAATGCTAAATTGATCTTAAAAGAACAGTTATTTTCCAACTTTAACTGTAATATTGGTAATATTAGTATTATATCAGTATCAACAAAACGTTTCATGAAAACTAAACCTGTATTAGAGAAAACTATCTTAGAGAGAGAGAGTGAAAAAAAAATGCTACGTAATCCGCCTCTGAGCACTAGAGTGAATAGTTATAGATGATTAGAACAAAAACAAAAAAAACTTAAGGGTTTTAATTATTTCTATAAATAATTTCTCCCTCTAGTTATCATCATAGTATGCTTACGTGGAATTCTCCATTTTATTTATTTTGTGCGGGCAGGATAAGCGAGAATTCTAAAGAAATCTCGTTTATCCCACTTCTGAAGTTAAAAGGAATTAAAATAAAACGTCATGAGCAATTAAAAGTTCTAGTTTTAATTGTATCTCTGTATAATTATTTTTGGTATTTAACAAGAATTCCAAGCATACAATTACTCGATATCATGGGAAAGTACTAGTATTACCAGTTTAAACAGTATTCAATACAATAATACACTGATACCTGACCTTAAGCAGTGGTATCTCTCCAGCAGGAATAGCGTATCGCGACAAATTTATCAAAGTCATCTGGTATTATGACTTTATTTAACAACTTTATTAAAAACACTTATTTCACCGTTCAACCTTTCACTGTGACGACTTGAGCACGACTGAGCGCGCCTCTACCCCGTCACCGCATATTTAAACGTTATGCGTGGCGTGGTAGGGGCGAGCGTGGCGTGACTGGCGTGGTAGGGGCGACTGCAGTCACCCGATTACTACAACTACCGTTTAAGTACTTTTAATGGAATAAACACACAAATTTAGTTGTACTACATGGTTCATCACGAATAATAATTAAAGTAATTTATACAGTAACCTTACATTTATTTATACAACATCGGCATTGCAGCGAGCGTGCCGTGTAAACAGCGTCATCATTATCAGCGCGGCCGTCACGCATCGCGGTGGCATGGCGCATGGCGCCGGGCGCGGCACGACTTTTGTTCTCCACTGTATCGTTTCACATACTAATTATAATGTAAAACGGTGCACTGGGCTATTGGCAACTGAACCTGCAGCTACTAAATCGTTTAAAACTCAACGCGGCTACCAACTACCTCTATATCACTTTAAAGTTAAAATTGATACTTCCAAGTTGCTAAATTGCGTTCTTGATAGTCAGAAGTCACGGAGTTGTTGGCACTGGAATTAATTAGCTTGAATGTTTCCTTTTCAGTACACGAATATATTGGACTAGTAGTACATTTCGGTGAGAATAAGCCACTATTATAATTAGGTGAGCTAAAATTCAAACGTCGATTTTACATGAAATCCTGTATTATCTTCTACGACTGACGAATGACGCAAAAAATATTATATTCTCAGGAATAATAACGCATTTATGTAAATAGGCAGTTGTTTATAACAACCCTGGCAGGTTTTACTCGCACTCCAGGAAGCTATCAATAATAATAATACGCTCAGAGACATCAATCTTGTAACATAAGCGAGGGAAGAAAACAATATTATAAGGAACGTGCTCCTTACAAGTCCTCCGCTGAAATCCTATTGAATAACAAATGAGACACGGGCGTAGCCAGGGGGGGGGGTTTTGGGGGTTCAAACCCCCCCCGAAATATACAATAGGCATCATCTATTTATTGATCTATAACATTAAAATAAAGTTAGGCAAGGTGAGGAGTATAATTATTAAACATATTAACATTTTGAATTTGCCGCGCTGCTGCCATCTGTCACCGATCATTTGAATTACACCCACCGCATCGCATTCGGTAATTTTCGTATGTTTTCGTGCACCGCTCGGCTGTCGCCAGTCAACAGTCAGCAGCAGCACCGATTACCGCGAAAATAATTTTGTGGGTAGGTCAAGGGTAGGTATATACAATTATTCTAGCGTGCGTGCCGGACTGCAGTGAACGAAGTATTTTGTCACTTACTTGTAAGTAAATGAAAATAACTAAAAAAAAGGGGCCAATTTAATAGATCACATTTGACATCTGTCAGTCCATAGTGTGATAAAGGAGTAACAGATAAGATCGACCACGTTTTACGTGAATACTCTTTACCGACAGTTTACACTCCAGGCATAAAGGTCAACAACATATTGGGTTCGCCGAAGGATGTCATGTCACACCACACCATTACACTACAGATCACAAGATTAGCGGATGAAACTAACGAAAAATCGCGGCCGTCTTATTCCAATATAGACAGGCAAGAGTACAAGATTAATGGATGAAACGGGTGAAACTAATTAAAAATCGCGCTGCGCGGCCGTTTATTTTCAATAGACAGGCAAGATCACAACTTACAAGATTAGTGGATAAAACTGACTAAAAATCACGCTGCCCAGCCGTTTTTTTTCTCAATAATTAGACAAGATTACAACTTACAAGATTAGTGGATGAAACTGACTAAAAATCGCGCTGCCCGGCCGTTTTTTTTTCTCAATAGTTAGACAAGATTACAACTTACAAGATTAGTGGATGAAACTAACTAAAAATCGCGCTGCGCGGCCGTTTTTTTATAGACAGGCAAGATCATAACTTACAAGATTAGTGGATGAAACTAACTAAAAATCGCGCTGCGCGGCCGTTTTTTTTATAGACAGGCAAGATCATAACTTACAAGATTAGTGGATGAAACTGACTAAAAATCGCGCTGCCCGGCCGTTTTATTTACTATATACAGGCATTTAAGTTACATTTTTAATTTTAAATATTTATTTCTCCCAGCGGTCCTCTAATGTCCATGGGTTCATTTAATAAGAATATATCTAAATGTCATTTCATTTACATTGTTGTAGTTTTATTTTCTTAAAACCCCCCCCGATACAGAATTCTGGCTACGCCCGTGAAATGAGACGTCTATAAAACTAATCCATTAACTTTGATTCTTCTTTTATTTGTATCGTAATAGGGAATATGCATCATTTTTTATTAAATCTTAATCAAAAGTATAATGCGTGAGAAAGTTAACTGTAATATTAAAACTTTTATCTACACTCACAACGTAATGTTCCAAATATGAATTCAAAAAAGGTAATATAAATACGTACTTTATTTTCGTGGATAGGTAAAATTAAAAAATAAACTCATTACGATGCAGTCAACTGCATCATAAAACAACTTTTTTTCTCATTACGATACAGGGCAAATCCAAAAAGAATGCAGTGCCGTAACATTAAAAAAAAACAACGATATTTTCCCACATATTTTTCATGATTAAAATGTACTCTATGGTAATCGATGACTTTAGTGCGATTAGTTTGTTGAAATGCACTGATCAATATTTTTTTTCTAATGGAATGCGCGCCAAGCATTTCCGATAAAGTTTTGATTTCAATTTTTACATTTTGTTATACTTACTGAATTTTGTAGGTTTTTTTTATTCTTGCTTTAAAATGTGAAAAAAAATTTACTCTGCCCGATATTTTAGTTTAGATGCAGCTAAGGAATTGACTTATTACAATGTAGGTACCTTGCTAATACAAATAAAGTCTCTCTCTCTCTTTCTAACGTTGATCTTTTATTTAGTAGGTTCAATCCCAAATGTATGAGTGTAGATAAAGTAGTGTATGAAACTGCACATAACTAGGTATTAAAACACTCGTGTGATACTATTAAAAACCTCGCCTACGGCTCGGTTTTTAAACACACACTCGTGTTTTAATACCCCTCTTTATGTGTCAGTTTCATAAACTACTATTCTCTTGCTTTTTTTTCTCGTGATATAGTTACTTGAAGTTAGCGCGCAGCAGCACCCGCCGAAAACGCTCCATACAAAACGGTGACGTCACACATCACGTTTCAGCACAGAATACATAATAGTGTTTCAGGTGTGTTTCGGCGCGTTTAATATGGAGTTAGCCAATAATCTTCAATTATCTCCCTAAATTTTGCGTTTAAGTACATATGTGTCATACAAAATATTTTTTCTTAATCGATATTCTATCTGACTGTAAAGTGTATTATATCCGAAAATGAAAAAAAAAATATCGTTATTTTCCCCTGATTTCATCGTGTGATAAAACTAGGATAGGATTATACATATTTTTTATTTTTTTTCCTGTTCCATCATGTTTTTATAAGTGTCCGCAGCGATCAAGCTCAAATTCATCAAAATCGGTGACTTATGCATATTCCCTATTGTAACAAAATATACAACGTACTGTATGCGATATATCGGATCTTTCCAATACAGTTTTTTATCAAATACAATAATTAACTACAGAATAATTTGGTTTGTGCCAGACCTAAGTTTCTATTCAGATTATTCCGGTTCAATTACATTGAATTGAATGTTGAAGATGCTCATCGATATCGCCATCAAAGTAATATTATGTATTCTGTGGTTTTACATGTAAAATCTCTAAGGCTACACGTGTGAGAATGTTCTATCCACCACAATCATAAAACGGTCTATGATCATTAGCTGACCCTCGGGAAGCAAAAGAATCTTCAAATGCATCATCAAATTTTAATCTTCTGAGTATTAATCTGAATTAAATTATTCGAGATCATCCCCAAGCGTACAATGCAGAAGGCAGACTGAGCCGGACCACTATCAATCATCAAGAGGTTTGGGGCCCGCGCCTCCGCCCTCGGTCCGTTATCGCTATATTTTAGGACCTCGCTTATTTGCCATCACGCAGATGTTCGTGCTTTCATCTCGTAAAATAATTGGGTACCTTTGAGATGCATTGCAACTTTGGAGAGTTATATTGCAAATACAACATCAAGTTACACCTTTACATTACAGTTTTTTGTAACAAACGAGGGACGAATAAAGGAGTACAATACAATTTTCTCCTATTATCTCGGCAGGTACAAAACACCTGTCAGTCAGGCAGGCCGTAGCCTGTATTCGATTCCATCAGGGCTTAGGGCATAAGTAATAATATGTATTACTCTTTTTAGTAATGTAAGTGGTCTTCATTTACTTCCTAATGATCCTTTAGCTGGTTTTAATTGTAATGATCCGTTTACCGTCGTTCAATGGCAGTGTAATAATGTATATTAAGTGATTTAATGGCGGGCATGTGGGACGATTAACCCAGAGACCTTTGTGCTCGGTATCGCGATCAGCTGAGCTCTTGGCGGGCGCAACCCGGCAACTTGGCAGTGTTGCCACTGCCGCGACCGCGCGACCTACTTACACTGAGCTCTCGAGCAACTCGGACCCTCGACACACTCCGTTCGAGCTGATCGTGTCTCTCTAGATAAGGACCATATCGGATAAGTCGCATTTTAAATATCTTCCCAGTAAGAAGTTCAATTTCAATAAAATGTAAATACCAGCACCAAAATGGTTTTGATGACATGCCATACAGTGTGTCATCAAACAAAACCATCCTTAGCGTTTAAACAAAAGAAAGTTGCCTATACTTAACTTTGGGATCATGTTTCACCTCTAATAGTAGAACAATAAGATACATATTCCCACACCACAGTATCTGAGATAGCATCATCATCAAAAAAATCAAAATCAAAATCAAAAAATATTTATTTACCTTCAAATATCATATTAACAAGCAAGTGGCCAGAGTCTCCTTTTAAGCATAGAATACTTGTGTCAGAAGGCTCTGCTCTTCATATAACATAATATGTGACATTTGAATATGTATAGGTACATGCAATTTTTAACCAAAAAAACAAAAAATAGTTAAATAGAATTCAGATTGACTTACTGGTAAGTATATTAAAACAAAAATAATATTTAGTAACTTGGTGTTTGTGTGTGTATGTGTGTGTGTGTGTGTGTGTGTTCAAATAGTCATAAAAAATTACAAAAATACAATTCACTATATTTATTTCAATAATAATTCAATCTCATCATAATTAAGAGTTTTGATCCAAGCTATTAAAGTAGATTTACAGTCATGAAATGTTTTATTGTAAATATATATTATTTTATTTACCTCATTATACAGACCAGCTGATCTTGCACCGTATTGTACTTTAGCAAAAGCTGTTTTAGTGGTAGGCATCTTTATGACAACATCCTTTCTTCTTTTATTTTCTATGTTCGGATCATATATTATAGTTTTGTGTTTTTTTGTTATTGTATAGACAATATAAAGTTTACGAATAGACAATAAATCACTAATTTCATAAATACCCTTAGTAGAAAAACGTCGTTTTTTGAAATACATAACTTTTATTAATGCTCGCTGAGCTCTTTCAACTTCAATAAAACCCGTCTTATGAGCTCCACCCCAAACAGGTATGCAGTAAGTTATTATCGACTGTACTAGTGCAATATATATTTCATTTAGTAAATTTCTAGAGCCTGTGTGTGTTGGAACTACATATCTTAATGTTTTAAACAACCAAATAAATTTCCTAATTCTAGAAGATATTAATTCAATTTGTGGATACCAAGATAATTTATGATCAATCACTATACCTAAATATTTTATTTGATTCACGCGATTTATGGACGTATCATCATAACATATAACTGAGTAACTTATACCATCGATATGAGGAAGTTATCCAATATTGGAAGTTAGATTTGTACAATTCGCACATTATTCCATTGAATCGAAGTTTGTAAGTTGATTACAAATTTCACAAGCGCAGTTAATTGTCATTCAATGGACACGAACAACGCCTATTTGGAAACTTTTCCCTTTCGAATGAAAACAAAGACTTAAACAGTGTCCAAAGAACGCAGAACTATAATATACCGCCAACTCATCGCAGTTAACCTATTTTCAGGACCGTTGGTGGTTGGTTGGTCCTTTGTTGCAATATTATATGTAGGTACGGAGTCGTAAACCACTGTGAGATATGGGTTAATAAGAAGTATTATTTATTTAAACAACAAACAATGTAGTAGTTACGATACGATGTTACTCTGAAATATCCAAAACAAAAGACGAAGTTAACTTTCAAGAAATCAATAAGAGCGATGCAGAAGTTGGTGATCAAAATGTGTCTATGTGGTTAAGCAGTTTTTTAATTAGTTAGCTTTTGAAATAAGTACCTAATAATAAGAAATTTAGTTATCTTATTAGCATTTTTGAAAACATATTAAACACATTAATTATGTACAAAAGTTGTTTGGGACATTAAAAGTTATATTTACTAACAATATTACAAATAATTTTACCAGGATAACGTCGGTGCAGCGCGTAGTACTAAATAACAATAGCTACCAGAGAAATTGATATAAATAAATAGTATATTTAGAAAGGTCATTTTCCAAATCATTGCTATGCTCAATTTTAAATCAAATAATAAAAGTGTTTGTCCTTACTCATTAAAATCACTACAGAATGTTTTGGCAAACAAGGGAACGAACAGTACAAGTGAGTTATAGAGCCAAATCCTCAAAATAATAATATTTAACAACTACCATTCAGCTTTTTACATATAATAAACTGCATTTAGGCGCAATATTTTACGTTACCTTCAAAAATTTAGTCATACTAGTATTTTTATTCATTTTGTGGTTATAAGCATTACCATGTGAATGAACATGACAATTTGCTCCACCAAATACGTTAGCAGAATAGCATGATAACTGCGTTAATCATTTCTGGTTGTCGACGTTACATCAGTGTCAGGAATGTATTTGTGACTTGACTGTGTTGGGTTTACAATTAACCATACAAACGCACATGAATGCTATGCGCATATTTCTCACATCACGCCGCATTCCGTAAGACAGAAACAGTTTTTTTTTATAAAGAAAATAAATTAATAAGTTAAATACAAAGGAGCTATATTCTACTTATATTATAAATGTGAAAGTTTGTGAGTTTGGATGTGTGTTCCTCAATCACGCAAAAACTACTAAACGGATTTGGTTCAAATTTGGCACAAAGATAGAAGATAGCCTAGATTAAAACATAAGATGCTTTTTATCCCGATATTCCCACGGGAACGGGAACCATGCGGGTGAAACCGCGGGCAGCCGCTAGTATTATTATAAATGTGAAAGTTTGTAAGTTTTGATGTTTGTTCCTCAATCACGCAAAAACTACTAAACGGATTTGATCCAAATTTTGCACACAGAAAGTAGATAGCCTAGATTAAAACATTAGGATACTTTTTACCCGATATTCCCACGGGAACGGGAACCACGCGGTTGAAACCGCGGACGGAAGCTAGTATACAATACGAAACAGAGAACCGTGGCTTACAGTTTTCAATGAAAACAATTCGGAGGATGTTTTTATGTTGTTATTCGCATACGTGGTCAAAGCCACGACAGTTTAATAGTATGATAAAAATCATTATTATTTAATGTCATGCGAAATATCTAGCAGTATCATTAATAGGGAATATGCATCAAATTTTTTTTTTATCAAAATCAATAGTATAACGCGTGAGAAAATCAACTGTAATATTGAAACTTGTCTCTTGCGTTTTTTTCTCGTAATATAGTTACTTGAAGTTAGCACGCATCAGCTCCCGCCGAAAACGCTCTATACAAAACGGTGACGTCACACATCACGTTTTGGTGTGTTTCGGGCGCGTTTAATATGGAGTTAGCCAATAATCTTCAATTATCTCCCTAAATTTTGCGTTTATGTAGATATGTGTCATACAAAATATTATTTCTTTTTCGATATTCTATCTGACTGTAAAGTGCATTATATCCGAAAACGAAAAAAAAATATCGTTATTTTCCCCTGATTTCATCGTGTGATAAAACGAAAATAATCATTTTTTTTAATTTTTCTTTCTGTTCCATCATGTTTTTACAAGTGTCCGCAGCGATCAAGCTCAATTTTAGGAAAATCGGTGACTTATGCATATTCCCTATTGTATTACTTACATAGCTCTCAGTAATCGCTTGATACGAATCGCGATTACCCCTAGATAGACTTACGACCGATCTGGAACGGACTCTACAAAATAATAGGCGTACTGTAATTATGTAACTTTTAAAATTAAGTACGGAAAGTAATTAACTTTTGGTGAGCTCGATTTGAAGATTTTGTAAAAGAACCTTGTGTCAGTTGTTTTATTTTTGATTTTGTGCAATGTTCTACTAATGATAGTAAGTCAAATTAACCGAATTATACAACAATATTTAATGATAATAATACCCTTGCATTTGCATCGTTTGTAAAAGGTAACCAAAAAGTACTTAGTCCTTTGCAAAAGGATCAATGAATTAGACAAAAAAAATATAGAGAAGACAGGTTCGGTTTCTTAATTTAATGATGTAGAAATAGTTGATTAGTGTTTCTCCGTTGTCAGAAACTCGTGAGAACAATGTATTAAATGTTACAATACAAACCAGTTACATTTCGTATTCTATAAAACTATAAAAACTTTTTGCTTCATACACCATAACTATTTCGCCTATCTCTCTATTCATTCAAAGGTTAAACCAGGAAAAAAACGCATACAAAAATAGTTTATAACTATTACTAGTTTTTATATGTTTCAGAATTTTGTTAAACATAGTTATTTCGTCGTAATGATTTTTTCTTGATTGGCGGCGCTAGTGGACGCTCGGTGCACCCTTAAGTATTAAATGTTACAATACAAACCAGTTACATTTCGTATTCTATAAAACTATAAAAACTTTTTGCTTCATACACCATAACTATTTCGCCTATCTCTCTATTCATTCAAAGGTCACGAACTCGCAAAGGCGCAGTTACCAATGAATGAGGAGCTGATGGAGGCCCGAGCGGGCAGGCGGTGGGGGGCACTCTTACACCCCACTTCGCAGATCAACAACCCCGAAACCTTAATCAAGATAAGCTGGCGGACGCAGTGAGATTTTCAAGAACGGTTTTAATTAACAAAAGAGCTCGGTAACCTGGGACCACAAGAAAAATAGCGCTTTTAGAACAATTGCAAAGTGGCTCGGAGCATGCGAAAAGTCTAAAACATTTACCGCCTCATTCATAAAAAAAACTTAAAATAGTAGTCAATTTTACTTAAAATGCTGATTAGGCTTATTAAACGTCGACGTATTTTAAGTAAATGCTACTTTAGCGTTTTTAAGTTGTCGAGTGGCCTAAACCTAATGTTGCTTTTCGATAATGTAGCAAACTTCTCATGTGACGAATCGCGGAAAGTGACTTACATCGCACAAAGGGTTCTGATGAATCCATAGACAAAACAGGCAAATCGAAAACTATCACGTTATTTTGCAACTAACAAACACGAAGTGTTTCTGGAGTCATGGGTGTTGTGTCACTCCCTTTTTAGGGTTCCGTAGCCAAAATGGCAAAAAACGGAACCCTTATAAATTCGTCATGTCTGTCTGTCTGTCTGTCCGTCCGTATGTCACAGCCATTTTACTCCGAAAGTATTAGTATTACACAGTTGAAACTTAGTAAGTAGGTGTATTTTTATAACCGCTTAACGATTTTAACATAAAAATAAAAAAAATAAAAAGATTAAGGGGGGGTATCCCCATACATGGAACTGAAACTGAAAAAAAAATTTCTTCATTTATAATAAATATCTATTAGTATACGTCTATGGATAGGTCTTTAAAAATGACATTGAGGTTTCTAAGACATTTTTTTCTCAAAGTCAACCGTTTGAAAGATAAACACTGCCAAAGTGGTAAAATGTGTGTCCCCCCCCCCCCTCTAACTTTTGAAATAAGAGAGTGAAAAATCTAAAAAAAATATATGCTATAGATCTTTATAAACACTTTCAACGAAAATTGGTTTGAACGAGATAAAAGATTTAGTTTTCGAGGCATAGATAGATATAGATATATCATATTTTCCAAAACCGCAAATATAACTTTGTCATTCATACCAACACTGTAAAAAACAAAGTTATTTTTGTAGACGAAATATGATAGTGGTATTAAATATGGTATGGTATAAGGTAACTACGGAACCCTACGGCGCGTGGCCCGACACGCACTTGGCCGGTTTTTCATATTGTCGATCTATGACCATTTTAGAGCAACGCGGCTTCCGTCCGAAAAGCCGGCGTTGTTCTAAGATGACAATAATCATTACAATTTATTTAATTAACTAACAATGATTCTATTCTTATAAAATAAAGCATTACTCATGCACAGATAGCAGAACCTGATACCTACCATGAAATTTCGTTGGCATAGCATGGGAGGTAAAGGACCTACGGCGGCGTCTACCTGGTATCGTTTCCGGAGAGCATTCCTCTCCACGAATGCATTCTCACCGAATCGTTTTTATTGTGAACTTGCTATGGCAAAAAATATAGCCCAGACTATTAGGTCCCTGGTATTGTGTTAGTACTATATATATAATATTCTGTGGTAGTGTATTGAAACCAGTGAACTAAAATCTAAGAAGGGGTTTTTGGAAAAACAACCCTAGTCAGAATCAGCAAATTTTGCAGGAGAAGCAAAAAACCGTTTATGAAATGATTGACATGGGTTGTTTTAGGCAAAGACATTCGCTGTTCTTTCAATAAATTATAAGAGTATGCTTGACTTTGGTTCTTTTTCCAAATACGGAACAAACTTCTACAAGGAATATCTACTGACTGGGGCTGTTTTTCTAAAATCTGAATATACCAAATGAAGGGTTAGGGCTTGACTTATCCATAGACAACAAAAACTCGATTCTCGGTTTTCTTGACATTGGTTGTTTTTCTAAAAGTTACAATTTGTAACACATATAAACAGTGAAATATTTAGAATTAGCGTGCCCGTAGACTACAGACCAAACTGTCAGCCGATAGTTGGCTTTGATGAAGAATCGGCCGATACCAAATCTTTGTAGTGTGCGCACTTG
Source organism: Agriphila tristella (assembly GCA_928269145.1). NCBI lineage: Eukaryota > Metazoa > Arthropoda > Insecta > Lepidoptera > Crambidae > Agriphila > Agriphila tristella. Next base: position 24,458,133 of record OV743437.1, on the reverse strand, counting down.
CATACTTCTTCATACTGATTACAAATATCGGCCGACAGTTTGGTCTGTAATGTATGCTGATTGCTGTTGTCTATAATACAACTGTTGCCTATAATACTTAAATATACTCAGTCAGGATTTTTTTAAATGAGCAAAACCAATGAAACTCGATCGAATCCTGACATTTTGCAATTTGGGCAACTCCGCTAACCAGTTTTTAAAAAATTGTACAAAATTTGATTTTCAATCAATAACGATAAAATACTATACTATTTATGTAAGGCTTCTAATTATAATAGCATTGTTTACTCCAACGCAAAATCCAAAGTCTTTTAATAGTGCAAAAATATTTTATAGTCGTAATTTTATGCGTCTACACAATGGACGGAAATTCCAATTTATATTCAAGTTCGACGAAGACAGTCTCTCCAGAATTTTGGTGAAGAGAACGATCAATGAGTTTATTTGTTGTATGATGTATCTATGTGTTAAAGAGCCGTTAAATCGACAAAAACGAGCACGAGCATCTTGCTATTAAAATATAGTTCTTTTTAGACCATTTCGTTTAATTATCTATAAAAATGTATCGTAACATCTTCGGAGCGTGACTAGCAAAGCACGACGACGACGGTACGCTACAGATTAAGCTAAGGAATGGTGAATTATTTATTTATTTTTCTCTGTAGTCTTGCATTATGTATTCTGTGGTCTTGCTAGCTAGTTGTTCACCCACACGTGTGACTCAGGGGTCCCGGGTTCGATTACCAGGAGGGGAGTACAGTTTGTATGTACTCGGTTAGGTTGGTGGCGTTTTTTTCAAGTCCGCCTGGCTAGCTGCCACCATCATACAAAATTGTTGTGTTCCGGCAGTAGGTAAGATAGCCAGTTCCTCAGTGGTGAAGATTCCGGGTGTAGTGCGTTTACACTTTCGGCCTTATCGTCACTTGACATCAGGTGAAGTAAAGACCAAGCTATGCCATTGTGATAAAAAAGCTATTTCATACTGAACAAACGTTTTATTATCAAGCAAAAACCACATTTATTTCAGAGATGCCTCATCCAAATGAATAAATAAAATATTCCTGAAATTCCCATCTAAAAGTACCTAATACCTTTTGGTATGCGTGAATAAGGGAGAACAAAACTACACAATCCCTGAATAACAATGAACTAACGGTCCTCTTCATTTTTCAGGGACCCGAGATAAATACTTTACCCCAAGTATGATATTACAATACAGTATACACCGCTGCGTTATTACGGCAAGCTTTCCTCGGGTAAGGGCGACGCTCCGCCGGAATGCGTCTTTGTCAAAGGACTACACGGCATTATGCCGAATTCGGGCGCGCCCCAAGCCGCCCGCTTTGTCTACGTATAATTTTTGGCTGCGTACCTGCAGCAAACAGGTTTCGACTCTCATTCGTAGAAGCACTCGCTGGCTCTTATCTCGGACATCGAGATCGCGTCGAACATCACGCGCTCAAAAATTACGCCGATGAAAATAATCGTAGCAAATTGAACATAAGCGCTTCGCACCTCCCGCCTCTTAAGTATTCGATATCGAGAGGCCGTTTAGATATTTTAGTCGAGTTACACAAGTGTCGAAAATGAATTTAGTGGAACTGAGATATGGCGTGACGTAATGCACTTATTAAAGTAGACACTTTAGTATCGAAACCACAAGTTGATCGGGATCGTAATGGACGCAGTAACATGTAGAACTGTGGGAAAGTACGAGTGGTGTACGTTTCCCAGCGGGCACTCAGTGAGCGGAAGTATAAATTCTAGTGTTTTAAAACGCTTGTTGTGTCGGGGGAAAGTTTGTTAGTGCGGGCGATACAAGAGTTGCGATGGGGATGATTGTTAAGTGCGCAGTCACGGTTGACGGGAGGGTCCCTCGGCGATGATTTAAACGGCAACAGCCGTTGGTAGGTGGGTGTTTGGCCCGGGGCCCGGCCGCCATCGATCGCGGTGAGCACCCGGCCGAGCAGCCGCGCGGAGGGTCGCAACCGGCTCCCGAATAGGATATTCTGCTCCTTCTGTGCGATCAGACAGCGCGCTTACGTGCCAACTTTTTGGCGATTTTCATTGAATATCTTTTGAAATTCATAAATTGATAAACGGAGATTATTGCCATTTCTGTCATCATAACTCATAATTTGGACTTTTTGAGCACCCAATTCAACTTGGCATAACTATCAATCAACATTTGGTATGGAGTGTATTTATTTATTTGCATAAATTCAGCATTCACATCGTTAGTAATAAAGTAAGTAGAAAGTAGCAACTTTTATAATCCCGGAATTTCATTTTGGTTATATTATAGCACAAAAAAATATGACCCAAAAATGCGGTTTAATTTCAATCCTAATAGTTACCGCTTTCAGTAGAACAAAGAAATTAGAAATGAACCTTGATTAACATTCCGAGCGTTCGTCGCATGCTTAAATTGAGCCTACGATTACGAGAAAAGTTTAACAATCAGATGACAGTAACATATTGTGCCATTAATCCAACACGCGACCTTTTTGGGGTTCACCGCCAGTATGGAAAAAGGCTTCGCTTACTAGGGAAGGTATTATGACATTGGGAATTGGAATAAACTAAAATCGAACTATAAAACATTGAACAAAGGTAAAATCACAAGCTACATACAAATTTAATAGACACAGTAACATTTTATTACCATTTACCCTCTACCAAAGCACGTTAATAGAATTCTAACTCTGTATTATGATAATCAGAGTCCTAAGGACTCTTTACAAAAAAATACGTATTAATTTTATAACAACTTGACAAAACAAATTAATTAGAACAATACAGATGTCAATGATAAAGTTTTATCTCAAGATAGAAGAATTTAAAGCTTACCTATCTATCAGAGCGATAACGATTCACACATGTAGAAAGGTCGTTCTGTCCTTTATAAATCACAAAAGCTGTATAAAAAGATAGGGCGTGAAATACGCCGGTCCTCAAGAGTAGTTTTCGAGCATGTAGGTTGGTCACATGTGTACGACTAAGGGCGACAGAGTTCTGTGGTGGAACTAATGACCACTCGAAGGGGGAGCTGTGCGCAGGACCGCCGCGGCAAGTCACGAGTTTCAGCTCAGACCACATTTCGAAATTTAAATCCACTGTGATGTGGATAGTCTCGAGTAATCTCGATTGAAATGCTTCACTAGTAGGTATCTAGGCATGTTTTGATTTGGTTGTATATGTGGACGTAACACAAAACTTATATCTAAAAGTATATTAAAATAAAAAAGACTCTTGGAAGAAAGAGAATCCACTACTATATTTCGACTTAATACGTCAGATATTACTTACCTTAATTAAGGAACTAACCTATTTTATACAGGAGAGCTCACAAATAGCTTTTTCCAAACGTAAAAGGAAAGTTAGCTGTTTCAAATAAAGCTTTTATATTTTAACATTACCTAGGACACTAAATACCTACAGTAGTGCTGTTAAAAGCGAGCAAATGCTAAGCTATGCATGTTTAATCCCGCGCAGCAGAGTAGCCATGAAGCGTTAGAATTAAAGCAAAAGTTTGTAATGATGTCGGTACACAACCTTCTAATTATTGTCCAACTAGTATGTTTTCATGGTGCGGTTGTTCGTATATATTCGTTTAACCTAACGGTACAAATACACTAAATCCGATATCGGCCAAACTATGCCCGGGCGTCACCGGTCAGACTCATCCGTTCGAATCAAACCTATGTAACATAAAGCGAGCGCGTACACCAGTACAACCGCCATCGTCCGACGTCGCCTGATGAAGGCCAATCATCCATCGAGTCCGAATTTCATCCGGTACGGTATCGGAAGACGCCCAGTCAACCGTTATAACTTGAGAGTACTTTATTACTAACTTATACAAGTGCACGCTAAGTATATATTCATACATGACAACGGTAACGATACCTATCCAGTCCAGTAAACGAACGGAGGTTTTGTTTTAATGTGAGGTTGCATAGCTAGAGTGACTACAGAAGATCGGCACGGCAACACCCAATGTCGGCACAGCAGGTCCACGTCTGAATTACTCGTCCGAGTAGGTCTGTCCGCCATCGGCCGATAAATTCGGTTTTGGTGTACACGTACCGTAACATTGTGTAACCACGTAAAACATACATGTATGTCACTAACGGCCAAATACACAAACGAATTTTAAGGTTAGGCCACCTTTGGTTCCAAAAAAGTTGTCAGATTTGACAGAAACTTTATAAAACTGACAGCTTCCACGACAAGTTAAGGAGACCTTAACTTAAAAATTTAACTAAGAAGCCTTTGAGTATTTGGCCGTAAGATATACTAAAAAAACTTATTGTACAGTTCGAATAATTAAAAACTTTCTATTATAATGCAGTCTAAATTTATAATATATATAAATAAATAATACTAAATAATATACTAGAAAATTACGACTCGCACCAGATCAATACTCAGACGGGAATCGAACCCGCGACCTTTGGATATCCGGTCCAATGCTCCGGGACATCGTCTGAGTATTGATCTGGTGCGAGTCGTATTTTTCCTAGTATATTATTTAGTATTGTTTAAAAATAGCATTGTGAATGCAAAAATCTCAAAATTTGAAAATAAATCATGCTTACCATCGATTAAAATTAAGGCTAATTCATTATCTTTTTTATATCAATGAAATCATAGCCACCTAATAACCTTGTAGTCATAAAAACTAACTAGAAAATAAATCATTAAACAAAAATGTCACGACTTTCAGTAATAAACTTGGATGTTTTAATTACTGAATGGACGAAATGATCACAAAATGTTTACAAATACAAGTTTTTATTTTAACTCACATAGTTAAATGAAAATGTATTTTGCAACGACGAGCTAGACACAGCCAGACGGAATTCTAGGAAACCAGGCTTTCGTTTCGAGGAAATTCAGGAATATTTCACGGAAATACCGGACGTGAAAAGCGAAACTGCAAAACTTTATGCAAACACGTATATTTTCAAGGTTGTCAGATAGCTTTTTGATATTGGGACTGTGAAGTTAACTTTGTGAAAATGTGAAGCTAACTTTGTAGCATTATGTTATGTGAAATAACAAAGTACGTAGCGTCGGCGCGCATGAAGTGATATTAGAGATATTTTTAGATCATTAAGCATTGATACATGGCTATGGCTGTAACATGATCATAATTTACAGTCAGTAATGGAAGAAGCAGAACATTAGTACTTCGTCAAGCAACTTTTTACTCGACTGCCCAAAGAAGAACAGTAGTTGAAGGTTCATGTATGTTTGTTTGCATGTATGTGGGTTTCTTTATTCCACGATAACTTTTAGGGTAAAAGCCTGAACAGATTTGGATGTGTGAGGTATCGTTAGAATCCTTACATCACTCTGAGTGGCGGCTATTAGATTGTTTAAAAAACGTCAATATGTCGTCGACTGCATGACGCCACTTTGTATGGAAAAAAATTATTTCTTGAATTATTAATATGGGTAATGGGTATCAAATGAAAGGCCTTCCAAAGGGTAATACGACAATGTAATCAGTTGTTTTGTTCAGCAATTTTCATTACTGAATGGTCGTTGTACGTGACGCTGAAGTTCATTATGTGTTTGTTTAGTTAATTACCTAGTTCCCAAGTAAAGTTATATTGTATACTATTGTATAGTTCAAACATCCGTTTACAAAGTTATTCGTAACTAGGGTTACCATCCGTCCGGATTAGTCCGGACATGTCCGGACTTTTGGGCTATTGTCCGGACTTTGTCCGGCTTTGCAATTTGTCCGGCTTTTAAAGATTAGGCGGTGTAATACGAGAAAAACCTACGTAGCAGTAGTGTTCGAAAGAGAAGTCCCAAAATGTATGGAGTCTGGATCTGTCTGTGAAAATGTCCGGATTATTATTGAAATGTCCGGCTTTTTGTCAGGACTTTCCAAATTTTGCAATGGTAACCCTATTCGTAACTAAATTACCGCACGCAGTCAATGCCATTGCCATATCTCTCTACGTGACCTATTGTGCCGCCGTTGTTCAAGACTGCAACCGCGTATTCACTGCACTCAAATTGTAATCATAGACTAAATAAAAAAATTGTTGCCAACATTAAACAAACGACCCAAAAGCTATCCTGGCATCATTTTTCAATAAATCGTTCACCAAAAGCAAAGCTTGTATTACTTATGTTTAAAAAAAAGAAGTCACTCAAATAATGCAGTCATTGTTATTTTATCTTCAGGCGAAATCATTGCGATTATTCAAGCTTGTTTGATGTGTACTACAGGGCGTATAATTACCCAAGACCTTGTACCAAATACCCTTGCCCTAAAATCAGACTTGGTTAATATACATTAATCTGGCCGTTCACTTGTATTAGGTAAACCGTGAACATCCTAACAAGGTCAATGCATTTCAACACGAGCGAAATTTTAATGAATGCTTAGAACTTCAATCCATCAAAAGTTACTTTTAGCTATGAAGTTAAAATAATGCAGCAACCAGATAACTGCAATGTACGAACCGACTCAATGACAGGTCACGCGAAACTTGAATATACAATTTCACATTATAATAAATAAGATATTATCAAGAAATGAATGATTAAAATAGATAAAAAGGTTAAAGGATGTGTAAGGTAGATATGGCTGCATGTTGAACAACTACGCACTACGCGTGTATCCATTACATCCAGTGGAACTAGTCGAACGAGTCCACTACATCCAGTGGTGGCTGAGAGAACAGCCACTCCCATTGTGCGACAGGCGTCCAGTCGACGCCGCAACCCTACACCAGTAACCGGATAGTTGACCAAGCGCCAAGATACCGGAATCGATAGAAACAAAAGTGGACCTAGAACAGAACCTTGCGAGACCCCGTCAAACCAGATTCCGTGTAATTACAGAAGATATTAAGGTTGAAAATAATTAATTTAACACCTGCTCCTCTATTAAATTAACGCCGCCTGGAAGGGTAAGATTTCTTGCGCTCGGCGTGATTATAAAACGCGCTTAGTAATAATTATCCGATTGCTCGTGGATATGGTGGAGAATGGGATGGTCCGAATGCCGATTGTAGGCATCATCATGATATGCATAACATGCATAGCCAAAATTTTATTAGTACGCGCACTTGACATAGTCCTTACTAATATTATAAATGCGAAAATCCGTTTGTTTGTTTGATTATTTATTTGTTAGTTTGTTTAATTATTTATTTGTTTAAGATGAATAAATAATGAAAAATATTAGAAAAAATCGGCTTACCCGTAGCAACTATCCCGTCTAAGTTGCTACGGGTGAGCCGATTTTTTCTAATATTTTTCATTATTTATTCATCTTAATATAAAAATAGCATTGTGAATGCAAAAATCTAAAAGTTTATTTATTTGTTTGTTTGTTTGTTACGCTTTCACGTTTTGGCTACTGATCCGGGGGGTAATCACGTAACTTTGTTGCAACCAACTCTGACAGAAATCGCAGTTACATCGCTGCTTTAGTAAGAACCAATGTGAAAACTATCTTAACTAAAGCAGCAATGCAATGCAACTGCGCTTTCAATCGATTTCAATCGAGAATTATTAGCAACAGCCTCACGTGAACAAGGATCATGAAATTTTGCATCACGTTCTCAGGGATACAGAGAAGGATATAAGGTACCTTTTGTTGAACTTCGTTTATTATACCACGAATACCATGCAGCACGCTGGCCACAAACTACTGTATTTTATACTTTATATTCGTGCAAAAACCAATTACATCATAAACTTACTGATAGAGTCTGTCTCTGTCTGTACGGTTGTAGACAAATGAGGAAGAGCTTACTTACCTGAAACAAAATAAATTAAAATTATGTAGGGTCAAGTGCTGTACCTTTGGACGGCTTTACCTATGGACACAACCGATTCTGACGAAACTTACAACGCTAAAATTCTTATTTGAACGCGATCGTAAAGCTTTGTCTATGGTTGACAGTTTTGACGTGTTGCCATCTTTGTTTTCTATGTGGTAGTTAGTACGCCGACTATGAAAGTTTTTTGCGCCAAAAAGTATTTTATTTTGCTTAATTTAAATGAGTTTTACCACGAAAATACTTACGATATCGGTTTGATCGTGTTTGCAGTATGTTTTGTATTGTTTATTGCTTAGTTTGTGCCTTTTTGCTATTCGTAAGACTGTTTTATCCTCAAAGTTAGATCAGTTTTATTTTTTATGTCTGAATTTGTACCTGTGGACAAAAATATGAATGTACCTTTGGACTGTCCACAAGTACAAAATTGTCTTACTGCTTATACTGAAAATGTATGAAATGTAAAACTTGTTCCAAAGACAAAACCGAATGCTCAAATGTAGTTTAGCAATCATCGCTATCATATTTTCTGTGTTCTAAAGTCACAGAGAGAAAACTTTGAGTCTGATGATGAGGATGAAGGTTTGGTTTATGTTGCATGCTTTGTATTAGACGATAATGACAATAACGATGAATTTACTAAAAACTGGAATGAAGCGTGTCGTAAAGCATACAAATTAGTCTAAAAAGAGTATATCTACGTTTGTTTGAAGTTGTTTTTAGGAGTCTACAAGGTACAAATTTACTGTCCTTAGGTACAATAGTCTGTTGAACCTGTGGACAAACATGAAGTTTTTAAAAAAAGTTGATTATTTTCGTAAGTATAGGCGATATTGAGACAAAATTGTTAGTTTAAGAAAGGCTGATTATCCCTTAAAACATGTGATATGTCAAAAATAAAAAAATCTTCACAAATTCAGACATAAAAAATGTTTTATTCCAAATTCTGGAAAGTGTCCACAGGTAAAGCACTTGACCTACCTTCTAGTTGTAATTTATTTAGCCAAGGCAGACTAATTAACTTAAAATGTTATGTGAATCACAGATATAAATGAAGCAAATAAAAGTAAATGTAGATATTAGCGCTTTGTAGAACCATTATTAGTTAACTTGTTATAATCGCATGCAAAATTGATATTGAACGTAATGTTCGCCGGGTGACTAGACTTCGCTAAATAGAAGAGCAGTGAACGTCAATCGTAAGATGCGACATTAATTTGGAGTCACGGAGCGGGTGCGAATGCAATCACGGACGGGAAGCTCATCCCGGGTGCATCTCCGGCGCGCGGCGGGACTCGGGATGCGCTCCGTGTTAAATTAAGGATTCCGAGCGGTGCGCATCTCGCTAGCTAGTCCGACCGACACACGCCGCATTTTATACGATGGAGCGTAGATACATTCGGTTTTCTTATTATTTCACGCCTGACTTCGTGTTCTGATGGGAAAGTAATGTCGACGTAATCATTTTTGCAGATTTATTGAAATAGACATTATTATTTTGAAAATTACTTAAAAATTACTTAGGATTATTTTCAGTACTTAATTAAAACGTATTAATTGAATTGTATTTTTAATTAACTTATAGATTACCTACATTTTTCAACTAAAACAGATCTCTTTTCAATGCAACATCAATAGCTGCAGAACCGCAAATAGAATGAAAAATCTAAAAGCCCGGAATGTTCTTTGCAGAACTATTCATTACAATGAGTAAACCTCTAGAGATGGAACTCTCGAGTTTCCCATAAAACCCGGATAAATGTAGTTTATGGGCGAACGCTGGGAAAGAATAGAGATCCGTGTCGTGCATGGAATATTCGACGTAAAAAAGAACTTGAAATGGATTTAGACTACGAAAATTGGCAGTAGAAATAACGATAACTGCGTGTAATCTCACTAATTTGTGCGACATAACAGTTTTGAACATCTCATGAAAATTGCTGTTAGCATGAAATTAACTTACATTTGCTGTGTTCACACCTGTTAGTTACTGTTTTCTTTAATTTTAATTACAATGATAATATTAAAACAAGTTATTTCTTTGAGTCCGTTACGCCAGCAGGAAAGATGCTCCTAGAGGGAAGCGAGTTTGATGAATAATTTGTGCGCAATTCGGTGTAAATGTGCGCCAAATAAAAAATTTGTGGGCCTTATACTTTTGGAATAAAACGGGAAAAACGGATTCTGCTGGGGTAACGGTGCTCCAGCAGGAAGAATCTAAACTAATGATCGGAGAGAAATAAAAGATATATGTGCGGGTAGCTTGATACTAGCAGGAAATGTGCGCCAAATATAAAATTTGTGGGCCTTATAGTTTTGGAGATATTTGATTTCCTGCTGGCGTAACGTTTTGCCAGATCCCAGATCTCGGAAACTACTAAATGTGCGATCTTACAGTAAACACATATAAGTAGCTCCTAATTTGTGCTATTTGTGCGGTAGAAAACATTTCAAAAATATTCACAGATTTTGAAGTAATCAGACATTTTCTGAAAACAGAAAAAAAATTCTAGCGCCTAAACTACCACCTAAATAGAGAAACCAAAAACGGTGTTCTATTCTTCTTATTATTTCTCATTACCATAAAAATTTTGAAAACCGCACATTTACGCGTTTTTGAATAATACCCACATGAAGGTTAGACTGACCATGTCATGACTTTGACGGTCAGCAGGATAAAAATATCAAAAACTATTTAGTTCCTGGCCCAAAGAATAATCTGTGCGGTTACTGAAGTACATGCTCTGAAAATTTCAGCTTCAAATTCTTCGTATTAAAGGAAATATCAATTAAAATCCAAAACAACTGTCAGTATTCCGATTAACCGACCAAATTCGATAGACCACCAAAAAGCGACGCGTTCATACATATTGATGACCTTCTTTATTGTGTCGTATTATGCAGAAAAATTGTTTGTACAGTCGCGTTCATAACTTCTTATTGGCAAATGTGGGTAAATAGTGTTTTAACTTTTAAATAGTTAGTTTGAGCCTGTATTCATACCAATACCACAGCCGAGAGAGTATTTTTCTTACAGTCGGACTTCAATCGCCCTTTGTGCTGGCGCAAAAGCCGCCGTTCGTCTAGACAGTTTGACGCAACGACTAAAAGTGTAAGGGACTAAAATTTTATTTGTAAATCATTACTAATTTAGGGCTAACTAAGTATAAAATAAATATTAAATTAGTACTCAATTAGGAAATAATAATGAACAAATAAGTTCCAAGATGGCGGCCAACTTTTTTGTTTGTGGGCATATTTCGATGAAACTCGGTTTTTGATACTATTTTGACAAGATAATATCAATGCAATGTTAAAAAAATAAAAAATCCAAGATGGCGGCCATCTTCTTTGTTTGTGGCCGATTTCGACGAAACTCGGTTTCTGGTACTTTTTTGACAAGAAAATAATAGGTAAAGCAATGTTAAAAAAAATAAAAATCCAAGATGGCGACCATCTTTTTTGTTTGTGAGCCGATTTCGACGAAACTCGGTTTCTGGTACTATTTTGACAAGAAAACAGCAACGCAGTGTTAAAAATGTAAAAAATTCAAGAAGGCGGGCAATTTTTTGGTTTTCGGGCCGATTTCGATAAAACTCTGTTTTTGGTAGTATTTTGACGAGAAAACAGCAACGCAATGTAAAAAAAAACAAAAAATCCAAGATGGCGGCCATCTTCTTTGTTTGTGGGCCGATTTCGATGAAACTCGATTTTTGGTACTATTTTGACAAGAAAATAACAAAGCAATGTTAAAAAAATAAAAAAATCCAAGATGGCAGCCATCTTGTTTGTGGGCCGATTTCGACGAAACTCGGTTTCTAGTACTATTTTGACAAAAAAATAACAAAGCACTGTTAAAAAAATAAAAATCCAAGATGGCGGCCAGTTTTTAAGTTTGCGGGCCGATTTCGATGAAACTCGGTTTTTATTAGTATTTTGACGAGAAAACAGCAAAGCAATGTTAAAAAAACAAAAAATCCAAGATGGCGGCTATCTTCTTTGTTTGTGGGCCGATTTCGATGAAACTCGATTTTTGGGACTATTTTGACAAGAAAATAACAAAGCAATGATAAAAAAATAAAAAATTCAAGATGGCAGCCATCTTTTTTGTTTGTGGGCCGATTTCGACGAAACTCGGTTTCTAGTACTATTTTGACAAGAAAATAACAATGCAAATGCAATGTTAAAAAATTAAAAATCCAAGATGGCGGCCATCTACTTTTTTTGTGGGCTGATTTCGATGAAACTCGGTTTTTAGTAGTATTTTGACAAGAAAACAGCAACGCAATGTTAAAAAAAATAAAAAATCCAAGATGGCAGCCATATTTTTTGTTTGTGGGCCGATTTCGATGAAACTCGGTTTCTAGTACTATTTTGACAAAAAATTACATAGCGATGTTAAAAAAATAAAAATCCAAGATGGCGGCCAGTTTTTAAGTTTGCGGGCCGATTTCGATGAAACTCGGTTTTTGGTAGTATTTTGACGAGAAAACAGCAACGCACTGTTAAAAAAAATTAAAATCAAAGATGGCTGCCATCTTTTTTGTTTGTGGGCCGATTTCGATGAAATTCGGTTTTTGGTACTATTTTGACAGGAAAATAACAATGCAATGTTAAAAATTATAAAAAATCAAAGATGGCGGCTTTTTTTTGTATTTAATTTTATTTTTTCAGATTTTTTGGAAACAATAGCAAATATCTTTAAAAACATCCCAGTAACTAAGCGCAAATAATATTTTAAAAACATCACCATTTATTCAGCTTTCAGTTGAGGTATAAAACTTAATAATAACTTAAATAAAAAATGAGAAATTAAGTCTTAGCTAAATAGCAGTCCCATTTTATGTAGCAAAAAATTCCTATTTCGAGCGCTTCGGAGGTGGCCGTATTATTCTACTTAATCATAAATATGAAAGTTTGCCTGTTTGAATGATTGTTAATCAATCACGCAAAACGGCTGAACGGATTTGGATGAAATGATAGTTTATAAGCCGGATTACAACATAGGAGGATACTATTATCTTGGTTTAAGGTTTCCTAGGGATTTTCTCGAATGTAAATGTGGATGAAGTCGTGGGCTGAAGCTAGTTTGCCATAAATGGTCGTGCTTACTGAAAATACTCTCGTCTGAGTGAGTTTGAGACAGGATTGTTTTCCGCCGATGAGTTAAAATTTTATACAGACGGCATCACAAATAACCATGCATATCAGCCATTTTTAATGCCCCATCCACAAGCCTTCCTTTTGGCTTGTGGATGGATAAAGCGGACGGGCCATAATGATAATATATGAATAATGAAAATAGTATCAGAAACCGAGTTTCATCGAAATCGGCCCACAAACAAAAAAGTTGGCCGCCATCTTGAATTTTTTACTTTTTTAACATTGTGTTGCTGTTTTCTTGTCAAAACAGTAGCGAAAACCGAGTTTCATCGAAATCGACCCACAAACAAAAAAGATGGCCGCCATCTTGAATTTATTACTTTTTTAACATTGCGTTTCTGTTTTCTTGACAAAACAGTAGCAAAAACCGAGTTTCATCGAAATCGGCTTGCAAACTAAAAAGTTGGCCGCCATCTTGAATTTTTTACTTTTTTAACATTGTGTTGCTGTTTTCTTGTCAAAATACTACCAAAAACCGAGTTTCATCGAAATCGGCCCGCAAACTAAAAAGTTGGCCGCCATCTTGAATTTTTAAAATTTGCAACATTGCGTTGCTGTTTTCTTGTCAAAATACTACCAAAAAACAAATTTTCATCGAAATCGGCCCGCAAACAAAAAGTTGGCCGCCATCTTGAATTTTTACATTTTTAACATTGCGTTGTTGTTTTCTTGTCAAAATAGTATCAGAAACCGAGTTTCATCGAAATCGGCCCGCAAACAAAAAAGGTGGCGGCCATCTTGAATTTTTTACATTTTTAACATTGCGTTGCTGTTTTCTTGTCAAAACAGTAGCGAAAACCGAGTTTCATCGAAATCGACCCACAAACAAAAAAGATGGCCGCCATCTTGAATTTATTACTTTTTTAACATTGCGTTTCTGTTTTCTTGACAAAACAGTAGCAAAAACCGAGTTTCATTGAAATCGGCCCGCAAACAAAAAAGGTGGCGGCCATCTTGAATTTTTTACATTTTTAACATTGCGTTGCTGTTTTCTTGTCAAATCAGTAGCGAAAACCGAGTTTCATCGAAATCGGCCCACAAAAAAAAAGTTGGCCGCCATCTTAAATTTTTTACTTTTTTTACAAAACATCCTTTATTTTTCTACTAAAATAATGTTAAAATTCATTTAATTCAAGTAAAAATGAAATGAAACAGAAATAACTTCATTCGTTATTTAAATAAAAGCACTCACTCAAATCACTTTTTTACTTAAATGTACGTAGTCGTGACGTGTACAAACCTGTTCAACAACAAAGCTAAGGAGGTCATCAATATGTATGAACGCGTCGCTTTTTGGTGGTCTATCGAATTTGGTCGGTTAATCGGAATACTGACAGTTGTTTTGGATTTTAATTGATATTTCCTTTAATACGAAGAATTTGAAGCTGAAATTTTCAGAGCATGTACTTCAGTAACCGCACAGATTATTCTTTGGGCCAGGAACTAAATAGTTTTTGATATTTTTATCCTGCTGACCGTCAAAGTCATGACATGGTCAGTCTAACCTTCATGTGGGTATTATTCAAAAACGCGTAAATGTGCGGTTTTCAAAATTTTTATGGTAATGAGAAATAATAAGAAGAATAGAACACCGTTTTTGGTTTCTCTATTTAGGTGGTAGTTTAGGCGCTAGAATTTTTTTTCTGTTTTCAGAAAATGTCTGATTACTTCAAAATCTGTGAATATTTTTGAAATGTTTTCTACCGCACAAATAGCACAAATTAGGAGCTACTTATATGTGTTTACTGTAAGATCGCACATTTAGTAGTTTCCGAGATCTGGGATCTGGCAAAACGTTACGCCAGCAGGAAATCAAATATCTCCAAAACTATAAGGCCCACAAATTTTATATTTGGCGCACATTTCCTGCTAGTATCAAGCTACCCGCACATATATCTTTTATTTCTCTCCGATCATTAGTTTAGATTCTTCCTGCTGGAGCACCGTTACCCCAGCAGAATCCGTTTTTCCCGTTTTATTCCAAAAGTATAAGGCCCACAAATTTTTTATTTGGCGCACATTTACACCGAATTGCGCACAAATTATTCATCAAACTCGCTTCCCTCTAGGAGCATCTTTCCTGCTGGCGTAACGGACTCTATTTCTTTACGTCTTCGATCAGTCTTAAAATTGATATTTCTTTCATTCTAAAACAGAGACTGATTCAAGACATGAGCAATTTTAATTCTGGGGACTTCTTCACCGTACCTGACAAGCCCGTGATGTGGTTCAATGTCCCTCACACTGTAATTCGTTGATCACCGCGGTGGGTGATGTCACCATGTCATCATAATAAGTCATTTGGCCACCACAATGACCGAAAGTTCCGGTCACATTAACGGTACCGGATTAAGGGACCGCTCGAATTCGAACAAAGTTTCTTTGACAAAGGACTTGAAGAAATTATAAGTTTCTCTGGGATATCGGCACGATATAGGGCTACTATTTTGAAATTTCGAAAATGAAAAAACAATGATACAGAAAGTTGGTGTAACCTTCAATGAGTTCTATGGTGTGCATGGTGGTAATTAACACGTAAAAGTGTATCACGTGTTAGTTTCCACTTCAAGGTAAAAAACCCAAAATAACTCCAAATGAAACTATTGTCTCTGTTCGGAATTTAAAGCAGCAAAGTAAAGCAATCGTTTTGAATGAATACAAATTACTTATTATTGTACATCATCAAGATGAATTATAAGTAGGTAATAACTGTTTGCTATTCCGCAGAAGTAGCTGTTATTAAAGATTCAATTAGAAAGCTGTTTTTTATCTACTTTACATTACGTACAACAACAAGCAGCTGATAAAATTAAAGCTGTTAATGAGGAATTGAAGTCAGTTTGTATTCTAAATGAGATAATGTTGTGGGAATGACGCTTCGCTAAATGTCGTCACTTTCATAGCGAATTTCTTTGTTTAAAAATTGTCATAGTAATAAATGTCATAAACAGTCCCTAGTCGGACGACAAAGGCCGGTGGCGCAGGAAGGCCGAGTTTTGCAATGCGACAGGCGGCCAATTTGACATTGTGTAAACATTTTCACATAGGGGCCGAAAACGGAAACTTGGGTCACGCTCCTTGCATACAAAACAAAGCGTGCTCGCTGCGCGAATATCTTTGTGCCTTGGAAATACTCAAATTCCAAGTAATTGATAAATTGCAAGCAATCCAATGATTCAACTGTATTTGTAATTCTTTTTGTATTAACATTACAAATATGTAAGGACGTAGAACATTAAGGGAAAAAAAAAATCAATTTTAGACAAAGAAGACCCGCCCTTTTTGCTAGTTGAATATTCATAAATAACAACATTCCCGTAATTAAATCGTATTGTTTTGCTAGTCTACACGTGTAATTAATCTCGTAGATAATCATCGCATCGGTTGTACATTTGAACCACTGGATCGATCGGGCATGACAATGAATGTTAGCATGACTGAGGGTTAATATGTCCATATTGTCCATTTACATGCCTCAACATAAACAACTTGAGTGTAAGCCATTATTTTCACATTATCGCATAAAATGGATAAATATTTAGATTTTAAAGCCCTTACAAACTTTAATCGATGGCTAATGAGTGATCCGTACAAACAGGTTTATTTCACAGCTGATAGGTACTTCTTCAATATTAATTACTTTTATGGGATGGGACACTGATGTATGGAAATGAATCTTGGGTATGGCAGAAGAAGAATAAAAGCAGAACAAATGCGGTAGAGATGCGATCGTTGAGGAAAATATGCGGGGTAAAATTTAGTGATAGAGTGAGCAATGAGGTGATTCGTAAAAGGTGTGGTCTGAAAGATGATATAGCGACAAGAATTGAGAAAGGAATGCTGCGGTGGTTTGGTCACCTAGAGAGGATGAATGAAAGGCGAATCACGAAAGAGATACACACTGGCCTGCAAAACTAAGTACTACAGAGGTCTATTTTCATACAAACGAGGTAACTTTGAAGCATTGGTTCTCCGCCCAGGATTAAACGTGGTGTGATCTGATGACGGCCATCCAGGGAGTGAACGGAGAAGATTCAGATCCTCATACATACCCAATTGATCTGATCAGCATTCTAAGAGCTGTAAGGATAAGAGTTATCAGTTACAGCATTTCCATACATTTTATTGCTATTTTCGTGGTTTTTTTAAACATATCCTTTAAAGATTGAGGTATGTGAATGAAGCGAAAGAAGTGTGCAAGGATCGTAGCAGGTGGCGATCCATAGTCTCTGCCTACCCCCATGGGAAACAGGCGTGAGCGTATGTATGTATGTATGGGATTAATAGTAAATACCCTCATGTGCGATTGAAAAGTTATAACCCAAAAGAGACTGCTTCTGATTCAAATTATGGTATTTTTCTTACCCACTGAATGCATATTATTATATGAGTAGCAGTTACATTGAGTGCACACAAATTGGGCAGCCAGTGCCATCACACCACCATTTCCTGGCAACATATCTCACTTTCTATAAAGTGATACCATCTACGTATCACTGATGTTAATAATAATAACAAGTGGAATATTATGAAAATGTCGGTCGTACGTAACTAATTGGACAGGTGTTAAATAGTAAGATTTCACTAATTACATAAGTGGGAAAACATTAATTACATTATAATTAATATTTCAGCGTGATGATGGTTCGGAAAGTCTATTAGACGGTAAATTTCCACTTCACGCATTCTCTTTGAAATTGAGGTGTTGGTTGTTTGACTATCGACTTGAATCATACCGTGTCGCCGTCGCGATCTTGATTTATTTTCAGCACCAACTAGGTTTTCTTCCTGATTAATGATAACAAGCGAAGACAGCGTCTTGGTCAGTAGTGTTAAAATGTAGTGATTATTTCCTCTGTGATTACTGTCACTTCTAAGTATTATATTCTGTGGTATCAAATCAAATATATTTATTTCAACAGCTTAGGTGTAAGTTTACAATATATTGTGGCCGGAGTTTCCTTTTAAGCAAAAATAGCTTGCTTGTACTAGGAGACTCCGCTCTTCCTTAAAAATACGTAGGTAGCCTATTTTTACATGAAATAAAAGCTTGAAAAGTGAATAAACCTATTTTACATTAATAAAAACGATAATAAACGCGCGCGCGTGTGTGTGTGTGTGTGTGTGTATGAGTGAGAGTGTGTGTGTGTGTGTGTGTGTAAGTGTCATTTACCAATCCATGTTACATCAATTATTATTTTATTTTTTATTTATTTATTATTAAAGAGTTAGGTACACTATTTTACAATTTGCCTCGCAAAACCTAACAGCAGGTTTGTCTGCGAGTACATTACTTAATCTAAGTATTTTATATTAACGTAAATGAAAAGGTGTAGAGGGAAATGATTGAAACACAATTTTTGACTTCGTAACTTTGTTTGGAACAGTTAGGAGGAGAACATATCAAAAGTCTCAACCCGTAGCCCCTATGCCGGGGGGGAGGGGGGGGTTTGAAGGTCCCATTTTTCGGTTTTTCAGATATATATCGAAAACTATGCATTCCAGCGACATGAGTTCTTTTACAAAATAAAAGCTGATTAAATTTGAAACATTCTCCTTCAACACTCCTGAATATCTGTAATTTAGGAAAAATTATATTTTTGATTGATGATGATTCGCCCCCATTTCATCCCCATAATGGCTAACAATAACGATATACGTCGAGTTAGATTTGCATCCATATGCCAAAATTATAAAATTAGCTATTTTTACTACAAAAATTAAGGATTTTCTATACACAACTTCATCCCCCTTTTCACCCCTTCGGAAGTAAAATTTTCAAAAACGCTGGGATACGTATATATTAATTTTTTATCGTCAGCCTAAACACAAAATTTAAAGATCCTAGCTTCGAAACTGACGGACTTTCATACAAACTTTGGACCCCCGTTTCACCCTTTAGGGGGATGAGTTTTGAAAAATCCTTTCTTAGTGCATTCCTAAACCTCATTAGGAACCTATGTGCCAAATTTGGAGTCTCTAGACCCAGCGGTTTGGGCTGTGCGTTGATATGTCAGTCACCAATCAGTTTCTTCTTTTATATATTAAAGATAAAATTACAGACTTTTAATAGTGAATATCTCGAAAACTATACAAGATATCAAAAAAAATTACTGAATTAAACATGTAGCAAATTTAACCAGCTTTCATTTTGTGAAAAAACTCATGTCACTGGAATGTATAGTTTTCGAGATATATGTGAAAAACCGAAAAATGGGACCTTCAAAACTCCCCCTCCCCCCCGGGATAGGGGCTGCGGGCGGGGACTTTTGATATGTTCACCTCCTAACAGGTCCAAACAAAGTTACGAAGTCAAAAATTGTGTTCCACGCCTTTCCCTCTATACCCTTTTTTGAGCGTTCATTTCCTGAACTATTAATAATACATTCGACGTCTTCGTAACTCAGTGTTTTTAGCCATTCTATCAAGGCAACTTTAGCTTTACACTGTGTCAGGGGATAGATATTTAAAGTTTTATTTACTTTATTGTAAAGGGAGGATGACATATGATTAAATTGACGTTTGGCAAATTTTGATTTAAGTTGTGACTAGTGAGTAGCGAGTGATACCACAGAATATTACGTACACATCCACAGATGAAATAATCACTACATCTATAAACGGACCAATTTCTATCAGTCAGTAGGTATATCACTACCCTGATCAACAAATCCAGTGCACGAATATGAAATGCGTTTCTATTCGTTTACTTTTGATTTTAAACCTGAAATATCAAGCAAGACGCTAGAAACAATAACTTTCTTGAGCAATATTTTTATAGATTTCCTAGTACAGCAACTGGGCTAAAATAAAAGCCTTAATAATGCGTTGTTATTTCAAGTTTTCGTAATATCTAGAGTCGGTCAAATACGAGTTTAATTTAACTTTCAACGATATTTTGTCAACGATGTGTAACTCAAAGTTGCGTGTAACCGCGTAGGGTTTTGTCGAAACTCTTGAATTTGACGATTCTGCGTTAACTTTCACGGACATTATAAGTCGGAGCTCTTTTGTCGTTCGAGTAAAGCGACTTAAGCGACCGTCACTCTTTTCATACTAAAGGCATTGTGATTGTGGAAATTGTGTTTTTCGGTTTATTGTGCTAAACATTTTTGCTAATCGCTTTTCTCTTTACTTGTCAACGTAGTGTCAGGTTGTTTTCTTTTTGTACCGGGAAAAGCACGTTTCGAGAACTGGGAGGCCGCCGACGAACTGTAACTTCCATACAATATGCACTGAAAAAAAAGGTCTCTAATCAAGTTGAAATTTTGCTTGATTGGGTAAAATACAATTGAATTGATCATTGGGCATTCTAAAACAATCAACCGCAAATGATTGTAAAAATCAATTTGAAATGATTGAACGCTTATAAAGTGAAACATATTTAAAACAATAAACTTTCTTATTTAATTTTGGTGACGTCACCTTAGTAAACATGTATAATTATTAATTCTAATAAGCCAAAATGATTGAAGTATTTTGAATCATTTGCATTTATCTCAATTATAATGTTGCTTTATTGATGTAAATGTAGTTAATAATAAACCCTATTACTATATTAGCAACATTAATAAACAGTCTTTATTAAAATTATACTGCAGCATATTAAAACTAATCAATAACTTGTTTCAATAAATACTGACGTATTAAACGGAGATTTCGTCCTTATTTTTTTCAATCATACAGATTGCTGTTACTATGACGTATCTTGATTGATTTAAGTAATCTGTGTGATTGAGGCGCGCAAACTTGTCATGACTTGTCATACCCTTCTCATTCTCACTTCAGTCAGTTGGCCGGCATGCACGTCCATAGATAATCGTCCACGCGTCTCGTTTTAACTAAAGATTTTAATGTTGTAAACCTTAATAAACCTGTGAGTGATCTATTACAAAGTGTTAAGTTGCGCCCAAGAAAAAACAAATGGAGGAAGCAGGCGACCTACTCGAGGCATGGGGGCTCACAGAGTTGAAGCCCATATTTATCAGTAAGTATCTACTTTTCTTTTTGCTGCTTAGTTCCTCTTCAAGCTAATCACATTCCAATCACATTGTCGTAAGAATCAAATAACACCGGCGGGAAGGCGCGATGCGGGATTATCCTGCCCGGTAGATAGGTATGGTTTTGTAATGCTCGAGTTCTTGTGTACCTACCTAACAGTTGTTACACTAGTTCAAGCCCCGGAAAATGAGATAGTAGATATTCCATTGTTGGGCAGCCTCATGAGGCCACTTGGGGTTTGATGGATTAAACAACCTATGTACCTATGCAAATTCACAATTATTTATTCAATAGGTACCTAGTAATAAATAAATAGGACAACATTACCTACATAATTACACTGATCCAGATTGATCAAGTAAATAGGTCAGTAAGTACATAGGTAGGTAGGTAACTAAAGCGCTTGTGCTATTTATTTGTATATTTTGCGCTCATTTCATAAAACAAATTGAATATAAAGGAGGTAAAACGATCAAGTATCTTAATATTATGACACTTTTAATGTGGTGAATTATTATCTATTTGAAAAAATGTTAGGAAAGTTTAAAATACATTTGACCATTAATTAACCAAATAGGTTGTAAAAACAAAAAATTCGATTAGTTACTATTTTTTTAACTTGAGACCATTTCTTTTGTTACAGAAAATGCGATAAATTTGCATGCCCTGGCTGCCCTCTCGCTAGACGATATTAAGGAATTAATACCTCAATTGGGGCCCAGAGCTCTCTTTACAAGGTGCTGGAAAAAGTGGCACACGGAATACCCTACAAGCAGTACTCTAAATTTATCTGCAGATCTAAATTACAACGTTACCCTTAGTGTAAGTTCACCGAACCTTCTGAGTAGCAAACATTTAATAAATAGTACCTTCTTTTCATGACTGAACAAAAAAAGCATTGAACTGTTCGTCTATTTGTCTTCCTGTGCTGTCCGTAAGCCATGCTAGTTTTAGGATGAAAGAAGGGGGAGATCATGCTATATGGCTCTCTCCTGCTTCTAACTTTCTTATAAATATAATCCTCTATCCTGTAAGGGGAAGCCAAAAGCAAAATACTTAAAGGGTATTGATTGACACTACTATAGTTCTTATTCATGACTGCTTATTTCTTGCTTTTTTTAAATTGAGTTAATAAAGTAACACCACAGTTTAGTCTTTAGTTTCTTAGACTTGACAACCTTGTTAGCAAAAGGTCACTTGGTCACCATGATGAATTCTGCAATTCAAGGGTCCTGGGTTTGATTCCCAGCTGGACAGATATTTAAATGATGAGTTTAGATATTACTGGTCTGGATGTTTACGTACCTGTATGTTTCAGGATATCAATATTGAGACAGAATCAGAAACTACGGATATTATTTTGGACTGCACAGCTACCGCTTGGCTGCCATTTACATCTACAGTATCAGCTACATCTACAGTGCCTGTGCTGCCAAGCGCTTCTCCAACAAAGTTAAACATAATTGTGGAAAATGTGAGTTTTTAATCTAATCTTATTTAATCAGTGCATAGTGTAACGGGGTCCAAACTACATCTTTTGGGACCCAAGCCAACCTCAACTGCCCATGCTGCACCATGCCGAATAACAAACGAGATTCGGACGATCGGCTAACCCGCACTAAACCAGGGGTTCAAGTCTGCTAATGTTAACGTCATAATCGTGTTTCAATAGTGTTTGAATGGTAATGTTTTTTTGACACAGTTCTTGTTTCTTAAAACTGAAACACAATCTGGTTCGGTTTTGGGTTACCATTCAAACAAGATTGAAACACGATTTTGACGTTAACAATAGACACAAACAATAGCAGACTTGACTTGACCCCCGGCACGGTGGATTTCCAACAGAAGTCATTGAGGCATAGAACATTGGAGGAGGCCTGCATTAAGTCAGTGTAGACATCTTATGGCTGTAGTGTTAATTAAAAGCATTACTAGGTATTAAGTTTTCAAAATTATTTTTTAAGTTTTGAAATTGAATTTGAAATGCTATTTTTATAATAATGCTAAATAATATAATAGAAAAAAATCTACTCGTCACCAAATCATTCCCGTCTGGTGGCAAGTAGATTTTTTCTAGTTGTATTATTACAAAATTAAATATTATTTTAATAAGCTAAATAAAATTATTTATCTACACCCATGCCTTGAATCCTCGATAAAGGGTTCTTGAAACGGTTAGCTTACACCAACATTACAATATCCGAGCGAGACGGTGCGTCGCGCTGCGCCGCGCGCCCACACGTGAAGTGTTACATTATGAAATTCAGTACAACATTATAACACTCGTTCGGATGATATAATGAAAAGGAGGAGAAACATAACCCTTTATAGAGGATTCTATCATGGGTGTAGATTAAGTATTTTATCTACACCCATGCTTTAAATCCTCTGTAAAAGGTTTTGCAACGGTTAGCTTACTGCCACCATTACAGTATCCGAGCGGGAGGAGGACCTGCTGCGCCGCAGGCCCACGCGCTATGCGTTGCATTATGAAATTCAGTACAACATTTTAACACTCTTGCGGAAGACATAATGACGAGGAAGGGGAGGAAAGTCAAAGTCATAGACAAAGTCAAAGTCAAAATCTTTATAGAGGAGACATATCATGGGTGTTTTTAATCCATGTATTTAAATATTATTTGTTTCCCAAAAAAAATAAAAAAATGGGTGTAGATAAAGTCTTGTATGCAACTGTACATGATGAGGTATTATAGTACAGTTGCATAAATAACTAGTATGCAACTGTACATTAGGTATTAAAACACTCTTGTGATACTATTATCACATTCGTGTTTTAATACCCTTTACTATAGTACAGTTGCATAAATAACTATTAATGAGGATTGGAATTTATATTATGAACTAGTAGTATGGGAACTTAATTTATGATCCAGTCTGTACTGTAGTAAGTAGTAACAAACAAACATAGAATTGAACTTCTTTTTTTTTTCAGAATTTATACATGTTACTAAAAGAAAATTTTGAAACAAATGGACTATTGAAATACGTGGGTTCTGCACTAGACAACGAATATGAAAGAAACCTTTTAGCTTCCACAATCTGCAAGGACATTCTAAAGGAGCTGAAAAACTTAAAGGTGACTAGTGCTATTTATAATAATTGGAGCAAAGAAATAAAGGAGATTTTTCCATATGAAAGGATAACCACGTATTACATCCCACCCTGTATCACTGCCCAGGGAATTACCCACCAAGCAAGAGGTAAACTCGTTAGTCAGCTTTCGAATATGAGAAGAAAATATCTAAAGCTTGGAGTATTGAATATCAAAGAAAA
This sequence comes from Agriphila tristella, assembly GCA_928269145.1. Taxonomy (NCBI): domain Eukaryota; kingdom Metazoa; phylum Arthropoda; class Insecta; order Lepidoptera; family Crambidae; genus Agriphila; species Agriphila tristella. Next base: position 24,433,861 of record OV743437.1, on the reverse strand, counting down.
AATCAAGAATAATTCTCTTAATCTAGATTCTGGAACACCACCACGGCGAAACACAAAAATAGTATTTTTGGGTTTCGCCGTGGAACTACTAAAACGTCCCTTGGCAGTAAAATATATTTCTCATACAATCTCATCTTTTGTACACGTCGCAGAATGGCAATTTACGACAGGGTACAAAAGAAGAGTTATTAAGTAATGTATATTTTTTACTATCAAGGGACGTTTTGGAGGTTCTGCCAAAGCAGTCTGTTTTGAAGAGGTTCGTTTAGAGATATAATAATTATATGTGAGATATTTAGTATAAGCCAAGACTGATTATATTTCATACGATACACGACTGTTATTAAAAAAAGTCGTAGTATAAAGTCAGATTCTCATTATGTCATTCGAGTTTTTAAATAGCAGATCAAAAGAGATAAAAATTAACTGAATGTACATATCCACTTTTTTACTTCCAATAATTATTGTTTAATGTGTGAATAAAATGTTGATATTTTTTAAGCGCGCTACTCAAAGCCTGCAAGCAGTGGCCCTGTTAGCAGGGCTAATATCGGATAAAACTGAGTACCTAGTCAGCTTTAGAGTGCTTACAAAGAAACAGTTCTCGGGTGCAGGCGAGTCTGCTCGGGTCGGTACCAATCGGTGCAGGTATAATATTCTCATGTTATCATAATATGAGCTCACTTATAAAGAAATATGTAGGTCCAAATTTGTTTCTTTATAATTGAGCGCACTGGAATTCGTCTGCACCGGAAACCTGTTTCTTTATGTACGTACCCATAGAATCTGATATGTGACATTATGCGATCTGTAATGCTAAGCATGAATATCGAAACACGTGTAAGTATATTGTGTTGATATAGCGGTTTATCGACACTCAACTGTCAAAATCCATTGTTTTTCGACAGCTAAACGCGATAAATCGCTATATTATATCGCGTTTCGGTGGTCATGCTAAAGGGCCTGACTTGCCGCAAAATACTGTTCAACAAGTGTGGTTTAAATGTATGTACAATATTGTTTGAAAAAGACAGCATTACATTTAATTAGTGTCTAAAATATTCTAAATTAAACAGTGTTGTATAATCTTTTATGGTATGGCCGTAATGCTTGCGTAGGTAGTATGAAGATTTTTATATAAAATATCCTTTGAATTATTGTCAAAATGTAAGATTTTTTTGTAAATTTTTTGATACTTCGAATAAAACAAAATATGTCACATTTACCTGATTCTTTTATTTCAGTAACACTAATGAACGGTTCAAATTATCTACGTTATTATGTACCAAATTCGGTATTTAAAATTAAATCATACAAAATGAATGTTATTCTGTTTTGGAAGTTTGGATTGTTCATTTTTGCTATTAAGTTGTGTGTTTGTTGCTATTGAATTGTTTGTTAGGTGCTCAAGGAAAAGTTATTTTCACAGAGGCGTTTGTCCTGGATCTGCGCTTACCGGATGATGAGACACGTAGGTGACGCTGTTACCTGCGGGGCTCATGCATCCGGTAAATGCGTATACGCTGGACAAACGCGTCTAAGTATGAAAATAACTTTTTCCTTGAGTACCTAATAAACAATTCAATAGCAACAAACAAACAACTTAATAGCAACAAACATACAACTCATTTGCATCAAACAAACAACATAATAGCATGAAACAAACAACTTAATAGCAACAAACAAACAGCATAATAGCAATAAATAAACAACTGAATATATCAAACAAACAACTTAATAGTACCAAACAAACCACCTGATAGCAACTTAATAGTAAATATTTAGATCCACACTTTTAATTGGTTAGTTTCAATAAGCTACATTACCTATACAAAGACGTACTTCCTAGAATCAATTAATTATAATTGTAAAATGTATCATCTGACCTGGTAAGATCAATCAAGTAACTTGTCGTCACAATCAGCTAACACGTTGAAATCAATCATGTGGCTTGTTAACATTAGTCAAGCGCTTTTACAAATCAACATTTTGCATAATTAGCAGATACAAGAGACCTAAACGAGATGTTCAAGCACAAGTTAATATAAATCAAGTTACTTATTCAAAATAATCACGTGCTTTTATAAAGCGACTATTTATACTTATTAACGCCTTGCGACTGGCGCAAAAAGTGATCAAGTTCTTATTAAAATTAACAAAAATCATAGCGACATCAAAAAAGTAATCTTACTACGGCCAACCAACTGTGCTTTATTACTGTAATCGTGCAACTTTGTGCGCTCGTATGTAAATAAGTTGCATGTATGACGGTGATACTTTTTTGATACATATTATCAATTATTTTTTTCAGTGTGATTTGTGATTTGGGCATAATTAACTCTTCTTGTGATGTTATTCGGATTAAGACAGCATTTGTCTAGACTGCATAGCGTTCTACTCTTTAAATAAAAAATCCAAAATACTTCCAAACCAAATAAAAAAATATGCGATTTACAGTTTTTTTATGAAAAAATGTATGTGGTATTTATTTCCCCTCATTCCTCTACGATCCACCAACGAGGCTCCACCGGTGGATCGAAAGATATTTTTTTTTCCTCTTCAATCCACCGGTGAATTGAAGGATATTTTTTTTCCTCTTCGATCCACCGGTGGATCAAAGGATATTTTTTTTCCTCTTCGATCTACTCGCTAAATAAAAAAGACAACAGAATAATTATTTGGCCAGCAAAAAATATCGATTTGGGTTAATATTTTGGATTATTTATTTATTTAATAGAACCCAGACAAATGCTGTCTTAATCCGAATAACATCACAAAAAGAGTTAAAATATGCTCAAATTGCAAATCATTTTGGTTTTACGAGGAAGTTCACTGTTCGTCGATTTTATTTTTATTGATAACAAAGTTAGCTAGCCTTTTTTATAAACTGTAAACTGTGTGTAATGTCCAAACTGATACTAAGTAGAACAGTTCTCGGAACCCACATTATGTAACTTATTTCCTAAAGAAGATTCAGATGTTAGGTGTACTAAAATCTAGGCGGAGCATCGAGCGAGATGGCTTAATAAATTCGATTAGGAGGTGATTAATGACGTCGCCGGCACGGCACGGGTGGGGCGCGGGGCGCGGGCCCCGGGCCCTCGGCACGCACAAAGGGCCGGGCGCCGGGGCGCGGTCGATACGCCACGGAAAAACGACACATCTCTTTAATTACGTTTCATTAAAGTGGGGAATTAAAGCGGATATCGGATGATAGCACGTTTAATGTACAGTAAAAATGTTAAGCAAGAATTATATGAAAAAAAAATTGTATTAGTATTCTTTGCGAAATAGACTAATAATTTGTAAGAGATCATATTTTTATATGAAAGCTTGTAAAACAATATGTTCATATTATTTATAGCCTGCGTGAATTAAGTTCCGACTGAATGACAGATGATTTGACATTTACATATTTTTATTGAACTTTTTTGGATTTTAGGCATTCATAATGCTATTTTTTTAATGACTAGAAAAAATCGACTCAGCCGTAGCAGGCTCAGACGGGATCGAACCCGCACCCTTGGGATTGTGCATCGGGCCGAAATCCCAAGGGTGCGGGTTCGAATCCCGTCTGAGCCTGCTACGGGTAGGGTTACCATTGCAAATTTTGAAAAGTCCTGACAAAAAGTCGGACCTTTCAATAGTCCGGACATTTTCACAGACAGATCCAGACTCCATACATTTTGGGACTTCTCTTTCGAACACTACTGCTACGTAGATTTTTCTCGTATTACACCGCCTAATCTCAAAAAGCCGGACAAAGTCCGGACAACAGCCCAAAAGTCCGGACATGTCCGGACTAATCCAGACGGATGGTAACCCTTGCTACGGGTGAGTCGATTTCTTCTTGTATTTTTTCAATTATATTTATAAACTTAATACACATTTTTATATCACAACCAAGAATTTTATTCAAATAATAATAAAATTCTTGGTCACAACCAACGAATTCTTGGTCACAACCAACGAACAACCTGTCAAATCATTTGTCAAGTATAACTCAGAACTTACATTATGATCGTTAAGTAGGCCCCTAAATAAATTTAATAAAAACATTTAAAAGGAACAATGACAGGACTAGGGCTTCATTGAGCTACCTAACATTAAATACCTTCATAATAGTTAATTTGATCTGTAAATAAATACAATTGCCCTTGTGTAATTTGATTTAATGTAACATAGACCGGGTAGCGAGTCCCACGGTGCACAGCGGTGCAGTACAGTCGCGCTCTTTACGAGTTTACGTCAATCAAAATCTACGGTTACAACCGCGGATGCGCGCCGGATGACGTCACACACATACAGGCTGAGCGTCAAATTTTAACTTTTATTGACATTATTAATTGAAATAAAAACAAACGCCAATGACAAAAATCAAAAGGTGCTACCGAGTGTTTCAATAACGTTATACCACCCGGACTAATGTCAATGGCACGTAAACTGCGATTGGCAAGGCTAAATTAAATACACTAACTAAATGATAAACAAAATGCGAGGTTGATTGAACCCGGTGCGTGCGGGACGCCGCCGATTCCGTGAAACCGTGCCAATAACTACATCCGACTTCATTCATACACATCTATTGGGAATATTGAAAGCTGCAACAAAAGTAGGTATAGGTAGCCCTAAATAAAACGGCCGCATACTCAAAGGCTTCTTAGCTAAAATCTTAAGTTAAGGTCTCCTTAACTTTAAGGAAACTGTCAGTTTCATAGAGTTTCTGTCAAATCTGACAACTTATGAGATTTTATGATAGATACTTTCTTGTATTCAAAATCAAAACCTCACTTTAGATTTTGAAATCTATACGTGGATGGACCAACATTATAGTTGTCTATTACCCAAGTACCTACCTACTACTTAACCTAGGCTACAATGTGAAAGTTTGTGGGTTTGGATGTTTGTTCCTCAGTCACGCAAAAACGGCTGAACAGATTTGGATGAAATTTGACACCCAGATAGTTTATAGCCTGGATTAAAACATTGTCCTATGTATCCCAGTCAAAGGTTCCCTAGCTAGGGATTTTCGCAATCTCCACGCGGACGAAGTCGCGGGCGAAAGCTAGTAAGTCATATAACCATAATTTGACTGTCAATACGATTTCAATATGATTAATTGACTAAAGAAAATGCTTTATTACTAATGTTAGAAATAATACATAGACCATTATCATTTTTTTTTAATGAAAAGGTAATGCAAAACACAATAGTAGCGATAAATGTTCGTTTGTTCGAGATCGGTCACTAATCGAGAGGCGTCGTTCTAAGTTCCGTATCAACAAACACGGAGAGAAGGTCGGCTTTGGGGGGCGATAACAACGTGCACAAATGCAAAACGTGACTTTTGCTAAACCGTTGCGATGTCGAAAGCGGCTGCGTCTCTCCAAGGCAATCGATTTGGTCACCAGACCCATTGTTAAGCGAATGTTTAAGTATTAAAGCAATAAAATTACTACGCTGTCATTCGAGAAATAGATTGATATTTATACGAATTCATTCATATTGTTTATTTGATTAAAATTGATTTGTTTCTTTTAAGCTTTCGGCATTCTTGTTCTTTTGATTTTATAATTTAACAACTGTTTTCTAAATTGATTTGAACATTTTATCAATGAAAACCTGCTTAGCGGAGTTAATAATTTCGCAGTTACTCGTCACCAAGAGAAAAATTCTACGACTAACCCAATAGGGAATATGCATAAGTCACCGATTTTGATGAATTTGAGCTTGATCGCTGCGGATACTTATAAAAACATGATGGAACAGGAAAAAAAATAAAAAAAAAAGTATAATCCTAGTTTTATCACACGATGAAATCAGGGGAAAATAACGATATTTTTTTTTCATTTTCGGATATTTTTTTTGACTTTACAGTCAGATAGAATATCGAATAAGAAACAATATTTTGTATGACACATATGTACTTAAACGCAAAATTTAGGGAGATAATTGAAGATTATTGGCTAACTCCATATTAAACGCGCCGAAACACACCTGAAACGTGATGTGTGACGTCACCGTTTTGTATGGAGCGTTTTCGGCGGGTGCTGCTGCGCGCTAACTTCAAGTAACTAGGTATATCACGAGAAAAAAACGCAAGAGAAAAGTTTTAATATTACAGTTAACTTTCTCACGCATTATACTTTTGATTAAGATTTAAAAAAAAAATTATGCATATTTCCTATTACGCAAGTTTCATAAAGTGCTGGTTACTCATTTGAACAGCAATATTGTTATCGCAGTCGGTGAGCGACCGACGCTACCTTGCAGAGTTGCGACCAGCCGATAACTCGAATTGTGTACACAAACTCGATTTGTTAACTATTTACTGATGTTCGAAATCAATCGAATGCTGAGTGATTTAAAATGTAGGTATTTATTAAAATATGACAGCGATTATACGAGGGTAGGTTTGATAAGTCCATGACTTTGAAAAGAAGAAATACTTTTTTTTCATAATTTATTTTTGTGTCTTAAAAAGAAACTCCTTAAGGCATCTTTACACATTTTTTTTTTCAAATTCGGCAAAAGATTATTACTTTGGAAACAAAAAGCTCAAGCGACTAACTTTTCTTAATGACCCTGTCGACCCTCTCGGCGGCACTCATTACATCAAAACTCATCGAATGAAGATGCGAATCCTTCCTATTCTCTAGAATCAACCCCAGTGAGATTTTTTCTCCTACCAAACATGAATAAATGTCTTGATGAATGTCTTGGCGGGCAAAGATTTTCATCAAACCAAAAGGTGGTGTCTGAAATGGGCCCTCATTTCAGTTACCAGTTTTCAGGCGATGAAAGAAAAAAATAATGGGTTAAAGAGGTAGGAACTTCGTTGGACTGAATACGCAGAGCTACAATAAGATTATGTACAGAAATAAAACAAAATATTTCGAAAAAAAGTATTTCTTCATTAAAAAGTCATGGACTTATCAATCCACCCTCGTAATTGTCTATAAGTAAAGTTATGATAGTTTGTGGATGAGACCCAAAACTTTTGAGGCAATAGTTTAGTTAGACAGAGTAAGTAAACAATAATCTTGTGCTCTAGATTAGACATACGGCATCCTGAAGCTACTAATATAGGTAGAGCAGCAAACTTTAATCATGGAAAATAGAACACAACATGGAAAATAAGCACGGTCAATAAACTACCTTCTTTAACGCGTATCCCTAAAATTATAAACGGGAATGATGACCTAAAACTAATAATTAAAAACACACGAGGCAACGTTTTAAATTTATCATCCGATACCAGTCAATCACCGACTTTCTCACGACACGAATTATCGTTCGGTGGCGATGACGCCGCAAAATCGGTAACTGGCTGACTTGCGGTGCGTTAGGTAGGCCCAAATGGATGAGATATTTAATGAAACTATTAGCACAACATATAATAATATAACCTATTAGCTTACTTAGCGTCCGTTTTCAATCAATAAAGTTTGTGCATCAAACAAGCGAAAACCCATGAAAGCTGAATAGCTTTCATGGGTTTTCGTTAGGAATAGTTAATAGGAATCTATTTTGGGGCAGAAAAATAATAAAGAAACCAGTCATTTACTATGACTAAAGTCAAATTCTTGGCTCTTTTTACTGAATTTATATAAAGGCTACAGTTCACCATATTGGCGTAAATAAATATAGATTGGAAGTTGAAGCACATATTCTTTATACCTACGTGATAATCCTAATATATCTCTTCAATCATCCCATATCTGTCATTGTGTTTATTTCAGTGAACAACTTTAGTTTGCAAAATCAACGATGCTTTAACAACGAACGTTCTCCTGGATATTATTTAGATAAAGAGCAACAAGTTTTATTACTATTAGCTAACTGTCAAATTAATTATGTCACATTCATAACGCATAGCTTCGGTGACCTGGTTCGTAACCGGGCCGGTGAGAAGTATAGTGGTGGCGCCGGCCGTTATCTTGCGGACCACTGATGGCAACCAGTAACTCAAACAATTCCTTTTATCGATTAAGTCAACACTTAAAAATACTGAGACGGTTGTGCTACTACACTACATAAGTAGATAGAGGCGATTCAGCGAAACATAAAGACAATCTGTGACTGTAGCCTAACCAAAGATATCAATAAGGTGCACTTTACAATGAAACGAACGTGTGAAGTGTGCTGATAAAACACAGCTTCGGCTACAATCCTAATAACATGATTTACATTCAAAGATAAACCCCTTTCAAAGTGTTCTTTATTGCAATGGGCACAGGTATATTTTGTAACACAATAGTCGCATAGAAATCACAAAAGAACATGGTTTGTGTGATCAAGTTTAAGGTAAGCATTTCTGAAGCTGCTCCTATGAGTTAACTTCCGAGTTGTATCTATGGGTTAAACTTTATGAAGATTTAAGTGTTTGATAAATCAAATCAGTAGAGTTGATGGAGAGTGCATAATTTACTACAACTTAAGTGCAATGAAGTTATATTATCAAATCTTTAAAATACAGTTAAGGTCAACGAAAAGATGGTTTTGAATAAAGTAAGAGTCAGCTGAAGCGAATTTAAAGGCACCCAAGTGAAATTCGTGTTAAACTTTCTAAAGAACAGTTCCATAAAAAGCGCTCGGATCTCCTTTCGGAGCTGGACAAGCACAAAGGCGGGCGGATCGAGTTTTTCAACAAGGCTGGGACTGGAGCAATTAGATGCGGCCAGTGGGGAGGAGCCGGGATCGGCCCGATCAATCAGCCACGTTCTGCGGTAATTAATTTACTATTGGAACAACCTGGACTTACAAAAGGAGCTCGCACCAACATTTCTCTGCACGCACACCGCGGCAATCGATTACCCTAGATCGCTGAAGCATAACGCATCATTCATCAATAACCCGGAAAGGTTATTTTGACACCCTCTTCACATAAAATCATTGGCAAAGAACGTGTCATCTATGTAACTAAATAGGTTACTCGATGTGATGTAAGTTCGAGTCGGGACGAGAAAATGTGAAATCATGAAATGCTAGGGCTTACTCACGGCCAACTGCCGACTGTCATTCAATATGCCAGGTGTGAACATAATTAACCGACGTTCTGTCTTGCATAATGAGCCGATGAGTGTCTAGGTAGGTGATGTTTATTTCTAAGCGACTGACATTGAAATTTGTTTTTCAACACAGTTATAAATGGCACAGACTTGATTAAAGTTGCTCAACGTGTAAGATGGAGGATTACCATAAAAAAAGTTCTTCCTGAGAAGGATTATTTGCATTCAGTGTTCGGTAGTAGATAGGTACACAAGGATCAGGGACGCTACGGACCGGGTTTAGGGCCCTCGACCGTCGATCGACGCGGGCTCGGAATAATCAAGCGCGCCTCCCCTCGCCGCGGTCGTTCACACACAGTCGACGGAGAGCGAGACCTACGCACAGCGGTCGACGAGACGAGTCCGCACAAAGCTTCCACCCATACCTAACTGCCTCTACCCTCACTGCATTACTTAAGGATTCTTTTATCGCAACTTGAATTTTAATACCGTCACATAAGTCACACTTTTACAAGTTTGGGTGGATGGAGAAGTACGGATAAAACAGTCCAAAAACAAACTAAACACAGAACACATAAAGCACACAATTGTGTGACTTGTGAAAGGATCGACGAACGCAATGTGCATTGAATTGTAGGAAGCATGAATATTGAAAACCACTTTTATGTCGTACGCGCTGAATCGAATACCCCGCGACGAGCGGTGGAAACAGCACGTGTTTACATAGGCCAACTGGCGCAGATTAGACATACGGACTGCCTAGTTCCCACATGTTAGTAACTTTTTGATATCAAAGTTCCTCCGTGTAGGATTACGAAACTAATGGTTTCAATACTTTCAATTTAAACGAAGTCGCATTTATGCTTTTTTCCACTTTAAACCGACATTCCGTGCATGTGTTGTGCACTGAATAAACCGGACCTTGCAAAAACCCTGGGTCGATTCGATCGTGTTGTGAAGGACCGGATAATTGGAATCTAAAATAGATTTCCGCAATCATCTAAGCAATTTTTTGGATCATTGTAAACATCCTAGTATGTTTCGGACAATTGGAAACTTGAATGCTGATTGGATCTAAGAATCGATTAGGTAATATGTAGTTATAAAGATGATAACAATATGATTCATAAAAAAAGTCTCTAAAAAGGTTATAATCGCTAAGGTTGGGTTAGAACTGTGACCAAAATCGCACGGGTCAAGCGAGCGAAGCGCTAAAATCTAACTTTTGGTGCACCCCTTTTGCGACACTCAGGTCAATATACAAAAAAATAACAAAGGACTTAGAAATGTAGCCGTAGCATCCGTCAATCCACGTTGACGTTAGCCAATCAGCGCGCGCTAAGTGATGGTCATTCGCGAATTCACGATTGACTTAAGGCGCGGTGGTAGTGAATGTGGCGCCCCCACTACATTTATTTTTATTACTCGTAAACCAAGTCAATATTTAAAAAAAGCACAAGTATAAATCTCTTAAATTGTCTCTAATATTTTTTGAATAACTCTTCAACAGTTTTCGTTCTTTTTGTAAGTTTTAAAATCCATTTTAGCTCAAAGTGGCCACTTTTGGCAATTATGGATTTTAAAACTTACAGAATGAATGATAACTGTTGAAGAGTTATTCAATAAATATTAGACACAATTTAAGAGATTATTACTTGTGCTTTTTTTAAATATTGACTTGGTTTACGAGTAATAAAAATAAATGTAGTGGTGGCGCTAGTTTCACTACCTACAGCGCCTTAAGATATGCTGGATTTTTGTAATAATCCTACATTACTCAGACCAATGCAAAAATTTGTCCGATTCTAATTACCCGGGCCTTTACAATCATACTAGGATTATTTACAAAGATCCGATTTTTAGGTACAAATATCCTACGACACATGCATACTTGGATCATCATCATCCCCCTTCCCTTTTCTCAATTTATTTGGGGTCGATGCAGTGCGTCCTTCTCTTCCATTCCTTTCTGTCACTCGTCATCTCCTCATCCACTCCCATCACATTCATATCATTATCCCACACTATCCATCCATCTTTTCTGCGGTCTTACTTTCCAGCCATCAACATTCATATCCATTACTCTTCTAGTAACCATGCCTTTCATCCCTTCTCATAACATGGATAACATGCCCATACCAAGCCAGATGATTCCCTTTCAACTTTTCTGTCACTGGTGCTACTTTACTTGCATACTTGGATCATACCAAAAGAAATGCTACAAAAGCCACATCTTTGGCTCAAAGGCAAAAAGGAGACCCGTATTTATGCAAAAGTTGTATACTTTATTAATTTTTTAATTTATGATTCAGAAACGGCTTGTACTTGTTCACTACAATTAATACGTGGTTTTACTGACCTGAAAAATTTTGTGGTATCTTGTTGTAACCAAATATTGCCAGCTGTCAATTCCAAACTGAAGTCAAGTTGACATTTCGCAATTTCGGCTTTCGCATGCTCAATGAGAGACGTTGCCTGGAAAGTCTCTCATTTGGAAAAACGCAAAGGTAGAGTCTGTCTAAAAAGTCAGTTTACATGGGTAATTTCAAAAATAATTTTATTACCCACCTAAATCCCCAACCACCCCACCCATACCCATCTAAATAAATAAATATGTTTACAATTAGAATTAAGACAGCACCAACAGGGTTACTAGTATAAGTTTTTATAAATAATTTAACAATTTCTCATGTAAACTGACTTTTTAGACAGACTATCATGCAGCCAAGTTTTTACATTTCATCACAGAGAAAGCGATAACTATTGACTTTCTGTGGCAATGATATTATATTTACGATGACTCTTTGTTTCCGTAGTGTTTCCATATAAAAATATTCGTCAATTAATAACTCTTTTTTCTGCATGCGCTAAAAATAAGGCTGGCCCCAGACCTACCGGTTCCGTTTCTTTGCTTTGCTGTGCTACCTTGCTTGAAAGACCGCCGGCCAACCAGGGTAATTTTCAATCTATCGCATTTTGGGACTAGACCAAATTGACAAGATAGCCATTAGCTTGGTTTTATCAAATGTCATCGCCTGGATAGCAAAGTAGGAAGCTTTTAGGAGATATGCCACCCTGAACATGGACTCCGATCGTTAAAAATAACTCGATCGCTTATTTATACAAGATGTTTGGTAAAGCCTTATAAAACTGAATATGGTAGATAGGGACCATAATAAAACTGAACAACTTTTACTATGGGACCAAATCTGAAATCGCGAAAAAAATGAACTGTTTCATACATTTTGATAATTTCGTTATTAATTTTTGTATATAAAACAGCAGTTTTTTTTTTTAAACGAAAACTAAAACTTCTCATCGCACCCCAGACGACGATATTTGATAACACCAAACTAATGGCTATCTTGCCAATGTGGTCAGGTCAAAATATGCGATAGATTGAAAATGAGCCTCTTGGCCGGCGGTCCATGGTAGAACAGCAAAGCAAAGAAATGAAACCGGTAGGTCTGGGGCCAGCCTAAGAGAGAACTTGATTCATGTAGCAGATTATTGGCTACATTTTAAGACCATATTCAGTTGTATACAAGTTTAGCATTAGCATTTTTTCTATGGGATATGTCGGGTCTCCTTTGAAGTTGAATTGAGCAGTGCAATAATACAATAATACCAGTGCTCTCTAGCTTCCAGAAATTTAGATGACGCTGCTGTAAGAATTCGAATGGTTAAACACAAAAACTAAAACAGTGTTCAGTGCGTTGCATAGATAGCAGTGGCGAAGGGTCCATACAATACAACCCGATTCCCATCGGCTTACCTTTGGAAATCCCACCCCAATGATCCACTATGCAGATCATAACATTTTTCATCATTTTTGTTGAGCGGCTTACCTTCGCCATATTTTTACCCCTCGCCACTGATAGTTAGTATCTCCATTTTCAACTTTGTCAAACGCTTTTTGAAGGTAGAGGTACCTTGCTGGTGTTACTACCACCACAGTTCAGGCATAAGAATAATTATTCTTTATGGTTCAGGTTACAAACTATCTGTGTGTCATATTTCATCCAAATCCATTTATCTGTTGTTGTGTGATTGAGTAATAAAAACATATTATTATAAACTTGTACTTATGAATGTATACCTAAGTACTCTAAGTAGGACAAAAAATATATACCTACTTATTATATGTGACGAAATGATAATCTTCCTTTTTCTATGTCGGTTAAAAAAGTAGGATTTTTTTTATCTTTGTCAGAGGTAGGTAGGTATGTATTACATATGATTAGCTGAAGAGTAGGTATAATGTAACAAAAAGATTTGTTAAGAAATAAAATAACATAGAATTACCATAAATAATACAAAAATAATATTTATACAAAGTATTCCATGGCAGCTTCCTAACACTACAGGGTTTCTAAGTGTGGTCTAGGGGTTCGTAGCATGTGAATCATGGGTCTGCACTGAACCCTTCTTGTAATTAAACTAGGTACCAATAAAAGTGTTTTTTTTTTGTATAAAGGTCTCTCTCTACCCACTACACCATACCATGATCGTGCTAGGAACGTATCACATTTAAGTTCTGAAAATGTCTATGACTGCAAAAACTTTGAGAAACACTGACTGAGCTTGAGCTACCTTAATCTTTAGTTTAAGAAGGTCTTATCATATGAAAATTGTTTGGATCATCCACTAGATTTGATTATATTTCCTCTGAGACAGCTTTTAATGAACCAAAATAATAGGTAATGATTATTTAGTTTGGAGTAATTTTGATAGTTACTAAAAATAATATTATTTCCATTATCAGACACTTATTCCAAATGGAAACCCTGAATATTGAGTCAAAGGTACTTGGTACACCGTAGCACCTCAGACGGGACTGACTGGTTTTAAATATTTAGCCATATTATTCTGTTTGTAGAGTCATGGATGTTTTATTCTTATTTATTTCTCTTCCTTCATTAGTCATAACAAAGAGATTATATTGACAATAGACAGCGGTCTGCAGAACTTCAGAGTGCTGCGGTACAAAACAACTCTCTCGCTCTCTCTTTGCCATTCATTCTCGAGTGAAGTTGCAGCAAATCACAGTCTATTGTCAATTTAATTGCATTGTACAAGCCATAGAGTAAGATAAAAAAAATGTACAAGTCTTGTTTACCTTGTAACAAGCTTCGCTTAGTTTAGCACAACATGAAAGTTTTTGCTGCGCTGACCGCATAATATTATTATTATTTTATTTATAGGTACCTACTTGTCTTTAACATTAGTGCTTTGCATTTGAACTGACTTATTTCAAGCAAAATACTCTTAATACAAATTTATTCACAAAATTAAGATTTTGATTATGGATCCTATCTATCCTATCTATCTGTTTTAATTTCTCTTTGAGTCAATAATGTGTGGTAGGTAGCTTCCTTAGTAGGTATACTACTAGTATTTTAATTTAAATATTTATTTAAAACTACAATAAGTAGAAACAGGAAGAGGGTTTCTATTCCTACTTATTGTAGTTTTGAATGTTTGGTTTGTGTGGACTTATAAATAGTTCGTAAAACAAAAGGTTTTGAATAGGTACTTACCATACGACACCGAAGGCACCGTATCCTATGGGGCGGTCAGGTTGGACATCGGTGGGGATGGCCGGCGTCTGGTAGTAGGGCGCCGCCGCCGCCAGGATGGCGCCCTGCGGCGCGCTCTGCGTACCGCCCTGCATCAGCGACATAGACACACTCATGGAGACGCGAGAGTGCCGCGCGGGGCCGCTTACAGCCGCCATCCAACCGCTCAGCGGCTAGCTGTCACCGCAGCCTCACCACCATCACACGCCAGACCCGGCCAACACCGAGCCACAATGCCCTATCACCAGCCTTCGCCTTCCAGAGAGCACACGACAATATCACCGGTTACTTCTTTATTATTCATGCTCGATCGACTATGCGGGAATCACTGAACGAACGCACACCACACGGAATACACTTGTCAATTCCACCAGTTATTTCACGTTAGTTGTGTTTTTTGTGTTTATTAGACGCACCAAACTGTTTATACTGTTGTTTGTTCCTGGACAAAGAATCAAGTCCAGCCGTGAATTTTAACGGCACTAAACGCAGCCGTCCATCCACCACGAAAATCGAGCGAAACTGAAAGATAGATGGAGGAAGGCAGTGTTGCCAGATGAGCAAAATGAAAATGCGGTAGCTGTGCTTCAAAAACGCGGATTTTTGACAAAAAAGTGGAATTTCTTGTTTTAACGTTTATTAATTATTTATTTTCCACACAAAGACAAGGGGAAAAGAAATCTTTCACACACGCGGTATAATCTCAATTTTGCTGTAACTTTTGTACATTTGTGAAGTCGAAGATACTTTTTTTTCCACGCAATCGAAAATTCAGAAACTTTTTTCTGTTAATAAAGGAGCTTATTCCTATCTATAAAAAAAACATTTTCAATGTTAAAAATATTAATTATTTTCGGACATTCCCCACTAACAGATCAAATCGAACGACTAAACGCAGCTTTTTATCTATGACATACCGTGTAACCGCCAAAAAGGATTGGTTGT
Source organism: Agriphila tristella (assembly GCA_928269145.1). NCBI lineage: Eukaryota > Metazoa > Arthropoda > Insecta > Lepidoptera > Crambidae > Agriphila > Agriphila tristella. The sequence goes on along the minus strand of OV743437.1, from coordinate 24,418,326 downwards.
TCTAGCTAGTAAATTCGAAAAAAGCGGAACCGCGTAGGCTAAAAGTGGAAAGCGGATCCATAGTCAAAAAGGCGGGGTAAAAAGTGGAAATGCGGTACATCTGGCAACGCTGGAGGAAGGGGTCGAGGGGGAGGAGGGAGGAAGGCGAATGGTGCGGTGCGGGTAGGAGGGAGGGACGAATGGACGCGGTGGTAGAAGAGCGAGAGAGAAAAAACAATGGCGGCGACGCTATGAACAGCTGCTCGTGCTCGGTTGTTCGGTCGTGTCCGTCGCGTCATCTTTCTTCTACTAGATGAAGATGATCGCGTCGTCGTCGGTCGGCGCGGCGCGGTTCGAGCTTGGCTTGTTTTGATAATTTTGATTACTACTCTACTACTAGGTACTACTACCTACTCTGATTGTTTTTCTTTTTTTACACAAATCACAAAGTGATCCGCTCATCCGCTGCAAGTTGCGACTTTAAAGCGTTTGCGGACTTTGCGGTACGAAACGACGTATTATTCTAGGGTGTCCATCCTTTGACTTGATTCGCCTAAAGTCATTGGTTCTAATTTCATTCTAGGCCGGCACCACCCGGCACATACCGTAAACTGCTGCAACTTTGCACGAAATTTAAGGTTTTTTTTTAATATCTCTTCAAGTATTTATTATCTGTGTCCATTTTTACATTAGCGCGCGAATTGGAGATGTATGTCATATATCTTAAGGTTCATAACGCCGAAACGGCTGTTAGATTGATCTCCAGAAACCGTCAAAGTCGTAGGCAAAGTTGTGATAAAATATCCCAACTTTGCCTAGAAGATTATAAGCAAAATACGAGCCGCATTTAAAAACTGGTCTTAATTATAGAGCCATACAAATTGCGTTACCATCGAGATGTGCATGGATTACCACATACCTATAAGCATCAATTTTTTTTTCTGGCAAGCAGGCGTAGTTGCGCACAAGCAGGCAAACTTTGAGCAGTATCAGTAAATATTTCCATAGTAAAATTGTAGCATACTACGGGTTGCCACAAACAGAAAAACACAAAATTTAAAAGACTTAACTACTATAATTTCAATAAAAATGGGTAAATCCGGACGTAAACCAACTAAATTCATAGGACTAAACTAATTTCATTTGATTTGTTTTAATTTCTTTATTTTGAATTTATTATTTTATTTTGAATTTATTTTTATATAACTATTAAACCTTTAAACATTTATAATTACTTTTGTAAGATTGTTTTCTATTTTTATAGCTGTATATCTTTTTATTTAATAACTAAACAAAGTAAACATAGACTGCCCTCCAAACCACTTTACTGTCGTTGAGTAAGTAGTGGCAACCTTAGGGCTAGGCAAACTTGAGTCACTAATGCTCGAGAAGCCTTTTACATTATTGCCTACCGTGGTTCTAGCCGTAAATGATTGACATTAACAAGAAAAACCCTTATAAACAGGAGAAAGAGCATTAGTCGCGTAGCCAGAGAAAAATTACCTTCGATAATACTAAAAGTTTTCGTTTTTGCTGAGTGTATAGATTATGTGCATTGTGAGCTATTGTTGAAAAGTTAGAAGTTTTATGCCGGTGCTTTAGGTATAGTTTAGGTATTTCGTAATATTTCGTTTAACGTAATATATATAGAATTAAAGTTTGAAATGTTGATTGTTTCATAATAAGAACTATGTTATCTTCATGTTGTAAAATATTTAGAAAGTTATTATGTGTGGAAGTGCGTAAATCACAAAATCACTCTTTTGTGTTCGAATAAAATTTTAAAATTTCTGAAATCTTATTTTAAGACTTTCAGTGGTTAGATATACCAGTTCAACAAAGTTTAGAAAGTTAAGTGGTGTGCTTCTTTGATATTTTCATTTTTCCTTTATAACATACGGAATAATGAATTAAAAATTGATAAGATCGCTCTTACAATACCTTTTCAATGCACTTATATACTACACAAAAAATTAGAAACATACATAATGTGGGTTTTGTTTAAATTACGGATAAATTATTGCGCTAAAATACGAATTATACGGGACGCCGAGCGGGTGCATGCAGGGGCCGCTGACTGCCACGCGGCGCGCAGGCGGGCGCGGGGCCACAAACAATAAGCTACTCTCGTTGCATGGCAATAAAGTACAATTTCAAATTTCACAGCGCTGCGTGCCTGATATTACAAGCACCTACGAAGCGCCACTCTTTTTGTCGCGTAATCGATGAAATTACACAGAATACTTATAAAATAAAATAAAGCTAACTACCTACTAAATAAGCTGATCATAATTGTTTTTCTAAGGTAGTTTGGCGAATCAACTTTTAAGACACTCCTTTCAGAGCATTTTGAAACAGAAAACAAAAATAAATTTAATTGAATTTACAAGAATTTATATCATTTATCTAATTTTTAGATTTTAAAGGTGGCCACGAATGGCCACGATGTTTGACGTTTAGTTTTTGAGGTTTTTGAGAATAACAAAAGATCGTCTTAAAAATTTCCCCTCTGTTACCTATTTTGTGTTTTTTTTTGTGAATGAAAATGATACTTTAAGAAAATCAGATACCGTAAACTGCTGCAACTTTGCACGAAATTTAAGGTTTTTTTTAATATCTCTTCAAGTATTTACCATCTGTGTCCATTTTTACATTAGCGCGCGAATTGGAGATGTATGTCATATATCTTAAGGTTCATAACGCTGAAACGGCTGTTAGATTGATCTCCAGAAACCGTCAAAGTCGTAGGCAAAGTTGTGATAAAATATCCCAACTTTGCCTAGAAGATTATAAGCAAAAATACGAGCCGCATTTAAAAACTGGTCTTAATTATAGAGCCATACAAATTGCGTTACCAATAGTTACCATCGAGATGTGCATGGATTACCACAATAAGCATCAATATTTTTTTCTGGCAAGCAGGCGAAGTTGGGCACAAGCAGGCAAACTTTGAGCAGTATCAGTAAATATTTCCATAGTAAATTTGGAGCATACTACGGGTTGCCACAAATAGAAAAACACAAAATTTAAAAGACTTACTATAATTTCAATAAAAATGGGTAAATCCGGACGTAAACCAACTAAAGTCACAGGGCTAAACTAATTTCATTTCATCTGTTTTAATTTCTTTATTTTGAATTTATTATTTTATTTTGAATTTATTTTTATATAACTATTAAACCTTTAAACATTTATAATTACTTTTGTAAGATTGATTTTTATTTTTATAGCTGTATATCTTTTTATTTAATAACTAAACAAAGTAAACATAGACTGCCCTCCAAACCGCTTTACTGTCGTTGAGTAAGTAGTGGCAACCCTAGGGCTAGGCAAACTTGAGTCACTAATGCTCGAGAAGCCTTTTACAACATTGCCTACCGTGGTTCTAGCCGTAATTGATTGATATTAACAAGAAAAACCCTTATAAACAGGAGAAAGAGCATATTTGCTTACCCTATAAATACTAAGAGAGCTGAAATTCTCGATTTTTCCAAGGAAAAACTAAAAGTTTGCGACCGTTGACAGCTGACAGACAAAAAAGTAACGGTGTTGCCACTTTGAATAATAATGAAATGGGTTGCCAATAAAACGAAGGTATTTCTCTCATTATCAAAAGTAAAAAATGGATGGCGGTTATGAAGTAATGTTAGTTTTACTAGATTAGGCAATCTTGCAGCAGTTTACGGTACTTACATTTAGTATTTAATACAACAAGAAAGTATCCTATCAAAATAATGTATCTATGTTTATAGTAATAGTTTCTAAGATTTACATGATTTTAACTCCACTGCGTTACTTTGACATAAATGTATGTTAAACTTTAAAATAATTTGATATTAAACAGCCACTTGAAACTTACGTCTATGTCAGGCAGTACCTTTCTTTTCTTTATACATATTACGTTCACTGTATTGTTTACAAGTATAATTGAATTGTATAAATTATTTATACATAAAAACCTTCGATCAAGTATATCCTAGATAACGCTTACGAACTAAAACAGTATGCAAACATGGCACCTCAATAGCGTCCCACTTACAAACTTGGCGCTTATTTTGCACATGATCACCTGTTATTTTGTACAAACTCACATTTTATATCACTTATTTTGCACAAAATAAGCTTATTTTTTACAAAAATACATCTTTTATCACTTACTTTGTGCAAAATAAGCACCCAGTTTGTAGTGGGACTAGGGCTTGCAATTCGAATATTCGAATTATTCGAATATTCGCCTTATTTTGCTATTCGAATACTCAAGTAGGTGATATTCGAATATTCGAATATTTTCCACTTTTTTGGATTTAGGCAAAAGTCATTCATTAAATACCTGAATAGCTGTTGTGAGCATATAATGAAGCTATCCTTAACGTTTACTTTCTCATTTATTTATTTGTTTACCTATGTTGTTTGTTTTTCCACAAATTGTAAACGATTTTAATCTAGCTTCCCAATGAATCAAAGACTTGAAACTTAAAACATAGGTCAGAACAGGAATACAATAACATATTATAGTGTCGTTAAGCTTATCTGATGATGGAACCAAAAGGCCACAGGAAATCTGTAATAAAACCATACAAACCCATCGAGTTTGTGCTCGTTTGATTCGTCTTGACAAGTACAAGTGTGTAATTGTTTCAAATAAATATTTTTTTCTTTCTTTTGTTCATTTTATTCCTTTTTGGCTTAGTGGTCAGCGTGTCTTGCGACACGTAGGCCTTTTAGCTGTTTCCATTCTGTTCTATCTCTTGCTTTTCGAGATCAAAGTGTTCCTCCAGTTTTCATAATATCATCAGCCCATCTTTTGGTTTTTTTTTTTTTATATTTGACAACATCACATACATTGCTCCAATCCCAAAGTAAGTAGCTATAGCACTTGTGTTATGGAAATCAGAAACAACGGTGGTATGACACACACCCAGACCTGAGACAATATTGAAAAGTTCATTTTCTACATTGACCCAGCCGGGGATCGAACCCGGGACCTCAAGAGATGGTGACGCCTTGAAAACCGGCGTGCGAACCACTCGACCACGGAGGTCGTTTGTCTTCCTCTTTTCCTTTTTCTGTCCCATGGTTGCCACTCTGTAATAATTTTGATTAATTTTTCCTTGCTTTCTCTTGCCATTTAACCCGTCCATTGCCATTTTAACAGTCTTATTTTCCTTATTATGTCTTCTACTTTCGTTTTTTTCTTCTTATTTCCTCTGATTTTTGACGGTCTTTCAGCGTAACACCTATTAAGCTTCTTTTCATTTTCTTTGGCATATTCTTAGCTTCAAATAGTGCTTTTGAGTCAGTGCCTATGTTTGACACTCTGTGCTAAAACCATAAAAATTCATCGAGTTTTGGCTCGTTTGATTCGTCTTGACTAGTACTCTGTTGGGAAATAGTGTCCACGGTCTAATGATGGAGCCGGAAGAAAACAACAGTAACTCTGTAATTAAACCATACAAATCAATCGAGTTTGGGCTCGTTTGATTCGTCTTGGCATTAACTCTGTTTAGAAATAATGTCCATGGTATAATGATAGAGCCGGAAGAAAACTACCAGAACTCTGTAATAAAACAATACAAATCCATCGAGTTTGGGCTCGTTTGATTCGTCTCGACAAGTACTCTATTGGGAAAATAAATAGTGTCCAGGGTCTGATTATGAACCCAAAAGAAAACCACAAAACTATGTTATAAAATCATGCAACTCCACTAAGTTTGGGCTCGTTTGATTCGTCTTGACTAATACTCTGTTGGGAAGTAGTGTCCAGAGTCTGATGATGGAACCGGAGGAAAACCACAGGAACTCTGTAATGAAACCATACAAATCCATCGAGTTTGAGCTTGTTTGATTCGTCTCGGCAATCACTCTGTTGAGAAATAGTGTCCAAGGTCTGATGATGAAGCTAGAACAAAATCACAGGAACTCTGTAATAAAACCATAAGTATCCATCGAGGGCTTGTTTGATTCGTCTCGATAAGTTCTCTGTTGGGATAATAGTGTCCAGGGTTTGATAATGAAGCCAGAAGAAAACCACTAAATCTATGTAATAAAACCATGCAACTCCATTTAGTTTGGGCTCGTTTGATTCGTCTTGACTAGTTCTCTGTTGGGAAATAGTGTCCAGAGTTGGATGATGGAGCCGAAAGAAAACACAGGAACTCTATAATGAAACCATACAAATCCATTGAGTTTGGGCTCGTTTGATTAGTCTTGGCAATAACTCTGTTGAGAAATAGTGTCCAAGGTCTTATGATGGAGCCGGAAGAAACTTACAGGAACTCTGTAATAAAACCATACATATCCATCGAGGGCTCGTTTGATTCGTTTCGACAATTACTCTGTTCGGAAAATAATGTCCATTGTCTGATAATGAAACCGGAAGAAAACCACAAAAACTATGTAATAAAACCATACAACTCCATTTAGTTTGGGCTTGTTTGATTCGTCTTGACTAATACTCTGTTGGGAAATAATATCCAGAGTCTTATGATGGAGCCGGAAGAAAACCACAGGAACTCTATAATGAAACCATACATATCCATCGAGGGCTCGTTTGATTCGTCTCAACAAGTACTCTGTTGGGGAAAGATGGACGGAAGATGATTTCCAGGGTCTGGTGATGGAGTCGGAAGGAGGCCACAGGAACTCTCTACTAAAATCATACAACTCCATAGAGTTTGGGCTCGTTTGATTTGTCTTGATATTGACGTTTGATTTGTTTTATTTGTTGGGAAATAGTGTCCAGGATCTGCTGATGGAGCCGAAAGAACGGTACAGGATCTCTATTTTAATACTGTATAATAATACCATACAACCCCATCAAGTTTGGGCTCGTTTGATTTGTTTGATTCGACAAGTATTCTGATAAGAGATATTACTAGATCCTGGTCTTATTATGAAGCCGGAAAAGAGCCCGAGAAAAAACACAGCTAAGATTAAAACTAAAAAATAAACATTTACTGACAGTCAAACCAAAAAACATACGTTTTAAAAATGAACTAAAAAGTATCAAAATTGGACTCAAAACATGCCTTTAAAATTAACTAGAAAAACTGAAAAGATTTATAATTCCACAAAGAAGTTTTTAAACTAAAAACGTGGGGCGAAGGCAAAAAGTCAATCAAAGATAATTTTTACACAATGCGTTCCATCAAACGAAGCATTTAACTTTGGTTTAACTTGAAAAAATAAGCAATATTTAATAATTACGACCATCTGTCTTATTTTACAGAATTATTCGAATAATATTCGAATATATTCGAATACCTCCTTAAAAAAATTCGAATATTCGAATATTGGATTTCATCGAATATTTGCAAGCCCTAAGTGGGACGCTATTTGAGGTGCCATTTTTGAGACTCTGACCGGACATCTAGGGTATTCTTGATCAAAGATAAAAGTAATTAAAAATTAGGGGACACCAGGGTAACACTAGAGAATATAGTAACTCCAGAGAAAAGAAAATAATTAGAGAATACTAGCTTCCGCCCGCGACTTCGTCCGCGTGGACATTCGAGAAAATCCTAAGGGTACTTTTAACCAGGATACGAAGTATTCTATGTTCTAACGTCCTGCCTCGCTAGGCAGTACGCTTGGTGTGGACTTACCTCGCTTGCAGGCAGGGCGTTTGCCACTTGCGCGTGAGGATGCGGCCCGACATCGCACTCGGTCACTATAGTACGCGCTTACCAGCCAGAGGCCTGCTGCGCGCGAGGCACGTTCACACCAAGCGGGCTACCTAGCAAGGCAGGATATTAAACTTTTTATCCTGGTTAAAGGTTCCCTAAGGATTTTCTCGAATGTCCACGCGAACGAAGTCGCGGGCGGAAGCTAGTAGTATAAAATAATATAATACTTAGAAAGCGGGCTTAGATTTTACTGCATTCACGTGCATTTTTTTCTGAGAAATTACAAAAGACAGACCCCAAAGCTCGACACTTTATTGTTTACTTTTAAGCCATTGACCATTTTACCGTGCCAGATGTGGGAACACCAGGTCCAGGGTGCCTATTTTTGAATCGCTCGGCTGGCGTCGAGCGCTCGGTCCTACTGATTTTCGTTCGACATCTCCATACAATTGAGTTGATTTGTCGAACGAAAATCGGTAGAAACGAGCGCTCGACGCAAGACAAGCGATTCAAAAATAGGGCCCCAGGTAGTCGTCGTTCTAACAGTATAGTTCCCAAAAGATATTGTTACAATACAACGAATTCATCGTAAACTCTTCTTAAAAACTTAAAAGTCGTATATCTTTTGATTGAGTGAACCGATTGCAAAGAGATAAAGACTAAATTACTTCGCAAAATACATAGTATATTTCTATGTAAACATCATTACGATTGAGTAAGCGCTTTTTAAGTTATTAGCGTAAAACGTACAGATAAACAGATAAAAAGGAGACAACCCTAACGGCGTCAGAAGAGATGAGCGCTACGAGATAGAAAAAGAGAAAACTTCCAGGTGAATATAACTGTAGGCGCTGTAGCGGTGTGCGTTCTGAATTGCGCCTTATTGAGTCGTAGCAAGAGTCGCTATTTAATTAAATAATGTTGCAGAATGCGGCTTCTGTACTTGTACTATTATGTATTCTGTGACAGAGTGCACGTTTTTTAGGTGAGTGTTAAACTTTTAGTATTTCCTTGGAAAAATCGAGAATTTCAGCTCTCTTAGTATTTACGGGGTAAGCAAATATGCTGTTTCTCCTATTTATAAGGGTTTTTCTTGTTAATGTCAATCATTTACGGCTAGAACCACGGTAGGCAATGTTGTAAAAGGCTTCTCGGGCATTAGTGACTCAAGTTTGCCTAGCCCTAGGGTTGTCACTACTTACTCAACGACAGTAAAGCGGTTTGGAGGGCAGTCTATGTTTACTTTGTTTAGTTATTAAATAAAAAGATATACAGCTATAAAAATATAAAACAATCTTACAAAAGTAATTATAAATGTTTAAAGGTTTAATAGTTTTAAAAAATAAATTCAAAAGAAAATAATAAATTCAAAATAAAAAAATTAAAACAAATGAAATGAAATTAGTTTAGTCCTGTGAATTTAGTTGGTTTACGTCCGGATTTTACCATTTTTATTGAAATTATAGTAAGTCTTTTAAATTTTGTGTTTTTCTATTTGTGGCAAGTTGGCAACCCGTAGTATGCTACAAATTTACTATGGAAATATTTACTGATACTGCTCAAAGTTTGCCTGCTTGTGCCCAAATTCGCCTGCTTGCCAGAAAAAAATATTGATGCTTATATGTGGTAATCCATGCACATCTCGATGGTAACGCAATTTGTATGGCTCTATAATTAAGACCAGTTTTTAAATGCGGCTCGTATTTTTGCTTATAATCTTCTAGGCAAAGTTGGGATATTTTATCACAACTTTGCCTACGACTTTGACGGTTTCTGGAGATCAATTTAACAGCCGTTTCGGCGTTATGAACCTTAAGATATATGGCATACATCTCCAATTCGCGCCTTAATGTAAAAATGGACACAGATAAAAAATACTTGAAGAGATATTTAAAAAAAACCTTAAATTTCGTGCAAAGATGCAGCAGTTTACGGTATTGATCAAAGTGTTTAAACCAACTAACTTGTCTTATTTATCTATGTAGCTGCCTACATCTGTGGCTAATTTCATAAAATTACTGTCGTCTTTTAGGGCCTTCTATTTTGTGGCAATTGTATAAATTAGGTAGGTAGGCACATTAGTTAGAGAGCTAGGTAGATTAGAGTCGCACTATCCATACTAATATTATAAATGCCAAAGTCTGTTTGTTTGTTTGTTACGCCTTCGCGTCATGATTACTGAACCGATCATCATAAAATTTTACATACACGTTGCCAGGGGTATAGAAAAGGAGATAGGGTTTTATCCCTAGACGAAGTCGCGGGCGGCCACTAGTGGAATCATAATAATATCATTTCGGGATAAGAGATACCTAGGTCAGATAGGAGTCGGCACGTCTTGTAAGTAGCCGAGCGTACAACTTGTAAGTAAGTAGGTAGCTGTAGCACAGCTGTAGGTAGTGTAGGTACCTTCATACACTTCGCGCGCGAGCATAAAGGTGGCGACTGACCTGTAACATTTCATCATAACGTAACGTTACGTTACGACGAAATGTTACAGATCAGTCGCCACCGTCGCCACCTTAATAATAATTTATTCTTATTTATGGCGCGAGTGGGCCTGGGGCCCTATTTTTTTTTTCTGAATCACTCGACTGGCGCCGAGCGCTCTTTTCTATTGATTTTCGTTTGACATTTGACTCAAATGTATGGGATGTCGAACGAAAATCAGTAGAAACGAGCGCTCGACACCAGTCGAGCGATTCAAAAATAGGGCTCCTGGACTAGCGGCCGGCACCGGACCGGCGCGGGCGGCCTATAGCGACAATACTACATATTTTATCCGTAATTAAACAAAAGCCACTGTATGTATTTTTCTAATTTTTTGTGTAGTATATAAGTGCATTGAAAAGGTATTGTAAGAGCGATCTTATCAATTTTTAATTCATTATTCCGTATGTTATAAAGAAAAAATGAAAATATCAAAGAAGCACACCACTTAACTTTCTAAACTTTGTTGAACTGGTATATCTAACCACTGAAAGTCTTAAAATAAGATTTCAGAAATTTTAAAATTTTATTCGAACACAAAAGAGTGATTTTGTGATTTACGCACTTCCACACATAATAACTTTCTAAATATTTTACAACATGAAGATAACATAGTTCTTATTATGAAACAATCAACATTTCAAACTTTAATTCTATATATATTACGTTAAACGAAATATTACGAAATACCTAAACTATACCTAAAGCACCGGCATAAAACTTCTAACTTTTCAACAATAGCTCACAATGCACATAATCTATACACTCAGCAAAAACTAAAACTTTTAGTATTATCAAAACTTCTTTATGAAATTTAGTGTCCCACGACCGGACTACATATTTGCTTACCCTATAAATACTAAGAGAACTGAAATTCTCGATTTTTCCAAGGAAAAACTAAAAGTTTAGCACTCACCTAAAAAACGTGCACTCCGTTTGCGACCGTTGACAGCTGACAGACAAAAAAGTAACGGTGTTGCCACTTCGAATAATAATGAAATGGGTTGCCAATAAAACGAAGGTATTTCTCTCATTATCAAAAGTAAAAAATAGATGGCGGTTATGAAGTAGGTAATGTTAGTTTTACTAGATTAGGCAAAATTGAAGCTTAGGATCTTGCAGCAGTTTACGGTACCTACACAGATTCCTTCAACAACATCAGCTGGCCTGCTACTAATGATGTTACTGATACTGATGATATTCCTCCTTCGTTACTTTCCAAGAATACCGAAGAAGGAAGAAGCATTCAATTACCTACAGGAAAAATTTAAAGGATCTTTGACTGCATTAAAAGAGCCAAAAGAGAAAGCAATAGCCATCAAAATGTATAAGTAGAATCTGCAAATCTGTTGCGAGTCATTGATAAAAAATAAATTAATCAAATTCCATCGAAATGTAATGGTGGCCCAAGAAGCTTATACCCACAAGCTTATTGCTGAGGTATAAGCTTCTTGATTTGCGCAAAATAACAAACTTTTAATCTATTCTAAGCCCTTGATCATTGACTTCTATATTCCACTAGACTGGCTGCTGTCAAACTGTTCTTGTGCCTATTTGATTTCCGCCCTTTTGGCGCTGTAGGACGTAGCGTGAGCATAGCGTGAGGGACATGGTACTAAAGTCTGGTGTCATCATGGCAACCATTTTCATTGTAGTTACGTTACGTCAGATAGTTCCTTAGACAGACGCTAGAGGCGTTTCAAATAGGCACAAAAACTTTGCTGTCAAATCATACAGACAGCCAGTCCAATTAAATAGAAAAACTTTTTTTCATGTCAGTGCCCTTGATAAAACCTTAGAGTAAGACGGGCTTCTACAGAAAGAGAAGCCATTCGAAGCGTTTCCCCTCTGCCGAAGTACAAGCCCAAATGGGCATACGCGTTAGTAAAACCAGTTGCGCCCGGATTTCTTTCTAGACCGAGTCCAGTCCAATGATGTTATACGTACCATTATCATGGTATTCGTACCATTATTTAGGTGATCGTACCATGTACCTTTGCACTTCCATCATGGTACGCAAAAGTACCATTATTTTGACCTCTTTCATCTAAACCAACTTTTCGTCTAATGGAATGAACATAACGTTTCGTTTCTGCAGTTGACGCGTAGCAAAGCTTAGAAAAATAATACCTTATCTATAAATTCCGTTAAAATGATCATTTTCTTACTTTCCGTGGTTAAAATGTACTCTATGGCGATGGATAGCTCAATGATTAGTCTGCTGGAATGCACCTTATTTTCCCATTTTTTACCCGACTGCGAGGATAAACAAACAAAAATGACGGACAGTATTCTTGAAATAAAAAGGACCTTATGCTGCAATTTATTTCACAACTTAGATATTCACCGCAATTAAGAAAAATAAAATTCAGAAATTACATGGATAGACGTATATCTGGAAAAAAAATATCTTAAATTTAAAGGGAAATCCCCTTAAGGTCAAGGAACACTCCCCATGATGTTTACGAAACAGTTTGAAAGTTTACCAAGAAATTGTACCATTATTTTTCCAAAAGTACCATGATTTTGACAGGCTAGCTAGTGTCATTATTCCTGAGTTGCCATCTAACATCCCTCCCTGGTCCAGTCGCGCATGTGAACGCTGCTCTGTTTAAAATGTCGAATTGATGAGTTTTTTGCTGTTAAAAGAGATCTTGAACATCAAGTATACAAAAAGACGGTGTTACATTTCACATAAAAGTAATTTTTTATCGTATTATTGCTATTTGTTTACATTTAAACATTAAATTCGTATATTTTATTCTTGATTAGTTGTCCAATTTGTTCAGTGACATCGGGGGGGTAATTACGTAACTTTGTTGCAATCAACTCTGACAGAAATCGCAGTTACATCGCTGCTTTAGTAAGAACCAATGTGACAACTATCTTAACTAAAGCAGCAATACAACCGCGCTTTCAATCGAGAATTGTTAGCAACAGCTTTACGTAATCAAGGTACGGGTCTGCTAGTCCATGGCTCGTCCGTCCGTACAAATTTCAGATCTGTCAACTTAGTGATGTTACCGTTAAATAATGTTTGTCGATAAAGTGTTGGTCAATCTGGCCCTCATTCTGAGCCAAATTCATTTGCGAGATTTTTGCATGATTTGCTCTGCACTGATGTGAGCGCGACAGATATCGCGAAATAAATGTCGAAATAGTAGATTATACAACAAGTGAATAAAAAGGGAATTTATTTCGAGGGACTAACGGCCGTCTTTTCCTAAGTACAACTCGAGCAAGATAATTAGGCGCATGATAGCTGCATGACAGCTAAGTTCATGACACCGTTTTAATTTGGTCGAGTTGTAGTTAAGAAAGACTTATGCGATTCTTAAGGTTACCTATCTTAAGATCGAATTTTGTGTTGGTCGAATTTCATTTTACCGACAACTTTTCGACTATTTTCGTTTCGCTTTTTTATCTTCGTCGAAATCACGTTTCCCACTGAATCATTTAATGTAATAAATAAGAATAAAGCGACGTATGAAGACGTTGTTCGTTATCAGTCACACTTTTTATGACGTGATAAGACGTTGCTCGCGCGAACGTGTTAAGTTGCGATTTTTTCACGAGTTGTGTACTCTACTTTTTACCATTGACTGCGAGAAAACAAAACATATCTCCTTCAATATACCACCTCGAATGAGGTATCATAATAATGATAAATCAGGGATGATGAAGCCATTTTTGAGTCATTGAATGTACAGTTTCTTAGAAAAATAATGATATATTTTACTATATTGACGACATTATCAAAATTAGTTTGCTATTTTTTTATTCAACAGTCGGTCAAAATTCAAATTGTTGGGTGTGCAGATGGCAGTACTGTCATGGAGCGATGTTCAGTGTCAGCAGCTTGAGCCCAACTTCCCTGGGTACACATTAGTCCCAACCCAAACACCTACACCCTCGAGCTTTTTGTATAAAGCGCGAGCGTATAAAAATGACCTCTTTGTTGTTATTCACCCCATCGTAAAATGATTGAGTTTGTAACCTTTATTCCTTTTTCCGTATCGATATAGCTGCATCGACAGTTGAGCCCAGCCCTTTATGTAAAAAACGTGTCATATTTTGATGTGTGACTCATCCGTACACAAATTTTCGCTGTTATGTGTGGTTTTGTTTTATTTTTATGACTGAGTGTCGTCATTACAGTGTTGTTTTTGTATGTGGGTATGCGGAACTGCACTTGTGTGCATTTCCCCCCCCCCCCCCCCCCGCAAAAAATGCCAGATTAATTTGAATAGAGTACCGTCATACCCTCCATCTTTGCCCGCTTTTTTTACATTTTTGAAGATTGTGAAAAAAGTATGTACCGTAGAGATACCTGTCACATATTTCGTTTTCAGAGATAAAGTAGAATAGAATAGAATGGTTCCAAATAAGTATTTCTAAGCAGTTTCTTTAAAAAATGGAGTTAAAGAGGTGGGCTAAGTTATGCGGCAATGTGCCCATCTTAGCCCACCGCGAATTGTGAAGCCATTTTAACACTTACGGTTCTGATATTAAGACCCAAGGTGCCCTATGAGACAAAGATGCGATCTACGTTTTAAATACATAAAAAAACCCCTTACATTAAGAAAAAAATAGGTGGGCAATGTTGTGTACACAATTTCTGAAATATTCATACAAAAATTAATTGTGGCTAGGGGTGTCAAAATGTAAAATAAAAAACAATAAGTATGAACATTTTATACACTTTTAATATGAAACCTCGGGAACTAATCAGTCATAAAACTAAAGTACAAACATCGTTTAGTTAGGTACAATTAAAAAAAACCCCCTAGGTAAGTTACCTACCTATAAAAATCTTAACAATAATATAATCTAATTGAGAACCTTCTTTTTTGGAGTCGGTTAATAAAAAGTGTCAGCCCTAGTGCATTTCAACCTGTGGGCAATATTGGGCCGGCTTGAACGGACTTTTACTACCTAACATTACCCAGCGTCATAACTTGCGAAATATGCGTCCTATATGTGTGTAATCAAGCAACTGATCCTCATTTTTAACCTGTTTTTAGACACAACAAGCATTACTACGTATTTCCACTCCTTCTATCACTTCTCTAAAAAGTTTCCGGCAAGAAATTTTGCACCACTTTTACACGTCCAACTTTAACACCTTATGGTGAGACACTAATTGAGGTTATGAACGTCACATGCATTCAGTGTTGCCATATAATACTTCAAAAATATACTTACCAGTCAAAAATCACCATAAATGGAATATTTTTCTGGCAATTTCAATTTAAAGTTAAATTTTGTCGTTGGGCAAAAATAGGACAAAAGGGCAAAGATGGAGGATATGACGGTAATAATCGCTAAGGCTTCTCCGAAGCCTTTTGTTGCTCGAAGGATAAAACCATGATAAAACGTAAATAATTTATTTCCATTGGTGGCGCTATTGAGCTTGACGTACGCATTTTGCGAAACTATTCCAAAATTTTGGCTCAAATAAGTATGTACTACGCGCTACGCGTTCACTTCATCATTGCCGCTACCTCCCGGCCCGCTTCATCATTCCGCACCCCCTGTGTCGCCCTCCCGCGCGCCTCCCCAGGCGACGCCGGGGGCGCGGTATGAAGAAGCGGGCCGGGAGGTAGCGGCAAGAATGAAGTGAACGCGTAGTAGGTACAGTTCGAATCACGAAAGATGACCACAAATGGCGCCTATCTTCGCATCATTTACTGATGAAGAAAAGACTTTAGACAAAATAATATTTCATATATTTAAATAGTATCGATATAACTATATGAATATGAAATATTATTTTGTCTAAAGCCTTTTTTTCATGAGCTATGACGCGAAGATGGGCGCCATTTGTGGTCATCTTTCGTGATCCGAACTATACAGTTAGTGGCACGAATCATGAAATTGGGTGGGGATTGCGCGGAACGCGTATTCTGGGTATGCGTTGCGGTGAGGGGCGCAGGCGGCGGGAGAGGGGCACGCACTATTGGTCGCTCACAAGAGCACATGCGCGAACTTATCCCCACTCCGTCGAAAAATATTCATGATTCGTGCCACTGACTGTACTTAGCTAAGATGTACTATTATTTATTCTGTGGCTAAGACAAGATTTTTTTAACACGTTTTTATCAGGTTGCTTTCTCGTTTGTGTGTTTGTTTGTTTCTCCACAAAGTTTGCGAACGATTTTATATTAGCTTCCCGATGAGCTAGAGACTTGAAACTTTGAACATAGGTCGGAACTGGAAGGCAATGCAATATTATGGTGTTATTGAGCTGATCTGATGAAGAAGCCGGAAGAAGGCCACAGGAACTCTACGATGGAACCATACAACCCCATCGTGTTTAGGCTCGTTAGAATTTTATTGTCTTGACGAGCAGGTAGTCTAATAGGAGACGAGGTCCAGGGTCTGATGATAAAGCCAAAAGGCCATGCCATAGGAACCCAATATTGAAACTGTGCAACCACATCAAATTTAGGCTCGTTTGAATCGTCTTAAAAAGCAGAAAATAATAATTTACTGAAAAAAAACTTTTTTAAATCATGTTTTTAAAACGGACTACCTAGTTAAAACAGACTAAAAAGTAAAATAAAAGTAATTTCTTATGTAAATACTTACTTACAGAAATTTTATCAATCTCGCGAGATCTCGTAAATGGCGTGATCTCGCGAGATTGATATTTTCTATCTCGTGAGATCTCGGCATCGCCAAAATCGTCAAAACGGTCCACGGCTTACGCAACGGGGCAGGGGCACAGAATATATACTCTAACGCGAAAAGAAACGACACTCGCGCATGTATGCTCGTAAAATCGCTCGCGGCTATGTGTGCGTGTCTGGAGGCGCGCGGGGGCTGCGCGCGGCGCGCGGGGAGTGCAGCCGTTAGTCGCCGACTTACTCGGCCAAGGGTTCTTTCTACTTTCGCTCGCCGCTCGCTTGTCCCACCATACCACCGCAATCAGTATTGTACCTCATTTCGCACGGACTGACTACGCGTTTAATTTTACATTATTTAATTGTTAGATAATTAATCATGCCCGGCGGCGGGCGTAATTGTTGTGTTTATGGCTGTGGCAACAACCAAAATCAAAATCCTGATAAAAGTTTCTTCGTATTGCCCAGTGATCCAGAAAAGTAACTACCTATATAGTAAGCGATAAATTTATATCTTATTTTAAAATAACAAAAATATGTCAAAGTTGCCATAGTTGATGGTACCTACTATGGCAACTTTACCATATTTTGAATTGGAATAAAATAAAAATTTATCTACTATTTTATAAGTTAAAATATACGAAATATTAGTCATGCCCTTACCCTTCCTTTGACCGATTAAACCTCGTAAACTCGCAAGTAGGTAAAATTGACAATAAATAAAAAAAACCGGCCAAGTGCGAGCCGGACTCGCGCACAAAGGGTTCCGTACCAAAAAACGGCAAAAAAAAGACTTTTCTTGTATGGGAGCCCCCTTAAATATTTATTTTATTCTGTTTTAGTATTTGTTGTTATATCGGCAACAGAAATACATCATCTGTTAAAATTTCAACTGATTAGCTATCACGGTTCATGAGATACAGCCTGATGACAGACAGACAGACAGCGGAGTCTTAGTAATAGGGTCCCGTTTTTTACCCTTTGGGTACGGAACCCTAATAAAAATGATTATAAATCAAACCTTTCCTTCATTAACACGTTAAGAGATTAAAAAAATGATTATAAATAACAGAAAATATAGTATAAGGGTTGCAATTTATGATGTGTACCTACCTAATATTATGAAAAGATTACAAAACTTATTATAAATCAAACCAATCTTTCATTAACATGCACAAATTTATATTCATTTCCTAACATACCTACTATCTAATTTCCTTTGCCAGAAGTCTAAATTCCATTTCGGTATCAACCCTAGCGCTTACACGCTCCGGCTCAAGGTCGCTGGCGCTCGAACTCTCACGTACAGAGTGTGTCACGTCACGGCTGTGGCAGGGGTGAGCCCAGTGGCGTAGCTACCCATGCAGGGGCTAGGCGGGGCAGTGCTCCGGGGCCCTCAAGCTCAGGGGGCCCTCGAATCCTTACCAGAAATCTTGATCGAACTGAACTTTTGGAAATTTCTCCCATTTTCAAAATAAATATGACAGGTTGCAACCACACTTTACATGACATGAGTTGTCATGATTAAAGTGTGGTTGCAACCTGTTGAGAGAAATTCAAAAGTTATGCCTAGGGAATTCCCCTAAATTCTTTCTGAATGTTGGCAGTGTTGTCAATTTGATGGATGTGCGTTTTTTGTGAATTCGAGTTAAGATTTTTTTTTCGAGATAACGGTTAAAAAATTAATGCTGTATCAGGAGATTCAGGAGTAAGTAAGCTAATGTCAATAACCTTTTTTGTACTGGTCAATATAATGGTTCAATTTTATTTGATTTTACCACTCATATTGATGTCCGTTACGTCAATAAATCGTGTCAAATCTATAGATTTCGGCTACAGCTCATTGTATAACGCGAAATATCGTAAAAAATGCAAGTCACCTGCAGTAGGTACATTAATTCAGGTCCGCGGGCAGGACATCGTTCATGGTCTCCACCGTTGAATGTGGTAACACTAACGGTGATATTTTTTTATTAAAAAAGATAAAAAGATATTTAAGAAATAATATGGGCCAAACTCGACTCCGACATTTATCGCTAATAATAAAAACCTAATCAGTTTACATAGCAGTGGCAGTGGCGTAGCGAGTGGGGGCGGAGGGACGGACCGCCCCGGGCGGCACTATTTGGGGGCGGCAAAATTTCACAAAATATAATAATAAAAAATATGAGTACTACACTATCATTGATTGCAAATTGATTGTAACGATTTTGACCAAAACGTCATCACCGTACATACCGGCACCCTGATTATCTAAAAAGAAACTATTTAGCGACCGGTTGCATTTGACATACATTGCCACTTTTCTTTGGTATGATTTTTTTAACCCAAAAATAAGTAGCAATGGATCACGATCATCTGTGAACTGCAACCAGTCGCTAGGTGGTTTTTAATTAGATAATCAGCCCGTGGAGCGCGCGGTGCGCTCCGCACGCCGCGACTAGGCTGCACTATCATTGATTGTAATGATTTTGACCAAACCATCATCAGCGTATGACCCGGAGCGCGCGGCGCGCAGGCTACACTATCATTGATTGTAATGATTTTGACCAAACCATCATCACCGTATGGCCCGGAGCGCGCGGCCCGCTTCGCACGCCGCGGCTAGGCTACACTGTCATTGATTGTAAATATTTTGACCAAACCATAATCTCTTTTAGTCGCAAAACTTCTACTATTAATTTCCCATATTCGCTTAAAGGAACCAAACTTAAGAAAGTTTACGAAATTCGAGACCTTGGTGTCATTCATGATACTAAATTGACATATGAAAAGCACATTGATCACATAGCCAAAAAAGCCAATCGGTCTCTCGGTTTCATTATTCGGTCCTGCTCTCAGTTTTCCAGTGCCAAAATCGCCAAAGTATTGTTTTGCTCACTTGTGCGTAGCCATCTCGAGTATTGCTCACAGATTTGGAACCCACAGTATGGCGTCTATATAAACAGGTTGGAGACTATTCAACGTAAGTTTTTGAGATACTTGCAATTTAAGTGTAAAGGTTATGAGAAAGACTATTTTGCTAGATGCAAAAAACATAATATTTTACCTCTCGTTGAGCGACGAAAAATTGCCGATGTCGTTACACTTGCAAAATTATCACAATCTCTTATTGATTCCCCGCATCTTCTATCACTAATAAATTTCAAAGTTCCAAACAGAAACAGTAGACACATCTACAACCTTAGTGTTCCGTATTGTGCTACCAACTACAGAAAAAATTCGTTTTTTATGCGATCAGCTGTTACTTTTAATAAAATTGTTGATTTATCTGTGCTTGACATTTTTAACTCTAAACCGGAACAATTTAGAAATGTTTTGAGTAAGAACTGGTTTGATGTGGTTTCTTAAGATTTCCTCTTTTATTTTGTTAGCGATTTTTTTTGTTGTTTCCTAAGTTTAATAGCATTTTTTTTAACTAACTATGCCAAAATTGTTTCTTCCGATTCAAAAATGTATATCAAAATCTATACTTTGTGAATACAAATAAGCTTCTCGATGTTTATATGCGAAAACAAATTAAATGAGTATATTTGTATTATATTTAGTTATACTATTAGTTATAAATACTGTATGTTTTCCAATGAAAAAAAAAAAAAAACACCGTATGGCCTGGAGCGCGGCTACATAAAAGATTATGCACCGAAAAAAACCCGAAGAGTTAATTTTTAGTAAATAAATAAGGTAGGTAATGATTATTTTTTTAAAGAAAATAGGTACTGATTTTCTTGATTTATAATGAAAATAGGGGGGCGGCAAAATTCGGGTCGGCCCCGGGCGACACAACACATGCTACGCCACTGCAGTGGGGCCCCATTTTTTAATTTGCCCCAGGGCCCTTGGTTACCTATAGGGCTTGCAAATATTCGACGAAATCAATATTCGAATATTCG
Organism: Agriphila tristella; assembly: GCA_928269145.1. Classification (NCBI taxonomy): domain Eukaryota; kingdom Metazoa; phylum Arthropoda; class Insecta; order Lepidoptera; family Crambidae; genus Agriphila; species Agriphila tristella. The sequence continues at coordinate 24,397,713 of OV743437.1, read as the reverse complement.
AAATTTTTTTAAGGAGGTATTCGAATATATTCGAATATTATTCGAATATTTCTGTAAAGTAAAACAAGTGGTCGTAATTATTAAATATTGTTTATTCTTGAAATAAAACCAACGTTAAATGCTTCGTTTAATAGGGCGCATTTTGTAAGATTTATCATCAATTGACTTTTGCATTCGCCCCACAGTTTTAGGTTTAAAACTTCTTTATAGGGCCATAAATCTTTACGTGGGTAATTATTTTATACTTATTAGTCCGTTTTTATAAGCATGTTTTGACTTGAGTCTGATTTATATTCTTTTTAGTTCGTTTTTAAAACGCGTTTTTTTGTCAGTAAATTTTTTTTTTGCTTTTTAGTCTAATCTGTGCTTTTTTCTCTGGTGATTTCCGACTTCACCATCACACCAGGGTTTGATACTATTTTTCAACAGAGTACTTGTCAAGACGAATGAAACGACCCAAAACTCGATGAATTTGTATGGTTTCTTTTTTTATCGGAAACTGGGCAGGCATTTGACTACGATCTTGCTTAGTAAACAGGATGTGGTTTAAGGTGTAGCACACTTGCCCAAGAAATGCCTATTCACTTTACAGTGAATAAGGTTACCCTTGAAGAGACAAAGGTTGTGACTATCGGGGAACATTATGAGTAGCAGCGTAATCCATTCTTCAGCAGTAAAATGTATTGGCAAAGCGCTAGGTACGGACCCTTGTAGCATCTACTATGTAAGGAAGGGTGATATGCTAACCTGCGTCTTGTACCCCGATGGTGGAAAGGGGCTAGAGGAACAAGCTTGTGCAGTTTCCTCGCACACTCTTTAACTTTGCGACGGTGACTAAGGCTTTGAAGTTCCGCCGCGGCCAATTTTGAGCTGCCGATGAGCCTCCTGGCTTTCAATCTGCTTTCAATTGATTCAGGAAGTTTAAGCTGATACTTAGCAGAACCATCCCACAGGTGATAATAGTGCTCCATGATTGGACGAATCTGCGCGTTGTATAACAGAAGCAGTTGGTTGGGTGAGAACTGAGAAGTACCGCTTAGCCCGTGAGTGGGTGAAATTTAATACAGAATTCCTGTGGTTTTCTTCTGGCTCCATCATCAGACCCTGGACACTATTTCAAAACAGAATACTTGTCAAGATGAATCAAACGAGCCCTAACTCAATGGCTTGTATGGTTTTATTACAGAGTGTGAAACATGGGCACTGACTCAAAAACACTATTTGAATCTCAGAACATGCCAGAGGAACATGGAAAGAAGCCTAATAAGTGTAACGCTAAAAGACCGGCCAAAATCAGAAGAAATGAGAACAAAAACGAAAGTAGAAGATATAATAAGGAAAATAAGACAGTTACAATGGCAATGGGTGGGTCATTATGGCAAGAGAAAGCAAGAAAAAATGGAACAAAATTATAACAGAGAGACGGAAAAGGAAAAGAGGAAGACAAACCAAAAGATGGGCAGATGATATTATGAAAACTGGAGGAACACTTTGGACGCGAAAAGCAAAAGATAGAACAAAATGGAAACAGCTGGAAGAGGCCTATGTGTTGCAATGCAAGACACGATGGGAAATATTGACAAAAGAAATCCAGTCTGCGCTATTTTTTGTGATATGACTCAAGCTTTTGACCATGTTGACTATGACTATGAATTGAAAAATATTATTTAAATTAAATTCTTATGGAATAAGAGGCAATATATTACAACTCCTTGAGACATACCTAAAAAACAGAAAACAATTTGTCGAAATCTCTAAAGTATGTATGGAGTCAAAACATGAACAAGTATATAAATCCTCTCGGTGTACCATTCCATATGGTGTCCCACAGGGAAGTGTGTTAGGCCCGTTACTATTTTTATTGTATATCAATGACTTACCAAAAGCAGTTAATAAACCTGTATCCCTTTTTGCCGACGATAGTACGGTCATTATTGAATGCGAAAATAAAGAATTTTACGAGAGCGATGTAAATAAAACATTGGAAACTATTATAAGGTGGTTAGAAAGTAACAATTTGAAGATAAACTTAGAAAAAACAAAACTAATTCATTTTAGCCAAAGATTACCTAGTATGAAAATGAACATCCGCTATAATGCCAAAACAATTAATGAAACAGACGCTACTACCTTTTTGGGCTTGACAATTGATAAAAAATTAGACTGGAAATTACATGTAGAAAAAATATCCCTAAGAGTAAGCAAAGCCTCTTATGCACTATACAAGTTAGCACCGGTTCTTAATATAGATGGGTTAATTGCTGCTTATTACGGAACAGTAGAATCTATATTAAGATATGGTATTATTTTCTGGGGTAACTCAGTAAATAAAGAAATGATGTTTAAGTTCCAGAAACGATCAATACGATCAATGTTTGGTTTAAAGTGTATTGATAGTTGTCAAGATTACTTCAAGAAATACAAATTGTTAACACTACCATGTTTATTCATATTTTAAGTAGCTGTGTTTGTGAAAACGAATCCTGAATTATTCAAAATTCAGTCATATGTTAGTAATAGAATAAGAGAAAATAAAAAGACAAAGCTTTGTGTGTGTAGTGCAGATACGGCACTTAAGCGTAAGAGTATTTTTTGTATGGGACCTATTATATATAACAAGCTTCATTTCTTCAAGCTTCAATTAACAAGTATATTTCAAAAACAAAAAAGTTATTAAATAAGCAGAAACACTTTTTCAAAAATATTAGTCACATTAGAGAGCGTAGACAACTAATTGAAAAGCTGGATACATGTCAAATTATAATCAATGAGAATAGACTGACATATGAAAATAACATTGCTATGTTAAATACTAAAATTCACTCATTACAGGAGTCATTATCCAGGATGACCCAAAATTATGACCGTTCCAAAAAAGAGATAGGGGAATATATACTGGCACTTAAATGTTTATCCACCCCCTCTCTGTCAGAAAACCATTCAGCCCATAATGATAGCTCCTTAGCGTCAGGCCTAGATGCTCAGGACCATTTACAAGACCAAACAGTGTATGAGCCCTTAATCTCAGAACATGTAAATATTTTAGCAAGCACAAGTGAAAATAATTCCTTTACCACTAACAAATGTTCAAACATTATGTTGTGTGATGAAATTGGAAAAGATTTAGGCTACTTATTCAATAATCAATTGGGAGAAAAAGTTTTAAATTATTGTATACCGGGTGCGACCCTACATGACATTATGAGAAAAGTAATAACTCTAAACTTAAATGAAAATACCAATTTAATTATATTAGTTGGTCAAAGAGGTAATGTAAATAAGAAGGATCTCATTTCATACTACAATAAGTTATGCAGTTTAAATATAAATAAATTTGTATTGTTTACACTACCTTACAGTGCTAGCTTGCCACAGGAAGAAAATAATATCAGATATAATTTGAATTTAACACTAAGCAATATGACTTATTATAATAGTCAGAGATGTCACATAATAGACATAAATAAATTAATATTTAATTTTAAATTGACAAAAGATAAATATTATCTTACAAATTATTTTAAAAGACAAGTAGCTTTAGCGCTATCATTTTATTTTAAACATTTAGCCAAGAACTTGGCTATCACTTCTGCTTCTATTGAGCAGAATAGTTTTGACATTTTGAATGTGACCTTGGAATCCGTTCCAAGTAATAATAATTCAATTTTTACTCCTGCTCCTATTGAGCAAAAAATTGTTGACATTAAAAATAACACTTTGGCATTTGTCCCAAGTAATTCTTTTATTAGTAATTTAAATTACATAATAAGACAATAGAGGAAGTCTCTAGCCGTGTAATGACTAAGGAAAAGCCTAAATATTTAACTATAGTTCACCAAAACATTCAGGGCTTTTCTGGCAAAGAATTAGAATTAGAACTTTTTTTAACTGAAAAAAATGTTAATATTTTATGTGTCACTGAGCACTGGCTTAAGGAATATGAATTAATTACAGGATTTCAATGTTATAAAATTGCAAGTTCATTCAGTAGGAAATCCACCACTAGAGGGGGATCTTTGATAATTTTGCAAAACAATATGAATTTTAAGGAACGAAAAGATGTGATATCCCTCTCTATTGAACAACACGTTGAACTGTCATGTGTTGAAATAGATCAGTTGATAATGATTTGTGTGTATCGCCCACCAACTGGTAACTACCCTCAATTTGAGTCCGCTATGGAGGACGCTCTAAAATTAGTCATCAAAAAGAATAAAAAAATTGTGGTGTGCGGTGATTTTAACGTAGACATCTTAAAGCCCTCCTCAATTGCAAGTAGGTTTCTGAATTTGTTTAAGTCCTTCAATTTAGCAAACACCTTTTGTGAACCTACAAGAATCACTGCTACATCTAAAACTTGCCTAGACAATATTTTTAGCAACTGTAATGTACTTGATAAAGAAATAATAAATTGTATTCGTTCTGACCATAGCGGACAAATAGCTTCCCTTGAGCACCATCATGTTCCTCATCAGTGTAATATAATTTGCAGACCTCTAACTAAAAATAAATTGGAAAATTTTCATAATAATGTCACTGCCAAAACTCTTTGCTTACCTAGTAATGATAATCCCAATACTCATTATGATGATTTATTTAATTTAATTAAAGTAGAATTTGATAAAACATTTAAGCAAAGATCTATTAAATCCAAAGACTTTAAAAAGAAATTTAGTGATTGGGCAACACCAGGCATATATGTTAGCAGAAATAAGTTGTTTGAATTATATGGTCAGAAAACAATTTCAAATGATCCCGAATTTCATGAATATGTAAGAAACTATTCAAAAATGTTTAATAAAGTATGTACTTTAGCAAAGGCAAAATGTATATCTACAATAATTCATCAGTCAGATAATAAAATAAGAGCCACTTGGAATATTATAAATAAAGAGACTGGGAAAACTAAAAATAATGACCGTGAATACTCATTAGTATCAGACAATAAAATTATTGAGTCAGATGAAGGAGTGGCAACAATTTTTCAAGATTTCTTTTCTAAAATACCTATTGCAACTACCCGTAATTTAAATTCATCTCCAAAAATTGCTGTCTCCCTCTTGGAATCATGTGTTGATAAGTGCAATAATATATTTAAATTTAGACATATCAATAGTGATACCATTCTTAAAACATTTAATTCAATAAATATAAAAAAGACTGAAGATCTCTGGGGCATTTCAACTCACATAATTAAGTCTATAATAACTACCATTGCTCCCCATCTTGCTTTTATTTTCAATAAATGTGTTGATGAAGGGATATTTCCAGACTTAATGAAATATAGTAAAATCATCCCTCTTTTTAAATCTGGGGACAAAAGCGATCCCGCTAACTTTAGACCCATTTCCATTTTGCCAGCACTAAGCAAAATTTTTGAAAAGATCATTTATGATCAATTATTAGCATATTTTCTTATCAACAAACTACTTCACGAGAAACAATTTGGTTTTACTCGTGGTAGATGCACAACTGATGCTGGAATTGCACTTCTCAAACACGTCTTTGAAGCATGGGAGAGTAAACAAGATGCAATTGGTATATTTTGTGATCTCTCTAAAGCATTTGATTGTGTCAGTCACAGTACTTTATTAGATAAATTGGAACATTATGGTGTATCAAAAAATGCAGTAAGCCTTATGCAATCGTATCTGTCGGCGAGAACCCAAAAAGTTGTTGTAAATAAAACAGAATCCTATGAAGCACCCATTACCATGGGCGTGCCGCAGGGATCGATATTGGGTTCATTGCTTTTTCTTATTTATATTAATGACCTTCCTTACTATACCAAAAACTTATGTGAAATAGTACTGTTTGCTGATGATACTTCTTTAATTTTTAAAGTTGATAGAGGATGTAACTGCAGTGACGATGTAAACAGCACTCTTTCCAAGGTGATGCATTGGTTTACTATTAATAATCTGAAGCTTAACTCTAGTAAAACTAAATGTGTCAAATTTTCACTTCCTAATGTGAGGCAGGTTCATATGACTATACATGTAAATGGCGAAGCAGTCGAATTTGTTGACTCAACAAAATTTTTAGGTATTACTATAGACTCGCGGTTGCAATGGGACCCTCATATCGATATCCTGTCAAGCAGACTTAGCTCTGCTGCCTTTGCAGTTAAGAAAATAAGGCTTCTGACCGACATTGAAACAGCAAGATTGGTTTACTTCAGTTATTTTCATAGTATTATGACCTACGGTTTGTTGTTGTGGGGCTCAGCTGCTAATATTAATAACATATTCATCTTACAAAAAAGGGCAGTGCGCGCTATATACAACTTACGGTCTAGAGATACTCTTCGTGACCTATTTAAAGAAATTAAAATATTAACGGTAGCTTCCCAATACATCTATGAAAATATAATGTATGTAAAGAAAAATTTAGATAGCTTTGTAAAAAATAGTAATGTTCATAAACTCAATACAAGAAACAAGAACAAACTTGCTGTTCCAAGGCGCAGACTGCATAAAACCGGAAGCTCTTTTTTGTGTAGATGTATTACCTTTTATAATAAGATACCAGAACAAGTCACAGAACTGCCCTTGGAAAAATTTAAAAATACTGTTAAATCCAATTTAATGAGTAAAGGTTATTACACTGTTGACGATTATTTGAAGGATAAAAAGGCATGGGCATAGCTTTTGTATTGTTAATTATTACTCTAATACCTCAGCATTGATTAGAAAAAGTCCGGGGTTCTTTCATAGGTCTAGATAAAAGTCCTTTAATTAAACTCGAATCGTGATTTTCTTTTCTAAGTATAAAATTGTGAGAAGTATCCTACCTACTTAAAAACGTACTTCTGGCTTCTTGACTCGACGACTTAATATGGGTAGCTTTAGTATGTCATGCTCACTTCAAACATTTCTGCGGTGGTGTCGTGTGAGGCGGGTCGTTACGTTCCCTCAAATATGGTTGAGCGAAGCGATGGCTGGTTCATGCGTCATGCTCGTGAACGGGTGCTGCCAGTGGGAATGGGTCTGCTTCTGTCTGCTTGTATTAAGGGCGTCGTATAACTCGTATATAAAAGATCTGTTTTATATTGTCTGTATGTATGGCACTTCTTACTCAAAAAATATAATTCTTAATAGCTTACCTTGTTTTGATTTATTTAATTGCAATATTTTTACTTTCTATAGTCAGTAGTTTAGTAAAAGACCTATGAAAAGCTTTTGGATATAAATTTTCAATTCGATGCCTTAACATAGGTAGTCTTAGTATGTCATGCTCTCTTTAATCATTTCTGCGGTGGTGTCGTATGAGGCGGGTCGTTACGTTCCCTCAAATATGGTTGAGCGAAGAGATGGCTGGTTCATGCGTCATGCTCGTGAACTGGTGCTGCCAGTGGGAATGGGTCTGCTTCTGACTACCTATCTTAATGCATATTGAATTGTATGTTTTTCTTTTATTTTTATTTATTGTAACAGCCTGAATAACAAGTTCAAACTTTGAATTTAGCTTAAAATCTGTAAATTGATTAAGAAATTTGAAACTCATTAAGAAATGAGCTAATTCAATAATGTTATTTATTTGTTAATCTTTGTTAATATAAAGTCTGGAAACGATATACATATTTGTAAATATCGTTCCATCTGATTGATAAAGCTGACAAGTTTTTTGCGCCCATTTTTCTTGTCAGTTAAAAGACGTCATAATGGGTGGTAGGGTAAAAGAATTGACGATTTAAAAATGCTTATTATGTGAGCTTATTTAAATAAAATATATTTCACTTTCACTTTCACTTTCCAATAGCCTTGAAAGACCTTAACTTAAATTTATTTAAACTAAGACTAAAGAATTTCCTTATAGACAAATGCTACTATAGCTTAAGTGACTATTTATCAGATAAAGGTTTACCTAATTTATAATGTAAACATGTAAATTAGTCATTTATTTAATTTATTGTTATTATAATCATTATTTTGTAAGTATATAAAAATAGGGGAGACATTTTGGAATTTTATATTATTTTGACATTAATTTTTAATTTGTTATCTGACAAAAAAGAACATCTCGGAGCCTAGCTAAGCATTTGAGGATGTTGACCTGTAATTTTATAAAAATAGGAATTAAGTGACATTTATTCGTTATTATCAATCATGTTTGTAAGTTACTACTTTTATTTTTATTTGTTGACATTAGAAATAATTAAATTAATTGACATTGTAATTTTGTATGCCTTACAAGGCCAAACATGTAGGACAACGATAAACCCTAACAACTACATTTTTTTGTACACTCATGTTTGACAAAAATAAATGATTATTGATTATTGATTATTATTGATGCTCACTAACGCCAAGAAGAAATAAAATGTATTTTGTTAATTATTAGTGCCAATGTTGAAAATGTTTGTGTTATTTGCTTAGTGTCATGTCAGCAATAAAGTATTACAGTATTTCTTCCGGCTCCATTATCCGACACTATAATACTTTATTGTCTTCCTGTTCTGGGGCCCTATTTTTGAATCGCTCGGCTGGCGTCGAGCGGTCGTTTCTACTGATTTTCGTTCGACATCTCCATACATTTGAGTCAAATGTCGAACGAAAATCAGTAGAAAAGAGCGCTCGATTGGAGACGAGTGATTCAAAAATAGGGCCCCTGACCTATGTTTTAAGTTTAAAGTCTTTTGCTCATCGGGAACTAGATTAAAATTGTTTGCAATTTGTGGACAAACAAACAACATAGCTAAACAAATAAATAAACGAGAAAGTAAACGTTAACGATCGCTTCATTCTATGCTCATAAATACTATTCGGGTTTTTAATTAATGTCTTTTGCCTAAATCTAACAAAGTAGAAAATATTCGAATATCACCGACTTTAGTATTCGAATACCAATATAAGGCGAATATTCGAATAATTCGAATATTCGATTTGCAAGCCCTAGTTACCTAGCTACGCCACTGGGTGAGCCGTGAGTGTGGTTCAGGGTGGGATGGTGGGATTGGGTGGGGTGGGCTGGTGAGTTGGCGGGGCACAATGTGACGGGGCAGCGTCTTTATCGTCTTCTTCTTGGCCCATGTGGTGGTGGTAGGGAAAGGAGCTCTTCCCGCTGATGGTGTGGTCGATGGTGGTGGTGGTGATAATGGTGGTGGTGGTCGCACAGGAGCTATGCCCCGCAGATGTTGGTGGGGCCGTGGTCGGCGCGGTTGAAACTGCTACTAGCTTTTGCCCGCAACCAACTTTTATAATATTTTGTGCTGTGCCGCAACTTCTTTCGCGTGGACATTTTCAAAAATCTTTAGAATTCTTAAAATGCTGTAGAAGGCCTTCCTGTCCCCGTCCCCGGAGATATTAGTATCCCGTTCCCGTTTCACTTACACATCTCACTCTCACTCTCACATCTCATCTCATTCTCACCCTCACCCACTTACTGATGTGTCCCGCCCATTGCCACTTCAGCTGAGCAATCCTTCGAGCAATGTCGGTTACTTTAGTTCTCCTGCGGATCTCCTTGTTTTTAATTCGATCACGCAGGGAAACGCCGAGCATGGCTCTCTCCATTGCACGCTGGGTGACCTTGAGCCTCCTTATGAGACCCATAGTTAGCGACCACGTTTCACTGCCGTAAGTCATCAGTGGCAACACACACTGTTCATAGACTTTAGTCTTGAGACACTGAGGTACTTAAGTCGGTCGCGAAGATTTTTCGAAGCTTCCCGAATGCTGCCCATGAGTTGGATTCGACGAGAGATCTCTTTCTCGAAGTTGGACTTACCTAACTGGACTGCATGCCCTAGGTATAGGTACGTAATGGTCAACAACTTCAAGTGTAGTGTTCCCGACATAAACTGGAGAGGATACAAGGTATGAGGGTAGAGGGTCCACACAATCCCTATAATAGGAATCCTTTATCTTCTCCAGCTAACTGTTGTTGTCAGAATCTAACACAAGTAAAGTCAACCAAAAATTTGGCGTCACAGTGGATAATAATCTCAATTGGGGCTCACAGTTAATAGCTGCCGCCACTAACAGAACGCGAAAGATGATCAATGTACTCGTATATTTAAAAACCTACGAGATGTGGCTGGTAATGACATACTTACTTTAACTAAAACTCCCTGTTTGAAAGCGTGTTGTCCCGCTTAAATTGTCGCTAATACTTTTTGAATAAGTTTTCATTCTATTCTTACCGATAGCGGCGCTGGTGTCCAGAATCAGCCGTCATAGGAAGCAAAAAACGAAGAATACGGCTATCCATGAACCAAAGATTTCCTTATACATAATAACACTTTTATTGAACTGTTTTGAAATAAACTTAAAAAGTATAACGCAGCATTAAAAAATATCAGTAAATTATTAGAAAAACAAAAATTTCCAGTCAATATCGACAAAAAAAGGCAAATATCACAAGCGCGCATGTAGCTACGATTTTTTTTCAGATGTTGTTAGGTACCTTGAGAGTAGTTTTACCCAAGTTTTAACCCTTGGAAACCCTGTGCTGCTGGAAAAACTTGGCACTTGTTTCAGTATTTTCGAAAAACCTACTATTATGTATTCTGTGCTTTAGGAAGCGTTTTTCAGGTATCTCTACTCTATACTTTTATAAAGCTAACTAAATTTGCTACAATTTGAGTCTATCACAAACAAGTTTCGAATTGATATTTAAAATTTTAATATTTAATAAAAATAATAACTTCCTAACAACGGTAACGAAGTAATTTTTTTTTATTAGCCAAAACAAGAATATTTTCTTTTATTATTATTTTAAAAATAAAAGGATAATAGAGCTCATACGAGGTATTTTTCTTTTTCAAATATTCCAATTGGTGTATTTAATGGCAATTTTTTTCTTTAATCAAGCGAGTATTTTTTTTTTATTTTTTTTAAATAGTTTAACAATTGAATCGTACAAATATGAATCCAAAAATGAATTCGACACCCTAAATTCATACGAATATGATATCAAACTGGGCATAGCAGCTTAACTAATACATCTATCGAGATTGGGCTAAAAGACAAAACTTCAAAAAATTTACTACAAAAATCGTGGTGGCTCCACTTCTTATATCCATCCTAGGGTCCTAAGGACCAATCCTACCAAAGGAAATCTCTGGTTCACAAAACGCCGTATTTTTCACCCTACTGACGCCACTATTTCAGTAACTTTGTCCTCTAAATTTCTAAAGGACAAGTCGGTAAGTATAATAATATCCGTTTAACTAATTTTTCTCAACAATAATCAATTAATAATCAATAAAATTATAAAATAAAATAAGGAACTTATTCAATAAAACAACACGTTAATAAATATCAATTATTTTATCACAGAGAATCACATTGTGTTATACAACATATTTACGTGGCTCGTACAAAATATTTTTCACAATGATCCATGTTCAAATGTATAATTTATAGTAAATACTTACAAATTATTAATCAAAACTGAAACACTACTTTGAAATACTATACAGGTTGATACAAGAGTATAATTTAGACCCGATAATAATTTACTTCCAGCACCATTATTTTCATACAAACATGCTCCCTTCACAGTCTCATAAATGAAAAAGGTTGAAGTGTATCTCTGCAATTAGAAGGTATGCACACCAGCACCCACGGCACAGCACACCGCTCGGTTATTTGTTTTGCAAAATACGCCTTTCGCCGTCCATATCAAGACAAAAAACTGTTATGTTTGGGACGATGGTTGCTACCGTTTATGCAGGCCCGCCGCTAGCTGTTTGAGCGCCCGCGTGCAAGAGACCAATTTTGCCGCCCCCTACTACAAGTGGGTGATTTCTTGAAAGATGCCTTTATCTTTGTACCCGCTCCTTATGTAGAAGTCTAGTCCGGCGTGCTTTCAACACTCAATTTGCTGACCCATAGCTAGAAAATACTCTATGAGTCTTGGGACGCAAAATTCAAATCTTGCCAGGGGCGCCCATTATCCTAGATATTAGTTTTGGGGCGCAAAATTCAAATCTTGCAAGTGTCGCTCATGATCCTAGAAATAAGCCTTGGGGCGCAAAATTCAAATCTTGCCAGGAGCGCTCATATCATGACCCTTCTTCGGACTTCGACCCTAGCTTCGGCGCTTGGATCGGTCGATTTGCCGCCCCCCCTAGACTTGCCGCCCGCGTGCGGTGCACGCCTTGTACGCCCACTTGCGGCGGGCCTGCGTTTATGTACCAAATTAACACGTGCGCACTATACAACAACAAAACATAAACAACCCGTGCGCGGCGCCGGTCGCCGTGCCGCTACACGGCGGTGCCCCCCCGGAGCAGCCTTAGTGCCCCCCCGGAGAAAAATGTGTTGTGTGTAGGTAGACGGGCAAACTAGTGTAGTGATCGACGGACGAGCTCCCCGAACCTCTTAATTATTATCACTGATAATGATAAGGTCCATAGATTTGTATGGATTACTTAGCTGCGTTCGGAATCACGTACCTATGTACGGAATTACAAAACGGAATTCCGTCAGTGTTATCACACACTTGCGGGATTTTCATGAGGTTTCGAATTTCAAAATTTTGAATCGTTTTTTTGTCATTTTCATGTCGTAAGATGTTGATGTTGAAACAAACAAAATTGCGCTTTAACAGTTAAGTCATGAAGTCTAAACCGATAAACGGAGGTCGTTTCAATCATTTGCTAGTTTTGTCAGTCTAGTCGGTGCCATATTTGCGTGCCGTTTTGTTCGTGAAGCGATATCTAGGATATTCTTGATCGAAGGCTAGGAACTGATGATGAATTTTTAATTTCATATTACATTGTATAGAACGAGAAAATTGGTTTACCTTTCCCTTTTTTGGATGAATTAAGATGTGTTTATATTTATTTGACATTCTTATTCGAAAAACAAGCACCTGACTTGATCAACAACAACATACAAACCATTGCAGAGATGCGCAACCTTTTTTATTTATGGTACTGTGAAGTGAGCATTTTTTTTGTATGAAAATAACGGTGTTAGGTGCCGCTGAGTGTATACAACGTGTTACAAAAATACCCCTAATGCCGAATATGGTAAATAGGGAGTATAGGGACCCATCAAGCTGAACAACTTTTACTATGCGACCAACTCTGAAATCGCGAAAAGAAAATCAGCTGTTTCATACAAAAATTAATAACGAAAATATCAAAACGTATGAAACAGCAGATTTTTTTTCACGATTTCATAGTTGGTCCCATAGTAAAAGTTTGAGTGTTCCTATGTACCATATTCGGCATTAGGAGTATTTTTGTAAGACGTTGTATAGTATTTATAAACTATACAATACTATAGTACTTAATATAAATGAAATTGCACAAATAGTAACAAAACGTAAACCAACTCTGTAATTTAAAATATTCGTTTAGTAAACTAGAACAAATAATTGCAACATTTTTATTAATTTAAATTATACAGGGTGGCCCAAACGGTGACGCTAAAAATTTTTTTTTTGTTTCCTCACATCTCGTTGTACCCGGAAATACCCTATGTATGTTCAGCGATTTTTTGTAGTTTTCGAGCTATGAATTATTTTTTTAAATTTTGAGAATTTTTGACTTGACAGACTAAAATATTTTTCTTTCGGAAATTATACATCTTTTTTTGAATTATTTTTTTGTTACATAGACCTCATGACTTGAACTTTAACACATAAAATACCCAGCTTCCTGTCATCAAAATAAGTTACAAAAATATTGACCGACAGTGAAAAATTGACGTAAAATCAAATCATAGTTAAATTTTCAACTTTGAATTAAAAATTAAAAAAAAGGTTCCATGACTTCTGAGTAATTTTAAAAACTTCACAAGACCCTAAGCTTTAATTCTAATTTAAAAAAAAATGTGCTTAATAAGGTTTTTTTAGCCGAAATCTGCCTTCAAATGCACAAAGGTGAAATTTTCTAAGATTTTTTATTGGCTATTTTGTCATTCACAAAATGATTCTTACCAAAATAAAGTTTAAAATGGTACTGTTTATTGAATAAAGAATTAAAAACAACCTTTAAAAGTATGTTATTACGAAGCGGTAACATCGATGTCATTTAGTTATAGTTATTTTGGTTATTTTAAGGATAAATCATATTAAATAAAACAATTACTACAAATTCAACAATTAAATTTATTTCACAATAAGTTTTCAAAATGTCTCCCTCCCGCTTCAATGCACAACCTACATCGCCTTAAAAAATTTTGTTTTAAATTTCGGAAAGCATTAGTATTTTCTTTGATTTTTATTTCTGCTTCTCTTAGTTTTTGACGCAGCTCTGCTTCAGTGTTTGTTTCGTTTGCGTAAACCATCTCTTTGTAATAGCCCCACAGAAAAAAATCTATGGGGTTTAAGTCTGGTGAACGCGCAGGCCAAGGAATCGGGCCGCCACGCCCAATCCACCGTCTCGGAAAAGTCTGGTTAAGGTGCTCTCGTACTTCTCTAGCATAGTGGCACGGAGCACCATCGTTTTGAAATATCATTCTTCTTCTTGTTAGTAGATTCACATCCTCTAATAAACCGTTCAAGCTATTTCGTAGAAAATCCAAATATTGCGCTCCGTTCAACCTAGCCGGCAATTCAAATGGTCCTATAAATTCCCCATTGACAATTCCTGACCACAAATTTACACTAAACCTTGTTTGAAAATTGGATGGTCTTGCCTTGTGTGGGTTTTCAATGGCCCAACTGTGATAATTATGAATATTGAAAACTCCGGTTCTTTCAAAGCGTGATTCGTCTGTCCACAAAATTTTGTCGAAGAAATCAGGATCGTCTTGAGTTTTTTGAAGCATTGTTTCACAGAAAGTCACTCGTCTTGGATAATCTGCAGGTTGCAATTGTTGCACGCGTTGGATATGAAAAGCGTGGTATCCCTCTGAAAAAAAAAAACACCGAAATTGTAAATTCAAAGCATAGGTAAGATAGTCTTTTTTCAGTTTCACCAAATAGTAGGCTAGTGATAATCACTGGTATGTACCACGCTTTCTCGCCCACTAGCGAGTGATTATTTTGTTGCCAAATACACATTCAGTCAGAGTTCAATACTTAAAAAGACCACGTGCTACAAAAAGTCGCTCATAAAGCACGTGCGTGCTATTTTTTTTAAGTCACAATAATTACAGCTAAAAAAAATAGCACGTGGGCATAGTGGGCGAGCTAATGGGTGCGTAATTATGAGGTTTAAAGACAAGATGAAATTAACCCACCTGACTTCAGTATCCTCATAACTGAGGTTCGTGGTACACCAGTCCTTCTTGCGATTGCTCTGGTGCTAGTCGATGAATCCCTTTCCACTTGTTCCACGACTTGATCCATAATATCTGGATCCATTCTGGGTATTCCTTCCTGAGATGAACGTCCAGGAATTCGTCCCTCCATAAATGTATGGTGAGTATTTTGAAATACTCTGTAATTCGGGTAATGCTCCCGTTGTTCTCCTCGCCGTTCCAATTGCTCTCGATAAAGCCTTGCTGCCAAACTAGCATTTCCTTGGGCAACACCGTAAAAATAGTGCATCTCTGCGTATTCACGCAAAGAATAGCTCATGTTGCAGCACAAAGGTCCAAATCACAAGGTAGGTAATCAAAGTCCGAAACACAAGCACAGGTAAATCAGTCACAGGAAGAATCAGAGTCCAGTTAGCAAGCGAGAGTAGTTGTATCAGAATTGAAAACAAAACCAGGAGTAGTAGTAACACGAGTGAAAGCTGTGAACAACTGAGGTGAAGGAGGGAGGAATGCGACCGACATGAGATGAATAGAGCAAGATAGCAAGATAGATAGAGCAAGACAGCAAGATAGATAGAGCAAGACGGCCTAGATGAGAAAGAGAGGACGTGCTTATAGACGACGCTGTGTTGGTCCCCCTTCTTTTGTTCGGCGCGCGGGAAGTCTATTGTTTGTGATTCTAGTGTCTGCCAGAACTATTGTTATTTATGATGTCGCTAAAGATAAACCGGTTGGAGGTAAAGACCATTTTCTTTGTACAAAGACCAACTTGTGCTGTTGAAGTGACAACATACTAACTACCACTAAACTAATTTAGAACTCTAAATTTATAAACTATACTAAATGTCAATTATTATGTTATATCAAACCTAATTAACCTTAGATAATAACAATGAGTGCTTTTAAAATAAATTACCTTTGTACATTTGAAGGCAGATTTCGGCTAAAAAAAGCCTATTAAGCACCACTTTTTTTTAATTAGAATTAAAGCTTAGGGTCTTGTTAAGTTTTTAAAATTACTAAAAAGTCATGGAACCTTTTTTTTAATTTTTAATTCAAAGTTGAAATTTTAACTATGACTTGCTTTTACCTCAATTTTTTATTGTCGGTCAATATTTTTGGAACTTATTTTGATGATAGGAAGCTGGGTATTTTATGTGTTAAAGAACAAGTCATGAGGTCTATGTAACAAAAAAAAAATAAAAAAAAGATGTATAATTTCCGGTAAAAAAAATATTTTAGTCTGTCAAGTAAAAAAATCTCAAAATTTAAAAAAAAAATCATAGCTCGAAAACTACAAAAAATCGCTGAACATACATAGGGTATTTCCGGGTACAACTAGATGTGAGGAATCAAAAAAAAAATTTTTAGTGTCACCGTTTGGGCCACCCTGTATAAACGTAGTAATATATCGGTAGCGAGTCTTCTAAAAATCAATAATATTAGGTATAACTAAAAGCACATTACTTTTACTATACAAATAAACATGATAGCAGAAGTTAAAATTTCAGTAAAGTGCTGTTTTTAAAGTTACTCAAAAAATATTATAAGTGAATAGTACCCAACGCCATGGTCGTTGGTTATTATGTAAACAAGATCAATTCATAATGACTACACTTATAATAATTTCCTTAAAGTCGACTACATTTTCGTAGATCATACGAAAATAACAAGAGGAAAGGGTTTGTACTATACATAAGTGGGTAATAAATAAATTCAATATTCGTATAATGAACTAACACGTTATTGTCTATGTACACCTATTTATATTATTGTTGGGCTGGATCGAATGTTTAGAATTTTATTCGTTACTTTTTACGAGTTTATCAGTACGCATCTCATCAAACTGATCAAAAGTTAAGGTTATTCTGTGGTCCGCGCGATACGTATCAATATGGACGCACTTGTATGACTTCTTTTGTACAGTCAGCAACGAAAGTTGCTTATCACTTTAGTACTTTATCATGGTAACTTTTTTGACTAATGCTTCAAAACTGCGAGACATTCTGTCAAAAAAGTTGCTATGACAAAGTACTAAGGTGTTAAGTAATTTTCGTTGCTGACCGTACAAAGTACTATGTTAAAATCCAATTGATGCGATACTGTCATTGCGGATCTGTGAACGCTCGCTAAAACACGTCACTTAATATGAAAATACAGACCGCATCACAACTTATTACGCATTTCCAAATAATTCAATCGCTTTCCCCAAAAATCCTTACCAGCCAAAATGATTCATAATTGAACTTCAGATTGATGCCTACGGATGCATAAACCACGAATATCTTTAATTACATAGGTAACGTATCCGTGTAATACTTTATTACGTTACAATAATTACAATTCATCATAAAAACAAGTAGGTAATTGATATAAAAAATTAGACATTATTTTAACAAAATAATACATTCAAACTATAGAAAATTGTCAAAAATTCTCCAATAGATTTTGAACCTTTCGATTGAGGAGGATAGCCCAGCGTACTGATGACTAAAAACAACACAAAGGGAGATACTTTACATGCTCATTAACCTGGGGCGGTATTACAACCACTTATATAACTTGCTAGGTTTATGAATTGTTATAGTTACATCTCTTTCTCGCTGTATAGCAAATAAAAGAGACGCATTCAGCCATAATAATAGCCATTCAGAAAACTGGCAAATTTTAATATGGTTTGTAATACGGGGGCTGGGCATGGTACAGTCGAGTTCGATAAGATGTGCACACATTTAACAGTTTATCAATCTATATACCTTTGTAATAATAAGTCAAAATTTTGTCAAAAGTGCCAACATATTAATGAATTCGACTGTACCAGAATGAAAAATAATAAATTACAATAATTTTAAAAAATAAATATGTGAAGCTTTCCTTAAGGGCCCACCGATTTGACCTACTGCAGGCCTATTTTGTAACTCAACTGACAGCTTAAAATGATCATCCATCACTGATCTAAGTTGTAAGTACATTGCTGCTACAGTAAAAAGCAATGTTATACCTCTCTACAAAAACCTTTTTTACGTTTTATAAAAAACAAACATTCTAGATTTCCCATCAGCCCAGAGTACTACATGTTTTCTTTGTTAGTTTTAATAACAATGCACAATAATCATTCGGATAACATTAAAATACATGAAACCACGCATTAATTTAGTAATAAAACAGCTATAAGGTACTGGCCGTAGTAGTAATCAAAATACATTTGAAGTATAATACGTTTCAGCGATATTAGTGTAGGAAATGAAGGTAGTGGACCCCACGGTAAATCCTCAGTAGACGAAACTTTACAGTATGAAAAGTACCATGAGTGAAACATATTTTTTTAATTGTCCAAATCGATTTGTTTTTGGTTATTTGTACATAGGTTTAGGTTCATACTATATTACATCCCTGCAAAGTTCCATCGACTGAGGATTTAATGTTGGGGTCTCCAACTCCATACAAAAGATCGCTTCATTCATTTCCTACTCTATATTGGCGGCTCGGAACGTTGCGTCGTGCGAAAGGCTGCTCAAAAGTATGTAATATAGGGGTACGTATAGCTACTCAATGTATGGGATGGGAACCAATATTTTTTTCCATTAAAGGATGAGACTTCTTGGTACACTTGTTGCTTAGGTGGACCAGAGGGCCTAGCCAAAGTAACATTCGCTAATCTTCGTTATCGGTTCGCTTTCGAAACATGTATGGGATTGACATAAGGTTTCGTTAACAATCGAATTTTAAAACGTCAAATCCATACATGTTTTGAAGCGAAGCGATAGCGAAAATTTGCAAATGTTACTTTGGCTAGGGGGGCAGAGTAGAAAACGCCCGGGAGACAGCGGGAGCCACCCTGCTGGGGGGGAGGGAAGCGGGTGAAGTCTTCTTTCGCCGCGCGTGATGTTGGTCGTAATAACTGCTAATTTATAGTTACTATGGCAAGTGGGGTATCATTTCCGGATAAATAAAAGATGGCCAATCATTTTCTGAAATAAATTAAAACCTTTACATACAAAAAATGAATTGTCGTAATTTCGAAACAGAAAAATAAAAAAGAATATACTTAAACAAAAAATCTTTCCTGTGACGATAATTTTTAAAGGAGTAAAGATATCGGCTTAAAAAAAATATGATTAGAAAGCCACATTAATACAGTTTTCAAAAATATAAGTTTTTTTGGAAGTTTCATAAAAAAAATGCGTTAAAAAATAATATATACAGCGCGGCAGAGGCATAAAAAAATCAAAAAAATGCGATCTGTTAACGGCCGGAAAAGGCCGTAAAACCCGTGCTTTGACCCGGAGATATGACGTCATAAAAAAGGTGGCCGCCGTATTTTGAAAAATACTGATAATTATGATTCTATTAATCCTTTATACAAGTAATGGGGTGTTAAATTAAAGGGAATTCTAGGTGGGTACGTATCAGAATGTCTAAAGTTAAAATGTCTAAGCTTAAAATGACAAAGTTCAAAATGTCAAAAATTAAAATTCAAATGGTTTAAAATGTCAAAAATCATGCCGCGGCAGCGGCCGGCGAAGCGCCAGAAAAAATCTATTTCAAACTCAATTGGTGGATTTTGTTCGCCTGCTATTGAATCAGTGAGCGCGCAGCTATGGTGATGTACGGCGGAGGCACATGCACGCAATTATTTAACCTAATTATTAAATGAAAGAAAGGCATAAGTAAATTCTATACGTCATTATATGTATTTGTACTATAAGACATTTTAAGTTTTGATCATTTAAACTTAGACATTTTTATTTTAGACTATCTGACCGTTTGACATTTTCGTTTTGACATTTTGAACTTTCGACATTTTAATCGTTAGACATTAAAATTATTGACATTTTGATCTTTGCCATTTTAAGTTTAGACATTCTAACTTTAGACATTCTGATACGTACCCGAATACTACGATCTGAATTGCACTTTATTGTGTCGGAGCAAAACTCGCTATTTATTTAAAGTACCATGCGGCGTGCTGCTTCTGTACTTGTACTATGTATTAGTTATTCTGTGCCCTGGGGCTCGATTGGGACTCGATCTCAATCATTTGAGTCAAATGTCAAACGAAAAATAATTCTATTCAATTATTGAGAAAATGGAGCGTTCCGACAACGACAATCGTGAGCGTGAGTTATACCTGCAACGGCTGCAACGAAAATTTTTTACTATATGGAGAAGGCGTGCAAGAGCGGCGGCGGCGGCACGCGCCCGAAGGCCGAATGTAGAAAACAAAAGCTGCTGGGATAACCAGGTTGGACCGTTTTACTGCAGCGACGACGAGGAAAACAGGGAAACTGCAAACTGCAGGCAGCAACGGCGGCAGTGACGGCAGCAACCGCGGCAGTGGCGGCAGCAGCGGCGGCACCTTGAGCATCGGCAGTGGCTAATGCGACTACGACTGCGAATGCGTCTGCGGTGACGATTTGGGACTCGATCTCAATCATTTGAGTTAAATGTCGAACGAAAAATAATTCTATTCAATTATTGAGAAAATGGAGCGTCCCGACAACGACAATCGTGAGCGTGAGTTATACCTGCAACGGCTGGAACGATTTTTTTTTACTATATGGAGAAGGCGTGCAAGACCGGCGGCGGCGGCACGCGCCCGAAGGCCGAGTGTAGAAAACAAAAGCTGCTGAGATAACCAGGTTGGACCGTTTTACCGCAGCGACGACGACGAAAACAGGGAAACTGTAAACTGCAGGCAGACACGGTGGCGGTGACGGTAGCAACCGCGGCAGTGACGGCAGCAGCGGCGACGAGTTGGGACTCGATCTTAATCATTTGAGTCAAATGTCGAACGAAAAACGGCTGGAACGATTTTTTTTTACTATATGGAGAAGGCGTGCAAGAGCGGCGGCGGCGGGACGCGCCCGAAGGCCGAATGTAGAAAACAAAAGCTGCTGGGATAACCAGGTTGGACCGTTTTACCGCAGCGACGACGACGAAAACAGGGAAACTGCAAACTGCAGGCAGCAACGGCGGCTGTGACGGCAGCAACCGCGGCAGTGGCTAATGCGACGGCTGCGTCTGCGGCGACGAGTTGGAACTCGATCTTAATTATTTGAGTCAAATGTCGAACGAAAAATAATTTTATTCAATTATTGAGAAAATAGAGCGTGCCGACAACGACAATCGTGAGCGTGAGTTATACCTGCAACGGCTGCAACGAATTTTTTTTACTATATGTAGAAGGCGTGCAAGAGCGGCGGCGGCAGCACGCGCCCGAAGGCCGAGTGTAGAAAACAAACGCTGCTGGGTTGGACCCTTTTACCGCAGCGACGACGACGAAAACAGAGAAACTTGTCGCCGCAGACGCAGTCGCATTACAAATATAATATGATGGAATTTTTTTATGAAATGAGAACGGAGATCAGAGATGTTAAAGGGATCTTGCTCTAATTTGATTATTTGTATTTATTTTATTATCTAGTTTTTATTACACACTGCACACAGAATTAGGGGTTTAATGAACCTAAATTTGGGTCATTACATTGTAATCACTTGTAATGATCACTTTAGAGTATAGGTATTGCAGTGTGTATTGTATTTCTTTCTCCTACACTTGTTTTGTCTAAAACTCTTAATAATTGTGCCACCTTACAAAAATGTACTTATTAAGGGTTATGTTTGTCAAGTGATCAGGATAGGTTAGAATAGAAATTTAATTTTCGTGTTTTTTTTACAGATCTGAACCACAGAATAACTAATAGTACAAGTACAGAAGCAGCACGCCGCATAGTAATTTAAATAAATAGCGACTTTTGCTCCGACACAATAAAGTGCAATTCAGGTCGCACAATGGCCTGCAGTACAGTTTATATTCACCTAGAAGTTGCCTCTCTATCTATCGCGTGCTCTTACCTTTTCTAATGACGCAACGTTAGGGTTGTCTTCTTATATGAACTGCGTAGCATCCTTACTAATATTATAAATGCGAAAGTCCGTTCACGTCTTAACTACTGAACCGATCATCATGAAATTTTACACACACGTTGTCAGGGGTACAGAAAAGGACATAGAAAAACTTTTATCCCGAAAAAAGAAACTTTTCCCGAGGGATAGACAAAATACTATCCACGCAGACGAAGTCGCGGGCGGAAGCTAGTATATCATAATTTCAAAAACGACAATTGTTTATTGGTTTTTTGATTTTGACATCCGTACACGGCACAGTAATGTCGACTCGACATTGTTACTATTATAAAGAGAATACCTACGCAGGCAGTAAGATGCCGCGCGACTACACAGGCGGGCGTGTGGCGACTGGCGGCCCTTTGCTCACTTGTCCCGCCGGCGGAACGGCTAGCGGTAGGTGCTTATCGCGCGACCTGGAGCGAGTGACGGAGGCCTGTCTGAACTAAGAAGGCGCCCCACGCTGCCTTTCCCACTATACGCGCGGTCATCAGTATCACAGTAGCCCCAGCAAAATGTTGCGTCTTAGAGAAATGAGAGTATTACAGATAATTAGTTCATAGTTCTGGTACTCCTCTGTTCGCTTGCCACATCTAGTCACTGCCGATCTATGTATTGTTAATGCATTGACGAGAACGTAGTGTTGTTTGCCCTGTCATGATGGTATGTGCGTACAATACGTTGACTACCCGCGATGTTGAATTATTATTGTGATCTATATCAATAAATTTCTGTGTTTTTTAAACTGTTCGTGCGACAAAACAATGTAACTTTATTTTATAAGTATTAATTAATTTTAAGTTTCTCATTTAAGTGAATGTATAATTCTTTTGGGAAATAAATCTTTAACCACATAGGTGCAATTTGATCAAGTATAGCAAAATTTGTTCAAGTTGTATTTTCGAAGTTATTCGAGGAAAAACTGATTTTGCTGGGGTAACGTTATTACCACAATCATTTATTTTAACGTTAATTTTTCTTACCGTTATTAATGTAAGTACTTGCATCGATAACGTTACTAATTTTTAATGGTATTTAAGCCCTGATGCTCCTAGCCGCGGGCCACGCGCATCAGCATTAAGCTTCACAAAGAGGTCATCAAAGGTCAACTACATCGCAGTATGGTTTTACTCTGTTGTAATAATAAGGCTTCAACTCAACTGTCACTTCACCAGGTTTATCCATTTCTTGGTAGGGGCAAGCATAGAGTACATTATTATACTAGAGAGGGGCAAGTGTGCTTTACCGGTGGACACTTTCTAGAATTTGGAATAAAATAGTAGATTGTTATACAAGACGCTAAAATGACCCATTGCATACGAGGTAGTTTTATTGAGATAAATAGAAACCGAGTTACAATGGGTTTTAGCGTCGTGTGTTACACTCTACTTTTCACTACGAAGGCGAGAAAATAAAATACAATATTAAATACCTAGTTTATACTTACGTAAACGAATCCACTCATTTTTATATCCTCCACTTTATAAACTTTTCATACAGTATTTAAATAAATGATTTGTGCTTGACGGCAAAAGATTAAAATTATTTCTTTCCTATTACTTACTTACAGGCACACAATTCAATCAGTTTGGTATTAGAGAATTTCGCGCCTTTTTTAATTTCTACTGTAGCAGCTAAGAAACACAATGCACGCATTATACGATCAAACTTAAAGTCACAGAGTATAAATAAGTCTATGATTTCACCGAAGAGATCGCTGCTTTTAGCACAGAATACATAATAGTACAAGTACAGAAGATCCACTCCGCAAAGTCATTTATTTAAATAGCGACTCTATTCCATACGCAATAAAGTGCAATTCAGGTTGCACGCCGCTCCCTTGGCTACAGTTATATTCACCTAGAGAAGTTGCCTCTCTTTCTATCGCGTAGCTCTTATCTCCTCTAACGAATTCAGGGTTTCACTTTCTTCTTTTATATAATAATTAAATAACAGGTAATTAATTTATTACAAGTTATGAGGTTATGAAATAATGTGCTGGTACTTAAAGATGTTTCAAAATTACCTTGGATAGGTACAGTCAACGCCACATCAGACATGCTGACTTTGAGTCAATTTGCTTTCATACGAAATGAAATTGTATTCATAATTAACTTTATTTCGAAAGTAGGTAAGTAAGTACCTATCTAATCTAAAAAATATTATTTCAGTAAATAGTTGGGTGAATATTTTTTAACAAATAAGACAAGTAAGTAACTACCAAAGAATAAATGGATACTAAATACTAAGTACCTAGTAGACAAGCACTTCTTACGTTTCGATGTCGTTTGGAACTTTTGGAAGTGTGAAAAACACGTGAGGTTCGGATCCTTTTTATTAGTATTAAGGCAGCCCATTGCGATGTAATATGCCTTCATTTTGGTTATAATAATATTATTATAGAGTGACTATCAAAATCGAACTGCTAACGTGCGACCCAGCCGGCACGCGATAGCCCTCTGAAATTAGTCCGTCCGGACGGACCCGCTGGCTACTTGTAGCTTCGTACCTAAAGCGCGGAGTGAGCCTAGCCTGCTTTTAGTTCCATGTTCAAAAATAAAAATGAGAAACAGTATTAAGTCGAGCGAGTCTTTTTTCGTGATTATGAATAAAGACTTTTTCGTTTTAGTAGGCTCATTGGGAATAGACAAACATTACAAAAGAAAAAACTTTATCCCCTAGGGGTAATTTTGCTATTTTATCCTGGCTCTTGTACTATGGGCAACAGCGACGCTTAACCAGTTTGCAACAAAATTCGTGTGCGCGCGTATCGCCCCTACACGAACTAAACGTATGGTTGTGACGGCGCGGCGTGCAAGCGATTTTGACCTTAGCAGTGGTTAAGCGTCGCTGTTGCCCATGGTACCTTACAATGACGGACTTTTAGAGCAAGAGGAGTGAAAAAAAATATGTTTGAATTAGTGAAGTTTTATATAGAGGGCGGGCTTATATGGGGCTTCGCGGCGCTGCCCGACCGACGTGAAAAATTACGTGAAATCGCATGCATTTTTGACGTCACTATTTGCGTCATGTTTAACGTCTAGTAACGTCTTATGTTTACGTTATGTATCATGTAAAGTAGGGACAGCATCGTAATGTATTTGATAACGGCGGGTAACGTTATTTTTTGACGTGATTTAAGCCGTCGAAATCTGTGTCATCCACACATGATTTCGACGTTTGACCTGACCAAAATTTCACGTCATTTCTTCCGTCCTTTGCTGCCTGGGAAGCTTCCACCGGCCCACATTCATCGCAGCTAATCTTCCTGCCGTTCACCATCAACATCAAGAAGGTCATCAAAGGTCAGTGATGTGGACTTTTTAGTATTAACAGAACGCATTTTTAAGATTTTTTATGCCACTGTTACGCTGTGTATAATATTTTTTAAACGCATTTCTTATGAAACTGTTCCAATAAAACTTATATTTTTAATTTTTATATTAATCTGGCTCTAAACTAAACATCTTAAACAGACATAATTATAAATAGTCAAACATATAATACATATTTTTTTGAAGCCGATATCTGTACTCGTTTGAAATTTATCGTCACTGGAAATAATTTTTGTTTACTAAATTTTAAATTATTCGGTTTCGGAATTACGGTAATGATTTTTTTTGTATGTAAAGGTGTTTTTTTTTATTTCAGAAAATAATTGGCCATCTTTTATTTATCCGAAAATGATACCCCACTTGCCATAGTAGCTATAAATTAGCAGTATTACGACCAACATCACGCGCGGCGAAAAAAGACTTCACCCGCTCCGCCTCCCTCCCAGCAGGGTGACTCCCGGTCCCCCCTCCCCCTCTGGTCCACCTAAGCAACGAGTGTACCAAGTCTCATCCTTTAATGGAAAAAATATTGGTGTTGTTCTATACGTATCCCGCTTAAGTGTGTGAGAGCAGGAGTGGGCAGGGCTTACAACCGGTATCGAAAATACAGGTATTGTAAAGGTGATACCGGTATTTTCCATACCGGTTCCTGTTAACAGGTATCGCAAACTATACCGGTATTATACCTAAAAATACCTTTTTTTTAAATCATGTTTCTCAAATCATGTGCGTGTGAGACAGATATAATATAACCGCGCCGCGTACCTACTGTTGCCGCTACATCTGTATCACTCGCACATTGGTCACCATGGTCGTTACCGGTATAGTAATAATACCTGTATTTTTATTACCGGTTTTTTGTCCAATCCACTGATACCGGTATCGCAAAATACCGGTATTCCAAGCCCTGGTGGTGGGGCATGGCTACGCCGAAATGGCTAACTTTACAGCCGCCCACAAGGATGAAACGGATTATACGTCCAAGTAATATGAAAATTTATCAGTTTGGCTTAGATTTCGTGATTCAATTGCAAAACGTGCAAACATTAATTTCGTCATTTGCAAATTATACCTATTTAAAAGATACATTCAAACATATTAAATAGATAGTTCACACATTCTTTAAACATATTTATAAACAAAAAATTGATTTCAAATTATATACAGGCTGTTTGGATCCGATTAAGACAAATCCTAGACAAATACTGTCTTAATCCGGATAACATCACAAGAAGAGTTGATTATGCTCACGTTGCAAATCATTTTGGTATTACTTTTGTATAGGAAGTTCACTGTTCGCCGGCCTCTTAAGTAAGTATCTTTTCAGACATTACATAAATGTTTCATTCATTATTTTACTATACTTAGCAGTCAAATGCAGATGCATACTGAAGATTTAAATGCGCCACAAGCGACTGTCCTAAAATCGTTTGATTGGTTTTTTTTTCATAAGTCAAAATGAAATTTTTAACGTATTTTGACCAATCGAAATCATTGATAGTGGTGACGATTCGGTTGGCAAGACCAAATTAATTGACAGGACTAACTTAATTTTAGCATTCGGTTCTTGTCTTTATGATACAAAGAGAAAAGGATGGAAAACTAAATTTAGTTTAGTCCTGTCAATTAGTTAAGTCGTTGTGAACTGAATCGACACCAGTCGCCGGGTCGCCATCTGCGATTATCTTTGCGTGTGGATCCCCATTATTGTAGGATACATGCATATTTAATTAAAACTCATGGTTAGATGTTGTTTTATTTTAATAAATTAGTTGCATTGAATGATGTTGATGATTGAAATTTTATATTGACTCAGAGCAGAGGTTCTGTCGCGCGCGCTGTTCAAATGTTGGTAAATTTTAATGAGATCATATCTGTATTATATTTGTAACTTCTTGTTTTTCAATTTGTAACCTAGCATGGCTTCCTGGCCTCGCGAGTAGGTGCTGACTCATGTACACCCTAAACACTATATATCAGGGGTGTCAAAGATACGGCCCGCAAGCTATCTCAATACGGCCCGCGACCAGAATCTATCCAGTGAGGATTTTAGACGGCATTCGATGCCACTACGTAATACGTATTGTAAGATAAAATAAGATACCTCAGGTATCTCGATCCTCAAGCTCAAGATAACTCCTTTTTACTACCTTTGTATGAAAATAAAGATTTTAATTTAATATGTGTTTGAATTTTTAAATTTGAGTAAGGCCCGCTAACACACTCTTAACTTATTAGCCTTTTAGAAAAATCAGTCTGACACCCCTGCTATACATCATATTATATGATGGGCCTTGAGATACCTCTTGCAGTATTTGTCACTAGCTCTGTATCTATAAAGGGAAGCTACGCCATTACTTTTTTAGATGTTCTTAAGAATTTACCGTTTATTATTATCTCCGTCTAATTTTCTAAACTTGACACAGTCTCATGTTCGGTAGTATACTTTTCTTTCGCGTTTCTAGTTCAATAACATCTACGTTTAATTTCGCAGCCGACATTTTGTGGTCGTCGATGTAGTTCGTGAGTACACAAATTGTTATTCTTTGGTCAGTACAACGTTTCCGACAATACACAGATTGACCTGTCTCAATAAGTTTTAACTTAGTATGTTTTTGAGAAACCAGTTCCCAGGACATTTATATCTAACCATTAATTAAGTGTTGCTATAACTCTGCATTAATTTACATTGTAAAGATACAAGTTTCATCTTTCGCTCAAATTAAAAAGAATGAAATGGCCAAAAACACATTGTGTCTTACTCCATTGTTAGTTTTGATATAATACAACATACCTTTAAATTAGTATGTACCATCGTTGCCTTGTACTCGAATATAAAGCGTGAAATTTTAATCATTTGGTTCCCGCAGTGGGGTGGTTCCACTCATGATTACAAGCAACTTTTACTATGGGGCCAACTCTGATTTCACGAAAAGAAAATTAGCTGTTCCATACATTAAAGTCGAGTAAGTATTGCGCTTTTATATGGGACAGCTGTTTTTCTTGGCAATATCAGAGTTGGCCCCATAGCGCACAATACACATAATATACACTCGACTTAAGAAAAATCGCACCTCTTCGAAAATAAGTTTAGACTTGGCCACCTGCCATTGCTAGCTAACGTTTTATTGTGTAAATGTTGGTAACTGTTGAAATTACATTTAATGAGCTTTCAATTAATAATTGTTTGATTTCATTAACATAACAGTTACCATAATTAAACGCTTAAAGCGTTATTGCTTGCGCCGTTATAAAAGGGAAATAAAAGGGGTCAATTCAGGAAATGTGGGTAAATTAGCTATCGAGATGATAGATAAAATACACTTCAACAGTTCAATAAAAAAAAGGAATACCCAAGATGGATACTATTGCCTATGAGTTGCTCAAATATTACAAAAAATGAGGCAATGTAATGTAGCTCGTAAACTGAATCTCGGTAATTGATTCCGTTCGACGAGTATTCCAACGGTTTCTAGAGACTGTTGGCTATGTCCGAAGGGGAAGAAGTATATAACAATACTTATCATTAAATTAGATAGGATTAAATTAACTTTAAAGAAATTTTTGAATATGTGCGATTTTTCTGACGCCGAATGTAGTACTAAGCGCACAGAAGCCCATCCGCTGCACGGCAATAAAGTTCAATTTCAAATTGCACAGCACTGCGTGCCTATTATTGTATGTGCCTTCTCTTTCTGTCGCGTTAGTCGCGTAGCTCTGTCTCAACCGACACACGACATCCCTCGTGCGCTGGCTCGACTGAGTCAGCCGCGAGCAGTAGGCCAATATAAAAGCACGGAGTGAGCCCCTGCCCATAGTAAAAGTTGCTTGTAATTATGAGTAGAACCACCCCACTGGAGAAACCAAATTATTAAAACTAGAGTTGGAAAAAACGGCTTAAAATTTTTAAACGTTGAAACGTTGTACTTTTTTTAATAAGCACGCTTAAAAAAGTGCTTTTTTGCTTAAATGCTTTTTTTCGTTTGTACGTTGTGTTGAAACCGTTGAAGTAAAAAGCTTGCAACGTTGTGTTGCCAATAAGAAATAAACTACGCGGAGAGCTTTTTAAACAGAACGAAATTGTTGTGATATAAACAAAATTTTGAATAAAACCTAATTACTTTTTTATATTTCAATTAACTTTAACTTTACAGATATTGCATTCTGCAATTTTTTCCTGAATTCTCGACATTTTATTTATGTTCACAACTTTAAAACTAATGCAGTTCAAATCCACCTCACACCACCTCATACATACGTATTAACAATGTTTATTAACAACAAAACGTGAATAACGAAATTACGCAACAAACTGAACGAAAACGTGACACGTGCTCACTCCCAGACAGCAAAAAGCGTACTGCGCTTACTGCTTTTTTACTTTTCGTTTAAACCATTCAAACCAACCAAATAAAGTCGCTATCGAATGGCAAAATCGCCAAATAGGAACGTTGAAGCAAGTAGTTCTACCACAACATGATAGATGGCGGGACTTTTACAATAAGTAGAAAGCATACTTTGCTTAAAATTGAAAGCGCGCTTTTGCACTTATTTAAATAAGCACGCTTATTTAAGTGCTTTTCGTTTAAACGTCCAACTCTAATTAAAACTTCAGCGTATAGTTTACGATAGTTCAAAGCCCGTGTTACTGTTGACGGCGTACCGCAGTTTGTCCCGCAAAGTGCTTCGTTTCTGGTAGTTGGGCAGCTTCAGTAGATTGAAGCAGGTTGATGAAGTCGGCAATCTATTCAGAGGATCCTTTTTTCTGATTGTGAAGAACCCACGAATTACGCTGCCTGGTGGATAAAAATTGTTAATTTAAAGTTTTTATACTCTTATTAATAACCTAGGTCACAGAATATATAATACATAGTACTAAACCTACAGAAGCCCATCCGCGCGAGGATTAAGTAATAAGCTACTCTCGCTGTACGGCAATAAAGTACAATTCACAGCGCTACGTGCCTATTATTATGAGCACCTCTGAAGCACTTCTCTGATATTCTATTAATATCGTCTATTAATTGACATTTAAAATTACAATTATATGAATTATTTTTATCTAATTTTTACACTAAATCAGATTTATTATGGAAATATGTAAGTTAATTTAAAGTAAATAATGAATGACACGATTATAAAATTTTTGCATGCCTGGGAACTGGCAAAACATGCTGAACAATGTTATACCTACTTAAGATCTGTTCTATATCATACCATGTTTATGAGCAAATAAATATTTCTATTTCTATTTCTCTTTTGGTCGCGTAGCTCTGTCTTAACCGACACATGACATCCCCCCTCATGCGCTGGCTCGACTGGAGCAATAGTACTTTAAAAGTTGAAGCGCGGAGTGAGACCTCCGCCTAGGTGCTGCTAAATTAGATGTGCTGTTTCGTACTTAATAAAATAAAACTATTCCATATGGTCAAGAATTGATAAATAATCAACCTATTGTAAAAAAAGTAAGCGCATACAAGGTTATTTTTAGTTAATACAAAACATCTCGTGGGGTTGATCAGACCATCAGACTGAACAACTTTCATTATGGGACCAACCTCGAAATCAGCTGTTCCATACAAAAGTACAATCCTACTCCATCGAAATGTATGAAATATATTTTTGATGCTGAAGCTGATTATTTTTTCGCGTTTTCAAGGTTGATCCCATGGTCTGATCATCCCCACGAGAGGTTTTGTATTGATTAAACCTTGTAGAATGTGTCCTTTGAAGTAGTACAAGCAGAAGAAAGGACTAAATTAAAAACATGTCGTTAGTCAATATTTACCTATAGTGTCTCCAGTATCTTCGTCGTCGCCGACTTCAACGCAACGTATAGAAAATGGCGGCTTGAGGTGCGCGAACCCGAGCACTGGCGGCTTCGAGCACGATGTCACGAACTGCATACAAAATGTTTAAACAATACTAATGTTAAAATAGATGTCTGTTAAATGACATCTATTTTAATCCGGCAAAAGAGAAGTAGAAAATAATGGAAGAAGCTAATAAATAAATAAACAAGGCGATTATCACACTGGCTCCGCACCCCGTGACGCGGAGTGGCAGATATTACGTTGTATGCAATTATGTCAGTTTGTGTAGAAAACACGCGCGGCATCACACACTGACTCCGCGCCCCGTCGCGGGAGAAATGTAAGCCAGTGTGAGAAACGTCCAAATAAATATTAGAAAAAATCACAAACATTGCTCTGATTTCAAAGTAAGTAGATAAAGCACTTGTGTTATGTCGCACGTTGGCCCAAACCTCAGCCAATGTATCGTTCATTGATGCTTTTATAAGAACCTCTTTGAAGCATTTGTTACAAAACCAGCAACGTACGATGAATTTGCCAATATTGTGGCCAGCGTGTGGAGCCGGCATTATGGAAATCAGAGAAAACGGTGGAACTACAAAAACTCTGACCTGAGTCAATATAGAAAAGTACGTTTTTAAATTAACCCAGTCAGGTCAGGGATCACATCCGGGACCGGGACCTCAGAGATGGTGACACCGAGAAAACCGGTGTACACACCACTCGACCACGAAGGTCGTCAAAAGAAGCTACTTATTGTCATTAGGTTTTTGTATGACAACACTCAACTGTTTTTATATGCAAAAACTCTGTGTTGATAGTAAACATAAAAGTTTACATTCAATATTATTTTGCCAACATCTATCGGTGTCCGGTAGTATAGTTCGGTTCGAACGGTATAAAATGGAAGAACATAACGAATCCGCGGTAGTATTGTATGTGCTGTAATGTAGATAGCTGAATACCGAAGTACTGCGTGTGCACATCGCTGTATACATACCTTGAGGAACATGGCGCGCTCGTGCTCGCTGAAGTCCCGCTGCAGTACGTCCCACAGCCAGCACACGACGCGGTGCGAGTCGTGGAACCCGCCGTAGTACTGCGTGTGCCGGCGCAGGTCTCGCAAGTCTAACGGCACGTTGTCGCCGCTTATTAGCCGTTGAAGCTGTCACAGATTTCGGCGTATCACTACATATTATAAAACAAAGTCTCTCAACGCGTCTTTCTGTATGTCTGTTCGCGATAAACTCAAAAACTACTGAACAGATTTTCATGCGGTTTTCACCAAATGATAGAGTGATTCCTGAGGAAGGCTTAAGTGTATAATAAGTTGAGATTTTATGTAAATTGGTAGAAATATGACAATAATTTGTTGAAGAGGTCGGCAAAAATTAACCCGACTGGGAGCTTGCATCGAAAACGACGCATGAACCTTTTGAACTATGTCAAAATAAAGTATGATGGAATTGTTCCTCTTTTATAGACCTACAAAAAGTCCGCGAGCGCGTTTCTTACACCGATGACGGGACGGGACTCGAACGGGACGGAAACAGACTTTTGGAGCGAATGAAGGTAACGACTGTAAGGTATTTTAATAACTAGAAATTATTTCGTTGTACTGTAGTACAAGAAACCACATCCGTGTAACTCCAATATGAATACGCTTTGCCCTACCCTTAAGGCGCCTGTTCACGACAGAGAAACTGTTTTTACTGCTGGCCAAAGCTAGCCACGCTTCGCCTCACTTAGCTTGTCAACTATCAGGGTTTTTTCCCGATTCCATACCACAGAATACGTAATAGTACTAGTACAGAAGATGCATTCTACAAAATCATATAAATAAATACCGACTCTTGCTCCAACACACAATAAAGTGCAATTCGGGTCGCACAGCGTCCCTTTCCTACAATTATATTTACCTATGGTTGCCTCTCTTTCTATCGCGTCTGACGTGTAAAATTGTTCAAGCGCGGAGTGCGCCTCGCTTTTCCATACATACTAGCAACCGGCTATAAACGTCAACAAAGAGCACTAATAGTTGACGTCGGAGGTTCATGCGTTTGCGTGACCGATTTTGATCTTTATGGAGTCCACCTAAATCCGCGGCTGTATAGTCGTAAGTTGGTATCAAATTAGAAGCAAATTGCCTTTCTTACATGTTTCTCTAAAAACAACCAACGACTAGACTAGAGTCTAGCTAGGCCTTAGACCAGTGGTTCTTAACTAGTGGCCGCCTGCGACTTGTCTGGTCTGCATAGACAGATTTTTGCTTTCCCTCGGGAACTGTTCGTTTTTTTTTTTCGAAAAAAGAATGTCCCTATTCTGTGCCCAGTGCCGGTTTTAGCACTACCAGCGCCCTGGGCGATATTTCTACGGGGCGGCCCCTATCTACGATTACAAGATTTTCAATTTTGCCTGTTAATTAAAAAACGGTTGCGTAGAGCGATTTTTAGTCAGTTTCACCTACTAATCTTGTAACCTTGCTTGGTTATATTAAAAAAATGGCCGCGCAGCGCGATTTTTAGTCAGTTTCATCTACTAATCTTCTAATTTTGCTTATTACAGTAAAAAAACGGCCGCGCAGCGAGAGTTTTAGTCAGTTTCACCTACTAATCTTGTAATCTTGCTTGCTTATAGTAATAAAACGGCCGCGCAGCGCAATTTTTTGTCAGTTTCATCAACTACTCTTGTAATCTTGCTTGTTTATAGAAAAAAAATTTTTATTCAGTGAATCCACTAATCTTGCTTGTTCATACTAAAAAAAAGGCCTGGCGAGGCAGTGCGATTTTTGATCAGTTTCATTCGTCGCGTTGTCGCTCGTCATCAGGCAACACTACGATTGATAGTGGTCGGGCATTTTCAGCGACCCACACACGAGGGCGGCCAGTGCAGTCACAACGCTTGCATCGCCCTAGGGCCACTCCTTGATTTTACAATGGCCAAATCTAAACGGCACATGGTAGCGAGCGATGAAATTTCGGCGAGATATTGCCAAGATGTTCTGATTATGTATTGCCACCATAACGATTTAGTCGCTAAAGGGGAATTTACGATAATAATTGTAGGACTCGCTCTGAGCAAGTGTGTATGAATGAAGTGTGAGTGAATGCGGCTGCGGATATAAAGTCCGATCCAAACGGGCGGTTGCTCGTGCTCGCCCCCCCTCCTAACGCCGGTACTGCTGTACCCCTGACAACGTATATGCAAAATTTCATGATCGGTTCAGTAGTTAAGAAGTGAAGGCGTAACAAACAAACAAAAGAACTTTTGCATTATTAGTAAGGATGCCGATGGCACGCACTTGACTCTTTGCGCTCCGCGTGCTCCCGCCCGCCCATTAAATTAAAACTGAGAACTAACATGTCGCGATTGTGAACTGATGGCAGTAACACTGCTTTTAGTCTTTGTCCTGTGAGCAATGAGAATACTTTGTGTAATGACATCAATCGAACTATCAATAAAAAATAAAAATATTCACAATTAAAAACAAAAAAATTATCACTTTTTAAAGTCGTTTGGGGGCCCGCGACCCAACCCAATACCTCTCGCGACCCGAATTTTTGTCGCGACCCGAGGTTAAGAATCGCTGCCTTAGACTCTAAAATACTAGTGGCTCTGTGAGCAGTAGACCTCGCGTAAGTTTTATTTTTTGAAATGGCTGAAATATGACTTTCCACATATCGCCGCAATTTTGAAAAAAAATCGAAAAACTGAATCGATTACAAAACTATTTATTTACCGAAACTACTGAACAAACGGACAGCCGGACGGACATACGAAAGCATTTTTGCCCAAGCTGAAAACGGAGACGGTTTGCGCTCGCTCAGTCAATAGGGAATATGCATAAGTCACCGATTTGAGCTTGATCGCTTCGGACACGTATAAAAACATGATGGAACAGGAAAATAAAAAAATAATGTATTATTTTAGTTTTATCACACGATGAAATCAGGGAAAAATAACGAATATTTTTTTCACTATCGAATATAATGAACCTAACAGTCAGATAGAATATCGAATAAGAAATCATTTTCTGTATGACACACATATGTACTTAAACGCAAAATTTAGGGAGATAATTGAAAATAATTGAAAATTCTTGGCTAACTCCATAGTAAATGCGCGCCTGAAACGTGATATGTGACGTCATATATCATGTCCGTTTTGTATGGAGCGTTTTCGGCGGTTGCTGCTGCGTGCTAACTTCAAGTAACTATATCACGAGAAAAAACGCAAGAAATAAGTTTTAATATTACAGTTGATTTTCTCACGCATTATACTTTTGATTTTGATAAAAAAAAATCGATGCATATTCCCTATTGCGTTATGTTAAATAATAAATAAATAAATAAATGTTAAATATTTGTAGTTCGGTTGACGCAACAAATAAATTCACTTACCTCGGGTGTTGAAAACAATGACAACCACTCCGGGTTAATAATAGTTCGGAAACCTTTGATGAACGCGTTCGTTTGGTCCTTTATCTGCGTATGCATTCTGAAGTGCGCCATTAAATGTATGTAATTAATCCTGAAACAATTTCAACTTTTAATAAGACTATCATTTTACTAGGGGGTCAAGTTTTCGTCAAAATCGTAGTTCAATGGTGTTGTAATGGTAATGCTTTTTGACACAGTTCTTGTTTCTTAAACCCAAAATCAAGACACAATATGTTTCCGTTTTGGGTATAAGAACGACACACTATGGGTTTCAGTTTTGGGTTTAAGAAACAAGAACTGTGTCAAAAAGCATTACCATTCAAACACCATTGAACTACGATTTTGACGAAAACATTAGCAGACTTGACCCCCAGGTTAGTCTCAATCGCAAAATACAAACGCTCCTGTTTCATTAAGGTTAAACATTAGCACGTGACTCGCTATTATAGGCACATAACGTGGCTTCCTAGGATTTTAGCTTTTCTAGTTGCCGAATACAACTTTAGTGTGTACAAGTAAATGAATAAGTACACACTAACTACGGCAAATACTATAAATTGCATTTGATGAAGTAATTTTGCTTTGATAACATAGTTCATAGTAGACAAAATGTCGGAACACGCTAAAAGATATTGTGTAAAAGCTAAAATCCTAGGAAACCAAGTTATGTGCTTACAAAAGCGAGTCACGTGCTAATGTTTACCCTTAAGCACAGAATAGATATACAGGGTGTCCCAAAACTTTGCCACACGGTGGGAAAGTACCTTAAATATTGAAGATGGGAAATTTTACTGAAAGAAGACTTCATTTTGATTTTTAAAATAATTGGAACAGCATTTGAAGATTTTCGAAAAATAGCATGCCTTAACCAGGAGTCGAACCCACTAAATTAGAAAAAAAATCTTTTATTTTTACGATACCCATCGAAAGGGTTACTCGCTACTTTCCCTGTGGCAAAGTTTTGGGACACCCTGTATATGTACTACGTACAGAAAGGACACTCCCCGCCCGCCCTAGAATCAATTACCTCACCCCACCCCGGGAGTTCGTATGGCGAATCGTATGCTCGTTTAGTCGTGTTTGTCAAATGTCAACTTATTTTGATAGTCAAAGCAATGCGTCGTAACATTATTTATCAAAAAATTCGAATAATGAATTGAACGCCGCTTTTGCAGCTTTGTGCAGTACAAACTGCACGGTAGCCCTAGACTTACACAGATGCGCGTGTAAAACAACGTCATCTGAGGTCATCTGTTTCTAATGGGTCGGTTGTATGGACTTATGGCGTGTCCGTGGTGTGCCTTAAGTTTATAAATGAGGCATTTTCAAAACTTACTTATTTTCGTTAGTGACAGGGATAACTTTCCCGCCTGGCACTAGTTCATGAGTGACTATTTCTCCCAACCTCTCCTCGTCCACTGAGAATGTTAGTTCCAACGACGAAATGTCTCCCTGAAACAATAAAATAAGTGTAAAGACCTGTCCCCGCGATTGCAGAGGTTAAGCAACTTTCGCAAGGGTCGGTCATGGGATGGGTAACCAAAAATTTATTATCTCGAGCTCCTCCGTGCTTCGGAAGGCACGTTAAGACGTTGGTTTCGGCTGCATTCACAGTCGTTAACACCCACCAATCCGCATTGGGCCCACGTGGTGGGTTATGGCCCGTCCTCCTTATCCACCCATAAGGAAGGCCTGTGCCCCAGCAGTGGGGACATTAAAAATGGCTGATGGACAAAGGCCTTCCTTATGACCCCACATGTCCGGACCGGGACGGGACAGTCAGGGGCCCAAGTTACGGTGGTCATTCATGCTAAGATTCTGTATGTAAAACAAATATACGTTGTGCTCAGACATCGACAGCTTCGTTCAGGATCCGGATCTCCAAAATACGTTGGTACTTTATGTAGAACATAGAGACGCCCAACATAGCTTGGGCCCCCAACACGTCACGGCCCAGATATGTGGGGATAGACCTTACAACGGTGTCACAAGTAAAAAAACTAGATTCACAAGCCACGCAACAACTTACTAAAAAAAATTTAACGGTCTTGTCAATACTTTCATGTCTCCCTACTGTTTAGGAGATTCGATTTTTTTACTGTCGCAACGTAGGATCGGCAACTCTCGTGCTTTACTACATTGCAGAAAAATTCGAACGTATCACTCTTGCACGAACTATAAACGTATGTTAGTGACGGCGCGGCGTGCAAGTTTGGGTTATGATCAGAAAGCCTAACTTGCAGAACGTCTTTAAAGCAAAATGTCTAAAATCAATGTCTAACTTGTAAAAAGTCTAAGAAGCAAAACTTCTAGGATTAAATAACCTTCTTACGTCTTATACGCTGCAATGTGTTTTCTAGTATTTTACTGAATATCTTGGTCAATAAACAAGGCATAACCTTAATAATTTAATAATATTTTAGTATTGCAGTTATAAAATAAGAACAGTTTATTAATTTTAAAACGCATAATAGTAGATTATACAACAAGTGAATAAAAAGGGAATTTAGTTCGAGGGATACAAAGGACCGAGATGAAATTTTTTATTCACGAGTTGTGTACTCTACTTTTTACCATTGACTGCGAGAAAACAAATGGGTACCTCTAGCAGTACTTTATACTTAGTATTTATAGTTGACCATCAGCCATTTTTAATGTCCCAATGGGAGGATGGGCCATAACCCACCACGCGGGTCTAATGCGGATTGATGGGTGTTAACGACTGCAAATGCAGCCGGGACCAACTGCTTAACGTGCCTTCCGAGGCACGGAGGCTTAGAGCATTTAAAACGGAGGAGCTCGAGATAAAACTTTTTTGGTCACCCATCCCATGACCGACCCATGCGACCCATGCGTGAAATTAGAAGTTTTCCAATGACATAAAACAACCACGCCAAGAGAGAGATTACATGATCAGTCTGGCATCAGTCCATTTCATCAGTCTGCATAGACTTTGAATTTTTGCAGACTGAATATCGTACCAGACTGATGGAATGGACTGATGCAAGACTGAACATTCAATCTCCCTCTAATAGATAGAAAAGAACCCAAAGATAAGACACTAAAAAGAACCTAATTAATTTTGGCGGGATAATTTTTTCTTTAATTTTATCTATGGCTCTATGGAATAGCTCCATAGCAGCCAGTAGGTATTGGTACTTTTTTGTACTAATTCATGATGCGTGCTTGTTCCAAATTCAAATGATTTTTATTCACTCGGTGAATAAAATCGCTTATTATTCACTCTTATCGTTGAATTAAACGCACTTTTTAGAGTGGCGATGGTAAAAAAATATAAATAATTCTATAACGTTTTGCAAGTTAGGCTGTCTGCATTTTAGTCATCATGCATTGTAGACGTATTGCTTTATAGACGTTTTGCAAGTTAGACTGTCCGCATTTTAGTCATCAACCAATATAGACGTATTGCTTTAAAGACATTATGTAATTTAGGTTATCTGCATTTTAGTCGTTAAGCATTGTAGACGTTTTGATTTAAAGACGTTTTGCAAGTTAGACTTTCTGATCATAAAGGGTTATTTTAACCTTAGGAGTGGAAAAGCGAAAGTGTTGTCGATAGTACAGCACTTCAAGGTAAAGAATGGGCATCCGAAAACATAGGAAACAATCGTCTAACATAAAAAGAGAATTAACAAAAAGTAGTTTAGGCCCTAAGTCATTTACATTTTCAACTTTATTGCAATGAAATAAAAGTCAATGTAATTTCTAAGAAAAGCAAAAACACGAAGTTAGCCTTTGCCCATTCTTTATGTTGAAGTACTGTACTTGTATAGTACTGACCTGGAAATGTTTGATATAAGTGAGACTCCGGTAGAGGTCGCGGTCGAGCGACGGCAGCTCGTCGATCCAGCTGTACAGAGCTTGCTGCGTCTGCCCCAGCACTTGACTCAGGAAGAACGACGCGAACGGAACGTCCACCACGATACCCTGTCAGAAATTAATAGTTATTTATGCAACTGTACTATAATGAGGGGTATATACAAGGCATACAAGACTTTATCTACACCTATTTTTTTTTATTTGGGAAACAAACAATATCTTAACACTTAGAGTAAGACGGGCTTCTACAGAAAGAGAAGCCATACGAAGCGTTTCCCCTCTGCCGAAGTACAAGCCCAAATGGGCATACGCGTTAGTAAAACCAGTTGCGCCCGGATTTCTTTCTAGACCGAGTCCAGTCGCGCATGTGTATGCTGCTCTGTTTAAAATGTCGAATTGATGAGTTTTTTTCTATTAAAAGAGATCTTGAACATCAAGTATACAAAAAGACGGTTTTACATTTCACATAAAAGTAATTTTTTATCGTATTATTGCTATTTGTTTACATTTAAACATTAAATTCGTATATTTTATTCTTGATTAGTTGTCCAATTTGTTCAGTGACATCGGGTCTGCTAGTCCATGGCTCGTCCGTACAAATTTCAGATCTGTCGCTAGATAAATCCGAGTTCTCGCCGATATAAAGTGTTGGTCAATCTGGCCCTGATTCTGCGCCAAATTCATTTGCGAGATTTTTGCATGATTTGCTCTGCACTGATGTGATCGCGACAGATATCGCGAAATAAATGTCGAAATAGTAGATTATACAACAAGTGAATAAAAAGAGAATTTAGTTCGAGGGACTAACGGCCGTCTCTCGAGCAAGATAATTAGGCGCATGATAGCTGCATGACAGCTAAGTTCATGACACCGTTTTAATTTGGTCGAGTTGTAGTTAGGAAAGACTTATGCGATTCTTATCCAAGCTGAATACTGACCGTTAGTAGTACTGTTAAATAAACTATATTCAAATTAAAGCAAATAACACTGCTAAGAGCTGAATAGTAGCCGAAGATTCAGCATCGCTCTGTATAACTTAAAATCGCTTATTATTCACTCTTATGGTTGAATTAAACGCACTTTTTAGAGTGGCGATGGTAAAAAAGCAATTATTCAATGATGTAACTGTGATCAACGTTAAGACGGGGAGCGATCACCGATTGTTGTAAATTCAAATTGTTGGGTGTGCAGATGGCAGTACTGTCATGGAGCGATGTTCAGTGTCAGCAGCCTGAGCCCAACTTCCCTGGGTACACATTAGTCCCAACCCAATCACCTACACTCTCGAGCTTTTTGTATAAAGCTCGAGCGTATAAAAATGACCTCTTTGTTGTTATTCACCCCATCGTAAAATGATTGAGTTTGTAATCTTTATTCCTTTTTCCGTATCGATATTGCTGCATCGACAGTTGAGCCCAGCCCTTTATGTCAAAAACCTGTCATATTTTGATGTATGACTCATCCGTACACAAATTTTTGCTGTTTTGTTTTATTTTTTATGTGTGAGTGTCGTCATTACAGTGTAGTTTTTGTATGTGGGTATGCGGAACTGCACTTGTGTGCATTCCCCCCCCCACCCCCCCCGCAAAAAATGCCAGAATAATTTGAATAGAGTAATATCGCTAAGGCTTCTCCCTTCGTGACAAACGAAGCCTTTTGTTGCTCGAAGTCTTAACACATATGGAATATGGATTAAAAACACCTATGATATTTATCTACAGCCATGATATGTATCACTTTTAAACTTTCGCGTTGCATTGTACTTAATTAAAATTACAGGAATATAACAGGAACAGGAAAATAGGTAGGTGTGAAAATACCTATCGTAATTTGCACGCGTTTAATTCCTGTAATTTTAATTAAGTGCATGATATGTATCCTCTATAAAGGTTTTGACTTTGACTTTCCTCCCCCTACTCGTCATTATATCTTCCGAAAGAGTGTTATAATGTTGTACAATAGTTGTACCAGCTCTCGTTCGGCATATTGTAAGATGGCAGTAAGCTAACTGTTTCAGTACCCTTTACAGAGGACTTAAACATCTTTTTTTATTGCTTATAATTAGAATACGTGATGTGTCCTCTATTTTCATATTTTTATTTTTTATTTTACGTAAGTAACTCAATAAGCTCAAAAGCAACAACAATTTAATCGTTTTAAGCATTATTCTCACATATCAGTGAAGTCACAGTTCCGGCACAGGTCCGCCACCGTGAGAACATTTCATACATTTTCTATGTACACGCGTTCACTGACACTGAGAGCACTGTCTCGTCATACTGACACGGACAGGTGTGGACGCGTTCATAGAGAATGTATGAAAGAATAATTATCACGGTGTCGGTACTGTGACGGAACTGAGACTTCACTTATATATGTAAATCTGGATTTACGTGTCCTTCAAAGGTTCCCTAGGGATTTCCAAATGTCCAAGCGGACGAAGTCGCGGGCGGAAGCTAGTAATATTTAAATTTCGAATCAGGTGTCATTCAATTTCATTTCGAGTCAAGGAAATTATAAGTACTTCGTACAACGAAGTACTTATAATTTCTTTGTTTCGAGTAGAGGTGTGACTTGCCGGGGTGTGATAATTTAACCACACAATTCGACTGAAATTGGAGCTGTGGCGTGGCCAGAAAGGATCACGCTTTTTAGATATAATCCTTACTTATCCTTATAATATTATAAATGCGAAAGTCCGTTTGTTTGTTTGTTTGTTACGCCTTCACGTCAGGCACGTATCCAGACTTTTAATTAATGGGGGGACAAAACTGCATCCCGCAAACCGGAGTGCCTCGCCCGCTAAATTTGAATTTAGTCCTGTACTGTGTGTTCTGGATTTCGGGGGGGGGGGGGGATAAATCCCAACTATCCCCCCCCTTGGATACTGCTTCACGTCTTAACTACTGAATCGATATCATAAAATTTGCTTACACGTTGTCATAGGGTACCTTTCATCCCGAAAAAAATATTGTTCCCGAGGGATAGCAAAAAACTTTCCACGCAGACGAAGTCGCGGGCGGCCGCTAGTTTAAAATAAATGGGAAAATTGGGGGTAAATGCCCGTACAAAGGTCTCCAACAGCAGTAGCGCCACCAAGTTGGGACCCACTTTGCTAAGAACGCAAACGGTACTAACCTCGTAGACAGCCTTGCCGAGCATCCGGCCGATGAACTCGAACAACTGCAAGTGGTTCTCCTGCAGGCAGGAGGTGGGCGAAGGATATAAGCGCTCCTCGCTCGTCACACGGAACAGGTTTAACGACGGGTCGAACACGCGCTTTATCGTTTCTTCCAGGAATTCTAGAATAAAAATACAATTTTATTATATTACACACTACTACTATCTCCGCCGATTGGTAATGCACCTGGCCGCCATTTAATTTAACCTCAAAAAGGAGTTTTTTTTAATATTATACACTTAAACACTATCATAAAGAAAATAATCCTACTAATATTATAAATGTGAAAGTTTGTGGGTTTGGATGTTTGTTGCTCAATCACGCAAAAACTACTGAACGGATTTGGTTGAAATTTGGCACACAGATAGTAGATAGCCTAGATTAAAACATAGAATACTTTTAAACCCGATATTCCCACGGGAACCACGCGGGTGAAACCGCGGGTGGCCGCTAGTAATTCAATAATTAATATATTATACTAGCGGCCGCCCGCGGTTTCACCCGCGTGGTTCCGGTTCCCGTGGGAATATCGGGATAAAAAGTATTCTATGTTTTAATCTGGGCTATCTACTATCTGTGTGCCAAATTTCAAGCAAATCCCTTCAGTAGTTTTTGCGTGATTGAGGAACAAACATCCAAACATCCAAACCCACAAACTTTCACATTTATAATATTAGTAGGATTACCTATGAGAATTTTCTTGTTTCAT
Source organism: Agriphila tristella (assembly GCA_928269145.1). Taxonomy (NCBI): domain Eukaryota; kingdom Metazoa; phylum Arthropoda; class Insecta; order Lepidoptera; family Crambidae; genus Agriphila; species Agriphila tristella. Next base: position 24,354,323 of record OV743437.1, on the reverse strand, counting down.
GTCATTTTTAGTTGCGAATGACATGTAACAAGGTTCCTGGCGCATTAGCAACTGTTGGCGTGGATAGTAGTTATCTAACATATAATAAAACAGTAAAAAAAGTGTGTCAGTACACGTAAAGTGCTGTACTTTACTACTTTCATTTGACAGATGCCCGTCCTCTACTAATGATGCCACTATAGTGACTGACCCTTGAACACTCCGTCCTGGTCGATGCCGGCCTCGTCCAGCCCCTGCTCGTTGATGAACCGCACTCGCACGCAGCCCTTGAGCGCTCGCGACGGTAATGCCGCTAGTAGTCTATGCCCGTCCTCTACTAATGATGCCACTATAGTGACTGACCCTTGAACACTCCGTCCTGGTCGATGCCGGCCTCGTCCAGCCCCTGCTCGTTGATGAACCGCACTCGCACGCAGCCCTTGAGCGCTCGCGACGGTAATGCCGCTAGTAGTCTATGCCCGTCCTCTACTAATGATGCCACTATAGTGACTGACCCTTGAACACTCCGTCCTGGTCGATGCCGGCCTCGTCCAGCCCCTGCTCGTTGATGAACCGCACTCGCACGCAGCCCTTGAGCGCTCGCGACGGTAATGCCGCTAGTAGTCTATGCCCGTCCTCTACTAATGATGCCACTATAGTGACTGACCCTTGAACACTCCGTCCTGGTCGATGCCGGCCTCGTCCAGCCCCTGCTCGTTGATGAACCGCACTCGCACGCAGCCCTTGAGCGCTCGCGACGGTAATGCCGCTAGTAGTCTATGCCCGTCCTCTACTAATGATGCCACTATAGTGACTGACCCTTGAACACTCCGTCCTGGTCGATGCCGGCCTCGTCCAGCCCCTGCTCGTTGATGAACCGCACTCGCACGCAGCCCTTGAGCGCTCGCGACGGTAATGCCGCTAGTAGTCTATGCCCGTCCTCTACTAATGATGCCACTATAGTGACTGACCCTTGAACACTCCGTCCTGGTCGATGCCGGCCTCGTCCAGCCCCTGCTCGTTGATGAACCGCACTCGCACGCAGCCCTTGAGCGCTCGCGACGGTAATGCCGCTAGTAGTCTATGCCCGTCCTCTACTAATGATGCCACTATAGTGACTGACCCTTGAACACTCCGTCCTGGTCGATGCCGGCCTCGTCCAGCCCCTGCTCGTTGATGAACCGCACTCGCACGCAGCCCTTGAGCGCTCGCGACGGTAATGCCGCTAGTAGTCTATGCCCGTCCTCTACTAATGATGCCACTATAGTGACTGACCCTTGAACACTCCGTCCTGGTCGATGCCGGCCTCGTCCAGCCCCTGCTCGTTGATGAACCGCACTCGCACGCAGCCCTTGAGCGCTCGCGACGGTAATGCCGCTAGTAGTCTATGCCCGTCCTCTACTAATGATGCCACTATAGTGACTGACCCTTGAACACTCCGTCCTGGTCGATGCCGGCCTCGTCCAGCCCCTGCTCGTTGATGAACCGCACTCGCACGCAGCCCTTGAGCGCTCGCGACGGTAATGCCGCTAGTAGTCTATGCCCGTCCTCTACTAATGATGCCACTATAGTGACTGACCCTTGAACACTCCGTCCTGGTCGATGCCGGCCTCGTCCAGCCCCTGCTCGTTGATGAACCGCACTCGCACGCAGCCCTTGAGCGCTCGCGACGGTAATGCCGCTAGTAGTCTATGCCCGTCCTCTACTAATGATGCCACTATAGTGACTGACCCTTGAACACTCCGTCCTGGTCGATGCCGGCCTCGTCCAGCCCCTGCTCGTTGATGAACCGCACTCGCACGCAGCCCTTGAGCGCTCGCGACGGTAATGCCGCTAGTAGTCTATGCCCGTCCTCTACTAATGATGCCACTATAGTGACTGACCCTTGAACACTCCGTCCTGGTCGATGCCGGCCTCGTCCAGCCCCTGCTCGTTGATGAACCGCACTCGCACGCAGCCCTTGAGCGCTCGCGACGGTAATGCCGCTAGTAGTCTATGCCCGTCCTCTACTAATGATGCCACTATAGTGACTGACCCTTGAACACTCCGTCCTGGTCGATGCCGGCCTCGTCCAGCCCCTGCTCGTTGATGAACCGCACTCGCACGCAGCCCTTGAGCGCTCGCGACGGTAATGCCGCTAGTTGTCTATACCCATCTTCTACGAGTCGCGCGCGCCGAACTGTTACTAGCGTTGAACGACCGCCGCACGCGCGTTCTGTTAATCCTAGCACCACCTGCACCGTAAAAACGCAAGATTACATTTGAAAGAAAGAAAATACATATATTTGGGATGTGGTCCCAATAAAAAAAAACAAAAAGGAAATAAACACATTTAGATAGTCATGGAACTGAACTATTAGGAGCACGATTTAAATCAATTTAAGCTTGTAAAAATACATATCGTCATTTATATTACAACACCGCGCAAGTCCAATTCGTAAACTTTTCAGGAGAGACAAAAAGCGAATCACTGTGATAAAAATTATTATCAATGTTGCAATACCGCTCAAGTACAAAAACTAATTACAGTAAACAACGTTTAAGTAAAATTTAAAATCAAGTTCTTATCTCTCTTTTATATAAAAATATACCTATTTTCACTCAATTTCACTTAAAAATATACTAAAATAGTTTATTATTTGCGGAACAACAAGTAGTCATCAAAACAGTATGGATAGCGGAATGAAGACTTATTCGGTGTCGGCGAACCACGCGGTTTTAATTTTTTTTTTAATATCATGTTATTGTGGATGGAAAAACATAGGTTGCCATTGGTAGATCGATGCGCGCTAAAAAGCTTTATCCAATAAAATCAAAATATGAAAACCGCCAAAAATCGACTTGAGCGGTGTTGTAATATAGACGACGATATCTTAACATGTAGACAGCCTTATGGACGCGAGAGGGTCACAGATTAAAAAGATGTATGGAAAATAGCCAAAGGCGATTCACACACTCACTTCCTTTACCTTTTCGTCGGCTACAGCTCTTCTGAACAGTCGTACTCTTTCTCCATGGGCTATCATATGGGGAGTTTTTTGGACCAGTACCTACAAAAAAATTTGCGATTAAATATACGCACACAGCCGCAATATATAAAATCCGGCATAGAGGAAAAGAACATAGATATTTTTTTCTAAAATTACTTAAATTTCAACTGCCCACTGCACTTACAGTTTTACACAAAAGCGTTGCAGAAGGCCAATTAAATTTTATACACACAATAGACGAACAACACAATCAACAAATACATGGACAGACACACAGAATAAATCAACATCTGGTTGCTGAGCGATCAGAGCGTTGAGTAGCTCTGGCTTGGGCAGTGGGTGCATATTTTGCCGTCTGCGTGCGCAGCCGCGCCAATTTTTGAGGAACGAATAAAGAACATTTCGACAGGGTTTCATTTCAGGGGGGGCTACTCAAATGGCCACTTTTCTATTCGTTCGCTAACTTAAATCTTAAAAATAAGCAATTAATGATCAAGTCAGACGTTCGCAAGTTTATGTAAATCACAGACATTGTTGTATTGTACAGAATTGACAAGCCTACGACACGTTATTTTGGTGTTTATGGCTTATTTTTAATTTTTAAGTTAGCGAACGAATAGAAAAGTGGCCATTTGAGTAGCCCCGCAGGACTATTTATCCTGTTATTGAGTAGATAATAATGTAAAAGATGAGCACACTTTCGCCTTAGCTCCAAGGTGTCAATACCCACCATACCGGTGACGAAAAGGGACGGATATAAATATGGGTAGTAACCAAACAATTTTTTGTACATAAACCATGCAAATTATTTTGTACCTTTTCCACCATGAGTGAATATTTGGCTTCATGGGGATCCCAGATTAATGAATTGTACTCAACTTTGCTTCTAACATAAGCGTAGTATAATGATCAAATATTACCTGGTGAGGTTTCTTGCCCTTCTCCAAGTCCGCCATGAAGTGCGAGTCCCGTATCTCCCGCACCAGCCAGTGGTTGGGCGGCGAGTACGCGCGCCGGCAGTCGCGCCGGTACAGCACCAGTAGCAAAGTATGCATTGTCACGAACAACTCGTTGGTCGCTAATGTTTTCAGATCTAGAAAATCAATAAACGGTGACTCACCGGTGCTTGTATTGATTGAAATAAAAAGTTAACTGATTTGACATTGAAACGCGTTTCGATTTCAAAATGCACCGTATGCACCGCGCTACCACATATTATGATTTGTTACCGATTATTTCAACCGTAAATTTTGAAATGAAATTATAAATTAAAAAAACACTTTTTTCACATGCGCATGCCCGGCCGGAAGGATTATACGGAACCATATCCGGCCGTACCACAGAATAGTGACTACAGAAGAGTCGACAGGACGAAAATAAAAATCAATAATGCAAAATTAAAACAGATTACATTTTTTATAAATAAGATTACACTTTTTGTTATAAATTAGAGAAATACTTCCGACGATTCCGGCCTTCTGGCCGGGAATGTACATGTTGAGGATGAGGACCCATCAAATAGAAAGGAAGTCTTATAAGCATAAACAAATAGATTTCAATCATACCAAATAGTTGTCCCATGATCGCCTTGTAGACGAACATGTTGAGGAACTGGGACATGTTCACGAAGTCCTGCAGCTTGAACGGTTCCTGCTGCTCATACATCTCCATGTCATCTAGTATACTGAAATATAAAACATTTTCTTAGAGTTGGACGCCGACCAATGAGCTTAGTTAGGCCTAAAAGAGAATAGGCCCTATAAAGCCCGATTTACACATTAGTGTAGTTACAGTTCCAGCACAGTACCGCACCGTGATAATTATTCTTTCATACAAGCTCACAGGTGTCATGGCGCTGCTCTGACGTCACGCCTAGGTAAACACTGTCTTGACGACGTTCCAAACATTAGAGCGTGACGTTCGGTAGACACAACTTTCGAGCGGCCCAGTGACACTAGTGATAGTAAAGTTTGTCTGTTTACCTAGGCATGACGTCATGCGCTGTGATTGGTGTTTCAGTCAAAATGGCCTATTGCAGTATTTTAATCGTTTAATTTATTAAAAATCTAGTTAATCTCAGATGTCTTAATAAAACTAAATCTATGTATTAAATCCTTTTAATGTCTATTATCCCCTAAAATAATTAAATCTTTGATTTTTTGGTACTGTCGTCACGCCTATTGTGATCTGTGCGCACCATCTCGAGCAATGCATTGTATAATGGCACAGTATAATAAATTACCTAAAAAGAATAAAAATAGTCAATAGCGCCTTTTCAAGAATAACATCGCAACAGACAAAACACAAACAGCAAACATGAAACCACTGATTTTTTTTTCGTTACGCTTCTTAAAACGTACACCCCTTCAAGTTAGAGAGCGCAAACTAGAGGAGATTGCGCTTGCCGACTCTGCCGCTCACTTCCCCGCGTACCCCCCATCGTTGCCCCACGCAAGTACATGAGTCGGACAACTGTTAGTAGTATTAAAACTATGATAATGGGTTGTTATGAATTGTTTTTTTCTTAGATAGGTAAGAGCTTGACCGCGATCACGCCTGGTGGTAAACGATGATGCGATCTGCGATGAAACGCGCTTGCTTGGAATGACCTATTCTCAGCGGATCAGCCGGGCTTCAACTTAAAACAGATAAATCGAAGTAAGGAATTTCATATTGTACTATTTGCCCAAGTTATTTGTAAGATATCGATGTTCGTGTGACATCATGAATGAGGATCAGTAACAGGTTTGAATCCTATAGTTTTATTGGTATAATATAAAAACATATTCATAGCTATGAAACTTAGTGAAAGATTTTTTGAAATCCGTTTAGAAATGGTTGAGTTCTAAGGATTTTGAAGGAAATGCCAAGCTCAATGCAATAATATGTGCTTTATCACGTACGACATAAGGTTTGCGTACGTCTCGATGACGCTATAAGGACCCCCCCAAAATAACAATGTTTAAGCACGTTTTAGCTCGTACATCTTCTCAGGTTTAAGAGATATCGTAAAAATTTCTTCACAGTTAAACATGTGGTGGCATAAGCTCTCTGATAAGCCACTAAACAAAAATCGTTACTGATCCTCATTGGGGTTTGCCATTTTGGCCTGATTGGGGCTCTATTTATCTGTTTTAATTTGAAGCTCGGCAGACTTGCCCAAGTTTGGAGCGTTAGCCGGTACGGCTCCTGATTGTATGATGCCCCCATATTGACGATGACTCACGTGACGTAGTGCGTCATGCAGTCGGAAAACAGCACGAGCATCTGGAACTCGGGCGCGGTCGCTTTAGTGTTGGCGGCGAGAAGATCCAGGAACGCTTTGAGGCCACAGTTGGGCCCCAAAGTGCACAGGAACTGCCACAGTGAATACAGAATCTCGTCTTGGTTGCACAGACCTGCGTCAAAAGGAGGTTTTAGTACATCAAAAATGTATTATCACAAAAAATCTCAGGAATGGCGATGTCATTATGGGTTTTAGCTACTCAATTTTATTAGTCATCGCATACTTTTCTTATCTTTCGCTTTACGAATAACTTGTCTACGCCAATGTCACGTAGATGACTTTTACTTGATTACTAAATAGTTACTAAGTATGTCTTTTAGACGATTGAAATGTTACTGAGTAGAATAAAATAAATGGGCAAAGTAGAGTTTGTCCGTCATTTGAGGACCTTGCAGCAAAAAGGAGGCAAGTCCAAATTTCAAAACTGTCCTGATTGTTATAGCGCGCTTGTTTTCCGTCGGATCTGCATTCCTCGTTCATGCATCAAACGATAGGTCTAATTTTTGTTTAAATTATAGGTGAAAAAAGAGTAACGGCAAAAATTTGGATTTGCCCCCCTTTTGCTGCAAGTTCCTCAATTAATAACAGTGATTATATCACAGTGATGTACGTGTGTGTGTGTATGACTCTCCTCAGTGATGAGAATTCCGGGTGTAGTGCGCCACCTTCGGCCTTATCATCACTTAACATCAGGTGAGGTGAAAGCCAAGTTCTACCCCGTTGTGCATAAAAAAAGAAAAAATCTACCTGTCAATATGTCGAGCTTGACTTGTTTCATAGTTTGTAGCGCCGTGTGATACATTGAGCAGATCAGTGCCGCTTTGGTGCAGTCCGGAGACCCGAGTTTTCTGTAGTTCTTGTTTGAGTTGCCTCTGAGATAAAATTGATGATTACTTTATGAATTGTGATACAACTCGATCTACATCTTCTGATATAGGATGTCCGATTTACTAAATAAAGGGCTGATTTTTCAATGCCCAGATAAAGCTTTATTCGTTTGATAACGTATTATGCCGCCAAATTGAATATGATTGTCATATGTTTGTTTGTCAAAATTTTTGAATGACTTTTATGTTATTCGGATTATAATTTAACTGACTGTTAACTGTTATCTGAGGATTGAAAAATAAGCCCTTAGTACAACAATATTTAACTCTTAAAACATACAGTAAGACAATTTTAAACTCTAAAACGTGTCTCGGGTGGGAAAGTGTTGAACCCACTTAAGTATACTATTGCCTATGGATTCCGATAATTTTTGGAAAGTAAATTCTAAGCTCATATCGCTTAATCGGATCGAGAAATAACGCAATGGTGATCATATTTTACCCACCATAATTTTTTCGTCCTATCAAAATCATCATAAAGGTCAATCCACCACATCAATCCGGAATTTCACAAACATTCCGGTTCGCGTGCATTATAGGGACATAGTATGGTTTTGTATATGTTCGCGAATGGTTCAAGAGAAAATTATATATCCTCCTTCCTATATGTATACTCATACAGAGCGGTTCGCGTGTGTTTGAGAAACATAAATTGTAAATGCACGTGCTTGCAAAGTGGACGGATCCGTGCACAATGCACCTATTGATGAACCTAATAGATGAATTCTAAAGGACTAGGTCTTGCCAAAAAGCGGAGAGCAAATGCAATAAACAAAAAGAACTTTTTTTAATACAAAAACTTTTTAGTGGAGAATTTGACTTAATATTTGAACGAATGAATGAAAATAATTTATTCCACACACTAAAACAATGCATACACGAAAAAAACAGAATTTAAACACTTAAGTTGCTACGTCCCCGGCTCAGCATATGTTACGGCGTTGATGTTGGAGCTATAACGCTGTTTTTCAGACAGAGGCTATAAAAATACGATCACACACAAACGTACACACATTTATTTCGCGTTGTAGTGTAGATGTCATGTAAAGTACCTACATACCTGTTAGTTCTAGCCTCTATAGCACGTCTTATGATGGCGGCGGGGTTGTTGCTCGTCACGGGCGTGGACGGTTGGGAGGGACCCGCCCCCTCCTCTCCCGTTACGCCTGCCTCTAGCATTTCCTATAGACGAAAGAACCTATAAGTACTACAACATACACTCGGCGTCAGAAAAGTCGCACCTTTAAAAAAAAATCAAAGTTAATTTAATCCTATCTAGTTTAATGGGAGGTTTTGTTATATACTTCTTCCCCTTCGGACATAGCCAACAGTCTCTAGAAACCGTTGGAATAATCGCCGAACAGGTGCGATTTTTCGAGTGTCGAGTGTAGTTCATCAAATGAAGTGTCGGTCTTTCTTATTTCTTATCGTATGAGGAATAGTGGCCACCTCTGGTGTTAGAGTTTATCAAGCCGACTGTAAGGCCTCTAACTTGGCTTAGCAACTGTTATCAGATGACAACAACCAGGACCGACGGTTTAACGTGCCCTTCGAAGCACGGAAGCGCTCAGTTGTAATGCCACTTAACGGTCACCCATCCAACACCTGGCTGGACAGAGCGCTGCTTAACAAACGTGATCGAGTACGATCAGTCTGTCAAGCTCCGCCATGAGCGCTTCACAAGTGTTGGTGCTAGTTTTAAACTCTGCTTTTTAATATCTTGAGCCGAGGCCACACTAACGGCTTAACGCTAATAATTTCGCACTAGTGAACTTAATGTCTATGGGTATAAGGAAACTTAACGCCATAATTGATGGCGTTTACCCTTATTGTGGTCTCAACATCACACACAAACTTAGAAATATAAAAAGAGTGTAAGCTTGTAATTTTTCAATGATTTGTCTATTTCCATAGAATCAAATCCACTTGAATTATTTTAATTGCCCACAATCATTCCATAATTTTAGTTTTTTGTAAAGAGTGTACTAGTTTAATTTCAAAAGGAGTGCATTCAGTGTCCGTCTGCCGCATAGTGAAGACGTGTTTCGCAGCCCTTGCGAGAACCAGCCGAGTACTGGGTGCCAGTTGCTGAGGTTGCCCTTCTTCCATACTACGTATTGCTGGCAAATTATTCTATTTAATTACCTTGAGTGGTGCAGCCAGTAGCTTGTGCAACATTGGCGCCGCCCACAGCAGTGACAGTTGCGTCCTCAAGTTGGTCATAGCGGGCGGCAAGTACGCGTCCAGCCCTTGCGAGAACCACCCCAGTACTGGGTGCCAGTTGCTGAGGTTGCCCTTTTTGCATACTACGTACTGCTGGCACGAGTCTAAGAAGCGGGTCACCACCAGCTGGGCAAGGAAACAATGTTATTAAGTATTTTTAAGGTGGACTGTATGTATAACTATCGGATTTTCATTAAATAAATTTTAACTTTACAAGTCACGCACGATTATCAGAGTTGCGGTTCAGCATCCCACTATATGAAGTTTTAGGTATATTAGTAAGTCATATTTTTTTATAAAGTGTAATGGCTGGATGGGGATAAAAAAGGTGACTGTAGCTTGTAGATAATCTTTAGACTCTTTGAAACATCAGAGTAAAGAAATCGTAATTTGCATTTTTTTTAAAGTAGCAAAATACACTGCCAAAAAAATAATGAAATAAAGTGACCAGTGATTGCAAAATACAAAATATTTATTTTCAAAAAGTGATACACTATTATCACGCCGCACTCACCACAAAGGTCGGGTAGTAGGTGTGCGGCGCGGCGTGGTCGCGCTCGGTGTGCGCCAGCTGCACCAGGTTGGCGAGCAGGCACAGCGCGTAGTTGCCCTCTAATGTATTGAACACTATGCGCATGTTCTGGTCCGTGCTCAGGAACTCCACGCACTTGTCGAACATGCCGTGCGTGCGGAACGCTACTATAGACTGTAAGACAAATGAAATCGTTGATTTAACAATACATATACAAATATTTTGACCTTGTCCAGAACAGGGATTTTAGACGTGATTTTGGTTATACATACAGGTTATTTTCAGTAAATACAAAACTAAACAACTTTCACTACGGGACCAACCTCGACATCACGAACAGTTTGATGGTCTGATTAACCCCACGAGAGGTTTTTTTATTAACTAAAAATAACTTTGTATTGCTGTCAATATTTCACACGTTGCTCACATCGTTGGTCCTAAGCGAATATTTTATAATGAACTGCGTCTCGATGTCGCAGGACTAATGTAGCTCGGAACAGGGTCTTAGATAAGCTATTTTGGGATATCAAATCAAGTGGGACCAGCTAGTGGCTCCGTGAGCTGTAGACCTCGCGATAAAAAGTGGCTCAAATTGTTCAAAAATAAAATGTTGCTATGAGGTTTTCAAAGCACACAGTACGTGTTGATAAGTATATTATTTGGAGTATTCGCAGCTAGATGGTGCTTCTAATTTAGATCATTTATCGAAATAGGTGAATATTTTTTACATAAATGTGGTAAAACTGGCATGATCGAATCTGAATCTGCAATAATTATCGAATCTGCTCACAAAATTTCACCAGAATCGGTTGAGAAATGCGACCTGTAGAGGAGAACAAACAGCCCGAGAGCCGGAGTGAAATATTTTTTACGTATCTCCACCATTTTAAAAAAGATTGAAAAACTGACTTGACAAAAAAAACTATAAAATTTTCGAAACTGCTTACAAATTTTCACGACAATCGGTTGAGAAATGCGACCTTTAGCACAGACAGCGCTGGAAAGCTGGACTGAAATATGTTTTTTTTACATAACACTATCTCCGCCATTTTAAATAAAATCGAAAGACTGGCTAGACAAAAAAATTCTACACAATTTTCAAACCTGCTCACCAAATTTTGTGAGCATGTGTGAAAATTGTATAGACATACATAGTAGCGTGTTTGGATCAAGATTGTTTTTTCCGACGACCGGCGGGGCGCTCTTTAAGCAAGCCCCTCCTCACCTCAGATGGGGGGGTACCGAAGGTAACCGGACTAAATCAACTTGGTTTTACCTAGTGAACACCTGTGCCAACTTTCTCATTCTCATCACGATGTGCAAGGGCATGGTGCTTATGTCCCCCACTATAAGTTTATTTATGATTGTCCATCTTCTGCCCTCCATATCTTATTAAATATTGATCCTAGCGATAAAATGCACTGAATCTTTTTTGTAGATAATTTTATGAGAATTATTTGTGCTACTAAAAGAACTATTTTTGTTATGAGCCACCGTTTACGAGTTATTTACGAAAAACTAAAAAAGGGGACCTTTACACCCCCCTCCCCCCGTTAGCTCCACCCCCATCCATCAAGAATAGAATAGAATAGGCATTTATTGCTACTCACATTACAAAATATAAGAATGAAGAAAAAAAAACAAACATAGGCAACAGAATAATTGGACCATCAGTACTTTAGTCAGACAACATACCCTACAACTATGCCAAAAATCACTCATGCCCAAATTATTTCCCCTATGAGGCAGTTATTGGTGTTCCTTCGGCGGGCTATTAAAGTACTTTACTCAAGTATGTCAGAAAATAGACGTCTGGGTGAGGTGTTTCAGAAGAGTTATAGTGTTGTGAACTTGTGTAAGGGGCCGCAAATTAATTTGCCAAATAGTTGTCAATGTATAATAGTCTAATCTATTTAGAAGACAATCCCTGATTTTTTTAATCCCTCTGTATTTTAAAATGATATCTAATAAGATTATGATTATAACATAGTTTAAACACTTTAAATACTAGTGTTTCATTTATTTTTTGACAAGACAAATGTGGTAAAACTATAAAAACAAGTACCTACTCAAACATAGTAATATTGAAATGTTGTAATCTAAATTGATAACATTTCAATTGATTTCAATATGCATGCTCTAGTTATTAGCTTAGCTACACCTCACCTTGACCTGGCTACCGATAACCCACAATTTCCTCCAATGAAGGTTTTATGCCATTAATTAAATAATACTAATCTCATACAAAAACAGGTACCTATTCAAATTCATGATATTAATATTTTACAAAAAATAAAAATAGAAATGATTTAATTTCCAAGTTTGTTTGGCCTAAGATTTTCATTCATGTAACATATACAGCAGGCTGCAAAGAAACTGGGCCACCTCATTATTTTCATACAAACGAGATAACTTTGAAGTCTTAGTTTTCCGCCAGGAATGGACCGAGCTATGATCTGATAATGGCTATCCAGGGAGTGAATGGAGGAGTAACTATATATGTAACTAACTAATAATTTTATAATGTACTGAAGTCTATAAATAATAAAATAAAATAAATGGGTACTGCATAAATGTGCAGCAACAACTTGTCAGTTTCAATCTATTTGTAACTAGCGGCCGCCCGCGACTTCGCCTGCGTGGACAGTTTTTTTGCTATCTAAGGTATAAAAGGTATCCTTTCTGCACCCCTGACAATGTGTATGCAAAATTTCATGATGATTACGACGTGAAGACGCAACAATCAAACAAACAGACTTTCGCATTTATAATATTAGTAAGGATATTTCTCATGTCTCTAATAAATATTTTTTTTTAAATCAACTTGTTTTTAATTAAGATGTCAAAGTTCAATGTACCCTTATTGAACTTTATCATTGTTATTTTTCCTCAAAATTATTATTCAATTTGGTTCATTAACGCTGTAACTACTTGTATTTACGCCTACACTGTATTTGACCTCATTATTGTAAAACAAGTGATAATGATAAGTTATGCAATAATTTTGTCTCTTTCTTTTGATAAATTGACTACTAACTGAAAGTTATTTAATTATTTATGTTCAACAATACATACACTATACATAAGTTTGCATGTAAAAAACTATGACTTACCTCTGGTGATATTTGATTCATGTGAAATACAAGTGTAGGCACAGACAATATCTGTATAATATACATTGTAAGTAGTTTTTCTGAAAACTGAGCAGAGACTAGTGGTCGCAGCGAAAGAGTGACTATTGCTGTTAAAGCTACATTCTTCAAACATACTTTCTCACGGCAAAGTCCCCGCAGAAGTAAAGACTGTAAAAAAAAATAATTAAGTTAACATGGTAATGATGATGATTAAGTTTTTTTAATTAATTGATATTTATATTTATTAGAAACAAGTTTACAACCATGATGTTTAACATTTCGTTATATTGTACTTGACTGATTATTTTGCGTTTTTTATTTTATTTTATTAGTACCAAAAAATATTATGATTTATTAAGGATAGATGTGTTTTAGAGGTTTTGTTATTGTATTTTTCAGACATGGAAATCAATAATGATTGATTATTTTAAACTTTTTCAATTTTGCCAATGTTGTATGTTCACCATGTGTGTAAAACCAAGTTAGCAAAAAAGTTAACTTGCAATTTAATTACAATGTAATTACATTACAATTTCCTCTTGCAATATCAAAGGGAAACAAAAGTACCTACCTTTAAAGTTAAGTAATATCCTTTATGAAAGAGTGAGCCCATAACATTTGCACACAACTGGGTCATGCCTCCCCTCAGCTTCTCAAAGTTTTTTAGCCGAGTGAGAGCCCACGTGTTTGGGGCTGTGAATGCGACTAGTGTATGGAGGTGGATGAGGATGCTCTGCATGTCCAATGGGGACTCTAGTTTCAGCACCTCCAGATATAAACAACATTTGTACAAGAGATCTTTTATGTGTGAGATCCATCGCAAGCTGGAACATAAAATATTTTTCTACAATTTGATTTGAACTGAAGAAATGGCAAAATTCATTGACTTGTTGTATGACCTGAAATATAACACCAGTGGATTTCAAGCTATATCCCGGTCTAGTTAACTCAGCAACTGAAGCGAAAGCGACCCCTCTCCTTTCCTCAAGCCACTGTCATCATGCCATTAGCATTAGTACACTTGTTAGCGATAATTAATCGATAATCTGTGGAAAATTTTCAAAAAATTACGATGGTGGCGTGAGGCAAATAGAAATAGAGAGGAGTTGCTTTCACTTCAGGTGCCGAGTTAACTTGGCCGGGTTGTTACTTAATTATTGTAATACTTCACACACCTGTATTCTTTATTAAGAAAGACACCAACATAAGATAGCTTCACAGATTCAGAATGCAGACTCTGTACAATATATTTGCAGAGTTTTTCAAACCTTTTTCTGTCTCTCTGTTGCTTGAAAATTAGGAAGAGTCTACATGTTACTTTATACACATCTAGTGCTGGAAGTAGATCCAAAGTTGGAGGTGGATCATCCTGGGAACTTTGACTTGCCGTCTCTGGAAGGAGCTGATCAAAATCATTCCTGAAATAAGATTAATGTTAGTTATGTTGAAACCGTTACTTAGTTTTCGTTTCATGATTAGAAAACGAGAACTCTTTATAATATAGATGATTATTGATCTAAAGATCAGTTCGGCAATCAAATACTCACAATATGCGCGTTATAAACCTTTTTCGAGCTAGCCATCCTCGAATTAAAGATTGTATTTTAACAGCAGACTGTTCTCTCTTTTTTTCCAAGGCGCGCTCTTCACGGGCAGCCTTCGTTTGTTCCAAGAAAGTATCTTTACTCGTCTGCGTTTTAGAAAACATTTTAGCTATTGCACAAACACAAAATAATCGCTTTGTGTATTCGGTTTCTGTCAAGAGGTAAATATCAAATGCATGATAAAGAATTGAACTTCTTGTTTTATGGTGTCATTTTCTCCGAATTCAGCTTTTGCGATATATAATGTTTTCTACTCCATGTCTTTTATCTTCATCTCTGTAATTTTACAAACAAAATTATTGAATTATTTTCAAGAATGAAAAACCTTTCTTTCAGAAAGTACCAACCAAATTATTTTGACATTGACATAAAAATGTTGCCATAATATACAATTAGAATTTCCAAAATCAGCTTAAGCCGAAATTAGATGGTTCATTTTTACGTTCATTTTTGGTGCTTCATCTTTGAGAACTGAGGAATAAAGGTGAGCAATCTTGTTTTGTCTGCGGTTCTATCGACTAAGGGCGGGTCCATAGCACATGTTTTGCTCTACACAATCAACAAAAATATCTACACAAAACATTGTTTCCGAAACATGTTTCTCTACACACGCCGTCCACAGCGATTGCGTGGTCTGTGTAGACAAAACATCAGTATTGCCAATTTAGCATGTTATGTTAGCCTATTATTATCCCCATCAATTGGTAATGCGCTGGAACCTTGTCACATTAACATCCACGTTGACGTGATCTGCAACTAAAAATGTCATGAAACAAGAAAATTCTAATAGGTAACCTAATAACCTATATTAATTGTTGAATTATTATTTTCAATAAGATAGGGAATTGTCTGAACTCAAAAATCCAATGCATCGCAATAAATTTATTCCTTGTGATGCATTGGATTTTTAAAGATTTTCGAGTTCAGACAATGACGCAGGAAGTAAGGAACAATGTAGATTCACCCGTCTAGGTATATAAAAATTTTACAATTGTTTTTGAGGTTAAAATCGTGGCTGCCAGGCGCATTACCAATTGACGGGGATAGTACTTATCATGACTCGAAAATGTATGTATGTAACGAAAATGACCAAAGGTTTAGGTATATCTGAAAATGTAACTTTCAAGGTCAGTTTGACATTGACATTTTTTTGTTTCCATCTTTGCTAGGAGATTTAGGTAGGGCGTGTTTTTTTTTCTTTGGTTTATTTTACTTGACGCATCCATCTGGAAAACATGTCTAGTTTTGCCTTCGAATAGAATGTTAATAAAAAAGGTACAATTTTACATTTATTGTGATGATAA
Organism: Agriphila tristella; assembly: GCA_928269145.1. NCBI lineage: Eukaryota > Metazoa > Arthropoda > Insecta > Lepidoptera > Crambidae > Agriphila > Agriphila tristella. The sequence goes on along the minus strand of OV743437.1, from coordinate 24,338,384 downwards.
ATTAATAAATCTTGTTTTGAGAATCAGTATTTTTACCGTTATATTTTGCATGTGCAAGTTTTCAGTATTTTTTTGAGGTGCTTCGGTATTTTCGTAAAATTTAATCTGGTCACACTGATGTTTTGTGTACGTGTTTTCCACCGGGCATGGAAAGTAAAAACATTGTTTCTCTACACAAAAATGTTTCGCGAAACAATGTTTTGTGTAGATGTTTTTGTTGATTGTGTAGAGCAAAATACGAGCTATGGACCCGCCTTAACTAAGATTCGGTGTATACGTAAACGTAACGGGAAAAACCTCGGACGGGACGGGGACGGGAGTACGGGACGGGCACGGAGCGAGGACGTAGGCCCTCCGCTGCCTTGAGCTGGATCAGCTCGACCGCCGTTCTCTATTGCTTTGACTATTGCTTTGGTTTATGACGTCATCTTGTCATTTGCGACCGCCGTTGAAAGCTTTAGCAAGAAATAACCTCACTTTTTTTGAAAGCTTTATTCAAAGCAATGAACGAATGGAAATGTATGGATCTGACAGTTAACAGCGACCGCCTAAGATTTTCAAGATGGCGGTATTGCTTTCATGAAAGCTTTTCCATCTGTCATGAAAGCAGTAGCTATTTTTTCAATGTTTTCAATATTAATTCCAATGTTATTAGTTTTGGCATGTTTTTGGAGTTTATTTAGTGCGAAAATGATTTTTTTTTCAGTTTTCAGTGTATTATATTGTGGATACTGCATAAGGTTTGCTATATTTTAACACGTTTATATTATTTTGTCGCTTTCACGTTTAAGGTACTTATTTATTTATTTGTTTGTTTTTCCTGTTTTAGGTAAGAAAGAAATGGCGCAAATTTGTTGCTGGTTGACGCGGAGGAAGAAAGAATGAGGTAAATACTGATGCTGCGTAGGATACAGCTGAAGGAAGACATCATGTCCATGCAGATGTTGGAGCAAACCTTTGTCGATACCTTTCGCTTGGGAAAGGTTTCATGTTATGACACTTTGCGAAGATTTGATGCCTCTTTACATCCAACTCAAAGAACAACAGCTATTAAGCTAGAGATCAAGGTATTTATTATTGAAATACAATAGGTGATTTATAAACGACTAAACTTTACATGTCATTATTATTACCTAAGTCATTGCATTGTTGTTACAGATCCTTGCTCCATTTCAATATAATGCCAGTTATCAGTGGTTCCTACCAAAAGTGTTTGGCAATGATTTTAGCCTCGGTCTGTCGCAGAGGTCAAAATCTGATTGTTTTACGGAGGTAACTGATGCACCAAATGCCATGCCAAGCCATGACTCACATTCGGAACCTATGCCCTGTGAAAGCTGGAATGCAAAGACTATATGAGATGGGATAGATCTTCTGTTTCTTATGTAAGTGCCATCATAAAACAATTATATTATTATAAAAACGCGCCCCGTCGCGGAGCACGGAGCGACAGATGCGTGCAAGTACCTCAGTTTGTATAGATAACATGCAGGCACCCCACACTGGCGACGTGTCTGTGCGTCCCCAGTGTGAAAATTGCCTTAGCTTTTGCCAAAGGGAACACAGGGTATTATCAATACATTTATAAGTAGTTCCTATTAAATATACAAAAAAGATACAACAATCTCTTATTATTTACAGACAAGAATCAAGAATGCCAAACCCAGCGAGGAGGGAATAAAAGAAGCAAGACTGGAATATGGCATTTGGGGCATGTCACCGATCACAAAATTCATTATGTATGTGACGATTTGATGGCACGTCTGTGACCTCAATAAATATTAATCTTTAGAAAAATGGCATGTTCATACATAAAGTTTCGCCATTTTAAGTTAAATCATTTTTATTGTATTTATATGATTAGTCTTTAGAATCTCATTTGTCATTTTATTATTTGTTTAAGTTTAGATATTTTTTTGTATGATTGTATCTGCACGATAGTTTCACTTTGATTATTTTGTATTCAGAATTAAACCTACTACTGTGATGTAAAAAATTAATTTGAATTAATCAAAGATTAATGTTAGTTTTAGGTAGCCATAATTGATATTAATTAGCTCTGTCTGTAATAATCACAATACTTTAGTTTCTTGCACATTCTTATCCAGGGGATATACTTTGGTATGGTAGTTTTATACAAAAGTTTCTAAATAAAAATCTTTTTCTACACAATAAATTTATAACTTCATTTCAAATACCTAATCTCTTACGTCTTGCATGGCATGCGACGCGACGGTGGAAAACGTATATTGATAACGCCAAATTGGCATTTGTGGGAAATGAATTTAAAAAGGTTTTTACATTCAAGCAAACAACATAGAAGTCTTTTCATTTTTTACAATCCCACAAATGCCATTTAAGCATGAATTACAAGATGACGGGATCATTCCTTGTTTTAAAAAAACTCCCATTTTTTTTTAGTAAGTACTTACCTACTATGTCAAGGGAGAGTCGCTGTGACTCTGGTATAAAAAATCTCCGTAGTCACACGGTGCGGTACAGCTCCAGACAAACGATGCGCAGTAGCTACAAACACTGTGTCTGTAGCTACTGCGCATCTTTTGTCTCAACTTTCTCTTGCCAATTTATCTGCCGGCAGCTGTAAAACGTGTGACACGGGTCGGTCGAGCTCCCTCATCATTTTGTTTGTACCTAACTGTAATCAATACAGGATTATAAGTTTTGTACCTTTAGGGTTCCGTAGTCAAGCCAACAAGGAACCCTTATTATAGTTTAAATAAACTTAGAAATTAAGTGCTTTTGAATTTTCCAAAAGCACTTAATTTCTAAGTTTATTTGAGTTGTTTACTACGGTGTAGCCTATAAGACACTGCACGTGGCCCGACACGCACTTGGCCGGTTTTTTTAAATACAAATAATTTTCTTTAAAATGATTTAGAAGTCACGGAACATTGCCGCGACTATGTACATTTTGTGTTATATTTTTTAAATTCTATAGCTTTTACGCCTGCCTTATTGTGAAGAGCAACGCCTGTAGTGGAATTTTGCTCTAGGATTGGAGGCAGGCGTCTTTGCTGATTTTAAAGATTTAATTCTGTGGAGATGCCATCCTAACAGTTTTTGTTGGTCTTGGTCTTGTTGAATCCTGTAAACAACACCATGATAAAACTAGCGGTAGCCCGCGACTTTGTCCGCGTGAACAGTTTTTTTTCTATCCCTCGGGAACAGTACTTTTTTGGGGATAATAAGTAGGTATCCTAAGTCTCTCTGTACCCCTGACAACGTGTATGTATGAGGATCGGTTAAGACGTGAAGGCGTAACGTAACAAACAACAGACTTTGATATTTAGTAAGGATGTTAGATCAAATCTTATGGCTCGGACCATAAAAATAAATATAAACGTCGTTTTAGTTTGTGTCGGTACCTATGTCATTTTTTTGTTTGTCAATGTTTGTCTGGAGAATAGTAAAAGAAAATTAAAGGAAATTATTAAGTTTTTATTAGAGTTTACAAGTAATTTACATTAAGATGGATAGCCCACCGAAAGTGGCGCTCTCAGAGGTTTTTATTTAATAAGTTGTTATTAGAATATAATTTTAATAAAACTTTAACGTGGAATTTCTAGGGCCCATAGTCTAGTACCTATTTTTAGAAGGTATCAATACATTCCCTCTTATAGTCATTCGTAGAAGTAGATAGCAAATATGTCAAAAACGGCCACTTCTAGTAGGGGAATGTAATGATACCGTTTAAAAATACTAGACTATAATATAGGTCCTTAAAAATTCCACGTAGTTTTATTAAAATTGTGTATTACAAATTCACCGCGGCGCCACTTTCGGTCAGGATGCCACCTTAATGTAACATTTCATCAGTTTTTATAAATAATAATAATTGGATGGGTATTTGCCGAATTGGGATGCCGTAAAAGCATTTTCTAGTAATTATTCGATTTTCCTACAGGTATCTCCGATAAGTAAATGATCACAACTTTAAGGATAGGTAGAAGAAAAGTAAATAGGACTTATCAGTTCATTAGGACCGCTTCCATAATATCACTACCGTCCATGTTTAGCAAATGTTTAAGTTACGGAATCCCAACAAGACAGTTATACCCAACTAAAACATTTTTTATAAACTTAAAATAATTGAAACTAACGCAAGGATTTGTATTTGTTTGTGTTTCTCTTAGTTTATGAAACATAAGGTTGGTCAGGAGGTTTTTAAAACGATTTGACATTTTACAATAGTCACGAGTTTTAAGAAACCTTAACAACCGTGTACCATACAAGGTTTTTCAATACATTTGCGAGAAAACATTATATTGTACGCATGCAAAAAGTTTGTTTTCAGAGTAAATTTAAATTCAAATTCAATTTATTTGCATTCCAAAATGTTACAAAGCTGGTTGGTAAATATTAAGACACAATTTTGGACCCTGTTGGGCACAGCAACTTAGATTAGAAGGGAAGCAAGGAAGTAAAGAAAAGCCTTTAAACCATTCAGCACTTAGATAAACAAAATGGTCAATAATTCTTCCAATCTTTTGTAATTTATTACAGTGCAGCAGGTAATTAACATTTATTGACAATTAAAAGAATTCATTGCTTCATTTTATTTATTCCCCTTATTTTGTACGTATACTCTTAAACATCGACTTGCCGCATGCTGTACTTGCTGTCATCGAAAGCACACATTTTAGAGCCACTGTATTGAAAACTAAATTATGAAATTAGATAAATCTGATGCAAGCTGGAGGTTTTTTAAATTAATTTTCTTCATTACTTTCTAATCTTTTGCCTTTAAATTTTTCTTTGATTTTAGGAAACAAGTAAACAATGCAAGGTGCTAATTCAGAGGAATATGGTGGCAGCACATTTTTTGAATTAATAAAATTTATCACTCAAAAATCATAGCGTGAAAATCATGTCGTCTGAGTTGCATCGTTACCCCGGAAACTAGCGATGCGCGATTATGACTAATTTCAATAATCTAATTATCTACTAACTATTAACTTCAGTAATCGAATGTCTTTCGGAGACTAGTTACTTTACTACTATTGTGTTGTAATAAATCGATTAATTCTGTTAGTAAGTATTATTCAAAATCGCGCATCTCTATCGGAAACTGCTAACTACTAGATTCTTCTAGCAGTTAGCAGTTTCCAGCAGCGATGCGACTCAACCATCTAGGGATAATCTGGGAGATAATCAGCTCCCTGATTATTCCCTATTTTGGTGTTCTTCTAGCCGCCGCTCCCCCGCGCGCCTCCTCCTCGCGGATGCGCTCGTCCTCTAAATCCAGCCGAAGTCGCCGCTGTAACAATTGCATATCTTTTAGTAACTGCATGTTACAATGAATGGCAGGATAATTTGACAGATAATAGGGTAGCACATAGGTACTACCCCATTTGACTACTTTTGAGTAGCGTGGTTTAAAGCGGCGTCGCCACTAGGGCCGCGCGGCTCCGTGAGCCTAGCCGCGCCTCGCCATCGCCAGTGTGTACTTGTAAAAGCACGCAAGATCAGCCGCGCAGCCCTAGCGGGGACGCCGCTTCAGGTTAAACATTAGCACGTGACTCGCTATTGTAGGCACATAACGTGATTTCCCAGAATTGTTCCCGTTAGTTGTCGGAAAACGCAAAAAAAATATTGTGTAAAAGCTAAAATCCTGGGAAACCATATTATGTGTCTACCTTAAGCGAAATTTATTTTCTGCCATCCTGCCATTGAATGTTATATGTATTCCTCTAAGAGACACTTTTCTTGGATAAATGGATATGTAGCTCAAATTACTCACTATTTGGTCGGGATCTCTCGGCGGGAGGATGGTCGGCATCCATGCATGTTCTAATAACATTGTGGCTCCTCTTCGCTGAAACAAAATACACAATTGATTAACGTTACAGTCATCCTTACTTTTATATTATAAATGCGTAAGTCCGTTTGTTTCTTTGTGTTTGTTACACCTATCGGTACTGAAACGATCATCATGAAAATTTGCATACACGTTGTCAGGGTTACAGAGAAGGACTTAGGGTAGGTACCTCTCATCCCGAAAAAAGGGACTGTTCCCGAGGGATAGCAAAAAAAAAACATTTCACACAGACGAAGTCACGGGCGGCCACTAGTTTGTCTAAAAGTCCTCTATCTGCCAGTGAACGTCTGTCAAAATTAGTTCAACTATTTGGGAGATTAGAACCAGACGAACAGACAGAAAAATACATAATTATGTGCTAACCCTATCAAACTCGCAGTCCGACACTTTAATATTCTTAATTTGTAGATAGGTAAGGATTTTAGGTTTTGTGTTAAGAAATCCCTTTTGGAAATCACTTACGTGGATGGGCGATGGATGGGCCTGCAGCAGATGCAGCCTGCGACAGCCCTGCAGATGCAGTTTCATCAACTGAAAATGTAAACATACAGATTAAGCAATGCCAACAAAATACTTTCAAGTTTATATTGTTAGCCGTTTTGGTTGAGCGATGATGAGTCAATCAGTCAGAACTTTGTCTCTCATAAATTAAATTAAAAGGTTATCCTAACAAATGTAATCAAAGATGTGAAAGTTAAACAACAAATATATGTATAGTGGACATATTCATTTTAAATTTGTAACATCTTTGATAATATTTGTACCTATTTACCTACATTGACAAATTATCAGACATTGATATATTACATTAAATTGAATCAGTATCATATCAAATTAATGCAATACTCCCGACTCAGCATATTTCTTTGCCAAGGACAGAGCACTGATATTTTATTGGAACCATTTCAGAAACAAACACTAATGACGGTGATTTAAGTAAAATTATAAAGATAAACCAAACTATTGTGGAAAATACAAAATAAGAATATATACCTAACCTATACATATTATAGATATAATACCTAAGTATAGGTCACAACAAATCATGATATGATTATGACATACATACAGGTATACCTAAAAAAGCATGTGAAGTGTGTGAGCCTGCGAATAGCTACATCACAGAAGCTTCTGACACATCTTAGTAAAGGATCACTTACTTGTCTCCACTATTGGGCACTTGTACTAATTATTTATTCTATGCTTGGATGAATCAACCACTGGTGATGCCACCACCCACTATATTGTATTGTAGTATTTAAAATTGAGCATTTGTTGCTTAGACTGTGAGCCACCCAGTTGCGTTGCTGCTCTGGCTTGCAGTGTGTTGTATCAGGGACTCCATCCACCGACATCTCCAGCGTCTCAGACACTACGTGTTGCAGGCATCTGAAATGCGTAAAAAGAAACTGAAAACCTACAAAGACAAGCAAAATGCAAGTGGTTGACTATGGCAGACAAGCTTATTACCCTTTTGTTTTGCTTTTGTTACTTACTTACTCCAACCCAGTCCCAAAACAAACTCTTCGATTACAATTTTTCACAAACTTTCAGTTATTCAATTCAAGTTATTATTGCTTGCCAGTTCTTAATAAAAAAAGTAATTTATTACCTTAGTAAAACTGAATACAATTATACTAAAAATCAAACTGAGCTGAGCACACAACACCTTTTATTTAATTTTATTTATTTTAGTTTGCTATTTTTTTCTCTCTATGTTGAAATGTCAACTCAATGCGTTTTATTCACCAAGGCATTTGAAAAAAAAATATTTATGAAAATTGACAAATGTACATAACAGAGCTAAAACAAAACGAGTAATTAGGCTTCTTCGTAAATTGTAGTAGTTTTAAAATAAATCCGGCATTTAATGTAGTCAAACAAACAAAATCATATCAAAAGTCACTCAAAGGTCAAGTGACCTTCACTAATGCAAATGCGTGAACAAAACGCAGCCTCTCGTCATTCAAAGTCATTCATTCGCGATTGCTTTACCAAAGCAATACCAAAGCCAAAGCAATAGCTGAGAACGGCGGTCGCGGAAAGCGATAGCTTTAGCAAGAGTATTGCTTTGGCTATGGCTATGGCTATAGCTATCGCTTTGAGAACGGCGGTCGAGCTGCCGGCGCGGGCCTCCGCTCCGGGTGCTATTTCCTGTATTTTCATAGAGCAGCGCTGCGTGTGGCGGATTGCCCGCCGCACGTGGCGCGGGCGGCGAGCACGCTCGCGGGTCCCGTGCGACGGGTCACGCGAGCGGGGCTGTTTCTTGTATATTCATAGAGCAGCGCTGCGTGTCCGAGCCCGCGCCGGGCTATTTGTCCGCGACGGAGCACGGCGCGGGTCCACGCGACGGGCTGTTTGTCCGCGACGGAGCACGGCGCGGGCCCCCGCGACGGGCTCCCGCTCCGTGTACCCGCGCCGGAACCCGCTCAACGCAGCGGAGGGCCGTAATGTGTTCCTGACGGGGAGTTTGTTGGATACGCTACGTGCTAGTCGCGAAAGTTACCGTGGTATTCATGTGCTAGCGTTGTGAAAACAACTTTATTGAAATACTAGCGGCCGCCCGCGGTTTCACCCACGTGGTTCCTGTTTCCGTGGGAATATCGGGATAAAAAGTATCCTATGTTTTAATCCACGCTATCTTCTATCTGTGTGCCAAATTTCAACCAAATCCGTTCAGTAGTTTTTGCGTGATTGAGGAACAAACATCCAAACATCTAAACATCCAAACATCCAAACCCACAAACTTTCACATTTATAATATTAATATAGGTAGTAGGATACTATTTATGCGATTAATATTATATTTTCACTCTCAATTGATAAAATTCATTTTTTTTTCTAAACCGCCTAAAATATTTTTCATTGACAAAAAGACATAACGAAATAAACATAAATTTTTTATTCGATTTATTTCTAACTAGCTTCCGCCCGCGACTTCGTCTGCGTGGAAAGGTTTTTTTGCTATTCCTCGGGAACTATACTTTTTTTCGGGATGAAAGGTACCCTATGTCCTTCTCGCTACTCCTGACAACGTGTATGCAAAATTTCATGTTGATCGGTTCAGTAGTTAGGACGTGAAGGCGTAACAAACAAACAAACAAACGGACTTTCGCATTTCTAATACTAGCTTTCGCCCGCGACTTCGTCTGCGTGGATAGTATTTTGTCTATTCCTCGGGAACAGTTCCTTTTTTCGGGATGAAAAGTACCCTATGTCCTTTTCTGTACCCCTGGCAAAGTATGTGTAAAATTTCATGATGATCGGTTCACTAGTTAAGACGTGAAGGCGTAACAAACAAACAAACTAATTGCCAAATAAAGAGATTGTCAAAGATTTTTTTAATAGATGCTTTGCATCGCAACAACACTATGGAGCGAACGGAGTTTCAATGTATACGCAACGGGACCCGGATGGGACGAGACACGCACGGGGCGGGGACGTGCCGCTGGCGAGGTTTTTTCCGTACCGTGCGTGCCAGGTCCGGGCCGCGATATTAGAAATGCCTGTGCAGTACAGACAATGCCTGCTCTGTACCGCTCTGGGTTTTTCTAACTAATAACGTTAGAAAAAGCCTGTGTGTTTCAGAGCATTGCTTGCTCTGGAGCGCGCGGGGTTTTTCGACAAAAAATTTAATAATATCACCGTAAAAAGCCTGTGGAACACAGACAATGCAGAAAATTACAGTTGTGGTTAAAGTAGGTATTCCTTCTTCATGTTTCGGTAAATTATGTAGAATATTAAAATAGTGATTTATAGTCATACTAGCGATATTTTTTTAAAGTGGTATTTTTTTTTAGTTTATCCTACTATTAATATTAATTTATTGTGTATGTTAAAATATTTTTTCTCTTAAACCCATAAAAATGGCAGGATATGCTAAATGGGATGGATTGGGATGAAAGGCACACAGATAGTTTTTTTTAACCTGGATTAAAATATTTAAAGACTTTGGTTCCTAAGAACGTCGCGGGCGGTAGCTTGATAGAGCGCATTTTCAAGTTTCTTGGATAATTCTTTATTTCCTATATTACAAAAGTACTCTTTGATGTGGGTATACAAGACAGCACGTTAAGTTAAACAGTTGAACTGCAAAACAGCTTTTATAACGTACGGCATAAAGGTGGTCACAAGGTCAAGTACGTATAGTCTAAATCTGATGTGCTGTTGACTGTAGGTACAAACATTATCAAACGAAATAAAAAAAAAATGAAATAACGTTCGGCTGTTAGTTATTGCACTCGGAAATTGCGAAAAACTAACAAAATACTTTTCTTTTATAAAAATATCAATTTTTGTAAAACTCTCAATTAATATTATTTATGGTAGGATATTTTCAATTCCCTACACACATTGCACACATTTTTAGGTAAGGTAGGTAAAATGAAAAGTTTGATTGTGCTATGCCGTTTTCGAGAAATTTTGCAAATTACGATAAAACAGCTGTTCTTTGGGGATTTCTTCCTAAAAGGACCTACCAAAAATAAATTATGTCCCATGTTTTTTAGACGAGTTAAAAGTTTTTTTTGATAAAAGAGATTTGATATTTTAGTTTAATATCCAAGTCTCACGATACCTGTATCGCTCGGGGTATTTATATTTAGAAAATCATCACAGCGCAAGGTGTCTGTGTTCCACAGGCTTTTTAGGATTATATTATTAATTTTTTTGTTGAAGAACTCCGCGTGATACAGAGCAAGCGGTGCTCTGAAACACACAGGCTTTTTCCGACGTTATTAATTTGAAAAACCCAGAGCGGTACAGAGCAGGCAGTGTCTGTACCCCACAGGCATTTCTAATATCGCGTCCGGGCCGCGAAAGTTACATTCTGAAAAGCAATTCAGCAAATTTTGGAAAAAAACAAATAAACTAAATCCTAAAGCGGGCTCCCCCGTGAGTGTAGCGGGTGTGCATGATCCAACTGAAATTGCAAATGCCTTCCAGCAGCATTTTAGAGTTGATTCTCCTTTACTTAATGTGTCACAGGTGAGCGATGCGGAGGCAGCCGTGTCTGCGGACCCTCTGATTAGATTCTCAGCCAAAGAAGTAAAGTCCGTAATCAGTCATATGGTAAGAGGCAAGTCCCCTGGACACGACTGCCTCAGCATTGAGCACCTCAAATATGCTGGCGCTCATTTATACCGGGTGCTAGCTATGTTCTATAGTCTGTGTTTAAGCCATGAATATTTACCTGATGAACTTATGTCAACGGTTGTAGTTCCTATTATTAAAAATAAGACAGGCGATGCCTCTGACATTTCCAATTACAGGCCTATATCACTGGCTACAATATTGGCAAAAGTACTGGATAGTCTGCTTGATAAACATCTTGGTAAGCACATTGAACTTCATGATAGCCAGTTCGGTTTTAGACCTGGTTTGTCAACTGAAAGTGCCATATTATGCCTTAAGCAGACTGTTCAGTACTACACTGCTAGGAAAACGCCAGTATTTGCCTGTTATTTGGATTTGTCAAAGGCATTCGACCTTGTGAATTATGATTTACTGTGGAAAAAACTTAAATTAGAGACTACAGTACCCAGTGAAATTATATCATTGTTTAAATTTTGGTACTGTAACCAAAAAAATATGATAAAGTGGGGTGGGTCATTCTCGGGTGTATATGGGTTGGGTTGTGGAGTGAGACAGGGGGGGCTGAGCTCTCCCCGACTCTTCAATCTATATATAAACCGGCTCCTGGTTGAGCTCAGTAGGACCAATGTTGGGTGTCACATTGACGGAGTTTGCGTAAATAACATCAGTTACGCCGACGATATGGTCCTGTTGAGCCCATCCATTGGAGCGATTAGAAGGCTACTATCGATCTGCGAATCGTATGCTTTGTCACATGGGCTTAAATATAATGGTAAAAAAAGTGAATGGATGTTGTTTAAATCAGGCACTATAACCTACAGTGAACTACCACAAGTCTCACTCCAGGGTGAACCATTGAGTAGGGTGCTTAAATTTAAATACCTTGGCCATTGGGTCACTGAAGACCTGAAAGATAACCTGGATATTGAGAGGGAGCGTAGATCGCTGGCTGCCCGTGGCAACATGTTGGCTCGCAGGTTTGCACGCTGTTCGACGTCAGTAAAATTGACGCTTTTCAGGGCATATTGCCAGTCATTTTACACGTGCAGCCTGTGGGTTAACTTCACACAGCGGGAATACAGCGATCTACGAGTCCAATACAATAACGCATTTAGAATGCTGTTCGGGCTGTCAAGGCGTTGTAGCGCATCCGGCATGTTCGCGGAAGCGCAGACTGATGGCTTCGCCGCAATTATAAGGAAACGGTGCGCCTCGATGCTAACACGGCTCCGTGGCAGTGCTAACGGCATCCTAAAGGTGTTTGTGGACCGGTGGGACTCTCCGCTACTGCGCAGATGGGTACACCTCCACTCATTTAGATAATTATTAATCAATTATTGTTACTAACCCTAGTTCGTAAGAAAATTGTTACTAACACTATGGACTCTGGTCTGAAATAAATTCATTATTATTATTATTATTATTATTAGAAATGCCTGTGGGGTACAGACACTACCTGCTCTGTACCGCTCTGGGTTTTTCTAAAAAATAATGTCGAAAAAGCCTGTGTGTTTCAGAGCATCGCTTGCTCTGTAGCGCGCGGGGTTTTTCGACTAAAAATTAAATAATGTCATCCTAAAAAGCCTGTGGAACACAGACAATTCAGAAAATTACAGTTGTGGTTAAAGTATTCCTTCTATATGTTTAGGTAATGTATGTAATGTAGAATATTAAAATAGTGATTTCTAGTTATACTAGCGATATTTTTTTTAAAAGTGGTATCATTTTTTAGTTTATCCTACTAGTAATATTAATTTATTGTAAATCTTAAAATGTTTTTTCTCAAACCCATAAAAAAAGCTTTTTAAAAAAAGAAAAACCTCCTTCAAAAACCTTAAAAACAGAGCTCTATAAAAAGCAAGAAATAATGTTCAAATCAATTAATTACAACACGTCTACTGAAGTCGGGTGAAGCTGGAAGTAATTTTTTTACTTATTGTTTTGTTTATATTCTAAAAGTCCCACCCGACTTCAATAGACGTGTTGTAATTAATCGATTTGAACATTATTTCTTGCTTTTTATAGAGCTCTATTTTTAAGGTTTTTGAAGGAGGTTTTTCTTTTTTTAAAAAGCTTTTTTATTTTAAACTTTTTTGTGGTAGGTATGTAAGCGATGTTTTTTTAAATAAAACGTTTTAATGTTTCACATTTGTCAATGGTATACCGTACCCCGAGTAACTCAATTTCCACAGGAGTTCCGTTGGGCCTTCGCAGTTCAACTCTAGTCCAGAACGTTCTTGACAATAGATAGGTACCTACTTAACTTGTTTTTGATTGTAATAAACCTCCCAATATTTCAATCATTATTCAGTGCCTACTTGATTTTGAGGAGTTCCCTCGTGTATCTTCAAAATCCAAAGTCCAATACCAATGAAATTAATATAATATCATCCTTAAGGTGTCTTCTTTTAAACAAAAAAAAAATCATCTAAATCGGTTCATAAACAAAAAAGTAATGGTTGAAAATCCGTCTGAATTCATATAAAATGGTAAAGAAAACGACAGTATTTTCAAAGATTACTTGAAAACTACTGAACCGATTTCAAAATTTCAAAAAATGGGACCAACTTGAAATGAACCCTGATGTTATAGCGTTTAAATCATTTCAATCGGTTCAGCCGTCTTCGAGTAATCGGTGTACATACATATAAAAAAAAAGAAATATACGCGACGAATAGATAACCTCCTCCTTTTCAAATTTTTGAAGTCGGTTAAAAATGGCAGGCTATGCTAAATGGCATGGATTGGGATGAAAGGCACACAGATAGTTTTTTTAACCTGGATTAAAATATAGCAGACTTTAGTTCCTAAGAACGTTTCTTGGATAATTAATAAATAATACCTAGTTACGTTTTATAGTATCACTAATCTGACATAATATAAATGTGATACTAAATGTGTTTTTCATTTCGATTTATTCTTTTTTCATCGATATTTTTGTTATAAATAAAGAATATTACAAAAAAGACAAAAATACATATTAAAAATACATACAGGCACCGTAGCACCTACTCTAGCGCCGCCAATACATTTATTTTTATTACTCGTAAACCAGGTAAATATTAAAAAAAAGCTAAGATCGTGGCCTCCTAAATGGTCTATATATATTTTTTTTAAATAACTCTTCAACAGTTTTCATACTTTTAGTAAGTTTTGAAATCCGTTCTTGCCAAAATTAGCCACTTTGAGCTATAAAGCTAGCTAGGATTTTTAAAATTACAAAAAGAATTGAAACTGTTGAAGAGTTATTCGAAAAATATATGAGACAATTTAAGAGGGCATGATTTTAGCTTTTTTAAATTTTGACTTTGTTTACGAGTAATAAAAATAAATGTATTGGTGGCGCTAGTAGTGGGTAGTAGGGCGCCTTAAGAAACAAAAAACACATATACAAGGTGTTTGGTAAAAGCCTTATAAAGCTGAATATGGTAAATAGGGACCATCAAACTGAACAACTTTTACTATGGGACCAACTCTGAAATCGCGAAAAAAAATCAGCTGTTCCATACATTTTGATATTTTCGTTATTAATTTTAGTATGGAACAGCTGATTTTTTTTTCGCGATTTCAGAGTTGGTCCCATAGTAAAAGTTGTTCAGTTTGATGGTCCCTATCTACCATATTCGGCTTTATAAGGCTTTTACCAAACACCTTGTATATCAGTGATTATAATTTTCTTGTTAACAGAAATAGCCAGCAAGATTCTTTATTTCCTATATTACAAAAGTACTCTTTGATGTGGGTATACAAGACAGCACGTTAAGTTAAACAGTTGAACTGTAAAACAGCTTTGATTACGTACGGCATAAAGGCGGTCATAAGGTCAAGTACCTTTTAGTCTAAATCTGATGTGCTGTTGACTGTAGGTATTATCAAACGAAATAAAAAAAAATGAAATAACGTTCGGCTGTTAGTTATCGCGCTCGGAATTTGCGAAAAACTAACAAAATACTTTTCTTTTATAAAAATAACTATTTTTGTAAAACTCTCAATTAAAATTACTTATGTTAGGGTATTTTCATTTCCTTTCCCTTGATGAAAAAGGATGAAAAGTTAGATTGTGCTATGCCGTTTTTAAGAAATTTTGCAAATTACGATAAAAACAGCTGTTCTTTGGGGATTTTTTTCTAAAAGGACCTACCAAAAATAAATTTCATCCCATATTTTTTTAACGAGTTAAAAGTTCTTTTGATAAGATAGATTTGATATTTTAGTTTAAATATCCAAGTTTCACGACACTAAGTCCCTTACGCGTCTGTAATAGCTCAGGGTATTTATATTTAGAAAATCACTGTGGATCACAGCGCAAGGTGTCTGTGTTCTACAGGCTTTTTATGGTGATATTATTAAATTTTAAGTTGAAAAACCCCGCGCGATACAGAGCAAGCGGTGCTCTGAAACACACAGGCTTTTTTCGGCATTATTAATTAGAAAAACCCAGAGCGGTACAGAGCAGGCAGTGTCTGTACCCCACAGGCATTTCTAATATCGCGTCCGGGCCCCGTCCATGCCTCCGCTACGTATGCATGCTACTACACATTTTGGATGAAACGATGTTTCTCCCGCCCCTTGCCCGTCCCATTCCGGTCCCGTCCGGGGTTTTTCCCGTTACGTATACAGCGTCTTTTCCATTGCTACCGTAATCGCTGTGATTTGACAGATAGATATAGGGATGCTAATCGAAAGTACTAGTATAGTATTATATTATCTGTGTCGAAAGCCAGAACATCGATGTTCCAGAACAAACATCGATCTTTTTAATGATCTATTAAATAGTAAAATTGTATATTATATCTATACCAATATTATCTATTGAATGGGTCAGTCTTTAGTGAATAACAAAGGTGCAGAGTAGATGAAATAAAATAACATTCAACAGCAGCAACTGGACAAGTCATTGACTCTGGTCAGGCTCTGCTAAAAGTACCAAACATTTCAATAATATCTGGCGAAACATCGATGTAAAAACATCATATAAAATAATTATCATGTTTTGCTTTGGTGCACATCGATGGCAAACATCGATGTTTTTTTTACTGAAACATCGATGTATCATTTGCATCTCTAGATAGATGTGATACACATTGCTAGTTTTTGCAAAAAACATCCAATCGTCAAATCAAAGCAATAAATGAACTTAATTATTTTTATCCGATAGACGCCCTGGTCCAGATTCTATACATTTCGTAACATATCCTTGGTCCCAACCCAAAAGTATTGAGAGAAAATATACATAAACGAACACCTTTTCATAAAACACACGCATATGTGTTGTTTTGTTAGGTAAGTTTGTTAACTTTTCTCTAGGAGTTTTTGGCGCCATTTTGTCTAGTACGGTTTGGTGTCTATTTTAATTATTTGAAAATTGATTCATAGTGGATATTGTGTCTTAAAACTGGTGCAGTTTTGTGGTACAAGTGTCTACGCAACTGAACAATATGTGGAATAATTGAAATAGGCGCGATCTTAGTTGTGTGAAGCTGAGACTTTTATTGTAGTGGAAGCTACCTCGGCAGAACTTTTCGAGTAAACTGTCTTGATATACTTGTTGCCAAATGCTCCAAGCAGCATTAGAATGCAATGCACCCGCATTCTAATGTAAACTTAAACTGAAACAATACCTACCACTGAACTATTAAACAGTTGACACTGGCAAAAATTACTTCCAAGAGGAAAGTAGATTGCCAAAATAAAAATAGAAGAAGAAGAACTTTTCTCTCTCAAAAAAGGAAGTGTCTATTCATCGGGGCGCCTCGACGAATAGTATTTTTCTCTATCTAGCGGTGCGCACCACTGAATAGCGCTTTCTCTAGGGATTGGCTATATGCCGGTGCCTCGGGTTCGATGATCCCCGCGGGAAGTAACATCTTTGAGTTGTTGTTTCTAGTTTGGTTTGGACATTGCAGGCTGATCACCTGATTGTGCGATAAGAAAAATGATCCGTGTTTCGGCTGTAGATCCTGCGCCTGACCTCTCCGGTCTTGTCGGTCGTCCTGATGCCGTCCTATCGGAATTAGAGTGAAGGAAAAGAGAGTGCAAACACTTTTCTCTCAAATCTCAATTAAACTGCATCTTAATCTCTAAACACAAACCAAAACTACGCACTGCACTAACAAATCTGCTAAAACCACAGCCAAAGATGATTACCTAATATACCCGAAAATGCGCACTATGGAACCTTGTCATATTAACATCTACGTTAAAGTGGATGACTTTAGCAACAAAAAAATTAGGTACCTACCATGTAACAATAAAATTCTAATGTATTTTTTTATTAATATTACTTATTGAATTATTAATTTTAATAAGATAGGGTCTAGGTATAAAAAAATCTATTTTTTTTTTCTTTTTGGTTTAAAAATGGCTGCCAGTTTCATTAGCAATTTGCGGGGATAGTATTACAAGGTGTTTTCGAAATAGCAAAAAAGAAAGCAGCTGTTTCATACAAAAATTAATTACGAAAATATCAAAATGTATGAAACAACTGATTTTTTTTCGCGATTTCAGTGTTGGTCCCGTAGTAAAAGTTGTTCAGTTTGATGATCCCTATCTTCCATATTCGTCTTTATAAGGCTTTTACGAAACACTTTGTAAGTATTATAAAAAGCGGCACCACAGCAATAAAATAACACTGACGGTTAAATTGAATATAACGAGAAACAACAACTCAAAGATGTTGATTCCCGCGGCGGGGATCGAATCCACCACCTCTGGATCGAGAGAACAACACTCTAACCACTAGCCTAAGAGGCATTTACACAATTATTACTACCTATTTGAATAGTTTAACTTACGATTACGACAACTAAAAAGGAGGCACCGGCATATAGCCAATCCCTAGAGAAAGCGCTACTCAGTGGTGCGCACCGCTAGATAGAGAAAAATACTATTCGTCGAGGCGCCCCGATGAATAGACACTTCCCTCAAAAAAGTTAAAAGCATGATAAAAAATCTACTAAAAATAAAGTCAATTTATTATTTTCTTACTTGCAACATTTTGCTTTTTTTAATTCTCCCATACTGGGTAGACAAAGGAATCGATGCCAATACAGCATTATCTTTGGTGCACCATCAAGTGTAGCATCTTGACCACATTTTTTTCTTATTTATCAAATAACTATGACACACTATGACCGATTGTTTTTCTTTTTAATATTTTATGATTTTGTTTATGACACATTCTAACTAATATATTAGTCAAGCTTTCGCTGTATGCTGTATCACCTGTATACATCGCGGGTAAATGTTTATGTAAGGCCCTCCGCTGCCTTGAGCGGGACACGCGCGCGGGGCGACATAGATTAGAGCTTACTCATGCACTGCGCAAGCATCTGTCCGTCAAAAACCAGCAATCTATATTCCCGCGCCGTGTACCCGCGGCGGGATCCCGCTTAAGGCAGCGGACGGCCTAAGGCCCTCCGCTGCCTTGAGCGGGACACGCGCGCGGGGCGACATAGATTAGAGCTTACTCATGCACTGCGCGAGCATCTGTCCGTTAAAAACCAGCAATCTATGTTCCCGCGCCGTGTACCCGCGGCGGGATCCCGCTCAAGGCAGCGGACGGCCTAAAACCTCGATTACATACGCCGATTTAGCGTCCTTACTGGGGATCCAATCTAGGAAGCTAAATTGGATGTAGCGATCACACTATGCCCCAATTAGTACGTGATTTCACTGATTAGGGTTGTCACCAATACTTGACAATAACATTATTGTAAATAGATTAAACAATGAGTTTTCACTATTAACGGAAAGGTAAAATAGGTTTTGATGAGTACTCTGATATGATAGGAAATGGTTTGATGATGAAGCCGGAAAAAGGCCACTAGAACTCTGTAATAAAAAAGATGGCGGTCAAGTTTATTGTTTGTGGGCCGATTTCGATGAAACTCGGTTTTGTAACTATTTTGACAAAAAAATAACATCGAAAAGTTGAAAATAATGAAAAATCCAATATGGCAGCCAACATTTTTGTTTGTGGGACGATTTCGATGAAACTCGGTTTTTGGTACTATTTTTACAAGAAAATAACAACCCAATTTTTCAAATACTAAAAATCCAAGATGGCGGTCAACTTTTTTGTTCGTGGTCCGATTTTGATAAAACTCGGGTTTTGGTACTAACTACTTTAAATAGTAACAATATCATCATCATCGAAATCGAAAAATTGAGAAATCGGCCCACAAATAAAAGAGTTGGCTGCCATATTGAATTTATTAATATTTTCAACATTTCGTTGTTAATTTTTTGTCAAAGTAGTAACATAACCGAGTTTCTTTAAAATCGGCCCATTAACAAAAAAGTTGGCCGCCATCTTGGATTTTTAATATTTGAAAAATTGTTCTGTGATTTTCTTGACAAAATAGTACGAAAAACTGAGTTTCATCGAAATCGGCCCACAAACAAAAAAGTTGGGCGCCATCTTGGATTTTTAGTATTTGAAAAATTGAGTTGTTATTTTCTTGACAAAATAGTACGAAAATCTGAGTTTCATCGAAATCGGCCTACAAACAAAAAAGTTGGCCCCCATCTTGGATTTTTAGTACGCACTCAAATGGTAGTGGTGGTGGTAATGCAATGTAAATTATTGACAAGCCATGCTTGATCATCTAGGGGCTACTTATAATGTGAAATAGGTGCCGGCATATAATTTGGCAAAACAAAGATGAGACAAAAGATGCACCGAGTTTAATATTTGTAGCTGCTGCGCATCTTTTGTCTCATCTTTGTCTTGCCAAATTACGTGCCGGTAGTAATACACCCGCATAAATGCAAACTAAAGAAAAAATATGACTGAAGACTTGGCTGCATGACCAAAGTTTCATTTGCCTTACCTATATAGCAGGGGTGCCCATACTTTTTCTTAAGGAGATCGACTTGGCAAAAATTTATGACTAAGAGATCGACATTTTAACCATTTAACCTACCAAATATTTAACAAGAAAAAAAATTGCATATGTAAAACTACATTGGCTGCAAAATGTCAAATCTCGTATCCTTGGCGATCGACCTTAAAACCTTTCGCGATCGACGGGTCGATCGCGATCGACCGTTTGGGTACCTCTGCTATATAGCCTTGGCTAGGGAGGCAACCCTTAAATTCCCCAACAAGGATCCAATTCGGGGCTTCGTTTCCAATCTGAAATTGGGGGACCCAATGTAAGTAAGGAAGCTAAATCGGCGTATGTAATCGAGGCTTAAGGCAGAGTATCATTAAAAAAAACTATTAAATTCTTTAATACTATGTACTTTAATACTATTAATTTCTTTAGTATACCTTGTAATGAGCGGTTTTCTGACAGCCGATAATTTTAGTAATATTTTAGTCATCATCATCATCATCATCATCATATCAGCCACACGACACCCACTGCTGGGTATAGGCCTCCCCTAAGGATCTCCACAACGATCGGTCCTGCGCTGCCTGCATCCACTGGCTTTCCGCGACCTCCACCAGATCGTCGGTCCACCTTGTCGGGGGCCTACCCACGGAGCGTCGTCCGGTGCGCGGTCGCCATTCCAGAACCTTTCTGCCCCAACGGCCATCGGTTCTTCTCGCTATGTGTCCCGCCCATTGCCACTTCAGCTGAGCAATCCTTCGAGCGATGTCGGTTACTTTAGTTCTCCTGCGGATCTCCTCGTTTCTGATTTGATCACGTAGGGAAACGCCGAGCATGGCTCTCTCCATTGCACGCTGAGTGACCTTGAGCCTCCTTATGAGACCCATAGTTAGCGGCCACGTTTCACTGCCGTAAGTCATCACTGGCAACACACACTGTTCATAGACTTTCGTCTTGAGACACTGAGGTAAGTCGGACGCGAAGATTTTTCGAAGCTTCCCGAATGCTGCCCACCCGAGTTGGATTCGACGAGAGATCTCTTTCTCGAAGTTGGACCTACCTAACTGGACTGCCTGTCCTAGGTATACGTAATGGTCAACAACTTCAAGTGTAGTGTTCCCAACATGAACTGGAGAGGGTACAACATGGGCATTTGACATAATTTTCGTCTTATCCATGTTCATCCTAAGACCCACTCTTTGGGAAGCACTACGGAGATCTTCGAGCATTGTGTTCAGGTCTTCCATGGTCTCAGCCATAAGGACTATATCATCGGCAAAACGAAGGTGTGTTAGGTACTGGCCATTAATGTTGATGCCGAGTCCTTTCCAGTCCAAGAGCTTAAAGATGTCCTCCAACGCAGCTGTGAACAGTTTCGGAGAAATAACGTCTCCCTGTCTCACACCACGCTGCAGTTGGATAGGATTTGTGTTCTGGTTCTGTACTCGGATCGTCATGGTGGCATTTTGGTATAAGTACCTCAACACCTCGATATACCTATAGTCCACTTGGCACCTTTGGAGAGACTGCAGCACCGCCCAGGTTTCAATCGAATCAAAGGCTTTCTCATAGTCCACGAACGCCAAGCAAAGTGGCTCATTATACTCCTCAGTCTTCTGTAAAACCTGCCGCTGCGTATGGATGTGGTCTATGGTGCTAAAGCCTTTTCGGAACCCGGCTTGTTCGGGAGGTTGGAAGTCGTCGAACTTGCGAGCGAGACGATTCGTAAGGACTCTCGAAAACAACTTATAGACATGACTCAGAAGCGAGATGGGTCTATAGTTCTTTAAGAGGGACTTGTCACCCTTTTTAAAGAACAAGATCACCTCACTTATGTTCCATGTCTTTGGCGTTCTGCCCTGGACGATGACGGAATTAAAGAGCTTCTGGAGGACTTTGAGTATCGGCTTACCGCCCGCTCTCAGAAGTTCTGTAGTGATTCCATCGTCACCCGCCGCCTTGTTGTTTTTCAGCTGTTTGAGAGCCATACTAATCTCGCACAGGCTGACGTCCGGGATATCTTCGGTATAGTGTCGGGTAAGCTTGGCTCTGGGGTCTTTAGCCTTGCTTTCAACAGGTGTCTGCGTGGAATATAACTGCCCATAGAAGCTCTCGATCTCCCTCAGGATTTCAGGCTTTGATGAAATGATGCGTCCGTCGTCAGTTTTCAGCTTCGTCATCTGGCTTTGCCCAATAGACAGATCTCTCGCGAACACTTTGGAGCCTTTATTCCGCTCGATGGCCTCTTTAATACGATTCGTATTAAATTGGCGAAGGTCGCTCGTCAAAGACTTAGATATCTGTCTATTAAGCTGCCGATAACGATTAGCATCTACTGAACTCTGGAGCCTCATTTCACGTCTCTGATCCATGAGTAGGAGTGTGTGGTCGGAGAGTTTCTTTATCTTGGGACGGCGGGTCTTAAAGAGCTTGGACCCTACCGTACGGACAGCATCCACCACCATGTTGTTTAGATCGTCCACATCTATGCTGTTCTCAAGGGCTTCGAAGCGGTTTTGGAGTTCGAGTTGAAAGCTCTCGGGGTTTTGAATATGGGCCGGCAATGGTCGAATTGTTGATTTTATCAGTCGAGATCTTTCCAGCTTTGGGTTGATATTCAATGTGCCACGTACCAATCGGTGATCGCTCCCCGTCTTAACAGCGTTGATCACAGTGACATCATTGAATATTTGCTTTTTCGTCGACATGATAAAATCTATCTCATTTCTGACTTTACCGTCCGGACTGACCCAGGTCCACTTCCGGCATTCCGGCTTTCTGAAGAAGGAGTTCATCATAAAGAGGTTCTCCTTCTCCATAAAGTCAGCCAGCATCTGGCCTCTGTCATTCCGTTGCCCAACTCCAAATTGCCCCACTCTCAGCTCATCACCGCATCGTTTCCCCAACTTTGCATTGAAGTCCCCCATCACAACAGTGTAGTGGGTTTTGAAGCTATGCATGGCTTTAGAGATCTCCTCATACATAGCCTCCACTTCGTCATCTTGGTGTGTCGAGGTCGGTGCGTAAACCTGTATAACATTCAGCGAACACCGTTTGGATATTCTGAGTATAAGGTACGCCACCCTGGTCGACACACTTCCGATGGTAGTCACGTTGTTGACAAGGGACTTGTGGACGATGAACCCGATACCACCTTGGGACTGTTGGTCGCCCTCCCGGTAGTAAAGCAAGTTACCGGAGTTACTAATTCAACTAGATAGATTTTTAAAATATATTCGCGATGGGTCAGAGAAAAGTTCTTCAGAACACGCCAAAGGACAACTGATAGCCGGTCCACACGGCACCAACTTATTTTTGCGGAACGTGTTTGCGCAAACGAAGTTTGTGCAAAATTAACGTGTGGACGTCGAGTTTGCAGTTGGCGCAAAAGTTTGGGCTCATTTGTATTTTGTATCAAAAAATCGGTGCAAACATATCTGTTTGCGCAAACTATTGTATCGTGTGGACGCATGTTCAAACTTGTTTGAGTGTTTTTTAAGATAATTAGGTGAAAACAAATGACCTGAGAAAATATTCCAGAGAATTTATTATCGAATTTATTGACAATTCCTTCAGCAAATTTATATGAGAGTATTTTTGATTTTTTTAATAACCATTCTTTTGACCAATTAGTTCGTTTTGTTTTTTTTTTATTTTCGTATCTGATATTGTAGCTCCTGCTAACAATAATAACCGTCTATATCTAAACATATCTTCCATTGTTGGCTTCACATTCATCACAACTGGAATACGACTCTACTCCTCTGCTGCCAACGACCAACTGCACAGAGAAAGCAATAACTACGTAAACCAACTGAATGTTTGTGCCCTGTGGACGATGAGACTTGTACAGACTTTTGTTTGTGCAACAGTTTGCACAGCGTAAGTTGGTGCCGTGTGGACCCAGCTTAATGGCCGGTATACATTTTGATTAGTGTTTAGTGCGAGTGGCTCGTTTAGTGTTTAGTGTTTTAACGAATACTGTTTTCTTGTTTATCGAATACTGTTGTAACGGTTACAGAGTGTTGTGATCCGTTGGTCCCACTCGATCCTTACCACAAGGCTATTTTAATTAATTTCAAGTCCCATAGTTACTCATCTTTACAATATGCAATGAGGACCAAACGCCTTTTTAATAAGGGAAACTATAATGAAATTAATTCAGCCATCGAAATGATTGACTGGTACGCTGAATTCTCAAATAAAAATATCGAACAAGCTGTTAGCCACTTATACTCTCTGATAAATGATTTGATTGAAAGGTATGTACCCTCAAAAATTTGTCGGGAAAATTCATACCCAATATGGTACACATTACCATTAATTAAATTAATAAAAGAAAAGCATTAAGTATTTGACTAAGTTTGGAATTTACGGTAAGCATTCGCATATGCACTCATATAAAGTATTAAGAGAAAGAGCTAAACGTCTGGAATCCAATTGCTATCTAAAATATATTACATCTATAGAAAATTCAATCAAAGAAAACCCAAGAAGTTTTTGGACGTTTATTAAATCTCGGTATAAATCGTCAAATATACCAAACACATTGAGCTACGAGAATAAAATTGCAAGTGATGGTAATTCTATTGCTAACCTATTCTCTGACTATTTTTACTCAACTTTTCTGCAACCCTCTTCGACAAACGGTTCGACCGATCCAATTAATAATGTGAACACTGTACCTCTAACTACTATATCTAGTATTCACATCAATATTGAAATGGTAAAGAAACTACTCATGTCACTAGACGTCACAAAGTCGGCCGGACGGCTTGCCTCCGATTTTTCTTACTAATTGCGCTTATTCTATTGCAATACCTATTTATCTGCTGTTTTTGAAATCTCTGGAAGAAAACAATATTCCCTCAATATGCAAGTCTGCTTTTATAACCCCTGTTTTTAAAAAAGGTGTAAAAACGGAGGTGACCAATTATAGACCAATATTCCGGAATGAAGTCGCTCCTTAATTCAGAAAGTGTAATTGCATTCAGGAAGGTAGGATCCTAGTTAGGATCCTAGTTAGGATAGAAAATGGTCTCCGGCGTTAAGGATGCTAAATCGGAAGCACTTAGGACAGTGTAATCGCATTCAGGACGCTCTGCTCCGATACAGTAACAGTAGTACCACAGCCTAAAGAGTATACAGTCAGTCAACGCTTTTTATGTTGGTGAAAAAAAGCCGCCGCCGTTCGTTTAGATAGACAGTTGGCGCAACGACAAAACTAAGTGTACAAGGGCATAATAACTCTGTGATTTGCTTTTTTGAATTAAAAAAAACCGGCCAAGTGCGTGTCGGGCCACGCGCAGTAGGGTTCCGTAGTTACCATAATATACCATACCTTATTTAATACCACTATAATTTTCATCTGCAAAAATAACTTTGTTTTTCATAGTGTTTGTATAAACGACAATGTTATATTTGCGGTTTTGGAAAATGTACTATATCTCTAAAACTACTAAATATGTCTCATTAAAACCAATTTTCGTAAATAGTGTTTATAAAGATCTAAAACATATTTTATTGTTTTATTTTTCACTCTCTTAGTTTAAAAGTTAGAGGGGGGGACTCACACATTTTACCACTTTGAAAGTGTATATTTTCTAAACGGTTGACTTTGAGAAAAAATATTTTTAGAAACCTCAATGTCATTTTTAAAGACCTATCCATAGGCACCCCACACGTATAGGTTAAATGATTTTTTTTCCGTTTCAGTTCCATGTATTTCATTTCCATCCCCCCTTAATATTTTATACTTTTTATATTTTGTGTAAAAATCGTTTAAAAGTCGTAAAAATTGCTGTTTCAATTTTGACAGCTGTCATTTGTTGGTATTTGCTTTTAAACTTGATTTTAGGTATGTTATTAGATGAGTTATTCGCAAATTACATACTAGTACCTACATTAATAAACCTAGTTCAGATTAGCATTGAAAATGACACGTACCTACTACCTACCTATACCTCCTACCTACATGTATTTTTACGGTCACTGTATTTTCGCCTCCGTTGATCTGCGCAAGTACATTCGTGTAAGTACTGTATGATCGTTAAGCTGTGATATCGGATCCGTTATTCAGGACGGTCTAATTGGCGACTGAATTTCTCGTCCTAAATCGGACTCTGAATTCCGTATCCTTAATTCAGGATGATCTAATAAGCTCTTAAGTTGTGCATTGTTGCCAAAGTATTTGAGAGAATTATATATAATCAACTCTATTCATCACACAGGCACAATCGGAACACCAGAAACAAAGACAAACTTGTAATGCCTCAGTATAGATTAGAAAAAGTTCGTGGTTCTTTCATAGGTCTTGGTATAAAGTTTTATAATAAAATTCCAAGTAATATTTTGGATTTACCATTTGATAACTTTAAGACTCATGTAAAAAATTGTCTTCTCAAAAAAGGATACTGATACTGAGCGAGCTAATGAAAATGAGTAAACGAAGATTTGTAACGTTTAAAATATATTTATATCACAAGAAACAGCACTGACAACAGCAAAAACATGACACAACACAAAAAGGAACAGAAATCAAAAGTAATAAAAAATAAGTTAAAAAACCATAAAGTTTGTATCAAAAAGAGGTCGGCTCGGCGACATTCCCGCCCCTCGTGCAAGAACGTGCACAGCCAAACCAAACTGGCGAAAGACTAATCAATCACTCGATGTATCGAGCTTCACCAGCTTGGTGAGGGGACGGCGCAGCGTACCGGCCATGGTTGATACGTCCACCACCCTCACTACCCCATCGTGACCTGGATACGTCGCAGCTATTACGCCTCGGGGCCATACTCCGCGAGGGAGGTTGCCATCGACTACTAGTACGACGTCACCAACAGAGATTTGGTCGGTCGTGTGGCGGTGTGGTCTATCACGCGGTTGCATCGTCGGAAGTACCTCTTTAACCCATCGGGACCAAAAAAGCTCTGACAGCCGTAACGCCTTTTTCCATTCTGCTCGCCCAAACAGCACACTGTTATCGAATCGTGCGGGCAAACTGGTTGTGGAGGATGAGCCAATTAAGAAGTGAAAAGGTGTCAAGGTTTCTGGGTCTTCGGGGTCCTGAGAAATGTGGGTTAGCGGTCGCGAATTCACCACAGCTTCTGCTTCTAGTAACAACGTCAGTAGTGTCTCTTCTTTCGGCGCACGTTCTCTCAGTGTAGCGCTGAGAGCCACCTTAACGGACCGGACTAATCTCTCCCAACATCCACCAAAATTCGGAGCAGCAGGCGGTATAAAAGCCCAACCAATTCCATGGTTCGTCGTGAAGTCTTCGACGCTAGATTGGTAAAACTCTCTCAAAATTCGGTTGGCGCCAACGAAAGCAGTGCCATTATCGGAGAATATAGTGGTTGGGGCTCCTCTTCTGGCAATAAATCGGCGAATGCTCGATATGGCTGAGTCTGCAGACAGGGAGTGTACTAACTCTAAGTGGACCGCTCTTGATGTCATGCACGTAAATAGCGCTACGTATCGCTTCTCACGCCTGCGACCAATTGACACGTCGATAGGGCCGAAGTAGTCCAGGCCAGTAAAGGTGAAGCAACGCTGATGGTGAGCCATTCGTTGTGGTGGGAGATCACCGGTCGGGGGTGTTTGCGGCAAGGTCTTGCGAATGCGACACATTAAACATCGGTGCGCTACTGACCGCACTGTATTTCGCAACCGCAGTAGCCAATAGCGTTGGCGTAGCTCGTTGATTACTGTTTCGTGGTTTGCGTGGCCCATCTTGACGTGGTAGTGATGCACCAGTAAACGGACTATGGGGTGGCAACCGTCAAGAAGTACTGGTGTTTTGACACTTTGGCTCACATCCTCTGCTGCTCTGATCCGCCCTCCTAGGCGAAGTAGCTTATCTTCTCCAACGAAAGGAGACAGCTTAGTGAGGCGACTGGTTCTGGGCAATGGCTTGGAGTTGAGGATATTTTTGAATTCTATGCCAAAGCTTTCAAGCTGTGTCTTGAGTAGAAGGTGCCTTTCTGCGGCTTTCATAAAATCGGGTGTTATTTTAACTAAAGTGGCGGTAGCGGACGTACGTTGTGATGGTTGTGATCGATCGCGATAAGAAGACGAAGAATTTTGAATTAGTTGTCTAAACATAAACGCGGCTTGGTGTACGCGCGCAGTAGCGCGCACCAAGCGCAGCCAGCTGCTGCAACGTGAGCTGTCTACTGTTACCGCTGAAGGCGGACTAATACGTTCCGTCAGAACTCCCACCATTTCGCAAGGTGCACGTTTTAATTCGACTTGAGTTTGAAGTGACGGGAGTTCTGAAACTGGTTCTTTAGGCCAGTCCTCGGGAGAAAGAAAAAGAAACGAAGGTCCATTGAACCATCTGCTGTGCTGATCCAACTGGACTGAACGCGCTCGAGTGGCGTCGTCAGCCACGTTCATGCCTGTCGGTACCCATCTCCAATCGGATATGTTCGAATTTTCTGTTATTTCGCCCATACGATGGGCCACAAAAGGCTTGAACGTGCGCGCGTCGCTACGTAACCAACCGAGGACAGTAAGGGAGTCAGTCCAAAAAAATGTGTTGGAAGGTTTTTTTACGTGACTCTCCTTGATGGTTACAGCGAGGCGCGTTGCAATCAGAGCTGCCATTAGCTCTAACCGTGGGATTGAAATTGGTTTCAAGGGGGTAACCCTAGCCTTGCTACCGACGAGAGCCATCTTCACCGACCCGTTAGCGTATACGAGTCTCCAAAACGCTACGCAGGCATATGCCGCTCTACTCGCGTCAGCAAAAACATGGAGTTCGCGGTGAAGAGGTTCCTCGTCGCTGGCTTTGGCGTACCAGCGTGGGATTTTGATTGTTGAAATGGCCGAAAGTTCTTGAAACCATTCCATCCACTTCAAAGTTTCTGTGGGAGATAAATTAGAATCCCAACCAATATTAGATCTCCAAATGTCCTGAAAAAGTATGCGGCCCTTAACCACAACAGGATTGAGGAGACCTAAAGGGTCATATACGCGCATAATGTGTGAGATCGCTATGCGCTTAGTTAATTGTTGGGGAATAGTTTCGCCCAGACCTGTTCGGAACCCCAATGTGTCCGAAAGAGGATCCCATATGATGCCTAATGCTCTGATTGTCGTAGGAGAGTTCCCAATGTCTACTTGTGATGGTTTTTCAGCACACAGTTCGCTGGGGATGAGCTTCAATGCAGCGTCGTCATTTGAAACCCATCCTCGCATTTCGAAATGTGCAAAGCTGTGTACCGTAACTATGTCCTTCGCAATTTGTGCCGCTGTAGTAGTGGAGTCATGAGATCCAAGATAATCGTCCATATAATGGTCCTCGACAATCGCCTTTGCTGCGTTAGGGAAGTTATGTTCATGTTCCATAGCATTTTTATTTTTTATGTATAACGCAGTAAAGGGGCTTGAGGAGGCGCCGAAAATGACGGATGTCATTCTGTATTCTTTGATAGGTTGCTTTTGGTCTCCACCTCTCCAAAGAAACCGTAAAGCATCTCTATCCTCGGGCCTGATACGTATTTGAGGGAACATTTCTTTAACGTCAGCAGTTAAGGCACACGGCCTTCTCTAAATCTAAAAAGAATGTGCAGCAAGTTTTGGAGAAGATCAGGGCCCTGTAGTAATAAAGAATTCAGACTGACTCCTTGGTTCATGGCAGCGGCATCGTGAACAACACGAAGCTTGCGTTTCTGCGGATGAAATATGCCAAAATGAGGTAAATATAATCGGTAAGTTTTAGAATTTTGAAGATTCTGGGAATAATATGTTTCAGAAGAGCATTCTTCTGCGTAACCCTTTTCAAACATATTGTTCATAAATTTGATATATGCCTCTGCAAAAACCGGTTCACGCCGCATGCGTCTCTCGAGACTCAGGAGGCGTGACAAAGCCTGTGGATAACTATCCGGTATTCGCGTAATATCGTCGCGCCATGGCAAACCAACTTGAAACCGTCCGGTCGGCAAACGTGAAGTAGTACTCTCTAAAATTTCAACGGCGCGTTTATCTTGCTTGTTTAGTATTGCTTCGTGTTTTGATATTCCTAACGAGTCCAACTTATAATGTTCCTTAATTAAAATTTCCAAGTTTTCGTTTTTGGTCGCTACCTCCTGGTCTATAAATGTGGTGTGATTGACAAACTGAATACAGTTTGTACTATTTTTAGATGACAACCCATATAGTGCCCAGCCTAAAAGTGTGAGACAGGCTACTGGTTGGTTACGGGTACCTTTGCGCACAGCGCGGTTTATGGACAAATGCCAGTGTTCGGCACCAATAAGAACCATGGGAGTCGCCTTTTCATAAACTAAAAGTTCTGTTAGGTCGTGTAAATGTTTATATACCGCAACGTTCTGCTTAGTTACCGTTTGAGTGTGGAGTGACAGTGACGGTAAGGACTTAGCGCGTTTTACCTCAAACACGTCTTGTGTGAACTTACCCTTAATTTTAAAATCAATATACGTGACGTCAACATTTTTTGTGAGGCCACCGACACCGTTCACACAAATTTTTTGGCGAGGGCCCACTGCTCCGATACGCGCGGCAACACTGGCATCCATGAGTGTGGCAGTGCTGCCGTCGTCGAGCAAGGCATAAGTGTCGTGACTACCTAATGGACCGAATACGGTTACGGGTATGATTTTGAGTAACGTACTGGGACGTGAAGGCAACGTAATCCGCCCACTTGAATTATCATCCCATGCCTTTGTGGACGTGGTAGACACATGTGTGGGTCTCCAGCTTCCTCATAGGCTATAGAGAAATTCTAAGCTTGCCATATTTTAAAGCATAATAGCAGCAATCAAACTTCCAGACAAAATAATAGCAGCCACCATAAGTTCGTTACCATGAGTTGTTTTATGTGTGTGAGCTGGCGACACGTGTCTGCAGCTTACACATCCCGTTAAGGCAAACCAGTGAGGTTACGGTTTTAGACTATAGTCAAAAATTTAGAGCCTAATTGCAGCAATAAGATCCAAAAAAACTAACCATCACACTCAAATACTGTTGTAACTACGAGCATAAAACTGTGTGCGAGCTGGAGACACGTGTCACTGGCTTGCACATCTGTATTTTCGTAATTACTTAAGCTACGATTATGTTATATACCTCAAAATTCTCAGCCAAATTGCAGCATTAGGCTCCAAATTTATCAAAGCTTTAACTCGAAAAGTTTTTGAGCTACGAGCCGATATCTATGTGTCAGCTGGTGACACGTGTCTCTGGCTGACACATGGTGAATTGCTGTAACTGTATATGTTAGAGTTTCGTTTTAAAGATCAAATAATACGTTATAATTGCAGCACACACGAGGCATAATTTCAAATCTCTGGGCCTCTTAGTTTCAAAATTATAAGCCAAAAACCGTTTTCCCGCCAAAAAATTCAAAATAATGGCTCGGAAGCGCCTAATCGCGCCGTTGCCGTTCCGTGCGCTACACTATTGCAATCGAATTTAAACCTAAGAGCTAGTATTATTTTGGTTCATTTTAATTTACGCTCTCGATCGTTTTAATTTCTGTACTGAGAATTTTAGTCTAGGAGGTAGAAGCCGTCTGATATAACTGGTTACCTAATTTTAAAGAAAATCAAAGTCTATTTATTTAGGAATATTTATATCGCTATGCTTAGTTATTATACAATTTTTTTACACTAATCTCACTTACATTAAAACTTCGAACATTTGTTTGTCTGTCTGTATGTTTGTTACTCTTGCACGCCGAAATTTGGCATACAGACAGATATAAATATGGCCTGGACTGGAATCGGGATTAACACAATCAAAAAATAAAAATAATCCTATAAACAGTTATAAACAAAATCACGCCATCTGTTCGCGCACCAAGGAATTATTATTATAGACGTGTAAATATATCAGTGTGCGCGCGCTCTGTTTTATCATTAGCACTAGAGGTGGTTAATATAGCATCTAGCGCCATATTATAGCCCGCTATATTTACATAGCGCACATAGCGCGCTATGTAAGTAGACGCTATGGCGCTATGAATATCGCGCGTGGCAACAAGTAGCATCGTTAGCAGGACGGGTGCGCGGGCATTCTTCGCGTGCGCGCTGTTGCTACCGGACGCGTTACGCGCTTTTCTCTCGCAGCACGCTAGGTATGAGTATAATATCGCGCGCGACCTTATATTGTGTTAGTTCGATTAGGACTTTTATGACACAACGAAGTCAATTAGTAAGTATTATGTAAAAGATATTAAGCTAAGCAAAGTTAGTGAACGCGAGATATGGTAAAACAACCGTATTTCAAACGTCAATAAGGTCAAAATCTCTTGCACCTGTTTTTTTTTAACTAGTAAACCTTGTCTAGTGATCACAAGTTAGAAAAATGAGTGCAAGTGATTTTCGACCTTATTGACATTTATCAAAATCACGGTTTTTGATGAAAGATCAAAGTGAATAAACGAGAATACGGCGAAAAATCAACCAAATTTTAAACGTCAATAAGGTCGAAAATCGCTTGCACCTGTTTTTTCTTACTAGAAAACATTGTCTAGTGATCACAAGTTAGAAAAATGAGTGCAAGCGATTTTCGACCTTATTGACATTTATCAAAATCACGGTTTTTAATGAAATATCAAAGTAAGTAAATGAGAATACGCCAAAAAACCAACCGAATTTTAAATGTCAATAAGGTTGAAAATAGCTTGCACCTGTTTTTCTTAACGATAATATAAAGACGTGAAATACACCTAATTTTATCGACAAAAACACCCACATGTTGTGGTCTATCCCTACTCCTGTTGGAATGGCCGCCATTTTAAATTTGACTTTTTATTTTAGTATGCCAAATTTCGGCGTGAAAGAGTAACAAACATACAGACAGACAGACAAAATTTGTATAATAACTAAGCATAGCGATATAAACATTCCTAAATAAATAGACTTTGATTTTCTTTAAAATTAGGTAACCAGTTATATCAGACGGCTTCTACCTCCTAGACTAAAATTCTCAGTACAGAAATTAAAACGATCGAGAGCGTAAATTAAAATGAACCAAAATAATACTAGCTCTTAGGTTCAAATTCGATTGCAATAGTGTAGCGCACGGAACGGCAACGGCGCGATTAGGCGCTTCCGAGCCATTATTTTGAATTTTTTGGCGGGAAAACGGTTTTTGGCTTATAATTTTGAAACTAAGAGGCCCAGAGATTTGAAATTATGCCTCGTGTGTGCTGCAATTATAACGTATTATTTGATCTTTAGAACGAAACTCTAACATATACAGTTACAGCAATTCACCATGTGTCAGCCAGAGACACGTGTCACCAGCTGACACATAGATATCGGCTCGTAGCTCAAAAACTTTTCGAGTTAAAGCTTTGATAAATTTGGAGCCTAGTGCTGCAATTTGGCTGAGAATTTTGAGGTATATAACATAATCGTAGCTTAAGTAATTACGAAAATACAGATGTGCAAGCCAGTGACACGTGTCTCCAGCTCGCACACAGTTTTATGCTCGTAGTTACAACAGTATTTGAGTGTGATGGTTAGTTTTTTTGGATCTTATTGCTGCAATTAGGCTCTAAATTTTTGACTATAGTCTAAAACCGTAACCTCACTGGTTTGCCTTAACGGGATGTGTAAGCTGCAGACACGTGTCGCCAGCTCACACACATAAAACAACTCATGGTAACGAACTTATGGTGGCTGCTATTATTTTGTCTGGAAGTTTGATTGCTGCTATTATGCTTTAAAATATGGCAAGCTTAGAATTTCTCTATAGCCTATGAGGAAGCTGGAGACCCACACATGGTAGACACAACAACTGCTTCGCACTCCGCGCTGGCCGTTGAGGGCTCTTGAAGGGCGACGTCAGACGTATGGTTCACCGGCGTAGGCCACTGAGCACCGTGAAGCAACGGGTGATGGTGTAAAGTACAACTGTCGACGCCGCACGGGTTGACTTTGCACGTTCGCCAAGTGTGTGGGCTACTTCGTAGACACCTATAACAAACCTTTGCTTCGCGTTGCCACAGCCATCGTTTCTCTATAGAAAGTGCCTTAAAATTGGGACACGTTTTTAAACTGTGTTCTTTTTTACAGAATAGACAATTTGTTTTATTGACCTCGGTCGAGGTTTTATTTATGGAACTATTTACATGCTTTTGTTGTGGCGAAACAATATGAACGTACTCACGTCTTTGTTTATCATGCGACGAGCTAGCTACAGGCGACCCGGCTGCATGCTCTGGTGTTAAACCGAATCTAACGTGTCTGTCTAACTCGCGCATGAGAAATGCGGACAAGAGCTCAAGCTTTGACTGGTCTCGTGAACAGTTGTCAGCTGCGAAATCTGTCCACCTCATTTTTACTGTAGGGTTCAGCTTTCCCAAAATGGTGTGGAAGAGTTCGGGTGAAAATAAGTATTCGTTGTGGTCTAGCATACGTATAGTGTGTACACTATTTCGTACCTTTGTTGCGAAAGTGCATAACTCACGCAAATCATTACCCAGGCGAGGTAAGCTTTTCAGAGCAGCGACTTCTTTGAAGATAATCATCTCCGGGCGGGCGAAGTTTTGTTCCAGCACGGAGAGAATTTCTTCGGGTTCGCTGGCTGAGATCAAGAGAGCGCCAACAGCTTCACGCGCTGCACCTCGTAGAGATTGTTGCAGGCGCGCTACATTTTCTAAAGGAGAAAAGAAAGCTTTTGTAGTGTCGAACAATCTTTTAAACTGTAGCCATTTAGATGTTTCTCCGGCAAATGGTGTTAATTCAATATGCTTTGTTGGTTGGTGTCGGGTGGTTGCGAGAGCTTTCGCAGCTGCCGCTGTGTCTGCCACTGCTTGCAAAAGTTTGTTGGAATCCGACACACACAGGACGTTGTCGTCTACCGTGGGGATGTGCGGCGGTATGCGTGCCGCGCCCTCAGACGCGTTCGTTGCCTGTATGGGTTGGTTAGTGGTGAAAGGATAAGAATGAGGATGATCATTGCCCACGTGAGTTAGTGGAGGCTGAAGTTGGGCCCCCGTTTCGGACAATTTTGTAATTGTTGGATGATGTTGAAGGGAACATTGTGAATTACGTACCGCGTTTTGAACCCATGCTTCCGTCCTATTAGATCGCAACGAGCTTACAGAACCATTGCAATGACTGCGTCGACTGCTACGGCTTCCTTCAGCTTCAATCGCGGCCAGCTCCGCTTGCAATTCGCGCTCCTCCATCTTGTTTTTCATCGCGAGGAGTTGTTGCTTATGCTGCCTCTCTTCATCCGCGAGCTGCCGTTTGCGCTGCCTCTCTTCATCCGCGAGCTGCCGTTTGCGCTGCATCTCCTCCTCCGCGAGCTGCCGCTTGCGCTGTATCTCCTCCTCCGCGAGCTGCCGCTTGCGCTGTATCTCCTCCTCCGCGAGCTGCAACTCGCGTTCGAGCTGCCGGCGACGTGCAATGGCCTCTGCGGCGGCCTTACGGGCCCTGATTGTGGAGGCTGATGAGGATGTCATGGAGCGTGATTGACGTGGTTGGGGTTCGGCGGTGGTGTGAATGTTACCTTCTGATGGTGTTTTACGTGACTGTGAACGGGTGAGCATGTTTTATGGGATCTAAAAGCGATGAACTGTATGAAAACTAAATGTCAACTACGAATGGAAGAAAATGTGAAATACGTCGCTGAATTTCTACGGTGGAAGGACCAATGATACTGAGCGAGCTAATGAAAATGAGTAAACGAAGATTTGTAACGTTTAAAATATATTTATATCACAAGAAACAGCACTGACAACAGCAAAAACATGACACAACACAAAAAGGAACAGAAATCAAAAGTAATAAAAAATAAGTTAAAAAACCATAAAGTTTGTATCAAAAAGAGGTCGGCTCGGCGACAGATACTATACCGTTAAAGATTATTTAATTGATAAAACAGCCTGGTCGTAGATTTTTCTATTCTTTGTGGAAATTGAGAGAAATGTCCTACCTACTCTACTTATAATTTATTGTATGCTTTTGACTCGACGCCTTAATGCGAGTAGCTTTAGTATGTCATGCTCACTTTAAACATTTCTGCGGTGGTGTCGTATGAGGCGGGTCGTTACGTTCCCTCAAATATGGTTGAGCGAAGCGATGGCTGGTTCATGCGTCATGCTCGTGAACGGGTGCTGCCAGTGGGAATGGGTCTGCTTCTGTCTGCTTGTACTAAGGGCGTCGTATATTTATATATATTATTTTTCTGATTAATATTATCAATATGTATGGCACTTCTTACTCAAAATTTAAATTAATAACTAAACCTTGTTTTGATTTCTATTTTTTTTTTATTGCAATCATTTTGCTTTCTATATTCAGTAGTTTTGTAAGTAAAGGCCTATGAAAAGCTTTAGGATAATAGTTTTCAATTCGGTGCCTTAGGATGGGTAGCCTAAGTATGTCATGCTCTCTTTGAAATTGCATCAATAAAAGGGACACTTTTGGCTCTGTAGGACCTCGCGTTTGTAACATTTTTAAACATTTTTAGAAATGGATACTTAAATGTATTTACAGTTCAACAATAAATAATTCTTGTAGTAACGAAACGACCAAGCCACATATTTTGACTAAGGTAAAGAATTTTTATACAGAAGACCGAGGAGTATAATGAGCCACTTTGCTTGGCGTTCGTGGACTATGAGAAAGCCTTTGATTCGATTGAAACCTGGGCGGTGCTGCAGTCTCTCCAAAGGTGCCAAGTGGACTATAGGTATATCGAGGTGTTGAGGTACTTATACCAAAATGCCACCATGACGATCCGAGTACAGAACCAGAACACAAATCCTATCCAACTGCAGCGTGGTGTGAGACAGGGAGACGTTATTTCTCCGAAACTGTTCACAGCTGCGTTGGAGGACATCTTTAAGCTCTTGGACTGGAAAGGACTCGGCATCAACATTAATGGCGAGTACCTAACACACCTTCGTTTTGCCGATGATATAGTCCTTATGGCTGAGACCATGGAAGACCTGAACACAATGCTCGAAGATCTCCGTAGTGCTTCCCAAAGAGTGGGTCTTAGGATGAACATGGAAAAGACGAAAATTATGTCAAATGCCCATGTTGTACCCTCTCCAGTTCATGTTGGGAACACTACACTTGAAGTTGTTGACCATTACGTATACCTAGGACAGGCAGTCCAGTTAGGTAGGTCCAACTTCGAGAAAGAGATCTCTCGCCGAATCCAACTCGGGTGGGCAGCATTCGGGAAGCTTCGAAAAATCTTCGCGTCCGACTTACCTCAGTGTCTCAAGACGAAAGTCTATGAACAGTGTGTGTTGCCAGTGATGACTTACGGCAGTGAAACGTGGCCGCTAACTATGGGTCTCATAAGGAGGCTCAAGGTCGCTCAGCGTGCAATGGAGAGAGCCATGCTCGGCGTTTCCCTACGTGATCAAATCAGAAACGAGGAGATCCGCAGGAGAACTAAAGTAACCGACATCGCTCGAAGGATTGCTCAGCTGAAGTGGCAATGGGCGGGACACATAGCGAGAAGAACCGATGGCCGTTGGGGCAGAAAGGTTCTGGAATGGCGACCGCGCACCGGACGACGCTCCGTGGGTAGGCCCCCGACAAGGTGGACCGACGATCTGGTGAAGGTCGCGGAAAGCCAGTGGATGCAGGCAGCGCAGGACCGATCGTCGTGGAGATCCTTAGGGGAGGCCTATACCCAGCAGTGGGTGTCGTGTGGCTGATATGATGATGATGATGATGAAAGAATTTTTGAAGTTAGGGCTTGTAGATTTAGGGCGCGTAGAGTTAGAAGCTTGGCTCTATATGAGGTCTGATAACTTTTTGACAGTGCAAGCCATATGGAGTCTTGGCAACATTATACATAATAATGTTTTTGGTGGGATCACTATTCCTAATAGGTACTTAACTTGCTAAGTCAACTTTAACCCGATAAGAATAAGGTTGATTAAAGTACTTATTGTCAAAATTGTCTTTTTCTAAGCTTCGTAATGATCAGATTATCCACAAAATATGTGTGTGATGAGTAAGCTTATCGTTATCGGTAAAAGTTCACGAAGCATGAATTTTTTTAAGCAGGTTTGAGAATTATATAACGTCAAGGGGTACCCCCCTAAGTGAAACATACTTTATTTTTATTTTTCAACAAGGTTTAGTAAAGGTTTAGAACTCGCAGTTAAAGAAGCTGTTTAAGCAATGTACTCCTAAGTAAATCATCAGTCTAACGGTATAAATATATAAAGGCTTGCATTAAGCAACAAAAGAACTTAGATTTTTTTGTCGATACAGTTTTTCGTAATTTTTAGAAATACAAACGCGGGTCGGTCCCACTTTATTTCTATTGAGAATCACCATTAAGGGTGTTCACGCGCATTACGTTCCATTTTTAAATTTTCAATACAAATGATCAAAACAACTCTGCGCGAGCTGTAATGAGGGCGAACTTTGAAAATTCCTATCAAATTATTAAATAGATATAAGTATATATAAAACATGCAAAAATTACTTTAGGATCTGTAAATACCATTAAAAAACTAATTAAAATGGGGGGTCCGTTAAAATGTACCGATTTGAGCATTTTTTTTATATTTTATTTCTCTGTAAATATTTTTTTTTAATTTTCTCTCTATAGGGCACTCCTTGACAATAGAAACTAAATATGAGTCGTATTCTTATTTGTTACAGCTGAAACGTTTGTGAAAAATACCTCTGATAAGCAAATTTGAAATTCCACTTGAACAGATTGTCTTTGTTTTAATACCTGATAATTTATTATGTTTTTCTCTCTATAGGACACCAATTTAAGAATATTGCTTCCTAAAACCAAAGTTTACATCAATAGTACCAAATTCTTTCCTTTTTTAGAATTTTTTTTGGAAAAATGCTAATTTCTTTGAAATGCGAATATTCCTGCACTCTTAATGAGTCGTCATTGGTCAATTATCAAATCGATGCTTATTTTGAGATAAATATAAAGTCTCAGTATAACCATGCAATGGGTAATGGGAATAGTGGGACCAAACCACAAACGCGAGGACTCCAGTTCACAGAGAGCCTACCACTTTGTTATTTTGCGTCGGCGTTTCCCACTAGTACCAAATATAGTATACTTATTTGTGGTATTGTTGTGTGGTATGGTATGACTCGGTCACATCGTCAACTGCGCAATTTGGCACTGCACTTTCACTTCCGGTGATTAAGTCATGACCAGTTCACATTGCAATAAAAGGCTTGATAAGGGCGTCACATATTTCAATACTTAGTAACTACGGTGATAAGGATAACACCCTTTGTTGTTATCTGTGCAGCAAATATGCAATTATGTAGTTATGAGTTGCTCCTGTGAAACGTGTCTGTAGGTCGTTAGTACACTTTTCGGGAATCACTAGTCTCTCAACTTTTTAAATATTTCATCTTCTTTCTTGGGTTTTAACCGATTAGTTAAAATATGATCCTCTTCTTAATGCTTGTCCATAAGACAACAAGTCAACAACCACTTATAGCTATAATAATTAATTAGTAACAACAGGCTAGGCGCATTCCGCGGTTTAGGTACAAAGCTACAAGTAGCCAGCGGGTCCGTCCGGACGGACTAATTTCAGAGGCTGCCGCGTGCCGGCTGGGTCGCACGTTAGCAGTTCTATTTCGATAGTCACGTCACTCACCGCGTTCGCATATTGCCGCCTTGGTCGTTCGTTCTCACGTTTGTGATATATAACCAAAATGAAGGCATATTACATCGCAATGGGTTGCCTTAATACTAATAAAAAAAAGGATCCGAACCTCACGTTTTTCACACTTCCAAAAGTTCCAAACGACATCGAAACGTAAGAATAGTGCTTGTCTACTACCTAGTTAGTATTTAGTATCCTTTACGTAGTACTTACTTGTCTTATTTGCTAAATAATCATCACCCACCTATTTATTGAAATAATAATTTATAGATTGCGAGTAGGTAGGTACTTACTTACCTACTTTCAAAATAAAGTAAATTATTAAGGACAATTTTGATTTCGTAAAAAAGCTAATTGCCTCAAAGTTAGCATGTATAGTTTGACGTGGCGTTGACTGTACGTAGCCTAGGTTTTTTGAAACGTATTTAAGTACACATTTTATTTCACAAACACATAACTTGTAATAAATTACCTATTATTATTATTTATAAGAAGAAACCCTAAAGTCGTTAGAAGAGATAAGAGCTTCGCGATAGAAAGAGATGCAACTTCTAGGTGAATATAACTGTAGGTAGGGAGCGGTGTGCGACCTGAATTTCACTTTATTGTGTACCTATGGGATAGAGTCGCTACTTATTTAAATGTCTTTGCGGAGTGGATCTTCTGTACTTGTACTATTATGTATTCTGTGGTAACAATATAAAAAAAAATTGTATGAGGTGGCTATTTGGCTTATAATAAAAACTAGCGACCACCCGCGACTTCGTCTGTGTAATCAGTTTTTCTCTATTACTCAGGAACTGTACCTTTTTCAGGGATATAAAATACGTACTGACAACGTGTGTGCAAAATTTCATGATAATCGATTGAGTAGTTTAGACGTGAAGGAGTAACAAACAAACAAATAAACAAACAAACGGACTTTCGCATTTATAATATTAGTAAGCATAGCATGTTAAAAAACTTTATAGACAATAAATCTATATAAGTATCGGACCTGTTCACAAAATTTCACGAGAATCGGTTGAGAAATGCGACCTGTGGCCCTACCATGAGTTGATGCAAACTGTTTACATTACAGTAAACTATTGTTTTCTCTCTTTCACTCGCATTGACTGTGAGCAGTATATCCGATAGTTTCCGGTACCGTAAATAGTTTGCATCAACTCATGGTAGTAAGTACCCCAGTAAAATTCTACATTTAAATCGCAAAACGCGATGTAAAGCTGCATTTTTGGTATGTTATTTGGACCCCTTAAGGGAGTGTGGAACCATGTTTTGCAAGCAAAAAAAAAATTGTGCTAGCTGCGTTATACGTGAAAAACTGATTTTTTTTCAGTTTTTGCAGTTTTATTAAAAAACTGTGGGCTTTTGGCATTAGTTGCCAATATCATTTTGAAAATGTATTAAATTTCAAACAATTAAAGCTAACCCACAGCTCCGTATGTCTAACAGTTTTTGAGATATGATGCTTGAAACTTTGACAGTCACCGGCATATCTAACCGCCTTCACCGTTATTTTCATACAAATATGCTCATTTCACAGTCTCATAAATATAAAAGTTTACGCATCTCTGCAATGGTTTGTATGTTGATAGATTTGAAAGGTGCTCGTTTATCGAATAAAAATGTCAAATAAGCATAGACATCTCTCAATTTCGCCAAAAATGCAGTAAAGCAATGTATAATTTTAATAAGGTGCATTCGGCTAATCCCGAAAATCGGGTAATTCAGATAATCACTTATTACTACTAAACGCGGCAGATTTTATTGCTCTGGCAACATTCACCTAGACGCCATCTTAATCCACTCCCCCACCCGCACCACCCGGGTCGCTTTGAGAGCGAATAAGTGTGTCGAATTCAAAATTTCCGAGAACGAGTGCTATTTCCCGCATTTTTGGATTTTCAGAATTACCCGAACATCTGTAATTAAGAAGCTTGGTAAGTTATTTAACTAATTGTTTTTTAGCTTGATAGATTTTCGTTTTATTGCACTACTTAGTTTGTTTAGAATACTGTAGCT
This sequence comes from Agriphila tristella, assembly GCA_928269145.1. NCBI lineage: Eukaryota > Metazoa > Arthropoda > Insecta > Lepidoptera > Crambidae > Agriphila > Agriphila tristella. The sequence continues at coordinate 24,296,971 of OV743437.1, read as the reverse complement.
CAAGGTTTTATTATTTTTCGGATTTAGCCGTCTAGGGCAAATCCGAGCTAAATCAGAGTTCGGATTTACCCGATGTTGGTTTTCTATAGGAATTGTCAGTGGTTCTCAATATTTATGTTTTTTTATGGAATTATGTTCATTTGTTTTAAATAGTAATTTTTACTTCAGCTTCATTTTGACATCTCTGAAAGGTCAATTTTATAAATATTAACAAAGAATACTCTGCACTATTTTTTTAACTAGTTTTTTTAATATGTTGATACTTGTATAAGTAGTTTTGGTACTAATTAGGTACAAACGACCATTGCACGAAAAGTGACACAACTTCTTTGAAACTATAGGCTAAGTAAGTACAAGGTAAAATATTTGTTTAATTTTTAATATTTTTATAAGTGAAATATTATGTTTCTTTTATTTTGAATAAAACTTTATTACTGGCAGTTTTTCCTTTCATTTCAGATACTTGATTTTATTCATACAAATGGTAGGTACCTATGCCACATTATGTATCTACTAAAAGTTTGAGATCCGTTGACTAGTTGTCGGGTAATTCCGAAATTTAATTAGCACTTATCCATGTTTAGGCTCTTCTCGTGCCATTACCGAGAAATCTGTTTTAGGAAGGTAAATCTGAACGAAAATGGAATATACACCTTATAAATAACTAATAAAAAAAATACACCTTATGTCAAAAATTAATAAAACCCACTTTTCAATGTCCTTCGGAATTACCCTACATACTTCGTAATTGCACCCGAAGAAACTAAAAGTAATTAAATTTTTGACAAGTTTTTTTTACCAATTCCGAAGATAAATACAAAAATCCTTGAAATAGACATTTAGGCTGTACATTAAAGTACACGAAGTGACCCGCGTTGGTAGCATTAACTCTACCATTCTGATAAGGTTACTGAAAATACAAACATACCATCAACTCATCAAAAATCCATTCGTAAATACCCGAATGCACCTTACCATATTCATTGTGTTGAACGAGAAAATTGGTTTACCTTTTCCTCTTTTTGGATAAATTGAGAGGTGTCTATACTTATTTGACATTTCTATTAAAAAATGAGGACCTGACTAATCTATCAACATACAAATCATTGCAGAGATGCACAACCTTTTTTATTTATGAGACTGTGAATTGAGCATGTTTGTATGAAAATAATGGTGTAGGCGGTTAGATATGCCGGTGAGTGTTATTACCTATATTGTGATATGTTGTATTATTATGTTGTGATATGTTTCAAGCATCATATCTCTAAAACTAATAGACATACGGAGCTGAAGTTTAGCTTAAATTGTTTAAAATTTAATACACTTTCATAATGATGCTGGCAACTAATGTCAAAAGCCTTTAGTTTTTGAATAAAACTGCAAAAACTTAATTTTTCTGCAGTTTTTAACGTATAACGCAGCTAGCACAACTTTTCTTTTGCTTGCAAAACATAAATAGTTTTACATTCTCCTAAGGGGTCCAAATAACATACCAAAAATTTTGCGTTTTTAGGAAAAATATTTGTCATTTGATATAATTACTGTAATATATATATAATGACAATATTTGTCATATTTTTGACAAGGTGAAACTTCATGTGAATGTATGAATTTAGGTGTGGACTGTATATCCTCATAGATTAAATGCTTTTATGTTACCGGAAGAGCCGTGTTATGAAACTTATTAACTTTCAATACTGTGCAACAACATAGGACAAGCGACAATAGGATGATACGTTAACGAAATACACAATTATAATACTCCAAACGTATCAATTCGTAGTCGCATGTTAATACGGGCGATGTTCAATCCATTATAACAATGGTCTTTCATCGATATCGGCGCCCACGCACAGAATATAACGTCAATCGGGTTTGATACTTTTTTCACCTGTCACTTGAAAGGCGGGCGGGCGAGCTCGAGAAAAGCATTCGAACTCCTTGAGGCTTTCACGTCTCACATCGACGGCCATTAGCTGCCCGATAACCAATCAGGAGGGAGGGGCGGGGCTATGCGCACGCGCCGCCTGCAATCGCAAACCGATTCAGTGTAAACGCAGCCGTCGATCGGTAGTCACGTCTGACGTCTTATTCTTGCCTTATTAGTTTACTTCTTGTGTTTGTGCTTATAATAAAGCTGTGCTTTCTTTAACTTTGTATGTGTATTGACTATTGTAATCGGAAAATGTTATTGTGAAGTGTCTTCAGTGACTTGTAGTGTTTACGTTGCAAAGTCAAAAACTGCCAAGATGATGATGGATCAGGCCCATTTCGGAGAGTATTTGCTGAGGCAGCAGATGTTGCATGCGGCTTCACTTAGTGGATTACGTATGTTCTGTTCAAATACCTAATGTTACTGGCCGGAACTTGTAAGCACAATATTACAGCCATAAATTTATATACAAACGATTAATTCATCAATGACAACAGAAAGTAACCAATTTCAGAGCACTTGCGGTACAAAATGACGTATTTTTAACTATTAAAATTTACTCTTTGCTATACATTCGTCAATTTATATTTAATCGCATTGTAAGAAGGTATATTACCTGCTGAAAGTCAATCATGTTAGGAAGGTATACATAAACAATATGATATATTTGTATATTTGGATAACCTAGTTTAAATTATTTGACAATGTAAAATTGGAGATATGAATTATTCAAATTTGCCATAGATATCTACGAGTCTAGACTAGAAACTCTTTAACAGCCTACCCTCATTATTTTTATACATTAGTATGATATGATTTTTACATAAAAGTTCCGTTCTGAGAAATAATACAACTGTTATTATCTATTGATGAATATTGTCTTAATAAAGTAATACTTATATTGAATATAAAACACTTTTTCCCCTCATCCAAGTTCCATCTAAGTAAGTTATCCCAGTCCTAAGATCCATCCGCCTAAAGTTGTATAGATAAAATATTCTTAATTTTCTAATTTCCATTACTATGAATAACTTAAATCACAATGATTAACTAAATACTCGTTAAATTAAGAATGTATAAGTAAATTATTTACGTATTGATCAAATGTTCGAACTTCAACGCGTTGAAGTCTTTTCTATGCAAGAAATAATACACTACTATTATTACCAATTATCGCCATGGATAAAAGATAATAATAGTAGATTATTACTTCTTTCAATGTGGTGTTATTTCTATTAACAATATAATATTTATATTTTATCATTACTAGCGGCCGCCCGCGACTTCGTCTGCGTGGAAAGTTTTTTTGCTGTTCCTCAGGAACAATACTTTTTTGTATGAAAGATACCCTATGCCCTTCTCTGTACCCCTGACAACGTGTATGTAAACTTTTATGATGATGGGTTCAGTAGTTAAGACGTGAAGGCATAACAAACAAACAAACAAACGGACTTTCGCATTTATAATATTACTTAGTAAACATTATATATTATTTTTTGTTAAAAGTCGTTAAATGTCACTCAATACCTATTAAATTAACTAGCTGTATTCTCTCCGTATATTATTATTTATCTAGAAATGAAAACACAATAATAATATTTACTACATGCAATGATCTTTCTTTACTAACGTGTTTTAAGGCTCTGTCAGATGGGTAACTATGTGTGTTGCAAATTTGCAATATTAGAGATGAAAATAGGTACATTTTTAAAGTTTCGTTGGAAAATCCTGCTATAAAACACATCGACTTACAAAATGAAAACTGACATTTCATTCCATTAATGTGTGTAATTAGCTTTAAATATATTTGGTTATTCGGTCTTTTATTTTTAAAACAAACAGAAATATTCACGTTTGCCGCTTAGGTAATTATTCAAGAATATTATTATGACTGAATATACCCACGTTTGTTTAAATAAGAAAATTTATATGAAGTCAAATAGTAGCAGTAATTTTATAAATTATCGTTAGTGTAGTGTTAAATGACCGTGCAAAGCAGTTATAATTATTTATTAAATACCGACGTTGTATTTCAATTTTAAAGTTATACACTACACATACAAAATCTTAGCTATTTTATTCATGATTTATGGTTTCTGCTGATGGTGGAACATGGATAAACAAAAAGTACTGTAAAACTTTCTCAAAGTTTTCGTATATTTTCCTTTTCAAGTGAATTTTATATGTAAAATAATTTGTTTATTATAACAAGAAGGAGAAATTGAAGATTATAAGTTCCAAGACATTTTCAATTTCATGCTACCTAGGCAAATATTTTTGCAAGGTAAATGTGGATAGTTTGTTATTTTCTACACAATAGGGAATATACACATTTTTTTTGTACCAAAATCGAAAGTATAATGCATGAGAAAATCAACTGTAATCTTAAAACTTTTCTCTTGCGTTTTTTTCTCGTAATAAAGTTACTTGAAAGTTGAAGTTATCACGCATCAGCACCCACCAAAAACGCTCTATACAAAACGGACATGATTTGTGACGCCATTTGCCACGATTCAGGACATTTTCAGGCGCGTTTATCATGGAGTTAGCCAAGAATTTTCAAATATCTCCCTAAATATTGAGTTTAAGTACATATGTATCATACAAATTATTATTTCTTATTCGATATTCTATCTGACTGTTAAGTGCATATTTTATCCGTAAATAAAAAAAAATACGTTATTTTCCCCTGAATAGGGTATTTTCCAAATTTATGAAAACTGCTTATATTTAAAGATTAGGACGAACGATTTAACAGAAAAATAAAAATAAATTAAATAATGGCTTTTTTCTCCATTAAACCAATTAAAATCAAATATATTTTTAAAGCTTTTGAATTTACCGCCAAAACGCTCGGTTCAATGACGTCTGCTGTGTGACGTCAACTTTGTGTAAACAATTTCAATATCTTTATAGTCTGTGTTACAATTTACTCTATAGTTTACACAAAGTTGACGTCACTCAGTAGATGTTATTGAACCGAGCGTTTTGGCGGTAAATTCAAAACAATTAAAAATAAATTTGACTTTAATTGGTTTAATGGAGAAAAAAAGGCATTTATTAATTTATTTTTATTTTTCTGTTAAATTGTTCGTCCCAATCTTTAAATATAAGCAGTTTTAAAAAATTTGGAAAATACCCTATTTCATCGTGTGATAAAACTAAAATAATTCATTTTTTTATTTTATTTTTCTGTTTCATCATGTTTTATACGTGTCCGCAGCGACCAAGCTCAAATTTATCAAAATCGGTGACTTATGCATGTTCCCTATTGTAAATAAGAATTTACATTACTTACATTTTTTGCACAAAATACTTCAGAAAACAACTTAATGTTTTTGTAATAACTGTTTTTCTAAATATAAAACAATTCTTGACTGATACTATACCTAAATAAAATGTAATTAGCATTTTTTAATTATAAAAGTAATTAAATAAAATGAAACTGGGGCAACGCTGGAACATCTCTTTTCATGTTCATCTGAAGGTAGGGCGTAACAAACGAACAAACAGACTTTCGCATTTATAATATTAGTAAGGATAAGGAAGTATTTAGAGGTAGGAAAAGTTTCCTATCACCAAATCTTATGTTATTGTTTTCTTATCTTACTTACATATTTCAGTCTCTTAATTAATAAATTGCATGTGATTAAACGCAACTTGTATCTGAAGCCGCTATTGGAGCGCACGCAAACGACCAATCAATTACTTAAGCCTTTGATTAATCACCTATACCATATTTACATATTCGATAATAATGAATATATGATTGCATATATAAATTCACTGGACGAACGGTAAAGACACTAAAACTTTATGTTTCGGGCTTACGATAAATTTCGCCGGGCGGCGCCTTTGATCGGTCGGTCGTCAACTGGCGATGAAGAAGGAAGATATAAATTTATCGATATCAAAAGCACTACACCACTAAGTATTTGCTCGATTGGTATGTTGCCGAATAAAATAATGATCGATAGCTTCAAGTATCGCAACGGTACACCGACTTCAATGATATCAGCATTTCGCATAAATAATTGTAAAATTGATTGATATTGTTATATGTTTTGATATTGGATTGGATGTAATAAAAAAGGTAGGTAGGACACCGGACTATAAGAATAATGTCTTTGGAATGTGATTTGCAAATAAGAAGATTTATACCTACAACGTTTTAATGAATGAACCCAAAATGGGAAAACCGTTTCTTTCTTGGGACCATTAAACTGAACAACTTTTGTTATAGGACCAACTCTGAAATCGCGAAAAAAAATCTGCTGTTTTATACAAAAATTTATAGCAAAAATATCAAAATGTTATTTTTTTTTCGCGATTTCAGAGTTGGTTCCATAGTAAAAGTTGTTTTACTATGGAACCAACCTCATAAAATATCAACCGTTTGAAAGATAACACTTCCAAAGTGGTAAAATGTCTCCGTCCGTCCCTCTAACTTTTAAAATAAGAGTAAAAAAATATTTAAAAACACGTGTTATAGATTTTAATAAACACTTTCAAAGAAAATTAGTTTGAACGAGATATACAATACTTAGTTAGCAGTTTTAGAGATATAGCACATTTCCCAAAACCGCAAATATTACTTTGTCATTTATACACACGCTATGAAAAACAAAGTTATTTTTGCAGACGAAAAAAGATAATGGTATTAAATATGGTATGGTATAAGATAACTACGGATCCTACTGCGCGTGGCATGACACGCACTTGGCCGGTTTTTAACCGACTTCAAAAATGTTAAAAGGAGGAGGTTATCTATTCGTTGCGTATATATTTTTATATGTATGTACACATACCGATTACTCGAAGACGGCTGATCCGATTGAAATGATTCGAACGTTATAACATCAGGTTTCTTCCCAAGTTGGTCCCATTTTGAAATCGATTCAGTACTTTTCAAGTAATCTTGAAAATACCATCGTTTTCGTTAGCATTTTATACGAATTCAGACGGATGTTCAACTATTACTTTTTTTATGAACCGATTTAGATGCTTCTTTTTTTGTTTGAAAGAAGACACCTTAAGAATGATACTATGTATATTAATTTCATTGTTATTAGACTGTGGACTATGAAGATACACAAGGGAACTCCTCAAAATCAAATAGGATCTGTACAATGATATGATTGAATTTATGACAATCAAAAACAAGTTAAGTACCTATCTATTGTCAATGACGTTCTGGACTAGAGTTGAACTGCGTAGGCCCAACGGAACTCCTGTGGAAATTGAGTTACTTAGGGTATACCATTGAAAAATGTGAAACAGACGTTTTATTATAAAAAATCATCGTTTACATACTACCACAAAAAAGTTTAAAATAAAATAGCATTTGAAAAAAAAGCAAAACTTCCTTCACAAACCTTAAAAAACAGCTCTATAAAAACAAGAAATAATGTTCAAATCGATTAATTAAAACATGATTATTGAAGGCGGGTGGGGATTTTAGAATATAAACAATACAATAAGTAAAGAAATTACTTCCAGCTCCAAATTTCTATTAAGATATATACTCGTACTTTGTAAAATTTTTTTAGTTGGTGTAATTTAGATATATTTTCTTTTATCGTAAATTAATAATGTATCTTGATCTACCTATACAGGGTGTCTCAAAACTTTGCCACACGGAGGGAAAGTACCTTAAATATTGAAGGTAGGAAATTTTACTGACAGACGACTTCATTTTGATTAAAAGAAAAATAATTGGAACGGCATTCGAAGACTTGAAAAATCCCCTGAATTAACCTACGAAATATAAAAAAAAACTATCTTTTATTTTTACGATACCAATCGAAAGTGTTATTCATTAGGATTATTTTTTCTTGAGTAACACAACATCTATAACAAAAGGAAATGAAATATTGTATCAATTTGTATCGTAAACTATACATACAGTATGCGCTTTAAAAAAATACCTTTGAATGCAGTTCCAATTATTTTTAAAAACAAAATGGAGTCTTCTTTAGTAAAGGATTATGCCAATTTTTCTATACAAGCTAGGCCATGATGCGCTTTGATGAAATTACCAATATACTATAGTAATTTTATACTGATTGCGTGGGAAGAATGTCATTATAATATAATGCGGGAGAAAAGAGAAATCTCAATCTCAAGGAGCTCTTTACAGTTATAATTATTGTTTGACATTTTCCTATTATATGACATTTCAAAGTCAAAGTCAATGAGATATGTATGGTTAATGCGCATCATGGCCCAGAATCCGGCATGATCCTTTCCTATTTTCAATATTTAAGGTACCTCCGTGTGGCAAAGTTTTGGGACACCCTGTTTGGCTGATTAATAAAATTAATAGATAACAATACCAACAGAGCACCGAGTCGGCGCGGACGCAGAGCCGCCGGCGTGCGAGGCGCGGCTGCTCAACGGTGACCTCTGGCGGCGCTTCCACGACATCGGCACTGAGATGATCATCACCAAGGGTGGCAGGTCAGTTGCATGCACCTATTGCTAGATAACAATGCCAACAGAGCACCGAATCAGTGCGGCTGCTCAACGGCGACCTCTGGCGGCGCTTCCACGACATCGGCACCAAGATGATCATCACCAAGGGTGGCAGATGGTAGGTGAAGGTAGGTAGGATAGATAGGATAGGTAGATATAGGTATAATAGTTGCATGCACCCAGCGCTAATAATTTTTGAAATTATAGAGAACTTACCTACTTACAAGTGACCGTCATACATAGGACGTGGACGTTCTTATTTAAATATTTCTTTCTCTTAATATAAATAGTTTTTTTAGATTTTCTTTCATTATACGTTTATATATTACGTTTTTTATATTACGTCAAGGTAGCTATAAAAATAAAAATGTAGCTTAAAAAAACAAGGTAAAAAATATATTCAAGGAGAAACCGTAGCAACCGTAGGTGACCGTAGCGTAGAATATGCTAATTTCTAAACTTCAAAGTGAATACTGTGCACAGTGTGCACCCAAGAACTTTAAATTTATTAATTTATTGTGTGCACCCAACACAATATTATGTTTTCTTACTTTATTAAGTACCTACATATTTGAATAAAATCTGCAAATAAAATAATTTGAGATTCGGTTTAGGTACAGTCGAGTTCATAAAAATGTAAGCACTTTTGACAGATATTTTACAATTAATTTTTCCAATTATTTTACAGTTAATTTCAATTAACTTTCGAAACATGTATGGGATTGACATAAGGTTTTGTTAACAATCGAATATTAAAACGTCAAATCCATACATTTTTCGAAGCGAAGTGATAGTGAAAATTTGCAAATGTTACTTTGGCTAGGGGGGCTGAAGCATAGACGCTTCGCTCGCGCTTCGCACTCGCTCGGTCAATTAAAACTGGCTGACTTACAAAAAAATAAATATTAAATTTTAGGTTGTTTGTCTATTCTCAAAAATTAAACAGAGCTGTTGATACAATATTAATAATTCAAAAGAAAGATATTGTAGTTAATTCTGAATCTAATGCCGCTAGTAAATTTTGATTCATAAAATATACTGATAAGTATTTTTATTGGAATATTGAGGAAACTTTTTGCTAATACGGTTGTGGGGTGTAGTGTAACTGGGTGTAATTAACCGATTCATCAGCTTAATTAATTAACTGCAAGAAGTTTTACGACGGTTGCACTTTCTTACTTCACCAACATCGTGATTCTATCAAGATTATTACATAGTTGGCAAACCGTCTTGGTAAATGTTGATAACTGTAGTATAAAAGATAAAGGCCAATCGCCGCAGACACTAAAATCGTGTTAGATTGCAAAAATAGCACTGTACCTAGGGATTTTTTTGGGATGTTGCACTATGAATGAATGATGAACCTCAATTTAATGCATCGCGTTTTTATTGTATAGGTAAATCGATAGTTGGCAACAAAAAGCACTGTATGATACTCTGACATTGATAAATCCAATAGTTTTTTTTTCTAAATAAAAAAGTTTGCCTTTTTCCGGTCTCCGGAAATCACAACCATAGTATATATTTTGCAGCTTCGAAAGACATTCCTCAATGAAATTCTCAAATCCGTAAAATGATGTTCACATTATCACTACTATGGAAATTTTTGTCTACTTTACAGGTGTACTTAACTTATGTATTTGCGTCTTATTTGAATATAATAATACACTTTATAAAAATTACAATTAAAAACTGAAAAATCCATCAAGCACCAGCCCCCTACCACATGAGTAAAGAACCCCTTACTCAAATGGCCAACCAACAATCTATAGGTATTACGTTGTGGTTTGAACGCAGGGTTGATAGGTTGGGGGTTTTTTTCGCATTTTTGGGGAAAAATAACGGTCTTGGCGAAATTTTGAGGAAATGAAATCTTTGGGGAGAAAAATATACAAGGAAGAATTTTGGTCGGAGTATAAATTTAACTCCAATAATGTTTATCTGACCAAGTTAAGCGATGATGAAGTTTCGAAAGTTCTAAATGTTTCAGATGATTCAGTATAGAACTTCCCATACTTCTTTTTATTTTCTTAATAAACTTAGTTTAATATCTTCCATTTCGTTTTATTTCCAGTTTAACAAAAATGGGGAAAAAAGCTGCCAAACGTATCATTTTGGGGAAAAGAATTCTTGAATATGGGGAAATTTCAAAATCTGGATCTACCAACTACCAACCCTGTATGAACGATACTCTTAATAGACGATTAAATCATATATCGCAAATTCATGTAAAATACAGACTTTGATGTATTGTATGGAATTGACAAGCTTACGGCACGTAATTTTATAATTCCTAAGTGTAGCGCATTGAAAGTTGGCCATTTGAAGTAAGGGGGTAGGTAGTCGCAAAAGTCTTTCGAAGCTGTTATTTTTAATCTCTTACCTAAATCAAAGCACTGCATAACAGCACATAGAAAACTAACCTCAAATTAAACTAAAAGTTAATGTCTTCAGTACCACACAGGCGAGCATAAATTATTGCTATTGTAGCCTTGGGCTGGGAACAATTTTTATTATAAAAAAGTGGTCAAGAGCGAGTCGGGTACATTTTTTTTGTGAGCAACGTACATAAAGTAATGCTCGGTAGCTTTTAGACGGACATTTTTTTTAGTATTTCCATCACTTAATAAGTTTTAGAAGGTTATTTAAATTTTCCATCACACAAATAACTTTTAACTTAAAATTTTCTCCGATTTTGCGGTAGGAAAAGAAATTGCAATTTTGTTTCCAATTAAATAACATTCTTTTAAAATGTGTGATATTTAAAATTTACAATATCATCATGAGAATAAAACAATACCAATCTTTTAAATAGCTCTCGCTGTGTCCACAAAATTACCTTCTCATCTTTGGGTCTCCCAAATTATACGTTGTGTTAATAACATATCGAATAACTCATAATTGGCATAAAATAACCATAGAACCAAACACCAGATGCCTCGGCGCGGCGTGATAAAGATACAATGTTCAAATTGAAAGCTTTTTTATGTAATTATTCAATAAGTCGATTTATAAAAATCAATGCAAAGCGGACTCTACCTACGGACAGCGGAGTCGGGAATTTTACTTTTTTTTTGGGAAAATGAGTAATAGTTTGTAATGCCAGTTCATAAATTGCTGTTAGGATCTGAAAGTTGTGAAAGTACATTTTTAATACTTAAGCATTACATGATACTACACTACAATCGAAAGGAAGTTACTTGAAGATTTTAACGACCGATGATACCGGAAAATAAAACTTTTCTGTATTAAACGAATTAGCGGTCATAAAATGATTGTCAGTTCCTGAAAACAAACGGCAATACTAATAACAGTTTGTGAAAGAAGATCGTCGCCGGGCACGCAGCTCAATGATTAAATGGTGCAGCTGGCCGTGAATCGAATTTACGAAAACACATTACTCCTCATAAATTACGACAAAAACTTAACAAAACCCATTAGGGCTGCCGAATCTGACGCGGGGCTTGTTAACGGATGATTTGGGAGCAGCCCGGACCTCCATCATAGACAAAACAAACAGCTGCCTCGACGGCAATTTGTGCATTTCTCTAAATGGCCGAACACAAATTACACCTTATTATAAGCTTGTTTGCTTTACGACGGTACCCCTTCAATTATTTTTTTTCGTCGATCGATAATGTGGAACGCAGTGAAGAAATTACATAGTGCTGGCGCGCTCGGCGCCTCCGCCTTCCTGTCAGCGCGTCCGAGCTGCGGCTGGGTGGCAGCCCTGCGGCGTCGCTTGCGCATTCGTCGTCGTACGAATGCGCCAAAAGAAAGTTCGATCGATAACGAACCTCGCGTCGCTCTGCATTATTCGGTAATTAGAGATGGATGTGTAATTAGATCTCGAAAGCGGCTCCGTGTTGGCTATTAAAAATAGCAGCGAAAAAGTAGATTCTTTCATATCGGAATAGCGATCGTACGGCAGGGCTGTAGCGGCGCGCCTGCGCCCTGTCCTCGCCCGGTTTTTGCGGGCCCGATAATTAGGTGGGTTCATCAGCGTTGCTGTCATCTCGTACACGTTTTTTTGGTGCGGCCGCTGGCGGACCACCGCGCAGCCGCGGTCCGGTTAACATTCCAATAATTTACCGCTTTATCCGGCGGTTTGTGAATCTCGTTAGCCGTCCGTGCCCGTCTAGAGGTCACTTTTGTTTGTTTTGTATTAATGATGCCGCGTGAGAGAGACCGGGGGCGCGCCGGCGCCGCGCTCGCCGTGGCGCCATACCCGCCGAAATGGCTCAAAAATATTTCATTTATTTCTCGTATTGAACACTAGCTCGCCGTGCGTGTTCACAGTAATTGAGTTATTCCGATCGTGAGGCTGCTACGACACGCGGTTGTGTCTATGAGAACTCAAATTGAATGAGGAGTGTAACTCGGAGCTTTTAGTTTCTGTTCAAACATGGTCCAAAAGCGGTCGCTCAGAGTTCTTTATCCGGAGTGTTGGAGCGGGCTCGGTGTCGTTAAATGAAAAGCGCAAATAGCAGGATTTGGGCGGATCGTTTGCTCGGGCCGGAGTTAACACCTGCGGCCGCCATACTTGCTCGGTCGTTAGACGCTGGATTTGTGGCAACAATCTCCCCAATTTTCCCACCTGTGCGTGGATGTAAATTAGTCGGGTATATAGCACCTATTCATGTATACGAGGAGTCGGCTGTTGTGCGTCTTGAATTAACGCTTTACACGCAGATGTGTGCGAGCCTTTGTTTTGAAAATTTGAATACACAGTTCTTTCTTACTATCATCAGCTTTACAAACATTTCCTACAGCAAAACAAACTCATTGTGTTGTGTAGAATTGTAATTGCATTTAATTTTACGTTCATATAGTGACAGTCTTGATTAATATTCTCAGTCCATTTTTTTCTTTGAAGTGTAGGGTACTTCAAGGAAAAACTTAGTTCAGAGCAGGGCAAAGTTTTTATTTTGGCAAAGCAATGCATCTGTAATTGTATTGTATCTGAACTTTTTAATAGAAAGTTTAGGTGAGTTAGGTTATATTCACTAAAAATCTATTCATTTAGCCTAGCGACTGGATGGCCTATCAATGTCATCCTCCTGACACACTAACATTATTTTCCTTTTGTTTCCTATCTCAACTCAACAACAAAATTGATATGTTCCAGCTGTCCGTTCATGTTTATAGATATAATACTTAACCCTCAATAATCGTAGTACAAACAAACACTGGTTAAAATAGACAAGGTTATTTATTTTTTCTCAAAACCGAAAATATGACAAATGGTCGGAGCGCGCGGGCGCGCCGCTCGCGTGTCGTCGCGGGGACCTCCCGCCATTTTAAAAACAAACAGACAACACAAAAACTTGTTATTTATTTTGTGTTCTTCGTCGAGAACGAACCCAATTTTGCTCGAAAAAATTATAACCTATAATTAAAAATCTCTCGAGCTTTACGATAGCAAACAAGACGGAGGAGCCGTGAGTTTTTACCTCCAGCAAAGTACCCTCCCGGTCGTCTGATTTCAACATAAGCATTGCTCAATCAACGGATCTTAATTATTGTTTTCTCCGATACTTAATGAGATAAAATTCGTAATCGGAAATCTCTTCTATGAATTCATATAACATAGCGCGGTATGCTCTTCCAGCGCTTGTTTTAACAGAAATACCGATTAATTGATTCGATCTGTGTCGTAATTAAAATGGGTGATTAGGGCGCGGGGACCGGCGCCGGCGCCTCAAAGCGTCGCCGGCAACATTCCTTTTGTTTTACCACGGGTCGTTTGTCGCCTGCGCGCTGCGTGCTGGGTGTTGCGTCCCGCTCCGGCGAGGCGCGCGCGGCGGGGGTGTGAGCGAGAGGTGCGCGGGCGCCGACCTCCTGCGGCGCGCCGGCCGCCCGCCGCGCGCCCCGCCCAGCGCCCGCACCACTTATCAGATTATGACAGCAGTCTTCCAACGCACCACAGCTCTCGTCACTCTTCACTGTCTATCGGCGGTTAGGCCTGACACTGGACTTCGATAAATGCCGAACTAGCGTCAGACTACATTCACGATATACCAATCAGAAGACTTGGTAGGTATCTGGCATTGTTCAGCATTATATTGCTGTACTAATACACTTTTTCAGAATCTGCTGACAATATTTCACCAGTTTTATCTAAAGTGCCCTCTCTAACCAGCGTTTGATGATGTAATCAAGCTTGAAGTCTTTTTAACAAACTCAGTTTATTTTAATCGAATCTCTAATTTGTGAGTAAACGCAACTGCCTTAGAAACTTATTACAGTAGGTACATATTACTTATCAAAACAGAGACTAACCTAAATTGTCCAAAATTACTTTTTCAATTGTTCAAATGTAACATCTAAATCGGTTTGTTTGTCCAAATTAAAGTTGTTAGAAAGCGTTTACTGTAATGACGGCTTCGATGAAATTGTGAAAAGTTTGTCACGGACCTAAAACCGTAACGTCATTTAATGTAATGGGTAATTCCGCTCTAGGGAGCGACGCGACCGGAATCCGAAGCACGCGCCGACCAGTCGCCGTCACGAGCGATCATATCGCAATATCTCCAGGGAACACTCCACCCTCCATCGACAATAAGTTTAGACACAACGCCTTCCATTGCGTTCATCAAATGCACTGACTCGGCAAGTTTCTTACGTTGACCGGCCATGGATCTTCCACATTGCGGAAAACCTTGAGACGAACGTTTCCGACGAAAACCGCGTAGTCATCGAAGACTCCCGCGCTTCTGCCCCTCCGTAGTCTAAACTAAAACAATCAACTAGAAAAAAACAAACGCCAACCCAATATTTCGTATTATGAATAAAAAACATGTTGCTCGTGGAGCAAGCACGATTCATTTTTTGCTCAGACCCTGATGATAATTTCTCATTAGGTTATAACATTTTTGTCGGTTGAATCGTCGTAAATTCTTCGAATGTTTTACGGAAGAAAGTGGCGTAGTAAAGGTTTTGTTTTTATGGCGCCAACGAGAAGCTCGGGTTAGATCAGTATCGGCCGATACAACCGTTTAACATGTTACGTGGAACCCGGGATTATTCTCACGAGCTGCGACCCTCGGTAACAAATTGTAATTTGGACGAATGAGACAGCTACGACTTTTCAGAATGTGCGACTCGAATCGTTAAAACATTCCGAATTATCTTGGTTCGAAGACTTTAATGATGGAGGTAAATTACTTTATTTGAATCGACTGAATCTACTAGGAAAATTAGTTCTTCAATTACCAAGTTACCAGTTCGTGATTACCTATTGTTTTCTTTGTGAATTCAGTGTGAGACAGATAAAATCGACACATATCAAAACTTAGTAAGATAAATAACCATATGATAATACTAGCGGCCACCCGGGGTATCACCCGCGTGGTTCCCGTTCCCGTAGGAATATCGGGATAAAAAAGTATCCTATGTTTTAATCCAGGCTATCTACTATCTGTGTGTCAAATTTCAACCAAATCCGTTCAGTAGTTTTTGCGTGATTGAGGAACAAACATCCAAACCCACAAACTTTCACATTTATAATATTAGTAGGATTTTTGACACCTTCATCACCAAATTCTTACCAAACTTATTTATTATTCGGTAACTCGATATGTGCTACCTACTGTCAGTGTCCGCATAGTCTGGGACGCTGATTGCATCTGCTCCAGAGATGCTTTCACGTGCATCCTATCCTACGTGTCCATAGAGCGTCTCCCGAGAAAGCCACATGAGTTGTCAAGGGTGCGTCGTCAATCATAACAACGAGTGTACGTGATAACCGAAAAATGGTGCCCGTTGAGAATTTGTCACATTTAACGCAAAACTTGTTTGGAGCGTGAAGGAGGACTGAGAAATTGCTCTGTAAATTAGATAATAATGTACTCGGAATCCTCTTTTTAAACGGATGTCTAATGGCGACAATATTATATAACTCGTAACAATATTCGATACAAAACAGATAATATTAAGAAATTATTTGCTTACTGATTACTTACAATATTAAAATTTATTTTTTCAACATGAAAATGCGCTATTTGTTCGTTAGAATACTTTGTAAAAGAAAATTGGAAATGTTGGTTTTCATTCTTTACAGTTCTGTACAAAACTCTTTAGAATTTATTTAACGCGATTAAAGGCGAAAGTCGCGAGTAGGTAAACAAATGAACCAATGTGAGTTTAGTATTAGAATCGAAGGCGCAGTGATAAGATCGGCCGTGTCGTGTCCTCTCGTTACAATACCGTGTCGCTGCCTCCCCGGCGCCAGCTGGATCTGATCTCCCCGATACTTCCAGGGTACAAGCGTACGTTTGAGACGTCATTTTGTGAATGTAAATGAGATCATGGCTATTAAGTCAATATTGTTTGTCTTCTACGGCTCGGAACGTATTGTTTTTGACTGCACCTAATTGTGATCTCCTTAAATCGTTTTATCTACTTGTTGAGTTTATTTTTTCTGTTGTGTCATTGAAATTAAAGAAACCAGTTAAGATATAACTACCTATTGAAATATGTACACATTGCTTTTCAAAGTTGACAAAATTGTAAACTTGAGTGTACCTTAATCAAAACTAAATACAGGCATAGTACGTACCTATGTATCTTCCACCATGTCGGCACTTTAAGCGCCAACAAAGTGGTTCTAACGAGAATTCCCTTTTCAAAAACCTGATAAGAACTTAGTGACGTAGATGTGTGATACTCGATCCCGGGCACAGCCACCCAGCGCTGCGCCGATACCATCGGTCGTGCCCCGATTTGTATCAGCGGCTACCGAATCCTGATAACCCGGCCTCACGACTCGGCCATAAAGCGCCCCCTACACACGGACTGTCCAGGAATTCACTGGATACAGTGCATGGTCCTGATGAATATTAAATACTGACAAGTAGCTTTACACAGAATAACATAGTCATACACTTGTTCGTTTTCTGTGGTTACTTGGGAAAACTATTACACCAGATACCTACCTATGTCTTGCGATTCTTGCTTGCTGAAATGCTATTTTTTAGCCTAAATTTGCTTTGAGAGCAAAATCTATTAAAGAATTATTAAGAAAAACCTTTATATTGTTTGAAATTATTTTGCAATTAAGCAAAATCCGACTTCAGATATTTAAAAAAGACTTGTGATTGCCACAACTCGTTGTCATCAAACAACTCTAGCGTAGAATTAGTCTCCGCTATAGAAGACAATTCCGTGAAATATGTGGCAGCAGTTCAATGTCAATAGTACGGAGGATGGTGTCGCAACGCCCACTAATTGGCTGGTGACGCGCGCGGCGCGTTTGAGCCCGACACATCGCTCTCAGCCTTGACGTCGCTCCTGGGCTCTGCCTCTGGGGGGAGCGATTAGCGGACATGAGAGACTTACCCTTAAGACAATGACCCATCATAGATTATGAAGCTGATCGCTTATTGATGACAGTTGAGTTGGAAACCAAGATGATTGTGTCATTGAAAGTGCCAAAAAAAACATCATGAGGTTAGCTACTCCAAAATAATATTCTCTTAAAATCTGTAAACATTTCAAAGATGATGAAATTATTTGTCATTTACTTACAAAACTTCTAAAATTAAGTACCTTAAGAATTCGTCAATGGGACCACGGTTAAATTATTTTTTCCGCTGTCCCGTCAATGGGACATCCGATGGAGCTACGGAAAAGAAGGGGTTTAGTTCGCTTTCAGTTCAAACCTTAAGCCAGAAGCATGGTATTAATATCAATTAACACACACTGGCTTAATTGTGAATTGGGAGTCTCGCGTGCGGCGGTCTCTTTGTCGGCGGCGTACTGCGCGCGCGCAGCTTTTGATTCGCAGTACTCGCCCTCTCGCTTCTGCGAACAGCTTCCTAAAATACTGGCGCCATTCATTTCTTAGCTGTCTTCACACGATCTTCAATCCTATCCCCGCGGCTTAGGATTCTAATTAACCTTATTTCGAAGACGCTACATGATTCTAGGTACTCCGGCATCACGCTAAGGAGAGCGCAGATCCTGTGACTGATTGATCGTTGTTTGTTAGTTTGCTATTTGCAAGTTGTGTGCTGTGGCTTCTGTAATGATAGATGAAAGGTGTACTGGAAGGATGTAATTGATAAACATTTTGGCGTCAAAACTAGACTAAACATAGACATCAAAATTAGGAGCAAAATGAAATTTATGCTTTTTATTCGTTTGACATAGGTACCTATTTACAAAATCTGAGTCCGAAAAAGTCCCACTATTAAGTGATCAGTTCAATGTTTATATCCTATCCTATCTAATTGTAAGGACATCACATCACAGCATGTCAGTCAACCAACACTCAACAGAAAATAATGGCAAGTAAAAGAACCCCTGACTTCCCTAAAGGACCCGTCGTCGGGACGGCGCGACCGAACAAATAAAAATATGATATATTAAAATTAAACAGCTACTATCTTTACGATCGCTACTATCTAAGATGGAATCACCGCATTTAAGGTGATCATCAATTCTTTGCTTATGTCGCGGCTTTGACAGGATTATAATTAGAAACGTTTGGTGAGGACTACGTTTTAATGTCACTCGGCGGTCCCATACTGCGATCGCATTTCATTAGACCGATGTTAAAAAATGGGGAGCTCTCATAAACGCAGTGATTTATGTGCGGGCGCAGGCTAACGAGCCACCGGCCGATGTATTGGTGCCTCCCAATAAAAAGGGACTTAATTTTCGGCGAATTGGTTTTCTATAATGCTTATCAAAACTGTAACACGTTCAATTTAAAATGTTTGGTCAAGAAATCAATTGACTTCATGAATATTTTGTATCCAGGTATAGAGATTTTTATAATGATGCTTTTTGACAACAAGTATGATTTTTATGAGTTAATAATAGGTACTTACGACCGTATGTATGTCTTTGGGAAACATGTCCTTCTATGAAAATAAAGATTAAAAAACCAGCCAAGTGCGAGTCGGACTCGCGCACAAAGGGTCCGTAGTACCAAAAAACGGTAAACATAGCTTGTTTTTTTTCATTATTTTTTTTGCCGTTTTTGGTGGGTTCCGTACCCGCCAAAAAAAACATGTTTGTTGTATGGGAGCTCCACTTAAATATTCCTTTTGTTTTAGTATTTGTTGTTATAGCGGCAACCGAAATACGCATCATCTGTGAAAATTTCAACTGTTTAGCTATCACGGTTCATGAGATACAGTCTGGTGACAGACAGACATACAGTAGAGTCTTGGTAATAGGGTCCCAGTTTTTTACCCTTTGGGTACGGAACTCTAAAAACGTTTAACTAATAGCTTAATGCGATAGTTACGTAAGTAGTGAATGGTTGAATGCGCAGTGTTGTCCATGCAAATGTCTCGCAGACAAGTGGCGCGTATCGCGCGATCTCGCGGGTGCGTTGCGTCAAAAGGTGCATAATAGGGCTTTTGATGCGGCGGCAGATAGCGATGAGCGGTGTGAGGGTGACCAGGCGGTTGCAATACAGGGACGGATATTTGATCAAGGAAATTCTTGGACGAATTAATTCGTCCAAGAGGAAATTATATTCCTGATCATCTGATGAGATATCTGATCTATCTTTTTTATCAGAATATTATTTTATGAGGATTTTTATTAGGTTAGGTTAAGGATTAGGTAAACCTAATCTACGATTTTAATATTGTAAATGCGAAAGTTTGTGTGTGTTTGTGTTTCCTCTGCACGACTAAACGACTGGACGGATTTGAATGAAATTTAGTTGGTAGGACCTGGATTAACATTTATTTAGCCTATTTTTTATACTTTTTTATTTTTATATAAATTTAATTTCAAAATCTATCGCAATCGCTTTCATTTCACAGAACATTGCTTCTTCTTTTTGGCACAAATAAAACGCGTACCAAATAAATGCAGCAATGTGTCACATCCATCCGTCAAATGGTTAAAGGATCTCTATATGTTCCACGCAAAGTCGTGGGCGGACATTATAATTTATACATGAAAATGCTTATTATCTTTTTCTTACCTACTAAAATAATTGTTATTACTATATAAACCGAAAACATCCTAAAATTGATTAAGTAAAAATTAATTTTAAATAAAGTATTCCTCCAAAACCGTAATAGCTAGTCACCACTGTCGGCAGGGTTCTGTCGCATCGTACGCACTGTCAGCTGAATTACCGTGCGTTTTGTCGGCCCTTCCGCTCGCGATTTACGGCCCGAGCGCGACCGGCGCCGGCGCTTATAATATTTATAAATTAAACTTTTTACTGCGCACACAACCGCTGATGTTATGAGAAGTTACGTTCCCGCCGGTTTTTTACTAAACAAGCGTCTGCAAGCGACTTCATCCGCGTGGACTTACGGACTTTTTCGTTTTTCCTCTATTTGACCCCTGCAATATTTATTTCCGCTACCAATGGTTAAAGTTAAGTTCTTCTTCTTTATGGTCCAATCTATGTTTTTTTCCTAAAATTCTACTTTGATTTAGTGACTCAGGTCTGAAAATGTTACAAGCAGACGGAAAGACATACTTACATTCACATTCATAATGTTAATATGAATTTCGTGAGCCCAAAGCAAATTATGATTAGTCAAAAAAAGTTGCACAAAAAAAGTAAAAACCTTTCTGCTGATTGCTGAAATAAGTGTTAGGTATTCAGAAAACTTTGTTATCAATTGATTTGAAATTTAAAGATGAAGTGTTAGGCGCCGGTGATATAAGTGTTGCCAATTTCAACTGTCGGCTGCGTTTGCGCACATAGACGCGTAACGCGTCGTTAGTCGCGCTGCGGGCGAGCTTTTGTCGCGCTGCCCCGCCCCGCGTGGAGTGACGCTTGCCCAACAGTTTTATTGCTTTCTATTATTCCTGACAGCTGATTTACTGCGAATCCTTTTCTAAGACAAAAAAGTGACATAAAATTTGAGTCACTTTACGAGTGAAGTATGTGAAATCAGTGTTGCTATAAAAATACCAAGGGTTCTACTATGGATCCGCAAATTCTGATATAAATAATTCCTTACTAATTTTAATTTGTGGATCATCTTGAGAACCATCCTTGTTATTTTTTTACAAGCTGTTAAGGTAAATCCAGTGGCTTCCGGTAATCTTCATTTGCCGGATTGCCGGAAACCACTGTATGCGGGCAGCGCAGGACCGATCGTCGTGGAGATCCTTAGGGGAGGCCTATACCCAGCAGTGGGTGTTGTGCGTCTGATAGATCTGTGGTCTGATATGATGATGAAGGTAAATCCTTCTTGGAAAAGCTTCGAATGGAAAACCTGAGAAAAGCCCAAAAGGAATTGCTTTAAATCGTGTAGTCTAAAATAGCTTTGTAATAATTTGAGACTTCGTTATTTTTTATTAAACTAATTTATCCTTTGACAAGAAATAATGAAATTAATATACCTACTTTGAAGTTTAATTAAAAACTAATATCTGATTTTATAGCTTCACTAATACAATAAATCTCGTTCCTAAGTTCGCTTTAATACACCGAATGCTTTTTTGTTTGCACCTTTCGTGTAGTTTTTTGAACATTTGCCACCTGCAGTTGCAATGGGCAAAAACCCGGCAAAAGAAATAAAAACTTTTTTGTGACAATCTTTATGATTGAAGGTGGTGTCGCTGATTTTAAACAAAGGTCGACAGATTGTCCGTCGATCAATATGCTAATGCCATGTTACATCTCCAGAAACGATGCGGACCGTTTTTTGTGGGCCATCCAAATTGGTTTATTTGTTTTGTTACAAACATATTTCTTCATGCTGTTTGTCTTGCGGGGGCGAGCATATGGAGTGCATTTAAAAGGGGTTTTGACAATTTTATAAGGGTACTTTGTGTATTTTTATGTTTCTGTTTAATGTTACTTAAGCTTAGGTATTATGTTGGACGATTGTTGATACTTGAAAAAGTTTAAATTGAATTTCGAACTTTTTAAGAATACCTACATATTATTATTCTAATCGTCGTATCTCCTGTGCTAGTAAATTATAATACTTATGTCTGGAAAATACTGCTACAAAATTGATGTTGATTGATGATTTCATATATATATATCATCATTCGCCTTAAGTCATTTACTTTCCTTCCGGGTCATTTTACTTTACCTTTGTGGCTTATTCCGTTTATCCACCCTGAAACAGCCACCCTAAAGTGGATACTCGGAAAACGCGTGTAGATGAACACGCGTTTCCATCCCATCAAACTATCAAGTATGATTGGGTGGAAGCCACCTTTAGCAAGCAATAGTTTTAATGTTTTTTCTAATCTTTATATTTTTTAAATTATAATTTATTTTATTGAATATTATGTAATTGAATAAACATTTGGTTCTTGGATACAAAACCTCGCAAATCCGTCCGTTCTTTGCGTATGCACAGTATTATTTAAATACCGAGTCACTGTGTCACAATGATGAGTGTAGTCACTCAAGATGAATTTGAGATTGCGCAATGTCACTTGTTATTATGTCAATCGCATGCTATACTGTCATTTGTTCCGTCAGACATGACATAAAAAGCATTTTAAACGACAGTCGAGTGATAATGATTTGTCTAGCAATTAATATCCTATCATGAATTCTGAACGTTACTTAGAAGTAACTTAAAATTCGCATTGTCTGCTTGAAAATTAATGTGACGAAGGTCTTTGAAAAAATATTTTTTCTCAGTTATTATTGGCAATGAAATGTTAATTCAGTAATTATTATTGATTGTGGCATCGTTTTATAAGAAAAATAATCAAACATTACCATATTTTATTGAAAGTATTGTATGTTAGGGGTTAATAAAAATAAAAAAATAAAAACAAAATATATAATATTGGTAGGTAATATGCTAGGTGGCATCTTAGACAATTAAAACTCAGCCACTATTTTGAATTTATATTTCTAGTCACGGTTTTAACCTAAAGGTACCAAATTATTTTTATTCAAAATACTGACAATAAAATCAATAGGTAGGTACTTAACAAAGAAGAATAGGTTAATCTAAAATACGTTACTTTGCTATTTAAATATTGTACCAATTTCTACTTAGTGGTAGCCAAAAAAAACAGTTTTTTGTACATTACATATTTTGTATATTTGCATAGTCAGAGATACGATATTTATGATCTTTTTCATCATATCATGCACATATTTACTATAAGCATACATAACTTTACTGCAAAAGCCCGTACATTGCTAAATCTTAGGTTTTATCAACATGAGTTGATAAATGCAATGATTTTATAAAAGGGAGTAAATTTTTCGGACTTTTACAATTTATTAAAAATATTCAAAATATAATTTTAAAAAATACCTTCAAAATAAACCTTTTTCAGCATTTACCTTTCTTTCTCTCTCTCTCTCTCTCTCTGTCTGTAGTAAAACCCAAGATTAACCGAGAGAATGGTAGCAAAAGTTCAAATTGAACGAAAATCACAGAACAGTTCGAACTTTTACCATTAAAAGTTGGTAAATCTTAGGCCTTACTAAAAATCTTAGGAGTTACATAAATTCGTTATTT
Source organism: Agriphila tristella (assembly GCA_928269145.1). Taxonomy (NCBI): domain Eukaryota; kingdom Metazoa; phylum Arthropoda; class Insecta; order Lepidoptera; family Crambidae; genus Agriphila; species Agriphila tristella. Next base: position 24,273,127 of record OV743437.1, on the reverse strand, counting down.
CCTTTCCGAGACATCACATAATCTGACGATACATTCACACGGACGGACCGCTCTCACAGTCCGAGTGAACATTTTGACACTTCCAGGTGTACCATTTTTTGTCGACCAGACAATAGAGAGGGAGTGTTTGCCCAAGCCACATCTGGGCACCGAACCGGACCTCTCGTGGACCCGCTAATGAGAGATCACACAGCCTCTCTGGCTCAAGGGCCGGGAATTAACATTGTTTATCGTAAAACGGCCAGATGCTAGCACAAGGGCCGTTTGTAGCTTTAACGACAGCAACATTGAACTTGACGATAAAATAGACATGAAATTAGCAGTAAAGATAACTGGGGTAGGTTAGTTACAGGGCATTAAACGGTGGCGATGGAACGTTTGTTTTGGTTCGGAATAAATAATACTATTTATTTACGGCAGGCTTGAGATGCAGCTGCAAGAATTCAATAAATGCGAGATGCTCATGTTTCTATTCTAACGTTTTTTAGGGTTCCGTGCCCAAAGGGTAAAAACGGGACCCTATTACTAAGATTCCGCTGTCCGTCTGTTTGTCTGTCTGTCACCAGGCTGTATCTCATAAACCGTGATAGCTAGACAATTGAAATTTTCACAGATGATGTATTTCTGTTGCCACTATAACAACAAATACTAAAAACTGAATAAAATAAATATTTAAGGGGGGCTCCCATACAACAAACGTGATTTTTTTTGCCGTTTTTTGCTCGATATTAATAACAACTGCAGGTAGATAGTTGACATTTTCACAGATGATGTATTTCTATTGCTGCTATAACAACAAATACTAAAAACAGAATAAAATAAATATTTAAGGGGGGCTCCCATACAACAAACGTGATTTTTTGCCGTTTTTTGGTACGGAACCCTTCGTGCGCGAGTCCGACTCGCACTTGGCCGGTTTTTTTGAGAAACCTTCAACATGATAACATGACCACACCACTCAATTTTTTTCTCAACATAGGTATAGAATACAATTTCTTGATTTCTGTAACTATTTACAAAGGTATTGATTAAAAATATTTTCAGCAAAATATAAAATCATTAAAAAGCTTTAAAATATTTTTTTTTTTACAAAAGCGTTGTTTTTTTTTTCAATTACATTTAGAATTTTATTTGTTTTATGTTATCAATTTGTCCTTGTTAAATTCAAAAATTCACTAGATCAGGGCAGTCTCTAAATTATGTAGATACGGCCGTGGTAAGTAAATATTATTTCGTATCAAAAAATCATTTATTATCTGTTACTTATGTAGAGTCAAACAAGTATAGCCACTTCGCGATAAATCGCGAGTTCCGGAGTTCACGCGGTCCGAATAGTTAAAAAAACCGTCGGCCGCAAAACGCTCAAAAGTTGTAGTGCGGATGCGAGGGCGGATGTGGCAGCCCGCGCGTTTAGCGCCCCTGTGCGGCTATTGGCGAGCTGTTACCGATTTACGACCCACTCTAAAGTTTATTCGGCTCGATTCTGGTGGTCCCATTGTGAACCGGCTTACCAGTCTCGAGGGTTTTACTACGACCCGTTTTTATGATCTCTACACTTGCTCTTATAAACAAACGAGGAATATAAATCAGGAATTTGTCGATCGAAAAATCCAGTCGATATTCAAATTCTAGTAGTAAAAAGCGTCATTAAGATAAATGGCCTCAATGGCGGTGGCTCTCGCATATATTTTGCGTTTGTATCGTCACCTCTTTGTCGGCGCGGGCGCACTCAAACGGGCCGATAAGTGAGACGCGCCGTGATAAGCCCCATCTCGCCGAACGGTAGCCGAGTGGACGGATTTGTCAATGTACAGTCAACAAAAACTAAGAATTTAAAATACACATCTGTGTTTGTATTCCCCTTGACATGTTTGCAATGTACTCTGACAATTTGTAAACATCGTGTCGATAGAAAGGATGCTGGCGACAGGACGTTCTTTCTTTATATGTAAGTTTGCTATCTCGGCTGTCAAGCGAAACTGGAAGCAAACATTTGACAAAAACTAACTTATCAAACAACCATTTCCGCACATTTCTAAAAAAAACTTTTTACTTAATAACATAAAGTATAATTATGAGAAAAAAAACCTGAACATGAAAGCTGTAAGTAATTAAAGCGGCTGTATGACCGAAAGTGGCGCCCTCAGAGGTTTTTATTTAACGAGTTATTAATAGAAATAGATTGTAATAATGTTTATCGTGGAGATTTTAGGGCCCATGGTCTGGTATTTTTAGAAGGTATCACTACATGCCCTCGTAGTCATTCGTAGAAGTAGATAGCAAATGTGTAAATAACGGCCACTTTTAGCAGTTTTGCTATCTACTTCTAGCAGTAACTACGAGGGAATGTAACGATACCGTCTAAAAATACTAGACTGTGGGCCCTAAAATCTCCACGATAAACATTTTTTAAAATTGTGTAATAGAATTATAATATTAAAAATAGTTCACCGCGGTGCCACTTTCGCTCAGGGTACCACCTTAAAACGTTTCTTTGTTGCTTAAAACCGTGCAAAAGAAACAATTAAATCACTAGTAGTAGATTCGTTTATATTTCAGTCACTTAACGTGGCTTGACAGTCAGGTTTAGAAATATAACCATCGGCATCTAGGTACTTAGAGTCTGTCTAAAAAGTCAATTTACCTGAGAAATTATTAAATTATTAAAAAAACTTATACTGGTAACCCTGTCGGTGCTGCCAAAATTCTAATAGTAAACATATTTTTTTATTTATTTATTTAGATGGGTATTGGTGGGGTGGTTAGGGCTTTAGGTGGGTAAAAAAATTATTTTTGAAATTATCCATGTAAACTGACTTTTTAGACAGACTCTATCAGTTTTTTTAACTGTTAAATAATTATGTAAATTGAAGTAAACACATAAAAATAGTGTTTTTCCTGTCGCTACACCGGGTCCCACGTAAGGCGGTAGCCGTGCTCGTAAACTGTAAATGGGGCTAATTCAGTTAGTTGTTAATTGATCCGGCGCGCTATCGCACTGCATTAGCGCTCCCGGGGGCCTGCGCCTGCGCCGATAACCGTGTTATGACTGATGGCGGCTGCGTAACTACTGATTACAGGTTAAGTGAATCTGCTTGAGCTTTCGGCAGCTTTTCTGTAGCTCAAAGTTGTGTGATGTCAACAGTACAGACAAAACAAATTCCTGCCGTGTAAAGAAGTTTACAGAAATATTAAATTTCTTTAAACTAATAGAGCTATTTTAGCTATAGCAAGGAGAGATATTTCTCAAGCGAACAAAATTTGGTTTATTATGAACAAGTAAGTAGTAACCAATTTTTTTTTGTTCTTTGGTAGTAACTATTAGTTAAAGATGACGATTTAGTGCTGTTTATTTTTATTTTATTGTTATAAAAGTATAAAACAAATCCTTCAACATTAAGTAAACTTTACAAAAATAAACAAAAGCTTTTGATGTTGCTGTTAATTATAAAAAGTATAAGGAATTAAAAGTGCTTAGAGTGGTTCAGACATGATCGGTATTTACAACTCGATCCGGTGGTCACCTCGAAGATAAAGCGGCGCCATATGTATATCTTTTATGACGCTATCGGCATCCGAGACGGGGTGCCAAAAGCGACTCATGCGCAACACTTTTACTCGGTCACTCGCTTTTATAATCACGATAAAAATGTCAATTATGAGACAATCAATTTTGGCCCTTAAAACTCACAAGTTATGTCGCTTCCTGGCTTTTATTCGGTGTAATAACAAATCTGTTGTTAATGCGCTTGGGACTCAGAGCAGAGCGATAATTTTATTTTAACCTTTTTTATTTTCTTTTGGTTATGCACACTGATTGATTTGTTTGTTTTACATTGTTTGTGTTTGGTTATTTTAAGCTGAATTATGAAATTATAGTGTCATGCATAATGAAACTAATTTCATGCAACTTGTTGCAGTACTTGTGTAGGTAACTAGTTTCGTTATTAGTGTCGTGAAATCGCCAGTATGCTGGAACTATGGCACCATCAGCATCGAAACTTTATTTAGTAGCGCAAAGGCGAGGCGCTCAGGCGTACAGGCGTTTTTGTGACACTAGTTTCGCGTCGCGTCACGGTTTAGTTACATGATATGATACCTATATAATAATATTAGTACCAAAAAATTTCGCATGGCAACACTGACATGAAAATTTTTTTTCTATTTAACTGGACTGGCTGTCTGTATGATTTGACAGCAAAGTTTTTGTGCCAATTTGAAATGCCTCTAGCGTCTGTCTAAGGAACTATCTGACGTAACTACAATGAAAATGGTTGCCATGATGACACCAGACTTTAGTACCATGTCCCTCACGCTATGCTCACGCTACGTCCTACAGCGCCAAAATGGCGGAAATCAAATAGGCACAAGAACAGTTTGACAGCAGCCTAGTGGAATCATAGAAATAGAATGTCAAAGAACAACAATGTCAATAAACAGGTGATCCGAAAACGATTGCATATATTTTATATGAGATACGTAAAATATGACTTAGGTTCATAAAATATCACTATAATATGGCAAAGGAAATTAATATACTCTGTTCCATACTGTTTTCTTCGTCGATAAACGAATAAATGTAGCGAAATTTGGTTTTGAAGAAATGCGTGGCAATATCTTATTTACCTGTGAAAAGTGTGGATTGTTTCTTTTTGTCACATCACAATTACTTAGAGCAGAAGATACCATGGCTCCACGATACCTTTATTTTAAATTCTAATTAAGATTAACAAATATTTTAAACAAACTGTGATTACTCATTTGCTAGGCGGGACGCTAGGGGCTCTTACTGCAAAAAATGTTGGCACATGTCACTTGATCCTTTGTCTCTTTTTTACATAGACCATATCCGTATGATGTTAACTTCTCTTTTCCACGCTTTGTTGGTCTTCTTGAGCGCAGCGAAAATTTTTCTATGACTATGAGTGGAATATGTAGAAGTCAATGCATGGCAATGAAACTATTTTAGTGTCATAAAATTTATCCATGCGTTGCAGAACTTGATGTTTACACGAATTTGATGAAATTAGTGTCGCCACATAAATTTTATAATGCCACTTATTTCGTCATGTAAATTCAGCTTTAGCTTTGATATTACTGAGTCGTAAATAAAATTTACTTTTGATTTTTTAAGAAAAACACTATTGAACTGTAGTTTTAATACAAGAAAATTGTTTATGTTACCAATACCTACAGAAAATCTTTCGAAAATACTTAAGTACCTACAACGTGTAAACAAATTAACTTTCAAGTAGATCGAAAAAGCACTGGGGCTTTATCATGCATTATTGCTGTGTTACACAGAAATGTCAATGCAGAACCATAACGCTCTTTTTTATTTTTTTGTTACAGACGCATGTTCCCATCCCTCCGCGTGTCTCTCGCTGGCCTGGACCCTCGCGAGGAGTACTGCGTGCTCCTGGAGTTGTCGCTAGTGGGGCGGCGGCGCTGGCGCTGGGCGGGTGGCGCGTGGGCGGCGGCGGGCGGCGCGGAGCCCCAGTCGCCGCGCCGCCTGATGCTGCATCCCGACTCCCCTGCGCCGGGACACCACTGGACCGCCAACCCTGTCTCCTTCAGCAAACTCAAGCTTACGAATAACACTATGGATGCGCAAGGACATGTAAGTGTACCTACACAATGCATAAAACCTTATTCTCATGCTTGCCTCCCCTGGTTGTCGCGTATTGTCATAGCTCCTTCAGCAAACATAAACAAGACTATTCTGACATGCAAGGCCCGGTAAGTACAGAAAACACAAAAAAAACTAAAATAACTCTTACATGGATTTTAGAGCGGTTACCTTCGGCGGTTCCTTTTCTAGTGCTAATCTTTGTCTATGTACTATTACTATGCTATGTGGTATACCTACAGCAGTGGTCCCATTCCTAAAAAAGGAGTAAGGGCCTTACAGTAGGTAACGTATTGTTTCTTAGTGCTAAATCCAATTTGTATATCGACACAATTGACAACATTTTTATTTTATTTGAGAAATTCTTAATTGTTGTTTAGAAATTTACGTAAAAAACAAGAGACACGTATTTTTTCCAACATTTTTTTAAGTCATCATAAAATTAATTTGTAAACTTATTTATTCTAAAAGAGCGTATGTGCAGTTTGAAGGAATTTTGACAGTTGACAGCGACATATATTTTTTTACGAAAAGGAATGTCATTTATTATTCCTTCATCTCGATAATACAGGATTTTTTCCATATAGTTTCATTAAATAATTGATCAAATATTCCGAAAAAATATGTACGATGTCAGAAATTGAAAAACCTCGAAATAAGCGAGGTGGTAGTGAAACTAGAGCCGCCACTACATTAATTTTGATTACTCGTAACCCAAGTTAATATCTAAAAAAAGCTCATGTAATAATTTCTTAAATTGTCTCTTATATTTTTTGAATAACTCTTCAACAGTTTTCATTCTTTCTGTAAGTTTTAAAATCAATTTTAGCTCAAAGTGGCCACTTTTGGCAATTATGGATTTTAAAACTACAGAATGAATGATAACTGTTGATGAGTTATTCAAAAAATATATGAGACAATTTAAGAGAATATTAGGTACGAGCTTTTTTTTAAATATTGACTTGGTTTACGAGTAATAAAAATAAATGTAGTGGCGGCGCTAGTTTCACTACCACCTCGCCTTATGTATGTACTTGTAAAAAATTAAAACATGTCAATTCAGTTAACATAGTAACGCATAGTAACCTAAGTTAATTAATTGATGATTAGGATTTTTCCGCAAAATCAGCAAATTTGGTGAATAGCTACTTTGCACATATTGGTAAAGACCTTGCATCTGCCTTGGTGCGCCCTCCTGGAGCCATGATGACACTAGACTCAATCTGTGAAAATAACTCTCAACAAGCGAACTCATTTGTATTACTTCCTACTGACTGTGAGGAGGTAAATAGTGTCTTGATGGGCTTAAAAACTGATAGTGCTCCGGGTTGGGATAATATCCACACGAGTTTCCTTAAACTCGCTAAGAATCTGATTGTTCCAGTCATTACACACCTTGTCAACCTATGTATCGAAAAAGGCTTATTCCCTACTGCATTGAAACAATCCATTATAACGCCAGTGTACAAGGGTGGGGAGAGAGAAGATGTCAGCAATTATAGACCTATCTCTATATTACCGGCGATCTCCAAGGTGCTAGAAAAACTGATCAACTCAAGACTCCTTAATTATTTAAATAAATTTAACATTATTTCCACATCGCAATTCGGCTTCCAGCAAGGAAAGTCGACGGAGGATGCAGTGAATGCTCTTTGCTCGCTGGTTGTAGGAAAATTGGATATGGGTAAAAAGTGTCTAGGTGTATTTCTAGATTTAAAAAAAGCGTTTGACACAGTCTCTCTCCCTATCCTTGTGCGAAAATTAGAAAGGATTGGCATCAGAGGAACCTGTCTTGCTTTATTTCAAAGCTACCTGACTGATAGGAAACAAAGAGTTAAGATAGGGGAGTTTGTTAGCGAGGAAGCTGATATTTCATACGGAGTACCTCAGGGTAGTGTCTTAGGACCTACCCTATTTCTCATCTACATAAATGATTTGTGCAAATTTCAAATACCTCACGCTCAAATCTTTTCATACGCAGATGACACCGCAATAATTTTTACATCTGATTCTTGGGATAGCGTCAAAATGCACACCGAACAAGGATTGAGTCAAGTTGCTAAGTGGCTTGGATCCAACCTCCTTACACTTAACATTAAAAAAACAAAGTTTATTTGTTTTAGTATAAATAATAGTACTCAACCAAATGACAATTTTAATATTAAAATACATGATTGTGGTAACAATAATAGTAACTGCGACTGTAGAATCATCGAGAAAGTCACCCAGTTAAAATATTTAGGTGTTATGGTGGATAATCGACTATCGTGGTATCCACATCTTGATTATATAAGTGCTAGAATTAGGAAATTAGTCTGGATTTTTAAGACATTGAGACATGTGATACCAAGAGATATAGGAATTGACCGCGCCTCGCCAAATAGTTTATTGAATACTATATACATATCTTTAGTACAGTCTGTCTTAACATATTGCATCACTATATGGGGAGGTGCGGGAAAAACAAAATTTCTAGAATTAGAGCGGGCTCAAAGGTGTCTCATAAAAGTGATGTATTTCAAAAAATGGCGTTTTCCAACTGAAAGTCTCTATCAGCTCAGTAACATCCTTTCTGTAAGAAAGCTATATATTGTGCAGAGCACCCTCAAACTTCACAAAACCCTGACATATGACCCGGGTATAATGAACAAAAGAAGAAAAGATATAGTTGCTTATGCTCCAAGAGTTAGGACCAAATTTGCACAATCACAATATCTTGTTCAATCTGCTCACCTCTACAATATTATAAACCGACAGCTAAATATATATGACAAAACACACAATGAATCTAAAAAACTTATAACTAAATGGCTAAAAACTAAAACTTGGGAAGAGACAGAATCACTTCTCTTATTTATAACGTAATAAGTATACTTATTACAAATTCGAAATAATAAATCTATATATGATATACACCCACATACGCACTCACACATACACACACACATACACACACACACACACACACACACGCACGCACACAAATACATACAACTGCATGCAAATCTACTTTTTACCTAAGTGTCTTGGCTTGTTGGGTAGGTATTTGTAATTTATTGTTATTTTAGTTTGTTGTTGTACCTTTTTACAATTTTAAGTATGTATAATCATTAAGGAGGAGCGGGGCTTCTTAACACAGGCCTTAAAGCTTAAAAGGAAGCTCCAACCCATTTTATCTAATTATCAACATTGTTAATGGAAATAAACAATTTTTATTTTTATTTTATTTATTTATTTAGGATAGTATTAGCTTTTTTTAACTTAGTGGTGAAACTCTGTAATTGGCTTAAGAATTTAGTAGTACCTAAGTGTATGTACCTAAACTGTTGAGTTTCCAAATAAATAAACAGACAAACAATTTTAAGACAAACAATTTTATACAAGTAATCAAAATTGCAGTCGAAATACGGCAAGTCACATTTATGCGACATTCTACTAATTACATTAGTAGATCAAGACTGCATCAGAATCGGAACGATTTAAATACCTAAATGAAAATTATTGAATAAAGTTAGAATTCAAAATCTTAACAATGGAGCCTTAGGGAAGTTGCTCCAATAACATGGTCGTTTATTTATTATCACATAAGTAATTATATAGTAAATTTATATAATAATTGTCAGTTTCGTAGAATCTCAATACTTAATTGTGGCTGTGTCGTATTAACTACATATAAGCTTTAATTGCAGCTATCTTAGTTCGTTGATTGCAGCCTTGCTCTAATTACTACTTAAGTACTAGCAAAATATTTTTTCATGTAGGTCATGTAACAATTAAAACAGACAAACAAAATAAAGGTAACATTTAATTAAATGTCCAGAAGTGGATTGTTTAAGCAGATGACTATTCTTATAACGTATTTCACGCGAATTGTTAGTGTTACAGTTAGCGCTAAAGCCTACTCCATGGTACTATTTATGCACTTTAAATTATAGGTCGGCACCCTGATTATCTAAAAAGAAACTATTTAGCGACCGGTTGCATTTGACATACATTGCTACTTTTCTTTGGTATGTTTTTTTTACCCCAAAGAAAAGTAGCAATGTATTACGTTCATCTGTGAACTGCGACCGGTCACTAGGCGGTTTCTAAGGCTGGCCCCAGACCTACCGGTTCCGTTTCTTTGCTTTGCTGTTCTACCATGGACCGCCGGCCAAGAGGCTCATTTTCAATCTATCGCATATTTTGACCTGACCACATTGGCAAGATAGCCATTAGTTTGGTGTTATCAAATATCGTCGTCTGGGGTGCGATGAGAAGTTTTAGTTTTCGTTTTAAAAAAAAACTGCTGTTTTATACAAAAAATAATAACGAAATTATCAAAATGTATGAAACAGTTCATTTTTTTCGCGATTTCAGATTTGGTCCCATAGTAAAAGTTGTTCAGTTTTATTATGGTCCCTATCTACCATATTCAGTTTTATAAGGCTTTACCAAACATCTTGTATAAATAAGCGATCGAGTTATTTTTAACGATCGGAGTCCATGTTCAGGGTGGCACATCTCCTAAAAGCTTCCTACTTCGCAATCTAGGCGATAATATTTGATAAAACCAAGCTAATGGCTATCTTGCCAATTTGGTCTAGTCCCAAAATGCGATAGATTGAAAATTACCCTGGTTGGCCGGCGGTCTTTCAAGCAAGGTAGCACAGCAAAGCAAAGAAACGGAACCGGTAGGTCTGGGGCCAGCCTAATTAGATAATCAGCCCGCCGGTTTGCTTACAGGAAATGCAATTAAATGCGCAATTCTGGTTTTAACAAACAGATAATGTGATAAAATCGATTCCTCTGAAAATTATAACTTACTTAGGTAGGTACTTTAATTTTGAATGAAAATGTTGATATTTTAATGAGCATTCTTGATGCTCACTGGCTGGCTTAGATATTGTATCAGCCAAAATGGCGCAATAATTAATTTTGATAACAATATTTATACTTAATTATAGTTTTTCCGGAGCAAACGCTACGCGCGTTTAATCCGTTTTTGGAACCAATTATGTAAGTACCTGTATGTAGGTACGTTTTGATATAATTGTGTCGTACGAAGACGGCCGCGTGATGGGATGGAATGCGGTGCTTAAGCTATTACAGATTATCGCATGGTTTTGTCTAACGATTTTGAATAATGACTCATCTTTGCGTTTAAAAATCAAAAGCTCGTTAGAGATGTTTGTTTCTAATTGCAATAATTAAATAATTATTGTGAAGTGTTCATCCTTACTAATATTATAAATTTATCCTTACTACAAAAGTCCGTTTGTTTGTTTGCCTCGCCTTCACGTCTTAACTACTGAACCGATCATCATGAAATTTTGCATAAACGTTCTCAGGGGTACAGAGAAGGTACTTTTCATCCCGAAAAACAGTATTGTTCCCGAGGGATAGCAAAATACTTTCCACGCAGACGAAGTCGCGGGCGGCCGCTAGTAATTCGATAAAAAGAAAATGTGGTCAGAGGCTTCATACAACGTTTAACAGAATTAATAGCTAAACCGGAATATGGTAGATCAAACTAACCATCTTTTAACTATGGGCTCTGAAATAGCGAAAAAATAACCAGCTGTTTCATACAAACATTAAAAACGAAAATATGAAAAAAAAATTTTTCGCGGTTTTAGAGTTAGTCCCATTGTAAAAGTTGTTCAGTTTGATGGTCTCCTATATACCATTTTCTGGTTTAGCTATTAAATCTCTTAGATGTTGTATAAAAGACATGTCCCATCGCGCCTATGTCATTTGCCCCACCATTCTCAAAAATGAAAGTCTATCGCGTCTTAATCAAAGCAGTATGTCAGAGTAGGTATTTTACTCTAGAATCAGATTGATAATTATTTTCTGCATTAAAAAGTGGGATTTTTAAGTTAAAATGCTTTTAAATCACAATTTTTTATCATGAGAGTACTATTTACTTACATTTTTTCACAAAATATTTTAGAAAACAACTTAATGTTTTTGTAATTATTTTTATAAATATAAAACAATTCTTGATACCTATATAAAATCTAATTAGCATTTTTTAATTACGAAAGTAATTAAATAAAATGAAACTGGGGCAACGCTGGGACATCTCCTTTGTGTATAGGATTTAATAACAATCGTTGACAAAGGCATATGAAAGTTATATAAGGTCTTAAAAATGTTGCGCTACGAAAAACCTTCAACTTTTAAGACAGGCCAGGCCAGTCGTGACTACGTTGAACACTACCTACATACTTTCGATGGAAACGCCTACCAAACAACCACTTCCCAACAAAAAGTAATCTGTGAAAACAATCGATATTCAACCTTGTTTCAACAGGCATACAGTTTAATAATCACCACATCTCGACTCCGTAATGGTTAGCATAAAAAAGATAGTTACAGTTGTAGGTTAAGCCGTGATTTCGACTTTAAAGCCACTGGATAAGGGCTAAATTAGTAAGTTAAAGTTGGTTGTTTTAAATACGCCGCAGGAGTTTCGACGTACAAAGACGTCTATGAGTATTTCGTCACTGGAACAAATATGCTGAAAGGCATTGTGTGTAAGTTGTGGTGCGGTAACTAAGTAACTGTACTCCTTTATTCTCGAGTCTGTTTGCGCAGGGCGGTTGACGCCTGACGTGCACAGAGACCTAACCTGCATGTGTTTTCCGTGTGCACTGCTCTGTTTGTAGAAACTCCGAATAATGATGAAAAAAGCATATAGAAAGCCGTAAAAACGACAGCTTTATATTTACTCCCGCGTTTTATAAGCAGGAATGTTCCAGTCCCTCAGTGTCGTAATCTTCTACGGCCCACGAATAACTAAGGCGGAACCATCTTTATAGTTAAGAATAACATTATTCCCATGCAGGGTTAATGAAGTACCTTCTAATTGTTTCATGTTGGTTTCATGAATATTAATTCTGTGTTTACTTAGGTAATACCGTACATCATAAGTGGAATTACTTCGTCTAAAATATTAACGGTTTACACAGTTGAGAAACTCATGTATTTAAACAAACTACCTATTTAAATAGTGGATGAAATTACGCCTCTTTAATTACATCAATCAATCTTAAATTGGAACAATTTATTCCGCTTGAAAGTACAGGTAGGCCTACGACAACGTATCGTTCTATCAAAACAAACTTCAAGGCTATCGGACAGGTTACATGCCTTATTATGACGTGTGGAAGAAAAAATAATGCGCATGGTTGCATTTTATGCTTTGGTTCAAAATTGAAATAGAGGGCGCGAGCGCGGCGGGGCGGCTTTGTTGCTGACAAAGGAGGCTCGTAGCTACCGAGATGCCAGCAGCCTGCAGTTCGCACGGAAAGCTATACAGCCCATTGTTGCACACTTGATGATTACACACCTGTTAAAAAAGTTCTATTCAATATTCACCCTTTTCACTTGCGATTTTTTGGCGTCTTCAAGTATTCCACATTCTTTGTGTGAGAAAATCGAGCCTAATTAAGAAACGGATTAGTGGACTTGTTGAAATAAAAAGGCAATTACAGTGAAATGATTATGGTGGTATCTTTGAGTAGTTATTAGAGATTAATCGTTACATTGTTCTTTATCGTGAAGGAATTATTTGTGGGCTGGGAATACGCATGTCTAAAGGAAACAGCCTTTCTATTGTCTAATATCAAAATCTATCGCAATCGCTTTCAGGATGTAACACATTGAAGCTTCGTTTTGGCACAAATAAAAAAATACCAAAGAAATGCAGCAATGTGTCACATCCATCTGTCAGACGAAAGCGATTGCGATAGATTTTTAGATTAGACAATTAGCCCCCAGGTTAAAAAGATGAAAAAATTGCATTGCATCTTAGATTTAGGCAAGTATCCACCGTCGTAACTAAACAAAGTAAATAATATACTTAATTTTGTGAACATTAATTGGAGATAAAAGTTAAACTAATGCAGCCATTTATCGATCGACTGTTTATAAAAAACAAAAATTGTAAGGTAGGTTCCAATAAAACTTAATTTCATACATATCAACATTGTAAGAATTGAACGTTGAAATTGAACAATATAGCTTAGAAAATTAACTATAGTAATAACAGAAAACTATTTTAAGTCTTAAGGCAGGTTCCCACTTCTAAGTAGATTTTATCTCACACATAAATCGCTCCATTGGTTTCAAAGTCGTTTTGCGGAAACGTTTGTGCGACCCGCAACCTTTTTTATCGTGTTACATGATCTTTGTCACGCAGTGATCGCTTACCGCCACTAATTATAGTAGATAAAATCAAAGTAAAACATAAATATGCTGACTTTTTGAAGAAAAAAAGAAGACAGTAAAGTTTTTTAAATTTATTTTTAGTTGATTTTAATTTAGAACGCGTTGATGTCTTTTGTATGACAAGTATGCAAATAAAGAAAACACCTGCCTTTGGTGAAAGTTTTCAATGTTTTATGACAATTATTGCTTATTAATATTTATAGTAAAAATATGAACGTACTTATGTTACAGAAGTTACTTAAGTATAATACGTTTTTTTTGGCAATCCATTTTCTGTAAACAATTCAATTTATTACCTATAGGTATATTCATTTCAATGTAGCTTTCAGTGAGAATATCGAAAAATTGACATAAAATAAAATTGTGTTACAGGGTAACTTACATTTATAAAATATTTCCAATACCACCTTTCAACTTTCTATAATAGTGAACAAAGAATGCTGTAGTATTTGTTACCGCAAAAAACAAAGGGGAGAATTTGAATTGTAATCTACACTTCAATCGAATTTGATCGAAGACTTATCAAATTGATGAACGAGCTTCTGGGTGCGGAGGCGCCTTTATTGTCTATCTGTCAATCCGCCCGCGTCATGCCCGGGAATACGGACACTTGTAAATATCTGGTGGGAATCTGATGTGATAAAAAGTGACCGCTTTGTTTTTGTGAATTTGGAGAGAAAAATGCTTTCCCACGAATTTGATTTGTAAAAGTGACAGATATTGAGTGACAAGTTAGGGAATTTTACGTGTTTTTTTAATAAGAACCGAGAATAACAACTTGTTGCAAGTTTTGTCATTTTGACGTTTGTTAAGGAGCTCAATAATTTATTATGGCTTGATTTCATTACTGTTATCGTATCTTTCAAATCAGTTTTAAGAGATATTTAGTCGATCTTACAATATTTTCATCGATAATTAACCTTAGATACCTAACCTACTACTAACGGCACGATATGTTTATATGAAGTGAGTTTAATTCCTTCCAGATGGTCATAATCATATAAAGTTTTTTTTTTATTTCATACAATGCGTACGGATAATTTTATAGAAAATTTAGCTCTTTTTATCCATATTACAATTCCATATAATAATAATCTCCAATAAAACATCCATCCATAAGTACAAATAAGTTTCACGAGAATTTTTTCCCAAAGCAGCTAATATAAAATTTTTACTTTTTAAGGTTATTAGTAAAAAAAACTATGTGTCGTCATTACAGCAAAACGAAATGTGCTATTGCAAAAAGGTAGCTTCTCTATTAATGAGTTCTATGTTAAAGATAAGAGTCAATTAGTTAATGGGTTACGTAGTATCGGCGCCAGAGACGACGCATAAAGAGGTGGCCTCACTCGCCGGCCGCCGCAAAAAGTTGCGTCTCGACGGCGGCATGCGGCAGACTTGACACATGTTTGCGGAATACCGAGCCACTAGCTGTTTTTATGGTAATTTTTGTCTCAAGTACAGGAAGGTGTACCTGATCAAATGTCTGTCGTTTTCTATTGTGACAATGTCTGTAAAAAATCTTAATTTGTAAAAAATTACAATAATAGGAAGTATTGTTACTACTCTACCTGTCCTAGTTTTATCAATTTTAAGTAGAAAACACTAAAATAACCTAGATTTGATTTCGGAAGCAAGTTTTTGAAGGATCAAACAAATCCTAAATTCTCCAGTCGGATGATGGTAGATTTTAATATTCGGAATTACTATTTTATAAGGTACTAGCTTCTGCCCGCGACTTCGTCCGCGTGGATATTAGACGAAATCCTTTTAAGGAACCTTCAACCAGGATCCGGACAGCCATTTTTACGCGATTAGGCGAGTCCCCATCAAGCGCGCTGCCTCGCGAGGCAAGATATTTGCCGCGTGTGGCGGGCCTCGCACAAGGCTTCCAGTTCCCGTTCCCGTTCCCGTTCCCGCTCCCGCTCCCGTTCCCCGTTCCCGTTCCGTTCCCGTCCCGTTTGCGTTCCCGTCCCGTAAACGTCCCGTAACCGTCCCGTACCCCTTCCGTTTCCGTTCCCCTTCCTGTCCCGTTCCCATCCTGTTCTCGTTCCCGTTCCCGTCCCGTTATATTCCCGTTTCATTCCCGTTCCGTTCCCGTTCCGTTCCCGTTTCGTTCCCGTTCCGTTCCCGTTCCGTTCCCGTTCCGTTCCCGCTCCGTCGCCATTCCGTTCGCGTTCCGTTCGCGTTCCGTTCCCGTTCCGTTCCCGTTCCGTTCCCGTTTCGTTCACGTTTCGTTCCCGTTCGCATTCCCGTTCCGTTCCCGCTGCGTTCCCGTCCCGTAAACGTCCCCTAACCGTCCCGTACGCCTTACGTTCCCGTTCTTGTTCCCGTTCCGTTCCCGTCCGGTTCTTGTTCCCGTTCCCGTTCCCATCCTGTTCTATTCCCGTTCCGTTCCCGTTTCATTCCAGTTTCGTTCCTGTTTCGTTCCCGTTCCGTTCCCGTTACGTTCCTGTTTCATTCTTATTTCGTTCCGTTCCCGTTCCGTTCCCGTCCAATCCCGTCCCATACTCGGCCCGTACCCCTTCCGTTCCCGTACCCATCCCGTTCTAGTTCCCGTTACCGTCTCGTTCCCGTTCCGTTCCGTTCCGCTCCGCTGCGCTCCGTTCCGTTCCGTTCCGTTCCGTTCCGTTCCGTTCCGTTCCGTTCCGTTCCGTTCCGTTCCGTTCCGTTCCGTTCCGTTCCGTTCCGTTCCGTTCCGTTCCGGTCCGGTCCGGTCCGTTCCGTTCCGTTCTGGTCCGGTCCGTTCCGTTCCGTTCCGTTCCGTTCCGTTCCGTTCCGTTCCGTTCCGGTCCGTTCCGTTCCGTTCCGTTCCGTTCCGTTCCGTTCCGTTCCGTTACATTCCTGTTTCATTCCCATTTCGTTCCGTTCCCGTTCCGTTCCCGTCCGATCCCGTCCCATACTCGGCCCGTACCCCTTCCGTTCCCGTTCCCGTACCCATCCCGTTCTAGTTCCCGTTACCGTCTCGTTCCCGTTCCGTTCCGCTCCGCTCCGCTCCGTTTCGTTCCGTTCCGTTCCGTTCCGTTCCGTTCCGTTCCGTTCCGTTCCGTTCCGTTCCGTTCCGTTCCGTTCCGTTCCGTTCCCGTTCCCGTTCCCGCATGTCCAGGTCCATATGTGTCATGTCCACCGCGTTGGACTTCAAAATAAATCTCATTTTCGCAATCACCATCCCATAAAACCTCAAGAACGACATCCTTATCGATTTTTATGATACTCACCCCACTTACCCTCTAAGGGGTTGATTTTCAAAATCCCAAAATATATATTTAGACGTGCTCCTACGAATTTTAAAGTTGTAATTTCGATTTTGTATTCTTTTTCCATACAAAATTTGAACCCCATTTTTAGCCCTTTAGGGGTTAAATCATGTCCACCGTGGTTGGACTTCAAAATAAATGTCATTTTTGCAATCGTCATCCCAGAAAACCCCAATAACGACATCTATATCGATTTTTATGTTTACTCACCCTATTTACCCCCTAAGGGGTTGATTTTCAAAATAACAAAATATATATTTGCCTATTTATTTTTAGATGTGCTCCTACGAAGTTTAAAGATGTAATGTCTATTTTATATTATTTTTCCATACAAAATTTGGACCCCATTTTCACCCCTTTAGGGGTTAAATCATGTCCACCGTGTTGGACTTCAAAATAAATGTCACTTTTGCAATCGTCATCCCAGAAAACCCCAATAACGACATCTATATCGATTTTTATGTTTACTCACCCCATTTACCCCCTAAGGGGTTGATTTTCAAAATAACAAAATATATATTTGCCTATTTATTTTTAGATGTGCTCCTACGAAGTTTAAAGTTGTAATGTCTATTTTATATTATTTTTCCATACAAAATTTGGCATTTTCACCCCTTTAGGGGTAAAATCATGTCCACCGTGATGGACTTCAAAATAAATGTCATTTTTGCAATCGTCATCCCACAAAACCCCGATAACGACATCCATATATATTTTTAGGGTTTTTTTAACCCTTTTCACCCCCATTTCATCCCCTTTGGAGTTGAAATCCTAACAAAAACAATATACGTTGCTTTAGATTTCTATCCATAAGCCTAGATTAAAAATTTAGCGATTTTTACTTTGAAAATGAAGGATTTCCTTAATACACAACTTCATCCCCCTTTTGACCCCTTCGGGGGTAGAATTTTGAAAAACGCTGAGACCCGTATTAATTAATTTTCAATCGTCAGCCTAAATACAAAATTTGAAGATTCTAGCTTCAAAACTGAGAGACTTTCATACAAACTTTCATCCCTTATTTCATCCCCTTAGGGATGGAATTTTCAAAAATCCTTCCTTAGTGGATGCCTACACTGTATAAAGTATCTGTGTGCAAAATTTCAAAACTCTAGGTCCAGCGGTTTGGGCTGTGCGTTGATAGATCAGTCAGTCAGTCAGTCAGTCAGTCAGTCAGTCATTCAGTTTACGATTTTATATATTAAGATTTTAAAAGATAATATATTATTAGGTAATCTACATTTTGTTTTGTTTGACATTCTAGTAATTTTGTTTCGACAACTTTGTCATTTGTTTATTTATTATAGTCAGTAACGTCGTCATGGGTATTAATTTGTCAGAATGATCCAAAGGCTGCTTGCTACTCAAAATCTTGCCTCAAAGTTAATAGACTTGGCGCCGATACTTACATCCAAGATACAACATTGAAGTTGTCAAAAAACATGAAAAAAATAAAAAGGGAGTAAAACAGTAAACCCTTTACGCTTCAAGTGGTACTCGAGCTGCGCAGGTAGCGTTATTTTCGCGCCTCAAGTACTCCCAAGAGTTTACAGTCAACGGGGCATAAATATTACCTTTCAAAATAATAAACCTTATCGTTAAAGATTTAAAGACGTGTTTGAAACATAAAAGTGACGTGTTTTATATCGTTCGCCGACGTTTGTCGCGACACGACCGTTCGTGTCGCCTACGCAACAACGCAGACGAAGGATTACATTTTTTAGGTTGTATGGAGCGTTAGGTTTTGTTTTGTTGCAAGTTTTAAACATTGCAGCTTTGTATAATAGAAAAGAAAATCTTGTTTTGCTTAGGTTTGTTATTTTATATGGCGTTCAAAAATATTACTTTACCTTGACCCCCTATGGCTGAATTTAAAGATTTCCAAGCACGTATATTTTCATTTTTGCTGTCCGAAAAAAAAACAGTTAGGGAAAAATTCAAAAGCCGGACAAAGGCCTGACTGCAGCCCAAAATTCCTAAATAAATCAGTATGGTAACCCTTAATTATGTTACCATTCCATTTGTACCTTGTTATATACGTATATTAGGTACTAATGTCACCATTCCTTGATGCAGATGGTGCTGACTTCGATGCACAAGTACCGGCCGCGGGTGCTGGTGGTGCGCGCGCGGGACGCGGCCGCGCTCGCCTGGGGCGCCCCGCACGCCTCCTTCTCATTCCAGGAGACGGAATTCATCGCTGTTACCGCTTATCAGGTTGGTACAGAATATTAAATACAGATGATGCCGACTTCGATGCACAAGTACTGGTCAGGGGTGCTGGTGGAGCGCGCGCGTGACGCGGCCATGATCTGAATCTCCTCTATTAACTCCCTGGATTGCCATTATCAGATCACAGCTAGGTCAATCCTTGGCGGAGAACCAAGTCTCAAAGTTACTTCGTTTACATACCCAAGAGAGTACAGCACAAATGTCAGATACGACGACTAGCTAAAGAGTAGAACTCAAGTATACAACCCGATGAAGTTGACTCGGCACGAAGCGAAACCGACCCCTTTCTTTTTCTCCTTACCTCACGCTGCCGTCGTCATGTCAGTAGCGTTAGTACACTTGTTAGCGATAATTTATAATCTATCGAACATTTATAAAAAAATACGACGGTAGCATGAGGCAAGGAGAAAAGTAGAGGGGTAGCTTTTGCTTCAGGTGGCGAGTTAACATGATTGGGTTTTATGTAAGTAATATTCACGAACCAATCTCTTAAGCACGAACTTTCTAGGGTAGGGGCACTTGCTAAGTTTGAATGAGGAGTTAAATAACCAGTCGGATTTAATGGACTAATAAAGTTTCTAATTCAGCATCGGTAGCATGAGTCAAACAAAGATACAAATCTTTTGGAAACTCCGTAATAAACACCGTATCACACCTCTTCTTCGCAGAAATCGTACTACGATTCCAAGAACGCTTGGCGATTCGCACTTATGCCAGATTTTTTTCTATCGTCACAAGGCGCCAAAGCTTTTACGTGCATCTTGGTTACGCAAAAAATCGACAGATAGACCGGGCGCGTCTCAAGTGGTCATTGTGTAAGCCCCTTTAGCAAAACAAAAGCAGCTAATTTACAAGCTTCGGTCCTATTGGCAACATTGCTCCGTATTGTAAGAATTTCGGTACCGCTTTGTAGTTCGAAAACCCGTGAATAGGAACAACGGTAACCTTAATATTCGGTGTATTGAAATGATAAGGCTATGAGTAAGCTTTCCAACTACTGAACCGTATAACTTCTGGAATTAGAGAGAGGCTACTGTTACTTTTATCTCGTTTATGACAAAACAATAGGGTGATGATTGTGAAATGAATAGCTACTTGGGTGATATTTTACTACTTGTAGGATGTTGTCATGTTAATGATATCAAATTGTATGTAAGTAGGTACTACACACTGTTATTTAGTTTTAGCAAAATACTTACCTATTCCAAGGGAGCAGATGCTATTCCAAGTACTTTTGGTGCAACTAATAATAAAATAATAAAAGATATTTACATATTGTAAATGTAATAATTTTTATTACAACAATTCGTATTCGGTCATTTTTTATTACCATCCATCAAATTTTGAGGATATGTTCATTCCATGAAACTGGACAACTTTCTCTAAGAAACACATGGCCAAATATGTAAAAAAAAAAGACTATCCATACAAATCAAAGAGATCACGGGATCAATTTAGTATGGGATGACCAATGTGGCGAAATTCAACACAGTTTCATAGGTCCGTATTATAGGACGAGACTCAAGCACTGCTTGCTGCTTGAGTACAGTTAGAAAGGGATGGTGCTATTCATCGCATATAGCGCCATCCCTATCTAACTGTACTCAAGCAGAGATTTGAGTTGTTTGATTCTGTAATACGAGCATTAGAGAAAGTTGTTTAGTTTCATAGACTAGACACATCCTTGAAATTTTGATGGTTAGTTCAGAATGACCCGTTTTTTTTTAAAAAAAAAGCTTCCTATGTTTTCAAGTAGCTAAGCTATACTGTAGGTAGGTACGAGTATTTCTATGCAGTGAAAACATTCTTCATTCTTCAAAGCAAAAACCAAGATACTCAAACTAGCTTTCATAACTTACTTATATCAAAAGGTAACTAACAATAAGTTAAATAACCTTCCATTACATTAAGGCTGGTTTAGATACCTTTCAGATATCAATATTTTTAAAAGCTCTACCCACTACCTATTTTAAAACTTAAGTATTTTTGTGTTCAGATTTTTTATGCCTTCAAATTCATACTTTATGGGATTCTATAGATTAAGGGCATTTCTACAGGAAGTACCGATTGATCTACTCTAGTGAAAAAAGTACCTTTAAATTCTAATTTCATACTTGAAAAAAATCACACGTATTAATAAGACTCTTGGCCTGATGGAGAGCATATCCAAAAGACCGTCAGGATTTATAAAGCACCAAAAAAATTCCTAAAGCTTGAAAACGGGCAGAATTTGGCTTAAAATGGCGTGTCGCCTTTCCAGAATTTGTTCGTTATTGTTTCATAACTCTTAAAATAATAACTTGTTCATTATAATTCCAGCATTCACAGAACAAGGGATAGATAATAAAAGCATATTTGTAATTATATTTAATGCGAATCCTTGGGTTTTAACACAATAACACATTTAAATTTTGTCGCAAGCGTGTGCCTCAATTCGGTGAAATTTAGTTTTCCTTACCTAAGTCACTAACTACGTACAGTACGAACACACATTACTGATTCCCGCCACCCAGCAGCTGTGCCTGAGCAGCTAAGCAGTGTGCACAGGAGGACTGCTGCATTGAGGAGCATTTTTCGAAGGTTCTAAGTCATACGGTGTTTTTGGGTTCGGGTCATTTCTCAAATCGGTGGACGACATAAATTTTATTTATGAAGTATTTAATGAGATTTGTGCTAAATTAATTGAATATTTAATTGACATCTTCCAGTATTTTTCGTAGAAATTGCTGTAATTTATAACATTTACAATTAATTTGATGAATTGTGTTATTTTCTCAATTCAGTGGATCTCAATTCCTTGGAAAATGGGGCATCGAATTGAGAAAAATTATATCGAATTGAGATTTCACTTGTCAAAAACTATGATTAAGGCATATTATGTATAGGTATATTTACTTTAACATTTATAACAAAATATTCAATCAGAGACAAATTCTTGCTTTCCTATAAATAAAGTTATCTCAATATTTACTTTTAAAAGTAAATAATACAATATCGTAAAGTATAGCATATCCATCTTCAGAATTAAATTCATTTACGGTCATCTCAGTAAAGTTAGTATCAACCAGTGTTGGGGTAATCAAGGTCTCTATGTTTATATTAGCTTTCCAAAACTATTATTTTCTGATATATCTAAAACCGACAATTTTGATAAAAATCACTATTCTTGTTCGGGACCTTTTTTTTCATTTCTTTATTTCCAGTTTTTACAGGCTCTGGTTCTCTGGTCGATTATCCAAAGAACTGCTTGCTGTATTGCTAACCAGTTGATTTAATTATTTTGCATGAAAAAGTTTGTGCTTTATTACTTGAATATTTTTTTTTAATTGAAGAATTTTTGTTGACCTCTAACTTACCTTTGAATATTTTTGAAAACTGTCTGTCGTTCGTGTAATCTGCAGATTTCAATTCATAGAAGCCTGAATGCTACATTCTACAGACCTATGCAAACAATCTTCATGAGAGCATCTTAGTTTTCTCATAGCAGAAAAATGCCCGATCTTTCTCTCAAAAAATCTCAAAAATCCAGATATCTAAACAGAATTTTGTGGTACATTCAATCAAGTAGTTTGGAATGCAAATCATCTTACTAATATTATAAACTAGCGGCCGCCCGCGGTTTCACCCGCGTGGTTCCTGTTCCCGTGGGAATATCGGGATAAAAAGTATCCTATGTTTTAATCTAGGCTATTCATACTAATTCAGTACCTACTATTTTGTTACCCCTTTTGATATTTATTTATATTTTAGAAAAAATAATATAGTCACTTAAACCTAAAATTAACCAACTGACTTTTAGACCAGCGATCAGTAATCAAAAACGTTTTAGGTATTTGTATATTTGATCATTCCACATACATTGTTTCTATATTAGGTAACACCATTTCTAAATTCGCTGGGCCATTACTCAATTCGGTGATTCATTTTCTCAATTCGATGCTTTCTCAATTAGGTGCTTAACTTTTCTCATAAACTACTTCACAATATCTGGTGCCATTGTAATTTTCAGATTCAGGATGGAATAAACTTTAATCTTTGTTATTAAATTACTTATAAAAAACAAATTTCAATTCAACCACCGAATTGAGAAAAAAATACCCGTTTGTAGAAATGCCCTTAAAATTAAGTACTAATGATTTTCTTTTGTTGTGTTACATACATACATGTAACGTGTCATTGTCACAAGCATTGAGCGTATCGTATTAACAAGATGATGCTCTCATAATAAGTGCGATTAAGTAAATCACATGTAGCGCTTAACAATGCGTCCGCGGCGTCCCGCTGTTTGTTTTCCGACACCAAACGTTTACCTTTGGTGGTCAGCGCACCTCACGTAATCCTCCCTCTCGTAATTAGGCCGGCGAGCGGCTCCTTTGTCACATGGAGGCCGGCCAGGCGCGAACGCTCTCCCGGGTCCATTACACGCCGGCAGCTTTGACGGATAATCCTGGGATTGTCCGCGTAACGGGATGTCTCCCCGAACAATGAACGCGCAGTATCGTTGCGCATTATCCATGCGCAGGCGACCGCTCGCCGCCCATACATTATTGTTGCGAATTACCAACGAATTAGAAAGTTCCTTTCGAACACGCCGACTTATTATACTACCGCGTAACTAGGTGGCATACTCATTGTAAGGATACCCACAATAAAAGTAGTGCAGTAAAAATCAACTGCAGCCATATTTCAACGCGTCATCGCTGTTTACTAACCTCTACCTGATAATTTCGGCTAGACAAACAAAGCAAATTTACTCAGACCCTAATTACACATTCCTAAAAAACGTGGCGACAGTCGCCAATATGTGAAATAGTCACGCAAAAAGAAAAAGCGATGGATGACTGCAAGTTTGAGGCATGACGTCACGGGCGACAGGGCGGGCCAGGGGCGGCGCCTGCGCACCCCCGGCCGCGCTAACCGGCGGCGTGCCCGAAATGCGTGTTTTTAGTCATCTAATAACAGGCTTTTAGCACTCGTTCGTTCGCTATCTAGTCAGATTGTTCGGTTATCTATTGGCGTTGAGCAAACGGCACCCGCCGGCCGGGGCGGCGGCGCCGCCTTATCACCGAACAAACACTCGTTTACGAGTCACTTCACGTATCACACGGGACTATTTGCGGTCGAAATTTCGCCAGATAATGCTGAGGTACCTCGGTCCTCGGCTTTTCAAATATGCCTTGCTGACGAATCGAAAGTTACAACAGTAGTTTTTTTTTTGTTTTAGGCGCCACTTTCAATTACGAATGTGTCTCAACGTTGTCACTTTTGCTAGACCGTGGAACAGAAGTGTTTTTGGTATCGGATATCGACTTGGGTTTTGGATGCTCGGTGGCGTCAGGGCTTTTTGGATGCTCGATGGCGGCGGCGGGCGGGCGGCGCCTCGGCGACGGCGACACGGTTGCGCGCGGTGCTAATTGGCCTGTCGCCAGGATCGCGCCACATGTGCAACAATTATCCCTTACAAGCTATTAGCGACGCGGGAGATGTATGCGGAAACGGATGTTCAAATTGCATTCTCAAAACGAGATAACAGTTTCCCCTCGACTCATTTGTTTTGGAATATAAATTGTGACGGTTGATTACAAAAGTTTAACTTACAGTAGCTTTAGATTAACAATGTTTATTGGTTGACTTCATATACTTTCTTTTGTCCCCAGAATGATCGTATCACTAAACTGAAGATCGACAACAACCCGTTTGCCAAGGGCTTCCGTGCATGCGGCCAGTCCAAATGCAAGAGGAAGAATACCGACTCGGGCACGGAGAGCGCCGAGCCCACCAGTTCCGAGTCCTCGGACCCCAAACGACCGTGTTCTGACGCCGCTTCCTCCTGCTCAGAAGAGGGCAGTCTACGCTCGACTTCACCAAGATCCCCACCCCTAGCTGAATCTCCAGCCCCTATCGTTGCTTCCCCAGAAAACATCACCCCACCTCCACCTTCTTTCTATCCTGAATTCCCATACTTGGGACACCTACCTATGTCTATGCCCCTCGGTCTTTGGCCCAGTCCACCTATGGCTGCCGCTTTCGCATGGGGCCCGTCTCTCCCCCCACCCCCACCACGAGCTCCCATTCCTGCCCCCGCCGCCCCAGCACCATGCCGTCGAGTCAAAAGCTTCACAATCAGTGCTCTCCTCGGTGAAGGCTGACGTTTCACGACTACTTTTAAGGTTTAATTCAAGAACATTGTATACAACGGGCATGATTCGCAATAGCTACTTAAAATATGTAAATATTGTTGTTAATTTTATAAAACTCGTCAGTATACTACCTCGTAAACTTAGACTAATGTGTAATCTATTTTTATTGTGATAGATGTGCCTTAAAATATTAAATAAAAGCTATCTAAAGCTGTCATGATTATCACCACTGATTTAGGTATTATTTAATTTTAAGTAAGTAAGTATATCAATTTGTAAGTTTTATTGAAGTACCTAGCTAATTAAACTCTAAATTGGTATTATCTATTTGTAGACAAATACTTTACCTATTTTATCAATAAAGTTATAGTATTTGAATTATTAGAACTGCTTGCGAATGTTCAGGGCATTGTGTATATAGTGTAAATATAGGTACCCTACTACCTACATACCTAAGTTTATAAATAACTAATATGTAGAGCTTATGATGTTGTGAAACAGTAGTTTTATAAGTTTAGATGAAATATATTTTTTACGAATTATAGACCTGTTTTTTTATTATATGTAACGAAGTTAAGGAATAGTTTTTGTGGGTAAGCTTTTAAAATATTTGAAATGGCAAAAGACCCAAAAATTAGCAACGTAGAGAAAAGTAGGTACCTATGTACTAAAAGCTAGTTATCAAAGATTATTTCGTAGTTTTTAATTATATTTTTAGTCTTCTGCCTTCATATATGTACTTACTTCTTCAAGATAAATAACTTTTCTATTGAAAATACGATCATTATTTTGACAACCTTCTTCGAGATAAATCAGAATTACCTACTGGACAGGTAGGGTGGATATGCCTAACTCCAGCCCCCCCCCTAATACCAGCCCCCAAAAGTTTTTGCTTTGCTTTCATTAAAAAACAGTGAAAATCGGAAACTGTTTGATGGAGCCACACCGCTAGTTAATCCTCTAAGTTGGAAAATCACTATTAGCCGGTCACGTCACCTACAACTCACACAACGAGCAATAATGTTTACCGAGACCGAGTAGAGGTGACTATGTTTGAAAAACAGCATAAAAGCTCGATCGATGCGAACTTTGGGAAGTGTGTTTACGAAGGCAAGATGCATTTTTTTTAGGTTTTAAGCTTTGATACTAGTAATAGATTAGATATATAATGTTTTGACATTACTAGTTTGTAATTAAATTTACTAATTTCGAAAAAAATAGGGGGGCTGGAGTTTGACTGGATGTTTTTCAATAACTTTCTATTACCAGCCGGGGCTGGTATTGGGTATTTAACTTTCGTTTAAGAAATCAAGTTCATCTTAATTTGCTCGTCTCAAGGTTGAAATTTGTAGTGCTATTCACTAGAATTACTAACCCTGCACCCTATGACCTAATTACAGCCGGGTGAAAAATGTTTAATTCCAAAGTTATTTGTTCTGCAAATTAGGGGCTGGTATTAGGATATGTATGAGAACCTAACTCCAGCCGGTCATCTAACTTTACGGCAATATACAGGGTGTTCTCAAATATGATTTTAATTATTTTGTTTTATTTTTTAATGTTAGATGTAAAAAGTAATAATAATTAAAATCATACTTTTCTTCACTCATAGAAACAGAAAATAAATTCAATGTAAAAAAATGTATATTGAATTCCACTTCTTGGAAAACGCTTAAAAAAGTTTCAAATAATTAAAACGATTTCATACTCGTTGATTATATGTTTATTAAACCAAAGTTAACTTTTTGATACGCCATTTTTAATATATGTGTATTCTTAATTGATTAATATCTACAGGAGAGGTGTAAGTTTCAATGACTTGCTATGGGAATCATAATTTATAGCCTTTAGTGTTTTATTATCACTATTGAGAGTTACCAAATTATATTTTTTTTATTTTATACTAACATGGTTGTATTATTTTAGAACACCCTGTACCCGGCTGGAATTAGGGAGCAAAGCGGCTGATATTAGGGCAAAGGCGGCTGGAGTTAGGGTTTTTCGCCCTTCGGACATTTAAACGCTTCTCTATTTTTTTCCCACAAAACTACGTAAAACTAAGTTCTATTTTCGTAATAAAGATGAATCAACCTACCTAAAACTGTATCAACAATATTTTTAAGATAGCAATTGTGGCAACAACAGAGATTCAAAGTTGAAAAATCCTTGGGGGGGCTGGTAATTGGCATATTCACCCTATAATACACGCGACCGAGACGCGACGCGACGCGAGCAATGGCCTGGACCTAAGTATAAAAAAATCCAAATCTGTCGTACTAGGCACTGTTCAGCGACCGGCATGCGGCAAAGTTACATACAGTTATAACTGTTTTTTAAAAAGCTGGTTCCGCAACTATATTTTACATGGATATTTTACAAGGTAAAACGGGACCCTATTACTAAGACTCCACTGTCTGTCTGTCACCAGGCTGTATCGCCTCTATCTCATGAACCGAGAATTTTCACAGATTATGTATTTCTATTGCCACTATAATAAAAAAATACTAAAAACAGAATAAAATAAATATTTAAGAGGCTACCATACAACAAACGTGTTTTTGCTTGTCATTTTTTGCTCGATATTAACTAAAGTAGACACTTGAAATATTCATAGAATATTTAGTCGTATAATAATATTCATTTCAAAAATTAATAATCAATTAATATAAAATAAATTAAGGGGGCTCCCATACCATTTGTGTAGGTAGATAAAGGTACTGAACCCTTCGTGCGCGAGGCCAACTCGCACTTGGCCGGTTTTTTTTATTTTGAACTGACTTTATTTACTACGAAGTCTTATTTACTACGACTCACGCATATACATTCATAATCATAACATTACATAAGCCTTTATGATTACAATAATTTTAAAGACATAAAAAAAAAGTACCTACGACAAAGAAAATTACATTTTACAACAATATGAAAAAGAAGGAGAAAAAACAGTGAGAGGAGGGAATGCACGTGTGTGCTGTGCAGCAAGCAGCAGTAAGTATGGTTTAGGCTCGGTGTGCGTGTGGCTTTTGCCTGTCAGCGAAAATACTGATTTTAATAAAGATGTGTAAATTAGAAATAAACAAATGAGCATCTTGATGTAATGTTGTTAGTCAATGAATTTTGAATTCCTATAGATAGGAATGTATAATATATCATTCAATATAATCTTAGATCTAAGATTATATTGAAAAAATGAGTTCAAGCGGTGCAAAGATAAAGAAAATATTTTGACTTTCCGTGCATTTAAGAAAAATATATGATGTTTATACTTTTTTCAAATGCGCAGCCTTGGCCGCATCCTTAATCAATTTTAAACTTTAATACCTACCTACCTACCAACACTATAATTTAATATTTTTGTCTAAGTAACATTGTTAGAAAAAAGAAACCTAAGTTCATAAAATCAAATCGTTGCATAAAATAAAACAATATGAAACCATTGAAAATGTATGAAACTGGTAGGGTGAATATGCCTATTACCAGCCCCCCCAAGGATTTTTCAACTTTGAATCTCTGTTGTTGCCACAATTGCTATCTTAAAAATATTGTTGATACAGTTTTAGGTAGGTTGATTCATCTTTATTACGAAAATAGTACTTAGTTTTACGTAGTTTTGTGGGAAAAAAATAGAGAAGCGTTTAAATGTCCGAAGGGCGAAAAACCCTAACTCCAGCCGCCTTTGTCCTAATATCAGCCGCTTTGCTCCCTAATTCCAGCCGGGTACAGGGTGTTCTAAAATAATACAACCATGTAAGTATAAAATAAAAAAATATAATTTGGTAACTCTTAATAGTGATAATAAAACACTAAAGGCTATAAATTATGATTCCCATAGCAAGTCATTGAAACTTACACCTCTCCTGTAGATATTAATCAATTTAGAATATATGTTACCGTTAGAGTACGGAATCCGTTAATCTGCAGATTAACTAGTGAATCTGCAGATTAACTGGCCGAGCCAGTTAAAGTGCGGAATTTTTCTTAAAATAGACGATTTCCGCACTTTAACTAGTTAATCTGCAGATTAACGGATGCTACACCGTTAAAGTGCGGAATACAGTAAGTGAAATAGCCAAGGCTTTAGGAAATTGAAGTAAAAGACCTACATTGAAAGTTTATTTTACAAAAACTTCGTTTCTGACGCTTCGCCGGGCATATTCGTTCAAACGTACCGCGTCAGTTATTATAATAAAAGAAAATATTTCTGTTTGTTCTGTATTTAAATTTAAATTTTGAGTTTAAATTTCTAACCTAACCCGGGACCTACAGGAATAAAGCAGTTTGATACGATCGATCGTCGACACGTCAGGTCAAATACGATTATAAAGTTGCAGTTGCGCCCCCCCCCCCCCCTCCCCCCGTCCCCCGCTTTTGTGTCTACCTTTTATGTTATTACTAATTTTCTTTAAATAACAAAACCTGTTTCCGTACTTTAACTGATCCTTGGTCGTTAATCTGCAGATTAACTAGTTAAAGTGCGGAAATCGTCAATTTTAAGAAAAAACCGCACTTTAACTGACTCGACCAGTTAATCTGCAGATTCACTAGTTGATCTGTAGATTAACGGATTTCCGCACATTAACGGTGACATATACATATATTAAAAATGGCGTAACAAAAAGTGAACTTTGGTTTAATAAACATAAAATCAAAGAGTATGAAATCGTTTTAATTATTTGAAACTTTTTTAAGCGTTTTCCAAGAAGTGGAATTCAATATACAGTTCTTTTTATATTGAATTTATTTTCTGTTTCTATGAGTGAAGAAAAGTATGATGTTAATTATTATTACTTTTTACATCTAATATAAAAAAAAACAAAATAATTAAAATCGTATTTGAGAACATCCTGTATATTGCCGTAAAGTTAGATGACCGGCTGGAGTTAGGTCCTCATACATATCCTAATATCAGCCCCTAATTTGCAGAACAAATAACTTAGGAAATGAACATTATTCACCCGGCTGTAATTAGGTCATTGGGTGCAGGGTTAGTAATTCTAGTGATTAGCACTACAAATTCCAACCTTGAGACGAGCAAATTAAGATGAATTAGATTTCTTAAACGAAAGTTAAAAACCCAATACCAGCCCCGGCTGATAATAGAAAGTTATTGAAAATCACCCAGTCAAACTCCAGCCCCCCTATTTTTTTCGAAATTAGTAAATTTAATTACAAACTAGTAATGTCAAAACGTTATATATCTAATCTATTACTAGTATCAAAGCTTAAAACCTAAAAAAAATGCATCTTGCCTTCGTAAACACACTTCCCAAAGTTCGCATCGATCGAGCTTTTATGCTGTTTTTCAAACATAGTCACCTCTACTAGGTCTCGGTGAACATTATTGCTCGTTGTGTGAGTTGTAGGTGACGTGACGGGGTAATAGTGATTTTCCAACTTAGAGGATTAACTAGCGGTGTGACTCCATTAAACAGTTTCCGATTTTCACTGTTTTTTATTGAAAGCAAAGCAAAAACTTTTGGGGGCTGGTATTAGGGGGGGGGCTGGAGTTAGGCATATCCACCCTAAAGGCAACTCACTTGTGACTAACGCCATCTATTGAATCTTTTCAGAATGCTTGTGATCCTCTGCCCTTCACTTCGATTCCTCGTCGAATGCGTGTTTAAGTTAGGTACTGAAGGAAAGGAGTCATACAATAATTGAAACATATTTTTTTTTTAATAATCTTCATGGACACAAAATGTTTCAACTTCAGTGCTCTGCTTTTTAGGGTTCAGTAGCCTAATGGCAAAAAACGGAACCCTTATAGTTCCGTCATGTCTGTCTGTCTGTCCGTCCGTCCGTATGTCACAGCCACTTTATTCAGAAACTATTAAGTTTACACAGTTGAAACTTGGTAAGTAGAAGTTTTCTGTAAACCGCTTTACGATTTCTATATGAAAAAAAAGGCTCTCCAAACATGAACTGAATCTGTTTTTTTTTTCATCAAACCTATACGTGTGGGTCTTTAAAAATGACATTGAGTTTCCTAAAGTAGGGCCACTTTATGAAAACTCAACAACGTAACCTTTTAACGGTGGGGACACAACATTTATTTATTCAAAGGCATAATTGCTTAACTTTTTTCAGTTCATAATACATATCTATTGTAATAATCAGGAAATAAAGCAAATTTACGATTTATTTTGACAAATTACACTATGGACTGACATATGTCAAATGTGGCCTATTAAAGTGGCCCTACTTTAAGACTATTTTTTCTCAAAGTCAACCGTTTGAAAGATATAGACTGCCAAAGTGGTAAAATGTGTGTACCCCCCCCCCCCCCCCCCTCTTTACCTTTTGAAATAAGAGTGAAAAATAAAAATATGCTGTAGATCCTAATAAATCCCAAGTAACAAAATTTGGTACTATAAAAGCCTGAGAACGCTTTAGGACGTGCTAATTAGTTTCATGATAAGCACTATAATGGTATTGTAAACCTTTACAGAACCCCAAATAGGCCCTAGTTTTATCACTGATTAATTCTATAAACATTACATAAAGGCTCTCACGGTAATAAATCAGCTCTATACATGAAAAGCAAAACATGTTTATAGTGCTATTTTGATCTTTTTATCACAATAAGTTCGCTATTTTGTTCGTGCTGTGCTCATGTCATCGTGAGTGTTCCCCAAGAAAACAAAATGTCGTTCGCTATTACAATTTGTAATACAAAAGACATTCTAAAAAACATCACCTTTGATCGACCATTGACCGTAACTCCACCGTAACTTGCACTTGCGAAAATAATTGTATCGATAAAATCACTATGCTGATTTCAAATTTGACAATGCGCCCTCATAATTTTCGTGATTTAATTAAATTTAAATTAATAAAATAAACACTCGTCCCAACTATGGCTGCTATAATACACATTGGCTCCAGCCGTGCCACTAATGTGCTATCATGGCAGCCATATTTTTAAACAGCAGCTCCATATTTTCACCGAAAACGGATTAGTCCATTAATTATTTATTTTAGTGCTTTTATCTCACGCTTTAGGCTGGCCCCAGACCTACCGGTTCCGTTTCTTTGCTTTGCTGTGCTACCTTGCTTGAAAGACCGCCGGCCAACCAGGGTAATTTTCAATCTATCGCATTTTGGGACTAGACCAAATTGGCAAGATAGCCATTAGCTTGGTTTTATCAAATATTATCGCCTGGATTGCGAAGTAGGAAGCTTTTAGGAGATGTGCCACCCTGAACATGGACTCCGATCGTTAAAAATAACTCGATCGCTTATTTATACAAGATGTTTGGTAAAGCCTTATAAAACTGAATATGGTAGATAGGGACCATAATAAAACTGAACAACTTTTACTATGGGACCAAATCTGAAATCGCGAAAAAAATGAACTGTTTCATACATTTTGATAATTTCGTTATTATTTTTTGTATAAAACAGCAGTTTTTTTTTAAAACGAAAACTAAAACTTCTAATCGCACCCCAGACGACGATATTTGATAACACCAAACTAATGGCTATCTTGCCAATGTGGTCAGGTCAAAATATGCGATAGATTGAAAATGAGCCTCTTGGCCGGCGGTCCATGGTAGAACAGCAAAGCAAAGAAACGGAACCGGTAGGTCTGGGGCCAGCCTTAGTCTGGTAGCAGTAACACAAAAAGTTAAAGTTATTTAGCAACTCCACCAGAAGTCGCTATGATACTATTTAGTACCATAGAAGAGTTTTCATGACTTTTACAGAACTAGCCCCATAGCGATGTTGAGGGAGCATTTAAGGTGCTAAACCGTGACATAATGGTTGTGCAAGGTACTTTTATAGTGCAGATTGATTCTGTAATAGTGTTTTCGATACTTCTACAATACTAGTACTATAAAAGTTATTTTGACGCAATATTGGTGCAAAATAGATACATAAAAGTGACAGTAAAGTCGTCTATAGTACTAAATAGTACTATGATCGCTTTTTTCATATCTATTACAGTGCAACACTTTAAAGATTCTTTTGTATGTCCTGTAAGTGTTCTAAGAGCTGCATCATAGAACTTAAATGCTCTTTAATATTATAGAATCAAAACGCTCTGTGGAAAACCTTTATAGCACAAGCAGCCACAACGGTTACCATTTAAGGCCTACTATATAACTGTTTGGTGATATATCCCCTTGGTTATAGAAACTTTTGTTACTTGGGATACTTTCAACGAAAAGTGGTTTGAACGAGCTATTATATTGATATTTTTTAAAGATATAGCACATTTTCCAAAACAGCAAATATAACTTTGTCATTCATACAAACACTATGAAAAACAAAGTTATTTTTGACGACGAAAAATGAATGTAGTATTCAATATATATGGTATGGTATCACAGGTGCCCATACGGTCGATCGCGATCGACCGGTCGATCGCGAGAGGTTTTAAGGTCGATCGCCAAGGGTAACAGATTTGACAATTTGCACCCAATGTAGTTTTACTAATGCAATTTTTTTTCTCCTCATTGATGGGTTAATTAAACGGTCAAAATGTCGATCTCTTGGTCATTAATTTTTGCTAAATCGATCTCCTTAAGAAAAAGTATGGGCACCCCTGGTATAAGGTAACTACGGAACCCTACTGCGCGTGGCCCGACACGCACTTGGCCGGTTTTTTGTTTGACTATATCAATCTGGGGGAACGAAAATTTATTATTTAATTTTGTTCTGTGGTATCAATATTAGAGTTCTAAAACAGTGTTTTACTTTTAATAAAGTAAAAAAGTAAAAATGGTTGAAGTAATCGGTTGAATGACCATTGAAGTCTAAAATTAATAGAAAAGGCTATTAATGAAATTAATTGGGTATAATTTTATTGTAGGTTTACATAGAAACAAAATAAACATCTGAATGTGATACATGACTGTTTATTTATATTACAACACAGTGAGAAACAGGTGAACTATACCATTAATTACATAAAATCTTGATTAAAATATTTTGGAGGAGAATGCCCCTATCCTGCTATAAGATTTTGAAGTTCAGAACTTAGCTCATTAGCATCAATGTTGATTTTAGCATTGCTAGATGGCGCTGGTACACTCGATTCCCTGTTGCAGGCTTTCTTGTGAACAAACCAGTGTAGTCTCTGGCATTCTCTGTCACAGTACTGCACAGATTTGCATTTAGAGCATTTCTTTGCTGGCTTCTCTTCCCCACAAGAACTGCAATATGGTATTGCGTCAACAAAACCTCGCTGTCCATTAATGGTGCAGTTAATGACTGTCAGCGCTGGAGGAGGGTCTTTGCTAGTCAAAGATGTCACCATTTGGTGGAATGTAGTGCACTCTCTGAATGGGAATTCCCTTACACAATCCTTTAGGAATGTATCCATTAAATCCAATGAAACGCCATCTTTGCCGGGTTTAAGAAGCTTCTTTGAGAATATTTCTACAACGTCATGCTTCTTTTCTTCCTTATCTGAAGGTTTTTGCTTATCTCTAATGTTATTGATTTCCCGTACAATATATGCGAGATAGTGGTATTTGAAAGCCATAACCTCATTAGTTTCACTGCCCCGTGTCATCTCTTTCTTACACATTAATTCTAAAACTTTACTGACTTTTTCAGCATTCTCTAGCAGGGCAGGTGAATGTTGCAGATTAAGAGCCAAGCGAACTGGATGTATGTTGACACCCAGGACAAACTTGTGGAGGGGGTCCACTAAAAACGCTGGAAGGATAGTTTCAGTTTGTTGCCCTTGCAAGGTCGAGTAGTAAGCGATTTCACTACGTGGTACATAATTGTTGATAGTTGCTACAGTGTGATGGTTACCAACAAATGCAGCCATCTGAGCTGCTGAGCGGCCGACTGAGTTGGTTGCAGTGGGCTTAGCACCTGCATCCAGCAGCAACTTGCACACATCAGAGCTACCTGATAACGCACCAAAATGTAGAGCGGTGTAATTATACTCGTGCTTTCCGGAATTCACATCAGCTCCCTGAAAACAGATAAAGAGAACATTGGTTACAATCTGATATGATAGCTGTTCTGAGTATGAAAAAAAGTTCGACTATATCGATTAAACACTTACCCTATCGAGTAATAGCTGAACCATGTCCTTGTTACCCTTATATGCGGCATGTTGAAGTGCCGTCATACCATTTTCGTCAAAGAAATCGACTCCGCCCTTGTGCTGTGCTAAAATTTTTTTGAATTCAGCCAGGTCCCCTTGAGCAATGGCATCAAAAATTGTTTTCTCTGCAGGAGGATTTCCCTCGTTTTTATTCTCCATTTCGCCACAATTTCAATGTAGAATAAAAGTTATAAATGGTTTCTCAAACAAGAAAACAACCTACATACAGCGACAGCGACTTGACAGCAAAAATCAACTCAAAGTCTCAAATTATCATGTCAATCTGTCAATGTCAATGGGTTCATTCGCAGACCAACCGCTAAGTCATCGATCACCACACCATAGAGTACATTTTAACCATGGAAAGTAAAATACAATCATAGACTTAGAAAATTTTAAGTTTATGAATCTTACTAATATTATAAATGTGAAAGTTTGTGGGTTTGGATGTTTGTTCCTCAATGACGCAAAACCTACTGAACGGATTTGGTTGAAATTTGGCACACAGATATTAGATAGCCTAGATTAAAACATAGAATACTTTTTATCCCGATATTCCCATGGGAACGGGAAACACGCGGGTAAAACTGAGGGCGGCCGCTAGTACAATATACAACATAGACATAGAAAAATTTTCGCTGCTCATATACAAAATCATTATTTACGATCCAAGCATTAATAACAATAAATAGTCAGGTGGCGACGAAGCATTTTGAGATTTTTCGTCGGACTCTCTTCTATATACCTAAAACTGGTATGTATGTGTTCCTTGTGCTCTATGAAACACGAAACTGACGGTTTTAAGAGGAGGAAGTGGGGACACGCATAGCTGTGTCGTCACAAAGATGGCGGCCGACCGTAACAAGTTTTTCTTCATTTCTCGAGTTCTATTGCATCAATTTCATTGTTTGATATGCCATTTGAAAGCTTATATAACTGTCTATGATTGCTCTTCTGACACCTACTAACTTAGTTTTGTCGTTTTTGAAATATTAGCAAAAGTATGATTTTTTTTTCAAAATTTTTTTCTTAGTTACAGGTATAAGCTAAATTAAGAAAAATATTTGTGTACCTACGTTTGTAAGTTAGTAATAAAAAATAAAGTCCGTTTTAATATCTTCTCAAAATATAAACATCATTGTAGTGCAATAATAAACAAACAAGTTGTAACCAATTCTGTAAGGAAAGTACTCATCTATTTTTTTCAATTTCTTCTTTATTTCATCAAGTTTTTCTACATTTCTCGAGTTCTACTGCATCAATTTCAATGTTTGATATGTCATTTGAAAGGTTATATAATGTTCTATGATTATTCTATTGAAATCTACTAATTTAGTATTGTTGTTTTTAAAATATTAACAAAAATATGGTTTTTTTCATACACTCTTTCTTATTTACCGGTATAACTAAATAAAGAGAAACATAAGTGTGTCTTAGTTTGTATTTTTATGTATAACAAAAAATAATGTCCATTTTATTACCTTTCCAGAAATATAAAGGTGATTGTAGTGCAATAATAAACAAACAAGTTGTGACCAATTCTGTAAAGAAAATACGAATCTGATTTTTACCGCTGTTTTCACTATTGATTTGAAAATGATAAGTATTAAAGAGAAAAAGCTGTGCTTTTTACACATTAAAGTATAAATCTAATATGTGTTTACTTTTTTATTATAATATCAGATGTAATATAATTTCATACTAGCGGCCGCCCGCGGTTTCACCTGCGTGGTTCCCGTTCCCGTAAGAATATCGGGATAAAAAGTATTCTATGTTTTAATCTAAGCTATCTTCTATCTGTGTGCCAAATTTCAACCAAATCCGTTTAGTAGTTTTTGCGTGATTGAGGAACAAACATCCAAACCCACAAACTTTCACATTTATAATATTAGTAGGATTAGTAGGAAGTAGGATATTCATATTATAATATCACACATCCAGTAAATTAGAAGTAATATAAGCTAAGCTATTATGGAAACAATGTACAAAACAAAGTATTATTGTAATCTTAAAAATATTTCTTTTCTAATATGGCATACTCCTTTCAATATACGTTTTTGCTTTGAGCGTGCACAGTCGCATTTCATTGTCAGGCAGTCTGTCTTACACTGGCACGATATGAGCTTGATATCTTCGTAATTTCAGTTTTTCTAGGTTTTTAATATTTGAGAAAACTTGTAGTAATTTAATTACCACCTTCTAGAGAAGTTCAGAAGCACCATCTACACAGAGCTAATTACCAGACTTATTTGGAAAACTGCGAATATCCCGATCCAAAACTTACTTTTACCAGAAAACTGTGGCTGGAGGGCGAGATTACAAAAGCCAGAGCGTTTCGGCCAAGTACCTGACCGAAATCAACAGGTTATTGGAGTATTTTTTTTGAAAAAGTGGGACTACAAAAGCCCGTGGAACTCGGCCAGCTACTTAGACGAAACAGGCTTTTTAGGTTGGAACAAACTTTATATCTACACTTCTACAGCCATGGTATCCTCAATAAAGGATTCTGACCTTAACCTTGTACTTGACCTTGTATCTGACCGTGTCATCATCATCATCATATCAGCTGCACGACACCGGTCGTGTTCTTCTCGCTATGTGTCCCGCCCATTGCCACTTCAGCTGAGCAATCCTTCGAGCGATGTCGGTTACTTCTGGTCGATCTGACCATGTATCTGACCTTATATCTGACCTTGAATCTAACCTTTTATCTGACCTTGTATCTGAACTTGTATCTAACCTTGTATCTGACCTTGTATCAGACCTTGTATCAGACCTTGTATCAGACCTTGTATCAGACCTTGTATCAGACCTTGTATCAGACCTTGTATCAGACCTTGTATCAGACCTTGTATCTGACCTTGTACCTGACCTTGTATCTGACCTTGTATCTGACCTTGTATTGACCTTGTACCTGACCTTGTATTGTATACGACCTTGTATATGACCTTGTATCTGACCTTGTATCTGACCTGGTATCAGACCTTGTATCTGACTTAGTATGTTACCTTGTATCTGACCTTGTACTTGACCTTGTACCTGACCTTGTACCTGACCTTGTATTTGACCTTCTTTGTACTTGACTTTGTACTTCCCCCTTACTCTCCCCTCCCCCTATCCCTCAATCTCCCCTTCCCCTCTCCTTCTCCCCATTCACAGTTTTGATAGTTTTGTATAACCTGTCGTGCTGCTGACTGTACCCACATACGTAGTTAAGAGACATGAAAGCGTAACAAACAACGCGCGACCCGGCCGAATCACTCTGGGCCTTAAAGTAATTTGCTCCAACTTAAAAAGCCTGTTGATTTCGTCCAAGTAGCTGGCCGAGTTCAACAGGCTTTTGTAGTCCCACTTTTTCAAAAAAATTACTCCAATAACCTGTTGATTTCGGCCAGGTACTTGGCCGAAATCAACAGGCTTTTGTAGTAAAAATTTTTACTACAAATGCCAGAGTGTTTCGTCCAGGTACCTGGCCCAAATCAACAGGCTTTTGTAGTATCGCGGCTGGAGGTTATATAACAATTCCCTAATTCCCATCACAAGCTTGAAACCTCCATCCAATATGTCTGCAAGATATCGAGCTCATATCGTGCCAGTGTAAGACAGACTGTCGGACGACGAAATGCGACTGTGCACGCTCAAAGCAAAAACGTATGATAGGATTGGAAAAGAATTAATTATGTTTTAATCAGCATAACTTTCATAATGTTGATGAGTAGTACTTATAATATGTTGCTTGCCGTGTATTCCCGTTGTCCCCATTGACCGTGTCCCCATTAATGGGGACAGCGGGAATTCATTAAAATAATTAAAATTTATTCCCGTTGTCCCCATTGCGTTGAAATTAAAGGAAGAGTGCCTCAATAGTGAGTTAATCGTGAGATTATTATATAGGTTTAGGTAAGGCTGTGGGTTTGATCCCCGCACAAGACAAATATTTGTATGCATGAACATATTAAGGTATAATAATAATATATTTGTTATTATGTATAGTATGTAGGTAGGTATGCATTTCAAAAAAGTATTATGTGTGTGGGTGTAGAATCATAGAGACCTAGAATTAGTTCTCTTCTTTTAGTTAAGTAGTCAATGGGTAATTCCACATTCAACCGGCGATTTTTCTACCGGTGAATATATTTCACACTTTCAACTGGGTTGAATTACTTTGTGTTCCACATTCTTCCGGCAAATAAAATTCATTAAATTACTTCCAGTTTCGACCGGCAGTTCATACCTTTTTCAACCAGCTATAAAAAATAGATACATAAGGACAATAAAATAAGGTAATCTTATGAATATTATCGGTATTTAAAAAATATTTACAAATCATATAATAAGAAATGTTTAAAAAACACCGATTCTCCGTACATCAGCAAAGTACCAGGATCACATAAATATAGTACATGGTGAAAATATGTATAAAAGTTAACCTTCTCCATATTTATGTAAGTCTGGTAAAAATATATTATGATGTATTTATTTAATTAATAGATGCCTCTATGTACTTACTTTACATAAATATAGTGTGTATACTTTACTAACCATTTGTTTATTTGAGTATTAGTTAATTACCCACGTTTAAAATAGAAATTATGGGGACAACGATACGTGAAATTTTAACTTCCCGTTGTCCCCATTATCAATGGGGACAACGGCACTGAATTTTTTTGACGTGCCGTTGTCCCCATTATGGGGACAAAATCATGGGGACAACGGGAATACAGGTTGCTTGCGTGCGTGCTATGCTCTGTTCACTAAACTCAATAATTAAATTGTATGTCTATGTCGCAGGCGTATTGTACATTTAGCCGTATTATATAGCAACTAGCTGTTTTAGAAAACGGCGCCGTATTGTAATACGGCGAGTCAACGATACGCCAGATTGACAATGTGATACGTTGTTCAATACGGCGGAGCACGTTTAGCCGTTTCGTATCAAAGTTCTATTGTAGAGTGACCACACTAACAAAATGAAACAGTGCTTAATTGAAAATAATTTAATTTTAATAATTATGAAAAAAGGTAGGTTTAAGTAACTTCAAAATCACCTAGTACTTAAGTAGTAGGAAACGTGTTCTTTTTATTAGTTTTAAGGAATGTATAAGTACTACTTCTATCAAATAAGTAGATACGGTACAAAAATATTAGTTAGACTAACTAAAACAATTACCAAATTTTTTTGGTGTAAATAATTTTAAATCTTTTTAAAAGTTAACTTTTTTTGGAAATGTAATGTATCAAAATATTGTTCTTTGGCCACTGCCCAAAAAGTAGGGTCTTCCGAAATATGTTTCTTTAATCTTCACTGGCTGCACTCATTATGTTGTATTTTAAACTGTCTGGAACGGGTGGATGGAAAATATAGACGATTCAAAAGTACTAAATAATTAAGTTTATTTGAATAAAGCTTATTTGACTTTGATTTTTTTACACCAATAATATTGCGTAGGATTCCGCACAGCACCAGAAACCATTGCCACCTTAGCAGTTATAATCTCGTTCTTTGATCCACGGTTTTTCACACATCCGCATTGAGCTGCGTAGAAACTATTTAACTGCACATTAAAAATTGTCCTTAAAGCAATTATCTGTACACATTTGGCACGTTTTCTTCATTTAATTCATCCATATTCTTACTTATTTTCGATGCAATATCCGCACTTGACGCCATTTTTATTGTTATGGTAGGCCAGCGCCGCGAGTGTTGATAATTTGTACTAAAAACTGACGGAAAAGCGGCTTATGAACCGCCCAATTACATTACGGCTAGCCGTATTGAAAATCGCAAAGCGCTGTATTCAATGCGGCGTACTTTTGATCAGCCGTTTTGAATACGGCGTATCTTTAATCCGCCGCATTACAATACGGCGCCGTTTTTTAAAACAGCTAGGTGCTATGTAATACGGCGAAATATACAATACGCCTGCGACATCTACATTATCTCATTCATCATTTCCCTACTTAATAAGTGATTTTCACTACACGTTGGGAATAGTTTTTATTTGCACTGTTACTATAGGTAATTACAATAAATAATACTTTGGTTTTGTACATTGTTTTTTATAATAGCTTAGCAAGTACTATGGGCAACAGCGTCGCTTAACCAGTTTGCAACAAAATTCGTGTGCGCGCTTAACGCTCCTGCACGAACTAAACGTATGTGAGAGCGGGCGCGGCGTGCAAGCGATTTTAACCTTAGCAGTGGTTAAGCGACGCTGTTGCCCATGGTACATCTAAATTGCTTGATGTGTGATATTATAATACATATAAAAGTAAACGTATATTAAATGTGTACTGTAATTTGTAAAAAGCACAACTACTTTTTCACAGCTCTTGAATCATCTTGACGAGTTCTTTGTTGGGAAATAGTTTCCAGGTTCTGATGATGGAGCAGGAAGAAGGGCACTGGGACTCTGAAATTAAACCATGCAACGCCATCGAGTTTGGGCTCGTTTGAATCGTCTTGACGAATACTTTGTTGGGAAATAGTTTCCAGGGTCTGATGATGGAGCCGGAAGAAGGCCTCTGGCTTTCGGTAATAAAACCATACAACCACATCAAGTTTCGGCTCGTTTGAATCATCTTGACGAGTACTTTATTGGGAAATAGTTTCCAGGGTCTGATGATGGAGCCG
This sequence comes from Agriphila tristella, assembly GCA_928269145.1. Classification (NCBI taxonomy): domain Eukaryota; kingdom Metazoa; phylum Arthropoda; class Insecta; order Lepidoptera; family Crambidae; genus Agriphila; species Agriphila tristella. Next base: position 24,230,949 of record OV743437.1, on the reverse strand, counting down.
GACTTTACTTTTTAGTCTGTTTTACTAGTCCGTTTTCATGTTTTAGTCCGATATTTTTGTAATAATTTAGTCCGTTTAAAAAACGTGTTTTTAAAAAAGATTTTTTACTTTTTAGTCTGTTTTTACTAGTCCGTTTTAATGTTTTTAGTCAGATTTTTTTGTAATAATTTAGTCCGTTTTAAAAACGTGTTTTTAAAAAAAGTTTTTTTTCCTATTATCTATGTTCAGACTAGATGTATTTGGGGTGTAATATTAAATAGGTAGGGTAGGGTGGTGTATAATGAACCACCCGAATTTTAAAGAGCTGTAACTCGGGTTTTCTAAGTCCGATTCATATGATTTTTGGTCACAATCATAAATAATTTTATTGGCTGTAGAAGAAGTAAATTAGTTTTGTCCAAACTCTAGGCTGTATTGTGAAATCTTGTTTTTTATGTAAAATGAGAAATGGTTCATTCAGTGCACCCGGTGGTAGTTATTGAACCGGGGGCAGGTACTGAATGAACCAAGGGGGACTTAATGAACCATGGTTGTTACAACAAGCATAATATTAATATTTCTTATTTAATAATGAAATAAAACTATGTTTTTAGTGTCAAGTATTTAATAAAGATCCTTGTATTATAATAAAACCATACAATATTTTACTTTGTAAGCCCTAAGAGAGCGTTTTAAACATAACAATCTCATCTGAGAGGAGTTTAGTTGACTAAACTTTAACAACTAATAATTAAATATCGTTTTTTAATCAACATTACCTTAGTTATCACCTTAATTATTATTTCTGTAAGTCTGTTCTCTCTTATACAAATTTAAGCGGAAAAAAATTAGCTTAGTAATAACGTAAATTCAAAAGTGACATCAACGGTAAATTTGTAAATAGGCAATCTACGAATATTGCCATCTTCATTTTATATCAGCAGTGTTAACACCTGCTGTGTCGGGTTCCTTTGACACATTTTTTTTAATTTCACTTTTTAATTTTAAGTATGATACAAAAAAGTCACATTTTTCGTCATCGTCCAATGTCTATCAAGTTTAGATCATCCCACCCTATAATATAAAAATAAGAAAAACATAACAAACACATATGAAGCATTCTAATAGGTAAAACAGAATTTACCAAGGTTATGGACTATAAGAAACACAGGTGGTACCTATTGAACCAGTTTCATTAAGTACTCCTTCGAATTGGTTTATCCTGTACCACCCCCCACTTATATACTTTAAAGTTATGTAACTGCTTCTACAACCACGTGAAGCTTATTTTTATTACTGTGATAAAAAGCGCAATCAACAATCAATCTATCACATTAACCACTTTTAAGCTACTATTCGCACAAACGAAATAAAACCAAATAATACTCACGTGCCGGACTACAGCTGGGCCACAAAAAAAAAAGTTGGAAATCTGACTTTTTGACTATGCCATGATGAAGTCGATAATTTGTCGGATTTGTCGCCAAAAACCAGAATTTGTCGGTCTTGCGTTTAGGAGATACGTGTGGCTCAGCTGTAGAGACGTCTCTACAGCTGGGCCACACAGATCTCGAAAACAGAAGGTCGTAGCGAAAATCTGATTACTCGTATGTGTAGCCGGTAGTTTGTCGGATTTTGTCACCAAGAACCAGATTTTGTCGATCTTGCGTTTAGGAGATATGTGAGGATACGCTTTGGAGACTTTTCTACCTGGATCTTGAGAAAGGAAGGTCATAGCGAAAATCTGATAACTTGAGTGTGTAGCCGTTAGTTTGTCGGAATTTGTCACCAAGAATCAGATTTTGTCGATCTTGTGTTTAGGAGATATGTGAGGATACGCTTACGACCTTTCATTCTCGAGATCCAGGTAAAAAGGTCTCCACAGCGCATCCTCACATATTTCCTAAACGCAAGATCGACAAAATCTGATTCTTGGTGACAAATTCCGACAAACTAACGGCTACACACTCGAGTTATCAGATTTTCGCTATGACCTTCCTTTCTCGAGATCCAGGTAGAAAAGTCTCCACAGCGTATCCTCACATATCTCCTAAACGCAAGATCGACAAAATCTGGTTCTTGGTGACAAAATCCGACAAACTACCGGCTACACATACGAGTAATCAGATTTTCGCTACGACCTTCTGTTTTCGAGATCTGTGTGGCCCAGCTGTAGAGACGTCTCTACAGCTGAGCCACACGTATCTCCTAAACGCAAGACCGACAAACTCTGGTTTTTGGCGACAAAATCCGACAAATTACCGGCTACACATACGAGTAATCAGATTTTCGCTACGACCTTCTGTTTTCGAGATCTGTGTGGCCCAGCTGTAGAGACGTCTCTACAGCTGAGCCACACGTATCTCCTAAACGCAAGCCCGACAAATTCTGGTTTTTGGCGACAAATTCCGACAAATTATCGACTTCATCATGGCGTAGTCAAAAAGTCAGATTACCAACTTTTTTTTTGTGGCCCAGCTGTAGTCCGGCACGTATAATACTCACCTATTATTTTCTACTTTTTTACGTAAAATATACAAACCACCGACGCGAATGCGTGTCTTTTGCGCTAGCTCGCTGGCGACTGGGGACTGGGGAGGGAGGGGCAATTCTATTAGAGGCTCGCTTACTATGATTTTCATCAACTGGCAACGTCACGTTTCCGAAAAAATTTGGCCGGTTCATTTAGTACCTCTGGTTTATCATCGACCACCATACCCTACTTATTACAGTCTGTCTATTTTAAGAATTGAATTCTGATGTTTCACGTTTTCAAACTACACTAACCTTGTAGCTAAAACACACAATAATGATTTTGTAAATCCAACAATTTACGTCTTATTCGGATGTGACACCAAGTACCTGCTTATTTATATTTTCATTTCACTCATATTCTTGCAATGCAATTCTTCTTTTACTTACTTACCTACCTATAAAACAAAGTCGCTATTCATGCCTGTATGTTTTCATCTTTCAGCCTAATTAAGTACCTACCTACCTACTCGCCTAGGTAATTATTTTTTGAAATTGGATTTCTTTAAATAAAACTCGAATTCACAGTAAGTATAAACAAGTTTATTACTTAGAACCAATTGTCATTATGGCTGCCATGACGATTGATTTATTATAATTGATAACATCTAAATATTTTTCATAAAACATGAGTTCAATACAATAACTCTGTTCTAAACATCTACCTATTAAATATAAGTATTCTATTACATTGGTAACTAATCTACTACAAACATTGAAGATTCGAAAAAACATTTATAATTAATATGCTTTTGACTATTGAATATTATTCCTTCGATCATCTATAATATTAAGTATTAAATATTTTTTGTAAATGGCACTATTAGTAATAAAATTAAGCCTGAATCTACAGTCTACACTACACATTGAGATTAAAACTTATAGCGAGTGTGTAGCGTGCTTATCTTACATTTAAATGGAATCTTACAACTTCTTACGAAAATAAATGAACATTAATTGTACAATTCATCAATCCGCATTGCCCACGACGGACCGATGAATAGTAATTAAAATATAGTTAAAAAAGTAAAAATAAACTAGATATAAACAAAACATTAAAAAAAATGGAGCACCTACACAAATTCATATTTATTAAAGAGAAAATTGATGATTATAGCATTAAATATGTCGCTAATAATGATTAATAACATTTATTTTATATGCGGGTATATGAACTCTTACATTAATTTACTCACTACGGTTTCTATTATCTACACAGCATTTCTTTGTCCTTAATTATTAACTGAAGATATTTATTCTGTAATAAACTAGCTAATTTAGTATTAAGCAGAAACTATTATTAGTAGACACATACCTACTGTACCTAATTTTATCATTTGCAATTCTGAATAAATATGGTTATGAAATAGTTTTAAACCATTTCGTCATCTCGAAACCTTAAGACTAATTTTTATTCGATTCAAAATCGTAAGTAAGTGCTCTATATTTGATATTGATTAAAATATCAGTGCTAATAACAACTAAAATGTTATTATTGTTAGATACAGTTGTTGATTATTATTTCCTTAAAATATTAATGCTACAATACACGTTTTCATCAAATGTACAATCATTAAATTCTATGATTTTATTTATCTAGTAATCCTATAACTAAAATTGGGATTGGGTGGACCAAGGTCTATGGTATAAAATAAATTGGTCTGATCTTTGAAGTCTTAGAAAATATAAAGGTATGTTCGGGTGTCTGTGCAATAAATACAATATTGTTCCAGCTTCAACCTTAATGCTTGGATATACACACTATTATCGAACTAACTCTAAACACATGACGGTTTGCTGAATTCAAGTCATACTGCATCTTAGATTACATTATTGCATATTACATATTCTGTTACTATGACTTTATTACCTACTTTACTATTTCTCTAATTTCTATTTAATATTCAGTTAACTATTATTGATAGAATTCATAATAAAACTCACAACACGAAAATGTATAATCTTACTATTTACGCTACATACATACCTTGGTTAACTTTAATAAAATACATTGGTATAAACTTTACAATTATGATATTAAAGTGAAAATATTACTTAACCTAGTGTAGAAAAAGAAATTAATACATAAAAAATATACTTAGTGTTAAAACAACATTTGATGTTGTTAAAGTAAAATAGTGCAATGTAACTAACGATGAGTAAACTCGTCAATCTATCACTAAAAATGAGTATTCAATAAATAGTGTTGATTTGAATGAGTATTGGCCGAATACTCAAACGCTAATTAACTTTGAAGGGCTCTCAAACGTCGTCCTGTCGCATTAAATGTCAAAGATATGACAAATACAGCATGCTGTTTGAGAGCCGCTCAAAGTTAAGTAGCGTTTGATTATTCGGCCATAAGTATTATATTTTCACTCTGTAATTATATAAAGTAAGAAAATAAATTAATCTCATCACTTTTTATAATAAAGTTGCGTTTGCAAGCCACACATTGTTTAATTTTACCCTATATCCTCCGAACGTTCAAAGCCGTTCGAATGCTTTTTTGCAAAATACCCTTCGATCATCTGGAAATAAAGATGACCGAAGAAAATACCTATGTATTGATCAACGTCCCAAGAAAATTACATTTGTAGATTGGTGGATGAAAAAAACGCTTATGTTTTTTGAATTCGTGCGTACTGTACACTTATTCACAACCACTCGAAAGTCATTTAATTTTCAGCAAAGAAAAAAGTTGCGTTCAGATTATAATTAAATTAGGTACTACTACAGCTTTCTTTCGAGGGCCGTGAATAAGGTGGCTGGAGTACGTTTTCATAAAGCGATGTTCACACATAGTAGACGTCGAAGGAGAGCTGCGCTCAGACGAGCTGCGGCGCTCCGGAAGAGGGGGGAGGCGCCGGTGGGGGGGAGGGCGCGGCCAGCCGCACAGCGCCGCTCTCAGATACCACCATGCCGTTGGCCGCGCTGGCTGCTTCGGAATCCGCGTACGGTGTAGTCAAGATGCGAAGACGCTGTGGAAAAGTTTAATGATCAAAGTTCCATAAATCATTCAAAGAAGATAAGTTCCCCATATTTAGATCTTTCATCGGCATCATATTCTTAACAAAGTAATCAGACTTATACGGCTTACCTCAAAGAAGGTACCCTTAGTAGTCAGAAGTTTGAAGATAGCAACTACTGGAATACACAATATGCTGCTCCCCGCTATGGCCCAGCCGAGGGCGTTCGCCCAGAACGGGTAAATATAGCCCTCGTACTGCAACGGTTCGTAGTCGAGGAGTCCGTACGCGGTGATGAACAGAAGGAAGGCTGGAGCTGCAAATCTCCAGCAGACGCGCCAGTACAAGCCGGGCCTGAAGCCGATCATGTCACGGATATCCTCACAAAAACGTTCGGTACCTGTGCAAAGAAACTATTGTGACTAAATCAAAATAATAAAGAAGAAACCAATTCACAAATCGTCAAAATGCTGCGTATGGTTTTTTTAACCGCCTCTGGGTCTAGTGGTTCGCCAACCCGTGTAAGACGTAGGGGTCCCGGGTTCGATTCCCAGGGGGGTACAATTTGTACTCTGTTTGGTTGGTGGTAGGGCTTATTTCAAGTCCACCTGGCTAGCTACCACCATCTTACCTAAGTCTGACGCCATAACAACAGTTTGAAAATTGTTGTTCCGGCAGTTCGAGGTAAGATAGCCAGTTCCTCAGTGATGAGGATTCCGGGTGTAGTGCGCTTCCACCTTCGGCCTTATCGTCACTTAACATCAGGTGTGACGAAGGCCAAGCACTATCCAGTTGTGCTTAAAAAATACTCCTGACGACCTCTTACCATAGATCCACGAAACAGCAATGGCCTCGAAGAACACAGCGATCAGAATCGAGTAGCCAGCGGCGTACCGGTCGAGGAGTTGGAAGAAGTAGAACCCGCCCTTGGTGCAGGAGGCCAGCCCCACGAAGAAATAAAGCGTGAATAGACCCGCCACAAACAGTTCGCGGTGTCGCCCGATTGGTGGAAACTCGTCGCTTAGAGCTGTTATGATGGCTTCGGAGCCGCCGAACTAAAATCAGATCAATTTGCATCTTAAAAGTTAGAAAACACAGTCGAGTCGAGTTCAATAATACTTATGAACATGCACCATGGACAGTTCATCAATCTTAATAAGTATGTCTTTTAATAAAAGTCAACATCCTGTCAAAAGTGCCAAAATATTAGTGAACTCGACTGTACAACACTTAATTACAGCATTACAGCATTAAACCAATGTATGTACAACAACTCTGTTATAATAATATGGTCATGCATGATCACGTTTATGACTTAGTCTTCTGAAGACATACTTACAGAGCTGTCCAGCCCAAGGGTCAATAGCATCATAAAGAATATTAGAGCCCAGAAGGTAGATCCCGGCATGGTAGCTATAGCAGCTGGATAGACCACGAACACCAAGCCAGGGCCCTCAGTTGCCACATCTTGGACGTCCCTGCCTGATGCCAACGCCATGTATCCCAACACGCTGAAGATTACGAATCCCGCAATGAAAGAAGTGCAGGAGTTGATCAGACTGGTCAGAATTGCATCCCTGTAAAAAATAGGTCATTTTCAACTTCTACGGGAGGCAAACTTATTGAAAATAAATGCAAAATGAAGCTTTTCTTACTTGTAAACGTTGTTGTGATACTTGTTGTAGGAAGCATAAGCCAAAAGCACGCCAAATCCTGGTCCTAATGAAAAGAAGACTTGCGTGGCCGCATCTACCCACACCTGCAGCAAATATAGAAATTAAATTGTATTGTTGAACCGTAAACCTGAAGAAGTACTTCTTAAAACTAGGGGTACAACCGACGAGATCAAGTTCGAGTTTGAATCGAATAATTAACTACCTTAAAATTTAATAAAACAAATGCATTTCAATAATATCTGTCAAATAATTTAGGTACTTAGTTAAAACTTAACCGAACTTGTGAAACAAGGCTCAATTGTTTTTAACTTGCCTGAGGTTGAGTGATGGCTTCGAAGTTAGGGCTAAGGTAGTATTGAATGCCCATTGCGGAGCCAGGCAGCGTGATGCCCCGAACTAGAAGAATCAGAAGGACTGCGTATGGAAATAAAGCTGTGAACCAAACCACCTGAAATAAATACACAAATCATTTGTAGATACTGATTAAATCAAAAGAATTACCAAACCTTAATAAAACTTAAGCCTGTTTATTAACCACTTCTAAAATCAATAACTCAATGAAAGTACGAGTAGGTATATGTGACACCAAAAAAAATATTTTACAATTTCAGATTTAATGACCAGCAGATGCAGCAATTACCTTTCCCGAAGTGCTAATACCCTTCCAAAGCGAGAAGTAGCAGATGATGTAGACGGCCAGCAGACAGAGAGCCATGTCCCATTTAATGGAGCCCAGGTCGTGCAAGCCCTCGCTACCATGCAGTTCCAAGATGGCGCGGCTGAAAAGTTTTAATCAGAAAATCCTCACGTAGGTACTCTCCCAAATTTTCCGTCAATCTGTCCCATTCTAGAGTCTGGTCAACGAAAAATGAACCGGAAATGGAGGCGCCGCTTTCCCTGTTAAATTAACGTTTAGAGGTCTCTAAACGTTAATTTTCCAATAACTTATTATTGGAAACTGAACCTTAAAATAAGGCGCAAAATTAGTTCCATTTCCAACCTAGTCTCATCTTTCGTTGACCAAACTCTATCGCGTTTAAACGTTCGTTTCTAGAAAAAGATAGAGACCACAAAATGCGTACGGAGCCGATCGGCTTCACTTCTTGCTCTCTATACGACGCATTAGCACAGGCATTACTACAGTATAAAAGGATGAGCGATGAAAAAATTATAAAGGGCGTGCATCTGAGCATTCTCTATCTAATTCTGGACCATATTGGTAGATTTCTTAATAAAGTTACTTTTTCTAAATAATGGCTCTGCTAATGGCGGCGAATGATAATGAAAAATATTGAATGAATACAGACAGATTTTTTATAGTTGAACAGTCTTAGCATCTAAGATTTCTAAAACATGTTGAGAGCGAATCACTGAAGTGAGTGGGATTTACCCGAGACTTAAGTGAGGTGGGATAACTTTATGCACTCACTTGAAATATTCTGAAGCGGCGGATGTGAAGGGAGTAGTTTGTGGGGGAGCGAGGGATGTGCCATTTTCCTGCACTCTTGATTTGTTGCCAGCGTCAAGTACCGACTCGAACTATAAAAAAAATACTAAATTATAAAACCTTTCTTAACATCCTACCAAAAAGACGTCATTTATCATGTAAAAACCATGTAAGTAATTTCTTAGTAAAAAATACTTGAAAATAATATTCATCAGTCACATTTCACATAAGTAAAAAAGAAAACTAATGTTAAGAAATATTCATTCTAATTCAGCAGCAGAAAATCACCACGTAACCCAGTCAGCCTTTAGTATTAAATAATAGCTGCCTGCCTATAATTTTCATTCAAATTACAATAAGTTTTATTCCATGAAACCATCGCAAGCCCGCTGGGTTAATTTGTGCTTTTTGCCTGAAATGCTGCTTGAATCAAATACAATAAGTTTTTCTTGTACTTTATATTAAAATGAAAGACAAGCCATCTCTTGAGAGCACTGGCACTGAGCGTTTCGCTACACGCATTATATTATGCAATATTTTTAAAATGATGTCAAACCCGAAAATCCCGGGATCATAATCCCGAAAATTTCAGGACTGAAAAAGCCTTCGGGATCCCCTACACACGAAGCACACCGGTTTTTTTAGTGCCACCATCTCTGATCGAGGGTAATGCTAGGTCAATTTAGAAAACGAACTGATGAAGAGAGCGGGAGGCGCTACTCAACTAGTGTTGTGGTATAAAATATTGTTGGGTAACACATGCCAGCGATCTTACCGGTCGACAAGCGGGGGTGTTCCAGTCGTTGTCGCAGTTGGTCCACGGCAGCATGGTGGTGAACGAGGCGAAGAAGAACCGCAGCGCCCACGCGATTATCACGTTGTAGTAGAAGTCCACGTAGAAAGCTATCAGCACCACAGCGTACCCGATGCCTTTATAAAGAAAAACAAAAGAAATCTCATTTAAGCGTATTGCTTTCTTTGCTTTGAAAAAAATACTGAACTGATACACTGGCCTTTAAAACTATACCCACTGTGTGATTTTCAAACCTCCTCAGTTTCACATAATATACTCTAAATAAAAATGTACATGTAAGTATCACTGTAATGTCTTTTATGTCGTTGGATATATACCAAACGTTTATCTCTCAAAAATAAGCATTTCAAATAACTACAAAAAAATCTCAATTTCTTTAAGCATAGAGAATAATATTGATTGTAATTCCAAACAAAGTTATAATGCGAAAACTTTTTTTTAGAAAAGGATGTTTTTATGATGTTTGAAATGTTTATTTGATAGTTGAACATTTGGTGTATCCATCAACATCAAAGTCATTGCAGTGATACGTGTATTTTTTTATTTATGAAAAAACTAGCTTCCGCCCGCGACTTTGTCCGCGTGGACATTAAGAAAATCCCTAAGGAACCTTTGCCCGGGATAAAAAGTATCCTATGTTTTAATCCAGGCTATAAACTATTTGTGTGTCAAATTTGTAAAACGTAGATATTTTTAAACAAATTAACAGAACTGCCCAATAAATCAATAAGGGGAGCAAAGGTCTGCTCCTATTTCATACAAAAAGATTGAAAAAAGCTTCATAGAATTTTAAACTAATATCCAAACCCTAACATAAGTTCCACGTATCCCCACGGTCGACCAACGCCATAAATAAACGGCAGATTTCACCGCCTTTCCACTCCATTACCAATTTTATTCCTCCTCAAAAATCACATCGGAGTAGCTGTACTCAACACGAGACGTGACGGCCGCGCGAAATGAAATCATCGACGTAAGCCGCCGCGCAAAGCCGGGCTCACCCCGAGCACTTAAGGCGGCTCCGAATGGCACCAATTATGGATGTTAAGTGCGGGGGTGGAATAGGTGTTTAAGTTCTTTGACTGTACGCGAATCAATGCCAGTGCAACGCTTGAAGACAATGTGAAAATGTGAAGGGTTGAAATCTGAGAATTTAGAATGTATGTTTAAGAAACCTGTAAAAAAAATATAAATATTGAGTTTTACCCTCCGGCCGTTTTCGCAACTGCGATTCATAAAAGTCGCAACTGAATATCGCGTTAGTCATAAAATCTCTGTTTAATAAAAAATCAAAAATAAATTTAAAGCTACGTTTAATTTTTGCATATTAATTAATTTGTCTCATTTTGCGTGAATTCACTATAATTATTATTATGGTAATCTTTACCTTACAGCTAATAAATATATAGCAAATGTTACAAGATACTTATTACCTACATTACATGTCTAAGTCCAATGCAAACAAATGAAATGCCGTTAGAAATCCTAGACTCATATCTCAACCGCTGACATTTTTTACTTCATGTACTTATGTATATTTATGAATAGTACACCAAAAACAGCACTCTGGTAAATTCGGTCATTCGGTCGTATGAAAACTACATTCCCTATAACATCCAATATAAGTTAAACAATATATAGGTACAATGCATCCAATAAAGCTTATATCCAGAGCACTCGGTCATAACTCGCGGGCTAAGTGCCGGCAGTAAGTCAAGATCTGGCTCCGATTTGATGACATTTCGGTGGCTGGCAGAAATATATACGTGACCCATTAGCCTGGTCCGCTAAACTGCATCTAGAATTTATATTTTTGTCGATGTCGCAAGTGTAAAACTACAGGTTATTGAGTTATTTAATGTTCTAAGGGTTATAGTAACAATAAAAGGCGGTAAAGATAGAGTTTGGTCAACGAAAGATGAGACTCGGTTGGAAATGGAACTAATTTTGCGCCTTATTTTAAGGTTCAGTTTCCAACAATTAACAGGGAAAGTCGCGCCGCCATTTCATCCTCATCTTTCGTTGACCAGACTCTAGTCAGCGACTAAAATATTAATTCTTGGAGTTACTTCAATAAAAATTGTTCCAATTTTGAACTATAGCATGATCGTTACGTCTATGTGTACTGAAAACAAAACAATAGATTTATATCTCTAAAATATAAGCCCAATGCCAAATGTCCTTATCAAACGAGGTTTTTTTTATTATAAATGACAACGTTTAATATTGTTCAATATTAGCGCGATCAGACCTTGAATTAAATATTATGTTATTTATTGGCAAACTATAGTACTATTATACAACGTGTTACAAAACAACCACTAATCCTGAATATGGTAGATAGGAACCATCAAACTGAACCACTTTTACTATGGGACCAACTGTGAAATTGCGAAAATAAAAAATCTGCTGTTTCGTACAAAAAACAATAAATAGAAATAGAAAATATCTTTATTTGGACATACACAACGAATACGAAATAACGAAAATATCAAAATGTATGAAACATCTGTGTTTTTGTCGCGATTTCAGAGTTGGTCCCATTGTAAAGTTTGATAGTCCCTATCTACGATATCGGCATCAGGGGTTGTTTTGTAACACGTTGTATACAGAGTAATTTTGCGACCTCTTTACAAAATCAAATAGAAGTTTAAGGAAGTAATAAAAAAAATTGGAGAGATAATTATGAATTATTTCTTGTTAAATTCTCAGTTTTCAGCCACTTTATATGCCAAAAAAGTTTAGGCACGGGGAAGGCGGGTGGCGGGAGGAGGGCTCGCGCGGGTCAACCGTGCGGTGACAACAATTTCAATTTGTGTAGGGAAAAGTATGCTGTGCTAATAGTAAGTACCTACCTACTTAAAAAAAATCGCAATAGTATAGCATCAAATATTTGATTAAATTTAGAACATGCTACGAACTACTACGCCGTATGCATTTCCGCATTTTGCTATCTTTAATTTGTAACTACACATCTGCAAGGTATGTGCCGGGAATTGATTGATGATTAAGAAAAGTAAAGTACCTAAAATGTGTTCAAATATGGTTTCCCATTTCCGTGAATCGATGTCGTATTATTCTGACGTTCACACGCTTAGTAAAAGAAAAAGTTTAACCTAACAAGTTATGGGACTTTCAAAAGGTCTTCTGTGTTTTCGTTTGCTCAGACGCGTATGCTAAAGACTAAATGTATGAATGAATTGTATACTGTCAATAAATTATATTATATGATTACAAGGGCTCGATTACCACATGGGAAAAATAAACACAAAGATTTTTTCTTGTGAAAAAATCCTACCTAATGTTTTAGTAAAGTTAAGTATGTTGTTAGAAATTTTTTTTACCTCTTATCATTCTTAAACGAATGAATGTTGATAATATTCATAATATAAGTAAGTACAGTGCGAGGCATGTATCTTGAATATTTTTCGATGGAGTGGGGATAAGTTCGCGCATGTGCTCTTGTGAGCGACCAATAGCGCGCGCCCCTCTCCCGCCGCCCGCGCCCCTCACCGCAACGCATACCCAAAATACGCGTTCCGCGCAATCCCCACCCGATTTCATGATTCGTGCCACTGACTGTACCCATAGTTTGACCGCAAGCGCTGTGTCGACCTAGAGTTCCGCGTCTTGGGCAAAGATTTAAATCGTCTGGTGACGTGATAGGGGGGGATGCGGCTGATTTTTATTGTTACCTTTGAAGAGCGGCACCAGCCGGCCCCAGCAGGTGATGGCGCCCTTGCGGTGGTACTGGCCCAGCGCCAGCTCCATGTAGAACAGCGGGATGCCGCCCACCACCAGCATGATGCAGTACGGCACCAGAAATGCACCTGACACATACATCAATATTTAATCATCGTTAGCATTTTTTTCATATCTGATGGGGTATGCCCCATCAGATGAGATGAGAGATAAGATGGTGGATCCACCATTTGGGCCCGCGCATAGACGGGTGTTAACGATTGCTAATATAGCCGGGATAAACGGCGCTTAATCAGCACTGGCGAGCTCATTATAATAAAATGTTTGATCACGCATCCTAACCTTTGCGAAAGCTGCTTAACTGCGACAATCTCAAAACCATAGACAGAAAAATTTTCGCTGCGCTCAAGAAGACCAACAAAGCGTGGAAAAGAGAAAGTAACATCATACGGACACGGTCTATGTAAAAAAGAGACAAAGGATCAAGTGACATGTGCCAACATTTTTACAGTAAGAGCCCCTAGCGTCCCGCCTAGCAAATGAGCAATCACAGTTTGTTTAAAATATTTGTTAATCTTAATTAGAATATAAAATAAAGGTATCGTGGAGCCATGGTGTCTTGTGCTCTAACTAAGTAATTGTGATGTGACAAAAAGAAACAATCCAAGTAATCACACTTTTCACAGTTAAATAAGATATTGCCACACATTTCTCTAAAACCAAATTTCGCTACATTTATTCGTTTATCGACGAAGAAAACAGTATGGAACATAGTTTATTAATTTCCTTTGCCATATATAGCCATATTTTATGAATCTAATGGCCGAATACTCAAACGCTTATTAACTTTGAGGGGCTCTCAAACGTCGTCCTGTCGCATTCAAGGTCAAAGATATGACAAAGACAGCATGCTGTTTGAGAGCCGCTCAAAGTTAAGTAGCGTTTGAGTATTCGGCCATAAGTCATATTTTACGTATCTCATATAAAATGTACGCATTCGTTTTCGGATCACCTGTTTATTGACATTGTTGTTCTTTGACATTCTATTTCTATGGGTAAAACACTGCGTTATCGCCCTCAAGCTCCGCTATTTCTTAATTTAACAAAGATTGTTTTATATTTGAGTTTGAACAAAAATAACTACTTATGCTTTATGTTTATGATGTCAACTCATCTTAATAACGTCTCGGTGGCTTAGTGATCAAACCATTTGTCTGGATTGCGAAGGACGCGGGCTTTAATCTCATATTTAGTAATGAAACATTGAGACAGCGCTCTTGGACAATGTTAACAAGTTTTAAAGTAAAACGTACAGCTTCGACCTTATAAGTTGATTGCGAGCAATATGAGACAAATATTTTTGGTAGTTTTAATAACTAATGTGGTGGCAAAAAAGTACTGATAAATTAATGTCTAGTTGACTTACAATTTACAAATAATTTTTTTTTAAGATTTTTTTTGGTAAGTTGGATCCGCAATGGAATAGAGCGCTGATTATCTGTCTAGAAAATATAGAAGTTCTACATGTAACTAATGATTTCGCAAAAAAGTTAGTTATGTACTGAATTTAATAAAATCTATTTAAGTAAATAAAATTTGTTACACAGAAATTAAATAAATTTTGCTACAAAAAAATTAAACATCTTTTACTTTTCCATTTAAAACACCTTATTGTCTCAAATTGAATAGACTTATCGGCTTATGGAGCGAAAAATCCGACTCGATCGACTCCTGAGAGTTGCGTCAATTTGCGATTGCCTCCGCGATCTGTGCAATAATTCCATATCGCTGGGGCGCTCCGGCAAATTGCCGCGTAATTGGCCCTTTAGAAGTGGCCATTTACTTACGACTTGCTCTTAAGAAAGTTGCGTCTGCTCGCAGCGTATTGTGGCAAGCGAGACTTCTGAACGCTGTTTAGGATTGTTTCTATGAGATAATGGTGTTCTGCGTATAAAAGATCCCTAAAACACACCTTAGATTTGCTCAGAGTTGCCAAAAACCCAATGTGAAGTTTAGCTATAATTCCACTTATATACACGTATATTTTTTGGTACTTACCTAAATAAAGTGTCAGTAAAGTTCAGTGTTTTTTTACAATTTCCTCGAATTTTAAATCACATTAAATGGGCGTTTTAATGAAATAAATCAAAAGTTGCAAAACTAATTAGGTACTTTTTCAAGAGATGTGCGCAGTATAGCTATTGCAACTTATCTCTATCTTGGCGCATATTTCTAACCTACAGTTAACAGATCGTATCAAATTGAATAATTTCAGGAATAAAGTAACCGAGTAGAATTAATTCCGAGTAACTTCATAAACGAGGAACGCACAAATTGTTAAATGAGCGGTTTCCGTTGATGACAGTCATTCCCTTCTTACAACACAAGATTTCTGATGATGTACCTATTTCGTAACTCATAAGTATAGGTACGTACATACTGGAATCGGTTGCGTACTTGCGTACAATAAGAAGATAATATTAGTACTTTTAAACAAAACGACTGTGTTGATTTATAATAAAACGTAAATTAATTATTTTCTTTACCATGTGGATTTATTATAAAAATTAGTTTGACTTAATTGTTTATGACTTGAATGATCAAAATTAATGAATTGCATGTGCGTTACAACAAAATCTGTCAATATAAAAACCAGCAAACAAGAAGACGAACCTTAAAGAAAATCACATTTGTAGAAGCTATAACGATCTTCACATTGAAAGATAAATGGATTTGATATTTTAAATCGGTTGGCGGAATCTTTATGTCCAGCCTCCAGTCCCCTAGCATGGCCACCGAAAAACGATATAGGTAAGTATAACGCGTGATAAAGCGTTATCGACACTCGATTGTCAAAATCCATTGTCTTGACAGTTAAACGTGATAAATCGCTATATTATTGTCATTGTCGCGTTTCAGTGATCATGCTAGGTGGGCTGTAGGCGATCAAACTACCAATCCAGTAGGTCTAATTGTTTAATCGGGAGAAGTAGCTATAATTTTGAATTGTGACATAATTTTGATTTATATTGAATATCTATTGTAGACGTGGCTTTATATCGAGACGCCACCCCGATAGTCTTAAGTCGGGGGGGCAGATAGCGAGGATTTACTTTATAGCCGGATGCAACAGGTCAGGGCTCCGACAAGGGGCGAAAGTTCCTTAAAGGAGCCTAAACTGGGGTGAAGCGGTGAGTGCTGAGGAATTTACGGCTCGCCGCCCGCACCATTTATACGAAAATGACCTCTGGTAAAAAGGTTTGAAAGCCAAGACCGTTATATTTCATTTTTTACATTCACTATGATATATTTTTATGTCAATATTATTACTGGAAAATACCGACTTATTTCCGGTTTGATAGGCGGGAAATCTAAGGATAGTGTTTAGGCAGAGCATTTTATTTTACACTGAACAGAGTTTTTTTCTATGGTACTTATCTCTTTCACATATACCACACAACCACATTGATTTAACCAATCTGATTTTTTTCAGACGTTCCCCATTGAAGAGGTGTTCTCAAATGCTTTGTTAACATGAATCGAGTTGGTTGGGTTCGTAAGAGGTTCGTAGGTAGGTACCTATATTTTATTATTGATGTTTGTCGGTATATACCATAAAGTTAACATATTAAACCCCTTACTAATAAAGATTGTAAGTATAGCAGATGTATAGTTAAGTTACACAATGGTGACTCTCTCTGTCAAACTATTTGAATTTGACATTGAAAAGAAAGTGACAACTATACATCTAACAGTAACTAAACTATACATCTGCCATACAATATTTATTAGTAAGGGGGTAACTTTATTGTGTATCATAGAGAAAATTTTTCGCTACATCCGTATACGAGGGCGGTTTGATTTCCGTGACTTTGAAAAGTTTTTTTTTTCTTAATGTATTTTGGTAACTTGAAAAGAAACTCCTTAGGAATCTTTACCCTACATTTTTTTCTTTGGCAACAGATTATTACTTTTGGAAACAAAAAGCTCACTTCAAGTCAACTCAAGCGACTTCTAATGGGGAGGCGAAGGCAAAGTGAATTACAGATGGCGCTTCATTCCTTGGAACAATTGTCAGTTTGAGCTTATATTGTCTTGACTGTGTATTACGTGATTTTACTTTCTTAGATTGTATTTTTTTCGGTTTTGCGGACAAACAATGTATTATATGCTAACTTTAGCTCATATAAAAGAAGAATTACGGAAAAGAAAAGCCAAAACAACAGGCAAGAAAGTTTATAGCAACTTACAAAAAAAAGCTAACAAGCATTACATTTCTTTAAATTTCGTGTAAGATTTACAAGTAATCTTTTTATTTCAGATTAGAAGCATATGATTTAAATTTTAACAAAGCAACTGAGTGTGAATTTCCGTGTTTATAGTTGCCTGATGATGCCTTCTGTGCAATAGTAATTTCAGGTTTCTGTACTGGAATTTCTGTACCATCCAAAATTACACGAACCGTTTTATCATATTTATTTTATTATTCTAAGTTTCTTGAATGACTCTGGCATATAAAATTCTATTAATTCTCTGTTTGGCCCCAATATTGGGCTTATTCCATATTTGATATACCTATAAAATTCATCCAAGTTATAAATATGCTAGAAACTGCTGAGGTTGAAATATTAAAGAACAAAGCTGTTATAATTCAAATGTTGTTTTATTTTGGCGAAGCTTCATCAAATTCATGAAACATTCCTTTTGATTTATAATGTTTCTCAGGCTCAGCAAAGGAGAAAATCGAGGGAAAAGCATCTTTTTTTTGATATTTTTTTGCCCAATATTTTTTTTGTTACTGGGAAATCGATGAACTCCAATAATTTACAAGTTACATGCATAACAATGCGGAATTTTCGCAGTATAAAATTAAAAAGTGCAATACTCCAAGAGATTCCCATATGTTTTGACACTTTCTTTGAGGCGGCCCGGTACCAAGACCAGACGCCACCTATCGGGATAAAATTGCGCTTTTCCTCCCCATTATCATAATGACCCTATCGATCCTCTGGGCTAAATATTTTCTATATTTAGCTGAAATTTTTCCTCCTACCAAACATGACTAAATTTCTTGGCCGGCAAAGATCCAGCCAAAAGGTGGTGTCTGAATTGGGCCCTCATTTCAGTTACCACAGTTTTCAGGCGATGAAAGAAAAAATAATCGTTTAAAGAGGTAGGAACTTCGTTGGACTGAATACGCAGAGCTACAAAAAGATTATGTAGAGAAATAAAACAAAATATGCCGGAAAAAAGTGTTTCCTGTTTACTTTAAATTCATAGTAATGTAAGATTTTGTAAAACAAAGTGTGAAGGGAGAGAAGGCAGACGACAACAATAACCGGCGTAATCGATTGTATATTAATCGAGTCCAGTATATAATTTACATCCGATACTAGTGACCCTAAAGACGATCCCTAATCGAATTGGGGCCGATACGATCCGCTCTGGGGCCTGGGATGATTGGGTATTATGAGATCTCTCCTGAGACGCATTATTATCATCCGAGAACGGAACAGATATTTATCAGCATTATTGTTTTATAGACGAAAAGCGTTTACAAGTTTGTGAATAAAGGAATTATATTGAATCACAATTCGGTTAAGATATTGGAAGATTCATGTGTTAGTTTAAGTTTTCGAGTTCTAGTAGATAGGGGAAGATCGGTCAAGTATCTTATACCACCATAATTAGTGCAGAAAAGGAAGGTAGTGGACCCCCACAGTTAATCCTCAGTAGACGAAACTTTACAGTATGATAAAGTATCATAAATGAAACGTATTTTTTCAAATAATCCAAATCTTTTTTTATTGTTTTTGGATATTTGTACATAGGTTTTGGTCCATACTATATTACATCCCTGCAGTTTCATCGACTGAGGATTTAATTTTAGGGTCTCCCATAGACTTAGAAATTTTTCCGATATTAAGTTTATGGGGTCTCCATACAAAAGATCGCTTCATTTCCAACACTAAATCGGCAATAAGAATACCCGAAGTTACTAGAATCAGAATAAAGTAAAGGCATGCTCACATTGGTAGCATTATGGCAAACGACGCCATGATGACATATTATTATTATAACCACTACGTTTGTGATACACTTCAAATTAACCCCACAGTCCACTCTGCACAAATCCGTCCGCAATGACGACGTGGCGTGGCGGGTGACGTGACGGATCGGGGTCGAGATGAAGTGCCCCATCAATTAGCGGACATCATAATTTGCCCCGCCCCGCGCGACTAATTGAAGATGGATTCGCATTTATGTTGCCACGACTTTATGACTATATAAGCTACATTATTATGAAGCAATTAGACTACTTTCACGCGTAATTAAGACTCGAAATCATTCTTATTAGGATCAAATGATGCTCTGAAGAATTGTATTTTAGTTAGTAGCTACTTTAATTAAAATTATCTTTAATCGACTACATCGATTTTAAATGTAACACAAAAACCTGGGGCTTTTACCTACACTCATTCTGTTAAAACAGAAAGAAAAAAAGGTATACAAAATACACATACAAAACAAGAAAGAAAAACTACAATGTGATCCAGACGCATTGAAACAGCCGTGCATATTCTTTACACCGCCAGCGAGTCTTTAAAAGCGTAAATAAATTTCCGGCACAATCTTTAGAAGCTTGAAAGTCAAGATCACCTTCCAATGGCTCCGAGAATTGCCGTTTAATTCGATCACGGGCGTGCGATCGCCTCCCAGGGATGACCTTCCCGTCTCCATTATCTTATTACTCTCCCATTATTACGTTATACTAATTTTCCTGCACATCGAGAAGTTAACTAAGTTTCTGTACGCGTAAAGGGCGCGTTTTGATTGTCAATTACTGGGTCGTGGACGGCAAAGGGTGATCAAAGCAAAGACCAGGATGCAATTAACAGTGTGGACTAAACTTCGTATTTCTCTCGCCAGAACACAATTTCCTGCGGCGTCATGTAGACTAGGGTTAAAAACAGGGTAAAAAGGAATTGTAAGTAAAGATTTTGCATCGTCAATCAAGTTTTAACTCAGTAAAAGTGTGTCTTGTCTCGTGTCCTCTCCTTTCTCCTTGATCAATGTTTTTTATTATTTAATTACTTTTATGTTAAAATTATCAACAAATGAATAGGGAATGTCCGAAAAAAATCAAATTGGCTGAATATTTTTCTATAGGTAGGAATAAGCTCCCTTAGTAATAGAAAAAAGTTTAAGAACTTTCCGTTGCGTAAAAAAATTGTAAAAAATTAAAATCCCCTCGACTTTACAAATGTGTAAAAGTAACAGCAGAATGGAGGTAATACCTTTGCCACCACTTGCCACAACAACAACACGAATAAAAAATAAAAAGTTTTGACATTTGTCATGTTTGAAACTTTTTTTTAATACCATCTTGTAGTTGTGGTAGGTGGTGGCAAAGGTAAAATTTCCATTCTGCTGTTACTTTTGTATATTTGTGAAGTCGAAGAGACTTCAATTTTTTTAAACTTTTTCACGCAACCAAAAACTCTGAAACTTTTTTCTATTACTATACTAAGGGTGCTTATTCCTACCTATAGAAAAATATTCAGCCAATTTGATTTTTTTCGGACATTCCCCATTGGTGGTCAACATAAGCTTTCTTTGATTTGCCAATAATGGGAGAATTAAAAAATCAACAAAAACTTTACCAAAGATTTCATAAGACACCAAAGCATAAAAAACAAATCTGTCGTAATAACCCTATTAAAAAATATCTATGATTCTGTCACAAAGACAGAAATGTCATCGATTTTATAAGTCTTTCTACTTTATATAATACTTTTATTTTTTATTATTTATATTTTTTGTAAAGATGTCGAGAAGCAGCGGCTCTGATGAGTCGGTGGCACAGCTCCTCGCTCCAGTAGACATCGAGAGCTCTGGAGAAGAACTACCAATAAGCGAATGGTCTTCTCTCGTCATGTCCATCCCAGAGGAGAACCAGAAAAGAGCAATGGCAGCTGAGGGTCTTTACTCTCCAGGAAGCGGCGAACTCTGCGGAAAGTACATAGCCATGTCCGACAGCGACATATTTCGACATCCCTACTACAATTACCCAGCAGTTCTCGATCCTGGCATCGAACAAGCCCTACTTACACCAGAAAAACCTGTTACGTACAAAGATGATGGGCAAGACTTATACAAAGCACTTTGCAAAGAAATGAACACTCCCGTTATTAGAATGTTTCACGCTGCATTACTAACAGATGAAATTAACTTGAATTATTATGGAGTAGATCCTTACGCTGTTCGTACAATGGCATTAGCCCTACAATACAACAAAACCGTACGTAGTCTGACATTTGTAGATAATTACCTCAATAACGACGCCTGTTATCATTTATCTCAAATGCTAACTACCAACAGTACAATCAAGGAACTCAACTTGTCTGGATGCCGAATAGGGGCATCTGGTATATTACGTTTAGGAAATAGTTTATCCGTGAACAGAAGTCTCTTAGATCTTAATATTTCAAGGAATTGTTTGGGAGAAGAGGGTGGAGCGTGTTTTGCGAAACAGATCGGTGATGGTGCCGGAGTCCCAAGGGTTAATTTAAGCAATAACAAACTCGGAAGACTTACAGCAATGGCATTTGCCGAAGCATTAGAGTTTCGCAATAGAATAACTCACTTTAACTTATCATGGAACAACTTCTTTCATATACCTTCCATGGTTAAAATGTTAGAACAAGTAGCGAACAGCGAAGTATTAGTAGAAATTAATTTATCGTGGAATTCCTTAGAGGGAGATAGAGTAGCTGGTGCCATTCAAAATCTTTTGTTTATACCAACTTTAAAAATATTAATTTTGAGTAACAATAGATTCAAAGATGAAGCTGTCACAATTATCATTTCAAACCTCATCAAAAGTAAATTATCCCTATTCGATTTATCATTCAACCCTTTGAGTACTGCGGATG
Source organism: Agriphila tristella (assembly GCA_928269145.1). NCBI lineage: Eukaryota > Metazoa > Arthropoda > Insecta > Lepidoptera > Crambidae > Agriphila > Agriphila tristella. Next base: position 24,208,894 of record OV743437.1, on the reverse strand, counting down.
CTTATGCTGTATTAGAAAAGATGACGCGACCCCGTGTTAAAATAGATACACTGTTATTGGACGGTATATGTGTCGGGAAAAAATTTGTAGCGTTACTAGAAAAAATCAAGAAAATGAAATCCCGTAAGAACTTTTCAATAAAATACGGCCGAGTACTCAGCAACTGGGAGATTGGAGGTCCAGACACAAAAAAATTGATATTAGAGAGAGCGAATTATCTTGGATTGCAGAATAAGAAGTGGCATGTTGATATACCCATATACTTTTTGACGATAAACAAAGATTACGAAAAGCCGATTGCAATAGGAACACTTCTGGACCGGATAGTCTTTGATAAAGTGCCGCTGGACGAGGAGTTGATCAAAGAGTTGGCGAATGTGTTCGCGGGGTCAAAAACGGCGAAGTCAAAAACTGTAAATATCGCAGCAATCTGTGAGTATATTAACAGGATTTGGCCGGAGAAGCGACTGCCGCCGACTCCGCCGCCGGAGCCGGAGCCGGAGCCGGAACCGGAGCCGCCTCCGCCTCCGCCCAAAGGGAAGAAAGGAAAAAACATAACATTTTCTTAAATACTACCCCTTAGCACGAACATCTGTCGAAAAAAAATAACGCACGTAAAAATATTCGATAGAGGGACCCCGCACAAAATGTTCGAAAAACGCCAATCGGTCAATTTGGCTGAAATTTTAGGCTGATCAAAACTGTAAAGTTGCAACTTTACAGTTTTGATCAGCCTAAATTTTTTAGGCTGATTAAAAGTGAAAAATTGACTAGTTTTAGAGATATGGCTTCTTTAATGTTGTAAGCAGAAAGTAAAAAAAATATCGAAGCACATCACGTTTTCATGATTCTAATTTAATTCTTAGGTTTAACAGTAGTAGTTCTGTGTTCTGTTGTGCCATGTAAGTAATCGTAATCTGCCGTCTACCTTACCTTAGAATCCTTAGATTATTATTGATTAATCTAAGTCTAGCTATTACGTCTAGTACCTACCTAGAAAAACTATTTGAAGTGACAGGACAACAGTCAGAACTAACGGCAGATTCGGACAGATGTATTAACAATATTAATTGAGGTAAGGAACAGATGTAATAATATTTTTTTGTCTTTTTCTTTTTGTGTGAAAATGTCAAGTATCCGTCCCTGATAGCTCCTAACGATGACCACACTAAATGCGAGTACATGGTACTGTTAAACCTAAGGATTAAATTAGAAACATGAAAATATGATGTGCTTCGATATATTTACTTTCTGCTTACAACATTAAAAAAGCCATATCTCTAAAATATTTCACTTTGCAACTTTACAGTTTCGTTCAACCTGTTACAGGGCATATTTACAAAAAAAATCAGCCAAATTGACCGATTGGCTTTTTTCGAACATTTTGTATCTACCGCCGAAAATCGAAGTGAAATTTTCCATAGATCATTAATTACTCTATCGAGTAGATGTTCGTGCTAAGGGTCTTGGTAATTCTTATAGATTTTACTATTTATTTTTAATTTTAGTTTTGGTATTTTAGATACGTTTAGTTTTTTAATGTTTTTAAGGCTGTATCAAAATTATATAGCTTTTATTGTCTTGTGTTATTTTATACTGTATTGGGAATCAAAACCCCATTTTTTAATAAAACTCTGTATGGATGGATACTAGTGATGTTGAGTTTGGTTTTTCATTTAAGTAATTTAAAAAAAAAAAAAATATTGCAAGTATACAAAATATATATAAATGGCTGACTTAATGCCATTAGTAATTCTCTCCCAGTTAACCAGTAATTGAGTCAGAGCTGTGTTGTGCCAAATTAAAAGCAATTTGCCTGATGCTTCAGTTACTTTTCAGCTGACGTGGATAGACAGGTAAGTATATTATTATCTGGAGAGAGAAAAATACTGATCCAAAGTTATTAAAAAAATAGAGAGGCATCATGGATAGGTATTTGTTTTCTTGGTTAACTGAGAAGGATTTATTTGAGAAATGAGGCAGGCAAGAAGCGGGCAATAAATACCTAGGTACTCGATGACGGTTTTTCAAAAAGTCAAAATGCTATCGACCAGTGGGCCTCGTTTATTTACTCATGTGGCCTATCGGCTAAAAACAATGAAGTGTAAGCTGTGATCTGCCAAATGGATGTGATACATTTCTGCTTTGTTTTGGCACAAACAAAAACATACCAAAGAAAAGTAGCAATGCATCACATCTATCTGTCAAATCAAAGCGATTACGTTAGCAATGTGTTGGCTAATAGTACCCAATCGTGTAAAGTCGGAACGATAAAACCAAAACCATAACGATGTCATTTACGTTATATTTACCTAAAAATCTTTGGTTTAGCTTTAGAATTCTCACTTAAATAGTCCAAGATTGGCATCCTAGACGCCCTATGTTTCGTTGGACGCATAGGTTTCAACAATTTTAACAAAACTTAAAGGAGTAGGTATTTATCTGTAAACGAAACTGAAACAGTTATGATTTAGTTTTGATTTATCGTTAAAAATTAGCGCGAATGGGCCCTAGCTCTCATATCAAACGAACAAATCTCATTCCCACGGCTTCCGGACACCAAACCGCCTGCGAGAGCCTTCCACTGGCTTCGAACAAGTCATTTCCGGTCGCACTGCCCTTGCGGCAATAAGTCGTACGTACGTCACTTGCAAATGCTTGATCTTCAAAAGCAAAGATAATTCCTCAAATGCACATATTTTCCATAAGATTTGACCTTTTTGCCACAGGAATAATAAACTGCTCAGAAAATGTTTGTTTACCAAAAAAAGACTGTTAATATCATTACCGCCAAAAATCTTTTAAAACTGAATCGGTAACAGATTCTAAAAATCTTCACCAGTTCCGGAAAAAAAACAATATTAATCGAAAAATCAATAATATTCTAATGATTAATTCGTTCTTTAGATCTACTTATTTGTTTGCACAAGTGCAAACAAGCACTTTTATCAAAGCAAAATTACATTTCAGTAAAATTTTGCACAACAAACTATTATTTTAACAAAAGATACAACGAAAATCTAAAGGAAAATCTACAGAGGTGCACACGAGCCGGGTCAATTAAAATGGCAGGTGTGCGAGGCCCACAAGGCGATTGTTAGCCGAGTATTATCCTCGTGAGTGAGCTCTCCACACCGTAGCTAACGCTCACTGTAGTACTCCGATGCAGTGTGAAGATAATCTAATGAATTCTCTGGGATCGCATGTTAACAGAATTATAAGTGCTGATAAAAACGTGTTAGTAATAAATTTTTTTTTCATTATGTTGGCTTTTCACAGCTCAATGGGACCGTAAACTATCATTTGTTAAGTATTTTTACCCGACTGCAAGAGGGTTATGTTTTTCGCGCGTATCTTATATGTAAGTACTAGCTTCTGCCCGCGACTTCGTCCGCGTGGATATTAGAGAAAATCCTCAGGGAACCTGAACCAACCAGGATCCGTCCAGCCATTTTTACGCGATTAGGCGGGTCCCCATCAAGCGCACTGCGTCGCGAGGCAAGACCTTTGCCGCGTGTGGTGGGCCTCGTATGAGGCTTCCCGTTCCGTTCCGTTTCCGTTCTCGTTCCCGTCCCGTTCCCGTTCCGTTCCCTTTCTATTTTCATACCATTTCCGTTCCGTTCCCGTCTAGTTCCCGTCCCTTTCTCGTCCCGTTTCCATTCCATTCCCTTTTGGTTCCCGTTCCGTTCCCGTCTAGTTCCCGTCCCATTCCCGTTCCCGTGCCCGTTCCCATTCCGTTGGTTCCTGTTCCCGTCTATTTCCCGTCCCGTTCCCGTTCCCGCCCCCGTTCCTGTCCCCGTACCCGTCCTTGTTCCCGTTCCCGTCCGCTGGATGTGCATGTCCAGGTCCAGGTTCATGATGTTTCATGTCCACCGCGTTAGACTTCAAAATAAATCTCATTTTCGCAATCACCATCCCATAAAACCCCAAGAACGACATCCATATCGATTTTTATGTTTACTTACCCATTTACCCCCTAAGGGGTTGATTTTCAAAATCACAAAATATATGTTTGCCTATTTATTTTTAGACGTGCTCCTACGAAGTTTAAAGTTGTACCTAATGTCTATTTTATATTATTTTTCCATACAAAGTTTGAACCCCATTTTCACCCCTTTAGGGGTTAAATCATCTCCACAGTGTTGGACTTAAAAATCAATGTATTTTTTGCAATCGTCATCCTATAAAACCCCAATAACGTCATCTATATCGATTTTTATGTTTACTTACCCATTTACCCTCTTAGGGGTTAATTCAAAATAACAAAATATACATTTGCCTATTTATTTTTAGACGTGCTCCTACGAAATTTAAAGTTGTAATGTCTATTTTATATTATTTTTCCATACAACATTTTAACCCCATTTTCACCCCTTTAGGGGTTAAATCCTGTCCACCGTGTTGGACTTCAAAATAAATGTCATTTTTGCAATCGTCATCCCACAAAACCTCGATAACGACATCCATATCTATTTTTAGGTTTTTTACCCCTTTTCACCCCCATTTCATCCCCATAGGGGTTAAAATACTAACAAAAACAATATACGTTGCGTTAGATTTCCATCCATAATCCTAAATTATAAATTTAGCGATTTTTACTTCGAAAATGAAGAATTTTCTTCTATACACAACTTCATCCTCCTTTTCACCCCTTCGGGGGTAGAATTTTAAAAAAAACTCTGAGACACGTATTTATTAATTTTCAATCGTCAGCCTAAATATAAAATTTTGAGATCCTAGCTTCAAAACTGAGGGACTTTCATACAAACTTTCATCCCTTTTTCATCCCCTAGGAATGGAATTTTCAAAAATCCTTAATTAGTGGATACCTACACTGTATAAGTATCTGTGTGCAAAATTTCAAGTCTCTAGGTCCAGTGGTTTGGGCTTTGCGTTGATTTGTCAGTCATTTTGGGCTTTTTTGTCCCATTTACTACCTAAAGGGTTGATTTTCGGAAAACTACGAAACACGTGTTTACTTATTTGTCTTTAGAAGTACTCCTACGAAGTTTCAAGTCGAAATGTCTATTTAATGTTTTTTTTCCATACAAACTTTGAACCCCCATTTCACACCTTTGGGAGTGGAATTTCCAAAAATTCTTTCTTAGTGGATGCCTACACTGTATAAAGTATCTTTGTACAAAATTTCAAGTCTCTAGACCCAGCGGTTTGGGCTGTGCGTTGATATGTCAGTCACCCCTTCACTTTTATATAAGAGAAGAAGAGATGTTTGTATGTAATATTCTTTATTACCTAATATCTTTCAAACGGCTGAACGGATTTCTATGATTTTTTTTTTTTTTTTTTTTTTTTTTTTTGGATTTTTGCATTCACAATGCTATTTTTATATTAAGATGAATAAATAATGAAAAATATTAGAAAAAATCGGCTCACCCGTAGCAACTTAGACGGGATTCGAACCCGCACCCTTAGGATTCCGGCCCAATGCACTACCAATTATGCTACCAAGCCGCTGAGGGATGTGGCGAAATTTTCTAATACTTTCCACGCTTCCGCTGAAGATCAGCGCCATCTCACCAATGTGAAGAGAACTACTTCGACATTCGGTTGTAGCACCTTTGCAGGTGCCAGACAATCAATTAAGGTGAAACAGTACAATTTTAAAATTTTTTTTTAGATTTTTGCATTCACAATGCTATTTTTATATTAAGATGAATAAATAATGAAAAATATTAGAAAAAATCGGCTCACCCGTAGCAACTTAGACGGGATTCGAACCCGCACCCTTAGGATTCCGGCCCAATGCACTACCAATTATGCTACCAAGCCGCTGAGGGATGTGGCGAAATTTTCTAATACTTTCCACGCTTCCGCTGAAGATCAGCGCCATCTCACCAATGTGAAGAGAACTACTTCGACATTCGGTTGTAGCACCTTTGCAGGTGCCAGACAATCAATTAAGGTGAAACAGTACAATTTTAAAATTTTTTTTAGATTTTTGCATTCACAATGCTATTTTTATATTAAGATGAATAAATAATGAAAAATATTAGAAAAAATCGGCTCACCCGTAGCAACTTAGACGGGATTCGAACCCGCACCCTTAGGATTCCGGCCCAATGCACTACCAATTATGCTACCAAGCCGCTGAGGGATGTGGCGAAATTTTCTAATACTTTCCACGCTTCCGCTGAAGATCAGCGCCATCTCACCAATGTGAAGAGAACTACTTCGACATTCGGTTGTAGCACCTTTGCAGGTGCCAGACAATCAATTAAGGTGAAACAGTACAATTTTAAAATTTTTTTTTTTTTAGATTTTTGCATTCACAATGCTATTTTTATATTAAGATGAATAAATAATGAAAAATATTAGAAAAAATCGGCTCACCCGTAGCAACTTAGACGGGATTCGAACCCGCACCCTTAGGATTCCGGCCCAATGCACTACCAATTATGCTACCAAGCCGCTGAGGGATGTGGCGAAATTTTCTAATACTTTCCACGCTTCCGCTGAAGATCAGCGCCATCTCACCAATGTGAAGAGAACTACTTCGACATTCGGTTGTAGCACCTTTGCAGGTGCCAGACAATCAATTAAGGTGAAACAGTACAATTTTAAAATTTTTTTTTTAGATTTTTGCATTCACAATGCTATTTTTATATTAAGATGAATAAATAATGAAAAATATTAGAAAAAATCGGCTCACCCGTAGCAACTTAGACGGGATTCGAACCCGCACCCTTAGGATTCCGGCCCAATGCACTACCAATTATGCTACCAAGCCGCTGAGGGATGTGGCGAAATTTTCTAATACTTTCCACGCTTCCGCTGAAGATCAGCGCCATCTCACCAATGTGAAGAGAACTACTTCGACATTCGGTTGTAGCACCTTTGCAGGTGCCAGACAATCAATTAAGGTGAAACAGTACAATTTTAAATTTTTTTTTAGATTTTTGCATTCACAATGCTATTTTTATATTAAGATGAATAAATAATGAAAAAATAACGGATTTCTATGATTAACATATCGTTAGATTTGTCTTTTCAGCCCAAGTGTTATAAAAAAACCAACATGGCGGGTGTACGGTTCTATTATACGTAGTGGAAAAAAATATTTTTTTAGAATACTGCAATATGGGTGTTAAATTGAAGGACTTATTATAAGGATTTCAAAAAGTTATATCATGACCGTAATATATAATAACTAAAAAAAATAAATAAATAAAAAATAAATAAAAACCCGCCTGCATAAAGACAAGTCAACTGAAAAGATGGAAACAAGATTAAATATTAAAGTCAACATAATAACATGCAGTCGGAGGCATATTTCATAATGTCACTTTCTTTATCGTCACTTTCATTTTCACGCGTTCTTGAAAAAAAATTTGTACGAACTGACAGTAGGCATTTTGACAGGTAAGACAGACTGAAAACAAGGTGATTCTTAGAGTGTTCCTATCCTTCGAGATAGAACTAGCTGTCGGTCGTAATGTTACTTTATACATACTTACTTTTATTTTACAAGTCGCACAAGGAAATGCACAGAGGAAGGTAGCACACGTGCCAGGTCAATTAGAGGCAGGTGTAAGAGGCTCACGAGACGTTACCGACTATTATTCTCAAGGGCACTACGGTCGGAGCTAACGCTGTAGTGCTGCAGTGTTCGGTGCAGTGTGGAGATGCCCTAATGAATCTGTGAGCGCTTGTAAACGTACTCACTTATTGGGTCATACATAGTATGCAGGTTCTTTATTTTGCATTTTGATATCATACAATAATTTAAACGAAAGTTTGAAGAAATGGATTATAAAAAGAAATACGTCTGAGACTTTTCTGAGCAACGTTATTTATTATCATAGATTAGCAGTGTTTTGTCTTATTTATATGTCTTTTATCATTATCATATCCAACAGTAGGTATCAGCATAAAACATGGACTAAAAACACGTTATTTAGGTATTAGTAATTAGCTGATTAGACAAATAACATATTTATTCATCAAGAATGGTTGAAGGTTGAAGGTTATGCCACACGATAAATAGGACGTGGTATGTGAAGGCACCTAGTCAGGAAGAGGTGACAATTAACGGTGCAAGAGGCACTTAGTGTCACTCAAGCAGCGTCGAGTACGGCAGCCAGCGTGCAAAGTGAAGGCAAGCCGCTAAATTGCACCGACCGCGAGTGATGACTACAGGTATCTAACTATATGACATGTGATGGAAACTGTGTGATATTAAATATGTTCAGTACTCCCCGCCATTCTTGTAACAGAGGTAGGGGAAGCGCCACACGTTAGCGAAGTCTACTGCGAACCCGTTCACAGAGAGCAGGAAGTCGACCTTCTTGCCCCACGTCTCGGCCATTTATTGTAATACTAGCGGCCGCCCGCGGTTTCACCCGCGTGGTTCCCGTTACCGTGGGAATATCAGGATAAAAAGTATTCTATGTTTTAATCTAGGCTATCTACTATCTGTACCGTGCCGTGTATGTGCCGGCCTAGAATAGCACTACCCCCTATCATCCCGTGGGTGTCGTAAAAGGCGACTAAGGGAGCATAGCCTTCAAGAGACGGGCAGCAGCGTCTCCAAAAAACCTTGGCCTACTGCGATCGCCAACCCGCCTGCCAAGCGTGGCGATTATGGCAAACCCCCCCCCCTCATGCATAATGGATCAAAAAATTGGCCCCCAGTCCCCGGCAGCCCCGCTATTCCTAGCTACGGTAGCGGCTACGGTAACGGCGGGGCAGGGGGTGCTAAGAATCCCCGGGTGCGGCTCGGCTACCAAAAACGACGACAACTGCACCTGGCAACCTATAACACGCGCACACTAAGGGAAGACGCGAAGTTAACCGAGTTGGAAGAAGTTATCAGCAAGGTACACTGGGACATTATCGGGTTATCTGAAGTCCGAAGAGCGGGAGAGGACTCGATAATCCTCAACTCCGGTAACTTGCTTTACTACCGGGAGGGCGACCAACAGTCCCAAGGTGGTGTCGGGTTCATCGTCCACAAGTCCCTTGTCAACAACGTGATTACCATCGGAAGTGTGTCGACCAGGGTGGCGTACCTTATACTCAGAATATCCAAACGGTGTTCGCTGAATGTTATACAGGTTTACGCACCGACCTCGACACACCAAGATGACGAAGTGGAGGCTATGTATGAGGAGATCTCTAAAGCCATGCATAGCTACAAAACCCACTACACTGTTGTGATGGGGGACTTCAATGCAAAGTTGGGGAAACGATGCGGTGATGAGCTGAGAGTGGGGCAATTTGGAGTTGGGCAACGGAATGACAGAGGCCAGATGCTGGCTGACTTTATGGAGAAGGAGAACCTCTTTATGATGAACTCCTTCTTCAGAAAGCCGGAATGCCGGAAGTGGACCTGGGTCAGTCCGGACGGTAAAGTCAGAAATGAGATAGATTTTATCATGTCGACGAAAAAGCAAATATTCAATGATGTCACTGTGATCAACGCTGTTAAGACGGGGAGCGATCACCGATTGGTACGTGGCACATTGAATATCAACCCAAAGCTGGAAAGATCTCGACTGATAAAATCAACAATTCGACCATTGCCGGCCCATATTCAAAACCCCGAGAGCTTTCAACTCGAACTCCAAAACCGCTTCGAAGCCCTTGAGAACAGCATAGATGTGGACGATCTAAACAACATGGTGGTGGATACTGTCCGTACGGTAGGGTCCAAGCTCTTTAAGACCCGCCGTCCCAAGATAAAGAAACTCTCCGACCACACACTCCTACTCATGGATCAGAGACGTGAAATGAAGCTCCAGAGTTCAGTAGATGCTAATCGTTATCGGCAGCTTAATAGACAGATATCTAAGTCTTTGACGAGCGACCTTCGCCAATTTAATACGAATCGTATTAAAGAGGCTATCGAGCGGAATAAAGGCTCCAAAGTGTTCGCGAGAGATCTGTCTATTGGGCAAAGCCAGATGACGAAGCTGAAAACTGACGACGGACGCATCATTTCATCAAAGCCTGAAATCCTGAGGGAGATCGAGAGCTTCTATGGGCAGTTATATTCCACGCAGACACCTGTTGAAAGCAAGGCTAAAGACCCCAGAGCCAAGCTTACCCGACACTATACTCAAGATATCCCGGACGTCAGCCTGTACGAGATTAGTATGGCTCTCAAACAGCTGAAAAACAACAAGGCGGCGGGTGACGATGGAATCACTACAGAGCTTCTGAGAGCGGGCGGTAAGCCGATACTCAAAGTCCTCCAGAAGCTCTTTAATTCCGTCATCGTCCAGGGCAGAACGCCAAAGACATGGAACATAAGTGAGGTGATCTTGTTCTTTAAAAAGGGTGACAAGTCCCTCTTAAAGAACTATAGACCCATCTCGCTTCTGAGTCATGTCTATAAGTTGTTTTCGAGAGTCCTTACGAATCGTCTCGCTCGCAAGTTCGACGACTTCCAACCTCCCGAACAAGCCGGGTTCCGAAAAGGCTTTAGCACCATAGACCACATCCATACGCTGCGGCAGGTTATACAGAAGACCGAGGAGTATAATGAGCCACTTTGCTTGGCGTTCGTGGACTATGAGAAAGCCTTTGATTCGATTGAAACCTGGGCGGTGCTGCAGTCTCTCCAAAGGTGCCAAGTGGACTATAGGTATATCGAGGTGTTGAGGTACTTATACCAAAATGCCACCATGACGATCCGAGTACAGAACCAGAACACAAATCCTATCCAACTGCAGCGTGGTGTGAGACAGGGAGACGTTATTTCTCCGAAACTGTTCACAGCTGCGTTGGAGGACATCTTTAAGCTCTTGGACTGGAAAGGACTCGGCATCAACATTAATGGCGAGTACCTAACACACCTTCGTTTTGCCGATGATATAGTCCTTATGGCTGAGACCATGGAAGACCTGAACACAATGCTCGAAGATCTCCGTAGTGCTTCCCAAAGAGTGGGTCTTAGGATGAACATGGAAAAGACGAAAATTATGTCAAATGCCCATGTTGTACCCTCTCCAGTTCATGTTGGGAACACTACACTTGAAGTTGTTGACCATTACGTATACCTAGGACAGGCAGTCCAGTTAGGTAGGTCCAACTTCGAGAAAGAGATCTCTCGCCGAATCCAACTCGGGTGGGCAGCATTCGGGAAGCTTCGAAAAATCTTCGCGTCCGACTTACCTCAGTGTCTCAAGACGAAAGTCTATGAACAGTGTGTGTTGCCAGTGATGACTTACGGCAGTGAAACGTGGCCGCTAACTATGGGTCTCATAAGGAGGCTCAAGGTCGCTCAGCGTGCAATGGAGAGAGCCATGCTCGGCGTTTCCCTACGTGATCAAATCAGAAACGAGGAGATCCGCAGGAGAACTAAAGTAACCGACATCGCTCGAAGGATTGCTCAGCTGAAGTGGCAATGGGCGGGACACATAGCGAGAAGAACCGATGGCCGTTGGGGCAGAAAGGTTCTGGAATGGCGACCGCGCACCGGACGACGCTCCGTGGGTAGGCCCCCGACAAGGTGGACCGACGATCTGGTGAAGGTCGCGGAAAGCCAGTGGATGCAGGCAGCGCAGGACCGATCGTCGTGGAGATCCTTAGGGGAGGCCTATACCCAGCAGTGGGTGTCGTGTGGCTGATATGATGATGATGATGATCTACTATCTGTGTGCATAATTTCAATCAAATCCGTTCAGTAGTTTTTGCGTGATTAAGGAACAAACAACCAAACATTTAAACATCAAAACTTCCAGATTTATAATATTAGTAGGATGTTCAGTACTTACCCCCGCCATTTTTGTAACAGAGGTAGGGGAAGCGCCACACGTTGGCGAAGTCTACTGTGAACCCGATCACAAAGAGCAGGAAGTCGACCTTCTTGCCCCACGTCTCTGCCATTTATTGTAGTATATTTAGTACTTACCCCCGCCATTCTTGTAACAGAGGTAGGGGAAGCGCCAAACGTTGGCGAGGTCTACTGCGAACCCGATCACAGAGAGCAGGAAGTTGACCTTCTTGCCCCACGTCTCGACCATTCAATTTTATTCTAGTATGTTCAGTACTGACCCCCGCCATTCTTGTAACAGAGGTAGGGGAAGCGCCACACGTTGGCGAGGTCTACTGCGAACCCGTTCACAAAGAGCAGGAAGTCGACCTTCTTGCCCCACGTCTCGGCCATTTATTGTAGTACTAGCAGCCGCCCACGGTTTCACCCGCGTGGTTTCCGTTCCCGTGGGAATATCGGAATAAAAAGTATTTTATGTTTTAATCTAGGCTATCTACTATCTGTGTGCCAAATTTCAACCAAATCCGTTTAGTAGTATTTGCGTGATTGAGGAACAAACATCCAAACCCACAAACTTTCAGATTTATAATATTAGTAGGATATTTAGTACTTACCCCCGCCATTCTTGTAACAGAGGTAGGGGAAGCGCCACACGTTGGCGAGGTCTACTGCGAACCCGATCACAGAGAGCAGGCAGTCGACCTTCTTGCCCCAAGTCTTGGTCATTTATTGTAGTATGTTCAGTACTTACCCCCGCCATTCTTGTAACAGAGGTAGGGGAAGCGCCACACGTTGGCGAGGTCTACTGCGAACCCGATCACAGAGAGCAGGAAGTCGACCTTCTTGCCCCACGTCTCGCGCTCGCCGACCCCCGGGGTTGGCGTCTTCAGAGCCATCCTACTGCTTCAGTCGAAGCCGCCACACACTGAAAAAAATTACCTTTTCAAATATCGCTCAAAATACTCGTAGTATAGGTACACTCTCACATTTTGTTAAAACTTCACCTTCTTTGCAAATCAAAAAATAAATTTAGAATCGCTTAATGCTCGCCTACTTATAAAAACTTTTAATGATTAAATTGAGTTTTTTGGTAAATATTTCTCATTATTTACATATGTTAAAGTTTTTCAGTTTACCGTAATTTTCTCCATACTTTAGGTTGTTTCGAAGAAAAGCTGACGATTGAATCGTCGTCAATTTGACCTACACCGGCTTAATTAACCGTACAAGAAGGGCCATTGAATTCTATCATATTTTATGATAGACCATTTCATTTATGAGATCACCTCAATGTGACGGACAAATTAGTTGTTAACCGATTTAATTACATTTTAGTAACGTAATTAAAAAACAGCGGGGTTTGGATGCAATTTTACACGGGTCAAATCTGGATTAGCATGTAGGATATTTTCATCTTGGTCAAAGATCTGTAGGGGACAGATTTTTCGAATGAAAACGCGAACGAAGTCATAGGGCAGAAAATATTATCGTTCACCTCCACAAGCCATTGTAAAGGCAAACCCTCTTAATTATGGCTGCCTAATTAGCCGCGCGACAATCACTCTACTCTGCCGCTCTGACGGAGTAATTAAATGACGAATGTTAACACCGAGGACACTCTTCACTGACCGCTACCGATGCCACGGGTTAGGGGTGCCACAACAATGGAAAAATCACTTCGGGAATCGTAGCAATGTGCAATTACAGTTTTTTGATCCCAAAGATTGTGATAGTTTTCGGAAGAATAATAGATACCTAGTAATTTTATAGCTGTTATCGATCTAAAATATTTTTTGTAGTCTGTTTATGATATCATCATCATATCAGCCGCACTACACCCACGCTGGGCTACCTCCTCCAAGGATCTCCACGAAGCGGCTTCCTGCGACCTTTATAACATAGTTTTATACCTTAACCCTTATGATATAGTTTTGTACAATATTATTTACAAGAATGTGCTAAAAAATACAAAATACAAATACAAATTATTTTCAAATGCAAGTATTTAAGTAATATGTATAGGTTGGACCACTAACGTGATTTTATTTCATATTGCACAAATCCAATAAAGCTGTAAGTATTTATTTTTATAAAACTTTTTGTTTGATAAGAATTAACATCTTTAAAAGACGAGTTTTAAAGATTTCTTAGTTTTAAAAGTATAATGGTCAGTATAATCTAACTTGACCTAGTAGGCAGCCCTACGTTTTGGGCCGAGTGGCTGTCACCAGCAGCTGGGTGCTGTTGGGCGATATGCCGAAAAACCTCCACGTCACAACGCCGCCCCGCCGCCGGCCGCCGCCCGCCCCGCCGCGCCGCCACTACTCCACAAATTGGATTTGACCAGTGCTTCACTATGGAGGTTTTCAAGAGCTACGAACGGATTGGAAAGCAGTAAAAATAGCCGTCGAGTTGAAAATTTTGTCTACTTGCTAAAGCAAAATGTTATCGAATTATTTTTTAGTTTTTATATTTATTGCTTAACAAATTGCTACATAACAAAATCTGGAAAAAGAAAAACAAAATTGACGTAAAAATGTCTGTGTAAAAAAAATACCTACCAATAAAATAAAGTGATGCCCAATTGATAAAAAAACCTGCGGACCATTTCGTAACCGGCTTTGATACGGCGGGCTGATTATCTAATTAGAAACCGCCTAGCGACCGGTCGCAGTTCACAGATGAACGTAATACATTGCTACTTTTCTTTGGGGTAAAAAAAATCATACCAAAGAAAAGTAGCAATGGATGTCAAATGCAACCGGTCGCTAAATAGTTTCTTTTTAGATAATCAGGGTGCGGGAAATAAATTTCCGTTTCGAAGCTGGCTTCTGGGAATAAAACAGTCCTGTTTTGAAGCTGTGTTCTTGCTGGGAGTAAAACAATCCCATTTGATTATCTGCATCTACTAAATGTTTGCGTCTCCGTAAACAGGCACTAAAACTTGCGATCAGCAGTTTAACTTTAACTACTGTTAATTTTCTCATCGGAACTTAACTAACCCAAAAAAAAGTAAAAGATTAAGGCCATACATGGAACTGAAACTGAAAAAAAAATTTTGTTCAAACAAATACGATTTTTTTTCAAAGTCAATCGTTTGAAAGATAAACACCGCCAAAGTGGTAAAATGTGTGTCTCCCCCCTCTAACTTTTGAAATAAGAAAGTAAAAAATCTAAAAAAATATATGCTGTAGATCTTAATAAACCTAATAAACACTGGTTTGAACAAGATATAATAATTAGTTATTGAGATATAGCACATTTTCCAAAACCGCAAATATAACTTTGTCATTCATACCAACACTGTGAAAAACAAAGTTATTTTTACAGACGAAAAATAATAGTGGTATTAAATATCGTATGGTATAAATAAGGTAACTACGGAACCCTACTGCGCGTGGCCCGACACGCACTTGGCCGGTTTTTTATGATTTTGAAACTTCGCTTTCTCCGCAAGTTTGCACTGTTTCACTTCGAAATGCTTTTAGACAAGGAAGCACCTTATTTGAGTATCGTAAAGCATTGGTACATCATGCAGAATGTAATCTTTTCCTGTCTCTCCTATTATGAAATTGGTGAAGGTTGAAATTCAAATGCGATCATTGTGGAAAAGATAACTATATCATCACACCTATTTGAATAAAACCGGCATATTACCTATTGGAGGATTCGAGGATACTTGGGCATCGGTACGACACAAAATTAAAAAATATTCATCAGCATTCAAAACTTAGGAAATTTGTTGCCGCTAGATTCTTCATGAACTCACCATGGGAAAACGGACTTGAATTGATTGATGATAAAAACGGGGTTCTGCCGTTTGGCCAAATTATTTTTGGTCAAATTTCACTTCCCAAAAAACGTATCGCACTAGTTTCATTTCCCAAATGAATCTTTGGCAAATTTACATTTCGCATTTTATTCACTTGGTCAAATTATCATTTAGCATATTTTTACTTTGTCAAGTTTTATTAGGTCAAATGTTTATTACGCAAATGTTTTATTTTGCCAAATATTATATTCCAAAAAAATTATTGGTAAAATTGATACTTCACACACCTAACTTATTTATATCGTAAGTTTGGCAAATGATAATTTATTTTTACTGACACAGGAATGCAGGACAGGAGTATATAGGAATTCCAAGTATAAAGGGAACAAATGGCAGAAATAAATATTATTGATAATCGTAACAGGATAATGGTAAAATTATATTTATTTTCATAAATTAAGAAACTAAAAACGATATACTTACAACGTTTTTTTTTAATCCAAATAAGTAAGTATTTTATTATCTTAATTTTTTAAATAAATTGCGATACACATTAGTTATTTAACGTCTGAATAAAATTTTAGAAAATTGGGAGGATTATAGCAGGCCTCCTTCACTCGCTCAAGGTCGCGCGATAAGCACCTACCGCTAGCCGTTCGTGCGAACGAACAAGTGAGCAAAAGGCCGCCACACGCCCGCCGCCGCCGTAAAAGCGTGGCATCTTAAGGTGCGTCCAGATATTATGTTCTTTTGCCCGTATCGTACCTCCGTTCCGATCGGCGTCGCGATCAAAGAACGCTAGTCTGGACGCATGTTCGGAACGGTGCGGAGGTACACCGTTCCGTTCGCCGAACAGGTACGCCCCGATCCACCTCGAATCTCTCGCTCTTTTGCCCGTACCCGTATCTCTCGCTCTTGAGCGTCGCGAACAAAGAACGCTAGTCTGGACGCATGTTCGGAACGGTGCGGAGGTACGCCGTCTCGATCGCCGACAGGTACGCTCCGATCCATCGCGAGTCGGTTTTTTCGCCCCGTTCAAAGGAAAAACGGAACGGAGGAACGGTACGGCGCTAGTCTGGACGTGATCGCGGCGACGCCGACGTTCGGAGGTTGTAGTACAGTAGCCCGTAGTACATTTAAATTACGAAAAAGGTTAGGTACCGTTTGCCGTTGTGATATAGTTATTTATTATGAAATTATAGATACTTTAACCCAAGTTTTACAGATCGCAACTAGCCGTAACCTATATTTGTATATCTCCAAAAATGAGATTTTTTATTTTTCGAGGTTAATCACATGGTTTAGCTATTGTCGTGTTCTACAGCGCTATGTTTGATTGCCACTGATAATAGTTAGACTGTGAAAAGTAGCCATACACAGATAGCGCTGTAGAACACGACAATAGCTAAACCATGTGATTAACCACGAAAAATAAAAAAATAATCATTTTTGGAGATATACAAATATAGGTTACGGCGGGTTGCGATCTGTTAAAGTATCTATAATTTTGTAATAAATAACTATATCACAACGGCAAACGGTAACCTTTTTCGTAATTTAAATTTACTACGGGCTGCTGTACTATTGGATCGGAACGTTGATACGGAACGGAGGTACGGTACGGCGCTAGTCTGGACGTGATCGCGGCGGCGTTCGGCGGTTTGATCGGAACGGTGGTACGGAACGGAGGTACGGAACGGGCAAAAGTAGCGTCCAGACTTATTTGATCGGAACGCTGCTTGGACGAATTAACCACTGGACGCGAAATGACAGCCGTATTCGCCTTTACCCCTTAGCCACTTACTGTGACCGATAGCCTCAGTAATCGATTTTGCGTTGTCAGTGTGATGCTAGAGCTCGTGGCGAAACATTGGTACAAAAATGGGCAAAATGCTCCGTCTTGTTCAGCAAAAAAAATTGCGGGCAATCAATAAATCTTTCTTTTCACGCATAAGCACAATTTCAACCTATTATAGTAGCTATTTTCCGTAAAATAAATAAAATTTGGTATATAAACAAAGTAGGGTGACTTAGCCGGTTTGCCGGCCCCCTTTGGTTTTCGGGCATTTCGGAAACATAACCAGGGGCCGTACCGGCTAACGAATCGATTATCGAAAAGTCTATCGAGTTTCAACTTAAAACAGAAAAAATCAAAGTAAGGAATTTCGTCTTGTAACTTCTGTTGACGTAATTTGGAAGATATCGATGTTCGTGTGATATCATGAATTAGGTTTGCCATTTTAGCCCAATTGGGGCTCGATTTATCTGTTTTAATTTGAAACCCTACGTTGTTACGTTACGTGTCCAGTGGTTAATTCGTCCAAGGAACGCTGGTACGGAACGGAGGTACGGTACGATCAAAAGAACAGATCTGGACGCACCTTTACTGCCTGCGTAGGTATTGCCTCTTTATAATAGTAACAATGTCGAATCGACATTACTGTGCCGTGTACGGATGTCAAAAACAAAAAACCAATAAAAAATTGTCGTTTTTCACATTATGATATACGCTACGCAGTTCATTTAAAAGAAGACAACCTTAACGTTGCGTCAACACGATAGAAAAAGAGGCAACTGCTAATAAACTGTACTGCAGGCCAATGCGCAACCTGAATTGCACTTTATTGTGTCGAAGCAAAAGTCGCTATTTATTTAAATTACTATGCGGCGTGCTGCTTCTGTACTTTGTACTTTGTACTATTAGTTATTCTGTGATTATAGCACGTATTAATAATTATGAAATATTGTAAAATTCAAGGCTTATTAAATTACTTTATTTCCAGTAAATAAAGTTAAAAACATTTTCTCATTTTTTGGCAATGTTTTTGTAATTTTTTGGAGTACCTATAGATAGGAGGTTTTCTAACATATTTTTTTTAGATACGTAATTACATAGAAGCTATTCCCTATAAAGTTAGGGTGAAATTGGTATCGATTAAATAGTACAATATTACGTTAGGAGATTTTGGCCGTGACATGTGAAATTGTATTTTATGTCGCATAAAAACTAAAAATTGCTAAAAACTAAGGTAGGAGGTATTGGTACTTCATCGTCAATTTATATCTGATGCACTACTCAAATTAATATGTAAATCGTATGCCATGCAATATTTTGGGAAGAGTATGTTTTGCCAAACGATACATTTGACTAAATAATACTTGGTAAAATGAAACTTTGACCAAGTAATTATTTGCTAAACAATAATTTGCCAAAAAGAGTTTTGCTAACTGAAAAATTGCGATAAGTTGTTTTGCCAAATGTTTTTTTGCCAAATGAAAATTTGCGTAAAATAGTTTGCGATGTGATATTTTGGGAAACGTTTTTTGCCTAAACATTAGTAATCCCTTCTCAAGCTTACGCGCTCACTAGACATGAAATAAAAGACTTTTTAACGGATACTAGCGCGGTTTTATTGAAAGTACTTTGGTAATTAGTTGGTATTTGGTTTGATTTTTGATTTTTCCGACGTTTCGGCACCTTTGCAGCTGCCGTGGTCACGGGGGACTGAAGCTACTCGTGAGCCTACCCTCAAGCGATGAATTTTTTTTTAAGACGTTCAGAAATTAATATTTTACAATTTTATTTATCTTTTTAATTGGTTTAAGTTGATTTTGTGATTTAATTAATGCTAAAGAGAGAGAATCTACTGAAACTACCACCATTTCACAAAATTGGGAGGCCCCTCCAAGAAAGAAATGGCGAAATAAAACTTGGAGAGGAAAGCCGACCTCCGTCTTTTATATTTATTAATTTATTTGCAAAAGGAACTAACCGTATCATTAGATCTTGCAGTGTGTGTATGGGGCTTCAGCTTGTGAATGATGGGGTCCCAAGCTGGTGGAATTTTCCAACCATCATCTCTATTGAAATTAGGATATTTATTTATTTCGATAGCCTCGCGGAGCATTCTAGGAATAAATCTACGTTCCTTAGCAAGGATTTGGGGTTTGTCAAATCTAATGTAATGGTTGGGCCCCTCAAAGGCGTGATCACACACTGCAGACTTGTTATCGCGCCTATGTTTCATGTCAGCTACATGCTCTTTAACGCGGGTCCCTATACTTCTCTTTGTTTGCCCGATGTAGGAGAGCCCACAGTCACAATCTAGTTTGTAGACGCCTGCGGCTTGAAGGGGGATGTTACACTTGACAGGTCGTAAGAATTGGTTGATCTTCTTCGGCGGCTTGAAGTAAGTTTTGATTGACGCTCGCTTCAGAATGTTTCCAATCTTGTCAGTGACACCCTTCAAATAAGGTAGGATGGCAGGTTGACGCTCTACTGTGGCTGGTTTGTCGCGTTTTCTGTGACGAAAGCGTGGTACTTGCAACTTGTTTTTACGCAGTACTTGTTTGACGTGCTGAAGCTCAGCCGTCAGGTGTTGTTTGTCACTGATGCCGCGGGCTCTCTGAAACAAAGATTTCCCTACGGTAGCTAACTGTATAGGATGATGGTGAGAGTCACCATTGAGGTATCTGTCTGTATGGGTTGCTTTACGATACACTGTATGGCTCAAGGTTTGGTTCGGATTCCTGATAATGAGAATGTCTAGGAAAGCTAGTTTATTATCTGTCTCTAACTCCATAGTAAATTGTATGTTGGGGTTTATGGAGTTAAGATGGTTAAGAAAAGCAGGGACACTGTCTCTAGGTAGTATTGTGAAAGTGTCATCTACGTACCGTTTGTAGAACCGGGGAGTCACTGGTGCTGTGGCTAGTGCTTTCTCCTCAAAATCCTCCATGAAAATGTCAGCAACAATGGGGGATACAGGAGAGCCCATTGCTACGCCATCCACTTGCACGTAGAACTCCTCGTTCCATAACAGATAGCCAGATGTTAGGCATAATTCTAGTAGTTCTGCATATTCAATTGGCATGTTGTTATCAACTAGCTTTTTCCTGATGATATCAATGCAGTCCTGTACTGGTAAGCATGTGAATAAGGACTGAACATCAAAACTAACCATAGTTTCATCATCAGCGAGATGTAGATGTTGTATCTCACTGACAAACTGGTAGGAATCTTTTACAAACGCTGATGTATTACCTCTCAGTGGTGTGAGTGTTTTCGCTACGTGTTTAGCTAATTTGTAGGTTGGTGAGTCAATTTGGCTTACAATGGGACGTAGCGGAGCATTGTCTTTGTGTATTTTCGGTAACCCATACAGTTTCGGCGGTATAGGGCAGGATGGAATAAGATAATCGACGTCAAGATCTAACTGTTCTGAATGTTTTTTGATGAGTTCTTTCGTGTTATTAAGGATCTTGGCGGTTTGATCACATTTAACATGTTTGTAGGTTTTCTCATCACTCAAAAGTTCTTGTATTTTTGCGTTATAATCCGACGTATCCATAACTACCGTTGCGTTACCTTTATCAGCTCGAAGGATAGTCAATTCAGGTCTAGTGCGTAAGTTCTTCAACGCGACGTTTTCATCATAAGGAAGATTTTGCTTGGGCAGTTTACTACGACGTAAAACAGATGAAATATCTTGACGTATAGCTTCACTGTCCTCTTTTTTGATCTGATTTTTAACTAGACAATCCTCTACGCTGCAGATAATATCCTCATACGGTATTCTGCGAGGTGTTACCGCGAAATTCAGACCCTTATTTAATACTTTTAAAGTAGCTTCATCCAATATTTGTTTTGATAAATTGACAACTGCACGGGTTTGACATTGACGGGTGTCATCTTCTACTCTATGGTTCGTATCGTACGGAAATGCATGATGACGTTTGTGCAACTTCTCATATTTAGAAATTTGTCTATGCTTACATTCGTTGTATACGGCTGTTTCGCGTTTATTTAGCACCAGAATGTAATGGTTAAAGTCCTCCGTGGCAAGTTTTATCTTCAAGTCATTGGACAAGCGATCTATTTGTTGATTTAATGCTACCAAATCGGAACGATGTTCACGGATAAGGCTCACGAGTAACTTTTTGCTTGCCTGTTGTAGGATCTTGGCGCTCCCTCGTATGTCATGTTTTGGAGAAATCCTGACACAGTGCGGGATGAGATCTTGATCACGACATCTCTTCAAGAAGTTTAATGATGTTATTCTTCTTGCGCGCTTCGTCTTAAGATCTTCCAACCGACGGAATTTGTTTGCAACATCCAGTCCGTACTGGTTGACATATTCACTTCTCAAGCTTACGCGCTCACTAGACATGAAATAAAAGACTTTTTAACGGATACTAGCGCGGTTTTATTGAAAGTACTTTGGTAATTAGTTGGTATTTGGTTTGATTTTTGATTTTTCCGACGTTTCGGCACCTTTGCAGCTGCCGTGGTCACGGGGGACTGAAGCTACTCGTGAGCCTACCCTCAAGCGATGAATTTTTTTTTTAAGACGTTCAGAAATTAATATTTTACAATTTTATTTATCTTTTTAATTGGTTTAAGTTGATTTTGTGATTTAATTAATGCTAAAGAGAGAGAATCTACTGAAACTACCACCATTTCACAAAATTGGGAGGCCCCTCCAAGAAAGAAATGGCGAAATAAAACTTGGAGAGGAAAGCCGACCTCCGTCTTTTATATTTATTAATTTATTTGCAAAAGGAACTAACCGTATCATTAGATCTTGCAGTGTGTGTATGGGGCTTCAGCTTGTGAATGATGGGGTCCCAAGCTGGTGGAATTTTCCAACCATCATCTCTATTGAAATTAGGATATTTATTTATTTCGATAGCCTCGCGGAGCATTCTAGGAATAAATCTACGTTCCTTAGCAAGGATTTGGGGTTTGTCAAATCTAATGTAATGGTTGGGCCCCTCAAAGGCGTGATCACACACTGCAGACTTGTTATCGCGCCTATGTTTCATGTCAGCTACATGCTCTTTAACGCGGGTCCCTATACTTCTCTTTGTTTGCCCGATGTAGGAGAGCCCACAGTCACAATCTAGTTTGTAGACGCCTGCGGCTTGAAGGGGGATGTTACACTTGACAGGTCGTAAGAATTGGTTGATCTTCTTCGGCGGCTTGAAGTAAGTTTTGATTGACGCTCGCTTCAGAATGTTTCCAATCTTGTCAGTGACACCCTTCAAATAAGGTAGGATGGCAGGTTGACGCTCTACTGTGGCTGGTTTGTCGCGTTTTCTGTGACGAAAGCGTGGTACTTGCAACTTGTTTTTACGCAGTACTTGTTTGACGTGCTGAAGCTCAGCCGTCAGGTGTTGTTTGTCACTGATGCCGCGGGCTCTCTGAAACAAAGATTTCCCTACGGTAGCTAACTGTATAGGATGATGGTGAGAGTCACCATTGAGGTATCTGTCTGTATGGGTTGCTTTACGATACACTGTATGGCTCAAGGTTTGGTTCGGATTCCTGATAATGAGAATGTCTAGGAAAGCTAGTTTATTATCTGTCTCTAACTCCATAGTAAATTGTATGTTGGGGTTTATGGAGTTAAGATGGTTAAGAAAAGCAGGGACACTGTCTCTAGGTAGTATTGTGAAAGTGTCATCTACGTACCGTTTGTAGAACCGGGGAGTCACTGGTGCTGTGGCTAGTGCTTTCTCCTCAAAATCCTCCATGAAAATGTCAGCAACAATGGGGGATACAGGAGAGCCCATTGCTACGCCATCCACTTGCACGTAGAACTCCTCGTTCCATAACAGATAGCCAGATGTTAGGCATAATTCTAGTAGTTCTGCATATTCAATTGGCATGTTGTTATCAACTAGCTTTTTCCTGATGATATCAATGCAGTCCTGTACTGGTAAGCATGTGAATAAGGACTGAACATCAAAACTAACCATAGTTTCATCATCAGCGAGATGTAGATGTTGTATCTCACTGACAAACTGGTAGGAATCTTTTACAAACGCTGATGTATTACCTCTCAGTGGTGTGAGTGTTTTCGCTACGTGTTTAGCTAATTTGTAGGTTGGTGAGTCAATTTGGCTTACAATGGGACGTAGCGGAGCATTGTCTTTGTGTATTTTCGGTAACCCATACAGTTTCGGCGGTATAGGGCAGGATGGAATAAGATAATCGACGTCAAGATCTAACTGTTCTGAATGTTTTTTGATGAGTTCTTTCGTGTTATTAAGGATCTTGGCGGTTTGATCACATTTAACATGTTTGTAGGTTTTCTCATCACTCAAAAGTTCTTGTATTTTTGCGTTATAATCCGACGTATCCATAACTACCGTTGCGTTACCTTTATCAGCTCGAAGGATAGTCAATTCAGGTCTAGTGCGTAAGTTCTTCAACGCGACGTTTTCATCATAAGGAAGATTTTGCTTGGGCAGTTTACTACGACGTAAAACAGATGAAATATCTTGACGTATAGCTTCACTGTCCTCTTTTTTGATCTGATTTTTAACTAGACAATCCTCTACGCTGCAGATAATATCCTCATACGGTATTCTGCGAGGTGTTACCGCGAAATTCAGACCCTTATTTAATACTTTTAAAGTAGCTTCATCCAATATTTGTTTTGATAAATTGACAACTGCACGGGTTTGACATTGACGGGTGTCATCTTCTACTCTATGGTTCGTATCGTACGGAAATGCATGATGACGTTTGTGCAACTTCTCATATTTAGAAATTTGTCTATGCTTACATTCGTTGTATACGGCTGTTTCGCGTTTATTTAGCACCAGAATGTAATGGTTAAAGTCCTCCGTGGCAAGTTTTATCTTCAAGTCATTGGACAAGCGATCTATTTGTTGATTTAATGCTACCAAATCGGAACGATGTTCACGGATAAGGCTCACGAGTAACTTTTTGCTTGCCTGTTGTAGGATCTTGGCGCTCCCTCGTATGTCATGTTTTGGAGAAATCCTGACACAGTGCGGGATGAGATCTTGATCACGACATCTCTTCAAGAAGTTTAATGATGTTATTCTTCTTGCGCGCTTCGTCTTAAGATCTTCCAACCGACGGAATTTGTTTGCAACATCCAGTCCGTACTGGTTGACATATTCACTTCTCAAGCTTACGCGCTCACTAGACATGAAATAAAAGACTTTTTAACGGATACTAGCGCGGTTTTATTGAAAGTACTTTGGTAATTAGTTGGTATTTGGTTTGATTTTTGATTTTTCCGACGTTTCGGCACCTTTGCAGCTGCCGTGGTCACGGGGGACTGAAGCTACTCGTGAGCCTACCCTCAAGCGATGAATTTTTTTTTAAGACGTTCAGAAATTAATATTTTACAATTTTATTTATCTTTTTAATTGGTTTAAGTTGATTTTGTGATTTAATTAATGCTAAAGAGAGAGAATCTACTGAAACTACCACCATTTCACAAAATTGGGAGGCCCCTCCAAGAAAGAAATGGCGAAATAAAACTTGGAGAGGAAAGCCGACCTCCGTCTTTTATATTTATTAATTTATTTGCAAAAGGAACTAACCGTATCATTAGATCTTGCAGTGTGTGTATGGGGCTTCAGCTTGTGAATGATGGGGTCCCAAGCTGGTGGAATTTTCCAACCATCATCTCTATTGAAATTAGGATATTTATTTATTTCGATAGCCTCGCGGAGCATTCTAGGAATAAATCTACGTTCCTTAGCAAGGATTTGGGGTTTGTCAAATCTAATGTAATGGTTGGGCCCCTCAAAGGCGTGATCACACACTGCAGACTTGTTATCGCGCCTATGTTTCATGTCAGCTACATGCTCTTTAACGCGGGTCCCTATACTTCTCTTTGTTTGCCCGATGTAGGAGAGCCCACAGTCACAATCTAGTTTGTAGACGCCTGCGGCTTGAAGGGGGATGTTACACTTGACAGGTCGTAAGAATTGGTTGATCTTCTTCGGCGGCTTGAAGTAAGTTTTGATTGACGCTCGCTTCAGAATGTTTCCAATCTTGTCAGTGACACCCTTCAAATAAGGTAGGATGGCAGGTTGACGCTCTACTGTGGCTGGTTTGTCGCGTTTTCTGTGACGAAAGCGTGGTACTTGCAACTTGTTTTTACGCAGTACTTGTTTGACGTGCTGAAGCTCAGCCGTCAGGTGTTGTTTGTCACTGATGCCGCGGGCTCTCTGAAACAAAGATTTCCCTACGGTAGCTAACTGTATAGGATGATGGTGAGAGTCACCATTGAGGTATCTGTCTGTATGGGTTGCTTTACGATACACTGTATGGCTCAAGGTTTGGTTCGGATTCCTGATAATGAGAATGTCTAGGAAAGCTAGTTTATTATCTGTCTCTAACTCCATAGTAAATTGTATGTTGGGGTTTATGGAGTTAAGATGGTTAAGAAAAGCAGGGACACTGTCTCTAGGTAGTATTGTGAAAGTGTCATCTACGTACCGTTTGTAGAACCGGGGAGTCACTGGTGCTGTGGCTAGTGCTTTCTCCTCAAAATCCTCCATGAAAATGTCAGCAACAATGGGGGATACAGGAGAGCCCATTGCTACGCCATCCACTTGCACGTAGAACTCCTCGTTCCATAACAGATAGCCAGATGTTAGGCATAATTCTAGTAGTTCTGCATATTCAATTGGCATGTTGTTATCAACTAGCTTTTTCCTGATGATATCAATGCAGTCCTGTACTGGTAAGCATGTGAATAAGGACTGAACATCAAAACTAACCATAGTTTCATCATCAGCGAGATGTAGATGTTGTATCTCACTGACAAACTGGTAGGAATCTTTTACAAACGCTGATGTATTACCTCTCAGTGGTGTGAGTGTTTTCGCTACGTGTTTAGCTAATTTGTAGGTTGGTGAGTCAATTTGGCTTACAATGGGACGTAGCGGAGCATTGTCTTTGTGTATTTTCGGTAACCCATACAGTTTCGGCGGTATAGGGCAGGATGGAATAAGATAATCGACGTCAAGATCTAACTGTTCTGAATGTTTTTTGATGAGTTCTTTCGTGTTATTAAGGATCTTGGCGGTTTGATCACATTTAACATGTTTGTAGGTTTTCTCATCACTCAAAAGTTCTTGTATTTTTGCGTTATAATCCGACGTATCCATAACTACCGTTGCGTTACCTTTATCAGCTCGAAGGATAGTCAATTCAGGTCTAGTGCGTAAGTTCTTCAACGCGACGTTTTCATCATAAGGAAGATTTTGCTTGGGCAGTTTACTACGACGTAAAACAGATGAAATATCTTGACGTATAGCTTCACTGTCCTCTTTTTTGATCTGATTTTTAACTAGACAATCCTCTACGCTGCAGATAATATCCTCATACGGTATTCTGCGAGGTGTTACCGCGAAATTCAGACCCTTATTTAATACTTTTAAAGTAGCTTCATCCAATATTTGTTTTGATAAATTGACAACTGCACGGGTTTGACATTGACGGGTGTCATCTTCTACTCTATGGTTCGTATCGTACGGAAATGCATGATGACGTTTGTGCAACTTCTCATATTTAGAAATTTGTCTATGCTTACATTCGTTGTATACGGCTGTTTCGCGTTTATTTAGCACCAGAATGTAATGGTTAAAGTCCTCCGTGGCAAGTTTTATCTTCAAGTCATTGGACAAGCGATCTATTTGTTGATTTAATGCTACCAAATCGGAACGATGTTCACGGATAAGGCTCACGAGTAACTTTTTGCTTGCCTGTTGTAGGATCTTGGCGCTCCCTCGTATGTCATGTTTTGGAGAAATCCTGACACAGTGCGGGATGAGATCTTGATCACGACATCTCTTCAAGAAGTTTAATGATGTTATTCTTCTTGCGCGCTTCGTCTTAAGATCTTCCAACCGACGGAATTTGTTTGCAACATCCAGTCCGTACTGGTTGACATATTCACTTCTCAAGCTTACGCGCTCACTAGACATGAAATAAAAGACTTTTTAACGGATACTAGCGCGGTTTTATTGAAAGTACTTTGGTAATTAGTTGGTATTTGGTTTGATTTTTGATTTTTCCGACGTTTCGGCACCTTTGCAGCTGCCGTGGTCACGGGGGACTGAAGCTACTCGTGAGCCTACCCTCAAGCGATGAATTTTTTTTTAAGACGTTCAGAAATTAATATTTTACAATTTTATTTATCTTTTTAATTGGTTTAAGTTGATTTTGTGATTTAATTAATGCTAAAGAGAGAGAATCTACTGAAACTACCACCATTTCACAAAATTGGGAGGCCCCTCCAAGAAAGAAATGGCGAAATAAAACTTGGAGAGGAAAGCCGACCTCCGTCTTTTATATTTATTAATTTATTTGCAAAAGGAACTAACCGTATCATTAGATCTTGCAGTGTGTGTATGGGGCTTCAGCTTGTGAATGATGGGGTCCCAAGCTGGTGGAATTTTCCAACCATCATCTCTATTGAAATTAGGATATTTATTTATTTCGATAGCCTCGCGGAGCATTCTAGGAATAAATCTACGTTCCTTAGCAAGGATTTGGGGTTTGTCAAATCTAATGTAATGGTTGGGCCCCTCAAAGGCGTGATCACACACTGCAGACTTGTTATCGCGCCTATGTTTCATGTCAGCTACATGCTCTTTAACGCGGGTCCCTATACTTCTCTTTGTTTGCCCGATGTAGGAGAGCCCACAGTCACAATCTAGTTTGTAGACGCCCTGCGGCTTGAAGGGGGATGTTACACTTGACAGGTCGTAAGAATTGGTTGATCTTCTTCGGCGGCTTGAAGTAAGTTTTGATTGACGCTCGCTTCAGAATGTTTCCAATCTTGTCAGTGACACCCTTCAAATAAGGTAGGATGGCAGGTTGACGCTCTACTGTGGCTGGTTTGTCGCGTTTTCTGTGACGAAAGCGTGGTACTTGCAACTTGTTTTTACGCAGTACTTGTTTGACGTGCTGAAGCTCAGCCGTCAGGTGTTGTTTGTCACTGATGCCGCGGGCTCTCTGAAACAAAGATTTCCCTACGGTAGCTAACTGTATAGGATGATGGTGAGAGTCACCATTGAGGTATCTGTCTGTATGGGTTGCTTTACGATACACTGTATGGCTCAAGGTTTGGTTCGGATTCCTGATAATGAGAATGTCTAGGAAAGCTAGTTTATTATCTGTCTCTAACTCCATAGTAAATTGTATGTTGGGGTTTATGGAGTTAAGATGGTTAAGAAAAGCAGGGACACTGTCTCTAGGTAGTATTGTGAAAGTGTCATCTACGTACCGTTTGTAGAACCGGGGAGTCACTGGTGCTGTGGCTAGTGCTTTCTCCTCAAAATCCTCCATGAAAATGTCAGCAACAATGGGGGATACAGGAGAGCCCATTGCTACGCCATCCACTTGCACGTAGAACTCCTCGTTCCATAACAGATAGCCAGATGTTAGGCATAATTCTAGTAGTTCTGCATATTCAATTGGCATGTTGTTATCAACTAGCTTTTTCCTGATGATATCAATGCAGTCCTGTACTGGTAAGCATGTGAATAAGGACTGAACATCAAAACTAACCATAGTTTCATCATCAGCGAGATGTAGATGTTGTATCTCACTGACAAACTGGTAGGAATCTTTTACAAACGCTGATGTATTACCTCTCAGTGGTGTGAGTGTTTTCGCTACGTGTTTAGCTAATTTGTAGGTTGGTGAGTCAATTTGGCTTACAATGGGACGTAGCGGAGCATTGTCTTTGTGTATTTTCGGTAACCCATACAGTTTCGGCGGTATAGGGCAGGATGGAATAAGATAATCGACGTCAAGATCTAACTGTTCTGAATGTTTTTTGATGAGTTCTTTCGTGTTATTAAGGATCTTGGCGGTTTGATCACATTTAACATGTTTGTAGGTTTTCTCATCACTCAAAAGTTCTTGTATTTTTGCGTTATAATCCGACGTATCCATAACTACCGTTGCGTTACCTTTATCAGCTCGAAGGATAGTCAATTCAGGTCTAGTGCGTAAGTTCTTCAACGCGACGTTTTCATCATAAGGAAGATTTTGCTTGGGCAGTTTACTACGACGTAAAACAGATGAAATATCTTGACGTATAGCTTCACTGTCCTCTTTTTTGATCTGATTTTTAACTAGACAATCCTCTACGCTGCAGATAATATCCTCATACGGTATTCTGCGAGGTGTTACCGCGAAATTCAGACCCTTATTTAATACTTTTAAAGTAGCTTCATCCAATATTTGTTTTGATAAATTGACAACTGCACGGGTTTGACATTGACGGGTGTCATCTTCTACTCTATGGTTCGTATCGTACGGAAATGCATGATGACGTTTGTGCAACTTCTCATATTTAGAAATTTGTCTATGCTTACATTCGTTGTATACGGCTGTTTCGCGTTTATTTAGCACCAGAATGTAATGGTTAAAGTCCTCCGTGGCAAGTTTTATCTTCAAGTCATTGGACAAGCGATCTATTTGTTGATTTAATGCTACCAAATCGGAACGATGTTCACGGATAAGGCTCACGAGTAACTTTTTGCTTGCCTGTTGTAGGATCTTGGCGCTCCCTCGTATGTCATGTTTTGGAGAAATCCTGACACAGTGCGGGATGAGATCTTGATCACGACATCTCTTCAAGAAGTTTAATGATGTTATTCTTCTTGCGCGCTTCGTCTTAAGATCTTCCAACCGACGGAATTTGTTTGCAACATCCAGTCCGTACTGGTTGACATATTCACTTCTCAAGCTTACGCGCTCACTAGACATGAAATAAAAGACTTTTTAACGGATACTAGCGCGGTTTTATTGAAAGTACTTTGGTAATTAGTTGGTATTTGGTTTGATTTTTGATTTTTCCGACGTTTCGGCACCTTTGCAGCTGCCGTGGTCACGGGGGACTGAAGCTACTCGTGAGCCTACCCTCAAGCGATGAATTTTTTTTTTAAGACGTTCAGAAATTAATATTTTACAATTTTATTATCTTTTTAATTGGTTTAAGTTGATTTTGTGATTTAATTAATGCTAAAGAGAGAGAATCTACTGAAACTACCACCATTTCACAAAATTGGGAGGGCCCCTCCAAGAAAGAAATGGCGAAATAAAACTTGGAGAGGAAAGCCGACCCTCCGTCTTTTATATTTATTAATTTATTTGCAAAAGGAACTAACCGTATCATTAGATCTTGCAGTGTGTGTATGGGGCTTCAGCTTGTGAATGATGGGGTCCCAAGCTGGTGGAATTTTCCAACC